>JAIUSX010000026.1:0-5000000 GCA_026573805.1 Hesperophylax magnus
ACTTCTTCGCGTAGGACTTTTATCTCTTCGTGTAGAGTCTTGAAGGATGATAAGTCGCTCTGGATTCTTCTGATATCTGCCATAATAGTACTTATATCCTGGTGACCGACAACAATGTTTGAGGATTTGCAGGAACTGCATCGCCAGGCAGATCTCAGTTCTAATTTCAGTTTTTTAAAGTTTTCTTCTGAAATACCTCCACATTTGTAGTGGAAGTATTCTTTACATGATGAGCATTGAGGACCATGTGAGATTGTAGATTTGCAAACTCCGCAGTTATTCATGATCAATTAGTAATGTTTATTGTTTAAATTTATTAGGTTAATTCGCACCAGCGCCTGATTGCCGCAACCCGTTGAGCACAAACGGGCAATGATGACACTTTCCACCAATGGTAGCACTAGGTGATGACACTTTCAGCCAATGATAGTTCAAATGTTTGCGTCTGCGCGTTATTGATTGTTATTGATTTCAGGTAAATTTTTAATAAATAATTGTGATTTTAAATTCACAATACCGTACAGCACTCACTATTATGCAGAAATCTAACTGACTTAAGATGTTAAACACGAGATGATTTATACTGAGAGACACTTTCTGTTGTATTTGCTTGCAAACCGACCTCGTTTATGTAAATTTAATACGGAACGTATTTCACTATTATACACTGTGTTGCTATATTATGTATATATGTTTAATTAAGTTTAGCTCTTTGTCCGTGATGCCGATTTTTTTCAAGTTTTTTAATTAGTTTAAAGTGTGATATTGTATCAAAAGCCTTAGAGAGGTCTAAAAAGATTGAAAAACATTTATTTCCATTATCAAGGCTATTTACAATGAAGTCTGTCACCCTGGCAATGGCATCTGAGGTACTTTTGTTTTTTTGAAAACCATATTGATTTTTTGAAAGTATTTTATGGCTCTCGATGAATTTTAAAAGTTGTGTATTAATAAGGTTTTCAAAAACTTTAGACAAGCTATTCAGTAAAGTAATTGGTCTATAGTTATTGATATCTGACTTGTTTCCAGATTTGTAGATGGGAATTACGAAACTTTGTTTTAGGTTAGAGGGGAAGTAGCCCTGTGTAATACTTAGGTTTATAAGGTATTCTAGTGGCAATGTAATCTCCGAAGACAGCGTTTTAAGGATATAACCGCATATAGATGTTACATCGACAACATCTCAATAAGTGTAAATTGATTCTAACTGCAACTGTGAAGCGTTGGATTGTGTGATCAACATAAAATAGCATATCTATAGTTATTATGTAGATTAAATGTTACATCGACAACATCTCAATAAGTGTAAATTGATTCTAACTTAAGGGCGCGCAGGAGCGCCGAGAAATTTTAACGATAGGTATTTGTAAAAATTATTTCTATTTCGTTCATCTCAGCGGGGACAGCAAAAGCGCTATCGGTGTATTGGTGAACCCCAATGCGTGTGTGTGCGTGGCTGCAGGTGTTGGAAGCACGAATAATCGTGCCGCGCCCGACAGCGACTTCGCGTCATATTATCGCGATCAGTTCTTATTATTTCATTTACTGTTATTCATTTATTCCAAAAATTATGTAGGTGCCTAAGTACATATTCGTAATAAAATAGCGAGGTCTACATTATTTAATATTGTATTGTACTTAACTTTATTATTATTATTACTTACTACAAATATGTACGTAGATACATTTATTTTGCCTCCGTGGTTGAGGGGTAAGGCTCTCGACTTCGAGTCCGGAGGTCTCGGATTCAAATCACGGCGTGCGCAAGTAAATTGATTTTTAAATATTGAAGACAATATTAGTGATTTCTAAACGAAAATCTGAAACAGAAAAATCAGAAAAGGAAACGGTCACATCTGGGACTCGAACCCAGGACCCCCGTCTTTCCGGGACAGTGCTCTACCAACTGCGCTAATGGGACCCTATTCTCCTCGGTCACTTTTTAACTGTATCATACTTCGAATAAGAACTACTAACATTGTCTTCATTTTTTCACCGCACTTTTTTATTGGCAACTATCTTTATGTATGATCGCAAGATTCAACCCGAACTAAATGCAATCCAGACAGCGTCTTTTAGATAAACCTATCTTATTTTTTTAATGAAAAAAATTTTATGAAAAAATTTTTTAATTGAAAAAATGAAGACAATGTTAGTAGTTCTTATTCGAAGTATGATACAGTTAAAAAGTGACCGAGGAGAATAGGGTCCCATTAGCGCAGTTGGTAGAGCATTGTCCCGGAAAGACAGGGGTCCTGGGTTCGAGTCCCAGATGTGACCGTTTCCTTTTCTGATTTTTCTGTTTCAGATTTTCGTTTAGAAATCACTAATATTGTCTTCAATATTTAAATATTACAATTTGAGGTTTTACTCAATAAAGTTATTCCGAAAAATAAATATTCATTCTAAACTTGCAGAAAAGTCAACAGATGTCGCACATTAAATAAAAAAAATAAGATAGGTTTATCTAAAAGACGCTGTCTGGATTGCATTTAGTTCGGGTTGAATCTTGCGATCATACATAAAGATAGTTGCCAATAAAAATGTGCGGTGAAAAAATGAAGACAATGTTAGTAGTTCTTATTCGAAGTATGATACAGTTAAAAAGTGACCGAGGAGAATAGGGTCCCATTAGCGCAGTTGGTAGAGCACTGTCCCGGAAAGACAAGGGTCCTGGGTTCGAGTCCCAGATGTGACCGTTTCCTTTTCTGATTTTTCTGTTTCAGATTTTCGTTTAGAAATCACTAATATTGTCTTCAATATTTAAATATTACAATTTGAGGTTTTACTCAATAAAGTTATTCCGAAAAATAAATAAATTGATTTTAATTAATTTATGTTGTTTCACAATATTAAAAAGAATATTAATTAAATATAATATAAAATAATTGTCTGGAGAAATAATGATACACGCGGCGACCTAGTTACGGCCAAATCAGCTATCAGCTTACAGGGTTTTGTAATACTAGTCCAATTAAGTCGCCAATTGGGGAATCCACAGTCTCACTGGCTCCAGACGGGAGCAGTTCGGACTCTTGTGCGGTATTCACATAATTAAGTCACGTCGCAACTCGCACCTAGAGCGCCTGCTGTTCGCTCATCACCTCAGTCACATCGCGACTTGTGCGTAGTTATATACATGTGACTGCCTGCTCCGAGCTCATCTTCTGCACACGCACAAGTAAATGAGACTTGTGGGTGCGTGTATACAGGTTGCTGCACACATAAAAAAGTCATGTCGCAACTCGCAACTAGAGCGCCTGCTGTTGACTCATCATCTCAGTCACATCGCAACTTGTGCGTAGGTATATACATGTGACTGCCTGCTCCGAGCTCATCTTCTGCACACGCACAAGTCAATGAGACTTGTGCGTGCGTGTATACAGGTTGCTGCCTGTTGCAACAGATAAGTCAATACGCGTCGCGACTTGAGCGTGCGTATTCCTATATAATAGATATATTTTCCGCTCATAGTTCATTCATCTTGTTACTATTAGTAAAGTAAGATGCACGCTGTTTTGGTTAAGAATATCGGGAGAATCATACCATCTTTTTTTATAAAACGGCAGCATAGGCGCAGTAGGTACATCACGTACTTTGTGATTGTATAGTGTTTTTATTTTTCGCTGGCTGCATCAATCTACTGTTTTTGACTAGCCTTTTTACTGGAAACTATTCTACCTCCAATACAGACCTTCGAATTTTGACCCTGAAACCCCCTTGAATATTGAAAGCCAGTATGTTTTCGAGTGCAAAATGTGCAAGAAAATAGAATACGTACACTCCGAAGACCCGAAACGGAAAATGTCTATAAATACTGCTGTCGTCGAAGGAGTGATGTGTACAAGAAATGGGTATTCACAATGGAATGAAATTTGTGGGGTTTTAAATATGCCAAATATGGATTGTAAGACTTACACGAACATAGAACAATGTTAAGCGCCAACAATTGAAGAATGTGCCTTAGAAGAAATGATCGCAGCTGGTGAAGAAGAAAACAGGCTAGCCATTTTAAACGGTGACGTAGACGAGGGTGGCTATCCTTTGGTAACGGTGGTTGCAGATGGCTCCTGGGCAAAGAGGTCGTACAAAAGTGGATTTAGCTCCTCATCTGGCGCAGGGTGCATAGTTGGACTACGAACTAAAAAGGTTTTATTTCTGGGAGTGCGAAACTCATACAGCTGCATATGTGCTAGAGCTACTAAACTACACATAGTTGCTTCTGAGCACAGGTGCTTCATAAACTGGCGTGACAGTGCTAATGCCATGGAAGCCCACATTATAGCAGAAGGGTTCTCGAGAAGCATGGAAATGCATGGATTGAAA
The DNA here is from genome assembly GCA_026573805.1 of Hesperophylax magnus. Classification (NCBI taxonomy): domain Eukaryota; kingdom Metazoa; phylum Arthropoda; class Insecta; order Trichoptera; family Limnephilidae; genus Hesperophylax; species Hesperophylax magnus. Next base: position 4,327 of record JAIUSX010000026.1, read on the forward strand.
TTTAACAAACTAGTTGGTGATGGCGACTCCAGCATCATGAAAAAAATAATGCAACAAATGCCATATGGTCCTAACCTTATAGTACAAAAAATAGAGTGCAAAAATCACTTACTCCGCAATTTTTGCAACAAAATGAAAGCACCATCAAACGATCAGTGGTGTATGTACTTACCATCACACATTTTCTTGTAAAATATAATTTTTTTGAAAAAAAAATCTAGAACAATATATTTAGTCAAATATAAAAGTTTTTTTTTTTTCGGTAGTTGTATCTTAAAAAAAGTGTCCTATAAAGGGATAATATTATGTTGAGTACAACCTTCAAAAGTTATCAAAAAATATTTTAATTAATTTTTGTGTTCCATATCCAACTAGGCAATACGGAACGGAATCATCTCGGGGTCTGTCTGTAACAGGTGTTTTTTTTTTCAATTTTTTTTCCATTGATTTATTTGACGTAAACAAATTAAATTTGTCACAATAACTTTAGTAAATAAGCTCGGTAAGTATTGGCACACTCAAGATAAGTCACCAAACAGAAAAATAATTTAAAAAAAACATCGATAACTCGGGACATGACAACACTAGTGGACTAGTGTATCGATATAATTATTGAGAATGTCACATCACTTCGTTGACTGTATACGTATTCAACAAAACCCTCTCCGCCCCCCCTCACCCCCGAATACTGAGAGAAAGGGACACATGCACCTCAGCCTGATAATACCTAAATAAAATTGTCAAAATCGAGGTTTTGTAGTCCTCATTTTTCTACTCCAAAACTAAACCGATTACCAAGATTTTTTTTACCAAATGTATTGGAAGAAAACATTCTATGTCTGTACGTTTTGCTTTTTTTAAAAATACATCGTCTTATTTGTATACTGAACGTTTGTTGATGGCGTTAAAAAAAGGCAATTTTAACAATTTTTGAAGGGTTATAACTCCTATAAAAAGTAACTTATCAAAAAAATCAAAACGTACCGACACGCTTGCGGTCAATATTCATATTATGTAAAAAAAATATTTTCTCTAGTGTCAAAACCCAGAGAGGGAAATGAGGAATACGTTTGTATGGAAAAAACACCACCCGGTTTCCTCTTAAACTGTGAAGCGTTGGATTGTGTGAACAACATAAAATAGCATATCTATTGTTATTATGTAAATTAAATGTTACATCGACAACATCTCAATAAGTGTAAATAGATTCTAACTGCAACTGAGAAGCGTTGGACTGAGTGAAACATATAATAGCATATCTATAGTTATTATGTAGATTAAATGTTACAACGACAAAATCTCAATAAGTGTAAATTGATTCTAACTACAACTGTGAAGCGTTGGATTGTGTGAACAACATAAAATTGCATATTTATTTATTTATTTTTTATTTATATATATAATTTGTACATTTATTTATAACAATTACAGGTAATATAGCCTAAGACGTTATAATTGTACCATTTATGCAGTGTATATGCAATGCCAAAAATCTCGCAAATGCGCTATAGGACACAAAAAATAAATCTATTTTTTTATCTACTGCATTCAAAAAGCACGTAGCTCTCCCCACAGGTGAGTACATAAATAAATTAGTGCGGCTTGCTCTACTTAGTAGAGTCTACTATATAGAAGATTGTGATGACGTCCTCGAGAGTGAGACTCTGGTACAAAAAAAAATAGTTGGGCCAGTATCTCATTATTAGATAAGTGACCGTTTATAAGTTGAAAAAAATATTTAAGCAAAGCAATACCTCTACGTGTCTCTAGGGAGTGGTAATTGGTCATGCCTAATATATAAATCGATGGGTAAAGCCAAGAGTAACGTCCATAGAGCCGCGAGAATAAAAACCTCAAAATTTTTTTATGGACTCTTTCAATGCGTAAAGTGTATGTTAATTCATGTGTAGCCCAGATGATCGAGTTTGATTCCACTACACTTAGGACTAGTGTATTATATAATAACGTCAGTGTTTTTGTGTTACAAAACGGATATGAGTTCCTAATTACGAAGCCGAGAAGCCTGTATGCTCTGCTTATTAAATCATCGATGTGTTGGTGAAAAGTTAGTTTGCTGTCGTAAATAACTCCTAGATCTTTCATTTGGTTTAGGTGTTGGAGAATAATTTCATTGATTGTATATTCAAATACATGCGGTTTCTTTGATCTTGTATACGAGACGATATTGCACTTGGGTGTACTGAAGTTCAAGCCATTTATTTTGGCCCAGTTTGAAACGCAGTCAATGTCACGTTGAAGGAGAATACAGTCAAGATGGTTTTTTATTGAGCGATATAGTTTCAAGTCATCTGCAAATAGTAAATACAGCGAATGTGTGATGACTGAACCAATATCGTTAATAAAAATCAGAAACAGAAGTGGTCCAAGGATAGACCCCTGAGGAACTCCAGAAAAAACTATGAATTCAAAAGAACTGGAACCCTTATAATAAACAAACTGTCTACGATTTCGAAAATATGAAGCAAAAAAACAGAGTAGTCTTTTGGAAAAACCAAATGAAGCTAGCTTATTTAGAAGAATGTCGATGTCAACCTTGTCGAATGCTTTTTCCAGGTCAAAATAAGCAACATCCACCTGTCCCCGATTGTCGAGAGTTTGTGATAAGAAATCTGAGATGCATAAGAGGTTTGATGTTACTGACATCTGGGGTCTAAAACCATATTGACGGTCATCAACAATTGGATTAACGTGATTAAGTATATATTTACGTAGAATTTTCTCGAATATTTTCATGATGGAACATAGAACGGCAACTGGTCGATAATTCCGGATATCGCGTTTGTCACCCTTCTTTTAGATAGGGGTTATTTCCCGTTTTTTAGGCATACATTGAAGAGATGACATAATGGTGGTATTAAAAGGTCGGAACAACCCATTAGTATAAATGTTGGAATATTGTCAGGACCGATGGATTGAGGTTTCTTTAAATTTGAGAGTGCCTCCTTAACATCTTTTTCTGAAATACTGACCAGGTCGAATGAGGGCCCAATCTGTACAGTGTGAAGGGTAGAGTCAATATTGAGAGTTGGTTGGACATTTTTATAAACAGATGAAAAAAAGGTCGCAAAACTATTAGCGATTTTATCATCAGTAGTCAATTCTTCTCCGTCAAGAATCATAGAATTTCTAAACATAATTTCTATAGTTATTATGTAGATTAAATGTTACATCGACAACATCTCAATAAGTGTAAATTGATTCTAACTTCAACTGTGAAGCGTTGGATTGTGTGAACAACATAAATTAGCATTTCTATAGTTTTTATGTAAATTAAACGTTACATCGACAACATCTCAATAAGTGTAAATAGATTCTAACTGCAACTGAGAAGCGTTGGATTGAGTGAAACATAAAATAGCATATCTATAGTTATTATGTAGATTAAATGTTTCGTCGACAAAATCTCAATAAGTGTAAATTGATTCTAACTGCAACTGAGAAGCGTTGGATTGAGTGAAACATAAAATAGCATATCTAGTTATTGTAGAGATTAAATATCACATCGAGAACATGTGACATTAAATAAGTGTATATTGATTCTTATTGCAACTGTGAACCGTTTATTGTGTGAACAGCAAAAATAACATATCTATAGTTATTATAGAGATTAAATGTCACATCGAGAACATGTGACATTTAATATGTGTATATTGATTCTAACTGCAACTGTGAACGGTTGGTTTGCGTGAACAGCAAAAAATAAGATATCTATAGTTATTACAGAGATTAAATGTCACATCGATAACATCTCAATAAGTGTAAGAAAATTGATTCATATTTTTTCTGGATTATGGAACATAATTAGAAAACAGGAACTAAGAAAAATATTATTCGGACTGTGCAACCTCTTGTTAAGGTTAAACGTGACGCTCGTTAAAATCTATGTGTTTACAGGTGGCGTTAAGAAATAAAACTTGATACAATATTGTATTTATATGCCTTTCTTGAAAAAATTGAGTTTTTAAACGAATAAAACTATTTATTAATATTTATACTGCGTATGTTAGGGCGAAAATAAATAATCTGTCTTAATATTGTAAAGCAATACCTTGCCAAAAGCGTATTTTAATAAAATAAATTAAATAACGCCACCTATGAAAACGTAAAAAATATAACAAGCATCGGGTTAAGTGACCGAATAACTTATCAAAATGACAGTCAAAAAACTCATTTAGAAAGTGATGTAAAGTCAAGAAAATTGATTTACACTTTTTAAAAATGTGTTGAGTTACCATGGAACCGTTTTTCAGAGCGATCCATACGGATGTAAGTTATTTATATTTAAGATTAATAAAAATAGGACCTTAACATTCAAATATTTTATGTAAAAAGGTTTAAAAATTTTATAAAACATTTTTAACTATAAAATTAGCGGTAGGCACCAGATTTTTTTTTTTGTGAATTTGTTTTCTTTAATTTGATTTATTTCCCGAGGGAACCCTCTAGAAACATCTGAGATTTTATTAATAATTTAAATAAACTTCATGGAAAGAACAATTTTCTAGGCCTGCTAGGGCAAAGTAGTCCATTACGTCGGGCTGCGCACCGAATATTGTTTTTATACAACTTCATAACGTAGGTATATCAGATAAAAACCGGCTGTCGCGGTTGAAAACAAAAATGGTTCTTTTTTTGAAAATAACAGAGGGCGCCACATCCGTTAACAACAATCATAAACGGTATAGTCATTATGACAATAATACTTTCAGATGTCGTTAAGATTCAAACTTTATTTTAGTTATTAGCTCGGATATATATCTCTAAATATTATAAAATAAAGACGCTATCCGCGTCTGTCTGTTTTTGCGCTTAGTTCTTCTAAACTACGCAACAGATTTTGATAGAGTTTTCACTATCATTTTGTGATTTTCTTCCGAAAGGTTTAGGCATGTAATACATGCATATTATCTTTATATAAAGTTGAGGAAAGTCGAAAAACGCAGGGTACACGTCAGCTAAACAAGTCACAAATTAACTCCTCAAAACGATACACATAAGAATAAACATAAATAAAAAACATGTATAACCTGTAAATAAGAAACATGTATAAAAAAATACAACTGATTAAAATACTTAACACTTTGTCAATCCATAATAAATATTAGAATTATTGTTTGGGGAGGAGCAGCAAACTCAGCTATCCGTCTGATTGAAATCGCAAAAAAACCATCTTAAAGATAGTAGTTAAAAACATAGAATGACTGACACAGACCAAATATTCAACATATTTGACGTACTGGACATACGCCAATTGTACACAAAAATACTACTAAACCACATTTTTGACCAAACCTGTGGGGCCTCGCGGCAGCAAGCGTTGGAGTCAGGCCCGGGAACTTTTAGCACCACCATTGACGTGCCCGAGCTCTAGGGGCGCTTGCTTTGTTTCGGGGGCGGGTCACGGGTCATGGCCGTGGCCTAGCTTTGTGCCGAGATCGAGTGCGACTGGCGCCGTTTGCGGCACATGTTGGAAGTAAAGACTGTTGGGTTTTCTCCGGCATTTTGGGAGTTCGTAACAATAGCTTATTTGCGTTACGTAACACTGTTTATGTTTATTCACGATTATTTATATATTTATTTATAGAGCGGAAAAGGGTGGCATGTAGTTCCCGTTAGCTCTAAGGCAATAGGCCCATTGTACTATCTCCCATTTTACCTCATTCCTTTAACAGTAACCCAGTCCCTTTTATAAAGTTCACCAGGGTTGTCATTGGATATGTGGCTATGTCTTCTGGTTCCACAATGTATCTTCCCAGGTCTCATCTCTCCTCTTCAATCCCCTTTGATTCCCTGAAGGTCCCGCAAGGGAAGAATTCACAAGGTTGTCTCATCTCTTCTCTCCACTCCCCCTTGATTCCCTTAAGGCCCCACGAGTGAAGACAGAGTTTTCGTATGGTCTATTTTTCATCCCACGAGTATCTAGGGAAATAGAAGGTCCACTCCAGCAGAATCTCGAGCGCTGGGATAAGGTCTAAATACTCCGAGATGCGACCCTGTTTCTCGAAGGCATCGTTCATGACACTGTTCCCCAGGTCATTCAGACTGAGTACGGTAGCTCACACCTTACCTATGTAGAGATGGCTATTGCAGGTCGTGTTTCCACTCCCAGAGAGATGAGTTCGAAACAGGTTTAACATAGGTTAATCATGGTACCTGCGTACTTATCAAGAAATATACCTGTTTAAGGTCACGTCACATTTGAATTTAGTGATATTAAAAAATAATTTATAAACTGAAAACATGTTTTCGAACAGTGTTAGGAACTCATGTATTCTTTAAATAAAGCTAGTCGCCTTTCAAATTGCCAATGCTGAACACGGATAGTAAAAAGGAATATAAAATTAATTGACTTGGAATATCGGTGTTCAATGTCGTTGAGCGAATGTGGTTATAGTTTTAGGGACCACGTATCCCAGGTTTGATGAAAAGCGGGTGAGTGCTTGATGTTGTGGAGACACCAGCAGGTTATTTTTTGTATGTGGGATAAGCTTGGCTTAGTAAATAAACGGTGAATATAATTGGTTTATCATGCATTGGTGCAATCATCAATACCTTATGGAATAATTGGATGGGGGGGTATTTATAATACCCAAAATTTAATTGTGTTATAGTTTGATTGTATAATTTTTTTAATTTTAATTTTTTAATTTTATATCTACATATAAGGTAAAAAATTATAGTTCTTTCTTTTTTACTTAATATAAAATTTATATGTTTGTAACAAAAAAATAATTAATTAATAATTATAAAAAATATCTAAGTCCCTAATTTGAGCAAGCAGTTCGTTTGAGGAGTGGGTAGGTTGAAATTTAAATGTAATTTTCAAAATTAGTTTTTATACTGTAATAACTGGATTGATAATAGATTCAGCACAAAAAACACACCCAACAAAACCACATGTTGCTACGGATTGAAAAGGGCAAAATATACGCTTTTTATAGTCTCTAAGTCTAAGTGGTTAAAAATGATTGAACCTTATTTCTAAGGTACAATGTAAACACAAAAAACCATTCTTCCGAAATTTGATTTCCTGAACAGGCACCCACCAAAGAAATGAATTTAGTTTTTTTTTTAAATCGTAAAATTTAAAAGTTACCCAAAGCAACAAGAATTTGAATTTTTATTCCAAAAAAAAGTGTCGTTTTCTCCTAACAAAACAATCTTTTCTGACAAATATTGTTTCTTTCTAATAATAATTGTATTGTGCACCAGTACTCAGTCTAACATAATATTGAACATCATGCTTAAAAAATACATAAATACAATAATAATTGTTCTATGCATAATCGTCATGTCAAGCCAAAATAAAAGTAAGGATTCTGTACTTTACTTTATACGATACCTTTTCCCTAGTAATCTGCTGTCTGTTGTTTGACCGCTTTACTGAACAGTAAGTCCTCGGAAGAGGCCCCGGTAATTATTCGGAATCGCTGGACAAGGATTATATGAAATATTTTTAAATAAAACCTTCTGATTTACGTTAATTACTATAAAAGGAATCTGACTGCATTTGGGATATTTTTAATTATAGCATTTTAATTTTTAATTGAGTAAATCGAAAATTCACTTTCGTTGTATGGGATGACAGCTGGAATGATTTCTGTTGATAAAATTTTCTTTTGTTGATTTGCTGTTACGAGTGGCTATATTTTTTACCATGTGCAGGAATTCACGGTGACCTCTATAGATGGATCGCATCATACGTCAATAATCGGCACCAAATCACGGTTGTCAATGGTTTTGCATCTTGCTTAACGGAAATCGTCTCAGGTGTGCCCCAGGGGTCGCATCTTGGACCACTCTTATTTAATATTTATATAAATGACATTTACGTATGCTTTAAAAATAGTTACTTTGTTTTATACGCGGATGACATGAAAATTTATAAAGCTATACAGTGTTTACCCGATTGTATGGAATTGCAAAGCGATCTTGATAATTTGTGCGTATATTGTGAATCAAATTTATTGTCCCTAAACATATCTAAGTGTCACTCGATTACATTTACTAGAAATAAAAACAAAATCATCTATCCATACAACTTGAATAACAAACCTTTACAACCTATGTCTACGTGTAAAGATCTAGGTGTTTACTTAAATAGCAAATTAATTTTTGACAAGCACATTGAACACATTATTTCAAAATCCTACAGAATGCTAGGTTTCTTATTAAGAATATGCAAAGTTTTCAAAAGTGCTAAGACTCTGAAAATTTTGTTTTGTTCATTGGTCAGAAGTCCACTGGAGTATGCTTCCACAATATGGAATCCTCAATATAAGGTATACATAGATTTAGTAGAAAGTATACAGAATAAATTTTCGAAACATTTACTCAAGAAATACAACAAAACTACAAATAATATGTTAACTTTACAAAAAAGACGCACATTGTCAGACCTGTTGTTTCTACATAATCTGCTAAATAATAAAATAGATAGTCCCGAATTGCTATCCGTCATTGGTTTAAATGTTCCAACGAGGCGTACCAGGCACACTACACTATTTCACATTGAAGCCAACAATACCAATGCAGCAAACAACTCAGTAATTACTCGAGCAATCACAACATACACCCATTACGAAAAATTAATACATTTAGACATCTTTCATGATTCCTTTCTAACATACAAAACTAACTTATTAAATTTCTTAGCATGACATATTTCAAAAATAATTTCACATCATTTTTCAAAACTCCTATGTATTAACAGTCAATTACAATTCGTGAGCTTATTATAATTCTTGTTTTCAATTCATTTATTATTATCTATCCATACACTTCCTTTCTTTTATAACAATCTCAGGCGAAATTACGTAATGATATTTTATGGACATACGTAATAGGTACTACAACTATGTAATAACTAAAAATATCTAACTGTATCTTATTGTACTGTGTATGTCTTAACAAATAAATAAATAAAATAAAATAAATAAATAAAAATGTGCAAATACTAGGTAGGTACTATTTAAGCCAAACTCGAAAAATAAAATAAAGATATTTAGGTATGTTTTATAAAATAGAAAAATTAAAAAAAGGTGAGGTTATTATAAGTTAGGTTGGTTTATTATTAGGATTTAGGGTATATGCTGACTACGAGTGCCCAGTAAAATTTAACACTTTCCCGACATAATTACTAATTCCTGATGATCTCAAACTGTGCCCGTGTTATTGTTCTCAGGTGCAAAGCTTTCACTTAGAACAAATTTCACTTCGTTTCATTTTTACACTCAAAATAAATATGACATATTTATCAAAATATCCCACTGCGCGGCCATTTTACATCGTACTTTTTGCCGGGAACTTGATGGGAGTCGCTATATGCACAGCGACTAATCGACAGGGGGCGTGGCCAACATATCCGAGCATACCCGAAGTGAAGTATAGGTATAAAAGGGACACTTTCTTTTGAATCACAAACCATGTTACACAAACCTAGCGTAGCCGCTAAACTAATTGAAAACTGGGATGTTTTTCTTGCCTGGACGCGAGCAGGCGGTATTAAGGGGACACTTTCTTTTGAATCACAAACCATGTTACACAAACCTAGCGTAGCCGCTAAACTAATTGAAAACTGGGATGTTTTTCTTGCCTTGACGCGAGCAGGCGGTATTAAGGGGACACTTTCTTTTGAATCACAAACCATGTTACACAAACCTAGCGTAGCCGCTAAACTAATTGAAAACTGGGATGTTTTTCTTGCCTGGACGCGAGCAGGCGGTATTAAGGGGACACTTTCTTTTGAATCACAAACCATGTTACACAAACCTAGCGTAGCCGCTAAACTAATTGAAAACTGGGATGTTTTTCTTGCCTTGACGCGAGCAGGCGGTATTAAGGGGACACTTTCTTTTGAATCACAAACCATGTTACACAAACCTAGCGTAGCCGCTAAACTAATTGAAAACTGGGATGTTTTTCTTGCCTTGACGCGAGCAGGCGGTATTAAGGGGACACTTTCTTTTGAATCACAAACCATGTTACACAAACCTAGCGTAGCCGCTAAACTACTTGAAAACTGGGATGTTTTTCTTGCCTTGACGCGAGCAGGCGCTATTAAGGGGGCACTTTCTTTTGAATCACAAACCATGTTACACAAACCTAGCGTAGTTCTAAAAAGGTTTGTTTACATTATATTATTACAACGCCATTTCTGACGTTTCGTTTCACCGCCCACCGCGTTTCACTGATTTTGCAACTCGGAACACCTCGGGTATGCTCGGATATGTTGGCCACGCCCCCTGTCGACTAGTCGCTGTGGATATAGCGAAATCAACATGGCCGCTTATAATTTGTTAGTAAATGTCGATCTCAAACTATTTTCTGTTTTTTTCCATGTTTTTCCTTTATTATTTCAACTAAAATGAAGCATAATACGTTTGCCCCAAGGTAAGTTCATAATTACTTCTCATACCGTCGAGATTTGGCTTAATTTGACAATTTTAGCGCAAAAACAGTGAGGGCACTGATAGACAGCAAGTTCCGGATTTAGGTTAGGTTAGGATAGATTGGATATTATAGGTTAGGTTGGATTATTATAGGTTAGGTTCGATTATTATAGGTTAGGTAGGATTATTATTAGGATTTAGGTTAGGTTAGGTTAGGTTGGATTATTATAGGTTAGGTTAGGTTGGATTATTGTAGGTTAGGTTCGATTATTATAGGTTGGGTTGGATTATTATTAGGATATAGGTTAGGTTAGGTTGGATTATTATTAGGATATAGGTTAGGTTAGGTTAGGTTGGATTATTATTAGGATATAGGTTAGGTTGGATTATTATAGTTTAGGTTAGGTTAGGTTGGATTATTATAGGTTAGGTAGGATTGTTATTAGGATATAGGTTAGGTTAGGTTAGGTTGGATTATTGTAGGTTAGGTTCGATTATTATAGGTTAGGTTCGATTATTATTAGGATATAGGTTTGGTTAGGTAAGGTTGGATTATTATAGGTTAGGTTAGGTTGGATTATTATCGGTTAAGTTAGGTGTGTTGGGTAAGGTTTGGATATAGGTTAGGTTAGGATTTAGGTTAGGTTAGTTTAGGTTTGGTTATTATAGGTTAGGTTACTATAGTTTAGGTTAAATAAAACAATAATTATAATAATACCTAAATATAAATAATTTAAGTTTTTTAAGTAACATAGAAATATTTTATTTTTCGAGTTTGGCCAAAACAGTACCTAACTAGAATTTGCATTCTGAAATGATTCAAATTCTAGCTACTCGTATGTATTCTAGCTACTACTACCAGAGAAAATGTCATCAACAGAAATCATTCCAGCTGTCATCCCATACAACGAAAGTGAATTTTCGATTTACGTAATTAAAAATTAAAATGCTAAAATTAAAAATATCCCAAATGCAGTCAGATTCCTTTTATAGTAATTAAGGTAAATCAGAAGGTTTTATTTAAAAATATTTCATATAATCCTTGTCCAGCGATTCCGAATATTTACCGAGGCCCCTTTGAAAGAACTGCTTAGTGGTAGTAGCACAGCTCCGCTCTGACAGCCTGTAAATGTATGCATTTATATATATTTATATTCAATCTGTTTCCATTAAATCCTTTACACCATTAGTATTCTCAAGGATTTATGTAAGGGGGTAGTGCCGAACGGTATTTAGGCGTGAATGAGTTTCTATATCCATTTTATTATTTGAACACCTCAATAGTCGAAACTGCCCGAAGCATCCACCATGGCATCCCCAAATAGGTTAGTTGTGATTCAGAAGGAAGAAGAGAGAAGGCTATAGAGGTGGGAGTGAGGAAGGTTGGGAGTTACCCGAATATTCAGATCTGGTCACCAACACAGTGAATGCCACTTCAAGTAACTTTTCGACCCTGAATGGTAGACTTCTGGTCGACAATGAGAGTATTGTATTTTCGTGGTTCCCTCACTAACAAAAATTCATTATTTTCATTTTGTATTATTTTCTATGATACCTCAACAGCCGAACCAAACTCTCTCAAGTGGGAATTGACAACAAATCCTATTTATACAAGGCACTTGGTAAGAAAATTTCAATGTCCGTCCTTTAAGTAAATTTGTAAATTTAAAAAATAATTCACTCAAAGGCCTTAGTCACTAAAGGGATAGAAAAAACCCTTTAATGTTAAAGCTACTCAGACAAAAATCATTTACACTTTCATTCAATGTCCAATATCCGATTAACACGCTTTTAGCTGACCTGATATACAGAGTGCTGCCAAGACTCTGGTAACTTTGAACACGTAAGCATTATATATTTGGGGTAACCCTAATGGTGCTGCCACACGCAAAGCTCACATCAACAGATAATATAAAGCACAATAGCGCTCGCCATACAATCCCATACAGACCCGACACACGTAAAAAGATAACGCGCTATAAGTGTGGTTCTGAACTTCGCTAACCGAATTTATTTTACGTAACCGCTCCCGACGCGATATTTGAAAAGTTATGCGTCCCCCTCTCCGCCGTAAAAAGGAGAGGGGGTCATTTTAATTACGGAGCTACCAACTAAGTTCCGTGTTCCCTTTGACAGCCATGACATAAGCAGCCTAATAATGCATTTCTTATTTATTATGTTAGCTCATATCGTCATGTGTGCTAGTAAATTTAGAAACATAAAAAAAACTTTATTTGGCAAACATACTTAACATATATTTAAAATATAAATATAATCAATATTTGAATTTTAAGTAAACAAATTTTCGCCCTTTCAAAATTAATCATATTTTTAACTCAGTATGTTTATTTGGTAATATCATTCGGTTTTTTGATAAAGTTGGACGGCCCGATACCTACATAGAGAAGCTTCTAGTTTGTTCGTTTGTTGATTGTTTTCCTGGGTAATCTGGTTTGCTCTCGTCAGCTCTCGTGCTCTCTTCTCGTTCCCTGCCCTGGTGTTGGTCCTTGCCGCCTTTGCCTTCGACATTTTTGGAAATCGACGTGAGCTTATTTTACAATAATTTATTATATGTCGCTTTCGTCGATCGGCGTGCGAACTGCGAATTTCCTGATTCGACGGAGAGGTTATGTCAGGTTATATGAAAATGCGCTATTTACGCGCAGATTGTTTAAAATCTAAAAAGTTTATAAATAGCATTTATAATTATATAGTTGGCGGCATCATCATCTGAGGATGAGCTGTCCAACAGATCCAGCAATAGGCGACAAGTATCATCCATTTCGAAAACGTGCTCAAGCTGTCAGTAAGTAAAGTTGTCACTTTGACAGATGAAATTATGTTCCTCGGCCGCTCTCGAATTCAACTGACCCCCTCTCCTACCATAGGAAGAAATATTTGATAGCGTCGTGTGTCGGTAGAAAAGATGATGCGCTGTACATTAACTTTTGATGTGAGCTTTGCGTGTGGCAGCAGCTTAAGTCATGTTGGCACCGACAATATCTTAGTGTTATAAAATTATTTCAATATATTTTTTATTTAAGATTTTCACGGCCAAAAGTATTTTTGTTATTTGTTTTTGGGGTGTTATGCCGTGTTGCGCTAACTCCTTCTTTAGCCAACGTTTCGGACAACATTGCAGTGTCCATCATCAGGGCAGATGTGTTATTGAATAAATAACACATCTGCCCTGATGATGGACACTGCAATGTTGTCCGAAACGTTGGCTAAAGAAGGAGTTAGCGCAACACGGCATAACACCCCAAAAACAAATAACAAAAATTATTTCAATATAATTATTTCGGTGAGTTTAAATTGTTATTCCAGGCTGCAATATTCAGTACAGACAGTTTTGATAGGCGCAACGAGGGTCCAAATGGGAGATTCCGATGCCAGGGAACGCTTATCACCGATACCCATGTTCTAACGACGGCAAAGTGCTGCTATACCCAACATTATTTGGATAAGTGAGTATGCTGTCCTTATTCTACCGGTGTATCAATGGAAGTTACTCTGAGGAACCACTCGTCATTGATCCCTTCGGCACCTACGCGTAGTCGGGAAACGCACCAAACGTGCGCCCAACATTTGTATAAGGTTGACAGTTTCGTCACATGAGATATCTTCTTCTTCACATGAGTAAATGCAGGAGAGGTGCCACGTCGTAATAACTTTTGATGATTTGATGGGGAAGATTTATTCTTTTCAAACTGTTTGAAAGAGGATTTCGAGTTGAACCACATAAGTCAATACCTGCGTTTGTGGCGTTCGCTGAGCGTTGATGAAAATTTCATACGAAAAATAACGCCTTGGTTCACTTATTAGCCACTATACTTTCAAGTGAAGACGGGTAGGGATGACAAAAAACAAATCGGTATAAAAATCGATATTTCAATTGAATTATCCAAGCTTATCTTTTTTATTTGATAACAAGTCATGGGGCTTTTACATTGGGTAGATTGAAATGTTTAAAATTTTGTAAATAAGTGTTATAGTTATAAACAATGGTTGCAAAAAAATATTTCTTGCATTACAGTGGTTTAAAATCGGATTAAATAAAACATAATCATTGAAAACTAAAATTTTCATAAATAATATCTCGACATAAAAAAACTATGTTTTGAACTAACAATAATTGGTACATTCATTTGAATCTAAACTATGTTGACAAGGAATTGGCAAGTTTGCTACATAATTAGTTTGTGAATGGTGACATTGAAATAGGTTCTTGTGCTTAGTGTGTCGAGTAGTTTCATGAACTAGCTGAACTTACATGAAATTACTCGACACACTAAGCACAAGGACCTATTTCAATGTCACCATTCACATAATTAGTTTGTGAATGGTGACATTGAAATAGGTTCTTGTGCTTAGTGTGTCGAGTAGTTTCATGAACTAGCTGAACTTACATGAAATTACTCGACACACTAAGCACAAGGACCTATTTCAATGTCACCATTCACATAATTAGTTTGTGAATGGTGACATTGAAATAGGTCCTTGTGCTTAGTGTATCGAGTAGTTTCATGAACTAGCTGAAGTACCCGGCGTTGCGCGAGCTTTATAGAGTTTTTCGAAATCATAAACATTTCTCAATTTTTTTTCTGACATATTCATAGGCATATTCATATCCATAGGCATATTCATATCCATAACTAGAATCGAATAGAAGTGAAGGTTTCGCAAAAGTTTTTAGTCCGGCAGTATATTTCAGCCGTATACATCAGGCTAGGCTTGCATTCAATAAAAGGTCGAAAATAATAGAATCGAATAATATAGACCTAAAACTGAGAATACTCCTCATCAAGACCTATGTATGGAGTATCTTGATGTACGGCTGCGAAACATGGTGCCTATCCGAAAGAGATAAACTGAGACTAGAGGCTTTTGAGATGTGGTCCGTTAGGAATTTCCTGGAGAAACCATATAATAAATGAGGAGGTTCTCCAAAGAATCGAAGGAGGAAGGCACCTGCTCAGGACCTTGTCCGAAAGGTGTGCAAGATGGATCGGCCATGATACGACAAGAAGGCCTCTTGCATGTCATAATGGAGGGTATGACCGAGGGGACCAACTCTAGGGGACGCCCACGCCGAGAGTACCTGGAGGACCTGCTGGTGGACGTGCGCTGCTCATCATATACAGAAGTCAAAAGAGCCGCACAAGACAGGGAAGAATGGAAAAGGAGATTAGATGAAATTGCTGCAAACCAATCCCAGGATTGAAACCAGAGAGAGAGAGTATATTTCGTTGTAATGGTACATCCTGATGTTATATTACACCGAGTCATCAGGCCTCTGACTCCACTGTCGGAACTCTCTAACAACTATTGTTGATCTGCATTTATCAGATTTATTTTTTAATGCATTTTTGATATCGCCTTTTGGTTGGTTGAAGACGTTTTATGTGCAATTTTGCAATCCATTTAAATTTTATAAAATTTCAGTCAATAACTGCAATTTTTTTCACCATGCGAATCTTCAATTATTGGTGTTTGCGATACAGCTGTAGTGAGCAAAGTTGAGATTTTGGGAACACTTGAAAACTGTAAATAACAAAAAATAAAAATTGGTTAAAACATCAGAAACTTGTACAACCGTGGAGAAAAATATTTATTCTTCTCATCTAAACTAAAATTCTAAAAATATTGATTATAAATAAATAAAAAAATCACACAGAACTATACATAAGAAGTAGTTTGAATGTAGGAACAGCCAATGTAATAAGTCTTCGCATATTTGTTACAGGTTTAAAATCATTTTGGTCCAAGTGAGATGAGCATGATATTATGTCAAGTAGGAAACCAGTTCACTTTCTCCCCGTTGCGTCAATCCATTTTCCTTTAATTTTTCCTTCCTTTGGAAATCTGAAATAATGACACTATAAGTTATTACGCATAAAAACTGAGATAAATTATTCCTTACCTAACATAAATAAATAATCACCTTTGCTTTCTTTGATATGAAAGTCAAAAGTATTTTTGTTCTTACCCCTTCCATAATACTACCGTTCATGCAATTTACTGAGGCTCCGCTGTCTAATAGTCCTGTAAATTTTTTTCCATCTATTTCGACATCAACATGAGGACAGTTATCATTTCCTCAGATGCACCGTATAGGTTCACTTCGTGCATTTAAATAAAACAGCCTAACAAATACTAGCCAGTTTTTCCACTCCCGATCGGCTTGTGCTGCTCCGAGCCATCGGTTACTCGTTTTTTATGATCCCTTGGGTCACTTCGCAAGGAGTTGCACTGACTGGCACTGACTCTCTGAACTCCTGAGCTTGTAACTCGTAGTGGGGTGCATTGGTAGTCCTGTATGAATTTCTCTTTGGTTTTCTACATTCTCTGCTAATGTGGCCTACATCGTCGCAATTATAGCACTTTTCATATATATATAGGACTATTCACCCCTCTCCTCCAGATTGCGCGTGGTGCTGATCCGTACGCTTGTGAAACTCTTGGATTTTCACTACGTGATGCTATATCCTTCTCTGTAAATAGTGTAAATACATGCCCGCCCTTGGCAAACCATCTTCTTTCGTTGTAGCAACTCGTCTATATTATTGGCGCGTGCTCCCGCTACAGTACCGGAATATGCTGATTGTAAACCATCTTTCAGAATGTATAATTTTCATTATCTATGGTATAAAACATATTGTAAACCGCATCTACACTTATTACATAAAACATAATATGAAGCAAACAGTGAAGGGCTACTTTAACTTAAGTTACAGTCTGAGGTGACTAAAAGTGCAGTGAGTTATTATCTCAAACACAAACAATTGTTATTAAACATAAAAACATTTTCAATTTCTTGCATTGTGTTGTCGTGCGACGTGAAGGTACGCCGTATGTCGTCTTCCACCGGCGTCTAGCCGCTCGTTCCCGACTAAACCCGCTACTCGCTAACCAATTTCTTGCACTG
This sequence comes from Hesperophylax magnus, assembly GCA_026573805.1. Lineage (NCBI taxonomy): Eukaryota > Metazoa > Arthropoda > Insecta > Trichoptera > Limnephilidae > Hesperophylax > Hesperophylax magnus. The sequence goes on from JAIUSX010000026.1 coordinate 21,667, forward strand.
TGTTGTCGTGCGACGTGAAGGTACGCCGTATGTCGTCTTCCACTGGGCGGCGTCCAGCCGCTCGTTCCCGACTAAACCCGCTACTCGCTACCCAATTTCTTGCACTGTGTTGTCGTGCGACGTGAAGGTACGCCATATATCGTCTTCCACCGGCGTCTAGCCACTCGTTCCCGACTAAACCCGCTACTCGCTAACCAATTTCTTGCACTGTGTTGTCGTGCGACGTGAAGGTACGCCGTATGTCGTCTTCCACTGGGCGGCGTCCAGCCGCTCGTTCCCGACTAAACCCGCTACTCGCTACCTGATTCTCGCTACTCGCTACTCGCTACTGGGATATTTAATTATTAATTTAATTAAATTACAAACACTATGTCTTCAACAAGATCTGCTATGGAACATCGAAAAATCGTGGACTCGCTCACGGACTACATTGATCAAAAACTAGATGAGTTGAAATAACAAATGTTTTCAAAATTCGAGACTGAATTAGCCGATTTAAAAAAAGCTACCCAATTTGTAAGCGAAAGATACGATGAAATTAATGAAAAATTTAATTAAATTGTCGATTTATCGAAACAACACCAAAAAATTGTAGAAGACTTGGAAATTAAAGAAAAAAGAATCATTGCTTTGGAAATTAAAATAGCCGAATCAGAACAAAGAGAATTAAAAAATTCAGTAGAGGTTAACGGATTTAAAGTATCGATTAATGAACCGTCGCATGAAATTGCAAACAGAATTACTTCTGCTTTCGGAATACATTTAGAACAAGCGGACAAAATCAAATATCTAAAACCAACTGATACAAAACCTACCCGTATAATACTTAAATTTAAAGAAGAAAGCAAAAAATAACAATCATGAGTGCCAAAAAAAAACAATGTCTTCCTCCAAATTATAGACGCTAATAAAATTTTTTATGTAAATGAAACCCTGACGCCATATTACAAAAATCTTTTATGGAATACAAAAATATGGGCAAAGGAGAAAAACGCCAAATACATTTGGTTCAAAAACGGAAAATTACTAGCTCGTAAATGCTCGTAATGTGAAGACTCGCGCATAATTAAAATAAAAAATCACAATGACCTGCAACATGAAATGTTGTAAACAAAGCATCGTTTCTGTACCCATCTACAATATAATATGTTCTGCAAAATGGACGACTTCGTAAGCACGTAACTGGAAAACAGCATCAAAATCAACGAATTCAAGAGTCACAAAAAGTGCGACGAAATCATCACTGATAGTTTCTGCGGTATAAATGCGTTCCAATACGTGGTAAAAAAAATAATTCAATTGTGTTTTGAAGTTAGGGTATTTAAATAAAACAAAATAACTTATCCCGGGGATTGAGAAAAGAGTTTACATAAATATATTCAGTACTTGAGCCCTTGAGCTGATTTCTCACGAAAACGGCGCTACATAAATTAGCCAAATATTATTATTATTATTACTTCTGAGATGTAATAATATTTAAATCTTGAACAGAAAAAAAATAGAATGGGGGCCCTTTATAAAACAATTCTTATGTGGTGTCATTGTCGGGGCCCCTAGGCAATATACGTATCGGGGCTCCTTTACCCTAAAAATATCAAAAATAATCTGGCAAACAATCAACTGTGCAATAGAAAACAATAAACAAAAACAGTAAATCAAAGAAAATTAAAGATTTAAATAACGTAATAATAAATGCCAAAGAAAACCCAAAAAATGTGCTAATGTTTTCAACTATTTTTTTGCAAAAGTGGGACAAAACCTACACAAAAAAATTAATGTTGCAAAAAGATCGAATAAACAACCAATTATAGAAAATATACACAATCTAAACTCACTTTCCCAATTTAAAATGGTGAGCGAAGTAGATATTTTAAACATAATTGAATATATGAAAGGAGGGTCGTCTCCAGGTTATGACAATATAACAGTACAAATTTTAAAATCTATTAAAAACCATGTGATAAAATAATTAACAGGTACAGGGGCTCCATCGAAGCCAGAGTAAAGTTGGCCTCTCAGAAGCTGGGCGTACTGTACAGGGCCCGCAGATACTTTAATAATACACAACTGCTGACCCTGTACAAATCGTAAGTGCGCCCTACTGTCGAATTTGGCAGCCATCTCTGGTCCGGAGCCCCAAAATACCTGAAAAAAACCCTTGACTCTGTGCAGAAACGGGCGGTCCGTTTGATAGATTCCCCAATTTTAACAAACGGACTGCAATCTTTAGAGCACAGGCGTCAGGTAGGTATGCTGTCCTTGTTCTATCGGTATTACAATGGAAGATGCTCTGAAGAACTAGCGTCGTTGATCCCTTCGGCACCGGTGCGTAGTCGGGATACACGCCAAACGCGCGCCCAACATTTGTACACGCTTGACATTTGTCACATGAGAACGGGTCGCTTCTACGATTCGTTCTTAGGTTCAACAGCTCGGCTGTGGAACGAACTGCCGGCCTCTGTGTTTCCTCCCTCCTACAACATAAAACTCTTCAAGACCCATGTTCACTCCTTCCTCTCCACAAAAAGACCCTCCACACAGCATCCCCAAAGATGACATAGGCCCTGAGGGAAATTATTTTCTTCAGGGCCTCCTGTGTGGAGTTAATATAAAAATAACTCACCTTATTAATAAAAGTCTTCAAAATGGAATCTTTCCGTCTAATTATAAGAAAACAATAATTATTTCACCTATATTTAAAAGTGGAAATACACAAATTATCGGCCAATTTCCTTCATTTCAAATATTGGCAATATATTTGAAAAAATTGTAAAATCTCAACTAATGGAATTTGTTGAAAACAACAAAATACTTCACAACAACCAATACGGATTCCGAAAAGCGCGAGGCACACAAGATGCAATTGCAAATCTCATATCTAGCATATACGAAAGCCTAGACATGAGCAAAAAATGTGCTGGTATTTTCATAGATCTGAGAAAAGCTTTCGACAGTATATCCCACACAAAACTTATGGAAAAATTAGATAATCTGAACATTAAATAGAATGTAGCAAATTGGATAAAAAGCTACCTAAATAATCGCCCTAAATATGTCACAATAAACAATATATATAGGAATAAAGATACATCTAATAATGGAATCCCACAAGGTACGGTACTGGCTCCAATATTATTCATCTTATTTGTAAACGGGATATTTTCTCAAACACTTCGTGGTAATATAACCTCTTATGCTGACTATGCAGTCATCATTGAAAGTGACAATACATGGGAATTAGTAAAACAAAAAGCAACAGAAGACATAAACACCCTTAAACACTGGTTTGACATAAACTTACTATCTCTAAATAGCGAAAAAACTCACGTTATACCATTTTCAATAAAATCAAATGACGTTTCACAAAATTTTGACATAATTATACTCGACAATTTAAAAAAAACATAAAAACTGTACAATAAACTGTTGCACATTGAAAATTTCTAATAAAATTAAATACTTAGTAATAATAATAGACAAAAACCTAAACAGGAAAGATCAACTCAACCAAACCGTCAACAAAATAAGAAAATTAATTTTTATATTTTTGAAATTTCGAAATTTTCTCTAATTGGAAATTCTAACAGAAGTCTACCAAGCTTTAGTACAATCAAATCTCCAATACGCTGTAATCATAATTACAAATACTAAGGACGAGTTGTTTCGGAGAACTTGAACAATTCTTCAAATTTCAAAGTTAATTTTCAAGTTCTGTGAAAGATATTTTTAAGTTCTGTTTTTATTTCAGTTCTGTCAAGCAACTAGCCTATAATGATATAATAACAGAATTTGAATAGGACTTTCACAGAACCCGTAAATGAACGTTGAAATTTGATGAATTGTTCAAATTCTCCGAAACAACCCGTCCTAAATATTCTTAATCTTGATGCTCACCACTCTTCTAGACACAAGCGCCAGCTTGTATAGAAGAGGAACATTAAAAAATCAAAAGCAGTGAAAACTAATTGTATGAATTATTTTAGTGAACATTATTGATTATACTCATAATACTATTTTATTGTAAATTGATTAATTATTTAATGAATACTTATTTTAAAAAATATAAAAAATTACATACTCTTATATAATATATACATATATATATATATATATATATATATATATATATATATATATATATATATATATATATATATATTATATATGTCGTACCACGGGTCGGTAAGCAATCGACTTAAGGGCCCACTATTCGAATTTCATCCAATTTCCGAGATATTTTCCTTAAAAGTTTGAAGTTTTTAAGCTCTTAAAAAAATATATGTTATTCTTTAAGATAGTATCTATTTGTTCCAAAAGCCGAAACGGTAATTATTTGAAATTCCCTCGATAGAAATAAATCGCAAAGTATGCTCCGAAAAATATTATTAACACTTTTATTTCTGTTATTTTACTTAAGTTATATGTATGAAAAAAATCACAATGCTTTTTTTAATGCTACTCAATAGACCCCGAAAGTGATTTTTGCTATTTTTGAAATACGCCGTGATTTATTAAACATTTTCACAACAGTCGCTTACGTCTTATGATTCTAAGCATGATTATTGCATCCCCTCTCACTTCCTCACGCGCGTTCGCTATCTGCCTTTCAGTCACTGCTTAGAGAGCTTCGCGGATGGTCGTGTTGTTCTACATTTCGTGATTTCTCCTAAATAATATTTATCGTAAATAATAATATTGGTATGGCGTGGTATGTTGAAGATCCCCTCCCCCTCTCTGAACGGGTCACGTAGTATGGCTACTGTATATATTGCACGAAGAAATTCTAAAATCAAGCCGCACTTAATTTACAACGTTCTAACAGCATTACGTTTGTTTTTTTTTTGTCCTATTGTATTTGTCTGTTTCTGAGGCGTTTTGTAGTTGTTCATTTTGATTGGATATAGTTTTAACTTCGCTTTTCCATGTTCTGAGGAGAGAAAGTTTGCAAAGACAAGTTTTCGTAATCCATTTAACAATTTTTGAATTTGAGGTTCAATCTTGTGCAAATTATTTTAGTTCGTCATATTTTAATGGAAAATATTTATAAAGTACGTTGCCAGAGCACAGAATTGCATTCGTTAGAATCTTGTACAATGAATAATTATGCCCTAGCTAATTGCATAATATTCCATATGCATATTTAGGTATGTTCTAAAATGGTAATTATATGTCCTATTTAAATATTTTTCATTTTAAAAATATTAAACTTAAAAACTTTACAAAAAACTCAAATCAGAAATTGGTAAATATATAAATCGTCTTTGCAAACTTTGACATCTCATATCATAGAACTGTATATCTGATGTTAGAACGCGTTCCAACTAAGGCTTGATACAAATTCTAAGCTTTCTGGATCGAGGCAAGTAATATGTATAATAACACTGTAGGTACCTGGAATATGTAGAAAGCGACCCGGTCAGATTTGCATCTCTGCCAATGATTTCGTACAATAATAAGACACTTTTACGGTGGGGCAAACTACCGGCATTTTCGATAATGTATCCAAGAACATAAAGATCTTCATACTAGTTCTCAAACTTTAGGGAATTTAATTTGAGGAAGTTAATTATTGATTGGATATATAATAAATAATTATTTTGTTTTTCTTCCAATAAAAATTAGGTTTTCTATTATTTTATAGTTACGTACTTATTTATTCCAGAATTCGTCCATTTGAAAATAGTCTAATTTTTTAGGCGATCTGTTTTAAATAACTAACTAACTAACCATCAGGCCGTTTCCCGCAGAGGTAGTCAGAGAGGACGGACCGCCAAACAACTCGGTCTTGGCACGCACTCTTTGCCTTACTCACATTCATACATCGTCTCATACAAAAACCACTTAACTTTAATTTATATTCGTCGATATATATAAATGTTTATTGTCCTGAAGAAGGTTGAGTTCAACCGAAACCGGTCGACGAATATAAATTAAAATAAAGTAGTTAAAACAAAATATTTATTTCATTTTGTTCTTTAATTATATTTCAGATGTGACTATACTCAACTGAAGAACGTTTTGTCCACATCTTGTAAAGATGTTGAAGCACTGAGGTAACAATAAAATCATTTACGCCTTTCACATTTATTTAGAAAGTTCTTGAAATGTAGTTATAATCAATGTTTTTATTTTGTTCCAGCTTCCACGAACAACGGGAAAGCATACCTGTTGAGAATACATATAACGACATACCTAAGGAGAATATAGATAATGGAGGAAGGTAAAATGGATTTCAGAATTTCGATTAAACTATCGTGTTGTGAAAAAAATATATACCGTTAACTTTTTTTTTTATTACAGTAAATCTGATGTACGTGTGTACTACAACAAAAAACGTAAAATTGTAAACAAGAAACCCATCGGCCGGAGAGGTCTTTCTCAAAGCATTGACAATTGGTATGTTATAGTGATTTACTTTACTAACATTTATGTATTTTATTTTACTAACGGTAAAACATAAGTTCTAAAGAGATGAATTATTAATATACAAACTATCTGCTTTATGTGAAAGAACATCCGCTTCATTCGAAAAAATTAATCTTCAGTAATACAAACATTCAAAAATTTATAATACTTTTATTGGTATCCAAATCATTATCAATATCCACTTTTATTTGTAGTTTTTCATAAATCAATTTTGCTTTTCTAGGTTGGATAAAAATGATGCAGTCGAAGGAGAAGAAGAAAGACGCATCGTCGACATTTTCTTTTTTATTAACCAGCTGCAATCCATATCGGACCATTCTCCTTTTGGATGCGGATTTCGAAATCTTATTCTTAAATCTGAGCAAAGAGTTGGTCTAATGTCCAAAATACTATTTGAATGTAACATGTGTTGCGCCAAATTTACAGTCAACACATGCGACCCAAAACCTAAACATACCATGGACGTCAATGTAGCAGCAGTATCGGGGATGACTCCTGCAGGAATTGGGCTTGCTCAACTGTCCGAGTTTTTGACGGCTGTCAACATACCCCCGATGTCCGTAAAATTTTTCCACAAGACAAATGTATTAGTGTCAAGAGAATGGGAGAAATGCGCGTTAGTCGCCATGGAAGTCGCAGCGAAACGAGAGCGTCAAGCAGCTATCGAAGAAGGTTGTCTACAGGACGGAGTGGCGGTGATTGACGTGATCGCGGATGGGTGTTGGTCGAAACGATCATATAGAACAAATTATACAGCCCTCTCCGGTGCGGCAGCAATTGTTGGCAGAAGATTTGGAGAAGTTTTATACCTCGGAGTTAAAAATAAATATTGTTGCATTTGTGCAAGAGCTGAAAACCGAGGAGTATTGCCTAAAGAACATGTTTGCTACAAAAATTACACTGGACCTTCAACTGGAATGGAAGCAGAAATTCTTGTAGAAGGGTTCAAAACTTCAGTTGAATCTCATAATTTGATATATGGGCGGCTAATAGCAGACGGAGACAGTAGTACTTATCATAAACTTATCAAAACGAGACCAGAAAACCTGCAGAAAACCTTCTTCAATAGCAGATTGACGCTCTCGCTCCACTGTGACTTCCACTGCGAGTAATGCACATTTCTTTCACTCTCTTGACATATATTTGCTTTATTATAATGTTTTTGGTACACCAGGGATAAGTCGACAGCCGTAAAAAACTCAGACAGTTGAGCAAGCCCAATTCCTTCAGTCATCCCCGATGCTGCTGCTACATTGATGTCCATGGTATTTTTAGGCTTTTGGTCGCATGTGTTGACTATAAATTTGTCGCCACATTTTACATTCAAATTTTATTTTGGACTTTAGGTCAGATCTGGGCTCAGATTTGACAATAACTTTTCCAAATCCGCGTCTAAATGGAGAATGGTCCGATATGGATTGCAGTTGGTTGATAAAAAAAGAAGGTGTCGATGGTGCATCTCTATTCTCCTTATTCCGACCGTGTCATTTGTATCCAACCTAGAAAATAAAAAGCTGCCTTAAAATGGATATCGATCTATGAAAACAATAACATTGATTTGAGTGCCAGTATAACTGTTATAGTTTTTTAATGTTTGTATTGTATTACGGTCTTCATCATATGGCACCAGCGTCAAACGTTGTTACCAGGTTGTCTCTTTTCATATAACCCACTTTCATTCATCACACCCAATTTCACGTTGAATGAACCCGATTATGTACCTGTTGTCGCTGACGTCTATTATTTATTATACCTGACGAGTTTTATTTTTATTTATTAATATTTAAACATGCTACACTACTTATGAAGATTGTCAGCAGGTACGTAGTGACAACATTTTATGCAATTGGTAAATTTTCAAAGAAGGTATATGTATAAATAAAGATGATGATAAATTACCAACTAGATCAATTGGTTAAATTAACAGAATAGTATAAATATAAATATGTAAACAGCAGTAAAAAACTTATACACTAAACAAGTACAAATGAATGGTCACATCAATAGTTTCATATATTATATAGGTAGGTATATGAAGTATTACAAACATATAATGATATTCCTTTTCCTAACAATGTCAATTCTAATTACAAATACAAGTGCTTCAATAGGGCATCAATATAAATATCTGTATCTTATAGTAATTTCCTTTTATTATATTTGACTTGCAATACAAATGGTATTATTTTTGATTGTTTTTAGTTTATTGTATTTTTTGGGTACAACATAGTTTAAGGTTCTTTCACCGTATTTATTGGTATATCTCAGAACCACCAATTCTTCATTGTATTATGTTTGTGATTAAATTACATTTGACAATTTAAACAAACAAGATTTAGAGTATTTAAAAGTATATCGTATGTTATAACCAATAAAGTTCAAAATTAAATTGTAAGTTCACATGAACTTAAACTATTAAAAATAGTAGTTACAAAAATTTCTTACCTTTGTGAATAAATAAAGCACCCTCCAAACAAAAATACAGAAGCTTTTTTGTGAGAGTAGGTACATCATTAAAAATATATGTTGGAATGTAATTTTATGATTCATACATGTTATATTACTCTCATAATTATTGAATTGTTTAAATGAATAAATAAATCATTACAAAACTGTCTTCTGATTTATATTTAAATCCTTGAGACACTAATGGCCCACACCCTGATAAAAAAGCTTAAAAATGTATAAATTATCTTCATAATACAAAATATGATAAGTATAAAAAACGTATACATCTATATAATTTATATAAATGTACAAAAGTAGATAATACATATATATTTTTTATACAATATGTCCGGGGGTTAAATGTGCAAGGAAGGTGATTCTACATGATAGTACAATTAAAAAAGACGATTTTTTGAAATTTGAACGTTTTAAGCTAGTTTTCGGATAAAAAAAATTAATTGATTGTACAGAAAAAAGTATATTGGTCTATGAAAAAATGTTTTTTTAAGGAAAAAAAAAATGAAATTTCTCCTCCTTGAAACCTCCTGAAGTTTTTGAACTTTACCCCCGGACACCCTGTATAGATAAACTTATATATATTGATTTTATAAAGTCATATTTTTTTACAAATTACATATTATTATAAAATTAAAAAAATAAATAATTTATGGATTCTGAAATACCCCACAGTTTGACTTCCTTTGTATTGTGCCAGCACAGCTCTGCTGTTGGCAGCTGACACGTGTTGATATTATTTCACATTTGTAAAAGTAGATTTAGTTTGGAGTCGTGTTAATAGATGTCTCAAATTCAGGACATAATAATAATATAATTATTTTTCTTGAAGTGACGACAGAGACCCTATAGGCAATCTTACAAAGGTTTAAAAGTTGCCGTAGAGGCAATTCTCAAATTCTGATAGGGAAAGTGCACTCTTAAGAGTGCACTTTCCCTATCAGAATTTGCAAGTCAAATATAATAAAAGGAAATTACTATAAGATACAGATATTTATATTGATGCCCTATTGAAGCACTTGTATTTGTAATTAGAATTGACATTGTTAGGAAAAGGAATATCATTATGATATGTTTGTAATACTTCATATACCTACCTATATAATATATGAAACTATTGATGTGACCATTCATTTGTACTTGTTTAGTGTATATCAACAACAATTGCTGCCGCACCGGAGAGGGCTGTATAATTTGTTCTATATGATCGTTTCGACCAACACCCATCCGCGATCACGTCAATCACCGCCACTCCGTCCTGTAGACAACCTTCTTCGATAGCTGCTTGACGCTCTCGTTTCGCTGCGACTTCCATGGCGACTAACGCGCATTTCTCCCATTCTCTTGACACTAATACATTTGTCTTGTGGAAAAATTTTACGGACATCGGGGGTATGTTGACAGCCGTCAAAAACTCGGACAGTTGAGCAAGTCCAATTCCTGCAGGAGTCATCCCCGATACTGCTGCTACATTGACGTCCATGGTATGTTTAGGTTTTGGGTCGCATGTGTTGACTGTAAATTTGGCGCAACACATGTTACATTCAAATAGTATTTTGGACATTAGACCAACTCTTTGCTCAGATTTAAGAATAAGATTTCGAAATCCGCATCCAAAAGGAGAATGGTCCGATATGGATTGCAGCTGGTTAATAAAAAAGAAAATGTCGACGATGCGTCTTTCTTCTCCTCCTTCGACTGCATCATTTTTATCCAACCTAGAAAAGCAAAATTGATTTATGAAAAACTACAAATAAAAGTGGATATTGATAATGATTTGGATACCAATAAAAGTATTATAAATTTTTGAATGTTTGTATTACTGAAGATTAATTTTTTCGAATGAAGCGGATGTTCTTTCACATAAAGCAGATAGTTTGTATATTAATAATTCATCTCTTTAGAACTTATGTTTTACCGTTAGTAAAATAAAATACATAAATGTTAGTAAAGTAAATCACTATAACATACCAATTGTCAATGCTTTGAGAAAGACCTCTCCGGCCGATGGGTTTCTTGTTTACAATTTTACGTTTTTTGTTGTAGTACACACGTACATCAGATTTACTGTAATAAAAAAAAAAGTTAACGGGATATATTTTTTTCACAACACGATAGTTTAATCGAAATTCTGAAATCCATTTTACCTTCCTCCATTATCTATATTCTCCTTAGGTATGTCGTTATATGTATTCTCAACAGGTATGCTTTCCCGTTGTTCGTGGAAGCTGGAACAAAATAAAAACATTGATTATAACTACATTTCAAGAACTTTCTAAATAAATGTGAAAGGCGTAAATGATTTTATTGTTACCTCAGTGCTTCAACATCTTTACAAGATGTGGACAAAACGTTCTTCAGTTGAGTATAGTCACATCTGAAATATAATTAAAGAACAAAATGAAATAAATATTTTGTTTTAACTACTTTATTTTAATTTATATTCGTCGACCGGTTTCGGTTGAACTCAACCTTCTTCAGGACAATAAACATTTATATATATCGACGAATATAAATTAAAGTTAAGTGGTTTTTGTATGAGACGATGTATGAATGTGAGTAAGGCAAAGAGTGCGTGCCAAGACCGAGTTGTTTGGCGGTCCGTCCTCTCTGACTACCTCTGCGGGGAAACGGCCTGATGGTTAGTTAGTTAGTTATTTAAAACAGATCGCCTAAAAAATTAGACTATTTTCAAATGGACGAATTCTGGAATAAATAAGTACGTAACTATAAAATAATAGAAAACCTAATTTTTATTGGAAGAAAAACAAAATAATTATTTATTATATATCCAATCAATAATTAACTTCCTCAAATTAAATTCCCTAAAGTTTGAGAACTAGTATGAAGATCTTTATGTTCTTGGATACATTATCGAAAATGCCGGTAGTTTGCCCCACCGTAAAAGTGTCTTATTATTGTACGAAATCATTGGCAGAGATGCAAATCTGACCGGGTCGCTTTCTACATATTCCAGGTACCTACAGTGTTATTATACATATTACTTGCCTCGATCCAGAAAGCTTAGAATTTGTATCAAGCCTTAGTTGGAACGCGTTCTAACATCAGATATACAGTTCTATGATATGAGATGTCAAAGTTTGCAAAGACGATTTATATATTTACCAATTTCTGATTTGAGTTTTTTGTAAAGTTTTTAAGTTTAATATTTTTAAAATGAAAAATATTTAAATAGGACATATAATTACCATTTTAGAACATACCTAAATATGCATATGGAATATTATGCAATTAGCTAGGGCATAATTATTCATTGTACAAGATTCTAACGAATGCAATTCTGTGCTCTGGCAACGTACTTTATAAATATTTTCCATTAAAATATGACGAACTAAAATAATTTGCACAAGATTGAACCTCAAATTCAAAAATTGTTAAATGGATTACGAAAACTTGTCTTTGCAAACTTTCTCTCCTCAGAACATGGAAAAGCGAAGTTAAAACTATATCCAATCAAAATGAACAACTACAAAACGCCTCAGAAACAGACAAATACAATAGGACAAAAAAAAAACAAACGTAATGCTGTTAGAACGTTGTAAATTAAGTGCGGCTTGATTTTAGAATTTCTTCGCGCAATATATACAGTAGCCATACTACGTGACCCGTTCAGAGAGGGGGAGGGGATCTTCAACATACCACGCGTTTGGTCACAATGGGTTAGGTTTATATACTACACGTGGTCACTGAGGGGGGAGGAGTGGGTCACGTAGTATGGGTACATTCCCTACCTACTAACTAAAATATATAGTTTTACATTCAAGGGTCATTTTTGAAGAAAAAATGTAAATTTAAAAAAAACTTACCCGGCAATTTCAGTTTCAGAGGCCTTGGCAATAGATTTATCTCCCAAAGTACGCATTCTGAAAAATAAAACAATACCTGTCACCTTTGTTACACAATATATACATAATTTATTTTTATAATAAATATTACCTACGTAATAGTAAATAATAATATATTCATCAAATCAAAATTTATATTTTTCTTCTTACCTTACAATGTCCACCATGCGTTTTTGTTTCGAACGAAATAGTCTTTTCTTAGAAATACGAGCACTTTTTCGTTTATTTCCCATTTTCGGAATACAATATTATTATTTACGATAAATATTATTTAGTAGAAATCACGAAACGGAGAACAACACGATCGTCCGCGAAGCTCTCTAAGCAGTGACTGAAAGGCAGATAGCGTACGCGCGTGAGGAAGTGAGAGGGGCTGCAATAATCATGCTTAGAATCATAAGACGTAAGCGACTGTTGTGAAAATGTTTAATAAATCACGGCGTATTTCAAAAATAGCAAAAATCACTTTTGGGGTCTATTGAGTAGCATTAAAAGAAGCATTGTGATTTTTTTCATACACATAACTTGTAAAATAACAGAAATAAACGTGTTAATAATATTTTTCGGAGCATACTTTGCGATTTATTTCTATCGAGGGAATTTCAAATAATTACCGTTTCGGCTTTTGGAACAAATAGATACTATCTTAAAGAATAACATATATTTTTTTAAGAGCTTAAAAACTTCAAACTTTTAAGGAAAATATGTCGGAAATTGGATGAAATTCGAATAGTGGGCCCTTAAGAGGAATATGAAAGTCAAAAGTATTTTCAATCACGAAACTCACGGAGGAATTGTTAAATAATACATTTGTCGTGCGCGGCGAGCCTGCAATAGAATAGGTAGGAAGCGCCCGGAAAGATCTTGTTCCGTTGACGCTTCCGCACGCTTGCTAAAACCCTTTTCAACTGGTGAACGCATAATGCCGGAGTTTGTTGATAATTCAACAACTTTTGTAAACAGCCAACAATTCTCCAACTTTCGAGATTACTGATTAATACAATTACACAGTTTTTTTTTTAAAGCTGCATTTAATTTTTTTTAGATATGTTTTTATAATCATTAAAAATAAGAGGAGCCTTATTAACACATAATACGTGTTAGTCAATTTTTAATAATTTAGTGATGTTTGATTGTAAAAAATGTATGTATTTACTATTTTTTTTCATGCAAAAATCATTACAAAACAAACAAAAACTTCAGCATCTCCGGTGCAATAAGTGGGAGGACGTCTTACCCGTTCTACGGGCTTATACACAGTTTCCTTTGGATAAAATATTCTTACACACAAAAGACAAGAAGTTGAAGAGTTGGTTCAAATTCATTAAATACATATACATATAGTTGGAAGTTGGAACCCTTACAAAGAGATTATTATAAAAAAATAAGTATAAAATTATCGGACAGCAATGCATATCTCGCCATTCAAATAGGACCGGCGTAAGAGGTTAAACTACCCTTCCCGCCGAAAGTGTTAATTATAATACTTTTCAAATAAGACAAACATTCCCGAATTGCAAATAACCTGACAATATTTGAAAATCTCCTACTACCATTACAGTAAGCGGAAAATGTTGCTTGTGTCACGATGAAGGACTTACCCAGGCGATAAATTGAACTCACGACGCCGGAGTGGGACCCAGTCGCAATGCCAAATAAGCCATTGACCGGTCATACATATGTTAAATATATTTTACTATAACTATTATATTATATTTTTTATAAAAAGATGAGCTGCAGAAGAAGACCTTACATAATCTTAGTATATAAAAATCATGTGTTACTGTGTTCGTACATGCTAATCTCCAAAACCGCCCAACCGATTTCAATGAAAGTGTATGGTTGGTTCCAGCTTGAAATATAGAATAGTTTTAGACCCGAAATGTGGCGCTGTTGTCGAGATCAAAAAATATTTTTTCAACGACAATTTAATTTTTCTGATTTCTCATCCAAAAATACATACAAACCCAAAATTTAACTTCGCTTCATAAAGGCGATCTGTGGCAGAACAACGTCTGCCTCGACCCACTAGAATCATTATTATGGTATATATATTAACAGGCAGTTGCATAGTATGGTAGTTTAATGTATCAATCCTTTATAAATGGCTTTTAATTAAATACCAAGTATTTTATAAACAAACAAAACATACGTATGTTGTCCTATTCCGTGGTTTTCAGAGGAGGATGGCCTATTTATGGTCTTCCCTACTACCCTGAAGATTTGTATGTTAAAGTTGGTATTATGAACCTCTACATGAATGGTAATGAGCGAGATGTCAAAGACGTATTTATTCACCCAAAACACACAATCAAAAACGATTCTCTCATGCACCGTAACGACTTTTGTGTGTTGAAGGTAAAAAAATATTTTATGAAAACTTAAATGACAGTTTACTTTATTATTATTTTTACATAATTTATAACTCGTATTTTGAATGTACTTTTCATGAACTTGCTTTTGATGTAGCTAGTCGCACCCTACCTACTGACGAGAAAGATAAATATAATACAGCTGAATAAAGAAGAAGTGAACGTGAGTTCCGTGACGTGTGAAACTACAATATTCTCTCATCTCGGTGCTTGTTACGATAAGGTATGTAAGATAGGTACCTCACTTACACACTATTGAGTGCTTTACTCGGTACTTCTCAAAATGCGGTAAGTAGTAAGTACACTATGTGAGGTAATTGTAGACTAGTTTATTCTGTATATCTCTGACTTTCACATTCAAGGGTGTTCGTGACCAATATTTAAAGGGAGAATAAATATTTTATGTGTAAAAAAGGGAACTTAAAATAATCTGAAACATTTGGATTCGAGTAGGATAGGAAGTAGTGTGGGAAGTTAGTATAGGAAATATGAATTAGTAGAAGTGCAATGTTTGTTGGCGTGGAGCCAATTATTTGAGAAATGGTTTGATAGACAAAAATGCAACTTTCAGAGAGAAAGTCTACCATCGCATTAGAAATTGCTGCAAATGGTTCGATGTTGAATGTCTAAAGAAGAAGAGGAAATCGCGAAAATTTGAGAGGTTGTATAGACGAAACCCGAAATACAGCTTGGCTTGTGAACCAAAATGCATACAAGGAAGAAGTAACGCCATTCAATTGTAGAGGTTGTATAGACGAAACCCGAGATACAGCTTGGCTTGTGAACCAAAATGCTTACAAGGAAAAAGTAACGCCATTCAATTGGAGAGGTTGTATAGACGAAACCCGAGATACAGCAATCGGTAACTTTGGCTTGTGAACCAAAATGCTTACAAGGAAAAAGTTACGCCATTCAATTGGAGAGGTTGTATAGACGAAACCCGACACTCAGAATGCTTACAAGGAAGAAGAAGAAGTAACGCCATTAAAAATCTAACTTTTGGTGTGAGCAAATTGAGTCAGGAAAGAAACTGTGGCAAAATATAAAGACTTTGTCTGGAGAGAGCAACTTCAAGGTTGATTCCTCTCTTGAAGCGGATAGTCAGGCAACATATTTTAAAAGTAAAGTTGAAAAAATTCAGGCCCTTAGTGGGGTAGGATTGCCTTCTGTAGCAGCACCAAGTCCGCTCTGTGGTAACTTCACTACATTTGCAGCAGTAACGGAAGAAGATGTAATTCGTGTTGTGAAGTCTGCACAAACAATGCGCACAAAACCGCATATTGACTAGGCTTTAAACAATGTCTTCCGGCTATAGCGTCTGTTATTACCGCAATTATACAACAACATGTCAATGACAGCGTATTTAAAAAAGTATATAAAAATTTATAAAACTAAATAAATTTGGTTTTCAAACAAGTCAAACATAATTTTTTTTTTATAAATTGCCGGAAATCCGGCCGTTAATTAAAATAATATTATCATTAACAAACAAGTAACCC
This sequence comes from Hesperophylax magnus, assembly GCA_026573805.1. Classification (NCBI taxonomy): domain Eukaryota; kingdom Metazoa; phylum Arthropoda; class Insecta; order Trichoptera; family Limnephilidae; genus Hesperophylax; species Hesperophylax magnus. Next base: position 38,293 of record JAIUSX010000026.1, read on the forward strand.
GCCTCACTAGAAGATTTCTGTTCTGAGGCGGGTACAATTAATAAAACTTCTGTATGTAGTGACTCTTACGTCTCGCCCTAATGAAAGTTTCTTTTTAGCAATTATGGTTCCAAATTCTGCTAAATAACGCTTCCAAAATGAATACGAACGAAACACTTTCTCTTTTAAATAAAGCTAAGGAAGAGATTACTGGCATCTACAGTAAGTAACGATTAGTTTACAATACCTTAGTGTTTATTTATAAGTTATAAAATAAAATATTACTGGATCGTATGCTAAAGAATGTTAGAATTAATAGTACAGTTCATTTATATCCTACGAGAAATTGCAACGATTTTAGGCTTCCTAAAACAAATTTATCGGGAACACAAAAGAATATTTATTATAAAGGTTTTAAAACGTTCAATGAATTCCCGGTAATTGTTAAGGAAGCTAAAAGTCTTGCAGTTTTTCGTGGATTATGTCTCAATGTTGTGAAGTCCAAATTTTAGTATGTAAATAGTAAATAATATTATAGTAGTCCTAGAAAAGAATATACTACACATAAGATGTAAAATTTTATAACTAAATAAAATAGACTTAAAAAAAAGAATACCATTACCGATCCCTCTTTAAAAATCACTAAAGATCAAATGGCAAACTACTCGCCAAACTATCTAACCTCTCTGGAACCATGCAGAACCTAAGATTAAATGGCAAACTACTAACTCACCAAGTTATCTAACCTCTCTGGAACCATGCAGGACCTAGGATTAAAAAAAAAGAAAATATTACCGCAAGAAACAACGCTAATTTGTGACTTGCTCGCTCAGATAGAGGAACGCAAGAACCACACCAAGAACGTGATTTTACTTAACGCCCCCTAGTCTAATTCCAACTAAGCAAGCAGAATATCTTGGAAGATAATAAAACGATTAAGTTATCGTTAGTGAAATAAATAGCGAGTTCAAACCGGAAGAAGTTAAAATTTACAGGTTTTGTCGTAAAATTTAAGATAATTTAAAAATAAGAACCACACCAAGAACGTAATTTTATTTAACGTACCTGAGTCTTATTCCAATTAAGCAAGCATAATATCTTGGAAGATAAAAAAAGTTTTAGCTGTCGTTAGTGAAACAAATAGCGAGTTCAAACCTGAAGGACTTAAAATTTACAGACTTTGTCGTAAAATTTCAAACAAAATCTGGCCCATTAAAGTAGAATTTTGATGACCCTTAGCTGGCAAATCTTATTCTTTTTAGTAAAAATACTTTGGCTAATGGAATAAAAATGAAACCGGATAGGACCCTCCAATAAAGAGAACATTTAACTGACCTCTGGAAGAAAATGGAGAAGAGAAGAGAAAAGGGTGAAATTGATTTGCGAATCGAACATTTTAATGGAATTCATAAAATTATCAAAAGCCATGCAAAAAACTGATAAACAAACATAACATACTCTTAAGACTCAAGGGACTTTATCAAAATGTTCGAGGAATCCATATAAGAACGTAATTGCAACAACTTAAAATGAATTCAACCACCTTCTCATATGACATTTTATTATTAACTGAAACATGGTTAAATGCGGTTATCGACTGGTCAGAATTAGGCCCAAATCAATATACGGTTCCTCGAGAACTCCTCAAATTGACAACTCAACATAACTTTAAAAGGTGATATAAAGTAATTAAAAGTGATGAAACAAAAACAAGGTTAAATAATTGCATATGTAACCTATTTAACATAGTTTTTGTTTCAACACTTTTTATGGGTATGTTGAATTGTTATTTTGATGAGTTATCCGATCACCAATTATATTATGTATTACTTGCCTCTCTATTTGTGTCTCTATTTGTGCCGCTTTTGCCCCTTACTTTTTTGTACTATTTGTCATTTGAGTGAGCTTTTCTTTTATATTTTAATCTTTTTATTTAGATGTACGAAAAGTAATGCATCTCATGTATGAGTAGACTTTTGTAATCGTTTTACCAATCTGTGTACTAACTGAGTTTGTATAACTGGATTGTTCTCACGTAAGTGAGATCGTCTGTAAAAACCCAATAAAGTAAATAAATAAATATTTTTTAACTAGCTATCTTTTCATTAGGTAAATTACGAATATGAGAAGCCATCATACACAAAAGTATTGAAAGGGATATTAATGCACACGGAAAAGAAATGCAATTCCACTCGACAAACTTACGGAAAATATATTGAGGACCGATATTGCGATGTCTCGAAAGGAAAAGAAACCTTTAGAATTTGCAAGGTAATATTTATTATTTTATTTATTTAAGTACATATAACGAGTATAATGCCTGAAACATTACATACATGATGTTATACAGGATAATAGCAAAATAGTAACAAAAAGAATTAGCCAAATATGCAAAAGTAATGAGAAACCAGAATGTGTGAAGGTAGAATGCGTACATATGTACTGATGAGACGCTGATTTGGTAGGTACAAGATTGTACTGATGAGACACTGATTTGGAAGGTATAATATTGTACTGATGTGAGACTGATTAGGTAGGTATAATATTGTACTGATGAGACACTGATTTGATAGGTATAATATTGTACTGATGGGACACTGATTTGGTAGGTACACGATTGTACTGATGAGACACTGATTTGGTAGGTACAAGATTGTACTGATGAGACACTGATATGGTAGGTATAATATTGTACTGATGGGACACTGATTTGGTACGTACAAGATTGTACTGATGAGACAATGATTTGGTAGGTACAAGATTGTACTGATGACACACTGATTTGGTAAGTACAAGATTGTACTGATGGGACACTGATTTGGTAGGTACACGATTGTACTGATGGGACACTGATTTGGTAGGTACAAGATTGTACTGATGAGACACTGATTTGGTAGGTACAAGATTGTACTGATGAGACACTGATATGGTAGGTATAATATTGTACTGATGGGACACTGATTTGGTAGGTACAAGATTGTACTGATGAGACACTGATTTGGTAGGTACAAGATTGTACTGATGAGACACTGATATGGTAGGTATAATATTGTACTGATGGGACACTGATTTGGTAGGTACACGATTGTACTGATGGGACACTGATTTGGTAGGTACAAGATTGTACTGATGAGACACTGATTTGGTAGGTACAAGATTGTACTGATGAGACACTGATATGGTAGGTATAATATTGTACTGATGGGACACTGATTTGGTAGGTACAAGATTGTACTGATGAGACACTGATTTGGTAGGTACAAGATTGTACTGATGAGACACTGATATGGTAGGTATAATATTGTACTGATGGGACACTGATTTGGTAGGTACACGATTGTACTGATGAGACACTGATTTAATAGGTACAAGATTGTACTGATGAGACACTGATATGGTAGGTATAATATTGTACTGATGGGACACTGATTTGGTAGGTACAAGATTGTACTCATGAGACAATGATTTGGTAGGTACAAGATTGTACTGATGAGACACTGGTTTGGTAGGTATAATATTGTACTGATGGGACACTGATTTGGTACGTACAAGATTGTACTGATGAGACAATGATTTGGTAGGTACAAGATTGTACTGATGACACACTGATTTGGTAAGTACAAGATTGTACTGATGGGACACTGATTTGGTAGGTACACGATTGTACTGATGGGACACTGATTTGGTAGGTACAAGATTGTACTGATGAGACACTGATTTGGTAGGTACAAGATTGTACTGATGAGACACTGATATGGTAGGTATAATATTGTACTGATGGGACACTGATTTGGTAGGTACAAGATTGTACTGATGAGACACTGATTTGGTAGGTACAAGATTGTACTGATGAGACACTGATATGGTAGGTATAATATTGTACTGATGGGACACTGATTTGGTAGGTACACGATTGTACTGATGGGACACTGATTTGGTAGGTACAAGATTGTACTGATGAGACACTGATTTGGTAGGTACAAGATTGTACTGATGAGACACTGATATGGTAGGTATAATATTGTACTGATGGGACACTGATTTGGTAGGTACAAGATTGTACTGATGAGACACTGATTTGGTAGGTACAAGATTGTACTGATGAGACACTGATATGGTAGGTATAATATTGTACTGATGGGACACTGATTTGGTAGGTACACGATTGTACTGATGAGACACTGATTTAATAGGTACAAGATTGTACTGATGAGACACTGATATGGTAGGTATAATATTGTACTGATGGGACACTGATTTGGTAGGTACAAGATTGTACTCATGAGACAATGATTTGGTAGGTACAAGATTGTACTGATGAGACACTGGTTTGGTAGGTGTAATATTGCCAATCTTAAAATAAAGGGCTTCATCACAATATTACCTCGATATAATAAAATTAAATATTTAAATATATATTTTTATTTAGTTATTAGAGCGGTGTATGGTGTTACGAGTATATTGTCTTAATGTTCCCGGTACAGGGGAGAAATATCGAGTATTTATGTGGTAGGCTTTAATACTGAAAACGTCTTTGATCCTCACTTGTTGTTATTAATTAAGGATAAAATGTAAAAGTGATGCGTGTATAATTTTATGTAGAAGCAACAAACGGCTGTCAGAGAGTGTAGTTTATCGTCAGGGCCGGCCCCGAGCCAAACGGCGCGGCGCGGCGCCTCGCGCGAACCTAATTCTGGCACCCGTTGTCGAAACCAGTAGATCCCCAGGGTCTAGGTAGGTGAATACTTAAATCGATAATATTTGGATGATATCTGAGGATGATATCTGAGGAAACATCTGAGGACATAAAGAAAATTATTACTAAAACAATCAAAGCACCTAACCTAGGAATTGGTATAAATGGGATCAAAAAAGCATCAAACAATAAAATAATTATGACTTACTCGAAAAAAGAAGACGCAGACAAACTAAAAACGGAAATAAATAAAAATAAAAATGGAATATTTGCTACAGAATTAAAAAAGAAGAGACCGTGCATGGTCATTGAAGGTGTGGGAGGGGAGTATAGTGAAGATAATTTTCTTAACGACCTTTTGTTGCAAAACAATGAACTAAGTGATGCCACAAATGATTCAATTAAAGTAACTAAAATATTAAAAAACAAGAAAAGTGACCAACTGCGCAATGTAATAATAGAAACAACAGGCCAAATCCGAAAGATATTACTTGATAAACAAAGGGTCGATATTGGTTTTGTCCGAGCGCACATAGAAGATTGCAATCCCTTAATGCAATGTTACTATTGCCTTGGTTTTGAACATACATCACTAAAATGCCTGAACAAAATGAATAAGCCTAGATGCATACACTGTGCAAAAAACCAAGATTGAATGCGAAAGATATAGTCAAATGCTACAACTGCGACAAAAACAACAATTTGTTCGGAACAAAAAACAATACTGAACACAGTGCTAATAGCGAAAAATGTACTTACCGAAAACGAATGGTTATCATAGCACAACAGAGAATCAATTATGAATAAGTGATGGATAATTTTCTAGGCGAGGAAATTGACAAATTAACAGATGTTTCACAGCAAATTTGCGAAGATTCACAACATTGTAGAGATCTGCTAAAAAAAATCCCAAGTGCTTTCATTGTTCTATGTACACCAAAACATCCGAAGTTAAAAAAAAAACCTAGATGAGCTTGTAGTAACACTAAACCTTCTTGAAACATTACCGGACCTCATTGTTTTAACAGAAGCGCACTTAAATATAAATAACGCTGACACACTGAACAGTATTTAGAATTATACATACTTTTCGTCAACTACCTATATTGATAAAACCAGTGGTATCGCGGTGTTCATTCTAAATAAATATAACAATGTCACTGTCACAGAAATTAAAATGCAATTAGCAAACTGTTTACAACTGAGTGTAAAAGTGAACGAAATTATGTACCATATTATTGCCATCTACCGGACGCACGGATCGAATCCCACAAATTTCATTATAGAAATCGAAAAATTATTACGGAGTCAAAAAAGTACCTTTAATATTATTGTTGGTGACATTAACATTAATATCGGACACTGGGTACAAAGCAAAACGAAAGATGATTGTATAAATGTAATGACTTCGCTAAACTATAAATCATATATAAATAATGCAACACGAAATATCAGCGTACAAATCCCTTCCTGTATCGATCACATATGGTGCAACTCAAATAACACTGAAAAAAACATGTCGATATTATGGAAAACCAGCATAACTGACCACTACACCTGTATATTCGTTAACAACATAGACAATAAAAGTACTAACCCCAACAAAACTGACAAAAAAAAAACAAGAAAAAAATATTTAAATATGAAAACTTTAGAAACAAATCTTAAGATGGAAACCTGTGCATCAATAATCGAATCGGAAAATCCAAATACTTGTGCGAAGAATTTCGAAACTGTTTTCCTAAATCACATAAACCTTTCTACACAAATACTTATTTCTAAAACAAAATCTAAACACAGATTAATAAAGTCATGGATAACCCATGGATTAGTGATTTCAATCAGAAATAAGAAAAAATACTATCACCAATCTAAAAAATTCCCTAACGACGATAAAATCGCTACTTTCTACAAGAAATACCGAAAAAAACTTACGCTTTTAATTAGACTGACTAAAGAAAAGTATTTTCGTGATAAATTAAAATATGCTGGTCAAGACAGCAAAGAGTTCTGGAAAATTATCAAAACAATAACCAACAAAAGCACAAAACAAAAATTTCCAAAAGAAATTACTCATCAAGGAATCAATGGTGATATCTATAACGATTATTTTGTTAATGTCAGCGCTAATCTTGCTAGTAATATTATCCTAGACAAAAAACAAACTCAACAACCAGAGCTAAACCCAACTTTTGAATAAGGTTTCCACACATTTGCTTCAGTAACTGATAAAGAAGTTGAAAATGCTAGAATAAGTTTACGAGGATCAGCAAGCCCTGGCTACGACAACATAACTGTAAAAACATTAAAAACTGTACGTGAGATAATCAGCAAACCAATTGCTCATATAATAAATGTTTGTCTGAAGAAGGGCATATTCCCGAACAACTATAAGAAGACTATTGTGACACCTGTTTTTAAAACTGGTGACGAAAAAAACACTTCTAATTATCGTCCCATAGCACTAACATCAAATATAGCTAAAATCTATGAAAAAATTGTTAAAAAACAACTCAACAACTACATAAAAGATGAGAAGATAATGAGCCCAAACCAGTTTGGATTTAGGGACAATCTCAGCACACAGGATGCGATTGCTAAATTGACATCAACAATAATGCAAAAATTAGATAATGGAGAAAAGTGTCTTGGAATCTTCATTGATCTCCGCAAAGCATTTGATAGCATATCACACTCAAAACTCACTGAGAAACTAAAACAAATTGGATTGGACGGAATAGTGCTATCATGGTTCCAAAGTTACCTAAAAGAGAGATTTCAATATGTCAAAATCAATAATACCCTTAGTGAACCCAAAACCTCATCTTTTGGCATACCGCAAGGAACTGTCATCGGTCCAATCCTTTTTATTATATATGTAAATCAAATGTTCACTCTTCCCATTGATGGAGTTATCATATCTTACGCAGACGACACTGTAGTTATCACAAAAGGAAAATCATGGGAGGAAACAATGAGGATAGCCAATATCAATATAAACATACTCAAAACATGGTTCGACCTAAATTGTCTCTCACTAAATACCGAGAAGCCATATTTCATCCCATTCTCTTTGCAGGAAAAAAAATTCGAAAACAATATTACCATTTAAATCCATTCATCCCAGTGTGAAAATAAAAAAGAATGCGGTAATGTAAATTGTTTACCAATAACATGCAAAAATAGTATAAAGTATCTGGGTATCATAGTAGATAGACACTTAAAATGGAACGAACAAGTCCAAAATACGGCAACCAGAGTAAGAAAACTTATTTACTTATTCAATAGATTGAGAAACATCCTATCATATAATATGATTAAAATTATATATTTTTCTCTAACAAAATTTTTAAAAAGAATGCATTGTTACAAATTCATAAAGACCATTTTAATTCAACAATGTCTACAAAAATAAGTAGCCGATCTAGATCACGTGGTAACTTAGAAATTCCTAAATGTAAAACTAGTGCTGGTCAACACCATTATACTTATCAAGGTATAAATTTTTTTAATGCACTCCCATATAAAATCAAATATGAAAAAAATTATAAAGTCTTTAAATTACACATAAAACAACTTCTTTATCAACCAAATAATAATTATAAGTTTTAATTTGATTTTTTACATATCTTCTGATTAAAGGTACATATTAGTAGTAATTGATCAAATTCAAATTTTAATGGTACATACTCAGTATATAATTAACTTCTTAATTTCATAAAATCAATTAACAAAAAAAAAACATTTTTCTTCTTTTAACATATCCTCTTAAAATATTATATCAGCATTCGAGCCACCAACAGATTATTGTCGCAATTTATTATGTACCTACCTTCGCTTGCAATATTATCAGCTCTGTTTTCTCCAAATGAATAAAATAACTCCATGTACTTATACCACCTACTACCTACTTATTAATCGAAATGTAATAATATTATTTTTATTCTTAAATTAATGTTCAATGTAAATAATTATATTCTTATATTTATTTACATTTACTATGTATCTAATTTTGTAACAGCTATTGTAGTCTATTTTCATTATCAATAGTTTTGCTATCATGCTTTATACATTTTGTTTATTTCTTACTTTGTAAATAAAAACTTTCTTTCTTTTCTTTACCCAATATATATTGTAATGGCACTCTTCCCCAAATCAAACACGAGAAACGTTTTACTCTATTGAATTGGGTAGTTACGTTAAAAAGAAAACATTTTTATTTTATTAGTTTTTTTTAGTTTAACATATTTATGTTTTTATATAAAGAAATATATTTTTAAATAAAAAAAAAAGTATTTTTGCGTAGCGCGGTTTTATGAAAAATAATCTCAAGGGCGATGTGTTAAGACTGTTATGGGGCTGACAGATAACGCTATACTCATCATGGCAATAGGCCAAGCCAAGATAATATAGCGTGGTCTGTCACAGGCTTTGGGTGTTCGGTATTATCTGCGCCTTGGTCCATTGGCGCCTTGGCTCCTTCTCCTTGGCAATTTGGCACCCGGAGCGGACTGCTCCAATTGCGCCCGCATAGGTTCGGCCTTGTTTATAGTGCACAATTCGGTCATTTTACGTTCCAAATTGATCAGATAAACTTCCTCGGTAAGCAATTAGACAGGTTAATTTCCTTTGTATGGATTCGATCCTATAATAATGAATCTCATAATTCGGATACTAAACAGTGAATGCGTATTCAAGAACACTTCGCACAATTCATTTATACATGTCCGGTGGTAAAGTGCGGTAACTTCGGGGGTTGATTCTACATGATAGCTGAAGTAAGAAAGCTTATTTATTTTTCGAAATTCCAACGTTTTAAGGTATTTTTTTGGTAAAAACTTGCATTGTTTTGAGTGGGAAAATATATATTTTTCCATAGGAAAAAAAGTTGGAATTTCGAAAAGTTAATTCTGCATTTTTAAAAGAATTTGTGATTCTTAGCGTTTATCCTAAAATTTGTGATGCACTTTTTGAAATCGCACGGTAAAACTCCGTGGATTAAGTTCGTTTTCTTTAACGTCGTTGTTTTAACGTATTGTCCATTGGCATGTTCAGCGCGCTGAATTTAGACGTTTCTGTTAAACATTTACGATACGTTTTTTACTGCAATAAACAGCAATGACCGTAAGTTGTATTCAGGGTTGCGAAATAAAAATTAGAATCCTAGAATATGGAATTTTGACGTTTCTGCTATTACATTTCCGCACTGTCGCTAGGAGGTAGCCGGGAATATCTAAGCGTGGTGAGTCGTTTCTACGATATGTGTCTCCTGGAGTAGCAAAATATCTAAGCGTGGTGAGTCGTTTCTACGATATGTCTCCTGGAGTAGCAAAATATCTAAGCGTGGTGAGTCGTTTCTACGATATGTGTCTCCTGGAGTAGCAAAATATCGATGTTTCTGTCAGTGAATATTTTGAATAGGATATCCACCTTTTATCGAGAGGTTCCCTCAATATTCAGAGACAATATTTTTAATTATTTCCGATATTTATCGATTCCCATTGGCCGGGAGAGCAGCCTGCTACAGAAGCCAGCTACAGCAGCCAGCTACATCAGCCAGCTACAGCCGCCAGCTACAGCAGCCAGCTACATCAACCAGCTACAGCAGCCAGCTACAGCAGCCAGCTACAGCAGCCAGCTACAGCAGCCAGCTACAGCAGCCAGCTACATCAACCAGCTACAGCAGCCAGCTACAGCAGCCAGCTACAGCAGCCAGCTACAGCAGCCAGCTACAGCAGCCAGCTACAGCAGCCAGCAACAGCAGCCAGCTACTGCAGCCAGCTACAGCAGCCAGCTACAGCAGCCAGCTACAGCAGCCAGCTACAGCAGCCAGCTACATCAGTCAGCTACATCAGTCAGCTACAGCAGCCAGCTACAGCAGCCAGTTACAGCAGCCAGCTACAGCAGCTAGCTACAGCAGCCAGCTGCATCAGTCAGCTACAGCAGCCAGCTACAGCAGCCAGCTACAGCAGCCAGCTACAGCAGCCAGCTACAGCAGCCAGCTACAGCAGCTAGCTACAGCAGCCAGCTACATCAGTCAGCTACAGCAGCCAGCTACAGCAGCCAGCTACAGCAGCCAGCTACAGCAGCCAGCTACAGCAGCCAGTTACAGCAGCCAGCTACAGCAGCTAGCTACAGCAGCCAGCTACATCAGTCAGCTACAGCAGCCAGCTACAGCAGCCAGCTACAGCAGCCAGCTACAGCATCCAGCTACAGCAGCCAGCTACAGCAGCCAGTTACGGCAGCCAGCTACAGCAGCTAGCTACAGCAGCCAGCTACATCAGTCAGCTACAGCAGCCAGCTACAGCAGCCAGCTACAGCAGCCAGCTACAGCAGCCAGTTACAGCAGCCAGCTACAGCAGCCAGCTACATCAGTCAGCTACAGCAGCCAGCTACAGCAGCCAGCTACAGCAGCCAGCTACATCAGTCAGCTACATCAGTCAGCTACAGCAGCCAGCTACAGCAGCCAGTTACAGCAGCCAGCTACAGCAGCTAGCTACAGCAGCCAGCTACATCAGTCAGCTACAGCAGTCAGCTACAGCAGCCAGCTACAGCAGCCAGCTACAGCAGCCAGCTACAGCAGCTAGCTACAGCAGCCAGCTACATCAGTCAGCTACAGCAGCCAGCTACATCAGTCAGCTACAGCAGCCAGCTACAGCAGCCAGCTACAGCAGCCAGCTACAGCAGCCAGCTACATCAGTCAGCTACAGCAGCCAGCTACAGCAGCCAGCTACAGCAGCCAGCTACAGCAGCCAGCTACAGCAGCCAGCTACAGCAGCCAGCTACAGCAGCCAGCTACAGCAGCCAGCTACATCAGTCAGCTACATTAGCCTGCTAAAGTAGTCAGCTCCTAGTCTCTATCTATTTTAACAATTGTGTGTAATTTCTTTTATTATTATCCTGGCACTGTCTGCTGGAGTCTGTGGGGTGAACTTACACAGGTATTATTATTATCCTGGCACTGTCTGCTGGAGTCTGTGGGGTGAACTTACACAGGTATTATTATTATCCTGGAACTGTCTGCTGGGGTCTGTGGGGTGAACTTACACAGGTATTATTATTATCCTGGCTTTGTCTGCTGGAGTCTGTGGGGTGAACTTACACAGGTATTATTATTATCCTGGAACTGTCTGCTGGGGTCTGTGGGGAGAACTTACACAGGTATTATTATTATCCTGGAACTGTCTGCTGGGGTCTGTGGGATGAACTTTTACAGGTATTATTATTATCCTGGCACTGTCGGCTGGGGTCTGTGGGGTGAACTTACACAGGTATTTTAAAAGTGCCAAAATATACGCTGTGAAAATCACACATCCAAGAAATAACAAGTCATCAGAATTTATCAACTCGTCATAAATCATTCAGGTTATTTATGGTTTGTACAGATTGGCATAGTCGGCCAATAATTCTTTTAAGTCATTATTAACGAAATATTAACTTCTTTTTATAATTTATTCTTGATACTTAACTTAACTTTATATTTAACCTTTATACTTAATGCTGTATATTATAATTTATACTTTATAATTTATATATAAATGTACTTTACACATAACACTTTTTACTTTAAACTTTGCACTTTACATTGAATGCTTTATTTTTTATGGTGTTTACTTTTTAACTTTATAATTATTTTAATGGCACAAGTTATAAGTATTTAAATAAATAAATAAAATGCATTACAAACTACCATTGCCAAATTAAAAGGTGCATTAAGTACTACTAAAAGATCAAGGAGGGGTTCGAGGCCCAAAGATCAAACTATCTACAACAATTTTTTGAATATTATTGAGTGTTGTTGAATATAAATAAATATAAATAAAAAGCATTCACTTTGTGGCTCATCATAATTTACAATAAAAATACATAAATTTGTTTATGACCACTACTGTTTTATTTTCACTCTACCGGTTTCGGAAGAACCCTTCCTTCGTCAGGAGAATATTAAAAACAGTTTTTAATATTCTCCTGACGAAGGAAGGGTTCTTCCGAAACCGGTAGAGTGAAAATAAAACAATAGTGGTCAAAAACAAATTTATGTGTTTTTATTGTAGTATTATTATTTCTTCGTTGGAACAATTATATTTTTTTATTCATATTTAAACATAACGTTGCTTGAAATGGCTTTTCTTTTGGTGACCAGATCTGAATAGCCAGATACTTCCTCCACCTTCATCTCCTTCATCGCCCATCCCTTATAAATTCAGCCGCTCAACAAAACCAATTGGGAATGTGATAGTTTCAGTGACTCCAGACGGTTGGGACTCTTGTGCTGTATTAACATCAAAAAGTATTAAAACTCTGAAAAATTCTTCCGCGTATTCTCTGTTTCACATTTCACATGATCATTTTATTTTTAGTATTTGACGCCTGGAGCGCCAATGGTTTGCGGACAAAAGCTGGTGGGAATATCGAGTGTGGTTGTGTTGGTACCTGGAACAGTCATTCGATTGGAATCATTTGCTAAGGTGTTTTTATACGCTGACTGGATTGAATCTATCGTCTACCGTAATAACTCTAATAACAATAATCAATCAATGACATCTGGAAGCACAAGAATTCTTGACCTGTTCAAAATTATAATTTACATTACGGTTTTTACTACCGCATTTTTAAATTTCTAAAAAGTTATTTTCGTTTCAAAATTTATTTGTTTATTTTTAATGTTTTTTTAACAGATGTTATAACTTACTCGTGAACATTCCAGTTATAAACTTGTGTTATATTTATATTGATAATTGATATTATTTCTAATAAATGATTTTGCATTTTCGGAAAACAAAATGTGTTTAATTTAATCTTTACTCGATAGCTTCTTGTTTATTTAATCTCTCCTCGATAGTTTCTTGTTTATTTAATCTCTCCTCGATAGCTACTTGTTTATTTAATCTCTCCTCGATAGCTTCTTGTTTATTTAATCTCTCCTCGATAGCTACTTGTTTATTTAATATCTCCCCGATAGATTCTGGTTTATTATTGTAATAGATTAACATTTCGTAGTTTTCTTGCGCTTTACGCCGCAAAATGGGGTCGCCGACCTTAAAAATTGGCATCAAAACAGTGGTTGAAATTACATCGAACGTTTATCGATTCTTAGTTCCGTACGGACAAGGTAAGAAAAATGTATAAAAAAAAACTTAATATCTCATGTATTTAGTATTTAGATTTTTTTTCTGGAAATTTATTTGCAACTTACCTAGAACAGATGGTGTTCACAGTTTTGTGACAATTTACTGTAATCATCACTATTTGGTTCTACTACAGAAACACTTGCTGGACTTTTACTAACCATTTCTTCTCAATCTGACTGTATTTTTTATTTATTTATTTATGTCTATTCTTGAATAAACTTTTTACAAATTATTATAGTGGTTTATATTGCAGTACAGAGAAAAAAGTACAGAAAAAAGGTATAAAAAATGAAGAACATAGGTTGATTTAGGTAAAACTGTGTGTGTGTGATATAATATGTAACGTGAACACCTCACTAGGAAAACCTGTGCCGAGGTGTTAACGTGTTTGTGATTAAGGGTGACAGGTATTTATGTGTTGTGGTAGAAAGTTATTATTATTTTTTTTTTTTCACAGACATATATTGAAACATGAAAACACACTTTTATATGTGAGTGTATGTATTTGTGGATAATTCTTGAAGAACGTGACTGTATAATATTTAATTTTACTTATTATATTTTATATTGGTGGTTTTCGTTATCTAATTGGTGGTACCTATTATTGGCTTAGCGCGCTTTTTTTTTTAATTTGACATTAGCTACTTGTTCAGGCAGTAGTCATATTTGTACATATTTTGAAAGTTGGTTTTTATATTTTATCTCGGTTTTTATTAGTTAAACTTGTAATTTTTTAATGTAATTTTTTTGAATTATAATAAAATTATATTTTTTTAAAATAGGTAATTTTTGTCAACATTAAAGTTACAGAATTTCCCCAGATGTTTGTGCTTTTTCCCTTATCGCTAAAAATATTTTTCTCCCTTAGATCTAGGGAAATTTCCCTAGACATTCCAACCCTGCTGCCAAAGTCTTTTTCATTATGTATACTCCTTACGGAGAATTGTACAATAATATTATTATTATTTTGACTGCTACAGCAACATGCATCATCCGATTTCCGTATCTCCTACAACAATACATTTCTCCGCTAATATGAATGAACTAAACAAAAGGGTGATTCTCGTTTTGATACAAATATATTCACGCATACACCGAAAATGTCGTTTCTGTTTTCCGTCTTTTTCGCCGGCCCACCTGCAACTGCTGCATCGCACAGCCGCCAGGGTGAATTACACAGGGCCCGTTCCCACTTCCGTTTTCAAATCGGAGTCGGGTCCCGTTTTAAAATCGGATGCCGTACGGCGCTGTTCAAACATCCCATTTAAAAACGGATCCGTTTTAAAATCGGATCCTACTCTACGAAAAAAATAATTCGATTCAACCAAAACATTTAGGACGGGTTGTTTCGGAGAATTTGAACAATTCATCAAATTTCAACGTTCATTTTCGGGTTCTGTGAAAGTCCTATTCAAGTTTTGTTATTATATCATTGTAGGCTAATTGCTTGACAAAACTGAAATAAAAACAGAACTTCAAAAAATCTTTCACAGAACTTGAAAATGAACGTTGAAATTTGATGAATTATTCAAATTCTCCGAAACAACCCGTCCTTAATTTGCTCATTCTTCAGTAATGTTGCGCAATGGACGACGATGAAGCTCTTGTTGTCATGTGGTACTTATTAAAAAGAAGGAAAAAAATGAAAATACAATTTTGGGTACACCCAATCATAGCTGAAAGATTTTCTGTAGGAACTTTCCAAGTGTTAATTGGTGAGTTGAGAAATGATGAACTAAAGTTTTTTTAATTATTTTAGAATAATAATGATTGGATTATTTATATAGCGCCGTTATCGTGAGAAAATCACCTCAAGGGCGCTTAATGGCTTAAGAATGTCTATCACTTCCTTTAACCATCTGTACTGGAATACATCAATACTGGTATACTCTGAATGTCTACTTAAATTCTTGTTGGAAACATATTCATGAGTTAATGCTATGTGAAACGGCTATAACATCAGAGACTAGTCTGTCTGTATAATATTCCTGGATTTAAATGTTACAATTATTGCCGAAGTAAAAAATCGGGTGGAGGTATATTGTTGTACGTCCGAGATGAACTCACATTTCAACAGAAGTCAATAGAAACAAACCATTTTGAATGTGTGCTTGGCTCAATGACACTTCCAAACAAGAATATTTTAAACATCATAGCAATTAACCGCCCCCCCAACTCCAACAAACTTCAATTTCTTAATGAAACATCTTCCATTCTGTCTAATATAAGACCCAGAGAAAATATTGTACTTATAGGAGATGTTAACCTAGATCTTTTAAATTATCAAAACCCACTTATTATGTCCTATGAAAATATAATGTCTGATAATTATTTAACCAAATGCATTTGTAACGTAACTAGGGAAGCGGTTCTAGCAGGAAAAGTTACTCGTTCCTGTTTAGACCACATATTTGTACGTTTTAATAGCGGATGTCAACAAAGCAATACTCTTTCTTCATGTGTATGTAATAATATTAACATAGCGGATCATTTTTTAACTGCAGTCAATATTAAATATGAAGGAAAAAAAGTCGTAGAACACGGGGAAAAAATATCGATCTTATCCCAAAACAAAATTGACAAAAATATTTTAATTTTAAGTGGCATACCTTGCTTGAGGATCAAGATTGCAATATGTGATACACTAAAATTAAAAATAATTTTCAGGATTTGTATGAACAAAGTAAAATCGTTATGTATTATAAACCCAAAAAAGACCCCTCGCAATAAAACCTTGGATAACTTCTGATATATTAGAAAACATAAAAAAAAAGATTTACTGTACAGAAGGTGGAAAAATACTCCTACCAATAAATTCTTTGAATTAGAATATAAAACTTACAGAAATAAGGTTACAAAAGAAATCATTAAATGTTAGTCTACTTTTTTTAAGAATAAATTTAAAAATTATTTCGGAAATACCAAAAAAAATTGGGATGAATTAAATAAAATATTAGGACGAAAGTCTAAAAGTAGTTGTGACGAAATAATCTCAAAATATATGTAAAACACACATAATGAAGAAACCGTAGCAAATAATTTTGTTGAATATTTTACGAGCAGTGTTAGCTCTATGATACATAAATGTGATTATATAGCATCGACCGTCAGACCGACAGAAGTTCAACATAGTATGTACCTGCCAAGAGCTACCTTCGAAGAAATTAATATCATTGTTAGCAAACTAAACAATTCAAAGTCACCAGGGATTGACAGCATTCGAATGTTTGACATTAAGAAATATATTCATACTTTAGGGCCTGTTATAACTCATTTTATCAATATAATTTTAAAACAAGCAGTGATTCCAGATGAACTTAAAAGTAGTATCATTAGACCGATTTACAAAGGAGGCAAACATACAGATGTACAAAATTATAGGCCAATTAGCATTTTGCCAGCCCTAGAAAAAATACTTGAAAAATACATTTCTACAAAACTCAACAAATATTTAGAATCCTTCTCCTTACTAGATCCCAACCAGTATGGTTTTCAAAAGAAAAAAAGTACGGAAATGTTGCTTCAGGAATTTTCAAATCACGTAAATTATGAATTAAATTTAAAAAAAACATGTGTTGGTTTTATTTATAGATAACTCAAAGGCGTTTGATATCATTGATAAAAAACAAACTTTTAGAAACAATGGATGCAATAGGAATACGAGGAATGCTACTAGTTTTGTTAAAAAAATTATTATCGGATCGACAAATAACAGTAAAAATTCTAAAAAAATTTAGCAAAAGAAAATATATTTCAACAGGTGTTGCACTGGGGTCAATTTTAGGGCCAACCCTGTATATTACATACGTCTCAATTATGAGTAAATTGTTTTCTTTCGTTAAACATTTTGTGTACGCAGACGATACGGCACTCGTAATATCACACGAGGATTTTATTACTGCAATGAACCTTATGCAGCTTGATTTTATTGCTCTCCTAAAATGGTCTCATGACGCGGGTCTCATAATAAATGCCAAAAAACTAAAATTATGCACATAAGATCACCACACGCCAGATACAATTTAATCCCTTCGTTATATACACATACTTTTGACTGCTTACATAGAAATGTTGCACAGCCCTGTTCATGTGAAAACATTGATTTTGTCAAAAATTATGTATATCTGGGTGTTACTATTGACTGCCACATGAAATGGGATGTACACATTACTAATGTTTGTAAACGTCTACGGTCTATTGTGGGTAGAATTTATAAAATAAAATATTTTGTGCCTATAAGTACTTTAAAATTAATCTACCTATCTCTGGCTGAATCCACAATCCGTTATGGAATCACTTCTTGGGGACATTCTTGTAAAACTAATATAAGTTATATCCAAACAGTACAAAACTCCCTTACAAAATTGTTAATCCAAAAATATACCAATGCACACAGAAGCGACACTAAATTAATATACAAGTCTCTGAATGTTTTACTTGCCAGAGGATTATTGTTTTATAATATTGTAAGTCAACATCTTATATTGTCTGATTCCTTGTATAGGGAAAGAGTTTTCCATAAACATAATACAAGATTCACCCAAAATGAAGGACTGGTGGTCCCGAAATGTACCAATAATTACGGTGAAAGAACCCTAAACTTTATTGTACCCACAATATTTAATAAATTACCAATGACAATTAAAAATATAAACGTTTTTACAGCCAAAGTCAAATATAATCTAAGGACGGATTGTTTCGGAGAACTTGAACAATTCTTCAAATTTCAAAGTTAATTTTCAAGCTCTGTGAAAGATATTTTTAAGTTCTGTTTTTATTTCAGTTCTGTCAAGCAACTAGCCTATAATGATATAATAACAGAATTGGAATAGGACTTTCACAGAACCCGTAAATGAACGTTGAAATTTGATGAATTGTTCAAATTCTCCGAAACAACCCGTCCTAAGGAAATGGCTATTAGATAATGAGGATTTATATTGATGCACTACTGAAGACCTTTTTTCCTAATTGGAATTCACATTCTAGGGAAATGTAATCGTTATAAATTTGTATTACCTTATGTATATTAAAACCATAGAAATACTTGTTGATTATATTCATTTGTTCATATATGAACAAATGAATATAATCAACAAGTATTAAATTGATTTGTGCTTGTGTTGTTATATGAGGCTTATACTGCTTCTTACATATTTATATTTATACAATTCTGTAATTTAACCAACTTATCATTTATTGTTAATTTATCATCAACATTATACATACCTACATACTGTTTACCATTGTACCATGTTATTGTAAAATGTTGTCATATGTACCTGCTGACAAACTACATAAGTAGTTTAGCAGGTTTAAATGTTAATAAATAAAAAAATAAAATTAAAAAAATCTACTGGAACGAGTTTCAGTGAGCTTAACATCAAAATACAAAATTGAGAGAGTGCATTTGTCTTGAAGAAAGGCTATCGATATTTTAAAGTAAGAAAACAATAAAAAACTCAAATATTTTTTATTATGTGTTTATTAAACTAATAGGCTCTTCCGTGAATCGTGCATCTCATTTAAGAAATGAAATTTAAAAAAAAAATAAACTTTAAAAAATTAAAAAATAAATTTTGAAACAATTTGATATAAAAATGATTTGATGTACACCAAGTGTTTTGTTTTTATTTAGTTAAAAATAAAATATTTTAACAACTCTTTCTTCGACCAGTGGTAATAAATTTTCGGGATTTATTTCCTTATCCATTATTGTAGTTTTGATTTATTTACTTAACAAAATAACCAAATACAAGCACGCAGCGTGCCTGCTTCCTTGCGACTGGGAGCGGGCGGGGAGGGGTCGGGGTGTGGCGGGGACTTTGCCGAAACGACTAGGCGGCAAGTGTGAACAGCTGCATACAAAACTATGAGCGAGCGAGTTCCGACATGATTTTAAAACGAACGCGCTGCTCTGGCGATCCATCCGACAAAAAACGCCGGATCCATTTTAAAATCGTGTCGGACAAGTGTGAACAGCTCCATACATCCACTACAGCCGCTAGGGCATCCGTTTTTAAAACGGGACCCGCCTCCGTTTTCAAAACGGAAGTGGGAACGGGCCCTAACAATAAAAGAATAGGTCCGGAGCCGCGTGTGTGATCTGAGTGCGCTATTTCTAATGAACTAAATGAAAGGGGTAGTTCTCCAGCTTCTTGCAAATTTTCATATAATAAAACTAAATGTTCCCGTTAATTTAACCCCTTACATAACTTTTTTGTCGCTCGCGCTGTCGGACAAGAGCCGAGAACTATCCTCCGCTACCCGGTACATACCCCGGATGTACTTCGTTAGAGAGGGATAGAGTACAGTAGACCATCTTTTGAGATGCATATTTCGGGCCGCGAAAACAGACCCCTTAAACATTGGCAACGCGTAATTTTTTTAATGAACTACTCGGCCTTTTGCTCCCGATTGAGATCTCAAAGCCACAAACCGACGGACATCTCGCAAATATCAGATAAACAGTAAATTCAAATATCTAAAATCTAGTCGTGCTTTATGTTCAAGATGTCAAACGAAACGACCACAGATATATATTTTTTTATATTAACTCCACACAGGAGGCCCTGAAGAAAATAATTTCCCTCAGGGCCTATGTTATCTTTGGGGATGCTGTGTGGAGGGTCTTTTTGTGGAGAGGAAGGACTGAACATGGGTCTTGAAGAGTCCCAAGTTGTAGGAGGGAGGAAACACAGAGGCCGTCAGTTTGTTCCACAGCCGAGCTGTTGAACCTAAGAACGAATTGTAGAAGCGAAACGTTCTCATGTGACAAATGTCAACCGTGTACAAATGTTGGGCGCGCGTTTGGCGTGTATACCGACTACGCACCGGTGCCGAAGGGATCAATGACGCTAGTTCCTCAGAGCATCTTCCATTGTAATACCGATAGAACAAGGACAGCATACCTACCTGACGCCTGTGCTCTAAAGATTGCAGTCTGTCTGTTAAGATTGGGGAATCTATCAAACGGACCGCCCGTTTCTGCACAGAGTCAAGAGTTTTTGAAGTGAAACTTCTTTACGCGCGTCATGCATTTACGAGGACCGGACTAAAACGGACTCATGACCGTCACGAAAAACCGTGATCATTTCGCTATAGGAGCCTAGCTAATATTATATACTTAGTTTAGGTCACTCTTCAAACTCAGCTTTGCGGTCTAGAGGCAGAGCGCCCGACTGTCGTCGTGAAGAACCGAGGTTCGATCCCCGCTTTAACTATTTTTTGAAGTGAAACTTCTTTACGCGCGTCATGCGTTTTCGAGGACCGGTGTAAAACCGACTCATGACCGTCACGAAAAACTGTGATCATTTCGCTATAGGAGCCTAGCTAATATTATATACCTAGTTTAGGTCACTCTCCAAACTCAGCTTCGCGGTCTAGAGGCAGAGCGCCCGACTGTCGTCGTGAAGAACCGAGGTTCGATCCCCGCTTTAACTAATTAATTTTTTTTTTTGTGATTTTTTTAATACGAGGAAAAGTGATAAAATTCTCTCGTGCTGCGACTTTGTCAGGCATACATATAAGAAGATATCTACATGATTTGTAATAATGTAGTAAAAAATTACATAAATTTGTTAATTTTAACCGAGAGTCTCCCGAAATGTCTAAATCCATTTAGTGAGACTATAGACCGGCAGGTGTTCACTCGAGTAATTGGCTAGAAGTAACGGTCGGTACCTATTTGATATTTTGGTCGAAATATAGCTTACAAATCGAGCCGGTAGAGTCGCTCGGTATTTTGATTAATTATTTTTATTTTGAATCATTAAAATTACTAATCAAGGCCGATAATGCGACTAATTACCCTCGCAGACGTGCGTGACAAGTTTTTTTAGTAAAAAACACAGCCGTAAGTGAGTTTTTCAAAATTTAGAAATGTTTTTCAAATTCAGACTCCATACGGGTATGAGACTGTTAAAACACGATAGATCTTTTCCAAAACCGACAACTATACGGAAATATTTTGAAAAACGACAGATATGACTTCACACTGCCGATATATCTTCGATTTGACCCTATGTAAAGCGTTAACGAGACGTTATGTGATATTATTCATTTGCCGTGTTTGAAAAATTAAAAAATAAAATTATTTATTAATTGTATTTTATTATAAAAATAAAAATAACAATTTAATTTAATTTAATTCAGAAATAATGATACTATTAGTATCTATAATTTTAATAAAATAACTTATTTTATTAAGATCATATATTATTTTTAAGAACTCTGTAAAAATTTTGTATTCGCTTGTTTAACAAAAACATGTCTTTTTGATAAATAATTTAAAGTCTTTTTTTTTTTTTTTTTTTTTTTACAGTAATACCTCACAAGAGTCCCAACTGCTCCCGTCTGGAGCCAGTGAGACTATGGCATCCCCAATTGGGGTATGTTGTGAGGCTGAGGGTATTGGGGAGGGGAGGGAGATGGGGAAGAGGAAGGTGGGGAAGTACCTGGCTATTCAGATCTGGTCACCAAACACGGCTAAAGCCATTTCAAGCAACGTTTCAATTCTGAATGGTGGTCTTACACCAGGGCGATACTGAGAGTATCTTCCACTCTGGAACGTGCCGCAAATATACTATATATTATTTTAAATGAATTAATTGTGAAATAACACAAATTAATCAATTAAAATTTATTTGCGCACGCCGGGTTCGAACCCGCGACCTTCGGATCTGTAGTCAAAAGCGTATACCACTAGACCACGCCGGCTGCCCCCTGAAATTATTTTAAAGGGCTGCGGTATTTTAACCGTACAAAGGTAGCATAATAATTAGGTTTTTAATTGAAATCTAGAATGAATGATTGGACGAGATACAAGCTGTTTTAAAATAATTAATTAAAATTTAATTTTTTAGTTAAAAAGCTAAAATTTTATTAAAAGACGAGAAGACCCTATAAATCTTTATAACAAAATTATTTTAATAAATTATTTCATTAAAATTAATAATTTAATAATTAGTTATTTTATTGGGGTGATACAAAAATTTAATATACTTTTTTAATTTCGTTACTTAAATTAAAGTTTAAGATGCCATGATCTATTATTAATAATTCAAAGAATAAGATACTTTAGGGATAACAGCATAATTTTAATTTTATGTTCTCATTAAAATTAAAGATTGCGACCCCGATGTTGGATTAAAATTTAATTTAAATGCAAAGGTTTAAAAATTAAGTCTGTTCGACTTTTGAAATTTTACATGATCTGAGTTCAAACCGGTGTAAGCCAGGTTGGTTTCTATCTTTAATTAAAAAAAATTTTAGTACGAAAGGATTGAGAATTTTAAATGAATTTATATAATTAAAAAAAAATTATTTAAATTGATTACTTTGGCAGAAAAATGCGTTAAATTTAGAATTTAAATATATGATTTATTGTCATAAATAATAATTAATATTACAGAAATTATTATAACTTTAATTATTAGATAATTTTTGATTATTATAGTTTTAGTGAGAGTTGCTTTTTTTACTCTTTTAGAGCGGAAAGTATTAGGTTATGTACAATTACGCAAAGGTCCTTTAAAAGCTGGATTTTTGGGGATTGTTCAGCCTTTTAATGATGCAATTAAATTATTTTCTAAAGAATTTTTATTTCCCTATATAAGTAACTATATAATATTTTATTTAATACCTGTTATAGGAATATTTATGAGCATATGAGTTTGACTTTTAATTCCCTATATTTTTATTTTATTTTATTTCAATTTGGAGGCTATTTTTTTATTAGCTTGTATGGGGGTGAGAGTATATTTAATGATAATTTCAGGGTGAGCCTCTAATTCTAATTATGCTAAATTGGGGAGTTTGCGAGGCATAGCTCAAACTATTTCTTATGAAGTGAGATTAGCTATTATTTTATTATCTTTGTTAATTTTAATCGGGGGATTTAATATAATAAATTTTTTTATTTATCAAAAATTTACTTGATTTTTAATTTTAGTTTTTCCGTTGGGTATAGTAATACTTGTTTCTATATTAGCAGAGTTAAATCGAGCTCCTTTTGATTTTATTGAAGGGGAAAGTGAATTAGTTTCAGGGTTTAATATTGAGTATGGAGCGGGGGGATTTGATTTAATTTTCTTAGCAGAATATTCAAGAATTATTTTTATGAGAATATTATTTTTGGTGATATTTATGGGGGGTTTAGAATTTAGAATTATATTCTATATAAAATTAATAGTTATTGGGTTTAGTTTTATTTGAATTCGAGGGTTACTGCCTCGATATCGTTATGATAAATTAACAAATTTAAAATGAACATTTTTTCTTCCTTTTTTGTTGTTTGTTTTTGGGGTGTTATGCCGTGTTGCGCTAACTCCTTCTTTAGCCGACGTTTCGGACAGCGTTGCAGTGTCCATCATCAGGGCAGATCCGGTAGATCCGAAGATGTGTAAATTTTTGGTTGGTTGAATGCTTTTGGCCGTGAGAATCTAAAAAAAAAAAAATTTTTTCTTCCTGTTTCTTTAAATTATTTATTGTTTTTTTATTGTTATTTAGTTTTTATTTGTAACCTTATTAGTATAAATCAATAGAAGTAATATTTATTTCTTAAGTTTTCAAAACAAATGCTTAAAAAGCTTATTAATTAAATTATTGAATCTCAGAATTTACATGTGGGTTAATGATAAAATATGAGAAATATAAAATTGTCATAATTTGGCTTAATTCTGTAAAAGGGGGTCTATAGGACAACTGCCTAATCAGGTTAATAACCAAAAAATTGTAATAAATGTTCAAAAAATAAATTTATTTAAAGGATAAAATTGGTTTCCTTTGATAGATTTTATTATAGTGAAGGGGAGAATAACAAGAATTATAATAGATATTATAAGTGCAATAACTCCCCCTAGCTTATTGGGGATAGATCGAAGAATTGCATAAGCAAATAAAAAGTATCATTCAGGTTGAATATGAATAGGAGTTACTATAGGATTTGCGGGGATAAAGTTATCGGGATCTCTTAATATAAAGGGCATATAAAGAGAAATAAATATTAAAATAATAATTATTAAGAAAAATCCAATTAAGTCCTTAAATGAAAAAAAGGGGTGAAAGGGAATTTTATCAATATTATTATTATTTCTAAGTGGATTTCTTGACCCTGTTTGATGGAGAAATATTAGATGAATTATAGAAAATGCTAAAATAATAAAAGGTTAAATAAAATGAAATATAAAAAAACGGTTTAAAGTAGCATTATTTACAGAAAATCCCCCTCAAATTCATTGAACTAAATTAGTTCCTAGGTATGGAATTGCAGATAAAATATTAGTAATTACAGTTGCTCCTCAAAATGATATTTGACCTCATGGTAAAACGTACCCTATAAAGGCAGTTATTATTATTAATAATAGAATTGCACAACCGACTAGTCATGTCAGAGTGAATATAAAAGATTCATAATAAATTCCTCGTCCGACTTGGAGATAAAGAATAATAAAAAAATGAAGCTCCGTTAGAATGGAGCGATCGAATTAATCACCCTGAATTTACATTTCGATAAATCTGATTTACTCTATCAAAGGCTCATTCAATATTGGGGGCATAGTTTATTGAGAGAAATAAGCCAGTAAGAATTTGGATAATTAAACAGAGTCCAGATAGTGAGCCCATATTTCATAAAAAAGAAATATTAGAAGGGGTGAAGAATTTTTTTATAATAGGGTGACTTGATTTAATAGGATAAAATTTAAGGGTTTTCATTAGGAAATGATTCGCATAGGTCCTTCGTTTAGTAAAATAATTTTTGTAGAGATAACTAGGGCTAACAATAAATAATTTATTAAAATTAAAGTTATTCAAATTTCATTTTTGTTATAAAAATTAGATAAATGAAGATTATTTTCAGTATTAATAAATTTTATTGAATAAGAGAGAGAATTTATTTCTAAATTTATAAATAGAGGATAAATTTGTGTAAAAATAGTAAATAGGAGGATGACTAAGAAAATTACTATTATTTTTTTATAATCTAGAAAAAAAAATTATTTGGGGTTAGTCTAGAAATATAAATAAATAAAACTAATAAGCCTCCAATAAATGTGAGGAATATGATATAAGATATTCAAAATGAATAACTTATAATCCCTGTAATAAAAAATATTAAACAAGTTTGAATAATTAAAAAAAATTGTGATAATTAAGGGGTGATTTAAATTAAAAAGTCAAAAAGAATTAAATAAATATAAAATTAATATTATATTAAATTTTAAAATTTCAGAAAATGGTTTAATTAAAATAATAATTTTGGAGATTATTGACAAATAGAAAGTATTTTTTTCTGAAGTTTTAAAAGATTTTTCCTATCTTTGAATTAAAATTTTTTTTTTTATTAAACTATTAAAACTAAAATGAAAAATTTTCAATTAAGAAAGTTTATTATAATTAGATACTTAATTAGTCATTTTATATTTTCTTTAAATCGAAAGCATTTATTAATTATTTTACTAAGCTTAGAATTAATTGTTTTAAATTTTTTTTATATTTATTATTGAATTTATTAAATAGAGTTTATTTTTGGTGATATTCATAGTTTTAACAGTATGTGAGGGGGTTTTAGGAGTTTCAATTTTAGTTTACATAATTCGAGTTGATGGAAAAGATTATGTAAGAGTTTATAACATTTTTATTTAATGATAAAATATATTTTCATAGGCCTGTCAGTGGTAATTTTATGTTTAGTAAAAAATATATTTTGAATAGTTCAATATGCATTTTATTTTATAATATATTTTTTTACTTTAATTCCTATTAACCTCTTGCGTCCTGAAGTACACTGTATTGTACCTGTGTTGTTCTTTTTTTCCTGACAATGTTATTAATATTTTTACGCTGACAACACTTTTCACAGACAAATAGTATATATTTCTTCCGCCAGGATTTGTCAGTTGTGGCATTTATCACAAACTTATTATTTAAAACTTGTTTCAAAGTTTTGTAAAGTGCATTATTTAAAAATGGCGTCCGGTTCCTCGTCTCGCCCGGGTAAGTTATTTAATTTCTTTTGAAATAAGGAATATTTTAATGATATTTAGATTTAATATAGTTATGAAAGTAACATATTTACTTGTAAGATTATTAATTATGTATATATTGCTTTTTAAGTAATCCAATTTGTCAAAACAATAGCAGGTACATTGTAGTGTACCTCGGGTCAGTATTGTGACGTTTCATGTTGGTTTTGTTCTTTCAGTTCGGTTTCTGAATGACGATGATATTTTGAACATCCTCAATGGGAGCGATGTTGAAGTGTCCGACGGTGAAGATTCAGATGATGACAGTCTGTATGTCTTCGAAATTCCGGAAGCAACCTCTCCACCACCTCTGGATGAACCACCAGAGGATCTCTTCGAAGAGGAAGAAATAATGGATAGGCAGCCCAGACTTTTGCCATGGCTTTCAAAAGTGTGAGTATTTTAGTAATATTGAAGAGTGGAGTTAATTAGCTAAAGAATTTATGTAGAGTTAATTATCTTCTGAATATATATTATTCCCACATCATTGACCTATGTGACACCTTCTATCAATTGTATGTAAACCACAAGAGTTCACGTCGTACGAGTTCCTATTTGTGTTGTTCCCTGATATGTTAATCAATTAATGTCCTTATAATTTTTGTTTTACTGTTACAGAATGCCTACTGTAGGACCAGCCTCGGAAGAAGTTCTCAAAACCGAAGGAGACTCTTCCAAAAATGTTATGAAACTGCTGTTTGAATACTTGGACCTTCAGTTTTGGGAACTAGCGGCGGAGCAGACGAACCTGTATTCAATTCAGGAACGGCAGCACAGGTCCGTTAATACTAATTCCAGGGAGTTGATTAACTTCACTGGGGTCCAGGTGCTGATGGGCAGCTTAAAGTTTCCACAAACTCGGATGTACTGGTCGTTAGATTTAAGTATACCAATTATAACTAATTGTATGTCCAGAGATCGATATTTTGAGCTACGCAATTTTTTACATTTTGCGGACAATTTGCAGGACAGAACTAACGATCCAGATAAACTTTGGAAGGTCAGACCCTTCATTCATAACATCATCAAAAAAATTCACTCTTTGCCTAGAGCTTCTCATTTGTCAATAGACGAGCAAATGATTCCCTTTTCTGGACGCTGCCAGCACCGACAATATGTTCCATCCAAGCCCAACCCTCTCGGCCTGAAAAATTTTGTTCTTGCTGCAAGGGATGGGCTTGTATTGGATTTTCATATCTATGTAGGAGCTGGGACGGTCAGCGAAGAAGACAAAAAAGCTTTAGGCCTAGGTGCAAGTGTGGTAAAACTGTTGTGTCGTACTGTACCTAAGAATAATTCCTGCATCATTTATACAGATAGATTCTTTACAAGCTTAAAGCTTGCAGAAATGTTGTTAGTCGAAAAAATATTCATAACAGGTACAGTACGAACAAACAGGATTGGAGATGTTGTGAAGAAGCTGAAACCTGACAAAGATCTGGCACGGGGAAGTTGGGATGAGAAGGTACGCCAAGATGACAAAGTGTGTGTCGTCAAATGGAAAGACAACAAGTCTGTACTTCTCCTCTCAACTTCTGCAGGGAGCTCCCCTTTGGGGACTTGTAAACGATGGTCAAAGGAGGAATGTAGAAAAATTGACGTTCCTCAGCCAGCCATCGTAAAAAATTACAATACCTCAATGGGGGGAATAGATCTCTGCGATAGGCTCATTGCCTATTACCGTACGGCAATGCGTACCTGCAAATGGCCCGTAAGAGTGTTTAATCACTTCATAGATTTAATAATAGTCAATTGTTGGCTAATGTACCGGAGGAATTGTGCTTCTGAGGGAGTTCTTGCACGAGATAAGATGGGACTTTTGGCATTTAGGATGCGGGTAGCCACTGCCATGATCCACTACCAAGGTGGTGATATAGATTTCACCCCACGATCGGGCAGAGGCAGACCTAGAAATGCCTCCCCATCACCTCAATGTGAGCCAGAACCTCCGCAGAAGCACAGAAAGGTTATTCCTCAACCTATTCCCGAGGTACGTCTTGATAACGTAGGACATCTTCCACGTTTTCAAGATGAAGCGAATGCCTCAAAATGTCGATTTCCTGGATGCAAGTCTAGGTCTAAATTTATTTGTATTAAATGTAATATGTTTTTATGTGTAAAGAATTGTTTTGAAATGTATCATACTGTTAGATTATAAGATATGCACTAATTTTGTAAATTTATAATGTAAATCCTAATTTTATGTAGAAAATTGAAGTTTTTTTTAAGATACGTGTTTTTATTTTTTTTTAATATACTTTTAAAATGTCTTAGGATATCTTATGTGTCCTAACATTAGTTAAATTATTGTTTTTATTTGTAATTTCAGACTCTTGTAGTACTGAATTACATAGTAGGAAATTTTTGTTTTTCGCTACGTTGTGACCTGAGGTGCACTACAGTGGACCTTCTGTAATTAATAAACTATGTATTAAAAAAAAAAAAAAAAAAAAAAATTATGTTTTATTTACCCTTATAATAAAGAATAAAACAAAAAATATTTTTTTTGGTGCTTGGTTAAGCCTCGGGTCTCAAGAGGTTAAAGGCTATTTAATTTTTAATTTAAGATACATTTTTAGATGCGACATAATCTCTTATTTTTTAAATTTTATTAAGAATTTGAATTAAATGACTAATAATTTTGGCCAGAACAAAAATTTATTTGAAAAATTTTCCTTTATATTTATTTGTTATTAACATTAGATTTTTATTACTCATATTAATTTGTACTTTTAGTACATTAAACTTATTTATGTTTTATTTATTTTTTGAGGGATCTTTAGTGCCTGTTTTATTACTTATTTTAGGGTGAGGGGCTCAACCTGAACGTATTCAAGCGGGATTTTATCTGTTATTTTATACTATAGTTGTATCCTTGCCCTTATTAATGGGTATTTTTTATATTTACGGTGAAATTCATTCTTTAATAATTTACATCGTTAATTGGGGGGGTTTAAGTTTAGATAGATTTTTTTGTATATTATTATGCTGGGAGCATTTTTAGTAAAAATTTCCATATTTTTGGTTCATTTATGACTTTCTAAGGCTCATTTAGAGGCTCCAATTTCTGGATCTATAATTTTAGCAGGTATCATACTTAAGCTTGGGGGGTATGGGATTATTCCAGTGCTTAAAATTCTTAGAGGATTAAATATGGCTTTTAATAATTATTTAATTATACTGAGAATATTGGGGGGACTGTATGTGAGATTAATATGTTTTTTTCAAATAGATATATTAGCATTAGTTGCTTATTCATCAGTAGTTCATATGGGATTGATATTAGCAGGGCTATTAACTCAAACTTGTTGGGGGGTGAGAGGTGCATATTTGGTAATAATTGGTCATGGGCTATGTTCCTCTGGATTATCAATCCCATATGAACTTATTCATCAGTAGTTCATATGGGATTGATATTAGCAGGGCTATTAACTCAAACTTGTTGGGGGGTGAGAGGTGCATATTTGGTAATAATTGGTCATGGGCTATGTTCCTCTGGATTATTATCAATCCCATATGAACTTATTCATCAGTAGTTCATGTGGGATTGATATTAGCAGGGCTATTAACTCAAACTTGTTGGGGGGTGAGAGGTGCATATTTGGTAATAATTGGTCATGGGCTATGTTCCTCTGGATTATTTTATTTAGTAAATTTAAATTATGAACGTTTAACCAGTCGTAATATAATTTTAAATAAGGGGATACTCTCTATAATACCGTCACTTTCACTTTGATGATTTATATTTCTTTCTAGAAATATGGCAGCTCCGCTTTCTTTAAATTTGTTGGGGGAAGTAATATTAATTAGAAATTTGGTAGCTTCATCATTTTCAAATGGTATTATTAGGGTTAGTGTCTTTTTTTTCAGCTGGGTATAGCCTTTATTTATTTGCTTTTGTTCAACAGGGGGTAAGTTCAATGAGTTTAAATAATTATTATTTAATTGAATCTCGAGAATTTTTATTACTATTTCTTCATTGAATTCCTTTAAATCTTTTATTTTTAGGGGTTGATTATATGCTTTATTAATTTAAATAGTTTAATTAAAACGTTAATTTGTGGAATTAAAAATATAACAAAGTTATTTTAAATTATTACTTTGTATGTTATTAGGGGAGATAGGGGAGGTTTGGGCAGTCGGGAGACATGGGCACCCCCCTCTAATTTCAATTCAACTATAGAATTTATTCTTTCCCTATTTTGGTAGTTTACTTTACCCACTGGCAACACTGTTCATCCACAGACAAACTGTCATTTCATTCAGTTGCCAAACCTACACGTTTAATAAGGTTAGGTGAGAGTCAAAGTAAATATTTTGTTGTGATTTCGCAGTGAATAGACGAAGAACCAACGAAAGGTATGTATGTTTTATATTTTTTTCCCATTGTATATTTGTTAACTTATAAATTAATCCGAAAGTCAGGTTAAAATATCTAACCAAAAAATTCCACAGGATTATTAAGTTAAGAAAATACGCAGAGGGAGCAATGGGCACTTATTTTGAGGGAGGTTTGGGCATGCCCAATGCTCCCACCTATAATGTAGAGTATATAATCATGTAGTTTATTATACGTTAACCGATTCCATTAAAATGTTTAATTTACTTAAATTACAGAAAGATGCCGTTCAAGTTTAAAAAAAAGGGTATGCGACGCGAAATTCCGAAAGACATTATATTATGTGCCATAGAAGAAGTGTCAAAAGGTGGAAAGGTAAAAACCACTGCTGATAAATATCAAATCCCTAGATCAAACTTACAAAGATACCTTAAACAAGGATATGTAAAGGATTGTTCATCCAGATTTATATCTTCACAAATTTTCACAGCTGAAGAAGAAGAAAAATTGGCGAAGTACATGATGGTTTCTTCTAAACTTAATTATGGATTGACAAAGCTACAAGCTCGTAAATTGGCCTATGACTATGCTTTAGCAATAAAGCAACCGTTTAAGATTATATAACTCTTTATGTTTGCTTTATATATTAGATATTGTATGCTTTATAGGTCATGCCCAAACCTCCCACAGGGGGTGCCTAAGCCTCCCTACCATGGGGAGCTTTGGGCACAACTGACATATTTCTGAAAGTTCTTTTGTAACTTTGAGACTGATTATAATTTGGAGACTTTTATTTTTAATACATGTAGCCAAATGTATGGTGCAGTTAAAATTGGCAATACATTTTGATTTTTATTAAAAACTTGTTTTTTATTAATTATTTTGTGAAAAAGTGCCCATCCCTCCCCTACCTCCCCTACTAGATTTATTTTAACAATATTAGCATTAATTAGTTTAATATTTGGCAATTTTTTAATTTTTAATAACCTTTCTATTTTTTAAGAATATAAATTTTATGGAATTAACTCCGCTGATTTAGTTATAGTGTTATTATTTGATTGAAAATCAACAATTTTTTTAAGAACTGTTATATTCATTTCTGGCATAGTAATTTTGTATAGAAGAAGTTATATAAGCAGAGATTTAAATAAAGTACGATTTTTATTGTTAGTAATTTTATTTGTGTTATCTATAGCTTTAATGATTATTAGCCCTAATTTAATTAGTATCTTATTAGGATGGGATGGATTAGGCTTAATCTCGTATTGTTTAGTTATTTTTTATCAAAATGTTAAGTCCTATAATGCTGGAATATTGACAATTTTATCAAATCGTGTGGAAGATGCGGCAATTTTATTAGCTATTGCTTGGATATTAAATTATGGTAGATGAAATTTTTATTTTTATCTTGATTATATAGATAGGGATAATTTAATAATTTTAATTGGGGTTTAACTAAATATTAACTAAAAGTGCTCAGATTCCGTTTAGAGCGTGGTTACCCGCTGCTGTAGCAGCTCCTACCCCTGTTTCAGCTTTGGTTCATTCGTCAACTTTAGTAACTGCAGGGGTTTATTCACTAATTCGATTTAGTCCCCTTTTAGTTAATTCGGGGTGTTGACTATGTTTATGTCTGGGTTAGGGGCTAATTTTGAATACGATTTAAAAAAAAATATTGCTCTTTCGACTTTATGTCAGTTAGGACTAATAATGTGTATTTTAGGAGCAGGTTTTAGCAATGTTGCTTTTTTTTCATTTATTAGCTCATGCGTTTTTTAAAAGAATGTTATTTTTATGTGCTGGAATTTTAATTCACAGTTTCGGTGATATGCAAGATATTAGGTTTATGGGTAATTCAGTAAAATTTATGCCTTTGACATGTAGAATTTTTAATATTGCGGATATGGCTTTATGTGGTCTCCCCTTTTTAACAGGATTTAATTTTGGAAATTAATTTATTAACCGATTTAAATGTGTTAGGGTTTTTTTATGTTACTTGTCGACGGGATTAACTGTTTGCTATTCTGTACGAATTTTTTATTGAAGATTTATATCTGAATTTAATTTTTTAACATTAATTAATCTGCATGATGAAGACTGATTTATGATTATGAGAATAGTTTCATTATTTATCTTAAGAATTTTAGGTGGAGCTAGATTAATTTGTGCCTACTATAGCAGTAATTTACTTACCTTCATTGTTAAAATTATTGGTATTAGGGGTAATTTTTATAGGTGCAATAATGGGGGTATTAGTAAATTATTTTTATAAAACTATAAGTTTTCATAGAAAAATAAAGTTTTTGAGATTTTTGGGGGGGGATTTGATTTTTACCTCACTTACGGGGTGAATAGCGGAGTTTTAAAATTGGGAGCCGATTTAAAAAAAAAATTAGATTTAGGGTGAACTGAAGAATTGCTAGCCGTAAATGTGGGAGTTAATCTTCGCAAATTAATGGGATTTATTCAAGTTATTCATATAAATAATTTGAAGGTTTATGTATTAATTTTTGTTAGTTGAATTTTTTTAGTTTTTATTTTCATAATTTACTTAAATAACTTATATAAGAGTGTAATATTGAAGATATTAAAGAGATTGAATTAATCTTTAAGTAGCAAACACTAACTTAAGAAAATAAATTTTATTTCTATAATGAAAATATAGTGTTTTAATAAAATACATAAGTAGAAATT
This sequence comes from Hesperophylax magnus, assembly GCA_026573805.1. Lineage (NCBI taxonomy): Eukaryota > Metazoa > Arthropoda > Insecta > Trichoptera > Limnephilidae > Hesperophylax > Hesperophylax magnus. The sequence continues at coordinate 72,154 of JAIUSX010000026.1, forward strand.
TTAATATAGTACACTATGAATTGAGTTAGCGGCTTAATTGTTTAAATTTCTTTAATTAGACTTTAAGTCCATGATCTCATTAACAATGGTATACCTCAGATTTGGTTTTAATTAATAAATAGGGAGAGAGTTTACTCTCAAAAACTAAGTCGAAATTAGGGGCTTATTATAGCTTCCTATTTTAAGACAAACGACATAGTAGTTTTTTTTAAATGCAAATTAAATATTTTTTTATAAATTATAGTCCCTTTAGTTTAGTATATTTTGATTTCATTCGTAATAAAGTCCTAAAATTGAAATAATAATAAAAAATGAAGAAGTAAAAAATCATCTAGTTAAATTAGTAATTGATAAAATTATGATAATTGGGATTAATAGAGCAATTTCGACATCAAAAATTAAAAAAAATAATTGTAATTAGGAAAAAGTGAATAGAAAAAGCAATTCGAGAATTTGATCGGGGGTCGAATCCACATTCAAATGGAGAGATTTTTTCGATATCATTAGTAGATTTTTTATTTAAAGTTAATGAAATAAAAATTATTAAATTTGAAATGAGAATAAATACTCTTAGTATAATTAATAGTAAGTAAATTATTTATATCAAATAGATTGATCTTTTTAATTGGAAGTTAAATATACTAATTATATTATATAAATTAAGCTCTTCATCAATATATAATTGTATAAAGAAGAAGTCAAACAATATCTACGAAATGTCAATATCAGGCAGCTGCTTCTAAGCCAAAGTGGTGGTTATTAGAAAAGTGGGAGTTTATATGGCGAATTAAAGTAACTCCTAAAAATAGGGTTCCGATTAATACATGAAGTCCGTGGAATCCTGTTGCTATAAAAAAAGAAGTTCCGTAAACTCTATTTCTAATAGTAAATGGGGCTTCATTATATTCGTATGCTTGAAGTATTGAGAAATAAATACCTAATAAAACAGTGATAATTAATCTATTTTTAGTTTGTGTAAAATTATTTTCTAAAATTCTATGGTGAGCTCATGTTACAGAAATTCCCGAAGTTAATAAAATAATAGTATTAAGAAGTGGAATTTGAAACGGGTTAAATGAATTAATAGATTGAGGGGGTCAAGTTCTCCCAATTTCAATTCTAGTATTTAGATTATTGTGAAAAAATGCTCAAAAAAATGCAATAAAAAAAATACTTCTGATACAATAAACAAAATTATACCTCATCGTAGCCCTAGAGTGACTTTTAGAGTATGACATCCTTGGAGGGTGCCTTCTCGTGTAATATCTCGTCATCATTGATATATGGTGGTTAGAATTATTAAAAATCCTAGCAATAAAAGTCTAATATCGTATATATGGAATCAATTAATTATTCCCGTTAGGAATGTTATTGTTCTTAAAGCTCCTATCAGAGGTCAAGGTCTTTGAGTTACTAGATGAAATGGGTGGTTTAAGTGAGTTGACGTTAAATGACTTCATTAGAATAAAGAACTCTTAAAATAGAAAATACGTAAGCTTGAATTAGGGTAACTGAAGCTTCAAGAGTTAAAAGTAGGAATATTACTCTACTAATAATAATTATTATTGCTGAGGGAATGATCTATATGACATCCTTGGAGGGTGCCTTCTCGTGTAATATCTCGTCATCATTGATATATGGTGGTTAGAATTATTAAAAATCCTAGCAATAAAAGTCTAATATCGTATATATGGAATCAATTAATTATTCCCGTTAGGAATGTTATTGTTCTTAAAGCTCCTATCAGAGGTCAAGGTCTTTGAGTTACTAGATGAAATGGGTGGTTTAAGTGAGTTGACATTAAATGACTTCATTAGAATAAAGAACTCTTAAAATAGAAAATACGTAAGCTTGAATTAGGGTAACTGAAGCTTCAAGAGTTAAAAGTAGGAATATTACTCTACTAATAATAATTATTATTGCTGAGGGAATGATCTATATGACATCCTTGGAGGGTGCCTTCTCGCGTAATATCTCGTCATCATTGATATATGGTGGTTAGAATTATTAAAAATCCTAGCAATAAAAGTCTAATATCGTATATATGGAATCAATTAATTATTCCCGTTAGGAATGTTATTGTTCTTAAAGCTCCTATCAGAGGTCAAGGTATTTGAGTTACTAGATGAAATGGGTGGTTTAAGTGAGTTGACATTAAATGACTTCATTAGAATAAAGAACTCTTAAAATAGAAAATACGTAAGCTTGAATTAGGGTAACTGAAGCTTCAAGAGTTAAAAGTAGGAATATTACTCTACTAATAATAATTATTATTGCTGAGGGAATGATCTATATGACATCCTTGGAGGGTGCCTTCTCGTGTAATATCTCGTCATCATTGATATATGGTGGTTAGAATTATTAAAAATCCTAGCAATAAAAGTCTAATATCGTATATATGGAATCAATTAATTATTCCCGTTAGGAATGTTATTGTTCTTAAAGCTCCTATCAGAGGTCAAGGTCTTTGAGTTACTAGATGAAATGGGTGGTTTAAGTGAGTTGACATTAAATGACTTCATTAGAATAAAGAACTCTTAAAATAGAAAATACGTAAGCTTGAATTAGGGTAACTGAAGCTTCAAGAGTTAAAAGTAGGAATATTACTCTACTAATAATAATTATTATTGCTGAGGGAATGATCTATATGACATCCTTGGAGGGTGCCTTCTCGTGTAATATCTCGTCATCATTGATATATGGTGGTTAGAATTATTAAAAATCCTAGCAATAAAAGTCTAATATCGTATATATGGAATCAATTAATTATTCCCGTTAGGAATGTTATTGTTCTTAAAGTTCGTATCAGAGGTCAAGGTCTTTGAGTTACTAGATGAAATGGGTGGTTTAAGTGAGTTGACATTAAATGACTTCATTAGAATAAAGAACTCTTAAAATAGAAAATACGTAAGCTTGAATTAGGGTAACTGAAGCTTCAAGAGTTAAAAGTAGGAATATTACTCTACTAATAATAATAATTATTACTTAACAGAGTGATTAGTAAATGTCCTGCAATTATATTTGCTATTAATCGAACTGCCAATGTTCCGGGTCGAATAATATTACTAATTGTTTCAATAAGTTAGTAGGTACTATAAATGATATGAGAGCAACAGGGGTACCCTGGGGTACTAGATGGGTAAATATGTGTTGAGTGTGATTTAGTCACCCAAAAATTATGAAGGAAATTCATAGGGGAAGTGCTAATGAAAGATTTATTGCTATATGACTAGTTGCAGTAAAAATATAAGGATAAAGTCCTAAGAAATTGTTAATGAAAATAAATATGAAAATTATTACAAAAATAAATGTAGATCCGTTATAGTAATTTAGTCCTATTAGAGTTTTAAATTCTTTATGTAAAGTTTTAGATATTACATTAAGGCGAAATAGGTAGACTTGACCTGAAATTTGGCATTTTTGAGGCCAGTTTTAGACGTATGGACACTTTTCTAGAGAAAAACACAATTTGATTTCGAAAGATCGTTATTTTATCTAGTAAAGTAAGATGTTAAATTTTGAAAAATAATATTATTTTCATACCATAATAAAGTGTTACCGTTGGACGATGCGCAGATTTGTTGCATTTTCAAATGCGAAGTTGTATTATACAACAAATATTTCAAATCATATAATAATACAGTATAAACAATCAATAAATTATCTATCATATGTATGTATAGGAATTTTGTTTTTATTTCAAATAAAATTACTAATAAATAAATCCGAGGACGCGTTTTGTGACGAAAATCCCTCAATTTGACTATTTATTTATGACCTTACAAATTGGTAAAGTTGAGATTTTTTTACAAAAATAATTTACTATGATATTATTGAAACATTAAAAATAATTTATGACCAAGAAATATGTTCTTAAAGTATATAATAGTAATTAATTTCGACTCGCGTTTGTTGTTTGTTCGTTGTTTGTGATTACCCCGGCTCAAGCCGAAATTTTATCATTCCCCGCTGCGACAGGGCGGCGAGCAGACGTCTATTCCACGCCAGTCTACTTGATAACATTTTAAAGAAATTCCTCGTTTAAAAATGGGGAGAAAAATACTATCGGACAAAAGTTTTATAAGAAAACAAAAATTTCGTCATCAAAAACGTACATGGGAGAAATATTTGCAGAAAAAAAAGGGTTATTCATATTTAATTATCCTTGTACATTGTATGTACTCTATATGCTACAGGGTCGTTCAAACGAATCAGTCAGAATACGCATATATTTTTTATAACATTTAGCGATAATTTTGTGTTGTTTAATTTTCAGGGAAAATAATCAACTACCAACGAATGATTGTGATTCTGAAGCAAATAGTGTCTCAAAAATTCCGTCGGTATGTGTAATTAACATTAATATTATTATTATTTTATTATGTAAATAGGTAATACCTACAATATATTGTGAATCATGGATATTATGGTGACCGAAACCGTCAATATCGGGGTATTTATAAACTAGCAATTAGTCCCGGCGTTACGCGAGTTACACGCAAAAAACCATACCCTTGTATACATGGTGTCGGGAAACGCGTAGTATATTACTGTGACCGATTCAACTCTAATTACCGCGGTAATTATAAACAAGCATTTACTACCCGGTGTTGCGCGATTTACGCGCATGCAACATTACCACGTGTGCACGGTGTCGGGAAACTCGTGGTGAAATTACGGTGACTGAAACCGTGAATATCGCGGTAATTATAAAATATCAATAATTCCCGGCATTACGCGAGTTACACGCACAAAACCATACCCTTGTATACATGGTGTCGGGAAATGCATGGTATATTACGATGACCGATTCAACTGTAATTACCGCGATTTACTACACACGCAACACGTAGCAACAGTACCTTGTACACACGGTGTCGGGTAACTCGTGGTAAAATGTTTCCAGTCATGGATTCAACGTTGGGATAAGTATATCTCTAGTCAAACACAGTACTTCGAAGGAGATTAATTCCATTTCCATGTAAACTTATTTGTAATAAAATTCTGTTCTCTTATTGTTGTTTGTAATAAAATTCTCACCGTATTTTTTGATGAGATCTCGTTTTGATCATACGATCGGCATCTGTGCTCACCAGATAAAAAACTGTAAAGATAACTAGATAACTATGGAAAGCTGGAAAGCTGGAAAGGATGGCCATTCGCCTTCCAACGCACAAAGAACTCTCCAAATATTTATCTTTGTTTATTTATTTAATGAATCCAATGTCGTCTTCTCTTTTTAACTTACTTGCTTTTATTTTTACTAAAATATAAATTTAGAATCAATAATCTGTGTAGGTCGTCATCAAAATGAATTTGATTCTGAATTTACATGTGTTGCGCACGTGTTGGAGACAAATGTGCAAGTTGCGCGTGGGAACATTGGATCGCTTACATTGCGTGTTTATGGACGATATTATTGCCTGATTATTTACTTATGTTGTTGTTTACTTATTTCATAAATTAGTGGAGCTGTATCAGTTGATGAACATTACCTGCCTGAATCTGACACAAGACAGCAACAAGAAAAGCAAAATGAAGAAGAAAAAAAAACAAACTTTTCAATGAGTGGACGTCGAATCGTTGACATGGCCTTTTTCTTTGAACAGTTCAAAAATATAGCCACTCATGGTCAGATATTCGGATGCTCAATTTTAAATTTGTGTTTTATTGCAGAAACGCGACATTTTAGTCTATTCGTATATGATTCCCGTCAAAATAACGGTTTTGATTCGTGATGTGCGATTCAAATCATGTTTTTGTTAAAAATTTCTATTCTATTGTCCAATTCCCTATTAAATTGGTATAATTCAACATTTTAATATTTTTAGTGTTACTTTTTGTCAGTTTCATAATGTCATATTGTGAATTGAGCTTCTTGTTTTAGGAGAAAAAAACGAGGTTATTTTGACATACTTACTTTAAGTATTAGAAATAAAACTTACAGGTAATACCTATCGTACAAACGGATAAATATGTAAAACGAGAGATTTTTTACAATCAAACTTAATGTTAATCACTTTTGTAAAACCTATGTAAAATAAAACTAAAAAAAAAAACAAGTGAATAAAAATATTTGAAAAATTAAAAAAAAAAAGTTTATTCAAATACCTACCTATTTTGTACCTACTATGTCAACGCACTGCATTTGTATGTATTTATGTTTTCGCACTCCGACGTATAATTTACAAATATGTATGTAACTACTTATTAGGAAGAAAGCTACAACCGAAAATTCAAACACAATAATTGTTATTTCATCGGAACCATGCTGTAGGTTTCGACCGCCGTGCGGAGTGTACGGCTGGCAGTGGAATGAATATGGTATTTCTGTCTCGTTCTAAAAAAACGTCCGATCGCAAGACCGTCTTTAGACCAAATTCGAATTCTCAGCCGCTGGTTAATACGCCTTAATTATTATTATTTGTCGTGATGGAATTATTCAGTAATAAGATGGAATAATAATAAATACTATTAAGATTCTAGTTCAATTTAATGAAAGATTTACAATTTTAGTTGAGGGCTCAAAAGTTATGAATAGATTTGCTATAATTTAATTTGATATTTGAAGATTTGTTAGGGGAAAAATTTAAATTAAAGTAATTATTGATTATGAAAATAAAAAAAATTGAATTAAATATAATATAGAGAGAAATTCAGTTTAATGGTATTATTTGAGGAATAAAAGAATATTAATTATAATAATTTAAACTTGACAAGCTTATGTTATGATTTAACTAATTCTTCCATTAGAAGTAATAGTTACTATTAGTGGTTTAGAGGGACTGGGACACGGTCAAGCGGCTTGATCGCAAGCACGTAGTTTTTTTATCTATTGTTGTCTATTGTTGTCTATTATTGTCTATGCTTAGCGGCTTGCCAGCCCGCATCAAGCCTCTCCGTCAAGCATGGCCACGCCTTCCTGTCATTTCGCGACTCGCGACTGTCAAAAGTCAATTTTGTGCAAAATGGAATCTGTCAAAGACAAAACGTTCTTGGCTCTTACGTTAGCTTTATGTTTGAATAAAAATAATAAAAAGAAACGAATTTGGTGTCAAGAATGGTACAAGTTAAGGTACCGCTTTACCCAGGAGCATTTGCAAAGTGTATTACAGGCTACAGCTATTTTTTGTATGAATATCTTGTGCGGTATTCATACAAAAAATATGTTTTCTCCATTGAAAATTCAGAAAATTATTTATTCTACAGTTTGATTATTAATGACCTTGAAAACCGCTGTCATAATTATTAAATACTTCCAGAATTTTGAAATTAGATGGATTTCTACAAATTGAACACAAAAACAATAACTAAGTACCTATTTTATAATAATTTTATTCAATTTATATCATTGTTTATGATACGTGATATTTATTTGTCTATTTTCGTTTGTCTATTCCCACAAAAATATAAATTCGCATCAAGCCCCGCCGCCAGCACGTAGTATTGCGCAATGCTTGCAAGCCAGCTTTGGTACACGGTCAAAATGCTTGTCACAAAGTGCCATAGACAAAAAACTACATGCTTGCGATCAAGCCGCTTGACCGTGTCCCAGTCCCTTAAGAGACCAATACTTATTTAATTTAGTTATCTAGTGATTTATTGATTTTTAATTCAATTAATAAACATTTAGGGAGAAACTGATTCAATAGTAATTGGTATAAATCTATGATTAGTTCCGCAAATTTCTGAACATTGACCGAATAATAGACCTGGTCGATTAACTATAAAATTGGCTTGATTAAGTCGGCCTGGAGTTGCGTCAGCTTTTAAACCGAGAGAGGGGATGGTTTGTAAGGTATATTATATTGGATGCCAAATGTAATGTAGGATCATTCCATGTAATAGTGAGATCTACAGGATCAATTAGAGGGTACAAAAACGGTAGAGCAAAGAACTCAATCTCATGATTGTGGGGTTAATTTTTTGTCAAGTAAGGAGGGAAATCAGAAATAATAAGAGTAAATACTTAATCGAAATTATATTGAAACCTTCAAAATTACAACAAGGGAATACAAAAGATACCAATGTAAACATAGGAATAAAAGTAGACACATACCAGATGGACTCCTGAACAAAACTAAGCTAACATTACGTGGCCGAGAATCGAGGGAATAACAACGGGTGGCGAACGAAAATTTGTCTCCGATAGCGGGGAACAGACCCGTGACGGAAGCCAGGACATCCTTCACTTAGTGGAGACGGGAGGACGCAACTCCTTCAACGTGCGCCTGTAGGATCTTCAAGTCCGCAGCACGTGGTAACCAACCAGACTCGTCTTACAGACTTCGGGAACAGCAATCCGTCCCTTCGCGATGCGGGGATAATCAGCCATCAACTTCTAGCCACAGCTAGGACCAATCTATTTGCGGTTTCAAGTCCGCAAAACGAGTACTACAAACATGACCACCGTCCAACACTGGATAAAAAGCGGCATTCCATAACCACCACTTAAAAATAATAACCAACACGAACTAGTCGTGTTAGGAAAAACACCCCGCGCCCTTTTTAAAAGGTAAGAATAACTTCTATTCACATGATTAACTCAGATAAAAACACCTTAAATGGCGAGTGACAAGATCACCAAGCCTCTCGCCAAGCAGACCGGGGAGGAAGTGACCATGAACAAAACTCTCTCTTCTTCCTTAAAAAATATTGCCAAAGTCCAAAAAAAACACCATAGACAAAATAACCCCAATTAGGCAAGAACTACACTTGTCACAAAATATTTATGTGACAATTCCCCCCTTCCCACGAAAATGTTTGCCCTCAAACATGAAAAACTAAGACCACTAACAAACTAAACTATGAGTCCATCAGGTATCTAGAAAAATGAAAACCAAAACATCAATTAGTAGTTAAAATAACAACTTAGAATTAAGTTTCTTAAAAACTAAATTTCTTAAAAATAAATTTCTTAAAAAATAAATTTCTTAATAATAAAGAACAAACAAGAAAAGAAAAAAAAATGAATGATCACTTTTCCTTGCACAGGAAATCAAGGCCAATTTGGCTTCACTTTAGGGTGGTTAAACAGCCTTCACTTACACTGAATTCACGCTATAATTAAATAGCAAAATGAGAAACCTATCTAACTAAGTCCATCCGGTTTAACATTCTTATGACAAAAATCTTATGACAACATTCTTATGACAAAACTTAAAATTAAACAATACTTAAAATTAAACAAGCATGGATGATGAAAATATCTTTATGGATATACATTTTTACAACTCAGAACAATGGAGTTCAATGTTGGCAAAATTAATACACAAGAAAATACTTTTCTGTGTTATAAGTAATATAGAATCAGTTTACAAACTGTTTATTAGACGTGACCAGAGTAGGGGTTTGTATTGGATTATTTATTCGTCATTTTTGAACCAGGATTTACAATTCCGAAGAAATACCTATATGTAACAGAATCGTCAAACAAGAATAATATTTAAATTATCAATTTTTCTAAAATCAAATCAGGTCAGGTTTTATAAAACAATAAATACCTGCCAATCAAGGTGGACAGAATAGGATTTACATAACACAATACCTATCTATTTATCTATCAGTTCATGACAAAAGTCAATTGGCACTCAAAAGCAAAACAGAAACTAGAAAGTTAAGCTCATACCCTAGTATAACAAAAATCCATATAACAACCTGCAGCAAACACTCAACAGAGTGACATTGTTTGTAAAAAAAAATGAGACCAAGGCAATACCCAAGCTGGCATTCCTTAAAAAAAACACTCCAAGTGTAAACAAAAGTCAGCATTTCTTGTACAAACAAAAAAAAATTGTGTGATCAACTATGGCTTTCAGTGAGTTGACACTATTCGAGGGGTGATCAATCCAAAATTTTAATGAATGACACTAGTAATACTTAATTTATAGTCTAATACTGGTATTAACAGTAAGACACTAATGTTTATCACATTTAGACTTAAAAACTATACAGAAACACACTTTCCTGTATTAGAGGCAAAGTGATAATTCCAAAGGAATTAATTACTAGTTAAGCACGCCAAAGCAGTACTTACTTTGTTAGAGCAAAACAACTTTCTTATGAACTAAGACTTATATAAAGAACTTTAGGAAAGCTGGACCACACTTAAAGTTATGAAATACAAACTATCAATAATAAAACTAACAGAACTTTTGTGCATCAGAAAGTAGCTCAAGTTTCTGAAACACAAAATTCCAAGATATACATTCTCAAGTTCCCTGGAGGTTCCATAAGCCAATAAAAGGGTCTCCAGTGGACTAAAGAAAGAAGGGCATAAACTTAAAAATAATAGCATTACAACATAATCCGTAATACAGACGGAACAAAGTAATAAATCAATGTGTGTGCACGTAAGTAACTCAGTGTATTATTACCAAAATAATCAAACATTTGATAATACCAAAATCTCGAAACTAATGTATGTTATTAATAACAAGAAAAGCATAGTAACGAAGGAAAGAAAGACTTAACTAACAAAATTTGGGCGCCAGTGACCACAAGGATCACGTTCCAGTTTACCGAGGGTAAATAAACGGTTTATCGTCAATAAACTAGATTAAAGTGTCCGTACTGAGCACAAGATATGGAGGAACCAAACTCCAAGTCATGAGAACAGAACAGTCACAAATAATTATAAATATATATTGCAATAATGTGAAGGCTTTGGTAGGCCTACACACTAAAACAATGGCCTCCTCAAAGAAAAAAAAAAAACAAAACTAATCTACCAGAAAAAAAAACCAAATTCTTAATTTTAATATTAACAAGTGGTCTAACATCTTGTCCACAATCAGATAACGGCAAACATGCGTCCATGTTGCGCGTGGAAAACTTAAACTTAGATTTATTACTAGAAACTGCCGACAACCCTTTATCACCCTTGTGCACAGAATGCAAAAGATCGTTGGCTAGTTTTTTTGAATTATACTTATTTGCGTCATTATGCTTAAAAGAATCCCTTTTCCATTTTTGAAAAAATTGTTTCGTATGTCCCTGTTCTTTACAATAGAAACAATTAAAAGTTTTCTTACTATTAGAAGAAGAATTTGAAGAAGACGCGCGTGGAGAAAAGGAAGCCTGATTTTATTTAACACGTGGAGAAAACGACCCTTGAGCTTGAGGCGGATACGACGGTTGAGAATAAGGAACCCGATTAGAATACGACCTTTTAGGAAAAGAAACTCGCGGAGAAGAATTAAAGTGTGGAGCGGGTTTGTCTACCGAAAGTTTATCAAATTTAATGCACACACTTACTAAGGCTGAAAGACTTTTTTCTGAGAAATAGGCAATGGCCAAGGCGTATTTAGGTAGAAGACTGTCACAGACTAAATCCACCAATTGTTCTTCAGAGAGAGGAACATCCAACCTTAAGTTTGTTAATTGAACATCTTCAACATATTCCACCACAGCTTGATTAAACTTTTGCTGCATAGCGAACAAGGCTTTTAAAGCTTCCGTTTGGTTGGTACAAACGTCAAAACGGGAAATGAGGAGCTTTTTCAAAGTTGACCAAGACAAAGAGTCATCAAAAATAGTCCTAAACCAGGAAAGAGCTCTTCCCTCCAGGAGGTCAGAGAAAGCGGTAACAATCGAGGACAACTCCACCTTCCGGCTTCTAGATAGTTCTTCAACTCGTAAAATGAAATCTCTGACATCCGAAGACCCAGAAAATTTTAAACCCCAAGAATGGACAGAAGAAGAAGTTGAAGGAATAGCCGACTGGTAATAATTATTAATTATAGTTTTAGTGTTTTCAGAACAAACTGTATTATCATCCCTCACATTCATATTAGAACCACCCCCATCTTTCAAACTTTTATTAAAGGAGTGAGCCTGTTTGCGCATACTGGATAGAGTAGCTTCCGGAACGATGTTACGATCCGATAACAATTTAATCATTTCTTCCTTAGTCACCCCATTAATATCGGAAATCGCCATCTTTGTTATACTGGGGAAAATGATAATTAGAATTTTAATAATTATTCTTCAATAAGAATATTAACTTAAATGTAATAATGAAATGTAAATAATAATTTATTTATAACACAACAATTACCAAACACCCTATACAAGTCAACTCGAAAAGTAGAAATTGTTTACACTAATACGAGTCACAACAGTGCCGCCAACGTATTCTCCCAATATTTCAGTGCTCACCAGGTAACGATATACGAGTACGATTATATACGAGTACGCCAAGTACAATTACGAATCAAGGACACTTACTTTATTGTACTTTAATCAAAAACAATTATCCATATTGTTATAATAATACTGTATTATAATAATACTATAGTATTTTTGCAATATACAGATCACCCTCTTTTCAAAATATTGACACTTTTCTGAATTCACTCCAATCAATTATCAACAGCTCAAAAAATATAGAACGGCAAATAATTATAGGCGACCTCAACATCAATACAATTACCGAATACCACCGCCAATCCAACGATTACCTATGTTTGCTAACTGAAAATGGGTTCATTCAGACAATTATTAGCCCTACTCGTGAGCAGGGCATGATTAAATCTTGTCTTGACCACATCAACGTCAAAAAAATTAACCATGTTGACTCATTTGTCATTCACTCTACAATCTCAGATCACTATACAACAGCACTCTGCCTTAAAAACAAACCTCCTAATCCTGCTAAAATTAAACATGTTGCAAGAATAAACTATAATAACTTAATTGAAGACTTGAGCTCAGAAAACTGGAAAAATGTTCTAGACCAAACGGATGCCGACTCATCGATGAATGAATTTATCACTAAATTACATTCATATATTTCTAAACATACAAGCAATAAACTTATACCACATAAACAAATAAAACTTACGCCATGGATCACCCCTGGCCTTATCAAATCGATTAACATTAGGAACCAACTTCATAAAAAGGCGAATAGGTGCCCTGAAAATATTATAGTACAAGCTCATTACAAAAATTATAGGAACTTTTGCAAAAAACTAATAAAATCGGCCAAAGAAAATTATTATAAAAAAATAATTTACGAAAATAACTGTACTCCAAAACGTTTATGGGAAGCATTTCGCAATATAACTAAAACAAAAATAAATAAATCTTCCGATATTAAATCACTGAACATCAATAACGCGAACACCTCAGACCCAAAAATCATTGCGAATTTTGCCAATAATTATTTCACGTCAGTGGGAGTCACACTTGCGAAAAAAATTCTCAACAATCTTAATACAACAGAATCCGATCTCGCTAAGTTAAAAATCTCTAATTTCGGTCATAAATTAGACAGCATCCATACAACTTCAATCGAAGTCATAAATATAATTGACGAACTTAAGTCATCGAATGCTTGTGGTCCTGATAACGTTTCATCAATTCTGCTAAAAATTACTAAATCCTTCATAGCAACTCCAATCGCGTATATTTCCAATTTAAGCTTCAATTCAGGAAAATTTCCAAATCATTTAAAACACTCTATTGTTATACTGCTTCGCAAAAATGGAGATAAATCGCAGATACACAATTACCGGCCAATTTCTTTGCTCAATTCAATCTCGAAAATTATTGAGAAAATTGTAAAGAATCGTCTAAGTCATTACCTTGAAAAAAACAATATCCTTTCCAATAGACAGTATGGCTTCAGACCAGGATTGAGCACTGAAAATGCCATTACAAACCTGACGAAAATCATCTCCAACAATATAGATAGAGGAAGAAAATGCATTGCGCTCTTCTTGGATCTAGCCAAAGCGTTCGATACTATCTCACACAAAATTCTCTTGAAAAAACTACAGCGCATCGGCATTCAGGGTCAGCTACTTAAGTGGTTAGGTAGTTATATAGAAAATAGGAGCCAAAGAGTGAATATTAACGATACTCTAAGCGATCCGGCTGATATAAACTTTGGTGTACCTCAAGGAAGCACTCTAGGACCACTTTTATTCATTATCTATATAAATGAATTATGCAACAGTTCATTTGCCGATCATATTATCACCTTTGCCGATGACACAGTATTATTATTTGAAGGCAAAAATTGGAATGAAGTTCATAGTAATGCAGAAATTGGTATTAACAAAGTAAAACAATGGCTAGATCATAATCTTCTCACTCTCAATACTGACAAAACTAAATTCATTTGCTTCAGTGCAACTCAAGCGGGACAACCAAGAGAAACTCAAAGAATTATTATACACCATTGCAATGACCCAAACACTTGCAATTGCAATACCTTAGAGTATGTGGATAGCATAAAATATCTAGGAATTATTGTAGACAAGAATCTGAGATGGAATGAACATATCTATTCAATCTCCACAAAGGTCAGAAAACTCACGCATCTTTTCATGGCGATTAGAAATATACTATGCGCAAAAGATCTAAAACTAATGTACTACGCCATGTGCAACTCTTTACTTGAATATGCATCTTTAGGATGGGGAGGATGTACCAAATCAATTCTGGACCCTTTAGCCAAAGCACAGAAATCACTACTAAGGGTCATACTTAAAAAACCATTTAGATACCCCAGTAATGATTTATTCAAAGAGATAGGAGTTCTGGATGTGAGGCAACTATTTATAAGAAAAGTTATATTATACACACAAAAATATCGTCACCTCTTCCCCTCCGTAGAACATTATCACAACACCCGACATGCAGGGAGGAATCCAATAGTTCCACTTGCTACCATGACATCCCTTGCTCAAAGACAATATTCTTACCTAGGTCCAAAAATGTTCAACCTTATACCCGGTTCTTGGAAATTGAAAAGTGGAAGCGTCCTGCGTAAATTAGTCAATGATTGGATTCTAAACTTAGGGAGAGTCGAAAGTGAACGTATGCTGTATAACTGTTAAACAAAATCACCAAACTTTCCTGATCACTAGACCAAAATTCCTACCACACTTCATTGAGTTCTGATATTGCTCCGCAATGTTTCGACATCCATTCTGATGTTTTTATACCTTCTGATGTTTTTCAACCTAAGATTTATGGTTATGCGCCCCTGAAGCCTGTCTGCTCATAAGGTACATCACTACTGTAAAGCGTATCACATTTGTACGTCGCACACAAACTCTGTGTGAAACTTGGTACCTACTACGGTAATGATTTATAATAAATACATAACACAATATGGCGCACGAAGTAATGCACCAATTTCACCAAAGTAGCACTAAATCAGGTACTATGTATTTATATTCATAGTTTATGTTTCATAGTTTATATTTCTATCTATATATATAGTTATTGTTTTTACATTTTAGCAGTAGTTCAAGAAATGAGCGCGGTGTATATTCGTATTGTCGTATAATATAATTTGTTCTGAATTCATGTTTTAATTCAGTGAAAACAATCATGCACATAATTTATTACACATTCTAGTTACAACGCTTACCTCATACTCTGTAAATTTTAATATTTTATGTTACCAGGTTAATTCGGTAAATCCGATTATAATATATGCTACCAGATTATTTTTTTTCTACTTCTCACAAAACAATGTATGTGTACTTATATTTATTGTATACATTTTCTTTATTACACAACTTAGTTTCAGAGAAAAATGAAACTTTTTTTTTTTTTTTGGTTTTTGTTATGTAATTATGTACATTTCAGTAATAATATGAACTAAACATGTCAATTTGTCTGTCCTAGAACGGGAAACTTTCCTAGTTGGACAGGCAAAGCATCCAATATGTAATATGTACTTTCTTTTGATAAATAAATAAATAAATAAATAAAATAAATAAATTGATAAAGAAAATAATTATCCAAATTGTTATAATAATTGATGAAGATGATGATGATGCTCTTTATTAGATTATTATCTCTCCGTAGCACGTGGTAACCAACCAGACTCGTCTTACGGAGCCAGGACATCCTTCACTTAGTGGAGACGAGAGGACGCAACTCCTTCAACGTGCGCCTGTAGGATCTTCAAGTCCGCAGCACGTGGTAACCAACCAGACTCGTCTTACAGACTTCGGGAACAGCAATCCGTCCCTTCGCGACGCGGGGATAATCAGCCATCAACTTCTAGCCACAGCTAGGACCAATCTATTTGCGGTTTCAAGTCCGAAACACGAGTACTACAAACATGACCACCGGCCAACACTGGATAAAAAGCGGGATTCCATAACCACCACTAAAAAATAATAACCAACACGAACTAGTCGTGTTAGGAAAAACACCCCGCGCCCTTTTTAAAAGATAAGAATAACTTCTATTCACATGATTAACTCAGATTAAAACACCTTAAATGGTGAGTGACAAGATCACCGAGCCGCTCGCCAAGCAGACCGGGGAGGAAGTGACCATGAACAAAACTCTCTCTTCTTCCTTAAAAAATATTGCCAAAGTCCAAAAAAAACACCATAGACAAAATAACCCCAATTAGGCAAGAACTACACTTGTCACAAAATATTTATGTGACAGGTTCATGAATGAATTACATCATTTGCAGTAATTAAAAAACGAATTTTAGTTTTTATGGGAATGATAATTCGATTATCAACTTTAATTAAACGAAAATTATTTAGATTGATTTCTTGAACAGGTAGCATAAAAGAATCAAATTTAATTTGTTTAAAGTCAGAATATTCATAAGATCAAAATCATTGGTGACCCGTAGTTTTTAAAGTGATAGCGGGCTTGTTATTTTCGTCAATTAAGTAAAGTAGTTTTAAAGAGGGTAGGGCAATAAAAATTAAAATAATTGCAGGTAAAATAGTTCAAATTAATTCAATAATTTGTTCTTCCAGTAATAAGCGGTTAGAGAATTTATTGTAAAATAATGAGATTATGAGATTAGAAATAAAAATAATAATTAAAGTGAGAATTATTAGTGTAAAATCGTGAAAAGGATTATTTGTTCTATGAAGGGGGAAGATCTATCTTGAAAATTTAAAGTTGATCTTGTAGCAATTTCTAAAGAAAGATATTCTTTATTATTGAAGCTTAAATTCAATGCATTATTCTGCCACATTAGAAATATGATATAAGGGGTATTTCATTGAATCTATGTTCAGCTGGGGGATTTATTTGTAACCATTCAATATTTGATCTTATATATATATATATATATATATATATATATATATATATATATATATTAAAAATTACATTTCGTTGGTTTCTTAATCTTTCTCAGATAATAATTAAAAGAAGAATAAGACTTAATGTTGACATGATTCTTCCCAATGAAGATAAAATATTTCATGAAAGATAAGCATCTGGATAATCTGAATATCGACGAGGTATCCCTGAAAGTCCTAAAAAATGTTGGGGGAAAAAGGTTAAATTCACTCCTTCAAATATAGTGATAAATTGAATTTTTAGTCAAAATGGGTTTATTGAAAGTCCGGTAAATAAGGGATATCAATGAATAAACCCAACAATAATTGCAAATACAGCTCCTATTGATAGAAGTAATGAAAGTGAGCAACAACATAATATGTGTCATGTAAAGTAATATCAATAGAAGAATTAGCTAAGACAACTCCCGTTAATCCTCCTATAGTAAATATGAAAATAAATCCCAATCTTCAAATTAAAGCAGGATTTAAGTTAATTTTAGTTCCACGTAAAGTTGCTAATCAACTAAAATTTTTAATTCCTGTGGGAATAGCAATAATTATAGTAGCTGATGTAAAATAAGCGCGAGTATCCACATCTATTCCAACAGTAAATATGTGGTGAGCTCAAACAATAAATCCTAATAACCCAATTGTTATTATAGCATAAATTAGAATGTAAACTTCAGGGTGTCCAAAGAATCAAAATAGGTGTTGATAAAGAATAGGGTCACCCCCTCCTGAGGGGTCAAAAAAGGAAGTATTTAAATTTCGGTCAGTAAGAAGTATAGTGATAGCTCCAGCTAATACTGGAAGAGATAGGAGGAGTAAAAGGGCAGTGATAGCTACTGATCATACAAATAAGGGAATTCGATCTAGTGTTATTAAATTATTTCGTATGTTTAAGGTAGTAGAGATAAAATTAATAGCACCTAGAATAGAAGAAATTCCAGCTAAATGGAGTGAAAAAATTGAAATATCTACTGATCTACCAGCATGCGCTAAGTTTCTAGAAAGGGGAGCGTACACAGTTCACACTGTTCCTGTTCCTCTTTCTATTAAAGCTCTAATTAATAAGAGCTTTAAGGAGGGGGGTAAAAGTCAAAATCTTATATTATTTATTCGAGGGAATGCTATATCAGGAGCACCAATTATTAGGGGAACAAGTCAATTTCCAAACCCTCCAATTATAATTGGTATAACTATAAAAAAAATTATAATGAAAGCATGTGCGGTTACTAATAAATTATAAATTTGATCATTTTTAATTAATGAATCGGTAGTTCCTAATTCTGTTCGAATAATCATACTTAAAGAAGTGCCAACTATGCCGGCTCAGATTCCAAAGATAAAATAAATAGTTCCAATATCTTTATGATTTGTAGAAAATAGTCATTGTCGCAGTAAATTGGCCAAATTTTAAGCAATAAATTGTTCTATAAGAGTTATCTTATTTACTAAGTTTTATATTCAATTAATGATTTTAAATTGCAAATTTAAAGTAGTAAGAATTTACTAAAGCTTATAATATAATATTTTAATGATAATTTTGAAGATTATTAGTTTATTTCACTTAAAACTTTAGATAGAAAATAGGGGGATTTATAATAACCCAATAAATGTGAAAATTAATATTAAGGCGATGCCACACGTAGTAATGCAAAATCATGTGTTTTTGGTTTGAAAATTTGGTGGCCTAGAAATGTTTCAGATGCTTTAATTAAATACTGTGAGTAGAATACATCTTGGCCTTTAAAATGATCTAGTATTTTTTAGATAAACCTTTTTATAAGCCCAGAAAAAAATAATGTATAAGGCCTATGAAAACTGCTTTAAAGTTCAAAATCTCCAACTTACGAACCCATTTTTGGTTACGATTTTAATGTATAATGTGGAAAATTAAATTATTTATAAAATGATCGGAAAACATTTAAATATTTATGCCTGAACATTCACAAAATAAAATAAAAGGCACTTTTTGGCCATGTTTTTTCTTGCCTAAATCAAAACAGCTGGATGGTGTGAAGCGGGAATTTAAGCCTTATCGCCATCTACGTAAGGAGTGTTATTGATGGCGGCACGATTCAAAATGTTACACTACGTAGTGCATCGCCTTAATGAGAGATGGTTGAATTTTTTTTTTTTTATTTATTCAGTGAATTTTATGAATTACAATTTATGTGTACTTAACAACTCCCACAATAGGCTTATGCCCGTGTTGTGGTAGTCATAATGCTATAAATTACAATAAAACCATATGTTGCAGTAGGAAAAAATAAAACATAATATAGAAGAAAAAAGATAAAAAAATAAACATATTTAAGGAAAATATTAAACAAAATATATGTTTTTTATACATGCAAACATACATACATACCACAGACATAGGAATTAATAGACGAGAAGATAAGGGCGAGGGGTAAAATCAACTGTTGAAGAACGAGGGGAGTAAGGCTGACTGTGATTCGTCAATAAATCAATCTGACAGTAAATAGGCATCTCGCATTATAATATCACCATTTACTTCTTAAAAGTAAAATCTGCGTTTGAATGAATAGACATTTTTACATGGGAGCGCAAATTACTCGCCACGTTATGAACTAATTTGCGAAGTCCAAATTCGGCAAAGTAAGGCAGCTTCTATTTCAGAGTCATAGTTAGTTTCAGAGTATTTAGTTAAGACACTTTTACAAATGTCTCATAATTTACTTACCCCAGTAAACAACGATGAGCACACTTGTTGAATCGCTACATTGTGATGTGATAGTATATGTTTCTAAAACTGATCCATATAATACGGTGTGAATAAGCTTAAAATAAAGTAAAATAATGCTTACTTATGGAATGTAATACGACAATTGGGTTTATTCTCTTTTTCACATCTATTTTTACAAGTTTTCATATCAAAAGTCAACATTTTGCCGTGTTATTTCGTAAAATGAACCGATGATGCCTCGACCATAGTTCGCACAAGAATGATGACGTCACGTTTTCAAATTTCACTTGAAGCCATATGCGAGCCCAGCCGGCTCAATGGAACCGGTATGGGGAGTGGGGATAATACGCTTTTAATCACTTAGGGCAGGTCTACTAATATTCATATGTCTATGATACATACACATATATAGATGCTCAGATATATATATACATATACATTAGGGTGTCCCAAGACATAAGGAAGAATTTTTTTTCCTGAATTTAAATATGCATACCCTCTTATTTTATTCCATTTGATCCCAATAACTCATATAATAAATATTATTTTGATTAAACACCGGCAACCCTTGCCGACTTGATGCCAAACATATGGTACAGAGTTAATATGGAAGGATTTATAAAGGACAAATAAACTTTAGATTTATGAAGGACAAATAAACTGAAAGTAAATAATAACATTGTATCCATAAATGATAATCCAACAGTCATTACTAACCATATGAATAATTTTTTTAGTGATATAGGTCAAAATTTTGCTAATCTTTTGTGTAGTGCAAATAACACCAGTGAAGAATCTTTAGTAAAAAATTATAATCCAACACAATCTATGCAAAATGCCTGCTTTGAATTCAAACCAACGAATTGTAATGAAGTTTTAAATGTGATTAATGAGCTAAAATCAGGTTTTTCGAGTGGAAATGACAGTATAAGTGAAATGGTCTACAAACAAAATGCTTTTGAACTAGTTACACCTATTACACACATTGTAAATCTTAGTTTTGAGAATGGCTTGTTCCCTAATCATTGCAAAAATTATTAAGTTATTTCTTTATTTAAAGGAGGATATAACAAAGATGTAAATAACTATCGACCTATCTCCTTGCTAAATACGTTATCAAAAATAATAGAGAAATTAGCTAAAATTAGGTTGATGTCTTATGTAAAAAGATATGAAATTCTCTCAGATAATCAATTTGGCTTCCGAGAGAACATGGGAACAAGTGATGCTGCATTAAAAATGATCACCACAGTCGTAGAAGCTCTTGATACTGGTAATAAAGCAATGGCCGTCTTTTTAGACTTGTCTAAGGCATTTGATACCGTATCCCACGGTTTAATCTTAAAAAAACTCAGTTCAATGGGTATTGTTAATAAATCTTTAGATTGGTTCAGAACATATCTTGAAAATAGAACACAGAGAGTAATAATTAATGATCACATTAGCTCAAATAAATCAATTGCATATGGTGTTCCTCAAGGTAGTGTTCTGGGTCCAATTCTATTTTTGTTATATATTAACGACCTCTGTAAACTGAAATTTTCTGGATCTTCAATTGTATTTGCAGATGACACTGTCTTGGTGTTTGCTGCTGATACATGGAATGAAACGTATGCTAAGTGCGAGGCAGGATTAAGGGCAGTCAAAAATTGGCTTGATCAAAACTTGTTAACCTTAAACATGAACAAAACTAAATATATTACTTTTAGCATTTCCTCTGTAAATCAACCATCTTTGGAACGTTCATTAAAAATACATTGTTGTATGCAGGAGTGTAACTGTCAATCTTTGGAAAGAGTAGACAACATCAAATACCTGGGTTTAATTATTGATAAAAATTTAAAATGGAACAATCACATTACTATATTAAGAAACAAAATAAGAAGGCTAGCCTACATTTTCAAAAATCATAGAAACATATTGGACAAAGTTACATTAAAAACTGTATATTATGCTCTTGTTCAATCAATGCTTTCATATAATGTTGTCTGTTGGGGTTCTTGTAACAAGACTACCTTAGAGCCTTTGAATGTTGCGCAAAAATTAATTTTAAAAATAATTTATAAGAGAAATTTTATGTATCCATCAAAGTTATTATATAGTGAAAGCAAAATTATGACAATAAGGCAGTTGTACATAATACAGGCTCTCTGTAAATTTTTCAACAACACTATTACTGCTAAAAGATCTCAACACGTGCGCAGCACTAGAATGGGTTCTTCTTTAATGTATCAGCCGGTGTATACCAGAACATCCTTCGGACAAAGGAGTTTTTCATATAAAGCTCCGTTGCTATATAATATGCTTGGAGAAAATATAAAAACTATGGGTACGTTAAATTCATTCAAGAAAATGGTCAAAATCTCCGTACTAGCTGAGAGTGATGATTTTGGATCACCCATGTTGTCGCTTATATCATAATTCCTTGTGGAAGCTCTGTTTCGATACAATCCTTATTTACTTACTGCGCATGTACTTATTTACTTCTAAAATAACTTTTGGTTATTTATTATTATGTTACTTATTATTATTATTATCTACTTAATTATCGTATTAATATTTACTTTAATTATTGTCTAGCTAAATTATTTACTAACTTACTTTTTATTATAATATTATCTACTTACCTATCGGTTATTATTTACCTATTTTTATTTAGTTATTTTTATTTTTTCTTATAATCTATTATTCATACTATCCATGTTGTAATTGTTAGTATGGTTACCCTATGCTTGTGTCTGATAAGCCAGCACAGGTACCTTGTACTTTAGTTAACAGAAGAATATTATTGTTGCCAACTTACTTACTAATGCTTCTTTTGTTGACATTTTGTTTTTATTTTTTCATACATTTGTTACTAAAATTTTGTTTATTTTTGTCTACCGGTCTCGAAACGTCCGTGTCATAAACTTTTCTTTTTGGTTTAAATTTAATTTAATGTTGGTATTATTTTAAATTTACATATATGTATTTTTTTAAATTTACATATATGTATTTTTTTAAATGATATTATTGTAAAGCTGCACATCTTGATACAGGAATGCCCAAGTGAGATGTGCAGAGTATGCTTTTTATGTAAAAACTGTTTTTTGAATGAAATAAATAAATAAAAATAAATAAAATAAATTTAAACTTTTATTTTTGTCGGATAAATAAAATTTAAAAATGCACAAATGTTCAATTATGTAGTATTTTATATTAAAAAATGGTTTACTGATTAAATTTTGTCTTCATAGTTTGTTTTTTACACTCAGGATAAATCTTCCGGTGTTCATGAACGCATCGTAACAAAAATTATTTTTGTTCCTCTTCGAACGTGAGATTAAAGCTGCTGCCACACGCAAAGCTCACATCAAAAGTTAATGTACAGCGCATCATCTTTTCTACCGACACACGACCCTATCAAATATTTCTTCCTATGGTAGGAGAGGGGGTCAGTTGAATTCGAGAGCGGCCGAGGAACATAATTTCATCTGTCAAAGTGACAACTTTACTTACTTACTGACAGCTTTAGCACGTTTTCGAAATGGATGATACTTGTCGCCTATTGCTGGATCCGTTGGACAGCTCATCCTCAGATGATGATGCCGCCAACTATATAATTATAAATGCTATTTATAAACTTTTTAGATTTTAAACAATCTGCGCGTAAATAGCGCATTTTCACATAACCTGACATAACCTCTCCGTCGAATCAGGAAATTCGCAGTTCGCACGCCGATCGACGAAAGCAACATATAATAAATTATTGTAAAATAAGCTCACGTCGATTTCCAAAAATGTCGAAGGCAGAGGCGGCAAGGACCAACACCAGGGCAGGGAACGAGAAGAGAGTACGAGAGCTGACGAGAGCAAACCAGTTACCCAGGAAAACAATTGAAAACAATCAACAAACGAACAAACTAGAAGCTTCTCTATGTAGGTATCAGGCCGTCCAACTTTATCAAAAAACCGAATGATATTACCATATAAACATACTGAGATTAAAAATATGATTAATTTTGAAAGGGCGAAAATTTGTTTACTTCAAATTCAAATATTGATTATATTTATATTTTAAATATATGTTAAGTATGTTTGCCAAATAAAGTTTTTTTTTATGTTTCTAAATTTACTAGCACACATGACGATATGAGCTAACATAATAAATAAGAAATGCATTATTCGGCTGCTTATGTCATGGCTGTCAAAGGGAACACGGAACTTAGTTGGTAGCTCCGTAATTAAAATGACCCCCTCTCCTTTTTACGGCGGAGAGGGGGACGCATAACTTTTCAAATATCGCGTCGGGAGCGGTTACGTAAAATAAATTCGGTCAGCGAAGTTCAGAACCACACTTATAGCGCGTTATCTTTTTACGTGTGTCGGGTCTGTATGGGATTGTATGGCGAGCGCTATTGTGCTTTATATTATCTGTTGATGTGAGCTTTGCGTGTGGCAGCAGCTTAAGCCTTCATCGATTTCAAAAAGCACAAGTCCTGGTAAGGTGGTTTAGCTGCTATAATATATTGTAACCATGGCTTGACATAGGATATTACTATGAACAGGCAAACGTCTAAAAGTGCCGCCTTATCCTTACCGGTAATTTTAAATTGCGAAAAAATTAATTATATTTTCAAGGAATAAAGCGCCTTTACCATCCATCACCATCCATCGAGCACCCGGAGGCCGAATCTTCAATTTTCTCGCTGTATCTCCTCCTAAAACTATCACACAGAGCTCTAAAAACTCTCAATAGATATCTCCGAGTATTTTTGTTGTCAGTGCAGTACGGTAAAAGTCAAGCAAATCATCGATTTCGGAAGCGGTTAGGTGCAATGTGAGATTTTCTCTGTAGCACTGAATTTTATCGGGATCAACATTTTTACAGTTATCTCGAAACTTTTTGAAGAGTGGTATGTCAGGGCTTGTAGTCACTTGACTGATTTTTACTTCAAACACAGCTTTTAATACCAACTATGGCTATATTTGGCATATATTGACAGTTAAATTCACTTTCCGGATATTGTAGAACAAAACTTCAAGAACTTGTCCAATAGATGGCAGTTTAGAACCCGATATTTGGTGTTTTACGACTCCTATTAAAAATTTACTCTTTTTAGAAGTGCGTAAAATCTAACCACATCTTGCCTGAACCAGTGATTTTCGTTTACTAACAAAATAGCAAGTTACTACAAGCTCATCAACACGTTTGCTCGCTGGCGTCTTAATGTACAAGTACTAACATCTTTCGATGCAAATCGGCAAGGGTTTCAGTTGTCCAAAGTGAACGAAATTTTTTTTACAAGTGTTTTTTCATTATTAAAACAAAATTAGAGGGTATGCGTTCAAAAATAACAACTTTAATTTTTTTGGGACACCCTAATATACATACATACATAGACATACATACATGCATACATAAATACATTCATATACAAAAAATATATATATATAAAAAAAATATACACATATATATATATATACTGTCAGTGAAACTTGTTTGAGAAGAAAAAACCCAAAATGACTTGAAATTTAAATTTCTTTATAAAAGGAACAAGAAACACTGAAGAAAATTCGCAAAACATGATTTTGCGACACTACGACACTACGACTGATGAATTCCGACATTTTTCTGCTTATTTTATGATTATTATATTAAAAAATTATAGTTAAATATGTGTTAAAAAAAATTATTTTACCAAAACAATAAAATAAAACAGAATAATCATTAATCAACAACATGAATAAGTTGGTCAAAATAATAAATAACATTTATACGTTAAGTTAACTGCATGACAACTGTGTCATGCCCCGCGTGGTCGAGCGAAATGTCAAACTCTAAGCCAGCGGTTCCCAAAGTGGTCTATATGGACCCCCAGGGGTCGATATCGGCTTGCTGGGGGTATATGTCAGCGAGAAAAAAAATTGGGGGTCCACGAGATTCAAATGGGGGTACATACGAGCGGACCCCCATTTTCCTCAACTCAATATTTAGGAGGTCCGTATGTTATTGTTATTACTATACTAAATGGAATTTAATGTTAATACTATTCATGTAAAAGAAAAGGAGGAACGAGTAAACAAAAAGAAGTTACTTAGTTACAAACACTCTTAAAATTTATTTAAAAAAGGTATAAAGTTAAGGTTTAGTCTTAATTTAGGCTTAGTACTAATCTTAAATTGTAATTCTTAAAACGAATTGTCCTTTTACTTAATCCTAAATTATTGTTCATTCACTGTCTTTCAAAGTTGGTTCACGTTACGAGATAAATATGCAAAAATTGTTCAGACACTTCCCTTTACGATGATTCTGGAACCGCGGATCTCCACGTTCGCACTTATCACTGCTAACACAAGCTGCAACTTGGGCTGGTTCCGAAGGGCGGAATCAGTTCAGCCTGGGCCGAAGGGCGGAGTCAGCAGGCAGCGACCTGGGCGGAAGTCTGGTGACTACTCTGGCTTCCTGGGCGGAAGTTCGTGGGGTTACGGGAAGAGCCTCGGCGATCGCTCCAAGGGGGAGGGCGAGAGGTTTCTCGGCGGAGGCGAGATGGTGACTCCCGAAAGGCGAGATGGTGACTCCCGAAAGGCGAGATCGTGACTGTCGAGAGCTGAATCAGTTGTATTCACCCGCGCAATCCGGCGACCGTAGCACACCTGTGGTGTGGTGCTGGAACTATAGTGGTTCCGCTTTACACCACTTCGGTACGTTGTCTGAGTCCGTGGCGCTGGCATCGCCATTCTCACCGCTAGATTGCGCTGTCTGGCTGATTCGGATTAACTTACGGTTCAAAATCTTAATATATATTAGGTATCTTAATATTATGCATGCATACACTTAATTGGTATCTGGTTGCAATTAAATTTCGAATCTAAGTTGACAATTACTCTTACATCTAGATTTATACTAATGTTAAATATTTTAAAATTACGTTTTTTAATACGACCTTCAAACAATTACAATATACCCTAGCCTTGGGCAAAGGTTTTTATTGCCGGGTCGCTGGCTTAACGTTCCCATTTCAGATTTACTACTTGATGAGGGTCTAGAGCTAAATCTGCCGACTAATGGGTGTATTTCTAAGTTGGCTTTCTAAATTTTTATTGCGGTTGCCGGCCACGCTATTCGGTTTAATAATGCGAACTGCCGCTTTCATCTGCGTGTAAAATTACAGAGACAGATGCGGGCGCACGTGTTCGCTTTGGTCTTTCTGTGAATTCAAGTCACGTAGATACCTAGGGACATATCACGTAAATGACACAATACACCTAACACAAATAACACAGTTTACGTAATACTAATAATAGACTGAGAAATTACTTATTTGATATTTGTATGTTTATATTTCGTAAAGTTGTTTATTGAGGTATATAAATAGAGTCTACGTTACTTTTCTCGTCAGAATTAATATATTGAATCAAAACATTGCACTTTGGATGCCGCGAATTTTCCTAGTTCGCCAACTTGTTTTTGAAAAACGTCCAGAGTAATAATGACGTTCAACATTTAGATGTACTTCACACAGACTTCAAAACTAAGTTTGAGGACATTTTGTAGAAATGGATTGTTGAGGAATCGGATATTATCCACTCGAACGTTCGCGCGTCAAAAAACTTTTTTCTCCGATTGCTCGCGGTTTTTTGGCGACGATTTTGAATATTTTCCGCCAACATTAAAAAAATCAAACCGCCGAATTTTAATACGGAGACATAAAACTGATTGTAGTGCTATACAGCCAATGAATTCACCAATATTTTAATAATTATTCTATATTTTTAGAATTGATAGATAAATTATTAAAAAATCTTAAACTTTATAAATGCGCGAAATTTGCGTTTTTGTGATTTGAAATTGCCGCCAGTGGCAGTTTTAAAAATCTTTATAGAATATTTTCTACGTTTTTATGTTCTCTATGGCCTGTTTGATAATCACAGATGCAAGAATGTAATAGAAAAATATTTTTTTGCATGTTAAGATCTCTTCAAAAGTTTGGTCAGAAAATAATTTTGTAAAATTTGAGTGCGTGACGCGTCAAAATTGAAATCACTGTATTATATTATATAATAAATTTACCACAAAAACTGGTATAACGTTAGGAAGATACATTAACTGTCTACAATTATTAATAAGCATAGTCGCCGTGTTGGCTTTATTTTATTCATTTGATGAATTATACAGAGAGCCTATTTCACGATGTCAAAATCATGGTGCTACTTTTTAAATAATTGTAAATTAGAACTGGAGATTTGTAACCATGTTTTTATATTACGTGCAAAACGAGGAAATAAGGCTTAAAGTGAGATATATATCATAGATATAAACATTGCCAATATTTCAGGGGGATACTTTGAAAGTTGATGAAATTCACCAATATTTGACCAAAAATCACTTCTGACAGCTACCTTAAGGTCAATCTACATAGGGTAAATCGGAATATGTAAAATGATGATAAATTTGTATATATATATCAAACCTTTGTATGACCGTAGAATTGCAAATAAAATCATAGTGATAATTTTATATCTAAACGCAAAGGTATCGAAAAAAAATGGGGGAGGGAAAATAATTGATGGAACCAATAATTGATTTATTTATTAAGCCCTAATATCCTTTAAAATCAATATTACAGTTGTATGGTTACAATGAAAGAGCAGTATATTGATTTAAACATTGTTTACACCTTTTGTCATAATAAAAATGTATTCAGTTTATTGGTTTATTCATAATTTAAGAAAATCAATACATAATAATATCATTGTGCCTCGCTATAGAGTGAGATTCTGAGTATCGCTCTGGTGAGGGACCACCATTCAGAATTGAACATTGCTTGAATTGGCTTAGTTATGTTCAGTGACTAGATCTGGAAAAGCATCTTTACAGAAAAATTGACAAAATATAATTAAGACATAAAAATAAAACGAGTTATTTAATGTGTACAATAAACAGGGAAAAATGAGAATACCTGTGCATTTGTTAACATGCATATTTCAATGATCAGAATTGAAATATACATATTAAATGTCCACCGAACCTTATCATATAGAACCTTTGAGGACAACATAACATGAGACGTGAGTATGCGGAAAGAAATGATTATAAGTCCAGCCATCCAGGCCATCATAATTGATGTTCAAACAAATTTAATTAAATTTATAAATTAGAATTTCATAACTAAAAAACCAAAAAAGAAAAAAATGAAATAAAAAAAAACCCTCAGCAAATCTATATTGTAGTGTGATATGGCTTCATGCAATCATAGCATAATGCCACATCACACACATCACACTTTGTAAGGGTCCTTTTGAAAATGTTATTTATGTTGCACCACGCACATTTCACCTTTTTCCCGCTACGGACCACGAAGTGGTTGCCTTTCAGGATAGGTCGCAGAGTCTTTCCTTCAGCTATTAGGCCAATGGTCCGCACAGTCGTGTCAATTTGACTACGACAGAACAGCAGAAGGAGTTCATCCGCAACCTCACTCCTGAAGTTTCGGTACAAAATGCGTTTATTTTCCTTGCGGAGCTTTGAGCCGTACAATATATACGCATTCTGCACCGAAACGCTTAGTAGTCTCCTGAAAAGCTTCTTGTACCAGACCAGGTTTCGCTGTCGTTCAATGGGGAAGCCTGACAAAAGCTGATCTTTTCGATCAACCCCCCCCATTACCTTGTTATAGTCTAGTACGAGTTGAGGTTTGTAAGTCCAGGTACCAAACTTTTCAACTGCCCCGATTTCTGCCTTATGGTAGGTGGACAACATACTTACCAGGTTTTTGTCCTACCAAACCATTACATTGAGGTCCCCGCAGTTTGAGTATACAAGCTCACCTTCCCTCAGTTTGGTCCGGAGATGGGACTTAAATGCAGAGGGCACAAATTCTCGGTTTAACCGCAATGTGCCCATGCAGTCCATCCCATTTCTTTTGAGGCATCGTGCCAATAATGGACTATTATAAAAATTGTCCATTATTAATGTATACCCCTTGTTAAACAGAGGGCTGGCCAGGTCGTATACTATCTTTGCAGTAGCCCCAACTGGGCAGATATTGTGAGCACCCAAAAAGTTGGCCTGTGTCATGTCGTCCGTCATATCTTCCGTTATGTCTTCCGTCATATCTTCCTGGTCTGGATTTGTCGATTCAGCCTGTCTGGAAATGGTCTTCCCCGTATAAATTTGGAATTTCCAAAGATAGCCAGACTTGGACTCACAAAGCTCGTAAGACTTTATACCCGCACTGGCCGCTTTGGTTTTGATCATCTGGACGAATCCCAAACGGCCTTTGGATTCATCCAGAGAGATGTCTTGCTCGGGCAGGTATAAAGTCTCAAACTTATTTGACAGGTGGTCCAAGACGGGCTGAATCTTTTGTAACCTTCGCACAGATAATGGTGCATCAGAAGAAAGACTTTCATTGTTGGTGAAGTGAAGGAACTTTTTAATTAGAAGAAAACGATTATAATCCATGGCTCGGCTGAAATAAGGCATGGCGGTGAGTTTTTTTGAATAGAAGTAGTCTTTTTCAACAGGAAGGGGACTAATACCTTGATACATTAAAATTGCCAAGAATACATACATTTCCTCTTTATTCGTGGGAGCCCGTTTATTGGTACACGCATGACGCTTAAATTGTTTTTTCGCAATCCATTGATCTGCATACCTGTTGGTCTCTCTCGCGATCAGTTCAACGAAATCTGCATCAAAGATTTTAAGAAAGGCATCCACAGGTTTGCCCATTTCGTCGGTATTGAAAGTTGGTCCCGGCGTGCCTGTGAAAGTCTCCCTTATCCCAGTAAAACGTAAGATATCTTTAGACCAATCGAAAGAGTAACCTTCAGGCGGCAGAATCGAACGCATTGCCTCACTATCTACCTGGTCTTGTCTACTAAAGTCTATGGCCATAGCGGAGTTAGGTGAAACGTTGATAATATTATGATAAGGTATTGGTGGCATGCAGAAGGTATCCTCATCGCTCTCTTCGTGGTCGACGTCACTCGCTTCGTCATCCTCGTCGCTCGATCTGTCCATTTCTGAAACAACAGAAAACCCAAATTAATTTAATGTGTCTATATTACGATAACCCACTGCCTCTGGTACGGCTTATGACTCGCAATACGATGGTCGCGGGATCAAATCAAATAAATTATATTTGAATAATTAGTGTTATTTTCACACAAAATTCATTTAAAATAATATATATTATATTTGCGGCACGTTCCAGAGTGGAAGATACCCATAGTATCGCCCTGGTGTAAGACCCCATTCAGAATTGAAACGTTGCTTGAAATGGCTTTAGCCGTGTTTGGTGACCAGTTCTGAATAGCCAGGTACTTTTCCACCTCCCTCTTCCACACCTCCTTCCCCTCCCCGCTACCTTCAGCCTCACAACATAACCCGATTGAGGATGCCATAGTCTCACTGGCTCCAGCTGAGGCTCTTGTGAGGTATTCATATAAAAAAATAAATAAAAAGTTAATCAAATACTTGAGGCGGGCAATGTCAGGAGTCAGAATAGCACAGTCAGGTAGGTATGGAATGAAGAAAAGAGTGTGTGTGCCAAAATCGAGTTGCATGGTGGTTTATCCTCTCTGCCTACCGAAATGGCGTGAAGGTAAGTTAGTTAGTTTTATAACTCACGGTTTCCAAGTACAGACTCTTCTAGTACAGCTGCCTCGTCCACGTTACTGTTTCTGCCCATGTCTGACTCTGAAATAAAAGAAAACACAAATCTACAGTAGAATTTGGATATAATGACTTTGCATTTAACGGTCTACTGTTTTAAGTGACGATAATGTAAACTCTGGTAAGGTTTCATAGCTTTTAGTAGGAAAACGTATCCGTTTAAAGTGACCAACTACGTAAAGCGACCTATTTTAATGATAATTTGTCCGGTTACAAAACCCACCTACCAATACAGCCTCGCTTTTGACTAGGAAGCTCGACACAATGAGTCCCGTGAAGCGAAAGTGTTTTTTCAATTTAAGAAAAAAATGCTGTATTACACCGTTTAGAAGCCGGTGAATCAAATGTAATCCTCGCAAAGAAGTTCGGCATGTCTTATTTCTCACTCTGCAATACCCGTTACAGAAAAAAAAAAGATGTGTAATGATGCATCCACGTCATAACAACAATACATTTTGTATGTTTGTTATGTGGAATTTTTAAGTACTATGCTTATTTCCTGCCAATATACCAACAGTGAAACTGTGCTAGGGATATCAATATAAAATATAGATAATTGATTTTATATTGAGCCACTGGTATGACATTTCAAAAAATAAACTCACCGTTCCCAAACGCCGACAATTCTTCGTAGAATGGCACTCCGCGATGTCCCAGGTAACGGCTCGGGAGATGCTGCACGGATAGGCATAATTGGTGCATTGGGAGCCGTTGATTGGGTCTGTGCGGGAGTGGACATCCACGGTGGTGGTACGGGTCGTGGCAACGGTGAAGGCGTCCCTTGTGAAAAGGGACACGTTGTTCTCTCCGGAGATGGAATTCTGAAAACATTTACATAAATCATATAAATTGTTCTCATTCACGTGTGAAACAGTAAGTACAGTATGTAAATAAACAATAAAATTAGAACTCTGTAAAATATGCACTGAATGTGCCAAATGCACAGAGCGCTGATCTTACCAACTCTCACTGTAAGAGTGGAACGCAGTCAGGAAAAAACAATAATATTGTATCAAGCATCTAAATACGATTGCTTACTTTTGTTTAGTTTTTCTTGGAGGTGCGGTAGGGAGCAAAATGCGGGCCGCCTGCTTCTTGAATTTTCGGCTTTCCAGCTCTAGCCGGAAGGAAGCAGGCAGGGCCCTAACAGCCTTTAGGGCCTTGACGCGATCCTCTCGCACCAGTAGCAAAGCAGGGTCGCTGTTTAAATAAATACAAATATATGATGAGTTCAACGGCCACAGCAAAGTACTTTCATAAAAAAACATTAAAAAATACTAACACTCCAGACGAGGCTGCAATTGCAGCTCTGCGTTGACGTCCACGTGCAGGTAGTCTGGCACCAGCTCGTACCCCACCTCTCCCTCTTCCTTTGCCTCCTCTTGCAGTCAGCACCACTCTATATATTTTAAATTGAAAACACTTAATGTAAGTACTTAAATGTTTAAATTTTGTTAAATATTGAACTAATATAAAATTTGAAAATAATTATTGGGTCGTGGAGTGCTCCCTTTCCCTGGACGACAACTGTTTCTGCACAAATTTGGTAAAAGTAAACAAATTAATTAATTATACAACTAAATTACTAAATTTTTATTGTGTGACGAAGGCTTTACACCATTTTACATGTAAAAAAGAGTCAACTTTTTGACATATGACTTAAAATAATTGGTTAGCAAATATCTGTATTAATAATGAACCAATTCAAATAAAACTTATATATATCTCTTTGTTTTGAATCACTGTGATGGAATATCTATATTTCAAATGCGCGAGTGCAGTATATAAGACATTATTGTAAATCAAAAACAGATGACGTCTTCAGTTGACGTATTCTTACACAAAAACTTCAACCAAAACAATATATTAGAAACAAACTAATTAAAAACGCATTTCAAAGATAGATAAGTCAATCATGATTACACAGATATATAATTATGCGTTAAAAACCCAATAAATTAATTACTTACGGCATTTTAGGAAGAGACCAAAATTTCGAGAAATGTTCGAGAAGTTATTATTTTGTTTCTGACAGGACGCGTTAAAAACCGCGAAAACTCGTGAAATAACACTTCAAAGACAACGGATAAGTTCATAGACATAGAGAATATATTATCAGCTATTCGATAAAACAAGTAGCTGGCCATGGAAACGTTTTAAATATTTACAATAAATATTTTACGAATGGTAGAAAAATCGGTCCATTTTTGGACCGATATCAATCGCAGAAAAATAAAAATGGTCGATTTTTCGACCGAAATCGTTCCAGTGGTTATATGACAAAAAGAACTGATCGGAATAAGCGCTAATAAATAACTTAAGGGGCAGTTAAAAATAAATAAATTAATAAATATTGGACAAATTTTATAGCGCCGCTTTTGTGAGTTATCACCTCAGGGGCGCTCTGTAGAGCCAGCTACAGAAAGAAATTCCCATTGCTTATCCTGCTCCATTTTCATTTGGTGTAATACCTCACAAGGGCGCCCCTGACTGCACAATGCAAAAACAGAGGAACTATATCGCCACCCGGTTGTAGGCAGGCAAGGGAAGGGCACCTTTTTACGAAAAAAATAAATTATTATCACATGGGACTAGTTTTATTAAAATTCAATATTCGGCAGGCAGGGGGTCTACGGAAAAAAAATATTTGGCAAGTGGTCTACGGGGCAAAAAAGTTTGGGAACCTCTGCTCTAAGCGTAAGATGTGAGCTTTCAGCCACAATATTTTTTTCTATAAGAAAACAGAGTTGGTGGTGTCTATTTCAAATGGGTTTCAAGACCAGACCAGAGTTATATGCCCCTGTATCCATTGGAACGATTTCGGTCGAAAAATCGACCACTTTTATTTTTCTGCGATTGATATCGGTTCAATAATGGACCGATTTTTGTACCATTCGTAAAATATTTATTGTAATTATTTAAAACGTTTCCATGGCCAGCTACTTGTTTTATCGAATAGCTGATAATATATTCTCTTTATGTCTATGAACTTATCCGTTGTCTTTGAAGTGTTATTTAACGAGTTTTCGCGGTTTTTTATGGCGTCCTGTCAGAAAACAAAATAATAACTTTTCAACATTTCACGAAATTTTGGTCTCTTCCTAAAATGCCGTAAGTAATTAATTTATTGGGTTTTTAACGCATAATTATATATCTGTGTAATCATGATTGACTTATCTATCGTTGAAATGCGTTTTTAATTCGTTTGTTTCTAATATATTGTTTTGGTGGAAGTTTTTGTGTAAAAATACGTCGACTGAAGACGTCATCTGTTTTTGATTTACAATAATTTCATAAATACTGCACTCGCGCATTTGAAATATAGATATTCCATCAGAGTGATTCAAAACAAAGAGATATATATATAAATTTTATTTGAATTGGTTCATTATTGATACAGATATTTGCTAACCAATTATTTTAAGTCATATTATGTCAAAAAGTCGACTCTTTTTTAGATGTAAAATGGTGTAAAGCCTTCGTCACACAATAAAAATTTAGTCATTTAGTTGTATAATTAATTAATTTGTTTACTTTTACCAAATTTGTGCAGAAACAGCTGTCGTCCAGGGAAAGGGAGCACTCCACGACCTAGGTTTAAATAATTATTTTCAAATTTTATATTAGTGCAATATTTAACAAAATTTAAACATTTAAGTACTTACATTAAGTGTTTTCAATTTAAAATATATAGAGTGGTGCTGACTGCAAGAGGAGGCAGAGGAAGAGGGAGAGGTGGGGTACGAGCTGGTGCCGGACTACCAGCTGGTGCCGGACCACCAGCTGGTGCCGTACCAGCTGGTGCCGGACTACCTGCACGTGGACGTCAACGCAGAGCTGCAATTGCAGCCTCGTCTGGAGTGTTAGTATTTTTTAATGTTTTTTTATGAAAGTACTTTGCTGTGGCCGTTGAACTCATCATATATTTGTATTTATTTAAACAGCGACCCTGCTTTGCTACTGGTGCGAGAGGATCGCGTCAAGGCCCTAAAGGCTGTTAGGGCCCTGCCTGCTTCCTTCCGGCTAGAGCTGGAAAGCCGAAAATTCAAGAAGCAGGCGGCGCGCATTTTGCTCCCTACCGCACCTCCAAGAAAAACTAAACAAAAGTAAGTAATCGTATTTAGATGCTTGATACAATATTATTGTTTTTTCCCGACAGCATTCCACTCTTAAAGTGAGAGTTGGTAAGATCAGCACTCTGTGCATTTGGCACATTCAGTGCATATTTTACAGAGTTCTAATTTTATTGTTTATTTACATACTGTACTTACTGTTTCACACGTGAATGAGAACAATTTATATGATTTATGTAAATGTTTTCAGAATTCCATCTCCAGAGAGAACAACGTGTCCCTTTTTACAAGGGACACCTTCACCGTTGCCACGACCCGTTCCACCACCGTGGATGTCCACTCCCGCACAGACCCAATCAACGGCTCCCAATGCACCAATTATGCCAATCCGTGCAGCATCTCCGGAGCCGTTACCAGGGACATCGCGGAGTGGGGAACTCCAGTGTGGGGAACTCTTCTCTCCGGAGGCCGACTACCACAGCGAGCTGTGGGTGGACGTGCCATTCTACGAAGAATTGTCGTCGTTTGGGAACGGTGAGTTTATTTTTTGAAATGTCATACCAGGGGCTCAATATAAAATCAATTATCTATATTTTATATTGATATCCCTAGCACAGTTTCACTGTTCGTATATTGGCAGGAAATAAGCATAGTACTTAAAAATTCCACATAACAAACATACAAAATGTATTGTTGTTATGATGTGGATGCATCATTACACATCTTTTTTTTTCTGTAACGGGTATTGCAGAGTGAGAAATGAGACATGCTGAACTTCTTTGCGAGGATTACATTTAATTCACCGGCTTCTAAACGGTGTAATACAGCACTTTTTCTTAAATTGAAAAAACACTTTCGCTTCACGGGACTCATTGTGTCGAGCTTCCTAGTCAAAAGCGAGGCTGTATTGGTAGGTGGGTTTTGTAACCGGACAAATTATCATTAAAATAGGTCGCTTTACGTAGTTGGTCACTTTAAACGGATACGTTTTCCTACTAAAAGCTATGAAACCTTACTAGAGTTTACATTATCGTCACTTAAAACAGTAGACCGTTAAATACAAAGTCATTATATCCAAATTCTACTGTAAATTTGTGTTTTCTTTTATTTCAGAGTCAGACATGGGCAGAAACAGTAACGTGGACGAGGCAGCTGTACTAGAAGAGTCTGTACTTGGAAACCGTGAGTTATAAAACTAACTAACTTACCTTCACGCCATTTCCCTGCAGGTGTAGGCAGAGAGGATGAACCACCATGCAACTCGATCTTGGCACACACACTCTTTTCTTCATTCCATACCTACCTGACTGTGCTATTCTGACTCCTGACATTGCCCGCCTCAAGTATTTGATTAACTTTTTATTTATTTTTTATATGAATACCGCACAAGAGCCTCAGCTGGAGCCAGTGAGACTATGGCATCCCCAATCGGGGTATGTTGTGAGGCTGAAGGTAGCGGGGAGGGGAAGGAGGTGTGGAAGAGGGAGGTGGAAAAGTACCTGGCTATTCAGAACTGGTCACCAAACACGGCTAAAGCCATTTCAAGCAACGTTTCAATTCTGAATGCGGTATTACACCAGGGCGATACTATGGGTATCTTCCACTCTGGAACGTGCCGCAAATATAGTATATATTATTTTAAATAAATTTTGTGTGAAAATAACACTAATTATTCAAATATAATTTATTTGATTTGATCCCGCGACCATCGTATTGCGAGTCATAAGCCGTACCAGAGGCAGTGGGTTATCGTAATATAGACACATTAAATTAATTTGGGTTTTCTGTTGTTTCAGAAATGGATATGGACAGATCGAGCGACGAGGATGACGAAGCGAGCGACGTCGACCACGAAGAGAGCGATGAGGATACCTTCTGCATGCCACCAATACCTTATCATAATATTATCAACGTTTCACCTAACTCCGCTATGGACATAGACTTTAGTAGACAAGACCAGGTAGATAGTGAGGCAATGCGTGTAATATTTTCACCTTTTCGCCATCCTTTTTTATTATATTAAAACAATATAAAATTTTCTTCTCTCTTGGCTATGACCGATATTTCTTTTTTTTTCTAAGGCTTTGCATATGTGTTCGCAGGGATGGAAAATTCCTCCCCTACAACACATAAGCCTCCATGAAAATTGGACCCTTAATTTCTTTGAAAACTTCAGAAAGCTACTTAAAGCTCTCTTGTACTGTATATCTTTATAGACATATGTACTTAACTAATTAATACGTTATTTACGATCTTGAACGCAAATATATTCGTATTTATATTGTAATTAAATTCCATCAAACGTTGTGTAATTTTTTTGGTTTATGATATAGGATTTTAATTGCTTTCATTTTTGTGGTAACCCTTTTGATTCTGATCAAGGCGTTGAATTTCAAAATTGAATTGGTCTTTCCATTGCAAGTCTAAATTTAAATGATTTCTCTGAATGAGCTAACTTTCCCTATGTAACTATTCTGATTCCCTGCACCCTAACGAAGTCTAAGATAATCGCTGGTAAAAGATGTTATACATGTTTATTTGGACAGGTAATTAAATATGACTCAAATGGTTAATTGTTAGTAAATTTGATTTTGGTAAACTCTTGTGTCTGTTTGGCGCCACTCTTTTATGATTCTGCTGCTGTAAGGTACATGTAAAGATTGATTTAGTAGGTTAATGTAATTAGTTAAATGTATATTTGACGAACTCGGAATAGCCCTTTGCTTGCAAAATTTGGCTCCAATCCTCCTGCAAGTAAACAAGGTGATCGGGAGTCGACTAGAAATTCGCACAATCTTGTGACACGATTAAATTGATTGGTACCTAAGTTACCGCGTCCCAATAAAATCTTCCATCGTCATCATGCGCTGCCTTCAAGTCTTCCCTCGAGCCTTGAAACCCCCAAATTCCTACCCCTCCTTGGACTACAATTTACTTAGGGCGAACCGGTTTCGTCCTATATACAATCATATACTCACGGTTGGTGTGGACTTACGGGTCGTGAATCCTCATTCCACGTTTAAGAGAAAATGCGAGAGTGGTCCACAGACCTAAATGCAAGCTGTATGCAGGTCCGCATTCTCCAGTAAACAGTACATACGAATAAATATATGTATACATACAGTTTTGGAAAGGTTTATAACTTGCAATACGAGGCTAGCTGCTTCGCATCCCAAGCTCGGATCTCGTACCAAGAGTTCTGCGAAACTCTAGGCTTGGTGACCGAATAAATACGTAAGAATAAGGTGATACGAATAAATACTAGTAAAATAAGATCTTATTGATAGTTTGTTTTGGAGAGCTATCGAACTCCAGGCTTTTTGTTTGGTTTTGACGTTTTTATTTAAGAGAATCGCCATCTCTATTTTGTTTGGTTAATGGTCTTGTTATAGGAGCGACCACTGCCTCCTATCGGATGAACTGTATTTATTTTTAATTTTTCCTCCAAGGTTCAACATTAGATTTAGTTCATCCTATCCCGTGATTTTTCAACTGTTTCATGTAATTGATTGCCACATAAGAGGGTACACGACTCTCAACTGTCTCAGGCAACTGATGGGATCTATGCGAACACTCCATCAATAATATTCAAATGTTTCGTATAATTACTCAATATAAATCTTACTAACCCGTGATTTTTCAATTGCCGTTTGTGAATGATAGGTATTTGTGAGCACGCAGCTTCCAGCTGTTTCAGGTAATTAATAAAATCCTATGCGACTATCTAGACAATGATATTTAAATGTTTCGTGCAATTATTCGATATAAATCTTGCTAACCCGATGATTTTTCAATTGTTGTTTGTGAATGATAGGTATTTTGTGAATACGCAAGTCGCTACACATTGTTCTATGACATCCTGATGATTATCCTTATAACCCTGATTAATTATCTAGTTACGGCCAAGGTCGTTTTCAAACTATGCTGTTGACCCATTTCCCCAGTGTACGCTTTATTTGTAAACAAATCGATAATGTAAACATCTCCTGACACACTAACCTAAATGTGAGATTTGTTTATTTTAAAAATTCCTTAGAAGTCACTTGTGCCTCTTTACTTTTATTGTGTATTATTAATTAAATATTATTTTATTCCTTTTTTTTTAGTTAAACTATTTATTTCATTTTCCGAATTTAGTAAATTTACTAGAGGTTAAATGAAGAATAAATATAAATATATATATATTAGTACACATATCTCGATTGCCAAAATATGTTAAATAAGAGTACATATATTAATAAATAAATATAAGATATATGATTCTACATAGACTTGAATATTAATAAATACATATTTTCTTTTTCAATAAAATAGATATGTCCATGGGTAGGTATTTAAAAATCGTTACCATTCCGATGTTTTCATTAATAAATAAAATGCATATATATATATATATATATTTTTTTTTTTTTTATTATTTTTTTTAATATACATCATATGGGTTACATTAATACATGCATATTTTGCAAAATATAATATTAAGGTTCATAATTGGTCATGTATACCTTATCAGAAAAGAGGAGCTCTTGTGCCTGATAAGGGAGCCACGATTCTTACTTAGATTCATAATTCATAATGTGATATAATAATAATAATATATATTATAATAATAATATATATATATTTTTATTTTTGTTTAATATAAGTTTTTTTGGAAAAAAAGTTTGATTTTATTTATTAGTTCTTGTTGGTTCGTAATAAATTACTCATATATATATTCTTTATATACAATATATTATTTTATATTTATATATATATATATAAATACACAATATACATATTTTAATGTGTAATTCCTTTTGTTGTTTTAATAATTTAATTGGGATACCATAATCCGCTGCACCTCCTCACTCCCAGGGCCTGAAAATTATTTATAAAAGGAAAACTCACCCCCTTCAAGATTTTTCCGGTTGGGATCTACACAACAAATCTTGTCAAAGAAATCCTACCTAATTAACTGTTTTTTCAACTAATTTCAAAATAAATCTTTTCGACTATTTATTCCTATTTAATATTTTATTCTTGCTTGATTCATATAAATTAGCTGATATTTAATATTTTGTGATATAGATGTGCCGGGAAATTATAAATTATTTAGGTCGAACTATTTTTGTTATTTTCACTCCATTTTTTTTATATATAAATTTATAAGAAAATTTATTCCGAATTGCGCAAACTTTTAATTATTTCGATTCTGAATAAATTAAATATCTGTTAAAACTTTCTTCTAAATTTCACTGTTTTCACCAATATTTTAAAGTATCCACAATTAATTTTTTTTTCGAACTGTTACTTTTAGAACAAAGGTTTGAGCGTTTATTATTGTTTCCTTTTTGTTTTTTTTTGTGTTTCTTTAAACTAAGATGTAAGTATTTACTATTAATATTTTTAAACAAAATTGATACTAAATTATAATCTATTTTTAAATATCAATTCGCGAACACGTTCACTCCAGATTAACGTTAAAACTCTCAATTGATTTTGAATGTTTTCACTTTGAATGAAATAATTATTTTTAAAGATTTAAATAATTCACTAATCACTTAAAACTTTTAAGCACTGAGTTTAAATTATATTTTTCTTATTAACACTGTTTGATTAAATTGAACTGACTTATTAAAATTTCACTGATTTTAGTACTCGTACATTTCACTAAATTCTCTAAGTCCAGGGACTTATTTAAAATTTAACACTTAGAGATTTTTCACTGTTAATCCTACCAAAGAACGTAGTACTGCCACGTAACAACTTTTCAAATCCACGGCACGACTGTCTCCTGACTGATGTGCACCATCTTTTATACCCCTCTCAGGTTCCAAAAGACGTATCTGAATTTCTCTTGATGCTTAATTCTATCTCCTATCAACTCGTAATTTTGAACATCTCTGCCACTAATATCGATTGTGCATCCATACGATCTTCTGTCGTCCAGCTCTGGGCGGCGGCCAGTTTTTATCTCATGACTCTAACTCGATAGGGTCCGAATTGGGTAGGTCTGCATTAATTGCCCAAACTTCCTTTGTCCCATAGTTCATACAAAATGTAGTTAAAATATCATGATTTTGTGTTCCCTTTTTTCCTCAATTCGCGATAGGTCCGTCCTCAGTAACATATATATGGATCTCAATTTTATGCATCTTGTGCCAAAAATGATTAAATCCATGTCGAAATCTTTACTATGCAGTTTTGAATTTCAATTTGTCTAAATTCTACTTGATTTTATTGTCACCTATGTGAGCTTTTCCATTTTCACCAGTACTTTCTCTCTTTATGTCGCAGACTTGAGTTTTCCCTTTTTCCTCTTGAATTTTCTTTATTCAGACGTTTCTCTACACAAATTTCTTCTTTATTCTTATGTTATTTCTCATAACTCTATAACTAATTATATTCCAAGCCGTATTTATTAATTTTACGGATAACTTAGAATTGTATCGCTTTTCTCCACTTGGATCATTCCTTATCCCCGTTCCCTACCCTTTCCTTTCTCTTTTTCTCACTTTTCCCGATGTGTGTGGTCTCCAGGAAAATTTCATACTTCATTTATTATTAATTAATATATAATTTTCCACACTTCTATGGGAGATATACCTAATTTGACCCTGGGATATCCGTCACTTTTATTATCTTATTCAATCTCCGCCCAATTTTCTATCTCCCTCATTCCAGGATTCACATAAAACATACGCATTGACATCTGTTTACGTTTCAAATTTTGGTACTAGACTCGTAAATTTAATTTAATTTCAAACCTATTAATTTTAATATCTTTTGCTTTATATAAACATATCATAAGCCCTACGTTAAACTTAATAGCTTTTATAATGGTTTATTACCTTAACGTAAACAAAAATCATGTTCGAATTTCGATTGTTTATCCTCTAAAATACACATGAGACTGTCAACCTTTTATCTCATGTCACTTCTTCTGCAGTCTTGTGTAACTCTAATATCTATATACCCTGATAATCATGTAAAATGCCTACGTTTCCTGAATTTAATCTATCGCTATTATGTTTAGTTTTATTGCCTTCCTTTGGTACCCTATTATCATGTTCTTAGGACCTTTGTAGCAGCTCAAAATCTCTGAATTTTCCCTTCGTCCAGTCTCTGCACTGTTTCTAAAATGTCTATTTTAATGCGAGATTTTCATACCCAAATTGAGTTTCCAATATGTCCGCTTCATCTTAAATTGATAACGATTAGTTTCTAATGTCCCTAACACTTTCGTTTTCCTTTATTACGACTTACATCGAACTCGACACCCTCCTTCTATCATAAATACAATACAACAATAACATTCAATGACAGCTGTCGTGTTTTTATTTCACTCTTGAAATATCTCAAAATAAAATAAAAAATTCTAGCTAAAATCTAAATATCTATATTTTAATAGCTTTAATAGTGAAGTGAAGTTATACTAATTAATATTTTGTGCCAAAATGACTACACGAGCAACTGCAAAAACACTAAATACTACGGACACCCAACTCCTCCAACTTCTTGACAAAAAGTTTGAAGAATTTAAGGTACAATTTCTGGAAATCATTAGAAACGAGTATAAAGAAGAAATCGAGGAATTAAAAAATAAAATATTAACTCTAGAAAAAAAAATTGATACGAAAAAAAACAACAACCTTGAAAAAACTCTGGAACAAAACGCCGTAATACAAAGTGAATTTAAAGAATTACAAAAACAATTGGATGCTAACGAACAACACGCACGCATTAATAACATAGAGATCATTGGGATACCAGAAAAAAACAAGAGAACCTGACGGAGATTATCAAAAGGATCTATTCAGAATTAAATATAGTAAGCGACGACATTGAATACGCCACCCGAGTCACCCCCAAGGAGAAGATTGAAGGAAGACCGCGGAATATTATAGTAAAACTAAAGGACAGGAAACAGAAAGACGAAATCATAGCAGCAATCCGGACAAGAAGGGGCCTAACAGCAGAGGATATTAACTTTAATGGAAAACAACGGATCTATATAAATGAACATTTAACTCATAAAAACAAAGTACTCTACAAAAAGGTCAGAGAGTTTACCAAAATTAATAAATTCAAATTCTGTTGGATCAAAAATTGTAAAATTTATGTAAGACTTAATGAAAACACAAATCACCATTGCATAAATAATTATAATGATCTAGAAAAACTAAAAACATACAATATTTCCATCAACTAACTTTCCAGCAACTTTATATTAACTGCACTATATACTTAATACAATGGAATCTTTAGAATTATACTATCAAAATTTAAGAGGTCTCAGAACCAAGACACATATTTTTCTTCAAAATGTATTATTAAACAACTATGATATTATATGTCTCAGTGAAACATGGCTTAACAATTCAATCTTTAATGAGGAACTTTTCGATCCACGGTACCATATTTACAGACGAGATAGAGATTATCATAACCTCAATCAAAATCGCGGTGGTGGAGTTTTAATTGCAGTCAAAAGTAAATTATTTTCTGATCAAAAACTAGAATGGGATTCTGAAGCGGAAGACATATGGGTAACTATATCACTTCCTGGTAAAAAAATTCACATATGTACTTCGTACATCCCACCTGACAATAAACATCTTATAAATATTACTTCTCACATAAACAAAGTATCACAGATTATGACGGATAACAATAATGACAGTTTCATTATAGTGGGAGACTACAACCTACCTCACTTACTTTGGTTACCAATAAATGACAACTGTGATTATATGTACACTGAACCCATCAATTCATTAAATCCCGCCCATTTTAACTTTATAGAATTTTTATCATTTAATAATCTGCAACAATATAACTGTCAGAGTAATAATATAAATAATC
Organism: Hesperophylax magnus; assembly: GCA_026573805.1. Classification (NCBI taxonomy): domain Eukaryota; kingdom Metazoa; phylum Arthropoda; class Insecta; order Trichoptera; family Limnephilidae; genus Hesperophylax; species Hesperophylax magnus. The sequence goes on from JAIUSX010000026.1 coordinate 116,518, forward strand.
GCATTCTTGATTTAGCTCTAAGTAACATACAACTGAAAATTACTCACAATAACATTTCATTAGTACCAGAAGATGTTTATCATAAAACACTGCTAATTTCAATTCCTATTAAAAATAAAAATAAAAACCTGAAAACTAACACAAAGCAAGTATTACAATTTAGAAAAGCAGATTATTCAATGATAAACACAAAACTAAATGAAATTGATTGGGATCATAATCTGAACCATCTGAATACTCAATCCGCAACTAACGTCTTCTACAACATATTGAACAATATTAAAATAAATTACATACCAACTAAACCAGCAAAAAATTATAATTATCCGCCATGGTATACATCATCTCTCATAAAAATAATTAAAGAAAAAAATAAATATCATAAATATTTCAAAAAATTTCAAAATCCACGTCACTACCAAACGTTTTCACTCTTAAGATCTAGACAAAAACGAATTGCACAAGAACTCTACATTAATTATATACATACTGCTGAAAGTAACATGAATGGTAATCCTAAACTCTTCTGGAATCATTTCAATAATATGAAAAAAACACAATCGTCCCTTCCAAGGACGATGCATCTAGATGACAAAAAAGCTGAAAATGGCCAAGATGTATGTAATATTTTTATGGAATATTTCCAATCAGTTTACATAAAAGATAATAACCTACCAACATTTGACATACCAGAAAACACAAATAACATAAATATCACCACGGTTAAATTCACACAAGAAATAGTCTTAAAAGAAATAAAAGCTCTTGACATGAACACAAGCGCGGGGTGTGATGATATTCCGTCATACTTTATAGTTAATTGTGCTGAAACACTCGCTAAACCTCTCTGCATTATATATAATAAATCAATGAACGAAGGCACGGTACCTGAAATATGGAAAAGAGCATATGTAACACCAATCCACAAAAATGGCGAAAAAAATAATGTTAAAAATTATCGTCCGATTTCAAAACTAACAATATTCAGTAAGTTAATGGAAAAAATTGTTTACCAGTACCTAAGTCCACAACTCAATCACATCATAACAACAAAACAACATGGTTTTACAAAAGGCAGAAATGTGGAAAGTAATCTCGTTCTTCTTACCGAATTCATTGTTGGTCACATGGACAATCGCACTCAAGTAGATATCATTTATACAGACTTTGCCAAAGCATTTGATAAAATTAATCAAAAATTACTACTAAGAAAACTTTGGGCATTAGGTATACGTGGTAATTTATTTCGTTGGGTTACATCTTATATACTTAACAGATCACAGGCAGTAGCAATAAAGGGATTTGTATCAGACTTCAATCAAATTTCCTCAGGGATCCAACAGGGTTCACATCTCGGACCATTATTTTTCATTTTATATATTAATGATTTGGTCAATGTTGTAAAAAACTCTGAAATAGAATTATTTGCTGATGATGCTAAGCTATACAAGCCAATAAAAAGTCTAAACGATTGTATTAATTTACAACATGATTTAAACAATGTAGCTACCTATTGCCAACAAAATCAATTATTTCTAAATGTTTCAAAATGTCATCACATTGTCTTTTCCAGAAATAAAAATAAAACATTATTTAATTATTCTTTAAATAACATCAACATTGCAACAGTCTCAAATATTCGTGATCTTGGAATAACTCTTGATAATAAACTTCAATATAACCTTCATATACAACAAATCACAAATAAGGCTGCTAAAATGTTAGGTTTCATCATTAGAAACACAAAACTTTTTAATAACATCAATATCATTAAGCAACTCTACTTTGCCTATGTACGAAGTCATCTGGAGTTTGCATCAATTGTTTGGTCTCCATTCTATAAAATCCACATAAACAAAATCGAAGCAATTCAAAACAAATTCCTAAAATATCTCTGTTACAGGTCATTTGTAAGATTTAATAATTATGCAGAGGCAGCTTCGTACTTTAAAATTGAATCATTAAATGTACGAAGGCATCATGCAGATGCTCTATTCCTATATAAATTAATTAATAATAATATTCAATGCCCAGAGTTGCTAAATAATATTAAATTTAATGTGCCTGCACGTTTAACACGGTCTTCTATCCTGTTTAAAATCAATCAAAGCAAAACGAACTGTAGACAAAATTCTTGCCTGAACAGAATATGTAATAATCACAATAACATATTATTCAATATCGACATCTTCAATTGCGAATTTACTAAATATAAAATGACCTTAAAAGAGTATTTCACTGATGTTTCTTGAATTGATGTTTCTGATGTTTATGTTTCTAGTATTTATATATTTATAATCCTGTTATGGTATGATTTATATGCACAACATTGTCTTCTTATGGTTATGGTTATGATATGATTTATATGCACAATATTGTTTGTATTCTTATGGTTACCAATGTATCGAAAATCTTTTATTTTATATAAATTTTAGTTTTTTTTTTTTTTCCCCCTTTATTTTTGTTGTATTATTTTGTTCTATTATTTTATACAATTCTTTTATTTTATATAATTATAACTTCACATTTCTCATAAATATAATTATTTCTTCTAATGCTGTCTTACGTAAAGTCACAAGGAGGAAATCCGTAATTGGTTTTATTTTAGCTATTTTACTTATGTACAATCTGTAAAAATGTAACTGTTGATTTCCCAAAAAAAAAATGAATAAATAAATAATTGCACTACAGTTGAAAATTCTGCCAGTAACTTCCTTCGTTTTCCCGCCCTTCTTTTATACTATCACGTTTATAATTTTTCCATTGTATTTTCGTGTGTGTTTTTTTTCCAACATGAAAGGTCCCAAAGCCCTCGATTTCAATGGTTCGCTATCTCATAAATGTCTCAATTATTGTAAACATTCCCAGGACTTGTTCCCTTGAACGTCGATTGTTTACTCTATAGTGCGTCCGCCCCTAATTTCTGTGAGAATAAAGAAGTCATTACTTATCTTTTTTAATCGCTGGGTCCAAAGTTCATTTCTTTGTCTTTCGTAGACACACGCCTTTCCGTTCACTGATTGGTTATTCAAAATTTTATAGCTTTCGTTTAGATCTAATTGGTTGACACCCTTCAATGTTTATTTTCAGGCCTAAGAAAAAGGGGAATCCTAGTCGTCCTAGACGATTTTACGACCTCTCTGCTTTCGTCCTAGAACCTCGATATAATTCCAACTATTACAGGTGCCTACTGCAAACAAGCTGGATCAATTTGAACTCAACAGATGTCGCTAGAATGACGGTTTTCATAAATAATTTGTATATTTTTAATCCGCGAAGTGGGAAGCTATGGTCTGTCTGTTTTTCATTGTGATTTAAGCCTTTCATCACAGTTCCCCCCTCTGAACTCTATTTGCTGTGGCTAACGTTGTATACTACTTTAGACATCGAAATTGTGTTCAAATATAGTCTAGCTATCCTCCTCCCTCGTTCTGTTATTCCCTTTTCCTACATCACTTCCTGTTATTTCCTTTCTCCCCCCCCCCCCTCATTCTGTTATTCCCTATCTCTTTCTTCATTCTGTTATTCCCTATCTCTCTCTTCACTCTGTTGTTTCCTTCCCCTACATCACTTCCTGTTATTTCCTTTCTCCCCCCCCCCTCATTCTGATATTCCTTTTCCTACCTCATACGGTTTGGATTGTTAACAACCTTGACTTTGAATCACATTGTATTTTCTATTTTCTTTTCGCGTAGATTTTATTTTATGGAATTTTCTTTAATTTTGATAAACTCAAAATTATTCTCTTTTTTGCTGGAACACGCCCCTCGACTCGCGTGTTTAGGTGGCCCTCAACCTGGTTGGACTAAGACCTCCCTTACAATGATTCAGGTAAAGATTGTTTGCAATCTCGCGGTCTATTGACCAACTGAAGAGCGGATGGTCTCTTGGTGTGCAAATAATTGTTTGTTTTGTTTTTGTTTGTAAGTATGATGTTTTTGTAAAATATGTATCTTCGCACGACCTCACCCAATCCGACAATCAGTGGTATACATGTTTCATTTAACCTTTTCCAGCATTTTTTTTTCTCTTATTCGCTAAATTTTTTGTAATTTCTAATTGTTTTTCCATAGATCATTCAAACAAGTTGTTCTAGCCTTGGTGTTACCCACCCTATTTTTTAAAATTCATAAATGTTCTTAACTAACCTCCAATTGGCTCATCGTTCCTGTTTCCTTTTATTTAATTTTTTTTTTTTTTTAAATATAACCTAACCATATCGTAATTCTAATGTTTCCCTTTTTATCTTTACCTAATGTCTACCCTAAATCTATGGATAAACTTATTTCAAGTTTTCAAAATATTCCTAACTCTATGCATTGTTAATTTCAAATCTTGTTTTATAAAACGTACCCTATCCTATTTATAATATATATTTTAAAAGTTCCTTTTGTGGGTATATAATTCCCATAAGCTTTCCTTCTAAGTGTTCTTACTTATCTAACAAAATTGTCTTACGCACTAACACATAAAATTTTTCCTAAACTAGAAAATCAATATTACCAAATATTTTTTTTTCATACTCTATTAGTAAACTTGAATATGATTGTCGCTTATTAAGAAATTTGTTCACTCAATCTTAAAGACTTAAAGACGACCCGCCCCTCGCAAACAAACTGATATAATAAAGTCTAATATTTTAGTAATTTTCTTTCTCCTCCTCCCCTTAAATTATATCGTATCCTAACAGATTTTTATTGGTATTTCTCAATCGTTTGTTTATTTAAAGTTTCAAATATTTGTAAATTACGCATTTTATTCGTTGATTTCCATTATCTCTAAACTCGGTTTTTGTTCCTTATTACATGTATAATATTTCGCTAAATGAATTGCGCTATAATCTCCTTTTATTTCCCGAGTTACCGGATCAATTAGCGTATACGTGTTACTATAAACTTCTGACCCAATTACATAAGGTCCATCGTAAAGCAGATTGAATTTTTTTATTTCCTTTTTGAGTAGGTTTGATTGATATAAATTATTAAACTTTTGTTGAGATTATAGTATTTCTGTCGGTTTGCAGCGCTTTTCTCTAAATTTTTCCGTGCTACTAATCTTATTTCATCTATTGTTTTCGTAGATTTTCCACAGCCTTGAGTATACTTGTCTAAACTATAAGTTGGTGATTTCCCAAAAGCTATTTCATTAGGTGAAAATCCTGTTGAACAGTGTATCGAATTATTGTAGGTTTGTTCTATTTCTTTAAGGAAAACCGCCCACTTTGTATGTTTTTCGTGACAATAAATACGGAAAATTCTACCTAATTCTTTATTCACGCGCTCTGTTATGTTCGGTCCGGGATTTCGTATTGAAGTATGTACGATTCGTATGCCCATCCTATTTAAGTTGTTTTCCCATTTCTTCGATGTAAATTGAGATCCGTTGTCAGTTAGCAGAGCATCTATTTGTATTGTTTTATTAAAATCCTCTACACAATTTAACACGGTCTTAGTACTTGCTATCCTCAATTTATATAATTTTACAAATCTACTGAATGAATCTTGGATCACGAAAATGAATTTAACCCCCCCTATTCCTCTCGGTAAAGATCCGTATAAATCTGCCATAGCTAATTGTCCTACTTCTTTGGTAATTATGGATTTACTCGGCCCTACAGTTGGTCGAATTTCGCGCTTCGCCAGCTGACAAAGGTGACACCCTCTCACTATGCGTTTTATCTCTCGGTGCATGCTTGGCCAATAATACCTATCTCCCAAAGCTGTCCCTGTTTTAAAAACTCCTCCGTGTCCAATTTCTAAATGTATCATTTTTATTAGCTCTTCAGTCAACTCTTGTGGTACTGCTAATACCGTTTTGTTTAGCCCTGTTGTGTAATATAAAGTCTTACCTATTTTTTTATTATTTTTTAAATACCTATTAACATTTTTTGTCGGCGGCCCAAATTTTCCCTTGCGCAAATATCCGAAAATTTCTCCCAAAAATGTGTCTTGTTTCTGTAGTTCAGTTATATTTTCTAAGTGTTTTCGAATCTGTTGTCTACCTTTAACTGCAAAAGCTGCTATCTCTGGGCATGTGTTTTTCTCCTCCTGTACATTTTTTGCATCACAAGAATAACGAGATAAAATATCAGGCCCTATATTTTCCTTCCCCTTGACGTACTCTACAGTGAAGTTAAATTGATTTAAATACAAAATCCACCGTGTTAGACGGCCACTGTACATCTTCCAGCTCTTTAAAAATGTCAATGCTTGATGATCCGTTCTAATTATTAAATGTACTCCTCTTAAATATGTCTCAAATTTATGTAAAGCATATATTATCGCCCATAACTCTTGTTCTGACGTGGTCCATTTCAACTCCGGTCCCCTTAAAGCTTTGCTAATAAATCCAATAACGTGGTGATTTCCTTCCTCATCCAACTGGTATAGTTCTCCTCCTATCGCAAACCCCGAACTATCTGTCTGTAAATAATAAGTACCTACTATTTGGGTCATGATGATGTAAAATAACTGTCTCTAAAAATAATGTTTTTACCCTCTCGAATGCGCGCTGTTCTGAGTCACCCCATCGCCAGGTTCTATTTTTCTGAAGTAAATCGCACAAAACCCGTGTTGTTTCCCCATATTTATTCGCAAATCTACGGTAATAATTGCAAAGTCCAAGAAAAGCTCTAACTTGTTTTATTTTCTTGGGTACCGGAAAATTTTTAATGGCGTCAATCTTTTCCGGATCCATTTGAACTCCCAAAGGCGTTACAATATGTCCTAACATACGTACTTCTGTGAATAAAAATTGACATTTTTCAAGTTTACAAGTCATGTTTGCTTCCTCTAACCTCTCAAGTACCGCGTTTACATGTTCAAAATGATCTTCTTGACTACCACACGTATATATTATTAAATCATCTAAGTAATTAGCGCAGAATTCTCTCACCCCTGGTCCTAGAATTTTGTCCATTCCTCTTGAAAAACTTCCTACTGATGTTTTTAACCCCTGCGGTAATACCTTGTATACGTACGATTTTCCGTTGTATACAAACCCAGTATATTTGCGACTTTCTGGACTGATAGGTATTTGAAAGTAAGCTGAATTAAGATCTATTGTGGTTATGAATTTTACACCATGAAAACGCTGGCTGTATAATTTCAGAAGTTAAAGGCGGTTTTTCTACTTCAGCCTGCATTCTAGTGTTTAAAAATCTAGCATCTAAGAGTATCCTAACCGTCCCATCCTTTTTTAAGGTAAATGTTAGAGGACTAGAAAACTGTGTGGCCTCTCTACTGATGATTCCTAATGACTCCAATTCTCTAATTTTTTCGTCAATTTTATCCCTGTAAGCAAAAGGTACTGGAAAGGATCGCTTAACGAAGGGCGTCTCGTCCGTCATTCTTATTTCGTGAGTGTACAACGTAGTTAGACCTGGTCTGTCTATAAATACATTCTTATGTCTAATTAAAAATTTTTCCAACCCTTCTTTTCCTTTTAAATCTAAATTTAGATCGGACACAAATGTCGTTATTCTACGCTCGAGGCACGCCGTATTATTTATTTCAGGGTTTACTTCAATATTAATTATTTTTCCACTTGTGCAATTTTGATTTCTGATCTCCTGTTTAGGTTTCCTATGTATTACGGATGAATTTACTAACTCTATCTCCTTCTTCCCATTTCCTGTTTTTATTTTTAACTTTCTGTTTTCTCCACATTTAAATTCAGCTGTATATTCGTCTAACCAGTTGATACCCAATATAATTGGTCTAATTAACTTCGGTATTATTAAACACGGCGTATTTATTACAATATCTCCAAATCTTAATGGTACTAAAACCAACCTAGATATTCTCTGACTTTTGTGTCCTATCGCTACTTTAATTTGTATAGTGGTTACGGGCATAATAGGATAAAGTGTTTGATCATTTAAATAATTTTCATAAAACTCTTGAGAAACGCACGTGATTTGACTTCCGGTATCTATTAGACAATGAACTTCCGTGTAATCTATCTTTGCTTTGGCTTCCGGTAATAACGGTAAAGTGCTACCCTTTTCTACTTCCTCATAATCTCTGTCTTCGAAAATGTTGTTAAACCCCCTAATTTCCCTTCTTGTTTTCTCTTCGTTCATTTCCAATTGATTCCATTCATCCGTTATTTGTTGTAAAGAATTGACACATACTTCCACATCTATTTCCGCTTCCGTTCTCGTTTCTTCCGCTCCATCCTTTCGTCTTCTCACATTCCTTTCTGCTTTTATTGGGGCAGTCATCCCTTGTTCATTTTTTCCCAATCCTTTCATTGGATTCCACCCCCATTTCATCATAATCTTCAATGCAGTGTTGTGTTTTGGTGCCGGCGTCCCTCTCCCTGTGTGAGTCGTATTCATGAGGGCTAATGAATCAACCTTCGGCCGTTTCCCGAATTGTTCGCGATGACTAACTCCTTGCCGCTTGTAGATTTTTTTTATGTATTGATTTTCTTAAATTATGAATAAACCAATAAATTGAATACATTTTTATTATGACAAAGTGTGTAAACAATGTTTAAATCAATATACTGCTCTTTCATTGTAACCATACAACTGTAATATTGATTTAAAAGGATATTAGGGCTTAATAAATAAATCAATTATTTGTTCCATCAATTATTTTCCCCTCCCCCATTTTTTTTCGATACCTTTGCGTTTAGATATAAAATTATCACTATGATTTTATTTGCCATTCTACGGTCATACAAAGGTTTGATATATATATACAAATTTATCATCATTTTACATATTCCGATTTACTCTATGTAGCTTGACCTTAAGGTAGCTGTCAGAAGTGATTTTCGTCAAATATTGGTGAATTTCATCAACTTTCAAAGTATCCCCCTGAAATATTGGCAATGTTTATATCTATGATATATATATCTCATTTTAAGACTTATTTCCTCGTTTTGCACGTTATATAAAACATGGTTACAAATCTCCAGTTCTAATTTACAATTATTTAAAAAGTAGCACCATGATTTTGACATGATGAAATAGGCTCTCTGTATAATTCATCAAATGAATAAAATAAAGCCAACACGGCGACTATGCGTATTAATAATTGTAGACAGTTAATGTATCTTCCTAACGTTATACCAGTTTTTGTGGTAAATTTATTATATAGTATAATACAGTGATTTCAATTTTGACATGTCACGCACTCAAATTTTACAAAATCATTTTCTGACCAAACTTTTGAAGAGATCATAACATACAAAAAAATATTTTTCTATTATATTTTTGCATCTGTGGTTATCAAACAGGCCATAGAGAACATAAAAACGTAGAAAATATTCTATAAAGATATTTAAAACTGCCACTGGCGGCAATTTCAAATCACAAAAACGCAAATTTCGCGCATTTATAAAGTTTAAGATTTTTTAATAATTTATCTATCAATTCTAAAAATATAGAATAATTATTAAAATATAGGTGAATTCATTGGCTGTATAGCACTACAATCAGTTTTATGTCTCCGTATTAAAATTCGGAGGTTTGATTTTTTTAATGTTGGCGGAAAATATTAAAAATCGTCGCCAAAAAACCGCGAGCAATCGGAGAAAAAAGTTTTTTGACGCGCGATCGTTCGAGTGGGTATTCAATATAATATAAATATATTTTCGAAGCATGGGTGTTGCCACAAGAAAAAATAATGATTGCAGCGCCCACCAATTTTCTACTGTATCTACCCTTAAAAAGATAAAACCAGCCCCGGTTTGGTATTATTTAAGAGGCATCACTTTTATCGTAACGTAATAGCCATAAACATGTTTTAAGCAACTAGCAACACTGTCTATCTAGAAAGTACATCCCAATCCCACCAATCCACCATATTAGTAAATATTGTAAAATCGCGAAATGTCAGATCCTGTGTTTTTATTATATTAGTTCGGACAAACTGAGTTGAGATTTACGCTATTATTTGGGAAATTTTGACTTCAAACTAATTTTTATTTATTTATAATGGAGTCTTGTTTGGCAGTGGAGAAAGACATTGACAATGCGCTGACTAAATTTAATGGATTGAATGAACACGCAGAAAGAGTTTTAAATGACGCGGTCAGTCAAATACAAAACCTAAAACAGGAACTGTCGGAAGGTAATGGCTTCTATAATATGTTTCAATACTTTTCTTCGTTTTAACACGGGTTATGTCAACGCGAGAAACCATTTAGCCGTGCATCCTTGCTGACCAACAAAGTGCATTGAACTTTCTTTGTTGGCTAACTGAAGAGTTAGGTTCACACGATTGTCAGAATACATCATGAGGTGTAGTTTAATGATTGGATATTCATCCATGTGATTAAACTACACCTCATTTCCCACTAACCTGTCAATAAGTTTTTTTCGGTTTATTCTGGTTCAAAGAACCAAAGATGTCATACGTACAATCACCATCTTCAATATCACTTATCATTATTTTTGAAACGTAAGATGAAAGAAGTATATAATGTGTCGTAGATTTTATATTGCCTAAAAAAAACATTAATTTGGAGGTTAAGTTTTTACCATCACGCAATGTCAACAAACAAACGCTCTGTGTTATCGTGCTTATCAAATGACCCTAGATGTCTGTAGGAGAACAGATGGTGTGGGATATGGTAATCCATGGAATACACATATAGGTGTAATTTTTTGGCATTGCGGTGATTTTAACAGTAGTTCCTATTATTATTACTGTGCACCTTATCAAAGAAAAGTAGCCTATTATAGTAATATTTTAAATTGACAGCTGCTAAAAAGATTGCCATTGTTGTCGCAAAATGTAACAATATCACATAATTTGTAATTTTGCATTGTGGGATAAAAGGTATTATTTTATCGTGAACGATACATACGTTCATCAAATCTAAAAACATTTTTTTCATCAATTGTAGTTAAAAATAATGACCGGGCAAGATTTTTTAGTTAAAAAATGTGACTACACAACCAAAGAGGTAGTTGATAATCAGATTGTTGAGAAATTGCATAATACTGCTTGCTTGAACTATAAATTATAAATAATCATTTAACATCTAGACGATGTGAAATCAATGACATCTCATATATCCTTAAATTCTAATCCTAATATAAAAATTCTTATTATAATGAACGATATTTACAACAGTGTTTGTTTATTCCTTGTTCCAGTTCCAGTGAATTTTGTTCTTAGCCAGAGCCAAGTGGACATAATAAAGGAAACAGTGGTGCGATGCAAAGACATGCTACATCGCCTTGCGTCAGGTTATACATTTCTTTATTTAGATTATCGCAGAAGTAAGCTAGCTTACCGAATGGCATACAACTAAAGCTTATTTATTTGAACTCCAACCAACTGAAAACTTACCCCCGAGTCCATTTACTAACTTTCAAGGACAGATGTAACAGTCAATGGTTTAGTCGTGGCACTGTATAGTCGAAGGCGGTACTTTTGCTAGTTTATATGATAATGTAATACGTTCCTGGTCTAAATCATTAGGAGTTCAACATTAAAGCAATTTAAAAAAAGAAAGAATTTCACCTTTCTATGAGCAGTATTCCTCCTTCATTGAATATTATATTCAGGTAAGTTATTTCAGAAGCCGGTGTGGAGAGGTAGTTTTTAGATATAATATTATATTCAGGTACGTTATTTCAGAAGGCAGTGTGGAGAGGTTGCTGTGTTAGATATAATATTAACAGCCACGAATATTTAATACACACATTTGAGAAATTTCCATTGGAATATGATTCGTCATTCTCATCTTATTTCTTTATTAAAATTGCAATAACAATTAACTTTATCTAAATACAGAAAAGTGTAATGTTTTTACATTTACACGTAAAAAACAGCCGATTAATTATACTTACAAATTAAACCATGTAAATTCTACAATGAGTAGAATCAATCAGAGATCTTGGAGTACTGCTAGATTATAAAATGTTATTTAAAGAACATATTGAACATATTTTAGAAAAAGCTTATAAAAAATTGGGATTTATTATACGCATTACAAAGCCTTTCACTATAGCACACACACTAATTCTGCTATATATGTCATATGTAAGGTCACAACTTGAGTTTGCCTCAGTCATTTGGAATCCTCAATATCAAACATACATTGATCGTATTGAAAATATATAATCCAAATTTATTAAACACCTATCGTATCGCTTTAGTGATCATCGGTTTGACCCTACCGCTTTATACAGGGTGTATCGGCACGTACCCGACAAACTTTAACCAGCTATTCCTTAGCACATTTGGAGTAAAAAATGTTATGGGCACTTTGCTGTCCGGTAACATTTTTTTTCTTTTAAAAACAAAAAATAAATAAAATTTCCACACTCCGTTACTGCCCCCAGTATAAGGGTAAAGTACTTGGCAACGCCGCGCTACTGTCATCTCTTTCACACGTATTCTGTCTCAAGTCCTGTGTGGGCTGTTATAAGCAAGTGTGTCGAAAACCATCTTCGCTCTTTCCTACACACTAAATAATAATAGTTAAAAATGAGACGAATGATGCCATACCATTGTTATTGTAAAAGCGCGCCAATACGTAAGTATGTAAAGTATACTGACGGCCGGCGTGGTCTAGTGGTATACGCTTTTGACTACAGATCCGAAGGTCGCGGGTTCGAACCCGGCGTGCGCAAATAAATTTTATTTGATTAATTTGTATTATTTCACAATTAATTAATTTAAAATAATATATAGTATATTTGCGGCACGTTCCAGAGTGGAAGATACTCTCAGTATCGCCCTGGTGTAAGACCACCATTCAGAATTGAAACGTTGCTTGAAATGGCTTTAGCCGTGTTTGGTGACCAGATCTGAATAGCCAGGTACTTCCCCACCTTCCTCTTCCCCATCTCCCTCCCCTCCCCAATACCCTCAGCCTCACAACATACCCCAATTGGGGATGCCATAGTCTCACTGGCTCCAGACGGGAGCAGTTGGGACTCTTGTGCGGTATTACTGTAAAAAAAAAAAAAAAAAGTATACAACGAAACTCGAATAAGAATTGCCAGGTGGGTTTTTTAATCGCTTTAATCTGACTTCAAATAATAATTAAACACGTGAAAATTTATTAAAATATTTCCAAGTATTATTTAATATAATATTACAGTACAGTACTTTGAACCTTCGCAATAAATTTATTTGATTTTAAGTTTAGTTTGTAGAACTCCATTTCAATTTAGAGATTTTTTTAAAATTTTTAACAGTCTTATTATTAAATTTATAAAAACAGTGTGTTTATAAACAAGTTCTGCTAGTTGTAATTATTATTACGCGTGACAGCTGTTTCACCTTCTGACGGCATTATCAAACTGTGGTGAAGCCACTTACAGACGACGTAGGTGATAACTTTCTATTTTTATTATCCTGGCTTTATTGATTTCCGAGTAAATTGTCGTAAATTATTATTTGCTAATTCCTATTATTGCATTGTTTAAAATTTCACTTAATGTCGTTGGTATTTCCAACTGATGACTCAGGGGTTTATTTCCCTGAATAATTAAGTATTTTGGGGTCTAATTATCATGCATTTCATTACATCCGATATATCTACACAATTTTTATGTTGAATTGGGGAAAGTTTTATGGCTAAGGGAAGGAGTGGAAGGTGAGGAAGTACCTGGATATTCAGATCTGGTCACCAAATACGGCTAGTCATTTCAAGCAACGTTTAAATTCTGGATTAATTAATCAATTACGAAAAAGCGTGGGGTTAAGAATATTTTTTTAAATTATAGTTGTAATTTATTGTCGAGTTTTTAAAAAATTTGCGATGTTTTAAATAAAATTTAATAATTATTATGTAAATAACTTAGCAATCTGGCAGCATTCATTTGCCAGATGGTCATTTGCAATGCAGTCATGACGTTTGTGTGAGTGCTTTCCTTTGAGTGAGTGTTTTGCGCAGCAGTTTTATATGAACCGTTTTTTGATTCATCAGGATTGTTTTTAAAACTATGTATACATTCTTTGTACCTTCAAATTAGTGGAAATAAACTTAAGTGTGTCAAGCTGCTCGTTATGTTCCGGTAATTCTGGAAGGCTTTTAACATAAGCAATAATATTCATAAATCACATTCCGCGAAGTTGTAAATAACTAAATTTATTAAAAAATATACGTTGTAGGATAGCCTAGTAAGTAACATTTTGACAGAGCACTTACGGTGATTTAAAAAACAACAGCGCTGTTCAAATAATCCAATTATTATTATTGATAAGTACCTAAGTGAGGAAAATTGTTTTTAAAAGTGCTCAGAATTATTGGACTTCGATTATAAATTCAGGAAACCTACTAATTAGTTTCTTAGTTTCAAAATAAGACTATTTAATACGTGAAACGTGTAAGAGGTGAAACCAGAGCATTCCAGAGATGAAACAATTTAGATACAAAAATAAAACTGATGTGTACAATACAAGAAGACAATCAGTGAGTCGCATACGAAAAATGTGAATAAACATTATTGTTAAATAAAATATTTATTTTCTGGTACTGGATTATGTAATACGGGCTTTGTTCGCAGCGACACGCGAGTTGAGTTGCGACGTTGCTTTCAAACTTTGACAAAGATAAAACAGTGGTGACATGTGGTGAAAATATGTTTAATTAATTTTTTATTAAAAAAAAAACGTTACCGGACAGCAAAGTGCACATAACATTTTTTACTCCAAATGTGCTAAGGAATAGCTGGTTAAAGTTTGTCGGGTTAGTGCCGATACACCCTGTATAAACGTAGAAAAATTTCTGATGCGCTATTCTTATACAAAATCGTGAACAGTATTGTTGATTCATCATATCTGCTAGAAAAGATTGCATTTTGTTGCCCTGAACACAACACCAGATCGAAAATGTAAAGCCAAATATGAGCAAAACTCTTTAATAGGACGTATCTGTAAAACTCACAATGCCTCTAGAGATGTAGACATTTTCAAGTGTAACTTAAAAACATATAAAATGCAACTTACTAAACTGATAACTTAATTTTTTTATAATTAGAATAGATTTTTGAATGAAATAACCCTATCATCTTAGTTTATTTTATTGTTTTTATTATAATCATGCGAAAACTGTATTACTACTAACTGTCTCTAATTGTTTTTATAACATTTTGTAATTCCTTATAATGTTTATTCTTTATATTTCTTTGTCATTTATAAATATATTGTATAGGTGCAAATATTGAATCAACGACTAGAATTAATGGAACAATATTGGTCTGATATTGTAAATAATTGCTGTTTATACTAAATATATAAATGAAAGTTTTGTGAAGATTTTTGCCTGTGAAATATGAAAAACTGGAATTGAGTAACCCCTGTGCAAGAATCCCTAGATCTCAGTACAGTTGGTCGATATGACTAATATTTGTAGGGGGACCCAAGAGTAACCGAAACTCTTTTAGCGGGTGGTCCCCTTTTTGTACAAACTTAAATTTTGTAACGTCAAAGAATTGTGCAAGTTTGGATTGCCAGGGTAGTGCCCGATTATTGTTTTGTTGAGAGTTTTTTCGGGTGGCTGCCCTGCGATCGGTTGGACGGGCGAGCAAAAATAACGCGGGTAGATTTAGATCGGGACAATACGGGAACAATACGCGAGACGACGATTCCGCGGTGCGGGTGGTTTTTGGGCGAGAAAGAAGTGATATCGAAAATAATGAAAAAGATCGCGCGGATACCTTGAACTTATCCTTCGGAGACTTTCCGTTTAAATTTACAAAACATAAAACCAACGTTTCGACTCCTGTGTGAGATCGGCCTGTGCTTGTTCGAGTGTTGTGGCTTGAAGAGATGAAAATATACAATCGTTTGTTTGAAAGTAAAAATGGTTTTATTTGTGAGTGGTTTTGAGGGGTAATTCCTTGGAGACTGCACTGGATTGCCAAGCATGCTGTCGAGGTGACGCAAAGATGAAGCATCATTGTCCCTTTAAACGTTCAATGGATGCTGAATGATTGAGGATGGCCTCGCGCACCCTTTCGCACTCTATCCCACGAATCTCTACCCGGCGCAATCTGCTCACCGCTGGCGGACCCTCCAAACACCTTCAAACATGATCAAGGTTCTTCAATGCTTTTACAAATTATGTCTCTTTGCCTTAGCCCCATCATAGCCCTGGGGATTGATAAGGGTCCATGCTCATCAGACGGGACATCAGACGGGACTTCAGACGTGACAATTTATTAATTGATTATACTACAAACACTTTTGCATGAGTATGCCAGCAGACATTGTTATGCGAAGCTTCGTTCGGCATCAGTAAATTTTTTTGTGAGAATTTGAAAGCACATCTGATTTTCTAATAGTAAAATTTCCTGTTTTTCATGAAAACTTCGAAAAGCTTCCCGTTTCGGAAAAATGTAACGTAAATAGTTACAGATTGTGTACAAAGAAGTTGTTTTGGGTAAAACTCGCTAAGAAAGTTTGCTAATGGTTTTCATTTTTCATACGTCATTCTGGAGGGTTTTTTACCATCAGTGGAAAACAATCTCGACGTGTAGTAAATATCTGATTTTTATGAATAAATTCTAGTTACATTTGGGTTCCCCCTCTTATTTGTTCCGAGGTAGTCATCCAGAAATGTATTTCAATTTAGAAATGACAATAATAATTTTTATTTAATTAATAATGTTTCAATGTGGCAGAACACCGTGATAGCCATGCTTGCGTATCACGTGTGGGCAAGGCTATTGACCGCAGCTTCGTGGGCGAACTGTCCGGAGCTGTACCGCGAGATGCGTTGTTCTCGGCGCCTGAGAACCGCCACCTCCTGGACAGGGCAGTGGCTCAGCATCTCTACAGGCAGGGGCTGGACTGCGTTGCTGACGTCGTTGTACAGGTACCATTAATAAATCATATTACAAGCAGTCCCGAGAGATGCGCTGTTCTCCACACCATAGGACCGCCACCTCTGGGCCAGGGCTGTAGCCCAGCACCTCTAGTAGTAAGAATATATATATGTTTGTGTTGTTTTCAGGAAGCAGGCTTAGAGGAGGAAAGGGGGCGTGGGGAACCTTTTGCAGGGCTGCACAGGATAGTGGAGGCGCTTTCCGCCCGAGACCCTCGGCCGGCACTCGCCTGGGCCCAGGAACACGCCCACTCCCTCCATCACTCACAGCTGCCCTTCAAACTGCACAGGTCAACCAACTCTGCCTCTCTGACATATCCACACATTACCCATTGGCTTTGGTCAAACACTTCGCTCTCAATTACCCGGGTAGTGTCAGTTTAACAGAATTCAAAGCTATAAAAGAAGATATTTATACATAATGTTATTATGTAGTGCCGTTCCTTATCCAGAAAAATCCTTGGTGAGATAGCATCTCTGTTTCTGTCCGATTTCGGTTTCTCTTCTCCTCCTCGGTGTTAAAATATCGCGCCATTTGCCGCGCGATCCCTTCGTGATCATTACGTAATGTCGGAAAATGTTGTGTCTCTCAAAGCGGTTGACATTCCTTCGTCCGCGAGTGTAAATCGTGAAAAAATACGAAATAAACGAAAGCATTTGAGTTCCGACAGTTCCTCGTGTGAATCTGTTAAGTGTAACAAAAAAAAAAGAGGCAAAGGCGTCGCCGGCGTTCAACACACTGGGACCTTTTCCGTGAACTCTCCAAGCAGAGGCTCACGCTCCAGAAGGCAGAAGAAGGGAATGACGCATTCTATAAAAAACCTAACTGAACAAGTAAACAGGCTTCAAGATTTTGTTTTGCAAGCACAGAGGTCACAATTCGCAGAGAATGCAGCCTCAGAGAATATGTCCGCTGGAGAAACTGAGAGTTTGTGTTCAATTGTCGCCGTGCATAATCCTCGTATTATTCAAATGCCGGCTCCCGCCATTTCTCTTAAAGAATCCTTAATGCCTGCACCTCCTCGAGACAGACTCAAAGTGTTAGAGCGCCTTCAACGTTTTAATCAAAAAGATTGCACCAATGTAAGATATAACAAAGTCATTAACCTGTTAACCGGGCGGGTACGGGTAGGACTTATGAATACGTCCTTGAAATATATGTTGCACCCTGGAACGAGCGGGACATATATTTCCGAGCATATCACACGGAAATTGAGTGTTGAATTTTTACATATTTTATTTTTTAACTCAATGTTTCTATTTTATTTGTGTGTTTTGTTTATTGTTCTGTAATTATTACGTTTTTTATATTTTTTGGAATCTTTATAATTGCTTGTAAAATTTCTAATTTCCATTTTTATAATGCATAAATAAAAATAAAAAGAATAGGAAATTACGTCCTCTGGGCTTGATGTACTGACACATCCTAGTGAAAGAGGTTGAACCCATTATGTGCTGCATAATTCAAAACGGAATGCTCCGGTTAACAGGTTAAGGACCACCTAGCAGATCCGGGTTTTAAAGAGCTCGTGGTGAACTTTGAGTTGCAGCCATTCGATTCTACGTGTGTTCAGCACTCCATAATTGAAAGATTCTTCGCGGCGATAACGCATGCAGCTCTCAAGCACAGGGAGGAATTGCAGCAGTCTCTGCAGCAACTCGTCAAATGGCGTTTCGATGCACAGGATATTTCCCCAGAAACCCTGTCCGAGAAAGTTAATGAGTTACAGAACGACTTACAAAAATATTCTGATGACCTGCTGAAAATCACATGTGGTAAACGAGCAGAGGTGATTGAACTCAGAAGGCACCGAATCCTCAATTCCTGCAAACAGAAAGTGGACAAACAAGTATTGATGTAGATCCCTCCGACTTCCTCTCATCTTTTCAATGAAGAGACACTCTCCACCAGGTTGCAGAAATTGGGAGGAGTAAAGAATTGTTTTCGGTCCTTTCCCCAGGCCAATACTTCAACTGCTCCACTAAAGGAGGGACACGGAACAAAAAATTACCAAAACCAGTTCAGCACTTTCCGAGAATTTTTTCCGTCCCGGGATCCCTTTCGTCCGAGGGGGGCAGACCCCCAAAGGTTCCTTCAGCCCTCCACCTCTGGAGTCAAAAGGGGGGGAAGAGAGAATAGCAACCGACCGGTGCGGGGCAGACCTCTACCCGGCGTTACTACAGAGATGGGGAATTATAATTATGTTTTATAGAAATTCTCTAACAACCCCCCCCCCCCTCTATGGAAATAGGAACCGTCAGGTATTCAGTGGCCCGCCAGTGATTCAAAATCGTCAATTTCACCCAACTGTTAAAAAGGTTGGGCAGCCTTGATCTAACCTTTCAGATTTTATCTCTAGTAGACAAATACAAAATCAAGTTCACTATTTACCAGGTCGGTACAATGGCCTTGCGGACTCTTCTTCCGGAGTGGCACCTTCTATCTCCTGCAACAGAACAGATATTTCACAAATGGGGCAGACCCATCGTGGACCTGTTCACCTCTTCGACAGATCATGTATTGGAGCAATATGTATTCATAGACAGAAAAGACAAAGCGGCGGTATTTCACAATGCTTTCAGCAGACCTTGGCACTTTCCTCTGGCGTAGGCATTTCCGCCTCCTTATCTAATTCCCCGAGTACTGGCTCATCTGAACAACACCACAGGAATTTATCTGCTAGTGGCTCCCAAATGGACAAAAGTATTTTGGCTACCAGACCTGAAACAGAGAGCCTTGAGACTTCCTCAGGAAATCAAGCATCTACCAGAGACAATGATAGATACCACCACAGGCTCTCACCCGCCGCAGATACTTCAACTGAAGCTGCAAGTGTGGAAAATTGGGGCTGGGATGATGCATTGCAAGGATGGTCTAATAGAGAAAGAGAGAAAGACAAACTGGCGAACGTCAACGCTATCTTCTTACAAGGTAGTGTGGATTAGATGGCGTAAATGGTTTTCTTTAAACCACGTTAATTACAGAGATGCAATGGGAACTCAGTTGGCAAAGTTCCTCGCACATCTCAAAATAATGCTAAATTTAGCTCCTAGCACTATAGCTTTTCATAAATCAGCTATTTCAACTTTATGCAACCCCAATAGTGAAAATAGACTAAGTAACCAACTTGTGGTGAAGCAAGTTATGAAAGGTATAGTAAACAGCTCGATTAAAGAGCAACGGGATACAATATGGGACCCAAGACAGATATGTTATTGGCTCCGGACTAACAATCCGGAAACTATAACCTTGTTTGAAGCATTCAGAAGGTGTGCAGTCATATTACTATTAGCCTCTGGACGAAGGGTACATGATCTGACACTTTGAGGTTAACCTCGGAGCATTTTATTGATATGCATGATCATATTATTTTATGGCCTGCGTTCGGTTCAAACACAGATTCTGCCAAGTATCAACAATCGGGATGGAGATTAAACTCATCATCAAATTAATCCACAGATCCTGTATCATGGCTTAAAAAACTGTGTGTTCTCTCAGAAGCCAGGAGATGAGAGACACCCAATATTGATGACCTGTTTTTATCCACATCTGGTCCAACAAAAGCAGCTTCTAGAACAATTATAGGTGGATGGGTCAAAACAATACTTAGGGATGCTGGTATTTAAGACTCTGCGGGTAAGACTTAAGACTGGCTTCACTTCGTTGGTTTGAAAACTGTCCAATAGAAAAAATTTTGGAAAGTGGAAATTGAATGAAAATACTTTAAAAAAATATTATAAAAAAGAAACAAGACAGTCCAATATTCGGAAGCCGGAGACGTCATCCTTGTCAAACCTAATCAGACCAATCATTCGCCCAAGGCGGGCAGACCCCCAAATGCTCTCCATTTCTGGAGTCAGAAGGAGAAGCGATCGGTGTGAGAGCAGACCTGCAGCCGAAGCTTCTACATGAAGGTGATCACAATTGACATCAACACTGCCATCAGACGACAGCAGACAATTCTCACCAAGGAATATTCTGGATTAGGAACGGCACTACATAATATTGGAGTTTTACCTACCATTAAAACTCTTATTATGTTGTCTTCCTTATCCTGAATATTCCTCATCACCTGTCTGGAGAGACCACAATTGAAGAAGACAATGTGTGTGAACCCCTAGCTGTTTTGTCGGCAGTGGTTGAAATGACGGAGGGATCGCGTGGCAAATGGTGCGAAATTTTAACACCGAGGAGAAGAGAAACCGAAATCGGACAGAAATAGAGATGCTATCTCACCAAGGGATATTCTGGATAAGGAAGGCAACATAATAAGAGTTTTAATGATAGGTAAAACTCCAATATTATGTATGCACTTTTTAAAAGATTTTAGGCCATTCGTACACAGAGATTCTCGATACTACAAGCGACTCGAGTTTTGTGTGCGTAGCTTACGCGCCACACGTGAGTATCCGCCATACTGTTTTGCTAGTCTTTGTACATGATGCGACCCGTTGACTCCGGGTTTGATGTCATTTGCACGCTACTGACAGTGCTGGTAGCTTGCTACGCAAGTTGCATTCGCATCTACTACTCCATTGGCAGAAATTACTTCTGAACATGACTTCAATGTTAAATTTGTTCTGAAGGTGGGAAAACATCCATGTTTATATAACTATAATTCACCCTTACATACGTGGATTGAGGTTTTAACGAAAAGTCTCGCTTCATTCCTATAAATGCCCTACAATAAACATTTATTTCATTGAAATGGTGGACCCAAAATCTTCTTTTAGATTGTTTTTTTTTATACTTTGTTACCGTGGGATTAAGTGGCAACAAATAAAAGTAAGGATGGGTTTATTATCTAGAAATAAAAAAATATTTAAGAATACTAGAATGTTACCGGACAGCAAAGCGCCCATAACATTTTTTACTCCAAATGTGCTAAGGAATAGCTTGTTAAAGTTTGTCGGGTACTTGCCGATACACCCTTTATATGGTATTAAGTGTCAGTAACAGTGGCGGTTTATGCCCTATCCCATTGGGAGTTAAATCGGAGATTAAGAATTTCCTATAGATATTCTATGTTTGTCTTTTCATATTATTTTTTTTTTCTCCATTAATTCCACACGGGAGGCCCTGAGGAAAATAATCTCCCTCGGGGCCTATAGAAATGATCAACTCTCAAAAAGCTGACATAATACAATATTATGTACATATTTTTTAATGTGTTACGATAAAATTCTAAAAATGAGTGTGTCAATGATGTGTTTTACTTTGTAGATTAGCATTTCTGTTGGCTGCCAGAAGAGAGGGCCCCCTAGCCGCCGTCCTCTATGCACAAGAGCATTTCCCACAATTTATTAATAAACACGAGAAAGGTAACTAAACTAAAAGTATAATAATTAGGCCCCGATGGTCAAGTTGATAAAGATGTTGTCCCAATAAGAGACCCCGAGTTGGATTCCCAGTTGAGACCTTTATCTTTTTTTTTTTCTATCTTTTTCATGTTTTGTTTAGATTTATTAGTATTATTTATTTATTTATTCATTTTTTGGGAAATCGACAGTTTACATTTAATCAGTTTGTACATAAGTGTTATTTAGTAAAATAAAACCAATTATGGATTTCCTCCTTGTGACTTTAATTGAGACAGCATAATTTAAATTTGTGAGAAAGATATGAATTATATAAAACGAAAAATTTACAAAACAATACATTTATAGCCATGGAGAGAGGTTGTAGATATAAATCAAATCATAATACTAGTCATTTCAACCAGGAAACCGGCTGGTTATTTCAACAAGGTGACACATGCACTGGCTGCCTTCGCAGGGTTGTCTGGCAACTGCACGAGTCCGTTGTGCATTCTTATCCAACAAACATATTTATGTTATTACATATATCCTATGCATTTCAACCAGGAAACCGGCTGGTTATTTCAACAAGGTGACACATGCACTGGCTGCCTTCGCAGGGTTGTCTGGCAACTGCACGAGTCCGTTGTGCATTCTTATCCAACAAACATATTTATGTTATTACATATATCCTATGCATTTCAACCAGGAAACCGGCTGGTTATTTCAACAAGGTGACACATGCACTGGCTGCCTTCGCAGGGTTGTCTGGCAACTGCACGAGTCCGTTGTGCATTCTTATCCAACAAACATATTTATGTTATTACATATATCCTATGCATTTCAACCAGGAAACCGGCTGGTTATTTCAACAAGGTGACACATGCACTGGCTGCCTTCGCAGGGTTGTCTGGCAACTGCATGATTCCGTTGTGCATTTTCATGCAACATACATAATTATGAAATATGTATTCGAATATTGAAATTGATTTCTAACAGAATTAAAGAAAAAAACTATGTGCATGAGAATATCGACCCCTCCTAATGAAAAACTAGCAACAAATAAATAATTAATATAAGCTTCAGAGGAGATCGTCTTGTCATTGATAAAATTGACTGTTCCGCTTCTGTGCCAAGAGCGCGTATTCGCGCATTCTTGGCCGACCTCAGCAGGCCAGCCATAGAAAAATAGCGCGTATTAATTTTTTGACTGAAACATTGTATTGAATTCTATGATTTCTTCAGAAGCCCGCGGAGAGCGGCAACGGACAGACGTCAGATCTGTGCCAGTATTTTTAACGGTTTCTTTCCTGGTGACATAATTATAGCTAGTGGTATTTTTAGTTCTCAAACCGTGAGGGAAATTTTGTGTTTATTTCTGATATTATTTTTCGTGACCAAAATATTATACCTTTTCAATACATCTATTTGAAATTCACTTTCGTTTTCTTGAATGTATGTATGAACTACCTGACATCCAATCGAGCTGAAACTCGGCAGATAGACTCGTTGTCGATGATAATGCATTGAAGTTGACATATACGCATTTATCTGAAAATTAATGACATTACAACAGTTAATATACGCAATAAATGTCGGTCCTACCAAATTGGGATTTGGCTCATTTGTTAGCGTGGTTGACTCCAGTCCTTGGGGAGGAAGATTTATTATTTAAAAATCTAGAAATATATTTATTAATAAAAACAGATGTATTTATAGCAAAAAAACTTCGTTATTCACAGATTAATTTTTTAAATCTCAAAATACTACTTGTTAATTGATGTTTTTATTCCGTGTTTACCTGAGTTAATGATTTATTTCTCATGGAAAAATGCTTTCCGTTTGTATTAATAATTACTAATGATGAGTTTTTATAGGTCCATTATTGAAAATGGGGAGTAAAAACAAAAACAAATATCCAAATGTAAGTAAGCTAAGAAAACGAAAAAATATTCTCAGGAAATGTGGACTCGCGTTATAGCAGTACAATAGGTGTGTAATCCAATTTACGGTTTTGTTTAGTTTTTATTTAATTAGACGAAATTTAGAAGGCAAAATTTGTTTATGTATTGTTATTGCGCCCGCACTACTAATTTCAAGATATAAAATTCTATAAATGTTATATCTCTGCTTACTAGCAGATTTCTGTGTGTGTTGGGAACTCTTGATGAAGTAAAAGGTTCTTTACAATAATATGTTTATTTATGTTACAATAATTTAAGTCTGGATTTTTCTACACTGTTTATTACCCGAGGGTTGGTAATTCTCTGTTTCTCGCAGCTTGAAGTCTGACAAGGATACCTCACAGGCAATTGCTACACTTGGCGACATCTGTCGGACTCTGGCGTAAGCTTTATGGCTGGTGCCATCTATCGCTTGAATATCCAACTTATTACCATACATTACACCCTCCCCGCCCTAATCTAAAACCCTAGGCTACAAAAATTACAATAGATCATTATCACAAGTGATGCTATATAAACAAATAAAAAGATTTTAAATATTTCACTTTAACACGATTTTACATTCTAAATTCCACAACAAAAGACATGATTTTAAATATTTCTGTTTCTCTGGGAGGGACCTTCAGGGCGCCTTGAAAGAAGTCTTCCGTCGCATGGTCTTGGTTGAGTACTAGGCTGCTCTCGATCTTCCATCGGTAATCTGAAATCAGGAGAACTCCACGTTAATGCAGATTTTGTTTAACTTTTTTTTCCCACTTTCTTATCTACAATACCTCTGACCCAGTAAAATTTATTCACCTGTCGAAAATCTTTGACTAGACATTTTTGTCCAATATGTAAATTTCCAATTTTAACTCCCTCATAATTCCTGATTTGATTATCTTGACTCATTTTGATATTATTGTTAGCTATTTTTTTCTGTTCTGATAAATCTTCCTGAATGGTTTTAGGGATTAAACTACTGAAAGTTGATTTCAGTCTCCTACCAAACATCAAGATTGCCGGTTCTAATCCAGTGTTACAATGTGGAGAATTCCGATAATCAGATAAAAATTCAAATAATCTATTTTTATAATTTACTTGAAAATTATTTCTAACCATAATTTTTTTTTTAAACTTTTCACAGTTTTTACTGCATTTTCATATTTCTACCCATTACTCTGAGGGTGCTTTACCGGAGAAGTTAAAAATTCTATGTTATTTTCTTTAAGAAACTCTTTAAATTCTACACTAGAAAATGCTGTTCCATTATCCGATACTAGGCAATCAGGGTTACCAAAATTAGAAAAAATTTTCCTCAACTCCTTAATTGTGTTACACGTGTCCGCCTTTGGGACTTCGAGGCAGTGTATCCACTTGGAAAATGCATCACAAATTACTAAAAACATTTTCTCTCCTATAGGCCCACAATAATCCACATGAACCCGACTCCAAGTTGAACCAGGGTTCGGCCAAACTGTCAAATGGCTCTTAGGAGGCGCCGGCCTTGATGCCGCGCAAGCCTCACATTTTAAAACAATTTTTTCAATGTCATTGTTCAGTGATGGCCACCAAAAATATGCTTTTTCTAGACCCTTCATCTTTACTATTCCTAAGTGAGATCTGTGTAATAACTCTAGCACTTGATCTTGCAAAGCACTCGGAATGACAATTCTATGTTGCCAGAAAAGGCAATCCTTGACTATAGTCAATTCATTCCTCTTTACCCAGAATCTCCACAGTACATTGTCTCGACCAACTCTTTTTGGCCAGCCCTGACGCAAACATGTTAAAACTTCCTGAATAACCGTATCTGTCTCCGTTGCTGTGGAAATGAGCTTGACATCGATGTGCTCACATTTATCTACATAAGCTACAAAATCTGATCCATAATCATCTTCCTTCGTGATTTTTTTGAATTTTTCTTAGAGAAGAGTGTGAGAGTTCATTTATAATATAGTTTTTCCTGAATTTAAAAAATATATATTAATTTGTGTCGATCCACAAATTGATAGATTGAATGAAGAATTATTAGTTCATATGAGATGGTTGTGAGTTGTTCCTCGATAATTTCTAATACTGAGATTTGTTTGCTATAAATGTTATTTGAAATTGCATTTAAAAATGATTTTATAATGATATAAGTACGCAAATTTGGTAAAGTGTATATAAGTTTCAAGGTGTAAGTTTCGCATGGTAGTTTATAAGTAATGTTAGTTAGATTTTCAAATATTGTCAGGTTATTTGTAATCCGGGAATGTTTGGCTTTCTTTAACCACTCAGAACATTAGAACGTCAAAAGACGTAAATATGATAATAGCGGTCAAGACATTAGAACGTCTTTTCACTTAAACGCGCGAGATTTTACAAAAATCGATTTATTTCCATCACTAGTATACGGATTGCCATGATTTAAAAAACAGAGTATCGATAATTAATAACGCTACGCGTCTGTATTCAAGAATGTCTATGGAAAGTAGAGGTGCATTATCTAAGCCGATTGGATCTGTCATCTTGTTCGTTCATAATTTATTGCGTTTCTAAATAATTTATTAAAAATATTTTAGTTTGGACGGTTAATATTTTGAGGTGACTAATAGTTTCTAATTATATTTCTTCAATATATAAAGTGTTATTTCTTTATGATACTCAGAAAAAAGTACATTTTTCACAGCTTTGAAATAATGGTAAGCGATTTTTAGATATTTTTGACGTTTTCATAAAATGTATATTTAGAAACGCAAATATTTACGTATTACAACACAATGCGATAGTGAATTTTATAATCTTTCCAAAACATTTTTTAGAATGAGGCTACGTTTCCCAAAACGTGAGTTATGAAGCTTTTAGCAAAACTCGTAAATAACACAAAAATTATCACGTTTTGACAGTTCGCAAAGGAACACATAGTAAATAAAAGTCTTTGTCTGAGAGGTTAAAAAAAATAATATTATTAACACTTCCGGCGGGAAGGGTAGTTTTACCTCTTATCCCTGTCCTATTTGAATTGAGAGAAAGGAATTGCTTTTCCGATAATTTTATACTAATATCTAGCTCTTTATAAGAAATAAAATATATATTAAAATACATACATTTTTTACAAATAAAAATCACTAAATGCTAAACACTGACATTAACTCCATTTTATGGAGTCTTATTTCAAAAGTAGGCTTTATTTCAGGTTAAAAAATTTGTTGGAGTATGGTGACAAATATATAGAAAATTTAGGTGATTTTGCACAAAAACGGCGCTATACAAATCATCCAAATATTATAATTTATTATTATAAAATTTCAATAAATATATGTATTATTTAAAAAGAAATAGCTGTTTAAAACTAAATTGAATATTCGAATAGGATTTTGTGATTGAAGTGTGTTATTATACATAATTAATATATATAATTTTAATAACGCTCTTGTTATTTTTTATGATTATTAATATGAATATATCGACAAAAAACATTAAATTACAGCATTTAAAATAAAAATATAACTGTGTAATTATATTCATTAATCCCTAAAGTTTAAGAATTCTTGGCAGTTGAAAGTCAGCGCGTTCACGACTGCTGTTCTCACAAAAACTCCGCTAGTATGTGCCCACCAGTTAAAAAGGGTTTTAACGAGCGTGCAGCAGGATCATCATAAGGAGATCCTGCCGGGAACTTTCTACCTATAGCAGGGACCTACTGCATGGCGACTCTCATTATTTTAAAATTCCTTGCCTCGTGCAGACAACGCAGATAATCTTAACGGAATGTGTAGCTCGATTATTATTTTGGAAGTTGAAAGAACAAAAATATTTTTGGCTTTCATATTCCTCTTAACCTCTCAGACAAAGACATTTATATACTATGCGTTCCTTTGAGAACTGTCAAAACGTAATAATTTTTGTGTTATTTACGAGTTTTGCTAAAAGCATCATAACTCACGTCTTGGGAAACGTAGCCTCATTCTAAAAAATGTTTTGGAAAGATTATGAAATCCACTATTGCATTGTGTTGTTATAAGTAAATATTTGCGTTTCTAAATATATATTTTTTGAAAACGTCAAAAATATGTAAGAATCGATAACCATTATTTCAAAGCTGTGAAAAATGTACTTTTTTCTGAGTATCATAAAGAAATAACACTTTATATATTGAAGAAATATAATTAAAAACTATTAGTCACCTCAAAATATTAACCGTCCAAACTAAAATATTTTTAATAAATTATTTAGAAACGCAATAAATTATGAACGAACAAGATGACAGATTCAATCGGCTTAGATAATGCAGTTCTACGTTCCATAGATATTGTTGAATACAGACTCGTAGCGTTATTCATTATCGACACTCTGTTTTTTAAATCATGGCAATCCGTATACTAGTGATGGAAATAAATCGATTTTTGTAAAATCTCGCGCGTTTACGTGAAAAGACGTTCTAATGTCTTGACCGCTATTATCACATTTACGTCTTTTGACGTTCTAATGTTCTGAGTGGTTAAGCAATTGTTTTCAAATTAATTGTCATTTTGTCCATTGAATGTCGAAAGCAACATGTGTTCCCGCCACCAGCCCGCATTTCCTTTTCCGTGTTCAATAGGAGGCAGTACTAGAGTACTGCTGTACTGCCTCCTATTGAACACGGAAAATGAAACACACAGCCAAGCCACGCCCCCGATAAATAAAACCTTAAAAGTTAACATGTTTGTGGCCGCTCCCAAGGAACAATTTGATACTTATATATAATGTTAATTCTGTTTTCAGAAATACAGAAAACAATGTGTTTGCTGGCTTACGAGGGTGGTGCCTTGCCAGTGAGCTACGGCTCGCTGCGAGACGAGGCGCTCTGGCCCGATGTCATTGAGGTGTTCCTGCGCGACGCTTGCGCTCTGCTACGCCTGCCACCCCTGAGGTTGTTTACAATTGTTGAATGGAATAATGGCATATGGCATGACAATGGTGTGGATATTCCGTTTTATGTAATGAATGGTGTTGATATCTTTAGATAATAGTTCTGTGAAACACAGAGGGCATTAGCAACATGTTTGTGGAATTACATACCAATATTTTAGGAATCTACAAATATGATAAATAACACTGCTATTCAAGGTCAAGGCCTACTGGTTGTCCACCATCTGTAATTATAATTAAGGACAATGAAAGCCAACAGATTGTGGGATATTGGATACAACAATTCATACATGGTGTGTTTCAGTCCGCTCCAGTCGGCTGTGAGCGTGGGCAGCCGCGTGCTGCCGGCTCTGCTGGACATCCGCATGAAGATGGCGCACACCCACCAGCACCATGCCTGGGCTGCCAAGGATGAATTACCAGTAAGTATTACTGGTATATTCATTAGACCAGTATAATTAAACCAATGCTGACTGATATTCTCTGGCAATGCTGGCTCTGTTGCAGGTGGAGGTGGAAGGCGGTGGTCACCACTCGGTGTTCGCATGCCCCATCCTGAGGCAGCAAGGCTCCGATCAGAACCCGCCTATGAGGCTCCTGTGCGGCCATGTCATTTCCAAGGATGCCCTAACCAAACTATGTCAGGGGATAAGGTACGCCATAGCATTCCACAATAAATACTAAAACATTAACAGAAGGAAGGCTAACCTTTGGTTTTGTAGAGGTGCTGTCAACTGAGTGGACATCTTCTCTAATTACTAAAAAAACCCTGAAAATGTACTGAAAACAGAGTTCATATTTTAGGTTTTCCTCCGCAATACATATATGTATTGGATGAAGTAATTACAATGTATAAATTAATTATTAAACCAACAGTGTACAGTAGCCAACAGCGCACATCTGGCCTGATGATGAACACTGTAACGCTTTACGAAACATTGGCCTAATCAAGAAGGAGGAAGCTCAACACTACAAAATACCCCAAAAATAAAACACAATAATTCACGGAATTTCTTTCCTTTCTCGATTTTTTTTGGTTAAAAGACTGAAATGTGCAAATAATTTTTTTTATTTTTTTGATTTTGGTTATTTATTACCTATTTGAATAGATACAGTACTCTCTCAGTAATCCCCCGCGCGATTATCCCTCAACAACTATAATCCCTTTTCTGAAATAATGTTGTAACCAACAAAAGTTGAGTTATTGATGGAATAATGTTGGGTATGTTATTTTGCATCTTTGAAGATACCCACCGGTCCTTATTTGGCCATATTTTGACCAACTTCCAAACACCCGTGAGATTACGCTGGCCAAAATGTGGGCGATTTGAAGAAGCGATAATTCTCATACAATCTGTTTGCATGCCCTCAAAAACAACCAGTATTTTAATATTTACTAGCTTTTTGCCCGTTGCAGGCAACTAATGGGTAAATGTGATAAGCGATCTGATGTTTGAATGTAGATGAGACGAAGAGTGTGGGACTACAAAATTTAAAAAAAGAAATGAATATTTTGAGAAAAAAATGTGCCAAGGAGCTTACTGATCATTTTTTCACCGAGCCGTTCGGGTTGTGTAGTTCAAGACGCGTAATTTGATACCCATATCGTATGTACGGTTTTTTGTCACCGACATTCTTCAAAAGTTGTTATTTTGGAAAAAGAATCGATCAATTAACACGCAAAATTTAAAAACTTTTAATAATGTAATATGTATGTTTGCATGTGAATGAAGCAATGAATGTGTGACCACAAATGTATTAAAATATATGTTTGTTTAGAAAGAAATTAATATTTTGAGAAAAAAAAGAGCCAAGGAGCTTACTGATAATTTTTTCACCGAGCCGTTCGGGTTGTGTAGTTCGAGACGCGTAATTTGATACGCATATCGTATGTACGGTTTTTTGTCACCGACATTCTTCAAAAGTTGTTATTTTGGAAAAAGAATCGCTCAATAAGGAAGTTGAGTCCATTTTTTTTATTTTTTTTTATCAATGTTCGCATTCAAACTTAAATACTGGTATTTTTTTTTTTTTTTTTAAAGTTTGTTTTCATAATTAAATTAATTCTCAAAGTTTAAATTTTATTAAGCCCGCCAAAACGAGCGGAATCCGAGCGGTAAGAGGCGGGTGTGGTGTGACGTCATTAGAACTGTGAAAACCACGTCGCATAAGCATTTTGTATCGAAAAATTTGTAATTCTTCAACAAGGAATTCCAGTAATTTTTTTACCAATGTTAACCGTCTATTAGAATTGATGTTATTAAAAAAAAAAGAAAATTGATTAAGATTTCATAGTTAAATTAATATTTTAAGTTAGAATATTTGCTTTTCTCGCCCAGTACGGTACTTGTACGGTATTGCCGTCGCTACTTGTTGACGTTCCCCGCGCGAATTCAGGACCACCGCGCAGAAAAGTAAAGACCAATAGTAAAATAACGGTTTACAGCCCAGTTCACTGTTTGACTTTTCTGGGCGGCCGGCGGCCTGAAGTGTATCACATGCTATGTGACATGAATAATAATAAAAACTTCTAAGTTATGCAATAAACAACATATTATTATAAAGCACTCTACGAATATGTATCTTTAGAAATCCATTTCATATAATAATAACAACAAATACGTACATATATTTGACAAACCCAAATAAATCTTTGGCCTATACACCTCTCTCATCTAAACCGACCATCTCTCATGTAATAGAAAGAGATGCACCATAGGTGATCTGTTGTACGTACAATCACGACACATGTGACGTCAGAATTCTTTCGACCAATCGTGGAGCGTATATAGTCAATTGCTATTCAATGCTTTTTCAAGAACGTTTAACTAATTCTAAGAATAATAATATAGAAATATATTTATATATTTAGAATCGATATTTTTTGATCTACATGAACATATTTTTTATAAGTCAAAATATTTTTTACTCAACTTCCTTATTAACACGCAAAATTTAAAAACTTTTATTAATGTAATATGTATGTTTGCATGTGAATGAAGCAATGAATGTGTGACCACAAATGTATTAAAACATATGTTTGTTTAGAAAGAAATGAATATTTTGAGAAAAAAAAGTGCCAAGGAGCTTACTGATCATTTTTTCACCGAGCCGTTCGGATTCTGTAAGTCGAGACGCGTAATTTGATATCCATATCCGATGTACGGTTTTTGTCACCGACATTCTTCAAAAGTTCCAGCGAGTTTTATTTAGGAAAAAAACATCGCTCTACAAACATGTAAAATGTAAAAACTTTTATTGGAAAAATTTATATAAAAAAAAATTCTTCAAACTTAATATATTTAAAAAAAAAAATTACCAAAAAAATATATTCATAACGCAATTAGGTACCTACTCGTTAAAAAATAAAGAGATAAAAACTTAAAATATGAATGGCTCCCGGGGCGACGGTACCCATGCCCGCCTCTCAAATTTATTACAAACACTCAGACTGGAAAAACTTTTGATTAAAAAAATGTTTATTTTACAAAACAATTAACATCGCTTCACCCTATATAACTTCTGCGCTCCTGGTAGAAATTATAAAATTGCGGGACGCTATTGATGTAGTTTTTCACTACGGGGCGACGGTACCCGTGCTAAATTATTTTCCCCAACTTTATTTCGTTAATAATTAATACATTTTATTTCATTCAAAAGCATTATCGATTTTCAAAAGATAAGCCACCAAAGTAAGTACCTACACAGATCTTATCGTTTCTTTGAAGTAACATCATTATGTAATAAAACATCTCTTCGGTGCTTGTCTATGATTGGCTGATTTCTGATTGACCAAAAGCCCGACTGTTAGCATTTTTTGTTAAAATAGCAAATGTCAAAACTTTAGCCGGTTATTGTGAGACATTTTGAACCGAGCGCCATATGTAGAACGGCCGATTAACGTTCCTAAACCTTCGGAGGATGAATTTTTTCGATAATTTTAACCGTAGACTGTGCCTTTTTGACGGAATTGAATCATCAGGTAGACCGTGTTGATTTTATAAAAAATCGTACCACGTGGTTTCGTGTTGACCACATGACTAATTTTTGTCCAATGATACCATTATGCAAAGAAAAACAATTCCACTTAAATTAAAAATGTTTCCCGATAAATGAGGAAATTCGTAATATTTATCGTGAAATTAAAATTTATTTTTCGTGAAATTTAAAAAAAAAATCAACGATACCTGATTAAATCAGACACGACGCTCGATCAAAATCAATCGTCTTTTTAATTTGCGTTAGAGTAATGCTTAAAACGAAACATTTTCGAGCAAAAAGGCGCAGGAATTTTTTTTTTAATGATTTTGCGTTCGGCGTGCGTTCGAAATTGAATAAAAATATAAACGGTGAAGGAGAAAAAGTTTTACAGATCGGTGGCGATCGATGAAAACGAAACATTGAGAAAATGCACCAAAATTTGGCCTTTTCGAAACCGTGCGTGTTGCAACACTCGAGGGGAAAAGTTGATTTGTCGCCTCAACTCTCAGTGCTATTAGGCAATATTAGTTTGGTTTTCACAAAAGTTGGTTTTCTCGAAGGTGAATTGAATGCCTACAGGAACATTTCACCTAATCATTCCAAAAATTTGTCAACTACCAACATCGAAACGGAACAACTAACAGGAATTTGCGAAACTTTGAACGAAATGGACGAGAGGAAATCGCGATCTAAAAATGTAATAATGTTCAATGTTCCTGAAAGCTCGGGCAATTCTCAAACTGCAACAATGAGCGAAGATCTGAATAATGTCAAGAATATTCTTAACAATGTTGATAATGTAGATACCTCGCTAATTAAAGTGTATCGATTGGGTAAGAAGGACACTAATAAAACACGCCCCATCAAGGTCGAACTGTCCGATAAATATCAAGCCAGAACTGTTCTACAGAAAAAAGGAATACCGTATGGAAATGTAATTATCAAGACCAAGAACGACTTAACAATGCTTCAACGGCAAGAAGTACAAAACTTGTGGAAGGAGCTGGAGGATCGAAAAAGCAAGGGAGAAAATAATTTAACCATCAAATATATCAACAATAGACCCAAAATTATAACAAATATACCAAAAAACTTATAACCGCGCCACGTTACATCTTCTACCAGAACGTCAGGGGACTTCGGACTAAACTCAGTGACTTTAGAACTAATGCACCCACCATCACACAAGACATCATCATACTCTCTGAGACCTGGCTGGAACCATCGATATACTCAGCGGAGCTCGGTCTACCTAACCACAGTATCTACCGAGTTGACCGAAATCGGAACACCAGCTCCAAATCAAGAGGAGGAGGCGTCCTGATAGCAGTAAATAAAAAAATTTCATCGAAATTATTAAAAAACAAAAACAATGATGTTGAGCAAATTTTTGTAATGTTAAACGAGAAATCCAAAAAAACTATCATCGGATGTGTATATATTCCACCAAATTCTAATATAATAATGTATAAAAATCACTGTGAAGATGTCGAGCTACTCAAATCTAACCACCCTAATCACAATATTATTATTTGCGGTGATTATAACCTACCTAATTGTAAATTTAATGATTTGGATTACTTACCATTAACGGCGTGCGAGAGAGAAATCTTAGACATGTCGAACTATTTAGGTCTATTTCAATGTAACAATGTGCCGAATTGTAGTAATCGGACACTTGATTTAATTTTCTCTACTGATGAGGATATAAAAGTCTATGAGTCAGCCGAATCCTTTGACCCAATTGATAATCACCACCCTCCACTAACAATACTATTACCTATTACAATAGAGTGTGACCCCCTAATTAAAAATTGTAGTCGTAATTTCATTAATGCTAATTACCAGGACATTAATCATGCACTTAACAAAGTAAATTGGTCTGTTCTCAAGGAAGGTGATCTCAACTATAGCGTAGAACTATTTTACTCTCAACTTAATAGTATCATCTCCGACACAATTCCTCTAATTCATCATAAAGTACGAAAGTATCCGATATGGTTCAGCAAAGAATTAATTCAGTTAATTTTTATTAAAAAAGAAACACATAAAAAATATAAAGAACACAGAACAATTCCCAACTATATGGCATTCAATAATATTAGAAGAGATTGCAAAAAAATGACAAAAAGATGTTATAAAAATCACATTAATTCTGTTGAGAACACGATACTTCATGATGTAAAATACTTTTGGAAATACACAAAATCATTGAAAAACAATGATGCTGGTATTTCTGGTAATATACGTTACAGACAAAATAGCTCCAGTAAAATTTATGAAATTGTTAACATGTTTGCTGATTACTTTAAGGACGTGTATGAACCTGATATTCCAGATGACTTAATTCCTTACTTCAATACGGATTTAAATTTACACTTATCGCAAATACACATTGATATTGAAGACATTATAGTCTGTATTAAATCACTTGAACCTAAAACAAGCTCGGGACCTGATAAGATTCCTTCCATCTTACTTAAGAATTGTGTCCAAAGTTTATCT
The DNA here is from genome assembly GCA_026573805.1 of Hesperophylax magnus. Classification (NCBI taxonomy): domain Eukaryota; kingdom Metazoa; phylum Arthropoda; class Insecta; order Trichoptera; family Limnephilidae; genus Hesperophylax; species Hesperophylax magnus. The sequence goes on from JAIUSX010000026.1 coordinate 151,950, forward strand.
GTTCCGCTTAATATACTGTTTAATAAGTCACTCTCCACAGGACACTTTCCAAAATTATGGAAACTTAGCTACTTAACTCCTGTATTTAAAAGTGGTGATAAATCCTTTGTTGAAAATTATCGGCCTATCTGTATTCAATCGTCTATACCTAAACTATTTGAGAAATTGATTCTTAAGAAAATCAGCTTCTTTGTAAACTCTTGTATCGCAACTTGTCAACACGGCTTTATCTCCGGCAGATCAACTTTGACTAACCTAACATTATATGAAAATTTTATTTCCAATGCACTTGCCAACAAACAACAAGTTGATTCTATATATACCGACTTCAGTAAGGCGTTTGATAAGGTCTGTCATAAAATCCTCATTAATAAACTTTTGAAACTCGGAATTAATGGAAACCTTTTATCTTGGTTTAAGAGTTACTTACTTAGGCGTCAGTTAACTGTCTGTATTAATGATCACTTATCCTACATGTTCGAAGCTACCAGTGGCGTACCCCAGGGTTCGCATCTTGGTCCTATACTTTTTAATTTATTCATTAACGACGTAACAAACATATTCACCCGTGTTCTCATTCTAATGTTCGCTGATGATATGAAGATATATAGAATTATTGACAATATAGAGGACTGTCTAACACTTCAATCTAATATTAATAGCTTTAACGATTGGTGTCTTAAAAACAAATTAACACTTAATGTAAAAAAATGTCAACTTATGAGATTCCACAGAAAAAAAAAACCATTGTTGTTCACCTACTTTCTCAATAATCACCCCTTATTATCTGTTGATGTAATAAGAGACCTTGGTATAACCTTTGACACTAAATTAACTTTCATTAAACATATTAATAATCTAACCAGTAAAGCAATGCAAATGTTAGGTTTTGTCTTACGGATTTCAAAGGATTTTAAAAATTTAAAAACTGTCAAATTACTTTACACTTCACTTGTTAGAAGCCAACTAGAATTTAACACCACCATTTGGAGTCCTTATTACAGTGTACATGAGAATTCCCTTGAGCGCGTCCAACATAAATTTTTACGTTATATTAATTTTAAATTGGGAATACTCATCGAAAACATTAATTACCCCTCTCTGTTACATTTATTGGGACTCGATACATTAAAAGAAAGAAGAATTTGTTTTGACCTATTTTATTTATTTAAAATCATTTCCAACCTGTTGAACTCCCCTGAACTTCTTTCGCTAATATGTTTCCGTGTACCTAGTCGATCAGTTCGTTTCAAATTACCTTATCACTGCAACAATACAGGATCTAACGCTGAACTCAATTCCATAATGAATCGCCTACATGTACTTGGTAATAAATATGTTTTGGATGAATCTATAAACATTGCTAGTTTATCCTCATACAAACACCACCTAATTAAAACTGTATGTCAGCGCTTCTCTGATTGAATATTACCAAATACAGTTTTAAAGTATTAGTTTATCCGGGATTTATTGTAAATTAATTGTTTATATATTTATATATACACATTGTTGCATTGTATTTATAATAACCATTTCTATTGTTCTCTTTTATGTATTTTGTATTTATATTTTTTTATCTATGTATATTCTGTATTTATAATAAGTAAAAAAAAATGTTATTCTTTTGTAAAAGCCGCTATAATCGGCGTTAATAAATAAATAAATAAATAAATAAATAAAAAATTTTCGGTGGTGTGCATTTACAAGAATATCGTGTATTATTTAAAATACCAGAAATAAAATCACTTATTTTAGAACTTCCTTGTGGCTGTACCTCTAATAGAAAGATGTGTAAAGAGAAAATAAATTCAATTTAACCTTTGGTGTGCCAGGAAATTCCAAGCTTTTTTGAAAAAAACCGCGCGCAAATTACTCTCCTGCCTTTTGGTCAAACATCCGTTTAAAAACAAAGAAATTGTTTATTTTGCGATTGTTTTCTGTTTATCAGATAATGTATCTTATTATTCATATATATTACATGATAATATTGTTGCAAGTTTTCCCAGAATAGCTAACTTTAACAAAAAAAATGTATAAAAATTTTCCACTTAAAATTTTTTTTGTGTCGTATTATATAAGTATATGATAACAATTCTTCCAGATTTCGGTAGTTTATACAACTGTTGTTACTAATAATATTATTTTGTACAAGAAACCTGTAAATAAATACATAATACTAAAAATATAATTATTCATTTTGACGTAAAATTTTGACATTTCTACGATAAACTTACAAAGCTAATTTTCATCACTTTTCTTGGGTGAAATATTATAAAAATTACATCAAAATAATGTAGATAAAACTATCTTTCTGATGATACCTCAAATCTATTATGTCCACAATCAATTTATATCAAAAATAATGAAAGAAGTAAGAGGTTACCTTACAAGAATTCGCGGTGTGTTTGCACTGCTGTGGTTTCGGTTGCCGACAATGGCTGCCGACAGCCGTGTACAGATATGTTTGAAAGAACAGGGTGACAAAAAAATCATGACTCGGGGAATAAAAATAAAATTTGCTAATATTTTTTTATTAATATTTATTTATTTATTTAAATACGTTTTTTTTAAAATTCAGATACTGTGTGGTTCAAAATAAATTTCATCATATTTATTTCAGTTTTAGAACAGGTTCATGAAACACGTTTTTTTAATCTTTAGTCGAGAGACTGCGAAAAAAATCATTTTTCACATACATAAATTTATTATTATAATATTCAAATTTTTAGACACTGTTTCTGTCCTCCTCAAAAGTGGAAGATACAATGAATGGAAACGAAAATTCAAACAATGCAAAGATGCACAATGCACTTGTTTCAGTAAACATTTTTATTCAAATAATGCACAAATACACCCATTCAATAAATAATTAAAACCATAAATAACAACAACCAGTACCAAATTACAATCACAGATAACAAAATCCAAGTAACAAATGATAACACACATTCAACAAATAACCAAAACCATAAACAACAACACATAAGTAACAAATAACAACCGCAACCAACATTTTTTATTTTATTTTTTTTTTATTTATTCACATTTAAACCCGCTAAACTACTTATGTAGTTTGTCAGCAGGGACATAGAGACAACATTTATACACTCATAAGATACAATTTGAAAGGTACATAATTACATAAATTGGTTACATTGCAGAAAAGTTTAAATAGCAGCATAAAAGCCTTATATAATAAGCAAGTAAAAATAAATGTATGAACAAATTAGTATTATCAACAAGTACATCAATAGTTTCATAAATAGAGGTAGGTAGTCAGGTATTACAAAATAATTGTTTTTTCATTTTCTAAGAATATGAATTCCATTTCAGGGGCATCAGTATAGATCATTATTATCCAATAACCATTTCCTTAGATTATATTTAACATGAGCAGTATACATGTTATTATTTTTAATTGTCATTGGTAATAGGTTAAAAATTTTGGGTACTATATAGTTTAAAGTTCTTTCACCATATTTATTAGTACATTTCGGAACTACCAGTCCTTCATTTTGAGTGAATCTTGTGTTATGTTTATGGCAAACTCTTTCCCTATACAATGAATCAGACAATATAACATGTTGACTTACAATATTATAAAACAATAATCCTCTGACAGGTAAAATATTCAGAGACTTGTATATTAATTTAATGTTACTTCTGTGTTGATTGTCATATTTATGGATTAACAATTTTATAATGGAGTTTTGTAATGTTTGTATATAGCTTATATTAGTTTTACAAGAATGTCCCCAAGAAGTAATTCCATAACGTATAGTGGATTCAGCCAGAGATAAGTAGATTAACTTTAAAGTACTTATAGGCACGAAATATTTTATTTTATAAATCCTACCCACAATAGCTCGTAGACGTTTACAAACATTAGCAATTTGTACATCCCATTTCATGTAGCAGTCAATAGTAACACCCAAATATACATAACTTTTGACAAAATCAATGTTTTCACATGAACAGGGCTGTGCAACATTTTTATGTATGCAGTCAAATGTGTGTGTATATAATGAAGGAATTACATTACATCTGGCGTGTGGAGATCTGATGTGCATAATTTTAGTTTTTTTGGCGTTTATAAAGAGGCCTGCATCATGCGACCATTTCAGTAGGGCAATAAAATCATGTTGCATAAGGTTCATTGCAGTAACCAGATCTTCGTGCGATATTACGAGCGCCGTATCGTCTGCATATACAAAATGTTTAACGAATGAAAACAATTTTCTCATAATTGAGACATAAATAATGTAAAGGGTTGGCCCTAGAATTGACCCCTGTGCAACACCTGTTGAGATATATTTTCTTTTGCTAAATTTTTTAAGAATTTTTACTCTTATTTGTCGATCAGTTAGTAAATTTTTTAATAAAACTAGCAGCTTTCCTCTAATTCCTATTGCCTCCAGTGTTTCTAATAGTTTATTTGTATCAATGGTATCAAATGCCTTAGAGTTATCTATGAATAAAACCAACACTTGTTTTTTTAGATTTAATTCATAATTTATGTGATTTGAAAATTCCTGAAGCAGCATTTCCGTACTTTTTTTTCTTTTGAAATCCATATTGGTTGGGATCCAACAAAGAGAAAGATTCTAGATATTTATTAAGTTTTATGGAAATGTATTTTTCAAGTATTTTTTCTAGGGCTGGCAATATGCTTATTGGCCTATAATTTTGAATATCTGTATGTTTGCCCCCTTTGTAAATTGGCCTAATGATGCTACTTTTTAGTTCATCTGGTATTACTGCTTGCGATAAAATTAAATTGATAAAGTGTGTTATAACAGGCCCTAAAATATTAATATGTGTCTTAATGTCAAACATTCGAATGTTGTCAATCCCTGGTGACTTTGAATTGTTTAATTTGCTAACAATAATATTGATTTCTTGGCAGGTAGCTCTGGGTAGGTACATACTATGTTGCACTTCATTCGGCCTGACGGTCATTGCTAAATAATCACATTTATGTATCATAGAGCTAACACTATTTGTAAAATATTTATTCGTATTAAACATATATTTAGAGATTATTTCGTCACAACTACTAATAATTTATTTATTTCATCCCAAGTTTTTTTTGTATTTCCAAAATAATTTTTGAATTTATTGTTAAAAAAGGTAGACTTACATTTAATAATTTCTTTTGTCACCTTATTTCTGAAAGTTTTATATTACAATTCAAAGAATTGATTGCTAGGAAAATTCTTCCACCTTTTGTACAATGAATCTTTTTTTTTAATGTTTTCTAAGATATTAGAAGTTATCCAAGGTTTTATTGACAGAGGTCTTTTTTGGGTTTATAATTCATAACGATTTTACTCTGTTCATACAAATTCTTAAAGTTGTTTTTAATTTTACTATATAGTATATTGCAATCTTGTTCCTCAAGCAAGGAGTGCCACTTAAAATTATGAATGTTTTTGTCGATTTTGTTTTGCGATAAAAACGAAATTCTTTCCCCGTGTTCTGGGGCTTCTTTCCTTGCACTATATTTAATATTAACTGCAGTTAAAAAGTGATCCGCTATAGTAATATTATTACATACACATGAGGAAAGAGAATCGCTTTGTTTACATCCACTGTTAAATCGGACAAATATGTGGTCTAAACAAGTACGAGTAACTTTTCCTGCTAAAACTGCTTCTCTAGTTAAGTCACAAATACATTTGATTAAATAATTATCCAACATTATATTTTCATATGCCATAAATATTAATATTAATATATTAATATTGACAATTTAACAAGTCTAGATTAATATCTCCTATAAGTAAAACATTTTCTTTGGGGCTTATAGTATGCAGAATGGCAGATATTTCATTAAGAAATTGTGGTTGGCTAGAGTTGGGGGGGCGGTATATTGCTATGATGTTTAAAATACTCTTGTTTGGAAGTGTCATAGAGCCAAGCACACATTCAAAATGATTTGTTTCTATTGTTTTCTGTTGAAATGTGAATTCATTTCGAACATATAGCAATATACCTCCTCCAGATTTTTTAGTTCGGCAATAGTTGTAACAATTAAATCCAGGAATATTATACAGACAGACAAGATTCGGTGTTATAGCCGTTTCACATAACATTAACACATGAATATGCTTCCAACAAGTATTTAAGTAGACATTCAAAGTATCCCAGTATTTATAAATCGATCTAACATTCAACTGAACAATATTAATATTTTCCATATTGTAGTTGCTATGAAACTTTAGCCAATCACAGAAATTATGAGTATTTTCGTAATCTACCTCGTCATCTTCTTCAATGTAATTAGATGCCATAATCAATGGTTGCAAAGTCCTTGGCAAGGGCAGCCTTGTAGGCCGGGCAGGAGTCCTTGTCTCCAGTCGGATGTGCAGCGGGCTTCCCAAATCTTGTACAGGTGGCGCAGACAGGCTCGGCGGCGGCTTTTGGGCAGTTTATCCGGGCGTGACCTTCGCCTGCGCAGTGTCCACATCTTTGCTGGTCCTTGCAAAACTTGAAGGAATGTCCGATCATTTGGCACTTGGAGCACACTGTAAGTCCAATGAAGTCACGAACACGGCACACATTCCAGTCCACAAAGACTTTCCCCTGCTCCACCAGCACGTGACGAATGTGGGCAGGAACCTCGAAGACCCGGTGGCAAGTTGATCCAGTTCGAGCGCCAGCAAGGTGACTTAGCTTGCAACTTTTTACTGCGAAATCTAGGCCTGCTTTGTCCTGGGCTCCTGCTAAGGCATTTTTTAGGAAGCACTCGTCCGTTAGGTCACGAGGAACGTTGAAGAAGATCACCCTTGGAAGCCGTTTTGTTGGTAATCGAGCGCTTAGAGTGTCCGAGTTTGCTAGACATGGGGTTTTCAGTATTTTATCCTGATCTTCTTGTGTTGCAGTATGGATTACAACGCCTTTGTTTCGGATACTCCTAATGCCCGTCACACGGATTCCAAGTTCTGATCGGTCGTAATGTATCTTTTAGTAGCTGTTTCATATCGTCGCTATCTTTTGTAGAATCCAGCTTTGGGAAGATGCATACAGCAGGTTTGGAGGTCCCAACGTTAAGTCCTGAGCGGTTGATTGATGGTATCATCTTCTGTGGGCCATTTTTCACAATATCGGCAAACGATAGGCTTGCTTCCGTGGCATCGGCTACTCTACGCATCACTGGTCCTAGATCCGACTCCAACTGCAATATTTTTTCTAACCTGTGTTGGTTTTCTGCTTTTTCAATCGCGATCTCTCCCTTTACCACTATTAATTTGGCATTGACTGTTGCCAGATCAGCTTTGAAGCCCTCTCGTTCCAATAAAAGCTGTGAAACTGATCTGAATACAGCGGATACATATGCGCTTATCCGCAGTTGTTGGTCCTTTGAGACTCTTGACTGCTTTTCAGCAAGGACATCTTGGAGTGCTCTTAGACTTGCTTCAGTGTCGTTCAGTATCTGGACTGAGGACACTGGGATTTCACTCTCATTTTCAGACACGTCGGAATAGTCCGATGCTCCGTCAGATTCCTCATCTTCAACCACTGGAGAAATCATTCCCGAGGCCTTTTTTTGTGATGGGGACGTCATCTTGTCCAGCATTCTTTTTTTACGCCGATGGCAGCATTCATCAGGCATCGGTGGGATGGACATTTCAATGAGAACAAACACACAATCTTAGGTTGTTTTAAAACTTTCGATAAAAATGTTTAGAATCCGCTAGAATAGTATTATCTTATTACTGTTTTATCAAATAAAATTTTTTGGCACTTAAATTTTCCATATAAATACTGTTTGCACACGAATTCGGAGGTTTTTTTTAGTTTTTTTGCAAGAGCAAAATGTAAACACGAACTGCTGTCACTGCGATTATTGTTACGATGATATATTCAAAGAACAATAACATTATAACGCTCATCGACGGTTAGATGAGTTCCTGGTTCATAATATTTTATACAAGCTGCAACAAACTGATCAGAAATTGACCGAATGGCTTCTAACTTATCCCCTGACTCTTCGATCCTCGCTGTCCTTGTGTTTTTGTCATCGAAACGTATATTGCTAAAAATATAGCGGAAGCGATCTCTAAAGGGAAAAAATGCTGCCGGAATAAATCCTCGGTAGTCCAAAGTTCGCTTAGTTCTAACTTTCGGCCGCGATTTCTTCCTGAAGCCAAAAGAACTCCAAAAATTGCATACATTTCTGTCTTCGTAATGTTAGGAAAGCTGGAATTTTTCGGATTGAGCTGACGGAATTTATTCGTATTTTCAATAATTTCATTTGAAATAAACAAATCAAAAGCATCTCTGATGGATACTATATTCTGGCTACCGTTTTTCAATCCAGGGGTAGAAGAAATAATGTTATGGCTTCTGGTACGTGAGCTGGCTGGTGGCGCAGAATTCCATCGGAATCCGGAATTCGACACGTATAAATGTTGATCTGCAACGGATTCACTCGAATTTCCTACACTAACTTCATTATCACTTCCATTTTCACTTTCAGATATATCCTCTAATAATATTTCTTCCGGATCACTTTCAAATTCTGGATCTAATGTTTCGAATTCCAAGTCGCCATCATCACTGATCTCACTATTCGAACTGTTAAGTAGCTTTTCGATCTCATTATCAGATAAATAATTTTGCTTTGCCATTGCGTTCGTACGGTACGAAAAAAAAAAATTAAAACAAAGCCACAAACAAAAATCACAATACTAGAAATGTGCCCGAATGGTTGACAACATCTGCGCAGGACTGTGAGAGACAAAGACGGAAGGACAGAGCAAGAGATATGCTGTTTCGTCAGCTGCTCGAATTCAACTCTAGAAGAAATGGAGTTTTTGCGTGTTTTTATACACAATTATTCTTATAACTTTTTTAAAACGTGTCCGATTTTAATCATTTTTTCACCGAGCCGTTCGGGTTGTGTAGGTCGAGACGCGTAATTCGATACCCATATCGTATGTACGGTTTTTGTCACTGACACTCTTGAAAAGTCCCAGGGAGTTTTATTTTGGCAAAAGCATTGCTTTATAAACACGCAAAATGTAAAAACTTTTAAATTAAAAAATGTTTATAAATGTAATATGTATGTTTGGAGTCGAGGTGTTAATAGGGTGAAGCGATGATAATTGTTTTGTAAAATAAACATTTTTTTTTATCAAAAGTTTTTCCAGTTTGAGTGTTTGTAATATAATCATTTTAATTTGGGAGGCGGGCATGGGTACCGTCGCCCCGGGAGCCATTAATATAGTGAAAAACTACATCAATAGCGTCTCGCAAATTTATAATTTGTACCAGGATCGCAGAAGTTGGATATGGTTAGCCTGGGAGCCATTCATATTTAAAGTTTTCATCTCTTTATTTTTTAACGAGTAGGTACCTAATTCCATTTTTTCGGTAATTTTTTTTTTAAATTAAATTAAGTTTGAAATTTCAACTTTTTTCCTCCATAATGAAAATTCTTATAAAGCCATTTCTGCCAAAAAGGACGCTGTAATCTACCAGGAGCACAGAAGTTTGGGAAAGTAATTTACTATTAAAAACGGTTTATTTAATTGTTTTTTTTTTTTAATATAAATTTTTTCAATTAAAAGTTTTTACATTTTGCGTGTTTACAAAGCAATGTTTTTTTCCAAAATAAAACTCCCTTGGACTTTTCAAGAGTGTTGGTGACAAAAACCGTACATATATTTTAATACATTTGTGGTCACACATTCATTGCTTCATTCACATGCAAACATACATATTACATTTATAAACATTTTTTAATTTAAAAGTTTTTACATTTTGCGTGTTTATAAAGCAATGCTTTTGCCAAAATAAAACTCCCTGGGACTTTTCAAGAGTGTCGGTGACAAAAACCGTACATACGATATGGGTATCGAATTACGCGTCTCGACCTACACAACCCGAACGGCTCGGTGAAAAAATGATCAGTCAGCTCCTTGGCACCATTTTTTCTCCAAATATACATTTTTTGAATAAAAGTTTTTGCTTTTCGCGTGTTTATAATAATATTAATTTTCGCAGGCGGGCATGGGTACCGTCGCCCCTGGAGCAATTCATATTAAAAGAGTGATCCCTTTATTTTTTTACGAGTAGGTACCTTATTTTTAAGGAAAGTTGTTTAATTTAAGTGGAAATGTTTTTCTTTGCATAATGGTATCATTGGAAAAAAATTTGTCACGTGGTCACTCAAAACCACGTGGTACGCTTTGTTTATCAAAATCTACATGGTCAACCTGATTAAAAATTTTCGAAAAAAAATGTCGTCTTAAGGTTTAGGAACGTTAATCGGCCGTCCTACAAACGGTGCTCGGTTCAAAATGTCTCACAATAACCGGCTAAAGTTTGACATTAGCTATTTTAACAAAAAAATGCCATTTTAAAACAGTCAGGCTTTTGGCCAATCAGAAATCAGCCAATCATAGACTAGCAGCGAAGTGTTGTACTATTATTTTAGGGTTGTGAATTCAAAGAAACCATAAAATCTGTGTAGGTACTTACTTTGGCAGTTTATCTTTTTAAAATCGATAATGCTTTTGAAAGAAATAAAATTAAGTTTGGTAAAAATAATTTGGCACGGGTACCGTCGCCCCGTAGTGAAAAACTCCATCAATAACGTCACCCAAATTTATGATTTATACCAGGAGCGCAGAAGTTGGGTAAGGTTAGCCTGGGAGCCATTCATATTTAAAGTTTTCATCTCTTTATTTTTTAGTTCATCTGGTATTACTGCTTGCGATAAAATTAAATTGATAAAGTGTGTTATAACAGGCCCTAAAATATGTTTATAATAATATTAATTTTCGCAGGCGGGCATGGGTACCGTCGCCCCTGGAGCAATTCATATTAAAAGAGTGATCCCTTTATTTTTTTACGAGTAGGTACCTTATTTTTAAGGAAAGTTGTTTAATTTAAGTGGAAATGTTTTTCTTTGCATAATGGTATCATTGGAAAAAAATTTGTCACGTGGTCACTCAAAACCACGTGGTACGCTTTGTTTATCAAAATCTACATGGTCAACCTGATTAAAAATTTTCGAAAAAAAATGTCGTCTTAAGGTTTAGGAACGTTAATCGGCCGTCCTACAAACGGTGCTCGGTTCAAAATGTCTCACAATAACCGGCTAAAGTTTGACATTAGCTATTTTAACAAAAAAATGCTATTTTAAAACAGTCAGGCTTTTGGCCAATCAGAAATCAGCCAATCATAGACTAGCAGCGAAGTGTTGTACTATTATTTTAGGGTTGTGAATTCAAAGAAACCATAAAATCTGTGTAGGTACTTACTTTGGCAGTTTATCTTTTTAAAATCGATAATGCTTTTGAAAGAAATAAAATTAAGTTTGGTAAAAATAATTTGGCACGGGTACCGTCGCCCCGTAGTGAAAAACTCCATCAATAGCGTCACCCAAATTTATGATTTATACCAGGAGCGCAGAAGTTGGGTAAGGTTAGCCTGGGAGCCATTCATATTTAAAGTTTTCATCTCTTTATTTTTTAACGTGTAGGTACCTAATTGCGTTATGTATATATTTTTTCGGTAAATTTTTAATAGTAGGTGCAGGTACCTACACAGATGGTACCGGGTAGAGGTCCTAGGTAGGGAGGTACTGAGAGCGTGTTTTAGCCCGTTTTCTAGGTTAGGTCCGTAGTGTTGTTATATAACGTATGGATTTATAATTAAAAAAAAACGATCTAATCTGTTCAGGTACTTTGGCAGTTTATCTTTTTGAAATCGATAATGCTTTTGAACGAAATAAAATAAAGTTTGATAAAAATAATTTGGCACGGGTACCGTCGCCCCGTAGTGAAAAACTACATCAATAGCGCGACGCAAATTTATTAGTTATACCAGGAGCCCAGAAGTTGGGTAAGGTTAGCCTGGGAGCCATTCATATTTAAAGTTTTTATCTCTTTATTTTTTAACGAGTAGGTACCTAATTGCGTTATGAAAATATCTTTTCGGTAATTTTTTTTTTTAAAATTAAATTAACTTTGAAATGACAACTTTTTTCCTCCATAATGATAATTCTTATAAAGCCATTTCTGCCAAAAATTACCTCGAGGACGCTGTAATCTACCAGGAGCACACAAGTTTGGGAAAGGTATTTAATATTAAAAACGGATTATTTAATTGTTTTTTTTTTAATATAATTTTTCCTTTAAAAGTTTTTACATTTTGCGTGTTTATAGAGCAATGTTTTTTTTTCCAAAATGAAACTCCCTGGGACTTTTCAAGAGTGTCGGTGACAAAAACCGTACATACGATATGGGTATCAAATTACGCGTCTCGACCTACACAACCCGAACAGCTCGGTGAAAAAATGATCAGTTAGCTCCTTGGCACATTTTTTTCTCAAAATATTCATTTCGTTCTAAACAAACATATATTTTAATACATTTGTGGTCACACATTCATTGCTTCATTCACATGTAAACATACATATTACATATATAAACTTTTTTTTATTTAAAAGTTTTTAAATTTTGCGTGTTTATAGAGCAATGCTTTTTCCAAAATAAAACTCCCTGGGACTTTTCAAGAGTATCGGTGACAAAAACCGTACACACAATATGGGTATCAAATTACGCGTCTCGACCTACACAACCCGAACGGCTCGGTGAAAAAATGATCAGTAAGCTCCTTGGCATATTTTTTTCTCAAAATATCCATTTCTTTCTAAACATACATATATTTTAATACATTTGTGGTCACACACTCATTGTTTCATTCATATGCAAACATACATATTACATTTATAAACATTTTTATTATTTTTCTCTTATTCCGCTTCACTCTTAATACGCAATATTTCACTTTCAAATAAATGGATTTAGATTTATTAATTCAAAACATGATTTATTATGTCGGGGGAGATGGAAAAATACGCACTTTTAATTTTAATTTCGTTTATTAAGTCACTTACGCGATATGTCAATTAGTATGCGGCGCCCGCAGCCGACGGCGACTATGTTCATATCAAGAGTTAGTCACTGCTGCCAACCAAAAAAAAAATTAATATTGCCATATAAAATAAATAATATCATCGTGTATAATTAATCCATATTAATATGTAAGTCAATGTATTATTTATAACAAATAATCAACATATAATTAAATAAAATAACCCGAATAACAACCAAATAGAATAAAATGTGATTAAACGTATTCCGTTTAGGTAATTTAGGTTAGGTTAGGTTAGAACATGGGAAAAGGTATTAGAATTAAATCACAAACCAGTCTATACAAACCTAGCGTAGCCCACAAACTACTTGAAAACTGGGATATAACTCTAAAGGGGACGCGAGCAGGCATTATTAAAGGGGCAATTTTTTGTTACAGAAAATAGGTATTAGAATTAAATCACAAACCAGTCTATACAAACCTAGCGTAGCCCATATACTATTTGAAAACTGGGATGTAACTTTAAAGGGGACGCGAGCCGGCGTTATTAAAGGGGCATTTTTTCCTAAAGAAAATCACAGTTAGATTAGGTATATATATTAATTTAATAATTACTGATTTTATTTTCTTTAACTGAATTAGTTCGTAGGTACGTAATAAAGCTAAATCCATTTATTTGAAAGTGAAATATTGCGTTTTACCGTGAAGCGGAATTCGTAACCTTTACCACATTTTTTTATTTAAAAGTTTTTAAATTTTGAGTGTTTATAGAGCAATGCTTTTTCCAAAATAAAACTGCCTGGGACTTTTCAAGAGTGTCGCTGACAAAAACCGTACATACGATATGGGTATCAAATTACGCGTCTCGACCTACAAAAACCGAACGGCTCGGTGAAAAAAAGATCAGTAAGCTCCTTAACACCATTTTTTCTCCAAATATACATTTATTTTTTAAAATTTTGTAGTCCCACACCCTCGCCTCATCGACATTCAAATACTACACCACGCACCACATTTTTACCCATTAGTTGCCTGCAACGGGCAAAAAGCTAGTATATTATTATTACATACATTTGTGTTAGGGTGTTTGTAAGAAAATAGTCTTTCAGCGTTGGTCAGTTTATTTCTCTTACATACAGGGTTCACAGCTTATAGTAAAAAACAGGAAAGTTGTAGCACAAAGTAGTCATTTAGAGTTTAAACAATGATCACTAACGTTCTCACTAAACACTTAGCGTAATAACCTCAACAGAGGACCCGTGTTCTCTTAGTTGGGTTGAGGTTTTCCCGACAAGTAATGTCCCCGAGGGAGCTGTTACTTGAATTCCCAAGGAGGACCCGGAGGGTTCTCTCGACTTGGTACTGGGGAGGGTTTAACTGGGCAATGACCACTAGGATTCTGTTGCTTAGTTTAACCAGGAGACTGGATACTCTGACTGCATATAGCCCTGCACGGGGTTATATACCCTTTGGGGCAGGGTAGTGCTAGCCGATGACCGAGGGGTGGGGGTAGCTCGGCCAATGGGGTGTCTTCCTGTACGGGTGATGGACTGAAAGTTGCGGAGCGAGACGGCGCTATGCGTGTGAGGGAGAAAGTATTCGGATCCGTGCGTCGGACAAAATACCGTGCGCTACACATTGTTAAATCATTTTTAATAATCAAATAATTACATTAGCAAAAATATTTAGTTTTCATCCCATTTATATAGGTGTTAATGACACTGCCAACTGAAACACGCAACCTGAAATATAGGTAGGTACTCCCGGCTTATTGATAGATTAGAATGAAACACACTCGTGTGTGAGCAATCCGAGCACGATTTCAGCACATTTGTAAAGTAGTTGAATATGTTTTTATTAAAAAGGTCAAAAGATTGCATTAAATGAATTGTGATTCTGGTAAATTATTCATTTTTCTTTTTTATAATTGTTCAAATATTACTCAGCACAAAGCTATTAAGTTATTATTATTATGAAAAAAATTCATAGATCGAGATAGGTACCTACTCAGATTTCTGACTGCTCCCTTGCGTGTGTGGTCAGTGTTCGAACTCAAAGTGATTATAAGAAAATAAGAATAATAATTTTGCACTACACAGTTTCGTGGTATTCTAAAACAATGACTTGAGGTGACCCATGGCAGAGGTGTTGGATATCCAATAAATGGTTCCCGGGGTGGCGGTACCCGAAACCCCATACACCAATTGAGGATACCATAGTCTCACTGGGTCCAGACGGTTGGGAGCAGTTGGGATTCTTATGTGGTATTCATTAGTTACCAACTAACCATCATGCAGACGCTCCCAGGGGCAGGCAGAGTGGACAGATCACTACTCGACTCTGTTGCGGCATGCATATCTTGCTTTATTTATATTCATACATTGTCTCAAACGTCCGACTCCTGATGTGACCCAACTCAAATATTTGGTTCACTTGATCATGTCATGTCTTCCTCGGGCGTCTCCGACTTCTTCTACTCTTCACTCTGTGTCGTATACATTGTTTCATAATAATTTTATTGATACCAACTTATTATTATTTATTACGTATTATGAAATGCTAATGTACTCTGGATTCAGCACACGAGAAATCATTTTTACATCTAGCCTCTATCACCACCTCATTGGTTTGGATAAATGTGCCGCATAGAAATGAACAAATATCCGTTAATTTTTGGCTTACTACAAGCAAAAACCTGAGAAAGGGCATGGATCATCATTTAGTGGGTAGGTATGGACCTACATCGCTTGGTGGTAAATATTGAATCTTGATGAACAAATGAAGCCCGTTTCAATGGTAACATTTTGTGATTAAATTGTTGATTCAACCACATTACTTTCTGGCTGTTCTGGAAAGACATAAAAAACTATAAAAGGTGGTGAATTATTTTAAAGGAGAATACTTCCACATAAAAAAAATATTATTGACGATTTTTGGAAATTTCAACGTTTAAACTCCAGATGGCGTTGA
Source organism: Hesperophylax magnus (assembly GCA_026573805.1). Taxonomy (NCBI): domain Eukaryota; kingdom Metazoa; phylum Arthropoda; class Insecta; order Trichoptera; family Limnephilidae; genus Hesperophylax; species Hesperophylax magnus. The sequence continues at coordinate 167,811 of JAIUSX010000026.1, forward strand.
AGGATTGGTAAATAAATTGTAACAGATAATATTTACGGAGACCTCTCCTAAAACTTGAAACTTTTCATTAGAAAAAATAAAAATCACCATAATGTGTTTGGAACTGTAATACGGACTTCGAATCTCTTCTCGATCTTCATATAGCATTGTACGTCATGCAAGCGGATAAAAAAGGTCTTCTTAACGCCAGCAAGCGAAACATAGGCTTTTGTTATCCGGCGGCCCTTTTTATTAATCATTCAATCTCCCTGGGCGTTGATTTAAATTACGGAGTTCAATAATCCTTCCGATGAAAGTCTCACTTCAACTTAAGTGTTATGCCATTAGAACCTTGAGGCGCACTCTTTTTCGTAAATATCTTTTGGTTGGGTAATATATTTTTGTATACAAACATCGATCAAATTGTGTATTTGCCGTTCTCTAGACCTGAACTTTATAGATAGAAGAACAATTTATTCACATTATTATATCTAATGTACGGGCGCAAACCAATAATTTATCTCAATATTCAAAATCGTAACATGTCAAATGTGTTTTATTCGACAGTATTAAAAATAACGCCATCTATCGGTGTGAAGTTGAGAATACCTACCCTTAAAATATTTTTAGGATATATTTCAACAGTTCCCGCGTCTTCATAACTGCGATATTCGTTGAGGTAACCATTTCACACAGCAAATGGTTTTTTCTATTTTTCAATAAATTTCTTCTATCTATATACAGTGGTCTGATAAAAACAAAAGTTGTCAGTTTCGAAAAAAATTTGTAATGCTTTCTTGTCGTCGCAATCAAAATTCCCGTGAATGTTTATTTTACACAAATTTTTGCCAGTTTTCATAAGTACATTAAATTTTCAAATTCAAAACCAAAGATACGAATATCTCCAGCGCTCAACGCATTTTATCCTAAATATCTTGACACTAGTGGGTAGGGACGATGGTAAAAAGAACATTTAGGCCTGTGGCAGCATTTGAAAGAAATTGGTGAAAGAGCCTGGTTTAATTCATGGGAATAAAGGGAGAAAACGGACATATATATTGCTTTCTATAAGGCTCTATTGAGTGAAGTGGAGTAAAAAAAAAATATATTTAGTGGAATGTTGTGTGTGAAATTTTTGTATACAACATTTTTCCAGTAATTCTGCATCAATTCTTCTCATAAATTTAATTTGATTGTCTTTCTTCACCACTTTTCATTAAAACACTCATCAATTGTATGTTTAATATAAAATGTAATGAAACACAACTTGTTTCGTTTTTTTCTTTATTAATCTCAAAACTAGAATATTGTTGAATACAACGTTACTCCGGGCAAAGGCTCAATTAGAAACATGCCTGTTTTAAGGGTGGTGGGTTTGTGAAAGATTACTTTACGCATCATTTTCGGGGTGATGGGTTAGTGAAAGAGTACTTTACGATGCAAAGAAAATCCTTTTGATGCCGCTAACATATTCAATAACTTCTTTGCAAATGTAGGCAAAAACCTTGCAAATCAAATTTAAAAAGTACCGTCCAATGACGTACAGAACCTTAACATTAATATCTCAAATAAAATTGACATGTTTCGCCTTACTTCAGCCCAGGAAATCGAGCAAATCATTGCAAGGTTTCAATGGAATTACTGTTGAAACACTAAAAACTATCAAAAAACATATGTCAAAACCCTTAACACATTTAATCAACATTAGTCTCCAAAGCGGAATATTCCCAACTATATATAAACAAACCATCATCACTCCAGTTCACAAATCTGGCAACCCAGAAGAAGTGACAAATTATCGTCCAATATCGCTGATTTCAAACATTGCGAAAATCTTTGAAAAAATTATCAAAAAAAGATTGACTGAATTTATTGACAAAAATGACGTAATTCATGGCAACCAGTATGGATTTATGAAAAATAGAAGTACCCAAGATGCAATTGCCAAATTATCGAACATAATCCAGGACACATTAGACAAATCTTTGAAATGTCTCGGTAGTATTTCTCAAGATAAACTTATTAAAAAATTGAATTGTGTTGGGATAAACGATAAAGCTCTAAAATGCATAAAAAGTTATTTTTTTGAACGATACCAAGTAGTCAAGACTTAAGTCTATGAGTCAAGATAAACAACTCACTTAGTCTACCACTAACAAGTAATTTCGGGATACCGCAAGGCACAGTCCTAGGCCCCCTACTATTTATAATTTATGTCAACGATATTTTCAAACTACCACTTAACACAAACATAATATCATATGCCGACGACACAGCTATCATAGTGAATGGGATCGACTGGAATGTAGTAAACGAACAAGCAAATAATAGCATAAACACATTGAAACAATGGTTTGATACAAATCTTCTCTCATTAAACACTAACAAGACATACTATGTATATACATTTCTCAATTAACAAACTTCAAACACTCCCTAACAATAAAATAATCGGAATAACTTTATTGAGTAAAACCTCAAATTGTAATATTTAAATATTGAAGACAATATTAGTGATTTCTAAACGAAAATCTGAAACAGAAAAATCAGAAAAGGATACGGTCACATCTAGGACCTAGATGTAACCGTATCCTTTTCTGATTTTTCTGTTTCAGATTTTCGTTTAGAAATCACTAATATTGTCTTCAATATTTAAATTTACTAAAATAATTATTCACAATAACAAATGTAATAAAAACATATGTATCCAAGGCTGTTCAATATTGAACTCAGTATCAGAAATTAAATATCTCGGAGTGATAATAGAACAACGTATGGAGTGGAAAAGACCTATCTGTGAATTGGTTAAGGGCCGGTTTTATAACCATCCGTTCGTTACGCTTAATACCATTTTTAACTAATATTTGGTCTACCACCTGATTTTGCCGTTTTATAAACGTTCGCCAGGTCAACGATTGGTTAAATTTCGATGTATGCATAACCCACTGATTTTGGTGAGTTAAATGGGCAACGACCCGTTTTGTTTGCGCTCAAATGCTTTTTGACAGCTGTCAGTAGGTAGTGGTTGTATTGTTGGTTGTCTTTTGCCCGGCGTTCGCTCATTTGAAACCGTGCACTATTTTAATTAAAAGATAGTAGGTATAACGTAATTTAAATTTGTGAAATGGATTCCTCATCAAGCAGTGGAAGTGATGACGGGCGTTTGGCATTTCTTGGAGACACGTCATCTATTAGCAGTGAAGAAGAAGCTGCAGGAAGACGCAGACGTCCGCGTGTTTTCATGGATATACTGGACTATTTCAATTATTTTGCCGACATCGATTTCAAAGTGAGATTTCGTTTGTCAAAAAGTACCGTAGGTCAAATTTTGAATATAATTGGAGCTCAATTATTGCCGGCGACACACCGTAATCGGCCAGTTACGCCCGCACAGCAGTTGTTGCTTACACTACGATTCTACGCTTTGGGATCAATGCTGCAAGCTGCTGGCGACTTCACGGGAGTCTCCAAGTCGACGGCGTGCATTGTTGTATGGAGAGTGACGAAAATAATCGCCTCCATGAGAAACGTTCACATAAACATGAACAGTGACGCAGTTCAGGACTTCTACAGGATTGCTATATTCCCAAAGGTCATCGGTGCCATTGACTGCACCCATGTCAGGATCCAGTCACCTGGAGGAGACCAAGCGGAAACTTACCGTAACCGCAAAGGTTATTTTTCTTTGAATGTGCCAGCTGTGTGCGATGCAAAACTTGTACTTCGGAATGTAGTGGCGAGATGGCCAGGTTCTGCTCATGATTCGACTATTTTTAATAACTCGTCACTGAAAGCCAGATTTGAACGTGGAGAATTTGGTGACAAGACCTTGGTAGGCGACAGCGGTTATCCACGAACCAAATATTTAAGAAAACCATTGACCAATCCTGTAACAGCAGTGGAACGTTTATATAATGAGTCCCAAATTAGAACCCGAAATTGCATTGAGCGTTGCTTTGGTGTATGGAAACGTAGATTCCCTGTATTATTCTTGCCAATAAGGCTTTCCCTATACCGCGTTCAGGGGGTCGTCGTGGCTACTGCAGTACTACACAATAGGAGAACGAAGATGATTATCCCATGGAAGCACCCGAACCTCTGGACCAACAAGTACCTGCCAATGTTGTTGATGAGGACATTAATCATACTGTTAATAATGAACTATACAACTTTATTAATACATATTTTGGAAGTCTGCTTTAACAGTGCTCCTTGATGTAAGATTATGATGAAAACAATTTATATTATACCAAATTACCATTTTACTCATTTTACTGATGCACTTGCTGTAACATTGCCAATAATAACAGCTTGTCGCAGATGTTACAATTTATATTATACTTACCTGTTACCACTCATTTTGCTAACACATGCTGCTATTTCTGTACCTTTAAGCTGAAAAGCTGGAAGTTACATTTTTTTGCGAAATGGAGTTATATGCAGTGGCGGTTCGTGGTCTTTTTAACAGGGGGTTCAGAAATTCAAGAGAAGACAAACATATCTAATTAAAATTTACTTACTGTTGTCCTTCGTCAAATAGTCGAATACGGCAGCAGTCACACAACTTAAATAAAGTTAGTGGGAGGGGTACCTACATATTATTGTTTTTAAATCACTTTACACTAGACACAATTATTAGATAATGAGATAAGTTTTATAGGAATTAAATTGTTTAATGTTTTTATAGCACTCAATGTAGGTATGTTGCTAATTATTATTGTTTTTTCGAGAAGAATAATTTCGTAGAATATATAATAGATATTTTAAAACATAAAAAAACAAATAAAGGTGGCACGAAATAAATTTAGTTTTTTTTCACTTATACAAAAAATCCATGCGCCGACTTTTTGCATTTGAAAACACTTCAATTACGCGGGTATTAAAATCAGGTATAGAGGTTATCAGTTCCTTCTCTATACTAATCATACACAGGGCATTTAAACGGTCTTGGGTCATTGTATTTCTAGAAAATGTCTTTACTTTGCTGAGTGTGGAAAAGCAGCGCTCACTTTCAACCGATGTCATTGGTATCGTGCAAATGATTTTGAGTAATGTAAGAGTTTCACTGAAAATGGACTGTAAAGAGCATTCTACAAGATATTGCAGTATTGAGAGGGCTCCATCGGCACCGTACAGTTCTTCGCGACCATATAAAACAATCAGTTTGTTTTTCAATTTGACATTTTCGAGGAAATTGTAGGTTTTCACTGTCTGCGTAAAATCTGATTCAGGAAATTTTTTATTGTAGTCGGAAAATTTTTCTGTGTTAAATAAATTGGAGGCTACGAGGTGGTCAATAAACTGAAATCTGTCTTTCGATTGGATTAAAAGAACATCACAAATTTCCTTTCGCATGATGGAATATTTAACATCATTGGGTCGGCGTTTTTTCTGCGGAGAAGTTGGTGGAATATCGTCTCGAATCTTCCCGATGGCTTTTTCGAAATGAATAATCCCGTGCAATATTTTGACAGGATCTATTGATCGCTTCTGTAACTCTTGAAATAAAATATGACAGTGGGGTAAAATAACTGCGAAAAAATTTTGCCAGTACAGGAATTCTTCATTTGTTAAATAAGAAAGAAGAGACTGAGCTTGGTTATATGTATTATAGTCTCCGTCTTCCAAAGCCACGATAGCCTCCATGCACTCTTTGAGCGGTTCCGAGAATGATGATCTTCACAGTTTCGGTGTTGTAGTTCCATCTGGTCGGTGGGGCGGATGGTATTCTTTACTTGACGATTTCTTTTAGTAAAGTCGAGCGTTTCGGTGATCTTGAAAAAAATACAGGAAAAGCATGCAAGTTCGAAAAAAAGTTTTTTACCGTGTGGTTAATTGCTGCGGCCCTTTCAAATCAAATCAAAATCAAATCAAAAATTATTTATTGTAAAATAAAAATTACAAAAGGTGTAGCTTATGGGTAGACCCCATTTCTTCCAGCTAACCACATTTATTTAAATACAATATATAATATTATTTGTTTTATTATAATAATTACAATGTTTATACAGATCAAATAACAATATACCAATGAAAAAATAAAAAAAATACAAATATATACCAATAAAAATAGGCGTTTCATTTACATTTAATTGATGCGCATAGCAATGCACATAAAAGGCGTTCGGAAATGTTTGTCGAATAATAGTTCGTACCCCTCCCACTTTTCCACTCATTACGGCAGCGCCATCATAACTTTGTCCAACCAATTTATTGGCACTTATTTTTAAAATGTTTAGTTCGCTTAATATTTCGGCAGCGATGTCTTTTGCAGTGTGATCTTTTGGTGTCACTAGCTTCCAGAAACGTTCATAAATCTTACTGTTGTGGACGTACCTTAAAATAATCACCAACTGCTGAATTGTCGAACAGTCAGTGGATTCATCTGCTTGGATGGCAACGTAATCGGCTTCGGTCACCTGCTTCATTATGTGTTCCCGGCACACTTGCAGGATGGCATCCAAAATGTCATTTTGCACACCCTTGGATGTTCCTTTGAAAACACTGGTTCCCGGCAAGTGTTCTTTCATAGAATGATCGATTTCGGCTATGAAATCCACCAGAGCCCGGTAGATCCCCGGATTTACCGATTCCGAAGACTCATCGTGTCCTCGGAGTGCAATTTGAAAAGCCCCACAAAATTTAACACAATCGATTAGTCGCGATAGAATGTGCCTGTTTTTATCAACTTGTATGTTAAATTCTCTTATCGATCTTCGATAAGCAGAATCCAATTTCTGGAGTATATCGAGCCTGCCAATGGATGCCAATTGCACTTCATTTAGCAAATGGATTTGGGACGCCGAGTGTTTTTTAATTTTTGATGTTAAATGCGAAAGATCGTTTACTCCAATTTTACACCACGATGGGTCGCCTCCAAAAACTAAACAGGGGAAGCAAAATAACCGATTGGTTTCCTCGCAACCACATAACCAAGTACACCTCGCGTACCACTCACGTTTAAAAACTCGAGTGAATTTCTCGGTTTTCGCGGCACAAACCTGCTTTAATGAGAGGTCAGGACGCGGAGGCCCTTTATTTTTAATTTCCAACCTTTTTTCATAAGTATTGGCATTATTTTTTATATAGACAACACTATATTCCGCCATTGTATAAAAAAATTATGACAAAATATTCGCAACAATCAATAAACGCAAACGCATAAATAAACATATACGCAAACGCTTTCAATTTGAAATCCGAAAGAATACTGGAGATAGTGGAGATGGAGAACTGAACTGGAGAAGACAAAACACAAAATTGCATAACTAGCGACGACAACGAAACTTTCGCAAATATAATTAAGGAATATAACGACTTATCTAAAAAAAAAAATACGAAAACAGAAATCAAAATCGGTCTACTTCAATAGGTAGTAGATTTACAAATGCCATAAGCAAACGGATGGAGAAATGCAGAAACAAGAAAACAAAAATATGTACAAAAATGACTACAAAGTTAAATACCATAATATAACATAAAAAATAACACTTAACTTGCATCCCTATGGTTCAAAGGTCAAACGTCGGTCGGTCAGTCCGCGATGTTCTCGGGTTTCTTCGGTTACATTCGTCAATGTTCGGAGGTCACGTGATATCACAACGCGTGTTCGACGCACACACTTTGTGTTAATTTTGCAAAGAAATACCAAATTTTGTATATATCACCGTCATAGGGTCTGTACCGGCTAAAATTCTTTTGTATGAAGAGTTTGGCGCGGATTTCAACTCGCACAAACATGGAATAGGTATCGTATTTTTCGGTGGCGCGGGTTTTGAAGGCGAAATTTTAATAGCGTGCTATCTATAATGTGCTTATATTATTATAAAACAAGTTTGTTTTATTTTCTCATCTTTTTAATGGGGGTTCGCCGCACAAACGCACTTTAGAGAAAACCGCCACTGGTTATATGAATAACATTTTGTTAATAAATTCACATTCTGTTAATGCTGAAGACATCGGAGCCCTTGGATAGTATCCCATCACCTCTAGTTAAACACCGGTAGTCCAGTAATACTTAAGAGCTGAATATCCTCATTTTTGTTTTTAATGAGTTTTATTATTCCAATGTACATTTGTTACGTATAAATTTTATTAATTAACGACCGGTTTCGACACGTCCGTGTCATTAACTAGCCATTTTAATAATAATTGTTTTATGTAACAAATGTACATTGGAATAATAAAACTCATTAAAAACAAAAATGTCTAGAAATTGTTACATAGTGAATGCCAAAGAAATACAAAAAAAAGAATATCCTCATGTCCATTTTTTTAATAATTATAAAAAATAAATCTCAAGATTAATGTAAAGTAAGATGCAATTCTACATAATATACAGAATTTTCAGGTCATCGACTTAACATCAACATCAACGTCAACAGAGGGTGAGTGCACTTGTTGGAGACAGTGAAGTGGGATGGTTGGTTGGTTACAATTGCATATATTGGAGCCCTTATTCTTCAATTTGTTTTCATAATAGGCAGCAATGGCATTATTTTTTCTGACTTTAGATGTCATCACTAGTTCTTCTAATGTTTTCCTCTTTTTGAATTTTAATTTGGTGTTTACCGGAGTCTTTAGAACAGTGGGATTCCAACAATCCCACCTATTGTCTCCAACAACCGATCCCACCGCTGTTTGGGGACCTTCATCTTCCTGAAGTGTTTCTACTTGAGGTGTTTCTACTCGAGGAGTTTGTACTTGAGGAGTTTCTACAGTAGTAACTCCTGCATCTAACACAGGTCCATGATCTTGTGAAAATTCTATCACCACATGGCCGGCGTCATCATCGAACATACTCCTAGGGCCAACACAATTGGAGAGTTTGATTATAGCAATAATCCTGTCCAGTATTGGATCTGGGACGATTGATCCTTCCCCTCCGCCAGTGGCTCTAGAAAATAAATCGGGGGGGGTTGTTAGAGCAAAAAATATTATATCAAAAACCGGTGTATTTTTGTTTAAAAAGTGAGTTCAACAGGTTGGATTTTTTCGTCGCTGATTCTCGTTCATTGTGGCCCGCGGGCCTGGGGTTGGGCAGCCTTGACCTACAGTGTCTACCAAAATGGCAAATTCAGAAAAAAATCTGAGAAGCAAAGGACAAACGACAGCTGCTAACCTTTCATCTGAGCCCCACGTTTTAAACTTCGACAATCTGCTGGAAAAAATTGAGATGAAAATGGAAAAAAAAATGGAATTATTTAAACAAGCAATAATAAAGAAAATAGATGATGAAAATCAAGAAACCAGAAACACAAGGGACTTCATCAGCCGTCAGTACGATGACATTCATCTTAAGATGGAGACCATTATCAAACTGGTTTCGGAAGTTGAATTAATGAGAAAGGAGCTAACGGAAAAGGACAGAATAATAAAGAGCCTGGAAGTCAGACTGGCAGAAGTGGAGCAAGTAACTCATGAAGACACCCTTGAATTTACAGGGATCGAAGTAAAAGAGGGTGAGCAGCCTGCAGAAATGATTAAACGGGTTGCCGCAGTCTCAGGAATCGAATTAAAAAGCGATGACATCCTCGACATCAAGAAAATTCCGGACCGACGACCTGGAGTCCCCCCAAAACTCCACGTCAGATTTACTAACCCCCAAAAAAGAAGACAAATTCTACTGAACAAAAGGCAACTTAATACAATTACAGCACAAGGAAACGGATTCCAGAAGATTTTTGTTGGTGAAATCCTTGGTCACTATTTCAAAGATCTTCTGTGGAGGTCTAAAACAAGGGCAAAAGAAATGGGCTTCAAATATGTCTGGTACAAAGACTGTAAAATAATGATTAGGAAAAATGACGGCGACAGACAAATACACTACATCAAACATTCTGATGATCTTAAAAAAATTGATTAGTTTCTTTGATTGAGAGCCCCACTTTTACCGGTCATTCACTGGGTCGATTCCCCCAATATTGGTGAGTCATATCTTTTATGCTTATTTTCGCACTGTAACAATAATGAACTCCTGCACTAGCAATGAAAGGTTGAAACCCCCAGTGATGGCCACGGATTAGTGGAGCTCTCATTCAAGGGAATTAAACAATTCTTTTTTTTGTTTAGTATAAATTTTATAATGGCTATTAACTTTAATCGCATGTATGCAGAACATGGTGATCAAATCAACCCTTTTACTACTTCAGATGCCAAAATTTGCAAATATCTTATAGCAGAGGTAAAAAACACTACAATTATGCACCAAAATATTAGGTCAATTAATAAAAACTTTAACGAACTCCAGATACAGCTTAACCACCTTAATATAGACTTTGATATAATTATTCTCACGGAATGTTGGTTGTCAAACATTTTACTCCAAAATTAATAAATCACTACTCTTCCTTCAATTCGACAAAACATGATAGCCAGAACGATGGAGTCGTGGTATACACAAAAAATGATCTTAACCCCATTGTAACGGAAATAGACATTATTGGCGCGAACTGTTTGCAAATAACATACAATAATGACACTTGCATTCTAGCAATATACCGCTCTCCTTCGAATCGTAATATTACACCATTTCTAAATAGTCTTAACCTCTTGAAAGTGGGGCAGATTTCGGAAACAGCGCGAAAATTACCTTGATGAGTTTTTTCTCAAATTTCGGAAAAAAAACTAAGTATTTGCTTTTTTTTTTATTGTTTTCTGTTTACCAGATAATGTAGCTAATTATTCATATATAGTTCATGATTATATCGTAAGACGTTTTCCCAGAATAGCTAACTTTATCTGAAAAATTAATAAAAAATTCCCCCGTTCGGGAAACAATTGTCAAAAAAATTATGTTTATGAATATAAACGGATTTTATTATTTCCACACAAACCTGAATAAATAGCCTATATGAAAAAAAAACAAACCAAAGGTGTTTTCAAAGAAATAATGGCATTTACGTTGTTTTGAAAATGTAAAATATTTTAGGCTTTTCAAAAAAAAATCTCACGCCAAGCGTGCACTTTAGAATTTTTTTGTGTCGTATTGTATAAAGTTATGAAAGCAATTCTTTCAGTTTTTGGTAGTTCATACTATTGTTGTTACTAATAATATTTTTTTATACTAGAAACCTGTAAATAAATAATGCTAAAAATATATTTATGCACTATGATGTAAATTTTCTAACATTTTTGCCGTCACTTTACCAGCCTGATTTTTGACACAATTATATTGCGAAATATTGTAAAAATTACATCAAAATAAACTAGATAGAATTACCTTTCTAATGGTACCTAACACCTATTATTTCGATAATGAATTTATATCCAAAACAATGCTAATATGTAGAATATTTACCTCAGACAGTTCACCAATTTGAAGTCTATTTCAATATCTGGAATTCCAAAATGGCCGCCATTCTTGTATACACATTACAATCGAAATACAGAGTGGTTCAAAGAATCATGATTCAAGGAGAATAAAAATAAATTTTAGTGATATTTTTTTTCATAATATTTATTTCAATTTTATATAACATAAAATGCATTTTTTCAATTTCAAGTACTGGGTGGTTCAATAAAAATAAAAGTCGGAGATTTATGTTTCATCATATTTATTTCATTTTATATTATATGAAACACGTGTTTTTCAAACTTTGGTCCAGAGGCCAGGCTCTCGACTATGAAAAATATTATTTTACTACTAATACACAACATACCGTGATTGCTAGAGGCGCTGCCTCTTCGGTGCTTCTGCCGCCTCTTCTGTCGGCTCCAGGAACCTGAAAAAATAAACATTTATTGTTACACTAATGTCTTTCAATTCTGGAAAAAATTAAGCAGTTTCCAGAGTGGAAGATACTACCAGTATCGCCCTGGTGTAAGACCACCATTCAGAATTGAAACTTTGCTCCAAATGGCTTTAGCCGTGTTCAGTGACTAGATCTGAATAGCCAGGTACTTCCCCACCTTCCTCTTTCCCTTCCCCACTTACCTTCAGCCTCACAACATCCCCCAATTGGGGATGCCATAGTCTCACTGGCTCCAGACGGGAGCAGTTGGGACTCTTGTGAGGTATTCACTATAAAAAAAAAAAAAGCAAACAACCAACCTAATATAACTACTACTAATACACAAATAATAACAATAAAAAACATACCATCGTTCCGTCCGGCGCTGCCTCTCCGTCCGGCGCTGCCTCACCAGTCCTTCTACCGCGTACCTCTCCAGTATTAGTCTCCATTCTATAATAATAGGAACAATCAGACATATACTAGTATTTATAAATTTTGTATATATAATAATAAACAAAAAATATTTTTTCTTATTATTTTTTGGGACACCCTATACAACTGTGATATTTACTAATACTGTGACTTTTGTGATATTTATTACTATTTTTCATAATAAATAATAAATACCAATAAAAATATTTCCGTAAACAATAGTTTACATTTTCTTGGACCTGCTTGTACAATTTACGCGAATTGCTTGATAACACAACTTTTAAAATCTGCCGCTAGCAGTAAAAAAAGTGGCGCTGTCGGTTGAAACACTAACACATGTAAAGTAATCTCGATGTATTTGTGTGAAACGGTAGAGATGCACAACTTATTTTTTTTAAATATTTTCACTAAATATCGACTATATAATGGCTTTGTTACATAATCTCAATTGTTTTCCCTGCATAATGACATTCGAATAACTCAAAATAACATAATGATCACGTAAATATTCCCATCTAAAAATCAAATATTTACGCGCAGCTATTTTTTTGACACATGACATGACATGTCATTTTTTTTAAAAATAATCACGAAGTATTGACAAAAAGGGGGCTTCGATATATAATAACAATTGTTTTTTCCATACAATGATACACGAATAACTCCAAATAATGTAATATATCATGTACATAACTCCATCCAAAAAGTAAAAATTGTTCCTGCAAAATTTTTGCGAACTTTTACGTCATCTTTTATAAATTTACAATATCAAAAATGATTTATATTTATCAAAACACATTACTTGGTCAATGAACTATGTATAAAAACACAATTACTTACGTTTATTTGTTGAATTAACTGATTAATCTCGTTTTTAGCTAACGCTCACTCAGAAACCGACTGTTGGAAAGAAACTCATAAAAACAAGCGACGCCACTTTACCATAGATAATTTATATTTACACGTACAGGGCTCGTAGCCTCATCAAACAAAAAGCTAATTCTAGTCCGAACTTGGCGCAAGCGATTCTGACCTTTTACTTCATACAAATTCTTTATACATAAGGGTTAAAATCGCATTTTAAAAAAAAAAAACCGCCGAATTTCAAAAAAGCCCGCCGGCGGTCGAGCCACAGTTGACTGGTATATTATCCAATCTTTCCCATACTAAAAATTTGATAATTATGGGAGATTTAAATATCAACATACTCCCAAACAATTCACATCACCAATGTCATGACTACCTAAACATGTTAGAATTCCATGGATTAATTAGTACCATCAATACACCAACAAGAATAGTCAATGAATCAACTTCATGTATTGATCACATAATGGTCAAAACTAATAAACAAAACAAAAGCATCATTTACAAATCAACATTTACAGATCACTACACAACAATCTTCACTTTGCAATCCGACACCACAAAAAATAGACGAGATCAGTCTCTTATATACAATAATATTAACTTTGAAAATTTAAAAGCCTCAATTAAAAATAAATCTTGGCAAGAGCTTTTCCAAATAAAAAACTCAGATGATGCATGGATATATTTTGTTGACTTTTTGAAAAATGAATTAAGTAATAATACCACAATTTTGTCAAAAAAAATTCCAAACAAAATGAAACCCTTGAAATCATGGATAAGTCATTCAATCATCAACTGCATTCGTAGAAGAAACGCACTACACAAAAAAGTGAAAGAAAATCCATATGACATAATAGCAATAAACATCTACAAAAGATACAGAAATACGTGCGGTGACGTCATCAGAAAGGCAAAAGAAATCTATTACGGAGTCAAAATCAAAGAAAGCAACAACGGTCCCAAAAAAATATGGCAAATTTTAAGAGAAGCCACAAATACCCAAAACAACTAAAGACAAACAAGACATAAGTAAACTCTGCATTGATGGAGAAATTATTGATACCTCAAAAAACCCAAAGCTCGTTGCGGATCACATCAATAATTTTTTTATTAATATTGGGTCACATCTTGCTTCTCGTCTACCAAATTGTGGGAATGCTCAAACTTCTGAAATAGGACTCCAATTTTCTCAAAGAAGATTTAACTTTCAAAAAGTGTCTGGGGAAGAGATTCTAAAAATAATTAATTCCCTAAAAAACACGTCTAGTGCCGGAGTTGATGGGTTATCAACCAAGATTTTAAAAACGCTGTCTACGGAAATTGCATTGCCCCTAGAACACTTAATAAACTCTAGTATCACTCAGGGCCACTTCCCCTCAAACCTGAAACAAGGTATTGTTATTCCTATACATAAAACAGGTAACAAGACAGACATAAACAACTACAGACCAATAACTCTACTAACTAGTCTATCTAAAGTATTTGAAAAGGTTGTCAATGCACAGTTGGTAAAATTTCTCGTGAGCCATAAACTGATTTCAGAAAATCAATACGGGTTTCAAGAAAACAAGAGTACCTCAGACGCTATTGCTGCTGTCACTGATTTCATTGTTAAAAACCTTGATAAAAGCAAAAAATGTATTTCAATCTTCTTAGACCTATCTAAAGCCTTTGATACCATATCGCACAGTAAATTAACAAATAAACTTGAAAAAATCGGTATTGCGGACAACGAACTTAAATTCTTTAAAAGCTACCTTAATGGGCGTAAGCAACAAGTTAAAATAAATAACATATTAAGCAACACCTGCTCAACTAATTATGGTATACCACAAGGAAGCATATTAGGACCGATTTTGTTCCTGGTGTATATTAACGACTTATGTAACATTAATATTCAGGGGAAAATAGTTAGTTTTGCCGATGACACTGTTCTTCTGTTTGAAGCTGACACTTGGCCAGCTGTCTACAAAAAAGCTGAAACGGACATAAGCATTGTAAAAAAATGGTTGGATACTAATACGCTCACACTGAATGCCGAGAAAACCAAATACATCACATCAAGCATTAATATTACAGGTCAACCTCATGACGATGCCTCTATTAGAATACACACATGTTTGAATTCTGAAGAATGTTGTCAATGTCCCTACATTGAGCGCACTGCTCAGATAAAGTACCTCGGCCTCACCATTGATCCATACTTCAAATGGAGTCTTCACACTCAAAGTATTGCAAACAAAATAAGAAAAACCATGCACTTCTTCAGAACGATACGAAACTTCCTCAACTTACAACACTTGAAAATGGTTTATTTTGCACTCTGTCAATCTATTATTGAGTATGGTATCATAGCGTGGGGAGGTGGAACTTCATCTGCACTAGACCCAATCATAAGGGCACAGAAAACTATTATAAAAATAATTCTTAGGCTTCCTCTAATTACTGACTCGAACTTGATCTTTAAAATTATGAATGTGTTTGATGTTCGGCAGACATACGCAAAAACAATACTCACTCACCTATACACAAATAAACATACATACTACGAAAAAAGATCTAATACTCGCTGTACTCGAAGCAATAACAAAGACTTACTTCAAATTCCTGTAACGCACACTACTTTTGGACAACGAAATTTTAGATATCTTGCGACTAGACTTTATAACATTCTTCCTGATAAAATAAAAACATGTCATTCACAAAAAAATTTCAAAGTGAGCGTAAAAATTTGGATTAAAAGTAATGATAGGGCCTTTACCGGTGCACTCATCCAAATTCGCAGTCATTGATGCAACCTAATTATTGTATGTATTTTCATATAATTGTAGGTATATTATTAGGACTATAAACGAACTTGGTATATGATGTATTGATATTGATGCTACCTAACTATTGAGTGTTCATATTTTTATATAATTGTAGGTACGTTATAGTACTATAAATAAACTTGGTGGATAGCTGCCTCAACACAGGCTAAGCCTAGTGAGGCGGGCTATGATAAACCTTAACATATAACTACATTAACATTTATTTTACCTACTGTTTATATATTAATTTCCATTGATAAAATTATATACTCTTCTAATTTATTAACCAATGTACACAAAACAGTCTTACATGTATTTCCATAGTTATAGTTTGAAAATTTGTCACAATAAAGATATTTATTATTATTAGAATCACACTGGCCACAGGCATCGCAACGTGTGGTCAGTGTGATTCTGAAATATCTATTTCTTAGAAAATGAATGCTTGCTAAGTAGTCCAGATATCGTTATGCGTAGCGTAGTATGTACATACATACCTTTAGAGTTAATGCGTAGGGAATATTATAAAAAGTCAATACCTAGGTACATATAATTAATTTGTCGGTACTCACCTATTCCGAAGCCGGTAGCACAATATAGTTATAATTAATGTTCTTTATTTTATTACTTATTATTAACACATAACTTTAAACTTTAATGTTCATATTATTAATTATGTTTTTCTACATCTTTATTTGTATTCTTTCGATTTTATGGCCGGGTAAAATCTTCCTCCTTCTAGGAAAACTAAACCCTTCCACACACTTTTCCACAAATGATCATCTAGCCAATCCACACTATGTAAGTGCATTATATAAGTATAATTAATACAAAACAATACAAGAACAACACGCCAACCCACGAGAGATCAAATCGGAAAATAATATTCACCGACTTTAGATATTTTCATATCAGAGGGTTCGGCTCGGTAGAATTCCCAACTGGACCGATAAATCCTACTGATCCCTCAACATAAATATTTGAAAAAAATTATTATTAATATTATTATTATTATGAGCTGTTATTACTATGACTGGAAATTCCCTATAATTGAAAAATTCTACAAAAATCTATGAACCGAGATAAAAGCGTTGGATAGGTAGGTGTAGGTATGTACTGATATTCTGAATTCTAAATTCTAATAGTAAAAAATAATAAAAAAGCACTCTTACATTTCTTGTATATTAAATCGATCCTCCTTTCTTTGGCTTCTGCGAAATGGTCAATGACACGGCTGTAGAAATTATCTATTTTAGAAATATATATTTTTTCAATGCTAAGCATTGCAAGTGAGCTTAATCTATCTTGACTCATTGTATTTCTTAAAAATGTTTTAATACGTTTAAGAGTTGAAAAACATCTCTCACTTTCAACTGTGGTCATTGGTATCACACAAATAAATTCTAATACTTTTATTGTTTCTGAAAATATTTCCTGAAAATTATTCGTCAACAAAAAATTTAAAAGCGATGCAGCACTGTTAGCATGGTGTAAGTCATCACGTTGGTAAAACACTATTAACTCATTTTTTAACTTCGATGAATCAATTTCATCAAAGTGATCCAACAAATTTAGTTGTGCTGTTGGAAAACAGTTATTATATTCAGCAAAATTATCTTTATTAAATAAATTCGATAAAATGAGATGATCGCCATATTTAAACCTATTTTGCATTTCCACTAAAATAGTGTCACAAACTTCAATCGCAACCAAATTATTATTTTCATCAAGACGCCTTTTCTTACATTCGAATTTGCTGGGTTGGAACTCAATTCTGCTCGTATGGCCAAAATGTGATGTTGAAATTCTCCAATATGTTTTTTTATTAATATTGCATCCAAATTTCTTTTTTGCATTTGCTTAAATAAAATTTCGCAGTGAGGCATTATTTTGTTAAAGAATGTTAACCAATAAAGAAAAACACTCTTTTCCAGGTTATTTATTAAATTTTGTGCTTGACTTAACCTCTCAGAAAAGGACTTTTATTTACTTTGTGTTCCTTTGCGAACTGTCAAAACGCGAAATTTTGTTGTGTTATTCACGAGTTTTGTTAAAAGCTTCATAACTTACGTTTTGGGAAACGTAGCCTCATTCTAAAAAATGTTTTGGAAAGATTATGAAATTCACTATCGTATTGTTTTGTTACACGTAAATATTTGCGTGTCTAAATATACATTTTCTGAAAACGTCAAAAATATGTAAAAATCGCTGACCATTATTTCAAAGCTGTGAAAAATGTACTTTTTTCTGAGTATCATAAAGAAATAACACTTTATATATTGAAGAAATATAATTAAAAACTATTAGTCACCTCAAAATATTAACCGTCCAAACTAAAATATTTTTAATAAATTATTTAAAAACGCAATAAATTATGAACGAACAAGATGACAGATTCAATCGACTCAGATAATGCACCTCTAAATTCCATAGATATTCTTGAATGCAGACGCGTAGCGTTATTCATTATCGATACTCTGTTTTTTAAATCATGGCAATCCGTATACTAGTGATGGAAATAAATCGATTTTTGTAAAATCTCGCGCGTTTACGTGAAAAGACGTACTAATGTCTTGACCGCTATTATCATATTTACGTCTTTTGACATTCTAATGTTCCGAGTGGTTAAAGTATTTTGATCATTTTCCTTTTCCAAAATTAAATTTAAACAGTTAAAAATATCAGATTTATGTGTGAATACGGTAATGACGCATTTGGCATTAAAACACCACCTAGTTGGAGCTGCCTTTGGTAAACGACCTTTAACGGTTTCATCTAAATAATGCATTCGCTTTGGAGATCTTGAAAAAAATACAGAAAATGAATGCAGGGTCGCGAAAAACACCTTTACACCTGTCGTTATCGTACATGCTTTTTGTAAAATTAGATTTAGTTGGTGGGCGTAGCAATGAATGTAGTGAGCACGGGGGAAAGTTTCTTTGATTTTAACGTGAACGCCACCAGTTTTCCCTGATAAAACGGCTGCTCCGTCGTAACATTGCGCTATCAGCTGTTGCGGTTGAACTTCCAGGATCTTCAACTGAGTCAATATTTCATTAGTTAAGCCAACTGCCGTGCAAGCCTGCGGATTAACAAATTTCCAAAAACGTTCACATACGACATTGTCTTTTAAATATCTGATCACAAATACCATTTGGGTTTTAGTGGAGCTGTCAGTTGTCTCATCCACCTGAATTGCAACGTACTCAGATTTCTGTATATCTAGTTTAATTTCTTCCTGAGATACTGCTAAAATTGAATCTAACAAATCATTTTGGATCGTCTTAGACAAACCTTTAAAACTGGAAGACCTTTCTAAATGTTCTTTTAATACAATGTCTATTTCCTGAATAAAGTTAATCAAGCCACGAAATATACCTGGATTATCTGACTCTTTTGTTTCATCGTGACCCCTTAATGCCAGTTCAAAAGAACCACAAAACTGTATGCATTTCAAAATTTTTGTTAAAATATATCTATTTTTATCCACTTTTTCGTTGTGGTCCACGAGTGATTTACGATATGCACTGTCTAATTGAATCCGAATATCAATGGTTCCTAACAAGACAAAACTTATTGAATGATTTATATGCAATGTAGAAATAGAATGCTTTTTTATTTTTTCCTTCAAATGTTTCAAATCACTCACCCCTATCTCGGTCCATTGTTTATCAGTCGAGTTAAAAAGTAAGCAATGAAAACAAAAATATAAGTTCCTTTTTTCACAGCCACAAATCCAATCACAAAATGTATAACTTTTCGAATTAAAATATCGTTTAATATCTTTATTTTTATGTTTTGTAACAGAAATAAGTTTCAATTCCGGTTGTGGCCGTCCACGTGACTTTATTTGAATACGTTTTTCGTGATTTAATGAATTGTTCGCGATATCTTTCAGTATGGCATCTACAGAATTCGAATTCGACATTTTAATTTATTCAATCTACAAAACAAACACGTCGTACGTCAAAGCGGAGATTTCGGAGATAAATCCAAGATGGCCTTGGCCTTGTTAAACAATGCAATATATCACACAACAAAACTGTCGTTTGATTTTTTTGACATCTCTCTCTAACATCTAGATCTTGGATATTTCTGTTTCACCTCGGTCAACACCAAAGCTTAACTAAAAAAATATTTTGTATGATTTTAAGCAAGCGTCCAGACAAGCGTGTTTACCTCCTTTGTCTGTATAGCAAAGAATGAGATAAAAGAATGTTCTGTGGTCAAAGCTTGAATTGACCAAAGTAAACTGCGATACTATTGCATTTGTCTTGGACACTAGATGGCGCTAAAAGCGTAATCTGAATCGTAAAGCGAATCTGCAAAAAATTCAATAGCTTCTCGTTTGGACGCTAGATGGCAATGGGATTCGCTATTCTTCGCAAATATTAAAATAAATTTAATAAAATTAATTATTTAGTAGCTGTTAAAATCTAAATTGTTACATAATTTTTAGGGAGGTCAAAAACCTATTGACCCTCAAGGAAGAGCCGCCACTGCTGACAATGCAATTAATAGATTTATGCATTTAATGTTAAAATAAAGCCAGGGATTTATTTAACTCTGGTATCCCCAATAAGTTAGGCTGTATGCTGTAATGAAGTCACAACATGTATGTCATCTTCTGCCAACAGGTTAAAATGTCCATACTGTCCTCTAGAGCAAGGGCAGAATGAAGCCAGGCTCATCTACTTCTGAAGAGTGAGGGCTCAACTTGCTGTTCAGTTCTGCAATCGCCTACTACCTGTTTATGCCTGTACCTACACCTACACCTACCTGCTATTAATTCTAAACATATAAGGGTGAGGTTGTAGATTTTCCCACTTTTCTCAATTGTTTTTGCTTTGCAAATTTTATGAAAAAGCATTGTTGTTAAAGTTGCTCGAGCAATTTTAGCTAATAAAGTAAATTAACCCCTTGTGGTTTTATTTAAACATTAGAAGTGACGTGTAGTATATCAAAAATAATTTTATTTTGCGCAAAAATGCCATGCTTCTATTTTTGGGTTATGTGTATTTTATTCTCTGGACCATTTGAAATATTTACGCTGCTTATTTAAATGATCATTAAATACATAATAAAACAATAACTATTTTTCTGTTTTAATATTCCAAAGATGTGTCTCCAGAATTTGGCTTTTATTTTTACAAATTTTTATGTTACCATTCTTGGCTGTACAATTAATTAACAGTGAATTTTACTTTTGATATAAAATCACTGGAATTCACGGCCACTTATTTAAAAAAAAACTCCATATTTGTTTGTCAGTGAGTTGTCAAACGCATTGAGTTATGCGTCTTCAGTGAAAAATCAAACTGTTTTATTGTGGTTTTAAAAGTAAGTACTAGTATTTTTAGATTGATTATATATCCACATTGTATTTCAACTGTTCATTTCATATTTTTGAGCGTTCAATTTGCTTTTATTTTATAACCCAATTTTGAACACGAATAATTTACTTTACTTTTACGTTAGTTTTATGTTAACGTCACGTGACAGCACCTACGTTACTTTTATGTTACAAGTGGCAAAATCTACGGACTTACCCATAACACTGAAATTCAGTCAGAATGTCTCCATTTGCTAATCTTGCAACAATCCTTCTCTCGTGTGAATCATATGTGTCCACTTTCCAAGAGTGATTGGCATTTGGAGATGACGTAAGTGCTGATGGTTTGCCTTGGGCCATTTCTGTTTTCCACAGGGATACACAAATATCTTATACTAGACAATTCAAGTATCACGACGACTACAGCCATATCTGCATGGAGGTTCCTGCACAGGCACACATTGCCAACATTTTGTGAACTCATCAGTAATGCCAGTTTCCAGCCAGGCGAGGTTGATCCAAGATGGTGTCACTTGTGTCAGACATTTTGTGAACTCATCAGTAATGCCAGTTTCCAGCCAGGCGAGGTTGATCCAAGATGGTGTCACTTGTGTCAGACATTTTGTGAACTCATCAGTAATGCCAGTTTCCAGCCAGGCGAGGTTGATCCAAGATGGTGTCACTTGTGTCAGACATTTTGAAACAATGCTAAAACATGCTAGAAACAAAACAGTCAACAAAGAATGACAGCTAGAGCAACTGTTTGGTTGTGATTGAGGTTATGAAAATGTTTTCATATGGAGGAAGCCCTAATTTTGACATTTGGACAATTCAACAATGAGTTGCGACTCAGGTCTCATGACTTCAGTAGCGACATTCACGCGCGACATTCATGTGCGACAAGTTGTATCAGATACTTGCGTATCCCTGTGGAAGAAGGGCCTAAGACTTATTTTTTATCAGCTCTCGATATAATGCTGGTTGTGAAAATTATTTTGTACACACTATGACATGGCAACTGTATTATAATATGTATATTATTGATGCAACTTCCATAATGTATTCTTTTTGAAAAACTGTAATTTTAAAGAAGCAAACTTGGAAGATGTAACTGTCCTGATAAATTTTATTTTAATAAATATTCCTTGTGTAATTTATTTATTTTATTTTTGATAGTTATAATAAAATTAAGAAAGAATGTATGCAAATATTTTTGTAGATATAGGTCTACTACAGACCTTAGAAAACCTGGATAATAAAGGCCCTGTCGGGGTTTTAAAAAAATCTCAGGAATTCACTTAAATATAATTTCAACCCATTTAGTAATATACGTTCTTTAGAACATCCGTAATGTTTGCAAGAAGGAAAGTTAATTTCTCTTCAGAAATCTAATTATATATCATTTCAGAATGTGGTTGTGGAAAACCAAGAAAACATTGAAAACATGTTTTTAAATAATATTAATTCTGTTTGGTCGTAACTAGTAGCTGAATATTCCATTGCAAAAGCAGGACCAAGCTGTTGAATGAAATAATTTATTTCTTAAATAACAAAGACCTAGAATTAGTGACAAATACGTGCATGGTCAACTGTAATCCATCACTGCTTAAATCATATTTGGCTGCTTTCCTTGTAGGTCAACTCCTTACATTGTAAAATTCAATTTATTTTATACCGGTGCACACAAGGCCGAATTATCGATTTACGGCGGCAAAAGTAATTTTATTTGACATTCTAATCAGAAATGCTTGTGAGGAGAACACCTAAGAAAATCTATCAGAATAATACCTAAGTAGGATTAGTTGGGGCCAGGTGCTTGAAGTATTCCTGTTCGAGGAACGAACAAGGGTTGGAATAGCCGTCCTTTAAGGGCTATTCCATACAGATAAAGCATAAATGAAGTCTATGGCTTGTGACAGGCGAATGCGAAAACACAATACGTAAGGTTAATTCACAATCAACTTACCGGGTGGAGATGGTGAAATCTGCATAAGCCTCATCTGTCAGCACTGGAACGGGATTGTGGTTCGTTACCACTCGTTATTTTAAAGTAAATTGCGATAAAAATACGTCTTATGATTATTCCGATTAGACAACCGGCGATCGAGATTTGACAGGACGAACGGTTTTGTGCAACTGGTTCGGCTCACGGCTCTCCGTGGTTTTAGCTGACGTGTGCGAACTTAAACTACACAGTTCAAATTCTGACGATACGATTGGTTAGCACACAGTCTGTCAAACGGCGTAACGGAACAATTCCAAAAAATTATATTTTTAATATTTCATACTAAATTATTTCGCATTTTGAATTCATGAGATTGGTAAATCTGGCATACAATTGTGATTAAACTGAAAACTAAGATAACTTGTAAAACTGTTAATTTTTTTGTGTTATAAATATGCACCTCTTTTTTCTAAACCTTCATTTCCTTTATAGCGGGGTCACCAAGACTACCTGAAAAGAAAGCGCTCATTGTAAAAAGGGGGAGACACATTTTAGGTTATTATATTAATTTAAAAAGGGGGAGACACATTTAACGTTATTATATTAATTATGTGATTAAAGATGTGTTTTCGAATTAGTAGCAAAATATTGTGGAACTTGGTGGAGTTTCTTAAAACTAGCTAAAAAATATTAAAGTTTTTTTTTTTACAAAAATAGTATCATACTGCTAACATATGGATACCTGGACTCGAACCTGGATATGAATTGGCTAAGCTCAGTAGAAAGGTAAAGCAGATGAGATTCGTGTACGATCAGGGGTGGGCAGCTCCTTTGATCATCAACTCGTCCATCGGTTAGGAGGTTGGAAAGGTCAACACACAATTATAACACATGGGTATAAAGGCACAAGGTATATTAATCATCACGAGAAATACAGGGTTGACATAGATCTCTCTACTCTCTTCCTAAATTGACGACAGGATGAAGCGTGGATTTTACATGAATTTAATTGGTTGAACACAAGAAAGGGGGTTTACTGAGAAAGCTTACGATTCCTGGTTCGGATGATGGGTGGCGGCATGACGTATCGAGCTGGCACTGCCTGTGCCCCAAAGGGCCGGTGATACAGTGCTGGTGTGGTGAAGCACAAAATGATGGGACGGAAGCGTGGTCCGACGAACAAAGGTTAACTTAGAATGTTGAATCATGTTAGTGACTTGACTGCGCGTGATATTAATTATTTACTGGAACAAGATCACGTCTGTTCCTATTATTACGTAATCTGCGCGCTCGAACATTGCGAGCGTTTGCGGTTCTAGACTGGGGAGCGCGGGAAGCGTGACCGACCGAGGCCCGAGTGGAATTGAGACTGGCGCGTGGCGGAGCGTTGCGAGCTCTGCTAGCGGTGACTGACTGGGTGGTCTGTCCGAACACGCGGTTGCCAGCTGCGGAAGCAATCGGGTAACCAAGCTTCATTTAATTTAAGGTAACCATCCTTCTAATTTATAGGGAGACTTGTATTACGTAACACATTCCCCCTCCGCCAGTAAAAGGCGACGTGGTAATGAAGCTTTAGGCGCTAAAAATCCTCTTCACCTTGTCGTGAGGGAAGTAGAGAGAGAAGAAAAACAGTGTTGATTTACAAAGAAAAAATACATGGTTATGCAATGATGAAAAGACAACATACAAGGTTATGCAGTGATGAAAAGAACAACATACAAGGTTATGCAGTGATGAAAAGAACAACATACAAGGTTATGCAGTGATGAAAAGAACAACATACAAGGTTATGCAGTGATGAAAAGAACAACATACAAGGTTATGCAATGATGACAAGAACAACATACAAGTTTATGCAGTGATGACAAGAACAACATACAAGGTTATGCAATGATGAAAAGAACAAAAAAGGACTCTAAAATTTCATTGGTCTGTAAGCTAAGTTTGAAGAGCGTAGTGTTTTCGTAGAGTACCAAGTAGACGTAATTTCACTGAAGTTATAAAGTTACATTTTCACTGTAACTTGACCCATTTGAGATTGCACTCAAGTATCACTAGGGCCATAGAAATTGAACTGTGCTTCTTGGTTGTGGTTGAGAGATGGTGATGCGGAGGGCCAGAAGTATCCGGGTTTTGTTGTTGTACCAGCGTGAATTCCATTATGCTGATGTGGTGGAGCAGTGGTTGTCAAGGTGAAATGAAGTTGGTATTAACATGGAGTAATACCAATAAGTTGATTGATGGTTGATGCGTGTAATGGTTATTATGTTGAGTTTGCACATCGGCAAGTGGTTGGTTTGTACAAATGGCAAGTGGTTGATTTGTACGACTGCCAGTAGTTGATTTGCACAAACGGCAAGTGGTTGATTGCACAACGGCAAGTGGTTGATTGCACAACGGCAAGTGGTTGATTTGCACAAACGGCAAGTGGTTGATTGCACAAACGGCAAGTGGTTGATTGCACAAACGGCAGGTGGTTGATTTGCACAAACGGCAAGTGGTTGATTTGCACAACGGCAAGTGGTTGATTGCAGGAACATAATTAACCTTGAGCTGGCATGCTCTGAGGTTGGTCCTATTTGAATGTGGTTTGAATGATGAGACAACTTGATTTGCAACTGCACGCACGACTCACACCTAATTTGGGTGCGGTCGGGTGTTTTTGGTACGCAGAGATTGGAGAGATGTGAGTGATGGAAGTGAAGGCGGCAAAGAAGAGAAGCTCAGCTTGCAGGTGATGAGGAGGGCTGCTGGTCTTCTTTTTAATCCAGGGACAGGTTATTATTAGAGCCAAAATTCTTGAAGTTTACCTGCCTAGTAGACCAATGATGCAAAACGTTTGGAGAGAAACAAATTGTGTTCAAGAGAAAAGACAAAAAAGACAAAAAAAACGTCGTTGGTTAGAGAGAGTAGAGAGTAGAGAGAGATAATATGCCGACTGTGCCATGAGTATCCCGAGATTGGGGAGACAAAAAACTATCACGACTGGCGTGAGGTTACCTATTTGATATGCAAGGTATAGGTAGGTGGTTGTACAGTAGTAACACCAAGTTTCTGAAAGAAGTTGGCCTTCCATGGCCGGTGTTAGCGCTTGAGCGATAACAACTTACGACTTTCAAAATTACAAGAAATGTGTTGATTACCTAGGAATGGGGTGAAAAGGAGAGATTTGAAGCAAATTTCATGGATAAAGATTGTCTTATAGACAGACGATACGCTATGTGCGTAGGGTACACCTTCCAGATTCATGAAATTAACCTCAAGGATAATGAGGGATGAAAAAAAAATGGCGTTGAGCGAGAAGGTCTGCTGGTGATGGAGCTGATTCTCCGTTCGATCTCTTTCAGAGAACGAAATGTGGTCAACCAGCAGATTTCCTAACCTTTACAAATGTACAAGAGTTTGATGGAGGGGAGAAGGATGGAGGATTGAGTAGCGAAAATTGATAGTGACTGAGCTAATTCCCAATTCGATCTCTATGTGAGGACGAAATATATCAACCAGCAAATTTCCTAACTCTTTACACAAATATACATGAATTTGATGAAAAGGTGAAGGAGAATACACAGTAATAACAATCTAATCTTTCACGTGTATTTGGTGAAAGATTAGGGGTCGTATTTAATCTTCTACAGTTTGTGAGAACATGACAGACCCTTGCTCAAGTTTCACAAACCTGGGAGTTTTTCTTATTCGTCTCCCAGACAACGAGTTAGGTGGTTTTGTGTCACTGTCTCAATTAACTCCCACGACACGATACCTCATAACCAACAGTGAAGCTGATGGCTAGTCCATGGTCAATGGATAGTGGATGGTTCTTGGGTCCGCTGACAAGAAGTCCACAGGTATCAGTTAGCGTAAAAAATTGCTGAATGCACAGCTTCATGTTTGTTTGAAGGGAACAAAAAAAATTCCCACTACAGTGAAGGACATTTCCCTCAGTGTCATGAGTTATACAAAAAAAGGGCCCCAATTAAGGGTGACAAGTCAGGGTAAAATGATCTACGTCCGGTAGAACAAGTACATAGTGTCAACTTATTTAAAGAAAACAACAACAAGATATTGTATCGTTCGCACGAATCATGGTAAGTATTATAACGTCTACACGTCTCATGTAGAACAAGTACATAGTGTCCACTTATTTAAAGAAAACAACAACAAGATATTGTATCGTTCGCACGAATCATGGTAAGTATTATAACGTCTTCACGTCTCATGTAAAAATTGAACGAATTACGAAAGAACCCTAGTATTGAAAGGAAAGGTACAACATAGATATTTATAACCATTTAATGGAACAAATTATCTCTTTGGCCACAGTGTATGTAAGCCAGTAAAAAAAGTAATTATAACGAACTTCTCGTATCATGGTAGATATTATAACATTCTCATGTATAGTGTTAGATTTTATAACGATCCCTCGTCTCATGGTGGATATTGTAACATTCTCATGTATCATGAAAATAACATATCAACGTTCAATAATAAAAAAAGTACCATTTCAATACCGGAAAAAAGATACATACACAATGTCAAAAACAATCAAGTAGTGGCTATTGGTATTATCAAAAAATGACGACGGCATAACCTTTGGTTGGGTTTATGCGTTAAGTTGGCAATAATACAAGACATATGCCAACAAGGATGTCTTAAACAAGACACCAATATATAGCAAAAGAGACCTATTTGGTTTTACTAACTCTTTGCTTACAAAATGTTGTGATGGCATAACCTTTGGTTGGGTTTATGCTTTAAGTTGGCAATAATACAAAACATATGCCTACAAGGATGTCTTAAACAAGACACACATATAGCAAAAGAGACCTAATCGGTTTTACTTACTCTTTGCTTACAAAAAAGGTTTGTAGTGGTTTATTTAAGACCTGATAGGGTTTTACTTACTTAAAATGACCAAACAAAAACAAGGAAACACACTTGGTGTTGCCAAAATTGCCACAAACACGAATGTTGTGAACTTTATGTTACAAATTTGATACAGAAGGCACCTAGAGACACAGGATGACTTAATATGAGTGACCTGGCTCGGTGTATTTGACAAGGCAAATTAATGCTTATTTAAGTCTAAATATAGTACATAATATAACAAATTGGGGTCAGGAAGTTGAGATCTTAAGATTTTACATACTCAATGTGACCGAAAGGTGTTAAGTATGATACAATGTTATTGATGAGGAGGACAAATCGACGTTTGTTCTCCTTTACAACAACCTTTTTCAGAATTGACGTGTCAATATCAAATTCTGAAAAAACAACAAATTAGAGCAAATGGGAATGTTGAGCGCCATTCAATTTTTTAGAAAAAACTGAAAAAACTTTAAAACAAAGTAATTTTAACTTTTTATTTGTTACACCTATGTAAACTTGAATCAAATGACGATACCAAACTGGAATTTACACACGCATTATGATTACAAGTTACAGGGGTAGAATATTCACCTCAATTGGGTGTATGTTGCAAAAGGGCCATTGTTTAATGTACGATGGAACCCATTGGAACAAATGTGAAGAACAAATGTGAAAGAACAATGTAAAGAACAATGTGAAAGAACAAATGTGAAGAACAAGAGAAAAAAAAAAATATTTACAAAACAATGTTGTACGTGACTTTTGTGGTATTTATGACAAAAAATAGCTATGTATTTAGTGTCGTAAGTGTCAGAATGGTAACGACTAACAATTAATGTCCAGGGACGCGACTCCGGGAGCATCAATTGTTTGGGAAGCAGAAAAGTCTCTTGACTGGAATGATCAGTTCCAGAGAAGATACGTACAAAATATGAGTACAAATTATAAACATTACACGGTGAGGTGTGACAAAGAAACAAAAATAACAAAGGGTTTATACAAAAGAGCAAAATAGTACAAGTATGGGTGAGAAATGATTTAAAACCACAGTTGACACTTCTGTGTTTTAGAAAAAAAAGGTTACCTTGCAGAGGTCGAAAAAATGCGAGTTTTTATATGAAACTAACGCGTTAAGACATGCTGTTTGTCTGCACGAGGGCCAAATCTCGTGGGACAAAGGTAGAGCCAAAAGTTTGTTAGCTATGTGAGTGTGACCTAGTGAAGGTGGTGTCTGTTGTGTCCACACTTCCTAGTTTGACAATATCTTTTACGTGATAGTTGCCGATGTGTTTACCAGAGGCATCCGATAGGGTATATACTACATCGGAGATTTTTCTCAGGACTTTTGCTTTAATAAAGCGAGGAGCTAGTTTTGCAGAGAAATACAGAGCACCTTGTGAGAGTGTGTTGTTGCGTCTCCAAACTATGTCGTTTTCCTTAAAGGTAACATGTTTCCTGCGTAAATTGTGTCTGTTTGTGTCAGCAATTATACTGCCGGGTTGAAATTGAAGCCCTTTTATGTATTTCCTGTTGTAAAATGCTGCGTACTTAATCAGGACGTTTTTGGTCTTGTTGAAAGGAGAAATATTCCTGTCTTTTAATTCCTTTTCTAAGCTTTGAGTACTTCGAGAGCAGATGTTGGCTATTATGCCTAAGGTGTTGTTTTGAGGATTCATTTTGTGGCTAGTTGAGTTAGACATTGTGAGAAGAAAAAGAATTGTCAGAGTGTTGTGGCTGAGTTTTTTCAAAAAAAGATGAGCTTGTGATGATGGGTGAAGAATTTTGTGAAGTCCCAATATGGAAAAAAAAATGGCCAGCGGTTTCCTTGTGTTTTTGATGGAAAAGTTCCTGAGATGTGTGTTTTAAAAAAAAAAATTTCTAAGTCCTTGGTTTGTGAAAAAAAACGGCGAGGGGTTACCCTGGGATTTTAGTGAAAAAGTCCCTGAGATGTGCGTTTTTGAAAAAAAATTTGAAAAATTTCGAAGTCCTTGGTTTGTGAAAAAAAAAAAAACGGCGAGGGGTTGTCCTGGGATTTTGATGGAAAAGTCCCTGAGATGTGCGTTTTTGAAAAATTTCCGAAAAAACTTTAAATTTCCGAAAAATTTCAAAGTCCTTGATTTGTGAAAAAAATGGCCAGGGGTTGCCCTGGGATTTTGATGGAAAAGTTCCTGAGATGTGCGTTTTTGAAAAAAAATTTTGAAAAAAACTTCAAATTTCCGAAAAATTAAATTTCTCGAAAAAATTTCAAAGTCCTTGATTTGTGAAAAAAACGGCCAGGGGTTGCCCTGGGATTTTGATGGAAAAGTCCCTGAGATGTGCGTTTTTGAAAAATTTCCGAAAAAACTTCAAAGTGAGAAAATTTCCGAAAAATAAAATTTCCGAAAAATTAAAATTTCCGAAAAATCAAAATTCCGAAAAATTTTCGAATACAGATTTCGAGGAAGTATTGTTTGTTCTTTCAACAATTAATGGAGGGTTGTTTGTGATTCGTGACCAATTGTCTGAATTTAGGCAGAACCAGCTTTTGGTTATTTACACGCAAGCTTCCTTACACCCCGTCAAAGTTGCGCCAATTAGCAATATGTGACAGATGGGGAATTTCACGTCAACGCGAATCTCAATTATATGTAAAGAGTGGATCGGCTTTCTAGACTTTTTAAAAAAAAAAGGATACTCTACCCACCTTTATTACATATAAAACGAAATTGTCAAATGGCAGAAGGACTTTAATTTCCTTGGTTGTGTTCATGATTAGGCAAGGTATGCTTAAGCAAGGTATGTCTTATATCACATCCACAAACAAGAAATTTATTTTGTATCATGTACAAGATTTGAAATTGTTGAATTGTAGTTTAATGTAGCTCGTTTCCTCTAATAGTTGTACTCGGAAAGTAAACCTTCATGGTTAAGGATCACTATGTGATGTTTGAGGTGTCCGAAAAGAAGTGAATGTTGGTTGCGCACCTTGTGATAGAATACCGGTAATTAAATTTTGTCGAGTGACGATTCGTAAAACTTGTAATTTAACACAGAATAGTTTTAATGTGACACGGTTGTTTTAGATTTGACGCGATGGTTTGTAGAACAGCTATGATTTATTGGAAGAAAAACATAGTTATTCAATTGTTAATACAAAACAAGACATGAAACACAGTGAAAGGGTACAAGATTATTTCCAATTTGACCTCCCGATGGACTACTAATAACCAAAGAAAACCCACGTTGAAGGGGCCAGTGCTAACTTGTGCTAACATGTGCTAACACATGGGTAGAAAGGCACAAGGTATATTAATCATCACGAGAAATACAGGGTTGACATAGATCTCTCTACTCTCTTCCTAAATTGACGACAGGATGAAGCGTGGATTTTACATGAATTTAATTGGTTGAACACAAGAAAGGGGGTTTACTGAGAAAGCTTACGATTCCTGGTTCGGATGATGGGTGGCGGCATGACGTATCGAGCTGGCACTGCCTGTGCCCCAAAGGGCCGGTGATACAGTGCTGGTGTGGTGAAGCACAAAATGATGGGACGGAAGCGTGGTCCGACGAACAAAGGTTAACTTAGAATGTTGAATCATGTTAGTGACTTGACTGCGCGTGATATTAATTATTTACTGGAACAAGATCACGTCTGTTCCTATTATTACGTAATCTGCGCGCTCGAACATTGCGAGCGTTTGCGGTTCTAGACTGGGGAGCGCGGGAAGCGTGACCGACCGAGGCCCGAGTGGAATTGAGACTGGCGCGTGGCGGAGCGTTGCGAGCTCTGCTAGCGGTGACTGACTGGGTGGTCTGTCCGAACACGCGGTTGCCAGCTGCGGAAGCAATCGGGTAACCAAGCTTCATTTAATTTAAGGTAACCATCCTTCTAATTTATAGGGAGACTTGTATTACGTAACAATACATTAAAAGTAATTGTAAATTAAAGTACATACCTGACGCTTCAATATCCATTTCGTAAACACTCTGATTTTAAAATAGGATAAGCGTAATTACCCCGTCAATGAATCTGGCAACTTTGAGCGCTTGTGCAGACTATTATTATTAAATTCCGATTTTAAAATAGGATAAGCGTAGCTACCCCGTCAATGAATCCGGCAACTTTGAGCGCTTGTGCAGACTATTAGGTTACATTCACAAAAAAAATTCTCATGGTTCATATTGAAGTGGCTTACAGAGAATGTTTCGAATGTATTTATAATTAGTTTGAAGACGAAGCCTTTACCTATTTTCGACACCGTAATTTCCTTTGGCTGTCCTTGTATATGGTGTAGGTTTGTGTATTACCGCCGTCCAACAACATTGAGGAATGACTTAAAACAATGTTTTTTTTCACACCCATCGCCATTTGGAAACTATATCAGTACCTATATGAAAAATCTTTGCTTTACATTCCTGCATTTTCATTCATACGATTTCATATGGATAGTTGCCATTATGATGGGGATCTACTACATCTACATAGCCTGAATACAATTCAAAAAATAATCATGACCACATCATCGAACGATGGCTACCTATATGTAGCAGTGGCAGTTGGTGACTTTTTGTAGAAGGGATGCTGGACAGCAAATGTTTATACTCGTACTTACTACGTACTTGATATCAAATATGCACATTTAGATGCTAGCCCACCAACAAGATATAATTAGGTACCGTCTAAAATTATCTCCATAAATCCATTAAGCTCCATAACTCAATATTTCCAGAATCCAGAATAAATTTTTTATATAGTTGTTTATGTGAAAAACACTCTACGCTCAAATCTAAACCTGCAACATTGAATGTTTGAGCCCTGTGACTTGTTAATAGTAATTGAATAATACACTTTCACTGCCTTATTTATGACGTATAGGAGTTTCTGTACTTTTAAATGGAATACTTCCGTACTGATCAAGTATGATCTGTACCGATTGACAAATTGCTGTTTCTCAGTCACGTTTGACATCAACGAACACAAGCCAAAAGCGTGTGTTGCGTTGCTTCATCCAGGTTCAAACATCAAATCATAAATATAAAAGTAGGCACACACTCATTGCGTCACTATATCGTATCTGTTTTGTGGAGTTAAATTGATGTTGACATTTTCCTTGATTTTCTGTCCAGTTTGGATTACATAGTGCATATAGAGATCAGGTTTACCGTGATGTCTGGCAAAGTCATTGCGTCCTGCGATTTTCATGCAAATCGAGGCCCATCCGTGAACGATGAAGGTAGTATAACCAATTGTCCAATGTCGCTGATGTGTTTATTCGAACGTAAAGCATTCTGAAGATGTACGTAATTTTCTGTTCTCAATTTATTTTGATTGTTACGGGTGTAAGCTAATCGCTCTGAATCAATTTTTGCATATTGATGGACCAAGTATTGGTTCGTTAACATTCCATATTTAAGTAAGCGGTTAAAATTATTATGTCTTATAGCAATAGTATTTCGTGCATGAAACCGTTTTACTTAGAGGTGCTCCACAAATCGGGTGAACTTGATAAACATTAATGGCGTATCCGTCTTCTCCCCGACATAGCACCAAAGGATACTGTAAGCTGTCCTAAGATCCGTGCAACTCTGAGATTTTTTGCAAATTGTCACTCTTTTTATCAAATCGTTGTCCAGCTATCAATACTTCTATTTCACTTATGGATGGGGCATTATAACGACTGCTGTGTTCTCCGAAAGGTACTTTATTTGCATGAATTACGACATTGAAGTCAGGTGTGCCTGGTGGAACGCTCTCAATAACAGTTTTGAAAGACTGTATGTTTTGGGAATGTAACATATTTTGTAGAGATCTTACCAACCTACTATAAATTGGTTGTGAGACACTATAACTCTGCGTTGATGCTTGTGTTTCTGGAGCTGAGAAAAAATATATTTGCAGAAATTTATGCCAAATGATAAACTTGCCCCCGAATTTTAAATGTAGGCATAAAACCCCGCTCAACAATCTACGTACTCTTCAAAGATATTGTAATATATATTCTATTACCTTTGGTACTCTTAAAAGAGGACATTTGAAACGGGTGACCCGTCAGAAGAGAGTGTGGTGGTCCGGGTGCAGGAAGAATTTCCTATAATTTTACTTTTCGCTCTAAACAAAACATACCTTCAGATTCATCCTTCCATTTCAGAGCAGAGCAATGTTCACAGACAACAGACATTTTTTTATTTATTCAAAAAACAGTTTTTAACATAAAAAACAATTACATCATTTAAAAAAATACATATATGTAAACTTAAACTAATAACATTAAATTTAAACCTAAAAAAGAAAAGTAAAGTTAATGACACGGTTGTGTCGAGACCGGTAGACAAAAATAAACTGAATTTTAGTAACGAATGTACGAAAAATAAAACAAAAATGTCAACAAAAGAAGCATTGGGCAGTACGTTTATACATAGTAAGTATATGTTAGTAAGTTGGCAACAATAATATTCTTCTGTTAACTAAAGTACAAGGTACCTGTGCTGGCTTATCAGACACAAGCATAGGTAACCATCTAACCATACTAACAATTACAACATGGATAGTATGAATAATAAATTATAAGTAAATTATTTAAAAATCCACATACGCTAGTAATACTTTATTCCTCACTAGTCAGAAGTACGCTGGAATATGCATCACCTGTCTGGAATCCCAAATACACTTACTATGTCAATAATATAGAGCACATACAAAATAAATTTATTAAGTACCTAGGTTATAAATACAACAATAATTATATCTGCACTCTCCAATCCCTGAAATCCAGGCGAACGGTAGCTGATATGAAATTTCTCCATAAAATAATACACAACGAAATAGACTGCTCAGAACTTCTATCCCAAATAAATTTTAACACCCCATCTAAAAGAACTTGACACGCCAACCTTTTTTACACAACTAGTAATAATACAAACGCTGCAGCCAATTCCCCTATTTCTCGCATCCTTCAAACATTCAACTCAATTCAAACAAGCACAACTACCGATATATTTTTTGATTCTCTCCCTCTATTTAAGAAAAACTTTTTTAGCACACTGAATTCGCCCACATAACACATACAACCACACACAGACACACATGCACACGTACACACACACAAACACTCACACACACCTCTCTCCTTCCCCAGCACACCAATTAACTCAACTTAAAAATGTAACTTAACCGTTAAATGTATAATATACCTCATATGTATATATGTCAGCGACATGTCATTGGTACCAATTATTGTACTAACTTTTATAACTTTGTAACTATTGTCCTCTATGTTATTATATACTGTTTGTATCTGCAATAAACAAAATAAAATAATAATAAAAAATAAAATAACTAAATAAAAATAGGTAAATAATAACCGATAGGTAATAATAAGATCATATTAATAATAAATAGTAAGTAAGTAAATAAATTAGCTAGATAATAATCAAATTAAATAATAATACGAGAATGAAATAGATAGTAATAAGCACATAATATTAATAATAATAAGTAGATATTAATAAGTATATAATAAGTAAATAGATTAGACCATACCATAGTATTAAAAATGATATTAGGATTTGTAAGAAAGGTTTTAGGTGGTACGCCTGCTTTTTTTGAATGTGTAAGAGCGAGATGACAGATAGAGGTATAAAAGATGACGGATGCATCTGCTCGCTCTCTTTACCCAACCGACAGCTCAGAAGATAGAAGTAGTCAATCCGTACCTAATTGTTAAATAAACATTATAACCGAACACGCGTTCTAATTATTGGTATCCACCAAGTCTGTAAATAACAGTGGCGCAGCCTACGGAAATCGTAAAAACATCGATTAAAAGAATCGACGTGCGAGATTTCGCACGAAAAAAAATACGCGATATTGTCGGAAACATCGGATTGCAACATATTGTTCGGGTCGGTAAAAAAGGCCGGACCGAAATTATTGTTTCTTCACTGAAAGGAGTGAAGAAGAAGAAGCCACTGGAGCCAGCCAGCTTCTCGGAAGGGGGAAGCACGGAAGGGTCCAGGGCGTCAAGCGGCAGCATCTCCAAGGGTCAAAGGATCGGAGGGGTCCGGGCCACAAGAGTGGTCTGGGGCAGCCATCAGCAGCACCGAGGGTCAAGGATCGGTGTTACCAGGTCTTAGGAGCGGTCTGGGAAGAGCCATCCAGCCAACAAGGGTCAAGGAGCGGTTTCCTGAGAGGGTCCAAGGAGCAGATTGGAGAGCGGAGAAATCTCATTGGGAAGTTTTTTTCTGTTTTTCTTTTCTTGTCTTGTGGGTACCTTCTGGGCAGAGGAGGCATGGAGTCAGGATTGGGGTCCTTCAGTTTGCGTGACGGTAACTGGGAGAACTTCAAGGTCCGTCTCGAGCAGTACCTCCTTGTGAATGATGAAAAGTACGCATCGGATGATAAAAAAAGAGCTATTTTCCTAAATGCTTTGCAAGATGATTGTTTTTCTCTACTGGTAAATTTATGCATTCCAAAAAAAGTAACAGAGGTTGATTTAAAAGATTTGATATCTAAGATCAATGAATATTGTTGTACGACAAAATGTTTTTTTGAAGAAAGATCACAGTTCTATTCAGCTAAACAAAGGAATGATGAATCAGTTCGCGATTTTGCTGTTCGTTTAAAATCTCTTTCTAGCAATTGCAAATTCGGGAATAGTTTATCAGAGAAATTAAGGGATTTCTTTGTATTAGGTTGTAAACCCGGTAAGATTAGAGAAAAATTATTTCTCGATAGTGAGTCATATACTTTCGAAAAATGTGTGCAAGTAGCAGAGTGTATTGAACTTGTAGCTTCAACTCAATCTCAATCAGCTGATAACAGAGTTTTAGCTAATTTAAAAGTCGGCGGAGGTCGTGTCTCACCTAATACGCATGTGAAAAAGAGAGATGGGTATAGTTTCAAGCGAAGCAGTAGTAATAATCGTGCGCGATCGCCGGTTCATCAAGTTACAAAGCGTAATGGTACGGTGTGTGGTTATAATAATCACACGGCGGTAGAATGTAGGTTCAAAAATTATGTATGTAAAATTTGTGGTACTAAGGGTCATTTAGCAAAACAATGTAAACAGGTAACAACACGTAAAAACGTGAATATTTTGTTATCGGATGGAATGGTTGGTGATGTACTAAGTATTGAGCCATATTATATAGAAGTTTCACTCGGCCGAATAAATAATAAATTCATGGTAGATTCTGGGGCATCTTGTAGCGTAATTCCCGAAGAGTTTTATTTCAATAAATTCAGCAGTATTGAGTTATTGCACGAAAACGTGAGCTTACGGAGTTTTGACAATACGCTCATTGGTGTGGTAGGTACTTTCACACCGATACTAGAGTATAACGGTTTACGACACCGACTCAAAATTATTGTCGTCAGTAGTTCGTCACTTTCGATTTTAGGACGTGATTTCATGAATCTCTTTAACGTGGGAATAACTGGGATCGTTAATTGTGTAAAACAAAATACATTAAAGGAGTGATTAGTAAAAAAATTTCCAGAAGTTTTTACGGATAAATTAGGAAAGTTTAACAAGTACGAAGTGAATTTAACGTTAAAAGATTCTGCCGTTCCGATATTTCGTAATCACAGAGTAATGCCGTTTGCTTTGAAGGAAAAAGTTGAAAGCGAATTAAATAATTGACTTTCTAACGGTATTATAGAGCAAGTTCAATATAGTGATTTCGCGAGTCCAATCGTGCCAGTGATCAAGAAAGATGGTAGCATTAGATTATGTGGTGATTATAAATCTACAGTAAATAATCAGTTATTAATTGACAAGTATCCGTTACCTAGAATTGAGGAATTATTGACCAAAGTGAATGGAGGCAAGGTTTTTGCTAAAATTGATCTAAAATCCGCATATAACCAGTTTGTTTTGAAAAAGGAGTGTAGACGTTTCACAACAATCAATACCCACTTGGGATTATTTCAGTATAAACGGTTAGTGTTTGGGTTATCACTAGCGCCAGCAGTTTTTGCTAAAGCAATGGCAAATTGTTTATCAGGATTACGGAACATGACGTTCTACTTGGATGATATTATTGTGATAGGAAAAGATGAAGTCGACTTAGAAAAAAACGTGTGTCTCGTTTTAGAGAGGTTAAAAAGTTGTAATTTAACGGTGAATAGTGAAAAGTGTGAATTCAATTTAAAAGTTATTGAGTTTTTAGGTTATAAAATAAGTGAACAAGGGATTCAACCGTGTCAGCGGAATAAAGAAGCCATTTTAAACGCATCAGCGCCTAGTGATTTAAATAAATTGAGAAGTTTGTTAGGTATGGTTAGCTATTATCGTAATTTTATTCCAAACATATTGTCACCATTATACGATTTACTTAAAAAAGATGTTAAGTTTCAATGGGGGTACGGAACAAGAAAACAGTTTTGCGATAATAAAAAAAATATTAACTTCGGATAGGATTTTAACGCATTTCGACGAGAATATTCCTGTGAAACTTGTCACGGATGGAAGTATGAATGGAATCGGAGCAACGTTAATCCACTTATTTAAGAATGGCGTAGAAAGACCTATAGGGTTCGCAAGCAGAACTTTAAATAAAGCGGAAAAGAATTATTGGATTTTGGATATTGAAGCAACAGCTATAATTTTTGGGATTAAGAAGTTTTATCAATATTTGTACGGCAGAGAATTTATTTTAGCTGTAGATAACCAGCCTTTGGTCAGAATTTTCGGTCAGAATAGAGAAATTCCTAAAATTGCGGCGTCAAGATTACAGCGTTATGCAGTTATGTTAGGATCGTTCAATTTTACGATTGAATACGTAAAGTCGAAAAATAATTGTTCAGACTTTCTGAGCAGGTGTCCAATTGAAAAGGTTAGCTGTGAAGATAATATAGAGTCTGGTTACATTAATTATTTTGAAAATAACTGGTTTAATTTGTCTCTAGACGTTGTGATGTTTTGAATATCCACATAAATAAACGATAAATAATAAACGAACGTGCTCCAAAAAATTTTTTTATGGCGGCTAACAGATAAGATTTATTGACAGGCGGGCTTGAAGTGCATATGTTCCAACGGGAAGGAAGAAAGAGATCGCATGGCAGTCGGTCTTTGAACTTGAGTACATTGACAGCTCCGTGAAATCGATACAAATCAGAAGTGAAGTTGAGATTACAGTGAATTAGTGAATTCAGATGGTGTTAAGAGTATTGTGGAATATTGAATTGAAGTGAAAGATTATTTGATCCGGTGTTTGTGTGAAGTGAAAGTGTGTTAGACTAAACGTGATTTCGTGAATATGTAGTTCAAGCTAAGTGACTTGTCTTAAAGACCTTGAAATGATAAAGATAATGATTGTGTTTTTAAAACAGAGTGAACGTATTTAAAGGCGGGAAGTGTTTAATCGGGCTAGGTTATTGATTTGGCGAGATGGCATTTTATCCACGGAGACCGAAAACCAGAGAAACAAATATATCATTAACTGTGGGTTCGAATCCTGACAGATTAGGGAGGTACAATTTTATTTACAGGAATATTTAATTACCCTTTTAAAGTCGTAGGGAGGGGACCAAGATTGAACAAGTTACAAGGATTTCGCTAAAAGGAGAAAATGATTAATGTAATGGAATGCCGGTAGGGAGGGGACCGAAAAACTAAACTGATTTAGCTATGTAGAGTGTAACCAGGTAAGCTTCACGCTGAGAGGGAGAGATGATTAACTGGGTGAGTTTTTATATTATTTATTAAATTTCAGAGGACCCTTTTAAAAGACGGATGCAACCGAGGTACAGGAACTGAGTTTACGACACCTGCCGCCCAAATAATGTTGTCATTGAAAGGGATGTGCTAGGCGAGCTGTCAATCAGCTGTGAGCGAGAGACGAGTCAACGACCTTTTCATATGTAGGCCGATAACTTTTGTTTTAGGGGAACGCCTTGGACCGAGGGTCAAAATATCGAGAATTTACCTACCTGCCGATCTGTTATTCTTTTAAAACATTACGAATCAAATCATGACGTTGTCCCTGCGGTAGGTATTGAATCGCCGACGAAATATAAAATACCTATTACAAATTAGGCCAACCAATATAAATTTGCAGTATAAAAATACCTATCTACAGGGTACCTACCACAACACTGGCGTACAATTGAAACAGCGAACACTATGAGGCCGAGAGGCGCGGTGTACAGTCGGTCAAAGGGGAAGTTTTGCTGGCGTGTGACCGCCCGAATAGAAAGCGTTCGGATGCAACCAGACAAAACAAAATGAATACTTTTCTTCTGTTATTTGACTTTCTAATTTGATACTTTTCATTTATTGTTTGACTTTCTAAGCTGCGAATTGGGATGCACAAAACAAATCTAGAGTCAAAGGAGGGAGATGATAATCTCCGAAATAAAACTACCAACCGAACAACTTTTCTCAACAGGTACCTTTCGAGAGGTGGGCAGCCTCTTTAAATTAAATGCAAGAATCAAACCAATTATCCGTTTATACCTACCTGAGAGGATGGGTATTCAATAGAAGTTACCCATACCTAATACACGAGGATGCTAGTAACCTCATAAAATAATTACTAGAACCAAATATTAAAGTACAGACAGTCCTCATCCTAAATTTGGCATTTCGAGTAGACCTTACATATATCTCACATGATAATTGGCTGAATGGGTAGGCACACAACCTATCGTTAAAAAGCAGGCTAAATGTCGACAAGATCGTCGTGTGTTATCTATGTTATTGACCTAGAA
The DNA here is from genome assembly GCA_026573805.1 of Hesperophylax magnus. Classification (NCBI taxonomy): domain Eukaryota; kingdom Metazoa; phylum Arthropoda; class Insecta; order Trichoptera; family Limnephilidae; genus Hesperophylax; species Hesperophylax magnus. Next base: position 208,477 of record JAIUSX010000026.1, read on the forward strand.
AGGGATGTAAATCCCCGACGACGAGGGAGTTACAACGTTTTCTAGAGGTGGCACGTAACTTAGGACCTTAAGTGTCACATTTTCGCGACTAGATTCGTGACAAGGGATGTCATGGTTTTCCCCTTCTACACTCAGTAAAGTAGTTTTTCCTGGAGGTGTATGAGATTGGGGCAATTCTGAAATTGGTGATGAGACCTGGTTTTCTTTATTCTGGCGTGACGGTTGCCGATTTGGAACAAGGGGAGACCCGGCCGGTTGTGATATCCAGACACGCAGATATCGATCGCCTTGCTCAAATTATCATCCATCGGTTTTGTTTGGTAAAGAGGAGGAGCCAATCTTAACTTGAAAAAAATTCATTTCCTTTCCTCTCCTTCCCCTCCCAAAATATATACATGGATGGCGCCGACAACTAACACCATAAATTTATCGTATGTATATCACATATATAAAATCTAACACTTTATTATGTTCACATTACCCTATGACAGGTAGAATCACGTAGCTAGTTTGAAGAGCGGGCGACTTCAGAAAAATAAGGTTTATGAAATGGCTTTAAAACACAGCGATAATGGATTCAACTCACTCTATCTCAAAAGAACCAAGGGATACCACACATACATAGATAACTAGGTTTCTAAACCGAGAAACAAAAAAACCAACACAACGTTCGGTGAAGCCTTTTTATACTGAACCGTCACGTGAAATGAGTACGTTCAAGGTCGTACGTCACGTGGACAAACTAGGATGTACACACTTGAAGGGGTGTGTAATAAAGAGAGGAGCAAAGGCTCGTAGAGACGGCAGGGGAGGAATTTTCCATCCCTGCGAACACATATGCAAAGCCTTATGGAAAAGCTACCTATGGGACTTTAAAGAAAATTTATCGTAGAAAGAAGAGAAGGAAAAGTTTGAAGTAGAAAGGGCAGATCATTACAACGTGATAAGAAGTGAGACCGAAAAGGACGAAATTTTAAGTCAAGTAAAACAATTTCTTATCGAGGGTTGGCCAGCATCAGTAAAAAAGGCACAAAATGGTAATTTTATTAGAGTTTTCTGGGAAAAAAGGTTAGAATTGTCATTGATAAATGGGTGTATTTTGTATCAACATAGAGTTGTTATTCCTGAGTCTTTAAGACAAGAAGTTTTAAAGATGTTACACAGATCTCATTTAGGGGTTTAAAGGCATTGCAAAAAGCTTTGTCTGGTGGCCAAAAATTAATCAAGATTTGGAGAAAATAACAGAAAATTGTAGAGATTGTTTAGAAATTAAACCAGAATCACAAAAGAGTTCATTAGCAGTATGGCCTTATGAACCTAAAGTATGGTTCAGGGTGCATATTGATCATGGTAGCTTACATAATAAAAACTTTTTAATTGTGGTAGACTCTTCTTCGAAGTGGATCGAGTGTCTGGAAGTAAACAGTCTGTCTTCAAAAGAAAATATTGAAGTACTTCATAGATTATTTTCACAATTTGGTTTTCCAGCAACTTTAGTTAGTGATAATGGTACGTGTTTTTGTTCTGAGGATTTTGAAAATTTTTGTAAGAAAAATGGGATGGAACATATCACTAGTCCAGTTAACCACCCGAGTAGCAATGGGCAAGCTGAGAATGCTGTTAAAACCTGTAAAAATTTTCTTAAAAAAATTTGTAAAAATAATAGATTTCCTTCAGATTATAAAGAAAAGTTAGGTAACTTTTTAACTGACTATAGAAATACCGTTCATGCAACAACAGGGTGTGAACCATCTGTATTATTATTGGGAAGGAAAATTAGAACAGTATTTGACTCTGATTCCTAGGAAGGTTGATGAAAGAACGAATAGTTCAGGTTCTACTCGTCAACACAAAGTAAAGCAAAAGGTTATTCAGAGTCAAGTCAATCAGAAAAGACAATATAAGGGTAGAAATAAGTCAGATTTGAATATAGGTCAGAAAGTGATGACTAGAGATTTCAGAGCTCAGGGTAATAGGTTATGGGTCCCTGGGGTTATTGTTGAAAAAAAAGGTAGCAAAATATATTTCATAAAAATTAACAAGTCTAATATGGTGTGGAAAAGACATTTAGACCAGATTAAAAAATTACATGTTTCATGGCAGGAGGGAGATAAGCCGGAAGTCGGTACATCTGACACAATGGAACTGTCGACGGATGAAGTTAATCTCTCAGGTATGTTACGTAATAGAAGTGACTCTAATACTGTTTCTCCATGTTTCAGGTCTAACCCATGGCAGGGAAGACTTCGTCCAAGATGAGGGTACTTCGCAGTCCAGGAGGAGGAGTGGACGGACGACGAGACAAGAGAAGGGAAGCAGAAAGAAACGCGGCATATGATAGTTAATTTTATAAAAAAAAAATATATGTTGTGTTAATTGTTTAGAAAATGAAATATATAAAATAAAATTGTAATGTGAATATGTAGTAATAGGGTATAATATATGTAGATAGGGGCGTTCAATTTTAGTAGGGGAGGATGTAAGAAAAGTTTTAGGTGGTACGCCTGCTTTTTTTTAATGTGTAAGAGCGAGATGACAGATAGAGGTATAAAAGATGACGGATGCATCTGCTCGCTCTCTTTACCCAATCGACAGCTCAGAAGATAGAAGTAGTCAATCCGTACCTAATTGTTAAATAAACATTATAACCGAACACGCGTTCTAATTATTGGTATCCACCAAGTCTGTAAATAACAGGATTAAATTTCAAACTAGGATAAGGAAAATTTTAAAATGCAATCTATCTGCTAAAAATTTACTAAAAGCAATTAATACTTGGGCAATGCCTCTATTAACATACTCATTTGGCATAATTAAATGGTCCAGTACAGATTTAGATAAGTTAGAACGATTAATTAGAACTACGCTAATACAGTTTAATTGCCATCATCCAAATTCAGATATAGAACAAATTAATTTACCTAGAAATTTAGTAGGTAGAGGTATAATCAAAATAACTTCTTTGAAACATAATCAGGTAGAAATTCTATGAACTTTTTTCCATAGGAAATCTCATAGCTCAGAAATACACAAAATAATTTGCAAGGCAGATAGAAACATTATACCTTTAAATTTATATGAAGAGTTATTAGAGAATTATTAGATTCCTGGTCAAACAAAATTTTACACGCAAAACACTTCAATTATCTCAACCAAACGTATGTTGACAAATTGTCGTCAAACAAATGGTTGAGTATTGGAGAGTTGAGCGCAGAAATAGAAGGATTTATGCTTGCCATTCAGGATAGAGTCATTAATACTTAAAATTGTAGGAATCTCAATATAATCAAAGATACAAATCAAATTGATGATTTATGTAGAAAATGTTTGGCTTTTCCGGAAACTATAGAACATATTATATCGGAATGTTCTATATTAGCACCGTCCGAGTATACATTCAGGCACAATCAAGTTTTAAAAATAATTCACCGAAGTTTGGTAATTAAACATAACTTGATTGACTGCCGTAATATAATACCATATTATGAATACGAACCAAATTCATTTTTAGAAAACGAATTTTATAAAATATATTATGATAAAACTATACTAACAGACCGAACGATTAATCATAATAGACCCGATATAGTTTTATATGACAAAATTAAAAAAATAACTATTATCATTGATGTCGCTATTCCGAATTCCTGTAATATTCAAAAATCTGTTAATTTATTTTTATTTTATTTGGAAAACCAACAGTTATAATTATTACAAGGTATGGTGTAGTAAGTGTTAATTATTTAACCAATAATAGGTTTTCACTTAGGTATTTTAATTATTTAGTGAATATATATAATATTTATGTAAGAAAAAAAGTTACATTAGCCTATAGGGATGGGATGGCGGAAGTGAGGGGGATGGGATGGATCTAGTCTGTGTAATGTGTAGCATGTACGTGTGTGTATTAATAAAAAATAATAATGATAATATAATTATTTATTGATTTTAGGTTTGAAATTGTGGGGTGCTGAGTTAAATAAGTCTAATTCACTGTATGAAGTATTAAAATTGTATGAAGCACGGTGAATAAAAGCATTTTGTTTTGAGTTTGTGTTACATTGAGGGATGTTTAATGTGTGATTTTGTCTGGTTTGTCTGATGGGTACTCTTAATTGAATTCTTTCTAGTAATTCCGGGCAATCTATCACAGAGGTGACAATTTTTTGTAAAAATAGTACGTCTGCGGAGTTTCTACGACTTTCCAGTGACGAAATCCTGAAAAACGCTGCTGACTCCTCGTGACTCAGATGAGGACGATAGGCCCGAAAATCAAGGTATCGTAGAAAACGATATTGCACTTTCTCAATCCTTTCTATGTGTTACTTATACGTGGGATTCCAGACTTGAGAGGCGTACTCCAGAGAACTGCGTACATACGCAAAGTACAGCATTTTCATGGTATTTACTTTTTTTAAATTTTTGCAGGTTCTGAGTACAAAGCCAAGTACCTTGGAAGCTTTTGCAACCATGGATTCGATATGGCGCTCAAAAAGTAATTTCGGATCTAACACTACTCCCAGATCCTTAAGTAATTAAGTATTTCATTTTTTCATGTTTGGGCTGCGTCCTTTTCGCTTCGGTGGTCCTGCATATCTACCTGTTGGGAGAAAAAAGTTTGGGAGAAAAAACATTTTGTTATATTAAAAAGGATACTATTTCTTCGCCGTTGCTGTCATTTTTCTCATGGAGCTTCACGGTGAGGTGTCCTTGAGAAGCTCCATTAGGATGATCAGTTTTTCTGCTTTGGATGAGCCGGAGGCCAGTTGTTCGCGTACCCTGATGAGGCCGTGCAGTAAAGTCATTATGTCCTCGTCATCAGAGGAGTTTCTGGCGTTTGGCGCTTGGCGTTGTTCCGGCGTGGCTCTTCGTGGTTCCTGCGTTTCCGGAGCCTGTTGCTGGTGGTTGCTTCGGCCCGCTACATGACCGGCCGTCTACTCGGGCCGCGGGTTTCTGTGCACGGGGCTCTGCCTCTTTGCGCCTCTGGGCGTTGGATTGCTTCTGTCTCCTCTGGAGAGCAGCTACGTATGCCACCCTATTGGGGCATTTACCGTAGTTTGCGGGATGGGCTCCGCCGCAATTGCAGCAGACGGCCGGCTCTTCTCTGTTGGTTTTCGGGCACTCTGGTGTGGCGTGACGTCCTTCACATTTGACGCAGCGGGCTACGTGGGCGCAATTTCTGGACCCATGTCCAAAATTCTGGCACCTGTGGCACTGTGTGCCGTATTGGAGGTAGTTGTTCCAGTATTTACGCATTATAATCCTGCAATGGCACAGGTAGACCACTGCGGCTCTCAGGTGGCCCATGTTTGTTTCCTGGCCAAAGTGGGCCAGGTAAAGCGGGTATTCTGTTCCCGGGGTGGTCATCATGACCACAGTCCTTGCCGGGAAGCCTTGGTTCTCAAGGTGTTCCATTATGTCACCTGGTGACATCTTCGGGAGTCCCCTGATGACGGTCTTCTTCAGTTTTTCCGCTTCTGTGGTGAAGGTGTGGAAAGGCTTCTCCTCTCCTCCAGGGCTGTTGTAAGTTTTTTGTGGGCTTCTACTGAGCTCACCACAACGCTGATTTTGCCTCCTTTGGCATACCGGAAGTTGAAGTGGGCACTTCCAATGTGCCTCTGCACTTCTTCCGTGATGTCGCCGTGCGTCATTGACCCTATGGTCATGATTATGGGTGGGACTCGTGAACTCTTCCTGAGAGTGGTTGTGGCCGCAGGTTCTCGGCTGGTGGGCGCCTGTTCTCGGCTGGTGGACGCCACTGGTCCTGGTGGCGTTGGGCGTTTCTTCATCGGTGGCGACGAGATTTCTTGAGGTGGTTCGCTTACCTTATGTAAGGGTTCGTATTTATTTTCGTGAACCACACGAAAAACGGGCTTTGGAGGGGAATGGGGGCGCTTTGAAGCCGTAGCCCTCGTCCATTCTGCTTCCATTGGTGATGAGGCTCTTTCAGAGGATCCAGAGGATCAAGAGCCGGGCTGCGAGGATCCATACACGAATTCCTGCTCACGCGTCACTGCATTTATTCTCCAGCCAGTGGCTCCCTCCGGGAATACCATAGGCAGGATCTTGCTGTGCTTGAATGTCGAGGTTCCTCTTGGTGTGCGGTAATGCATTTTGAATTGTTTTATTCTGAAAAGAAACGAGAAAAAATAGTTATTTTTGAGTATTTTGCAAGGTTGCCTTGAGAAAGGCAGTTGGGGCGACGTGAGTATTTTTGCGAAGATTGCCTTGAAAAGGGCAGTTGGGGCGCGTGCGCCTGCTCCAGGCCGGTGGGATTTCTCCGGCCGGCTGTAAGGTGTTGGGGCCTGGCTGTGTGAACACAAGCCAGACGGAAGCAGTTTTGTGGCTATGTTACAAGCCACGAAAAAACCACAAACTACGCTGAATCCATCCTTCGCTCTTCTCGGATCATCCGATCATCCCTCTTGCTCGTCGGCAGCGGCCACACCAAGCCGCAGCGGCCAGCGAGATCGAAGCGACGCATTTGCGGCCCGTGTTCAGTCGCTGGCCGCTGCGGCCACTGAGATCTATTGCATTGTAGTTAAATCACCAGTGTGCGCGCCAGGGGGGTATAACTCCGATACTTGTTTGGTTTTTTGATGACGTCTTCACAAGACTATCCAATGAAAAGCCGTCGTGGTTTGGTCTCTCACTCTCTCCAGCATAAGAACCCGTGTAACAGAACGAGAGGCTACGCTCCATTTCCCCCGGAAACCATTCGACGCCATTGTAGCGTCCTTCTGACAGATTCAGATTGTTGTCGTGAATTCATGAGTTGTTTTTGTGTGAAAATGTCTGAAGATAAAATTATCAAGCTCTGTTGTGTGAAGGGCTGTACTGACAGACAGTTCACCCTACATTACAGGACGGTGTGATGTCACCAAAGACCATGATTACGTCTTGCAACATAAAAATCCTTCTTCCAAAAGGATTAAGGAAGATTATGAAGGTAAACATCTGTTCTATGTTACTTGAAAATGAATAATATTCTTAGATTAGTACACGAACTTTAGTTAAAGTAATAAATATGTTTATTCCAGAACGTAATATCATCCCATGTACCAGCGGTGTGGTTCCTTCTACTAAAAGGTCAAGAAGATTACGAAGGTAAACATCTGGTGGCCTACTCTTTATCTTTCAAAAATTTCCTGCCGCCGGTTGAGCCACGTCACAAACCAGTATTAACCCTTCCTTTACGGTGTTCAAAAATTCCTTGTCCTCCGGTGCTATATAATCAGTAAGTATTCATATACCTAATGCAATACATAAATGTATCGCTGAGGAATTCCATAAATTTGAACTCTGTCTTTAGTATATTTAGGGGGTATTTCACTATGTCGGGCTAAATATCTGACTAGCTATCCGTTGGCTGGCTTTAAAGATCAGAATACCTTCGTTATTCAACGGCGACCGTTTCACCATTGTTTCGAGCTTCCGGATAGATAACACTCGAAATAGTCTGGCAACATCGCAAAATGTTTGCAGTTAGTCCATCTACTGCCACGGCTGTCATGCGTCACAGTCCGCACACCGCGAAGTGTGCATTTTTTTGGTTATGTTATGTTGATTATCAGGTCATTTTAGATAGATTCGTGTCGAATTAATACATTGTTTCTTATTTTGAACACAATCAAATAATTCAGGATGGATCATACAAGCATTCATATTCATTCTACAAAATTCGACTCACTTCTCAGCTGTTAAACTCAGAATGTTTTGACGCCATCTTTGATTCGAGGAATAGCGCCTAACGTGAAGTTCGAGCACTGATTAGTCAAATCTAACTTTAACCCGAGCGTTAGCGTTATTCAGATATAGTGAAAACGAAAAAATGACTAATCCGTGGATTAGTGCTTGGTCAGAACATAATCAGAGATAGTGAAATACCCCCTTAGAGAGATATTTTATTAATTAGAGCCGATGTACACTCAGTTGACAGCACCGGCAAGGAAAGGTTAAACCACGAACTTACTGGTTTCTTAACTCGAACGATACAGAGTACGCCCCCTGTTCTATGTTACTTGAAAATATTCTAAAATTTCTTCATCAATTATGCAGATCTTTAATTCCTTTCCTTTCTGGTTCCTGTAGGACCCAGCGGCAGTAATTCTGTCGCCACACGGAAAAACGATGCATCCTTGTGTAAGAATATTTATAATTTCTTGTTTCATAATCATTATTTTTTTCCTTTTGTTTTGAATAATGTAATCATTGGCTTGAAATATTTAGTGAAATATTGTAAATCATCTTGCATTGGTGATCGATATGATCCCATGAATTCTTAAATTTTATCGCGTGAATACAGTGTTACATTACAGAGAGATTGCCTTAATTACCCGTCTAAAAACTTTTCTATCAATGCTGTGGGAATTCATTATGTTTTTGAGTATGTACATCATAATTGTGAAAATTTACATCTTGTCCCATTAATTAACGAAACTATTGCAAAATACGTGTGTTTTGATTGGATTAATTGTAGGACACTAAACAAAAATTGGTCGATGCAATTATTAAATTCACTGTCATCAGTAATTCTTGGTGTGCAGATATCAATAAAAAAAATATGTTGCAAAGACACAAGACCGTATAATGGACCAGACTCAATGAGGATAATAGCCATCCTACGTCATTTAAAATATTCAAAATATAGAAAGAAATGGTTGTCTTAATTATTTTATCTGTCATAATTATTTATTTATTTATTTATTGATTTATTGTGAAAAACAGTATAAGCCATTTACATTTCACAAATAACAGTTTATAAATTACAGTTTATAAGAAGTAAGTACATACATTTATTTGCATGGGTAAGTACATCAATACTATCTGATTAACCAGATTTGTTAAATAGTATGCTTATTGCCGTCTTAAATTCTCTTTGGTTCAAATTGAAAATGTCAATCACAGAAGAAATGTGATTTAACAAAGTAGTTATTCTCCCCAAAGGCATGATCATTGGTAGGTTGGTCCTGCCCCTTGGAAAAATAAATAATCTGTGCTGTCTAGCTCTGATGAAATTATCAGGGACATAAAAAGAAATTCGTTCCAGAATATCTGGATTGCAAATGTGCCCATTTAGCAGCTTGTGCGCCACTAACACCATTGCAATATTTCTCCTAACGTCTAGACGTTCTATCCCCAGCATTCCGGCAAGAAAATCAGAGGGATACAATAAAGGGTAATATCCGAACTCTCGCATGTAGAGGTATCGCATAAACTTTTTTTGCACCTTTTCTACATCATTTGAGTAAAGGGCATCTTCGGGTCCCCATATTATCGATCCACTCTCAAGAATGCTGCGAACCAGAGTAAAATAAAGCATTTTTATGACTGCCGTATTCGTAAAAGATTTCGAATTACATATAACAAAACCCAGCATTCGCATTGCAGAGTTGCACACCGAATCGATATGAGTTCGAAAAGTCAAACGCGTGTCAAAAGTGATTCCTAAATCCTTCGTTATCGAAATATGTTTTAGAGAGGTACCAGACATTTTATAGTTAAAATATAAAGTACGCTTTGCCCTTGTAATGCACATAATTGAACACTTACTACTGTTAAAATGAAGTTTATTTTGATGACTCCACTCTACTATACCGTCGATATCGATTTGTAGACGAATGGAGTCTTCATTTGTCGTTATACAGGTGTATAGTTTAATGTCATCCGCAAATAATAAAAATTTTACAAATCTTATAAACATCCCTATGTCATTAATAAACAATAAAAATAATAGTGGTCCTAAATTAGACCCTTGAGGGACCCCAGAATTTGTGGCGTAGAGTTTCGATGTGAACTGCCCGTAAACAACGTATTGTTTTCTATTAGACAAATAATTATGAAAGAACAAAAGCAGCATGTATGAGAAGCCGAAGCTTTCAAGTTTATTAAGTAATATGAGGTGATCCACTTTGTCAAAAGCTTTCGCAAAATCATTATATGAGACATCTACTTGTTCGTTATTGTCCAATATATTTGAGACGTAATCCGTAAATACCATTAAGTTGGTCGTTGTAGACCTGCCCTCTCTAAACCCATGCTGCTGGTTTATGAGAAATGGTTCTACTTTATAGTATATACGTTTTTGTATTACGAGTTCAAATAATTTGGCCGGTGCCGAAAGAATTGCCACAGGTCTGTAATTAGATACACATGATTTATCGCCGTTTTTATGTAAGGGCGTGACTTTTGAGATTTTCCAGCGGTCGGGGAACTTACCGGAGTTAAGTGAAATATTAAAGATATGTAAAAGCGGTACCATTAACGGATCTGCATATCCCTTCAGGACAATTGTGTTAATAAAATCTGGTCCAACAGATTTTTTTGGTTTTAGTTTTTTAATTGCAGCTAGGTAATCATTTTTATTTACACTTAAAATTTCAACATTTTGAGCTAGTGAAGAGTAACCGCCTGGGGTGTATGAGTCAAATTCTGCACTATGTTCGCTATAGACTGACTTAAAGTAATTCGCAAATGCTTCCGGAATATCGGGCCCAATATGAGTACTTCCGTTCCATGACACTGAGTTTAGAAACCCACCGTCTTTCCTCTTTTCGGATACAAATTTCCAGAAGGATTTCGGATCACTCTTGACGTTTTTTTCGATATTATTTATGTAATTCTTATACGCAATATTTATACTACGTTTGATTTTAGATCGTAGAATGCAAAACTTTTCCCGATATCTTATCAATCCGGTGCGCCTCCAGTTTCTGTGAAGTTTGCATTTCTTTTTCAGGTCACTAATAATTTCACCATTAAACCATTTAGGGTATCTTCTTTCAAAACAAGGTACACGCTTTCTCTCAAAACACATGTCAAAAAGGTCATAAATTACATTATAAAAATATTCTACTGCTAAATCTACATCTTTAAGTTTTAATAAGGGTTTCCAGTCGTGAGAATTCAAGTAAACATAAAAATATTCGAAATTACCACGTTCTAGATTCCATCCTCGCTTAATACAATTTCCATTGTCGTCATTTAATAAATTCCGACAATAGGCTTTGCTTACATTGAGCGCGAATTCTATATATAAAGATGGGTGGTATGAATCTTCACTAACAAGTGAGTATACGGATTTGAACACTTTTAAGTCAAAATTACTGATAATAACGTCCAGTGTCCTGTTCGTTATATTAGTGATTAAGTTTTTCTGTTCCAATTGAAATAGTTCCATAAAATATAACAAATCTGTTTGAGTTGCTTTGTGACTCACACAGGAGTGTAAGTTAAAATCGCCAACAATAATAATTTTTTTATCTACTAAAAAGTTAAAACTAGCTATGATTTTATCGAAAAAATCAGAGTAAGTAGTTCTCTGTGAAGCCGGTGGAATGTACACTATACATATATAAATACTAATTTCATTTATTTTGGCCTTAATCCATAAGTTTTCGCCATCATTTTCTAGAAACGTGAGTCTCTGGCATTGTTGGACGCGATCACGTCTCGCGGCTAGTAGCACTCCTCCTCCTCTTGATTGGCCTGAAGTTCTGTCCTTTCTGAAGACGTCATATCGTTGATCGAACAGTTGACAATTATGAATACTGTCGTTGAGTCAGGTCTCTGACAATAATATAAAGTCGTTGTCTTGTATAATAACACTATGTAAGAAGTCATCGGTCTTAGATCTCAATCCCCGCACATTTTGATAATACATTGTGCAGGGGAGTGAATTTACTTTAACTCTGCTCTCTAGTCATTTAGTGGCCGCAGAATCGTTTTGTTTGCCTCGGTTTTGGTTAAGATCAACCGGATTTTGTCTCGGTTTTAAGTAACGGTAGTTTCTTACCGGTACTCCTCGGGGCCACAAATCTTCCTGCAAAAGTTTATCGTATAACTCATCTGTTACTCCTATACGGAACGCTGCGTATTCCTGAGAATTAGCGATGAATTTCTCTATCTCACAGTTTGTTATATTATTTTTCTCTAGATGCGCTCGGATATCATCTACTGTGGTGTCCTTTGAAATCCTAGATACTATGATATTCCTTATCCTTGGACATACCTTGATACTAGAGGATTTATCGCCATTTCCGACAATCAGATTCTTGCTTGTCCGTTGTCTGCGTTTGACGTTCATCCATTCTTCCTTATTTGGCGCGGTTTTCGCTTCAGATTCGGAAGTTAGAATGCGTGGTTCCGTCGTCTGTGTTTTGGGGATCGCGCCGCTGGTAGTGGGGACTTCGAGATGACTTGCGTTATTTTTGGCCTTGGTGGCCGCCCTAGTGCGCATACGTTCTTTGGTTAGTGTAACAGCGAGCGGGTTGGCGGGGGGGGCGGCGGGCGGTGCGGCGACGTCAGCCCAGCTGGCGGTAGCGGGAGGTGTAGGTAGACCATTAGTGTTTACACTGTTTGTCGCCTGTCGATTTAATATTTCTTCCACGGACTTTACACGGATTAATAATTCGTTTATTGTTTTGTTTTGTTCGAGAATGATGCTTCTCAATTCAAAGAGTACGGTATCACTCATTATTTCGTGCGAGAGTGAAAAAAAACTCGCGAAAAAATTTTTTAATTACGGCGCGACAGAAAGACGTGTGTATTCGCATTCGTATCAATACTATTAGTGTAATTATGTATATTAGTAATTATGGTATATTATGTAGCATAGGCTTTATTTAAAACCTATAAAGTGAGATAAACATTACCATTTTGCAGCCAAATCCACGTTTCTTACCAATTTCGTGTGTAATTCTTAGTTTAAATCTCCCGCCAATGTCACCTGCTAGTCCCAAATGCATCCGTCAGGCGGCGCCAGTAGTAGGGACGCCACCAGTGACGCTATAATTTCATGCTTCATTAGCATTTATTTTGCGAAGGTCAAACACGTTTGGTTTGTTTACAAACATCAAATACCGTAAAATAACCTGTTTTTCAGTATTTGTGCAAAATTAAATATTTTTTTCGAGGATATTAACAGTGTCACTGTTCGAACTCCGAAAATCACACTAATTTAACCTCGAGATCCAGAGGTCGTATGCCGCAACCCCTCTCTTTTCAATGTTGGCATTGAACCCGGAATTAAAGCGCCTAGCTCAGGAGGAATCGGTCAGTACGTCAACGGACTTCTTCTGCGGCTCCTTGACCAATGCTCTTTCCCTGCAGGCCGATCTCCTGAAGGCCTCCTTGCAGGAGCTGATCAACTGGAGTGCGGAACCGAGCACGAAGCTGAGCACTTCCACTCTTTTCGAGAAGGTGCAGTCTCTCTTCGCGGCGGGGTCTGAGTCCCAGAAGGTGTCCAAAGACATCATGCAGATGGTCTGCGGCAAACGGGCTAGCCACATTGAGTATCCACGAGAGGGGGCATTGCGAGGCATCAGCGACGGATACGTCCGAGACGCCTTACGGAAGATCCCGCCCACATCAGAATATCTCTTCGACCCGAACGTCCTGTCGGCCCAGCTGGATAGGTTGGGGGGAGTGAAGAATTGCCTCGCTCCTCAGCCTGTCGCGACCAGCTCCACCCGTTAAACCTGTGACTGTGCAGAACTCGCAGCCCTTTCGTCCTAGAGTACAGCAGGGGAGGACCATCGCGAGAAGGGAGCACCAGGAGAGTCGAGGTCCGGAACCAGCCCGTAGGGCCACTAAAGCTTTCCCTCCCCGAGGTAGGTTCCGGTCTAAGGAAAGAGCAGGGAAGCCAGACTGTAAGAGGTTTTAACAGCGGGCCCTCTTTTCAAGGGGGTCAGTTGCGCTCATTCGCAGGTAAGTGGAGGAACCTTGGCGCCCCTACTATCATCCTTAAGATGTTAGATGGCTACCGAATTCCATTTTCATCAAAACCTCCACTAAATGAATCATCAATCTGAATAAATGAAATCCTCAGCACGGGAGATCCCAGTGAGGATATCATTATATCTATTTGTTACACAAAAAAAAAGATAATAAAACACTCATTATTATTATTATTATTATTATATTATTATTATTAAATAATAATATTGATTTATTTAACTCCCCTTTCGCCACTAAGACTTCTGTGGCAATTGCAGAACAAATAGATAAACTCAAAGCCCTTAAAGTTTTAGAGTCGGCACCTGCCACTCCCTCATTTATTTCTAACATGTTTCTGGTCCCCAAATCAGATGGCTCAAAGAGGCCGGTCTTTAACTTAAAGTATTTAAACAATTTTCTGACTGTCAGTAAATTTCGTCTGGTAAATGTTTATCGAGTTCCTACTTTTCTACAACCGAATGACTGGATGGTCAAAGTGGACCTCACACATGCTTACTTTCATGTACCTGTGAGTGAGCAGCATAGATGTTTCCTTAGACTTATCTATAGGAATGAACTCTTGCAGATGACATCCCCCCCATTTGGCTTGGCCACCGCACCTAAGGCGTTCGCAACCTTCACTAACTGGGTAGCGCAGGAACTGCGTAAAAGAGGGATGAGAATTCTAGTGTATCTGGATGAATTTTTATTAGTAAACCAATGCCTGCCTACTTTAAAACACCAGTCTATTGAAATGGTGGAGTTTTTGCAAGGCTTGGGATGGCATATACAATTTGATAAGTTAATATTAGAATCATCACAACAATTTCAATTTCTTGGTATCAGCTGGAATACTGTAACTAATGAAAAGTCTCTCCCTCAAAACAAGGTTTCAGCCCTATCTTATTTGTTAAAGGGTTTTATTCAGAGAGGTAGGTGGTCACTAGATAAGGAGCACAGCCTCTTGGGCTCTTTAAACTTTGCTAGTTTTGCAGTTCCAAGAGGCAGGCTCAACAGCCGGTACATACAGAAAGGGTGCTTAGGACTCAGACACAACCACCCTTGGGAGTCATCACCAATTCCGGCAGCTACCGCTCGGGAATTGAGATGGTGAGTTCGATCGCTCACCTTGACGTCACCTATACATCTGCCGCTGTTTTAGCATTACCTAACAACCGATGCTTCTGATCAGGTTGGGGTGCCCAGCTGGACGAAAAGCTTCTCAGCGGTGTGTGGGCTGATGACCAGCTGAATCTTCACTCCAATGTAAAGGAGATGCTCGCTGTGTTGGCTGTCTTGTCTCCTCACGCGCTTGAGCTATCTGGCTCTGATCCAGTCAGATAACAGGTCTGTCGTATCTTATCTCCGCAAGGAGGGTGGTACCAGGTCAACTCAACTCCTGAGCTGTACTCGACTAGTGCTAGATGTTTTGGATAAACACTGTGTCTCCATGACAGCACAATACTTACCCGGTCGTTTCAATGAAGTAGCGGACTGTCTATCTCGTCATCGTGCTGTACCCGATGGCACTTGCTACCCTCTTTCACAGAGGTAGCATTCAGAAAATGGGGACGACCCAAGATAGACCTATTTGGCTCTAGGACAGCGCATGTGGTTCAAAGGTATGTTTCTCTTGATTTTCAGGACGACAAGGCAGACTACCACAATGCTTGGAGCAGGGACTGGGACTATCAGCTGGCTTGGATCTTCCCTCCCCCGTGCCTCATGCCGAGGGTTCTTTGCCACCTGAACAGAGCAAGGGGATTATACTTGGTAGTGGCTCCTCGTTGGGAAAGAGCATTTTGGAGAGCGGATCTGAAGTGTCGGGCCTTGGGTCCACCTCTTACGATTCACAATCTAGGAGAAGCACTGATAGACACCAGGACCAACAACCCCCTTCCTCAAGTAGAGTCCTTCACTCTGGAGATTTGGCTTTGTGGGGGTGGGACAAAAACCTAACAAGATGGTCAAGTCAGCAGAAGGAACTTCTGAGAGACGGGTGGAGAAGTTCCACCCTTCGCACTTATGCTCCGGCATGGCGGAGGTGGCAGCGCTGGGCGTCAGAGAATCAGCTCGATGCCACGGGTCCCAAAGCTGAAGACTTATCCAAGTTCCTAGCCGATCTACGCATCAGAGAAAAGCTATCGCTAAGTACCATTTTAGTTCACAAGTCAGTGGTTTGTACCTTAGGCTCTCCCGAAGACAATAGAGAGCTGAACTCCAATCCGATAGTGAAGAAGATATTAAAAGGGATATCTTTAGCTAGACTATGGCCTTCGAAACCCCCCATTTATACAACAATACAACAATACCTACAACCTAGAGTTCACAGTGAAATACGCTCCATGTTAAAATTGCATAAACAGTAAGGATTTGCAAGTAAATACAAACAAAAAGTGTTAAATACTTTATATTACTTGGTGTTTTCAAAAATCAGTCAGTTATATTTCTTAAATATATTGTGTGCTGAGCAGTATCGTGTTTTAAAAATATCAAATAAAAACATTTCTGAAATCATAAACATACAGAACGCGCATGCGCAAAAAATAAGTTTGTCATTGGTTGCAAGTGTCGTCATTTTCTCGCTATTGGCTAATAGTGTCATCATTTTTGAATCGTGCCTAACTGATTGCGGGAAATAGGCGCTAGTATCAATTTTTCAAAGAATAGTGTAAACATCGTCTTAACTCTTATAAAACATGGATCTAAACGAAAACTCGCTCAACTACATGACAAAGGCAAAAGATCTACTTAGTTCCCTTATCAAAATTATAAATGACCTGGGTAACAAATTCACAAAGGAACAAATGGGAAAAATAACACCTTTAACAACGGAACTCTTGGGAACAACAGGATTAATGGCCGTCCGGATGGGTATTCTCGAAGGAGAATTATCGACCTTAAAAAGTGCAGCTCTTACTCAATCTACTGACACTAACCCCACAAATCCTCCACCTAATATTTGTGAAGTATTAACCGAAATTGAAGAGAGGAAGCTTCGTGCTAAAAACATAATTCTCTTCAATGTCCCGGAGAGTACGTCAGATCTAACATCTATAAATATTTCCGATGATATTAAAAAAGTTACTACGGCCCTGAAAAATATTGATACATATTACCATTAATACTCAAGACATTAAAATGTACAGGTTGGGAACGAAGAAAATTTCAAACAAATGTAGACCAATCAAGATAGAACTCAATGAGGAGCATTTAGCCCGGACAATCTTAATTAATAACAAAAAATTCAAAGATGGTGTTAAAGCCGGCAACGATCAGACGAGTCAGCAAAGAAAACAACTTATGATGCTTCGGGACGAACTGGAAACTAGAAAGAAAAATGGCGAACCAAATTTAACTATAAAATATATTAATAACCTCCCCAAAATTATCGATGTTTTGCCAAAAAACTCAAACTAAATAAATGTAACCTGTACTATCAGAATATCAGAAATGTTATGGAATTAAGCACGAAAGTGGTTGATGTGAAATTACAGAGGCCAGCTAATAAACATAAACCGGGATCATGCTGCATCTACTACCAAAATATCAGGGGTATCAAATCAAAACTCG
Organism: Hesperophylax magnus; assembly: GCA_026573805.1. Classification (NCBI taxonomy): domain Eukaryota; kingdom Metazoa; phylum Arthropoda; class Insecta; order Trichoptera; family Limnephilidae; genus Hesperophylax; species Hesperophylax magnus. The sequence goes on from JAIUSX010000026.1 coordinate 225,766, forward strand.
GCAAATTCAAAGTTACAGCTCCTACCATCACACAAGACGTCATCGTACTCACCGAAACCTGGTTGGAACCTTCCATTCATTCAGCGGAGCTCGGATTACCGAATCACAACATATACCGAATGGACCGGAGTCATAATACTAGTGCCAAATCAAGAGGAGGGGGCGTCTTAATAGCAGTGAATAAAAGCACTAACTCTAAATTAATTAAACATAAAAATTATGATGTTGAGCAAATATTTGTACTATTAAGCGGAAAATCATGTAAAACTATTATTGGCAGTGTATATATTCCTCCCAACTCGGACTTGTCGATATACAAAAATCACTGTGAGGACGTCGAGTATGTAAAAACAAAATATCCAACACACAAAATAATTGTCTGTGGTGATTACAACCTTCCGAATTGTAAGTTTAATGATCCTAATTACTCGCCAATTTCTGATTGTGAAAGGGATATTCTGGATATGTGTTCTTATTTAAATCTTTCTCAATTTAATAACGTACCCAATGTTAACAATCGCATTCTCGATTTGATATTCTCAAATGAAGATAATGTAAATGTATACGAATCTCCTGAGTTCATTGTCCCTATAGATAAACACCATCCTACACTTATAATTTCTATACCTTACACTGGAAATGATAATCTTAAAATCTCAAGAATTTGTTATAATTTTAAAAACGCAGATTACAATAAAGTTAATGAGGTACTGTCTAACATTGACTGGACAAGTCTAAATGACGGTGATATTGATTACAATACTGAATATTTTTACTCGCAACTCAATAATGTAATTTCAAATAATATTCCTCTTACCCAACATAAAGAATCAACGTATCCAATATGGTTCACTAAAGAATTAATTCACTTGATAAATTTAAAAAAAGAATCTCATAAAATCTATAAAGAACATAGATCTGTACCTAATTATATTAAATTTAAAAGTGTCAGGAAAGCTTGCAAAAATTTGTCTAAAAATAGTTATAAAAATTATATAATGGAAGTGGAAAATACTATAAATCATGATGTAAAACATTTCTGGAAACACGTAAAGTCTATGAAAAAAAATGAAGTCGGGATCCCCGGAACTATGAATCATAAACAGAGGAGTTCTGGCAACATAAAAGAAATTGTTGACATGTTTGCCGATTTCTTTAAAGATGCGTTTGAACCTAACATTTCAGATGAACAAATTCCGGAATTTAATTCTGATATAAACTTGCAATTATCAAATATTAATATTAACATCACCGACATTACAAATTACCTTAAAACACTTGAACCAAAATTAAGTTCCGGGCCGGATCAAATTCCACCCATCTTGATTAAAAACTGTGCAGACAGCTTATCCATTCCGTTGTTCATATTATTTAATAAGTCTCTGTCAACGGGAAATTTCCCAAAACTTTGGAAAAAAAGTTACTTAACTCCAATATTTAAATGCGGGGATAAATCTGCAATTGAAAATTATCGTCCAATTTGTATCCAATCATCAATACCCAAGATTTTTGAAAAATTAATTCTTCTAGAGATAAACCCCAGCGTGAAATCCATCATTACAACTTGCCAACATGGTTTTGTTTCAAACAGATCAACCTTAACCAATCTATCCCTGTACGAAAATTATATAACAAATGCACTTGCTAATAGACAACAAGTCGATTCTATATATACTGATTTCAGCAAAGCGTTTGATAAGGTTTGCCATAAAATTCTTGTTAGCAAACTGGCGAAAATTGGCATAACCGGTAACGTACTATCCTGGTTTAAGAATTATCTGTCTAATCGAGAGCTTACTGTCTGCATTAAAGGTCAACTGTCCTACACTTTTACAGCTACAAGCGGTGTGCCCCAGGGATCACATCTAGGACCCATTCTTTTCAACATATTTATAAATGACGTTACAAATGTATTTAAACGTGTCTTTATTTTGATGTTCGCAGATGATATGAAAATTTACCGAATTATTGACAATATTAATGACTGCTTATTATTACAATCAAATCTCATTAGCTTTTCTGATTGGTGTATCCTAAATAAGTTAACCCTCAATGTAAAAAAGTGTCAAGTCATGAAATTTTATAGGAAGAAAAACCCATTGATTTTCACATACTGTATGAATGATCAAGTCATAGTATCTGTACCCGAAATAAAAGACCTGGGGATAATATTTGACACCAAATTAACATTTATCTCCCACATTAACAATATAACCACTAAAGCGATGCAAATGTTGGGTTTCATATTAAGAACTTGCTACGTTGAGTAGTTGCTATGGTTACTTGCTACGTGCAGCCTACAATACTCACCAGACATTTTAGGTTATAATAATGAATGTGGAATCACAAACTTTATCCAGTACTGGAAGCGCCAATTCTTGAGGGTTAGATACCCACAAGAATGTTTGTGATCCCAGGGTTCTCAGGGGGTTGGGTTCGAAACCAGAAATGTGTCAAGTTACAATGTGTACTTTAGAGTCAAGGAAAGAAGATTTTGATGTAACAGGAATGTATATTATTTCGAATACAATAAAGACTACACACTCTACCGTGTGAGTTATAACGAAAACAATATAATAAAAGTTAGATATAAGCTTACCCCCAAGGTTCCGACCACGCTTTAACTATCTAGCTAATTAAGTAACATCCTACTCGAGCTGGAGCAGCACCTCCTCAGGCTGAGCTCCTAGGGGCTCCAGCCGGAGCAAGAGGAAGATTCAGTTCCGCCTCCTGGCGACTGTCCGGGGCAGGAAAATGTGTAATCTGGCGACTGAGGAAGAGGTATCTGGTGCCCGCGGTCGCATCCGTGTATCCTGGCGAGGATTCCCTTTATGTAAGGAAAAATAGGCCTCAATACGGCCCTGGTGAAAATGCGGTCGACGTAGTGCCAAACCACGAGAAAGATTACTATCCTAAGGTTTCCGGGAACCGGGCACAATATTTTAAGCCACTGGCTTCTTCATCCCATAAAAGATGGGTCAGATTCAAGCAGATCACACGTCTGACTCCCTTTGCGATTCATGATCCCGCGTGGTTACAATAAACGAACGAGCCACGGAACTAATTCAATTATGGAACTTCGTATTTACACCATTTATACGATTTTATTATGCAATCTCCGCATATAAGATTAGACTTCGCCTCTCCGAATTAAAGGGAAACCATTCCCAAACAATTTCACTCCGAAAAACTGTGACTGTCGTCTGCCGAGAGATCAGGCCCACTCTCTGGTTTCTCTGCAGGCAAGCTAGTGTTTTGTTTTTTTTTCTGTTTCCGCCCGGTACAGATTTTAAATTTTAAATTCTGATTCGAAATTTTACCAAAACCAATACCAGCGACAATCGCCCAGTTCCTAACTAGGTTAGAGAATCGGCGAGGATAAATGTGATGATGCAGAATAAATTAATGAATAAAATATTAAAACAAAAGGAGTCTAGCCCTGCATCATAACAAACTGCAAAAGATTTCAAAAATTTAAAAATATTATATTCATCCATTGTCAGAAGCCATTTAGAATTCAACTCAACCATTTGGAATCCATTTTACAATATTCATGAAAAATCTATCGAGCGAATCCAACATAAATTTTTACGTAACATAAATTATAGATTAGGTATTCCTATTGAAAACATTAACTACACCTCACTGTTGAAAGTCATGGGCCTAGCCACATTAAAAGAAAGAAGAATATGTTCTGATCTCTTTTTTCTTTATAAAATTGTTAATAACATGTTTGACTCCCCTGAACTCCTTAGGTTGATCGACTTTCATGTACCTAGTAGAACGGTTCGTCAGAAGGTACCTTACCATTGTAACATTGCAGGTACCTTAGCAGAAATAAATTCAGTAATGAACCGACTACACAGTGCAGGGAATAAATATTGCGTGAACACTAACGGTACTGAATGTCTATCAGCCTATAAACACATTATTATTAAATCTGTATGTCAAATATGAACTTGGCAAACATTAAACGGAGTATGTGCGAACTATTTCCACTACTCTACAAATTACGTTTAAATAAATAAATATTATAATACTTAGTTTAATATAACTTAATATTATGGTACTTTGTTTAATATTATAATACTTGACTGAATATTGTAATACTTAATTTAATATTATAATACTTGGTTTAATATTGTGGTACTTGACTTAATATTGTGATACTTGGTTTAATATTATAATACTTAACTAAATGTTTTTCTATTAGACTTTTTGTCGTTTCTTATCCTAATCTTGCGTAATAGAGATTATTAATTAGAGTTACATAGTTTATAGGCTAATGTGAACAACAATTTCGTCCTTTTTTATTCAATTGTTTTGGAGGATATTGGCAGATCATATATATCATAACTGTCTTAAATTACAACTACCTTATAATGTATGTGTTTTAGCAGTTTATAGATCTCCTTCTCAAGCACACATTGATACCTTTCTTGACCACCTAAATGACTTACTACGTTCTGTATCAACACATAACCATGAAGTGATTTTATGTGGTGATATAAATATAAATATTCTGGATATGAACAACATAAAAAGTGAACAATATCTTTCACTTTTGATTTACCACGGTCTAAAACCATTTATTATTTCACCGACTAGAGTAACATCAAGTACTGAGAGTTGTATTGATCACATTATGGTTAAGTCAAAAGACGATCCTCAGAGTGCTGTATTCAGGACCAGTATTACAGACCATTTTGCTACATTATTGAAATATCCTAAATCCAGAGTAACAAAATCAAAAAAAATAGACGTTAAGCTTAGACTAACTGTGGATAATGACCTACTAAATTCGACACTGAAAGAGGAAACATGGGATACAGTCTTATCCACCAGTGATGTCAATACTGCAGCTGATAATTTCATAAGACGTCTAAAATTACATATTGGAAATTGCTCATATACTAAGAGAATCCATTGTAATAAAAAGCACTTGAAACCATGGATAACTTCTGGAATTGTTAACTGCCTCATTAAACGTGACAAATTACACAAGAGTTGTCGTAAAGAACCAAATAATATCGAACTGTTTGCACATTATAAAAGATACAGAAATTGGTGTTCTAAAATTATAAAAACGACCAAACAAACATATTATAAAGGGAAGCTTCACGAGGTAAAAGGAAACATAAAGCAAGAATGGAAAATAATAAAACAAGCATTAGATTTGCAAAAGGAATCAGTGCCCATAAATAAACTGAAAGTAAATAATAACATTGTATCCATAAATGATAATCCAACAGTCATTACTAACCATGTGAATAATTTTTTTAGTGATATAGGTCAAAATTTTGCTAATCTTTTGTGTAGTGCAAATAACACCAGTGAAGAATCTTTAGTAAAAAATTATAATCCAACACAATCTATGCAAAATGCCTGCTTTGAATTCAAACCAACGAATTGTAATGAAGTTTTAAATGTGATTAATGAGCTAAAATCAGGTTTTTCGAGTGGAAATGACAATATAAGTGCAATGGTCTACAAACAAAATGCTTCTGAACTAGTAATACCTATTACACACATTGTAAATGTTAGTTTTGAGAATGGCTTGTTCCCTAATCATTGCAAAAATTCCAAAGTTATTCCTTTATTTAAAGGAGGAGATAACAAAGATGTAAATAACTATCGACCTATCTCCTTGCTAAATACGTTATCAAAAATAATAGAGAAATTAGCTAAAATTAGGTTGATGTCTTATGTAAAAAGATATGAAATTCTCTCAGATAATCAATTTGGCTTCCGAGAGAACATGGGAACAAGTGATGCTGCATTAAAAATGATCACCACAGTCGTAGAAGCTCTTGATACTGGCAATAAAGCAATGGCCGTCTTTTTAGACTTGTCTAAGGCATTTGATACCGTTTCCCACGGTTTACTCTTAAAAAAACTCAGTTCAATGGGTATTGTTAATAAATCTTTAGATTGGTTCAGATCATATCTTGAAAATAGAACACAGAGAGTAATAATTAATGATCACATTAGCTCAAATAAATCAATTGTATATGGTGTTCCTCAAGGTAGTGTTCTGGGTCCAATTCTATTTTTGTTATATATTAACGACCTCTGTAAACTGAAATTTTCTGGATCTTCAATTGTATTTGCAGATGACACTGTCTTGGTGTTTGCTGCTGACACATGGAACGAAACGTATGCTCAGTGCGAGGCAGGATTAAGGGCAGTCAAAAATTGGCTTGATCAAAACTTGTTAACCTTAAACATGAACAAAACTAAATATATTACTTTTAGCATTTCCTCTGTAAATCAACCATCTTTGGAACGTTCATTAAAATTACATTGTTGTGTACAGGAGTGTAACTGTCAATCTTTGGAAAGAGTAGACAACATCAAATACCTGGGTTTAATTATTGATAAAAATTTAAAATGGAACAATCACATTACTATATTAAGAAACAAAATAAGAAGGCTAGCCTACATTTTCAAAAATCTAAGAAACATATTGGACAAAGTTACATTAAAAACTGTATATTATGCTCTTGTTCAATCAATGCTTTCATATAATGTTGTCTGTTGGGGTTCTTGTAACAAGACTACCTTAGAGCCTTTGAATGTTGCACAAAAATTAATTTTAAAAATAATGTATAAGAGAAATTTTATGTATCCATCAAAGTTATTATATAGTGAAAGCAAAATTATGACAATAAGGCAGTTGTACATAATACAGGCTCTCTGTAAATTTTTCAACAACACTATTACTGCTAAAAGATCTCAACAAGTGCGCAGCACTAGAATGGGTTCTTCTTTAATGTATCAGCCGGTGTATACCAGAACATCCTTCGGACAAAGGAGTTTTTCATATAAAGCTCCGTTGCTATATAATATGCTTGGAGAAAATATAAAAACTATAGGTACCTTAAATTCATTCAAGAAAATGGTCAAAATTTCCGTACTAGCTGAGAGTGATGATTTTAGATCACCCATGTTGTCGCTTATATCATAATTCCTTGTGGAAGCTCTGTTTCGATACAATCCTTATTTACTTACTGCGCATGTACTTATTTACTTCTAAAATAACTTTTGGTTATTTATTATTATGTTACTTATTATTATTATTATCTACTTAATTATCGTATTAATATTTACTTTAATTACTGTCTAGCTAAATTATTTACTTACTTACTTTTTATTATAATATTATCTACTTACCTATCGGTTATTATTTATCTTTTTTTATTTAGTTATTTTTATTTTTTTCTTATAATCTATTATTCATACTTTCCATGTTGTAATTGTTAGTATGGTTACCCTATGCTTGTGTCTGATAAGCCAGCACAGGTACCTTGTACTTTAGTTAACAGAAGAATATTATTGTTGCCAACTTACTTAATAATGCTTCTTTTGTTGACTTTTTTGTTTTTATTTTTTTCATACATTTGTTACTAAAATTTTGTTTATTTTTGTCTACCGGTCTCGAAACGTCCGTGTCATAAACTTTTCTTTTTTGGTTTAAATTTAATTTAATGTTGTTATTATTTTAAATTTACATATATGTATTTTTTTAAATGATATTATTGTAAAGCTGCACATCTTGATACAGGAATGCCCTAGTGAGATGTGCAGAGTATGCTTTTTATGTAAAAACTGTATTTTGAATGAAATAAATAAAGAAATAAATAAATAAAAAAAAATATATTTTTATTTCATTTACTTAAATTTCATGTTACCTACGTTTCGTAAACTCTTGTTTCATGTTACCTATATTTTGTTAACCTATGCATTGTTCAATCTTATATTTTATGTAATCTGTATATTCTTATATATTATGTAAACTCTTTATTGTTATTGTATTTAAAAAACATAATAGCATTGTATGTAAAAGCCCTATGGGCGTTTAAATAAAATAAATAAATAAATTTGGGACCCGAGGGTTGTATCATCATGGCTGGAGAAGAATTTGCCTCAACATATTACTCTCTTTGAAGCATCAAGGAGAGCAGTCACCATCCTGCTTTTGACATCAGGGCGCCGAGTCCACGGTCTCACATTGCTCCATTGCACAGCTGAAAGGTTGTCAGTGGACAGTGAAGGCATCTCCATTTGGCCAGTGTTTGGTGGCAAGACAGATTCGGCAGACTGGCAACAATCAGGGTGGAGACTGGCTCACTCGGAGTCTAGGAACATAGACCCTGTCTATTGGACGGAAAAGGTCATAGAACTGTCAAAGGAACGGAGAGAGCAGGCGATACTACCTAGCCTATTTATTACAACTTGTGGGACAGTGAAAGCGGCCTCCAGGGCAGTAATTGCAGGCTGGATTAGGGCAGTCCTCAGGGATGCTGGTGTAGAGGATCCACCTGGCAGCATCCGTTCAGCAGTGGCATCTCTGAACTGGCTGCAGAATTATAAGCTGGACGATATACTGTCGCGTGATAACTGGAGAAGTCCCAATACCTTTGCCAGGTTCTATAGAAGGGAAATTGCAGAATCGGCTGGCCGAGTCAACACCGACCCATCTGTTGCTGACCTTTTTCAACCTCTGTAACTGGTTAGCTGATTTCTGGAAATCTTGCCCCTATGTTCTTTTTAGCAGAATAATTTAAATATTATATTTGATTCACATTAGCATAATGTCACCAGGCGATAACAAACAATATCTCACTTTATAGGTTTTAAATAAAGCCTATGCTACATAATGAAAAAGTTTTACCTTACAATAAAACTTATATTATGTACTTAGCTTTATTTAAAACCTAGGCAAGGGCTGCCTGATGAGATCTAATGAAGCATGAAATTATAGCGTCACTGGTGGCGTCCCTACTACTGGCGCCGCCTGATGGATGCATTTGGGACTAGCAGGTGACATTGGCGGGAGATTTAAACTAAGAATTACACACGAAATTGGTAAGAAACGTCGATTTGGCTGCAAAATGGTAATTTTTATCTCACTTTATAGGTTTTAAATAAAGCTAAGTACATAATATAAGTTTTATTGTAAGGTAAAACTTTTTCATTTATTTTTTATTACTTACTCAACGTCCTAATGAATGTATTTCAACATCTCCTTTAAAATGTATGTTGTTCTTAAATATTCTTATATTTCTTGTTCTGTGTTCTTTATTGTCTTGGGTACATATTTGAAATGTGTTGTTTTGTGCTTACATATCCTAGCATTTCCTGTTTCTGTGCTATCTATATTATTTTTGGATTAACTTTATGAAAACCTCAAATTGAAATATTTTATCATTTAAAACAATATTAGCGACTCTAAAATGAATATTTAAAGCAGAAAAGATTCAGTCGCAGCCTTGATACACATATTTAATATATTTTGTGCTCATAAATTCTTTAATCATATTAATTTTGCAATAACTTTATGACAAAACCTCAAATTGAAATATTTAATCATTTATAACAAACAATATTAGCGACCCAAATGAATATTTAAACCAAAAAAAGATTCTGTCGCAGAATGGTACACATTTAAGATTTATTTTGTGCTCATGAATGCTGTATTCATATTATTTTTTGAATAACTTTACGACTAAAACCTCAAATTGAAATATTTAATTATTTGAAACAATATTAGCGACTCAAATGAATATTTAAACCAGAAAAAGATTCACTCGCAGACTTGGTACACATTTAAGATGTGTTTTGTGCTTATAAATTTATTTGCGTATCCTGTTTCTGTCATATTAGTGAAATAAAATAAAAATACTTCACAACATGTAACAAAGTATTTCATTTTTCTGATAAACAGAGAAATGTTAACATTCAATACTGTCGTAGAAAAGCACAATCATTGTTTGAAAATGTTTTTCCTTTTAAAGTAAAGGAATTCAAATTTTGAGTAATTTTAAGCTATTTTTACGACGGCCTCGGGACGACAGATTTTCAACTTACAAACCGCCGCGCCGTCCTGAGAAAATGTGCCGTAAGGAAAGATAACTTATAGCTCATTATCGCAGGACCGCACTTTGTGAGTTGTAGCCTTGTCGTCCTGAGAGAATCTGTTAACATTTCTAAAATTTATATTTAAAATAATAATTTATGATGATGAATAGCACAATATTATTATTATTTTTTTTTATTTTTGTATTTCTTTGGCATTCACTATGTAACAATTTCTAGACATTTTTTGTTTTTAATGAGTTTATATTATTCACAATGTACATTTGTTACGTATAAATTTTTTTTAATAAAATTAGCGACCGGTTTCGACACGTCCGTGTCATTAACTAGCTATTTTAAAACTAAATTTTTAAGTGCAGAAATATGGGGTTTTATTTAGTTTGGTTCTTTGATGGGAGGGATTTGAGGGAGGGGGAGGGGGTTGAGAGGGAAACGGAGGGAGGAGTCAAAATAACGGGGAACATTGTCAATAGAGGTGATTTGCAAGGTGCTATTATTTTATTTACTTTATTAATGCTTGAATTAATTCTTTTGTTGATTTCTAATGTTTCTAATGCGCACAAATTAAAATATTTATTAATGTTAGAATGTTGAATGTTAAAACCAGAATTAGGGAACACGAACTATGTTTAAAAAATAATAATTTCTCCGAGTTCGCTAATCATTTGATAGAGACAGGCCATATCTTCAACCGGGATAAAACTAAGTTTAAACATTCTAACATTAATAAATATTTTAATTTGTGCGCATTAGAAACATTAGAAATCAACAAAAAAATTAATTCAAGCATTAATATGTAAATAAAATAATAGCACCTTGCAAATCACCTCTATTGACAATGTTCCCCGTTATTTTGACTCCTCCCTCCGTTTCCCTCTCAACCCCCTCCCCCTCCCTCAAATCCCTCCCACCAAAGAACCAAACTAAATAAAACCCCATATTTCTGCACTTCACACAAGGTGCCTACCTAGGGAAGATCATATATTGTCTATGGCCGCGTTTTTTTTGTTTCCTCTACTTTGCTGAGTGGTTTGTTTATGACTCAAATCTTAAAGTGACGTCATCAGTGGACTAAATTTCTCCCTACTAAAGGCCTAAGTTATCAATCTAGTGATTGGTTTATTTATGGTGCGCGCACTAGCCGCGGCCAGGGGGGTATAACTCCGCTTAAAAACGTCAACACAAACTGTAGCCATGGTAAAAATCTATGTTTGTGACGTCAGCGATGCTTTTTTTTGTTTCTCGCTCACTTTACCATAAGACTCGTGTGCCAGAAAGAGAGAGTTCGCAAACCGTGTAATGCGTGTTCTCGCCGCTAGGTGGCCGACTCATGCTTCCCGCCATTTCACTTCCTCGAAAAAACTGTAAACAAAGTTTGACGGACGCCATTGTTTGTCATCATAACATTGTCAAACATTTTTAAATATCTGGTTGTGTGAAACAGTTGATTTATGTGTGAAAATGCCTACCGATAAAGTCCTAAAAACGTGTTGTGTGAAAGGATGTACGGACATAGACTATTCGACACAAGTTTCCAACCAAAACGGGCAATCGCCTAGTTGGACATTTTAAGTTCATTAATTGTATTATGTAATATTTACAAAGAAACAATAAATAAATAAATAAAATAAATAAATAACCTCTGAGAGTCCATTTCGAGAATGGTGGAGATTGTGGAAATTTGAATACATAAATTTTCCAATCTTAGCATCATATGCATTAGTTTGTGGTAGTCATTTTAATATCAGCAGCAAGCGCAATCGCACTGGAGCATTAAAGAAGGACGCATTGCCTCCCCTCAATCTTCCCGGCATTCAAAAATATGTTTATTTACCAAGAGAACTTCAGACACATGGTGGACCAAAATACAGGTTCGAATCTATTTTTAATCTAGTTTTAAGCGTTTTATCCATAACTAATCCCTCAGGCAATTTTGTGAGATATTAGATACAGACAAATATTTTATTTTGGTTAATCTTAACCTCTCGATTTGCAATGTATTGGCTCAAGAGAACCGTCAAAATACAGATTCGGTGGAAAATATTTTCGAATTACGTTTTGTTTCAGATAAAATCGCTTTTTGAGTCTGAAGAGTATTTCAGAAAATTGCCCAAGGAGTTTTTAACTTAACTTCACATGAGAATTGAATTTATTTTTGTTTTTAGATAGTATTCGTTTTCCACCAGGATCATACAGCACGTATTGTGATGCCCTCCGCGATCATGACTACACCCTAAAAGGTATTCTATACTGCATCAGCCTATAATAATAATAATATGTTTTGTTAATTCGAAAAATTAATTAATGTAATAATTATATTCATTTCAGGGCGTAACATCTCAACCAGTAGCGTACCCGTTGCTGCACAGGGGATGCTAATAGAAAATGAAGGTACATATCTGTTTTATATTACTTAAAAGGGAATAGTTTTGTTCGTCTAATATGTCAATCTTTACTTCAATTTCTCAAGAACTATGATATATTTTTTTCCAGAAATAAGTGCAGGACCCAGTCATGTCTTCTCTGCAACCAGCAGTGTTGCTCTTGCTGCACAGGGGATGGCAGTAGAACATGGAGGTACATATCTGTTTTATATTACTTAAAAGGGAATAGTATTGTTAGTTTTGTTCCTCTAATATGTCAATCTTTACTTCAATTTCTTCAAGAAATATGATATATTTTTTTCCAGAAATAAGTGCAGGACCCAGTCATGTCTTCTTTGCAACCAGCAGCGTTACTTTGCTGCACAGGGGATGGCAGAACATAGATGTAAAATATCTAGCATAGGTGACCCATATGATCCCATAAATTCATCAATCCTAGCAAGCGAGTACCGTCCCACAGAGAGGTTTTGCTTAAATTATCCCACTAAGAAATTTGCTATCAACGCTCTTGAAATTCATTATGTCGTCGAGTATGTACTAAATCATAATTGCGAAAATTTATATCTTGTGCCCGTTATTAAAGAAACCATTGCCAAATATATATGTTTTGATTGGATTAATTGTAACGAACATAAAAAAAATTGATTCAATTCATTATCAAAATCACTGTACCATTTATAATAATCAATGCATGGTGATAACAAGGTGATAACCAATGCATGGTGATAACAATGCTAATAATCAATGCATGGTGATAACATTTATAATAATCAATGCATGGTGTACCGATGTCAATAGAAAATTAATTGGCAAGGATACACGACCATACAATGGACCTGATTCCATGAAGAAAATGGCAGTACTGCGACTTTTAAAATATGCTAAATATAGGAAGAAGTGGTTGTCATAACTAATTTATTTAAAATAAACTTATTAAAATAAATTAGTTATGACAACCACTTCAGTTAAAACTTATTAAAATAAATTAGTTATGACAACCACTTCTTCCTATATTTAGCATATTTTAAAAGTCGCAGTACTGCCATTTTCTTCATGGAATCAGGTCCATTGTATGGTCGTGTATCCTTGCCAATTAATTTTCTATTGACATCGGTACACCGTGCATTGATTATTATAAATGTTATCACCATGCATTGATTATTACCATTGTTATCACCATGCATTGGTTATCACCAATATCATTATGTTATCATGGTTTTAACCATAGACATATGAATATTAGTAGACCTGCCCTAAGTGATTAAAAGCGTATTATTCCCCACTCCCCATACCGGTTCCATTGGAGCCGGCTGGGCTCGCGTATGGCCTCCCGTGAATATAGAAAATGTGACGTCATCATTCTTGTGCGAACTAGCGTCGAGCTATGGTCGAGGCATTTTACGAAATAACACGGCAAAATGGTGGCTTGTGCTACGAAAACTTGTAAAAATAGACGTGAAAAAGAGAATAAACCCAATTGTCGTATTACATTACATATGTAAGCATTATTTTACTTTATTTTAAGGTTATTCACATCATATAATATGGATCAGTTGTAGAAACATATACTATCACATCTTGATACATTTGGACGCAAAACACAAAGCCGTTTGCATAAGAATCAGGGATGTGCCTTCGCCTTTTGCGCTTTGATAAAATACGTAATCGTATCATTGTATTTTTTCATCTGTTATATCTTGCTGGAATTCCGTCGTATTAATAAAGGATAATAAACCAATCATTTTTAAATTTATTCCACTTTAATGGCGTTATTACTAAACGAGATTTGAATTTTACACAACTCATAAACAACACTAAGGACGGGTTGTTTCGGAAAATCTGAACAATTCATCAAATTTCAACGTTCATTTTCAAGTTCTAAGAAAGATTTTTTCAAGTTCTGTTTTTATTTCAGTTTTGTCAAGCAACTAGCCTATAATGATATAAAAACAGAACTTGAATAAGTCTTTCACAGAACCCGAAAATGAACGTTGAAATTTGATGAATTGTTCAAATTCTCCGAAACAACCCGTCCTAAATATAGGATAAATGGTTGGTTATCAATTGTGAAAAATTGGTATGTTTGGAAGTAAAATGTAGATACAGTGAGCATTTTTGGAATGAAAAATGTATGTCATTTTGCTGTCCGATGATATTTTTTTATCTATTAAAATTAAAAATATTATATTTTTCTATCGCACGTCACCACCGATCATATATTATCTTTGGATCATACTATTACACGTCGCAACGGACCACGTGTTAGGTACGCGCTTGTTTCGTATGTACGGTACTGCTGGAACGAGAAGGAGTTCATATCATGTAATGCGCTAGGTTATACCGAGTGGCGATGTGTGATAGAAAATCATATATTTTGTTTTTAATTGAAAAAGTGTCATCGGACGGCAAAATGATGTCCAAATTTTTACTCCAAATACTCTTAGGAATCGCTGGTAAAAGCTGTGTGTATATAATTTCATTTGTTTTTTAGTTGTTTTACATTTCTATTATCTTCTTAAAAGCGAAATTATATATTTTCTTAAAGATTTCATTATTTTATTATTAATAGGAACAGAGCGGTTGTGACAACCCTCCAACGTTGGTCGAATGTAGTGATTCTCAAGTGTGCTAATCGTTGTTTTCTGGGAAGTAAATTATGAAACATTTATAAAAGTGTCTTCACTAAATACGTCAACAAAATATTCGACTCTGAAAATAGAAGAAATTTACTTTGGCGAATTTGGACTTCGCAAATTTGTTCATAACGTGGCGAGTAATTTGCGCTCCCATGTAAAAAGTCCATTCATTCAAAAGCAGATTTTACTTATAAGAACTAAATGGTGATATTATAAGGCGAGATGCCTATATACTATTGATTTATTGACGAATCACAGTCAGCTTTTCCCTCTGCGTTCTTCAACAGTTGATTTTACCCCTCACCTTTAGGTTCTAGTCTATTAATATTCATATGTCTGTGGTTAAAACCAATTAGGACCACATTTTTTTCCTATTAGCGTCTTTTAAATATCGTAGTACTGCCATGCTCCTCATCTAATCAGGTCCATTGTATGGTTGTGGTGTATCCTTGCCAATTCATTTTCTATTGACATCTCTATATGAGTAGTAGAATAATAACGAAAAAATAAATATACGTTTATATTTTTTTTTTAAAAAGAAAGACAAAAATTCCCGAGTTACGAATAACCTGACAATATTTGAAAATCTCCTACTACCACCACAGAAAGCTGAAAATATTGCTTGTGTTGTGATGGAGAACTTAGCCAAATATTGTCAAATAATAATAATAGTATAAGTCAAATATTGTTAGCGTTTGTAATGTTAAGCCAAATATTCTCTGATGCGGCGTTTACATTATTCAGTTTGGCCGTATTAGTCTGCAGCCCATTTTCAGTCACCGAATAGTGTTAACAAAAAAATAGTCAAATTAGTTTATTTTATATGTCTACTTTATATATAGTTCTAATTTTTTATTACATACTTGACATCATAATGAATATTCTCGCAACACCTTTAAATTTATTTTGTGCGTATATACTCTTGTATTTGGTGTTTTTATTTGTTATTATTATACCCTATATATTTATCAGGTGCCAATATGTATTGTTAAAACAATAACCTATTGTTAAATTTACTTTACTGTTTACACTGTTACATTCTTTATGTTGTGTACTATTCCTAAGTTAAAAATATCTAAAAGGCATATAAAGTTTTCAAAACTAAAAAGTATCACAAAAGTATATACTTACTATTTATATTTGAAAGGTAAAATTATTTAAGTAATAAGATAAGTAAGAGGGAAACAAAAAAAAATACAGTGTGTGGCAAGCCTACTCACGACGGAAGTGAAACTTTTAGTATTCTTCTCTCTCTCTTTTCATTTCATTCTCTCTTTTTTTCTGTCTATTGACATATTTATAAGTAGCATGTGACAAAAAAAAAATTAAAAGTAATAAAAATATGGGATTCGAACCCGGGTCCTGCATAACGAGTGTCGAACGCTCTGCCTCTAGACCGCGGTTATTACGTATTCGACCAAAATATCATATAGTCAAAATATCTAAAAGTCTTTTATCACTTTTAAAAAAAGCAATTTATCACTTTAAAAAAAATTATTGTTAAAAAAATCACAAAAAGAAAAAAAAATAGTTTATTCTTTGTTACCTCATAACATGTTACAATGGCGACAACGTGGCTTATCTAGTCATATTGTTCCGCTATAAAGGCGCGCAACGTGCCCTGTACCTTGATATTTCCGTTATAAATGGCGCCCAACGTGGGGCGCCATTATAACAGATATGACTAGATAAGCCACGTTGTCGCCATTGTAACATGTTATGAGGTAACAGAGTGTGAAAGAATGAAAAGAAATGGTAAAACGAATTCCAAAATTATATTTATTCCTACAAACCTTCAGTAACATGAGAACTCTTTATATCAAGGCTGCCCAACCCCAGGCCCGCGGGCCACAATGTGGCCCGCGAACGAATTATAAGTGGCCCGCGTGAAACATTTTCAAAAAACCCGCCAATCCGCAAATTTGAAAAAGTGTCGCGGGCTCGCGGTAAAACAAACGATGCAGCTTGCGCGCGGTCACCAGTGTTGCCAACGACGGCGATTTATCGCTATTTAGGCTACTCAGAACGAGAATCAGCGACGAAAAAATCTAACCTGTTGAACTTACTTTTGAAATAAAAATACACCGGTTTTCGACATAATATTCTTTGCGTCGAAATGGAATCCTGTAGCCACCCCCCCCCATGGAATTCGAAAAATTGCTGTGGGGTATCACATATGATGTTCGGGTGTGCGGAATTTTTTCTCAGCGAAGTTCCGTAACAACCCCCCCCCCATGGATTTCAAATATTTTGTGGGGAGCACTTATTTAGATTTTTTTTGTGGGGAATTATGTTTTATAGAAATTCTCTAACAACCCCCCTCCCCCATGGAAATAGGAACCGTCAGGTATTCAGTGGCCCGCCAGTGATTCAAAATCGTCAATTTCGCCCAACTGCTAAAAAGGTTGGGCAGCCTTGCTTTATATCATTAGTTTAATATCTCAGGGGTGTGCATCATCCGAAGGATTGAAATGCAACGGTGGAAATTTTAAGATTACATTGAGAAGTTGACAATAAGGTTGGTGACATTAAAATTAACTGACCTGATAAACGTAAAGGGCGCCAAGCAGAGTGCAATCAGCATTGCTAAAATTTAATAAGTAGAGCGATGGATGACCAAGGTAGAATTATCTAACTACGGCGTCATGGTATAGCTCGTAAAAAATATGTCGACCCGCGCGGTGGCTCGAGTCTTCCTCCAGTCGCAACGTCCCCAGCTGCCAGCTCGTGAAATACTGAAATCGGCGGCGTTGGTGAGTCCGCAATCCAGTGTAGATCTTCCACAGGAAGTTGCCATAAACGCTAGCGACACGTCAACAAGTCCAAATTCTTGACAGGTGTTAGAATCTCTGTAGCGGAGCTAGATTGAACTGCTACAATTGAACTGAAAAATGACTTCACCGACTCCAGAATCAATAAACCTTAGACCAGTAGCTCAAATAGAAAGCTAAGTCTTAAAATTATGTCATTTATAGGCTTTTTCACCATATTTTACATGTACTTCTTGAATTCGCAAGGCAAATATACAGAATGCTTCATTTATTATTTATTTATTTAAACCTTTAGGGCTTTAACCAAAAATGAGTCTTATTAAATTATAATAGTGCATTAAAACTTATTTTTATTCACATTTCTTTATTTGCTCCTTTTTAAATATTCTACAGATAAAACAAATGTTCATACCCTAAAATGAACCATTTGTGGACTTTACCACTAAAAACGTAGATATTAAATTAAACATTGTTCAGTTATGTATTTTCTGTGAAACGCTAAATTTTTGTAGTTTTTAATTTTAACACAATTTATTTCATTTATTTATCGTCATATTATATCTACTCTTAAAACATATAAAAATATAATTTTAACAAAATTGTCTTATTTATAAATATAAAAAAATGTATTTATTTTCGCATCATGATGTAAGTCAGCTCTAGGGTTTGTAAATCCCGTACATTCTTCAAATCCCGCGGGATTGAGGAATGTAATGTAATGATTTGGATTGCAAATTTAAGTCTGCTCGTATGTGGAACGAGCTAAGATAAGGTATCCGTCTTTTCTCCTTCATTTTAGTCGGGCCTCTTCAACGCCCGCATTAACAAATCTCAAAACAGCCCCCTCCTTAACCCATCTCAAAACGTTGCCCAGCCGGGTGGCAATATAGTTCCTCTTTTTGAGGCGTGCACCGTACGGAGAGCAGCACTCTTGTGAGTAGTCACATAAAAACAATAAATAAATTCATATGTAGGAACTACAATAAAACCAACTAGGCACACGACTATAAATAATAAATGTATTGTTATACTATCGCACACCCATAACCCATATCGCGGGATATTATTATTTTAGGACTTTATGAGCTGAAAGTATTTAAAAAAATAATATTTTATTCACGATATTCAACATAAATAATAAGCTCACGGCAAATAAGACCTTTCGAAAGAAGAATATTATCATTCTAAGGTAAGTAATCTTTAAAAATTACATTTGTTAAAAGTAGGGAACGAAAAAAAAAAACAAAACAACACATTTCAAAAAATGAATAAATTTATTCGATTTAACACTAATCAGTTCCAATTTTCAACTGAAAATTGAACTTGAATAATTTTACGCATCATTCAGGATTTTTTTAAATGGAATACCGCACACAGTCTCAACTGCTCTCAACCATCTGGAGCCAGTGAGACTATGGCATTCCCAATTGAGGTATATTCATATACTGTGAGGCTGAAGGTAGTGTGAAGGGGAAAGAGATGGTGAGGAGAAGGAGAGGAAGGAGGAGGAAGGAGAAGAGACAATGTAAGTAAGTACCTATTCAGATTTGGTCACCAAACACGGCTAAAGCCATTTCAATTCTGATGGTGGTCTTTATACCAGGGCGATACTGAGAGTATCTTCCACTCTGGAACGTGCCACAAATAAAGTATATGTTATTTTAAATGAATAATTTGTGAAATAACACAAATTGATCAAATAAAATTTACTTACGCACGCCGGGGTTTGAACCCGGAACCTCCGGATCTCTAGTCAAGAGCGTTACCCCTAGACCATGTAGGCCGCAATGCGTACGATTTAAGAATATTTCACATCACGCATGCACCGACAAACGATAGTAGTATGTTGTTTTCAAACTTACATAACATTTGTTGATTTAGTAGTTTTTGTGAAAAATCACCTCAAGGACGCTGTTTGTATCTTTCAAAGTTTAAGTCAACAACTACCCGTGGTCTATGATAAATGTAAAGTGTTTGAAATCTGAAAATCACCCTGTATTTACAATTTACTTCTAAATGGCTAATTGAACAAAAAATACCTCAAACTTATGAGAGCCGAATTGTTCAATATCCAAAATAATCATTTTCAAGCCATGTTCACCTTTAAAGTCAAAATATGGGCATATTATAGCTTCAATCTTCGAAAAATGATCTTTAAACATTTCCTGTTACAAATATGTATAAAACTAAATGACCAAAATCTAGAATTTTTTAGAATTTGCCTGTAAAAACAAAAAAAAACGTCTCCTGTAAAATTTGCTAAATGGTCTATTGAACATACAAGAACTAAGGCAGCGTACGGTTGCGCCTTTTTTTTAAATTTCCTCTATCCTTTGTCGATGGTGTGGTGTGACGTCAGCGATGCGTGGTGTCTACAAATTTGCCAGATCTAAGGTTAAAACCTGACCAAACCAAACGTATGGAAAGAGGGAGGAGTTATCAATCTATAGATAGTTGACTTATGGCCGCGGCGGCCGCACGTATTGTGGAACTACAGCGTGATTTGTGATCATCGCGATGTCTTTCGACACGCAAAGATTTATAACCGAGATTGAGACAAGGAGGGCGTTGTGGGACATGTCCTGTGAAGACTACGCCAACCGAGACTTAAAAAGGATGATGTGGGAAGAGATCATAGAAATATTTGGTAATGAAAAATTAACAATTACAGAAAAAACGAACTCGGTAAGTAATGTTTATTTTGATCGGTTTTGATCTCTATTTTGTGTAGATGTTCTATTTCCTCTTGAAGGCTGACAGGGAGGTATTCCTTCAATAGTCGGGGGAATATACAACGTGTCTTCGAATTTGTACCCATCTTGCTCCCGTACATAGTTATGAAGGACGCAACATGCTTTTATGATTGCAACAGCAAATTCTCTGTGTACATCAAGAGGACGATGAAAAATTCGCCACTTGTTGGCTAGTATCCCGAAAGTACATGTACCGGCGCGCACGGGAAAGGCGGTACCTAGTTAAATTTCTTGTCTGTCAAATTTCTTCCGGCATATGGTCTCATTATATTTTCTGACAAAGAAAATGCTTCATCGCCAACTATGACAAAAGGCAGAGGCACACCTGTTTCAGTTATCGGTCTCTTGTCTGGCATGTCTAAATCATTTTTTTAAGTTTTTCATAAAAATGCGAGTTCTTGAATACCGATGAATCGCTGCATTTTCCATATGCGCCGACGTCTATGCATATAAATTTATATTTGGCATCGCATATAGCCATCAGCACAATAGAGACATAGTTTTTGTACAGTGGGTTGCCATATTAATAGGGACACCTATGGAAAATGTGTTTTTTATACTTTGTGTTCATAAAACACAGATGTGTATGATGTTAGGTGCGGTTATTATTATTTATTTACAAGGACATTGAATTTAGAAAAATTAAACACCGTATTTGTCCTTAATCTACGATTATTTTATTTTTTTTATTATTTTTAAATATTATCGAACAAAAAGTCAATATTTCGTAATTTCGCCTTTAGCCGTAATAACAGCTTTTACACGCCGTGGTATACTCTTAATGCACAAATTTGCATTAATCTTTAGGTCAGGAGAATGATGCCACACCCGGATGAGGGTTTCGATGAGCTGCTGCTTCGTTGTGATCACCTCCTCGGCAATCTCCCTCTTGGTGAGCTCCTACAGGTTTTTAATAGGGTTCATGTTAGGGGAATTCCTCGGCCAAGGTAAAACCTGCACATTTTTTTCAGCCAGGAATGCAGTGACAGTCCTGGCTTTATGACAGGGTGCGAAGTTGTGCATAAAGACGTATTCCTGGCCACCAGGGAACCATTCTCCGACTTGAGGCAGTAATCGATTTTCCAGTATTTGTCTGTACTGATCCTGCCCCATAGTCCCTTGCTCGATGAGGAGGCGCCCCATCCCTTTGGAAGAGATGACTGACCACATCATGATACTGGTAGGGTGTTTGATAGTATCTACAAGGCAGTCCGGATGAAATTTATCTCCTGAGCGTAGTCGGACGAACGATGATTAATCCAACAAAAGTTGGAATATGGACTCGTCAGAGAAACACATCTTAAAAAAGTGCCATAATCAAACTAATGGAATTTTTTGAAAGCTTGAAAACCACAAAAATGTTAATTACCATATTCCAGTTCTTTATAGTCATGTTTTGGTGCGCGTTGGCCCATTCCAGTAGTTTTTTCCTCATATCTACTGTGAGGCGAGGTTTTTTAGCTGGCCGATGACCAATGAGGTTCTCCTCAGCCAATATCCTCTGGACTCTCCTTAGGGAGACTTCGATATCATCTTCGTTGATCATCAAGGTCAGACGAACCACACTCTTTTTGCGGTTTTGGAGACAGAAGTCTTTGATTTTGCGGCCAGTAAGAGGTGTAGTGATTCGTTTTCTGCCACATTTCCCAATGTGATCCAATTCAAGGGGCAGGTTTTTATTGATTTTCTAATTTATCCTGTTAACCACAGACTTTAAAATACCTGTAATGGCTGCTATATCTCTTTGGAAATGTTTTGTGTTTAAAAATAGTGTCTTCACTTCCGGAAACTTTCTTGGGGACGTGTCTGAAGACCTAGCCATACTGAAAAACCAGAACATTGGACTCAATATGGAAAAACTATTCACTGAAATAAAATATGAATGAAAAAATTACAGAAATTAATAGATAATTAATAATTACTTACATTTTTGTATAGCTAAACTGTTAAAACTCGTAAATATAATTATAATGTATATTTATTTACCAGAACTTCAATCACGCATTTTCACAAAAATGCTGGACACGTGCAAAAAACCTTGAATTTTCGAGGGATGTGGCACTTTGCGAGTGTTGCCACTTCTTAAAAGTATCAGTGGTGATACCAGTAACAAAAATAACGAAGGAATGGCCATCATATCCCAGTTATTTAGAAGTAGAGACAACGTAAACATAAAAATCAGGAAATATTGGAACTGTCCCTATTAATATGGCAACCCACTGTAGTTATAATACCTATAGTGACCCTGTATGGGTCGTCTGAATGACTCTTATGTGCTTTCCGTCCACAGCTCCAGTACAATTAGGAAATTGCGAACTGTCCCTAAATCCTTCACTTATTTCAAGCCATTTGTCTCTATCAAGTTTTGGAAAGGCAATGTCTTTTATATTTTGCCATATGGCGACGCAAACCTCTAGTACAATTTCTCGAACAGTTGTATATCCAATGCGAAATAGATGATTTAGTTCTCTGAAGGAGCATCCAGATGCTAGGTATCTGGAACAAACACGTTATGATAACTTTTTTTTTCATTTCCAGGTAAGTCACTCCAAAAAAAATGGAAAAATATAAGGGACTCATTCCTCAGGGAGCTACGATGTGTCAAAGGCGCAAAAAGTGGCGCCGCAGCGAAACGTAAATCTCCCTATGTATATTTTCAACACCTGATGTTCCTTAAAGATACGGTGGAACCGAATACAACAGAATCGAACTCAAATGATGCGAAAAATATAGTACCTCCCACCCCCGAATCAGTATCTCAAGGACAACCAAGATCAAAGAAGAAAAAGGAAGTCAATAATTTCGAAAAAGAAGATCTTATTTCGGTTTTAAAAGAAAGCATAAATTCAAGAATTCAACGTGAATCAGTTCTCGAAGACGACAATGACAGATTATTTATGCTTTCCTTAGTAAAGGATTTCAAAAAAATACCCGAATCCGCGAAGCTGACAACCAAGATAGAAATTATTAATCTAATCCACCGAGCTCAAAGTGGAAGATATGATCCAAGCCACTATGAACCTATGACCAGGCACAGCCAACCTACTTACTCTCGAAGCAGTTATACCAACCATCAGGAATATCAACAGGGATATTTTACTAAGCAATCGGATAATGGACCACTTGCCACAATGAGCTGCCGCCCTTCTCTGTCACGTCCCAGTGAACTGCCGCCGCCATTGGATTCAGGAAGAGAATAAAATTCCATCCAATCACCCGAATCAGACTACTCTCAGGCCTCGCAAGATTCAGAAATAATTGATACGTTTTTTTAATAATTATTGAACAACTGCACCTTTGATTATGATAATACAGTACTTAAATACTTGTATGTACCTACTTGTTTCACTTATCTACCTGCATCCTTTTTCATAAAACAGACACTGAGATAAAGAAATAATTTGAATAAAAGTAGATAGGCTTAGGCTTACCTTAAAGTTACAACAAGTTTTTCCTTGGCAGAAATGCAGGGGCGAAATTTAGTTACAGTGCCGGTGATTGATGGACTTAATTTTCTTAACAGTTTTTCAAACGAAGACTTGCTCATCCGCAAATAATTAAAGAACTTGTCATCATATTGCTGAAGGTCGGTGAAATAAGTATGAAATAATCCCTTTGTTCGCCTTTCACGTAGCAAGGGATGAACCCAATATTTTTTCCTTTTCTTTTTCCGCTTCTTACTTATAAGATACAAAAGCACTGCTATTTCCTCAACGTCCATTTTGAAGCGCGCTGTATGTGCAACTGACGATCGTAGCCGCGGTTTTGGCCGCGTTGCAAATCGCAAGCCCTGCGGCCGCCGCGCGTCGTGGCTGCGCGCACAGGTCGCTAGTGCGTGTTGGCGTTGGCCCTTACATTATTTTTAAAATTATTTTTTGCGCAACATTCAAAGGCTCTAGCGTAGTCTTGTTACAAGAACCCCAACAGACAACATTATATGAAAGCATTGATTAAACAAGAGCATAATATACGTATGTATATGTCAACTGAGTTTTTATAATTGGATTGTTCTCACGTAAGTGAGTTCGTCTGTAAAAACCCAGAATAAATAAATAAAATGCAGTTTTTTATGTAACTTTGTCCTATATGTTTCTTAGATTTTTGAAAATGTAGGCTAGCCTTCTTATTATCTCCTCCTTTAAATTAAGGAATAACTTTGGCATTTTTGCAATGATTAGGGAACAAGCCATTCTCAAAACTAACATTTACAATGTGTGTAATAAGTATAACTAACTTCAGAAGCATTTTGTTTGTAGACCATTGCACTTATACTGTCATTTCCACTCGAAAAACCTGATTTTAGCTCATTAATCACCTTTAAAACATCATTACAATTCGTTGGTTTGAATTCTAAACAGGCATTTTGCATAGATTGTGTTGGATTATATTTTTTTATTAAACATTCTTCACTGGTATTATTTGCACTACACAAAAGATTAGCAAAATTTTGACCTATATCACTAAAAAAATTATTCACATGGTTAGTAATGACTGTTGGATTATCATTTATAGATACAATGTTATTATTTATTTTCATCGAAGGAAACAAACACTTTGTGATGTGACATTATATATTAAATGAAAAATACACTTTGTAAAACACCACTTTTATTTTGAATTAATAATAACAGCCAACCAGGTTTCGCTTAGCTCAAGCTTCGTCAGGGCTTATTATATCAACTAATGTTATTTTCATACAGACACATATATATAGAAGAGAATAAAACAATGAGTGAAAGAGATAGAAATAAATGGGTACAGGATGGGTAGGAAGGGAGGGGGAAGGGAGGAAACAGTTTTATCAGAGGTTAACGGAATACATTAAATATTGGACTATTAGTTAAATTGATTTGATTGTTGATCATATTTGATTTATTATTGACGGCTTTTTTTTAATTTCGAGGGCTTCTAAATTGTTTCCCCTAATTCCAATTCCATTTTTATGTAATATTGTAGTCCCAGAGGTTTTATCAAATGAATGGTTAGTTTCTAGTAGATTATTCGCAAATTTTTCAAACCATTATTATTTAAACACCTCAGGTGTTCTTTTATTCTTATGTTTACGTTCCGGGCCGTTTTTCCGATATAAAAAGCAGAACAATCATTACAATTAAGTTTATATATGCCCGAGTGGCTAAGTTTATCATCAATATCTTTAGTGTTAATTAAGTATTTACCTAAGTTATTATTAGTATAAAAAGCGGGCTTTATTTCTGGGGGGAATTTTTTTACACTTAAAAAAGAAAAGTTATTTGTATACAGTACTCTACGCCACTGGAATTGGTGATTAATGTTCATATTATTATTAGATTTATTGAAAAGAAATTTATTTGAAGCTATTTGTTTCAATTCTTTATTAAGAATATTGTCTACTAGTTTTGTGTCATACCCGTTATTTACAGCAATTAATTAATTTAATTATAGATAATTCCTTGTTAAAATTGTTTTTGTTTAATGATACGCGTAATACACTCAATCCTTTTGAAAAAGCTCGTCCTGCTTGGTATACACGGTGACCTGTTTAGATGGATTAAATCTTACATTAGTAACCGTAATCAGGTAATCTTAATCAATGGTCTCTGTACGGGACCAAGTTAGTGAAGCCCGCACAAATACTGCAAATTCAATAGGGCACCGGCACACATTGACACCTTGATCTGAGAGTTTTTGCAGGGGCAGTAGGAAAACATTAAATTAAACAAGTATTACTTTCCCGAGTACTCTCGGATGAGAAGTGACTGTTTGTACCAGTTACTTCTCTATTTATTGGACAAAATTATACATTAAATCTCACACATGTTCAATGAGAGTAATTAGCGATCACCCTTATCTCTTCACTGTGTTGAACAAAACAAAACATTAGTTTTTAAATGTATGGTGGCGCCGAAAATCCATTAATATTAACTATAGCAGTCGCACATTAAGGATGTGGAATAATATTATAGTATCATATTTATTTTGACGCAGATATCTCAATGGTTTTATCAAAGATATTAAGGACATCGTAAAAACTTGAGATCTTGTTATCTCATAATGACTTTGGCTCTGTACGTCCGATATACTCCCCACGGTGCAGTCTCTGCTGCGCCCAGCTAATCCGTCGGGCGTGTTCTGTTTCATCCCAGCGTCTCGTGTTTGCAGTTGATTTCATCGCAAGGAGTTTCGGCTAGGCAGGTGTTGTCGTGCTGGTGATTGGATCGGCTGGTGTTGTTGAAGCAGGTAGTATGACGGCGATTTTAATGGCCGGTCTAACATATATTCCGGAACTTGTCTGGATACGGGCTGTCCTGACTTGTCCGTCGGCGGCGGGCACGGCCTCAAGGACGCGGCCACGCGGCCAGCTGTTCCGTGGCAGCGTGGAGTCCATAATGACCACCAGGTCATCCTTCTTAATGGGTGTGACCGGGTTGTGCCATTTTTGCCGAGCTGCCATGGTGGGAAGGTATTCTAGAAGCCACCGCCTCCAGAATATGTCTGCAAGTTGCTGGCCGATACGCCACTGGCGGCGAAGGCATATTTCCTCTTCCTTTTTGCCAAACATGGACAAGAGGGGACGCTTTCCAGCCGACCCTAGAAGAAAGTGGTTGGGGGTCAAAGGCTCTTCGTCGCGTGGGTCAACTGATATGTGAGTGAGTGGTCTGTTGTTCACTGTGAATTCAGCCTCTGCCAGGGCCGTGAGTAAGGTTTCTTCTCTAGGTGCTCGTTCCTTAAGTGTGGTGCTCAGGGCTCTTTTTACTGACCGTACAAGCCTCTCCCAAGCTCCCCCCATGTGGGGCGTCATTGGAGGTATGAAATGCCACTCAATGCCCTGGGTGGCTATGGCATCAAGCATTCTGGCATCGTGGCTCAATGATACCAGAGCGTCTCTCATCTCTGCATCGGCTCCATGAAAATTTGTTCCGTACGAACTGGGCGCTGCTCGGTGAACAAGTGGCTCCGAACATCATAGATGACATCTGGTAAGTATCAGGTTCGTGTTGGTTCGGTAATCTCCAGAGGTAGAGTTGGGACAGCTGATCTTCCCGCCTTATCTTGATCTGCAGAAACATTTCCTTGATATCTGCGGCAATGGCGATGTTTCCCTCTCGAAAGCGCAGAATATTCCCTAAGAGGGAAGACAGCAGGTCAGGGCCGGTAAGCAGCTGGTCATTAAGGGAGGTCCCTCGGCAACGACTGGCGGCGTCGAACACTATCCTGATCTTCCCTGGCTTATTGGGGTTTGTCACCGCAAAGTGGGGCAGGTACCATTTTCTGGGTGCGGTTGTTGACGCTTCTAGTTTAGACAGCTTCCTGGCGTAGCCTTTGTTGACCAGCTGGCTCATCTTGTCGCTGTAGGCTGCTGCCAGATTCTGATCTGCTGCCAGCTTGTTCTCAAGGGAATGAAGTCGTTTCAGCGCGCACTGCCGGTTGTCAGGCAATGTGGCTTCCGGATTACGCCACAGGAGGCCAGTTTCCCACCTCCCAGTGCGAAGAGGCCGGGTAGTCGTGTTCATTAGTGCGATGGCCCTTTGTTCGCTTGCCTGGGTTCTCACCGCGGCAGTTACGCCAAGAGAGTCGACGGCAAAGTTGCATTTTACCAATTCTCTTAGGCGGATATCTGCGGCTGATTCAATTTGTAGTGCCAGCGTCGTGGATTTATTGTCACTGCCAGGCCCGACACCCCCATAGGCGATCCACCCCAGTGCGGTTCGTGACACTATTCGCGTAGTGTCATGGTCTTCGCGCACTTCCCGTGAAACGATCAGATGAGCATTGTCTTGCCCTATCAAAAGTTTTGGGGTGACAAGGTTTCCCTGGGCCTGTTGTTCTGGCAGGTTGAGGTCGGAGATCGTGTTGGCGATGATGTAGTAGGTGTCACTGCTATCACATCCTCTTATGGTCAGCTTCACTCGGCGGGAGAGTGTGTCAGAGGTGCACATCCCTTTGGCGCCATGGATCCGTATGCCGTGGACTGGGCCGCTCACCCCGATCCGTGCCGCGATGTCAGCGTCGACAAGTGTCATAGTTGAGCCTTCGTCGAGGAGCGCGAATACCAAAACTTTGCTTCCTTGGGGGACGCCCAACATAACCTGCACAATTTTTAACAGCACGCTCCGGTCCGTCGTCTGGCGTCACAAGTTAACCTTACCGACGGCACCTTCCGGTACGAACTGTGGGTCGTGAAGCAAACGGTGATGTGGTGATCTGCACCCTCCTATGCCGCACCATGCCTTGGTTTTACAGTCCCGCGAGTGGTGTCGATCCAGACACTTACGACACAGGTTCTTCTGTCGCACCATTGTCCACCGGAGAGCAAGACTTTTCTCCGCGAACTCGCGAGTTTTGTGGTTGCCACCGCACTGGCCGCAACTTTCACTAGACAGTTTGCGTTTACGCGTATTGTTCATTTTATTTTCGCGAGGTTCACTCCTCTTTCGCGATGTAACAAATTCAGCGGGTCTAGAGTCTGGTTTAACTTCTTCACCGTTTACTACATGCACCTGCTCGGTCCGTCGCGGTCGAGGTCGCACTGGGTCGAACATCCCGCTGTTGGGTATAGCGTTAGCCATACTTTTCAGAAATGCTGCCAGCTGAGTTATTGTAGCTAGACTCGTAAGACCACGTGTCTCATACAGCCAGGTCATCCGTAGCGTAATCGGCATCTTTGTTGTGATGTCATTCAGTAGGGTGGGATTGGTCAGGTATCCGTCAGTCCTAAGGATCCTAAGTGATGCCACCAAGTTCTGGACGGTTCCGGAGAAGTCTGCCAGGTCCTCGAGGGTTGCGTCTATTGTGAGATACGGCAGCTTTTTTACCTTTTCCAACATCAGCGTGGCTATTGCGCTGGCGCCACCGTATCGCTGCTCGAGGACAGAGAGGATCTCTGGAACTTGAGCGGGATCCATGAGGAGAGGGCCGACTGCATCCCGAGCCTTCCCTTTTAGTGCACGCTGCAGCCGGATGAGGTTTTCGGATGAAGTCATTCTGCAAGTGGTTGTGGATTGGGTGTACTGGGCTTTCCATGTGGGCCACTCGAGCGGGTCACCCAGGAAGAGGGGAAGATCCTTGGCCGTGGTCTGCCTTGCGATTAAGGCGGCCATCCGTGTATCGTCCTCTATCGTGCGAGGGCTTTCTTGGGCACGGGACGTGCGAAAACCCTCTGCTATTGCTGAGGTGATCTGGGCCAGCTGATCAGCGCCTTTTTGCACCCACTCGTAAGTGTGCTGTGCTATCTCATCGGCTGTAGGCAGTGGCGGAAACAATGGTGAAAAATCCTGACTTGTAGGGAATTGCTGCGGTCTGTTATGCGCAAATTCCACTTCTCCAGGTACTGCTGCTTGGGGCTGTCGCTCGGGGTACTGTGGTAGAGTATAATCGGCTATGGGAATGCTTGCCACGGGTGCCGTGTGTCCCGTAGTTTCCGACAGTATGTGCACTGAGCGTGCATTCGAGGCGGGTCCGGGTGTTATGATAGCGTGGCCAGCATTCGAGGCGGGCCGTTTTCCCGGCAGTGTACGCACCGGCCATGCATTCAAGGCTTGCCCGGGTGCTGTGATAGTGTAACCGGCTTTCGAGGCGGGCCACACTCCAGGCGCTGTTTGCACCGGGCATGCATTCGAGGCTTGCCCGAGTGCTGCGATAGCGTAGCCGGCATTCGAGGCGGGCCACGCTCCAGGCGCTGATTGCACCCGGCATGCATTCGAGGCTTGCCCGGGTGCTGTGATAGCGTAGTCGGCATTCGAGGCGGGCCACGCTCCAGGCGCTGTTTGCACCGGGCATGCATTCGAGGCTTGCCCGGGTGCTGTGATAGCGTAGCCGGCATTCGAGGCGGGCCACGCTCCAGGCGCTGTTTGCACCGGGCATGCATTCGAGGCTTGCCCGGGTGCTGGATAGTGTAACCGGCTTTCGAGGCGGGCCACACTCCAGGCGCTGTTTGCACCGGGCATGCATTCGAGGCTTGCCCGGGTGCTGTGATAGCGTAGCCGGCATTCGAGGCGGGCCACGCTCCAGGCGCTGTTTGCACCGGGCATGCATTCGAGGCTTGCCCGGGTGCTGTGATAGTGTAGCCGGCTTTCGAGGCGGGCCACACTCCAGGCGCTGTTTGCACCGGGCATGCATTCGAGGCTTGCCCGGGTGCTGTAATAGCGTAGCCGGCATTCGAGGCGGGCCAAGCTCCAGGCGCTGTTTGCACCGGGCATGCATTCGAGGCTTGCCCGAGTGCTGCGATAGCGTAGCCGGCATTCGAGGCGGGCCACGCTCCAGGCGCTGATTGCACCCGGCATGCATTCGAGGCTTGCCCGGGTGCTGTGATAGCGTAGCCGGCATTCGAGGCGGGCCACGCTCCAGGCGCTGTTTGCACCGGGCATGCATTCGAGGCTTGCCCGGGTGCTGTGATAGTGTAGCCGGCTTTCGAGGCGGGCCACACTCCAGGCGCTGTTTGCACCGGGCATGCATTCGAGGCTTGCCCGGGTGCTGTAATAGCGTAGCCGGCATTCGAGGCGGGCCAAGCTCCAGGCGCTGTTTGCACCGGGCATGCATTCGAGGCTTGCCCGAGTGCTGCGATAGCGTAGCCGGCATTCGAGGCGGGCCACGCTCCAGGCGCTGATTGCACCCGGCATGCATTCGAGGCTTGCCCGGGTGCTGTGATAGCGTAGCCGGCATTCGAGGCGGGCCACGCTCCAGGCGCTGTTTGCACCGGGCATGCATTCGAGGCTTGCCCGGGTGCTGTGATAGCGTAGCCGGCTTTCGAGGCGGGCCACACTCCAGGCGCTGTTTGCACCGGGCATGCTTTCGAGGCTTGCCCGGGTGCTGTAATAGCGTAGCCGGCATTCGAGGCGGGCCATGCTCCAGGCGCTGTTTGCACCGGGCATGCATTCGAGGCTTGTCCGGGTGCTGCGCGTGTGGTGTACACAGGGCAATTCAAGGCGGCCTCGGGTGCTGCAATGTAGTCCGTCAATTGTGACCAAGTCTGTTCGAACAGTTGGGTTGATCCGTAAAGAGGTTGAGGTTGGTCAGCATTTAAGGCGGGCCTTAACTCAGGTTCCACGGGGGCTTGGGTAGTTGTGAACCTGGAATCG
Source organism: Hesperophylax magnus (assembly GCA_026573805.1). Classification (NCBI taxonomy): domain Eukaryota; kingdom Metazoa; phylum Arthropoda; class Insecta; order Trichoptera; family Limnephilidae; genus Hesperophylax; species Hesperophylax magnus. Next base: position 257,246 of record JAIUSX010000026.1, read on the forward strand.
GCAGGTTGGTGGCTTGCTTGCAGTGCGGCGGATGTCTTTGTTGCTGCTGCCAGGGCTGCAAGTAGTTTGGCGGTGTGCTTAACGTGCTGCTTCTCTCGAGCGCGCAACTCACGGCGCAACATTTGTATTGCATCCTCAGTTGACTCTGACCGTTGGTCATCATCCTCTCCGTCGGACTCCTGGGGGGCCGGGGAACTGTGGGTCAGGATGGGACCCCAAGCTGTGGTTGATTGTTCAATGGAGTCCGAGGCAAGCATAGCTTGATCAGCTTGCTGGGGTGCATCTTGGCTAATGGGAACATCAGTCGGAGAGTTTGAGGTAGGGTCCGGGGCTCGGCGAGACATACGTTTGTCTTGGTCTGCGGGAACGCTGGTTGCTGATCGCGACGCCCCGGATGACGTAGAGATTTTACGGCCACTGCGAAGCGAAGGCATCTTTACTGAAGCACGATTAAAGGCGTAATGCGTAGAACCGGCACGAAGGACCAATTTGTACGGGACCAAGTTAGTGAAGCCCGCACAAATACTGCAAATTCAATAGGGCACCGGCACACATTGACACCTTGATCTGAGAGTTTTTGCAGGGGCAGTAGGAAAACATTAAATTAAACAAGTATTACTTTCCCGAGTACTCTCGGATGAGAAGTGACTGTTTGTACCAGTTACTTCTCTATTTATTGGACAAAATTATACATTAAATCTCACACATGTTCAATGAGAGTAATTAGCGATCACCCTTATCTCTTCACTGTGTTGAACAAAACAAAACATTAGTTTTTAAATGTATGGTGGCGCCGAAAATCCATTAATATTAACTATAGCAGTCGCACATTAAGGATGTGGAATAATATTATAGTATCATATTTATTTTGACGCAGATATCTCAATGGTTTTATCAAAGATATTAAGGACATCGTAAAAACTTGAGATCTTGTTATCTCATAATGACTTTGGCTCTGTACGTCCGATATAGTCTCTTCTCAAAATCTATAGAGGTAAAATCTGGTGTCCCCCAAGGGTCCCACCTAGGTCCGCTAATGTTCAACATTTATATAAATGACATTTGATCATGTTTTCAAAATTCCATATATAAACTTTATGCCGATGACATGAAAATATTCAAACTCATTCGTTCTCTTTCTGACTGCGAAGCGTTATAAAGTGACCTAGATTGGCTTTGCAAGTATTGCAAAGTTAACTGTCTAGATATCAACGATTCTAAATGTCACACTATGACATTCACCAGAAATAAACACGTAATTAAGTACTTCCATTCATTCAACAATGAACCTGTCATCTCTAAAACTAAATATAAAGACCTCGGCGTTTACCTTGATAGCAAACTTATATTTAAAAAGCACATTGACTCAATCGTCAATAGGTCGTATACAATGCTTGGTTTCGTGCTACGTGTGAGTTTTTTTTTTTTTTTTTATAACTTTATTTCTTTTCATTTCTTTACACATATTATACATATTAATAGATAGTATATAATAACACAATATATAATACCAAATAGTATACACAAGAAATGAAAACCCACTAAGGCACTGCCTGAGTGTGGGTAATATAAAACGATTACTATATTTCAAGTACCTAAAGCAGCGTTTCCCAAAAGGTGTTCCGCGGAACCCTGGGGTTCCGTAGAAGCATCACAAGGGTTCCGCGTTCCGTCCGGATTTAACGTATGTATTTAACAAAAAAAATAATTCGCACGGGAGCTTGATCCAGCGCGCTTGACCGCCGCGCCGTCGCCTCCTCCCGCCACCCGCGACCCGTATCGCCCGCCCACTCGACTCTATGACTGTGACATGAGAGAAGGTGTGTGTGTTTTTTTTAATTCGTTTGAATTTACAAAGGTGAAATTCCAGTGATATTGTTATTCCTGTTCTTATAATCTTGTACTTACGATATCCGTTTTAGGTAAGTATTTTTTTTATTTGTTACCAATTGCAGATAGTGCCAAAACAAATAAAAACGATTTATTCATATTCATGTTATTTTTTTATTTCAGCCTTGATTAAAAAATGGATAACTGGCTCAAAACAGGGCGCTTACAAAGTGGCATAAGTGCTTCATCAAGTTCATCCTCAGCAAATAATGAAAGTATTTCAGAAGAAGTTGTTGATTTATCCGTAAGTAAATTATACTTACCTAGCAATAGTAATCATTTAGGCCCAGTTCATGAACATATTTTGATTGGTGACAACCGTGACAACCCTGACAAATTACTTTAATGTAGTATAACTGACGCATGGGTGTTCGACTCTAGCCTTTTAAAGAGAAAATGCCATCTAATTTTGATATAAATGAATCACGCCCGAAAAAGGGGTCAAATTCCAGACTGTGCCAAAGGAAGATTTGGGGTGGGACTGTTCTTTTTAGCCAACACCAAACTGCATATTGCCGTCACATTACTAATGTTTTTTTTATTTCATTCCAGGATATCGTAAATACTGAAGGATATTGTCCTGAGCAGGATAGACAAAATACACCAACGACTTAAAGGGCTGGGCAATCTCAGGACAACACTAATTCAAAAAAGAGAAAATATGACGAATCTTACTTGTCCTTTGGATTTATTTTTGCAGGAATGCTTGAGAATCCGGATGGTCAATGCGTTATCTGCAACAAAATCATATGTAATAGCTCTCTGGCACCTGCAAAGCTAAAACGACATCTTAATACCAACCACCCGCAATTAAAATACAAAAGCTTAGACTTTTTTAAAAGATACAAAGATGCACATAAAACCAGTGTGGGTGCTTTACATAAATATGTTAAAACTGATAACGAGATTGCCACCGAAGCATCATTCCTGTTAAGTTACAAGATTGCTCGTGCTGGCAAACCACACACGATTGCAGAGACTTTAATAAAACCCTGTATGACAGAAATTGTCAAGTGTGTACTTGGCGAAGACGCAGCGAAGAAAGTTGCAGCAGTTCAGAGTTCCAATAATGTCATATCTGATCGAATCCATTAAATATCTGACCACATTGAAGATGAATTGATTTGTAGATTGAAAAGTAGTGAAATGTTTGCAATGCAACTCGACGAAAGTACAGATGTCGCTGGACTATCAATACTGCTTGTTTTCGTAAGATACCCCTTCGGGGGATCTATTGAAGAGGATTTGTTTATTTGTGCTCCTTTGGAGACCAACACCACTGGAGAAGAAATTTTCAAAATCATTGATAATTACATGAGTGTACATAACATTCATTGGAATAAATGTGTCGATGTATGTAGCGATGGAGCTGCCGCTTTGACTGGCAAAATAAAAGGTACTGTAACAATAATTAAGAATGTTGCACCTAAATGCAGCAGCAGTCACTGCGTTTTACATCGACATGCCCTTGTCGTAAAAAAAATACCACACGAGGTAAAGAAAGTTCTCGATCAAGCCGTATAAATTGTGAATTACGCTAAATCACGTCCGCACAATTGAGACTTTTAAAAAAGTGTGTGAAGATATAGGAAGTCAGCATCAATCACTTCTTCTTCACACGGAAGTAAGATGGCTTTCCAAAGGAAAAGTATTATCAAGATTGTTTGAATTGCGCAACGAACTAGTGGTATTTTTTTCCGAAGAATCGCTTTCTTCATCTTTGAGTGGTCTTGTTCAACTATTGCACGACGAGCAATGGCTAATGAAACTGGCGTATTTGGCAGACATATTTGATAAACTGAATGTAATTTGCAAGTCATTGCTAGGAAGAAACACAAATACTTTTACAGTAAACGACAAAATCTCTTCGCTTAGAAAGAAACTTGTCTTCTCGATAGAATGTGTTGAACAGATACAGTACCAATGTTTTACTCTTTTAAACGAGTTTCTGGAAAAAAATGAGTTGCAAGTAACCTCAGATGTTGAAAAATGCATTTACGAACATTTGATGACCCTCAACAAATCTCTGGAAGAGTGTTTTCCTGAAAAAAAAAACCGGCAGGACATTGACTGGGTACAGAATCCATTCCTAGTTCACAGGTCACCGTCGACTCTTACAGCAACAGAGAACGAGGCTTTGATTGATATCATGTGTTCTTCTTCCTTACAACAAAATTTTAATTCAGAAAAAACTAATGTGGATGAGTTTTGGATTGGACTTAAAAACGAATATCCAGAAGTCGTCGAGAAGGCTATCACAGTTTTGTTACCGTTTGTGACCACTTACCGATGTGAAACTGGTTTTTCGGCTTACGCTTACATAAAAAACAAATACAGAAACAGACTGGATGCAGCTCCAGATCTTCGTATTCAGCTGTCTGACATAAAGCCTGATTTCAATGCTATTTTAACAAAAAAATGTAAAAAGATATCACTCTTCACATTAAATTAAGTTTTACACAAAACTTTTGATCTTTCTTTTCATGGTAAACATGAAAGTATTCAAACTACAAGTTTATCTTTTTCTTATAAAAATAGGGTTCCGCCTAGAAAAGAATGTTATAAAAGTTATTATAAAAAGTAAAGAGAAAACAGTATGTACAATAGTTTATAAAGTTTCACCAAGTGAGTTGTAGAAAGGATCAATAAATTTATAGTAAAAGCGTTTCAATATCTGCCTCATTTAGCCGTAATTTTACCTCTTTAATATATTCTATCTTTTTATTTATCATTTGAGTTTGTAGTATTCAGTAGGTAATCCGCGTACAATCGTAATCTTATATTTTGCATTAGTCAGAAGAACACTGGAATATGCATCGCCAATTTGGAATCCACAGTATAAACTTTACATAGATAGTATAGAACGTATCCAAAACAAATTTAGAAAATATATTACCTCGAAATTCTAAAATACTTTTGAATGTACTGGAGGATTGTGATTATCGCCAATTTAAATGGATTGTTGGCTGGATGATTCTGTGGTTCTCCAATCCACAGAATACAAGGTTGCGTGATTACTCTCGGTGTGTAAAATTAGAATTCGAATATTTTTAATTTAGTTTTATTTTAACAAAATAAAAATAAAATAATTTTATGAACAAACAGATCGCGTACGTTGGAGGAGATTTAGGGCTAAATCGGCGGCTGAGACCACTGGAGAGAGAATGAAATGATTTTTGCGTGAGGCATCTCGCGCGTGGTTGTTATGTTGCCAGTCGCACGTGAATGTGGGGAACTGTAAATATTATTGTTATTTTCGGGAGATGTGAACTCCCTATAAGTTACCCTCCAGTACATTTGAAACTTTGCAGCAAAGACGAGTAGCAGCCGACTCAATATTTATACACATAATTTTAAACAATAACATCGACTGTATCGAACTTATTGTCTCTTTTTAATTTCAACATACCTTTGAGACGTACACGACATACAGTGCTATTCCACATGCTTAATTGTAAAACAAATGCATCATCTAATTCTCCAATTAACCCAGCTCTTCATATTAATATTTGTGTAAGTACATTTTTTCGGATTCACTACTCAAATTCAAACGTGGCATCATGTCAATAATTCAAACTGTTCAAAGCGCATACATAAAGACACACACAAACACACACATACACACACACACACACACACACACACACACACACACACACACACACACACACACCACACACACCACACACACCACACACACACACACACACAGACACACACACACACACACACACACACACACACACACACACTTATGTTTATACATTAGCAGACATTGCAACGAAACATATCATAGGTACCCAACATGAAGTATCTTATTCCTGTACATTGTTTCATCTCTCTAAATCATGTACTGTTTATTTCTATTGTACAAAATAAAATTAAAATAAAATAAATAAATAACATTTAAAACCGCGGACTTTTCCGTAGGCCTTTTTTAAGATATATTGTAATATATTAATATATGTAATTCCGTAGTATATTATTTTGTTGTATCTTCTAAGGTTTATGTAGCATTAGCAATGTAAGCGCCCGAATTTTTTTTTTGTTGACTTGATTACTTTCTATAAATATAATATGCATGTATTATTTACATAAACCTTCCGGAAGAAATTCTCTAGACAGTGAAAACCGTATAAAATCTGTAGCGTAGTTTAGGAGAACTAAGCGCACAAACAGACAGACACGAAGAACGACTTTATTTTATACTTTTTAAAGATCTGTAACTTACACTTCATGTAAATTTTAAATTTATAATTTACTTTTTCCTTTATGTTGGCTTTTGTTATTTACTCCAGGCAGTTTTTAATACCTTTTTTCTCTTTTCTTTCTTTTTTGTATTCGTTGTTAATTCATTTTTTTCCTTTCTTTTAATGATATTATTATTGTTCATTTGAATGCACTATGTAATGTTATTAATTTATACTCGTTTAAAGCCCGACGGGCCGTAAATGAATAAATAAATAATAACTATAATTACACGTGTATATGTCGAAATGGAAAAGGTTTTAAAAAAACAATTGTAGTTTTCAGTGTTTTTATTCAAACGAACCACATAAATTTTGGAAAATGAAATATCACATCGTGTGTTCATTAAGAAAGCCAATGGGACAAAAAACTTAATGTTGAAAAATGTTTGTTTTACAATTATAAACAAAAAAAAAACATTTTTCCAGCGTGCAATATCGAAAGGTTCGTTTTTTGTCCCATTTGATTAGTTAATGCAAACATAGTGCACACACAGAGCAGACAGAGTGCACACACTATGCATACATAATACACACACTATGCACACATAATGCGCACACTATGCGCACATAATGCACATATAATGCACATATAATGCACACACTATGCACACATAATGCGCACCTGTTAAATATGACTTTAAGGAATTTTGAAAATAAAGCATTAATGATTTGTGTTTTTCTATTCGAGTGCGTTGAACGCTTGGAGAAGGCAGTTGGTAATCAGTAAAATGAGGATAGAAGGGCATGGACGCGGTGCAGTCGACTTCGTAGTAGACTTTTTAGTGGTTTTGGCGGCCTCTATTGTAGTCTTTGTGGCCGCAGTTGTTGCATTAACGTCGGCTTGTCGTTTAACCGGAGTTCTTTTCTTCAGTTCTCCCGATTCCTTGAGCGACATCACTTTTCTGTAAAAAAATATCAAATTAGTCATGAATAAAGAGCGAAAAAGCTAAGAGCCTTTAGTTTTTCAATAAACGTTACGTTCGATAACCAACAACCCAAGTTTTCGAATAATCTTTGTTTTAATAATCGCATATTCATGTTGCATATTTTCAACGGTGTAGTTCAGTAAGCTAACAGAAATTTTCAGATCTCAAAAAAATTAAAACGTTTATTATTTTTAATCACAAATAGAATTTGTTTTGAACAACCGAACCGATTACTCCAGATTTTTTTATTATCCGATTCAACTAGATTTATCAGGCAACTGACTATTATCTAGAAGCCAGCGATATAATTTGTTTAATAAATGTTAAAGATATCTTTAGTACTGTCATTTAAGTCGTAGTCGGTCAAACTATCAATTACTGATATAATTTCGTCGTAATTGTTAGCATAAAATCCATGTGTCCCAGAAAATTATGGTGGTAACTAAAGATTTTATTACAGTATTTTAGATTCCTAGTTCGTTGGTATTTTCAAGTAATATCTCATTCACAGTGGGTTGATAAGTCGAGGTGTTTTGGTGTGGTCCAGTGTTTTGGTTTTCCAAGTAGTTTGTTTTTCATAATTTACAGGGCGTAATAATGTTAAGACCACAATTAATTCTAAAGATGGGTAAATATTGTTATAATACAGGTCCCCATGTCCGTGCAATACACGATGAGTGGCAGTGCAAAAATATGTATGTATATGTAAAAATATGCAAAGTGATGTAATATTATTAGCGTAGGGAGTATGGCGAACCCATCGCTCAGGGAGTGGAAACACGACCTGCAATAGCCATCCCAAGCTATGGTGTGAGCTACCGTGCTCAGGTTGAATGATCTGGGGAACAGTGTCACGAACGGTGCATCCGAGAAACAGGGTAGCATCTCAAGAGTATTTAAACCTTACCCCAGCACTTGGGGCTCTGGTGGAGTAGACCTTCTATTTCCCTAGATATTCGTGGGACAAAAATTGGCGCATTCGAGAACTTTCTTCCCTCGTGGGGCCTTAAGGGAACCAAGGAGGAGTTGAGACGAGAGTCGAAAATCTCTTCCATCGTGGGGCCTTTAGGGAATCAAGGAGGAGTAGAGAGGAGAGACGAAGTCCTCTTCCATCGTGGGGCTCTTAGGGAACTAAAGAGGAGTGGAGAGGGATGATGAGGCCACCTCCGTGAACTTTTTCCTTATGGGGCCTTCATGGAACCAAAGGGGAATTGAGAGGAGAGATGAGGCTCTCTTCCCTTTTGGATCCTTCAGGGAACTAAGGGGGATTGGAGAAGAGAGATGAGACCTTGGAACACACATTGTGGAACCAGAAGACATAGCCACATATCCAATGACAACCCTGGTGAACTTTATAAAAGGGACCGGGTGACTGTTAAAGGAATGAGGTAAAATGGGAGATAGCACAATGGGTCTATGGCCTAAGTGCTCACGGGAACTATATGTAAACCGTCTCCGCTCCATAAAAAAAAGTTTAAAAAAAGGGTCAACACAATGAATACATCTTATACATATGGGACATGGTAAACATTACAGGTACAAAGTATAATCCTATCTAATTGTGATCTCTCTTTGAATTTAAGTTACTAAATCGGCACTGAGTTAATAATACACCCACAATATGGGGGTAGAAGGGTCATGCTTACATAGTTTCTTCTATCGGTGATGAAATGTGGGGCGGCCATTGTCAACTCGCAAGGAGCGCGTCGGACCATGAATGAAAAAGGTTAGATTCGCGTAGAAATCCGGTCAGAAGTTATACTATATTCTTTGTCGAAAGGTAATGATTTTAGGGTGATTATCCAGACGTTGGTCCAGATTTTCTTTTGTATCCAGATTTGGTTTCCGGGGCGCGACACGCGACTTCGGGGTGACGTGTTGTCGAACTAAGGGCAAGTTCCGGAGAGAGCAGGCACTGGGATGCCAGCAAGCGTGAGCTGACCGCGTGAGATTTGCCGCCAGAATTGCAAGCACTAGCGTGTGGCGGCTTCGGCAATTATTATTATTTTCTACGATTTAAACCGCTACATAACAATATACAAAAAATAGGGACATGTTTAATACCTGCATTTTGTTTTAAAACTGTTTTAATCAGTTAGCTAATAATAATGAGAAATATTTCAGTTTCCGGAAACGGAAAATTATGAACTTTAGAAGCCATTTCGTTGATACACAGAATAATTTGACGTCTTTTTTTCAAGCCATGTTTTGACATAATTATATTAAAATGGTTTTTAGGCTAGCTTTTTTGCTTATTTTTCAATTAAACCCATACCAATAACCTATTTTAGGATTGTGAATTTGGTTAAATAAATGAAAAGAAAAATAACCTTAAAACATTTACGTCAATAACAATGGCCGCCAAGTGATCAATTGATTTTAATTTTAACGAAATTACTATAGAAATTCTTCATTTTCAATTCCCAGAAACTGAAATACTCACTTCACATTATTATCTGACATCATTAAAAGTGCATACTAAGCGAATGCCTATTTTCTGTAATACACGAGGGTGTGATAGTATCCATCAAAGTGAATAACTTTCGATATGATTTCGAAAAGTCGTAATATTAAAAATTATTCATTTTGATACGACATTCTCCTTGAAAAAAATTGTGTAAAATTGTGTTTCAAATTAAATAACGATGCAACAAAACTTTAAAATGGTATGCACATCGGGAATTATTAGATATGACTCTTTCTTTGGAAAAGTCGGATTTGTAACACTTTCCGTCTACATACACGGTTTCCGGAAACTACAAATGGGAAACTGGTGAATCCATATCACATTTCGAGTCGATTTTGTAGTATAATTTTTTTTAGTTGCTTGTCAACGAACATAACGATATAGTAGTGTTCGAACCAACGTGAACCAGGTTATTATTTTTTTTAATAAAGTTATAAAAACGTTTGTGAACATATTTCTTTGTATAAAGTAATAATATGAAATATTTCCAACATTGGCTTTAATAACTTCTTGGAAATGGAATCAACGAGTTTTTTCAATTGTTGCCTTACAAATTGCCCAGACAATTTCAGGAATTTAAAGGACAAGAATTGCAATCCAAGCAGGTGATATTGCTATAATTGAAAAAATAAAGATCCGTCTTTGATTTGTGGTAAGGTGCGTTACCTTGTTGGAAAACTGCCAAACCTACTACTACGACTACTTCGTAAGTTCAACAGATAATCTATCTTTCAAAATATTTTTATATCGTGACACGTGTCACCACAATCTACATAGGTATCTGCCCTGCTGCAACACAGTGCAACACAGCATACTGCCCCAAAAAACTTTTGGACCTGAGAATCTAAAATTACATCAATTTATTTCGAGATAATAATTCTAGTCACTTACGCACTGACGGATCAGCTTTCAAAGTTCCCAACCAATATCAGCGTCACGTTGTTTCAAGTGGTGAAATAGCTTTCCGAAAATTGGTAGGTATCCCTCATTTTGATTGGTGTCCGCAATAACTAACTTATTAACTCTGCAACAATCATACCTACATAAAAACACACGACAAATGTTTTACACCTTCCGCAGAAGAAATTAATTCTTTTTTTTTGTGTAAATGTTGTGTTTTACGACAAAACGTTTGCAGGAGGCTAAGATAAGATAGCGAATACACGCTGCTAGCGGTAAGCCATCTTGTATGAATCTAGTTATTCCGACTTTTTATACGATCTGACGAATAGTCTGTCAAAGTTAACGACAAGACCTTGACATAAAGTTATCTTGGAGAGAGTAAAATTTCAGGTGCATTGGTCTCAGTGAGCGTTCCATAAGTTAAACTTCCGAAAAACTATTAATTTCCATAAGTTGCACTCGTGAAAAAGTTATCAAAAACTTACATAGGCCGTCAATTTAAGGGGATGTTACCGCAAGCGCAGCATAATTGCGGTTTTTGACGCAGTTTTTAGAAATTTCTATATTTTTTATTAGAAAATAATATTATGTTACTTTATTCTTCTAAACGATGAGAAAACAAAACGCATTAAAATGTTTGAAACAATTGCGTAAAAAAATATTTAGAACCTCTAAAAATAGCTTAATGTTTGATTATATCCAGGATAATTTTAAATATATAAATTATCACCACGTCAATGTCGTCTAAACGATTAGAGAATAAAATTATTTTAAAAAGCATTAAAACAATGCATAAATAGTTTTTCAATACTAAGATATTGTTCCATGTATCACCGCATTGTATAAGAGCGGGAGCACACAGAGAGCGGTCAGAGTTCTGCGTTCTACTGACCGTTGACCGCTCAAGAGTTCCAAAGCACACAAGCGGCGTTCAAATTCTCGCGTTCTAGTTTCGTTTGGGTCTTTGCATATGCAACATGTCACTAGAAAGTTCATCATCCGATGGAAAATTATTGCTCTTGTGGAGCTTTGCAGCTTCTAAAAAGAAAAGAAAGTATTGGGTGCACCCAATCAACACAACGCGAGAAGAACAAGGCGAATTTACTAGTATATTTCAGGATTTACTTAAAGATGAACAACGATTCTATATTTATTTTCGAATGTCGATTAATAATATTAATGAATTGTATAACATCATACAACCCGATATCGAAAAACAAAATACTAACTGAAGGAACTGTGTTTCATCAAAAGAAAGGCTGGCTGTTTTTTTTAAGGTATGTATTTATTTATTAATGATAAGAAAAGACATTAGAATATTTAGAAATAATAACAAAATATACGAATAAATAATGTACATCACTCAAATCGTATAATAAACTCCTTTCCCTAACCAATTCAATTAACTTATCCGTGTTTGTAACCTCAGACATCGCGGCGTTCTGGCGTTCTCTGCCTCGGCGGGAAAAGAACTCTTAGAACGCGACGTTCCGTTTTGACCACCGCGTTCTGACTGCCCGCTGTGTGCGTTGTTGTTATAGTATCAGTACATTCTAATGAACGCCGAACGCGGAACTCGGAACTCCTGACCGCTCTCTGTGTGCTCCCGCTCTAAATCGCGACGCAAGTTATTTATCTTCAGCATCCGAGATGAGTTCGAAGTGACAGCACGTTTCATTTTACAAAAAATAAATACGTAAATGTGTAGGCACTTGAGAAAAAAGATGACACTAAAGGATAGTCGTTATGTTATTATGTATCATTTCTAGCCCGAGTAGACTTTTTTACTATTAATCCCTTTTTTCGCGACACTTGTCCAGCCGGCTGACAGCCAGCGGCACAGAATGTTATAGAGTGCCCCTTAACTAGAATCGTTTTCCTAGTTTTATTTATTTACGCCCTACGCTTTTACATAAATTTCTAATAATACAGTCATGTTAGTTGTAACAATGGTATATCTAATATATTATGGTAAAATAAAAGGAGTTTTTTACTAAGGAGTGGTATTCTCTTATATTTCAATAAAGTGTTTGTGAAGAGTTCGTTTCATAACTTATAGTCCAGGGCAATTAGCGATTCGCGATCGTAGTTATTCCGGCAGTCCCAATATTTTTATATGTTTTATAAACTGGTCCCCTGATGTAAAATCTGAGTTTCCGATCTTGGCACACCTGTGCTCGCGCCGCCATTTTGAAAAAACCGGCTGAAATCGCGCCAAAATCTAGTTTTTCCAAAATATCTCATTTCCAATGCAAGTTAGGCTAAATTGGAGTAACAATTAAAGTAGAACATAAAATTACCTACAACTTTTGTGAAAATAATATTTTCTTCATTCTCGAAAAACATAAATTATATACCTATTTTTATTATGAGATTTTATTTTCTACAAAATTAGTATCAATAATTTTTTCACAAAATTGTACTGGAAACGAGATATTTACAAAAAACCAAACCTAGTCGCGCAAAAAACTTGTTTTTTTCACTAATATACGCACCTTTACGACTTTCTACCTCGGTACCTATTAGAGATAGAAGAAAATTGAACTTCCAAAAGTTGTAGGTAATTTTATGTTCTACTTTACTTGAAAATCTATTTTAGCCGAAATTTGCATTGGAAATGAGATATTTGGGAAAAACTAGATTTTGGCGTGATTTCGGCCGGTTTTTTTCAAAATGGCGGCGCGAGCACAGGTGTGCCAAGGTCGGAAATTCAGATTTTACATCAGGGGATCAGTTTATAAAACATAAAAAAATTGGGACTACCGGAATAATTACGATCGCAACCCCCTTTTTGGCGCTAAGTGCACTGGCCTATAATACGGAATCCCCAAATATATCGACAACATTCTCAAATTTATAACCCAGATTATGCCGTCGATTTATATGTGTGGTAGTTAGTTTGAATAAAAACACAGGTTATAAACTTTTTAAATTGGATTAACTAGGCGAGATCACAATGGAGTTAGTTTATAACACTGTTACTAATAAAATCGCATTTGATTTACACGATAGTTAAACTTTTTTATATGTTTCGATATCGCGGATTTTTTTTAAACGTATTGTATCATACGTATCCAGACCTCCAGAATCTTTCAGAAGAATTCATATTTACGTAAAATTATTTTTTTTTTTTTTTGATTTTATGGATTCTTTCGTAATCCTCTAACTAGCTAGGGCTTATAACAATACCCTTCATGTTTCTAGCTGACTAGTACTGCGGCTCATTTGGCCTTATTTCTATTACCATCTGATGGTTGTATTTACTTGACTGATTTTATATTACATTAATGAGTTTTATGAGGAAAAATTCTTAACTGGATAAAAAACCTCATACAAGTGACAAGAAAAAGAAAAACAATAAGTTCTGAACTTTTTACGCTGTTTTACCTTTGTGAATTACTGAATGTAAATATTTCATTTTTTCATAATTTGGCTGCGTCCTTTTCACTTCGGTGGTCTGTACATCTACCTGCGGTGAGAAAAAGCATTTGGGGGAAGAAACGTGTGGAATAAAAACATTTTGTTATATTAAAAAGGATACTTTGCGCTAATAATTATCGTCTTCTTCTTCTAATTCTTCACTGGTGCTGTCGTCATTCTCATGGAACTTCATGATTAGGTGTTTGGGCATCCTATGTTTGTAGTTGAATGCGAGATCCGCTGGCGAGTTATAATTACCCAGCGCTTTAATTAACGGATTATCCGGGTTCAGAGTGTTGTAGAATCGTGATGTGAGTTGGTATGCGTGCTCCTGTATTGTAGGTATATCTTCTCGTTCGTGTATTCTTTTGAGGTTTGTGTATCGTGGTGTGTTGTAGGCTATTTTTATGCATTTGTTTTGAGTAACTTGAAGTTTGTTGAAAGTAGAGTACGCAATGTTACTCCAAACCGGTAAGGCGTATGTTAGCGCAGGGCGTATTAGGCTGAGGTACAGGTGAATTTTCTTCCTCTTAGCTAGCGAGCTCTTTCTGTTGAATATTGGGCTTATCGATCCTATTGCTTTCTGAGTTTTCGCCGTCGCTATGGCGATGTGAGTTTTCCAATTTAGTTTTGAGTCCATTGTGAGTCCCAGGTACTTGACTTCGGATTTCCAATCTAGTTGCTTTCCGCCCATGAGAATTTTGGCTTGCGGGATGTTGTTATTGCATTTTCGCGTGAATGTTATCGCTTCAGTTTTAGTCTCGTTTAGTTTCAGCCGCCATTTTTTGTAGTATTCGGTGAGCGTGTCGAGGCCTCGCTGTACGTATTTTACTGCCATTTCAGACTTTCTTGAGGTAGCGTAGACTGCCACATCGTCCGCATAAATTGCCTTGTTGCATTTCTCATTTAGCGGAGGTATATCGTAGGTATACAGATTGAAAAAGTGCGGTCCGAGTAAACTTCCCTGCGGGACTCCTTTAGGTATTTTTCGTCTTGTTGATGTAGCATCGCCCACTTTGACCGTGAAGGTTCGGTTTTCTAAGTACGATTGCGCAATTCTTATGATGTAAGTTGGCGTGTTGGTAATGTACATTTTGTATAAGAGGCCTTCTATCCACACCGTGTCAAAGGCTTTTTCGAGGTCCAATAGCGCCATTACAGTGGAGCGTTTATTATTAAATCCTTTAATAATTTGTTCTGCGACTCGCGTAAGTTGGTGGGTCGTAGAATGCTTTTTTCGAAAACCGAATTGTTCGTCAGGAAGGGTCTTATTTTGCTCGTGGTGAGGTAGGTACCTGTTTAGGATGATTTGCTCAAGGACTTTGCTCAGTGTTGGTAATAAGCTGATAGGTCGATAATTTGACGGATTCGATCGATCTTTGTTTGGCTTGTGAAACGGTAGGACTGACGCATTTTTCCATGATGTCGGGAAGTGGCTGAGTAGAAGGCAGGCGTTGAATATTTTTACAATATAAATTATTGCTCTCTGCGGAAGGTGTTTTAGCAGGATATTATTTATTTGATCTTCGCCTGGGGCCTTATTTGGTTTGAGGCACTTTATGATAAGGGTTTACGTAAAAATTACAAGAACACTCAAACCCCGAAACCGCTCGATACCGTGTCGTCGACACAATTGGAAATCTTCAAATCATAATTACTCAATCAAATTATGTGCTATATGTGATTAATCAAGATAATTACATAGAAATATAACAGCAGAACCTGAAACACATCTGAAAATAACCATCCATCACCTCACTCGGAGCCACCAACCCACGGAATGAACTGCTCTAAGGAAGCGACCCAGTATTTACGTGACCCCCCCTCCATACTACCCGGAAGGAATTCCATGATGGCCGCCGAGTTTTCAACCAATCACAGCTCAGCATACTCCATTGAAGTTCTTATCAAACATTGATAACGAAATTTGATGCGACCACCTGTGATGACATCAGACTCAATTTACAGGAAAATATCAGAAGATACGACCACAGGATAAATATCAACATCAAGAAATGATTATATGCTAACATAATAACTTAAAGAATTGTACCTAAATATGTTTTTTACTCTTTGGGAAATGTTCAAACCAAAGATATTTGACTTCAACCCCAATATGAAACTTTGTATAATTTATTATAAAATAAATAAACGGGACTGGAGGAGATGGTTTGGGTAAATTGAACTGACTCGGTTAAAGGTATCATATTAAAATATAACTTTCCTCTTAACAAATTAATTGCGAAGAGGAAAAATACCTAACCAACTCACCCCTCACGAAAGGGGTGAAACCTCCCCCGAGAGGGCCCGATTTGAAAACGTTATATAAATAGAGAACCGAATTCCATACAAAGTCAGTTCAAAAACTACCCCTGAAAGAGAAACCTCTCTCCTGAAGAACCATCTCCAAAGTCTACAAATCTCAAGAAATATTTTCAAGTGTTCTTAATTCAGTATTAAATTCAGTTTTTGCCAGTCTTAAATTCCTTTCGTCGACTCAGACTTGGGAATCAATCCCTCTCTGATCTTGGCATTAAACTCTATTAAAAACCTCTGCAAACATCCACCAAGACTGAAACACTAATCAAAGTGTACCCAGCTACCTACGCATTTACAGTATTGTACGGACGGAATATTGTTTCGTACACATATCAAATGATTATTTTGACAGAGCGCGTCGTTACTTTTAACACGTAGGTACGTTCATCATCAACAAATCAGTACAAAATCCAACCTATATCGTATAACAAAGGCAAAGGCATATGGCAACAAAGAAAAAAAGAACAGGTATCCGCTAGTAAGCAGAAGGCAGAATAAAGAACACAGAAAAAATGTGCAATTAATGCTTGCTTCTAGACTCAGCGATATACCACCTCTATCTATATTATAGCAGGTAATTTATACACTTGTATATACCCGTCTATACTTATACACTCGTGTGTATAATGCCAAAATTTGATTTGAAAAGTGAATTAACATAATGTTTCAAATATTGTGTTTATTTCATCAGGAAAATACTTGAAATATCAATAATCCGATGTCGAAAAGACCGATTTCATCTGAGAAAAATTCTGAAAAAGTAATAACTGATTTAAACATATAATTTTATTATGAACGTATTGAAGTCGTAAAAAGATTTTCAAATACATGTTTCCCATGCATATTGTTTTCAATTGACGTAAATAAAGTAAAAGTTTTGTTTACACAGGAAAAGAAGAAACCCGTTATTCTGGAAGGAAGGAGAATAGAAGACATATATTTTTTAAATGTATTAAATATAATTTTGCAGCACGACTCTCTTTATGATTGTAATTATCTAACATGGAGATAGTTGAGCGTATACTTCAAGATGACAAGTTCTGGGAAGAAAAAATGCTTATTAAATTAACAAATTTTTATATGGATTGCATTCTTCCCGACCTTATCGATCCTAGAGTCCCAAGGTCTATAAATGTTCGTGATCCTCCACATATCTTAAATATAGTATGTAAAGAACGTCAATTGGGAAAGCGTCGTTTAGATTTAGACGAAATGCTAGTTGATTGAATAATTATTATCGTTTTTTATATTAAATTATTTTTACTATTTCTAACTGATATAATAATAAATTATGGCCTTTATACAAAAAAGTTGCATCTTATGCTTTTTACATTACATAATTATTTGCTTTATGTAATTTTTTGCAAACAAAAATATTGAAAATGACATTTTATTTATCTTGCCAATATATTCAGATATAATTATGATCAGATATTATGAAAATGATTCGTGATTGAATACCGTATTGTTTTGACATCTGTCAATGAAGAACACGTCGGTTACGAGTCATAAGTTACTGCCTACCGTCTAGCAGTGTGGTTAATGGTATCGACTAATTCATCAAACAAGTTTGATAGAAATCTGATAAGAATCATTAAATCATGAGCTCCTTCTGCAATAGGTAACGTTTCTATCGAAATTTACCTAAAACATGCACTCAACTTAATATTACTATTCAAACTAGCTTTTTGCCCGTTGCAGGCAACTAATGGGTAAAAATGTGGTGCGTGGTGTAGTATTTGAATGTAGATGAGGCGAGGGTGTGGGACTACAAAATTAAAGAAAAAATGGATATTTTAAGAAAAAAAGGGCCAAGGAGCTTACTGATCATTTTTTCACCGAGCTGTTGTGGTTGAGAAGGTCAAGACGCGTAATTTGATACCCATATCGTATGTACGGTTTTTGTCAGCGACACTCTTGAAAAGTCCCAGGCAGTTTTATTTTGGAAAAAGCATTGCTCAATTAACAGGCAAAATTTAAAAACTTTTATATAAAAAAAATGTGGTAAAGGTTACGAATTCTGCTTCACGGGCAAACGCAATATTTCACTTTCAAATAAATGGATTTAGCTTTATTACCTACCTACGAACTAATTCAGTTAAAGAAAATAAAATCTGTAAATATTAAATTAATATATATATAACCTAACCTAATCTAACTGTGATTTTCTATAGGAAAAAAATGCCCTTTTAATAACGCCTGCTCGCGTCCCCTTTAGAGTTACATACCAGTTTTCAAATAGTATGTGGGCTACGCTAGGTTTGTTTAGACTGGTTTGTGATTTAATTCTAATACCTATTTTCCATGTTATTTTCTGTAACAAAAAATTGCCCCTTTAATAACGCCTGCTCGTGTCCCTTTTAGAGTTATATCCCAGTTTTCAAGTAGTTTGTGGGCTACGCTAGGTTTGTATAGACTGGTTTGTGATTTAATTCTAATACCTTTTCCCACGTTCTAACCTAACCTAACCTCAAAAACACGCAAAATTTAAAAACTTTAAAAAATGAAATATGTATGTTTTTAATATTTATTTTATTTTAAAAATTAAATTTAAAAAAAAAAACAATTAAATAATCCGTTTTTAATATTAAAAACTTTTCCCAAATTTCTGTGCTCCTGGTAGATTACAGCGTCCTCGAGGTAATTTTTCGCAGAAATAGCTTTATAAGAATTATCTACTTATACTAAAGAATTATCTACTTATCTAATTATACTAAAGTGATTACAAAAAAAATGAGAATAAATCTTATAAAACTGTCACTCCATAGTTATCCATAGATAAAAACAAAATTTCTAACTGTCATCATCGGTATTGTACCTCTACTTCAATATCTAAAACCGGGGCAGGTTATTACATTTAACAGTAAATAATGGCTAACATTAGAGGAAAGGGTGCTAACATTGAACCTGAAGAAAAATTCAGCATAGAAAAAATTACACTGATTTTCGAAAAAAATTTAGATGCTATGAAAAAAGAAATTATTTCAAAAATTGAGAAGCAACAACAGGACACCCAAAAAAGCATGGAATTTATGAGTACTCAATACGATGATTTGATTAAAAAACTAGAGATAACAATCCTACAAAACAAAAAAATTGAAAATGAATTTATAAACCTGAAAAAAGAGCACCAGGAGAAAAATACTATAATAAAATAATTAGAAATAAAATTTTCAGATATGGAGTACAAAACCCGCTCTAATTATATTGAAATAGCAGGCATTCCGCAAAAGAATGGGGAACAGCAAATTGAAGTGGTTAAAAAAGTGGCAGCGGCGGCAGGAGTGGACCTAAAATACGGCGAAATTATAGAGGTAAAAAGGATACCTGATAGGCGAATCAATGCACCACCTAAAATACTAGTGCAATTTTCAGATAAATTGAATAGAGACAAGCTTATCGCAAATAGAAAAAAACGTCAATTATGCTGCGATCAAAGATATTTCAACTGAAACAATATACATAGCTGAAGAACTGAGCTCTTACCATAAGGAACTTCTTTGGAAAACAAAATAAATCTCAAAAGTAAAAAACTATTCATACGTCTGGCACAAAGAGGGAAAAATAATGGCAAGAAGAAATGCAAACGAAAAAATAATTTACGTTAAACATATAGACGATTTGAAAAACATCATATAAATAAAATGGCTCATAATAACAACTATTACAAAAAAAAAAAAATGGCTGACACTACAACCACGGAACCTAGTGCAAAAAGAGCAAACTTACCTAACCTATCAACAATGAACAAAAATTTTAACATACTGCATCAAAATATTAGAAGCATAAACAAAAACTTTGACGAGCTACAAATATTAATTAAAAGTTTAAATTTAACCTGGGACATAATTATACTTACCGAATGCTGGATAACCGATAAATACTCTGCTTTACAAATTGACAATTACATCCCTCACTCAACGTTAATGAATAAGGGAAAAAGTGATGATGTAGTTGTATACATTAATGAAGATATAGAAGTTAATGTTAAAGAAATCAGTATAAATAATGCAAACTGCCTAAAATTATCAATTGGGAACGATACAGCCATACTAGCAATTTATCGATCGCCCTCAACCAAAAACATAGAACCTTTCCTTCATTCTCTATCTCAAGAACTAAATCAACTCAAAAACATTAAAAACGTTTTCGTTATTGGTGATATCAACATTGATATTCTTCAAAATGGACATCCAAAAAAATTTGACTATATGCAGACGCTTGCTTACCATGGATTCAAAAGCCTCATAAATGAACCAACTCGAGTATCAAATGAATGCAAAACTTGCATCGATCATATCTTCAGTAAGACCAATAAACAAACTCAAGCCATTATATATACATATACATCCACCATTACAGACCATTACTCAACAATTCTCTCCATTAACAAAAATAAAACAGGAAAAATTCAAAATCATAAAATTACACTGCAAATATCGAAAACCAATTGGAAGGAAGTAAAAAAAAATTACAAAATACTGAGTGGACAAACCTTTATGAAACAGATGATACAAATTCTGCTTGGAGCTATTTTAACGAAATTATACAACCTACAATACTATCGAATACCACATTAATAGAAAAAAAGATATCCCATAAAAATAAACACATCAAACCTTGGATTTCACAAAACATCATCAACTGTATAAGGAAAAGAGATGAAATACATTTAAAAGTTAAAAAAGACCCTTACGATATATTTAAATTAAGATTCTATAAAAGATACAGACATATAAGTAAAAATTTTATTC
The DNA here is from genome assembly GCA_026573805.1 of Hesperophylax magnus. NCBI lineage: Eukaryota > Metazoa > Arthropoda > Insecta > Trichoptera > Limnephilidae > Hesperophylax > Hesperophylax magnus. The sequence continues at coordinate 278,175 of JAIUSX010000026.1, forward strand.
GCAACGCCAAAGAAAACTACTATAAAAGGAAAATAGAAGAATGTAACAATGACTCCAGAAAAATATGGAAGATTATAAAAGAAATCACTAACTCTGAACCCTCCTACAACAAGAAAATGATTGGAGAATTAAACATTGACATGATTCCAACTTCCTTTGCAGAGCATTCTGACAAAATTATTGAATATATTAATACTTTTTTCACTAACATAGGCTCGAAATTGGCAAATAAAATAACAAAACCAATTACTGATGAAAAGGAAATAGAAAATAATGAAGTCTCAATCCAAGATAGCACACTAAATCTAAACCAAATAACTAGCAACGAACTAAGAAAAGTGATTGCTTCACTAGATAACACTTCTTCAGGAAATGATCCTATCTCAATCAAAACTATAAAACATCTCCAAGATGAGTTGATCCTCCCCCTGACATACCTTATAAACCTCTCCATATCAAAGGGGATATTTCCTTCTTGTCTAAAAAATGCTACAGTTTTCCAATTTATAAATATGGAAACAAAAATGACATAAATAATTATCGCCCTATAAGTATCCTAAGCACTTTCTCAAAAATCCTTGAATAAATTTTGAAAAGCCAAATCGTCCACTTTCTGGAAATTAATAAAAAAATTTCCCCGACACAATATGGATTTCGGGAAAGTTTCGGGAGTTTCGGGAAAGTCAAATGGGAAAATAATTCACCGACTCCAGATATTTTCATATCAGAGGGTTCGGGCTCGGTAGAACTCCTAACAGGGCTTATAAATCCTACTGATCCCTCAACAAAAATATTTAAAAAATCTTTCGTTATCCTACATGTATTCAAAATGACCGACTTTTGCATCTTTATATATAATTTTTTTGATAGATCTAATACGCCTAAATTTTATAATATTAAATCTTCCCCATAGGAAAAACTAAACCCTTCCACAGACTTTTTTTTTACTATTTTCGATTTTATGTCCGGGTTAAATCTTCCACATAGGAAAAACTAAACCCTTCCACACACATTACCACAAATGATCATCTAGTCTATCAACATTATGCAAACGCATTATATAAGCAAAATAAATACAAAACAATACAACACGCCAACTCACCAGAGATGAAATGGGAAAATAATTCACCGACTCCAGATATTTTCATATCAGAGGGTTCAGCTCGGTTCAGCTCATAAACAAGTAACACAAATACATACGCAACAACTGTCATTGTAGCTCTCTTGGAATATAAACTGTAATCTGTTTATTGCGGTGTAATACATTAATTACTGCGCTGTTAAAATAAAATAAAAGTGCCAAGTTACTCGTGTGAATGTTAGAAATGAATGCTGGTGTAAACACATGCGTAATTTTGTTTTAATAATTTTGACAACTTTAACATTGACATTAGTGTGTGGTAGTGTGTGTGAGAAGTGACAACTACCATAGACAAAGTACCTCGGCAAGGTGCAGTGAGAAACGTATTTCTATGCGAGGTGCAGTCGGGAATTAAAAGTGCTGCTATAATTACAGATATTGCTCCCATGACAACCAATCAGAATACCGCCACTACGCGCTCTACCAGGGCAAATGTGACGCAAGATGCAAATGAAAAAAATCTATCTGACAATATTAAAAAAATGTTCAGAAAGGAGTTTCATTTAATGAAAACCTGTTTTGAAAATAAATTAGAAGAGCAATCCAAAATCTATGAGAACAAAATGGATGAATTATTAGAAAAGAACTTGATTATCCTGAAACAGATGAAATTTTTTTCTGAAAAATATGATCAACTAAATACAAAATGTGAGAAAATGATAATTGAGAATAAATGTCTCTCCGAAAACATAAAAAATAAAAGCGACGACCTGAAAAATGACATAAAAAAATAACTTTAAATGAATCTTATGCTCAGAAAGTAAATAAACATGAGCCTATGGTAATGATTAAACCGAAAAATAAACAAGAAAATGTCAAAACTACAATGGAAATTTAAAAAAATATTGATCCCATAAACTGCGGCGTGACGGGTGTAAGAAACTCAAAAGATGGTGGAATAATGGTTGAATGTAAAAATGCGTCGAATATAGACAAGAAGTAAAGGGAAAATTAGGAGACAAATACGATATTAAAAAAATCACAGCGAAGAAACCAAGTATTAAAATTGTTGGAATAACACAATTGCAAGACAGAGAGGAAATCGAAACACAAATAAAATCACAAAATGAAGACATATTCGAAAAAAGTTCAAATATTGAAGTAACTTACATAAGAGTTTAAAAATAAAAGAGACCAGATAAATTATACAGTATATGCGGAAGTCGACGGAAACACTTACATGAGAATAATAAAGGCCGAAAAGATATACATAGGGTGGAACAGATGCCGGGTGTACAATAATATAAATTTAATGAGATGCTTTAAGTGCAACGGGTTTAACCATAAAGCGCTAAATTGTAAAAATGAGATTTCATGTCTAAAATGTGCAAAATCTCATGACATCAAAAACTGCGACGAAGGGTATGATTGTTGCATCAATTGTAAAAAGGCAAACGAAAGATTGAAATTAAACTTAAAAATTAATCACCCTGTATGGAGCAAAGACTGTCCAGTATATTGTCGTAAACTTGAACAAGAGAACAGAATGGTAAATTTTTTAGATTTAATTCAAACTTCATAACAATATATTCTTTAAACATCGCTAGTTTATTAGCACATATCGAAGAAGTCGAAGACATGCTAAAATAATACAAACCGCACATGGTGATGATGAGCGAAACCTGTATTACAGAAGACATTAACCAAAATGAAATAACATTTCAGGGCTATTCGACAATTAGATGCAACTCATTTAGCATGCATACAGGTGGAGTTTAATTCAAAACAATATCTCTTACAAAGTCATAACAAATGCGGTCCTAGATAATAATAATACCTGGATACTGGCTATTGAAATTCAAAAGGATTTTAAGCGGTGAACCTATGCAGCTATTTATCATTCCCCAAATCAAAATGTTACAAAATTTTTAGATTTTTTTGAAGAATGGTGTCGCAAACAAATAAATACAAGAGACTTTATAATATCTGTGCAGATTTTAATATTAATATTATGAAATCCAATACAAAAAGCACGAGATTAAAAAGCATCATAAATTGCCTAGGTTGGAAGCAACTGGTCAACACTTATACAAGAATGGGAATAAACTCTAAAACAACGATTGATTTGGTCATTTCAAATGACCTTTATGCGGAAGTTAATGCTGTAGAAGAACTCAAAATATCTGATCACAAAACTATTGCAACTAAAATTAAATATAAAAGTCCGAAGCCACAGGGAATACGAAATATAACATATAGGAAAAAAATAACTATAATAAAGATACATTGTGTACAGCATTACAAAACAAAAAAATTGATCTGCGATAACCAAGAAAATTTAGACGGAAAAGCCGATGAACTAGTAGGACATCTGAAAACAGTCGTAAATGAGCTAATGCCTTTAACTAATATTATATTAAGATACAAATTACAAATGAGCTAATGCCTTTAACTAATATTATATTATAAGATAGAAATGGTATACGAAATCCCTACATATTCTACAAAAACAAAGGCAGCCTATAAAGCCTGTAAAATTCAATTCACTGAAGAAAGGTGGGAAACCTATAAGAAACTTAGAAACATGTATAGTACAGAAATAAAACATACCAAAAATTCGTATATCGGGCAAAAAATAATTACCTCCCAAAGTGACTCAAGAAAAATGTGGACTACACTCAAAGAAATTATAAGCGGCAAAACAGAGGGAAAACATTAAGGAAGTTCGGTTTCCAGATGGAGTTGAAGATGATACACTTAAAATAGCCCAAAAATTTCATTCAAATTTGTACTTAGTGTCGAAAACATAAATAAAAGTATTCCATTAGTCGCAGATACCTCTTCTCAATCATCGGAAAAAAGGGAGAATAAAAATATTTTCAGGTTTAATAAAATTGACAGTGATTATTTAATGAAAATTATTAAAACAATGAAACCAAAATCATCGCCGGATGGAATTACTATAAGCATAATTAAAGATGCACTGCCAGCTATAGGAGACAGATTAGTTACACTAATAAATGAATCTCTGACTAAGGGAATTTTTCCGCAGTCATGGAAAACCTCCATAATAACACCAGTGCCCAAAATAATAAATGCTTAAAATTTCGAAGACTTCAGACCAATAAATGGATTGCCTAAATATGAACAATTACTAGAATGCATTGTGAAAGAGCAGATGAGTAAATTTATAGAAAAAATAACATTCTAGTAAAAGAACAATCTGGGTTTAGAAATAAATATTCCTGTGAAACGGCAATAAATTATGTGATAAATGAATGGAAAACAGCTATGGATCAGAAGAAAATCACAATAACAGTTTTCTTGGATTTTAGACGTGGTTTTGAAAACGATAGACAGAGAAAGACTAATAATGAAATTGAAGGACATAGGAATTCGTGCTAATGAATTGCAGTGGTTTATTGATTACTTAAAAAATAGAAAACAAAAAACCAAAATTGGAGATACTATCTCTGAAGAACAAGAAATCAACATTGAAGTTCCTCAAGGATCTGTTTTGGGACCGCTCCTATTTATTTTATATATTAATGATATAGTGAAGTGCTTAAAGTACTGTTCCATAAAACTTTTTGCAGATGACACACTTTTATATATTATAGCAAATAATATTGAAGATGTGTTGTCAAAAATACAAAATGAACTTAATGAATTATCTAAGTGGTTATACATAAATAAATTGAAATTAAATGTAACTAAAAGTAAATCCATGGTATTAGGAAAAAAACTAAACGTACATAATGTCCTAAATATAGACAATCAAAATATTGAATAAGTAAAAGAAATTAAATACTTGGGAATCATAATAGATAACAAATTTAACACTAACTTTGAAATTTCAAATTAAATAATTGCGAAAAAGGTTAATTTCTTAAGTAGGATAAAAGGAAAATTGGACATTAAAACAAGGATAATGGTCTACAATCAGCGGCGTAGCTACCTAGGGGCTACGCGGGGCAGTGCCCCGGGGCCCTCAAGCTCAGGGGGCCCTCGAATCCTTACCAGAAATGTCGATCGAATTGAACTTTTGGAAATTTCTCCCATTTTCAAAATAAATATGACAGGTTGCAACTTGCAACCCCACCTTAATCATGACAACTCAGTTGAGAGAAATTCAAAAGTTATGCCCAGGGAATTCCTCTAAATTCTTTCTGTAGGTTGGCAGTGTTGTCAATTTGACGGATAGTGATATGTGCGTCATTCCACAACGACACTTGTAGCGTATTAAAATATGGATAAAAAGAAGAAACCCAGTGGTGCATTTAAACGCAAACAACGCCAAGAAAGAGAAGATAGTAAAAAAAATTGCCCAAAATTGCCAAGTTTTTTAGTCAGCCTTCTGCAAGTACATCTGGCCAAAATATTTCTATTGATAGTGACTCAAATAATGTGGTAACTGAAGTGTTGGTTAAGAAGCTTGCTGAAGAAGATTCGACAATTATTGCAGTTGAAGATACCTCCGCAGCCGATCATGTGAACGTGGATGATGTTTGCATGACACACATAAGAGCGGAGGGTTTGGAGGAACCACAGACCTCTACATTTTTCGAAAATGTGTACGACAAATCTTCTTACGACTTGGGAAACTTCACGAACAAAATATTAAGTGATAACGAAAAACGTCAAATTCTTGATATGGGGCCTTTACAGCCTTCAGGTCCTTTTCCAACAGACATCAACCAGAACAATAGGTGTTTTTCAAAATCGTACTACTTTTCGTGTTCTAAATATGGGCCAGTTAATCCTTTTTTGTTGTGTTATTCCAAAATACTAGACGCTGCCTATTGTCAAACCTGCTGGTTATTTGCTTCACAAAGGAATAATGTTTGGTGTACGGGAATTCAAGATTGGAAGCATTTATCAGAAAGAATTAAACAACACAGTTGTTCGAGTGACCATTCGGAAGCATGCGCTGTGTATAAATTTTTGAAAAAAAACGATACTAATACTATCGACAAGGAACTTGAAAATGAAATTCGCAAAGAAGCATCATTTTGGAAAATGGTTCTTCAAAGGTTATGCGATATCATACTTACCCTAGCAAAGAGTTCTTTGGCTTTGAGAGGACATCAAGAAGACTTAAGTCAGGAAGGATACCATCTGTCTGTATCTGTCCTTTGTAGAGCTTGTCGCCCGATATGATCACATTTTGCGCCAAGTTTTGGATATGCCCAAAGGTAATAATAATTATTTCTAAGTTTTTTATCGTTTTATTTTGTTTATAATTATTAACTGTTTAACTTGACTTGAATTTTTTGAAATTGTGTTTTTTTATGTTTTTAGGATCTACAAGATATCTGAGTGCAACAATTCAAAATGAAATGATTGAGAGCTTGGGGACCAAACTCGAAACCCATCTACTAGAACAAATTAGAGCGTCACCGTTTTTTGCCATCATAATGGATACGACACAGGACATATCGAAGGTAGATCAGCTAAGCATTGTTGTGAGGTATGCAGTAATAACCAGATCGGAAAATGGACAGCCAATTGATATAGAAGTAAAAAAAGTGTTTCTAGGCTTTTATGCAGCCATCAAACATGGCGTAGTAGATTTAGTCAACCATGTGACAACATTATTTATCGACAAAAATATTGATTTAAAAAATGTGTGGGGCAAGGCTATGATGGAGCCAGTGTGATGAGTGGTGTGTATAATGGTGTGCACAAACATATAAAGGATATCCAGCCTAACGCAGATTACGTACATTGTGCCACTCATAATTTAAATTTGGTGATAAATGATGCCGTTAGCAGTTGTGTGAAAATACAGATTTTTTTCACAACGTTGCAAGATTTGTATCACCGATTTCCAAACCGAGAAAAAATATTTAAAATTGAGATTTTCAATAATGTATTAGACACAGTAATATCTCAATAAGATACACGTTTTGATGGTATGAGTGCAGTCTGTCATATATTCGATTTTCTAACACCAACATTTTTATTACATGTTGATGAAGCAACTTTATTACAAAAGTGTGACGAATTCCAAAGAAAATATTCAGATATAATAGGCCCTAGTTTTTCACTTCAATGTATTAATATTTACCATCTAGTTTTACCTCAACTAACTCAAGCATGGACTGTTCACCAATTATGTAAGGAAATAATGAGCAAATATGGAGTGCTAGAATGCGACCTAACGGAAGTATTTACAGCAATGTTATTATTATTTACAATTCCTGTCACTTCTGCAGCAGCTGAAAGGTCATTTAGCAAATAAAACATTATTTAAGAAATAAGATGGGCCAAACTCGACTCCAACATTTATCGCTAATAGCAATTGAAAACAAAACCGCATCAAGCCTGGATTTAAACGAAGTCATTGATACTTTTGCGAAAACTAGAGTTAGGAAAAAATTGCAAATATAATTGTTATTTAGTCAGTTGGCAGGCCCGACCTTTATATAATAAACCCTTGAATCTTCTCTATTTCGTTTTATTAGCCAAACCTACACCAAGTATTAATTGTAATTTATGTTGTTACTGTTTAATATTTTTATTAACTACCCTGCAGTCTGCAATGCACAAAAAAGAGCTTATGTAGCTTAGCATTTTTAAAGTGTTTGTATATTTCATCTTTTTATTTGATAAAACCTAATCAGTTTGCATAGCAGTGGGCCCCATTTTTTAATTTGCCCCAGGGCCCTTGGTTACCTAGCTACGCCACTGTCTACAATACCATTGTAGCATCCCATCTGAATTATTGTACAAGTGTAATATTTCTAAGTAACAAAACCCAAATTAAGAGAATGGAAGTAATCAGAGGCATGAGGGTCAATACTGTGTTGTAGCAGGTACACCAGAATAAAAACCATGCAACGTCAACTCAATCTTTTAAGTGTGTGGCAACGATTAGTTTATAACTAGCTTTTTTCCCGTTGCAGGCAACTAATGGGTAAAAAATATTCGAGTAAGTGGATGTAAAAAATAATAAATTACACGTATTTTGGTGTTGAATGTGGATGAAGCAAACAGTGTGTTTCGACACTTGCTTTTTGCCCGAAACTAATGGGTAAATATTTGTATTTGAATGTAGATGAGGCGAGGGTGTAGGACTACAAAATTAAAGAAAAAAATGGATATTTTAAGAAAAAAAAAGTGCCGAGAAGCTTACTGATCATTTTTTCACCAAGCCGTTTGGGTTGTGTAGGTCGAGACGCGTAATTTGAGACCCAAAGCATTGCTCAATAAAGACGCAAAATTTTAAAACTTTTAAATAAAAAAATGTTTATATATGTAATATGTATGTTTCATGTCAATGAAGCAATGAATGTGTGACCACAAATGTATTAAAATATATGTTTGCTTAGAAATAAATGAATATTTTGAGAGAAAAAAGTGCAAAGGAGTTTATTGATCATTTTTTCACCGAGCCGTTCGGGTTGTGTAGGTTGAGACGCGTAATTTGATACCCATATCGTATGTACGGTTTTGGTCAGCGACACTTTTGAAAAGTCCCAGGGAGTTTTATTTTGGAAAAAGCATTGCTCAATTAACACGCAAAAATTAAAAACTTTTAAATAAAAATGTTTATAAATGTAATATGTATGTTTGAATATGAATGAAACAATGAGTGTATTACCACAAATGTATTAAAATATATGTTTGTTTAGAAAGAAATGAATATTTTTAGAAAAAAATGTGCCAAGGAGCTTACCTATCATTTTTTCACCAAGCTATTCGGATTCTGTAAGTCGAGACGCGTAATTTGATACCCATATCGTATGTACGGTTTTTGTCACCGACATTCTTCAAAAGTCCCAGCGAGTTTTATTTTGGAAAAAAAACATTGCTTTATAAACACGCAAAATGTAAAAACTTTCATTGGAAAAAATTAAATTAAATAAGAATCCGTTTTTAATAGTAAATAAACTTAATTTAATTTAAAAAAAAAATTACAGAAGAAATATTTTCATAACGCAATTAGGTACCCACTCGTTAAAAAAATAAAGAGATAAAAACTTTAAATATGAATGGCTCCTGGGGCGACGGTACTCATGCCCGCCTTCCAAATTTAATGATTATATTACAAACACTCAAACTTCATATCGATAAACACTAATCTTTTAAACACCACATACAAAAAGTAAACGAAAAAATTATCCCACTAATTGGTGTATTTGGTAGAATAGCCCATCTTCTACCAATACAAGTAAAGAGGGGATTATACTTTAGTTTAATTCAATCCCACCTAAATTATCTCATAGAAATATGGGGAAACACAAACATCACATATCTAAACGAAATTCAAATAATACAAAACAAAGTTATAAAAAAACTTTTTAACTATAGACCAGATACCCCCACCAAAAGAGTATACCAAGAAACTAACTTACTTAAAATTAGAAAACTGTACGAATACAACATATGCCTATTAATTCACAAAATCCAAAATGGCCTCATACACACAAATACTTCATTTATGAAAACATCACAAGTACATGACCACCACACAAGACAACACAATAAATTATACACAAATTCAGCAAAGACAGAGTGTGGTAAAAGAAACATAGGCCATGAGGGTTTACACATATATAATCTCCTTCCTGATAGCCTGACAACCGTAAATAGAATAAATATATTTAAGAAAAAACTGTTTGCCCTCAAGATCAATGAGCAAAACCAAAATGCTCTTACTTAAGAAAAATATGTTACTTAGGTAGTAAACCATAATTATTTATATAAATATTATTTTTGTTTTTAATCAATGTACACTTAAGTTAACAAAGCGAAATATGTATTTCTTTTAACTTAATAAATAACTAAAAAAAAAAAAAGGTGTCAGAAAAAAAACTGGAAAAACTTTTGATTAAAAAAATGTTTATTTTACAAAACAATTAACATCGCTTCACCCTATTAACTTCTGCGCTCCTGGTAAAAATTATAAATTTGCGTGACGCTATTTATGTAGTTTTTCACTACGGGGCGACGGTACCCGTGCCAAATTATTTTTACCAAACTTAATTTTATTTCGTTCAAAAGCATTATCGATTTAAAAAAAATAAACTGCCAAAGTAAGTACCTACACAGATTTTATCGTTTCTTTGAATTCACAACCCTAAAATAATAGTACAACACTTCGCTGCTAGTCTATGATTGGCTGATTTCTGATTGGCCAAAAGCCTGACTGTTTTCTTTGGCATTTTTTTGTTAAAGTCGCCAATGTCAAAACTTTAGCCGGTTATTGTGAGACATTTTGAACCGAGCGCCATATGTAGGACGGCCGATTAACGTTCCTTAACCTTCGGAAGACGATTTTTTTCGAAAATTTTAACCGCAGACTACGCGTTTTTTACGCACGGAATTCAATCATCAGGTTGACCATGTAGATTTTGATAAACAAAGCGAACCACGTGGTTGGGTGACCACGTGACTATTTCCTTGGCCAATGATACCATTATGCAAAAAAAAACATTTCCGCGATATTTAAACCTCTTTCCCGATAAATGGAGAAATTTCGTAAACCTTTTCGTGAAATTTAAAAAAAAAAAACAACGATAACTGATTAAATCAGACCCGACGCTTGATCAAAATCAATCGTCTTTTTAATTTAAGTTTGAATAATACGAAAAACGAAACGTTTTCGAGCAAAAAAGGCGCACGAAATTTTTTTTTAATCATTTCGCGTTCAGGGTGCGTTCGAAATTGAATAAAAATATAAACGGTGAAAGAAAAAAAGTTTTACAGATCGATAGTGATCGATGAAAATGAAACATTGCTAAAATGCACCGAAATATAGCCGTTTCAAAACCGCGCGTGTGGTAACACTCGTGGCGAAACGTTAATTTGTCACCGGGAAGCTGTGCAAATTAAGCGGCGACAAATTAGTTTTGCGAGTGTGGCCATCCCGGCCGCCGAAAAGCGTACTATGGCGCTTACGTATGGCGCGCCGCGAGCGCTTCCAGATTCCGCCGCATCGAGCCCCAACGAATCTGGTCGAGTTTCGGGGAAAAATTTCAATACAAACTCGCACTGAATTTTGTCGAATTTTTGCCAGACCAAATTGAACCTCGGATTCTATACCGACAGAAAGGCATTTTGGTCGCCTTTCGCCTAGTGCTTAAACAAATGAACTCGAAGTTTTTCGAAAAACGGGGCGCGCGAAAACGAACCTCGAGTCGAAACGACTTGGGGAAACGGCGTTTGCTTTTCGCCTGAAGCCCGAAACAATTGAATGGGACTTTTTTCTAAACGCCGCGCAAGCGAAAACGAACCTCGAGTCGAAACAACTTGAGAGGGAGAGCGGTCGCTTTTTGCCTAAACGCCCCCCGAAAAAAACCAAACAACTGAGTATTAATAGATGTATAAAATATAATATTAAAATAAAGCGAGAGAAATCATATTAGACGAGGACAGAGCTTCAGAGAGGGTGAGGTGGGGTGGGTCAAGGGAGGGTGGCCTTACATGGTAATAATATCAAGTTATTTATGTCCATTAAATAAGCTTTTACATTGTGTTTTTTGTTGTGTTTGTCTCATTTTTTCGAATATAGGCACAACTTTACATATCTACGGAAAAAAAATGATGATTGTACCTTCCTCCCCAAGGATTGGAGTCAACCGCGCCAACAACCTTGCAAAATGCACGCCGATCGGGTAGGACCGACATTTATTTCGTATATTAACTGCTGTAATGTCATACGATTTCAGAGAAATGCCTATTCGGTTTATTTTTGTGAAATATATAGATGGTGCTTAATCAAAGCTAAACAATAACAACCAGTAATTAAAATAACCTTTCTCAGATTAAGCAACTATACCTAATTTGTGGGTATATTACATTCTCTCCTCCACACAGCATGCTCAAAGATTATAAAGGACCTGAAGGAAATTGCAGTCTAAACTTTCCTAATTTTCATCCCAAACGATGAAAATGATTTGAGCACACATGGTTTCCTGATGATGGTGTACGGTCAACGTGTTCCGATATCGTAATATAATTAATGTGTTCGAAATTTACTAAAAATTTAACAGGAAACCTGTTAATTCATTCGTTAAGGGCCTGCAATCCCTTTTTTAAATAAATTAGAAAAACTCTGTTCCGACATCGTGATAATTAATGTATTCGAAATTTACTAAAAGTTCAACCAAAAACCTGTTCATTCATTCGTTAAAGACCTGCAATACCATTTTTTAAAATAAATTAGCAAAAACTCTTTTTCCGTATTTGTAAATATACAATATATAACAAATATTACCAAGTTATTTTCACATAGTTGAATCCGGATTGCTTATATCCATTTCTCAATTTTTTCTCGGTTTGTGGGGAAACCTAAGCGAAAATAAGACATTTTAAGAATAATTTTCGGAATGTATATAGAAAATATGTATTCCTATACCTAACATTTTAAGCCTACATGTTCTAACGTTCCCTTTCATGTTACATATCTTCCACCACCTTCATCACCTCTACAGCAATAGTTATAATTATATAAATAAATATGACAAAAAACAACACATATTTGTTATAATACAACATCGCTTGTCGCTAATAGCTGTTGCGCTGATTAAGGTAACATTTAAAAAATTGCTCATGCAAGTGTGATATATATATATATATATATATATATATTATTTTATATTTAAAAATAAAATTGTAATAAACATAGTACGCACAGAATAAATTACTCAACGACGCGATTTTTTCAAATAATTTAACACGAAAATAATTGTGGACTTAATACAACCCTGAATTAGAGACAAGCCCAAATAACTAACCCATACTTCTAAAGTTTTTTGCGCGTATCAAGTAAAAACGCGTGATTTTAACCAACACATCAATAATTATCATGTGCCAGGCTCGTGCCATGTCGTATTGTTTATATGTGTCTGTTAAATGTGTAAATCACACTGCATGACGTCATGATTGTGAGTTGTTTGAAATATGACGTCAGAAAATTTATTTGTCGATAGTGAAATTCTATTAATTTCTGATATTTGTTAATGCGATGCCTTCAAGCTATCTTGTAAGGTACTTACATTTTTTTGTATTCAGATAGCTTATTACATTTTCTAAAATAAAGTCCGCGATGGGTACAATCTGAAATATTTGGAACTGGGTTATTTTTGTGATTGAAAAAAATGAACTTGCCCAGTTATAGCTGGGAAGCAAAATAAGTAAACTCTAGACCAACAAAAGGCAAAACGCAATGCACATTGCACAGTGCCCATTTCGCATTGCGACACATTTTTTTATTTTTTATTATTTTAATATAGATTATATGGGTTACATTAATACATACATATTATTTTGCAAAATATAATATTTAGGTTCATAATTGGTCATGTATACCTTATCAGAAAAGAGGAGCTCTTGTGCCTGATAAGGGAGCCACGATTCTTACATAGATTCTATGTTATAATATTATGTTATGTGGAAACTATGTATAATAATATGGATATATATATTTTTTTTAACTTTAAATTTAACAATGCGTGGGTCTTTTCATAAATGTGCACGTGAACCAAACCAAAATTGTGTTGGGGTTATTTTTCAATGGATATGCCGTGTCTAGTCTAATTTAGTCTATGCGTGCAATAGTATTGGTTAACAAAATCGGTGACATACGTTTCCATACTAAAAATACTTGACAGCATAATCTCATTTTATTATAATATCTTTGTTTGGAACAGATATGTCAAAGATACTTAGTATTTGTTCTAAGTATTGCGAGTATTGCGCGTCTTGCATATATATACCGTGGGCGGGAGATTCCTATAGGCATATCGCTTACTCGCCTTCATAAGAAGAGTGTTTCCTAGTATTCAAATACTAGGGAAACACTCCTCTTATGTAGAGGTGAGTAAGCAAGAAAGGATATGATACTGAATTTAGAACTAAAAGTCTCGGTGTGGGATCATTTTCTAGACAAGGTTGAATATCGCGCTGAATATTTATGTAAAATAAGACTTAAATGAGGAAAAGACTTAAATCAGTTCAAAATTTCATTCATTTGGCAAAAATATTTTTTGTAAATAATGTTTTTTATACTAATAATGTTTTGACGTTTAGTTTATTTTCAACCAAAAGGGTATTTATTTTTTTAATTGGGTTGTAATATACGGGGACACGACCCAGGAATAGCATGGTGACGCGATAAGGTGAAGATTCCGACTATGGCAAACCCGGGCCGGCATGCGTAAACAAACGGCATGGGCCGTGATGTGACGTCACGTCTTCAGCATTTCGACATGCGCATGATGCGAGTCTAGTAAGGAGTTGATAATATTTAAATGATATGCGCCACAATACGAAGTATGTCAAAAAAATACAAATAAATAGTAGTAAATCTGTGTGTAAGGATGTAATGGCCAACCTTATGATTTCAGAGATAACCTCATTTTTAATGTCAGTGCCATACAAATTTTTATTTAAAAAATGTAACTCCTTTATTTGTACACGCAATTGCTTCATACGAAATTTTATAGCATAGTAATTATCAGCAGAATCCATTTCTAGCCAAAAAACAACCCTTGAAAATTCAAGTCTCTATGTCTATGAAAGGCGATTTTCAGCCCACTGTGCGGCGGGAATCCTTCACGAGTGGATTTTAGTTTCGTATATCGATGTTTGGCGCACGTATTCTCTCGTTATTACGGTGCTATTACACGTTTTTTTTCTATTACTTATATAAAATCTGATGTTGCCGTGAATGTGCGGCAGTGCATTACACAAATGCAATTGCGGTAGGTACCTCCTTTGCTGTTGACATGGTTACCCCATGTATGAAAAACATGAGAGTTTTAAAACAACTCGGTCTTGGCACACACTCCTTGCCTCATTCACATTCATACATCGTCTCATACACTCTTCTATTATTCTGACTCTTGACATGGCTCGACTCAAGTATCTAATTCACTTGGTCGTGCCATATCTTCCTCGGGCGTCTCCGACTTCTGCTACCATTCACATTTGCGTCATATATTTTTCTTACCCTCCTTTCTTCGTTCATTAGCTCTTCACGCCCAATGCATCTAAGCGTCCCTTTCTTAATCTTACTCATTACGCTTACATCAGCCTTGTACTCTTTGCGGATCTCCACATTTCTCACACGATCATATATGCTTTGCTACACGTACGCCTCAGGGATCTCATTTCTACAGCATTTACAGAATTTTTTGCTAATATTAACGAAATTTTTTTCAGAAAATCACGTCGTTTATTAAATATTTCTCAAATTGCGAAGCGTACAATTTATTTTTTTTCGACACATTTATCGTTATGAATAATGATTTATTACAAAAATAGTAGCCGCGTTCGTTAATTCAAAAGGTGGATGCTTGATTGACGTCATTTTCAGAAAAATAATTATTAAAAGTCGAAAAAAAAAGGTTTACATTTTTAATTGGTTTAAAAAGTTAAGTGCTAATCTGAACCACTATAGAGTGCGTTTTGTACATCTTGCGACTCTGCCAATCACAGGCTGACCATAGGGATGTGAAAACCGTAAAATTAAAGAGATGATAAAATCTGTGTAGGTACTTTACTTCATATATTTAATATAATGCTTTTGAACGAAATAAAATAAGCTTTGATTATAATAATTTTTTTCTATTGGTGCCCTTTTTTACTCATCTAAAGTACGCTCTCGCGTGTTTAAATCGCACTTTATGGAACGCGCGTTTTTTAAAGTTACAATGGCAACATCAACAACTCAACAAAATGTGAAGTCTAAATGTCAACTTTTAACTTAGTCGATGCTTTGTACTGTTCCGACATTTTCTGAAGGTAAGCAAGCACAACTCGTTCATCTACATCTACTACGTTTTGCTCCTCCATCCATGTTATGAACCTTTCATATTCTTTTTTATAAACGTCTTTGGATTTTTCAGGTACTAACCGCGATTCTGCTTTGGTATTTAAATTATGAATGTTAGAACTCATTTTAAAACACACAATAACTAGTAAAAACTGTGATGTTGTGATGGACCAAGGTCCTTCCCGAGGTAAATGATATAAACCGTCATAGTAGAGCCATCTATCGTAACAGACACATATGAATTACAGGGAACTGCATGCAAAGGTGGGAGGTTTCCTTTAGGGTTGCGACGAAAGGGTTGGATTGCCCAATCATGAACATCAGAGAAAAGGGGGAGGCGACTTTCTGACAGGACAAAGGAAATTACAGCTATGGGGTGTGTTTAGGCTTTGATTTATGTGGCATCGACCTTGGAAATATTCTCACCAAATGATTAGGTGAACGAACGGAGTTAGATTCAAGGATAAATCACTTGACATTTTAGGGGTTCAAAACCTTTTTTTGAGGCGTAGCATCACTCGGACGAAGCGAGATTTGGTGGCAACAGGTCTGTTACTCGAGGTTAAAAGAAGTAAAAGGGTTGTCGATTTCAGACACTCGAAAGTGTTGATTTTGGGAAAAAATTCGAACATGGTTTTGCGTCATCTAGACGGTAATAACAGTTAACGAAGATACTTAAATTTATACGTGGCTTATGGAAGACGAAAATACAGTAAAATTAATGGATAAACCATTAGCAGAGGAATTATGACCAAGTACATACGAGTTTGTTTTGGCAGGGACTTGAAACCTCTGATTAATGTGAAATGAGTTGGGGGACGAAGACATAAGATGGGCGTGTGGAGGTATCGCCGGAGTTAACACCCAAAATTACAGAGAGGGGTCGTGAAAATCCAGTAATAATTCTTGGAATAAAACTGGCCAAAGAAATAAACAGGTTATCAAATTGAAGCGGACTTGGGCGAGGGACAAAAATAGCTGACATAATGTGTACTGGGGCATATCAACTAGAGCGAATACCGATAGGAGGTTGGAATAATCAGTGAAAAGTGTGATTGTTATACTAAATCACGGAAAAGAAAGGTGAATAAATGTGCAATGTAAGAGACGACCTTACGCAAGGGATTTATCATACGGAGGAATGGGAATGTTTGTCAGAAGTGATCGATTCGGAAGGTAAAGTGAGGGACGGACGTGTACACCATTTAATTCGACAAAAGGCGAGTTGCGAGTTCTATTTTCACACGGAAGAAAGAAGACTGAAGGTAGGCTGTAGGAAATACCCACGAAAACGGAAAGTTAATAGGAAATTTTTTGACTAGTTACGCGTAAGAGGATGTCTTAGCGCACTAAAGGAAAGGTCATCAGAACACACATCACGGACCAAATAGGAGCGCGAAAAATTTAAATTAGAAGAAAGGGTCAATTCTGACGGATTAGAAGACACCTACCAGATGAGGCGAACTTAAGAATTTCACCAGTACGGGCCTGTGCTGTTAGACGGCGAATGCCCGTTTTTTCTGAGAAACGCAGAAGTATAGACCTGATAAGCTTTAAGTGACACAGGGGATATTGGGCAAGAAAGATAGGGCCGTAACGCTTCGATAAAGGTGGGATTGCAATGACAAGCGTAGTTAATTACTGTTATAAAACATCGTGCGCGGGCACAAATCGGGGAGTTCGTCACAAGTCGCCGAGGACCTTTAAGGAAGTATACGCGCCGCGCTACGAGGAATTATCACTTTGGTAATTTATTCTGGACTTAGAATTTTTCTGGTCAAAACATACAGTTCAATTCAGTGTTTGAAGAAATTAGACTCAGTGTCCTTGACGTAATAATAAATTCAGGTTGAAAAGTTTAATTGGTTTAAATTCAGTAATTAAAATTAATAAGCCTTAAACTTCCTTCTCGAATAGAGTAGAACGCGATTGCTATGATTTAAATAAAGTCACGGATTATAAATGAATTGTAATTAAAATTAATAAACGTTAAAATTCCTTCTCGAATAAAGTTGAACGCGATAGTTATGGATTCAAATAAAGTCACGGATCATAAACAAAAGATTGTAATCAAAAGATAATAAACCCAAAATATTCTTCTCGGATAAAAATAAACGAAAGTGTTAAAATCTCTCGTTGGGGCTTCGATGAAGCCTCGGACTAAAGTCAAATTATAACTGAAAATCTATATACCTAAGTATCTTGCTATCGCGTGTTGGGCTCGATCGAAGCCGTGTTACAACGAAAATTTTTCAATAACCACTGGAGCGAACATGTCGAATAATTCGACGTTTTTTTTTCTTCTAATATTGAGCATGTCGAATTATTCGACGTTTATTACGTACCACTCGTAAAAATTAAATATAATATTATTTAAACCAGTCCCTGGCCAATAATTTATTCCGTTGTAAAGCTGGTAAAATTGGCTTTATCTATGGCAACACCGATTATCCATAGATGCTTCTGGAAGAAATATTTGGCGGTTTAAATGTGACAGTTTATTCCAAAAATTTTACCTTCGAGGCGAAACTGTTTTGAGAAATCGGTTATATTTACACATCTTTTAAAATGCCGTAAGTGATTGTGTTTTTTGCGTTTTAACGCCATAATATATATTAGTGTAATCGTGATTCAATTATTAATGTGTTTTCAACTCCTTTGATTAAAAAAACGGGTTTTTTTTAGCATATTTTCGATACAAAAAACTAGCTGTCATCTCGTATTTTCCCAAACAAAATGGCAGAATTCCACAGGATTTTATCAAATTACAAAGTATATCCTGAAAGATTGGCAAAGCTTATTGCTATGATATGGGCTTTTTTAAATCTTTGTTTCTTGTTCTATCACGAAACACAAAAACATGGATAAAAAATCTCCAGTTCTCAGTCACAATTATTTAAAAAGCAGCACTCTGATTTTGACATCGTGAAATAGGCTATCTGTATAAAACGATCAAATGATTTAAATAAAGCAAGTAGGGCAGTTATTTTTATCGTTAATTGTAAACAGTTAATGTATCTTCCTAATGTAGTACCACTTCTTTGTGGTAAATGTATAAAATATCATAATTTAGTTCATTCAAATTTAACAGGTTCACAAAATTCGCGCATTTACAAAGTTTACGATTTTTTTATAATTTTTCTATCAATTATACAAATACAAAAAAAATAATAAAATATAGGTGAGTTTATTGGCTACATAGCAGTATATTTTTTTTATATGTTTACATATACAAATATGGAGTAATGATTTTTTTAATGTGGTCGGAAATTTTTCCAAATTAACTTTCAAAGGTGGCGAGCAAGTGAAGCTATTTTTCATTATTCTCTCTGTCGCTCCAGTGGATAACTACTAGGTTTGGGAGGGAAGATCGAAGTACATTCATTACGGCAAATAACGAGGGTAACACAATCAAAGTTAGGAAAATAAGATTGGGGATATCTCAGGTGAAGAAAAAAATATTAGGTATAAACTTAGGGTAAATCTAGTGGTATTCGCAAACACCCCGCCAAAATGGCAACGGTTGTGTAAAACCCAACCTGGATGTTGTTATTTAGCGGATAGGGGCTTGGTAAGTTTTTTTATTTCCAATTCAATTCAACCAAATTCCCAGATAGACTTGGAACGCGCGATGCTGATATTTTCCGACTGACAGTTACTACTAATCCACTTTAATATGTACATAAAACCAACATGTCAATTTTCAGGATTCCCCGACAATATCAATATTATTACCCTCAAGCCTTACCCCATTCCCAAATTTACCCCTCGACTAAACTTCATAGTTGGGTAATGTCTGATAGTGTCGCTGCAAATCCGTTTCTCACAAACACGGACTAGACAGAAGGATTTTTTTTCTCACGCTATCACGTGAGAGGGGTTGCCAACGTGGGCGGATCGGACCAACGGAGCGCTGGGGGGGCTACTCCCTCTGACGGGGCCGTGTAGAGTTATTGGGCGCGAAAGTGGAATGGAAATAGTGATGCCAATTGGTAATGAACGGAAACATGGTCAGCAGTTGGGGCGTATAGTCTGAAGGCACTTTGGACGTCTGTGAAAATCCACGTGGGAGGGCGACGGCGTGAGATACGTGGGAATAAGTCCGCAGCGCTAATGGTGTCGACCGGGAAGCTAATGTAAGCCAACTGGAACGCTCCCTTGGCGGAATTACAGCAGCTTCTTTGAGGTGAACTGTAGGTCTGACGGCACGTGGGAGATTGAGCTTCATCAGGCAAAACCTACACGACACACTCTCCGCGTTAGTATCATGATATGGGATGCAATTACCTTCCCCATCTAGACTCAGTAAAGTAGTTCGAGCGATTTCGGAAATGGCGTGATGACTTAATTCGCTTTCTCTTGGACGTGAACGGATCCGATAGGTCAGGGTACCTTTATGAAATGGGTTGCCAGCTATGGGGTATAGTCTAGCCACGTCGGAGTCAGCGTTTGATTTCTGATCACCATCCACCGTTCTCGTATTTGGTCAGTGGAGGAGCCAACGTAATTTGCAAAAAAAAATATTTCGATCATATAGTTTACCCTTCCTCCCCCCCCCTCTCGTCCCTTCCCTATAAAAGATTGAGTGTCGAGTAGCAAAATTAATATATGTTAAAATAGGTGGAGGCGACCCCAGAGCTGAGATACCGAAAGCCGACGCCCTATGCATGTCAATACTGTACTATACTAATTTGTGCAATAACGAAACTATTTCATGTTCTCGGATTTACTTAGGGTCAGGAAGAAAAAGTTGCGAGCGATTACCACTGTATTAGAGTTAGGCGTAGTGCAGGGGACAGAAGTAGGCTAAACACGCGGTCTTATAAGAAAGTTAAAAAAAAAATTTAATGATAAGGGGATCATTCACTCTAATTTAAACGAACCAGGATTACCACAAATATACATATATTAATACTCAGTTTCTTTGTTTTTTTTGCGCGGTGAAAATTAGGCGAAAAACGACCGCTCTCCCTCTTAAGTTGTTTACACTCGAGGTTCGTTTTGGCGTGCCAGAAAAAAAGTCCCATTCAATTGTTTTTTTGCCGAATTCCTGGCGAGCGAAAATCGACCGCCGCTCTCACGGAGCCGCTTCGAATCGAGGTTCAGTATGGCGGGACGCGTTTTGGGCGAAATTCAACCAGAGTTTGGATTGAAATAATTACCGGAAACTCGAGAGGATTCGTTCGGTCATCAATGTCGTCAAAATCGTCCGGGAACTCTGGCGGCAGAAACTGGAAGCGCTCGAGGCGCGCCATACGAGAGCGCTGATTTTCTCGCTCTTTGGCGGCCGGGACGGCAACACTCCGATAAGTCAATTCGCGGCCGGTCAATCGGCAGAGCTTCCCGGCGACAAATCAACTTTTCCCCGCGAGTGTTGCAACACGCACGGTTTCGAAACGGCCAAATTTTGGTGCATTTTCTCAATGTTTCGTTTTCATCGATCGCCACCGATCTGTAATACTTTATCTCCTTCACCGTTTATATTTTTATTAAATTTCGAACGCACGCCGAACGCAAAATCATTAAAAAAAAAATTCCTGCGCCTTTTTGCTCGAAAATGTTTCGTTTTAAGCATTACTCTAACGCAAATTAAAAAGACGATTGATTTTGATCGAGCGTCGTGTCTGATTTAATCAGGTATCGTTGATTTTTTTTTTAAATTTCACGAAAAAAAAAATTTTATTTCACGATAAATATTACGAAATTTCCTCACTTTTAGGCAATTTGATTTAATTTAAGTGGAATTGTTTTTCTTTGCATAATGGTATCATTGGACAAAAATTAGTCACGTGGTCAACACGAAATCACGTGGTATGCCTTTTTATAAAATCAACACGGTCTACCTGATGATTCATTCCGTCAAAAAGGCACAGTCTACGGTTAAAATTATCGAAAAAATTCATCCTCCGAAGGTTTAGGAACGTCAATCGGCCGTTCTACATATGGCGCTCGGTTCAAAATGTCCCACAATAACCGGCTAAGTTTTGACATTTGCTATTTTAACAAAAAATGCCAACAGTCGGTCTTTTGGTCAATCAGAAATCTGCCAATCATAGACAAGCACCGAAGAGATGTTTTATTGCATAGTGATGTTACTTCAAAGAAACGATAAAATTTGTGTAGGTACTTACTTTGACGGCTAATCTTTTGAAAATAGATAATGCTTTTGAACGAAATAAAATTTATTAATTATTAACGAAATAAAGTTGGGGAAAAATAATTTGGCACGGGTACCGTCGCCCCGTAGTGAAAAACTACATCAATAGCGTCACGCAAATTTAAAATTTGTACCAGGAACGCAGAAATTATATAGGGTGAAGCGGTGTTAATTAGTTTGTAAAATAAACATTTTTTAATCAAAAAATTTTCCAGTTTGAGTGTTTGTAATAAATTTGAGAGGCGGGCATGGGTACCGTCGCCCCGGGAGCCATTCATATTTAAAGTTTTTATCTCTTTATTTTTTAATGTGTAGGTACCTAATTGCCTTTTTTTTTCGGTAAATTTTTAATAGTAGGTGCAGGTACCTACACAGATGGTACCGGGTAGACGTCCTAGGTAGGCAGGTACTGACAGCGTGTTTTAGCCCGTTTTCTAGGTTAGGTCCGAAGTGTTGTTATATAACGTATGGATTTAAAATTTTTAAAAAACCGATCAATAATTTGGCAAGGGTACCGTCGCCCCGTGGTGAAAAACAACATCAATAGCGTCACGCAAATTGATAAATTGTACCAAGTAGTAGTAGTAGTGGTAGGGGTAGGGGTAGGGGTAGTGGTAGGGGTAGGGGTATGGGTAGGGGTAGGGGTAGTGGTAGTGGTAGTGGTAGTGGTAGTGGTAGTGGTAGTGGTAGGGGTAGGGGTAGGGGTAGGGGTAGGGGTAGTGGTAGTGGTAGGGGTAGGGGTAGGGGTAGGGGTAGGGGTAGTGGTAGTGGTAGCTGTAGTGGTAGCTGTAGCTGTAGTGGTAGTGGTAGTGGTAGGGGTAGGGGTAGGGGTAGGGGTAGGGGTAGGGGTAGGGGTAGGGGTAGGGGTAGGGGTAGGGGTAGGGGTAGTGGTAGTGGTAGTGGTAGTGGTAGTGGTAGGGGTAGGGGTAGGGGTAGGGGTAGGGGTAGGGGAAAGGGGTAGGGGTAGGGGTAGGGGTAGGGGTAGGGGTAGGGGTAGGGGTAGGGGTAGGGGTAGGGGTAGGGGTAGTGGTAGTGGTAGTGGTAGGGGTAGGGGTAGGGGTAGGGGTAGGGGTAGGGGTAGGGGTAGGGGTAGGGGTAGGGGTAGGGGTAGGGGTAGTGGTAGTGGTAGGGGTAGGGGTAGGGGTAGGGGTAGGGGTAGGGGTAGGGGTAGGGGTAGGGATAGGGATAGGGATAGGGATAGGGATAGGGATAGGGATAGGGATAGGGATAGGGATAGGGGTAGGGGTAGGGGTAGGGGTAGGGGTAGGGGTAGGGGTAGGGGTAGGGGTAGGGGTAGGGGTAGGGGTAGGGGTAGGGGTAGGGATAGGGGAAGGGGAAGGGGAAGGGGTTGGGGTAGGGGTAGGGGTAGGGGTAGGGGTAGGGGTCGTGGTAGTGGTAGATTTTAAATTTAAAAATAAAAAATTTCCAATAAGAGTTTTTACATTTTGCGTTTGTTTATAGAGCAATGTTTTTTTCCAAAATAAAACTCGCTGGGACTTTTGAAGAATGTCGGTGACAAAAACCGTACATACGATATGGGTATCAAATTACGCGTCTCGACTTACAGAATCCGAATGGCTCGGTGAAAAAGTGATCAGTAAGCTCCTTGGCTCTTTTTTTCTCAAAATATCCATTTCTTTCTAAACATACATATATTTTAATACATTTGTGGTCAAACACTCATTGTTTCATTTATATGCCAAAACACATATAACATTTTTAAAAGTTTTTAAATTTTGCGTGTTAATTGAGCAATTCGTTTTTCCAAAATAAACTCGCTGGGACTTTTGAAGAATGTCGGTGACAAAAACCGTACATACGATATGGGTATCAAATTACGCGTCTCGACTTACAAAATCCGAATGGCTCAGTGAAAAAATGATCAGAAAGCTCCTTGGTACTTTTTTTTCTCAAAATATCCATTTCTTTCTAAACAAACATATTATTTTTTTTCACATTTAGGTTAGGTTATATATATATATTAATTTAATATTTTCACCACATTTTTACGCATTACATCACATCATAAATATAAAAGTAGGCACACACCTCTCGCTCCACTCGCATTAAACGCCAAATCACACATTCAAAAGTATTTTTACCCATTAGTTGCCTGCAACGGGCAAAAAGCTAGTATGCATTAATAGCCCGTTCATATCTCATATGAATTTCAAAACCAAAAAAGAAACACAACGCTGAAAAAGGGGCATTATTGCGAATTAAATCTTAAGATCTTTGCCGTATGTTCCATACGGGGGTCGAAAGGCTTAGCTAGGGTTTCCTCTTAAGGTAGTCCTTTTAAAGGGCGCCACCAACAGCTTAGGAAACTCGAAGGACAACGACCAGGATGTTACAACATTTTGCAGATCAGACAGGAGAAATAACCATTATTTTAACGTAGGTATGAATGTAGAAGGATGGAAACATTACAATGTCAACTATTAATCTTATGTGACAGATTGCAAATTAATGTTTGTGTTTTTCATTTCCATGACAACAAGATATTGTGATGTCACATCACGAATTCATTAATAGTTCTTATTTCCAAATTTTTAATAATAATATTGATATTTATGTTTTCAAAGTGTACCAATAAAAAAAAATAGCGTAAAGTATTCGTGGATAACTGGTCTTTAAAACACTTGCTTTATTTCGAGCTATTAATTTGTACCCTGATGATGCTTAAGTAAAGCGAAACCGGTCGGTTCTTAAATTAATAAATATCGTGGTTTTAAAACAAAAAAGTATTTTATTTTATTAAATATGTCAAACCACAAAGTGATTGCTTTCTACAATAACATTAATATTGTAAATATTAATTTCGAATCCAATCATTTTGTAAACAGATAATTCTTTTAATTCCACTGTTTTTCTTATGTACTCGTAACTTTTAATTTATTATACCTACTTATTTCATGGAAAATAATAATTAAGTTTTTTAGTGTCGTTATGTTTCATAAAGCCGTTTCCAATGATATATTGGTCTTTCGTGATGTTGATAACAATAATATTAATAAAAAACATGCATTTAATGATATGACCTCCGAACTTTTATTAATCAAAATGTATGCTTTCACAATACATAATGGGGTTGGCCACGCAAAGCTAATTGTAGATGTCGCCATCGGTGAAGAGTGTCAACCAAATGTCAAATACAAAATTATCTATGCTCACAGACATAGGAATTAATAGACGAGAAGATAATGGCGAGGGGTAAAATCAACTGTTGAAGAACGAAGGGGGTGAAGCTGACTGTGATTCGTCAATAAATCAATCTGACAGTAAATAGGCATCTCGCATTATAATATCACCATTTAGTTCTTAAAAGTAAAATCTGCTTTTGAATGAAAAGACATTTTTACATGGGAGCGCAAATTACTCGCCACGTTATGAACAAATTTGCGAAGTCCAAATTCGGCAAAAAAAATCGGTTCTATTTTCAGAGTCGAATATTTCGTTTAAGTATTTAGTTAAGACACTTTCATAAATGTTCATAATTTACTTCCCAGCAACCAACCAGCTTTGTGTTTCGCGTCCAGACATGTTTCTACAACTGATCCATATTATACGATGTGAATATGCTTAAAATAAAGTAAAATAATGCTTATATATGGAATGTAATACGACAATTGGGTTTATTCTCTTTTTCACATCTATTTTTACAAGTTTTCATAGAACAAGTCAACATTTTGCCGTGTTATTTCGTAAAATGAACCGATGATGCCTCGACCATAGTTCGCACAAGAATGATGACGTCACGTTTTCAAATTTCACTTGAGGCCATACGCGAGCACAGCCGGCTCCAATGGAACCGGTATGGGGAGTGGGGATAATACGCTTTTAATCACTTAGGGCAGGTCTACTAATATTCATATGTCTATGTCTATGCTTTTTCCATACATTTCGGTAGGTAGGTATTGTATTATTTTCTTAAACTGTTTATTATAATTTGCATTTTGTTTGGTAGAGCGGTACCTACTTTTGAAACACCGTATTCCTTTTAAAATATGTTTATAGGTTTTATGAAAAGTTATATTCCTATGTTTAATTTTCACACACCGACACTTTTTATTATGTTTGAATCATTTCAATAAATATGTACTTGTACATCAGAATAATTTTTTATTAAATTAAACAAATAAGTGATTTATTTTATTTATATGCACATCCCTATTCCCCATGTGAAGGTTGTGCACTTAGATCTGCCAGAGCCCCTGAGTTGGCACTTAGAGCATTAAATAAAATTCTTATTGTGGAGCTTCACCGTAACCGTCGTTGTCCGTTTTAAACTTTTATTTTGTAGAAATGCAAAATTAATTTATGCTTTTAAATTATGGAAGCCGTCGAGATTGTTCTATACTACTAAGTAACATTTTTAAAAAGGGTATGCCACATATAATTTTATTAGACAAATCCACAGACATAGGAATTAATAGACGAGAAGATATGGGCGAGGGGTAAAATCAACTGTTGAAGAACGAAGGGAGTGAAGCTGACTGTGATTCGTCAATAAATCAATCTGACAGTAAATAGGCATCTCGCATTATAATATCACCATTTACTTCTTAAAAGTAAAATCTGCTTTGAATGAATAGACATTTTTACATGGGAGCGCAAATTACTCGCCACGTTATGAACAAATTTGCGAAGTCCAAATTCGGCAAAGTAAGGCAGCTTCTATTTTCAGAGTCGTAGTTAGTTTCAGAGTATTTAGTTAAGACACTTTTATAAATGTTCATAATTTACTTCCCAGCAACCAACCAGCTTTGTGTTTCGCGTCCAGACATGTTTCTACAACTGATCCATATTATACAATGTGAATATGCTTAAAATAAAGTAAAATAATGCTTATATATGGAATGTAATACGACAATTGGGTTTATTCTCTTTTTTCACATCTATTTTTACCAGTTTTCATAGTACAAGTCAAAATTTTGCCGTGTTATTTAGTAAAATGAACCGATGATGCCTCGACCATAGTTCGCACAAGAATGATGACGTCACGTTTTCAAATTTCATTTGAGGCCCTACGCGAGCCCAGCCGGCTCAATGGAACCGGTATGGGGAGTGGGGATAATACGCTTTTAATCACTTAGGGCAGGTCTACTAATATTCATATGTCTATGGACAAATCAGTATTTTGTTACAGCAAGCAGTTCTAGTTTTTGGCACTTTAATTAATACATGTATTCATATGTATTAAATGTTAAGATTGCGTTAGCTAAATGAAGATTTTTTTTAAAGAATTTTTAATAGTGATTTTCTGAATTTGACTTTATTGATCTACCTTTGTCTGCAAATGATCCGGTTGAAACGCATTTCTTGTTTTACATGCCAAAATGAATTTATATACCTACCTTTAAAAATAGGTTTTTGAAAGAAGGCTTTATGTCATTTAGGAGTACTTTTTTTGACAGTTTGAAAATGGCCTTGAAAACTAAACAGCTGTAACAATAACAAAAACCAAAAAATACTTGCAGAACTTAATAATTATATTTTTAAATTTGATTTAAATTAAATTAAAAAAAAAATTAAATGGAGTTGTACGAATTAAACAAAAAAACAATAAATAAAAATATTTTTTTTACTAGTATACCTAACGAGCACCACAAAATACCGCAAATTTTCATCATTAAAGTATTGTCTGGACAGCTATTAAAGGTTCAAAGAAATTTATTATATGCCTGTTGCCTGTATTGCGCATATGATCTATTTGTTCGCTCGTTAACCGTTGCCTGTATTACATATATGATCTAGTTGTTCTCTCGTTAACCGTTGCCTGTATTACGTATATGATCTAGTTGTTCACTCTTTAACCGTTTGCCAAAAAGTAGCCAAATGCAGCTTTTCACGCCCCTTGATGGAGGTGACTAAAATAGGTACTGTAGCAAATTTCGTTTTAATATAAAAATGAAATGACGATTTTCATGATATCGAATCGACATTTTTAATTTTAATTCAATGTTTAAAACATACCTATTGTGTCAAGATATTATTTCTGATAATTCAGTTAGTGATTATTTTATCCGATTATAAACCACTTTAATGGGTGAAATTATTTTTGCAATTATTGTTTATAACCCTTATGTACAAAATTGTAAACATTTCAATCTACCAAATGTAAAAGCCCAATGGGTGTATTAAAAGAGTCTATGAAAAAATACAAATAAAGACCTTAACACAGGTATAGCACCCGTTGGTGCGCAAAATACTGGTCAATATAATTGTAAAATTATTAATTTTGAAACAATTTGGTAGATACGGTCAGTATAGCCCTGGTGAAAGTCCAGATCACACTTATTCTGTTCTGAGTGTAAGAACTTATATGAAATGAAAGTTAAACTTGAATAATTTGATTGAAATACCGATTTTTAAATCGATTCGTTTTTTTAAATCCCTATCCGTTTGTATTTGTATGTATTGTTAATTGCGAAAGCTGTCGGAAAGTGTAGGCACGGAAATCTGATGTAGTATTAGTACCAACGAAAATGATAATTTTCAATCGAAGGCGCGCAGTAGTATTGGTTAGTAATAACGGCGACATTAGGTCCCATAGTAAAAATGTTCGACAGCATATATCTCCTCATATGCTAATATCTTTGGTTGAAACCAAGTGCTATTTATATTTATTTTTGCTTACTAAGCGTGCAGCGGAATTTGACAACTTTATCTTTTTTTTAATTTAAACTTTCGACTTTTTTTCGTTTAAGAAAGATCAAAATTTAAAGTAAATGTAATAAAATTTTAAATATATGATAAAATTGTATCTTCATTTTTTCATTTTTTTATGGATAATTTGAAAACATTCTTCAATAAAATAAGCTTAAAAGTCTGCACAAACGCAATAGTAAATTGTGTTGTTTGTAGCCATCGACTTAAATCTATAAGTACCATCAATAATCCCCTCATCAGCCTCTCCATAACGCGTACTTTCGGGAAGTATCTTATAATACTGTATTCTTACGAATAGTCAATTAATTTCATAGATTATCGAAGAAAGCAAACCGTCTCAGACCGTCAACTCAACGCCTTCCTATCACTCCTTAATTCCTTCCACACAAAAATCCAGTTCACACTAGAGATAGGCATAAACTCCAACTTAAATTTTCTAGATCTCTCTTTAACCATTATTAACAACAAAATTAGCTTCAACATTTATAGAAAACCTACATTTACCGACACTATAATACATAATACCTCCAACCACCCTATGTCACACAAACACTCCTCTTTCCACAGCATGATTCACCGGCTTGTTACTATCCCCTTATCTAATAATAATTTTTCTATTGAACTACTTACAATTAAACAAATAGCCATCAACAACGGATATGACTACGATCTAATTGATAAAATCCTCTCAAAAAAACTTCGCCGAATCACAACAAATAAATTCCTATATAATGCCCTCCCAACTATTGATAATAATAATGCTGCCACCCAATGGCGTAGAATTTTGTATATAAGTAAATTGTCTTCCCTTTGCATATCTAAACTTCCTTCAGAAATAAGGCCGGCCTTCTATACTAACAATAACTTAGCAAAAATTTTAATTAATTCTAAAGACAAAGAGGATCAATTAAACCACTCTGGCATCTATAGACTAAATTGCAACGATTGCCCAGCAACCTATATAGGTAAAACCGCGCGAAATATAAATATTAGAGTTAAAGGACATATCAGGTGCTTAACACACACAGGTTTCTCAGAATTTGCCGAACATTTAATCAATACTAACCACACATTTAATAAAAATACGGGAGTCCAAATAATTCATAAAAATAAAATAGGAATACGCCTGAATAATTTAGAAGCTTTGGAAATTTCTAAATCAACTAAAAATAATTCCCAAATTTTAAATAAACAGATAGAACTAACTAACAGCCCGATTTTAAAGTTGTTTCCTTGCTCCAACCTAACCCGTAACCCCCACCCTTCCTTTGGTCCTCCCCCAACCCCTCCCCCTACCCCTCCACCAAACAGTCTCTGATGTTCTCTCTCTCTATCACATACTTTCTCTTTCTTTCATGTTTACCTTATACCTTGCTCTGTATTATAATTTAGTATTATATTTTATTGTCCTGATGAAGATTGAGTCCAATCGAAACCGGTCGACGAATATACATCAAAATAAAGTGGTTTAAAACTAAGTGTTTGTTTTCATTTTGTATAATTTCATAGACTTTCTTTTGCGTTTTTGGCTGATTGGAAACTACTACGAACGATACCCGCGCCAATACATGTCGACAAAACAACTGATACGAAAATATCAACATATTTTTGGAAAAATACCATACGATGTTAAATTCTAAGAAAATAAATAGTATTTTGCTAATTTATGGAATGAATTTATGAAGGAATTTTGAAGAGTTTTAGTAGGACAATAAGTACTACTAAAACAATTGAACCACGCTACAAGATGGACCCTGACGCTAACCTAGATTGTATATTGTTTATGCATTGTGTAAGCCAAAACAGAAAATCCGACGAAATTAAGGTCTCTGCAGTACGCATAGATGGAAATTAGTTTAAGAAAAGTATTGAATTTCCTCACCCCGCGAGCAGCTCGAATCCAATTCTGGCAGGGAC
Source organism: Hesperophylax magnus (assembly GCA_026573805.1). Classification (NCBI taxonomy): domain Eukaryota; kingdom Metazoa; phylum Arthropoda; class Insecta; order Trichoptera; family Limnephilidae; genus Hesperophylax; species Hesperophylax magnus. Next base: position 308,787 of record JAIUSX010000026.1, read on the forward strand.
AGGGACCGAGTGAACAATGGATGTCTCAACCTCGCTTTTTCCATAATCCTTAGTAGAATTAGCCCAGCAGATTCCAAGTATGGTTAACAAAACGTACAATCTCAAGCCCAACATAGTAGGTACAAAGAAAAAACGTATAAAAAAAAATTTAATAAATATAAAAAATGTTCGTCCGATTTCTGACGGTTTCAAATCGATACTAACAATAAGAGGTGAAAATTTTACGTTCGTTTTAATTTTCAAAACAAAACAATCTTCCAGAATGTTATTCAGAAAGAAAATTAATTTATGAATATATTTATTTGGTACCTATTTAATTAAATTGTAATAACGTTCTTTCATGTAGTGTTAAGTACCTACCTCATACAAGATGCACTACAAATGTCCGCCACCTCACAAAATACGTTTGTCCAAATACTTTTTCTTTGTATTACTACAAAAGAGGTGGTGAGATAGTGAGGTAACAATTATTTTACAAGCAATAATTATTATTCGCCTGAAACACTCATCCACATTGAAAAATCTCCTGATAAAAGATACATGACGCCAACGGGACTTGAACCCGTGTACTTTTGATTTCCGGTCGATAGCTCTGACCAATGAGCTATGGCGGCTTATCTCTTATCCGCGAAATAATTCAATATATACTAGTGTTTCATTCAATTACATGGTTGTTTTCACCTGAAAACAACCATGTATCATGTCATGTATCTTTTATCAGGAGATTTTTCAATGTGGATGAGTGTTTCAGGCAAATAATTATTGCTTGTAAAATAATTGTTACCCTTTGTGCTATGCATAAAAAATCTTGTCTTAAAACATTAGTTTACCAAAAAAATAATAAGATAGTGAGGTGGTTGGTGTATTGGCACCATAAGCGGTCCCTGCCTAGGTATATTTGTGCAATGCACTTCCGCACATTCGTCGTAACACGAGACTTTATATAAGTAATAGAAAAAAAGGATAATAGCACAGTAATAACGAGATAATACATGCGCCAAACATTTTTATATTACTGGCGTACGCAGCGTAAACGAAGACGCATCCTTGGTCGTTGAAAATACGTTACACATGCGTATACCAAACGTTTGGAATGAATTAACGCATTTTACACTAATTATATTATCAATGTTATGTTGGATGTACGTACGCGAGCCAAACTGCTTGCGAGCCGATGGTTTGCATATTGGGACGTCGTATTTTTTCGTGAAACCACGAACACAAATCAGGTTTTTAAGTTATTTGGCTTACACAATGCATAAACAATATACAATCTAGGTATAAGCGGCGCGTCAGGGTCCAACCTGTAGCGTGGTTAATTTGTTTTAGTAGTACATTTATTGAATGTTTCTGAGGCTACTCGTCCAGACAGTACGATGTCATTCAAAAGACCAAAACCTGTCTTGCATATATGTTAACGCCTGATTGGAAACTCTACCAATACAAAAATTATGCACCAAAACATAAGATCTATGAATAAAACTTTGATGAACTCTTAATACAACTTCACTACATAGATGTTGTTTTCGACATAATCATTCTGACCGAGTGCTGATTGTCAAACACATATACACCTAAAATCATCAAAACTTACACATCACACAATTCAACTATGTTTGATAATCAGAACGATGGGATTGTTCTTTACACAAAAAATAATCAAAATTTCACAGTAACCGAACTAACAATTCAGGATGCAAGTTGCACACAAATAGAATACAACAATGATACAATTATCCCCGCTATATACCGCTCGCCATCGACTGGTAACATCACACCATTTCTAAACAGTCTTAGTTGCACACTTTCAAATCTTTCCAATACTAAAAATATTATAATAATAGGCGATTTATATATTAACATACTACCGAGCAACCAACACCACCAAAGCCAAGACTATATCAACATGCTAGAATTTCATTGATTAGTTAGTACCGTCAACTCACCAACACGAACGACAAATAGATCTATATCATGCATTGACCACATTATGGTAAAGACCAAAAAACCATCTAAAAGTATCGTCTACAAATCAACTATCACGGATCATTATTCAACTATTTTTCCACTACAAACAGCTACCAAAATAAATAAATGTAGTCTGCCTTTGGCATACAATAAAATCAACTTTCAAAACATATTAACCAATTTTAAGAACAAATCATGGCAAGAACTCTTCCAAATTAAACAATCGGAGGACGCATGGATATACTTTGTTAACTATTTGAAAAACAAATTACACTGACGATGACCAAAAATATAAGTAGAAATTGAAACGTTTTGAAATTTTACATTCTGTAGTTTTCGTCAGCCGCGCGGCTGTACGACTTGCAAGGGAATGAATTCGGTATTTCTGTCTCGTTCTAAAAAACGTCCGATCGCGAGACCGTCTTTTGACGAAATATGAATTCTCGTCCGCTGGTTAAGAAGCCTTAATATATGAGCAGAGGCCATCGAATTTGAAAAGTTGCCCATGAATAGGCACTGTGGTTAGCAGTTATGCACTTCTTCGTATCCGACAATGCGGAGTATTTTTAGAAGTTTGATGACCGCGCTGTAGCCCGCAAATGGCATTAGGCTGATAGTTCTGTTGTATCGACTTTCTCATAAACAATGACTCATACTTGCTCGTACGCGTGGTATTGATAAAATATTACTACTAATATACCTACTATCAACTCTGAACCGATGGTGATCATTGATCACTGTGAGGAGGCCAACACTAATTCTAAGATCCGTTAAGTCAAACAAAATATTAATAGATGGTCTAAGACCATCATAATCACAAAAAGTCCAAGAAATAATGCGTAAAACAAAGTACTAACCTACAAAAAGTCCAAGAAATAATGCGTAAAACTAAATACTAACCTACAAAAAGTCCAAGAAATAATGCGTAAAACTAAATACTAACCTACAAAAAGTCCAATAAATAATGCGTAAAACTAAATACTAACCTACAAAAAGTCCAAAAAATAATGCGTAAAACTAAATACTAACCTACAAAAAGTCCAAGAAATAATGCGTAAAATTAAATACTAACCTACAAAAAGTCCTTGTTTTAGGCGCAGCCGGTGTTTCGGATTTACAGATATGGACTAGATAATGTTATATATTTTCACGTCTGAAACATTCTACTGTTTCCCTTTGCTTATTGGCAATGTTCCTATTGCGGAAAGTGCGAAAATACTCGAGATACCAGCAGAAATCAAAATAAACCCTGGGAAATAGTATTTCGGTCCACAGTTGTCAAAATGAAAGATCACACAATATTCGCCATGCGCCGCCAATGTCATATTTCGTTCAGTGCTTTGTCTATGCAATCAAAACAAACTATTTCTGTTTTTTATTAAAGATAAACCTATCTTTACAATACAAGTTTTTTTTTATTTAAGTTCAATTCCCGTCGGCGGCATTTATATTTTCCGGGAAGATTTTTTCAATTTATATTTGTTTTTCAGGCTAATAATTATTGCTTATAATAATTTGTTACAATATATTTCTATTATTCATTATCTATGCAATACACTAAAATACGCTCCGAATGGACTGCGGACGGGAACTTTGTTTATGATTTCCTTCCAAATATCCGAATGCGAGACTCAAAAGGCGAGAATCAAATGCCGTCCTTGCTACCTAAATCACTTTTCTATTATTGGCCATGAAGTGGTAGTTACTACTTGATTTTGCTGGCTTATCCCCGGAACTGTTGCTTCCTTGCTGCAAAGATTTGTGCTAAAGTGCTCGTCTTTTGTGGAGTGAGATTTCTGTTAACCATGGTACTCTTCAATTATTCATAAAGTTAGCTTGGGACACTGCTTTCAAGAACTATGCCAAGATCTGTGGAAATTCTCTATCTCTTTGGTATGTGGAAACTCTCCATCTCGTTGGTCTGTGGAAACTCTCTATCTCTTTGATCTGTGGAAACTCTCTATCTCTTTTGAGTAAGAAACAAGGGATGCTTTATTACTTCTCCAAAAATTTTGGTTTGAATTTGACTAACTTACCATCATCTAATTAACCATCAAGCAACTCGGTCTTGGCACACACTTCTTGCCTCATTAACATTCATACATCGTCTAAAACATACTCATCTATTATTCTGACTCTTGACATAACCCGACTCGAGTATCTGATTCACTTGATCATTCCATATCTTCCTCGGGCGTCCCCGACTTCTGCTACCATTCGCATTCACATCATATAGACTCCTTATACTCCTTTCTTCGCTCATTCGCTCTACATAAAAACCATCTAAGCGTCCCTTTCTTAATCTTATTCATTACGCTTACATCAGCCTTGCACTATTTGCGGATCTCTATATTTCTCACCCGATCATACATTGTTTTACCACACATACGCCTCGTAAATATCATTTAAACAACATTCAGTCTACTTTCATCCTTTCTCTGCCAGTTCCATGCCGCACTCCATTGTGGACTGCTAACATCGCTTATTTAGACATTTTTTTGCTAGCGTTAACTGCGTTCAGTCCTCTATTAATGGAGTTACCTGCATTTACCCTACTTTCAATATCTCTGTCAGCCTTCCCATCTCTCGTAAACATACTTCCTAAATACACAAACTCATCCACCTGCTCCAAGCATTCTTCAATCACAACTATATTTCACACTGTTTTCGTGCTCTCTTTATCAAACACCATTTCTTTAGACTTACTTACGTTCATCATTAACTCATTCTTCATACACCATTGTATAATATAATTTTCCAACTATTATTAAATTCTCCTATCTGTTAACTTCACCCGCCATAACACGGGGGCATCCCTGGCATGGCGGTTGAAATAATATTCAAAATGTATCATCTAATGTAAATTTTCTGTGCAATAAAAGAAAATAAAATAAATAAATAAAATGGATACTTCGTTCATCCTAGACAAAAGAGACTGTAGATCTTCCATACTGTTAGCAATCAGCACCGCATCTTCAGCATACAATAGGCAACACACTTTCAGATTACTCAAATTCGAGCCCAATCCCACATCTGACTGATTTTAATGTTCTCACATTTTTAGTATCCATCCGAAGTTATGTGATGTAAAGTATGGTGTCGCCAATTATCGATATCTGATTCTATTCTATTCGAGTATTATTATTATATTCTCTCCAAGTATTCTATACGAAGTCTTTATTTTTTATAAATAACTTAAGAAGTTACCCAACAGTATTACTAACATTGTGTGCATTTTTATTTTCAAAAGCATAGGTATTACATATGTAGGTTGTAGGTATAATGAAAAAAACAATTTGGTCTTCACAAGATATTTATTAACAAAATTCTTTTCTCCGAGCTTTCTGTTTCGCAAAAGTATCAATAACGTCATCAAAGTTTAAAGATCGGGCCATTGAATTTTCAATAGACATAATAGCCAAGTTACGTAGCCTGTCTTGTCCCATTGACTTTCTTAAATATGATTTTTATTAATTTTAGTTTCGAAAATGACCTTTCGGCAGCAGCTGTAGTAACAGGAATTGTAACAAATTTGAAAGATTAAGATTAATGCAGTACATACTTCAGGAAAGCTGCACGACATAAAATGATTCTTCATTATAAATAAATCGGCAAGTTCTCTAATATACGAAGCCCTTTCTATTTGGTTTCTGAAGGTGAACCGAAAACTGAGAATTTCCCTGGCAAATGATTTAGACATTTCTTTTTTTTATATATATCAACAAATTTTAGTGATTTTTTTAAGAGATCACTGTCATTTAAATTTTGCAAAGTGGCAGTTGATGGACCACTTTTCTGCTACACTACTTGCTTCCTTTTTTAAATTTTTAAATTCATGTCGATACTTTCCAATTCTTCCAGACAAATTTTCAAACGTTTTAAGGCATTTGAAAGATCGATGGCTTTGGACTGAAGTGCTTTAGAGGCTGCATCGATAATTTGTAGAATTTTGCAATGGAAAACCAATAACATAATAAAACTGTAGTTCTCGATCTTCTTCTTGATTGAAAAGGCTTCATTTCTATCATCCGCATCATCCATCATATTTGCAATTTAACAGAATTGATTTCGTTAGCGCTTTTTGGACTCCAACAAACCGAACTTTTAAAGCAAAAATAGCATCATAACGTCCTGGCCATCTAGTAGGGTTCAATGCTTTTAATGTTATCGAAGTTGAAGATATAAAACTTGATAAAATATTCCATATTTTGATACTATGCCCAAAAAAATTATAAATTTGTTGAACTGTTTAAGAAAAATGTTGCATATCATTAACCTCTCTTAATGCATCATTAAGTACTAGATATAAGTTATGGGGAGCACAGTGAACATATACCGCATTTAGATGGATATATTTGATTTATTTATTTATGATTTTTTGAACTCTACCATAAGTGCCTTTCATTATGTTAGCACCATCATATCCTTGTCCTCGACACTTATTTAGAGGTATATTTAGTGATTTATGGATTTAATAATTTGGTTGGACATTGCTAAGGCAGTTTGGTTCTTAACTTCGTGAAATCCTAAAAATGACTCTAATGACAAGCGCCTTTGGGATTCCATTTTCGTCTTTCTCGAACATACAATAACGGTAAAGTTCACACATTTGATCTGTTTTTGAAAGATCTTGAGTTATATGGAATATGATTGAGGTGTGACATATATTTCATTTATGAGTGCATTTTCTATTTTAGAACCAGAACAGAAATGAGCTCATTTTGTATTTTTCAACTTAAGTATTTTATCAACAATACTCCAAAAGATTCCTCGGGAACTTGGATCATTGCAATCTGCTTTTTCTCTGTGGCCTCGAAAGGCTAAATTACACCTTGAAATTGTCAGAGTAACATCAAGGAGTCTAGAGAGTACTATTTTTCTTTCTTGATCATGAATTCTTGCTCTTCATCTAGTGTTCCATGTAGCCGCCATTGTTGATACGTTAAACAAGAATCCAGGTGAAATTTAGATATCTCGAGTCTTTCTATGGCGTCTACAATATGTTTCCAGTCGTCATAACCTTCCATCTAAAAAAATTGTATTGTTTTAGATGCCCGATTTGCGAATAACCTAAAACCCATGTGGTCTATAGTTGTGTCTAACTTTAGTTGATTTATGTAATTATATAAAATTTATAATTTTTACTAAATTTTCTTAAAAATGTTAGGTTACTTCTGATTTGTGAGTTCATCTTCCACTCTGGAAATTGCTATGCATACTGTTGTAATATTAGTTATATATGTGCATAAATAACACAACAACCTAAAATTTTTGGATCAGATAACGTAGATTTTTGTTCCTTAAAAACGCCACAATAGGTTAGTTTTTATTATTTAAATAATACCTATTTAATCTGGTATAACTTCCTGAATGCCATCATAATAGCCAAGTGGACACGGCATTGCAAATAATTAAATGACGAGATAATCTCTACGACACATGATAGTATAATAATATATGTATAGTTTACGTACGAGAACCGATACGCTCCGATAGACGGGTAATATTATATTGCGATAATAATACGATAGGTATACCCATCTATTTTACGAACATAATAACTTTCACAAACATAATTCCTGTCGAAAATTTACAAAACATACAGAAATATCTTATCAGTACAATAAATACTTGTCATTTTACAAACAAAATACAAAACAAAATACATGTCAAAATTTTAAAAATATCATACAGAAATAACATATCAGTACACACATATAATATCAGTTCAATAAATAATTGTCATTTTACAAACATAATACAGAAACATATCAGTTATTTTCACAACTTTGACGTAGGACGGATAGGTTTAAAATATATCGAAAAGGTCGATTAAAAGATACGTATTGGCAATTCGGTAACATCGCGATTGTCACAGTTGGAAAGATGGTGGAGTCGAATATTTATAAATTACTGGTGGACGTCGCTAGACACGTCAGCGTCATTTTTCAAACATAATACAGAAACATATCAGTTATATAAACAACTAATTGTTTTTGCTTTGATGTAGGATGGAGAGGTTTTAAATATATCGAAAATGTGTGTATACGTATTGGCAGTTCAGTGAAATCGGTGATTTGAATAGTTAGTGCTATGTTTGTCACAGTGGACAAGATGGTGGAGTCGAGTTGATTTATTAATAACACTTTACATTTGAGGACAGCCTATGAAGTTATTCAGTTATGTAAAAAGTATAAGAATATCATTAATAATTCTCTGGGTAGAAATTAGCGGTAGAATTAATCACAGATTGTTTCAACTAGTATTGAACATATTTAAGAAACTTCCTTTGTAATTTCTCCAAGCGGTGTAAGTTACAAGTACCTATACATTGGAGACCAAACAGGATATGCATATTCTACCTGTGATCTCACAAGTGAGCAGTATAGTAGTTTCATTGACTCAACTTTATGAAGCCTTATTTTAAATTATTTCGCAGTGGCGATAAAAGTTAACTGTCGAAAATAACTCTAAGGTCTTTGACGTATGGTAAAAATATAATTATTTATTAATTGAATACATATTCGAATAATACAATGAAATAGATATTCGATTTCGTGAACGCTAAAAACATTGTGTGGAAACATTTTTTCACGTTTGAGAATTATTTATTTATTTCACACCAGCAAGCAAGTCTATCTATATTTTGCTGAAGGATAAGTGCATTATTTAAGCATTTTATAATCTTTAAAGTATTATTATATAAAATAAAATGAATTTAACATTTTGAAGCACAGAGATAAATCATTTATAAATATAATTAAAAATAAGTGGGCCTAAAGGAGAGCCTTGAGGCACTCCTGATGTTACTTTAAATTTATATGAAACTTTATTATTCAATTTTATCACTAGTTCGCGGTTATAGAGGTTACTTTTCAGCTATTTTAGGAATGACCCACGTATACCAATGGCGTTTAGTTTCGCAAGGATATTAATATTTACTTTTGTCAAAGGCTTTTGAAAAGTCAGTATATATTGAATCTACTTGTGTACGAGACGTGAAAGCTTCACAATTAGTGATATAGTAGTGCTCATATAATAGAAGATTGTCTGTGGTTGATCGGCCAGTTACAAACCATACTTTGCCATAAAGGTTGCTGAGTGGTAAATTTATCATAATTCTGTGCAGTGACTGTTCGTGCAATCAGGCAGGGGAGGTTGTGCCTCCTTTAAAAAATACTTCTCTGTAAAGTATGGAGGTTTTGTATAACGGAAATAAAGAGTTATGTATTTAAAATAAAACCTGTTTTGTGTTCAGAATGTAACGTTAAAATTCCAGTTGCCGATTCATCCGCTAACGCATTTCGAAGGAAACCATTCTCATTTTACGACTGTAGTTTAAAACCCTTTAGGGTTTTTACTAGTTCTGTGGGTAAAACAGATCCTAAAGGACTCTCAATATCAGAAGGTTGTTTTTAATAAAATAATATTGAAATTCACTGAGTTTATTTGAACACATTGTTATACGCGACAATAAATTTTACATGGACGATTGTAGAATGTAGACGGTATTCAAAAGGGCACAACCAGTCGAGACGAACGAGAAATTAAGAATGAATCGGTCAGCGGACTGACGGACCGTTGTCTTGGACACAGAATGTTGCCATAATTAGGAAATTAACTTAATTATTATTTTATGCTGTTCGCTGGTAGGTACCGTCTACATACTTCGCCCCCAGTTGTTAAACGATATATAAAAAAAGAAACATATAGTAGTATACATTAATTAAAAAGAAAAAAATTATAAAGTTGAGAACTTGAAAGTGATTATAACACACAATTGTATATATGTAAATTTAATATAACAGGAATTATTTTTTTTTAAAGTATTTTAAATTATTTTCAACTGTATATCGAAATGTGTTATTTATTATCTCTACATACTAATTGCGATAGTAATATTAAACAAAAATAAGACTGGGCAGTGTTCTCATCCAGTCTGGCATATTCCTATTTTATTTTCGTTGCAAACTATTGTTATTACCTATAAAATGCCAAATAACATTTACACGTTTCCATAAGCATTTGGATAGAATTATCACTTATAGGTATGATATTATGTTATATTATATTACTACATTAAAAAATTTTATCATATGTGAATTTGATATTAAAAAAATATAGCCTAAAATGCTTAAAATTATAGCTTAAAATTATACAAGGATTCAACGCGTAAAGCGTAATTATTTTTAATGCAAGTTGCTTAGATAGAAGTACCGCCACCAGCACCAAATCAAGAGGAGGAGGTGTATTAATATCAGTCACCAAATCTATAACTTCATCCAGGCTAAAATGCAAACACAAAAATATAGAACAAATTTTCCTACTACTCAAGACGAACCTAGGAAAAATCATTCTTGGATGTGTTTATATTCCTCCCGGATCAATTACACAAATTTACGTAAACCACATTGAAGATGTAGAGGCCCTCAAGCTCAAATATCCGGAAGCTAGAATGCTGCTAATCGGCGACTACAATACTCCCAATATAGACTGGATTACCCATAGCGATAACTCAACAACTCATTTTAATACATCTGCTAATGCTCGTGAAATTATAAATATGTCAAATTTCCTAGGTCTTAAACAAATTAATAATGTATACAACTCTAATCACCACTTACTAGATCTTGCATTTAGTAGCGATCCTTCAGTAAAATTATGTAAATCCATAGACCCCCTTCTTCCCGAAGATTCCCACCATCCTCCCTTAAACATCACCATTACTAACAACTTCCTAAACATTTACTCTAATAGTGTTCCTAAATATTCATACAATTTTGCAAGGGCAGATTATCCACTGATAACAAAATACTTAGAAAGTACAGACTGGTCCTTTTTAGACAAAAACACAAATGTTAACCAAAATCTTGAATCTTTTTACTCCTTCATCAACACGGCTATTGAAAAATATGTTCCCTTAATTCAATTCAAACCATCAAAGTTCCCCAAATGGTTTAATAATGACTTAAAACACTTAATAATTAACAAAAAAATCTGGCACAAAAATTTCAAAGAGAGCAACTCTATCTCAGACTACAAAATATTTCATAAATATAAAACTGACTGTAAAAAGCTCTCCAAAAAATTATATCAAACATACATACTCAACACAGAAAAGTCTATTCCTTCAAATACCAAAAACTTTTTTACACATGTAAACTCACTAAGAAAAAACAAACCTAGCCTACCAACATACATGTATTTCGAAGGGAAAAGTAGTAGTGATACTAATGACATCGTTAATTTGTTTGCCGACTTCTTCAAAAATGTTTACGATAATGATATCCCAAATGTTCAACTTCCACCCTTTCATCCAAAGGAATCGGTCCACATTCCCGCTTTACATATAAATGTTCCTGATGTTATACGCAAAATAAAAACACTCGACTTAAAGAAAAAAGCGGGTCCTGACAAAATTAGTCCTGCCTTTCTAATTAACTGTGCATCAATAATAGCCAATCCACTATGTCATATATTTAACCAATCATTAAATTCTGGCTGCTTCCCCGACCTATGGAAAAATTGCTATCTAACACCTGTATTTAAAAAAGGCGATATTCATGATGTCACTAATTACCGACCCATCTGCATGCTCTCAACTATCCCCAAACTGTTTGAAAAACTTATCCTCGATAAAATCTCCATACATATTAACAACATCATTGTAACTAATCAACATGGATTTATGCCAGGCAGATCCACACTAACAAATCTCTCCTTATATGAAAATTTTATAGCATGTTCACTCGAAAACAAAACCCAAGTCGACTCAATATATACAGACTTTGTAAAAGCGTTTGACAAAGTTAACCATAAAATTCTTCTCAATAAACTTAGTCAAATCGGAATTGAGGGTAAATTATTGGAATGGATAAAAAGCTACTTAACAAATAGAAATCTACAAGTAAAAAATAATTCTAACCTTTCACACAAATTCATAGCTACTAGCGGTGTACCCCAAGGGTCACATTTAGGCCCAATACTGTTTCTCCTTTTCATAAACGATATTGTTATTGTATTTGATAAAAATGTAGAAGTGCTACTTTTTGCCGATGACCTTAAACTATTTAAAATTATAAAAACAATAAATGACTGTATTCAAATTCAATTAAATTTAAATAAACTTCAAGATTGGTGCAAAACTAACAAACTTTATCTCAATATTAGTAAATGCCACATTATAAGATTTTTCAGAACAACACAACCCCTTAACTATCAATACAAAATAAATAATGTTTCTCTCGCCTCTGTAAGTGAAATTAACGATCTCGGCATTACTTTCGATTCAAAATTTAACTTTCTTTCACATGTAGAAACAGTCACCAACAAAGGATTAAAAATGCTCGGCTTCATTCTCCGAAATGGCAGAGACTTTAAAAATATTTCAACACTAAAAATCTTATATTCCTCACTTGTTCGAAGTCAAATCGAATATAATTCTCCTATTTGGTGTCCTTACTTTAAAATCCACTCCGACTCTATTGAAAAAATTCAGCATAAATTCCTAAGATACATTAACTATAAACTCGGTCTACCTATAGAATCAATAAATTACAATCACTTGATGAAAGAATTAAACTTACTTAAACTCTCAGATAGAAGACTTATTTCCGATTTGACTTTTATTTTTAAAATTGTCAATGGTATTATAGACAGCCCTGATATATTAAGCCTAATTACCTTCCATATACCCACTAGAACCACTCGATCCAAAATTCTTTTTAATTAATTTCAATAATTAATTTCAATAACAATATCAGGACTGAGTCATTTGAAACTCGCTTATACCTAGATTGCATGCAGTTGGCAATGCTTTCTCAGAAGTAGTAGATGTGTTCAACTGCACGGAATATAGTTATAAGAAAGCTATAATAACAAACCTCTGTCGTAATTATCAATGTTATTAGGCATAATACCATTCTATTCATAAGTTATCACAGAACCTAAACTATGCACTTACATCAGATATCAGACAGAAGAGTGTTATCTAATAATTTTACATACTTAATCAAAACTATAATTTTTCCCAAAAGTGTTATGAGATGTCTTACTGACAGCCCTGATTCAATAGAGCTAACTCTTAGTTCTCAGCAAATTCAACGAAATTCAATATTGAAGGTAACAATAACCTCAATACTAAACTACTGTACGGATTGAAAATAAAAATGCTATTGTACCTATGTATACCAGATGTTATTCTTGTTTAATTTTCAACATAATTTCTCAGTAATTATTCTGTTTAACATAATACTGTTTCGCTCCTGTGAACCACTGTAAACATAAATCATGTATATTGTAAAAGCCTTTTACGGCGTCTAAATAAATAAATAAAAATAAATAAAATAAAAAAAAATTTCATCGCTATTTGCGGAATGGTGAAAGTATTAAAAAAACTTAAAAACTATTATCGCTTGCGGAATATTTTTAAAATTATAAAAAAAAAATGTTTTGTACAGTTATATATTTTATGCTAATATGTGATACATTGTTTTGCATGAACAATATAAGACATATTAAGCTATTATATATTTAAAACATTAGCGTAGTATGAAATTTCTAAGTATAGGTATATAAGATTTGCTTATATCTAAGTATATAGATTAGATCATTTTTATATTTTAGGAAAAGAAATGCCTTTTTATGCTTTAAACTGTCCTAATCTGTCTGGGAAATGAACTCTTCGACCAGATTTTGTGGTTCTGATTATTTCTGGAGGTAATACTGGAACAGATGTAGGAACAGATACATTTTCTTCTACCGGAACAAAAGCAGGTTTTAGGCGGTCTATTGTGACACGCTTAGGTTTTCCTTTTACAATAATTAGGAATGTTTTTTCATTACGTTCTTCCACTTTGTATGGGCCTTCGTACGGGTTCTGCAGTGGTCTTCTTCCACCGTCAGTTCTGACGAACACATGTGTCGCGCTAGGTAGATCTTTGTGAACAAAAAACTTTCCTGTACCATGAACACTGGCAAGAGTTGGTTTAATGGCTTCGAACGTACTTTGTAAACGTCCGATATAGATAACCAAGTATAGACTTGATAACCAGACTTCAAACTTGTTGTCCAGTAATTGCAGAAGTTCCGGATTGCTGGCAGGCTTAGAGTTTGATCGCGTTGTCATTATTATATAATGTAATAAATTTTTTAAAATTATAACTTATTAAAATGATCGCAATTTATTATTTTATTAAAAAAAATATTGGAAGAGCAAAGTTTGACAGCAGTTGCGAGCAATGTTATTGTTGTGAATAATTCGTGGTTCGGATCGCTCTTCGGTTCGCAAATGTTCACGCAGCATAACGTTTATTTTCTTCTTCTCTGATCGTCGATTACATACTCATACGAACTCTCTTTGAAACACTATAATATGATTTTGAAATAAAAATCTTCACTCGAATATAATATAAATATATTCTTGTCAATCTTAATAAGTATTACGCATAACTATTCCAAATACTGAAACTTTCATTTGATTCGTTCAATGTCTTCGTAGAACGTACCCATATATTATATGAAATCAATTATATTACCATAATTCAATAATAATTGGGTTGTCTCATTTTGGAAATAGCGTCACATGTCATGACATTGTATTAAAATATTCATTGAAATTCATATATTGTCGATAGACAATGACCACTTATTTTTAATTATTAGACTCCATGTCGATAGACAAGTCTGGTTCCTCGCGTGGTGTTGCTGTGAAGAAATCACAAGGTAATTTAAGGGTTCTACCGTAAGTTAATTCAGCTGGTGAACACTTCAGATCTATCACGTACCGTTGCTCTTAAACCAAGTAGAACTAGTGGGAGGCTTTCGACCCAATTTCGATCGGCGGTGCCATCTCTCGATCATACCATTAGCTTGTGGGTGGTACGCGGTGGTCCTAGAATGCTTTATTCCAAACTTTTCGGTTAGTGTTTTGAAGAGGCAGGACTCAAATTGTCTGCCCTGATCCGAACTGATGGTATCCGGGGTCCCGTGACGGGCAATCCAATGTGTCGTCAGTGCAGTAGCGACGGTTTCTGCAGTCATATCTTTCAAAGGGATTGCTTCGGGCCATCGTGTGTACCTGTCAATCATTGTTAGTATATACTGGTACTCGTAACACGCTGGGAGAGGTCCAACCAGGTCGATATGAATATTACGGAATCGATCCTCTGGTAGTAAATACGTTGCTAATGGTGCAGCCGTATGTCGAGAGACCTTAGCTTTTTGACAAGCTATGCACTGTTTGACAAAGTTTTTTATGTCTGTCGCCATGTTAGGCCAAACAAATCTTTGTTTAATCGTCTTTGTAGTTCCCAGGATGCCAGGATGGCAAACATTGTGTACACTTTCGATTACCTGCATTCGCATGCAAGCGGGTACAAATGGTCTGATGTGGCCTGTTGAGACGTCACACCATATTGAAGCTTCAGAGCCTGGAATCACCATTTGACGTAAGGCGAGGGCGGTGTCATCTTTTGCCTTCATAAGTCCGTCATCTTGACACTGCGCTTTCTCCATCAGCCTGTAGTCAATAGAAATAGGGCTGTTAATCTCATCGATTCGAGATAGTGCGTCCGCTACTATATTCTGCTCTCCAGAAATATGCCTGATGTCTGTTGAAAATTGGGCAATATAATCCAACTGTCTCTCTTGACGTGGAGAGCTAGAGGCTCGCTTCTTGCAAAAAGCAAAGGTGATTGGCTTGTGATCTGTATAGATGGTATAATTTCGACCTTCAATGGGACTTCTAAAATATTTTACCGCTTCGAAAACACCAGTAAGTTCTCAATCGAAGGTACTGTATTTTCGTTGCGTTGGTGAAAATTTCTTGGAAAAGAATCCTAAAGGTTCCCAGGAATTGCCATTTGACTGTTGTAATGACGCACCCATAGCTATGTCGCTAGCGTCAACCATTATAGCTATTTTTGCATTGGTATTTGGGTGTGCGAGTAATGCTGTGTCAGCTAAGTGTTGTTTGCATTCCTTGAATGCTTCCGTCAGTTCTTGATTCCAAGTTATTTCCCTCTTGTCATTTTTTTTATAACCGGCAATGCAATCAAATAATTTAGTTTGAGTGTTAATAGCCTTAGGGAGGAATCTTCTATAATAATTTAACATGCCTAAAAAACGTCGCAAGTCTTTTGCTGTTTTAGGTATAGAAAATTTATGACGGCATTCACCTTTTCTTTGATAGGCGACATTCCTTTTTGTGTAATTGTGTGACCCAGGAAGTTGACTGTAGGTACGCCAAATTGGCATTTGTTAATGTTGATTACAAGATCATATTCAGCAAGGCGTTTGAGTAGTATTTCCAAGTGTTTTCTATGTTCTTCTTCATTTTTAGAAGCAATCGATATGTCATCAAGGTATACGAAACAAAAATCCAAATCCCTTGTCACAGCATACACGAAACGTTGAAAGCTTTGTGCTGCGTTTGATAAACCAAATTGCATGGATGTGAATTCGAATAATCCGAATGGTGTTGTGTAAGGTTTCAGGATGTGGATTGCCATGGATACTTACTTGCGGTAGCAGGACCATTGACTCGGAGAAGTAAAAAGAAATTTCCACGTTTAATTGTTTATTCAACGGAAGGTACGTTTAACATTTATAAGCGAAAGTGATTCTACACAAGTAACAACGTGTCAGTTCTTAGATGCTCAAAAACAGAGTGGGGCTGCCGCCGCTATTGTGTCCGGTCGGACCGTTGTGACTCGAGCGGCCGGTGTTGCAATTAAATAAGTGTGACCATCATATAAATAATATTCATAATATTGGGGTGCTTTCTTATATCCCGACAGCCTCCCCTCCAGTGTCCACGAAATACTACAGGAGTTGAGATATAAGAAGCAACATATTGGTCACATCCTGACTGAGGCACCTTCAGTCGGACTGTGGGCAAGATTGATGGTCAGCTAGAGAACTTAATTCTAATACAATATTTACTAGTAAAGCTTACTTATAATAACTATAGGTTTTATTGCTAAGTTTTTAATTATAATGAGTGTTTGCAGTTTTAATTTATTTATAAAGTAGCTTACAACTAAAAGTTTGCTAATATACCGCGTTTGCGGTGTCAGGTGCATCGACGAACTAGTTGTTCGGAGCATTGAGTACCGACTTAAAGTCAAGTAATTCTATATCCATATTTACTGCTCGTGTACATCAATGGATATTTGAAAGAAGGCGACCTTTCTTTAAAGATTATATGAGTTCCTAACACAAAAAAAATAAATTATTAAAAACTTCTTTTCCAACTTGTCTCATATCACGAAAATTAAAATTAAGTGTTGAACATAAACATGTTGTCTTATAGATAATACCTAAGATAAATAAACTTGCACACAAACAATTATATACATTAAACAATCTATATTAATTATTTTTATATTTTAATCTTAATGTTTAATATTTTTAATTTTTATTTGTATCTTTTTAAATATACATATACTTTTTCTTTATTTTTCAGTTTACTATTAATTTTAATATATTTGTTTTTAGTTTTATTTATCATTAAATTTGTTTTTTTCTTTTTTTCTCTAATTCTTTCTTATGTTTCTATAAAATAGTATTTTTTAGTTCTTCTAAGTTATTTTTATTATTACTTCATTATGATTTATACTTACATACTTATGTTACTATAAGTATTTTTTAGTTTTTTTATGTCATTGTTATTATTATTTCATGTATAACTACCACAACACGGGCATTAGCCTAGTATGGTAGTTAAAAAACAATATCTAAAAATGTAACTTGTAAACATTTATTAGATAATAAAAAATAAATAAAAATAAATTATTTATTACTTAGTAGTGCATGGGAATCCAAGTTTGATTCCAGTTTGTGGTTTCACTATATAAATCGTGAAATTTTGCGAGCTGAACTATGTTCAGTGTAACTGCATGATTTTTATGCAGAGTGCGTACAATGTAGCGTGGGTCATTAAATTATTATATAATACAATATAAAAATATTTGTTTGACACAAAATATAAATTTACAGTGAACTATAACTAGAGTATAGAGTAACATAAGCATAAATAATACAGTTGTCTTAATTAAAGAAGTACATGTATAAGGTAACCTAAGTAAGGTGTCCATTATTGTATTAGAACTATGATGTGGTACGCTAATCTGTAGCGGTGAATTGATAATTTTACATTAACTATGCAACACGTCTGTCATCAGTATGTAAATATGTGTTTTTTGGAGACAAATAGTCGAATAACCTTGTTTATTTACATACGTATGACAAAGTGGGTTAATGTTCCTTAGTTAGGAAAGTAATACATCATCAGCTGTTTACTGTTATTGCATAAAAAATAATGATACATTAAATAACAGAAGTTTTCGATAATATGGTTCTCTAGAAGTATATAGTGCCTTATACGTCCAGAGAAGCACATTTGAAAGAGTACCTTGGTACATGGTTAAAAAAATGAACAATGCTCATTATATTGGAAGTCGATCACACTTGTGATGACAGTTGATGCTATAAAGCGGTGAAAAGTTTTCATCCGAACATAGAGTTATTGTTTTAAGGTGCATGAGTTATGCGGATTATATGATGATTTGTGTTCATCGTAAAGAAAATGTTTCACACTCGTGAATACATAATAATTTATAATTATAATATAAGTATTAGGTTCTATCCTTTGATAACAAACAATATTAAAGTCAAATTTCCATCAAAAATGTGTAAATTTAATATTGTTTGGTTTGCAGTATTTTTTAAGAAAAAAAGACATATACTGAATATGGTTTGCAAGAGAAAGCTAGGCAAAATTTATAAATTAATTTCTATCATGAGCTATAGAAAAAAATGCCAATAGAAATGTCTTTTGTGCTTATTCCGATCCAAATCGCTTTGGAAAATGTACTTGCCGACCTGAACGAGTTGTAGTCTTGGTTACAGGTGTGACAGCGACAGGTGTGTCCATAGTTACATTTTCTTCGACCGGAACAAAAGCAGGCTTGAGTCTGTCTATGGAGACGCGTTTAGGTTTGCCTTTTATTGAAATGACAAATGTTTTGTCGTCGCGCTCTTCTACCTTGTAAGGACCTTCATAAGGATTTTGTAGAGGTTTTCTTACGCTATCCGTTCTCAGGAATACGTGTGTGGTGACAGGTAGGTCTTTCTGTACGAAGAATTTTCTAGTACTGTGATTGCTGGCAGGAGTCGATTTAATATGCTCGAACTTCCTTTGTAGCCGACCTACGTAAGTGTCGGGTTCCTCACGGGGGGTTTCAGTGAAGAAATCGCAAGGTAGCCTTAGTGTTCTGCCATAGGTGAGTTCAGCAGGTGAACATTTTAGGTCTTCCCGAACAGTCGCTCTCAACCCGAGTAATATGAGGGGGAGATATTCAATCCAGTTCCGGTCACCACATGTCATGAGGGATGCCTTGAGCGTGCGATGCCATCTCTCTATTATCCCGTTCGCCTGTGGGTGATATGCAGTAGTTTTGTTGTGTTTGATGCCAAACTTTTCTGCGAGTTTTTGAAGAGACAACTCTCGAACTGACGACCTTGGTCCGTGGTGATGCTGTCCGGGGTTCCGTGACGAGCGATCCAGTGAGTTGTCAGTGCTGCGGCGACGGTTTCTGCTGAAATGTTTTTCAGGGGTATTGCTTCGGGCCATCGTGTGAATCGGTCAATCATGGTAAGTATGTACTGATACTCGTTGCATGAGGGTAGTGGACCAACTATATCGATGTGAATGTTGCGAAATCTGTCCTCAGGTAATATGTACGTAGTTAGAGGTGCAACAGTATGTTTTGATACCTTAGATTTTTGGCAAGCTATACATTGTTTAACGAAGCTTTTGATGTCTTTCGCCATGTCGGGCCAAACAAATCTTTGCTTGATAGTGTTCACCGTTCCCAGGACACCGGGGTGGCAAACATTATGAACGCTCTCGATCACTTGTTGTCTCATGCTGGGTGGTACTAGTGGTCGTACGTGACCTGTTCAAATATCACACCACAATAGAGTGTCTGTGCCAGGAATTACCATCTGACGTAGAGCAAGGGTGCTGCCATCGTTAGCCTTGAATTGTCCGTCAGATTGGCATTGCTCTAACCGCATTTGCTCGTAGTCAATTGTAGTGGGACTGTTGATCTCCTCTATGCGAGATAGTGTGTCCGCGACTATGTTCTGATGTCCAGAAACATATCTTATGTCGGTTGAAAACTGCGCTATGTAATCTAGCTGTCTCTCTTGCCGGGGAGAGCTAGACGCGCGTTTTTTATTCAGAGCGAAGGTGATTGGCTTGTGATCAGTGAATATAATGAAGTGACGGCCTTCAACGTGATTTTTGAAGTATTTCACGGATTCGTAAACGGCGGTCAGTTCGCGGTCAAATGTGCTGTATTTTTCCTGTGCAGGTGTGAACTTTTTTGAGAAGAATCCAAGCGGTTCCCAAGTGTTCCCTTTTGATTGCTGTAGTGAGGCGCCTAACGCCTCGTCGCTGGCATAAACCATCATTGCCAGTTTAGCGTTTGGGTCGGGGTGCGCAAGTAAAGCTGCGTTCGCAAGTTGTTTTTTGCATTCTTCAAAAGCCTCAGTTAGTTCCGGGTTCCAGGTGATGATCCTCTTATCATTCTTTTTATACCCGGCAGTGTGGTTGTACAATGTTGCTTGAGTGTTGATAGAATTCGGAAGGAACCTGCGGTAGTAATTTAACATACCTAAAAAGCGACGTAGATCTTTCGCTGTTTTAGGTAGTGGGAAGTCTGTCACAGCTTGGACTTTGTCCTTGATTGGAGTCATGCCTTCCGGAGTTATAGTATGTCCGAGGAAGTTCACAGATGTGGCTCCAAATTGGCATTTCTGTACATTAATGACAAGACCGTTGTCAGCTAGTCGTTTGAGTAGTATATCTAGATGTTTTTTGTGTTCTTCATCGTCCGCTGAAGCTATTAGTATGTCATCTAGATAAACAAAACTCAGAAAACGAAAATCCATCAAAATCCATCAAATAAAAACGAAATCCAGGTCTCTTGTTATCGCGTGCATGAAACGTTGGAAGTTCTGAGCGGCGTTTGATAATCCAAATTGCATGCGAGTGAATTCAAACAATCCAAACTGAGTGATGATTGCAGTTTTCGGGATATCCTCGGGTTCAACAGGTATTTGATGGTATGCTCGCGTTAAATCGATGGTTGAAAAAATCTTTGCTTTTGCCAGTTTATGAGCGAAATCTTGAAGCTGAGCTATTGGGTATTTGTCCGGCAAAGTTTTTGCATTCAATAATCTGTAGTCCCCGCATCGACGCCAGTCACCGTTTGGTTTCTTTACCATGTGTAGAGGGCTGGCCCAGTTGCTTTTGGAAGGGCGGCAAATTCCTTGTTTCATGAGAAACTTGAATTCGCGTTTGGCTGCCTCGAGGAGTGCTGGTGCTAATCTGCGTGCACGTTTAGTTACTGGTGGGCCTCTGGTTTCTATGCAATGCGTCACAGAATGTTTGACTCCATCCGGTGTCTGCAAAGAAGGCCTAGTCAAAGCGGAGTATTTGTTGAGGATCTCGTGGTACCTCTGTGCTGAGGAAACTGTGGCGATGCCAGTTGTTGGTCCTCTATAAGTAGCTCCTCTGATTTTTAGTCCAGTTGACAGATCTTCGAGTTTAGCTCTTCTCAAGTTAACGGTGAGGTTATAATGATGTAAGAAGTCTGCGCCAAGGATTGGTTTTGAGACGTCGGCTACGATGAAACGCCATTTCATAGTGCGGCGAAGGCCAAAGTAGAGTTCGATGGTTTTCGTGCCGTAGGTCTTTATCGGTTTTCCATTCGCTCCATATAAGGTTGAAGGGCAGTTGTCGGAAGTAATGTTGCCTTTGGGTACTGTAATGTTTCTAGGAATTACAGACACGTCTGCGCCAGTGTCCACTAAATATATATATTTTTTTTTTATTATTATTTTAATATAGATCATAGTTACATTAATACATACATTTTTTTGCTAAATATAATATTTAGGTACATAATTGGTCATGTATACCTTATCAGAAAAGAGGAGCTCTTGTGCCTGATAAGGGAGCCACGATTCTTACTTCAGTGATTCAATGTTATGTGTAAAATATAAATATAATATATCCATATATTTTTTTTAATATAAGTTTTTTTTGAAAAAAAGTTAATATCTCTGAGATGTTCGCAGATCGTAGATGAAGAGACTACGAAGAGGTTTTCGAAATCTCACACGCCTCTACTGGGGGATTCCGCTTTCGTTTCCCGACTTCTTTTTTTTCATAAGTGCAAGGTTTATTGCATTTGTATGCCTTCTCGCCAAATCGAGCGTGGTAGAAGCATTTTCCATCTTGATTCCGATTGGGAGATGAGTTGCGTGAACCGGATCCTGAGCGGCTATGGTTCCGACGGGGGCTCTGGTTTCTTCGTCCACGATAGCCGGATGTATTCTCATTTCTCGCTATGCGTAGCTGGGATACTTCACGCGAAAGTGCGGCGATTTGTTGCTGAAGTTCTAGCAGTAAAGATTGTTCATCTGTAGATGAAGAAGTCTCGTGCGGCCTGTGACGAGAGGTGTTTGCTTTATTGTTGTCATCAACCGCGCTGCAGTCGGTAGATTGGTACACATCTAAGATTTTGTCTGCAGCTGTGGCAAGTTGATTGATGTCATTATCAGGAAGTGCTGAAAGGATTGCTTGCACATGTTGAGGTAGGCGTTGTAACCATAAAGTGCGTACAATTGCGCTGTCCGCCAAGGTAGGTCCTGCGAGTTCAAGCATGTGACGTAATAGGCCGGTAGGCTTCCTGTCTTCCAGTTGTATGCCGGTCAGTAATCTAGTGAGGCGTTTTTCAGCAGAGTCTTGAAGTCGATCTATTAGTGCTGCTTTCAGATTGATGTATTTTTCAGAGGTAGGTGGGTGCATCACTACGTCGCTCACGAATTGTAATGTTTGTGTGTCCAACGCTGCGATAATGATATTATATTTGGTAAAATCATCCTTGATACGTGAGTTGATGAACTGAGCTTCAGCTTGCACAAACCATAGTGAGATGTTTTCTCTTCAGCACGGTGGTAGTCTAACCGAGACATAATTAATCGTTGTTGCGGAGCTTGAATCGTCGATATGTTCCATGTTGGTGCGAATATTTTTTGCTGCCTGATCTTGAAGTTCAATTGAGGATGTGCTTGACGTAGAGTTGTTCTTTTCCAAGGTCATTTCAACATAAATCAGAATAGCACTGAAGACAATAATTTGGCAAACCCTACAGGTTATAAAAATTTAGAATAATGCTGTCGGCATCTATGTGAGAATTCCTCAAGTTAGCAAATAAATATTCAAGACGCAAACCTTTTCGTTAAATGCAAATTGTATATGTACTGGACGGGAGTCAGCACAAGACTGTAGATTTAGGCGCCGGGTCCAAACCGTGTCTTCAACCGATGAGAATGCTCCTTTACGGCCGATGATGATGATAGTAGTAATATTTGTTGAAATCTGCCTCCCGCACCCAGGCTTTGTGAATGTTAGGCACTGGGTGTGCTGTCGTCTCTGCTCGCTTCTGGTGTTGGCGGTTTTCCAGAGGAGGGCCGGCTTGTCTTGAGGAGGTAACACCAGAAGATCTTGGAGCAGAAGACTTGGCGAGGTGAGGCAGATGTTGGGCAGGAGTCACTTGTAGATAAATAAAATGCTTGGTTTCGGTGGTAAAGATGAACTAATTTTATTTTATTATTTGGCTGCTTATATTCAATAAGCATGACTCGCACCCGACATTGGGCTTTGAGTCCAAAAGTGGTGGGGGATTGTACCCGCGCCAGATATTTTTTTTTATTTTTTATTTTTTTTTTATTATTTATTAAGTTAAAAGAAATTTACATTTCGCTTTCTTAACTTAAATATGTAACATTAAATAAATAGTTTTCTAATTATTGTTCTAATAACTTAAGATTAAAAAGTTTTTTTTTAAACACATTTATACTCTCAGTTTTAAGTTTATCTGGAAGGAGATTGTATATTTGTACACCCTCGTGGCCAATGCCTCTTTTGCCACTTCCAGTTCTTACAGTATGTGTGTACAATTTGTTATGTTGCCTAGTATAATGTTCTTGTACTTGTGACGTTTGTTTAAATGTTGTGTTTGTGTGTATAAGTCCATTTTGGATTTTGTAGATTAGGAGGCATATGTTGTATTCGTACAATTTCCTTATTTTCAAGAGTTTCATTTCCTGATACAGTTTTTTTGTGGGAGTGTCCGGGTTATAATTGAAGAGTTTTTTAATAACTTTGTTCTGTATTGTTTGTAAATCATTTAGGCATGTAATGTATGTGTTTCCCCATATTTCTATTAAATAATTCAGATGGGACTGGATTAAACTGAAGTATAAGCCCCTCTTTACCTCCGTTGGTAGGAGATGGGCAATTCTACCAAATACACCAATTAGTGGGATGATTTTTGCTTTTAATTTTTCTACGTGTTGTTTAAATGTCAGATGTTTATCAATATGTAAGCCAAGGTATTTTTCGCTGTCTAGAATAAGCAAGTCCCTTTCTTCTATTTGTACAGGTTTATGCGACGGTATTATTATTTTAGGTGAGCTTAGGATCATGTAGCCGGATTTATTAATATTTATTGTTAATATATTTTTTATTAGCCAACTGCTTAGAAAATTAAGATCCTCTTGAGATTGTTCTAATAGAGTTTCTAAGTTTTTTCCGAAGTAAAATATTGCAGTGTCATCTGCGTATAGAAATATTTCACCATGTAGTTTCAACTGGCAGATGTCATTTATGTATATTTGGAATAGGAGGGGCCCCAGTATAGATCCTTGCGGAACTCCATAGTTTATACTCTCTAACTGACTGTTATTATCTTCTATGATAACATATTGTTTTCTGTTTGATAGATATGATTTAATTAATTTTGTTTTTGCCCCGGAAAAATGTTGCATATTCATTTTGCCGGTAGCACAGTCGAAGGTAGTCGCTTAAATTTGCGAGTTAGAAAAGATTTTGAAGGCTTACATTTTTTTTTTTTTTTTTTTTTTTCGAAAAATATCAATTTTTTTTTTTTTATTAACCAATATACATATAATACATAATATTTAATATTAGTGGTAACAATACCTCCCTAATTGAGAAATTCTCGTGTTTAGGGAATGACAATTACATAGTTTAAATGCATAGTAGTTATAAGAATGTGTATCTTGACAACTAGATTTTTTGTTTGCCAAGATACGACAAAAAATAAGAAAAGTTTGTAAATAAATGTGTAAATATGATCTTAAAGCGATCAAATTTGTAAAACATTGTTAAGTTGGTATTTTTCCCAGGTCCCCCGTAACATAGCGCTCAGAAAGAGATAAGATTCACTATGCTACGAGGTTCTTGGATTTTTGTACACGCAAAAAAGGTAAAAAATATTGTTCAAATTTGGTTGTACATATGTGTGAAAAACAGCTTTTTTAATATCTCCTCAGCGGTAGTATATAGAAAATAGTGTTTATTTGACTACCGCCGAGGGGATGAACAAGTAAAATATAAACATTTGCAATATTTAAAAATTGATTTTTCCTAGTAATTTTTACATAGAAAAAATGCTGGACATCGATCCACGCGGCAGGTAAGCCGGCGATGCGGTATCGATGCCGTTCGTAGACAAAGTTTTTCAAGCGGCCGGGAACAAAATGGCCAGTGGCGGGGAGTGATGATTTCGCCAGTGGCGTGGGGTAGGCACATTTTATAAATGTAAAACAGATTTTATGAAATTAAATAATGTGGTCAACTACGTCCGTTACAGTATATGAGATTAATATTGTAGTTTACGAACATAGAATGTAACATTATTGTACACTTTTGTTACAAGAATTGCAAATACCTTGTGACATATAATTTTTCTGATTCTCAAGCTAGAATTTGATTTTTATGTGACAATACGTTACGCTAAATTTCAATCAAAATTTGTGAGAAATTAATGTTTTGTAAGTATATTTGAACACAGATATTGACAAAAAAATCTGAAATTTACGTGGCGGGATCATGGATGTTGAAGCCGATCAGGGCTGGAGACGGCAGGTAGATCGATGATGTAGTTTGAGATCTCCTCTTAAACCAGATGTGGAAGATCTCGGCTCGTGAATGATGATGTGAAAGATGTGGAAGTTTCCACAAGTTGCGTCAGTTTTAGCTGAAATAGAGGGTAACACGCCTTTATTTCAAATTACGAAAATGTCACAGTTTACAACAGAAGAAGGGCTTGTTGTTCGATTTATTTTATTTTTATACGCCGTGGATATAAAGACGTAGAATGAATTCAGTGGGTATTCAGAATTTTAAAGTGGGTAATTGTAGAGCTACCCGTGGTTGTGCAAACGCTTATGATTGAATATAATTTTTTACAAAAAAATAATGGGATTTATTAAATTTTAACTTGAATTTAAATGTTTTAAATTAAAAATGAAATGGTGCTTACCAGATTTATCCCAGGACTCTGCTTTTGAGGTCAAGTGCCGAACCAACACGTGTTTCGCGAAACAAAAATGAAGTTACGAATGTTAAACGATGCGATTATTCAAAGTCGGAGGTCACCAGATGTGGAAGGTTTCAGGATGTGGATTGCCATGAATACTTACTTGCGGTAGATTGACTCGGAGAAGTAAAAAGAAATTTCCACGTTTAATTGTTTATTCAGCGGAAGGTACGTTTAACATTTATAAGCGAAAGTGATTCTACACAAGTAACAACGTGTCAGTTCTTAGACGCTCAAAAACAGAGTGGGGCTGCCGCCGCTATTGTTTCCGGTCGGACCGTTGTGACTCGAGCGGCCGGTGTTGCAATTAAATAAGTGTGACCATCATATAAATAATATTCACAATATTGGGGTGCTTTCTTATATCCCGACAGTGTGATGATGGCAGTCTTCGTAATATCTTCAGGTTCCACTGGTATCTGATGATAAGCCCTGGTCAAGTCGATAGTGCCGAATATGGTTGCATCTGCAAGTTTATGTGCAAAATCATGAAGTTGAGGTATTGGAAATTTATCCGGGATCGTTTTAGCATTAAGGCGACGATAATCACCGCAAGGACGCCACTCGCCGTTGGGTTTTTTCACCATATGTAACGGGCTGGCCCAATTGCTTTTAGAAAGCCTGCAGATCCCTTGTTCCATCAGATATTTGAACTCTTTCTTCGCCGCTTCCAGTAGGGCTGGTGCTAGCCTGCGGGCTCGTTCGGTAACGGGTGGTCCTCTGGTTTCAATGCAATGGGTAACTGAGTGTTTTTTGGCATCTGATATCTTCATGATAAGTCTTGTTAAGTTTGGGAATTTGTTTAGAATATCACGGTATTTTTGTGATGAAGAAATTGTAGAAATACCGGATGTATCATACGTATTCAAACCTCCAGAATTTTGCAAGAGAATTCATATTCACGCAATTTTTTTTTTTTTTTTTGATTATGGATTCTTTTGTAATCCTCTAACTAGCTAGGGCTTATAACAATACCCTTCATGTTTCTAACTAACTAGTACTGCTGCTGATTAGCCTTATTACTATCACCATCTGATGGTTGTATTTAATTGACTGAATTTATGTTACATTAATAAGTTTAATGAGGAAAAATTCTTAACTGGATAAAAAACCTCATACAAATGACAAGAAAAAGAAAAACAATAAGTTCTGAACTTTTTACGCTGTTTGACTTTGTGATTTACTGAATTTAAGTATTTCATTTTTTCATGTTTTGGCTGCGTCCTTTTCGCTTCGGTGGTCCTGCAAAAAAGTTTGTGAGAGAATTCCTGTGGGAGAAAAAACACATTTTGTTATATTAAAAAAGGATACTATTTCTTCGCCGTCGCTGTCATTTTTCTCATGGAGCTTCACGGTGAGATCTCCTTGAGAAGCTCCATTAGGATAATCAGTTTCTCTGTCTTGGATGAGCAGGAGACCAGTTTTTCGCGTACCCTAATGAGGCCTTGCAGTAGGATCATTATGTCCTCGTCATCAGATGATCCGGTGTTGGGCGCTTGGCGTTGTTCCGGTGTGGTTCTTCGTGGTTCCTGTTGTTCAGGAGCCTGTTGCTGGTGGTTGCTTCGGCCCGCTACGTCCGTCCAGGACCGGCCGTCAACTCGGGCCGCGGGTCTCTGTGCCCGGGGCTCTGCCTCTTTGCGCCTCTGGGCGTTGGATTGCTCCTGTCTGCGCTGGAGAGCAGCTACGTATGCCACCCTGTTGGGGCATTTGCCGTAGTTTGCAGGATGGGCTCCGCCGCAATTGCAGCAGACGGCCGGCTCTTCTCGATCGGTTTTGGGGCACTCCGGTGTGGCGTGACTGCCTTCGCATTTGACGCAGCGGGCAACGTGTGCGCAATTTCTGGACCCATGTCCGAAATTTTGGCATCTGTGGCACTGTGTTCCGTGTTGGAGGTGGTTGCTTCTATACTTTCTCAAAGTAATCCTGCAGTGGCACAGGTAGACCACTGCGGCTCTCAGGTGGCCCATGTTTGTTTCCTGGCCAAAGTGTGCCAGGTAAAGTGGGTATTCTGTTCCCGGGGTGGTCATCTTGACCACAGTCCTTGCCGGGAAGCCTTGATTCTCAAGGTCTTCCATTATCTCCTCTGGTGACAACTTTGGGAGTCCCCTGATGACGGTCTTCTTCAATTTATCCGCTTCTGTAGTGTAGGTGTGGAACGGCTTCTCCTCTCCACGTAGGGCTGCTGTCAATTTTTTGTGGGCTTCTACTGAGCTCACCACAACGCTGATTTTGCCTCCTTTGGCATACCGGAAGTTGAAGTTGGCGTTCCCAATGTGCCTCTGCACTTCTTTCGTGATGTCGCCGTGCATCATTGACCCTATGGTCATGATTACGGGTGGGACTCGAGTACTCTTCCCAAGAGTCGTAGTAGTCGTTGGTCTTCGGCTGGTGGGCGCCTGGTCTCTGCTGGTGGACGCCACTGGTCCTGGTGGCGTCGGGCGTTTCTTCGTCGGTGGCGACGAGATTTCCTGGGCTGGTTCTCTTACTTGATGTAAGGGTTCGTATTTATTCTCGTGAACCACGCGAAAAATGGGCTTTGGGGGGGAATGGGGGCGCTTTGAAGCCGTAGCCCTCGTCCATTCCTCTTCCATGGGTGATGTGGCTCTTGGTGATCCGGTTGCCGAGCCGAAGCTGGTCTGTGACGATCCAAACTTGAACTCAGGCTCATGAGTGTCTGGGTTTAGTCTCCAGCCAGTGGCTCCCTCCGGGAATAACATAAGCAGAGGCTTGTTGCGCTTGAAAGTCGCTGTTCCTCTTGGTGTACGGTGGTAAGGCATTTTGAGTTGTTTGTTCTGAAACGAGAAGAATGTGTATTATTTGCGTAATTTGCAGAATGCCTTGAGAAAGGCAGTTGGGGCGACGTAAGTGAATTGCGAAGATTTGCCTTGAAAAGGGCAGTTGGGGCGCGTGCGCCTGCTCCAGGCCGGCTGAATTTCTCCGGCCGGCTGTAAGGTGTTGGGGCCTGGCTGTGTGAATACAAGCCAGACGGAAGCAGTTTTGTGGCTATATTACAAGCCACGAAAAAACCACAAACTGCGCAAAATCCACAAACTACGCAATCTCCTTTTTTCTGCTCTTATTTACGCAAAAATCACAAGAACACTCGAACCCCGAAACCGCTTGATACCGTGTCGCAGACACATTTGGAAATCTTTACATCAAAATAACTCAATCAAATGATGTATTATATGTGATTAATCAAGATAATTACATAGCAATATAATAGCAGAACCGACTCCAACTACTCCCAATATCGACTCCAACTACTCCCTACTTCCTACTCCTGCAGGGGGCGCCAGACAACGCCGGCACTGAGTGGCTATCCCTCACTGACATGGCAAAATCGAATTCCACTCCTCCTGCTGACCCCGGATGGTGCTGACATTGTGGAGTCGTTGCGGTAGCTCCTCACTGACAAGACTAAATCTGGACAGCACCCCTTCCTTCATCTCTCTACCTCCAACCTGAGAAAACATCAAAAGAAGACACGTCTGATCAAATAGCTGAGTACAGGTGAGACTGTACGGGGGGAGTGTATCATACGTATCTAGACCTCCAGAATTTTGCAAGAGAATTCATATTTATGCAAAAATCACAAGAACACTCGAACCCCGAAACCGCTTGATACCGTGTCGCCGACACATTTGGAAATCTTTACATGAAAATAACTCAATCAAATGATGTATTATATGTGATTAATCAAGATAATTACATAGCAATATAATAGCAGAACCTGAAACACATCTAAAAATAACCATCCGCCACCTCACTCGGAGCCACCAACCTACGAAGTGACCTCCGCCTAGGAAGCAACCCAGTATTTACGTGGACCCGCCTCTCTACCACCCGGAAGAAATTCCATGATGGCCGCCGAACTTTCGACCAATCACAGCACGGCATATCTCTTTGAAATTCTTATCAAACACTGATAACGAAATTCAATGCAACTATTTGTGATAACATCAAGCTCAATTTACAGGAAAATGATGGAAGATTCAACCACGGAATAAATATCAACATGAAGAAATAATTATATGCTAATATAATGACATAAAAAATCATACCTAAATATGTTTGTTACTCTTTGGGAAATGTTCAAACCAAAGATATTTAACTTCAAACCCAATATGAAAATTTGTATAATTTATTAAACAATAAATAAACGAGACTGGGGGAGATGGTTTTGGTAGATTGAACTTACTTGGTTAAAGGTATCATATTAAAATATAACTTTCCTCTCAACAAGATAATTGCAGAGAGGAAAAATACCTAACCACTTTACTCCTCACGAAAGAGGATAGAACGCCTCCGAGAGGGTTCGATTTGAAAACGTTCTATAAATAGAGAATCGAATTCCATACAAATTCAGTTCAACAACTACCTCTGAAAGGGAATCCTCTCTCCTGAAAAACCATCTCCAAGTCTCCAAAGTCTCAAGAAATATTTTCAAGTGTTTTTATTCAGTAGTAAATTCAGTTTTTGCCAGTAATAAATTCTTTTCATCAGCTCAGATCTGGAAATAAATTCCTCTCTGATCGTGGCTTTAAACTCCACCACGAACTTCTACAACATCTACAACATCTACCAAGACTGAAAACGCTGACAAGTGTACCCAGCTACCTTCGTATCTACAGTTATTGTACCGACAGTATATTGTCTCGTACACCGGATGTAGGTCCCTTATGAGTTATTCCTTTTATGACTAATCCTGTTGACTTGTCTGCGATTGTTGACTTATTTAAATTCACCGTCAGGTTGAAATGATGAAGAAAGTCTGCACCTAGGATTGGTCTTGATACATCAGCCACAATAAATCGCCATTTCAGTGCTCGACGTAGGCCAAAATCGAGTTCTTCTGTTTTTGTGCCGTATGTCTTGATGGGATTTCCGTTTACACCTAGTGTAGCTGGACAGTTGTCAGAAGTGATGTTATTTTTGTTGTATGACGGGTTTCTAGGAATGACAGAAACGTCCTCCCCGGTGTCCACTAGGAATTTTTGTCTAGTTTGTAGATCGTAAACAAAGAGACGACATGTGTTACTCGGAATCTCGCACGTCCCTACTGAGAGGTTGTCGTTGTCGTTTCCCGAATTTTTGTTTTTGAACGTACATGGTTGGTAACATCTGAAGGACTTTTCGCCATAACGTCTGTGGAAATGACATAATCCATCAGGATTCCTCTTGGGTGATCTACCGCGAGACCTGGACCTCGGCCTTCCAGCGGGATTCTGTTGTGATGAATTGTTGTAAGAATAATTTCGACGTGGGATTTCTCTGATTTTGTCGTCCACGGAAGTTTGTAAAGTTGTTATTTTGGGACATTTTTAAACGTGACACTTCATGTGTAAGGTCGGAAATTTGCTGTTGAAGTTGTAATAATATAGAATTTTCCGTATTTTCCTTTCTTGAGGTACCCGGTTTATTTTGATGGTCTACAGCACTGCATTCGGATGAATGGTAGACGTCTATTATTTTATCAGCCGCCAACGTGAGCTGATTTGTGTCATTGTCGGTTAAAGCTGACAGGATTACTTGGACATGTTGCGGTAAATGCTGCAACCATAGTGTTCTCACTATAGCACTGTCCGCTAAAGCTGGTCCGGCAAGTTCCATCATGTGTCGGAGGAGTCCGGTTGGTTTCCGATCTTCCAGCTGGATTCCGGTAAGTAGTCGGGTGAGTCGTTTCTCAGACGAATCTTGCAGTCTGTCAATAAGTGCTGCTTTCAGGCTTAAATATTTGTCAGTTGCGGGTGGTTTTGTGACAATATCGCTATCGCATTGTAATGTTTGAGAATCTAGCGCTGCAATAATTATGTTATATTTAGTAAAATCGTCCTTAACACGTGAATTAGCAAATTGTGCTTCCGCCTGTACTAGCCAAAGCGATATACTTTCTCTCCAGCATGGTGGTAACCTGACTGTTACATAATTAATATTTGGATCGGGATTAGTTCCGCTTGACGATTCCATGTTTTCGGTTTTCTTTGTATCCAGCTTATTCGTAGTTGGTTCAAATGTTTTCTTCAAGTTGGGAATTTCTTCATCCGATGTCATTCTGACATTTTCGTAGTATTTAAATGGACAAGTTTAATGCATGTAAGACTTAAGATTTAAATACGTATTTAAGCAAAATGTAATTAGTTAACATTAGATTCTGGACTCATTCACGATCAAGTAAAAAAAATCAGAAAACTTTATTACAAATGTTTAGAACCATCTATGTATTTTTGTCGAAAATATTTGTAAATACTGCGTGGATAATCAAAGACGCAAACCAAAAATTTAAATTTAGGTAGTCCACACTAATTAATTTTCAGAGATATCGAATAATAATGTTAAATCAATAATGCCAAATAATTAATAATATAATGAAATTCAAGAATCATACATGTTTTTGTTAAAATGTTTTTCAGATTCATGCACATTATTTAAAATTGATAACTGATTTGTTAAAATTGCTAGAATTGTAAAATCATTAGGAATATTGTTGGATTTATTACATAAGAAGAAGGAGTAGATGAAGCAAAGTAATGTTGGTCAGTTGGAAGATCAACGTTAGTAAAAACGTTTCAAAGAAACTGTACTGCGAGATATGAACGGTTGATCTAAAGATGCGCGGTGCGCGAGCGGAAGCTAGCATGGAAGAACTGGAAATTGATGCAGTTGTAGAAGCTTCTCTGTAATCCAGCCAGTCCAGCGGGATCCCGTAAAATTTTCGACCGAGATTAGTCCCGCAAAATGTCTGCGGGATCTCGGTATTTCGGGATCCCGGTATACCGGGATTGCATTCCCTATACAAGACCAATGTGGTTCAAATTTGCAAAAATTAATAAAATTGATTCCATGACTCCAGACAAAAATATTATAAATATATGTTCATTAATATATATATCATTGTATATATTCACACATATTAACAATAACTCAATTAGTTTTTTTTTATTATTTTCAATCACTAATTTATTTATTTGACTTAAATATCAAGTCTGTGGTTTGTCTATGTGACGTCACTACTAACAAAAAGTTATGAAAAAGCCTTTGTTTTATTTCTACAGGCACTGTAAATTGTATAGCGGCGTCGAGAGTCGGGATATTTTTTATTCTTAAGTTCAACCGTTTTTAATATTAGAACACTGGGTAAAATGTCAAAATTTCTTCACTACAGTCATTGTACCGTACCAAAGTGCAAAATATTTCTGTGATCGCTTCTGAAAAACAATTTCAGTTTTCCAAAGCCTGCATTACTATGAAGAAGTATATATACATAGTTTGACCCCATCAAACTGACCAATAAGAAAAATGCTGCATAAAATCAAGCTCCATAAGGTCAACTGCATTTTGTTGCTTGAATCATTTTGATGCAAGTGTATATTTTTCTGGTTTATGGACTTTACTGGAAAACACTTAAGGGTATTTTAACTTTTTTATTTGAATCACAAAACATGCTTTTTATAATATCTACGTTGACAATAACAATTTATTGATAACGGGCCCGACCCTTGTACAGATAAACACTGTTTACTGTAATAAATTTCTGAAGGAAAGAACACTTTTTTTACAGGGAACAGTCCCTTTATAGATTAAAAATACTAATCCATTGACACTTATTGACAGATTCGGACATACACAATGAAAAGAAGCAACTGCTTATCGACTTGTTAGAGCTCTACAATGTAAGTGAAGATTCACACCATTTCTAATAATCAACCATTCAAACAATCCATAGATGGCGACTGTATCCAGAATTATTAAAAACTTATCATTATAAAATTAAACATGCAGGCGGGCCGGGGATGAGGTAATCAATTAAAAAATTGATTTATGAAATTCCTAAAGACAGTAACTAATAATAATAACAAAATAATACTTAATCCACAGACCAAGCACAAGAAAATAATAAATCACAAAAAATATCAAATTAATGAATTTCTACCTCTGAATCTGAGTCTTTACTCAAAAGGCAATATAATCTAATTCCATTAATCTACTCGCACTTATCAAAAAAAACATTAAAGAATTATTCACAAATTAACTAAATATAAATTTTAGATAGATACAGCATAATCCTTTAAAATATTTCTGTAGTTCATATCACAAGACACTCATTGTTATTTACACTAAACAACACAATTGTTCATTTTCTTCATTTTCTCTGGCCTTTGCTTGATCCGTCCAAGTTGATGTTTTTAAGGGCTTCTCGGGAAGTTGCATAGTAAAACTCATAAAATTCCTGGACATCTAGAGGTTGATTATAGAGTTAAATGAGTCATCATTGTATTACTCATCAGCGTATCAGTTGTTCCTGAAGTCATCTAAATGAGTGAGAGATTTTTTTTACACTTCGGGAGAATCCGGAATTTCCAAGCGGTCCGGGAGGTAGGGCCGGACAGTTTCAGGTTCTGGATCCGAGTCCATGGGCATCAAGCATATTTTGGTGATGGGCCTCACGAAAGTTCCTTGAGAGGTTTTTAGAGTGACCACTCTAACTACACCATCAGCGCCAGGATGAGTAGCCAGGATCCGATCCATTTTCGATATAGTAGGAGCCAAATCGTCTTCCTTCAGTATAACCAGGTCGTCTTTTTTCAGCGCCCGATAACTGCTGGTCTGCCATTTAGTCCTTTTTTATAACTCCATCAAGTAGTCCCGTTTCCATCTGGACCAAAAGGATTGAATTAGAGAATTGATCTTTTGATATTGGGTTAGCCTGTTGGCCGGTATCGTCTGGACGTCGCTCTCAGGTATGACGGAAGATGCAGTGCCTATAAGGAAATGGTTAGGTGTGAGTGGTTGGTAGTCATGGACGTCGTCGGACAATGCCGTTAGGGGACGGGAGTTCAGACAAGCCTCAATTTGACAAATTAGAGTGTACAAAAGTTCAAAAGTTAATGTAGAATTGTTAGTGACTCTATACAAATGAAACTTTGCAGACTTTACCGCAGCTTCCCACAACCCGCCGTGATTTGCGGCTCGGGGGGGAGGGGTATAAATTTCCACTCGATACTTCTATTTGCTAAGTAATTTTGAATCTTGTCATTGTTTTCCCTTAAACTGGCGTAAAGCTCCTTGAGCTTGCTGCAAGCACCTTTGAATGTTGATGCATTGTCGGACAATATCCTTTTAGGCTGCCCTCTATGGGAAATAAATCTTTTTAAACAGTTTAAAAAGGCATCGCTAGTCAAATCTGAAACTAACTCTAAATGAACCGCCTTTGTGGAAAGGCAAACAAAGATACATAAATACGATTTCACGATAGAAGCCTTTCGTTTATTTCTGCTAATAGGGCTTGAGGTCCTGCGTGTAAATTTACATAATGGAATTGGCGTATAATTAATTCCGTCAGCTCATGTTTTGCAGGTAAGATAATGGAATGTTTTTGCTGGTACGATAGGTGCGTAGCTAAATTTAGTCTACCTCCCACATGTATCAGACCTTCACATAAGAAGGGGTGAAGGGCCTTTAAATTACTATTTTTATTTACTGTGCCGTGATTTTTCAATTCTTTCAACTCCTTTTGAAAGACTTGTTCTTGAGCTGCACGCAATAGGCATTTTAAAGCTGATTCCAGTTCAGCCACACTCAAATTGCCCGAACTTATTCCTTTGAGCTTTCGGCAATTATTTACAAACCGTAATACATATGCGGTAACTCTCTTCAATTTCGTAAATGAAGAAAATTTTTTGAATACATCCCATTCCTGAGTTTCAGTGAATAATAGAACATTTTTGCTCTTGAGTTCAGGAGGGTTTAGGCAAGAAAAATTTGATTTAGACCAAGCGTTGACTTCCTTGGTCAACCAACTTGGTCCATCCCACCATATTGAAGAATCTATTAATTTATCAGCGGTAGTTCCTCTTGACAGTATATCCGCTGCGTTGTCGGATGATGATACGTGTCTCCATCGGTCCGAATCACTGAGTTCTTGAATTTCAGCTACACGGTTCGCTACGAAGGTGTTCCAACGAGTAGGTTGACCTTTCAACCAACACAGCGCCATAGTAGAGTCACACCAGTAATATGTGTCAATCTCTACTAAATTTAGCGCCTGTTTTACATTTTTTATTAATTTTGCTGGTAGTACAGCACTACACAGCTCTAACTTAGGTAATGATATACACTTCAATGGAGCCACTCGTGATTTGGATGTTATTAAATGCGAATGTCGCTTACCATTATGGTCTATTGACACAATGTAAGCGCAGGCTCCATAAGCTTTTTCAGATGCATCGCAGAAACCATGCAGTTGCAGATCCCGAGACTGCCTGCAAATAATTTTCCTTGGAATTTTCAATACATTTAATTGAATTAATTCTTGCAAGTAGGTCCTCCAGGGTGCTAGTATTTCATTAGGCAATGGGTCATCCCATGTTGCTTTAGACTGCCATAGTTTTTGCATTATCAATTTCGCTACGACTATAATGGGTCCTAGAAGGCCTAGCGGATCGAAGGTTGAGGAGATGCATGACAATATCTGACGTTTGCTCTCGGTTTGACTAGATGGGCTTGTTATTACATAAGAAAAATAGTCACCCTCATTATTCCAGGTTGAGCCTAATATTTTCTCATTCTTTGGATTGTCAGTAATGATTTTTCCAGGATTGCTTGACTCAGCAATTTCCGCTTGACTCGACTCGGCTGACCCCTGTTATGAAAATAGTTAATTTAAACATAACCATTGTAATCAGGTACTGATTATCACTTCAATTATTGTCTATGGGTTTTTTTTGACGGCTACATATGAGCGCAACATAGGAGGAAAGGAATTATTCTTGCGTTTTTTTGGCACTTACCCACAGGGCCCAGTTGGGCTCGGACTCTGTGGGAATGTCAAAGTGCCAAGTTGATAACGATTGTGAATTTTAAAAGTCGATCGGAGCAAATGCTCGAATAATTTGATCCAGGCATCCGATCCTGAAACGCGGATTA
Organism: Hesperophylax magnus; assembly: GCA_026573805.1. Taxonomy (NCBI): domain Eukaryota; kingdom Metazoa; phylum Arthropoda; class Insecta; order Trichoptera; family Limnephilidae; genus Hesperophylax; species Hesperophylax magnus. The sequence goes on from JAIUSX010000026.1 coordinate 346,166, forward strand.
TTGCGATCATGGGCAACATCGCGAGTAAATACGATTAATGCGCGATTTAAATCTGAACCCGGGACAGTGAAACGCGGTCAATGGACACCGGGGTGCGAGATTCCGTTTCGAGAGTAATCCTCAAAAAGGGCGGCAATCCTCACTCGCTTCGCGCGTAATACCCGACAGGAGCAGACAGTAATTGACAATTTATCGGTTGGGTATCATATTTGAGAGCGGAATCGCCTATCTCCCGCCGTACCACACACGCCTTGCGGTCTTCGCGAATGCTCGGACGGATGGTAACCGGAGGCCATTGTAGAGGAACTGATAGTCCCTGGGCTGGGACTGAACGAGAGACGGAGCTGGCGGGCTGGTCGCCCGCGCTGAAGTAGTCGCGGACCCTTGAAGGAAGGCGTCTCCATCCATCCTCAGCATAGCTAGTTAGATAGGTTTTGGTATACGGTCTGTGATGGGGGGTAAGTTTATATAATATCTTTTCTGTAAAAAACCACTTATGTTTGAAATAGAGATTATTGGTCCTATTTGAGAAATTGGCTTTCATTAATACTCATCAGATCTGCTTGCAAATAAGCACCCTATGCCCATCCCTGAGAGAGGGTTTCATGTGTCTACCACAGCGCTCGGCATACTTTGTCACTCAAAGTTTGGCGTCCTAGTTTCCTACGGAAACAAAACCGACCACTGTGTTGGATGAAAATCACTATGTAAGTACCCACGTATCACCCCTTGTGGCTAAGAAGGAGGAAGGTCCTAACCCATACGTTACTGTCCTCAGTCGGTAATGCTTGAGATCCTCCTGCATTTGATTTGATCCTCCTGCATAGCGACTCGCTCCAAAGTATCTTCTGCAGATTGCGGTCAGCTTCACATACGTTGATTTGGCGGTACATCTTCTCGATGTCAGCTGTTATGACGACTTGATGTTTCCTGAAATTTAACAGTTGGGTGTATAAATCCTTTTGTATAACCGGTCCTATTATCAAGGCATCATTGAGTGAAATCCCAGTGGATGTTTTAGCTGATCCGTCGAAAACGACCCTCACCTTGGTGGTGGTGCTTGATTATTTTATTACAGCGTGATGTGGTAAAAAATAGGAGTTACAATCCTCTTTTAATTGGTCACATACTTCCATATGGCCTAGTTTCTCATATTCACAAATGAATTGTATATATTGTGAACACAATTCGGTATTTGACAAAAATTTCTTTTCCATATTTTAAAATCTTTTTTCCGCAGTGGCCAGTGAGCTCCCCAGCTGATCAATGCATGCTCGGCGCGGTAATTGTACCATGTATCTACCGTCCGCATCTCTAGTATGAGTGTTAGCGAAGCTGGCTTCGCAAGCCTTTTCCTCATGATTTTGAATCTTGATAGGATTAATTTCTTCTAGTCTCCAAAATTTTTCTATTTGATTACTTATCTTGTTTATAGATAAACTACAAAAATCTGATACAGGCCTTTGCTTAGGGTTCGTACTGATTGGCCCTGATACAATCCATCCTAGTTGTGTGCGTTGAAGCGTAGGCCCAGATTCAAGTTTTAGTCTGTCGTGGGTCAGGATTTCCCAGAAGCTCTCTGCGCCCAAAAGTATGTCGATAGGGGCAGCTATATGAAACTTCGGGTCCGCTAGCTCCAATCCCGACGGCAGCTTGAATTCCTTTTTAGCCAGGGTCACTTGTGGAAGGTTTGTCGTAATTTCCTGCAATATTAGACAAGATATTTTAGGTTTATATTCAGTATTAAGCGAATTCATGTTCACTGAAACTCTTTCCTTAATGTGTGTGATGTTATTATGAATTCCAGATATGGGTTTGTTTATCACTTCACATTTTAATTTTAATTTATTTGCGAAATCTTTTGTCATGAAGTTAGATTGCGCCCCTGAATCAATCAGGACTCGTGCTTTAAAAATTTTACTGTCACGACCTACCACTCCTATCATGGCGGTTGACAATGATATCAAATTTTCTGCTATTCTGGCTGTAGAATGATTCGAGACTGACACCTCGGCATCAGAATCTAAATTTGAAGTATCCCTCCGATGATCTTATTTGTGTAGCAAAGTATTGTGACTTGCTTTGTCACAATGCCTGCAAGTAAATGTAACCTTACAACTCTGTGCAAGATGACGTAATTTTAAACATTTAAAGCATGCTTGGATTGATTTGACCGCTTCGATCCTAATTATCCTGAATTTTTAATTTGTGGAATTTCTTGCAGTAATATATTTGGTGCCCTTTTTCCTTACAAAAAACGCAGCCATTTGGTTTTACAGCTAAAAATACCGATGAATCTTTTTTATTGTAGTTGTTGCCTATTTGCCTTGGATGTAGGTTGGCATTTTTTTTCTCGGAAGTATTCATTTTTTTATTTTTTTTTTATTTGGTACATTATTTTTTAAAATTTATGTTTTCCAGTAATGTAGGCCTCACTGGATGGCTTGCCCGTGCTGAGGCCTTCATTTTATAATATAAAAATATAATCCACATATTATTTAAAGAGAAAATAATAAATTTAAAAAAAAATAATACATTTAAAATTAAAAATACGAAATACATAATAATACATTTAAAATTAAAAAGTAATACAATGAAAATAATCTTTTGTGTTTGTGAGTGATGTGTGTTTATATTGGTTTTGTGTGTTACGTGTAGGTTTTATTTTTATTTTATGCTATGACATTTTGGTAATATTTTCTTTTTTGTTATTTAATCCATTTTGTAATTTTGTGTGTGAATTTATTTTTATTTTCCTCAATTTTAATTTCAAGTTTTACACTGTTGAAAGCTTTTATAGCATGGTATTGGTAGTGTCTTTGTCCAAAGCTTGAATTTATTGTCGGAGTTCTTATGTTTTCTTTGTACGCTTGTCTAACCGGTCTGTTAGTGTAATTTTGTGTATGTTGAAATTTTTTTTTTTTGTCAAAAATGTAGTTTAGTAGTGTTTTAACGTATAATTGGCGTATAACTAGTACGTCACAGCTGTTGAATATTTGGTCTATATCAGTCAGTCTATGTTTTTTTAGTATTACCTTTAAGATCGTTTTCTGTTCGGTTTCTATGTAATTGATAGCCGAGTTTGTTGCTCCTCCCCAAGCAATAATTCAATATTCTATTATTGATTGGCAAAATGCAAAATATATTGTTTTCAATTGTTTTATTTTATATATGTTTCTTATATTTAGGAAAATGTGTATTGTTTTGAGAAGTTTATTTGTGATTTGTTTGATGTGAGGTATCCATCTAAGGTTATGGTCAATTACGATTCCTAGATACTTTATTTTTTCTGTTTTTTCTAGAGGAGGGCAATCGCAGATGTTAGTGTTTAAACATTCGTGTATTTGTATGGTGTTTGTGTTGTTTTTTGGCTGTCCCGTGCTATTTATACTGTATGTTGTGAATTTTGTCTTTGATATGTTAAGTGTAAGTATGTTTGAGTCTAGCCATGTTTTCACTTGCGAGATTCCCAAATTCGCTATGTTATATACATTATTCCAATCCTTAGATTTGAAAAGTAAAACTGCGTCACCAGCAAAGCTAACTATTTCACCATCTATTTTCATGCTGCAAAGTTCATTTATGTAAATAGTAAAAATAACGGGCCCTAGTATGCTTCCTTGTGGAACTCCATATGTAATCGGCAGTGGTTTACTAGTATGGTTGTTAATTTTGACTTGTTGAGTTCAGTTACTGATATAACTTTTTAATAAATGAAGTTCCTTGCCTTTGATACCCATGTTTTCTAATGTTTTTAAAAGTGAATTGTGGCGGATTGAGTCCAAGGCTTTAGCCAAATCTAGATATATCGCCATGCATTTGTACCCTTGATCTAAGTTGCTATGTATATAATCTATTGTACATGCCAAAGCTTCTTTTGTGCCTATTTTGTCTCTAAATCCATATTGGTTATCCGAGATTAATTTGTTTCATTCTAGGTATTTTATAATATGGTTTTTTAATACTCTTTCGAAAATCTTTGAAAGCGAGTTTAACAGAGTGATTGGTCTATAGTTAGTTATTTCCATTTTGTCTCCGGATTTATTTTATTTATTTATTTATTCATTAATTCTAATACCTGGGCTCTAGTGGTCAAAAACTTCAACAATTCTTTTAACGTAGGTAGCTCACCTTCCAACATACATTGTTCCCATGTTTTACGAGAAAGTGTGTCTAATTTGGATGAAATTATATAGATGAGCAATGCGTCCCACTGGTCTACCTTAACTCCGATGTTTTGTAACGCTTTCAGATTAACATTCGTTTTGTCTATTAAATACCTCAACGCGACCGGGTCCACCTATTTCATTTCTTTTAATTGAAACAGCATATGGATATGTTTATGAACGGTAGCTCTTAAATTTGAGTATCTCTCCTGTAACAATTCCCAAGCCGAAGTATAATTTAATTCGGAGATTTCTAAATTGGCAATAACCTTCAAGGCATTTCCCTTCAGCGTGGATTGCAAATAAAAGAATTTCTGCACGTTGCTTAAAGAACTGTTGTTATGGACCAAGGCTTTAAAGTTTTCGACGAAGTTAACCCAATCTTTTTGATCGCCATTGAATTCGCGCAATTGTAAATGTTGCAATTTTATTTCCACTTTGCTTTGCTCTACCGAATCCATCGCCCCCTTAGCCGTTGCTAATACCGCGAAATATTGATTCTCAAACGCTTCCCTCTGGTTGGCGTTGTCGAGTTCGTTTGTTTCTTGTGATGATTCTATCTGTTCCTGAATTGTTTCGAAGTCATCCCAGAGCGATTTTATCCGGTCATATCGTAATTTGATTTCAATTGCTGATAATGTATTTATCGCCTCTGCAAAACGCGTCAATTTCCCCTTAATCACGCCCCTTTTAGACATTAACATCTTTAATTTCTCCATGTCTGTTGTTTCCGCACGACAATAATATTATTTATTTGCGACGCAAAAATTTATTTCCGTGAGTGCGTATTAAATTAATTTGACTAAGCCGTTTTAAAGATACAACAATGACAATAATCAAAATTTGTTCCTGAAATTGCTATTTATCTATCATGTGCACTTTTTATCCTGTGGGTAGTGAATTATTTTTTGAACACTGATTCTAATATTCAAAAACAATAAAATAACATGTTTTCAATACATGAGGCTTGACTAAATTTTGAAAGGAGCTGGAATATGATATAGGAGGCATTTATCTTACGTGACCTGAAGCGTAGTCTCGATTTCAATGATCATCCTCTTATTGCTTCCAGTCTGGCTTCCAATCTGATTTGTATCCTGGCAGCTGGTTCTTGTTTTTAATAATCCTTTGGTTATAATGCGGTTCGTAAGGACCATGTATATTTTTCTGGTTTATGGACTTTACTGGAAAACACTTGAGCGTATTTTGACTTTTTTATTTGAATCACAAAACATGCTTTTTATAATATCTACGTTGACAATAACAATTTTTTGATAACGGGCCCGACCCTTATACAGAAAAACACTGTTTACTGTAATAAATTTCTGAAGGAAAGAACACTTTTTTTACTGGGAACAGTCCCTTTATAGATTAAAAATACTAATCCATTGACACTTATTGACAGATTCGGACATACACAATGAAAAGAAGCAACTGCTTATCGACTTGTTAGAGCTCTAGAATGTTAGTGCAGATTCACACCATTTCTAATAATCAACTACTCAAACAATCCATAGATGGCGACTGTATCCAGAATTATTAAAAACTTATCATTACAAAATTAAACAGCAAGTAAAATGGTTTAATTTGGGTGGTCTTATGAAATTTTTCTACAAATTTAACCTATATTGTACGTGTAAGTTTGATTACACCCTGGTGTTTCAACTGTATATTTTCTTTGAGATTTTCATGGAAGTTCTTGGTCTTCTTTTCCATTGATTTACCATTGAGGTATATATCTCAACGTGTGGTACCAATTATTATATTAGAATAAAGAACTAGAATAAAAAATATTATTATGGCTTAAAATAATATTTTCATTTACATCAACTAAAGCTGATTCCGAATATATAAGTTTTATTATATATTATTATACGTAGAATTTATAAATCGTTATTTACAAGCGAATGAATTACCATCCCATTAAAACACGCCGTTTGGTTGGTATGACTGAACCTTGTGAGGGTTTGAACAATCACATAAATAAACTAAACGAATGTACTCCAAATTTTTTTTTGTTTAGACTAACGACATAAGATTTATTGACAGGCGGGCTTTGAAGTAAACACGTTCCCATGAGAAGGGAGAAAGAGGAGATCGCATGAGGCAGTCAGTGTTGGAACTTGAATATGTTGACAGCTCCGAGAAATCAATTCAAATCAGTAGTGATGTGTGAAATTACAGTTAATTAGTGAATTCAGATGGTGTTAAAAAGTATTGTTAAATATTGAATTAAAGTAAAATATTATTGAATCAGTGATGTGAAAATTATTGGACTTAGTGAGTATACAGTTAATGATAATAACAATAATAATAATTGGATAATTTGTAGAGCGCCGTTTTATGAAAAACCACCTCAGGGGCGCTAGGTGTTGTGCGATCGCGATTATGTTATAAAATTGTGTTAATTTAAACGTGATTTCGTATACGGTTCCAACTAAATTACTTGTCTTAAAAACATGGAAATAATAATAATAATGATTGCGTTTTAAAACAGAGTGAACGTATTTAAAGGCAGGAAGTGTTTAATCGGGCTAGGGAGGAATTAATATTTGGCGAGATGGCATTCTATCCACGGAGACCGTAAACCAGAGAATCAAACAAATCATAAACTGCGGGTTCGAATCCTGACAGAGATTAGGGAGATACAATTTTATTTACAGAATTATTTAATTACCCTTTTATGGGCTTAGGGAGGGGATCAAAAATTGAACAAATTGTAAGGATTTCGCTAAAAGGAGAAAATGACTAATGTAATGGAATGCCGGTAGGGAGGAGACCGTAAAACTAAACTGATTTAGCTATTTAGTGTGTAACCAGGTAAGCTTCACGCTGAGATTGGGAGATGACTAACTGGGTGAGTTTTTATATTATTTACTAAATTCCAGAGGACCCTTTAAAGGACGGATGCATCCGAACAACAGAAACCAAGTTTACAACTCCTGCCGCCCAAATTAATGTTTCAAAAAGGAATGTGCCAGACAATATTATCTATCAGCTGTGAGCGGTGGACGGGCCAACGACCTTTTCATATGTAGGCCGATAATATTTGTTTTAGGGGAACGCCTCGGACCGAGGGTCATATTGAGAATTTACCTACTGCCGATCTGTTATTCTTTTAAAAACTTTACGAATCAAATCGTGGCGTTGTCCCTGCGATAGGTATTGAATAGCCGACGAAAACATTAAATAGGTACATATTACAAATTAGGCCAAGCAATATAAACTCGCAGTATAAAAAACACCTATCTACAGAGTACCTACCAAAACACTGGCGTACCTTTTAAACAGCGATCACCACCAGCCGGGACAAGGCGCAGGTACAGTCAGTCGAAAGGGAAGTTTTGCCAGCGTATGACCGCCCGAATAGAAAGCGATCGGATGCATCCAAACAGAACAATAATGAATACCTTTCATCTGTTATTTGACTTTCAAATTTAATACTTTTCATCTATTGTTTGACTTTCTAATTTACAAATTGGGATAAACGAGAACAAATCTAGAGTCAAAAGGGGGAGATGGTAATCTCCGAAATAAAACTACCAACCGAACAACTTTTCTCAACAGGTCCCTTTCGAGAGGTAGGCAGTCTCATTAAATAAAATGCCAAAAATCAATACAACTATCCGTTTATACCTACCTGAGAGGATAGGTATTCAATAGAAGTTACCCATACCTAATACACGAGGGTGCTAGTAACCTCACAAAACAATTACTGGAACCAAATATTAAAATACAGACAGTCCTCATCCTAAATTTGGCATTTCGAGTAAACCTTACACATATCTCACATGATAATTGGCTGAATGGATAAGCACACAACTTGTCGATAGAAGCTGACTTAATGTCTACAAGATCGTCGTGTGTTACCTGTGTTATTGACCTAGAAAGGGATGTAAGTTCCCGACGACGAGGAATTCACAGCGTTTTCTGGAGGTGGCATGTAACTTAGGACCTTACGTGTCACATTTTCGCGACTAGATTCGTGACAAGGGATGTCATGGTTTTCCCCTTTTACATTCAGTAAAGTAGATTTTCCTGGAGGTGCAATGAGGTTGGGGCATTTCTGAAATTGGTGAGGAGACCTGGTTTTCTTTATTCTGGCGTGACGGTTGCCAACTTGGAACAAGGGGAGGCCAAGCGAAAGCTCGTCAGATCCGGCCAGTTCGGATATCCTGACACGCAGATATCGATTGCCTTGATCAAATTATCATCCATCAGATCCGTTTGGTAAAGAGGAGGAGCCAACTTAATTTGAACAAATTCATTCCCATTCCTCTCCCTTCCTTCCCAAAATATATACATGGATGGCGCCGACAACTAACACCATAAATTTATCGTATGTTTATCACACATATAAAACCTAACATTTTATTATACTCACACTATCCTACGACAGGTAGAATCACGTAGCTAGTTGGAGAGCAGGCGATTCAGAAAATGAGGTTTATGAAATGGCTTTAAAACACAGCGGTAATGGATTCAACTCACTCTATCTCAAAAGAACCGAGAGATACCACACACCTACATAGATAACTAGGTTCCTATACCGAGAAACAAAAAACCAACACAACGTTCGGTGAAACCTTTTTATACTGAACCGTCACGTGAAATGATTACTTTCAAGGTCGTAAAACACGTAGACAAACTAGGATGTTCACACTTGAAGGGATGTGAAATAAAGAGAGGAGCAAAGGCTTGTACAGACGGCAGGGAGGATATTCCTACCCTGGATATATACATAATCAAAGTCTTATGGAAAAGTTACCTATGGGACTTAAAGAAAATTTATCGTAGAAAGAGAAGAAAGAAAAGTTTGTAAAGTGCAGATCATTACAACCTGCAGTTTCATCACAACCAGTCTACGTGAGTAATATACATGGCCTACATTGTCTACAATATCCACATCAGGGTTGCCAATTCGTGAAGAATTCATTGAATTACAGGGAGGTGAGTGGTTTATTTATGGCAGGAAGTCTCTAAGATTTTCAAGAATTGAATTTTTTACAGGGAAAAAATGCGGGGATTCTGGATAATTCTTGATTATCCAACCATAACGAAAAATAATATTTAAGATAATTGTGGGATTACAATTTCGTTTTCGTTCGCATTAATTTTTCATAAAAATGTCTAATTTTAAAGCATGAACGAAAAAAGAAATCCAAAAATGACTAGATAATAAAAAAAAACAGTGGCAATTTCAGTAGAATTTTGTTTCATTTTGGAAGTAAAGGAACTTGTGGAGATTTTGTGGGGAATTTGAAAAACTCTGGATCTCTTCTAGGTATTTAAGAACGTATGCATTAATAATTCTATTTAATGCAAATTTTTAAACACCAGGTAATTCTTCAATCAGGTGCGTTTATGGATGCATTTTGAACTTTGATTCAGTACGATAACATTAGTGACGAGATGCTAACATTTTACCTAATGTTCTTCGATGTTAAAAGCGGGTAATCATAGGAATAAAAAAAGTTTCGACTCCCATATGACATACAGTGTCGCGCGCCGGTTAAAAAAACGTAAGATTTTGAGACTGGTCATCGGGTCATTAGTTCATAGATTGCATGGGTTTTTTGGAGACTAGAAAAATTAAAATTTAGAAAATTATTTGAACTATTAAAACTATACAAAAATACAGGTGTTTAAGTTAGAAGTTACAGCGTCCTTGAGGTGATTTCTCACGAAAACGGCACTATATAAATTAGCCAAATATTATAAGATCATTATTATTCATTTAAAAAAAATGTTCTGCAATTCGTAACGTATTTTGAATATAAATATTGTTATTATTCTTGGAGTTAAAGTTTAAAAATAGGTACATAATTTTATGACTAATGTTTAATTATAGTTTACATAAATTTTTTTTGTGGTAATTATGCGTAAGTAGGTGACGTGGCCAGACTCAAGTATCTGATTCACTTGATCGTGCATGTCTTCCTCGGGCGTCCCCGACTTCTTCTACCATTCACATTTTTCACATTTGCGTCATAAATGCTCCTTAAACTCCTTTTCTCGTTCATTCGCTCTACATGCCAAACCATCTAAGGGTCCTTTTCTCAATCTTACTCATTACGCTTATAAGAGCCTTGCATTCTTTGCGGATCTCCACATTTCATACACGATCGTACATGGTTTTACCACACATAAGCCTCAGGGATCTCATTTCTACAGCATTCAGTCTACTTTCCTTCTCACTGCCATACATCGGAGTAGATAAGAGCACTCCATTATGGACCACTAGCGTCACTTTTTTGACATTTTTTTCTTTTATTTATCGCCAACTGCATTCAGCCCTCCATTAATGGAGTTACCTGCATTTACCCTTCTTTCAATATCTCTGTCAGCCTTCCCATCTCTCGTAAACATACTTCCCAAATACACAAACTCATCCACCTGATCCGAGTGTTCACCATTCATAACTATAGTGCACACTGTTTTCGTACTCTCTCTTTCAAACACCATAACTTTAGACCAGGGTCGGCCCTGGCCAACGCGGGGCCTAGCGCAAATAAAACTTGGATGCCCCTTGTCAAAACTTGTAGACGCCTAGGTAGGTGATCACTGAAATCAATAATATTCTGTTTTGGAAACATAATCGGCGATGTGTTAGGACTGTAATGCTACGTATACATCTGCGAGCCGAACTGCCGAACTGAACCTCAACTTATGGGAAAGAAACGAAGCAACCGCAAATGTTTCGCAATTGATTCGTTCCTTTCCCGTAATTCGTGATACGGTTCACGTTTCGGTTTGCAAACGTATAAGTACCCTTAGGTAGTATCAGAGCCTTAGCGCCTTGAGAATTTTTGCCAGCAATTTGCCGGCCCTGCTTTAGACTTACTTACATTCATCATTAACTCATTCTTCAAACATACTTCGTTCATCCTAGAACCGAGAGACCGTAGATCTTTCGTATTGTTAGCAATCAGCACTGCATCATCAGGATACAACTGGCAACATACTTTGTCCATTTAAGGATAATGTAAATGAAGAATATATCTCGCAATTTAAATAGAAAGATGAAAAGCCTAGCTTTTCTAAGTCACCTGGTTAGGACAGGCCATGAGCCAAATGACGCATGGCGCTGTGTTAGGTATTATCAGCGCTATGGCTTCTTGGCTCCTTGTCGTCTTGGCAAAGGCGGCGCCCGGAACGGACTGCACAAATTGCGCCTACCCTGCACCTGGTGGTAGCTTGAACATTCGCTTTTTTGTTTAGAGAGAATCGCCTTAAGCCCTCAGTCTAATTTGATCGCTATTTTTCGTATAGGCTCATAGAAATAGTTGTGTATATTTTACTCTCATGGTTAGAAATATGACCTAAACGGTGTTAGAAAGAGAAAATACCATGCCTTATATTCAAATCTGGAAGTTTACCACAGAAGCATCAATATAAATATATATTTATATATGTATTTTTTTTAACGATGTATTATTTATTAAATAATTAATCAATTTACAGTATAATAGTATTACAGAGTATAATCAATAATGTTAACTAAAATAATTCATACAACTAGTTTTCACTGCTTTTGATTTTTTAATGTTCCTCTTCTATAGAAGCTGGCGCTTGTGTCTAGAAGAGTGGTGAGCATCAAGATTAACAATATTTAGTGTTTGTAATTATGAATATAAAAATTTATAATTAATTAAAAAGATAGTTTCATCATTTTGGTATTTTTACATTGAACTTATCTTTAATTTTAGACCACTTTGCCCTTAAATGGATAGAAAGCTACTTAACAGAGAGACCTGTAATTGTAAAATTAAACCAAACTTTTAGTACACCACTAACAAGTACATTTGGCATTCCTCAAGGCACGGTCCTCGGACCATTACTATTTCTAATGTATGTAAATGATATTTTCCAACAGAAAATCAAAGGTGAATTAATCTCTTATGCTGATGATACTGTATTATTAATAAAAGGTCAAACATGGGAACAAGTTAACAAACTTGCAAATGAATGTATTAATACCTTAAAATCATGGTTTGATAATAACCTACTCACACTTAATGCAAAAAAAAAACATATGTATTATTCTCACTACAAAAAATACCTAAACACAAAGTAAATATCATAATCCATGGTGAAAATTGTGACAATGTCAACTGTAAACTACTTAATCCTATTTGTACTGTAATCAACTCTTCTTCTGAAATTAAATATCTTGGTGTGATCATCGATGAAAATTTGAAATGGAAAAGCCATATTACGGAGTTAGTAAAGAGAATAAGGAAATGTTTATATATATTTGTTAGGTTAAGAAATATTTTAAATGTTAAAATACTAAAAAATGTGTATTATGCTCTTGTCCACTCCCTGCTTATCTACGGAATCATAGGTTGGGGAGGACAAAAACATAGGATAAAAACAACCTAAACTCAGTAAAAGTCTCGCAAAAAATTATCATAAAGGTAATACTTAAAAAAAACTGTACTTTTCCAACAAAATTGCTTTTTAAATTGTTTCCAGTACCAAATATTGATGATATATTTAAGCAAACTTCCATTATAAAAATGTGTAAAGAAAAAAATAACACAGAATATCAAGAATTTTACAAACTGATGAGAAATGGAAATCAATTTACTACGCCAATCTTTAAAACAACTCAAATGCAAAACCATTATATTTACCAAGCCATAAAAAAACTACAATAATCTCCCCTCCGAATTGCGCTATTACGAACCAACAAGAACAAATAAATAAAATCAAACTTTTTTTCCAAAAAAATTTATAGTAAAAAATATATATTTGTAGTAAAAAAATTATTAAAGTAAAAAATTTATAGTAAAAAATATATAGTAAAAAAAAATGTATTTTCATATATAGTTTACATTTAAGAATCTAAGTAAGAATCGTGGCTCCCTTATCAGATACAAGAGCTCCTCTTTTCTGATAAGGTATACATGACCAATTATGAACCTAAATATTATATTTTGCAAAATATGTATGTATTAATGTAACCCATATGATCTATATTAAAATAATAAAAAAATTGCTTTTAGTATGTGTTTATCGTTTTCTATTGTTCTGATATTTTCGGGTAGGCTTTGACGGCCGGCATAGTCCAGTGGTAACGCATTGGACTGCCATTCCGAAGGTCGCGGGTTCGAACCCGGCGCGCGCAAATAAATTTTATTTGATTAATTTGTGTTATTTCACAATTAATTAATTAAAATAATATATAGTATATTTGCGGCACGTTCCAGAGTGGAAGATACTACCAGTATCGCCCTGGTGTAAGACCACCATTCAGAATTGAAACGTTGCTCCAAATGGCTTTAGCCGTGTTTAGTGGCTAGATCTGAATAGCCAGGTACTTCCCCACCTTCCTCTTTCCCTTCCCCACTTACCTTCAGCCTCACAACATCCCCCAATTGGGGATGCCATAGTCTCACTGGCTCCAGACGGGAGCAGTTGGGACTCTTGTGAGGTATTCACTATAAAAAAAAGGCTGTTGAAGTATTTTTTCCCTAGAAATATGTAATGATGTTGAGCAAAAGTGGTGTTACATTTTAGTGTTGAAAATATATGTTTTTGACGAGTACGGCTTTCAATTAAAATGCTGTGTTTTTGTTTTTCTTTTATTCTTTGAGTTATTATGTTTTTTTGGACAAGATGATTAAATTTTAATACTTTAAATTTTTCAAAAATTAGGTGTGTTGGATAATTTCTTGGTTTTTTCAATGTTATTATATTAATATTATTATAATTAATATGTTCACCCATAAGAAACCAAAGGCTCCGACAGCAATTCTAGAAAAAATAAACAAAACTTCGTAAATTTTTTCAACAATTATTTTTGTAACAGAAAAAAAATGAGGTGAATATAATATTTAAAAAAATGAGGTGAATATAATATAAAAAAAGAGATGAATATAATATTTAAAAAATGTGGGTTTTTTTCGTTATTAGTAGTTTAAGTTCAGTTTTCAGACGAAAAAACGTAAAATGAGCCACGTTTAGGGTAAAGGGGTTCAACCCCCCCCCCCAGTCAAAAAGGGAAGTAGGAAAATACGGCAATATTATTGCACCATCTCCACAACGTGATGCAAATAATAAGTTGCCGTAAGTAGAGGTCTAAAAAACCTGTCTAATTAATACCCCCCCCCCCTACACCCTTGGCAGCCATCAATGCTAGCGATGAGACCTGATTCTGGGTAGTCATCGTTCGACCGGTTTGTATAGTTTATTTAACACTAAAATTTAAGTTGTCGCTACAGACGTTACGAGAAAACTTTAAGAAATAAACTTTAACGCTGTAAATAATACTTTCGCACACAGTGCATAATATATCGCACTTAAATATAATGTGGAGCCATTCATAAACGTGGCACGTGTTGCAAAGTTGCAAGGAATATGCCTTTGAATAGTTTAAAAATGCTTCGGAAATCACGTATTTTCCACAAATGTCTACTGCAACTTTTACTGCTCGTATTTATTGCCTTGTTTATTGCATTTATGGGGGCAAGTCTAGATCGATTGTACAAAAATTAAAATGTCCTTCATATCGCTACTTGTATTTTTTAATGTAGTTTATCCATGCTTCACTTAATCATACTTCAGACTTCGTTTAAAAACTACATAAAAAATCTGTAAAAATTGATAGCAGGTACCTACTTAAAACCGCATTTAAAAAAAAATAAAAATTGTATACATATATACATACATGTGAAACCGCAAACGAGTCAACTGCTCCCAACCGTCGTCCCCAATTAGCGTTTGTTATAAGGCTAAAGGTATTGGGGAAGGAGAGGAGATGGGAAAGAGGAAGATGGGGGAGTACCTGGATATTCAGATCTGGTCACCAAACACGGCAACGTTTCAATTATTAGTTGTGGTCCTACAACACGGCGATACTGAGAGTATCTTCCACTCTGGAACGTGCCGCAAATATACTATATATTATTTGAGTAATTTGTGAAATAACAGAGATTACTCAAACAAAATTTACGTGCACACGCCGGGATTTGAACCCGCGACCTCCAGTTTGCTAGTCGAGAGCCTTACCCCGGACGTTGTCAGATACTGATAGACTTTTTCACTTTTGATGACCATGATATGAATTTAAATCGATCAATGCCATTTTTATTTTTTGATAATCGAACGGTTGGCTGTTTTCGACCCGTTTTGGCTTTCGATTAGATTGTGTTCGAAAAATGTAGATGGTATTAAAAATATAACAAGAACATCCAAAAAATGCACATGGATTCTTACTGTTGTTATGGATTTCCTTTTCTATCGTTACACCATCGTGATAACTTGTTACTTCTCGACCGCTTTCGTATCTTATATCTCTAAACCATAACAATAACTAAACTACATCAATGCGAGACCTTTCTTCTTATAGAAAGGACCCTTGAATTGTTCCATGTACCTAATTCGGAGGGATGGAAATGGCTGGTGGCTCCCCCATGCCTAACCTTGGATATCCCGGATATATAATATTTGATATTAATATTTGACGGCCGGCATAGTCCAGTGGTAACGCATTGGACTGCCATTCCGAAGGTCGCGAAATAAATTTTATTTGATTGATTTGTGTTATTTCACAATTAATTAATTAAAATAATAAAATAGTATATTTGCAGCACGTTCCAGAGTGGAAGATACTACCAGTATCGCCCTGGTGTAAGACCACCATTCAGAATTGAAACGTTGCTCCAAATGGCTTTAGCCGTGTTTAGTGGCTAGATCTGAATAGCCAGGTACTTCCCCACCTTCCTCTTTCCTTCCCCACTTACCTCAGCCTCACAACATCCCCCAATCGGGGATGCCATAGTCTCACTGGCTCCAGACGGGAGCAGTTGGGACTCTTGTGAGGTATTCACTATAAAAAAAAATATATATATATACGTGTCATATCGGTCAGTTCATTGGTCAACAAACGCAGCACCAAAATGTGTTTTTTTTATATATTTTAATTTCTTATTTTCTCTTATTTAATAAATTATAGCAAAAAAATCATAAGATTCGTAAGTAGTTACCTATTTAATTGTAAATCTTATTATATTTTCGTAACACTTTTAATTTCAAAAATGGACTTTTACAATTTGTCCAGAAGAATGTCACATCCCAATGACAATAATTAATTTTTCAAACTTTCTTCATGAAGGTAGGTACCATAATATTGATTACTCTGATTTGACAGCTCGTAGTATTGACACACACATGTCAATTCTAGCGGGAAAAAAGGTAGTACCCAACACGGCCACCATCTTGAACCAGACAGATGAAATGAAATGTCGAACGGTCGATTTAAAACAGGATTTCACTCTTCTGCCAATCATAAAATAAATTATGAAATACGGCTGTGAGAAGCAACTCCAGAAGTAACTGTGTAACGGGAGGCTGGTCCTACTAAGACTTATCCTAGTAAAGAGCCTTATCTAAGCGATGGGTGCCCGACCCAAATCGGACAAGGGAAAGAAGAAGAGATAAATATTATAAATTTTTAAATATATATATATTTATACATATATTATTTTGAAGATTATCAAAATGACGCTATTCGATGATTTGACAGCTATCAATTTATATTTAACAGGAAATAATTTTGAAGAAGTTATGCTTAAAATACAATACGACATGGATCAACTATTTATGTGTGTAACGTGTTCTATTAAACGTAAATGAACTGTAAATCAAATCCACAATAAATACGAGAGTAAAGAGTTCATTCAATTGGTTTTGAATAAATCACGGAAACAAAGTGGAATGAAGGAACAGCCTACCTTGAATCCCAAGAATCCCGACAATAGGGCTCTCGACGAACTTGCACTGTTCAGGGGGTGAAATTTCCTCCAAAACGAGATAATCTTTAATATGATTTTGATATTTGCAAACCGAGCAAAAAGCATGTGAATAATACGACGAGGACACTACGATTGCATCTTCTTGCTACACGACACGAATTCGAATGTTGTACTTGCGACAATTTACAATGCAACAAAAAATCTTCTTTTTTCAAGTGTGGGTAACGCTGTTTTTAAGGAAGGAAATGGATAGTAGGTATGACAGAAGGTATATGATGGGGAAAATGGTAGATATTATCCAAAACTGTTTCAATTCTAAACAATGTGGTTAAAGATAAACAAATTCAAACTAAATGTAAGAAAAAGTAAATACATGGCAATAGGTAAAAAAATCAATGGACTTATCATAGACAACGAAGAAATAGAGGAGGTAGATGAAAATACTTGGGCATTATAATAGACAATCGACTCAAATTTAACTCTTACTTTGAATTATTAGCTTATAAAACGTCAAAAGGGTATTTTTTAAAAGAAGAATAAGGAATAAATTAGATGTAAATACAAATAAATTAGTTTATAATAGTATAGTAGCATCTCATTTAAATTACTGCTCTAGTGTCCCTTTCTTGTGCAATCAAACACATACAAAGAAATATGCAAATAATTCAAAATAGAGACATTAGAGCAGTATTGAACTGTTGTAGGTATTCTAAGATAATTATTATGCTGAAAAAACTAGGAATGTTAAGTGTGAGACAGCGAATAATTTACAATACGCTAATATTTATATTGAAGCTAAAAAATAAGATGCTCCCGAAAAACGTGTTTAAAAATGTAATTTTTTTTTTCGCAATACATGGCTACCCCACGAGAAATTGTGGAGACTTCCATAAACAAATTTGTCGAGAACCCAAAATAATCTCTATTTTAGAGGATTTTTAATGAACTACCGACAGTGATGTTAAAGAAGCTAATAACCTTGCTGCATTTCGTGGGTTATGCCTAAATACTATAAAGAATATGTTTAAGATGCATTATAAAGTGTCCTTAATGTCATAGACATAAGTTGTTAAAAGGTTTATACTAGATATATAAATGTAATTTTTTACAACTAAATAAAAACATACAAAAATGTGACGAGAGTTGGAAACAACCCATCCTAAACAATCATTTCATCATTGTTTATTATTTGTTCCGATCTTATATATTTATGTAAGATTTGTATAGATAAATCAGAATAATATTTAATTTCGTTTTCCGACAGTTTCTTACCAATGCTACAAAATACAGTGGGGAAGAGAAACAGTGGGAAGATTTGGAATTGAGTTTTATGCTTCAGTTATGACAAATGTGCAGACTGTATCCACTCTATTTTTATAACTAAATTATCGCTTAACGACGTCCATAACTTTAAAACGTTTCACTTAGAGTAAAACAAATCATTCGTAAAAATGCAATACGTAAATATCTACCTATTTATTTATTTATTAACGTCCTTTTTCGGGGCTTTTACATAAGAATATTAAGAAATATACACTATTTATTGTACATAACTGAATTGCTTCATTAAAAATATTTTATATTTGTTTAAAGATAAATTGAAGATGTCCTGGTATGATGACTTGGTATAATTGTTTCCCTCTATTAGTTATTCTGGGCAAATGGGAATACATATGGTAGTTAGTCCCAGAATTTCTGCACTGAAATAAATCCTGACTTCTAGTATTAAGTTGTGGAATCCGAAAGCTTATCAATTCTAGCAATACCAGACTATCAACTAAATCATTTAGAATTTTATACAGAAATACCAAGTCAGTGAAAATTCTTCTGTCTGACAATTTGAGCACATAATTTAACAGAGTGTAGTAGTTCAACATAATTGCTGGAATACCCATTTTAAAATTTATAAAATATGTCCATCACGACAACTGCGAAGTAACTTCTGTGCAGTTTAGGGAATTTTTGCTTTGCAATAAAATCTAAATAAATTGAATTTTTCTGAACGTATCCAAAAACTGAAAACTGTTTCTGAAGGTTGATGAAATACGGTCACAAAATTTATTTTTTAGAAATAAACACGTTTTTTTTTTTAATTTTTCAAATTTTGAACACTGTATTAAAAAACTTTAAATGACTTACTTTACGTTTTTTGTAACTAAAATTACTGATAACTAAAAATATCTTAAAGCGTACTTATTTTATTAGACAAATAATGAACTACATACATTACTGTTACATCATTTGTTTGTCGTTTCATATAAAATTAATCAATTGAAAACTCGCGAAGTCTCATAAGTGTTTTTTTTTCAAATTGTTGCAGCGCAAGGCGCTGATAATACTTAACATCTAACAGTGCTTGAGATTATTTTTCATAAAAATTCAAATTATCCGAATATAATTGATAACAGTGATCACCTAGGTAGGTAGGCGTCTACTGGTTTTGACAAGGAGCGTCAACATTTTAATTCTACTGTGAATAACTTCTAGATTTGAATATAAAGCGTGGTATTTTATCTTTCTTTCATCGTTAAGATCATATTTCTCACCACAAAAGTAAGGGAGACACAACTATTTCTATGAGACCATAATATGAGTTTTCCCAAAACCGAACAAATCAGCTCGAAGGATTAACTAAATTATAAGACCCAGACCCAGATCTAAAATGACCACTTAATCATTATAATAAAATAATATATTATTATGGTACTTGGTGCCTAAACAATAGTTATCTATTATTGCTTCACCAAATAAAGTGTGGCCAAAATAATGTATAAACATATTCTTAAAAAAGTTTGGCGGCGTTTGTTTGATTTATACAAATCAACAGTTTTATTCCGAAATTAATGAAATTTTGCACACTTGATTTTCAAAACAAGAGAAACTTTACTATCCACAACTGATTTCGAAAAAAACTGTGGAAAGCATAGAAAACGCCGGGCACTGTAGGTTATACATAATAAAGTTTGGGACTAAGTATTTTAATAATATTATATATGAATAAAATTATATATGATATTCATCTGTAAAGTAAGATTTAGAAGATGAAAACAGCAGTGGATAAGTTAATACCGATGAAGAAAGATTATCATAAAAGACACAAATAAATGGTATTCGAAATCCTCATGCCAACTGCAAAAAAAATGCAGCGTGTAAAGCTTGTGAACTACAAATTACAGAAAATTTATGGGACATTATAAAAAACTAAGAAATATTTGTCGTAAAGAAATCAAACTTAAAAACATATATTAAAGCGATAAAATTAACTTTTCACAAAATAATCCGAGAAAAATGTGGAGGAATTTATAATCTTTAAACAGGGACAAAGAAGTAAAGAAGTTTAATTTCCGGATGGGATTGAAGATGATGCTAATAAAGTAGGATACAAATTTAATACAATTTTTGTACTCAGCGTGGAAGACTTAAGTAAAAGCATACCAGTACTCCAAAGTAGGTACTCTTCGAACAGCTGAACAAAGAGAACATACAAACTTCTTAGAAGTAAAAATTTAATAATTAATATACAAAGAAAACCATTTATTCAATGAAGTCAAAATCGTCATCGGACGGAATAACAATTAATATAATAAAAATTGCACAGGAGATCGCTTAGTGCAGTGATTCTTAAGACGAGACAATACCCTAAAATGAACACAAAATCTCAACGGCGTAAGTGTAGCAGCCGTGTACAAAATATGCGATGCGTGGTTCTGTGCATTGGACAGACCTGCGGCTGAATTTTCCCCATCAAATCTCTAAAATAAAGTGGGAATATTAACGACATAAGTGATCAACTCGTGTAAAACAATATTCGGAACGCGGCCCGGCGTAATGGATGGACCTACGGTCGACTTTGCCCTAGTAGGACTAGAAAATCGATCTTTTCGTGGGGTTTATTTTAATTATTTCTGATGAACGTATTACTAAAATCTCAAATGTTTCTAGACGGGTCCTACTGGAAGTTACTAATTCATCGTATAGAAAAAAAATCATTTTTAGGTAAAATATTAAGTTGTTTAATAGTTTAGGTAAAATGAATTGTTTTCATAGAAAAATATTTTTGTATGGAAAAAAAACAATGAGATTTCGAAAAAAGTTAATTGTATTTTTTACTTCAACCATCATGTGGAATCACCTCCCGAAGTTAGTGTACTTTACCCCGGACACCCTGTACACATGGTGTCCGGAAACTAGTAGTACCTATAGATGGAAAACTGGTGAATCACGTAGAACCATTTTTAAAGTATGTATTAATCAATTTTTTTAAGCTTATTTTTTTCGACAGTTAATTGTACCTTTAAAGGTTAAAAACTTTGGGGCTGGATCTACGCTACGACTCACTCGAAAACTAAAGCTCAAAATTAAAAAAAAAAAACAATAAATGCAGAAAAACCACTAGTTTCTAGACACCATGGGTAATAAGAAAATAATTCAGCTGTAGCATTGCGTTTAAAAAGAGTTAAATTATTAACTTTTGAAACATCTCGATTACTCCATATAATTTTTAAGCGTTTTGAACGGTGCAGCAACATTTTTTTTGACATTCAGTGTGTGGGAACAATTCTACTATAAGTTCTTTGAAAAAGACGTTATACCCGTTTCTCTCAGAAATAAAAGAAATTCACTTAAATAAAAAAAATAAGCCAAAAATAAACTAAAGACTTCAATTTTCACACAATTAAGCAACCCTATTACTTGTTCCCGAGTTTCCACCCGTTGGCCTTTATTGATTGCGTTTTATGCGTAGACCCGTGGACCCGTAGATCCGTAGACCCGTAGGCCCATAGACCCGTAGACCGTAGGTCCTGGGTTGTCGAATGTTTGTAAGGAAAATGCTAAAAATCAACACTACAGAACTAAAATGGATGAATCCAATATAATAACAATAGGCAATATTATTAATAAATCGAAAAAAAATAGAAAATTTAACCTCGAAGGGCAAACTGAATTAAATGTAAGATATTAAGTGAATATAAATGAAATCATGGAAATCAACAAATATATGATCTTCTATAATTGCAAAATTACTTTATGGCGTAATTTTGAATTAGTAATTTTAATTTTTAATAAAGGATATAAAGATGTTTCAAAACCAATGGCGGTTTTCTCTAGAGTGTGTTGTTGTTTTTAATAGGGGTTTGTGCGGTGAACCCCTATTAAAAAGTTGAGGAAAAATATTTATTTAAGACAAACTTGCATTATATCAGCACATTATAAACAGTACGCCAAAAAAATTCTGCCTTTAAAATCCACGCAACCGAAAATCCGGACGAGGATCAACCCGATATTCCCATTTTGTGCGTTATACAAGTATACTGAAATTAATATATAATAAAGAATAGTTAAATAAATAAATGCTTTATTAACTTCGGTTTTAGTAATTTAAATACATAGTTGTTAATTTTCATTTAATTTAACCATATTACGAGTTCTCATTCTCGTACGTTAGGAAGCAGAGCTGAATTAGTGTTTTTTTGGCGGTTTACAGCTGTTGGATCTTTGATTAAATAATATAATTGATGATTTAATACAATATTTCTCACCACAAATACACACCACTATTTAATCAAAATAATCGACTTTTTTCGAAACCAATAGTTTCTTCGTCAGAATGTCAGGATAAACGAATACTGAAAATGAATAAAGATAATAGTATACAAAAAAATATTACAATGAGCATTAATTAATAACAAAACATTTATAAATTAAAACAACAGAATCAGCTAAATGAATTTGTTTCCAAGTTATGAGTTTGTCATTAAATAATTTGCTCACTGGGTAAAAGTATGAAGTGTGGAAATAAAAGGAAAACAAAAAGTAATTATCATTTTATGTCAAGAGATGTCGCTAGTCTCAACATTCCACGGCGGGAAATATCCGTCCACAGACAAATGCCCTGTTTCCCATTTGTAAATTCATAGAGAATAATATTTTTATTTTTATTGCACATGTCTCCCAGGTAATAAAATGGGGAGAATTTGAATATTCAAATTTAAAAAAGGAATTCTAGTGCGATTGTTTTATTACAATTTGTGGGTGACCTAATATAATACGCGTGAAATATAATATTATATTTTCTATGTTAAATACTAACGGTGCATTTACTTTTTTTTTTTTTATGAGACACCTCACAAGAGTGTCCCTGCTTGTGCAGTGTACAGACAGGGGAACTATGTCACCACCCGGTTGGGCGGCGTTGTGAGGCGGAATAAGGTAGGGGCTGTAGGAAGGGATTTGTTAATGCGGGCCTTGAAGAGGCTCGGATTATAGGAGGGAGGAAAAACAGATGCCGGTAGCTCGTTCCACATACGAGCCGACTTACACAAAAACGAGTCGTAAAAACGGCCCGTTCTCATGAAGCCAACGTCAACCGTGAACGGGTTTTCAGTTCGTGTCCGTCGAGTTTCGCGCACGTGCACCGGTGCATCAGGAATCAATGCTGCTAGCTCCTTGGAGCAGGCTCCATTGAAATACATGTAGAACAGACACAGCATGCCTACATTGCGCCTATGCATTAGAGAAGGCAATCGGTCTGTTAACAACGGATTGTCAATCAGACGGATCGCTCTCCTTTGCACAGATTCAAGCAGGTTTATTAAGTATTTTGGGGCACCAGCCCAAAGGTGGCTCCCAAATTCAATAGTTGGGCGGACTTGAGACTTGTACAGGGTCAGCAGCTGGTCACTGTTGAAGAATCTCCTAGCCCTGTACAAGACGCCCAACCTTTTGGAGGCCTGATTTACTCGGGCTTCTATGGATCCCCGATACTTGAGCTGGTCTGATATAGTAACTCCAAGCATTTCAATGGAGTCTTTATTGGGGAGAGTGCTCCCATCAAATTGCACCAGACAGTCATTGATCTCCCTCTTTGCCGAAATCAGACACGCTTGGGTTTTTGAGACGTTGAAACTGACCAAGTTGGCCTTACCCCAGGCACGAACCATCTCGAAGTGGTGGTCAATTTTTTGCTTCAAAACTTCCCGAGCTGTTCGAACATCATAGGTGGAAGGGGGCCTGTCAAAAAGATAACCCTCGTGAACGGTGCTGTCATCAGCGTAGCAGTGAATTGGTGCACATTCAACGAGATCGTTGATGTGCAATAAAAACAGCGTCGGAGACAGCACAGATCCTTGTGGCACCCCCGCATTGATTTGGTACGGTGAGGAAGAAGAGCCGTCAACCACGGTTTGAATTGTTCTTCCCCTCAGAAAGTCCGCAATCCAACTGTGCAGGGTTGGGTGGATCCCATACGATGGTAACTTCCCGATAAGCGCCCGGTTCCAGACTCTGTCAAAGGCTTTGGAGATATCCAACCCAACGGTTTGAGTTTCACCAAAACGTTCCATGTACCGCCCTCAAATATGCGTCACATATCCGAGTAGATCGCCACACGATCGGTTTCGACGAAATCCATATTGCCGATCGCTTAGGATATTGTTATTCTCGAGATATGTGAGCAATTTGTTGTTAACCACCCTTTCTAATACCTTCGAGAGTATGGAAGTGATGGCTATGGGGCGGTAGTTAGAAGGGTCGGAGCGGTCCCCCTTTTTGGGATTGGGTGGACGATTGCCTTTTTCCAAAGATCTGGCACCTTTTCACCTTTGAGAGAGAGCCTAAATAATTTTGCGAGCACTGGAGTCATTTCTGCAGAACACCTCTTGAGGACCAAGGCAGGTATTCCGTCCGGCCCACTGGCTTTGTCGACTTTCAGCTCGTTCAAGACTCGGAGAACCTCTCTGTTCCGGATCTTCGGTTCCTCCATTTGAAAATCGCAGTGTGGAATGGAAGGGGGAGTCTTTTTTTTTCAAAATAATGGAAATATTTGTAGTGCATTACATATTAAAAAAATAATAAACATTATTTAGAGAAAAAAGCTAAGATAGTTATAATGTGTTCTAAAACAATCATTCGGAAAACACAGACGGTGTGCAAAAATATAATTTTTACCAAATATCACCTACTTAAGTCTCCTGGGCAAAATCGTAATTAAAAATCTTGATAAATGTCCTTCTGAAAAACAAATGTGTTCTAAAACAATCATTCGGAAAACACAGACGGTGTGCAAAAATATAATTTTTACCAAATATCACCTACTTAAGTATACTCCTGGGCAAAATCGTAATTAAAAATCTTGATAAATGTCCTTCTGAAAAACAAATATCCAAATAATAATTTAAAAACATGTAGGTGTTAGAGGTGGGTCCTATGAGTACATTTCATTACTGGGTACAATGAGTACAGGTACAACGAAATACCTGGTAAAAATACCGGTGACAAAATACTCAAAAGTTTTTAATACCGACCTGAGTATTGATACGTACTTATATGAGATATGTACTTCCCCACAAAATATTTCAAATCCATGGAGGGGGAGGGTTGTTATGAAACTTCAGTGAAAAACTTTTCCCCACAGTAAAAAAATCATATGTGATTCCCCACAATATACGGAATTCCCTGTTGAAAAATTCCCCACATTTTGGCGATCACAAAAATTCATTATAAAAAGTACCAATCAAAAATATCAATATCAGGAATACCCATCAAAAATACCTACTAAAAATACCCATCAAAAATATCTACTAAAAATATCCACCAAGAATACCCATCAAAAATACCCATCAAAAATATACATCAAAAATACCTGAAAATACCCATTCTTTTACTGGGTACGATAAATACGCCTCACCTCTAGTAGGTGTATGTAGTTCAAGGTTCATAGAAAAAGTAGGTATAAGCATAGGCTTCCGGAGTAATGAGCATGCCAAAAAATCCTGCGAGTGTCTAGGATAGGATTTCCTATTACAAATTCTCCAAGAATCGAGGATCCGTACAGTACTCTCGACTGGCGTACAAAGAATGAGTACTTCTCCTGATTCGCCTTCCCAGGCTCTGTTCTAGTTCGTAGGTTTCGCAGTCCAGTCCAGTGTCAGCAACATTGCCATAATTGTCAATTGAATAAGTACTGGAGGTGTCACAGACCGAAACCATATAAATCGAATAGAAGGGGCCACACACCACGTTACCAATAATTTATGTAACAGTATGGAAATCAATCCAAGTCGTCCGCTTGCAAGCCAGCCCGCCACAGGCCACAGACTCTCTTCTTTATATTAATAAAAATAGATAATAGATGGTCCACTACATGTCTTAGACCTAAACTATTCAAATATGAATGGCATTGAAGCCAAATCTAGGGTGAATGGAAATTGCCTGGCATCCATCTTGTATGACAAACTTTTAAAATGATTTGTATTCAAAGTACAATTTTGTATCCAAATCTTTTCAAAGATGATAATGAACTATTATAATTTTATGATTTTTGGGCATTTGATGAGACAAGGAAAGGGAGATGTCTTTAAAGAATTTATGTAGGTTTTGGAATTTTTTCATACATCTTTCCCCTCGCCCTAGTGTTCTGCAATAGCTCCGTCCACGGTTTTTTAAGTTTATGGGTCCACTACGGGCCGAAACTAGAGTATCTACCACTTATCCACATGGCATCGTTGAAGTTTGAATTTTAACAATCTAGCATCAAAATTCTAATAAGATAATTTTGTCGATAAACTCCAAGTACGAGCAAACATGCTTTATGAAACGGAGGGATAATTAAAACGTTTTGACGTATTATTATTCTCGGATTTTCCCAAGACGCCTCATGGGATTAGGTCGCCATGGCGACCGCCCAGCGTCCCGGCGGCGCCGGTCAGTCGTCCCCTGCCCCCGACCCCCTGGGCCGCAGAGAAAGTAGTCGCTGCGCCCTGCACCCTGCATCCCGTAGCGCAGACACTAGAGAGTTATGCTTGAAATTTTCTGGAACGCTTTACGAGAAACTTTTCTACACGCTTCTGGTAATTTTTGCAGTTTCTGTATGCTTATTTTTTTTGTATTATAAAGTCTAGTCTTATTACACGCAAACAAAGCCGCAGATACGCATGATAGTAACTCGCTCAAAAGCTTGCTAGTAGTGATCTTCGACGTGCCAGTGGCATGTGTATCGTATCGCTGTTATTTTTTTTGCTAGTATGCGGTAGTTTGTATGCCATTTGATCGCACGGAGTTTGATTTTTCGTTAGCCAGTAGCTAGAAGAGTGAGCAAGTGCGTGCGCTGTGTTGGTGCATTTTGCATAAAAATACTGAACTTCATTATTCACCATCGCAGCTACCAGTATTGCGGAATAAAGGTTCGCTACATTATAGAAATAAATTGCAGTTAGTTTCTTATTTTTCTAGCGTGTGTACACTGACCTGCAAGCACGCGCGAAGATAGCATGCCAACTACTCGCCAAAATCATGCTTTTAACTGGCATGTTTATCCGCAGATTTAATAAAAATAGATTTTGTACTAGCGAATGTTGACCGAGCAAGACCGAGTTGTTTGGCGGTCCGTCCTCTCTGCCTACCCCTGCGGGGAAACGACGTGATGGTAAGTTAGTTAGTTAGAGTGCATAACGGTAGGTATTAATTTTCCTTTCCCAAATTTAAAAAAATCGAACCAAATTTGAAGAGCATTCCCGTATCACGAAGATCCGATTCGGTAGTTTTAGTTACAGCATTGGGAGTGTTGGAGGTCAATTGGAGATATAAAAGTGGAACCTTTTTTTTCGCTTCATGCTTCATCTAAATATAACATGACTCAGCGTAAGTTTCGTCTTTTTTTTGACTAAACAAATAGATATTAAATTTAATGTGTACACGTGTTATTATACATAATATGTGGTGTGAGGTCGATGTTATTTCCTAGCTTTACTAGGCAGGTAGCCTGTTCTAAGGAACCAAATGCAAAAAACCTAAATGTTTTTATTAAAACTATCTAATTTAAGTTAATACTAGGTGTGTCGTTAAGAATAACTATGTATAATTTTAAGTGACATTATTTAAGAGATTTTAGTCTACCTAGTCTACCTTAGCCAATCAGCCATTTAGTTATTACTGGAGCGATATAGTAGGATATTTAGAATATTTAATTCTTGGGTGATTTTCTTATATAATTTCGATCCCAGATATGCATACGTCTTTTGATGCTTTGCTGTATTACTCATATGGTCCATGAGATCCTTTCCGGTGTGCCTTCGTATAATATCTTTAAAATCAATTTTATTAAGATTTTCTTGGTGTTTGACTTCTTATTTTATTTCTTTACTGTGTATGACATGACATTTTTTCTACAATTCAATATCTTTCATGTCTTTTATTTTTGATATTGACCAGAGTTTTTATCCACTGAAAGTACTACACACTAGTACACGCTTTGTCTTTGACTCTGTTGCAGTACAATTATCTGCCCCATTCACGACATATTTTTAATTATAGTATTCTCTATATTCAACTATTTTACTTGTCTATATTCAATTAATTATAGTATTCTCTCTCTCTCTATATATATATATATAACCTACCTTTAATAACCTACCTGATAATATCAGAAAAATCAAAGACGACAAAACCCTACTCTAAGCGATCAAAGAACATTTCAAGGTAAAAAATCAAAATAACGAAATTCGTCAATTAAATAATGTAACGTTATAAATCGTTAAATTGTACATTGTTGAATGTTGTTAATGTAACGTTATAAATCGTTAAATTGTACATTGTTGATATACACTTATATTTTTAATATTCTTAACTCCTTATTAATAAGAATACTTACATAAATAATGTTCATCTCGATACTCAACATCTCTTTTAAACACAAGCGTCTGCTTCCATAAAAGAGAAACATCAAAAAAATTGTGTTTACTAATTTTTATATATCATTATTGTTAGCAAATATTATTATACATTGTAAACTGTTTAATTATTACATAATAAAAAATAAAATATATATTAGTTTACTTCTTAATTTAAATTGTATATTATAAACCTGTTCTGTTGATTTATATTATTACTTTTAAAACTGGTATATTTATTTTTATCTCTTTTTGTATATTATTTACATCTAAATGGAAAATTATATGTATTATGTTCATTTTTTAAGTTTTTAGTTATTTATTTTGTTGTTTTTTATAGTATTTTCTACATTCAATTAGTTATAGTGTTATCTAAATTCAATTAACATTATAAGTATTATCTATATTCAATTAATATTAGTAGTATTATTTATATTCAATTAATTATAGCATTCTCTTTATACAATTATTTTTATAAATTAAAAAAATAAACGAGTAGTATGGCCTCATGATGAAAATGAAATTGCAGCCTGAAATGTAAGTATACCGCACAAGATTCCCAACTGCTCCCAACCGTCTAGATCCAGGATCTATGACATCCCCGATCGTAGTTTGTTGTGAGTCTGAAGGTAGTGGAAAGAGGGAGGATATGGGGGGGGAGGAAGGTGGGGAAGTCTCTGGCTATTCAAATCTGGTCACCAAACATGGCTAGAGCTATTTCAAGCAATGTTTCAATTCTGAATGGTAGTTATATAGCTGGACGATACTGAGAGTATCTTTCATTCTGGAACGTGCCGCAAATATACTATATATATAATTTTTAATAAATACATCGTGAAATAACAGAAATTCATCAAATAAAATTCGACCTTCGGATTGCTTGTCATAAGCAATGTCCCTCGACCACTGTTCTAGATAATTCATAAAATATTAAAAACTGATATTTTAAAATCAAACAAATATTGGTTCACAATCCATAAGATTTCCGCTGATAACAGATTGTTTTTTGCTTTTGAGCTGATAGATTTATTTCTTCGCCGTTGATACTATCTATATTATTGCCAAAACCAACAACTAGGGGTATATCGACTTTCTTTGAATCACTCAATGGGAACGGTCTCCCGGGGATAGGTTTGTAGATGGAATACAGCACTTGTAGATATATACCCTACCAAAACCTACCAACCCCTACCGTGATAAGGAATGCAACAGGGTGGTTACTTTGCTTAGGACCTACTCCCTCGTGGCTTCTACTAGATACATATTTACAGTACTTGCTTTATAATTGTGCGATGTGTTCGACAAAATTTAAGCAATAGACAGCTTACTCTAAGGTCAGCAGATCTAGATGTTAGTGATCGTCTAATCGAAATTTCTAGGTCAAATCGAGCCGTTTACTTGAAAGCCTTTTTCGTGTAACAAGCCCGCTCATCTGGAATAGACTTACTAATCTCCAGAAATTGACTGAATTTAAACGGGCTTTAAAAACAAAATTATTTAAAAAATCTTACCATTCATAAATCTTAATTTCTTTTCAATATTTTATAATAAGCCATATACTCAAACTTTCGGTAATTGCTTGGTTTCGGTTGCCTCGTTATCGTACCTTTTTTAAATGTCTGCTCAGAAGATTCTCATTTCTGAGCAGAATCTGCGTCCTGTTTTATATTATGTTTTAGTTTTAATGTACCAGTTTTGTCATGCTGTTATTGTTATTCTAAGCTTTGTCATCACATTGTATAAACAGTATATTTAGTGTCATAATATTATATCTGTATTGGGTAAGTCACACTGTAGAAATAATTTTAAGAACATTACCACTAATACTAAATTACCGTTTTTAAGTTTGTTAAGTAAAGCACACTTGAAGTGAAATGATACTAAAGTGCGCTATATAAATGGCATGTTATTATTATTATTATCGGTAGTGATAACGTTGTTGTCACTTTGGTTAAAAAACTGCAATTAGACTTTTCTACTTCCGCAAATATACATTTAACTTTTGATGACATCTAGGACAGTGCGGTAAGCAAATCGACTCATATGCAGAGTTCAAAGCTTTTAAAATCTCACTTTGGCACCAAAAATAGGGTATCAGCAATAATTTCAAATAAATTAGATTTATTCCAAGGAAGCAAATACTTTGTGGTGTGACATTATATATTAAATGAAAAAAGACAATTTGTAATAAACAACTTTTATTTTTGAATTAACAAAGATCGCCGACCGGGTTTCGCTTTTCCCAAACTTCGTCAGGGCTTATTATTAATTGCAATTAGTATTAGTTAATAATAAACCCTGACGAAGCTTGGGAAAAGCGAAACCTGGTTGGCGATCTTTATTAATTCAGGAATAAAAGTGGTGTAATTACATATTGTGTTTTTCATTTAATATTAAATTTAGTTTAATCGATTACGTTTGTTATATGTACATACATATAGGTACCTCAACCAAACATTATGTACAGGTTTTATTTCTTAAAAACAGGTTAATGCTATTTCAGCGAAGTTTTAAAAAATACACATCAAAATTTTAATTAAATTGAAATAACCGATCTAACTTTCTTTCCGTAAAATAAAAGTTTAGTAAATATAAATGAAAACACTTCACAATACTTCAATGTTAAACAAATCTAAATTATGCCGATGTGTAGGTAAAAAAAAATGATTCACTTAGTTTTAGAGCTTCATTTCGATATTAATCAGCACTTGCGCTTAAATATACGACAAGATTCACTCATTGAAAGTTAAATGTTTTTGAATTTACCAACATTTGAATTGCATAAATTGACAAGACATATATAATTGCACGTGCAATTTATGTATTTGCTAATTAGTACTAATTGATCTAAGCTAAAATACTTTGATCAAAGTGTTTCTTCCCACTTATCAAAATACGACTAATTATCTGTAAGATGCATTACGCTGGCTTAGGGTAAAGCGATTTACTAGACAAACTTCCCCCCGGTTCATGCGCTAAAAGTTTCTATTTGATTTGGGACAAGAAATAGACAAGCAACGAAGACATATATCCACCTGGATTACGCCAGAGACGGTGAAATTGCTCGTGAATCATAAATGATATACTGATAAGCGTGTAGGTACTACCTATATATTCCCCTTCGTCGTCTTTCTGAGGAAAGGAACTATCAAGGAGAAGTAAGTGTACAGTGTACAGTACATGGTACAATGTACATAGAAGACAACTTGCTAGAGTGTATTGGGAAATGCCACTCAAAGGAAATCAGTGAAGATTTTGCTTGATGTTTTCAGACCACATTTTATTTATTCCGGGTTGTTTTGTTGTTGACATATTATTTCGTGATAAATGTACTTTTTAGAATAGATAATACTTAATATATATATTCATAGATACTTACAGCCTTACTAAAAAACGTGGGGTAAATATTACGCGGCGCATAAGGACAGAAGAGTGAAAAACCCAAGCGTTTGCTTGGTTAAAACGGTCTTACACCAGGCTCCAGGCCGGCTTTACCACACCAATGTTGAATGGGCATGTAAGAATCTAATTAGTGAGACGTATATATTTAAATATGAATGTAATAATTAATTATTACACTATGTTTGCTTCACTCAAATGTAATTTTTTAACCTCGATACAGGTTTAGTCATAGTGAGTTTGTTTTCTATGAGAAAAAACAAGATTTATATATAGTGAGATGCAAAAATAAATTAATGTTTAATGTATATATTTAAACGATTGAGTAAAATAGTAAATATATAAACCACGAATCTTGTTTACGATGCACTAGTTCATTTATCCATTTCCTGTAGAATAATTGATTGGGGTAGAACCATGGTAGAACCTACGATAATCGTATAGAAATTGGGCAAAAATCAATTAACAAGATTATGTTTAATAAAACCGAATCTTACCCCTTCAAACAATTGATCGAAGAAATTAATAATTCTGACACAAACCTACATCATTCAATGTCTAAAATTTATTTACACGCGCCCAAACAATTTCACATAAAAATCAAACCGTTCTAGCCTAAGACAAGAGACTTAAGGATATGTAGTAATCCGTTGCAAAACTAGATTAACCTAAAAAAATATTGATTGTATTGCTCTTAAAAATGAACAGTTCACTACTTACAAACTTTGAAGAGACCATGTTGTGTCAAAACATTAACAAATTAAAAACACATCAAATCTTGGTTAAAATGCACCGAAAAGATATATTTTTTCAGTCAACAGTCATCTGTAGTGTATAGTATTTACTTACATCAGTTGTTCAATGCCATACATTTATGCCCTTTGTTTCGTTTGATTGCTCTTTATTTATGTACTTTTCTAAAAATTAGTACGAGTAGGTGACATATTTTTATGTTTGGTTTTAAAACTCCACTTCCACTGAAAATGTAACATTTTTTCATGTAATTTATGGTTTTTTAACAATTGTATTACTTCATTTTATATCTTTTATCTTCAAAGTACACCTTATTTTTATGCTTTTTGCTTAAACCATAGAAATGTTATAATAAGTACCTACTATAATACCAACGTACAGGCTTTGTCTTCTGTGGGATTTTTTTCTACATCCTTCTCTGTATTTTATTTGTGTAACTGTCCCAATGTGGAAATTATAATTTTTTTTTTTATAATAATGCCTCAAAGTGAATTGAATATTTATTTATTTTGAATTTTTAATGGAGGTACATCTGAGACAATGACTAGTCCTAGCAATAAAACGCCATACAAATAATAAGTGTAAATTTTTTTTTTAAACTTATTATTTTAGTTTCTCATGTATTCACCTCTACCTATTAATAATACGTCTAACTCCAGTGAAATTGTGGCAATATCAACAACGCTGGCCACTAGAGGCGCTAATGTACCATATTGACCTTGATATTCCTTTCAATGGCGGAAAAATGAAATTATTTAATACTTGGTGGCGGTGTTATTTAGATCATATAGACAAAAATATATAAATGTCCCAAAAATACCTTCTGTGTGTATGCAGTTTAGGATGTAATAAACATGATGCCAAAAAACGTTGACAGGTTAGTTGGTGAAAAATAATACGATTTCATTAAATCCCAGCAAATAAAATGTTCTTCATTTAATGAAATGTAATGTGAATATATTACATTTGTAATATATTTATGTTATTCGATTTAATATTATTTACGTGTGAGCAAACAAAGTGGTAAAATCGTACGTAGGTTACGTAAAAGAATTTATTACATAGATACAAAATCCATTAAAATGTATGAAAGAAAACCAAAGCGCACAACTCACGCCGCTAGGAGTGGGTTGTGCGCTAGGTGTTCAATTCCTCGGCTGGCTAAGTCCTCCATCACAACCTGGTGGTGGTAGTAGGAGTCTTTCAAATATTGTCAGGTTATTCGTAACCCGGAAATGTTTGCCTTTCTTTAGAAAAAAACAATGTTGTCATCAAAATGTATGGGAAATGTAGGAAGTTAGAGGTATTATTAATATTATTGGGTATTTGCCTCTGCCCACATTTGTTGCGTGGGAAGAGTGAGAAATAATTTTTTGTGACCCTGATAAAATGTTACAAAACGGTATGTGTACGAATATGTTATTTGTTTAATTTATGTTATACGTCCATACGATTTTACAAACATCTGATATACATGGACTGAACGCTTTCATCATCATCATCATTACTTTCATCACTAATAAACTAAAACGAGTCTTGCACCTAATAAAATCCATTAAAAACATTTTTCCACCAACAATACTCAGATCAATATATTTTGCACTGTATCAATCCATTGCCACTTATGAAATATTAGCTTGGGGAAGCGCTACAAACACAAAAATTGACCCAATTCAAAAAGTTCAAAAGGAAATAATAAAACTCATACTGCAAGTACCATTCTTCACAGACTCAAACAAAATCTTCAAAACACTAGACGTCATGTTAATAAGACAACTTTACGCCAAAACTGCTCTCCTAAACCTCATCCATAATAATCTTCATATTACAAATCAACCAAAAACCAGGTCCTCAACAAATAAAACACTGAACATTCCGATAACACACACCACACACGGACAAAGACACTTTCAATACTTACAACCAAACTTTTTAACAGTATGCCCATTACTTTGAAACAATTAATGACTACAAATACATCTACAAACTTTCTCAAAAAACATATCGTAGCCTGGATAAAAAATCAAGGTATTCACTTTATTCAAAAGATTATAATTCCAAACCAAACATAACCAAAATATAATAAGTAAAATTAAATATTATACACGTTCTTCAAGAATTATCCAAAAATACATACACTCACATATAAATGTGTGTTTTCATGTTTCAATATATGTCTGTGAAAAAAAAAATAACTTTCTACTACAACACATAAATACCTGTCACACTTAATCACAAACACGTTAACACCTCAGCACAGGTTCTTCTAGTGAGGTGTTCACGTAATATACAATATATGACCCACACACAGTTTTACCTATATCAACCTATGTTCTTTATTTTTTATACCTTTTTTCTGTACTACAATATAAACCACTGTAATCATTTGTAAAATGTGTATTCAAGAATAGAAATAAAACATTATAATTTAGTGTATGAATAATAATTAAGTAAAATAGGCTATTTAAATTATATTGAACCCACGCAGAAGAATAGTATTATGCTCACCTTTCTTAATATAGAAGTATGTTATTATAACCTACTTGTAACTATATTCCGTGCAGTCGATTATGGAACTGATTTTGATCAGACCAGACGATCGAAACGTTGCGTTGCTTCAAATGGCTTGAACCGTGTTTAGGTCTGAATATATTCAGGTAATTCACAAGCTTCCGCTTCCTCATCTCTTTCTCCTTTCCACTCAATTCAGATATACCCCATTAAGGGGGTGTCAGAGTCCCACTGGGTTCAATTAGTTGTGTTTAATTCATAATAAAACACGAGACTTATAACAGGAATTTTCAGACTGGTTATAAATGAAGTGAAAATATGTTATTAATAAATTAAATAAGATAACTTTTTTGAACCACTAGGTATGTCATTATTTTTTAATAGAAGGGAGATTTTTGCAACATTGAACTTACAAATTATTATTATATAATTTTTCAGTTCAATGTTATATTTATAAACCATCTCTTGAAATATAATCCTCTAATAATGAAGAAACTTGGCTTCCAAGAAACTGGGAGTGTTGTACAGGGCTAGTAGATTCTTCATTAGTAGACCAGATGCTAACCCTTTACATATGTCAAGTACGCCCAACGATTGAATTTGGGAGCCACATCTGGTATGGAGCCCCACAATATTTGATAAACCTACTTGATTGGTGCAAAGGAGGGCGGTCCGTCTCACTGACAATCCGATTTTCATCTTTAATGCACCGACGAAATGTGGACATGCTTAGTCTGTTCTACAGGTATTTTAATGAAACCTGCTCTAAAGAGTAAGCAGCATTGATCCCCGGTGCATGTGCATGAAATCAACTAACACGAGAGGATCACCCGTTCACAGTTCATGTTGGCTTCAAGTGAACGGCTCGTTTTTGTGTGAATTGGCTCGTATGTGGAACGAGCTACGGGCATTTGTTTTTCCTTATTCATGATATAATCCGGGCCTCTTGAAGTCCCGCATTAATAAATCCCTTCCTACAGACCCTGCCTTATCCCGCCTCACAACGCAGTCCAACCTGGTTGCGACACAGTTCCCCAGTATTTACACTATAAAGACAGGAGCTCTCTTGTGAGGAGTTCATAAACATTAAAAATAACATACGCTAAAATAGCACATACGATAAAAAAATCTCAACAGCCAAAATGTCAATAAACACTTCTGTATCTCATCCTCCGCGCCAGCTCTCTCCAGTTTCGAAGCTCCAAGGCAGACAAATCTTTGAGGACGTTGTCGCTCCATCTTAACCTTGGCCTTCCCAGGCTCCTTCTCCCTATCGGTCTTGAGCTCAGCAGGGACTTTGGTTCTTGATGCTCGGTCATTCTCTCCACATGACCTAGCCACCGAAGTCTTCCCAGTTTTATGAACTTTGTGACGTTTAGCTCCTTAAACAGAGTATAGAGCTCATTGTTATAACGTCTGCGCCACAATCCATTTTATAGAACCGGTCCGAAGATGCGCCTCAAAATTTTCCTTTCAAAAATATCCAGTGCTCGCTCATTCTTCTTAGTTAGAACCCACGTCTCGGCTGCGTACGTAAGCACTGGTCTAATTAGTGTTTTGTACACTAATACCTTGGTGGTTCTGGAAAGCAGTCTGGATTTTATTTGTTTTATTTTATTGGATAGTACTGACATGTATTTCGTATATTAACTGCTGTAAGTTTTTATTTATAAAATAAATGTCCAATTTCAGAAAAAACGCGCGTGTGCGCGTGCATGTTGCGTGAGTGCCAGAAAAATGCCAACCAAATGTATTGTCATCGATAACGAGTCTATCTGCCTAGTGTCAGCTCGATCGGATGTCGAGAAGTGGGGGTTAATTTCAACTTCAAAGAAAAGAAAGAAAGAAATTAAAATAGATGTACCTATGTAATAAATAATGCACAAATGTTACTAATAAAGCCAAACATCACAGCCAAAATACACACAGAATCAGAGAGATCACGTGACTCATCTGTTGAATCACAACCATCCCGTGTAAAATACATACAATATTGTACACGCAGAAAGTTTCCCGTATCGGAGAACTAATTTAGTTTAGTAGCAATTGACTATACGAGTTTTCCAACATAACGATTCCATTTCGCCTTCGGTAAAGCTATTATCTTTGATTGAATCAGGTAAACTCGCTAATAAAACCCAGCATGCTATTTAGTATGCTGTCTTTGTAGGAACAATTCAGTTGTAACAATTATTAACAAATTTTTTTGAATAATCTAAATTGTGCAAAAAAATTTTTGTTTAATATTTTGGCCAAGCAATTAAAATTATCGATATATATCAGGGTTTTTCAATAAGAGGTGTTATTTTGAATAGCCCGCTATTTCGGTAGATGTTACTTTTGAAGATGTCATTTTTTAACATTTGACAAGTATAAACTACGTCATTAATAAAAATGTAATGATAAACGCTTCAACAACGCATTCAAATTATTGAAATTCACTTTAGTTAATCAAATGCAAATCATCTTGAGTGATGAGGCCCATTTCCACCTCGGTGGCTTCGTCAACAAGCAAAATTGTCGCATCTGGGGCTCGGAAAACCCAAGAGTTATTGTTGAAAAGCCTCTTTATCCTCAACGTGTGACTGTTTGGAGCGGTTTATGGTCCGGCGGAGTAATTGGACCTTACTTTTCCGAAAATGAGGCTGAAGCAACAGTTACTGTGAATGGATTGCGCTATCAAGAGATGATTAATGATTTTTCATCCCCGAAATTTGATGGTATTGATGTGGACAACGTTTACTTCGAACAAGAGGGCGCTACGTGCCACACAAGCAACGAAACCATTGGTCTTTTAACGATTGAATATCAAAATAACACCTCTTATTGGAAAACCCTGTATAAATATTTTTCCAAGTAAACACGACTGAACAAGAAGGTGGTTACTAAGTCCCGATAAAAAACATAAAAACTCCGATGTTAAACATTATTTTTTGACAAAAATACCTCAAATACCGAGCAACCTTTCTCTAGACATAAAAAATGTAAAACAATAAATAATACAACACATAAAAAATGTATAGCATTAAATAGTACAACATTTATATACATATGTACGTAATACAAAATGCCATTACAATAAACACTTCATTATATGCAACCTTACCGCATATATTTACCGATTTGTAATTTTTTTTCATTATCATTGTTATCTAATTTTTATTTTATTTAAATTTCTTATTTCATATATTTTTTTTATTGATTTTTATAAAATTGTAAAATGGGGGGCCTCAGGAAGGGGCAAAGCACCCAGTGAGGCCCACATTATCAAATATTTTTTTTAAATATTTAAAGTTATTGTATTAAATAATTAAAAATTAATTTAAAAAAAAAAAACAATTTATTAATATTCTGAACTAGGTATATATTTCAGTGTGTTATTTTATTATTTTTTTTCTCTCAAATCCACTATAAATAAAAATAATGTTTTCCTTTTACTATTTACATTTTTTTCTTAAAAATGCGTACTATGCCGAAACTTCAATAGTTTATGTGACACAATAAACACGTAATTATCCATAACATAAGAACTATTATTATTTAAGTATATTAACAACTTGTTTCCCAAAAAAATATGCTTTAAGTAAAAAAAAATAAAAAATAATGTATTTGACGGCCTTCGTGGTCGGGGGATAAGGCTCTCGACTAGCAATTCGAAGGTCGCGGATACAAATCCCGGCGTGCGCATGTAAATTTTATCTGACGAATTTGTGTTATTTTACAATTTATTCTTTAAAAATAAAAAAAATAAAAACAGTATACTTGCAGCACGTTCCAAAGTTGAAGATACTCTCATTATAAGACTACATATGTAAGACCACTATTCAGAATTGAAACGTTGCTTGAAATGGCTTTAGTCATGTTTGGTGACAAGATCTGAATAGGCAAGCACTCCTCCACCTTCGTCTTCCCCAACTACTTCCCCCTACTACCATCAACCTCACAGCACACCCCAATTGCGGATGCCACATTGGATATTAACATTAATAAAAAATTAAAAACGGATAGGACCGAATCATAGTTAAATTATTATTTGTTCGGTTGCGTCGAACTCAAAAGGAATCCAGAGTTTAGGGAGGTATACCGATGGATAATTTTACTCACCATCCAAATAATTTAATTTTCTAATCAAATAAATTGATACGTAAAATAGAGCTATTTAACTAATTTCGAATACCGTACTTCTCAGTCCGCCCGATAGCGAAACACTTTAAATTGAATAAATTGTATTCGCCATGTCCGCGTCCGGTGGATGGTCCGCGATGCGCGACGCCAAGCGGCCGCCGCAAATAACGAGGTGGCGCCGCTCGGGCGCCGCGACGCCGACGCCTCCACTCGGCGGCCAAAGCTCTCCAGGCGCCATCCTCTCCTTAGTCTGGAACGCGCACTACTTAGTACAGATGATCACTTAACGAACAATGCCTGCGGCATTGGAACGAGAAGACAGATTAAGGATTCGCTGGATGAGACGCGTTCAAAAAGGGTTTCAAGGAGTGTAATAATAATATGTTAATTTAATTGATAAACTCTTGATTTTATTCAAATTCCAGCTTTCTTCTTGTTCTGAGAATAGTTAGTATCGATAAACAAAGATTTATTATTATAGAATACTACCTTTAATACTTATATACTAAATACTTAAATAGGATTTGAATAGAGCGATAAATATGGCTGTTCGATATATATACCGAGTTTTTTGTGAGCGTCTCTGTATGCCCGAAATAAAAAGAGTTTTGTCTGAATTCGAGTGGAATTGATCAAACATTGAATAAAATCGCATTTTTTTCTTGAATAGATCCAGATCAAAGTCCCAATTTCGGTTAAGACAACAAATCTTTGGATTTTTTAATCAGTAATTTCATTGATTTTGTACCAAATATATTTTTTCCTGTCGATAAACAAAAGCTGGAAATTTTTGACGGTGTCTGGAAACTCGTAGTACAAGCGGGAAACTGGTAGATTATTTAATATTTTTAGAGGTGATTTTGTTGTATACCTATTTTTTTATTTGAGCTTTCGTTTTCGAGTAAATCCAGTATAAAGCTGGATTTTTTAAATATCAAAATTGATAAAAAAAACGGACGCTAGGGGTTAACTTCAGTTGTTTAAACCGCATTCCCGACCCAAAAAGGTTTTAACCCTTTAATTGCCGAAAAAGGGAAAAAGTAGAAAAAATGTGTCTAAATGCTAAGATAGAAAAAAAATATTTTTTGTGCCCTCTGTAACAGAGATTCAGCAGATTCCCGCTTGTGCATCGAATTTCCGGACGCCGTATAAAAAACTATCCACGAGCTTCCTGATTAAATTTAGCGTATGAAAACAGTAATAAGCTTGGCTTTGTAATATTTATATTTATTTATGTGCATGAGCCCAAGTCGTCCTGGAAGTATTTAGAAATATCAAACGTAAAAGTTATTAGTTAAAATAGTTTATACTTGCTGAGATTTTTAAGCTTTTTTATTAGACTTAATTTATGAGAGATAATAATACGCTTTTGAACTATTTTTTATACAAAAACGTGAGATTGACGAAATATAGGAATATTATGTTTTTTTACCCTTACAACATTTCCATTGTCCGGAGTTAGTGATACTACAGTAACAAGTTTTAAAAAAATTTATGAGACTTGGAGACTTAGCCACTGGCCATTAGCCAAACTTTGAATCTGTTGGAATAATATAGGTTAATCCATTTTAAGCAATGCTTTACTTTAAAACGGTCGCTTCTCATCAGGTTGATACTTATAGTGTCTATACCCTGAAACGAAAATCAATTAATACCTAAATTTCAACAAATTTCATTTGACCCAAAGATTC
The DNA here is from genome assembly GCA_026573805.1 of Hesperophylax magnus. Taxonomy (NCBI): domain Eukaryota; kingdom Metazoa; phylum Arthropoda; class Insecta; order Trichoptera; family Limnephilidae; genus Hesperophylax; species Hesperophylax magnus. The sequence goes on from JAIUSX010000026.1 coordinate 387,238, forward strand.
ACCAATCACAACTGTATTATCCAGTGCTTTAGTATTCTGTTAATCAGATCAGTATGATCAGTGCCGGTCTTGAGCAAAACGGCGCATGGCGCTTAATGGCACTGTGTTAGGTATAAGTTATCATCAGCGCCTTGGCACCTTGGCTTTTTGGCGCCTTGGAAAATCGGGTATATGGAATTATTTACCCCAGATATCAACTGCAAACTGGAGAAAAGATATTATTCTTTTCGTGTAACTTCTAGCTCTTGAATGATTACACTTTGCAGTAAAAATGTTCCCCACCCCTGCTTTAAAGAATTAGGTACTTACAAACTCTAGAGAGACCATCCTTACAATTTTATTACGTAAAAAAATATTTTTAATCATCGTTACCGGTATAGAATCGCTTTATTAGCTCTCTCGAGAGAAACCAAGTGAGATCCCACCACCCTGCATGGTAAAGTGATGTTTAGTGTCCAGATTTGAATACATTTCAATATTCATCCTCACCCGCCTGAGCGACCGCAAACAAGAGTTTTGTGCGTTATGTAAGTTGTTTTTTTTTTATTATTTTATATTATTATTATTATTATTTTATTTTTTTATTAAAAAAAAAAAAAAAAAAAATTAAAATGTAGTTCTACAAATTAAAATTAATAAAAAATGTAAGTTTTTCTTTACATCAAATGTTCTGTAGGTATTCCTAAAAAGTGAAATGCCACCACTCTGCACAGTAAAGTTGCTTGAAATAGTTATAGTTATCTTAAGTGTAAATATCACAATAAGATTTGAAATACTTATATCCCAACCTTAAACCTCGCGCACCGAGGGGGTGACTAAGCGTCCCCCAGACGTGAGTTTTGTGCGATTTATTAGTTGTTTTTTACATCAAATTTTCAATGATTCAGGTATTTCTAGAAAAAAAATATTCGGTACCTAATGGATCTGCATTTAAAAAAAAACTATTCCGGAACTATTTTTTTTGATATTAAGTGCCTGGTATCTATCCAATTCCGAAGAATGTCCTCTCCCCTCCCCCCTCCAGAATCGTTGCTTTAATAAGGTAAATTTTACTGTAGAGGGCTATAGAGCAGTTTTACCATGAGTTTAAAATTTACATTGTATTTCACCTTTTCACAAAAATTTTACATTATGTTACATTAGCGTTTAGTCCATGTAATATACTATAGGTGTGTTACACAAACAGTTAGCTTGTTTTTATGGGCGATCCATAACAATTATTGTAACATACCTTTAAAATTTATATAATATCTCGCTTCATGTTGAATTTTAATGTGTATTTTTTTAATTTAAAAGGCATATTTTCCATTCTTATTTTTTGTTGGATTACCCTCGCACAGGTAATGCCTTAGTGGGTTCACTTTACTTACCTTATATTTTATAGAAACGTATTATTTTTATTTCTAAAATTTTTGGGAAAAAATAATGAATAAACAAATGTACTTGAGTTACGCTGGAAGATGAACATTGAAGATGGGCATTGTCCGGTTTAAACTGTAGGTACAAAAATATAGTAACTGGTAAGTGCTACTGGTAAGAGACACGATCGCTCCGCTATATATGGGGGACACTAGTGACCCCTCTTCGGGTCATATGTGATTTTTCATATATGTTAAAGGTTCCAATATATCATTTCATTTTTACTTGTTCTTTAGCCTCACATATTCCTCAAAATTGGGGAAACTATATTCTCACCGATACTGTTGTTATTTTTATATATTTCGTTAAACTTTATTGTCAAAAGGCATAATTAATACATTCATATATTAATTATGCCTTTTGACAATATATGAATGTATTAATTATGCCTTTATTGTCAAAAGGCATAATTAATACATTCATATATTTTATGATGCAGGAATTTTGGTCGCTAAATGTTATGAATTGGTGAAATTATATCTGGTATGTAGTTTAATTAAAATGCTGGAAACATGACTAATGACCTATGCAGATGGGTGGAATATTCCTATGATATTATGATTAAACACATTGCACATCTAATTACTGTGTTACAAGTTGGTTACTGAAACCACGATATGTTTATCCTGCAAAACATATGCTAGTGAAATATTATTGTTCCCTTACATTACGACATATTATTGTCTGTGTAGATATTATGCAAATCAGAACATGAAACAGAAGAATGCATAACAGAAAAGTATATATGAGACGATATAAGAATGTGAATGAGGCAAAGAGTGTGGTCCGCCCTCTAATAATTATAATAATATTTGGATGATTTATGTAGCACCGTTTTTGTGCAAAATCACCTCAAACGCTTTCTGTCTATAGTGCCTACCCCTGATTGAATGTCGTAAAAATAAATTAATATTTTGTAAAAGCCTTAATAGGCATAAAATAAAATAAATAAATATCCACGTACGCAAAAACCTAGAGAAAATCTACCGTGAAACAAGGAATTCACACTAGAAATGATATTCAAGTCCCGAAGAGCAATACAGCATAAAGACATACATATCTGGGACCAAAAATATATCATAAAATCCCCCCCCCCCCCGTAAATTAACAATAAAATCTGCATAAGGTCATACCAATAATAATAAAATAGCTTGGGTAAAAGGGAGTTGTACAAATTGTTAAGTAATGCCCCTTAAAATTATTCATGCTTACTAATAACACTAGGGCCTTACTAAATAGAAAGTATTTTAAATTTTACACAACTGATAAACAACCGTTAATTAATGGTTTATCAGTTAAAAATTAAAACACTTTTATTAGTACGGGGATTAGTAAATAGATTGAAGAAAAACCAAAATAAATAATTTAACAATTTATTTAGTTCTTTAGAACAGGAAATCAGTTGTGCTAGAGATCAATATCGACCTAACCAAAAACAACAGCAGTTGTGCAAGGGATCAATGTTGACCTGACTAAACACAACAGCAGTTGTGCTAGGGACCAATGTCGACCTGACCAAACACAACAGCAGTTGTGCTAGGGACCAATGTCGACGTGACCAAATACAACAGCACTTGTATAATTACAATGTACATTGCAAATATTTTTTAGTTGCTTCAAATATTCTCAAATGTTTTTAAATTTTTTTATTTATTTATATAATATTATAAGCACTTCCTGTTATGTTGTTTGCAGTATAAATGTTTCTGTAATATATATTATGTAGATAATAAATATTGATCAGTACTTGGTAGTTACAGCTATAGCATAACTGCTGGGTTTCATCCGAGGAACAGTTTTCAAAAAAATGATTTAAAAATTATGGAATCTACAATAAAGCACCTCATCCATTTTTCTGGTGGACAATAGTGATGATGCCAAAGCACATTGTTCGAGAGTAATTTGTTACAGCACTCAATTCTCAAATAAGATTGAAAAAGTACGTATTTAAACAGTGAGTATATCACGCAATATTTACGCAAGCACCTATGAAATACGTAAAATACTTATACGCAGTAAACAAGTTATCCCTCGTGCACGTCCTGTGTTGCCAATAAGCATCTGTTGCCCTGGCTGTAATTTTGAAACTCGCGTAATTTCGCTCCGAAATGGCGGTCGCCGAAACACGCCGTTTATTAGCTTAGAGCCTTAAAGGCTCGCCGTTTTCTAAATCCCGTTTCCTCATCGCTGAGTTGCCGAGTATACCCTGCTACCAAGTATCCCACTACCTAGAACCTACCCAACAACCCACTACCCTCGAATCTGTAGCATTTTCGACGTGATGAAGTTTGGCACTAACTAGGTGCTTTGAGACCCGGACCCGTAATCACCGGTGATGTAGTCTTGAATAAAATAACTCAAGCTAGAACTTTGGAAAATGTATTAATTATTCGAATAATGCATTGTCGTCATTGGGGTTGGTTTTCTTTACATTCTTGGACTAAATATTAAAAAAACACAGTACCCTAAAATAATGTCGGAAACTTAAGGACGCAAATAAAGAAAGCGTGTATAAAAATATGCGACACGGGGTTAAGGCTCTCGACTAGCAATCCGAATGTCGCGGGTTCAAATCTCGGCGTGCGCAAGTATATACATGGTATATTTTCGGCACGTTACAGAGTAAAAGGTACTCTCAGTATCGCCCTTGTGTAAGACCATAATTCAAAATTGAAACGTTGCTTGAAATGACTTTAGCCGTGTATGGCAACCAGATTTCAATAGTCAGATACTTTCCCACGTTCCTCTCCCCCATCTCCCCCCCCCCCTCCCCGCTGCTTTTAGTTTCACAACATAGCCGAATTGGGATGTTTTAATGATTTTTTGTTGAATTTGAAATAAAATATCATTATTTAAGACAGGTGGTAAACCCAAATGGCTCAACACTTAGTTTCATAGAATACTGCACTGAAATACAAAGCTTTTTTATTTGCCGGAAATATCAATGATATAATACATTATGTTTGACACGCGTAAATGATTTATGATAAATCCTCAGAGGGTGAGCGGTATTATTCTTGCAGATAAGAGGAAAATATATCCTTGAAGAGAAAACTGTAAGAATGGAAATATTACAAAGGTCTGAGGGTTTCAAGAACTAGCGGCTTTTATTTTCAAGATCAACCACGTAACAAAATACAATTAAATTGATTTAAATTTTTATTCTTTTTTCTAGGTGATTCCTATACGCAAGTGATACTGTCCCCAAACAACAAAAAAACTTATTGATTAAGTTCTCAATTTAAAATATTTAGTGAGGAAAATATTTAGGCGAAGCTTATTGCCAAATCACTATTGTGATTAATCTTTATAACAAATTTGTATATATTATGAAGGTTTTCCTATCGTTTTTTTGGTTGGTTGATAAATTGGTCAATTATGAACATTATGTAACATATTAAACTTAATTTAAAAAATGTAAGCACTACTAATTAAATCAAAATATCTTGTAAATCGTTGATCTATTATTTAAATAAAAAATGAATATATTAAAAAAAAACATTGAAACATAACATTACATACATAATCTATTAAAATATTGAAACTAATACATACATACTTATTAAATTTAACTGTTGGACGATTATTTTGTGCAAATATAAAATGAGTAGGTCCATAAAGTTAGCTCCTACGTCACTTTAATGTATATTCAACAAGAGACTACGAAATGCGACAAGCTGGCGCCGCCTTTTCACTCCGTCTGCCCTGTCTATCGAGTCTATGGCAAATTGTACGCTATATTGTAATAAGTACACGTTTTATGAAGCCCGTTGAATTTAATATCACCATTCATATCTCAAATATACCAACTTAGTACGATGAGAATATGCATAATGGTGTGCATTGTGGACATTGGACAAAGTGGAATGGGTTTAAGCCAATGACCAAATAAAATTTGCTCGAAATAACATAATTTTTATTATGTCCCATGTCCACATTCGAGTAATGAAAATAATCGAACAGTAGATGTTTCTAATTTTGAATCTAATGTGTTTTCCAATAAGATGTGATATTTTGATATTCAATCGTGAAAGATCAATAGTTTCGTTGCTTGTGTGGCACGTAGCGCCGTCTTGTCTTGTTGAAAGTAAACGTTATCCAGATCAATACCATCCAATTCCGGCCATAAAAAATCATTAATCATCTCTCGATAGCGATCCATTCACCGTAACTGTTGCTCCAGCCTCATTTTTGAAAAAGTAAGGTCCAATGACTCCACCGGACCACAAACCGCACCAAACAGTCACACGTTGAGGATAGAGAGGCTTTTCAACAATAACTCTTGGGTTTTCCGAGCCCCAGATGCTACAATTTTGCTTGTTGACGAAGCCACCGAGGTGGAAATTGGCCTCATCACTCAAGACGAATTGCATTTGATTCACTCAAGTGAATTTTAATAATTTCAATGCGTTGTTGAAGCGTGTTTTGTTCCATTTTTATTAATGACGTAGTTTTCACTTGTCAAATGTCGAAAAATGACAGCTTCAAAAGTAACATCTACCGAAATAGCGGGCTATTCAAAATAACACCTCTTATTGGAAAACCCTGTATAATAACTCGAAACCAAAATTTCCACTGAAATCATAAGACTTGTAGATGATTAACAAGACTAATCGTCGACCGATCAATTTTAAAAAAAATCAACCAGTAAAAATAATGTTTTGTACTTTAATATATCTATTTTTATAGATGAATTTAAAAATCTGCTTTTTTGGTTCGAGTGAGGATTGAACCTTCCTCCCCAGCGACTGGATATTTATTTCATATAATAACTTCTGAATTTTTTTATTTATTAAATAAAATGTTATTTCAGAAAATTTTGTGTGCGTGCGTGTGTATGTGTGATTGTCACCACAGCTGTAATGTCATCCGATTTCAGAGAAATGCGTATGTACCTGATTGCAACCAAAAGATGATAGAATGCATTGTCATTGACAACGAGTCTGTCCGTCAAGTTTTAACTTGATCGGATGTAGGAAAGTGGATTAATTTTCACTTCCATGATTCCACTTTATTCGTTTATTCAATCAAGAAAACAAAAAAAGAAAATTTACTGAACCATTAACCTGTCGTGTCCATACGATGTTGCCCGTATCCGTCGTCTATTTAGTTAGCGATATTTGCGAGCACGGTAGACAAAAGCCGCTGCTTTTAGCGCGGCTTCCGAGCTCCAAGGTATCAGATAAACTGTCAATATACATTTTTTTAATAGTGTTGTTCGCTGTTCAAAATAACTGGCTTATTAATTATTTGAAGTGAACTGACGAAGCTTTTAGAATTGCGAAAAATCGTACGCGTATTTGTATAGTTATATTCATTAATTCATCCCGATTAAATTCCGTTCCAGCTTGGAGAAACAAACGATGTTATTTATAACTAAACACCTTATTAACTAATTAAGTGCCCTTTTAGTGTCTGACTGCCAATGTATATTAAATTTAATATTTTAATTCGTCCTTGCCCATTTATTAGTATTTTTTGTGTATTGGTTATCGTATAACGATTTCATATTATTTTTCGTGTCAATATTGGCTCGGATATCGACGGCGCAACCGTGCTCGGGATATTAATATAAATTATTGGAAGTTAAGTCTATCGCTGTTAAGTTATCAATATGATCGTGCAAGAACCCCAACTATTTATATGCAAATTATATTTTTGATCGGGCACTCTGCCCAGGACTAACAGGAAAGTAACAAAGTAATTTACAGAAAAACGAAATGTAAAACGCTCGAATATTCCGAGATAATACAGAACTTCAACAGTCAACTAAATGAAATGGATGATGATCCGTATTTTGCGCGTGAATTTCGAAAATTGTATCCTTCAAATGAATGTATAAGATAATAATGTAATTATTATTTAGTAGATACTCTTTCAATTTTGAAATGCATAAGAAAATTTAAGCAAATTTTTAATGAACCAATAAACGTAAAATGAAAAAAATATCTCCACGAACCTAGTTCTTAAACCGACGCTAAAACGATTATTCAAATTAGATAGAGATATTAAAATAACGTAATTCAATGGTCAAAAGTTATTTGAAGACTTTGGAGGTAGAATATAATTCTCCAATTAACAATTTTAACCAATATCTGGAAGATCCGGGAAAGGAATTGCGAGAAACTTTGTCCATTGAAATGAAATTTGAATATTTTGCATTATTTTGAAGTTATCCCGGAAAATAAAAGCTGCGAAATTAATTAAATACGCAGACTGGTCACGCTCAAATTTATTCCATTCTCGAAACCAAGCGTACGCACGAATAATTCATTTTTATATTAATCTCCGATCTTTAGGTACCTGCATATCTATCTATTTTTTTGTGAATGCTGCACAAGATTCCAAACTACTCCCAACCGTCTGGAACCAGCGATACTTTGGCATCCGCAGTTGAGTTATATTGTGAGGTTGCAGGTAGAAGGTAAGGGGGCGAAGGAGATGGGGGAGAAGCAATTGCCATTCAGATCTGGTCACCAAACATGGCTAAAGCCATTTAGAGCAACGTTTCAATTCTGAATACAATACAGAGAGTATCATCCACCTTGGAACGTGCCGCAAATATAGGGGAGAGTATGGTATATCGTACCACTTCGCACTTAACTCCCAATACTGTATGATCGAAATGGGTTAGAGAATTGGAGTTAGGTTTAAATAAATACTCATTTCATTGGGTACGATATTTATTTAAATCATATTTTACAAGCATCTGGAATGTTTTCAAATTAAACCTTTTATAAAAAATGGTTTTCGGTACGATTTAACGAACCGGTACGGTTAATCGTACCACCGGTATGGTAAATCGTACCTAGACCATTATTCCAATTTATATCGAAGAAAACATGGACATTTTTAAGGCATGCATGTGCATGTGTCGCAAATGTCTGGGTTACTGGTGCAAGATTCATGCACCCATTTATGGCAACGAACGCACTGGATCCAGTCTTCTTTGGGTCCTGCCTTTTCAAAATAATTGCCAAAGCATAGGTGGCATACGTTTTCTTTATCGTCATCATCAATATCCGTGTCTGAATCAATCAAAACGACAATACTGTCAGCATCTTCACTATCAATACTTCTGCAATCGGCCTTCTTTTGAGCACACTTTTTACCCTTAAGGCTGGCCGCATACATACGTTTTCCGTATTCGATTTACGAATTCGTTTTCCGTATTCGGAATTCCGTGAGACTAGCGCAAACGTTCGTTTTTCTTCATTCGGAATGTATAAACGTCAGTACCAGTGTTGCCAACAAGGGCGATATATCGCCATTTAGGCTACTCAGAGCGAGAATCGGCGCCGAAAAAATCTAAAAGGCGACTGGTCGCCAATTAAGCTACTTAAAAAACATCAATTTTAAACATGTCCCGAAATTCTCTAGCCACCCCCCCCCCCCCCCATGAAATTTATTTTTCTGGGGACAAATTTTATTTTACCACCCTCCCCATGAAAGCTGCGTTCCACATGACGTCATTAGGTTTTTTCCATCCGATTTCTCCGAACGCGCCGGCTCGCATTCGGAACGTGCGTAAGGAATTTGTTCCGTTCGGAATCAAAACGAACGTGTGCGGCAGTCAATGTATTTTCTACTGATTTCGTGCATTCGGATGTCCGAATACGGAAAACGAATTCGGAAATCGAATACGAAAAACGTATGTATGCGGCCAGCCTAATGGGCTTTTTATCAGTTTTAATAATCTAATTTTTCTTTTTTTCAAATTTTTAATTTGGGCATTTTGACAGCTGAGCGTCTACCAGCAGCAACATCTAGTCCTTTTTTATACGGACTTGCTGTTATTTCAGCAGCCTTTTGTGCCATGCGCGTATTCTTCTTTCTTTGGTTCTTTGGTATTGGAGAAATCTCAAGAATTGATAGTTGAAAAGATGTCGACGCGATTGAATTCGTTTACTCCAATTCAACTTTCTGAACTGCATCTGGTGGTGAAAAGGGAGTCTCTGACGAGGTCACTGGTGGTGGTGGTCGCAACAAAGGCTCTGACGAGATTTCTGGTGTTTGTTGTACTGAACTCTTTAATTTAAAACTAGAAAATAATTTACTTAAAAAATTACGGGAAATCGTACCGGTACGATTTACCAAACCACTGGTGGTACGATTTAACAAACTCTGAGTTTTTTATGAAAAAATGACAACAAAACATGTAAACGACAGGTGACAATATGATTTGGCAATCGTAATTTGCAGAATACAAACAAGCTAAGTGAACTAAATTTGAGAAAAAACTAACATACCTACCTTTGAACACGAAATCACCTTACGCAGGAGACGAAAAAGTTGGATGAAAATTGTGAAAAAACAAAAATACTCCACTTCCAGCCACTTCCACTAAATAAAAATGGCGGGACAACTATGACGCTTCTAACGGTTGGCAGAATATTACCAGGATTAAAAAATAGTGACCCGTAGCAAAAATATCCAGGTGGTACGATTTACCGACCGGTACTATATACCATACTCTCCCCTACTACTTATTATTTTTAACATAAATCAGCGCACGCTGGGATTTGAATCCGCAACCTCCTGATTTCTAGTCGCGATGATAAATACCGATAGCAAAATCAACCCATTAGTCATTGATTAGTGTACGAGAAAATTTACTTAAAAATGGGTTCATAATTAACAACAGTAATAAAAATATGATGGTTGCATCGAAATCTTATTGATTTATGTTGATCTGTACATCCTAAATATAAAATAGATTTTAAGTGTTTTTTTGTCTGTATAATTTTATAATAATAAAATTTTATAATAATAAAATTTTATCTATATAATTTTATAATAATAAAATTTTGTATAAATAATTTTATAATAATAAAATTTTGTCTATATAATTTTTAGATCATTTTTAAATCGAAACTATTTTCAGGGCATTGTCGAACCACCATAAACTGTGGTGTTTTGAATACCATTTTTACTAGTTAGAACCTGAACTGATAAGCCCTTTTGTGTTTACTTAAAAGTAAAATTCCATCAAAAAGCCTGCGCTCACCTTAGATCAAAGGTTATTTTAAATAAACTTATTTCCCGCAATTAACAAATTCACAAAAAAATCAGTCAAAAGCATTTTTAAAGATATGTATTAATTTTAACATACCTTTGAGATGTACACGACATACAGTGCTATTCCACACGCTTAATTATAAAACAAATGCATAATCTAATTCCCCAATTAACCGAGCTCTTCATACTCTAAATAATATTTGTCTAAACTCTAACATTGACTTTTTTTTCGGATTCACTGCTCAAATTCAAACGTGGCATCATGTCAATAATTTAAATTGTTCAATGCGCATACATATAGACACACACACACAAACACACCTTTATACTACCCACGTTACCTGGTAATTAAAGAATAAACATACCACTTAACAGATATTACAAGGAAACATATCATAGGTACGAAACATGAAGTATCTTATTCCTGTATATTGTTTCATCTTTGTAAATCATCTACCGTTTGTTTCTATAATATAAAATGAAATAAAGTAAAATTCCATATGGGCGTACATAATAAATATATATGTATTTTTGCTTTTGGGTAGGTAATGTGAATACGACACCGCGTTAAAGTAAATATTATATCTACCGTAAGCTTGAAACCCAGCATTCCAGATTTATACTGATTTAAAAGATCTTTAAATTTTAAGCTTTTAAAACAATATGTTATTTTTGAATATAATCTTTAATCTAATATTTACCAAATCTAAAAAGTAATTCTATGAAATCCCTCGATAGAAAAAAGTCCCAAAATGTGCGCGGAAAATCATAATAAATAATTTCTCTTCTATTATTTAACGTGTAATATGTGTGTAAATGCTACTTTATTCATTTTAAATAGGTCGTGCTGTATTAAATATGTTCGCTTCCGCCTATTCAATACAAGCCATTTTTAATATTAGCGCGTTCCCTGTAATATTCAATACAAGCCATTTTTTAATATTAGCGCGTTCCCTCTAATATTCATTACAAGCCATTTTTGATATTAGCGCGTTCCCTCTAATATTCATTACAAGCCATTTTTAATATTAGCGCGTTCCCTCTAATATTCATTACAAGCCATTTTTAATATTAGCGCGTTCCCTCTAATATTCATTACAAGCCATTTTTAATATTAGCGCGTTCCCTCTAATATTCATATTTACATATCTCCCTTTCAAACCATCTTCTTCTTTTTGATTGCTTACCACGAGCCTTAATCGTTAAGCGAGGCAGCTCTCCTGTGCCTACCATAAATCCGCACCTGCCTATAGGTCGGCAGGAAATGCGACAGAAAAAGAGGAATGATTAGAAGTTTTGACTATTCAAATATTGATACCATTTACAGCTAAAGCCATTTTTATATAAAATATTAACTCCACACATTAAGTATTTTTTATGTGTGGGTCAGGGGTCTGAGAGTCCACCTGGAGAGGTCAAAAGGCCTCCCTCAACCAGTTTCTCTCGTTCCGGCCCGCCATCCAGCAGGTGAGCAGTCCGCCCCAAAGACCTAGAAAAAATTAACCCCACCCCGTGAACCCAGGCGCCCTTGTTAAGTCACCAAACGTAGCGAACCACTTAGATTGTCTATGAAATTCAAAAATACTCGGATTTTCATGAACAATTTTTCCCACATCATGATAATAATAATTTACTAAGAGTTTATCAGGAAACCTGTTAATTCATTGATCAGGCCTGCAATCCCGTTTTTAACCGAAATAACCAATAATTTAAAGAGATTCTTAATGAATTAGCAATAGCCAATTTTCTCCGAGCAACGCTATTATCGCCTTGCTATAAAACAAACACCACTCGACGAACACCTAGTAAATAAAATTACTTATATCATCCATCAAAACAATGACTTATTGGTTTTCCAAAATAACAACTTTTTCCTTTCAATCTCCTTTCATATAAATCGACACTATCCGTCCGCCCACGGAAAAGAAAATCGAATCAATAAGAAAATTATGAATCACTTTTTGTAAGGCTTTTTGGTGCAGTATAAATCACCTACCGTAGCAAAGAAAACGCTGTGAGAATTTTTGCGTTATTCATTCTCCGTCCATACAAAAGACCTATTCGATGTAGTTTAGGGGAGAACTCTTCGGGGAGTTCACTGATCTCGTCTGCCGATACAAAGCGCTAGACAGAGGGAATATTTTTTTTGGATATGTTTGTAAGAAATAGAGATACACTTACGAGTACCCACTTACACTGACTTATTTCAGTTTCTCTTAATGCAAATAGACTTCTTAACTAAGAGAATAGGTCTTTTTCTCTAATGTCTTATCGGAGGTTGACTGTCATTAAGGCAATTTTCACTCTGCAGGCTGCAGCCCGAACACATTTGCGGAATTGCACAAGTCACGTAGCTTATGAAGCCATTTTGCATTTCTTCAGCTTTGTCTTTTATTCATATTTTCCATATTGTAGTTTACATTATCAAAATACTAAGTCTATTTCAATAAAGTCAAATTTGCCTCGAATTTAAGTGCTATTTCAATATTGGAACTGATTGTGTGAATAATTTAGACAAGCGATAAAGTAGCAATACCAGTAATATTGTATTTTTAATAGAAATTTTTATTTTTATTATTTTCAAAATTTACGGATCGGATTGTCAATTCAGAACACTTGTAATTTTTCATATTATTATCAGTATATAATATGAACAGTAGCAAGCATAGAAATTTATGGTTCCATGATAACTCAACACAGTGACAATTCAACGCACTTTTAAAAAGTGATATAGAAACGAAGTCATTAGAAACGATGAAAAAAATAAAATTTAACATAACCTAACCTAACCTACTTAACCCAGATAATAAAGTTTTTGTTTCATCACTTTCCATGACTTTACATAACTTTTTAAAGATGTGATGAATTATCATTGTGATGATTTATCCGGTCACCGAAATTTATACTGCATTAAAATTATTTGCAGTTCTGAATACATGGAAATATTACAAATCTTTCATATTTTTTATAAATTCAAAATGTCAACCGACTTGGTACAAAACTGAAATTTTATTAATATTTATTGAAAATAAACATATGTTTATAAGACAAGGTTTTCCGCTAAGCACAAAAGGATAACAAATTATAAGCATTAATTATTAGACTGAAAAAAAAATTGAAAAATCTCCAGAGAAAAAATAAATGCCGCTAATAATTATTGCTTGAAATAGGAATCTGAATTTTTATGTTGAATTTCATCTTAATACCTGCTGACCATCAATTCTTTGGTGATCAGATCTGAATTTCCGGGTAAATCCCCATCTTCCTCTACCCCATCTCCTTTCATTCCAGCCCCACAACATACCACAATTATTGGGGATTCCATAGTGTCACTGGCTCCCGACGGTTGGGAGCACTTGGGATTCTTGTGCGGTAAACACATAAAAAAGGAAAAATACTTCACATTAATTTTTGCATGTTGTTACTGAGCCAAAGCTGCCGGATTCACACTACGACATGAATTCTAAAAGTATTCGTGAATAATATTGTTTTTGTGGATTATGTTTTGTTGCTGTAAATACATACAGAACTTATCAAAAAATCATTATTTATTTCGCAGTTTCTTGTGCCGTTTTTGTTGACGAATTTCAATTTCATCAAAACTACAATAAACAAAGATTTTTTTTTTAGAATTCCTGCAGAAAGCTTTCACACTGCTTTCATCAAATTGCAGGCTTAATTACATTACGCCGTTAGAGTGAGTTTATTTACCCGGCAATAAACGGACACCCTGCAAGTGTCAATCACTCTATTGAGGCAAGTTGGATGGATTAGACGGAGGCCTTTGTTTGTCAGAGTAGACGCTGCGTGGACCCGCCATGCCGGGCCGAGAGAAGGGAGAATCATGACTCACCAAGGCACTAAGGGATTACCGGACGCGTTGCCATGAGGACGGAGCTTCGCGTCGCCGACGATAGATGCCACTATAAACCAATAAAAAACTTGATTATCAATGTTGAAATTTGCTGGAAGTAATGATGACGGAAATAGAATAAGGGATATAACACTAGATGTGCCTACCATACAAATTTGAATGGATACAATTAAGGGTAAACGTAACGTACGTCATAATCTACGCATTCATAGATGGCGTTAATTCAATTATTTTATTAAAATAAATTTTAGCAGTATTGGTTTGAATCACCGATATAATGTTATATTTTATGCTTTTCTTGAAAGAATTGACTTTTTATACGGATAAAATTATTTATTCATATTGATATTGCGAATGTACGGACGCAAAAAAATAGTCTTAATGTTTTATTGCATAATTTGCAAATAGTGTATTTTCATAAAATAATTAAATTAACTCCATTTATGAACGCGTAGATTATAACGTATGTTAAATTTATTTTTAATTAATTTATTTTTACGCTTATTAAGGCTTTTAAATACTATAACAATATTTAGGAAATTATACTCGTAAATAGTGCAGGAAATGACTGTTTAAAACATTTGCACAAAAATATAAACAAACAAAAATATTGTTGAATTGTTATGTAACGTATACCCTTAAGGTTATACCTTAAAGAATTCATATTCCGCTCTTTCATAGATGGCGCTAATTTTAATATTTTACTTAAATACACGTTTTGCAAGTTATGATTTGAAATATTAAGACAAATTATTTGTTGGCGCCCGTACGTAGGTAATATGAATATGAATAAATAGTGTTGTCCGTACAAAAACTCAATTCTTTCAAGAAAGGCTTCAAGAATTACAATAATGGAATGAATTATCGATATAATTTTGTATTTGCATGCCTTTCTTGAAAGAGTTTTTATACGGACAGAACTGTTATTGATTTATTTATTGGATAATTTGTATAGAGCCACTTTTGTGAGGTATCACCTCAGGGGCGCTTGACTTATATTCATATTGCATATGAACGGCCGCAAACAAGTAATTCATTTTAATATTAGGAAAGCATAAAGCGTACTTATATTCGACTTATATTGACTTATATTCATATTGCATATGAACGGGCGCAAACAAATAATTTGTTTAAATATTAGGAAAGCAAAAAGCGTATTTTAATTAAATTACCACCATCTATGAATGCGTAGATTATAACTATAATAACGATAATTTCGCGTTTATCCTTAATGTTCCATTTAGCCCAACGGCTCGGCTTTCCGTCTCACACTCGCCTGAAATCGTAGATCTCCATCCAATTTAAATTTCGAAAACACAGTTTTGTACGGAAATATATGCCGAAATCCCGCTAATATTTGGATCACGACACACTCCCACAAGACACTTCTTGTGTTATTCTTTATTCTATAGTTTAAATTTCGAAAACACAGTTTTGTCCGGAAATTTATGCCGAAATCCCGCTAATATTTGGATCACGACACACTCCCACAAGACACTTCTTGTGTTATTCTTTATTCTATAGTTTAAATTTCGAAAACACAGTTTTGTACGGAAATTTATGCCGGAATTCCGCTAATATTTTGATCACGACACACTCCACAAGACACTTCTTGGGTTATTCTTTATTCTATGATAAAATAATATTTCATTTAATTAACATGTTGTTTTTATTGTAAGATGTAGAAAACACATATTAGATAAAAGATGAACGTTGTAAAAACTCTTTCAACAAGGAAAAATTTAAAAAGTAATACGCTGTGGAATTTTATTGAAGAAAATAATATTTTACTCAGCAATTGAAAAATATATCAAGGACAGAAATGATCACTTTAACAACGTAAAGAAAATGATTTTTAAAATCTGAAATAAATTATAATATATAGCCAACAATTTCAGGATGAAACAGCAAAAAAAAAATTCTTGCTTTAAATAATTTTTAATATGTTTCTTAGCTGGTACGGGTTAAACCAAAATCTCCTAGATCACAAGGCCGGAACACTCATTCAAAGCAGCCTCCTAACTTGTATAGGATTTTCCAAAATGTTCATATTAATTATTTTTGCAATTTATTCTTATTTATTAAAACATCCGAAAATGTTTCAGTTAATTTACAAAAAATACATAATTTTGTCGGTTCACATACAAGTTAGGAGGCTGATTTGATTCAGTGTCCCTTGTCTTGTGATCTTGGAGGTTTCGTTAAAACACAAATATTTATTCATTTTAAAGTTTGAATTACGGAATTTAAAATATTTTAAAAAAAATTGTGACAAAACAAATCTCGGAGCAATGCTGTTATTATTTAGAAAGACTTATCCATGAATACATAGATAAAAAATCGGAAATAATAGAAGAAACAAAGAAAAAGTATTTTTTATTAAGAAATGCATAAAAATATGGCCAAAATTTTCATGATATTATATCACACTTCCGGCGGAAAGGGTAGCTCTACCTTTTTACCCTACTTGAATGGCGGGAAAGGCATTGTTATCCGATAATTTTATGTAACTATTTTATATCAATCTCTTCGTAAGGGTCTAACTGTATGCAGGTATGTACATTTAAAAATGTGAACACAGTGTTCTTCATCTTTTACTTCTTGTATTTTGTGCGGAAGAATATTTTATCAAAATGACACCATATAACGGATAATACATTCTCACACTTGTCGCACCGGAGATGCGGAAGTTTTTTTTTTTTGATTTATGCGAAAAAGGAAACATTTTTTTTTGTAATGTAATAAAATACGCACATTTTTTATATATGAACATTACT
Source organism: Hesperophylax magnus (assembly GCA_026573805.1). Lineage (NCBI taxonomy): Eukaryota > Metazoa > Arthropoda > Insecta > Trichoptera > Limnephilidae > Hesperophylax > Hesperophylax magnus. The sequence goes on from JAIUSX010000026.1 coordinate 404,326, forward strand.
AAATGGCCCAACACTCACATTATTTCAGTTTATGTAATCGTAGAACAAAAGTAGGCTTTAATTTCAGACGATATTTTTATAATTCATGTGTGGTGAGTACTCTGTAAATTTTTTCATTCAAATCATTTATTATTTTCATATATTTCTCGAATGGGACCCTTGTTTACGCCCGTGCATCGTGATATCATATATAGCAAAAAAAAATCGTTAGTTTATTTGGAATTCTTAGCGAGCATGAGTTTAAAAACCAATCTCTATACTTTTTCAAGCTTATACTAGAAAAACCAAAAAAAATAAATTATTTATTTTCAAATACAAAAATCCTTCATCGAACAAATAAAACACACGGTACAGAGGTTTTAGCTTATAGATAAATCCTATTTCTTATTGCATACTTCTTAATATCTAGGGAAAATTTAAAAATAATAAGAAGTAGTGATTACGTGATATATTTTTTTTAATATTACCATGTGGGTTATATTCTAAAAAATACACAACCTAAATGTAACTGTTATGTACATGCCACGGAAATTACATTATTTTATTATTAGCTGTGCATTATTACATTGATTCCATCGATTAATTCAACCTACTTGTTGCATTATCTATCATAAACTCGATATAATTGAACTAAATTAGCAGGCTTGTGGTAAATACGGTCAAACAGACCTTCGTTAGGACTAATCGAATAAGGTCCACTAAAAGCCGCTGCCCGGATAACACGAGTAACTAGGGGTAGGGGGGGAGACTGGGTAAAGCGGTAGAGGGTAGAGGGTAGGTAGCGCAATGTCAAGCCCCCAGTGAAACTCAATTCCAATAGACGTTTGCGTCTCTGCTAGATAAACACACATGGAGAAATAGAGACTGAAGACATCGAATCAAACCCACAAGGCAGTGGTTCCCAATTAGTTTTTCCTGTGTACCCTTTCGAGAAAGAGTCCAAATTTCAAAATTGTCTGTACAGTCCGTACTGCAGGGTCCATATGTCACGTACGTATGTTTATACCGCATTAGAGATCTAACTTCTGTTCGGAAACAGTAGGACTAAGGCATCCCTAATTACGGTATTTTAAGCGGCTTAACGGAGTGTGGACGGTAAGGAAACGACGAAGAAAAATACCTGGCTATTCTAATTAATTCCTTGTCTCGAAATACGGAAAAAATTATTTCAACGTTTCGAATCTCAATGGTTGTCTTTCACCAGGGCATTGTTATTTTAAGATATGTTTTATTTTTAAAAAGATTAATATTTCATATAATAATAGATGTAGGTGTAATAATATTATTATATTAGGTGTAATAATAATAATAATATATAATATATAAGATGTTCAAATATCATTAGGAACATTTGAACATCTTATATATTGTATAAAAAATTACTGTTACATCCTTTTTAATAAACATTTAAAAAAAAACAACAACTTATGTCGGTGGTTTGTGTCATCTATAGTGTCATCTCTATTATATATAATAATAGATGACACAAACCACCGACATAAGTTGTTGTTTTTTTTTAAATGTTTATTAAAAAGGATGTAATATTATATATAATAATAGATGACACAAACCACCGACATAAGTTGTTGTTTTTTTTTAAATGTTTATTAAAAAGGATGTAATAGTGTCATCTCTTTTATATATAATAATAGATGACACAAACCACCGACATAAGTTGTTGTTTTTTTTTAAATGTTTATTAAAAAGGATGTAATAGTGTCATCTCTATTATATATAATAATAGATGACACAAACCACCGACATAAGTTGTTGTTTTTTTTAAATGTTTATTAAAAAGGATGTAACAGTAATTTTTATATAATATATAAGATGTTCAAATGATCCTAATGATAATATAATATATAAGATGTTACGCAATAACCAAACTGAACTTGTGGGTATGGAGAGTGTGTTTTGTTAGTATATCACTTTGTTAAATGTTCCTAATGATGATATAATTTATAAGATGTTAACTCAGCTGGACTTGCGGGTATAGACGTGTGTTACGTTGGTGTATCACTATGTTAAATGTTCCTAATGATAATAATAATGTTTATTCCAGGATGTGGGGAGTTAATGCAATCCCACACGTCCCAAATAGTTCTACATATTGATTGTATAATAGATATGTGAATACAATGGGAGACAATTAATTTACAATTAGCAATTTGGGAGGCGGGTGACTTAGCAGGAGTGCCCGGATTCATGGGGAGGGGTTTGTCCGGGTCTTGACGACAGATGCGTCTGCCCACCAACTGCGTGGCAGGCCGGATCAGGAGAGACTGGTTGAGGGAAACCTTGACCTCTCCAGCAGGACTCCCTCAGAACATCGCCTTGCACCATGGTGGAAGGGTTCCATGTGATATAAAGTCATTAGAAACGATGAAATTTTTTTTTGACCTAACTAACCTACTTAACCCAGTTAATAAAGTTTTTATTTCATAATTTTCCATGACTTTATATAACTTTTTAAAGATGTGATGAATTATCATTGTAATGATTTATCCGGTCACCTGGTGGAAGGGATGGATTCATACGTTCGTGATCCCTAGATTCCTACCCACCTTTCATACCTTTACCTTCCTTAAACTCCCCTCCTTTTCCTAAAAAGTCCCTCCACACAGCATCCCCAAAGATAAGAAAGGCCCTGAGGGGAATTATTTTCCTAAGAAGGATCCTGTTTGGAGCTAATAAACAGTAATAATGTGAATAAAATAATTTCTAGAAAAATACAAGACAATCAAAAAAAATACATGATAAATCAGAGGCGCTATATAAATTAGCCAAATATTATAAGGTTAAGGCCAAAAATACATGACTTGAATAAAGAATACGAAACGAAATTACAAGTAATACTCTCATTGAAACGTTTTATATATCCCCTTTTCCTTACTCGAGGCATTAATTATTAATCATGCATGTAATTAACTAGTACCTACTCGTGTGTTTGAGAGTGGGTTCCTTGATAGGTACGCATTAAAATAAAGTTTTAATTAAAATCATTATATCAAGCGTGTTTTCACAAGACCGAAATTAATTAATCCTCTTCACAGAAAAGTTATTCATATTTTATGTAATAGGGTCTCTGCTTTTCATAACCTGTAATATACTTTTTTTAAATACAGGGTGACTGTTCATTGGAGAAAATATTAATTTTACGTAGTGTAAATTAATATCTACACAAGTGTTTTTGAGGCATTACAATCTTCTGAAAAGGGTATGAAAAAATCGTTATTGATGACTGATGTTTTGGAAGTTCGCAACTTAACTGAGAAATTATTTCGTTGAGAACAACCAAAGATATTAGAAGAACGAGATATGCTATGTTGGCCGCCGGACCGTAGGCGGAGTACTACCTAATTAGGGTACTTTGAACGGTATCAGGACGTGTACGCACAGAAATCTGTTCTATGTATTAGTGCGGATACCTTAGCGTAAGCGAAGGTGTGCAGTAGTATTGGTGAACAAAACCGGCGACACTGGGCAAAACAATTCCACACAGTATGAACTGCTCATAGCACATCTCGTTCTTCTAATATCTTTGAGAACAACTAATTGAAATGGATGACCAAAAATTTTTTTAAGATAACGCAAATACACGTGTGTTTTTATATACCTATATTATATAGATGTCACCTGTGACAGGTAAAAACATGCTGTTTTTGAAAAACAGCGTAATCTGGACGTAATAGCAATGCACTATAGTTTTCTATTTTTACAGACAGACTGAGCCACAGCAAGGAATGGCTCATTTATTTAAATGTTCTTCTACACAGGATGAGATCAGTAACTACACCACTGGTAAAAAAAATGATAAGAAACTTTTGGGGTAATTGCCTGAAATTTCCCTCTCTAAAATATTACAGAGATTTTTTTTTATTTTTTTTTTTTTTTTTTTATTAACTCCACACAGGAGGCCCTGAAGAAAAAAATTTCCCTCAGGGCCTATGTCATCTTTGGGGATGCTGTGTGGAGGGTCTTTTTGTGGAGAGGAAGGAGTGAACATGGGTCTTGAAGAGTCCCATGTTGTAGGAGGGAGGAAACACAGAGGCCGGCAGTTCGTTCCACAGCCGAGCTGTTGAACTTAAGAACGAATCGTAGAAGCGACCCGTTCTCATGTGACAAATGTCAACCGTGTACAAATGTTGGGCGCCCGTTTGGCGTGTATCCCGACTACGCACCGGTGCCGAAGGGATCAATGACGCTAGTTCCTCAGAGCATCTTCCATTGTAATACCGATAGAACAAGGACAGCATACCTACCTGACGCCTGTGCTCTAAAGATTGCAGTCCGTTTGTTAAGATTGGGGAATTTATCAAACGGACCGCCCGTTTTTGCACAGAGTCAAGGGTTTTTTTCAGGTATTTAGGGGCTCCGGACCAGAGATGGCTGTCAAATTCGACAGTAGGGCGCACTTGCGATTTGTACAGGGTCAGCAGTTGTGTACTATTAAAGTATCTGCGGGCCCTGTACAGTACGCCCAGCTTCTGAGAGGCCAGCTTTACTCTGGCTTCGATGGAGCCCCCATACCTGAGCTGGTCACTTATAGTTACACCAAGCATATCAATGGAAGGCCTGTTCGGAAGATTGCTTCCGTTGAAGGAGACTAGGTTATCATTTAGATCCCTTTTAGACGTAATCAGACAGGATTGGGTCTTTGAAACATTAAATTCGACGAGATTATTTTTACCCCAGGAGGAAATACTCTCGAGATAACCGTCCATTCTCTGCTTCAAAGCCCTCCGAGCCGTTGGAGTTTGTGTGCCCTTTGGGGGCTTGTCAAACAAAAAGCTATCATGAACTGTACTGTCATCCGCGTAACAATGAATCGGTGCACATGTCAAAAGGTCATTGATGTGCAACAAAAACAAAGTCGGAGACAGAACCGATCCCTGTGGGACGCCAGCATTTATAGAGTGTGAGGATGAGGTGAAACCGTCAGCAACAGCCTGAATCGACCTATCCCTTAAAAAATCAGCAATCCACGTACACAGGGATGCGGGAAGTCCGTAAGAAGGCAATTTGTTGACAAGTCCTCGGTGCCAGACCCGGTCAAAGGCCTTGGATATGTCTAGTGCGACCGTTTGGGTCTCACCGTGACGTTCCAGGCACCGCCCCCAAACATGCGACACATACGCGAGAAGATCACCGCACGAGCGGTTCCGCCGGAATCCGTATTGACGGTCGTTGATAATTTTGTTCTTCTCGAGGTATGTGAGCAGTTTGTCGTTGATCACACGTTCCATCACTTTGGACAGAACTGATGTGATCGCTATGGGGCGGTAGTTGGCCGGGTTGGAGCGGTCACCTTTCTTGGGAATAGGGTGAATGACCGCTTTTTTCCAACCAGAGGGCACAGTGCCACACTTCAGGGACATTTTGAAGAGCTTTGTCAAAACTGGAACTATTTCCGCAGCACACCTCTGCAATACCAGGGCAGGTATTCCATCAGGTCCACTAGCTTTGTTAACATCGAGCCCCCGTATAACGTGGAGTACATCCCGATGCCGGATCCTCAGCTTTTTCATATAGAAGCCGCAGTGAGGAACCGACGGCGGAACAGCACCTCCGTCATCGAGGGTCGAGTTTTCCGCAAACATTTTCCCTAATAAGTTAGCCTTTTCGGTGGCGGTGTTTGCTAGTGAGCCGTCAGGTCTGGTAAGAGGTGGCAAACTGGGTTTGCAAGAATTCCGACCTATTGAGCCTGCAAGGGACCAGAATGCTCTGCTGCCATGCGGGCAGGCAGCCAGCTTTTTGCTGATCTGCAGGTCGTGTTCGAATTTTGACCTATTAATGATTCTCTTGCATTCCTTTGCCGATTTGTTGTATGCTGATCTGCTTTCGGGCGTTCGAGATGTGTTGTAGGCTCGGTAAGCCGCGTTTTTTCGTCGAACTGCTTCGGAGCATTGTCGACTGAACCACGGCTTTGAGCCCACACCAGTTTCTTTAGTAGTCGATTGTATGAAGCCATCCATCGCCGATTTGATAACTTCACCAATCTCCTGGGCACATCTTGAAGGGTCCGAAGTCCGAAAACAAACAGCTGACCACGGAAAAGCATTAAAATGGGCCCGCATACCGAACCAATCTGCTGACCTATAGTGCCACACTTTTCTCCTCAGCCTCTCATTGGTTGGTCTGAGGCTAACGGGGATTGATGTCGTCACTAGGCAGTGGTCAGATGATCCCAGAGGCGCTGTGACGTCAATCTTATAACCGTGTGGCACAGTAGTTAAAAATAGGTCTAACAGATTGGAACGGTGAGTCTGGACATCAGGAACCCTTGTAGGCTCCTGAACCAGTTGCTCTAATCCGTAGCAAATGGCAAAGGATTCCGCCTGTCGGCCAGCCGAGTCCGTTGGGCCTGAGAACTTCAACCATGGTTCGTTATGAACATTGAAGTCCCCAGAACAATAAACTCGGCCGAAGGGTAGCGGGGCAAGAGATCATCAATAGTTTCTCTCAAATGTTTGAAGAGCTCGGAAGTGTCTGATTCGCTGTGGTTCGGTGAGCGGTATAGACATGCGTAGAATCTTGCCGTACTGGCAAGATTGACGCGCACCCACATTACGTCGAATCTGGAGTTTTCCAGACTCAATAATCGTACACAGTTGACGTCAGCTCGACTATAGAGGCAGACTCCTCCTTTGAGTCGGAACTTGCTTGCAAGGGTAAAGCCCGGGCAGTCCAGATAGGAGGAGTCTGGCGGCTCGGCTATCTGAGTTTCGGATAGGAAAAGAAGGTTGGGACGTTGGGACAAAAGATGGTGATGAACAGAATTTAAATTAGTATGCAGACCGCGAATGTTGGCAAAATTTACCAACAGTTTTGGCCCGCACCGGGGACGCCTGCTACTCGCCGCTGTAATGACGTTAAGTTTGTTTTTATGTATATTCATGATTTTACTTTTTTTTTTTTTTTTAAATGGTATGAAGTGAAAGGAAGGTCTGGAATGGAAAGGTATGAGGAGTGGGTAGGAATATGGGGTTCAGGCTGTCCAGGAGTGATGAGCGTTTGGTTCCAGCCCACCCACTGCGGTGCTAGGCGATAGGCTGGGAGAGTCCGGCTGGAGAGGGCATCCAATGCGCCCCAAACGCTGCTGCTGGGTCCCCTCCGGTCACGAACCGGCACAACAGCAGTGGCGGGGTTTTTTCACTCGCTGATGGGGCAGCCCACCCTTAGTCGTGAGCCTGAGGGTCGGGCCCCTGTACTATCGAGCGGCCCGGACAGCGGTAACCGGTTGTAAAGGGTCTCCCTCAACCAGCATCTCCCAACCGGCCCGCCACGCAGAAGGTGGGCCGACGCACCCGCCACCAAGACCTGGGCAAACCTTAACCCATGAACCCGGGCACCCCTGCTAAGTCACCAAACGTAGCGAACCACTTGGGGTGACCTGTGGCAGAGGTGTTGGTCATCCAATAAATGGTTCCCAGGGCGGCGGTACCCATTCCCGCCTACCAAATTGGTAAAAAAATAAAGATAAAAAAATGTTATAAATAAGCTACAAATACCGTGTCTTAAAGTACTTAACTTGTCTATGATAAACTTGTCCATGATATGTAATAAACTCTTCCGTTTTGTCAGCTTAGCCAAGGACGTTGTTTTCATTTCCGAACCCCAAATACAAAAAAATCTTTAAACATTGTAATAAGTGTTTAACAATTTTTTTTTCAAAATTTTATACCCTATTTTATACAGTGACGTTCCTCTTGTTTTGAAGGTCAAGTGTGCAAAATTTCATCAATCTCGGAAAACTATAGATTTGTATGAAAAATCAAACAAACGCCTGCCGCCACAAACAATCTTCTTTCTATAAATACCTGAAGTTAACCCGTCGTTGCTCAGCGTTATTAATGGTTGGGAATAAAGTTTTGGGGTTATAATAATAAAAATAATTTTTATTCCAGGATGTGGTGAGGTTAGTGCAATCCCACACTTCCCATATATATATATATACATATTTTTTTGTACAGTAGGTATTTGAAAATGAAAAAATGTATGACGAAGAATAAATTAACAACAAAGTAATTAACAACTATGCAGGGCGTGGTCTTGAGTGAGCTTGGGCCCAGCGCTCACTCAGTAGTGGCGTTTGGTGCTGGTAGGCTGCAGTCACCAACGTGTTGGCGGAGGCCATTAGCCGCATCCTGGATCCAGTGCCCAGGTGTCTCATCAGGCCGGCAAATCCATATAGTCCTAATTCTGTGAACATTGTCGATGCGCTGCTGTATCTCCGGTATCCAAATATGATTCTACAGGCGTCATTATATTGAATTAGGAGTCGTTCGTCTGAGCAAGTTCGGTAGTGACACCATGTCTCACACGTATACACTCGTATACAGGCCAATGCTATAAATTCTAGTAAACTGGGTGTAGCTTTAAGCTTCAAACTGTGTGTTTTGAGCTATTAACTTTTAGCTTTGTGCTTTGAGATTTTGAATTTCGAGAATTACCTTTGAGCTTTAAGCTTTGAGATTATAGCTTTGAGATTTGAGCTTTGAGCATTGAGCATTGATAATTGAGCTTGGAGATTTGAGCTTTGAAATTTAAGTTTTGAGCTCTTAGATTTGAGCTATGAGCTTTGTTGAGTCTATATATTAAGTTTTACGTTCCCGGCGTTGCCCGAGCTTCAAGCAGAGTTTTTAGAATATCAGGTGTGCAAAATTTCATCGTGATGTATCAAAATTCTGCTTTCAGGGTAGGGACAAGAGGATGGGGGGGGAATCTTTTAAATATTATGTAAACAGTGACATTCCCATTGTTCTGAAGGTCAAGTGTGCAAAGTTTCATCAATCATGGAATAAAACTATAGATTTGAATAAAAAACAAAGCCACAAGCCACACCAGGCCACTCTCCTTTACATTGTATATAATATATAAATACATAGCTGAATTCCCCAAGGCTTTATTCAGAATTCAGAAAACAGATAAAGACCGAAATTTTTCTCCAATTTTGAACGTCAAATGTTAAAAAGTTCATCGAATAGCATCAAATTTCTCCTTTAAGGACTATAGAAAGGGGTGGGGGTAGTTTTGCGAAATCTCAAGTAAACAGTGACCTATCTCTCGGTTTGAAGGTTGAGTATACCAAATTTCATCGATATCGAAATAAAACTGTTTATTTTTATGCAAATCAAAGCCAAGCAGGGATTCTGCTTCATGTATATATATAGATATTAATAGATAATATGTAGCTGATATTCCCGATGTTGCCAGGGCTTTATATAGAGTTTTTCTATATCAGATGTATACAAAAAATCATCAAGCAGCTTCAAAATACTGCTTAAGGGTGTAGGAAAGGGGGATTTATCTCATTTAGACAGCAACCTTCCTCTTGTTTTGAAGGCCAAGTGAGCAATTTTTCAATAACCTCCGAAAAAAACTGTAGATTTGCACACAAATCAAATGATGTCTTCCCACCGTCGCACACGCAATAAACTATATATATTAGAAGAAGATTCTAAATCATGTTTCTGTGTCGGTTTTTTTCATATTAACGATGGTCTAGCGCACACATTTGTTGTAAAACAATTATGTGTTTTTCAAAATTGCTTACTTCGTAAATACGTTACTTACGTTATTTATTTCATCCAGAATGTATATAAAGCGGATATTCACATTAATTCGTTGTTTCACTTCTTAGAATTATCCTCGGTATTCTCATAAATTGCGCTTAACATATTAATATTAAATAAATTCTAGTAAGTAGCAATAATGTGATATTTCACAAAAATGGTGCTATACAAATGATTTATTTTTTATTAATATCCTACACACAAGATTCGACAAACAATGCATTAGATAGCTGTCCGATTTTTTAAAAAATAGTTATTTAATATAATTTTCGCCAGTAAGTTATTATAATATTATTAAGACTAAACGTTATAAAACGATACGTTTGAGAAGTACAGAAACTTTACACGCCCTATTGCTCAGGGCTAGATTGGTCAAAATAAATAAATACGTGATGAAGCAGCAAAGTATGGAGCGTATGTTGCTAGCGCCAAAACAGTCAAAGCACGCTGACCTAACTTAAATCTCGCTTGCTATAGAGGTGTTTGAAAATACATGGTTAAAATGTTATTTAAACAAATACACATTTCATTACAACACAGTTGTGTTCAACATTTCGTGTTTAATGAGGGTGGTCGAAAATCAATATGAATTTTTATATAAAAGAAAATTTACATTGGATGATACATTTTGAATGTTATTTTAACCGCCATGCTAGGGATGTAGCGATGCCCCTGTGTTATGGTGAGTAAGGTTTACAGATTAAAGATTTTATTAATATACATAATACAGGGTTTTCCAATAAGAGGTGTTATTTTGATATTCAATCGTAAAAGATCAATGGTTTCGTTGCTTGTGTGGCACGTAGCGCCGTCTTGTTGAAATTAAACGTTGTCTAGATTAATACCATCCAATTCCGGTTCTAAAATATTATTAATCATCTCTCGATAGCGCAATCCATTCACCGTAACTGTTGCTTCGGCCTCATTTTCGAAAAAGTAAGGTCCAATGACTCCGCCGGACCATAAACCGCACCAAACAGTCACACGTTGAGGATAGAGAGGCTTTTTAACAATAACTCTTGGGTTTTCCGAGCCCCAGATGCGACAATTTTGCTTGTTGACGAAGCCACCGAGGTGGAAACGGGCCTCATCACTCAAGTCATCACACATTCGCTGTATTTACTATTTGCAGATGACTTGAAACTATATCGCTCAATAAAAAACCATCTTGACTGTATTCTCCTTCAACGTGACATTGACTGCGTCTCAAACTGGGCCAAAATAAATGGCTTGAACTTCAGTACACCCAAGTGCAATATCGTCTCGTATACAAGATCAAAGAAACCGCATGTATTTGAATATACAATCAACGAAATTATTCTCCAACACCTAAACCAAATCAAAGATCTAGGAGTTATTTACGACAGCAAACTAACTTTTCACCAACACATCGATGATTTAATAAGCAGAGGATACAGGCTTCTCGGCTTCGTAATTAGAAACTCATATCCGTTTCGTAACACAAAAACACTGACGTTATTATATAACACACTAGTCCTAAGTGTACTTGAATCAAACTCGATCATCTGGGCTCCACATGAATTAACATACACTTTACGCATTGAAAGAGTCCACAAAATTTTTTTAAGGTTTTTATTCTCGCGGCTCTATGGACGTTACCCTTGGCTTTACCCATCGATTTATATATTAGGCATGACCAATTACCACTCCCTAGAGACACGTAGAGGTATTGCTTTGCTTAAATATTTTTTCCAACTAATAAACGGTCACTTTTCTAATAATGAGATACTGGCCCAATTAAATTTTTTTGTATCAGAGTCTCACTCTCGAGGACGTCATCACAATCTTCTATATAGTAGAGCAAGCCGCTCTAATTTATTAATGAACTCACCTGTGGAGAGAGCTACGTGCTTTTTGAATGCGGTAGATAAAAAATTAGATTTATTTTTTGTGTCCTATTGCGCATTTGCAAGATTTTTGGCATTGCATATACACTGCATAAATGGTACAATTATAACGTCTTAGGCTTTATTACCTGTAATTGTTCTAAATAAATGTATAAATTATATATAAATAAATAAATAAATATATAAAGATGATTTGCATTTGATTCACTCAAGTGAATTTAAATAATTTCAATACGTTGTTGAAGCGTGTATCGTTCCATTTTTATTAATGGCGTAGTTTTTTCTTGTCAAATGTTAAAAAATGACAGCTTCAAAAGTAACATCTACCGAAATAGCGGGCTATTAAAAATAACACCTCTTATCGGAAAACCGTGTAGTTAGATTATAGTAAATTATACAATTCCAATTTAGTTAATATTTTATGTCACTAATAATCATTTAATAATTAATGTGAGAGATGTGTGGTTGGAGATTAGGGGGTTAAAGTTTAGAATGTATGGGTGTTGTAATTGAAATTTATTGCAGAAATTATGATGTTGTTTTGGTTTTCTGGTTTTATCATAATCAATCTAGATTGCGGAAATATGATACAAAAATACGATTACGTATAATAAGGTAGATAAATAAGAACGATTCGATTAATAAGATCAATACTATTGAAACTTTGCTTTTGCTTATTTTTTTATTTTTTATGATAAACTAATGTTTATTAAACAAGGTTTTTATGCATAGCACAAAGGATAATAAATTATTATAAGCAATAATTAGTGGCCAGTAATATCAATTCAAATTGAAAATATCTCGTGGCTCAGTGGTCCAGAGCGTCTGACATCAGAAGGCGCGGGTTCATTTCCCGTTGGCGGCATTTATTTTTACTCGGGAGATATTTTCAATTTGTATTGATATAACAGGCGACTAATTATTGCTTATTTATGTTTGGTATTAATTTTATAAATTGCACATTAGCAAAATCGAAGCAGTAAGGAACTTGAGTAAAAATCATTATGGTTTAAAATTTTCGATGAACAATAATATCATAACGTAGGGATCATTTTTTAAATGATTCAGACTCATATAAAAGTCATACGAAATTCCAACAACAGATTTCCTGCAATAAGTCCTATAAAATTAATCGTACGAAAAAATGTTTCCGCAGCGCCCCGGGGGCTTTCCATTAGGCTACGTCATGAAACGTTCCCTTACCCCCCCCACCGGGCGCCCCCTAACCCTGGCCCACCCCTCCTCTTTTACTGCCGGCGACACATCCGCATTCCTGCGGGGGTTGAACTCGACACCCCTGCCAATATTATTATACTCAATCAATACGATGTTTATAATTCACGAGGGATGGTGGTAACGGATTTTTTTGCGGTCAATCAAAGCAACACGTTAGGATTATTTTAATTATTTAGAGTTATGTTGAATTGATGTGGGTAGATACATAATTTTTGTCCAATCAATTTCATGTAGTAGTCCCATAGTGAGTTCGTACGTGACATCATTATCAATCATCCAAAAGATCTTCCTTGTCACACATTTTTTATGAGAACGAAAACGACAGGCAATACTAGAGAATGATGACTTCTCTCTGGGACTACTATTATATTTTACAATTTTATTTTTGTGGCGAAGCAACATATTATAAAAAACAGTTTTATTTAAGTTTCCGATGAATGTGTGTAATTTTTACAGTGATTCCCCACTTCGTTGATAAAACAACCTGAAGATTCTTATTTATTTTGTTTTTTTTTTTTTATCAACCCCAGAGTGGAAGATACTCTCAGTATCGCCCTAGTGTAAGACCACCATTAATTTATTAAAGTGTTGCTTTAAATGGCTTTAGCCGTGTTTTGTGACCAGATCTAAATAGCCAGGCAATCCCCACCTTCGTCTTCCCCATCTCATTCTTCTCCCAACAACCTTCAGCTTCACAACATACCTTAATTAAGGAAGCCATAATTCTTCTGGTTCCAGACTGTTGGGACTATTGATCGGTATTGACATAAAAACATAATAGTAATAGGTAAAAAGTTAAGATGATGTGAGAAATGGTAACCGGATAAATCATCAAAATGATAATTCATCACATCTTTAAAAAGTTATATAAAGTCATGGAAAGTGATGAAACAAAAACTTTATTAATTGGGTTAAGTAGGTTAGGTTAGGTTAGGTAAGGTTTAAATTTTTTTTCATCGTTTCTTAAGACTTTATGTCACTTTTTAAAAGTGTGTTGAATTGTCACTGTGTCGAGTTATCATGGGACCGTGACAAATACCTGCATTTCACTTGTCAAGAATGTGTCTGTTTCTGCAAATATGCCAATTCATAGATCCACATTGAATCAATGGAGAAATCTATCAACGTTTTGTGGAATGTTCATCTACATTCGTGAGAAAATTACAGTCAAAGTGAGACTGGGCAAAGACCAGTTGCGGGCAAATTCATAATTAACAATATCATATTGCAACTAATTTTTTTCATATTTTTAGCACCTAACTTTCTATATGATCACAACAAAGTTTCTAATGAAATTGGTTTGAAACCTAGATAGTGTCTCGGATAAGCATATCCGATTTTAGTTCTTGTTTAAAGTCTAAGAGAATCGAACCCAGGATCTATTGTGTTACCTTTATTCCTAGTTGTGACCGATATCTTTTTATTTTATTTTCTGTGTCTTTTCTATTTCATGTTTCGTTTAGATTTATTAGTATTATCTTCTTCTTAAATTATATATTACTTTGATGGTTAAGATGATGAAAAAGTTGTTCCTGAATATTGAATTCGTTTTAAAACATCATTTAACTGCTTAGATAAAGACGTAGAAGTCATTCCAGTATGGTTGACAGTAAATACAGTTTGTACACTGAGCTGTTGAGCCTCTTACGTTCAAAACAAATTCCCATTTTGCACGGATCCTCGCATTTAGAAGATTTAAATTTTAATGAAAATGCAATTCATTCATTATTCCGAGGGGCGGCTCTGGGGAGATACTAATGAATACTAATGGCGGGATAAATGTTGCAAGTAAACATACTTCTTATGAATAAAATTTCTAATCATTTCCTTGATTATATATAAAATCGTATTTACATTAAGTTTCTACATTTTAAGAGATTTGAATACTACTCTTCCATAGAAGCGATAGATTATGTTTGGAAGAGGAGTGTACAGTACATTATTGTAGTTATTTATAAGTAATTAATAATATAATAGGTATTACGTGTTGTAGTAAGTACATTGCAGTGAGTAAAAAAGTAGTCATGTTATATGTTTGGTAGATATGATGTAAATGTAAGCAGTTAAAGTAGGTAAGTAATATACTTTATACAGAAAATGGGTGATATGGGTTATTTTGAAGAGTAATTCACGTTGAACTAAAAACTTACCCTTTTAAGCCGTTAAGCCTTAAATTAAATATACCATTCCTGAGAGAAAGTCCAATTATATCCAAATTTTGAATTACGTCCTAAATCCTGTATCAAAATTCCGCTAATAAACAATTAGTTAATGTTAATTAAGTGTTAATCTTAAGTGACCTATCAGGTAAGTATGGTACTGTATATTATATCCATATATAGTTAGTAATAAAATAGATAATTCTAGAAATGTATTATATATTTGTACAGCGCCCTTGAGGTGATTTTGCATAAAAACGACGAGAAATGTATTATATATCTGTACAGCGCCTTTGAGGTGATTTTCCACAAAAAAGGAATGATGGTATTACGCTAGGGTGATACTGAGAGTATCTTCAACTCTGGAACGTCAAATAAACTATGTATTATTTTTAAATGAGTAAATTGTGAAATAACACAAATTAGTCAAATAACTTGCATCAAAGAATTTGAACTTGCGACCTCCGGCTTACTAGTCGAGAGCCTTACCCTTCGAACTCGAGTCATGTTTTATTACACAACAGTCGCTTTCGCCTGTTCATTACAATCGATTTTTTGATATTTAATTTAATTTATTTACTCTATAATTCGTATTTACAAATTTCCCTTTCAAACCATCTTCATCTCTTTTTGAACCCTTGTAATGAAGGATTAAATCCCACAGTTGAAATCGGCTGAAATAACTATGTTTCCGATATGAGTTACGAGTACGTTTCCTAAAGACTTTTGTCATATGTGTGTATTTGTAATGGTTCATATTTTCATTTTAAAGTCAAAATTGTGTTTACACTTGTTGATCAATATTCATTATATCATTGCAAAATTAAATAAACCTAATAAAGATTACCAGGAGGTAGGTTAGATACTCACATACAAATAATATGTTTTATGGTCAGCGAATCAAGTGTACGTTGATTTACCGTGATGCAACTAGAAATATTATAGTTGTGATTTTAAGAAATAAAAAAATTATTGATGAAATAAATACGTTTAAGTATAAGTATAAGTATAAGTATAAGTATAAGTATAAGTATAAGTATAAGTATAAGTATAAGTATAAGTATACGTATACATATAAGTGTAACACTGGTTATCTAGTAATGCAAGAGAAGTCAAATACCTACATAAATAAAAAATATGAATGTTCGTTTGTTGAAAATTTTAAATCTCTGAAAGTTCTTCACCGATTGCTTTGATACTTGACACAAAATTGCGAATGCGTTGGTGTTTTACATTATATAGATGTCACCCATGACAGGTAAAAACATACTTTTGTTAATAAAAAAACAGCCACATCTGTTGGACAAATATGCTTCTTTTGAAAAACAACGCTATATGTTGGACGTGACTATTTTCTATCTGCGCAGACAGTCTGAGCCACGGAAACGCGTGGTGGGGTACAGCTTTATATAGCTGCTGATTCAAATACAAGTTGACGCAACTTGCAGTTCGTTTCCTTCTTTGGTGGTTTGGCGGATGTAGCGTTGCAATTACAACCGGAAACTCTTCTCCTTCTTCTATTAATGCCAGGCTGCTAATTGCACCCCATTGCTGGCCACCTATGAATAAACGGGCGTAATACAAGATATTTTGTAAATAATTTACCTTTCTGATGGAATAAAAGATACGCAATGTCGTGTAAATCATATAATTTACAATATATAATATACCTAAACGTTTTTAACACTACCCTATGTAAATGGTCATTAAAATGTTGAACAAGTTCCAAGAGAAATGAGACGAAAACGTTTCATTGAAAAGTAAAAAAAATGTGTGAAACATGTCTTTAGCTTTCACGGAATGTTTACAAACCTCCTCTCTCCAGTAAGACCCGTATACAGTTTCCTAGATGATATGTATTACATTTATTTTTAGCAAAGCTATCTTTTCTGCGGAAGCTTTTCTAATTAGACTTGCATTAGCACAAGTTTGCTTGAATGTACCTACCTTACCCCGGGGCTGATAAAGGGTGGAAAACGAATAAATGCATCATTCGATTGGTGTTTTATTATTTTGCTACCCTTGAAATGTGCTTAAAACCACCAAGCAGATATTTTACAGATATTTTTATAGGAATAAAAAAATAGGTTTTTTGAAGATAGATAAAAAATATTTCTGTAGAAAAAAAATATGTAAAATAGTTAATATTTTCCCTACCTCGTTTGATTTATGATACTAAATATACCTTTTTTTCGTTTGGAAGAAATCGAGTTGTTTGAAGGTGAAATAACTAAGCCAGTTTTTAATAGAAGCTCTCATAACAAATTTTTAAAAATTTTTATCGGATTTTACTAAAAGATTGTTGGATAAATAGGAACATTTTATTTTAAAATTTAATAGGTCAAAGTCAGGAGAATTGGGGAAATTTGGAATCACCCTCTCTAGCTTTCGAAAAATCGTTTTTTAATTATAGCAGTGTAAAGATTCTTTGGTTAAACTAAGCGAGAAGTCAGAGAAGTAAAACATACTGTGAGTTCCACTTCTCTTTATTTGTTTTTACATATAAATTAAGGCTTACTTCCAGAAGAATTTTTATTTTTTTTAGTTGAATTTAATTAAAGCCACAGATACTACATGAAATGTAAAAACAAGAAAAGTGGTAATGAAAACTGTTACTTGCCTGATTGTCTGCAGGTTATACCTTAATATGCATTTTGACTTAGTTATTAGGGAACAAGGAGCATAAATATACATAATATATGTTTGTATGACTTGTTGCATAGCTTTTATCAAATGTAATTTTATTCTTATTTTTTATGTTTCAAAGTATCTGTCAAATTAAAATTATACTACCAACCATATAAAAGCCCTCTGGGCGTTAAATAAAAAATAAAAAAAATAAATAATACATTCATAGAAAAGTGCATTGAAAAAAACGAATAAGTTTGAAAAAGATGTTGCAAAATGCATTAAAAAAGTGCTGTAACCGGTCAAATTTTTACATTAAACTTCCATGATAAAAAAATTGTAAGACTAGAGAATGCTCTTCGGGGAAAGAGATATCTTATTTGGTGGAAAAAAAACATTTTGCCAATAGTCTAAATCGACAAAAAATAAGCGATCTGTAAGACAGATCTTAGAATTTAAAAAAACAATACAGCTGAAGTAAAAAAAAAAAACAATCTTTTATAATAATACTAGCTGTCATTTACCCGGCATTGCTTGACTTGTTTCTACTTTCAATAAATATAATATCCATGTATTACATATATAAACCTAATAAAGTATTTCAACAACCTTCCGATTGAAATAAACAAATTAAAGGATATCAACAAACTGAAGTAATACTTGTCAGGAATAATTAACTAAATAATTGCCTGTTTTTCCCATTATTTATATTTATTATCAGTCTATATTCATCTGTACTTTATTTAGATGTTTCTAATTACTTTCTTAATTGCTCAATATTTAGTATGTAACAGAATCTATAATAAAAACACATAAATTTGTTTTTGACCACTATAGTTTCATTTTCACTCTACCGGTTTCGGAAGATCCCTGCCCGAAGAAAGTTTGAAAAGGGAATTTTCAAACTTTCAAAAAAAAAAAAAAAAAAATTTCAAAAAAAAAAAGGAAAAATTCCCTTTTCAAACTTTCTTCGGGCAGGGATCTTCCGAAACCGGTAGAGTGAAAATGAAACTATAGTGGTCAAAAACAAATTTATGTGTTTTTATTATAAATTATAACGGAGACCACCAGACCACACAGTGAAGCAGGCAATGTCTATAGAGCTTCAAAGACAGTCATCCAGAGGTAGACCAAAGAACTCCTGGATGACCCAATGCTCCAAAATCCTACAAAGAAACGGCCTAGATGAAAGCGACACTCAGAACCGAAGAAGCTATAACCTGAGAACGAGAAGAGCCGACCCCAACAGCCTACCTAGGCAATGAGTTGGGATAGTGCTAGGAAGAAGAAGAAGAAGAAGAAGAAGATTATAAATTATGATGAGCCACAAAGTGAATGCTTTTTACAATTATGTAACAGAATCCTTTAATTAGTGTAACTCGCTCACCAAGCACAAGAACCAATTTCTTCTTTGGTGAGATTGCGATTATAAATATATTTTGTACCCATATGTAACTTATATAACACCACTGTACCCATTTATATATATTAAATAAAAAAAAAATTAAAAAAACATTCCGGAAGAAATTGTCTAACCGTAAAAATCCTATCAAACTCCGTTGCATAGTTTAGAAGAACTAGGCGCACAAACAGACAGACGCGTATAGTGACTTTGTTTTATAATATTTAGAGATGTGTTAAAAATTCTCGGTTTCTATGGATACACTAACGCAAAAGACTCTCTATTTTATTATTCCCTTGTCCTATAGTAGATGTGAAAGTTTCACCCTGTTACGGCCTGTATTCTCTCACCCGTTCTGCAGGTTCCATTCCCGGTACAATTTATTTGAGGATAAAGTCCTTTGACGCTCTGGTTCCGCATGTATGGTGGAGTAAAAAATAAGTGGATTTGGAGTTACCGGGGCCACCTACCCATTAGTACCAACCGTCCGGTCCATGGAATCATTTTTGTGAACGGTACCTGGAAATAAATTTTGCTGTACCCGTGTTTTACACTCTTACGAATGTTGATAATTACAAAAAAGCGTGGCTGATACGAGTGTAGTTTCAAACAACTATTTTAAGCTGCTATCTCAGGATCAAGATCAGTCTGATGATAACCAACCTTCGATATAAAAGGGCACCAGTAGAAAACACACATGAAAACTGAAAAAAAACTGCTTTTCATAGTATCTTTCTTTATTAGAATAATACACAAATAACTTTGTTTACATCACTTTAATATATATAACCTCTACATGTTTCATGAACAATGTTCACCTCATCAGGAGCAACTATATAAATAAATATAAAATATATTATATATATTACAAATAAATGATTACATCACAAAGTGATAAGCTTTCACAAGAAATTTTCTTCGAAAAATTAATATCTTTCTTTATTTGGCAGGGAAAATATTCTACTAATTCTATCAACATCTAAAAAGTGGAGGCTATAAAACAACCCTTGCTCCCAGACAAACCTAATTAGCGAAGTATTTTCACCTGCATTCGTTTGCTTAAAACAACATTCGTCTGCTCAGTGCTCAGTAGGACCGTTGAGTATTTTTACTAAGCAAAAAGACAACATAATTCCTACAAGTAATTGAAGCTTCTGGCATTCATAGAACGAGGACTGCTATTTTCTATGTACGGATCTAGCTAAAGCGTTCTCCACGTGCAATCGTGGATTTGTACGAGTATGAGCCTACAATAGGGTGAACCGTCAACGTATTTAAATTTTTTTTTTGATGTTGAGATGTTATCATTCCCGATGTCTTCGGAGGTCTTCAAATTTGCTTGTCATAATGTTCTTTATTCACAAAAACTAAAAATATAGGATAAACTGCGAAATCTAGGTGAATTAATTTGCTTTATACCACATTGAGCAGTTCATACTAATATTTTGAGGAATGATATTTATTTATTTATTTATTAACGGACATCGTCCAAATTATAAAATAATAACACGAATAAAGTAAAAAGAAAAATACAGGAGTAGACGAGGGTACATGAAAGCAAAGACATATGGTAGATATAATATAAGAAAATAAAGTGACAAGTCGAATCAAGTCAAGAATACGCCGTGGGTCAGGACCACAGGACACTTAAATATTCCGTCACTTGTTTAGCGACTGGCAAAAATCATTCAGACTTATCCCAAAAAATTTAAGGTTTTGACTTGAGTTGACCAGTCTACACATTCTGGACAGTGGTGAATAAAATCCATAATTAAGTAATATGGTAAATGTACATATATACAACCAATCTCTCGAGTGGTTAAAAGTAGGCATGTGGTGGTTGTTTAGGATGTGATTTTTTCGTAAACACATTGTTTAAGTTGAGGTCAACGAAAGAAGAGTGATTTTGGAAAGTGCATGAAATATTTTTTTACGTTATAGTGATTTGTTTTTGGGGTATTATGCCATGTTGCGCTACCTCCTTCTTTAGCCAACGTTTCGGTAGCATTGCAGTGTCCATCATCAGGGCAGATATAGAAATTAACAAATCACTATAATACTTTTGGCCGTGAAAATCTCAAATTATGCATATTTTTTACGTACTTGAATTCACATTTTTTGAGATCCCTGACTCAATCATATTTGAAAAGTTTCGACGACCCACCCTAGCCTACAAGAACGCTAAAAGGGTTTAGCACCCCTTGATTTGAAAGTTTCATTGCATTTGATACTCTCAATTCTGCTGAAATGTAATTGAAAAATAATCATTACATCTTGGAACTTTAAAAAAAAATTAAGCCTTTTTTTCCTCTGCTTAGTTTACACAGTATTTCTGCCTAGTAGGTACAGGATTTTCCAATAAGAGGTGTTATTTTGATATTCAATCGTAAAAGATCAATGGTTTCGTTGCTTGTGTGGCAAACGTTGTTGAAAGTAAACGTTGTCCAGATCAATAGCATCCAATTCCGGCAATAAAAAAATCATTAATCATCTCTCGATAGCGCAATCCATTCACCGTAACTGTTGCTCCAGCCTCATTTTCAAAAAAGTAAGGTCCAATGACTCCGCCAGACCATAAACCGCATCAAACAGTCACACGTTGAGGAAAGAGAGGCTTTTCAACAATAACTCTTGGGTTTTCCGAGCCCCAAATGCGACAATTTTGCTTGTTGACGAAGCCACCGAGGTGGAAATGGGCCTCATTACTCAAGATGATTTGTATTTGATTCACTCAAGTGAATTTTAATAATTTCAATGCATTGTTGAAGTGTGTATCTTTCCATATTTATTAATGGCGTAGTTTCTACTTGTCAAATGTCAAAAAATGACAGCTTCAAAAGTAACACCTACCGAAATAGCGGGCTATTCAAAATAACAACTCTTATTGGAAAACCCTGTATAATATTCATAGTTAATTAGTAGTTAGTTAAGATATAGAACTGCGGTTGCAAGATTAAAATCATAACACTCACCAATTCAATTGAGCAATGAACATATTAATGATTAAACTTTAATTTAACTTCAATTTTAAACTTTTTACCACATTTTTTTTTACTCTTACCGGTTTCAGCTTTTCATGGCCATCTTCAGATCAGTGACTGGTGACTGGTGAAACCAGTATGAAGATGGCTATAATAAATTGAAACCAGTATCTGTCCAAAAATAAAATAAGTGGATTTTTTTTTTTAATTCTTTCAATATATCATAATGGAATTCTACTCGAATTTTCAATATTAACAAATAAATGCAATTTTTTTTAGTAGAGGATGTCTGTGGTGCCTTACAAAATTGCTCTCAACTAGTTGGACTATTGCATTTCTAAGGCTGAATTAATGAAATTAATATTAAAGAGGAAAACGGAAAGTGGATTGTTTGGATTAGATGGGGTTTCTAGCAAATTTTCCTCTTGTTAGTGCGATACTTGAAACATCTTCATCCCCTCTGAAAGCAAACACGGCGTAAACACCATTTTTTAATTTATTTTATCGGTTTTGTAATCCAACCACTGATCTTTTGGTTAAAGCTTCAATCACTATACCCTTAACGATCATCGCAGTTACTCTTTTAATTTCGAGAAAGGACATATTAAAGGGGCGTACCAAAATTG
Source organism: Hesperophylax magnus (assembly GCA_026573805.1). Lineage (NCBI taxonomy): Eukaryota > Metazoa > Arthropoda > Insecta > Trichoptera > Limnephilidae > Hesperophylax > Hesperophylax magnus. The sequence goes on from JAIUSX010000026.1 coordinate 426,801, forward strand.
AGAAGTACATACATACAAGTTTTTAGTCATGCTTCAATTATAGTCAAAGTTAACTACCTTCACCTATTACCTTCCGATCACTATGACATATTAAATTGAGAAGTACATACATACAAGCTTTTAGTAATGCTTCAATTATAGTCATAGTTAACTACCTTCACCTATTACCTTCCGATCACTATGTTAAAAAAACCAACGTAATTTTAATCCTGTTTTTATATTTATTTTTTGTTATATCTGGCACAAGAGCAGGAGCGTTTACCGCTAGAATTGCCGAATTTAACGCAAATGAATTAAAAGCAAGTATTATTTTCCTTGCAAACATTCGTCAAGCAAATGAGTGCAAGCATGAGTGCATTAGTTAAAATGTCGGCAGTTAAAGTAAAACAAAAGGAGGCAGCAATTATTAATCTCGTTTAATCTCTTTTATAGATCGCGACAATTCATCTTCATTTGCAATACGACCCAGGAATTCTCCCTTAGTGACAAAGCGACATTTTCTCGTAACTGTTACGTCATTAAACTTTACTATTCCCGCTGTCCATTATCTTTGTGCTCTGCGCTTATCTCCTTCACTCTACCCAGTACCCAGTATCCAGCATCCCGCTAGATGACATCTCCAAGCAGATACCTACTTTCTCGCATTAAACAAGAGCGTACTAGGGTTGCCGCCGCTAGACGAAATAAACATTAAAATTGTTAAAGAAATATAAAAAGTTAACTAAACCTTGTTTTAACTTTCGTTATAGGTACTATGCTTACACTTTGTTTGTAAGAACTTACTTACTTATTAATTTACACTGTCTTCATTGTTAATGCATTATCTGAATTTTGTTCCAATTTTGTTTATACTCCATTTATACCCTCTTCGTACTCTTTTTATACAACTAAGTGTAGTTTATACTCCATATTTTTACTAGACTTACGCGTTCTTTACTCAGTTTACAGTTTGCGATTTATTTGTTCTTGGTTAGCATTTTGTTTGTACTTCATTTGTACTTGTTTCAGTGACGTGGATAGGTCTATGGCAAAAGGTAGGCCGTGTGTAGTTTTTCAATTTCGGGTCAACTTGTGAACCTTTATGAAATGTACACCACTGTTTTGTTCTAATATTATAGTTTGTTTATGTTTTGATTATTCTTTGGTAATACTTTGTTTATTTTTTCTAACATTGTTATAGTTTTGTATATAATTTGTTTACTCTATGATAAAACTTAGTTTGTGAATTGACCATGTTTTTTTACTTTAAAATATTATCAGTTAATAAGGAATAAATTACCAGTAAATCTATCTTGGCATCCCTAGACAGTTCACGAAGTTAGGGTGACGACATTATGAGATTTAGGTTCTAGGATCTATGTTGTGGAAGATTTAAGGGTAATTTTTCCTCGGTGAGGAATTCCCAGGGCACCCTTCAACCCCACCCCCTTGTCCACCCACCACCTGATGAAAGGGGATGTCTGACATCTGATAGCATTCTGCGTTTGTCAGGCAATTAAATAGAGCTAATCAAAAAATCTCCCTTAATTTAATAATAATTGTATTTTGGACAGTACCATGGGTATTTAAAGTTATTTTCCACGTCAGTTGACAGTAAAATCGTTTTAATTAATGCGATTCACCTTGTTACTAGAGTTATACTTACTTTTAGAAAATCGCTGTTGGAGTATAGCAGTATTTAGGAAAAAATCAATACATATCCATTTCGTTTCCATGTTGGCGCTTAATTCTGATTACATAAATATTTGGTTAACATTGATGTTAATTTTATTCTAAGTACAGCTTCTTAGCTGATAATCAATAAGTAGCAAGGACCCAAAACAATTATTGTATCACCGTCAGGAATGTACATTTGGATGTTTATATCAATAAGTCATTTCAGTGAAATAATCTCTTCCATTTAACACCAAAAGGAATAAGATCTTCAAAAAGGGTTCCTTCAGAAAAACACTCAGTTCGTCACGGAATAGAAAATCTATCAGAATTGTAATATAATATGTACCTACAAGTGAATAGAAATAATACAATCAAAAATACAAAAGTTGTTTTGAAATGCAACATGCGAGTAGCACAGAAAACTTCTCCATCAACTGACAGAAACGCGAAGAGCCCAAAAAGCCTCAATACTAATGATGTTTATTTTATAAAGATGACGAAAAAAGTTATAGTTAATTCGTCATTTTTGGATCTTCATCTACAACACAGTAGAAAGATATTATTTATGCGTAACCTTGTATGATTGGTTCTTCGATGTAAACCACAGGTCAAGCCTTTGTCATGCTTTTTGGACCTTCGTCTACAACATAGTAGAGAGATATTATTTGTGCGAGACCTTATATGATTGGTTCATCGATGTAAACATCAGGTCAAGCCTTTGTCATGCTTTTTGGATCTTTATCTACAACATAGTAGAGAGATATTATTTGTCCAAGACCTTGTATGATTGGTTCATCGATGTAAACATCAGGTCAAGCCTTTGTCATGCTTTTTGGACCTTCGTCTACAACATAGTAGAGAGATATTATTTGTGCGAGACCTTATATGATTGGTTCATCGATGTAAACATCAGGTCAAGCCTTTGTCATGCTTTTTGGATCTTCATCTACAACATAGTAGAGACATATTATTTACACGAGACCTTGTATAATCATAGTACATTGATTCATCGATGAAAACCTCAAATCAAGCCTTTGTCATGCTTTTTGAATTTTCGTCCACATCATAGTAGAGAGAGATTATTTATGCGTGACCTTGTATGATTGGTTCATTGATGAAAACCTTAGATAAAGCCTTTGGCATGCTGTGGATGTTGTACGGAGGCTATACAACTAGAAATGAAAGAAATGTTGGGGAAATACGTTGATTGCATCGTGATTAAATCATAATTTTTCTTCGTTTAGCAGTGGATTGTCGTCGACCTTCGTTAGAAGATGAAGTATAAGAAGGCAAATATACAAAATAATCATGAGGTCATCAATGATGATACAGTGATTCAAATTATCATCAACTGTCGTGCCAGTGCCCAAAATCGTTCCAATCGAGGTTTAGGATTGTGACGATGACGTCTGCCACCTTAGACATGCTCATTAACCACTCGTTCGTCTTTCTATCTTGCAAGGAAATAAACTATCATTGCTCTAGGTGGTAGCCATTTTATTCACCACGTTTACTCTTGTTATAGTAATAATTAGATGTGAAAAAATAAGAAATTTGTAAATTTATTGGCCACCAATAAAAAAAGTCAGTATTTAAAAAAAAGTTTTTCATGAAATCACCCCCTAAAGTTCTGCGGTATGAAAACAGTGTATGTCCACAAAGAATATTATTAATTATTTTAGTTGAATTTGAATTAGATGAAATCATGAATGTAGCAGGCTAATTCAATCTCTCCCGGGTCATGCCTCAGACAACAGCTCGCGAGATGGACCAAATAAACTAAATAAATATTTCCCCCGATATTCGTCCTTTGCCGCTTGATTAAGCAAACTTTTCTTATATCTGTTATAGGGGTACAAGTCACGCGACGTCCGGGACTTTTATTGGTCGTTGGCCGGACAGATTGGCGCGGACTCTGGGGATGGGGGGAGCAAGTACTGCTCCAAGTAGCGTTTCTTTTCCCGTATATTATTCTGCCGCGTCCAAAGTAGTGGACGTTTTATTACTCTTCAAGATACTTTTAAGAGCGAAATAGAACATTCTTGAAGTTAATGCACTGCCCTTAATAAGTATGGTGGGGTTGGTTTTATTAGATTTAAAAAATAGTACGTTATAAAGCTATTCATTATTATTGAAACAATATAAATGGATTTCAAACAGTGTCAATTAGAAAACACAATGAAAATAAATAAAAGCTTTGGGTTCGACCAACCGAAATTGGAATCTCTCACTTGATGTGGGTAACTGGTTACCTATTACGTCACCTATTCATCACTTTTTATTATATTAGTAGTTGTGTGAATAGTAGACCTAGCGTCCAAAAATATCATGTTTCTAATTTTTTACAAACCATTCTAGCGATTTACCATATTATTTAATTAATATCATACCTCAAAATATTGATATGGAAACACATAAAACTTCTTACTGCGGTTTAAAGCCAGTGAATTCAACTAGATTTAAACGTTTATAACATAATTTTAGGTTTTTAAAATATGGCACATTATGGCAAACGATCGCTCAAAACGTTTGCAAGTTAGGCAAAATAATTAATCAGTGTAAATTAATAGCATTGTCTCTTTATGGTGAGGAAAGGCTACTGTAATTTCGATTGTTTTATATCTTGTTTATATCCTGTATACTTATCTACGTAAAAAAATATTTTTTTCAAATATTAAATATAAAAAATAAAAATAAAAAAATAAAAAATAAAATAATTAAAAATATCAAAATTTCTTGCATTCTTAAACACTTCCACAAATACTTTTAAACCATATATTTAAAGTAAAAAAAATGCAAATAAGGAACTATACCATAATGCTTCCAATTTTGGAAAAATCTGTTCTTTTAACCCTTTAAATATCAGGAACCCAAATTCGTATGATGTTTGGGGACAAATTCGGTCTCCTAATAATTAAAGGGTTTTAAATAACAAAAAACGCCCACTACTCTTGTGCACAGGTTTCTATTTTTATAATTTTGTAATTACCTATGATTACCAGCTCGTATTGTTTTTGTTAAGTTATGTTATATTATGTTTTGTTATGTTATACTTATGTTATGTTTATGTTATACTTATGTTATGTCTATGTTATTTTTATGGTAGGTTTATGTGTATGTTATGTTATGATATGTTTATGTTATGTTCATGGTATGTTTGTGTTATGTTTATCTTTATGTATTATATTATATTCACATTTGTTTACTCTCGTATGCTGTGTTTGTTTATAAGATTGCCAATTTCATAGTTCTGTTTGAAAAAAACGCCACTAATTTTAGAAAAATCTTTGGTTATCGAAAAGCGCCCACTTATATTGTACACAGGTTCCTATTTTTATAATTTTGTGATAACCTACTGTTACCAGCTCTGTACCGTTTATGTTAAGTATGTTATGTTATGTTTATGTTATGTTTGGTTTAAATATGTTACGTCATGTTTATTGTGTATGGCCAAGATCACCCCTAATGGGTGAAAGCTAAAAAAAAGAATTTAAAAAAAGGAACTATACAATTTGTCCAAAGAAAATCTTAATGTTTAATAAAAATTCTTTTTTCAAACATTCTTCAGGCTAGTGGGCCAGTAGGTAACATAACTTCAGAAAAAAAAATCTGAAAGACCAAATAAACATGACCATTTCACGTTTGAAAAAATAATCTTTACTGAATCATTAAACTGGCTAATTTTAATAGTAGTTTGCATTTATATTTTTTATTGAGTAATTTATTTTTTTATTTGTATTCTCCTCAAGCGAAACTATAGGAAAATCTTCAATTTATCTAAAGCATATTTTTTGGTATTCATAATGTACACCAATTCGTTATAAAGATTAATCAAAATAGTGATTTGGCATTAAGAAGAGTTTATTTAGTTTATTTAGCAAAAAATAATTGGGGAGTTATTAATTTACAAGTCGCGCAGAAATTATATGGAATTACTTTTTCACACATTCAAAATATTCATCCAGTGTCGAAATAAATGCTTAATTTTGTGAAATGTCAATTTTTTTGTATTAACACACTTTTGATATTTATTATTTACACATTATTTGTCGTCAATATTTTTGCTCTTTACTGTTCTCCTATTTGTGGACAAAAAGCCAAAGTGAGAGAGCTGTCGCTCTGAAGCAGTATAAAGGCTAAACGATTCATAAGCCGTCTGTTTGAGATGTGCTGACTTTTTGTATTTATTTTTTCATTCATTCCACATTATTGAACGAACCCAGGATAATTGAAACCACACTAAAAGCTTTTGGTACTTTGACACGTGGCAATCGTTTTCATTTTGATAGCAAACTTTTACAATATCATGCAAATATCGCAAAAATTTTCAAAATAGCTATTTTGTTTTCATATTAAGCAAAATCAAGGGGAGTGCATTTTGATAGGGGTGAGAAATAGATTTATTCCGTGATGCTGTGATTCACATTTGCCAACATTTCTCCCTCTTTTATACGTATAGGTGTATTTGTATCGTATAACGTCTTCATCTATTGATTGCCTGAGTACGTGACATCTTTTTATTTGGACGTTTACTAAGTTTTAGAGATATCGAGGGTGACCATAATATGGCCGGTGATTGGACCATAAAGTTGAACAAGTTTGATTGATTCCGGGACATGTTATCTTTGGTCACCCAACGTGAACCAAACCGGGTTTAGGGGAACTTTTATAGACGATATAGGAATATAGTTATATAACTATGGGGGATATGTTGAAAACAAAAGAAACTGGTGGTTATGATGATATAATATTTACCATGTTCATTAAAAAAATAAAATATAACAAAAATTAGAGAACTTCTCCTTTTATTCTCTTTCTCCCTCTTAAAATTGCCTGACATCGTATATTGCCTTCCCATTTGAATTTCATAATAATAATAATCATGGTGAAATACAGAACACAGTTCTACATACCAAATTTAAAGTAAAGATTGGTCCGACTTCTTAAAATTTCTTGTGTTATGCTTTATTCTATATTTTATTATAATGTCGTTTCCATGTTTTATGTGATGGCGGACATTTCGAACTACAGAAGAAGAATATGTGTACAATGTCAATGTATTAATAATTATTTCGCTGATCATTTGTTGTTTATTGATTTAATCCGTTAACCTACATAATTAAAAATAAAATGCATACATAATACATAGACCTTGTTCCACGATCACACCGCGAAACTTTGGTGATAATCAAAGGTATATTCATAATAATGTTTTTTTAAACAAAGCAGTAATTCCAATTTTAAAAAATGTCTAGTGTAATCACAGCTTTGTTTACGCGAGTAATGCACGTGCTCGGGAAACATAATGGCCAACTTTGCATTTAGATTCCAAAAGATAACAGCTGATCGAACATGAAGAAATAACAACCATAAATGTGTTTTTATTCGAAACAAAATAAAAGAAATGTATCATTACTTTTTAACTTTATTTGGACACAAATGAAAAAAAATACCTAAAAGAAGTAATGAAAAATAAATAGTTTTTCAGGAAAAATCAGCCCTCAAAGTTTCACGGTGTGCACGTAAACGGTGCATATATATCCGAGCATTTTTTTTAAACTTTACAAAGGAGGATTTTAAAAAATTTCAATGTTTTTTTCAAGTTCTCTGAAGGTTCTTTTCATGTTTTATTATTATATCATTATTGTCCAGTTGTTTGACAAAACTGAAATAATAAAAGAACTTGGATAGAACTTTCACAGAACGTGAAAATTAACTTGAAACGTGAACGTGAAATTTACGTCTTGCAAAATACGTCGTCTTCATCACCATGCTGCATTCTCTTACACAGGATTATCAGCGGAGTCAGAAGTCGTAAAGTTTTTGTAAAGACTCCATGGAAAAAAATAAATATAAGGGCGGAGGCTGAAGGACCAAATCAAAATGAAAAAAAAAACAGAATTGGCTTATTGGAAAACTTTCGAAGATTGTAATTTGGTTTTAATTTAGTCCCTTATAAACTTTCTGAAGGTATTTGTAAACAATCCAATTCTTAAGATTTCAGCATGATAAGAAGATATTGTTAGAATTTTTATGAAGAAAAACGATTTTAACTGTGGATGAATTTTGGTAATTTTTGATTACCTTGACTTTTTGCAATAATTTACGAAAAAGCTAAGAATCAGGCTTCTTTTTAGGATCTATTTAATGGAAATCATATTGTTATAAGTATTGTAATTTCTATGATTATTCGTGAGTGTATTTACTTGGTATAAAATATACTTAGTACTCTTCAAAATTGGCTAGACGAATTCTTAACCTCCAGACCACCGGAAGTCTTCGGGCGTAATAGAAAGTTCTAGAACTTTGGAAGTGAAATTTTAAACAACAAACATTACTACTTTTAATGAAACATAATAAATGATATATCATTAAAAGTAATAATTTTGGTGGTGTGTCCAAGTGTAATCCCGGTTTTATTAACTTGTTGCCGTAAAAGTCAATTAAAAAGTAATTTATCCGAAATAACCTCGCTTTCCAGACATGAAAACATATTTGTAATATGACATTATTAATGGATTAGAGCTGACGAAATATAACACAAATATTAATAAATATATTGAATTATACTAATAAAATAGTGAATTGGTTTTGGTTTAGGCAACAGAAATTATGAACAAAAACATAATTTGAATCACAAATAACAAATCAAAACTGTTATTTTGCGGGAAACTGACCTTCATGACGTGCGTAAAAGTTGCGCATGCGCATAAATCTGTCAAAATGCAAATTGTTGTCAGTTAAATACAGTTTCGCAGCGCAGTTTATACATTCTTTATAAGTAATAATTCGAAATAGAAGCTGTACAATGTGTAACAAAAACACCGTTTAAGGGTTGCAAGGTGATTTTTTATTAGCAACCTTAGTATTTATTAAAGAGTTTAAAATTACAAATTTATTGATAATTTGAAACTTTATTTAAAAGTTATTCTGGTGATCTTCCGTGCTGATCATCCAGATTCCTTTGTAATAAAAGTATGTGTGTACTCCGTACCATTTGGTTTTATTCAGGTAGCTACACGTATTGATACAATGGACAGTATAAGAGTTTTGCTAATGAAGAGAGGACGAGTTACAAAAGACATGCCTTTTTATACATCTCGGTCATGCTGTCCCACTCAGATATGCCTGTCTCTTTCATACCAACAGACATACGTTCACCACAGTAATTTAAAAAAAAAATTTCGATTAAATGAAATTTTGTTCTTTTTGGCCACAAGTTTTGGAAACTCTTGGAAATTTGGAAATTTGTAGGTAACTGCTATCTTGAAAAACAAGGTCGAATATTCAAATTTGTTTCTTTGTATTAGAGCTGTTTGAAATTTATTTTTGAAAAAAAAAATTATAAAATATGATTAGGTAATTTTTAAAAGATCTATATAATAAATGTCACCAATTTGCACATCCGACAATGATCGTTGAGACAGTCGAAATAATATCTACATTTAACTTTCATGTTCCATATTTCCTGCTGCTTTGCAATATCCAACAAATTTAATAACTGAGCTCAATGACAAACTCTATGTCAACTTCGTGATACATTGAAACACACTGAACATTATTAATAATCATTATTTTATTAATAATGTCATCAAAACGGAGAGACGGGCAACGATTGCCTCCGACGGCGCACGCCATAAAGTGGCACGTGCATATGATTTAATTTGAAATGACATCAAACTATTATGGCAATTATTAATTAAATGCCGAATGAATTACAATTGTCACATCTGCAGGGCGGCCGTAATGAGCGAACAGCGCTATAATAATCGAGTATATCGTATAACTGAATAAAAAAAAAGAATTTAAAGTTGAGGATGCAATACAATCATGAAAAAAAAACTGTTCGATATACATTGTTAAATGAATACAGATTAGTTTTGTGTTGAAAAATTACACGACATATTATGAGTAAATAATATTTTTCTGTCCTCATAAATATATTGATTCTTTTATTATATTTTTAAGAATAACAAACACTCCCAGCTTACGAACTTGAAACAATATTTGAAAATCTTCCTACGTAAATGTCGAACAGTCAGTGTTTTTTTTAGATGATTCGGACGATGCTTCATCTAGCTCATATTGAATGTGAAAATATTGAAAAATTACCTAAACCTACCACATATGAGATATAGTGAGAACCTACCACAGATACTTGTCTGCCCGCTCTGGAATTTTTCGGAAATCTGTAGATACAACGTAAAACTGTTCGGAACACTCTGAATATAAAAATAATTTATCTTTTATGCTCGATATCCACATAATTAATATTAATGTAACGTCTGGCGTTCCCCAAGGGGCTCATCTAAGTACGCTTCTTTTTTACTTATTTATTAATGATATTATTGGTGTTTTTGCTCACACGCGTTTTTGGTTTTGTGCAGACGATAATATGATCCTCAAAATAATTAAATCCTACCAAGATTGTTTTCTTTTTTAATTACATATTAACGCATTTAATGATTAGTATATGTAAAATCAACGGCTTGGAACTAAATGTTGACAAATGCAAAATTATGTCATTTTATCGAGCGAAGAATTTTTTTTTTAGTATACACTAAATGATCTTTGCTTATCTACTGTGAACTCTATTAAGATCTTGGTGTTACTTTGGATTACGAGCTGTCTTTTCGTGAACTCATTAATAACGTGGTTATTACTATTATATTTTCCCTAAAAACTCTTTACTGTTCGTTGGATTGCTCTAAACTAGAACACTCCTGCGTTACTTGATCTCCATTCTATGATGTTCACATTAATCATATCGAATCCGAACAGCATTCTTAAGGGGAATTGCTTGGAGATTATGGCTATAAAGAGGTGATTACTCATACGATGAACTTGAAGTAAAATTAAATCTTTCTTCCTTAGAAAAACTTCGGAAAGACTTTGATCTCATCTGTATTTTCAAAATTATTAACAGTATTATTGACTCACCTGCTTTGTTGCAACTCATCCCTTGCAATATCCCTTCCAGTAGACTCAGAAATAGTGACTTGCTTTTACCCAATCAACACTCCACAAATTATGGATACCATTCACCAATGTCCAGAATGGCACGATTTATCAACTTCAAATCATGACATTGAATTTTTTGGTGTAAGCCTTAGGATGGGTTATTTCACAGAATTTGAACAAATTATCAAATTTCAAAGTCGAATTTCAAGTTCTGTGAATGGTTCTATTCAAGTTCTTTCATCATTTCAGTTTTGAGAAACAACTGGCCAATACTTGGTATAATAACAGAACTTTAATAGAACCGTTAAAGAACATGAAAATCAACTTAAAATTTGCCCTATTTTTGTCATGGCAGTAATTTTTTTAATTATCCTGTATTGTAACATTTCCCCTTGTATTATCATCATTTAATATGTAATGTGTTGTTATTGGACATGGTCCGTTGGTAAATAAATAAATAAATAATTATTTATTATTAGCGGAAAATATTAATATTTTATTTATTTTCAATTTACTTTAAGCACTTTTCGTGAATGTATCAGAACCTGTAGAAATTTCCAGAGTTGCTTTTGCAAGTCGACGACTCTTATAAGAGTACACATTTGTTACTAATTAAAATAATGCGTTTTAATTATCATGTATTATAAAAAAAATATATATTCGACAAAAAATGTTTGTAATGAGGGCATTTCGTATAGTATTACTAACGATAACAGAATACGGTGCAAGCAAAATTGTGTCTTATATTGTTTTCTCTACAGTTCAATATTTATTACCGGTAATAACATAATACAGTGCAAGAAAAATTGTGTCTTATATTGTTTTTTTCTACAGTTTAATATTTATTACTAGTAATAACAGAACACAGTGTAAGCAAAATTGGGTCTTATATTGTTTTCTCTACAGTTCAATATTTATTACTAGTAATAACAGAATACAGTGCAAGCAAAATTGTGTCTTATATTGTATTTTTCTACAGTTTAATATTTATTACTAGTAATAACAGAATACAGTGTAAGCAAAATTGGTTCTTATATTGTTTTCTCTACAGTTCAATATTTATTACCGGTAATAACATAATACAGTGCAAGCAAAATTGTGTCTTATATTGTTTTTTTCTACAGTTTAATATTTATTACTAGTAATAACAGAACACAGTGTAAGCAAAATTGGGTCTTATATTGTTTTCTCTACAGTTCAATATTTATTACTAGTAATAACAGAATACAGTGCAAGCAAAATTGTGTCTTATATTGTATTTTTCTACAGTTTAATATTTATTACTAGTAATAACAGAATACAGTGTAAGCAAAATTGGTTCTTATATTGTTTTCTCTACAGTTCAATATTTATTACTAGTAATAACAGAATACAGTGAAAGAAAAAATGGGTTTTATATTGTTTTTTCTATCGTTTAATACTTTTTACTAGTAATAACAGAATACAGTGCAAGCAAAATTGTGTTTTATATAGTTTTTTTAATATTTCATGATGGGGCTGAAACGCATCATGGCTGGGCCTATTTCAGCATGTCGCTCGATATACAATCCCAATGGGAATGTATGGCGAGCGATATATTGAAATAGGCCAAGCCACGAAAATATAACGCTCTTATAGCGTGGTCTGTTACAGGCTTAATTATGTAATAAAATGATTTTTTTACACTTAGAAATTTTTTTTTTCTATCAATATAGAAAAAACTGTGAAGTTTCTCAACACTTCTGATTTATTGTAAAGATTAAAAGAGTGACTGATAATATATTCATAAAGTTTTTTATCGCTCGGCAGAATCGTTTTCTAAGCCATTTTAAGGAGCTTGATGCTTTTTATGGGATGCCCGTTACCATTACGTACCTACCTCGTCCAGATCATTATCTACTGCACCATAAAGGTTCTTTTCACCGTTCACCGTTGACTCTGGTTCCAAAAACGCTAGGGATTATTGGGCTTCTATCAGACTGGCCTAAAATTCTAGATATTGGCGATATGTGAAATGAATAAGTACATATTTTTTGTTTACAATTGAAAAAAATGAGTCCGGAGACCAAAATAACATTACACTCCAAATAAGCCGACAAATCTCAGGTTAAAGTCTGTCGGGTACGTTTTGTTATGTTTTGTATAAGGAAATGCTTTGGTGAGATATTGGGGGATGTATGGAAGGAGTTAGGATATATGAATGATTTTGAATAACCCTCTATTAATTTATTTATAAAACAGCTCAATATTGTTAAGAAATCTAACACGTTCTCTACCTTTCTTCGGCTTTCGATGAAAAACATGTCGCCACACGCGAACATTCGGCATCCGCCACAAAAGCACAATAAATTTACAGCGCGGAGGATAATTTAATTTGAAATATTCATCCAGAATTAATGTCGGTGTGCTGTGATTAATTGCTGTAATGTAATAATACTATTTTTATAACCAACATATTATATTACATAGTGAGATTGGGGAATGTGGGTTCGGTAAAGTATTAGTTTATTTTTTGAAGCATTATATTATACATTTAGTGGCGCTACCACGTACTAATATTTCGTTGAAACTTGTTCCACTATTAGAACGCGATAAGCGGTGCGCGTAGACCGGATTCGGTAGTTGTGGTGTTTTTTGGGTTTTGTTGTGTTGTTGTTTTGGTTTTTCTGCAGACACACGCGTAAACACAGGCACTTATCTGGAATTGGATGACATTATACAAATTTGCAGCACTTTATATGGGAAATAAATCATGGTACCTTCCAATTAGGATTTGTTCACTCATTTTAGTCAGTTCCTGGGGACGAAGGTTCAATGCTCAGTCAGATATTTTTTTTTTACGTTTTAAATGAAATTTTTAATTTCACAACAGTTTAGAGCCAGTCACTAGGGAGGAAGATTCAATCCTCAGTCAAACAAAAAAAAAGTATTTTTAATTGCATCTATACAAATAAAAATGTAAATCTTCGTTCTTCAGTGATTGCCTTGAAATTTTGACACAACGTTACATTCGGATACTTGTGTGTTTTACATACCGATATTATATATATGCTTATATGAGAATAGTTCTTTTTAGTATCTAAATAAAATTAACGAAAACCGACATAGACACAGGTACCTATATTCCCTCATATACAGGTTAAGCATAAACCACTTTTGTACTTTTTCTATTTCTAAATTAATCTCCTCCCTGAAAGAAATAAATACTGGATATTAACATACCAATCTTCTGATATGTTTTGGAAAAGCACAAAAAAAACTTTTAAAGTCACTCACCTACTCGGAAAACCTACTCGAGTTACTAAAAGTTTTATGTAAACATGTCTAATCAATCGCCAAACTAAAACATGAATATAGGAATATTAAGAACCACAAGACAAATAAATATGTTGTTCTTATGAAATATACTTTATTCTATGTTCAGACTTGACGATAAACTATATTAAAGCCAAAATCTTAATGACGTAAGTGAAGCAGCCGTGCACAAAAACATGCGACTCGCGGCCCTTGTGTATTGGACAGACCTACGGTTGATTTTTAATCAATTCTCTAAAATAAAATGAGAATCTTAACGACATAAGTGATGAAGTCGTGTAAAAACAATATTTGGCACGCGGCCCTTCGTAATGGATGGACGACGGTCGACTTTGCCCTATCAAATCAATCTTTACGTGGGGTTTATTTTAATTATTATTTTTCTTTTTGTATCTTTTATTTAATTATAAAAAAAATACATTTTTTATTTCTAGTAACAACTTTGGAATCACTAACACCTTATTCCTATGACATTTAGGCGAACTTTAACCTACATTTAAAACTTATTTTTCTTCCAAGGCTTCTAGCTTCTTAGGTTTAACTTCCGTCGTATGATGAACGTATTACTAAAATCTCAAATATTTCTAGGGGGAACCCTCGGGCAGTTACTAATTCATCGTCTAGAAAAATAAAATCTGGTGCTTACAGATTATTTTATAGTTTTTCCGTAAGGTCCTGTTTTTATTAATCATAAACATACATAATTATAAATGAACCCCTCTAGGAAAATTTGTGATTTTATTATTGAGTTCATCAGAAATAATTCAAATGTGAGTGTCGACCAAACCCCCGTTATTAGAATTTTATGTCGCCTTATGCAGGAATAAAATATTATTACACCCTTCCAGTCATATTTCTCCAGTTATTATCAAAATTCAATTACGATGTCCTAATTAGTTTTTACTAAACCTTTGAAACGCGTCCGAAAGAGCATAATTCATTCAATTACCTCTCTCCCCAAATTTGGTGTTTCTGGGGATGCTCCATTATTGAGGCCGGGGTTTGTCCGGTCAGCTTGTTTAGCCTGCGGCCCTCTAATGCACTTTATTGCCGTACGAATGACGCAGTAAAACCTTGTGGTTCATTTTACCCCGAGATGACGGATGTACCGTTATCCCCCATTGAGAAGAAAGAGGCTAAATTACTAAAAGGGAAGTCGTAAGATTGCAAAGTGATTTCGTTGGATTTTGTTGTTTTTGTAAACAAGCTGTAAATGAGTTGAAGTTATTTCATTGATTTATACAATGTGTTGTTGGTATCCGGCTTCACCCGAGTTTTACCGATTTTCGTTTTTGTTACCTTTTGTTGTTGATGGAAAGCTCAGTCTAAAAAGATTGGTGAAATGTAATTTCCCCCGCAGAATTGAATCAGTAAAATGAATCTTTTTATTGGAGCATAATACTCAGGGTTGCCAATTCGTGAGAAATTCCCCAAGTTGCGGGGAATGTCTAGGATTTTTAGGAATTGGAAAATTATGTATAAGAACATTTTTGAGTGGATAATTCGGGGATTCTGGATATTTCTTGATTATCCTACCATATTATTGACGGCCGGCATAGTCCAATGGTAACGCATTGGACTGCCATTCCGAAGGTCGCGGGTTCGAACCCGGCGTGCGCAAATAAATTTTATTTTATTAATTTGTGTTATTTCACAATTAATTAATTAAAATAATATATAGTATATTTGCGGCACGTTCCAGAGTGGAAGATACTACCAGTATCGCCCTGGTGTAAGACCACCATTCAGAATTGAAACGTTGCTCCAAATGGCTTTAGCCGTGTTTAGTGACTAGATCTGAATAGCCAGGTACTTCCCCACTTCCTCTTTCCCCTCCCCACTTACCTTCAGCCTCACAACATCCCCCAATTGGGGATGCCATAGTCTCACTGGCTCCAGACGGGAGCAGTTGGGACTCTTGTGAGGTATTCACTATAAAAAAAAAAATAAAAAAATATTAAAAAATAAATATTCTCAATAATTCGGAGAATGAATAAGAATGAACTTTAATTTCGTTTTTTTAGCAGCAGTTTTTTCAACAATGCCTGAACGAAAGAGAGAATCTGAAAATGACTAGAAAATAAAAAAAATAATGCAAATATTGTTTTATTTTGGAGTTAAAAGAACTTATGGGTAATTTGAACATCTATGGTAAAAATTTAGAATGTAGAGCAAACTAAAAATTAATAAATTATATAATAATACTCAGCAATGTATTTTTTTAATGGCAGAACGAAAGTAAAATTCCGAAATTGAGTGAAAGTAAAAAATAAATGCCTATTTTAATAGAATTATGTTTAATTTTGCATGTAGAATTATATATGGAACTTATTTATGCACCTTTCGTGGGAATTTTACCTAACCTCAACCCTGATAATATATTACATCCCTACAACTTGTTGACACGAGTCACCGTTACGAAATTCATAAAAGAATTTTATGTTCAATGGCAAAAAACTCGTTAAAATAATCGTACTTATTTGAGCTATTGGCGGAACAATAATGTTCAGTTGCTAAACTTTGTGTAAACATCGTTGGGTTTTCTGAAAAATATTTCCAACATGCCAAAAAGTCTAAAGGGTTTAAAAAATATTAAAAATACACTCAAATATGACTTGGCTCACGCTACTGAAACTGAATTATTCACTCATATGAATTTTCCATTTTTTAATAATTATAAAAGTACTTTGTGGTAGTATTTTAAATCGGTTTTGAAAATAATTGATTTGTATAATTAAAAACAATGGTTAAAATAGTGTGTGTTTGATTATTATCTTTCTTAATAATAATAATATTAGGATGATTTGTATAGCGCCGTTTTTGTGCAAAATCACCTCAAGGGCGCTGTACAAATATATAATACATTTCTACAATTTTTTATTTATTTTTTTTTATTTTTTATTATTGAATTTTTTTTTTATACATACATAGTTACATAAAATATTTAAAAATGTATAAAAAATATTGAAATAAATGTACATAATAAAAAAAAAAATCCCACGAATGCGAAGCCTGAGTGTGGGTATTATAAGTATTTTTATCTTATTTCTATGGTTTAAGTGGAGATACAATATCAAAAATAAATTTAAGTTATTTTAAAAGAGTTACTGTAGAGATGCAATACAAGAAACTAAATCATGAAATTATCTATTTAGTTCTAGTTCTATGAATAGTAAGACAACGTGGCCAAAAATTTTCTCTCATTTAACAAAATCAACTTAATAATTAAGTAACATTTTTTATATTTCAAATAATGAATTATTTAATTTGTCCAAAGAAACATCACTTAGGATCGGTTGTTTCAAAAAATTTGAAAAATTCATAAAATTTCTAAGCTGATTTTCAAGTTCAATGAAGGTTCTTTAAATGTTCTGTTATTATATCATAATTGAGCAGTTGTTTAATAAAACTGAAATAGTAACAGAACATTAATACAACATTCACAAAACTTGAAAATTAACTATGAAATATGATGAATTGTTCAAATTCCGCGATACGACCAGACTTTAATATATTATTTCTACAGTGGGGTAGGTACCATAATAAAATGCGAATAAGTAAATCCAAATAAACACCATTATTTAAATTTAAAAAAAAATTCTTTACTTAACCATCAAAACGGTCACCATCTTGAAACAGAAACGAAACGAAAAAACAAATTTACAGAAAAACTAAATCCAAAACGGTCTAGTTAAAACAATCACGACAGATCCATATCCACCTTTTTATATAGGTACTATAACTAAGACCACAGCTATTATTAAGTACTTTCCCATTGATCAAGTCCTCCATAACACAGAGACTATATTTATTTATTTTGAAATAACTTAACCACTCGAGTGCTCGCGTCAATAACTGGAATGTGAGTCGAGTGATTGGCTTTGGAGTTAGAAATTTCTCGCCCCCTTTAAAAAAAATAATCATACCTCTGAATATTAATACTGAGACATATAAACTGATTATAGTGCTATATAGCCAATGAATTAACCTATATCTAACAGTTTATCCTATATTTTAATAATTAATAAAAAAAAATGCGTGAATTCTATGAGTCAAAAATGGCATATCAATATCGATCACTAAAGACGTTTAAGAATCGCTGATCTTGTCTTCAATAACAGGTATTATTATTATCTCTTTTTATTAACAATATGTCAAGAATATTAATTAAATATAATAGATTAAGGTTACATAATTATAATAACTTGAAAGTGGTCAGTAGGTGCAGATTGACACAGTTATCTTTGCAGTTGAAAGTGCAAAGAAATCGATAAATTTTTTTTTGTCAAAAAAAATCTTCACAAGCGTTTCCACTATGGAGGAATTCTATGATCTAAAAAAATACCCAACTTATGCGAATTGATGAAGCTTCTCTCTATCTCTCTCAAAAAATCACGAGGTATTTAGGTAGGATAGATAAGAAACAATATCCAATAAGAGCAAAATATCCGCCCGTAGAAACCAAGGTATGAAGCATGGTTGCAACTAGAGCTTTCAATCCCGGGATATCGAGAACCGGGATCCCGGACACCCCGGACCTTTTTCGGTACCGAAATCCCGGTGCTGCGAGATTACGGACCGGAATTCAAAACCTTGTTTTATCCGTAGTGTCCTTAATTTTTATTTATTGGTAAAAGATCGTTGATTGCAAAATATTCTTGAGATATTGGGATGCAGGTCATAAAGATATTGGGGAAATTTATATTTATCGTGCTGTTTTTTCAAGGCGAGGAAAGTTTTGTTGAAGTCTGAATAACATTCAATATTTAGTATTGTGACATCGCTCCACCGAAATTGTTTGGGCAGATGAGCTTACACTTCTCTTCGATCTGCACATGTAATTTATCCGGTGGTTTTAGATGTTCTTTACCATAAATTCAATCCTATATCTTTACCAGGAGATGAAGATGAAGACGACTGACGGTTAGTGACATGTCGAAATCACTGGAAGAAAATATGTGTTCCTCTGTTGGAATTAGTCATTAAAATTTTTGAGAATGTCGATTTAATTTTTTCTGCAAGAAAAGTTCTATAAAGCTATTGATCGTGGCATAAATCCAAAATATCTTTATAATATCCAGAGATAAATCAAATATTATGAAAAGGAGGTGGCAAAATTTCCAATTCGAAATACAGCGTGGAGGATCTGCCAGAGTGGATACCAACAGGTGTTTTTTGGGATGTGGAAAAATAGCGACTAAAATAAGACCATCACTAAATGATGAAACCGTAGACATTTTGATATCATCTCATTTTATTGTACTGTGTATTTTTTCTTCTTTTGTTTCGTGCAGCTAACCAATCTATTGTATAATACGTGAAAAAAAAATTGTCGCAATTCCTACTTTTAAAAAATTATCTGAACATTTAAATTCCCCGGGATCCTGGGATTGAAAAACGCTAGCTCCGAAATTCCGATTTTGAAAAAAATTCCCGGGATTGAAAGCATTCGTTGCAACCGATTGCAAAGTTAGTTAGGTACGTCAAAACTTGAACCTTTTTTGGCCAAACATTTTTTATTAACCAAACAGACATTGCTCATATTTCTAAAATTATTTATGTAAGTTAACAACTAATTTATGTATGTTATCAACTAATTCAAATAAGTTATCAACTAATTAATGAAAGTTATCGACTAATTTGCTTTTACGAATCTTGCAAATGACTGTAGATATAAATAAATTAAAGAGAGAACTATCTCTGTCTACCCCCACCACGTAAAACAAAAATATATAATTTTTGCAGAAGACATAAAAGGGACAGTTGTTGTAAACCAGAATATTGATTTATTTTAATGAATTGTTAGTTTTTTGCTGAAGTGCCTCTTAGCCTTTGATATTTTGATTCGGTAAATCCCAGGTAAGCCAACTTGTTCTTCTCAGACTAATAATGAAAATAACTCGGTTAGTTTATTGTGAAAGTTTCGCTGCTCTGAAAATTTTCCGCGATGGAATATTGAAAAAGAATATTCAATAAGTTTTCCAGTAAGAAATGTGCAGTCGAACAAGTAATTCGAATAAGGAGTTATTTGCAGTCTGGGAAGAGAAACGATTTTGAAAAGGTTTTATACGGTGCAGAGTGGGTGATACCTTTAGGATAACCCTGAAAATTGACATACATTTATAAATTAAACGTCTTTTTGAAATGGCTTAAGGAAAGTACATTTAATGTTTACTATACTGCCAGAATCTCCAATTCTTTCAGTCTTCATATTTCCTTAATATTTGAGTTTCGTAGACCGTGCATTCTATTTCGGGTGAATAATTCATGATGTTTCTTTTCATTTCTTATTTTCTTTGTTTTTCAATATAAGTACTTGCATACTGCTATCTATTTAACATGTTATCTATTTCGGGTGAATACTTCATGATGTTTCACTTCTTATTTTCATTGTTTTTCAATATAAGTGCTTCCATACTACTCACTAACCCCGTATGCACGGACTGGAGGGTCTAGAGTCGTTCAAAATTACAATGTAGCTTCATTCAATAAAAAAATTTGAGTGTTGACGTGTGCGGTAAACGAGGAAACCATGTGTTTCCTTATAACGCCGTTGGGAATGTGAAGGGGTCCCCTTCTCCTTGCTCCTGGCAGAAGGGACAATACTTTGGTATTGTTATAAATAACATAATATACAGATAGTTGGGAGACGTTCTTAAAAATAATAATATTTGGATGATTTGTATAGCGCCGTTCTTGTGTAAAATCACATCAAGGGCTCTGTAATATAATACATTTCTACAATGATCTATATTATTAGTAACTATATATACAGATAATATACAGAACCATACTTACCTGGTAAGACACTTGAGATTAACACTGTTTCATTGTTTATTAGCGAAATTTAGATACGGTTCGCACGCACAGGATATAATTGGACTTTCCGGTATTTATTTCATTTATATATATGTATGTTCTTTAATGAGCATATTTTGGAAAAGAAAAGCAAATTTTATGCCTGGCGGTACTACAAAACAAAGTGATCAGAATTCACTTTCATAAAAGTGATTCGTCCCTCGGTATAAGATATATTTGAATAGTGTAAAGACGATAAGAAAAGTGTTATTAGGATGTTTCATAGGTAATACGAGAATGCTTAAAAATGTAAGTTTTAAGTTTAGACCTGAATTCTGTTGGACTAGTTATGGATATTAGTTCCAGATGGAGTTTATTCCAAGCGTTCAGCCCAGATGCTCCAAAAACGTGATCACCAAACTTAGTATTTTGCTTGCGCTTATGTTTCATCAGTCTGCCTATAGATGATGATGTTGCTGATCTAAGAATTGACTGCCTCAGACCAGTGGGGCCATTTCATTGATGGATTTAAATACCATCCAGCACAATTTGTACTGGATTCTTTCGGGGAACTTGAGCCGGTTTTATACGAAGGGTAACAATGGTGTTCTAAAATATGCGAATATTCAACTAATTTATGAAATCACTATAATGAGGCATGGTGCTGAATTAAACGCTGATTAAAGTTTGTAAATTTGATATTTTGGAAGGCTGGCATAAATGCCGTTGCAGTAGTCGAGACGTGATACTACCTAAGAGATGATAAGTAGTTTTTTGCCTCTGTTAGAAGGTTTATTCAGACAGACTTGAGTGGTCTTGGTAAAAAAAACTGTGATTACAGTTCTTTTTATCTTAATTTAAAACAAAAATTCTGAATCTAAATTGACAACGAGAAATTTAAATGTTGTTTTTGGAATGATATCGCGGCCGGAAATATAAAAAAGTGGACCATCTATGAAATGTTGACGTTTTTTTGTGGCCGCCCAGAGAAACTCAGTCATAGATGGAATCAGCATCTGCTTGTTTGAACAAATCCAACGAGTTATTGTTTCGAGACAATAAGCTATAAATATATTGTGACTAATGAATTCGTTTGGGGCGCAGTAAAAATGAAACTAGCTGATCGTCGGCGTAGCAGTGAGGCAAGAGACCAAATGACACAATTATTTTGGCGACGTCAATAGAAAAAGGATGAAGAGAAGTGGACCCAACACAGATCCCTGGAGTACCCCTGAAGAAGGTGTTAAGTTAGAAAGTTAATTTTCAACTCTCACGGCTTGTAACATAGTTAGAGAAATAGTTCCCGAGAAAACGGCTAGCAAAGATCGAACGCAAGTCTTACATTTAGGCCCGTAAAAACTGTGATTTTGCCACAAATGCCACATTTTGGAGATTTTTATATTGATTTCACTTCAGAACTTAATTCTTAGTACGAATACAAAATTTCATTCCGTTCGGTGACTTAGTTTCCGAGGAAACGGCATCCAAAGTTTGGACCCAAGCCTCACATTTATGCCCGTAAAAACAGTGATTTTTCTACAAATGCCAATTTCTGGAAATTTTTATGTTGATTTCACTTCAGACCATAATTCTTAGTACGAATACACAATTTCATTCCGTTCGGTGACTTAGTTTCCGAGAAAACGACATTCAAAAGTTCGAACCCAAGGCTTACATTTATGCCCGTAAAAACTGTGATTATTCCGCAAACGCCTATTTCTGGATATTTTTATATTGATTTCACTTCAGACCATAATTCCTAGTACGAATCCAAAATTTCATTCAATTCGGTGACTTCGTTTCCGAGAAAACGGCATCCAAAGTTCGAACCCAAGTCTTTCATTTACGCCCGTAAAAATTGCAATTTTTTCACAAATGCCACTTTCTGTAGATTTTTATAGTTTTTTCAATGCAGACCATAATTCTTAGTACGAATACAGAATATCATTCCGTTCGGTGACTTAGTTTCCAAGAAAACGACAATCAAAAGTTCGAACCCAAGCCTTTCATTTATGCCCGTAAAAACTGTTATTTTTCCGCAACCACAACTTTCTGGATATTTTTATGTTGATTTCACTTCAGATCATATATCCTAGTACGAATCAAAAATTTCATTCCGTTTGGTGACTTGGTTTCCGTGAAAACGGCATCCAAAGTTGGAACCCAAGCCTTACATTTATGCCGGTAAAAACAATATTTTACCACAAATGCCGTTTGCTGGTGATTTTGATGGTGAATTCACTTCATACTATAATTCTTAGTACGAATCCAGACTTTCATTCCGTTCGGAGACTTAGTTTCCGAGAAAACGGCATCCAAATTTCGAACCCAAGTCTTATTTCGGCCCCTTAGAGTCAAAAAAACGTAACTCAATTTTTATCGATTTTGAGTTACGGATGGTACTAGTCACAAAATAACACATTACGTTAAGTGACAAAGACACGTATCAATAGGTTCAACGGATAAAAATATACATCGATACGTATCTGCAGAAAATCATTTGTTGTTAATATCAGTAGGATGTATCTTTACTTGCGTTTTTTATACTTGAATAAAAAGATATTTGCTTGTGAGTCAAAGAAACGCATCTTTAGTTACCATTAAGAAAATCAAGAGTCACGACGCCAAAAATCAAGACAGTTCTTCTTCTACAAGGGCGATTCGAAAATCCAAGTATGCCAAGGATTTTTCTTGGCTACATTGGATGTTACTGAAACTTTTGTTAGAAATATAATTAATAATAGATTGGAAAATCGAATCATTCTCCAAAGCAAAAGGAGAAAACACCCTCCTGGAGTCAAAAGACCAGAAGAGTCCAAAAAAATCATCAGGGATATGTCTTTTCCCACAGTACCGTCACACTACTGTAGGGCGAAGACTTCATTTAAATATTTAGCAGCCGATTTAACATTACACCTAATGTACACATGTAACCTTAAGTTCCATCAACCACGCAAAGATATGTGCGACTCGTGTGTTAAATACGATAATGCTAATACGCAAGACAAAATATCTCTTTCGGAACAGTATGATCTCCATATAAAACGCAAAATTGCTGAACAGAATTATAAAATCCAATCGAAAACCCTCGCTTCAGAATCCACTGTAAACTTCATCGAGTTTGATTTAGAAGCCGTTCGATATTGTCCAAAAGTCCACTCGAAAGTAATTTTTTATAAACGACGCCTGGCAGTTTACAATTTAACTATTTTTAATGTTCGAAACAATGAAGCTCGAAATTACATGTGGCATGAAGGAGTAGCAGGTCGTGGTTCAGACGAAATCGCTTCATGTATGTACAAGTATTTGGCAGCTAATGCTAACGGAAAGAAGTTCATTTTGATGAGTGATACTTGTGGTGGTCAAAATAGAAATGTAAATTTCTCTGCCATGCTTCTGTATGCCGTTCAGTCTTTGGATATTCCGTACATAGAGCATGCTTTTTTTGAACCTGGGCATTCTATGATGGAATGCGACTCGGTTCACGCCCATATTGAAACGTCTACGAAGAAAATAAATGTATTTGTCCCTTCATCGTGGTACACGGCAGTTAGATTAGCTTCCAGAAAATCCAAATATGATGTCATTGAGATGGGACAAGAGTGTTTCTTCAGTTTCATCAACTTGAGGAAACTATTAATTAAAAACAAAAAGACAGATACAAATGGCATGGATGTAAACTGGTTAAAAATCACATTGATGCAATATCAAAAAGAAGATCCTGACCATATTTATTTCAAATATAACAAAGATGGACAAGAATATCGTAAACTCCAGGACTTCCAGAATTACAAAGAGCTTACAACGCCCCAATGAAAATTGCTACTGAAAAGTTGCAAGACTTACAAGATTTGTGTAATAAAGGTATTATACCCTCTCAATATCACACATTTTACAACTCTTTAAAAGAAGGAATTATCATTACTGATAATCGAGTTGAGGAAGACATCATTGAACAGTTTGTTGATGAATGATTATAAAATGAATATATGATTTAATATCATGTATAAATTATCGAGGCTTCTGACTCACACAATGTTGTAATTTTTTGCCTCATCTGTTTTTAAATTATAATATTATCATTGTAATCTCCAATGATTTTTAAAAAGGTACTTAATCCTTTTATATTCATTTTCTATAAAAATTCACTTTCAAAAATGTGATTATTATATTATAAGATTCATTTATAAGATTTGCCTAAATAATCTAAGTGTTTTGGTACGAGTTAAGTATTTATAAGAAGGCAGGTATTCGATATTCATAATTTAGGTACAAGATTCCAGTTTTTAAGCAATTAACAATATTATTTAGCATATTAAGTTTTCTTTTGACGATAGTATCAGTTGGTAAATAGTTACCTAAATATTTTCTATGTTTTTCTGTTTTAAATAAGTTTTTCAATAAATATTTCTAGAAATGAATTATTTTTATTACTGTTCCACCACTATCATAACTCCTATTCATCATCTATACTAACGTTCGGACGTAAAAAAAAGTCAAATACCGATGCAAGTTTTTCGTAACTTGAGTTCAGTGTTTGCAATTTTTACTTTGGTTAGGATCAAAGAAACGTAACTGAGATATAGCTGAACTAAAATTAAAAAAAACACATGAAAATAAATTACTATTTTATATTTAAAAGATGGTTCAGAAGCACAAAATACCATCCTTTAACTAAATGAGAAGAAATTATTAATTAGTTTTGTTTGTTTAAAATTATACAACATTGATTAATTGAGAACTATATTTTCTTGCTCTCCTGTAAAGTAGAGAAAAATGAGATACGTTTTTTTGACCCTAAGGGGCCGATTTATGCCCTTAAAAACTGTGACTTTTTCACAAATGCCACATTTCGGAGATTTTTATGTTGATTTTACTTAAGACCATAATTTTTAGTACGAATCTAAAATTTCATTTCCTTCATTGACATAGTTTCAGCGAAAACGGCTTCCAAAGTTCGGTTCTATGATTACTCCTCAAAATGATTATTCAACACTCCTTTTAATGGTGATATAAATTGGTTAAAAGTTACGATGAGTGATGACAAAAACTATGTTCCATAGTTTCATCTTTAACCTTTATAACTTTGTTTTTGTTTCATCACTTTTAATAACTTTATAACACTTTTTATAGGTGTGTTGAATTGTCATTTTCATGAGTCATCAGGTCACCGATTATTTTATTGATCCCTACTGACATTATTTCAAATATGAATTATAAATGAAATTTCTGTCTCCGGTCACATTTTTTTTTCTTCTCTCTTCGTCAATAGTCACTAAACCTGTCCTTAACTATTGATTTAAAAAATAATATCAATTGATTAAAAATGCCGGAGTCCCGCATGTCATAATTGTTCACTTCAAATAACCTCCGGAATCATTGGTAAAAGAACGTCAAGAACGTTTCTTAATACCAGTGTCTTCACATTTTAATAGCTTGAAACATCTATAAAAGTTAAAACTTAGAAAACACAAGTAATAGAATTAGAAATTAATGTACTTATTAGGTAGGTAATATTTCAAGGGTGGTCTTATTTTTATTTCCAAGGAAAGAGCTTGCCATATTGTAAAAAAATCTTTTGTTTATTATATTATAGTATAATGCCCATTCAGGGCAAATTAAGAAAAAAAAATACATAAAAGCCGATTTAACTTACTAAAGCGCCCTTGGTGTGATATTTCTTAAAAAACGTAGCTATGGAAGTCTTCTAAATGTTTTGTTTTTATTATTATCTCTGAAGTTGATATCGATCACGAAAGAAATCCTAGAACCTTTGTTGTGAAGTAAATATCAAAAATAAATTTGATAAGTATGTAACAACGAAGTAAATAACACCCAGTGTGAGTTATTTGTTTTGTTGATTAAGAAAATCTCTTCCCTCGTGAAATTTCGTTTAATTACAAATTCAGGCCGTCGTGTGTTACTTTAGAACAGTGTTATCTAACCCGCGGCCCGCGGACACATTTATATACTGCCCATTTAGCTAAATGTTAAATTATAATGTTTGCCGTGATTAATTAAAACCTCAACCTGAGGAAATTTGTAAAGATTTTTTTTAATCCATACAGTTCATTCTAGATGGATTCCCAAGTAGGGAAATGAGCGCCTATTTTCTCACAAAACGTTCGAAAAAATGGTCGGTTCCATAGTTTTTTTAAAAAAAATTTGCATCCAACACTATCATGCTTTACAGTGTTATGGCGTCATGAACAGGATAATTAGGATTATTAGTATTTAACATATAACAACACGCTTGTAAACCTAATTAGGTTAATTATGTAGTATCTTATACATTAATAAATATATTATCTGTTAGATTAGGTTTATAATTGTATTGTTATCTGTTAAATTTAGTAAACAAACGCTTTACTATATGTTAGATTTGGCTTATAAGCGTGTTGTTATCTGTTAGGTTAGATTTACAATCGTGTTGTTACCTGTTAAGTTAGATTTACAAAAGTGTTGTTATCTGTTAAATTAGATTTACAAGAGTGTTGTTATCTGTTAATTTTTGGCGACTACATTGATTATTTCAATGGGTAAGTCGGTCAGATGTTAAAGCGCTTTAATGGATTTAAAATAATGTAGATTTAAGAATACTGATACCAAAGATATTAGAAGAACGAGATATGCTATGTTGGCCGCCGGACCGTAGCCGGAGTACTACCTAATTAGGGTACTTTGAACGGTATCGGGACGTGTACGCACAGAAATCTGTTCTATGTATTAGTGCGGAAACCTTAGCGATGCCTTAGCGTAAGCGAAGGTGTGCAGTAGTATTGGTGAACAAAACCGGCGACACTCGGCAAAACAATTCCACTCAGTACGAACTGCGCATAGCACATCTCGTTCTTCTAATATCTTTGACTGATACCTTTTTTTGCTACAACCTTCCCCTCCTAGAATTGCGGTTCTATGCTATTGTCTACTCTAGTCTGTGCAGCCCGCGAACGTCTTAAATAAAAAAAAATATTTGGATTTACGCCCAGCTGCACTATTACTTAAATTATAAAAAGAGAATATATTTTACCACGAGCTATAGAAAATCATACAAAAACTTTTAGAAGAAAGCGGTAATATAAAACTGATGATATTTATTTACTGTTTAATTTTATTTCAATGTATCGTAGAATAAAATAGATAATAAAAAATAAAAAATTGGATAATAAGAGAAATCACTCAACTACATTACCTACGATACTACATACAATTTGTAAGATTCATCCTAGTGCTGGTATAGATAAGCTAGTTAGGGAGTGTGTCTGATAGCTGGTTGTGTACGTGTTGAAGAAAAACATAACATTTTGTGTTGTGTTTCAAAATACATGGAATTTAATAGTGGCGACTGTGGCAGGGCTGTCAATTAAGTTGTTAATGACTTTCTAACACAACCAGGTCTGAAATAATTTATTTTAAATAAAATTTGGTCGATTGTCGTTTCTGCTAAAATGGTTGAGCATCACTGCATTAGCGCGTGTATCGCCGTCAACTCTGACATCATTATGCTTCTTTCAAAGTTATTATAACCTTAATAACTCTGGTACATAATCAAAATTAACCCATTTTGAAAATTCACACCCGTGTGTGCTCCGTAGCAGGGGTCTGAAAATATAATGTATTATTTAACTTTTATTATTACAGCATGGGTCAGCTCTGGTACGCAAAATACCCAATTTGCGTCTCCCTTATTAGGCTAATTGCAATTTAACGTGAAAGTGTAACATAACCAGTCTATTGTTCTGTACTTGTAGAGGGTATTTAGTTAGGTATGTTGTGTTACAGTTGCTTTTTGTGTGCCCCATAGTAAAAAAAATTGTGCAAAACTGAAACTGTGGTGCAAAACTGAAGGCGTTTCTTTTTTTGTTGATGTAAACTGACAAATATTTGAATTTCTATTTAGTTTTCATGAATGAATGAAATGGAATCTCGGAAGTGCGTTACCACTTCCCGAAACTCTTCAGATAGACTCTTTGTCGATGACAATGCATTCTATCAACTTTTGGTGGCAATCACGCACACACAAGCACGCACGCACATGCATTTATCTGAAATTGGATGATTACAATTTACAGCAGTTAATATATCAAACAAATGTCGGTACCGTCCAATTAGGATTTGGCTTAAGTGATAGCGTGGTTCAATCATTTTAGTCAGTCCCTGGGGAGGAAGGTTCAATCCTCAGTAAAACCAATTTTTATTTTTAGAGATAAGTTTTAAAAGACATTTTTAAAGTTCACAGCAGTTAAGATCCAGTCCTTGGGGAGTTGGGGGTTCAATCCTAAGTCAAATAATACACCTATTAATAAAATAAATGTATTATAGTAAAATAATACTTGGTCATTTTTACGGGTTTGTTTTTTTACTTGTTCTGATTTATATTGAATAATAAATTTACTTAACATTGTTGTTTATTCGTCCTGAAAGCTTAACCTAACTAACTAACAACAAATCTGTCTTGGCACACACTCTTTGCTTTATTCAAATTTCTACATCGTCTCATACAATATACTCATCGGTTATTCTGATTTAACATGCCCCGATTCAAGTATTTGATTCAATTAATCATACCATATCTTCCTTGTTCGTCCCCGACTACTTCCAATATTTATTTTCCAGATATTAATATCCTCCTGGCACTCCTTTCTACCTTCATCCGCTCTGTAGAGTAAAAAATCATCCAAGCCTCCCCTTCTTAATTTTATTAATTACTTTGCATTATTTCCGAATCTTGGTATTATTTTTAACAAGGCATACATGATTTTACAGAATTATATCAGGATTATAATTTAATTATTAAATATCATGTCTTTCTACCTCCGTAGAACATGAAAACTTATACCTAAGTATGTAAGTATAAATGAATGTATAGTACCTTATATGCAATTTCTAAAAAGACGTACCGTACCTATAAGATGGACGTCGAAGAAATCAAACCTAGTTTTGGTATACTGCAAAAATTTGGTATAATACATCACGTAAAAAAATATATTTATGTAATTAAAACCTAAATCAAATTATCAAGACACAATACGTATCAAGGAATAAATTAAAGTTAATTGTTAGAAAAAAAGTAATGATACTTTCTTTGTATATAGAAAAATTGTAAAAATTAGAGTTTTATTACAATCAATCTGAATACTACTCAGTTTTGTAAGACTCTATGTAAAATACAAATGTAAAAACAACTGATTAATTAAACCTTTAAAAAAATATATTCCAATCTACAATTAGGGTAGGTAATTCAAAAACTGGTCACAAATGACATTTCTGTTGTTCTTGTTTTCCCCGGAGATAAACAAATTATATTCTTATTTTATTTTGGGGTAACCGGGTAAGAAGTAGGAATCATCTCTAATATATTAATTTGACTTTGAAACATCATGTTAATTTCTTCAACATTAGTTTAAACATCAATCTATCATCTTTTTAATCTATGCTTTTGACTGTCAAAAATACCACAGAAATAAACAGGGTATCTTATAAGTGTTGCCATATCGTGTAACATTCAATTCCCCTTTACTATCGGGCGATTTTTCATATTGGAAATATGATATGAGTGGGTGAAGTAGGTACCGGGCTGTTAGCTACATCGAGGGCGGCATATGGCAATCTACATTGCCTTATCACCCATTCTGTCCGTGATCGAATTTAGAAGCAGCAAACCCGCCAAAACACGTGCTCATTATTTGTTTTTTTTTTCTTTAAGTTGGGGAAATCATTTACGAGATAACGGTCAGAAAATGTGCTTAATATGATTTTTTCAGACGGCAATATAGGAATTTGGCTGGGTTTGGTATTAAATTGTTGAATTACATTTTACAAAATGCTTAGATACCACGGAATAGGGACAACTGCCCTACAGTGGGAGAATGGTAAATCCATGGCTATGTTGTTAGTTACGATTATTGAAATATGTCATTTTAAGTCACTAGTTTTAATCTATAAGTCACCAACAATAAGTCTATTTATACAGGAAATCTTAGTTGTAAACCAATTACATTAATTTTATTGTATATTTATTTCTGCCGCGCCCTTGATTTGTTTTTACAAGAACGGCGCTATCCAAATCAGCCAAATATTATTTTTATTACTAAAGGGTTTGGGAGAGGAAACATATGGGTAAGGGGAAACTTGGGAATACCTGCTTCTTCAGATCTGGTCACTAATTTGGAGAAAGCGATTTCAAACAAAATTTTGATTCTGAATGGCGGTATTTTACCAGGGTGATACTGAGAGTATTTACCTGACTAATTTGGTACCATAGTACATTCTCATGGAAATTCTGGTCCATAGTTGTAAATTCAGAGTTTTAATTTTTTCCATGAATACTTACCGAACAAGAGTTCCCACTGCCCCGTCGTGCACGGAGAAAACTTAGTGATGTAAAATATATATACTTTGTTAAGAATCTCTTCAAATTATTCGTAATCCGATTAAAAACGGGACTGCAGCCCCTTAACGAATGAATTCATAGGTTTCTCGTTAAAATTTTAGTAAAAGAGGAATGTATTATCGCGATGTCATAAAAATCACAATATTTTCGCTTTTCGTCATTATATATTTTCATGATCGCGTGCTCTGATTTATTATATATGTATTAAAAGTTTAACAGGAAAGCCCTTGCAAACCCATTTTTAACCGGATTTTAATAAATTAACAAAACTCCCTGTCTGGTGGGATGATGGCATTCTGGGATACTTTGTATGGCTGAATGGAATGGGTTGAAAAAAGAGACTGGGAAGATGTAGGTAGGCACGTACCTAGCTTTTTAAATGTGATTTAGTGATGAAAACAGCAAAAATTTCAAGCTAAATTACGATTATGAAAGGCGATCTTTCACTAGGGCGTACAACACTAAATACTTCAATACATTCTTTAGGAAGTGTTATGAGTTGCCCATATCCTCAATTAATCAAGCATCCCTACGATTACAAATAGGATACACCATCACCTCGATCACCCAGGAATATAGTGTAAAACATGCCTTGGTCACGTGCAATCAGAAGGATCACCTTATGGTACGTATACATTTGCGAACTTAAACGCGAATCGAATAACGAATTATGCATTAAGCAACTTATGAGTTGAGGTTCTGTTCGGTAGTCGACGGAACCATCAGCATGCGCTTAAGCAAAAATCATGCCCATAAAAGGAATGATTAACTACTGAAGAGGGAGAGAGAAGAAACAGGAGGGGAAAAGGGGATACAGCGAGACGGACACTTTAGTATGGAGAACTCCTTACTTCAGTTCGGAGAGCCGTAGAATTCAGCTGTGGTAGTCGGGAGACGATCCATTGGTTATTACCCAGAAGGCCGAATGTAGATTTACTCTGAAGGGTTGAACGACGCGATGGACACGAGAGAAGAAACCAAAACATCCCACAACGGTGCACAGGCAGCAAGCACATTTAAATACGAGTATATGGTACTTCTAACAAACGTAATGAAACAGAGCCAGTAACTTCCAGCGTACAATTGTTCCATACAATAGTTTTAAGCTAATTTAGTAATATTATGTATTACCTTGTTGCCAAATAAATGGTTTATTAGTATAACTGTATAAAGTGTTTTCATTTTGATCGATCGTTGAGAAATGTCAATAAACCAGTAAGTGTTATTTTTTAACACAATTCTTGTCCATTGTTGTAAATTCAGAACTGTTTGCATTGAAAAGTTGTTACCAAAAACACCATGTTGAATATCTTATCCTAATATCTAAATCTATGAGTATCTTTCTGAGTACTTATACATATTAGTTATGCAACCCATTTTCAATTTAGGTCCCTTTTTCTCTGGGAAAATTATCAAGTATTTGTTTGCGCGCATATAATGTTGGGTAATCCACTTCTTCCCATTGGATGTTGGCTATATTCAGGGAAAACTTCACCCTGCATTCTGCTGCCTGATTTACTTACGTTTAAGCTATAGTTGTAAGTCATAAAGCAGTATAATGTTATAAGAGGAACCGATTCGTAGTAAGGATTAATCGAAAAAAGAGATTTCACTGACTCTCCCACTTGGTCATAAATATGTTATAAGTCACCACAGAGTTACACAATTACACACTGGGTACTATTATCTCGTCAAAACGTGTTTCACTATTAGAACGCATTTAAGCAGTGCGCGTAGATCGGATTTGGTAGTTTTAGTTTGGGAGAGTTGGAGGTCAATTGGAGGTAAAAAAAGTGGAACCTATTTTTTCACTTCATGTCTCATCTAAATTATATTACATTTATGTAAGTCACTAGCTTGCAAGTCAAATAGTACGTAAGCATTTTCGAAACGAAACGCGAGCCGAGCCAGGCATTACGGGAAAAGAACGAACGAAAAAAACGGTTACTTCGTTCCTTTTCCGTAAGTTGAGGTTCAATTCGGCAGTTATGTAGATGTCACTAGTTATAAATCAAAGTTCTCAGTTGATAGCTATAAGTCTTAGTTGTAAGTCACTTGTCATAAATCTTAGTTTTAGGTTATTGGTGATAAATCTTAGTTCTGCTGTATGTTATTAATTATAAGTCTAAGTGATAAGTATTAGGTTAATTTTTTTAAATGTTTTGAATTCGTTTGACTCTACAGATTTAAATTACTACTAAATTACAGATAAAAAATACTTTACAGATTTAAGCCAAATGATGTAAAGATGGAATAAAGCAATTGATACCACATTATACATTATAACGTAACGAATATGGATAAGTACCAACATGTGCGTTGAGGGTAAGGTGTGGTACAGTTGTGAATGCGTGATGACTCAGTCAACATTATTTTATAACTAGGCAGTGCCTGTTCTGGGAGTAATTAAAGTTATTTTTATTTTTCCGACTTTATGTCCGGGTTAAATCTTTCCCACAGGAAAAACTAAACCCTTCCACACACTTTTCCACAAATGATCTTCTAGTCAATTCACATTATGCAAGTGCATTATATAAGCAAAATAAATACAAAATAATTCAAGAACAACACGTCAAATCACCAGAGATCAAATGGAAAAATAATTCACCGACTCCAGATATTTTCGTATCAGAGGGTTCAACTTTGTAGAACTTTGAATTGGGCCTATAAATCCTACTGATCCCTCAATATAAATATTAGAAAAATCTTTCGTAATCCTACATGTATTTAAAATGACTGATTTATGCATTTTTAAATATAAATTATTTGACAGATCTAATGCGATTCTCCTAAATTTTGAATGAAAGAGCTAAGTATAATGTCAGTAGCCGAAATAACAAATGGTAATATTTTTATAGTCTGAGAATGCCAAATAAAATAATTATTACATATTTTATTGTTTCCCATAAAATACAGTTAATATAATATTGTTGTACACTGTGTAATTTTGCCTCCATGTATCACTTGACATATACAGGGGTATAAATAAATCATTTAAATAATAAGTTTCAAAACGCACTTGTTGTGATGTTCCCACAACATTTATGTTTATTATGAAATTGCACACCCATTAAATTCCAATTGTACAACTCACAACAACACTTACAGAATTTCTAAATTTCATAAAATGAAACACCCAACAAAACCATATTATACTAGCATTAATTTTTTGTAAATAATAATATATATTACTGGGAAGAAAACTCACCTAAAGATCGATAGCTGTTGCTGTACTCAAATGAGTATTTCTCAACCCAGTTTCACAAAGAACACGAGTAGCTTGAAGATTAATAAATCGAAAGGAAATGTTATTGAAAGAAATGAAAAAGTTCGATTACAATACTTATATTCTGTTTGTTGGAAGAAATTGGATCCATTTTTATACTGTACGGTGCAAAATTTTATAACAATATATAAATTATAAATTTTATAACAATAACTCAAAGAGTTATCCTTTTTCTTGCCAGAGAATCCTGTAATAGGAACCAGTTTAGTTAATGGAATTAAATATCTAATAGATTGGATTATAGAAGTCGAATTTTTGTTACATTTCCAGGTAACATAATGGATTTTGCAATCATTGGTTATTTTAACTGCTTTAACAGGATTCTTTCGGAACATCACCTTACACCACAGTGGGAGGGCTGGGTTCATACGTCCGTCACTCCTGGACAAACTGACCCCCAGATTCCTACCCACTCTCTGTACTTCACGGCATCCCCAAAGATGACATAGACCCTGCGGGGAATTGTTTTCCTCAGGGCCTCCTGTGCGGAACTAACGTAAAAAATATGTAATAATAAATGTATGTAGTTAGGGCCGGTCTTGTGCAAGCGCAATTGGAGCAGTCCGCTCCGGGCGCTGATTTTCCTAGGAGCTAAGGAACCAAGATGACAAGGCGCTGACACATAACACCAACACAACAACAACTCAACACAAATTCCTAAGACACATTAACTATAATTACTTAGTAAAAAAATTAAATTAATTAAAACGATCGAAGAATTATATCCGACTTAATATTTATGTTCAAAATTGTAAATGGTATTGTAGACAGCCTTGATTTAATTAACCTCATTGAATTTCATGTACCCATTAGAGCTACTCGTTCTAAAACCCTGATTAATTGTAACAATTCCAAGACTGAGCATTTCAAACACTCGCTTGTACCTAAATTACATGAAGTTAGTAATAGGTACGCAGATGTAGCGGATCTGTTTAACTGCACAGAAGCTAGGTACAAAAGGGATTTAATATCATATCTTTTAAATCATGACCAATAAAATGTAAGTCTACTCATACTTACGTAAAAAGTCAAATAAATATGCATATAAAATGAACTGCCTGGGGCAACTGAGGAAACTTGGGTCAATAATAATAGTCATTACGGTGAACCAACAGCTTGATTGGCACTACTACTCAACCAAAACCTGAAAATAAATGCATACATTTTAGCTATTGTAATATATTATATCATGTATCTATACCATATATTTCAATCAATACTTATCTAACCTAGTCTTGTATCTCTAACTTTTTATATCCATCTAGAGTTTCTGTTAATTGTATATTTTCTGATGGCACTGTTTATAATTTATTGTATATGGTATATTTTATACCGTTGATATTAAAAAATAAAATAAAACCTAACACAGCGACCTTGAGGTCCTTACTAGCGCCAGGCACGGTTTGGCTAAGGGCCGGCCCTGAACGTAGTGTATCAATGTAGGTACTAGATCAACACCTGGAATTCTAGCACGGACGATCGATAAAGCCCCATGTATAGCTATAAGCCCATTAATTAATAAGCCGTACGACATTATCCAAAAATTTGTGCATATTGACACCTTGGAGGCCGCGGTAAAAGCAACGACTTTTGTCTATAGAAAAAAATATTAAAAAACACATCTCGTTCTGTTATTTTACATGGTATGAGAAAAACAGCGTTTCTTTAAATGCTATTTATCTCAGATGTTGAGAGATTTTAAAAGTTAAGTCAAACCATCGAATCATCCTCAGAAATCTTCTTCTTCTTTTTGAACGCTTTTAACTTATAAGTCTTAAGCTCAGTAATTATTTTTTTATGACCGATATGAGTTTCTTGTGGAAGTATTTGGTGTGTTCCAATTCAGGTGCTCAATTATTGTGACACTAATATTAAAATGATTTTTTTTTCTTGACATTTTCATTGGCTTGTCTGTGACCTAAGGAGTAATTTAATTTCCAATCAGCGGAGGAAACCGGTGTCTAATGACCATATCTAAATAGCCGGGTATTCCACCACCTTCCTCCTCTCTATCTCCTTTCTCTCTCCAATCAGCCTCACAACATACCCTAATTGGAGATACCATATATGGAAAAAATGAGTATTACTGATTTATTAAAATCCTGTTAAAAACGCATTTCATTTCCCTCGGAACACGTGTTCATGCAGCTGCGTTTATCACTCTATTCTATAACATGAGGAGGAGGTTTTGCACAAAAAGGCGCTATACAAATCATCCAAATATTATTATTATTAATGGCGAAATGAGAAAATATTATTATATTTTTAATGATAAACTAATGTTTATAAGACAAGGTTTTATGCATTGCATAAAGGATAACAAATAATTGTAAGCAATAATTAGTCGCCTGAAATATCAATACAAATTGAAAATATCTCCCAAGATTTTTTATGAACTCCTGTTCCCACATTTTTATAATAAATTCGTGTTTTACTGATATTTTATTTAGAAATCTATCAATTTATTTGATAAATGTCTGCAGTTCCGTCATTAACAGGAATACGAATAATTTGAGATATTTAATAAATTAGATATATATTCTATATAAGTAAGATTTCTCCGTGTAATCTCACTGGCTCAGACGATTGGGAGCAGTTGGTACTCTTGTGCGGCATTCACATAAAAAAACGCAGGTACAAAACATTACATGAGTAAATAATATATACAGTTTTCCTAGAATGACGAAATTAACGAAGGTAGACTTTAATTATCCAGAGTTAAATTTACCATACATATTACAAGTTCAGCATTTAAATAAGTCTCTCCGTACAGTTCAGTGCGGAGAATCTTTCTAATGATAAGACTTACAACTTTGTCACATGGGAAGAAAACTCGCAGATCTTATTAAATGATTCGCGTAGAGGTTTATATGCGAATATAAGGGATGAATGTAATAACTGTTCAAACTTAGTTTTATTAGGGGGTTGATACGACTCAGGGATGTAATAAAGACAGAGTAATTGGGAATACTTGTGAGTGTAGCAAAGGAATTACGAGAAATAACAATAAAACTATGTTATGTAATTATTCTTTGTACATTAAGGGCCTATATATAATTCAGCGTGTTTTTCTAGTATCTAATATGTGTTGGATGATTATGAAAAGTGGTTTGGCATGCTTAAGTTCGTAAAGAAACGAAATTACGTGAATCGTATAATTCGGAATAAAAATAAGGTTTTTAATTTATTTTTAAATTAAAAACAAACAAAAAAAATCCTGGATTTTGAATAACCTGACAATACTCCATTTTTTCCTACTTAAAATAAAACATTTATTTGATAATAGATATTTACACATGTTATTTTTTATTGTGTTTATTATTACGTTGACTCTTGCCAAAAGGGTATACATTTTCAGCTATACCTTTCTCCCGGGATGCTGTTTTTCAGAAGTTCCATAATTGTGAGCGGAAAAATAGGCTCTTTCAATGATGGAGAACTTGGAGCGGAGGATTGAACCCGTGACGCCTGGGTGAGAATCCAACGCATTTGTCAAGTCAGCTTATTTTTCTTCAAGGCCCAGCGTCCAGCTTTAACGATTGCTTTGAAGATCTCATATATTGGCTACCTCTGCTTGTCTTTTACAAGAAAGGACGTCATCCGATACTAACAACACAAATATAGGCGTGGATTTCCACGTATTTTACCATTACGAAAACAACAATTTATAAAACTGCCACAGCAAAGTATCACATACATTACTAGCTAAGGCTTTGTTAATCAATATTCAAAATAGTTTAAAAATAATACATTTTGGATGAAACTCTCCCAAAAGTAATTAGCACAGTCCTGACACCGCGAAGCACGACATAAGCGAGTGCGAGCAAGTATCGAGCCATTAATGCAAAGCCCCGAAATGTTATTACCGTAACAAATGATTAGTTTGCCCTTTTATGAACAGAGCTAATCTCTTTGTTGCACCGAGTTCGTTTAACATAAGTATGAAACGTTATACGAGTATTATCCAAACAACTTGTATTAAATTTCTCCCCGTGGAATCGTAGAGTATAGAATACATTTCACTACTACTCCAAAACTTCAATTTGCTTTCTGCACTCTGAAACTTCAATATGCAATTTTATGCGTTTTTCGCGGTGCATTTTTCATTTTTCCTCCATTTAATTCCAATCCGTCACGTTAGACGCAAGACGCCATAATTCTTTTCAAAGTTAGGGGAAGGCAGTTATGGGCGCCGCAGTATTATGTGAAATGTGATGGCGAACACGGGCGCAAGAACTTAGGGGCGGCCTTTTCAACTCTCCTCTCAGTATTCAATGGTGCCTATAGATTGATGATAATAAAATGAATTCCGTTGGTCCCAAAAGCTACAATGACTGTACTTGTAGAAATAATACCAGATGTCAGATTACCGGAAATCAAATATAAGTTAGTGCATGGAAGTAACCCAGAGGCAGTCTAATAAAGAGGTGAATTAATGACGTCCTCAGAGGTATGAGTTCTGAACAAGTAGGGATCGTAACCAGTGAAGATCATTTGGGAAAGAAAGTCAAATCCAACCCTAAGTTGGTGCCCGCCGCGCCATGATGAAGAAATTCTTTTATATTAGACAGTAATACTGACAGAGTTTAATATTTGATTAAGAAAGTTGTTTCAATGCATTTATCATCAATGTTTGAATCATTGGAGATTAATATCATAATATTGCAATTTCATTTAGATTAAATTTTTACACTGTTGTCAAATCATGAAAGAGTAATACAGTGGATTCTCCCTAGCGGATTTATACGGTGTCAAGACCTTGGGTATGTATTTTTATACATTTTCTCACATTGGCGGAATTTAGTCTCAATACACATGGGCCTAAAAAGCTCCAGCAGAGCATAAGTTCGATTTTGTATTAATGGCATTGAAGACAAAATCTATGGTGAGGGGAAATAGCCTGACAGCCATCATATATCACAAAGTTTTGAAATGATTTATATCCAAAGTGGTGCAATACGAACTATTATAATTTAATTTTTGTGTTGTTAATGGAGTTACAAACGCTTATGATTTTTTGCGTATTTAATGACACAAGGAATGGGATATGTCATTCAAAATTTTAAGTAGGTTTTCGCATTTTTTATATATCTTCCCCCTCACCCCGCGGCTTCAAATTTTTCTCGAATAGCTTTATCTAATAGCTCTTTTTAGGTTCATGTCAATACGGGCAACTGTAACCCTCGCTGCGGCCCTGGAATCAGCAACCCTCTAACATTTCAAAAGATCGTCTATATAAGACATAGGTACTTTAAACTGTACGCGCGCTGTATCCACAGTTCTATGTACTGAATAGGTAAATTGTGGAAAAAAGCACTCAAGGTAATTTAACGAGGAAAACAGCGAGACTAATGGAAGAAACAAGAGGAATTTTATTTTATATAAATGAATTTTGTATTTATTTGGAGGACATAAATCATCCACTTCACATAAAAGACTTCCTAACGAGGAAGTTTATTTGTAGTAATGATAAAGTGAGTAAATTAAACGCATTCTGTATAATTTTTATTAATTAACGTTTTAGAATAACGGACAATAGACTTGAAAAGAATTGAAAATGAAACTGTGCGCGTCTTTGAAATGGCTTTGATTTGATTCAGTTATTATTCGATTATTACTAATTCAGTTTTATTGGATGACAGTATTACCTATAAAATAAACTCGTAATCATACATAATATCATCGATATCATCCCAAAAACAAGAGTCAAACTTCTCGGTGTCAATTTAGATTCAGATTTTTCGTTTAAAAGTCAAATAAATAGGACTGTAAGCACCGGTTTTTTTCACCTAAGACAACTCAAGTCTGTCCGAAGAAACCTTCCTTCAGAAGCAACAAAACTACTTATCAACTCTTACGTAGTCTCACGTCTCGATTACTGCAACGGCATTTATGCCAGCCTTCCAAAATATCAAATTGACAAACTTCAATCAGTTTTTAATGCAGCGGCACGGCTCATAACCGGGGTTTAAAAATATTCGCACATTTCAGAACACCTTCGTAACCTTCACTGGCTCAAGTGCCCTGAAAGAATCCAGTACAAACTGTGCTGGATGGTGTTTAAATCCATCAATGAAATGGACCAACCCTACATCTCTGAACTATGCTTCCCGAAAAACACTGGTCTGAGGCAGTCAACGCTTAGATCAGCAACATCAGCAGCTGTAGGCAGACTGATAGAACCTATACGCAAGCCAAATACTAAGTTTGGTGATCACGCTTTCGGAGTATCTGGGCCGAAGGCTTGGAATAAACTTCCTCCGGAACTAAGATCCATAACAAGTCCAACAGAATTCAGGTCTAAATTAAAAACTTACCTTTTTAAGCTGTCGTACCCATAAATTAAATATACCAATCCTAAGAAAAAACCCAGTTATATTCAATTTTTCAATTAAGTCCCAAATCCTGTATCTGAATTTCGCCAATAAACAATTAGATAATGTTAATTAAGTGTTAATCTCAAGTGACCTACCAGGTAAGTATTGTACTGTATATTTTCTCCATAAATAGTTAAGTAATAGCATAGATCACTGTAGAAATGTATTATAAGTTTGTACAGCGCCCTTGAGGTGTTTTTGCACAAAAACGGCGCTATACAAGTCATCCAAGTATTATTATTTATTATTATTATAATAATATAAAAGTATAAATTTACCAAAACCAGGTAGATATATATATATATACCAAAACAAAAAAAATTTGAAAAATTTATATTGAACTAATGATTAAATTCAACCAAATATTTAATTTGAATTTGAGAAACCTATATCCTCACCTAGGTTACTGATAATTCAAGGAGAAATTGTGGAAAACCACACCTAAATGGCTTCGAATCTTGTGCAGTTCTACACAGTTTTTAGAGAGATAATAAATATTATATTTATTAAATTTTAAAATAAAAGTAAATATTAGTTATTATAATTAGGGTAAAAGTAATCATTTAAATAAAATCTTTAAAGGAATAGAACAAATTTAGAATAAAATTGTTTCTAATGATTTTGATCGTTATTTCGGGTTATATAAATTTGAATTTAAAATCACCCTGTATGACCCCTAAGTTCAGGAGGTTATAGGACGGGTAGTTTAAAAAAACTGTTACTGTAACTGTTAGAACCCCAAAAACATTCAGTTTTAGTCAACAATATCATGGGTATGCGTTATCAATCAGAGATTACACGTAAATTCAGTTTTAGTCAGCAATATCATGGGTATGCGTTATCAATCAGAGATTACACGTTAATTCAGTTTTAGTCCGCATTATCATGGGTATGCGTTATCAATCAGAGATTACACGTTAATTCAGTTTTAGTCAGCAATATCATGGGTATGCGTTATCAATCAGAGATTACACGTAAATTCAGTTTTAGTCAGCAATATCATGGGTATGCGTTATCAATCAGAGATTATACGTAAATTATATTTGGTTGTCATATATTTTATTATCTATATAATAAAATAAATTTTAGTAGACGTTCGCCGATTAGAAAAGATTCTGCTGTAGAATCTCTTCATTCTACACCGAAAAGCGTTGCATACAAATAAGATAATTTTTAGCAACAAGTAAACATTAAAACCAGCCCCACTGAGGAAGTAGAGCAGAAAGAGACAGTTAGCACGGAGCAGCCGACTACAATACATTAATAGACAATGGCCAGAATTGCAAGCAAGAAAAATATTTACTTTTTGTAAAATTCGGACCACTATCCATGTAATGTTATGATGTTGTATTGGGCTCTCTGGTGGCGAGGATTCTAATCGAATAAAATTAGAGCTCTTCTTCCTCAAGGATACGCAAGTATCCGATACACATGCTGTGTACTCACGTCGCGCATATTCAGGGGATCTCAATTCGAGAGGCGGGACCTATTCATTGGATAACCAACACCTTTGCCATATGTCACCCCGAGTGGTCGCTACGTTTGGTGACTTAGCAGGGGTGCCCGGTTTCATGGGTTAGAATTGTCAAGGTATTGGAGGATGAGGCTTCTGTCCACCTACTGTGTGGCGGGCCAGATTTGGAGAGACTGATTGATAGAGATCGTATTACCTGTCGCCTTGCCTCATAGTGGTAGGGATGAATTCAATCGTCCGTCACATACACTGATCCCTAGATTCCTATCCAACCCTCAAACCTTTTTCCCTCCCAGATATTCCCCTCCTTCCTTTCCTTAAAAACCCACCACACAGCATCCCTAAAGATGACATAGGCCCTGAATGAAAATATTTTACTCAGGGCCTCCTATGTGGAACTAATGTAAAAAAAAACGTTGTTACTGAAATCACGAGACTCGCGTCGCCACCAATTATTGTTGGATTCAAGAATCGTCGAATCTTGAATGCTTTCACAACCTCACTTTCATGCTTTGTTGACTGTTTTATTTCTAGCATTTTTCTAGACACAAGTTTAAGGTTTCGATAGCGTGAGTGGGAAACTTCAATTGGTTGGTCTCGGGGGAGACTGGCGTCGCCGACGACGGAGTATCGGCAACGAGTGCCCGCGTACGAAACTGTACTTGGTGGTAGTCGCCAAGATACTTGAATCGCCGAGTATTTTATTTATTTATTTTATTTATTCCTTTAGATTTACACACAGTATACAAGATATAATTAAAATATTTTTATTGATTATAGATTATTGTACCTTATCAGGTCGAAATTATTGGTTCCTAACTAGGCAAATTGCCCGTCCCAAGAACCAAAATATGTGAAAGAAAGTGTGTGATTTGTCTATGTCTATAATATATCTCATTAATGTTTTAATTTGTGAAGTTTAATCGTTACAATCTTATGATAGAATCGAACTTGAGCTGTTGTGTATGTTTCAATTGTGTATGAGCAATAATTAGAATAGTGGAAGATACATATAGTGTGTGATTAGTCTATGTCTATTTATTATGTGACGATTTTTAACATTTTTTCAGATTCTCTTCTACCCAGTCCAATCAACCATTTAGTTATTATTGGGCCTATGTAGGAAAATAACAAGATTTTTTGTTTAATTCAGGGGGATTTTGTTGTACAGTTTAGGTCCCAAGTATGTGTGTGTCTTTTGATACTTTGCCGTATTGCTCGTTAGGATCATAAGGTCATTTCTGGTGTGGCTTCTTGTGATATGTTTATGGTCAATTTTATTAATATTGTCTAGATTTTTATGTACATGGATAATAACCTTTTTTTATATAGTTTTGACGAACATCAAGTACATTAAATTGTTTAAAGAGCTCATCGCTAGAGAACCTATATGGTTTGCGCATTATTACTTTAATTATTGATTTCTGGGCCTTCATAAACGGATCTAGAATTGATCTTCCTGATGCT
Organism: Hesperophylax magnus; assembly: GCA_026573805.1. NCBI lineage: Eukaryota > Metazoa > Arthropoda > Insecta > Trichoptera > Limnephilidae > Hesperophylax > Hesperophylax magnus. The sequence continues at coordinate 470,507 of JAIUSX010000026.1, forward strand.
ACCCAGCCAATGCAATCATACATTAAGAGGGGGTTGCAAAGTCCGAAATATATTTTTCTTAGATCTACTTGTCTAATAATGTTTCGCACTGCAAAGAAAGTATGAGTCAGTTTTCTTACCCTAGTTGTAAGATTGTCAATGTGATAATTCCACTTATGGTATATACGCGTATCCCTGTAGAAGTAGGGCATAAATAAACTTAGATTGGGATCTACCATACCATCTACTCGTATCTACGAGATACGATTGGTAGATATGATCGTGAAAGTCCACCATTTAGAATCGAAACAAAATCTGAATAGCAAAGCACTTTTCAACCTTCGCCTTTTCTTCCTTTCCAACCCTTTCTCTTTCCATTCCCTTCAGCCTCACAATATTGGATTGCTTCAATCATCACAAAGATAACAAAACAAAAGAACGAGCCATATGGATGGTAAATTGTCTGACTGATAGCAGTGGTACGGATGGAGTTTAAGTTACGGATCCAAATCAGCAAAGATGATTATTATTATTATTTTTTTACATGCGTTATTTTGAGCATATTTTACCGAAATAATAATTCATCGGAAATGATTGATATTATTTCCTCAAATCTGATACAGTCTTAATAGGGAGCATTTCCAACATCCCCGTAAAAAGCGTTGAATGGGCGTGATATAAAGGAAATCCTTCACAGTCCGGTGGTTACCAAAACACCCCGTCTTTTGTGCCCTCCCCCCTGAATACTGAATAATGTCTGCAGGACTCCCTAAGGATTTATTGTGAAGAAGTTGCGGAAAAATACAATGGCACTGTAACAATAACAGAATTGAATTCGTTCTAAAGGATTTTTATATCTTTATTGTTATCTCAGAATGCAACGTCGGTTGGAGGATACCGGATACGTTCCGTGTACTGCAGATTTAGTATAAAATGCTTTGGAGCAAGAGGAAAATGATTATCATATCTCTTTTTACAATGAGCTTGATAATAATATACAGTGGGTTAGCAAAGTATGATGTAAAGTTTTTGGTGTATAAAAAAGTATGGAAGCATTGCATCAAGAAATTATGGAATATAGCCCTTGTCAAAAGTGAAAGATATGTACTTTCAGAATTAATGATAATAATACGCAGGATTCATTGAGAAAAAAAAACCCTCAGGGCCTTTGTCGTATTTGAGAATGCTGTGTGGAGGGTCCTTTTGAGGATAGGAAACACAGTGGTTGGCCGATTGCGTAGAAACGATCCTTTCTCGTATGACAAATGTAAACCGTGTACAAATGTTGGGCGCGCGTTTGGCATGGTGACCGGTGACGAAGGGATCAATGACGCTAGTTCCCAGGAGCATCTTTCATCCAGTAAGGAAATAATCGCTACCAATCCGCTTGTTAAAGTAGAGTTTGTTAGGACATAAAATGAAAAGTTGTTTTATGAATTATTGGGGTTAGTTAATATATTTTTATTACTATAATTAATTTTGAAACGCTTTGGCCCAATGATGACTAAGCCGACAGAAGTGAAAGAAAATCTTTCTTGAACTTTCTTCCATTCCATTGGTCTGTCTGATGATTGTGAGTCTAAATATCATCATGGTTAGCACATCTTGTAAATATATAAGTTCAGTTAATTTGCCCTCTGAGCATATGGAATATAGTTATTTATCAAAGAAAATTTTAGTACACCCCTGGTAGAAGTTACAAAGTCGAGTTGAAGCTGTTCATAAAATGTTTAGTGCCATAGTTCTGCTCGTTCTATGCAGTTGGTATTTTTGAATGGTCTTCATATCTTTTTTTAATTTTTTTTTTGTTTCTCTCACCTGGACAACCAAATATCAACAACCGTTATACGTGTATTCATATTCAAATTCATAAAAAATTTCACATGCCTTTTGTTAAAGTAAAAATTTTTAAATAATTTTAGATTCAGCGATAGCCAAAATGAGGCCTTTTTGATTTTATTGGTTAAAATAAATCCCCCGAATCGGTAGGACGAATGTATTTCACGGGTGCAGGAACAATAATTTTCGCCTAACGGAACCGTGCGGTATTTTTTTAAATTCTCGAACAAAAATGATGGAAATCACGAACCAAAATGGAGTTCTGCTTTTATGTGATAAAATTCGACCATACTGGTATTAATACCATATTGAACAATATCGAATAAACCGTAGGCTTATTTTTTGGCAGTTTTTAGTTCTTCCGAATACTAAAACAGGAAATGTGTTTTTTTTAATCTCCCACAGTATTGACATCGCATTTAAAAAAAAATTTATAAAGATTAGTTTTCGAACAATCGATTTGTAATCGAGCACCGAATCGTGGATAAAACCTTATGACTGAATTATAATAACTTCTCCTTGCTTTTTCCACTCCATATCAACTTATTTCTGTGTGTAACTGTCACATTCATTTAATAAGGATGCTGCAAGCCAGACCCGGAGCGGAAGTTTTATAATGTTCCGTCTCGGAGGGAGAGAGAAAGAGAAAGATATGCGATAAAGTTGTGGGAATTCCCTTGATAAGTGCGCCTTACATATACATACACAACTCCTTGCATCCACTATCTGCTCTGCAAACTTCAGTCTGTACTATACTACCGCCATCTCTGGCCAAACGTCTAAACTGAGATCATCTCCCGAGATGCATCCAAAACTTCAATAAATACGGGAAACGGCAGCCGGTATTCTGGTTTGCTCTCGAAAAGTTGTCGTAATCCGAACGAAGTTTTAATTCTGCCACCAGTCTCGGGTTTTAGTTTCACGAAGACGTTTATTGTAGGATCCCTCTAAAGATAACCTCGCTTGAAAGGTCCACCATAGAACTATGAAAAAAAAATTACATATATGTTTGTTTCTGTGTTAAAGGCATCGTTTTTTTTATTATTTCCAATAGGGTGCCACCATCTGGAGTTTGCGGAACTATAGTAACCCGATCGGAGATTGAAGATTGTGAAGCAAGCTGAAATAGGCAAGTTGAGGGAGAGTGCAAGGTAGGGGGAAAGAAAATGTATCTGAGTATCCGGCTATTCAAATCAGCTAAATGTTGTAAAAAAACGATTCACTAGTGATTTTGATCGATGTCCTCTCACCGGGACGACACATATTTTTTATTGGAAAAAAAAACTTTAGTATCCCGTTAATTTCATTTGATTTTTTTTTATTGGTTTGTTAATTTTTTGGCAGTTGCGTTACAAGCTCTACACAATGCGAAATACATAAATGTTGTGATCTTCTCTGAACATGAATTAAATAAATGAAGGACAATTTGTAGATCCAGAAATCTAGCTCCATTATTTCGGCCCATTCTGAACAAACCAACATCTTAGAAATATATTAAGTACAAAAGAGGTTTATGCGTTACATAGGTATAATTGAAAAAAATTACAAACTAACCATTAATGTATCCATTCTTATTCTTAACAAGAATGCATGATTTCAACACCTTAGAAGCCGGCCGAAAAGTATAATAGTCTAACTCTAATCCATCTATGTTGAAAGAGGTAAACTTATCCCACGCATTTTTATGCTCGGAAAGCGAGGACTTCTGCCTATCAGAATGCGCCAATCAACAGATCATCTGCTTTCTGCATTGACCATCGACATTTTCTTCGTCACTTACAGACTTAGCTTAGCAAATATCTTTTGACGCATACGTCAAGTAAACAATCATTTTTTTATACTTATGTACCTCAAATATATAATCTTCTCCATAATATAATGGTGTATAACCATTTAACTTACGGCCTTTGGGCTCGTCGCCAAAGATCTTATGATTAGGCCACATATTTCGTTGTACAATAGGCTAGGGATTTAGACTAATAAATTGCGTCATAATTAAAAAAAAAGGTTTTTTATTGCCGTCCAATGCTCAATATCGTTACGTTTTTTAAATTATTACAAGCTTCTCGGGGATCCATAGAAGCCCGAGTAAATCAGGCCTCCAAAAAGTTGGGCGTCTTATACAGGGCTAGGAGATTCTTCAACAGTGACCAGCTGCTGACCCTGTACAAGTCTCAAGTCCGCCCAACTATTGAATTTGGGAGCCACCTTTGTGCTGGTGCCCCAAAATACTTAATAAACCTGCTTGAATCTTTGCAAAGGAGAGCGATCCGTCTGATTGACAATCTGTTGTTAACAGACCGATTGCCTTCTCTAATGCATAGACGCAATGTAGGCATGCTGTGTCTGTTCTACATGTATTTCAATGGAGCCTGCTCCAAGGAGCTAGCAGCATTGATTCCTGATGCACCGGTGCACGTGCGCGAAACTCGACGGACACGAACTGAACACCGGTTCACGGTTGACGTTGGCTTCATGAGAACGGGCCGTTTTTACGACTCGTTTTTGTGTAAGTCGACTCGTATATGGAACGAGCTACCGCCATCTGTTTTTCCTCCCTCCTTTAATCCGAGCCTCTTCAAGGCCCGCATTAACAAATCCCTTCCTACAACCCCTACCTTATTCCGCCTCACAACGCCGCCCAACCGGGTGGTGACATAGTTCCCCTGTCTGTACACTGCACAGGCAGGGACGCTCTTGTGAGGTGTTACATAAAAAAAGCTTAGCAATTATTACTTTTTAATATTTGGTTTTTACATAATGTCCCTTGTTTTCTCTGTTTTGGTAGGTACCTGCACATCTTGTGAAAGCTTTTCTTAAGAACTAATTTCCAGTTTTGCATTCTGCCACAGAACAAGCTGTTAAGATTTGTTTGGGCTTGATGAAGTCTTCAATAACAGACGCATGTTTTTTTTTGTTTTTTCTGCACAAAACTGCATTTCACGTTATTTAATGTTACAAAGAGTTAAATTATTCCCGACCCGGACAAAACACTTTTACTAATGGTCTGTAGACCATAATGACTGCTTGTTACTATTTTATAGGAGAGAAGAAGAAGGAATCCAGTCGGCGAGGCTTTTTATAATCTAACCAAGTAAAACACATTGACAAGCTAATTGTAAACAAACACTGTCAAAGAAAGCCAATTAATAAGGCAAAACATCTGTTTTATCTGTTAGCCCTAGTTTTACCTCTGACCGCAAGGTGCTAGGCAGGAGCCTGTAAAGTAACTGGTGGTGAACTTTGCTAATGGTTCGTACATTTTTAACACAAGCTATAAATTTAAAACCATTTTATCATGTCATATATTTTACGTCAAAAAAAATCAACCGGTATCTACCGGTACATATTAATCTGATCCGTGCAAAACATTGAAAAAATATATCTCGGTTACGTCGAGGATAATATTTTGAAATGCAAATTTAGTTTAATGCAAGCCTCCCTGTTAGAATTGACCACACAATGAAATTTTGGAATTATGCCATGGAGACACGCATAAAATCTAAAATTTGATTACAACGAAAAAGCTTTTAAGCATTCTGGGGGGTTGGCAACTACCCCAAAGGCCCCAACCCACAGAGAACGTGCCTGAACCCGTCCACCTTTCCGCCCCTAAAATCCCTTAAGGCTCGTGAAATTTTGAGCACCCTAAAGGAGGCTCAAACTTTTTGTAACACCCTTAATCTCAGGAGTTTTAAAATTTCAAAGTTTTTCTTTTAAGCCAATTTTAAACAGATGTTAATTAATTGCATTGCACCCCAGTTTCAAGTTGGTTTATTACACGAAGCTGACGAACCATTTTTTTCCACTCATATATACTTTAATAGCTTTTTGTGATTATTGCATTTCTAACAAATGGCTTTCATATTGATACTGTGAACTCAACCATAAAGCAAAAGATTTGGTAGTATGTCTCTCTTTAAAGCATCTAATAAAGATTACACCTTGTACCAAACAATTTATTAACTGTTGCATCTGAATCTAACTCACAATTTTCTGTGTGGTATATCTAGGTAAACAAGCAATTTTTTTCACATCAAACCATTTTAATAAATAAATTTATTAAATTAATAAGTAATAATAATAATATAACATTTTTTGGAGTTTATTTATTCTCTGTGGGATCTAACTAAGTATAAATAGATAGGTGCCTAGTAACTCAAAATACTTGTGAAAAAAAATCATTTTGTGCTCGTTTAAAATTTTTAATCAGAAGCAAATATTATTATGTGGCATTTTGGAAATAATACAACGAAGGCCCATGATGCAAATAACAATTCTCTTATTTATTGATAACATTTTGAACGAACCATTACTGATCTTGTAGGCCTTGGGCAATATTCTAAAATCTGTATGTTAACCTTTGTGCCATGGTTTCTTACTCGTACATCATTATGAAATAAAAGAAAATAGATTACGGCGTGTATTCTTTCTCCTGAATTGTTTTGTTCTGACGAAGACTTATGTGAAGTAATATTTTCCGCACGTTCCTGTCGCCGTATTGTTCGAAACACATTGGTTTTCATTTCGCTCTTCTTTCTTCTAATATAAGTTTATGTTATCGAGAATAAGCAATATCCACATCTTCATATAAACAGAAACAAAATGAGAAAATAAATAGAAATTCGACATTTCGACAATTTAGACGCGAAATAAAATTATCAATAAAACATAGCTGCTATACACATACTAGATTATTTTAAAACCTGTACGATTTTAACCTCAACAAAAAGCTACCCTTAATGTTTGTTAATCTTTAATATTGGCGTATTTAACGTTTTAATCTTTAATATTATATACGTACATTTGATATGTTTTCTGAAGGGCATGAGAAGTATTGCCACGAGAATCTTTTTTTCCTTCAACATAATTATCGTTTCGAAACGAATCTTCTCGACAACCCCCAGAGAGGTAGACATTCGCTTTCTAATTCTAAATTCTCGTTTTTCCTTTAACTAATAAGTTTTATTCGAACCATTCAAAAAAGCTTTCATTTTAACTAAATTTCCCGTTGAAATTTACACAACCTTTCACGAAATGGCTATCACGAGCCTTTCCTTCCCAATTCACCCCCCCAGCCCTGAATATGCACGCGCATATAAAACATTATTGGGCAGACGGAAGTATTATCATCCTGGGGTTTTCGGATATATCCTTGCAAATACATCAGCATCAACGGCATTAATAATCTTCGGGAATGGGGTTATTTTAAACGTAGGGAAATGCAAAAAATATTCCGAGGTGTAATTGTCCCGTTTTTCCCCTTTTAGGATTATGCAGAAAGGGACCAACACAAGTAAACTTTGATAAGTAGGCCTAAAAAGTTTATAAGTCGTATTTCATGAACAGTTGCCACGTTAAAAACTTGTGAAATCAGGTCAAAATTTCTCTTAATAATCGTCAATTTCAGCGCGCTTCAGACTGGGGACATTTTCCACATTGTTACTAAAACAACAATCATTTTAGGAAATAAAAGGCAACTAAAAGTTTCAATGTATAATATTTATGAGTCGATTCATAGATAAATATTTTTTATTCAAAATAATAGCTGAAATTATTAATTTATTCACGCCTTGAAGGCTTTTACACGTATTGTATACATTGTAATAGAGTTGTTCAGGAGTATAACAATAGATGTATGGTAAATAACGTTATAAAGTGAGTATGAAAGATATAAGCAGTTACAGTACAAGTTATGAGAAAAAATGTACAAAAGAGTCCACAACGACAAAAAGTACAATACAAGTTATCAGAGAAAGTTGTACAAAAGCGTCCATAACAACAAGAGGTACAATCCAAATATCAGAGAAAGTTGTACAAAATAGTTCATAACGACAAGAGTACAAAATAACCACTTAACATACTATGAAAGTAGTCAAAGTGCTATCTGTAGAACTTTGTATATATTTATAAAAATAACACTATGAACAGTTTATTGTAAAGCATGTTTGTATTAAATGTAGCAATCCTTTATTTCGCCAGATTTGGTGTTTCACAGAACATAGCTAAATTAATACACCGATATACATATTTACTTCTTTTTTACCACGTTTTTGTTAAGATATAATCGACATGTTTGGTGCGCTCTGCTGGGTTCATATAAATATTTTGTTAAATTTTTATTGATCTGTGGTTGAATTGTTTTAAGCCCTCCCCACATTTGATGATCATTGACCATCATATCGACAATAACCACCATTTTTAATTCTATTCTTACTATAGACATAGTCCCCATTAAATGCCGGTTCTTGGTCAGTTTCAGATTTTGCTCAAATAGTGGTGAGCTGATAAGAATAAAAATTTGATATTTATGCTTAACCCTTTAGGTTAATTTGTTTGGTTTTGCAAACCAACAGCTAGTACCCGTAGAGTCTATTTGTTCGTTTTTTTTAACAGCTCATATGATATCATGGAAATCTTTGTATCTCACTTACTAACATGGTAAAAAATATTATCTAAGCAATTTTAGAAAGAAAAACCACGACTTTAAATATTTTATATTATTTTGTGATTTTTTTATTAATTATTTTTGTATAAAACGATAAAAAATGAGGTAACAATAATGTTTATAACCAATTTACTTGGATGCCATTTGAGAGCGTCATTAAGAAACATAACAGACAATATGACAGAAGCCTTGAAGGGTTAAAAACTCACAATCAAAATCACAATTAAATCAAAAACTGAAACGGGTTGAAAACTGTGTTTAACGGGAAAATTTGAAAGGCGGTTTCAAAATGGCGCTGATTGACAATTCGATGGACTTTAAATTTGAGGAGAGTTACAAAATGTCCAACGTTTGTCTTCTAATGGCTAACTAAACATGAAGATGAGGAAATTATTAAATTTATAAAGTTACCCCAATGCAACCTACAGACAACAAACATAAGTACTTTTTGCTTAATTTATTTTATGTTTTGTGGGAACCAACAAATTAGAAGATGAGGAAATCATGATCAACACACATACAACAACATACAGTCCGCCTCGAAACAGGAATACCTAGTGAGGAGGATTGAGAACAAACTTTGTATCTTTATGTTACTTAATATTGTATATTTTTTACTTTAGGTACTTTATATTGCCGTTAAATAAAAAAAAAATATATATATATTTAAATATATATATTTCTTTATTTTTCGCAGTCTACATGAAACAGGGCATGAAATGTAATGTATGGGTTGAACACCTATATATATTAAAAAGTAAGGTTGGGTTAGATAAGGTTTAGAGCTTCGGCATATCGCAATTAGCCCTTCCAATACATCAAATCATCCGAAATTCACAAATATTAATTTAGTATTACGAGTGGGATGATAACTTTCCGCATGGCTTAGTCCATTTTCCCCCATCTCTTTTGTTTGTTTTCCTGGAAGACCCAGGTGGATTAACAGCGGCCGTTTTATAAATGCGTGCAATTAGCATTCGGACATTTTCATTTAAGAGCACATATAAATTTGTACCATAAAATACAACTCCGAAGCGGACTCCAAATGTATTTTTATTTGTTCGTTAACCCAATTTAATATTCGAAGTACCAATAACACAAATAAAATTTATTGTGTAATTAATTCAAGTTCGATACATACGTGTTACCTTATGTTATATTTCAGTATTTACGTACTACTTCATATTATTTTTATACACCGTGTTCCTTGCTCATACCGCGAAACTTTGGGGGGTGACACATTACAAAACTAACAAATAACATTTTTTTTAGTATTTATAAAGATACGATAAATTTCTGATTTTTGTGCGTTTCACAATATGTTATACTATAATATGTTATATTATAATACACCATTAAAATAATTATTATTTCTCCGCGCTCGGTCTCGGTCAGCTGTTCTATAAATTCATTTACTTTGAATGTATACTATTTTATTTCATTTTCTTTTAAATGATAATGGAACATGTTTCCAAACGAATAACCGCTATTACTTGGCTAATACCTAACGCCTCTCGGCAAATGGCGTGAAACGTTGGTTAGGGTTGCTTCGTTCCATTCCCATAATTCGAGGCTCGGCTCGCGCTTCGGCTCGCAAATATACACGCAGCATCACATTAGATGTTACACGTGCCCGCAAAAGTAAAGCTAGATTACAATACACAATTTTCTTAACATTTTTTGGTTTTTTAGAACTGCCTTGTTTAAAAAACTTCATCAGGATTTTTTTTTCTTAGCTTATGATAAATAATCACTCATATATAATACTTTTGCTTGGGAAAATAAACATTGAAATTTCAGTTAGAAAGTTATTTATCTTTTTTAATTCTAACATCATGTAGAATCACCTCACGAAGCGCATTTCACCCCAGACACCCTGTATAACATACTTCCCTTTTTAAGCTTTTAAAAAAACATGTTATTTTTTGTCAAGTGCAACTATGTGAATATATGTATAGTAAATTGTATTTCTTAGTCTTCCTCACTAGGGTTACCCATGCTGAGGTAGTAACTAAAGTTATTAATTTCTATTTTATATGTTTTCTATGTCGTTTTTAATGTATTTTTCACTAATATCTCTCAGCCAAATTTTTATTATTGATTTGTAATCATTCAAATTTCCTACTCGCTTTATTATATCTGGGGGAAGAACGTTGTGGAATTTTGTCGCAAAATAAATGTAGTTTCTTTGTCCGAATGTGATTTTATGACTTGAAATTTTTTATTTCAATGTGATTTGATCTAGTGTGATGAACACGTGGTATAGTAGAGAGTTCAGTATTTTTTGGTACATTTGGTATTTCAAAACTATTGAAAATCTCAAGGCGTTCTTAACGGTACTTTCAGTATGGTCTTTATGATTCCTTTTAGAATTGTGTTCAGGTTATGTATACACTCAGATAGAGCAGATCCCCATCCTATAATTCCATATTCAATACGAAAATGAAATGTAATAGATTTTTTTCATGTCCTTCGATTTCTTAGATTTTTAAATAAATATTTAAGTTTTGTAAGTTTTTCCGTGATACCTTTCATATATAGGTCCCATCTAAGATGCTCATCAATTACTACCCTGAGATATTTTATGCTTTATGATTTTTCTATAACTGGGCACTGACATCGAACATCATTTCGTGTAATTTTAGTTTAAGTAATTTTACTCGTTAGCTCAATGCTAATTATGTTATAGGTTAATTAAAATTTACAGTGTTTCTTTAAATAGTATTTAAGAGGACACATCACACGTTTATCGGGAATTTGTCCGAGGCTAACATTGTAATTAATTCCAATGAATTCGTAACTATAATAACTGAACAAGGGAAATAAGCAATTAATATTTAAGATTAATAAAAACAGTACATTAAAATATTTTTCTTAAATTTGTAAAATATTTTTTCAACTGTATTCATTAAGTAAACACCAGATTTTAATCTTTTAGTGGATGAATTCGTAACTTTCCGAGATTTTAGTCTAAAACATCTGAGATTTTAGTAATACGTTCATCGGAATTAATTAAATTATACACCTCTTAAAGATCAATTTTCTAGACTGTAGGACGTTCAGTACGCCGGGCTGCGCACCGTTTATTTTTATAGGCCCCATCTTTACTTATGTCGATAAGATTTCGACTATATTTTAGAGTATTGTGTCGTCTTAATTCAGATGTCAAGAGATTTTTGCCATATTTTGAATATATCGCATTTTATTAAATATTTTTATTTTAGCGCACTCTCTGTATCATTTGTATTTAAATATCTTTTTCAAACCATCTTCAGTAATGTTCTTTTTCTTTTTTGGTGCTTTTAACAGATATGCCTGAATGGTTTACCTAACCGAACGAGTTGTTTTTAAAAATAGCTTACATTTTGAGACAAAACAGAAGAAATCAGAAGCATTAATGATAAAACCCGAATACTGCTCTCTGTCAAGAGACACTTTAAAAATATTCTGAAAAAAAAAAAAAAAAAACTACGGTCACTTAATTAATCTCACAAATATCCTTAGTTTTCCATAACTTCCTTTCTTTTTTAAAATTTATTATATTAATATATTATCCTTCACTACTATCAAAAAAATACTACAGCAAACATACATTTATGTACAATGAATTATTTAAGTACTAACTAACAACAACATTTATGTACACTCCCCTTCCATACACAAGCAAATGCTTTCAATGGAAGAGTAGTAAAAAGACCCAAGATGTAAAATGAATTATGTACCATGTTAACATATTATTAAAAATAAAAAATAATTACTAAATGAATTAATACTTTGCCATCACATTACTGTTATGCATACTTCAATTTTATTTATGTAAATAAATTATTTGTGAATGTGTAAAAAATTATTTAAATGATTCGCTAGAAGGCATTAAAAAAAATAAATAATCCGGTATCATTTTTTCTATTATTACACACGTTTTAATCATTCAGCGTTGATTGGCCAAAACATTTTTTTTTTAATATACACGGTGTCCGGAAACTCGTAGTACAAGCGGGAAACTGGAGAATCTACACCACATGGGGAACCCAAATAAACATAAAGTTTTTTGATTTGAGCATTTTCACAAAAAAAAAAAAAATATTTTTCGGCTATTTTAGGGTTAAAGTTTTTTCTGGTGTTTAGGGTTGAACAACAGATGTTTTAACCCTGCAGAGCAGAAATATTTTATGATTACACCGGATTAAATGAAGGGTGATTTCAAAATAATGCTTCAAATCCGAGTTTATTCATTTGTTTTACTTTCAAATAGTTTTAATTAGTTGGGTACTTTGATCTTCAGTAATAATTTATAAGAATTTGATTAAAAAAAAAAAAAAATCATCTTTTAACTCGATTTACTCGATAACGAAAGCTCAAATAAAAAAAAAATATACTACAAAATCGACTCCAAATGTGATGTAGATTCACCAGTTTCCCGCTTGTACTACGAGTTTCCGGACACCCTGTATATATTTTTTAATGTGAAACCACACAAGGGACTCTTGTGAACTGCTCCCAATCGTCTGGAGTCAGCGAGACCATGGCATCGCCAATTGGGGCATGTTGTTAGATTGAAGGTTTTGGGGAGGGGAAGGAGGTTGGAAGGAGAAGGTGGGGAAGTACCTGGCTGTTCAGATCTGGTCAACAAACACGACCAAAGCCATTTCAGGCAATGTTTCAATTCTGAATGGTGTTCTTACACCAGGGCGATACTGATAGTATCTTTCACTCCGGAACGTGTGGCAAATATATTATATATTACGTCAATTTACGACAATTAATCTAGGCCAGTTCTTCTTATCCACAATTATTTTGCTTCTAAAAATATTCTACTTCCTAAAAATAACGTGAACGTTTTCATCCCAAAGCCATGAAACTCGTCACATCTTGTCGGCTGGAGGTGAATTGTGCCAAACTGAACAAATTAGTGCTAAATTACAAAATTAAAGTGCTTTGAGCCGAGATGAGATATGGAAACTTCCGAGCATGTTGGTGAAGCTAACACACCGTGATTATACCGTTGGGGTTATAGTTAACTTAAATTAAATGTAGGTATCATTGGCTGGAAACATTATAATCAGTAGTCAGGGACGGATTTTGGCAACTCGAGGGCCAGAAGTGAATGGCATTACTAATTAGGACTCCTGTAGAAAAGGCGTATTTCAACAAACAATTTAATTTAATTATTTTTAATGATAAATAAAAGTTTTCGAGACAAGCTTTTTATGCATAGCACAAAGGATAACATATTACTTTTCAGCAGTAATTATTAGCTGGAAACCAGTTACGGCTCGTGACTTATGGGTTTTCTAAAGTAAAAAATGGCACTATTGATGTTGCAGCTGAAAACACTTTTTTTTTTCAAAATGGAATTTTTGTATGAATATTTTCAGAAAATTTCAGTTTTTACGCGTGCCGCACGGATTTCCTGAAAATCTTACAAAAAAGAATTTACGAAAAAAAAAAATCGTTTTCAGCTACAACAACAAAAATAATTCAATTTTTGTAATATTTGCTCTCTAGAACACCCAAAAGTCACGAGCTGCAACTGCTGGAAACACATATAAAAATTGATAAAATCTTCCGAGAAAAAATACATGCTGCCGACGGGAATTGAACAGGCAGCATTCTTATCGAAGTTGCTCTAAGTTGTTCAGTTGCTCTATCAATTGGCTTACTCAAAGTCTGCAAAATTATTTATCGTGTGCTCGTATTTTTAATTTCCAAATTATTGCTTATTAGAGTTTTTTTTACTAGAAAACAATCAAACTTAATTTTTGTAGGAAAGGAATTGATAATGCTAAATCTCCTACTAGATTGCGTCGTGATATATTATATCTTTATGTAGTCAAAATATTTCACCAAGAAATAAGTACATAAACATGGTAAAAGATACACAATACCTACCTTACAAAAGAGGAAACGAGTGTATTATTATGTTTGTTTACTGTCCCATTTATCTCCCAAAGATGCTGTTGCTAGTATACGGCAAGTTTTAAACTTGTTATTAGATTAAAAAATGATACGATCAAGTGAAGTGAAAAGTTCGTATTGACATAATAAAGGAACCCGTTTGAGTATTCAAATTCAATCATCGTGTGTACTTGTTGTACTTTTCTCTCTAATAACAATAGGCTAGTAAGAAAGACAAAAGGCTGTTTCTCATTGATATTTTACAAAAACACTCTGTCCGGAGTGTATTTTTCTATAATAATTATAAACGCTCTGGTAGCCGGTATTTTATTTTATTTATTTCTGGTATTTTACACGATAAACCTATATATTTTACATGATATATATATTTTACATGGTATATATATTGTACATATTTTACATGTTATATATATATTATTTTACATGGTATATATACTGTGCATATTTTACATGTTATAACATATTATTTTAGATTATATATATATATATATATTTTACATGGTATATATACTGTACATATTTTAAATGTTATATATACATATTATTTTAGATGATATGTATATATTTTACATGATATATGGTCTTACATGATTTTATGCATGATGCCGTGACAATACGAGTTTTTAATGTTTAAAGAACAAAAAAAAACCTAAAAATTTAACGTAATACATGGTAGATATAAAGTTGCATTTAAGTGGATATAATATATACAAAATAAAGAGAAAAAAACAGAAACCAGATTTAAAATTGCAGATGGTGTAAAAATAACATTTACAAGTGAACAATAAGAAAAATATGAAAATATATCCAATCTTTCATCTGCGAAGCTCCTAAATAATAATATTATGCTAGATAAAAACATCATTCAGGTGTCTTTTAAATTTTAGTTAAATTTTGAGTTAAAAAAGACGGCACGAAATAAGTGCATATGCGTGGTAGTTATGCCCGAAAAATTGTTGAATTGTAATATATTTAATTATTTAAAATAGACGAAAATTCAATTTGGGAAGCGGATTTAAGTACCGCCGCCCCTAAAAACCGCATATTGGATCATCAACCTCTGCTAAGATCACCCAAAGTGGTTCGCTACGTCTGGTTACTTAGCAGGGGTGCCCGGGTTCATCGGTTGATGTGTGTTCAAGATGCACCTGCCCACCAGCAGTTTGGGGTTATTGTAAAAAAAGCTTTTTTTTAAACGATATATAGTAGGTTACTTATATGAGAACGTAAAAAAAATGGTGCTATTTCATCGTTTTTCATAAATTCCGTTACATCTCCACCGAATTTAGTTACAAGTTAATATTATAAGTTAAAGTCGGAGTAACATAAATATACTCTAAATGTTCCAGAAACTCAATGTGCAGTTAAATTTGGGTCACAAGATATTATTTCAGTGTACCAGGGAAATATAAATCTGAATGGACTTAGAGAAGGAATCGTTTCTAACGTGTCGCCTGTCCTATTCTCTTTGTGAAACTTCATGAGAATTTCCATGTTACTAGTTTTGTGTCAGTCGAGAATGTAGGCGGGCGGAATAATATGAAATGTAGATATCGCAGCTTGAGAAAATGGACTTGTTTGACACAAATAATGCCGTAACCAAATGTGAACATATTTTGAGTTGATATTACATTCTTTAAGAACTTTTCTCAAATATATTGTGCTGATATTATGCCATTATCACAAAAAAAATATCGAAGCAGCATATCTTATAGTAGAATATTAGTTATCATTAAATGAAACACGAATACACTGTCTCAATAACACGTAGTCATGATTTTTTTTCTGGATAATCTCCGTTAAAAAAAGAATTGTTACTTTCACCGATTCACGCAGCATCAAGAGAAAGAACGATATATTTGTTTTGTGGACATGAAACTCCTTCTGGAACAGATAATTAATTTCCATGGCCTGTCTGGGGTCTAAGAGTAGAAAAGTCTTATTTGAAAAGGCGACATCAATTTATAAAATTCTTAATCATACGACCTGAGTGATTACGACCGTATTCGGAAGTCGTGAGTTCAAATCTCAATTTTTTTTTAGATAAAGATTACATATAGTGTACCTACTTGCGGCACGTTTCAGGGTGGTAGGTCACATTGGCCGTGTGGTTAGAAGTGTTGTGTCTGTAAAATAATGGGTTCGATTTCCAGCTAGCGCAGTTGGCTTTTTTATTTTCTGTGTCTTCTTCTGTTTCATGTTTCCTTTAAATTTATTAGTATTATCTTCTTCTTCAATGATTAATAGTTACGGTGTTTCTGTTAATATTTACACTTTCAAAGACTCACCGAATCCATTTAACTTTATGAGCTCAGCGAAATACAAATACCAAATTCGGATTAGTTTCGCCTAGGTACTTTATCGAAAGAGTTTAGTGTCTGAAGCAACGAGTGTTCCCACTCTTCTGTCATAATAGCTCAAGTTGTTCTTGCTAAGCCTTCCGAAGCTCCCGTCTAAGCCCAGAGCTTTCAGATTAGAGCTTGGCTCACAGAATGGTTGGCGTGTTAACCGCGTTAATGGCTCCACGTATGCTAATAATGTTGTTCTTAATTGTTTTGCTTCATCCTTAGGTTTGGGAGAATTCCGAACTAACTGTGCGGTAGTCTTACGATGTGGTATGAATGGGTGATGAATTCTTTGGATGCTGTATAGGTTAAAATATTTCTTTGGAATTCTTTTGTTTTTTTTTTTTAATGCAATACAATTCTGCTCACTAAGATAAAATCATTTAAAAATTGGAAGAAATTATTAAAATGTAAAAAAGGAAACTGGGAGGATTGTGCTATCCCAGCAATGAATAAATTAGAGAAAAAGAAAATGAAAAACTTACCACGTAAGTCAATACAATATGACATAAAAAAATAATATAAATTAATTAAATTTAAGAATCGTTCTTCGGGAGAGGTCACCCCACCATCTGCATCCATCGCTCATTGAGTAGAGAGCTGAGCCACTCGGATACAGCCTCGACAATGACGTTTGTTGACTTCCGTGTACTGCCGGAGAAGCTGGCTAGTCGGTGGTGAAGTAAGACGGGGAATGAGTGCACCCTCCCTCTATGAACATTGTGGAGGCACCGCAGAACCTTAGAAGTTGCTTAAACTGTATGAATTATTATAGCACACCCTCAGCTTGTCCCGTTGCGCTGCAGTTTTACTCTGAGTTTTGCATCTTCAGCTCAGATGTGTACAGAAAAAAACTTCCTTGCCTAAACTCAACTTTTTACATCTTACTTATTCATATTACAATTACGTTTTAATTTTTGGTCCACAATATCCTGATAAGATAACATGACTTAGGTACGAAAAAAATTGTCTTACTTTCTTACAAAAGAACCCGTTGACAAACTGAAATCAATCAGTTTAACGGGACTTAATAGTAAAAAAACTGTATTTTTGAAAGTTAATAAATAAAAATAAAACTTATAGAATAGTTTTACTATCCTGCTTCACCCTAGATTTTTGATTAAAAGATACGTAAGGAATGAAATGGCGTTGCGTATTATTTGATATTTTTTTAAATGATGGTGAACTAAGCTAGCAAAGCAGCACAAACGACGCCAAATCGACGAATTTCTTCTCTCGGCTACTAACCGGTGAAGTGAAAATTTCTATAAACTATTCTTAGCTAGTGACGAAAATGATAGTTAGAAAGTTAGTCAGCTCCAGTGTCTCAATTACACTGGAGCTTACTGTAGATTTCAGTATTTTTTGTAGTTTTTGTTATTTCTGACAAATACGTTTTCTGCTTTATAGTTAAGGAAAAGTTATCTACAGATCTTTTTCTTCTTCGGTCATGGTCATATACAAAAACAAATATATATCAGAGAACACATCTCAATCTATATCACCCTATTTGTATATTCTTCGAAAAATTGCTAAATTATATTTTCTTATTATTTTGTGATCAATGAATGTATTTTGTAGTTATTTTTATACGCTACAAAACACGTATACGAATTTGCAAAAGATATTATCCAATAAAACAGTGTTTTAACGAAACCAATTAATAAACAAAAAATTATATAATATGGCAGACAAATGTACAAACAAAAAACTCTTTTTGTATGTTGTTTCTACAAAACTTTTACGAATTTATTCGCTTGTTTTCGTAAGGGATTCCTTTTAAGCGGACAAAGTTTTGATTGACGATCGACCTTGTTTTTAAGTTGACAAAAATAGATCGGTTTGGTTTAAGGTTGGGTAAGGTAAGGAAATCCACTTCTTTATGAATAATGCTTGCTCCCGTAACGGCCAGACAAGATTAAAAGTCTAGCCTGTTCGGCGCCGGAACATGTTTGTGGAATCACATACCTAAGTTAATGCTTTTACATTCCTCACAACATATTGAAGTACTGTGTTTTTGGCTTCACGACCTTGCCAAGATTAAAAAATATATTGTCAAGGACAAATAAATGACAGCATACGTAAAGAATAGTCTCCGTTTTTAATTTCATGTCCGAAGATTATGATTTAGATTCCTACACTGCAACGCACAATGCACTGGGCCGCTCCGAACTAGCAAATAAATAATTTGGCAGTCAAAAGGGCCAAATAAAGTGTGTGCAATCAATCACGATTGTAAATTATTTTTAACAATAAATTTATAGTTAAAAATAATAATAAGACAAGGTTTTAATGCATAACACAAGCGATATCAAATTATTATAAGCAATAATTATTCGCCTGAAATACCCATAATAATTAAAATTACCTCCGGAGTAAAAATAAATGCCGTCGACGGCAATTGAACCAGCACCATTCTGATTGCCGGTCAGGTGCTCTAAACCACTAAGCTACGTTGGCTCATTCCCAACCCGCAAACAATATTATCAATTAATATTTATTTGAATATTCTACTACAATTAAAACTTGAATGTTTAGTACTTAGAAATAAAAAAAATATGTACTTATAGTGATAATAATTAATTTGAAACCAATAAATCTGTTAAAAAGAGAGATTTCTTACAATCAAAAATACTTCATAAATTACAATTGTAAAAAGGAAACAACTGAATAAAAGTAGGTATTTATGATAATAAAATCAAATGAAAACTGCCATAACAGGGTATTCGAGCCTTCCCATCAATGTTATATGTGTTCAATTTTGCAGGCTACCGACATCTGTAGTCTAGAAATTTGAAGTTACTACGTTTAACCAAAATGGTGTGAGTCCTTGCTTAGAAAATATTGTCAATTTGGTCGGTATAGCAGGTTTCATTTTTACTGCTAGACATCACGATGACAAGTGTTTTATTTACATGTGGTGGTTTTTGAAGTCTTTAAAAAGGCTCGCATTATGTGTTTTTTCGTCCCTTTCTCAACAATAGCTCGATAATAAACAAGCTCATAAGTCAGAGCGATCGTAGCAGTGTTATTCGCACAGTTCTTTATAAATATTATACCTGTTTCAATAGTTTGAAATAAATGTAAAGTTGTGTCAAGAAAACCAGTTTTTATTCAAAAAGGATCATCCCCAATTTTTAACATTTGATCCTTCAACCGGATTACGATCAGGAGATTGTATGTAAAAAAAAAACAAAGAACCAGCAGCCAAAAGGATACAAAATTGATTGAAACTGGAAATCATTAAGGAAAGTGGACCACATCGCAAATCTGAGATAAGTATTCAGTGCTTTCCTTCCTATCATCCATTTTATGTTTATTCAGGTCTCATGTAATTTAAACGAGATTAATCTTAAATAGAGTCAATATTATAAATAAAATCACTACCCACTTGAAAATAAGAATATAATATTATTGAATAGTGTTCTCAAATAGTATTGTCAAGATTGTCGTGGTATTCTTTCAAACGGGTGTTTGCTAAAATAAAATAATTGTCAACCGATATTAACAAAATATAATTAAAAATGGAAAATATGAAGTCATTAATAAACAAACGCGGCGTAATCAAAGGAAAACTAACCCGATTCGCGGATTCCTTAAATGCATTGTCGGTAAATGAAATTAAATTAAGATATGAGCGGGTGAAATCATTGTTAGATGAATTCGAAGCAGTTCAACAGAAAATTGAAATGTTACCGGATTCAGACGAAATTGAAAATTATAGTCAACGAGAAGCTTTCGAAAACCAATATTTCTCAGTTTTGGCAACGGCCAAAGGCGCGATCGAATCCGTCGATCAAAGTAAGGTGGAAATTAAACTACCCAACCTCCAATTACGGGAATTTCATGGCGATCAGAAAAATTGGGTTAATTTCGTCGAAACCTTCAAGACTTTAGTCCATAGCAATAGTAATTTAAGCAACGTACAAAAATTCTTTTATTTGCAATCAACTTTAAAGGGAAACGCATTAAAGATAATTGCTAATATAGAAATTTCTGAATTAAATTACATTTCCGCTTGGGAATTATTAAATGAACGTTATGCAAATTTAAGAACTACCGTTCATAAACACATCCAAGCTCTATTTTCATTAAAAGACATGAAACAAGAAGAGCCTGTAGCATTGAGGTATCTAATTGATGAAACAAACGTTAGTTTAAAGGCATTACAAAATATCGGGGTCAAGGTAGATCAATGGGATCCATTGGTTATTTATATAATATCAAATAAATTAGACACAGCTACCCGAAAAAATTGGGAACAATATATATTACAAGACGAATTACCGACGTTAAAGGAATTCTTAAAATGTTTATCTGCTAGAGCCCAAGTATTGGAACTGATGAACGCTTCTGAGAAAAAATTTTCTAGCTTACATAAAACACAACTAGGCAACAATAATTGCAAAAAAGATTCATCAGTATTTTTAGCGGTAAAGGCTAACAACTGCATTTATTGTAACGAGAAAGGTCACCATATTTATTATTGTAAAAAATTTCTGAAATTAAAATTACATGAGAGGATTGATGCTACGAAATCAATCCAAGCTTGTTTTAAATGTTTAAAGGTGGGTCACCAGGCACAGAGTTGCAAGGCAACCTTTTCTTGCAGGCGTTGTGGCAAAGATAATCACAACACCTTACTACACAATGAGGCACCTCTGCGGGAGGCCTCCAATATGGATGCTGATAACGAGGTTTCAGTATCGAATTTTTCTGCATCGGATAAAGCAGAAAAAATAATATTATTGTCAACTGCCAACATAGGAGTTGTGGGTAGTAACAATAAAATTTTTAAAGCCCGCATTCTGATTGATTCAGGGGCCCAGTCAAATTTTATGAGAGCAGAATTTGCTAATAAATTAAATTTACCATGTGAATTGATAAACAAACCCGTTTCTGGGATCCATAATAACATCACTCACATAAAAAAGAGAATTTCAGTGGAGATGAATTCGCTTCATACTGATTATAAAAGTGAAATATCATGTCTGATTTTACAGGAGATTACAACAAATTTACCACAAGTGACAATGGCGAAAAAAGACTTCAAGTTACCACGAGGATTGGAGCTAGCTGACCCGAACTTCAATATAGCTGCACCCATCGACATCCTGTTGGGCGCGGAGAGCTTTTGGGAAATCCTAACCAACGATAGATTGAAACTCGAATCGGGACCAACACTTCAACGTACGCAACTAGGATGGATCATATCAGGACCAATCCACATGTACCCAAAGCAAAGGCCTGTATCAGATTGTTGTAATTTATCTATAAATAAAATAAGTCATCAAATAGAAAAATTTTGGAAATTGGAGGAGATTAATCTCACTAAGATTCTAAATCATGAAGAAAAGGCTTGTGAAGCCAGTTTTGCTAGTACTCATACTAGACAAGACGACGGTAGATACGTAGTAAGTTTACCGCGTCGAGCATGCATTGATCAGCTGGGAAGTTCATTGCTCACTGCTGAAAAAAGATTTAAAAATTTAGAGAGAAAATTTGTGTCAAATCCCGAATTGAAGACACAATATATACAATTCATGCGTGAATATGAGGAATTAGGTCATATGGAGGTGTGTGACCAGTCAAAGGGGGATCGTGAATCCTATTTTTTACCTCATCACGCTGTGACAAAAGAATCAAGCACTACTACTAAAGTGAGGGTCGTTTTTGACGGCTCCGCCAAAACTTCAAATGGAATTTCTCTCAATGACGCCTTGATGACAGGACCTGTTATACAAAAGGACTTATACACCCAACTATTGCATTTCAGGAAACATCAAGTAGTACTGACGGCTGACATCGAGAAGATGTACCGCCAGATTAACGTGTGTGAAGCGGACCGTGACCTGCAGAAGATAGTGTGGCGCGAGTCGCCGCAGGAGGTGCTCAAGCATTACCGTCTGAAGACAGTCACATATGGTCTGGGGCCTTCCTCTTTCTTAGCCACTAGAAGTCTACGGCAAATTGGTATGGATAACAATATAAATTTTCCTAGAGCTAGTCAGGTCATAGAAAATGACTTCTATATGGATGACTTGTTAACCGGAGGAGATGACATGGAATCCTGTAGAGAGTTAAAAGAGCAATTAATCAACATCTTTTTGTCTGCGGGGATGACCTTGAGGAAATGGAGGTCCAATGTCTTGGAGTTGTCAGCCGAGTCGGGCCAAGCTAAGATTGCCGAATCAGGCAATTCTGAAAAAATTATTACTGACAATCCAAAGACTGAGAAAATATTAGGATTAATATGGAATAATGAATCTGATTATTTTTCTTATGTAATAATGAAACCATCAAGTCGAACCGAGAATAAAAGACAGATATTATCTTGCATCGCATCAACCTTCGATCCATTAGGTCTTCTAGGACCGATTATAGTTGTAGCCAAATTGATAATGCAGAAGTTATGGCAGTATTATTATTTATTTATTATTTATTATTTCTTTTTTATAAACAAAAGTTACGAGAAAGATGAAATTATATACTTGAACATACAAAGCATCATAGCACATTACGAAGAGGTCAAAATACTTTTAGAAGAGAAGAAACCTTTTATGCTTATGATGAGTGAAACACATGTGACTGAAGATATCCAAGATAGTGAAATTATATTTGATGATTATAATACCATCCGTTGTGACTCGCATAGCAGACATACAGGAGGAGTGATGATTCTCTTAAGTAATAAAGTTCCATATGAAGTGATATCAAATCACCAACATGAAAAACATTGTTGGATTTTAGCCATCAGCATTAAATCAGGAATCAAGAAAGGTGTATATACTGTTATTTATAGATCACCAAACACGAGTAAATGCGACTTCTTAACATATTTTCAAAGATGGAGCATGGAAAATTTGCAAGATGAAAATATTAACATCATAGTTGGAGATTTCAATATAAATGTTAAAGCAAATGCAGACATATACACAAAAAAACTGAAATCTATTATTCAAACTGCAGGTATGAAACAATTAGTTAAAGATTTCACACGAATTACTAATACCTCTAAAACATTGATTGATCTGGTTATCTCAAATAAATTTAACCTATGTGTTAATGTATTAGATAAACATAAAATTACCGACCATAATATGATTCAAATTCTATTAAATGACAGAGAAAACTACAACTCCAGTAAAGAAACACAAGTAATAACATTTAAAAATTACAAAAGATACAATAAAGAACTCTTCATTCAGACCTTAGAGACTATTGATTGGAATGAAATAAATCAAATGGAATATAACAAAAAAGCTGACCAGACGATATTAAACATTAAAAAATCCATTGATGAAGTAGTTCCAGAACAGAAGATACGTAAAGGAAACAATAATAAATGGTTCACAAAAGAACTACGCACAATGCAGCATGATAGAGATACATTTTACAAGAGAGCACGCCTTACTAATAATACTATGGATTGGAATAACTACAAAAAAATGAGAAATAAATACTCCAAAGACATAAAAAGAACGCATAATGAGTACATAAAAAATAAAATAAAATCGGAAGAAGGGGATCCCAAAAAAATTTGGAAAAGCATTAAAGAATTAGTACATGGCGATAACAAAAACGACATAAAAATAGTAAACTTCCCAAAAGATATAAACGAAGAAAACATGGCTAATAGCTTTAATAAATATTTTATAGAAAGCATCACTCAAATTAACAAATTAATACCTAACATTGTTTTCAACCCCACAAATGATAATAACAACTCAAACAAAAAATTATTGGTCTTCAGAAAAATAACTGCAGAATATTTATTTAACATTTTAAAGAAAATTAAATCAAAAAACAGTTCAGATGGATTAACTATTAGTGTGATAAAAGATGCTTTTCCAGTAATTGGATCTACTCTATTAAATATTATTAATCAGACAATTGAAGAGGGAAAATTTCCACAGTCATGGAAACTATCTACCATTATACCGGTCCCAAAGGTTAAAAATACCAGAAAATGTGAAGAATTTCGACCAATAAACACCTTACCGAAATATGAACAGATACTTGAAGTAATAATAAAAGAACAAATATTGCAATACTTAGATGAACACAATATTTTATACCAAGAACAATCGGGATTCAGATGTAATAATTCTTGTGAAACAGCGTTAAATGTAATCGTTGAAGAATGGAAAGAAGGAATGAATAGTAATAAATTTATCTTAGCAATATTCTTGGATTTTCAAAGGGCATTCGAAACCATAGATCGAGAAATATTGATAAGAAAGCTTAAAGAAATTGGTTTCTCAACTCTAGCCATTAAATTAATAAAAGAGTATTTGAAAGACCGAATACAGGTAACAAAAATTAATAATCAATTTTCAAAACCAATGGAAAATAAATTAGGAGTACCACAGGGATCAGTCCTTGGACCTCTATTGTTCATACTCTATATTAATGACATGGTGAAAATATTTTCAAAATGCAAAGTACGACTATTTGCCGATGATACACTTATATATATAATTGGAGAAAACTATGAAGAACTAATAAATATTTTAAATAATGAACTAGATAATGTATCAAGATGGCTAAAAATAAATAAGCTTAAATTAAATACAAAAAAAACAAAATGTATGGTAATTGGTTATAAGAAGACATCCAGTGAAAGCAAAATCAAAATTGATGGTGAAATTATTGAAAATGTTACCGATATAAAATACTTAGGAGTTATAATAGATTCCAAACTCAACTTTAACAAACATGCGGAATATACCCAAAAGAAAATTGGAAAAAAGATATCTTTCTTGGGAAGAATTCGCCAAAAACTGTCCGAAAAAACTGCAATCACCATTTATAACTCCATTATTGCTCCACATTTTAATTACTGCTCAACTATCCTTTTCCTGTGTAACGACCGAGAGCAAAATAAATTTCAAATTCTCCAAAATAGGGCAATGAGAACAATACTCAGACGAAATAGATATTCAAAAGTAAATAAAATGTTAAACGAACTAAATTGGCTAACGGTGAAACAGATGTTGACCTTGAACACGATGATATTTTTACACAAAATAGTAAACAACCTGCTACCCAAATATTTTTCGAATCAAATTGTATACAACAAGGACATACACCAACATAAAACTAGGACGTGCAATGAAATCAGGCTACCAAAGAAGGACAAAGCGAATACCCAGAATAGTATATTTTATAAAGGGATGAAATACTATAACGCGCTGCCGGAAAACCTTAAGTCTGCCCCAATTGAAAAGTTTAAGATGTTGTGTAGGAGCCATATCAAGAAAGAAAAAAAAAACATAGTATATTTAAATGTAATAATTAATTAGTCATTTGTAATCTTAAATGTACAAATTACTAAAATAAAATCAATAAATAATAAATAAGTCTAAAGCAGCGTGGGATGATCCATTGCCTAATGAAATATTAGCACCCTGGAGGTCCTACCTTCAAGAATTAATTCAACTAAATGTGTTGAAAATACCAAGAAAAATTATTTGCAGGCAATCTACATATCTACAACTACACGGTTTTTGCGACTCATCTGAGAAAGCTTACGGAGCCTGCGTTTACATGGTGTCAGTGGACCATGTCGGTAAGCGGCATTCACATTTAATAACGTCCAAATCAAGAGTGGCGCCATTGAAGTGTATTTCCCTGCCCAAGCTGGAGCTTTGTAGTGCTGTGCTACTGGCGAAATTAATTAAAAATGTAAAACAAGCGCTAAATATAGTGGAGATCGACACACATTATTGGTGTGACTCCATGATAACGTTGTGCTGGCTGAAAGGTCAACCTACGAGATGGGCTACTTTCGTTGCAAACCGAGTAGCTGAAATACAAGAACTTAGTGATCCAGATCTATGGAGACATGTATCATCAGCCGACAATGCAGCGGATATACTTTCAAGAGGAACCACTACAGATAAATTGATAAATTCTGCAATATGGTGGAATGGACCAAGTTGGTTGACCGAGGGAGTCAACGCTTGGCCTATATCAAATATTTCGTGTTCAAACCCTCCGGAACTCAAAGGCAAAAATATTCTATTATCCACAGATATTCAAGAATGGGAGATATTTGAAAAATTCTCATCATTTATTAAATTGAAAAGAGTTACTGCGTATGTATTGCGATTTGTCAATAACTGCAGAAGTGTTAAGGGTAAAATTTCAGACAATTTAAGTGTGACTGAATTGGAATCAGGCTTGAAATGTCTATTGAGATCAGCTCAAATACACGCCTTTCAAAAGGAATTGAAAGAATTAAAAAACCATGGCATCGTCAACAAGAAAAGTAATTTAAAATCTCTTAATCCCTTCTTACATGATGGTCTAATATATGTAGGCGGTAGGTTGAATTTGGCTACACATTTATCTTACCAACAAAAACACCCAATTATCTTGCCGGCTAAACATAAGCTAACTGAATTGATAATACGTCACTACCATTATGTAAACCTACACGCAGGACCTCAAGCTTTGTTAGCTGAAATACGATTAAAATTTTGGCCCATCTTTGGTAAAAATACTATTAAAAAGATATTACATAAATGTATTGTATGTTTTAGATGTCGTCCCCGAACCGGTCATCAAATCATGGGAAATTTGCCACCCGAAAGAATTACGCCGAGTCGTCCTTTCGCTATCACCGGAATAGATTACGCCGGACCAATTCTAATTAAAAGTGGGACGCTGAGGAAGGCTTCCCTCGTAAAATCGTATTTATGTATCTTTATTTGCTTCTCAACCAAGGCTGTTCACTTGGAATTAGTTTCGGATTTATCTAGCAATGCTTTTTTGAACAGTTTAAAAAGGTTTATATCCCGTAGGGGACAACCTGAAAAGATCTTTTCCGACAATGCTAGTAATTTTAAAGGAGCTAGCAGCAGGCTCAAAGAGCTGTACACCAGCTTGAGGGAAAACAACGACAATATTCAAAATTATTTAGTGAACAGAGGTATTGAGTGGAAGTTCATAACCCCTCGAGCCCCTAATCAGGGAGGTTTGTGGGAAGCAGCAGTAAAATCAGCAAAGTTCCATTTGTATAGAATCATTAACAATTCTTCATTAACATTTGAACTCTTGTATACCTTAATTTGTCAGATTGAGGCCTGTTTGAACTCCCGTCCATTAACTTCCTTATCCGACGACATCCATGATTACCAACCTCTTACCCCAAACCATTTCCTTATAGGCACTGAATCCTGTATCATTCCTGAGAGAGACGTCCGGGCGATACCGGACAACAGACTAACTCAATATCAGAGGATCAGTTCGCTAATTCAATCGTTTTGGTCTAGATGGAAGCAAGATTACCTGATGGAACTACAAAAGAGGACTAAATGGCAGACCAGCACTCAACGGGCACTGCAAAAAGACGATCTGGTGATTTTAAAGGAAGATCATTTACCTCCACCTTTATGGAAAATGGCCCGAATTCTGCATACACACCCTGGAGCGGATGGAGTAATACGAGTTGTTACCCTAAAAACACCTCAAGGAGTCTTTGTGAGGCCCATCACAAAGATATGTCTGATGCCCCTGGATTCAGACACTAAACCTGTAATTGACGTCCCGGACCTTACCAAGGATTGATTATGTACATTACACTATGATGCTTATCTTCTCGACTCCACCTTGGATGGATCAAGCAGAAGACCTGAGAAGAAAGAAGAAAAAAAAAAGGAACAATAATTGTGTTGTGTTCAGTGTAAACTATATTATTTGTGTTATTGAACTATTTAAATATGTAAAAATTAGTATGCAGACGTGTGTAATTTAGTCATTTTTGAATTTTTTTTGGTTATTTAATAGGATTAATAATTTTCTAGTTATTTTTAGTTTATTAATAGAGTAATTCAACAGCATTTATACAGTTAAATTTATAAGTTTACCAGTAGGGCATAAAAAAAGGGGGTTTTATTTTGTTAATTTCTGCTATTTTGAATTATTTTGTTAGTATTTTTTTGGTATATTTAGATTAAGAATTTTTAGTTTATTCTGTTTGTTTTATAGTTTATTTTTAAATAGATTATCATTCAAAAATTTAGTGCAATTTTTGAATCCCGCCCCCTGGCAATATGTTCAATTTTGCAGGCTACCGACATCTGTAGTCTAGAAATTTGAAGTTACTACGTTTAACCAAAATGGTGTGAGTCCTTGCTTAGAAAATATTGTCAATTTGGTCGGTATAGCAGGTTTCATTTTTACTGCTAGACATCACGATGACAAGTGTTTTATTTACATGTGGTGGTTTTTGAAGTCTTTAAAAAGGCTCGCATTATGTGTTTTTTCGTCCCTTTCTCAACAATAGCTCGATAATAAACAAGCTCATAAGTCAGAGCGATCGTAGCAGTGTTATTCGCACAGTTCTTTATAAATATTATACCTGTTTCAATAGTTTGAAATAAATGTAAAGTTGTGTCAAGAAAACCAGTTTTTATTCAAAAAGGATCATCCCCAATTTTTAACAATATGCATTAATTAATTTACTTGTTAGTTGACAGCGGCTCTGTGCGTTATATATAATTTTTGTTTGATTCTTATGACCAAAGATATTAGTTGCTTATGACTATATTCATATTTTAGTGATAATTTTTGTCATTAGAAATTATTTATTCTTATGGGTAATTTAAATGGGTTCCATGATAACTCAACTCAGTGACAATTCAACACGCCTTTAAAAAGTGATATAAAGTCATTAGAACCGGTGAATTTTTTTTTAAACCTAACCTAACCTACTTAACACAGTTAATAAAGTTATTGTTTCATCACTTTCCATGACTTTATATAACTTTTTAAAGATGTGATGAATTATCATTTTGATGATTTATCCGGTCACCATTTAAATGATACGTTGGACGTACGATAGTGGTAGAACCTTTCAGTATGGCTCTGGTGACAGACCACCATTCGGAATCGGAATGACCAGATTTGATTAGCGTTTGTGATTTAGGACGGGTTGTTTCAGAGAATTCGAACGATTCTTCAAATTTTAAAGTCAATGTTCAAGTTCTCTGAAAGATTTTATCAAGTTCTGTTATTATTTCAGTTCTGTCAAGTAACTAGCTTATAATTATATAGTAACATAACTTGAATAGGACTTTCACAGAACTCGAAAATGAACGTTGAAATTTGATGAATTGTTAAATTCTGTGAAACAACCCATCCTTAAAGTTTAATTTTCTGATTATGCTTTTCGTCCAAATAAGTCATTTTAGTATTTTTCATTCATAATTATTGATTTCGAAAACGATCTAAAACCGCACATTACGAAACGGTTCCAACTGGCTACAACGTCGAAAACTCCAATGCTTGGTAACACGGCTGCCACCAACGTAGCCCGGCGTTGACGTTTTTTTTTTACTGCCGGTAACCCGGGCGTCTATTGACATCAATATTTGTTTACATATTATGTGCGCTACCCGACTGACTAGACAATATCTGTTTTGAGCCGGGTAGCAGTATCTACCATTACATATAGGTATCAATAATAATAAAAGTGAATAAAAATACAAAGTAAATAAATAAAAATACAAAATACAGGAAAAAGAAACGTAATTAAAAAATAAAAGATTACCTAGATAAAATAATCTAAATATAAATTATTACATACATATATAATTTTTTTTTTTTTTAGTGTCAATCAAATAATCAAATAATTGAACATTTTTTGTTGTGAAAGTTCTTTTTTTTTTTTTTTTAATTTGTCATATAAAAATTAGCATGGAAGGTTTGCAAGTAACTTGTTAATGCAATTTCTTTTTTTGTTCATTAGCCACGTTGAATTCACGAATGACAACTCCCCAACATGCTTGTTCTGTGTTCACATAAAAAAGGAACCATATAGAATAATATAGATGATCTTGTATTGGTTTAAAGAAACACAATAAAAATGCTTCCGGTGTAAAACACGAATGATTTGTACATACAAACTGTTGATTTTTTAATTTAAAACTTTATGCAATCATGACTTCGGTGATAGAAAATAATAAACTTTGCCGTTTGTTTGGGTTCCCACATCTAGGCTAGAAAAAAAAACTCCGATAAAAAACTTAGTCTGTCGTCGATCTTTGGTCCGTACAAGTTTGTTTGTGTTCGTCGACTCGTATGAACTGGTCCATGTAACTTGGCCACGTTCCGACAATCTTGGCACGGCAAAACCACCCCTATGCTTGATATGCACGCAAGCGATCCCGGAATACAAGTGAATATAAGTTGTACCTATTTTCGCGTGGCAGGACTAGGCTGGGCTCGGGAAACTATAGACTTTTAGCAAGAAAATGGCCTTGTCGGAGCAAAAAGAATATGAAAAGTTGGCGCGTCTGCCCGAGCGTGTGATTCTGTATGAAGACACTAGAAAAGTTATTTGTTCTTCAGTTGGCAACGTTTGCTCAACATGGCGGAATTTTGAAGTGAATTTTGGAAACTAGATACTGCAAGAGTTTTCACTGTCGGGATATTCATAAATTTGTGTTTTATCGGCTCTAAAGGTTCTATAATATCTCTTGGTGAAAGTACTTGAAAAAGTTGAACCGAAAATAGGAGGCAAAATACTTGCAATCCACTTTTTTCACCACACGTGGTGAAGGTACTTGAAAAAGTTTAACCGAAAATATTATCACAGCCAAATGACCTAGATATAGTATTGACTAATAAGGATTTATTAGCGCAAACACGTGAAAAATCATGCGATACTATAATTATTGGATTTGTTAAGCTAAAAGTATTAATAAAAAAAATGCCTTCCAAAAGAAACTGTTAGTAAAGTTAAAAAATTAAAACATCTAACCAGCGACATAATAAAAATACAAGACATGTTACATTCATACAAATCGAACAAAAAATGTAGCACCGATTATGGATAGCCATCCTGTCTCGACACAGGTTTATCCTAGTGAGACAGACATCGAAAAAAAAACCTGTAAAAAAACTTTATATTGATAATAAAAAATAAAAAAAAATTCAAAGATTTTTGTAATTTTTGTCTCAACAGCTTCCAACCGTCTGGAGCCAGTGAGACTATGGCATCCTCGATTGGGGTGTGTTGTGAGATTGAAGGTAGTGGAGAGGGGAAGAAGATATGGAAGAGAAAGGCGGGGAAGTACCTGACTATTCAGATCTGGTCATAAAACATGAAATAAGCCATTTCAAGCCACTTTTCAATTTTTAATAGTAGTCTTACACCAGGGCGATACTAAAATTATATTCCATCCTGGAACGTGCCGCAAATATACTAAATGTTTTTTTTAATCAGTAAATTGTAAAATAACCCAAATAAATAAAATAAAATTTACTTTGAACGCCGGGATTTGAACCCGGGACCTCCTGCTTGATAGTCGAGAGCCTTACCCCTCGATCACGGAGGCCATCAAGAATAATATTATATGTAGATGAACGGCTCGCTAAACTATGTCCACTGGACCTGGTAGAGTTAAACAAAGCTCATTGTTTCAGTAATGTATCTTCAATCTATTAATTCATTTAGCGTCTGTGAAACATTTGAAAAAAACCAATTTACATTTTGAATAGAGAATTATTAATTCATAAATTATTTTTGGTACCTACTTTATCGCTTGTCTGATGTTAATTTATACTAGTTTATAATAGTTAATTTTTAACAGTAGGCCCATTACTTTGAAACAACTAATGACTACAAATACATCTACAAACTTTCTCAAAAAACATATCGTAGCCTGGATAAAAAATCAAAATATTCACTTTATTCAAAAGATTATAATTCCAAACCAAACATAACCAAAATATGATAAGTAAAATTAAATACGTTCTTAAATAACACGTTCTTCAAGAATTATCCAAAAATACATACACGCACATTTAAATGTGTGTTTTCATGTTTCAATAAGTCTGTGAAAAAAAAAAAAAAAAAACTTTCTACTACAACACATAAATACCTGTCACACTTAACCACAAACACGTAAACACCTCAGCACATGTTCTCCTAGTGAGGTGTTCACGTAACATACAATATCACCCACACACAGTTTTACCCATATCAACCTATGTTCTTTATTTTTTATACCTTTTTTCTGTACTTTTTTCTCTGTACTACAATATAAACCACTGTAATCATTTGTAAAATGTGTATTCAAGAATAGACATAAATAAATAAATAAATAGTGGTTTATAGTAGTAGTACCAATTTCAAATTAAGAATTCATCGCGCGTGAATAGTGTCACGCATTACACATGAATATTTCACATTACTTACCAACTTTTCCACGCACAAACAACCGAAATTAGTATGTTAAAAAATCTTAACTATAACATTTAAAATATTTAATTTATTAGACTATCTACTTATAAATTAGTAAGAGCATTCAAAAGGCGGGTTCTGGCAAGATGTCTAGGGTTCCTACCGAGGCATCGCAGGTTCAATCTTCTTCTAGCTAAGAAATCCATCATTGCACAAGTAAAATTTTCCGCTTATAATGATGTAAGTAGGAGGAATTGAATTTTTAATTATTTTTTTATCTTATAAATCAAAAAAAATTAAAATTTTGATGAATTTCTCAACTACCATACTAGACTCATGCAAGTATTCTGGTAGTCGTACATGCTTTATGTAAGAATAACAATAATAAAAACATAAGAGAAGAGGAAATTGTTATGGTAAAACAAAAATGCATATTATCATAGAAACCACATTTGAAATAAAAATAAGAAATAAAGATAAAACTGATTGCCAATAAATATATTTTAAATAAATTGAAATAAAAATATTCAAATTAAGGTAAAAATAGGATTAAAATTATCAGGTCTCTTGTAATAATATTAACTAGCAGTTAAAAACCCGCTCCGCGGGTTTTTTTCTGCTAGGCCCTGCGGGCGGCTCTTAGTTGGGCTTCGCCCATTTTAAGTGATATTAACAACAGTTACATTTAATAGATAGATATTAGGACATTCACAGAGAGAGGGTGAGTATATATATTGTTAAAACACGGAACAGGAAGGAGTTAATTAATAATAACATGCTAAAGTTACGCATAATAAGAAAGACAGTTGTTTGAATAAATTAAATTTTACGTATTTGTGATGGATTATTTCAAATGAAACACTATTATTGACTACATGTCTACAACTGATATTAACTGTTATCGTACCTAATATAATTACCTCATAGGAGACTTGCAGTGCTTAAATATGTGTTACAACCGTCAATGTCTATAAGTTTAATCAATATCGTTTAGTTTGTCACAATTAAAGATAGTTATAACAAAGTTGACTTAAATAATAGATTATTACATATTGATTAATTGTACCCGTGTTTATGAATAAAAGGAGGGTAATCATTTGGTAATTCTTTACCTACAACTGTTACTGTATCTAATAAAGTTTAAAGTTAGATTATATATACACCTTCATCAGGAGAGTAAAAATCTATATATAAAGGTAGATTATTACAATATAGCGCCCCTGAGGTGATAACTCACAAAAGCGGCGCTATGCAAATTGTCCAATAAATAAATAAATATAATGTTTACATTTTATTGTGTATACACCGAAGTCAAAAATTAAATATAGATTGCAATTGGGAAAGAAGAAGTGGAAGGAGGGGGGAGGGGTAAGAGTAGGCTGGGTTTATAATAATTAGGAATTACAATATCGTTAGACGGGAAAGACCAGTTAAGTGGGAAAATATTTAAAAGAGAGTTTATAAAAAAATTCTTGTTAATTATACCTATCTGCTTTTATATTAACATGTTTCCTCATTTCTAAAATTTCAAAATTATTTATAGTGAAGTATTTTAAGACCTGAAAAAAACAAATAGAATATAACCATAAAACAATATATTCATAAGACAAATAGCATTTAATAACGGAAATTCTAATAAATTGATAGTTGAAATACTAAATAAAAAAAATTAAACATATTCTCTTCAAACGGTCTTTCTAAAGATAGAAATAAACAATGGCGTAGAATTCTGCTTGTGGATAACGATACTTCTAAAATTATATATAAAAACAATTCTGGTACTATTCAACTGGCGTTTTACACTAATAACAATGAAGAAATATATTCTTAATAATAAAGATAGCAAAATTCAAACAATAAAATCAGGAGTTTAAAAACTCAATTGGGATGATTGTAATTTCTTTTACAAAGGTAGAACCAATGGAAACTTTGAAGTCATAACTAAAGAATATCGCAGGGCTCTAAATGGAAATAGTGAATTTGAGTTTGCAAATCATCTTTTGAATAATGATCACACTTTCGATAAAAATTCAGGTCTTAAAATACTTCACTCAGGATATAAAGCATCGCAAATAAATAATTTTGAAATTTTACAAATTAGAAAACATGTCAATATAAAATCAGATATAATTAATACACAAAAAAAAAAATAATAATGAAAAATGCCATTACAAAGTGATAAGCTTCCAGAAGAAATCTTCTTATTAGATGCTTGTTAATCGTAAGTAGTCAAATATTGTGAGCTGCATATTTAAATATTCGCGCCATTCATTTGGTTCGTTTTTAAACCGCCAGAGGCGCGCTCTGTCGGCCATCTATAGCCGTGCGTATCCGCCATATTGAATAAGGAACGCGTGATTTTTTATAAACGTCAAACATAATCACGTAACTGTGGATAATTTTCATTGTAATGTAATTAATCCAATGGATTATGAACTTTCTAAAACATATTTTCTTCGATATTATCCAAAAATTTATGAACAGAAACGATGCTTTTGAAGAAATCTCGTATTATTATGAGGCGATCCTATTTTAGTATGAAATCGTGTCTTAATTTTCAAGTTAGCTGAATTTACCCGAAACAGACAATTTTAATTCGACCAATCAGAGGGCCTAGATCGTCCAGACGCTGGCGTAATAATACTATCAGATAATTACATTTTCAACTGTAAAAAACGACTTCTTGTTCTTAACACAACTCTTTTCAGTGTTTTTTCTCAACACAAGTAATAATTAGACTGGACTATTATAAATTAGCTGGTACACGTTATCATCGTTTGTGCTTCAACCCACTTAGCGTGTAAAAGTGCACCGGGCAGTGCCATCGCTGCCGCTAAGCCGTGCCTCGGGCGGAAAGCCTTTGATCCGGCGAGGGCGTCAGACAACAGGCAAATTGTAGATGTAATATGCTAATGTGTGCTAAGCGGGGACGATTAGTATCGAGGTGTGCTGTAACGGGGTCGCGTAGATCGATTCGCCGTGTGAATAAAGACTTTGAAATGACTAAAGATTTTTTGTGTGAAAATATCAATAGATGTGCTATCCATACCGATTATATATAAATACAAATACCTATCAATTTTTAGGTCTCACACAGGCCAGTAAAATTGTCGCATGTTAAAGAAAGAATTTCGATTCTTGAAAATGTATGATCAAGAGTCGCAATTGCCTTTTTGAACTCCAAATTATTTTTTTTAGAAAATTTGAAAACAATGTTTTTTGGTATAGTAAAATGATAAGGAATATATATTTACTATCATATAAGATTTTTAATAAAAAAAAAATTGGAATATTCTAATTTTTATAATTTTTTAACTTGTGGTATTTTAGAAAGCAGTGGCCCAAATGCATATGTGGCTTGTTAGGACACGTGTCACAGTACTTACTGGTTTTCCGTCTGCCACTATTTACTGACCAAACAGTCCCGCTTGGGACCTTTTCTTAAAATATGGAGTTTTCCATTGAGCCTGGTCTCTGATGGAGTGAGAATATTTACTGCCCGGTAAAAAAATATTCAAATAAAATGAGTGCGTAGTTATTAACAACGTTTGAAAACAGAGCAAAAAGCACAACCAATCGTAGTTGGGAAATGTATACAACTGAATAGAATCATGAAATCACCAATAGAAACAAAAACACCGCTGAAGCGCCATCGGACATGTTAGAATGTTTCCTATGTCGCCGTGGCGGCGACAATGGAGTACAAAAAGTTAATAAATAAATGAGGCTATGACATATGAGGTTGTGAGATCGAAAGGGATTCGAGGGGAAGGAGAAGCAGAAGGGGATGCTTGGATATAGGTTAATTAAAATTATATTTAAAGCCATTTAAAACAACGTTCCTAGTGTGGTAATAGTGATCTTTCACCGAGACGATTTTATAATTTTCAAACTGTTCAGTATGCAGATTTTTTTCTTCTTATTTGACTATTGATATCCTAACATAATCTATATCATGAGAGACATTTAAAACTGATAACAGTACATCATATGCCTTATAAAGAGCGAAAAATGTATGTTATATTATGGAATACTTGTGTTGACTTGGTTCTTTCACTTCGTTTGTTTTAAACATCCGCTTTACACCCAACTTTTATAACTTCCACAGCGCGAACAGAAAAATGCATCTCATTCTTGTTTTATTCTTTCTTCCAGTGTCTTCAATTTGTTACTCGAGTTTTGTAAAGTTTTAAACTTCTCCTACAAAACAATCAGAGCAACTAATAATTAGCTACATCAAACTTTTGAATATGACTTGATATAAAAAAGAGGAAAATAAATGTTGTACATCGCGGAATATTCTATTGCTCTTCCAACTCTGAAAAAAAAACAGCACACTGTTGTCATTTTATTAGACCTAACGATGTATAATTAACTTCGGTAGACAGCCAGGAAGCTAATGTCTTCACGGAGATAACTTAATGATAAAAAATATTGCTTATTTATTAAATATCTCTTCAAATTATTCTATTCAAAATTATAGGCTATTAACGAATGAATTGATAGATTTCCTGATAAACTTTAATTAAAATACCATTGTTTTGTTACGATGTCTGAACACGTGTTCATAAAAGTCCTAATATTTTTGCATTTCGTCATGATATATTATTAAGACCAACGCAGGCGTATTCCGATATTAATACGAATTTACTAACACTTGCCCAGCGGCTTGCAAATCCCGTTTTTAACAGGATGAATGATAATTTGAAAAGATTTTTTATAAATCAGCATTACTCATTTTTCTCCGTGTGTTTTTTGTGGCTTTTTCTGCTTGTCCTTGTGAAGCTATAACCTAAAGCCCTATAGTTCTCTGTAATATCGATGGCTCTGAAATAATGCTATTAGTGCCTCTATGCTTAGAACAGCTAACCAACACTACAAATAAAAGATAATTGTAGTATAGTAAGAAAAATCATCGGTTCATCTTAATAATTATTTTTGTAATTAAAAAATAGCTACTTCCATTAAACACTTAAAATGAGAGAGGAAGTAACGCCAAAGAAAAACCAGGTCTTGGAAAAAAATCCTTGCTTAATTTGGATTCTCACATACTTACATAGTCTTAGACTTAACGCTAATATATTTTCTTGACTCCTGATCACCTTTCCCTGACTATCCGATCTGCTTTTGGCGTTCCTTGCGTATTGTTTTTCGTTGTGCTTAGATCAGCCTTGAAATATCCTTAATCGATATACGGTCGCATCGTTTTACCAACTGGAGAGATAAACCGATAGATATGTGATGTGAGCATATCTGGTGAGCTTGAAGTAAAGTTAATTTCCCCTTACAGGTGATATTGATCAAACATTTTCAAATATCGATTTTTTTCCTAACTGAATTCATTGGACTCCTTCCGTTCTTCTCTTTAATTTGCCATCAGTTTTCAAAAATCACAATCATATTTAGCAATTGTCTGTTCAGGTGTGATTTTACCTCTATCGTTCTGTGGTTTATTTTCTACTGCATTCATTTTACAGTTTTTGACCTTCCTTGTGACAGTTTCCAGCATGACAGTACAATAGGGTTGATTCCGGAAGTACTAATTCTGTGAACTGTTAAGTAAAAGTAAATCAAATAATAATTGATACAGTTTCATTTAAGTTCCGCAAGTATTGTAGTTTTGTATTATTGTGACAGCTGTTTTGTCATTCAATGCCATTACCAAATTGTGGCTATGCCACACTGAGGCGACTAATGCATATGATTTTGCTCACAAATCAATTGTGTGAGGAGCTTACCGTTAAAGTGTTTTTAACTCTACGTCTCTTAGTAATAGCAGGTTTGTATTAAAATTGAAAATTATTATAAATCTTATTTGTAATTTTCACGTCTGAAAATTAACATGTGTTTTTGTTCTATCAGTGAGTGGGCTTATTGACTTGATTATAGTATTTGCTCCAATGGAAAATGCACAAAGCAAACTTCTAATTCATTTTAATTATATAACTAAATGGAGTTAACGTCGATCTCTAAATTTAATCAAAAGCTTTTTCATGGAACTATTTCAACTCAAATGTGCTTTGGTGAAGATGTTTTGTAAATAACATGTGAACCAAATAATTAATGCTAATGTGAGTTTAATTCATTTTTATAATTTTGATACGGGTTAATTCCTTCCCGTTTAAAAAAAGTCATCAAACCACTCACACTTAGTCGAGCAACCGCATTTTGAAAGTTATGTTACAGTTAAAGTTAGGTTAGGTTAGGTATGTTAATAATGACGTAATGTATATTTCAAAGATTTATCTACCTGCACATTCGAAAAATTCCATTGTAATGTAGGTACAAAATACACAATTGTGATTACAAGTATAATGAGAAAATATTAAGAAATATTTAAAAAAAAAAAAAACTAAAAATGAAGCAATATTAGTAAAACGTATTAGTAATATAAAGTAAAAAAGAAATTACAACAACACTACATATAAGACAAAACATTAAAACTAATTTACCAACGCTACTCTAATTTGTAGGATTCGACCAAGTGTTTCGTTATAGATTATGCTTAATTCTATTAATGGAGTCAATAAATAAATCAATGGCACCCCCATACTTGTTGCCCAGATCATGCATCCTATTGGTCAGTGAGTGTGTCTGATATTTGGTCGTGTATGTATTGCAGAAGAATGTTTATATTTTGTCTTGTATTCCTGGTCGGCAGATGGAATTTAATAGTGGAAATGATGGCAGGACTATCAATTAAGTTGTTAATGACACTGTGTAACACAACCAGGTCTGAAATAATTCTTCTGTCAGACAGTGTTATTAGATGCAATATCATATTATATACAATTTATTTCGTTATCAATTTTAAAATTTTATTAATAACTCTATTTTATTATTATAATTCTAATTATTATAAGAAAGAATTAAAAAATGATATTTTATAAAATATGAATATTTTTGTATTCTTCCCACTTCTACAATTTTTTATCATTCCTTTTTGTTTCGTGGTTAGATTCAGGTGAGGTTAACTTCAGATAAACTAACTAACACGCCGAATAGTTAGAGTAATTAATCTTGAACTCTCTCCGCTCCCTTTGCTCTAGATCAATCTCGTTGAACGCTAAACCCCTTTCTTTGAACCAAAGGTAAACATCAAACATCTCATCGTAGAGTTCTCATTGTTCTAGTTTTATTCCAATGGAGTTGGTTAACTAACGGTGTTTCTGATAATAGATTCGAAGAGCAGGAAGCCCGGAGATAAACTTAGAAATTAATGAATTTGAAGACCTCTGTGGTAAAATGGCAAGTTCAATGCACTGAATCCTGAAATCATGAGTTTAAAACCGAATGCCATCAAACGTATATTGAAATAGGCTTTTAACAAATAAAATTTAAAATAATTATTTATAAATACTATTTTCGATGGTCGGTGCATGCGTGATTTGAAATTGCATTCCTTCATAATAATATCTACTAATATTTGGCAAATTTATATTGCGCCGTTTTTGTGAAAAGTCACCTCAAGGGCTCTGTACAAATATATGTATTGAATAAAATATACAGCTGGTTATGACTAGATTTAATAATAACTAGTTATTTACATCTAAAACATATCTAGTGACTTACGACCAAGGCCTATAACAACTGTCTTATTGACATATATATTTACAATCGTGGCTTAAAGTTAGAGACTTGCAATAATAAACTAACGTTTAAAAAAATATGTTTTGTGTTTTGCCCTTGTTCAGTCATGATAAGTCAATAATAAATAGAAAACAACACTCTGTAGGTATAGGTGCAAACAGGTATGCGTAAAGTTATTCAAGTTCAATGTCAAATCTTTTAATTTTCAAATTCCGAACTGTTTAGTATAAATCATATCAGATAAACGATAAAGTAGGTACCAAAATTATTGTAATTAATATTTCCTTATGAAATGTGTATTTGTTTTGGTTAAATTTTTGACGGGTAAACCCACTTTTAATAGAAAGTTTAAGCTTGGAGGAGATACGACTTTCCATGCATTGCCGTATAGCGCCATATCAAAAACACTCCATGTTGCATGATTTACAGTTGGTATGTTATCCCCCACAACTGTTGATTTGCATTATTAGATCTCTCCAATTTGTCATCAAAAATTATAGAATTAAAATCAGAAAAGAATTGAAAATAGCTTTACCTGCGTTTGCTGACAAACTTTAAAGAAGTCGGTTCAAATAGTTTAAAATCTTCCAAATATCGAAACAGCTGCAACGTGTGTTTAAATGCATGAAAGATGCATTCAGGTTCGAAAGAGATGATTATGCCGACGTATAAATGGGTAAGTCTGCTTTCGTATTATGTGTTTTTACTATTAACCTTCATTGAAGTATATTCTACCAGTAGTGCGACAATAAACAGTAATTAGTGTACCTACATTCCATTATTCTTTAAGTCTACCCATAATTATACTACAAACGATCATCCTCTAACAGAAGTATTACACAAAGGTGTGAAAGACGAATCACCACCACAAGTTGGTACAGTTAAGATCACCACAACATATGACAAAATTTGCTAATTATGCATGTAATTATGCATATGTTTTTCGAAAATATTCACTAACGATACAAAAATATGTCTAAATTATACGGTAAATACGTTGGTGGGAAGGTGATCAGTAAGAGAAATAACCTGTACAAGAATATCGAACATCTCTAATTTAAACAGCTCATATTTTTTAAAAATGAAATGGCTGAATTATGCATTAGTTACAAAAAAGGCTCGGATACGCAGTAACAACCAAAAACGCTTAAATATCATTGAGGTGTATAGATCATTGTCCAATGTGAGATATCACGGGTTACAAGCGATCGCCAAGCACAAGTCTCCATGCACGCTGAGCTATTTATTGTACAAGTTGTACTGGAAAATACAGGGAAAGCAATGGTATAACCTTTCATCGGTAAGTGGGGTTTTACCATAATCAGTCACCTTCGACTCTTTCGTTTAGTTCATTCGCGGTCGGAAGGATTCGGGTGACATCGACAGCCGCCACACCTTCCTTCCTATTTCCCGCACGGAAACAATATTTCGCATTTAAATTGGAAGGAATGTAGCCTCTATTTATATTCAACTCAATGTTAAATATGTACAATATATACAACATTCATTATAATCTAATTAAAAACAATTCAAATTCTGTCACTTTCCAGGAACGCGTCCTTTAAATCCTTCCTCGTGAAAGTTTTTTACATTATTGAATAATATGTCACGATTTCTGAAGGGGAGTTTGAATGACAAACATCAACAAACCTTATAATGTTATTCGTATGTGTTGAAGGGATTATCTGATTATTTTTTGCGCTTGCACTTA
The DNA here is from genome assembly GCA_026573805.1 of Hesperophylax magnus. Lineage (NCBI taxonomy): Eukaryota > Metazoa > Arthropoda > Insecta > Trichoptera > Limnephilidae > Hesperophylax > Hesperophylax magnus. Next base: position 512,533 of record JAIUSX010000026.1, read on the forward strand.
GACATATCGAATTTTCAGGTCGGGTTTCGATCTGTTTGACCTTACAGTGTTGCACGTTTACTTTGGCGTCATCAATCATTTAAAAGGGCGGGATTTCTTTGATGAATTAATTTGAGTAATTTTAGTACCCGTGAATATTTTCGAAATGATATTTGATACGATAGAATCAACAGTTTCTGAATGTCCGAGATTAATTAAGTAAAAATTGTTGATTTTGTACAGCTCATAAAAATATAATGAAATTTACTAATTTGGAAGGATTATCATTTATGTTATTATTATCAACGGCCTCCGTGGTCGAGGGGTAAGGCTCTCGACTAGCAAGCGGGTTCAAATCCCGGCGTGCGCAAGTAAATTTTATTTGATTTATGTGTGTTATTTCAAAAACTACTCATTAAAAATAATATATAGTATATTTGCGGCACATTCCAGAGTAGAAGATACTCTCAGTATCGCTCTGGTGTAAGACCACCATTCAGAATTGAAACTTTGCTTAAAATGGCTCTGGTCGTGCTTGGTGACCAGATCTGAATATAGCCAGGTACTCCCCTACCTTCGTCACCCCCCATTTCCTTCCCCTATTCACTACCTTCAGCCTCACAACATAATTGTGAATGCCATAGTCTCACTGACTCAGACGGTTGCGAGCATTTGAGACTCTTGTGTGGTTTTAAAAAAAAAAAAAACTTTGTACTAAAACATTCATGTATGTAAATTTTAGGGCAGCTTGCCAGTTTTTGTACTAAAATAAATAAAATAAATACAATAAATAAAATAAATAAAATAAATACAATAAATAAAACAAACAAAATAAATAAAATAAAATAAATAAATCTTGCGCACTGCTACTAGCACACCGCCTCCGTCCATCTTACCAGTAAGTATACGGTCTCTATCTCGTCGGAACACCGTGTACCGTGAATCTATGAATTCGGCCGTATTTACACTTGCTACTACAAGCCACGTTTCAACTAAAACTATAACATCATAGTTATTCGATGAAATATTAATAAGTAGCTCCTGAGGTTTGGTCTTAATACCACCGCAGTTTTGGTAATAAACGGATAAAAATAATGAGGTCATTTTATAAGTGTAAGTGTGCCCTTTGACTTATTCCACATTCGCGAGAGCGCACTATGGTCCCCTTAGAGGAAACTAGCTAGACAAAAAGATTTCAACGATGTTTTTATTTATGTACAAAAATATTCTCACAACATTGAAAAATGTCCACACTATTATGTTCACATCGATAAAAATTTAAAACAATACGCGCGATACGTGGCAACGTTGTAAACACGACACTTTGGATGTGCCAATCGTTCGCCCAGTGGTCAGCCGCTTTCGGGTGTGCACGCTGTTTGATCGTTAGTGTTGTTATTTGAAATCGGAGAGAAATTACCAAAAGTTGAAAATTGAATTATATTGTATGTTCTTTTAAATTTATTTTATTATTTTATAATTTGCTTATTCAACATTACTTTCATTATTAATTGAAAATCGTGAAAAAAGTATCAATATTTACAATTATTTTCCAAAGTTTGATTAAACTTTCAAAATCGTGTACCGATTTGTACCACCAAACAAAACTAGTTTCATATAAAACCATTCTTTTTGTATAATATCTTATAAAATTTGTGTGCTCAAACTTGCTCTTTTGTCTTTTACAGAGCCTCTACCTACAATCTATCGTTTGGATATTTTGGAGATTCTAGAAGTAAAGGGCACGTCAAAGTTGAATTGTGCTGCAATAAGGCAGTGTTTTTATGAACATATAAAATATTTATTGAAGAAAAACAGTTTTAAAAGTCTCGAGGCTAGTTTACTTAAGAAAAAAATCCCTTCGTTTGTATTAATATTTTGAAAATGGTTCGAAGTCGGAATAAGTACTTTAAAATTGAAGTTTAAACACGCAAAATGGCTTAACACAGTTTTTATTCTTCCTGTAGAGACGCGTGATGAAGGACTACGTGGTAGACCAGAAAAAGATTTTTTTTTATGCTCGTCAAAAAGAAAAACAAGAAAAATTCATCCACAAGAACTCTCTCATACTACTCAAATCAGCTTGAGGTCACACAGAAAACGGGATGCTGCCAAAATATCAACAACACATTGCGATGTCTTACCTAGCGGTGTCTTAAAATTATTATCGATTCCAGAAGTTCTAGCGAAGAAAATACAGAAGTCTGTTAACAAAGCCAATGTTGGAACATTAGCATTTAATAATAGTGACGATAGCGACTCGGCCAGTAATTCATAAACAAAAAATGTCATTCGGTTTTGTTCTCATATTATGTTAAAATAATATTTTTAACTAATAACTTAAAATAAGTACTTCGTTATGACTCAACCGAACCATTATACTATAGGCATTTTATTAGTAATTAATTTTGTTTTAAAAATTCTGTAACAATGGCTAAAATAAATGTATATTTTTTTAAGTATTTTTTTTATTACATTGTGACCCCTTTGCATCAAATGCCATGAAAAAATATTTTTGTCTAGCTAGATCGGGATTTGGGACCACTGTGGAGCGGTACATTAAGTAGGACGTATGAAACATCAATATTATATATGAAACAATATGCAAGAGACATAATAGTGCTATATAATAATGCAGGTATTGCGCTGTAAACTAAAATATTAAGTAATTTTCCAAGAAACAAACGAATGAACAAGGGTACACGATAGTTAGAGAGAGTTGGCATCGACAGCAGCAGTAACGAGTGTGTTGTAGAAGTCACATATTTTGTTGATCATGAGTGCTAATTTTGTTAAGGTCTCCCTCACGACGAATGGTGATCACTCGAGAGAGATCATTCCTTTTTGCCAAGATACTGCCATTCCGCACCCATACGTATTTATAGCCGTTTTCTTTTCCGGCGGCACGTGTTTTTGTGTCAAAGATAAAACACTTCATGGTTTCGAAATCCACGTGACTGGTATAAACACAGTTCCTCAGAGTTGTTCAAGGCTGCAGCCTGCAGTATGACTATTGCTCCGATGACGGCCAACCGATTATTATTTATTTATTTAACTACCGATAAACATAATAATAATAATAAAATTTTGAGACATGTAGATGAAATTGGTAGAAAATTTGGTTATAACATTGATAGTCATAATAATGAAAATATAATCAATGATTTATTGGATTTATTAAAACAAAAATTAGGCGTAAAAGCTAGTAGATTAAAAAGATATAATTATACGTATAATAAAAAAAATAATAATAGATTATTCCAGAAAAATGAAAAAATATTTTATTCCAAACTTGACGATAAACAAAATATTATTTCGAATACTAATATTCCGTTGCCATCTGAATCAGATATGCGCGATTTTTGGACTAAAATTTGGAGTAAAGATATAAAACATAACGATTCAACTCCATGGATAGAAAATGAAGAACTCAATTTTTCAGGTATTGAACAAATGAGTTTTTCTAATATATCGGTTGAATTGTTAACCAAAATTATTAAAAATACTCATAATTGGAAAGCCACGGGTTGCGATTGGATACATAATTTTTGGTACAAACGTCTGACTACTTTACATCCTCTTTTGGCAAAAAATCTTTCAAAATTTGTCAGTCAACCTCAAAATTTTCCAAATTTTCTAACTAAGGGCATTACTTATATGTTACCCAAAAGCGAAAATATTAATAATCCTTCTCAGTACAGACCCATTACATGTTTACCGACAATATACAAAATTTTAACCTCTTGTTTAACAGATTTAATATATACTCATTTAGATGAAAAAAATATTTTATCTGAACAACAAAAAGGTTGTCGCAGAAAACATATGGGATGTAAAGAACAATTAGTTATCGATTCTGTAATTCTAAAACAGATTCAAACTCGAAAACGTAATTTACATACTTGCTATATAGACTACCAAAAGGCTTTCGATAGTGTCCCGCACTCGCGGCTGATCAAAGTATTAAATATATATAAAATTAACCCCATTATTATTAGCTTTTTGGAAAATATTATGTCCTTTTGGAATACCAATTTACTTATCAATTTAAAAGGTAAGAAAATAGTAATACCGGGCATTTCAATTAAAAGAGGAATTTTTCAAGGAGACTCATTGAGTCCTCTTTGGTTTTGCTTAGCATTGAATCCTCTATCTAAAATGTTAATTAAAAGCAAGTTTGGAATAAAAGTTAAGGGTAATACAAGGGAGAGTAGTACAATTTCGCATTTATTATATATGGATGACATAAAATTATTTTCGAATTCTGAACAAAATTTAGAGAAAATGATCGAGGTAGTTAAAAACTTTTCAGATGATATCAAAATGACTTTTGGTTTAGATAAATGTAGAACGATCCATATAGAGAAAGGCAAAATTGTAGATGGGGACGAGAGTATATTTAGAATTTTCCAAATTACTAGTATGAAAAAGGATGAGGTTTATAAGTATTTAGGATACCCACAATCAAATAGATTAGACCATACTAGTATTAAAAATGATATAAGGATTAAATTTCAAACTAGGATCAGGAAAATTTTAAAATGCAATCTATCTGCTAAAAATTTAGTAAAAGCAATAAATACTTGGGCAATACCTCTATTAACGTACTCATTTGGCATAATTAAATGGTCTAATACAGATTTAGATAACTTAGAAAGATTAATTAGAACTACACTAACAAAATTTAATTGCCATCATCCAAATTCAGCTATAGAACGAGTTAATTTACCTAGAAATTTAGGAGGTAGAGGCATAGTCAAAATAAATTCTTTGAAAAATAATCAGGTAGAAATGCTAAGAACTTTTTTCCATAGGAAAGCTCATAGCTCAGAAATGCACAAAATAATTTGCAAGGCAGATAGAAATATTACACCTTTAAATTTATACGATGAGAATGCCAACATTTTTATAAATCCCAACCAGGAACTATTAGATTCCTGGTCAAATAAAATTTTACACGCAAAACACTTCAATTATCTCAACCAAACGTATGTTGACAAATTTTCGTCAAACAAATGGTTGAGTATTGGAGAGTTGAGCGCAGAAATAGAAGGATTTATGCTTGCCATTCAGGATAGAGTCATTAATACTAAAAATTATAGAAAGCATATAATCAAAGATACAAATCAAATTGATGATTTATGTAGAAAATGTTTGGCTTTTCCGGAAACTATAGAACATATTATATCGGGATGTTCTATATTAGCACCGTTTGAGTATACATTTAGGCACAATCAAGTTTTAAAAATAATTCACCAAAATTTGGTAATTAAACATAACTCTATTGACTGCCGTAATATAGTACCATATTATGAATACGAACCAAATTCATTTTTAGAAAACGAATTTTATAAAATATATTATGATAAAACTATACTGACAGATCGAACGATTAGTCATAATAGACCCGATATAGTTTTACATGACAAAATTAAAAAAATAACTTATATCATTGATGTCGCTATTCCAAATTCCTGTAACATTCAAAAATCTGTTAATGAAAAAATAAGAAAATACACAGATTTAGGAAACGAAATAAAAAGAATTTGGCATTCTCAGACTATAAAAATATTACCATTCGTTATTTCGGCTACTGGCATTATACCTAGCTCTCTCATTAAAAATTTAGGCGTATTAGATCTATCAAAAAATTTATATATAAAGATGCAAAAGTCGGTCATTTTGAATACATGTAGGATAACGAAAGATTTTTTAAATATTTATGTTGAGGGATCAGTAGGATTTATAGGCCCTGTTAGAAGTTCTACCGAGCCGAACCCTCTGATATGAAAATATCTGGAGTCGGTGAATTTTTTTTTCCCATTTGATCTCTGGTGAGTTGACATGTTGTTGTTCTTGTATTGTTTTGTATTTATTTTACTTATGTAATGCACTTGCATAGTGTTGATTGACTAGCTGATCATTTGTGGAAAAGTGAGTGGAAGGGTTTAGTTTTTCCTATGGGTAAGATTTAACCCGGACAACAAAATCGGAAGCATAAAAAAAATAGTAATACAAATAATTGGATAATTTATATATGGCCATTTTGGAGAAATATCACCTCAAAGGCGCTGTAAAATTTATTGCGAGTTCCTAGGCTCTATCTAATTTTATTATTTACAATTCGAATCGGAAAAAACATACTTATTATTTAAAAACAGATACGGAATCAGAAGCAGAAAAACATACTTGTTAAAATCATACCCAGTATACAGTTACTTAATAATATTTCACAGCACGTTTTGTTAAGTAGCTACTTAAATATGTATGTTTGATGTCTATATTTGCATATGTACACAAAGCGTTGAATGAACACCATCCCTTTCATCCCTCTTCACAGCATGTCATCCCCTATTCACATCGGTCACAGCTTCCTAATCCACTAAGTGGAATAAGCCATTCATTAAAATGCATTTAAAGTTTTATCCACCCTTCTCCTTCGCACTCTCCCTTGTCGCGTAATGCGGGACAAACCCTCGGCCGGACGCCAATAGGCAAACATTTTAGCAAATTGTCAATAAAACCTTTGGAGGGATTTGTCTAAAAGGGTTTGCTTTGGTTGACATGGAACTCAGAAGTCAGGTTAAATGATTAAGCAGCTTAAACAAGAACGTCCCCCGACGTAACTCATTGCATGAATGTCTACTCACTACTGGAGAAAAATAAATATCTATTATTTGAAGATGATCATTTTGTTTTTTTTTTGCTGAACGTACGACAAGTTTTTTCACAGAATTTGAATGATTCATAAAGTGAATATTTAAGTTTTGTGAAAGTTCTATACAAGTTCTGTTACTATCCAAGTACTGTGAAACAACAGGACCATGATGTAATAGTTAACAGAATGTAACTTTCATTATGAAAATTGAAGAATTAGTCAAATTTTGCGAAACAATCCTGTCCTTAGTTTTATTTTTGACGGCCTGCGTGGTCGAGGGATTTTGCTCTCGACTAAGCTGAAGGTTGCGGGTTCAAGACCCGGTGTGCGCAAGTATTTTTTTTTTACTTAATTAATTTGTGCAAGTTCACAATTAGTTCATTAAAATAATATCGGCCAAGTGTAGGACCAACATTCAGAATTGAAACGTTGCTTGAAATGGCTTTAGCCCCGTTTGGTGACCAGATTTAAATGGCCAGGTACTCCTCCAACTTCCTCTTTCTCATGTTCTTCCCCTTCCCACTATCTTCAGCCTCACAATTGTCCAATCAATCAATCCTCACAATCCTCCAGTTGGGGATGCCATATTCTTACTGGCTTTGGAGATATTTTTGACTCTAATGCTCGTGATTCACAAAAAAAACTTAGTAATAAAGTCTTTAAAACAAAAACAAAAAATAGAAAAACTAAGCAACGTCTAAATGAAGCCGGTAGAAGTTGATATTTTCAGTAAAATACCTTTCAATTTTCTAAATAAAGTAATGAATATATCAGGAGAATACGTTGGGATTAATTTGCACTTTCTTCCGATTGGATTCATCAACTTCCCATGGACTATTATAAATTCATCGATTTGGTGGTCGGTTATCGTTATTTTCATTCCAAGTTTAAGGACTAATGATTTATTTTATTGATTTAATTTATTTTCCTTCCAAGTTTAAGATCTAATTAAACTACTAATGTAATTGAAATGTAGTACAAATAATATGGCAATAAAATATTTCTCAATAAACGAGTGCCATCCAAAAAGTAAGGTTACAAAGACTCTGGAGGCCGGGGGAATTTTTTCGTTTCGAAGTTGGTGCACCTGGCGTGTAGGGAGGATACTAAAGGTCAGTTAAAATATGACATAGGCCCTGAGGGAAATTATTTTTCTCAGAACCTCCTGTGTGGGGATAGTGTAAAAAAAATCCAAAAAAATACAGAAGTTGTGCAATGCAATGCATTCCGTATTTGAGAGTTATATAATGGACAAATAAAAATATTTAGGTCCCTAAATAAAAACTGAAAAGGATTGAAAAAATATTAATTATAAGTCATGCAAACATTCGTTTTTGGATAAATTATTTGATTTTCTCATGTCACTAGATAGCCGTCAGGGGGGACTCAGAGTGATGATGGTATTCTTGGATTTCTAACTTCCCTTGCCCAGTTAAATACACACTTTAAAACTTTTTTACTCACGATTGATTTGACAACATGCTGATAAAAGTTTTAATTCAGTATTCTCCGAGCGATACATACTGTAGTTTATCGAATCAGTGCAGTTTCCAACAACACAGATGTTGATATAATTGAATTACTAATGCAGTTTAGAAAGTCGCGTTAGTTTTCGGAGAATAGGAGAATGTGCGACGTGGATAGCATCATTAAAAAACACCTTCTTGCCTTTGAAGACTATCCCAGTTGAAAATATATTCATATTTGAAATCAAACTCCATGACTCTTAAACGAACAATATTTACACACCAAACAGCGTGTTTTGTAAAGGCCAAAAACTTTATAATAACCTACCAAAAGACGCAATGGAAGCCACAAGTCTTGGCACTTTTCGTATGATATGTGCTATAATTTTTATGTTTTGCCTACGAATGTACATATTTTGGTCACCTCAAACCAATTTTACTTTATTTTGTAAACCAATGTCACTGTAATTCTTAAACAGTATTTGAAAAAAAATTATTTTATATTTTTTTTGTATTTTATATAATTTTCCGACTAGATATATGAAAAAAAATTGCATACATCTAAATAAAAGTCCAAACACAAACACAAATATAAATAGACACGACGCGGGCAAGTTTAACAGTTCTTGGTATGCGGTACTTGGCGGCTATACCAAAACTAAACGCCGAAAAACACATTCATTTAAGTACTCATTATACTGACACTCCGGTGCTAAGAGGATTAATGTGCGCAACATGAAATCACTTCTACTTACATAAATACACACTTCACCACAATCTACCCTTATGATGGAGACTGCAATGCTGTCCAAAGCGTTGTCTAAATAAGAAAGAATAATAATAATAACATAATAAACGAAAAATTACTAGTACTTAGTACTTTGGCCGTGAAAATCTCAAATCACACACACAGAATATACCTACATACATAATGAACGGTCAGAAAAATCATTTAATATTTTTAAGGTTTCAAGGTAGTGGAATTTCAAAATATAGTTGCAAAAAAGGACGTATTACGGAGCGCAAATTTTTTTTCAAACTTCCATGCATAAAATAGAAACCAAATTCGTGAACCCAGAACTCAATAGTTTTGCTGCTTCAGAACAACACTTATTTTACCTCCAATTAGTCCAATTCAATCTCCGATGCTCTAGCGCCAAACGACCAGAAACTACTGATTCCGAGTCACTCGCGAGATAATAATGAAAAATGTTTCGACGAAATATTTATACGCAATAGCGCCTCTACGGTTATCCTGTGATTTTTCACAGCAATGCGCTAGATATTAATATTTTTAATTATGCAATAATTAGTTTACATCCGATAATATGTCCATAGAAACAAGGTTAACAAACTCAACAGTCTCCAGTACCACTACACCACACTATAATTAATAATAGTACTCGCAGATGAGCTTGGAAGACCTTAAAGCACTTGCCTCATTAAAACATAGTGTCGCCACGTTGTTCTAATGTATTTTGTCCTCTCCTCTATGAATTTCTTATACATTTATACTCGGGAAGCTGTCACACAAATCTTGAGCTTTAATCTTTGAGCAGCCTGTTCTGTAGTGCTGTTTCAATTCTGAGGATAACCCTTTGTCCCTTCAAATGGTCACTCGCTGCAAGCGTTTTAGTGTCCATTTCAATTCGCAAAATGGCTTATTTGGGTCAGCTGCCCGTTATAGAGCCAAGCACGTCTACTCTGGATTCTGAATTCAACAAAACGATAAATTGGCTGCAAAATAAAATCCACCCCCTTCACTTAGCAAATTTAAGGCACCGCGCAAATGTGCATCAAACTGCTAAATGTTTCTATTTTATTACGCATTTTAATCATTTGTTTCCTTATTTGTGGTATGCCATGGAAGCGGTAATGGTTTGAAAAGGTTTAAATATTAATGGACAGAGGGAGTTGGACAGCTTGTGTCAGATTGTATGCGAAAGAACTTAGCTGGTTTGTGTTAAGTGGTGGATAAAATACAAAAGACGCTAGGTGATGAATATTTTACTTATCTCGCTTCCGCTTTCTTTGTTATGATATTTCGTATAAATAGAGTGTTTGATATCGTCGAGTGAATTGCTGTTAGAAAAAAAAAATGATAACATACTCATTTTAAAAAGTCTAGAAAAATGGGGTTAGGTTTTATAGGGTAGGATTTCTTAACTTATTAAATTTTTAGAACCCGTTAAAATTCTACCGTTTTCTGTGTTTGAGATTATATGGTTGTAGAACAGTAAGCAGAACGAAGAAGCTTACCACTAAGCCACGCAGGAAATTGATAGATAGAAATAAATTTGTTTACGTGCACCTAAAGAGTGTCAATAATAATTAATCATTATAATTGAATTCAAAATCTAGATAATTGTTAAGCATGACGTAGAAAACGCACAATAGCCCCAACTGCTCCCAACCGTCTGGAGCCAGTGAGCAGTGGCAATCCCAATTGGGTTATGTTGTAAGGATAGTGGAGAGAGGAAGAAGGTAGGAGGAATAGCAAGGTGGGAAGGTGCATGGCAATTCAGATTCTACCACTCGCATATTAAGCATTCGCGTTATTTATAACGAATCCCATAGTGTGTAACTAGTTTCCAAATAAACAGTGGATCTCAATCTTCGTTCATAAGTCTAATCACCTGGTTATTAAATAAACTACCCGCAATTTAAAAACATAACGCGAAAACTCCTCCTATCTCATTTTCAGAGGGCTTTACGAGCTTTGACGCCTACTGAATAAAAAAACAGGCTCACATAAATAAATGCGGTCATGTTGAAAAATTGGCAATGCCGAACAACAAAATGCACTGTTGCTGTAGCAAAATAAATCAATTTTTATTTTTTGTTGTTTAGTGATTACTGCACAAGGGTCCCAACTGCCCGTCGGTTGACCACGTTCTCTCCCAGATTTGAATATTGAGAAAAATAAATATTGGGAAGTACTTTGTTGATCAGGCATGACCTCTAAACACAGATAAAGCTATTTCTTGAAATAATCAACGCTTTCTTGCTGGCAACGTTTTAATTTTGAATTATGGTTTTCACCAGGAATGCGATACTAATTTAAAAACTGTTTATCTTCTCACTTTAACGTTACATGTAAAGGGAACCAGTTTCAGCAGAAATCAGCTACTTCATCGACATTAACTATGTTGTTACATTTCTAGAAATTTTGTTATTAAGTACTTTATATATGTTTTGAAACATCCGTATCATTAACTTGCTTTTTTAAAAACAAATAATTAGATATCGCTGGGTGGGGTTAGTGAGGGTGGAAAGTACGAGGGGGGAATTAAAATAAGGAAACATGAATAGAAAATTAGGTTTCACATACTTCATTACTTGTTTTTTTAATAAATCCAACTTTTCTGTTGTATTGGTCGGTATTTCCTTCACAGTTGTAATGAGTTCTTTGATTTGACTTCTTTCAAAAGGAAGATCTTTTAATCTTGCTTTTTAATATTTTTTATTTCTATTTTCTTTGCAATTTTTTATTTTTATCATTCAATTTAGTTTTAGTTCTTGTTATGGTTTTTAATTTTTTTGTAACTAAACATTGTTTTTATTTGTTTATGCAATTATTATTCTTCTTATTTGTTCATACAATTATTTTTTTTATTACACTGTAATACAGGCTATATACTACCGCCATGATACGGGCGTGAGCCTAGTATTCTGTAGGTTGTATATAGTTGTCGAGATAATGGAATTGAAATGAAATGTGATTTTTATACAAAATAAAATAATAATAATAGTCATCATGAAATAAATATTAAAATAAATAAATAGTTAAAAATTGGGTGCTATTATTTTGTTTAAAATATTCATTTTGGTAATATTTTTAAAAGTTACAAAAATTCCGAAAGCGGAAAATTTAATATGTATTAATATTAGCATGTTTAAACTTACTTTGTTTTTTATTGAAGCTATGGCCTGTTTCCAACAAACGGTTTTTATTAGAATATGTATATTTTTGGGGATCAATGGTGAGGCACGAAATGAAAGAAAGTTGTGAAGGTCACATGTGTTTATTGGTGAGTCAGTAGCCGTGACGAGGAGATGAGGTAGGACAAAAGTTGAATACTCCGGACGCTGCGGTGATGTGCTGGTCTAGCGCGGGTCAGTGAGTCGACGCCGGGCGCTGGTGACCGGGACTCGATGAAGGTCAGGCACTGGCGAAGAACGTAGGTCTTCAGGCACTCCAGTGCTGACGAGACGGCCGAAGGTGCGGCGGACCTTGTAGGCGGTTGAACGGGAACGATGTAGACCAGTGAGGATGCTGCGTGTCCTCGTGGTGGTCGTGGTAGCGTGTGACGCTGGAACCAGGGCGCTTGTAATCCGAGTAGCGCTGGCCGCGGACGTGGCCGAGGCGCTATGATGATGTCCCGATAGAGTCCATGATGGTACGGGCGAAGCCGGGTACGTGTCCCTCGCGCTAGTAAGAAGAGCGCGGGTGATCACTCGTTGAGCCTTGTAGACTGACGGCGAAATTATGACTGACTGACGGACTCGCTGCGTCGGGCTTATTTATACTACCCGGCCGATGGCGACAGTAGGTAGTAAATTGCAATTAAATCGAGGCCACTCGCTCGGACTGTGTGTTTCGGGAACCTTCGACATTGCGGCGATTAAGCATAGGCCGTAGACTCGAACCTTCTGGCGAGTTCTCGTAGTATCCGAGACGGAGTGCGCAATAGTATTGTCGCGAGTAGGCAAGTAGGTCTTGTAGTACGTAGGTTGTTTACGTTGCGGTTTGGACTGCAGGTACATAATCCGAGAGTAGATACTAAGTAGGTCGAGCGGTTTATTATTAATTATTTAATGTATTAATCTCGACGCTACATATTATTCCATTATTAAAGTTCATGTTTACTGGTCGTTATTTTAAAGTTTATAACGTTGCCAAGCTTCAATGAAGAAAAAGTTGTCAGTTGACGTTTTATGTAGTGTATTGTATATAACGATCTAGTAAAATTATCGTATTTATCTGAATATTTTTTGGCGGCCTTCTAATTGAGTGGTTACAAGCCTTGGCTAAGAATTGGAAGGTCGTGGGTAAAAAACGTATTAAAATAAAACAAAACTAAACAAAACGAAACAAACCGAAACAAACAGAAACACACCGAAACAAACCAATTCAAACGGAAACAAACCGAAACCAAACGAAACAAAACGAAACAAAACAAAACGAAACAAATCTAAACGAAAAGAAACAAAACGATACAAATCGAAACAAACCGATTCAAACTGAAACAAACCGCAACAAACCGAAATAAACCGAAACAAACCGAAACAAACTGAAACCTAACAAAACGAACTTAAACGAAACAAAACGAAAACAAACAAAAACAAAACGAAATAAAACCTAAACAAAATGAAAGAAAACGGAACAAAACGAATTAACGAAAAAAAAAACGGAACGAAACGAAATAAACCGAAACCAGCACAAAACGAAACAAAACGGAACAAAACGAAAAAAATACGGCACAAAACCTAACTAAACGACACAAAACTGCACAAAAAAGCATAAAAGGGCACAAATTAGCTTGAAACGGCACAAAATAGCACAAAATTAAACAAAACAGCACAAAGCGGCACAAAGCAGCACAAAACGGCACAAAATGGCTCAAAACGGCAAAAAACGGCACAAATTAACACAAAACTGCACAAAAATAGCAAAAAACGGCACAAAATTAAACAAAACGGAATAAAACGAAACAAAACGGAATCAGCATAAACCGGCACAAAACAGTACAAATCGGCACAAATCGGCACAAAACGGCACAAAATGGCACAAAACAGCACAAAACAGAACAAAACGGCTCAAAACGGCACAAAACCGCACAAATTAGCATAAAGCGTCACAAATTAGCACAAAACGGAACAGAAAGGCACAAAGTGGCTTAAGACAGCACATAACGGCACAAACTAGCACAAAACGGCACAAAACAGCACAAAACGGCACAAAATTGCACAAAGCGGCACAAAACTTTTTAGTTTTTTTAAGGTTTTCCAAAAGAAAATATGACGGGTGTATTATACATACACTAATCCAGGCAGTTAATCTGTAATAAAGTATTTAGCAGTATCACGTAAATAGTGATCTTTTCTTTTCATAGAAATTACATAATTTAAAATTATTAGGCTTGAAATATTTTAATACGTCTTCAGCATCTAATGCCGACGATTCAGTATCAAATGCGTAAATTTTTGAAGGTCTTGTGTTAATAGTAAATGGATGGCGCTGATGATTGATTGCAATGACATAAATTCACAATCATTTTATTGAAGTATTTTGAATCGAAAATCAATTTGTACCATCTCTCTAAGTGAAAGACTTAAAAGAAAGAAATCTGAAGGGTTCTCAAACACTTTGGATTTATTTAACATTTCTTTAATCATTCCTTCCCCATTAATAAAGAAGGCACAATGCAGCCGACGGAAATGAGATTAAAAATTCAAGTCGGGGGAGGCTGGGGCGAGTGGCATCCCTTCCAGGAATATTAACGCGAAATATTCCCTCTTACCCCACGGACAATTCCGAAGCTGCCCTACTTCCCCTTTCGATATGACTGAGAGCGTGACGGCGGACACGGTGCCTAGACTGCGTTCGGTATACGTGTAGGAACCAAAAGAAAAAACATTATAATATTAAATTGGTTTTAAAATATTTCGCACTCCTGCTTCTAAGTCATTTTATCAGCTTAGTTTTTTAAATTTTATTTTAATTTCATTATTTGTTTTCATATTATCCTTTTATTCAATATTATTAAATTGTAGAATGGAGCCACATTATAAAAAAAATGTTTTAAAATATATAAAGTATTGTACGATTTTTAAATTTCACAATCTTTACCGTCAGGATTTTTTAGGTAAATGCCAAGTATTTCAAACTCGCAAAATAATTAGCATCATGAGCGATAATTTTTTTTTTTTTTATAATGTATTTATATATATTTCCCAAAAACTTTTATTAATTAAAAAATATTATTATTCAATTTACAAAAAAAAATGCTTGTTTGTAAACAAATTCTATGCGTTAGTAAGAGGGCTTTTTATTAAAATCACCTTTTTATGATCATAACCTCTAATTTGAAATCTTGTGAGTAATACAATATATGGTATAACCGTTTTATGGAGAACATCGAGAAATAAATAAGTTACTCTGAATGTGATACATACCTTACGAAAAATTGAATTCCACAAGGAAATAATGCAAGATTCTATTCAACAACAACGTTAAAATTGTGCACTGGGAGCAGTTGTTTTTTGTCATGCTAAATAAATAACTGAAAATAAATCCATAATACGGGTACATATGGATTTATTAAATTGTTAAAAAAAATTATGCTACCTAACTTAAGCATCGCCTTCGACTGTGATAAAAATTACGTCCACCGCTCCCCTGTTAAAAGTGGTGAAAAAATAATGTAAAAATTAAATTAGTTTTCACAACACAGTTCAACTTTTAGCGTTGAAAAAAATATGTATTATATTCTATAATTTTTTTAAATACGCATTTTTTAGAAAAAAAGTGAGATATTATTTAACATAACCCGTCAACACAAATCGAACTGACTCTATAAATATATCGCACAAATTCGTAGATAGTGAATACTCTGAAAACATCTTGCATTGAAAATTTCCTTGGGTCGCAGCAGCCCAGTACCAGGTTCCTACTGCGCAGCTGAATACGTCTTTTGATGAAAGCTATTTGAGGAGAATTCCCCGAAGATTTCCCTTTTCTATTCACATAGTCACTTTGGAATATTACTTCTTCAGATATTTGCATTGATAGATGGACGACCTGAATTTGTATTGTATATAAGTGGGTTCTCTCGACAACTTCAATTGAATGAAGTATTATTTCTTGGTTGTGTCGTGTTTATAAATGACAATAAACGTTGTGATACTAACTTATTAATTTTATATATTTGTGTGTCACTTTACGATTGTAAAATTAAGAAATAGTATGGTTTTTGTACTTCTATCTGGAGTCAGAGATAAGATCAGAAACACATACTTTTCAGAATTAAAACGTTGCATGAAATGGTCTTAGCCATGTTTGGTGAATAGGTTTAAAAGGCTAGGTTCTTCACAACCCCTATCATCCTCCTTCATATCTCTTTCCATTACCCATTCCCCTTCCTTCATACCTCAATAGAGGATACCAGCGTCCCCACATTGGTTTTGGACAGTTGGGAGTTATTGGAACCTTTCTGACCTTTCTCTCTGCTGTATACTTCCTCTCCCCACTTCCTTTAGCCTCACAACGCCCCCCCCCAAATTGGAGAAGCAAAAGCCCCTCTAGTTTTGGTCAGTTGGGATTCTTGTGCAGTTATCGCAAAAAACATACAGATGAAGCTTGTTGATATCTCATCAACTTTCTACCATTTTTTTTCTATTACCGTAATTTGAAAAGCTCCTATCTCTTTTACTAGCTATAATCCCCCTAACAACACAACTACTGGACATTCCCATTTCAAAGCAAATCAATCTCCCGAGGAGAAGTTTCAGTTTTCTTAAGCAAAATAATATTACTCGTATCAACGACATGAAAATGCTTTTAAAGAAGTAACCAGCAAGTTTGTGCGGTGGAAATCGTATTTACTGAAAATTGAAAACAAAAAATATATTTTTTATTTTATTTTAATTCCATTGCCGACAACCCGAGGTTAGAAATCTCTGCGTCATCAGATTTTCATATATTACCCACTCTACCCTACAACCTCATTTAATCGTTATTATACGTGCGTTAAAATTAGTTATATTACAACATAACCCCCAAAACAAAGGACTTCTTCAGAAGTGAAAACGAAAACAGAAATAAAAAATACTGAAAAAAAAACTCTGTAATCTTCAGTAATTTCAATATGAAACCACATGCTAAATTTGATTACATTACTTGCTATTATGGGATATAATATGAAGTTTTTTTCCTTACCGCTGTGAGAAAACATGGAATGAGAAAAACATGGCCTGGAGAGCAAAACAGATTATAAGCGACCATGGAAATCTACAAAAACAAGTCATAAAACGCCTGTGTCTCAAACTTATTCAAAACAGATCACGAGCTAATTTATAATATTTTTTGCAAATGGAAAGGTTTTCACGTAGCAAGTAATATGTTCGGAGAACTGTCTGTATTTATCAGTGGATCACCGGAGCATTTTGGAATTGCAAAAGTTTTAAAGACTTTATCGGGACTCATCAATCATTCTTTCGCAAATGCCATATCGGTGCCTTATCAGAAAATTAAGTACAAATTTCTCAGTTTCAGAGACTTGACTGGCTTCAATACTCGGTAGACTCCAGTAGCGGTTCGGGCAATGGGGCAGGGGAGGCTGTGCCTCCTCTAAAAATAATAAAAGAAAAAGATACAGTATTCATACTTCAAAAATACAGAATAAGGAAGTCTAAGTTACTTCAATTGAAATGCTATCATCGCATGCCGCTTGACATAGTATTAGGTACAATACTGTACAATATTTCAGGAGGCAAGCGTAAGGCCCGCCTCTGATTTCATGAAGGCGGATGGGTGTGGGTAAGTCACGTGGTATAGGCCTTAGTGGTAAGTCACTAGATATAAGTCTTAGATGTAAGTCACTCGTTTTTACTTAGTAGTTATAATCCTTAGTTGTAAGTCATTAGAAATAACTATTAGATGTAAGTCACTAGTTCTTATAAATCCTTGTCGTAAGCCTGCTGTATTTATTATTCAATACTTATATTTGTACAGTGCCCTTGAGGTGCTATATAAATCAGCCAAATATTATAATTATATGTTTTTTTAATGACAAACTAATGTTTATAAGACAAGGTTTTTATCATCAGACATCAGAAGACGCGGTATCTTCTAGGGTTCCGGCAATTATTTTTACCCGGGAGATATTTTCAATTGGTATTGATATTACAGTCGACTAATTATTGCTTATAATAATTTATTATTATTATAAATGAAACCTAGGACCGATTATTTACGTTTGGTTTTGTGATACTCGGCAGTTGCGACGGGGCTATTTTTAATATACAGCGAATTATTTGAAGTACACGTTCGTTTTTTTTTGTGTTGAGTAAGTTTAATATGTAGCGTCGATATTAATCCATCGAATAATTAATAATAAATCGCTCGACCTACTTAGGTACGTACTTGCTAATTGCTACTTAGGTACGTATTTGCAGCCGAAATCAAAACAAAGCAACCTACCTGTTTCAAGACCTACTTGCCTACTCGCGACAATACTAACGCGCACTCAGTCCGGGATACTACGAGAACTCGCCAGAAGGTTCGAGTCTACGGCCTATGCATAATCGCCGCAATGTCGAAGGTTCCTGAAACGTACAGTCTGTGCGAGTGCCTAGGATTTAGTTGCCATCCATCTACCTACTGCTACCGTCGGCCGTCTAGTATAAATAGGCCCGACGCAGCGAGCATATCATCAGTGTTCAGTAATTACTATTGTCGGCCGCACCTACTTGCGTTTACTACGGTTTAGTTTCGCGCGCATTCCTTTGTACGTAACCAACGTGAAATATTGTGATTGTAAAATCAGCTGACAACTTATCAATAAACGTTATACCTGAGTGAGAGATCTTTTCATTTATACACCACGATAACCACAAATAGTTCAATACACATAAGGTAGGTATTATTACATTTTACGTAGGTAGTTAACTAATTCGTAGATGATAATTTAATGCACATTATTATCATAGTTTGACGTTTGACTTAGCCGATACCTCTGCCATAGATAAATACCCTGAGTTGTTCATTGCGTTTTGTGACATTGCACGGGTGCCCGGTTTTATTGGCTGTGGTTTGTCCAGGTCTGGTTGGCGGATGCGTCTGTCCACGATCCACGTCTTGAATTGGGAGAGACCGGTTAAAGCAGACCCTTTGACCTCACCAGCTCAACCTTCTGGACTCATTGCCTTGCACGACAGCGAGAGGGATGGATTCAAACGTCCATCAATCCTGAACAAATTGACCCTCCAGATTCCTACCCCCCCTCATAACTTTTTTTCCTTTCTGGAACTTCCTTTCCTTCTTTTCCTTAAAAAAGACCCCTATATCGCATCCCCAAAGATGACATGGAAATTATTTTTCTCAAGGACCTCCTGTGTGGAGTTAATGTAAATAAAGACTCCAGTGATATTTGTACAGTGCCTTTGAGGTGATTTTTCACAAAAACGGTGCTAAACAATTATTCAATTATTAATTTTAGAATACATGGCAGGTCATTCTAAGAATGTGACTTACTTTTGAGAGAATTTGACACAAGTATTTCACCATGTGATCACGCCATGTCTCCTTGGGTGTACCAGATTTCTTATTCCATTAACTTGATAGTCATAATCGTATTTTCTCTAAGCAAATTTAATCAATTCTAGATATAAAATGCTGAAGAAGAAATTTATTTTTTGAATTGCTTAATGAATTTATTTACTAACTATCGTGAAAAATCACGAGATATTATAATTGCAAGAAATTTGTGTCTTTAAAAATAATTTGACTAATTTTATTGTAATATTTACGTACTTAGAAGCTTTAATGTCACCAGTTACTAATCTCATTATTTGATTACCATATTTACAAAGTTTAGCAATTTGCATAATTGTTATACATTGTCGTGATGAAGGATTTAGTAGAAGGTAGAGGACGTAATGAATTATAAATATTTAGTCGAAGAGATTTATAGGTGATATGTATGCATATTATTAGTTATTGATGCAACCTAATTATTGTATTATTTTCATATAATTGTAGGTATATTATTAAGACTATAAACGAACTTGGTAAATGATGTATTGATATTGATGCTACCTAGCTATCGAGTGTTCGTATTGTTATATAATTGTAGGTACGTTATAGTACTATAAATAAACTTGGTAGATAGCTTCCTCAACACAGGATAAGCCAAGTGAGGCGGGCTATAATAAACCTACACATAACTACATTAACATTTCTATTATTTACATTTATTTTACCTACTGTTTATATATTACTTTCCGTTGCTAAAATTTATATACTCATCTAATTTATAAACCAATGTACACAAAACAGTCTTTCATGTATTTCTGTAGTTATAGTTTGAAAATTTGTCACAATAATGATTATTATTATTATTATTATTATCATATAATATATGCATCCTCCAATATGTATCCTTTAACATCATATCATCTGATATGTATGCATCCTCTAATATGTACTAGCTTTTGAAACGAATATGTTTAAGTGTTCGATTATGTGCTGAGATAAAACTAGAATCTATGCAACCTAAACTTACCTATCACTTGTTGCTCAATGTAATATTTTCCTAGGCATCATTTTTTTTAGCAGCTTGCGCCACCGAGAGAAAGTTGATTTGATAAATTACGGCGAAGTAATAATTGGACTTGTTTGCAATAAATTGGATCAAGTCTTGTAATTCAACGAATCATGTTTATTTTCTTTGCAGGTAACCTCACCGGGGGCGTAGCTCAGATGGTAGAGCGCTCGCTTAGCATGTGAGAGGTACCGGGATCGATACCCGGCGCCTCCAAACGATTTTTTTTTCTCAGGAATATATATTTTTAATGAGTTATTCAATAATAATTTCGGCGTACCATTTAGATTATGAAGACATTATTTGGAGTAAAAAAAATTTATGAAATTTGGTCTTTGGTGATATTTTTTTGTTTTCTAATCAAAAATTTATTTCACTTGTCGTCACTGTCACACAGTCGAGTAAACTCCAACCACTCACTATCCAATAACTAATTATTCTTAAGTTTTTAGTTGGAAACTCAAAAATGTCACAGGAGGCCAAAATTAAAAACTTTTACTCCAAATAATATCAGGAATCACTAGTTAACTTTAGTCAAGTATGTTCTCTAACGTTCCGTTAAATAATTTTACAAAATTTTTAACATCGTCTCATATTTTTTAATGCTTATAATTTTTGTATCAATCAATACATATACTATTTATTATAATATAACTCTTGAGAGAAGGAACTCAGCTGTAGTCAATATATTGTAAGCTTACATACATTGTGTTATACAATGTATTAGAAACATGTCAATTTAAACTGAATGTCTAGTGGGTGCTACCCGGCTTTTCCAGTGATTTTTAACCTCTTGGGCCTTGACAAAATAATATAATGCCATCAAATATTTCTGCTTGATATTCAATTTAAAACAGATTCGCTGATTTTGAACGCAGCCCGAAAGTAGAAATACTGTTTTTGAAAAAGGAGATGAAAGATCCTTCCAGATTTTTCAATTAATAATAATAAAATGTTGAATGCAAATATTGCTTAAGTTTTTAAAATTGCTTAGCAATATTGTTTGTAAACTGGATGTATCACTTTATAAGAAAAAAACACACCTTTAATGAGATAAATGTATTTTAAAGGTTGTTAACCTCCCTTTTTAAAAATAATTATATGAAAAATTGGCAATCCTTGACAGGGTGAACTGTTTGGGTCCTCCGTGTAAGTTTTCAAATTATACGGGAGTGTATGGTAAACTTTTAAATCAAAGTAGAAAACATGGTGTTTTCTATTTCTTAATCTGTTTATATTCTGTTCGACCTCAATAAAAAAAGAAGATCGATGGAGTTTACGAGAACGTGTCATTCTGTGTCAGATATTACTTTCTTTCTCACTGAAGAATAGAAAAAATCTTGTTCAAGGCTCCAAAGCTCATGATGGAAGCAATTTTATGGCCTGTAATTTTTTGCGGTATTTTTTTAGGTAGGATGAATCGGCAGTGCATTTTGTGGTACTGTGTTTTACTACACAGTATGTTATAAAAATGTTGTGCTACGTTGATACGATTAAATATCTTTGAATTATACTAAAACAATAATAATGAATTAATTTTTATTTTTTATATATTTCCGGAAACAAGAAAATTTCAGTAAACGTCAACAGTTTGCTCACCATAAACTAAACTCCATCTCACGGTAAGGATGGGAAGAATTTTAATTTTGAAATACAAGAACGTGGAAGAAATAAGAAGAAAATGTAGGTTCTGGGTAGTTTGGAGTCACTGAAGGAACTAACCGATGGAACTTTCTTATGGGCGTTCCCAAAGTTAGCCAACTTAAACTTACTCCGCTAAAATATTCTTTAAAAATTTTGAAGTACTTATCGAAATTCTTGATAGAATTTTAAATTTATTCAATATTTATTAATTTTCTTTCAAATAGGTGTAGATGGTAATAGAGTTGAAAATGGGATTGTAGGCCATTTCCTGATAAACTTTAAATAAATTCCTTCTATAGCGGAACCCGTTTTCATGCTCCTGTATTCAACTTCATAATATATGAAGACGAAATGCAAAAATATTAGGACTTTTATGATGTCGCATTCCGACATCGTCATAATGTATTCGTATTTTACTAAGAGTTTATCAGGAAATCTATTCATTTAATCATGCATCTCAATGTTAGATGCGATACTTAGTTCACAATTCCATGGATTTTATGTTCAGTGGTTGGAGGTCGTAGATAGGTCGTATGTCGTAGTGTTTTTTTTTTTTTTTTTTTATTTTATTTTTTTTAATAAATAAATAAGCTTTATTGACTGAAAATTTTACATTTTTTTTTTTTTAGACAATGTATAGATAGTCCCACGAAGCTGCCACATGGCTGCTTGTCTGCAGGTTCTATCTCAATATACAATTATAATATAATATAAGTCTCCCGTTATATAAAATAAATAACAGACTCTTACATACAACTACACTAACATAGGACAATATAGCACACAGATAACACAAATTCAAAAATAATACATATACGATCACACACATTGAAAGTGAATAACATCGTACTGTAACATAATGTAATAGAAATAAAATTCTAGTTAACTAAGTGAAAAATGTTATTTTAATTTTTTTTTTCTGGAAATAAAAAGCTTGTTAGTGAAAAAAAAAAAAAATAAATACATTAATTTATATTAGAATTAAAACTTTCAAATAATGTCTTTCCTTTTCTTCTTTGTTTGCTCTATTTTTTATAGATATACAGATTTTTCATTTATAAGCCACATCTTTACATTTTTCATGCTTAAACTCTTATTTTCTGAAAAAACAAATTTATTTTTGAGCTTATTAAAAATCACTGGTACACAGTACTCCAGCGTTCGGCTTCCATACTTATTTGTTATTTTAGGTATTTTCAACCCTTTTTTTTCTGTAAGACGTGTGCTGTGACTATGTACCAGTGGTTTTTTATAATTACTATCGTCCCAGTTATCTTTAATGGTAAGGAACCAAAATAAACCTTTTATAGGGAGCAGGCCCTCAGCACAATATAACAGTTGCACATTGTGTCTTTGTCTATACATATTAGGTGATACAATTTTTTTTATGATAGAGGTTTGCAAATTTTGTACATACTTAATATATGTCATGCTTGTATTTCCCCAGCTTCTAATTCCATATCTAAGAATAGATTCTACTAATGAGAAATATACTAGTTTGAGTGTGCTATGAGGCAAGACAAATTTTAATTTATAGAAACTGTTTGCTAGAGCTCTTAGCTGGTTACATATTTTAGTAACTTGCTTATCCCATTTAAATGTGTTATCTACTTTTAATCCCAGATAAGTATACTCGTTGACAAAATCAATTTTCTCACATTGGCAGTTAGATATTATTTTTCTATGGATGCATTCAAAGTTATGTGCGGTTAGTTTGGGAATATTCCACATTTTCAAACTTGGTGATCTGATATACATGCATTTTGTTTTCTTTACATTTATAACCAATCCTACATCGTGTGCCCATTTTAGCAGTTCATCGAAGTCGGTTTGCAATTCTTGAATCGCTATTTGAGGATTTTCATTAGATACTACAAGTGCGGTGTCATCTGCGAAAATGAATCTGCGCGCTTTTCTAAATAGTATCGACATAGCTATGACATATATAATATACAATTTTGGACCCAAAATTGACCCCTGTGGGACACCAGACCTTATAAATTTAGATTTACTCATCTCATTCAATATTCTTACCCTCATTGTTCTATTTGATAAGTAGTTATTAAAAAAAGTTAGCAGTTTACCACGGATTCCAATAGTTTGTAGAAATTTTATTATTTGTTTATGGCATAGTGTATCAAATGCTTTAGAGAAATCAATAAAGAGTACAAGTACATGTTTTTGAGAGTTGAGCTGGGTGTTTATGAAATTAGAAAAATTATTTAGTAGTGCGTCACAGCTTTTTTTTTTTTGGAACCCGTACTGACATTCGTCAATGATACCAAATTTATTTAAATATCCGTCTAGGTATATTGCTATATATTTTTCGAGAATTTTTTCCAAGGCAGGTAATAGGGAAATAGGTCTGTAATTATTTATAATTGAATGATCACCGCCTTTAAAAATAGGTCTAACAACACTAGTTTTTAATTCTTCAGGTATTTGGCAAGTATCAATTATTGTGTTTATAAAATGAGTAATTACTGGGCTCAGTATTTTTACTTGTTTTTTTTATATCATACATACGTATTTGGTCCAATCCTGGTGTTTTTGAGTTTTTCAATATTCCGATTATAGATTCTATTTGTTTTACGCTAGCTCTGGGTAGGTACATAGAATGCGGTAAATCGTCTAGCTGGTATGGAGACGCACGGACATCACATTTGTGTAGTAACTCATTTACTCCCTCATCAAAGAACATAGCAAAATTTTCTGCAACTTCATCCGTTGGTTTGGTCTTCAAGAAGTACTTAGATATAACTGCGTCACAACTGGATTTGTTTTTTCTTCCTAATATTTTGTTTATTTCGTTCCACGTTTTTTTTATATCCTTAAAACAATTATTGAATTTGTTATTGAAGTATGTTTTTTTTGCATCTAATATTTGCTTATTTAGATTATTTCTGTATTTTTTGTAGTCTTTTTCATATTTCTTGTTTGTTGGCATGTTTTTCCATTTTCTCCATAATTTATCCCTCGTTTGTATATTTTCTATGAGAATATCGTTCATCCAACTTTTTTGATTATGGCGATAGGTATTTTTTACTAATTTTGTGATACTACTTTTTTCGTAGATTTTTTTAAGTTTCATGTTGTACGTGTGTGTTTGCGTGACGCGTTACGTACCGCAGGACGATTTCTCAGGAAGACGGAGTACCCGTCAGCGACATGTTGGCCGCGGTTCCAACATGTGGAAAATTAACTAATAAACGGTCCAAACTCTAAAAAATGTGAAGATACGGTGGCCTTCTATTAGCAGGCAGAACGTTTCGATTTTTTTTAATGTTAATTAAAAGGATTAAAATTATGTGTCAAATGACGCTTAAGTTAGGTAAAAATATAAAAAATATTAAAAATATATAAAATATCTGGTAATCTTATTCAGGTGAATACCAATCAAATTTACTCACTGCGACATGTTTCCTTCCATTTTCCATAATTTATTCGTCTGAAACATACTATTTTATTATTCTGACTCTTGACATGATCTGACACAAGTATCTGGTTCATTGACTTGATCGTGCCTCGTCCCCGACTTCTACCATTAACATTTGCATAATATATTTTCCTTATACTCCTTTCTCATTCCTCAGTCCTGCATTATTTGCGGATCTCGGAAAGTAGCTTTAACCATGTAAAGAGACCAGATCTCACTAACCAAATTCATCCCAACCTTCATATTTCCAAGCTTCTTCCTCTCTTCACTACTTTGAGCCATATAAAATACTCCAATTGGGTATGCCGTAGTCCCACTGGTTCCGGGCAGTTGGCAAAAAGTATGTTCTGATTCAAATTGAAAATGGCTCCAAGCACCGCATTGAGCTTTGCAAGTAATTTAATAAAGCCGTC
Organism: Hesperophylax magnus; assembly: GCA_026573805.1. Taxonomy (NCBI): domain Eukaryota; kingdom Metazoa; phylum Arthropoda; class Insecta; order Trichoptera; family Limnephilidae; genus Hesperophylax; species Hesperophylax magnus. Next base: position 538,455 of record JAIUSX010000026.1, read on the forward strand.
AATGATTTCAATGCCCACAATTTGAATAAAATTTCCATCCATAATTTAATTTGTGCTGAATTCGACTTCGCTTATTTACCGAAGCTTATTCAATATAAAACTATTATATTCAGTAATAGGAAACCGTTGAAACGATTTTACCACCGAAAAAATACACGGCGTAATTTTCGCACTGTAAAATTGCCTCAATAATACGAAAACAGGTTCACGCAAACGTGTTTTTGTATCAAGGGTGGTTTTTGTATAAAGGGTGTTTTCCCCGCAAATGTTCAGGGCTCATTTAGCCCAGTAAAAACAGGGCCAATATTCGTGTTCGGAATATCGTAGATAGAAATCACGTATTTATTTCACGCCTTGAACATTCCATTTCATTATCGGCTATCGGTTATGTAATTCTTGCTTCGGGCGAAGGTGAAAGAACAGTGGAAGGAATGGTTATTAAAATCTGAAAAAAAATTTGCAATTAAGTTTAAATTGAAAATTAAATATCTAAAATTATTAATGTGATTTATTTTTGGCGGTATGAAATATAGAATATACGCAAGGGTAGTGGAATACAATACATTCCATGTTTCGAAAAAATATGTGAAAATTATTAAATACAAACATTTATACAAATAGCCGTTTGTGGAGGATATTTGACTGTCTTCCGTCTCCAGAGAGCTATTAGGGGCCAGGCAACCATGGCAATGATGATGTTTATATTAATGTCTGTACATATATGATGTTTTCTGCCTTAGAACACACATATATTTTGATGCGATCTAACTGACGAATATAAATATTTTATTTTGATAAAACTCTTATTATATTATAAAACCCTTTTCAAATTAATTTTTAAATTTCCAAAAAAAAATTTTTTCAATTGCTATTTGTGTAGGTACATAAGATGAAATTCAAATACTTTTATTATAATTATTACCAGTTATTTAATTATTATTAAATAATTCCAATTTGAGAAATGAAATAAATTTTATAATTTTCTGTTAAAATGTATAGGTAGGTACCTAACCTACCCACTTTATCGCTTGATTTATTCTTCATACGTGCAGTTTTAGAAATTTAAAATAAAAAATTTAATTCAATGTAATGTTGAGTTCATTAAACTTGAATAGTTTCACGCGGGTATAACTGACATCACGTACTCTCATTGGATTATGTCATCATATTGGATTTATAAATTACCATTCATCTTTAAAATGTTGTTCTAATTAGTGCCAGGAGTGTTTAGAGAGTGGTTTGAATGGTAGAAGAAGTCGTGGACGCTAGAAAAAGACTTAATACATTATCTCTGCACTGGAAAAAGATACGAAGTCTAAGTAAAGTCGACATAATTAAGTTTTTTAACAGTAAAAATTTGGATTTCGTGATACTGCGTGAAGAGAATTGTATAAGAAGATGCGATGTAAGTAAAATCTATGACTTAAAAGAGAATGGTGGAAAAAGTCAAGGACACCCGATGAAAACATGGCACGATGAAGTGAAACAAATACTAGCTTAAATATAATAAAGTTAAGCATATTTAGATAAAGTATTATTATTTCCACCTTAAAAATGCACCCAGTAGTCAGGTACTTTAGAATTCACAATCTGAAATCCTTCCTTACCATTTATAAGTTATTATCAATTTGGGAGGCGGGTATGGGTACCGTCGCCCCAGGAACCATTTATTGGATTTAGTGACTTAGCAGGGGTGCCCGGTGTGTCCAGGTCTTGCTGCGTGGTGGGCCTGATTGTGAGAAGCCACCTTGGAGGGACCCTTTGTTCTCTCCAGATGGTCTCTCTCGACTCATCTTCTTGCACCGCAGCGGGAAGCATAAATTCGTACATCCGTCACTCCTAGATACACTGACCCCTAGATTACTACCCACCCCTTATACCTGTTTACTTCCCAGAATAATAACTGATAATTTAATTTTTACTTTAATAACTGCTTTCCGTGATAGCTTTTGAATAATGTCCCGGATTGATAAAAAATTCTAAACTGAAAATAGCATCCATAATTGTGTTTTGTCCTCTACATTTAATGTGCGCTCAGTCATGGTGTATCGTTGAGTTATTCGATGTTTCTGCGTTTCTCTGTTCTGCACATTTATGTAATCGAAATTGATTAACGAGTTTTATGTGTTGATATAGATGTGTATAATTGTGAATTATTTTGATTTCTCATATGAAAACACGTTTCTTGCTACTAACCGTGAAATTACACTACGGTAGATCATTAATATAATTTCAAATGCAAAGCGCACTGCGTTATCTCTTCTAACATTAGATGATTCAAATTTGAATTTAATCTGCTGTCTTCATAATATGCAGTCATATAATTATTCTCTATATTTTTTCCATTCAAAAAATCCAATTTTTCAACCTTAAAACTACCTTAACACGTGGGAATTCAAAAAAGTTAATCTATTTTACTATTTAGAATCACCTCCCAAAGTTTGTAAACTTTACTCCCGGACACCTGTATATTGCCAACGAACGGACTAAACATTTGGATGTTGAATGTAGTTGTTGAGAAAATTATCAAATGAAGAATATTTTCAAATTCAGCGATAAGGGACCTTACTTAATATACGAGTAAGATATACATATATTTTATATGCATAAATGCGGTAGTTACTCGATTTGATTAAATAGTGGTGCATACAAAGTTTTATTCTATATTTTAATTTTTTTTATTGAAGTGTCAAATCTTCATTATAGCTTCATAATAATAAGTGATACTTTTGCTTTTTATTAGTCTTCTCTCGAATTTTGACATTATTTTTTTTTTCGTCCGCTGCTCACCTCACTAGGGAATTTCTGTGTTTTATCAAAAAAATAAAGTACTTAAAAGTAAAAAAAAAACTAGGCTGAGAGAACAAAGCGATATTCAACTTACAAACATTATGAAGACGATGTAAAGACAACTTGAAACTAAATATAAAAGTTTAAAAACTACAGGTCCCCTCACAACACAAAACCCTAGTAAGGAGGACTGTGAAAAAAAAATTATACTTACTTATATTATGCTTTATCATGTACAAATTTTGCAGTTGAAAATAAAAAAAAAAATATGTACTAAAAAAACGTAATACATATTGATGCTTACAATTGTAGCATTCGAGAAGAATCCATTGAATAATTTATAATAAGCAGCTCGACGCTACTTATGTACGTACTTGCTACTTGCTACTTAGGTACGTATTTGCAGCCGAAATCAAAACAAATCAACCTACCTGCTTCAAGTATTTACCGGCGACAATACGTCGCAGTCCATTTTTCACGTTACGAGAACTCGCCAGAAGGTTCGAGTCTACCACCTAGGCATAATTGCCGCGCCGCCGAAATTTCGCGAAAGGCCCAGAATGAGCGAGTGCCTCGAATTTAGTTGAATTCATCTACCTACTGTTGTCGCTGGCCAAACAGTGTAAATAAACCCGACGCAGCCAGTCAGTCAGTCAGTCAACAACAAGCGCTACACGGATTACAAGCGCCCTGGTTCCAGCGTCTCTGACCAGCGCTTCTTCCACGCCACCATGACCACCACGAGGACACGCAGCATCCTCACTGGTCTGCGCCTCTCCCGCTCAACTGCCTACAAGGTCCGCCGCACCTTCGGCCTTCCGTCAGCACTGGAGTATTGATTCCCCAGATCGCCAGTGCCTGACAGTCATCGAGTCCGGTCTCAACGCGCCGTCGCCAACTACCGCCTAGACCACATCACCGCAGCAACCGGAGTATTCAACATTTGTTCTACATCATCTCCTCGTCACGGCAACTGACTCAATAAACACTGTGACCTTCACGACACCGACTTTTATTTCGTGCCTCACACCATTGATCCCCAAACAATGATAAAATATAGGAGAAGAACACAAGTGATTTCAGTCCCACTGTGCGTACAATATGCACTGATCATTCTGATGATATTATTATTATGCTAGCGCCCTTGAAGTGATTTTTCACGCAAACGGTGCCATATAAATTAGCTATTAATTATTATTTTTATGTAAATCGTTTTTTCAAACTTTCTTCAGGACGATTATTGATTATTCCGATTTGAAAGCTAGTAGTAGGAACCACGATCATACGAACTCTAGCGGGATAGCAAAATGTAGTATCCAACAATGCCCATCTTGAACCTAACAAATTTACAGACAGATGAAGTGCCAAATGGTCGAGATAAAAAAGGACTTAGTTACGCTCAGTCGAAAATGTTTTATGTAAGATCATGTACGGCATTCCGTTCCACCCCATTCATTAAATATTTTTGAAGATGAGTGCATAAATAATGTCAGATTTATGGATGCAATTCAAGACGACAGTTTTCTTATCCCAAGGGGGTGTTAATGTTTTAAGTTAATATATTCATAAAGTGGCGGCAGATCGCTATAAATATCAAAGAGGAAGGGAGCTTACATTAAAGCTGGAAGGGTTGGCCGATGAAAAAACCGCAATGGCTCAATTATTATTGCATGTTTTATCATCCCTATTACTTGAACAAAATTTATCGAACAATGATTACTAAAGGATAACGTGATTATAACAATCTCTTCATAATTAATCAATTTTCGGGTTTTTCCCGAGTGAAAATATGAGTTAATTGAAACGGTTTTTGTAGGTATCGTTTGATTATATATGTTTGTTTTGAAAAAAAATTAAGTCACGAAAGCGTGATTTCTAAGACGGTGGACCTCGCGTCCAGAAAATATGTTTCTAAAATTATAAGGCTTATAAGAAAGTACTTAAATATCAAGCTACTTAATAAGAATAAAAAAACTGCGATTTCATATTTGAAAAAATAATCTTTACTGAACATTAAAACGGCCACATCTTGAACTGGAACCGGAAAGTAACAAATAAATTTACAGACAGTTGAAATTCCAATCCCTTCGCTGCGCTTTTTTATATTCACAGTGTCGTCTCTTTCGAACATCTTCAAAAAACTCATTTCACGGAAAGACAAACATTTACAGGATTTGAATAACTTGTGAATATTTGTATTCACCCTAAAACCATAAATGCTGCTTTTGCAATGATGGAAGACTGAATATCTTAGGTCACTATTTATTATAAGTTATGTAGAAAAAATCAAATAGAAATTAATCATTAATTGAAATCGACTTACATTTTTTTCTTGATTTAAATAAGTTATTTTTGCATGTTTTATATAATATTTTCCGTGTAGGTGGGTAATAATAATGTTAAAAATATAAGTTACACATTCTTCGCACATCTTCTTTTTCCTTAATTCTATTGACAACATGAAAAGAAGATTGATGATTCTATAGGTACCAATGATAGCTCACGTAAAGTGCGCGTCTTATTTTTTTTGATTGTAGGTGTAATGTGAATATTAACATGGTAATTTTAAATAATAGCTTAAAGGTATTAGGTAAATATTAGCATTGCTTCTTTTGATTTGTGAATAATTACCAATCAGAATCGAAATATTGCTTCTAATGGCACTAGATTGACTTCCTAACTTTCCTCTTCTCTGTCTTTTCCCCTCCCGACTCCCTCAAACCTCACAACATAACCCAACTGGGAATGCGATATTCCCAGAGTTAGGACACTTGGAAAGTATTCACATAAATATAAAAATAAATAATATTTAATTTTTTGTGGATTTTGCTAATAATGCAACAAACCATTCAAAGATTTTTTCAAATGCACTTTTTTATACTCGTATCAGATAACAGATGGCACCAGCATTGATAAAGTCATAACTCATAGCTTTCAATATTGGCACATATAAAATGCTGCATTAGAGATACGTATAGCACCCAATAGTTGTGTATTTAATATGTACGCTGCATTAGAGATAAATACGCATGCCCTTCAAGATTACATTCTAGCAATTTATTTGTGTAGGGGGAACAAAAATTTAACGTATAACAGTAAGAAGATTAAATGGTAAGCTCTTGGATCATAGAATTCAATCAATTAATGCGAGATATTGTACCAAGAAATAATTCATTATCGTTGAATGCCATATCGCTATCGGCTGTATTATAATTTGGACTGTATAATCCAGCTAACTTTGTGATTCTCAGTTAATTAAATTATGTAGTACCGAATTAAAATTAAATAAAAACCACATTATATTTTTTATGCCACTATTAATAAATTGTTTACATGTTTCAGAACCAGGATACAAAGTATACAAAAAATGAAGACTAACATTTCATTGAATTAAAATAATGCGAAAAAAGTGAAATACAATTATTGAAGTGAATTTAAATGATTTGCATTCATACTATCACCTCCAATAATTTATATTTGCGCCGTTTACGTCAATCGGTATGTTATCAGAATGTATTGGCTATTACAAGCGTTACCGATTAAAACGGTTGAAACAATTTAAAAATTTATCCACTTATTTTTTTTGTCGTTACCGGTTTCAGCGTATTACAGCCGTTTTCAGACTGCTTAAATTATTCCTTCCTTGACTATGGTGTACATACACAAACTTTGGAGCAGGGGTGGGGGGTTACGTGGATTTTTCGATCATCGTTGATACGTGGTGTTTCACAGCTGAATTTCCATTTATTTGTTTATTAAAGTTACATATTATAAGTTACATATTAAGCCAAATAATGATACATGTATATTAGATATATGCACAATGATATTGACAAGAAAAAAATATGGCCCAGTTAACAAAGCAATCAACATTAGATCATGACCTTAATTTGTGTTGTTTGGTGCGTAATATCAAATACTGTAAATTAAAAAAAATATATACATTATTATTACTAATCCAGTGATGAATTCAGCGATTAAACCTGTAATGAAATCAGTGATGAAACATGCGATGTAATAATCACTTATGAAACAGGCGATGTTGTATTGAATCTAGTGATAAAGCACGCGATGAAATCACTGTCGAAACTGGCGATGTTGTGTTGAATCTAGTGATGAAGCACGCGATGAAATCATTGTTGAAACTGGCGATGTTGTGTTGAATCTAGTGATGAAGCACGCGATGAAATCATAAAGTCATATTAATTGACGTTTTTCTCGATCGAGATCCAGGACATTGGTTATTGTAATAATTTTGGAGGTATCAGTTTGTCTCAGTAAAATATCTCCTGAATTCGACCACGATTGTTTGAAGTTGTTTTCTCTTGCAATTTTTTTTGTTTGGGATAATAGAAATTTTCCTTTCGGTGTTAAATGTTCGGATACATAAATGCGTGTGTTTTCTTTTGATAGCCCAAGGTCAACTGTGTTTAGTTTATTATTGTTGATCGGAGAAGATTTTTTGTAATTCTTTATTTTGTTTAGGAATTCATAGCAGGCTTGAAAGCTGTTGAACGTCGCTATAATGGACCTGGGATTTTTTTTCTGGAAGTTTTGATCCCAATCAGTAAATTTTTGTTGTTTAAGACTGTAATGGTGTGGCGGCACCTTCGTAGTTGATAATTTTTTTCAGTACTTCCATATTATTTTCAACGCTTGATTCAACACCTCTTATACCTATGTTGCATATTTGTCTATAGTACTCTAGTCGATCAATTTTCTCGCCTTGTTTCGAAATAGTGTTTTGTAGGACAGAATTATACCTATTTACTTCCATTATATCAGTATTGACTCGTTTCTGTGATGCTTCAATCTCCACTATGCGCTTTTTTATCAATCACAGTTGTCAGGCAGGTGTCTATTGCTATTATTATTATATTATTGGTAACATTGAATTTGTTATTATTGCCATGTCCATTACAATATTACTTCCTATTCCAATGTAAAATCTGTATCTATTTAAAGTCTAACATAAAAAATATTAATCTTAAATCAAATATTACCAAGAACGTAATAATAATAACAATAGACATCTGCATGACAACTGTAACTGAACGAAATTGATTAATTTAAGGATTCCCTAAATGAAGAGTAAATTAATCAATAAAACTGAAATGATTTTGAAATAAAAATATAAATATATACAGAAAACTGCAAAGCCTTGTTTTTAATAACGACAACTATTTCAAAATCTTTAGTTTTTTAATATGAAAGTTTAGTCAACTACTGAAAATGTTTCAACAACCAAATAAACCTAAATAAAAGTCCTATACTCAGATTGTTCCCTATTGACAAAGAGCACTCGCCTCTCAATCTCCCACCTATCCCTACCTCTTCCACTGTAGCTCAGACTGTCCACCTACCGTGATATCCACACATGTTAATTTAATTTTTAGATTTTTAGTATTATACTGCCCTGATGAGGCTACGTGTTGTAGCGAAACCCGGTCGGCATTAAGTATTTACCTATAAGTGATGTTTACAAAGTTATTGTTTAATTTTAAATTAGAAAATGTTTCAATTTAAATTGTGAGCATTATTTCATAGAAATTCTCTTATAAATAAAAATATGACATGAGCACTGCAAAATCTACCCCCCTAGCATACGATCCAACTATTAAACAGAGGGGTGGGTAAATATAACGTTGTTTTGTTTCGGTTTGAATTCATTCTGTCCATTATGCCTGGGACTTGAATCAATATACCTACTGACGGTGTATGGTTACTATGGGAGGAGTATTGTGTACTATGGTATGGTGGATATTATGGTTGTACGGTGACTGCTATGGGCTATAAATTACTACAGGGGATGTTCGCGGTGGGTTATGGACGTTATGATAAATTGGTAGCGAACATCGCCGTGTTGTTTTGTATTGATCAAAATAATACGCGATGAAAAGTAATGTGAAATAAATCCAATCCAGTTATATTTAGGTAAGTTTTTAGATTCTCACGGCCAAAAGCATTTTTGTTGTTTGTTTTTGGGGTGTTATGCCGTGTTGCGCTAACTCCTTCTTTAGCCGACGTTTCGGACAGCGTTGCAGTGTCCATCATCAGGGCAGATCCGGTAGATCCGAAGATGTTATATTTAGTTTCAATTTGTAATTTTTAAAATCATTATTTAGTTAATTACTAACGCAGACAAGTGAAAATTCACGGGATTTTTACCAGTTTCCAATTTTGAAAAAGATAATAATGTTAATTATCTTTTTCAAAATTGCAAACTGGTAAAAATCCCGTGAACTGGTAAAAAACTGGAAAATTCACGGGATTTTTACCAGTTTCCAATTTTGAATAAATAATAATTATCATGATTTTCTGCAGAAATATTATATAACTGGAAAAGTTACCTACCTACTTCATCGCTTGTCTAAGTTCACATATTAAGTTTGAAGGCAAATTTGAGTTCATTTAACGTGAATAATTTCACGAAATAATATTTTACTCCACGCACCGACAGCCGAAATTAGCATGTTTTTATATATTGAAGACAATATTAGTTATTTCTAAACGAAAATCTGAAACAGAAAAATCAGAAAAGGAAACGGTCACATCTGGGACTCGAACCCAGGACCCTTGTCTTTCCGGGACAGTGCTCTACCGACTGAGCTAATGGGACCCTATTCCCCTCGGTCACTTTTAACTGTATCATACTTCGAATAAGAACCACTAACATTGTCTTTATTTTTTCACCGCACATTTTTATTGGCAACTATCTTTATGTATGATCGCAAGATTCAACCCGAACTAAATGCAATCCAGACAGCGTCTTTTTTAGATAAACCTATCTTATTTTTTTTGTTTTTGTTTTTTAATGTGCGACATCTGTTGACTTTTTAATTTTTATTAATTGCCAGTCGATTGTTTTCATTAACATAGTAAAATTTATAACATCGTGCTTATTGGAAACGAGATATTAAACCATCAGAAGATAGTAAATTGTAGCGCAGAAAATATTTCTCAGATAAACCTCTATAAGTAATATTTTTTGCGTATATATAAATTTATACATCCATAATCTAAAACGTCGTAATAAAATCAAACAAGGTTATTCAATGCTTTCTAGCAAATCAGGGTCCAGTTCAAATATATTAAAGAGATATTAAACTACTTAAATATAAATATATTGAGTCAAGTATATATATTTATATAAATACCGTCATACCGTCTCGCTAATTAAATTCTTACACGCCTGTTAAACGCTGGTATAGTAAAGCTGGCCTGGAGTCAGGTTTAAGACCGTTTTAATCAAACAAACGTGATGGTAATTAGTTTTTCACTGTTCCGAACTTATGCGCAGCGTAATGTTTACACCGCGTTTTTAAGTAAGTTGGTTACTAATTAGATTCTTGTACGTCTGTTCAACGTTGGTATGTTAAAGCTGGCCCCATGGCCATTAACTGTATACACACCATGACAATAAGCCAAGTTTTTCACTGTGCCGACCTTACACGCCGCATTATATTTTCACCTTATTTATAAGGAAGAGTGTAAATACTCAAAAAATCTCAACTTTTTATTAAGAATGATTAAAATTCCGATAGTAAAATGCGGTATGTAAGCATTTTGAATTGTGTACCGTGCAGCTAGAAATGAAAGACATACCCTTTTAATAATACATACAATATTCCACAATCAAGTGTGTTCAATCTTCCACAACGGGAAGAATGCATCTGGAAAATATAATATAACAAACTGTTTATTTCATAGAATGTACATGTATACTAGAAAGGAATGGCTCAGTAATTGAAGACAGGTCCAGGATCATCCCCCGGTTCGGATAGTTAGGGGTAGGTGCCAGGGGTAGCAACCGTTACGGCCGTACAATAGGGGTGACAGAGATAATTTGCTTTTGTCGGGGGGTGGCAAAATGGAAGGGGCGGCTTTTGGGTATACAGAAAAAACCTCGCACGACCTTTTTGTATAATGCATCGTGCTTTATGTATCGTAATGATTGACGATTTGAATCGAATTAATGGATTTATACTGTACAATTTTTATTCGTAAATTTTATAATAAAACGATTTATTTCAATTAAATTAGTCATAATGCTCACAGTACGAGAAAAGTATTTTAAGTTCATTAAAAAAATTAAACGTGTGTATATATATTTATTAAATATATATATACATACATATATTTGTGAAGACTTTATCGGTTTCACCCAAGGTTTAGGTTGCTCGGAAAAAGAATTTTAATATTTATTGTTACTTTTTTATTGTATTTACTGCTATCATGTAATTAGTAGAACTCCATTTTAATTATATGTTTTTCTTTTGTTTATTCAATAATGTTGTTGAAAATAAGACAATTACTTTGTTTTTAACCACGACTTTTTATTTATTTAATTTTCTATAACCGACCGGTTTCGCTTAGTACGAGCATCTTCAGGGTATAAATTGTTTCCTAATTGTTTTATTTTATAATTAATACGTCAACCCACAAAGTTGCTGCTTTCTACCAAAAAAATTGTTATTCAATTTATAAAAAATAGATAACTGATAAAAAAGTTCTGCTGTGTAATAATTATTTATTTATTAATTGCTTCTCAAAGAACATAAAATCAAATTTTTCGCTGTATCATCATTGGTAACTGTATCGTTACCAATTTATACATTTAAGTGAAATAATAAAATCTGATCACTACACACACGAACACAAAATGTTACAAGGAGAAAGAAGAAAATAAAAAAAACCTGTTATGTAAATCCAGTTTGGGTACTTTGAGAATGCATTGTAACAATATATACCAAAATATTTTCGGCCGTAACGGTACCTGGTACCTAGTTTCAAACTGTTTGAAAGTGACTTCAGAAGGCGATACAGCTGTTACGCGTGGTAATAATTACACAGCCAAACTTATTTATAAATAAACTTTTTTTAATAAATTGAATAACAATGTTTTTGAATACACATGAGAAAAACATAATGATAATTAAAAATTAAAGTTTTTACCACAACCACAAGCGAATGTTTCTCTGGAAGAGTGGTATTAAATATTGTCACTATAAATTGTAAACCTTATTACTTGCATGTACTTCTTCCTTTAATAAAAAAAAATATATTTATATATATATATTGGTTCATTTGGTAAATACCATTGGTTTAAGCAAACCGTGAAAATTTTGAGGGTAAAGTATGGCATTTCATTTCTTACAAGAGTAAACAATAACAAAACGTGAAATTTTGAAACTAAAACTAACCAACGGGCAAAATTTAAAGTAACTGGATTTTCTTATCAATTTAAATGAATAAAAATATACAATTTTCTAAGTATTTCACTAAAGACCTTAATAGTATAATAATTTACATGGTGTTTGAGGGTAAACTGCACTAACTTCGGGAGGTGATTAATACAAGTAAAAATAGAGGCATAAGTATTTTGAAATTCTAATGTTAAAAAGTAATTGTTTCATGGTAAAAAATATTCTTCAGAAAAATATGTTTGTAATTTTAAAAAAATAATGTAATTTGAAAAAAGTTATTGATCTTCTTTACTTCGACCATCATCTAGAAATATCTTCAGTGCACTTAACCCTCCGATATCCTATAGGTATAAGAAGATATGCATTACAGAATAATTCCGAGTAGAAACCAATTATTTTGATTAATTTGAAGCGTTATCGGCTTATCGGTGTAAATAGAATGAAGTGGAAAGTTTTAAGGTTTTCGACCCCTTTATTATTTAAGGGCGGGTAAAAGTCATTGCACGGTCTGCAGGGGGAGGGTGGTTTATCAAGGGAAGTGGGAGGAGGTGGTGTGTCACCTCCCAGGGTGCAGTTTATTCCAACACTTTTATTTTCCGTTCTTCAATTGAATTGTCTCCTCTTTGGCTCAATTGCTCCATTTAAGGCGGTGCTGGTTTGCAACGAAGCTCCACCGCAAGTGTCAGGCAAGGGGGTGAGTTCAACAGCCCTGGGGTAAATAAAATGTAAACGTTTTGATAATGGTTTGAAATAAATCTTTGTTAACAAACAAGTAAAAAAATAAACTAAACTGTTAATTATTTTCTTTAAATGTCAAAATATGGTTACAAAATAATTACAAATTTGCTAGAAAAATAGCTTTCTAAAATTGAGCAACAAAAGTCTATAAGGAAATGAGGAAGATGAAGAGATATCCCGAATAATAGTATAATCATAACCATAATACAGACACATATCAGTTTTGTTCACAACTAGTTATTTTTGCTTTCATGTATGACGGAGAGGTTTTAAATAAATATGTATTAGCAGTTTGGTGAAATCGTGCTGGTGGGGAGTCGTATGATAAGTTAGTGCTATGGATGTCACAGTGGTAAAGATGGTGCAGAGAGTAGATTTGACAGGGACACGAATATTTATAAAACTTAACATTTGAGAACAGTCTATGGAGTTATTCAGTAATTTAAAAAGTATAAGAATCATTAATAGTTTCCCGGGTTTCTACCTTCTTTTCTTCTAAGTAGCGGTAGTTTTAGATTAGACATTAATGTTTTGTAGCTGATATCAAAATTAAAGGTTGTCTCAACTTAAAATAAACATATCTAAGAATCTTCATTTGTACTTTCTCCAATTGGTGCAAGTTACAAGTATAAATGGGAGACCACACATGATTCGCATATTCTAGCTGAGATCTCACAAGGGAGCAGGAAAGTAGTTTCATTGACTCAACGTTATGAAAAGTCCTTGGGTTACATATTAGAAACCTAAAATGTGCATGGCCTTATGGAAATTGTTTCACAGAGGCAATAAAAGGTAATATTCCTGTGGAAAATAACTCCAAGGTCTTTGATTAATGGTACAATGTAGTATTTATTCAGTGAATACGATGTAGAAATTGGATTCCGTCAACGGTAAAAACAAACGTGAAAACATTTTTTCACGTTTCCAAAAAAAAATTATTTCACACCATCCAGCAGGTTTATCTATAATAAGGTATAACCAATGTGAACGTTTGTATATTTATTGATAAAAAATAGTTAACACCTATAAAGCGCATCGCGCTTCGATACATACATCTCTTGCTTTTTATAGCTGAAGGAATATAAGAAACACAAATTCTACTAGTAAAATAGCATAAATAGATACTTCTAGATATTTTATGACATTTCTAAAATAATTCAGACCAGAAACAGACACTATAATCTGGAAAGTCTGCAACAAAGCGAGAATAAAATTCTCCACACCACCTTGCTGCAATTTAGTGTTAAAACCACAATGTTTTGCTATAAATAATCGTTTAAGCCTCTAGCTGTCCAAGCACGAAGCAGTGTTACTAATGCCGGTCCGTCCTATTGATTCCTCTAACATAAATAACGAATTGCGGTTTTGTTCTATCGGTATTTCGATGGTTGATGGTCCGGAGAACTAGCCTCATTGATCTCTTCGGGAGAGATGCATGTATACAAGGTACAGGCAGGAAACATACCTATGCTGCGTATACAAGTGAAAACAAAGTGCAAGCGAACCACGAATTATGGGAAAGGAACGAAGCAACCGCAAACGTCGCGAATGTTCTTGTGTTCAACATCTCGGCAATGGATTTTTTTCTGTAACTTATTTCCACACAGTCATGGCATCTTTGGAGATGCTGTGTGGGGGGGGGTCTTTTTGAGGAGAGGAAGGAATGAATTAGGGTCTTCAAGAAGCCCATGCTGCTGGAGGGAGAAAATATAGAGGCCGGTAAATCGTTCCACAGCCGAGCGGAACGTGTGTATAAATGTTAGGCGCGAGTTTGGCGTGTTTCCGACTGTGCGCCAATGCGGAGCGATTGAATCGAAGTGGTTTGCTGGTTTCTATGTTTTTTATCTCCGACGAAAAATTTTTTTTTTCAAAACCCATTTTAACTTAAGAGATCCTTCACGCCACAAAAAAATCCCACATGAAATTTTGTTACTTTATTTTCAAACTAAACCATTCCTTCATAAAATTGTGCTGGTGACACAATTTGCACTCAATTAATCTCTACGTTACATCTGTCAGATAGCATCTCTCCTCAGCATCGTGCTCTCCTGGCACGTGTGTGTGAAAGAAGCCCCATTAGAACCACACATCTACCCCTCGTTAATAGAGTGCATCCCTTATTGTGGGTCAAAATATTTATGTTCAGGCGAATTACACATTTACTCACAATAATAGCACCCCTTTTAACATCACAACACAAAGTGAACCTTCCCTTTTAAAGTCGTAAATCACACCCAACGCTTTGGTTCCATCTGTACATGTTATAACCACACCGTTACTAAATTGATAGGTAACTTTATCATTGTTATGAATATTATGAACCAAAATTACTCCAGTTTGCACTCGGTGTCATTTCCTGAATTTGAATTTTTGGTTTTGATGCTATTCTCATGCGTTAGGGCTAGTGACATTATTTCTGGTAATTTTAAAAGTTATAATTATTAGTTTTACTTGAAACTGGTAGGTATTATTTCTTTTCGTAGGTACCGCCTCCAGTAGAAGAAAATCAAATAGATATTTTACCAACAATCTAGATGTGGTTGATGAAGTTGTCCTAAGAATTTTTCTTTCTCTTTCTTTGCCATAAGAATGGCGAGTCTTCGCCCTGAAAATAAAGTTATTAAAACACTATTATATAATCTATAGGTATTTGAGAAACACACGAATTCTGAAAAGCAGAATACATCTGTTTTCAGAAGCAATACAAATACTAGAACGCTGAGTTCTGTCATCATAAAAGTAGCACAATTCTTTCTGTGTGGATTTTCTATGTAAATGTTTGATTTTCAGCTCAGAAGGTCATTTTTACTGTCACCTAAAAACATATTGGTTCAACTATCAACTCATGAGACAAAACGACATAGGTAGGTTCTCGTCATTTGTTCCATATTTTTAATTCTTGAAATTCACTGAAAAAAAAAAAATTTAAGCGAAACCGGGAGCCACGAATTAAAAAAAAATCTAATTCATCATATTTTAAAATTAAAGTTTTCGTATTTATTTGTAGCTCTATACTTTCCTTAAATTTCAAAGGGGAGAGAATGTTCTATTAAGCTCCAACAACATACTGATATAAGTAGAAAACAAAAGTTTAGGGTTGAACAAAGGTTTATTTCTGTAACGGCCCTATCTTGACCTTTTATGAACTCATGCAGCTTTTAGAGAGAGACACTTTTAGTCGCAGGCTTTAGATCTTAATTCTTCAGGGATGAAACAAATCTCCATTTGGGTGACATCAACGTTAGCAAAATTAGTACTTGTGCTCAGATTGTGAAGGTAAATAGTATCTGGTCGTGCCAACAAAACGAGTATTTAATGGTGAAATTATAAACCACGATTTACGTTTGTTTATATGAAGTAAAGTTCTTTATTATTATTTTACAGATGCGTTTTATGTAATTTCTCTGTTTGTGATGCTCCAATCTAAAATCCTGATTTTTATCACGTTTTTTACTATTCGTGATATTTGTATTTTGTTTTTAGTTTATAGAACAACCAAGAGATAATTTTCCGGGTAAATTTAAAAAAATAACGATCAACGTGTAGATTAATTACACTAATCCAACGTTTATTAATCCCTGCGGCAGGTTTTTAAAACCACTGACTAGTCTGGACAAGAGGTAATTAGTTCAAAGCTCAGCTCGTTAAAAATGCTTATTTAAAATATGTAATTTGACTAAATTAACAAGATTAAGAGAGGCACAGGTTTGGTCATATATAGCGGATATACAGTGTGTCGGAAGAATATGGATAATGTGGATGGTAGACGAAGTCTTGAGCGAATTAAATAATTACTCATCAAAGGTCATAATCATGGCAAGGATTCCTGTGAGTGACCACTATTCAAAACCAAAACGATCTTCAAAAGGTTATATCACAAATATCTGGTTCTAATATGGAATAAATTTTATATTTTCATCGCTAAGCCCGAGCTCGAATTAATTTGTAATCACAAGGAGTTGATGAAAATGAAAACATATTTTCTGGAAATCGATGTTTATTATAACTTTATATAATTATTTTTAGCAATATAGCTTAGGGTATTGATTAAATTTTCGGAAATTAATAATAACCTTGAATATACAATAATTTCCATGCTATAAATTATATCAAGGACGATTAAACTTTACCAAGTAACTAAGTTTAGCATATTATAAATAGTAATTTATTATATATTACCTTGATTGGCAAGTTTGGAACGTGTACTGCCAAATTCTCAGACATTCAAAAAGGCTTAATTGAGAATAATTTATAGAAAATTTACTATCCTGGTTCCTATATTTTCAACCCCCATTCCTCCTCCCTTCTCACTAACTCTCTTTTTTTCCGTGTTGGTGTTACCACAAAAATACAATTAAATACAGTAATAATAAATAACTACTGATAAAGTTAGGCGACTTCCTGTAATACAATTTCATCAAACTTTCGGTGGATCTTCAGTTGGGAATTATTTTGGTTTGCCCCCTAACAAAATTCTTAACCTTTTTTTTTGTTTATCCTAGATACTTCAAACAGCATTCCCACCGAAATAATTTTTCTCAGGGCCTCCTGGGTGGAGTTAATGTAATTTTTTAAATATTTTATGACCTAGTAAATTACAGTCTTTGGTCATGGCCATTTTATGATGAACTTCTTAATTGTTTTCACCATTATCTGACCAGCGAATTTGAGAGAATTTTTCTATTATCTATTTAGAATGACCAATTATTTAAATGATTCAAAATATCACCACGTAATATTCACAAGAAATTACAAAAAGGTGTACCATCAATATATGTTAAGACGAGAAAATACCCTAAAATAAAGCCAGAATCTTAACGATGTAAGTTAAGCAACCGTATCTGCAAATATTTGCAGCCGGGGGTGACGCATTACTTTCCTTAAGTAGGTTAGTGAGATTATTATTTTCTGATGATCTGTTTCTAATAAGTCGATTGTCGTTTAGCAATCGAATAAAATTTTCACAATGTTTTTTGGAACGACCGATTATGCATCAGTGTAATGATAAAATCTATAATTGGTTTCTCAGTTAAATAAATTGCACATATAGGTACGAGTATAAACCAACCAAATTGTAAACTGTTCATTAACCTAAAATAAACAAAAAATATATGATATTATAAAACGTTCGTGTATGGTGTTCATAAAGCATTCTCAATGGATACTCTGCTGTTTTAATAAAGTTTTACTACTCTGCCATTTACAGTCGGCGAGTAATTTATTTGGTATGACTGACTAATGAAAGTATTGAACGGCGGGACATTGCTTGCAACGTACTATACAAAGCACCAAAGAGCTATTGCTCTGAATGCTCAGTATTCAAACAACTTAGGTATTTGTTTCAGGCGCCATTGAGAGCGTCTATTATTTACGATGTACGGGAACTGTACAATAGTTCTATAACTTATAACTACTCGCATAATTGCATTTACAACTATGTACACTACGGTTCCATGATAACTCAACAAAAAAAAGATCGTATTATCGACTTGAGTCAAATTGAGTGTCATTTCAAAACGTCTGTTACACTATTAATAAATTCTAAATTAAAGTGACTCGAAATAATTTAATCGATAAATGCGTTAATTTTTGTACTGAAACCGTTCTATAATCATGAATAAGTCGGGTTAAACAAAGTACAGTGTACAAGAAGATAGTAGTTACATCCGAAGCGTTGTTAACAGACCTTTATCTGATTATTGGATTTGAGTCTCATAAATTATCCAAGTTGTATAAGAAGCACGGAGGTTACAAAGTTAAATTGTTTTTGCTTCAAAACCAATTTCACTATCTTCTCGCTAACTGGCACAATAATTAAAGGAATTGGACGGACAAAGGATTTTAGACTAGGTATTAAAATATGGACTATCAGCGAACAGGAATGAGCCTTTATTAATATTTCAAGAGGGATAGTTTTAAAACTGCTTCGAAAATTGATTGCAAAACCTGAGTTTTAGGTTAATTTTCCAAAGGTCAATTAATACTGGAAACAATTATTTTATCTCTGACTAATTGGGTGGGTTTTAACAATAAGTTTTGTGGTAAAAAAAGGTTAGATTTTTTAGATAGAATTTTGTAAAAAGTAATAAAATAAATTAATTTTAATGATAAACTAATGTTTTTTTTATTTATTTATTTTTTTAATTTTTTTTATTTGATAAAATATTTTTTACATTTTAAGTTTTCCAGTAATGTAGGCCTCACTGGGTGGCTTGCCCGTGCTGAGGCCTTCATTTTATAATATGAAAATATAATCTACATTATACATTTAAAGAGAAAATAATACATTTAAAATTAAAAATACATAATAATATATTTAAAATTAAAAAATAATACATTGAAAATAATCTAGTGTGTTTGTGAGTGATGTGTGTTTATATTGGTTTTGTGTGTTACGTGTAGGTTTTATTTTATTTTATGCTATGAAATTTTGGTAAAATTGTCTTTTTTGTTATTTAATCCATTTTGTAATTTTGTGTGTGAATTTATTTTTATTTTCCTCAATTTTAATTTCAAATTTTACACTGTTGAAAGCTTTTATAGCATGGTATTGGTAGTGTCTTTGTCCAAAGCTTGAAGTTATTGTCGGAGTTTTTATGTTTTCTTTGTACGCTAGTCTAACTGGTCTGTTAGTGTTATTTTGTGTATGTTGAAATTTTTTTTTTGTCACAAATGTAGTTTAGTAGTGTTTTAACGTATAATTGGCGTATATCTAGTACGTCACAGCTGTTGAATATTTGGTCTGTATCAGTCAGTCTATGTTTTTTTAGTATTACCTTTAAGATCGTTTTCTGTGCGGTTTTTATGTAATTGATAGCCGAGTTTGTTGCTCCTCCCCAAGCAATAATTCCATATTCTATTATTGATTGGCAAAGTGCAAAATATATTGTTTTCAATTGTTTTATTTTATATATGTTTCTTATGTTTAGGAAAATGTGTATAGTTTTGAGAAGTTTATTTGTGATTTGTTTGATGTGAGGTATCCATCTAAGGTTATGGTCAATTACGATTCCTAGATACTTTATTTGTTCTGTTTTTTCTAGAGGAGGGCAATCGCAGATGTTGGTGTTTAAACATTCGTGTATTTTTATGGTGTTTGTGTTGTTTTTTGGCTGTCCCGTGCTAAATATACTATATGTTGTGAATTTTGTCTTTGATATGTTAAGTGTAAGTATGTTTGAGTCTAGCCATGTTTTCACTTGCGAGATTCCCAAATTCGCTTTATTATATACATTATTCCAATCCTTAGATTTGAAAAGTAAAACTGTGTCATCAGCATAGCTAACTATTTCACCGTCTATTTTCATGCTGCAAAGTTCATTAATGTAAATAGTTAAAAGAACGGGCCCTAGTATGCTTCCTTGTGGAACTCCATATGTAATCGGCAGTGGTTTACTAGTATGGTTGTTAATTTTGACTTGTTTGTTCTGTTACTCATATAACTTTTTAATAGTTGAAGTTCCTTGCCTTTGATACCCATGTTTTCTAATTTCTTAAAAAGTGAATTGTGGCAGATTGAGTCAAAGGCTTTAGCTAAATCTAGATACATCGCTATGCATTTGTACCCTTGATCTAAGTTCCTATGTATATAATCTATTGTATATGCCAAAGCTTCTTTTGTGCCTATTTTGTCTCTAAATCCATATTAGTTATCCGAGATTATTTTTTTTTCTTCTAGAAATTTTATAATTTGGTTTTTTAATACTCTTTCGAAAATCTTTGAAAGCGAGTTTATCAGAGTGGTTGGTCTATAGTTAGTTATTTCCATTTTGTCTCCGGATTTATAAATGGGGATCACTAGTCCTTTTTTAAGAGTACTGGGAAAGCAGGAGTGTGTTATACTAAGGTTGATTAGGTGTGTTATAGGTTTTAAAATTTCATTTTTTAATATCTTAATGCAATCCGTTGTTATCTCATCTAATCCATTTTAAGACAATGTGTTTTGGGCATAGCAGAAATGATGAAAAATTATTATAAACGATAATTATTTGCTTGAAGGGAGGATTTTTCAATTCGTTTGGGTATTTCAGGCGAATAATTATTGCTTATAATAGAGATGAAAAATAAAACATTGTTTGTAAGCTAGACGCAAGATTCAAGGACTTTATAGATCAATTAGAACCTGTTATGAGGTAAGTGGAATTTTTATCTTAACAAATTGAAACATTAAATACCAAAATGTTAGTGAGCAGTAAAATCGCTAAAATTGATTCTCTGGAATGCGAGATTATTTGAAAGAAGTTATAAACGAAAGAATGAAAGATGTTATAAAGTAGGACGTTAATATTAAATCAACGAGAACAATTCGACAGACTATGCAATGTTATCATTTACGGAGTTCTAGTTTCAAGAAATGAAAACCTTCATGATAGCATAGCGAATATATCACAGAAGTTTGGGTATCAACTAGAAAAAGTGGATATTGATTTTGTTCAAAGTGTGCGGCCATGGCCAAAGGCAACTCCCAAATGAATCAATCCACATCGACACCTACGTCCAATATTAGTGTACGTCTTTTTCGGCGAGATTGCAAGGACGCTTTGTTGGCAGCTGCTCGTCGCCACCGGACCTTGACTTCAGCAGATATCGGCATTCCAGGAGTAGCAAGCCATATATTCTTCAATGACTCACGCCTTATAACAAGCTGCTTATTGTACTACCGAAGAAAGTCAGGGAACTTAAAAATGAAAAAAAAAAATTACTGTGGACAAAAACTGTTACATATTGAGAAATAAAACTGTTACATATACATTATGAGAAAAAGTGACGGTTCTCCTGTGACTGGAATTTCTTCTGAGGCAGATACAAATAAAATAGCATGACTCTTATCAAATACTGTGATGATTTCACTTACACTGTTAAAACATAATCGTTTTTCTTTTCATTTCTTTTCACATTTTATATTTTTAATTAGTACACAGAATTTAAAACTATGCTTTGATCTTATAACTTCCATTAAACAAAATTACTTTTAATCAAATTATGGCATATCTGGTTATGTGATTTGTAGTTTATTTTATTGTTTTAATAATATAATCCTGCGAAATCTTTATTACTACTAACTGTCTTTACTTGATTTATAATATTTTGTAATTGTTCCTAATGTTTTTTTTTGTCATTTATATTGTGTCAGGCTCTCAGGGAATTGGGCACACGGACATGCCCGCAAATTTCTATCGGTGTGTTTCTCCATTGGCAATATACAAATTATACAGTATGAACAATATGAACATGTACAAGAACAGTGTGCATTATCTCTCTAATGCATTTTGTCTGCAGTCTAGCACTACTTTGTCGGTCTACAATAGTAATGGCCTACCTGTGAACAGTGAACTGTGAACTGGGAACGCTGTGAATGACGTCAGCTGCCAGTGGCATATCGTGGTATATTTAAGTCCACTCTTGGAACGTGACACCTGCTAAGGTGGGCCAATCTGTCCACCTCTACGAATCTTGACTGAAAAGTTATGAGACTGTAATTAGATTTAAAACTATTACTTTTATCAAATTCGATTTCATTTTGCAATAATTTTGTATCAGGCATTAGCGAATTTCCGAAAGGTCAACTTTTTTAGAACATAATTTTAAGTATATGTCGTCTTTTCAAATATACATTTTATGGTTATTTTTGTGTTTTTTTCCCCCAATAATTTTACAAAATAAGTCCATAAGTCTTCAGATTTTTTTTTAGGTTCTAACATAAAAAATATATAAAACAGAGGAAAGTGAAGAGAACCCACTTAAGCACTTCATGTGAGTGGAAAATATAACATTTTCCACGCTTGATTGAATAAACTTACCTTTTACTTTTTAATGAGACCCTAGCTTTACTACACTCAATATAAGGAGTTAATTAGATGTTAGCAGATTTTAACACTTATTAGGACTACTGAAATAGTATGAATAATTCGTATGATTAGGTGGACATTTCAAAGGTTATTATAGCTGATGTCCCCGGCGCTGCTCTGGCTCCAAGCAGATTTTTTCAAAATCAGATTTAGACAGAGACCTTATAACGTATTAAAATATCAAATCCCGGTTATCGTTACAATAACATCAACAGCTGTCAGCATTGATGAAAGCGGAACGTTATCCATGAAGTCAATCTTGAACGAGCGGTTTCAAAGAAAGGTTGGAAGGAATGGAAAACTAACGGAGCATGCGAACGAGCCGATTAGCCCTGTAAGCCTCGGAAGGACATTACTAGCCACAGACATCATATTCCATTAGAGACTCTGAAGGACAGTTCTGACCGGGGCCTCCATCCATTATAAAAGTATTTTTATCTTTTACTATAATGCGTAGATGTGTAATTTGTTCGTCGTTGAAAAGAAAAATAATCATTCTAAAAATAAATATTTATACATGATAGCATGGATAAAATCCAAAAAATTGTTAAAGTGTATGATTACTAATTGGCGGAATTTTTTCTTCGACAGTTGAAAGTTAAACAATTATGTATATTTTTTATTGTATAAACTGCATAAACAGTTAGGGTGCCAGTTTTCTTATTAATTCCCTACACAAAAGTAAGGTGTTTTCTCAAAAACATATTTTAAGTTTAACTCTTTTTTTAACATTTTAACTCTTGAAAACATAATACCTTTAATTTTTAACAAATTGCCATATGAATTAAAATAAAATGGCTCCATTATTAAATTCTCTTTAAGATTAAAATCATGGCTACTAAGGAGTAACCTCGTGTATTAAGACAGTGATACACTGTTTTTCCCCATAACACTGTTTCTATATTTTCAACTTTAAAGTATGAGCACGAGCGTGTATGTGTATGTATTGTACTATTATTATATGTGCAACTAATCTCCTGCTGACAAGCTACTTGCAGTAGCTTAGCGGGTATAAATAACATTGTATGTATTTTTTATAAAATAAAATAAAATATGTAAGAGCTGAAAGGTTAGCTGGTATAGTTCAAAACTTTCGTTTGGTTTTCCTTTTGCTTTAATCCTTAACTTTTGTCATTATGTTTAAAAAATGACATGGCGCCCATAGTGTTTATCGCAGTAAACACTCATGTGAATTTAAAGTTATTTTAATTTGTTGAAAACTCTTTGAGTTTCATTCACACCCTGAGATATTTATATATAATCAAATTTACTGTTATAATCTAGAAACAAGAATCTTTTAAAACTGTTATCTTCGTTCTGTTCTAATATATCTTGTCATTTCGTTAGATGCTCTTTCTTTTCATAACCCCTATACATTTTTGCAGAAAACAGATCAGTAATAAGTGCTGCAAACTTCCTCTTGTTTTGAAGGTCAAGTTTGCAAAATTTCATTTCTCGGAATAAAACTGTAGATGTGTATAAAAATCAAATCCAAGACGCCCATCCGCCCGGTGTCCGCCGCCTGGCCGTACGCCACAGATAATCTTCTCTATATAAATAAATAGAAAGCTTGCGAAAATAACTGTACAAGCTGAATATAGCAGCGTTAACACAAAAAATCCGCGAAGCTCATAATTCTAGGGATTTTGTTCCCAATTTACTTGCACATCATTTATTTATAAACGCCATTTTAAGGGGCTTTTCGGGGTGTAGTAAGGAGACAGTGAAAGATGTAGGTTGTGAGGTCACAGCGTTTATTTGAGTCAGTACAGTTATGAGATGACTCCGGACCAATGACGATGACAGCAGGTGTAAGCGGCAATGACTAAAGTGGAGTGGTCAAGGCGATAAAGTCGGTGGCTCGACTCCGCGTTGGTGGAGTCCGGACCTGTGGATGTGTTCAGCACTGGCGAAGACGTGGAGTCTTCCAGGTACTCCAGTGTGAAGCATCATAGCTGAAGGTATAATTGACCTGAGATGCAGCTCGGCGACGATGTCGATAACTAAACTGCCATAGTAACAATCTTTTGTATTTGTTAAGTGATAAATTAAAGATGTCCACTGACTCTTTATAATTATTTAGCTCCATAAGTATCCTGGGCAATGATGAATACATTTGGTAGTTAGTCCCAGAATTTTTGGACTGAAATAAATTTCGACATCTAGTATCACGTAGTGGAATCCGAAAACTTATCAATGCAAACAATTCAGGACTATCAAATGCATTATTTAGAACTTTATTCAGAAATACGAAGGACTGGTTGTTTAACAGAATTTGAACATTTCATCAATATTTAAAAGATAAATTTCAGAGCCTGTTCTATTCAAGTTCTGTTATTAGTTCCTCGTTGGTCGGTTGTTTCATAAGACTTGGACAATAACAGAACTTGAATACGACTTTCAACGAACTTGAATTTTAACTTTGAAATTTGATGAATTCTTAAAATTCTGTGAAAAAACCCGTTAAGAGTCAATGGAAATTCTTCAGTCCGACAATTAAAGCTTTTAATTGCATTTAAAAGAGTGTAAAATAAAAGAGGGAATACACATTTTAAAACATAGAAAACGTAAGAATTTATTTTGTGATCTTTCAATAGCCTACGAGAATAGTGTTACGAGTATATTCAGCATAAGTGAGCGTCTCTTTCTTATATTTGTTGATTATCTTTACGATTTTCGGGTTTCCGGATACGTAATACGGTAGTAGGTACAAGCACTGCTTTTTCTACAAATACCTACGCACCAGGATCTGAATTACTGTATTATGTCTGATTTCGAGATATTTGTACCAATTTCAATATTTGTATTTGTATGTTGATATCAGTACTATACTGACGGTAAATACAATCGAAAATAATACTAACTGCGAGCTAACATAACCCAACAGCGTTCGTCTTCTTTCTTATTTCCCCAATTGGCTGATCTACCGTTGCGGGATTACAAATAACCTGACAATTTATGCGAAATACTGCTAAAAAATTTGTAGTTTTTTGCGTAAATGTTATATTAGTTTAAAAGTAAAGTTATTGGTGTAACTGTAGGTTATAAGGTTATTCATTATTAGTATAGTTAAAATTATTAGTGTACTTAAAGTTATTAGTATTGTTAAAGTTATTAGTATAGTTAAAATTATTAGTATAGTTAAAATTGTTAGTATTGTTTAAAGTTATTAGTATAGTTAATGTTATTAGTATAGTTAAAGCTATTAGTATTGTTAAAGTTATTAGTATAGTTAAAGTTATTAGTATATCTAAAGTTATAAGTATAGTCAATGTTATTAGTATAGTTAATGTTATTAGTATAGTTAAAAAGTAAATATAAATAAATGTGTTAGATTCAGTCAAATGATCTCCTAGTCGCACCGAGTCGTCGACATCGTATTATCTACGCCACTGCAATAGGTACCCACTTCCGAAGAAACTCTAACAACGTGGAACGGAGGAAAAGGGGTTCCTGTCCGGCGATTTGCCGCCGATTTGAATGGTTAAGCGGGCGGACTTACGGGCTAGAATGCCGTGCACAAAACACAGTTGACACAGCCAACATTAGCAAATTGCACTGTAAGTTTCAAACTCTAACATTCTACTTTATATCGGAAATTTGATGTTGTGGAGATCGCGGGCATGGAATTAATATTAGTAAAAAAAACTTTGAATATTGTAGCAATACCTAATGCAAAAAATGATTTGATTCCCTTGCCACATTATTCTTTCAATTTATACTCACGGCCGCTAGCAGACAACTTCACACAACCGTCAGGAGATAAGGAGGGAGGGGAAGGAGATGGTGAAGAGGAAGGTGGGGAAGTACCGGGATATTCAGATCTGGTTGCCAAACATGGCCAATGCCATTTCACCAACGTTTCAATTCTGAATGGTGGTCCATACACCATAGCGATACTGAGATTATCTTCCACTCTGGAATATGCCACAAGAATACAATTTTTTTTGTGGGGAGTAATTGGGATTCTTGTTCGGCGTTCACATTTATAAAAAGACGAAATTACTTATTATTATTTATTTTTTTTTTACGTCAAGGGTCATCCGCTTTCATTTTAATATCCATGTTAAATATGCATTGAGACAATACACACTCAGTTTCAGGTTATTCTGAGGTAAATTTGAATATTGTTCAGAAGTTATTTTAGCGAGATTGACACAAGACCTAGTAATTATTCATTTACGAGTTTACTTGGTGCCAAAAGGGTATACGCGGCCTTAAGTTTTTACCTTGTATTTATTCAAATTATGGTTTTACTCATTCGGAATAATCTGATATAATAGTTTGTTTATTGATGTAATTACCTATAGAAATGATGCACGAAACAATACTATTCTCATGGATTTGAATTCGTGGAAATGTCTCAATTCCAGTATTGGGATATTCAAATATCAGTGATATTCGCTGCCGCTGAGGTTAGCGAAAAAATATCAAACGGCGCTCCGCGCGCTATTTGTATGAGCTTTCGCGGCTAGCGTGAAACTAGAACCCGGCCTTAAAAAAATAAAAAGTTCATATTGAAGTTCTGTGAAAGTTCTAATCGAGCAATATGAAATAACTGGCCATGGTGAAATAATAACAAAACTTGAATAGAACCATCACAGATCTTGAACATTTTAAATTTATTTTATCTTGAGCGTTTAAAAATATATTTATGATGTGAGATTTTAACGGCCAAAAGTATAGTAGTAATTTATTTTTGGAGTATTGTGTTACGTTGTGCTACATGCGTAATTAAACATCTCCCTTGATGATGCGCACTGTAATTCTGTCCAAAACGTTAGTTAAAAAAGGAGGTAGCGCAACACGGCACAATATCCTAAAAGTAAATCAATATAAAGAAGAAAATGGTACGAAAGGGAGAAATGTAAATACAAAAGTTGGAGGGACCCCGCTATTATTAAAAAAAAAACTATGGTAAGTAAGCGAAAAGAGTGAAAATATTTTTTTTAAATATGACTCGGATAAAATGGGGAAAAATCTCTTGATAAATGCCTAACTTTCATTTAAAGGTACAGTGGATTTTTTTTCACACTAAAACAAAATGTGTTTTTTATTTAATTTTCGGATCATTCTGTTTTTTACCGAGAGAATTTTATAGGATTACACTTTCGGCTATTCAAATATATGGATATTATCTTGAAAAATAACAAGTTTTTTAGGAACATAATAACTTAGTGTTGGAATACTGGGGCGATGAATGTCGGGGGCTAAAATTGACCTTGTTATTATGCCGTTATAGCAGCATTGTTAACTGCGCCTTACCTCAACGAAGTGCTAAAAAGGCAGCGGATTGTAGAAGCGAATGAAGAAGGACAATCGTTCAAAAGGTTATTATAAAATAGTATTACCAGAAGGGGAACGCGAGAAGGAACTATGCGAGATATAACGTCTCTAGTAGAATGTTTTATCGGTTCGCCACGCTAGTTGATGGGGGCTACGTGTTACGGTGTGGCAAGCTGGTAGACCTTGCCAGTAACTAAAAATTAAATACGCGAGAGCAGTCCTACACCGTCAAGCATTAAAGGTGATGCTTTTTTGATTTACAGATCACAATTTGATCGAAAGCTGAGTGGGCTAATGAGCTAAATAGGCTAATAACAAAGCAGACTGTTCAAAGAAATGGTGCTGATCGTCTATTTGATGGTCATCGAATGTTTTAGAATTTGAAATACCCCAAACTGACTGACATACAGTTGGAATATAATAAAACACTTCTCGACAAAACTATGAATTCTAAATCCGATTATTCCGAATTTCCTCCACCCGCAAAGTTTCACATTCCTTCCCGCCTTCCCGACAGCCTCGACAAAAGCTCACTCGAGCCAAAGTCAATCTAATTATCTCTTGCACTTCGCTATTGAGCAAGTGCAAGGAATCGACTTGGTAACAATATATTTAGGAGGAGTTGGACTTATTCAACACAGTAAAATTTAATATGTTTCATTATGTAAATCATAGTATAAATCGTTATTGATAATGAGTACCTATCTGCAGGAAACTTTTCACACACGGAGAAAAATGACCATGGTTCATTATTGAAATTCTGTTAAAAACGTGATGTCAATTCATTTCCTGATAAAATATTAGTCCTTTCAGAATATATCGGAACACGTGTTCAATCAGATGTTCCGCAGTCCTCATAACACATTCACGTTATACTAGTATTTTGTTAGGGAATCTGTCAAATCATTCGTTAAAGGCCTGGATTCCCGCTTTAGCAGGAATACGACCAATTTGACCAGATTTTTAATAAATTAGCCATATTTTATAACAGTAAATTTTCTCCGAGTGTTAACAGTGGTGTGACGGCCTCTGTGGTCGAGAGGTTACGATCCTTTGTTCCGAATTCGGAAGTCGCGGGTTCAAAAGTATATGCGTGTCAATTCAATTAATTCATTTAAAATAATATATATATATAGCACCTATATTTGGGGCACATTTCAAAGTGGTAGATACGTTAAATATCGCCCCGATGAAAGACCACCATTCCGAATAGAAAAGCTGCTTGAAATGGCTTAGGCCGTGTTTGGTGGCCAGATATAAACAGCCAGGTACTTCTCCACCTTCCTCCTCCCCATCTCCTTCCACTCCCCACTACCTTCAGCCTCACAACATACGCCAGTTGTGCGGTACTCACATAAAAATATGAAACAAAAGTTTTCTTCCTTCACCCTTTATCTTTTCTACTATCAAATCTGAATGTGGTTTTTTTCTTGAGTTTGTCACTATTGTGAATTTCTGCTGGATTATTATTTTTATACGTTACATCTATTTCACCCTTTAAAAGCTGCTGATAAACTATTTAATTCGGTTGAAACCGTTTATTAAGGTTTTCGAAGTTTAAAAAAATTAGTTATACTACGTAAAAACAACTACCAGAACTTTAAAATAAATATTTTATCGCACGTCATCCATAACCGAATATTTTTATTCTCTTGCACGATGTCTTGAATATTTTAGTATTAAATTGCCCCTTAAAGTTTCACAGTACGGGCGTGATACACGGTGAACATAATATATAAATTACACTATCTGATCAACATACTATAAAGCACATCAAAATAAAATAGAGAGAGTTGAACACAAATTTTCAAGGTTCCTAAATTTCAAAATATCTATACCCATCGACCAAATTAATTATGGTAATTTAATGAAATTAATTAATTTAACCGACTTATAAGCGATTTGTTTTCTCTTCAAATTAGATAATGGCTTAATGGATGGACTGGACTAAACAAATAACGTTCCGTGTACCAAATCGTAAAACGAGACTTCCTTAGTTGTTCTTTGTTCATTCATCTAAAACCATTTTATTAATTTATTTTATTTTATTAATTAAAGGCTATAAAGGCTTGAAAATAAATTCAGTTCCGTTGATATTTTCATTTATTCCACACTAAAATTTAATCAGAAATTTGGTTTCGCTAACATTATAAAATTAGTAACTTACTTTTTTTTGTAAATATTTAACTTCTACTTTTTCTTGTTGATTTTTGTTATTTACTCCTGACTTGTATTAGTACCTATTTTCTCTCTTCTCTCTCTTTTTTGTATTTGTTGTATTGATGTGTATTACGTTAATTCATTTTGTTCCTATATTATTGTTCACATTCTTTTGTTCCTATACGCACCGACAAAATGTATAAATTGAAAAAAAATCACATTTATGCAGCTGGGAATAAAAATATTATTATTTTTATCATGTTAATTTGAATTTACTTCTTATATGTAAAAACCCGATGGGCGTAAACGAATAAATCCTTAACCGATTATTCTCTTTCGGTGTTAGTTCAATTGTGAATCCGCATCTATTGCTTTGCGACCATTAAGGACTTAAGACGGTTTCCAAGATACCATTTCTCTTTGAGACAATAAAGTCTCTGGAATGATAATGGCGACAAATGACCTCGATCTTTTGTCTGAATAGGAATGAATCCGACTGAAAGATTCTCTTTCACAAAGGCTTTGAAGTAATATAGCCAGTCTCAACACGTAATTTAGGCAATGACTTTTATCTTCTGTCTATTCACATGTGAATGAGAATTATTCTCAATTCGATTGGAATATTAATATTCAATAAAACATAATATGTTATCTTAATTACGGAGCTTTGACATGCTTTTAGCCTTGAAAGGCAAAGCTGGACAAGTATTTTTTTTTATATTCTTTAAAATCTTTCAAAAGTGGTAATATTTTATAGATGCTATGCACTAAAAATATTTTTTTTAGTAATAGCTCATTTCATCGGTAATGCTGAAGAAACCATATTTTTTTATCTTCGTCTCCTTTCTTCTTAATTTTTTTCTTTTTTTTTTTTGAAGAAAGACAAACATTCCCGGGTTACAAATAATCTGATAATATTTTAAAATCTCCTACTACCACCACAGTAAGCTGAAAATGATGCTTGTGTTGTGATGGAGGACTTAGCCAGCCGAGGAATTGAACACACTACGCCTGGGTAGGACCCAAACGCGATGTCAACTCGGCCACCGACCGGTCATTGCTTATTGCTAATTGCTTCATAAGTTCACTTCATGTGTTTGTATCCTTTAATTTTCACTAAATTAATACTACATCTGTCTTATATTATGATGTGCTTTATCTGCTACTAATATAATATACAATAACACTTTATCGGACAGATGCGGACACCTTCTCTTAGTTAGGTGTTTACAGAACATTATTACTTAACGATTTACATAAAGTTACCCAATTACTTTACAATTCTTTACGCCCGAGTGGCAGTTAAACGACAAATATGCTTAAAAATAGAATGTAACTTGTTATCAAGTTTTAAAGATAATTCTATCGGATTCAAAGGAGAACAAGTGGAGAGATGGAGAGACTTACCTTAATTGTTGATGCTTTCTGGTGAAGATCACGCCGTATGTATCACCTTTAAGTTATTAAATTTGAGATTTACATCTCTCAACTCTATTAATATGTTTCCACAATACGACGATACTAAATACGAAGATGCAATTTACCTGATTCCAAATGGCCAATTTTCGAGAGTTAAGATCTGATTGTAGATAGCAAAATAAAGTGAATGAATAAAACTTGTCATGTCACTGTTGAGTAGGCAGTTTTGTTTCATTCTTCATCTATCTCGTAGTAGGTGAGACTTAGAAGGAATAATTAGTGATGTACTAAAAACCCATGATTTCTTTAACTAGATTTATGCCTACATTATTATTTTGCAGAAAAAATATTCTGACACCTTTGAATCGAAAGGTCTTATGTAAATTTGTGACAACCTCTTTCTTTTAAATCGGTAAAGGTCACAATTCTAGAGATCTTCAATCCAGTGATTGCAGCCGACTTGCCATAGTGGTCATGGCAGTCTGAATTCTTAATTTTGTAGTTGCATTGATTTCAGATCGCTCGAATAATCAAAGGAGATATTTCAATAGGGATGATATTAATTTTCCTCTGGGGACTCATCAAGCCGAGAATCACAAAGAAAGTTTACATCAATGGCGACTGTCTAACTGATCAAATGTCTTACATAAAATACGATTGGATATTAATAAAGGTACTCCTAACTATAGGTTCCAACAATATTTTAGTGCCAACAGACATTTCAATTTTATTTTTCAAGGTACTCTGGGAGACAAGAGATTATCTGTGACCGTAAATAAATAAATATCTACAATGTGTTCAAAAACTATTCTTAACATTCTGATAATACAACCTACGGCACATGAAAAAATCAGTTTTTCCTAAGTATTGTTTTTATTATATTGTTTTGATAAACGAAAAACTTTTTTTTAAAATGTTTTTCGTAAAAAAAAATCCTAGAAATCTTCTATTGGGAATTAGGTAAAGTTGTCGAAAGTAGAAATCCTTCATTCTCGTTATTTCAAGAACGTCAAGACTATTGGAAGTTAGTAGTCAAGTAATTCTTATAATAAAAGACTAATTAGTTTTCTCTTTTTTTCTTCAAATGAAAATCAGATATAAATGACAAAAAGTTGCGTTCCAAAATATCGCACTTACAAAAATGCATAATTTAAAAATATATTTAATATTTTTTTGTAGAAACAACTTACTGATTTAAACCTCAAATTGTAATATTTAATCATTGATGATAATATTAACAAATCTCAAACGAAACTTGCTATCTTCTAAGCTTTTCTAATTTTTCTGTTTTACATTTTTCATTCAA
The DNA here is from genome assembly GCA_026573805.1 of Hesperophylax magnus. Classification (NCBI taxonomy): domain Eukaryota; kingdom Metazoa; phylum Arthropoda; class Insecta; order Trichoptera; family Limnephilidae; genus Hesperophylax; species Hesperophylax magnus. The sequence goes on from JAIUSX010000026.1 coordinate 571,208, forward strand.
CAATCGTTAATATTTACTTCAATGGCTAAAAATATATTAAAAATGGAAATTTTTTGGTAACTTTCAATGTAGTGTAAGTGCGTTATCTGTATATGTAATTGTATCATTTTAATATATTTTCAAGACCTACCAAGAAGCAATTAATGTTATCACGATCCTCATAACATACAAGTCCATACCGAAATACATCCCCCATCAATAAAAAAGAACATTTCAGATCGAATAAATGCATTTCATATATCGAAGGACGCTGAAGCGTGGAAAATCGCGAACCCTCCTCCCCCAAATATAAACATAACTACCACTTTCCATTTTTCACCCCTTCGGGAAGCCATTCACTCCAGAATGACTGGTGACGATCTGTTTTTATTGCCCCCGCTGGTTTCTGCTGCTCTGGGGTTTGGGGTCGCAATAACTCACTGGGCAATGATAACAATGAACCTCTTCCGAATGGCCAATTTCAAACGCTTTTCGACATTGGATTATGTAACCGTTAAGTATTCAGTTTAAAAGTATTGGTATATAAACGTATTTACTTGTAATCATTGTTGTTTCACCAATAACTGTCCCCGGGACCGCCTTGAAATATTGTCGTGCGTGACGTCATAGCCGTCTTCCGCGCGAATCGTTTTGCCAGTAATTACAATACTTACTAAATCAAATGATTTGTTTAATGAAACTAAAAAATCTGTGAACATAATCAATTTCTAGAATATCTTAGAATTATTTCCATTTAAAAAAACAATACAATTTTAATTTTAAATTACCCCTTTTTAAGTGAAAAATAAACCGCCCCAGAAATGCATAATGTCAGTTAATCACGATTTGAACGAGAAATCTTTAAATATCCATTTTTTTTGTATTTCCTGGGCATTAACTATTTAAAAATTTCTAGACATTTGTTTCTTAAAATTTTTTAAACAAAAATACATTAATTTTCCAATGTAACAAATGTACATTGGAAAATAAAACTAAATATAACAATTTTTTTTTAAATATTCATTTTAACTTTCCTGAAATAGGTACATGACCATATTTGACCTTTTCATTATTTTTTTAAAACTCACTTTCAAAGTAGGCTCTGTATATATCTAAAATATTACAGTAACGTTGGCGTGTCACCTTGGGACCAGAGGGGAATTTCCGAGGTTAGCAAAGGGAAGGTTAAACAAATTTCCCTTCAGAGAGATGTCAACTTTGACAATATTAGGTACCTACTTACTTTACCAACTCTCATTTCTGTCCAAATATATATTTATTAAATATATTGAATTTAGTTATTTCATCATAAGGTCCATGTGACTTCATTCCACCCGGTTTCGGTACCGCTTCTAACGCGGTTTCGGTTCCAGACAATTGTTTTGTCGTTTCTAAATGGCGGATCGCGATACAACCGGAATACGTCACGCTCTGGATGGCGTATCACGTTTGGAAACTTGCTAGCCCAGTGTGAGTGTGAGAATGATTCCCACAGTTGATAGGTGATACCATTTTTTTGACACACGCGTAAAAAACCTTTTTATTGCTTGTGAACTCAAGACCTTGAAATTAAAGTATTATGTTATTTCAAATTCAAAGTAAACAGATACCTACTAATTACATTATGAAATTCATGTTATAGTAACACTAACGGATATAAGTTTAAGACATTACCCATAGATGGCACATAGCTGTCGATAATGCAGAAATTTACTATTAAATATTATTAATACTATTATTAACTCAAGGTATAGCCTAGAACCATTCCTACCGCCTGCTAATAATAATTGATGCTGATTGTTTTCCTTCACAAATAAAGTCCAAATTATTTTGTTGAACCCGAAGTTTTATTTATTTAAAGAGTTTGTGAGACAAACCCGGAGTTACAAATATATTTAATTTAAAATTGAGGAAAGTAAAAATAAATTCACACACAAAATTACAAAATGGATTAAAGAACAAAAAAGACAATATTACCAAAATTTCATAGCATAAAATAAAAATAAAACCTACACGTAACACACAAAACCAATATAAACACACATCACTCACAAACACACAAGACTATTTTTTAATTTTAAATATATTATAATGTATTTATAATTTTAAATGTATTATTTTCTCTTTAAATGTATTATGTAGATTATATTTTCATATTATAAAATGGAGGCCTCAGCACGGGCAAGCCACCCAGTGAGGCCTACATTACTGGAAAACTTAAAATGTAAGAAATATTGTACCAAATAAATAATAATAATAATAATAATAACCAATAAAAGAATATGTATGTACACGAATGAAATAGATTTATGAACGGTCCGCTAAAATATGGCCAGTGGACAGACCGCGCACGTTGCCTCAATAACGAGTTAATTTTTGAAGTGTTAAAGGCCATTCAGGTAAATTTAGCCTTACTTTAATTTCGTAAGTTTTAATCCACTCCACAAACAAATTCAAGAAAACGATCGACCAGCGTCATATAATGTTGTAGTTTTTTTGTCCAATTGATAGGTGATTTTTACACTGAAAAAGGGAAATCCCAGCTGCGTTTATTTCCTAAAATCACGTATGTACGATCGTAAAACTAACGAAAATAAATATTTTCTCGGTCAACCTTTAAGCCCCCGCACAACCAATTTCTACCGATTTGTAAAAAGTTTCTTGTTAATTTTTTAAGTTTTTATGTTCCATTAAAATGTATGTTTTTTTAAGATGATATCTATTTATGCCGAAACGTTAATTATATGAAATTCCCACGATAGAAAGAAAATCGCAAAGTAGGCTAAAAAATTACAACAAGTGTTGTTCTGTTATTTAATATTTTATAGGCATGAAATAATTCACAGTGTGTCTTTAATTGCAACTAAAGCATTTGTGGAGAGTTTTTTGCTCTATTTCAAACGAGTCCTATTATATTAAATATTTTCACCGTTTCAACATTAACGTGCTCCCTCTAACGTTCATATTTCCCTTTCAAACCATCTTTGACCGCTTACTACGGGGCCTTAAGTTTTATGGTTAATTTATTGTGCAGTTTTCTCCTAAAATAATTTAATATAATGGAGTAGAAAGCCATGATACGATCGAGATAAACAAATGCTTAAGTTGGATAAAAACGCAAAGATTCGAAATAGCAGGGTAGCAGATTGGTTAGAAGCCGAGTGACCCAAATGGACGGGTTCAATACCCTGCTAGTTATATCCACCATCTTTGAACAAGAAAAAAAATCTGCTTATAATAATAGAAATAGGGGTAATGAGTTTTTTTAAATGTTAATACCGAACAAGCTCCGTCTGTAGCCGGTGAGACTATTTGCATCCCCAATCGGGGTACGTTGTGTGGTTGAATGTAATGGAGTGAGAAAGGGTATGGGGTAGATGAATGAGGGGGAGAACCTGGCAATCAGATCCGGTCACCAAACACGACTAAAGCCATTTCAAGCAACGTTTTAGTTCTCAATGGAGATCTTACACCAGTGCGATACTGAAAGTATATTACACTCAATTAATTTTTATTTCGAAGATAATGTTTTATATTCAAAGTGTTATCAACGACAGTAAAATTAAATTATTAACCTTTAGTCAATTTAAAATACTTATTACATTACGTTTTCAGTATATATTTTAACAGTATTACTTATCAAAGATTATTGATCTCAAAAAAATAACCATGGAGATTTTTTTCATTGACATTTATGTTTTTGTATTTTTTGCTATCTTTTTTTATCAGTCTTCTTATAGTACTTATTACATAAAGTTTTCAATGTCTTTTAAAAATATTAATATTACCAAAGATTATTGAAATAATTTATTTATCTCCAATAACTAAAGCGAAGAGTCCTGTCAGTGACAGTTACGTTTTTATATATATTTTTAGTCTTCTTAAAATACTTTCATGTTTTATTTATTTATTTCACGCCTATTAAGGCTTTTACATATATTATTTATATCTTTTTACAATATTACTAATACCAAAGTTAATGAAAAGTGCTCTTAAATATTTTTAAAATAGTATACTAATAACAAAGATAATTGATACAAAATAATAAACAAAATGTAAGTAAATTTTGGCATTATTCTAATTTAATATCTATTCTATTCCGCAATCGATTCCGGATTTGCATATCCTAAACGCGATGCATGAATGTGAATGATGTAAGGAGTGGTACCAAGAAAATCAATATGTAACGCCGCAAGCCTACGCACGACGGAAGTGAAACTTTTAGTATTCTTCTCTCTCTCTTTTCATTTCATTCTGTCTTTTTTCTCACTTCTATCTCGTCACTACTCATTTTTGACACTAAAACTCTGTTCCAAATCGAATAAACCACAATCAATTACGTATTTCACTCGTATTACACTCACCGCGCAGTACACGAAGCAAGCAGCTGATGCCTGGCGTGGCGTCGTTGGCTAGAGAGAGAGGAAAAGAGAGAAGAGAGAGAGATAACGTTCGTCAGTGGCTCCCTCACCTCAGTAAGCGACTACGGTGAGAGAGCGACAGTGAACGGTGAGCGGTGGTGGGGGTGCCGTACCCCCAGCACCAAATGATCACGGTTTTTCGTGACGGTCATGAGTCAGTTTTACTCTAGTAAAGAAGTTTCACTTCAAAAAGAGAAGTCGTTTTACGTCTTTATTGGACATTTTCAGCTATCTTTTTAGAACCCTTTGCATTACTAACTTACTAAAAAAAACATGCTTTCTTGCCAACGAAAAGAAATAATAAACATTTGTTTCATCGTAGAATTACGATAATAAAAGTCTATTTCTATTTTCGCAGATAGGATTAATAATAAAGAATAATATCGCAAGTTTTTCATGCTTGGCCGGTGGAAAGGTCATGAGCCTATCCTAACTTTGTTTTTCTTAGGGAGAGATACAATCGATGTATTACTCATAGGACATTCCCTTTTGCTATCTTTATACTCAGAACAATGAAAGGTCTGGGAGAGAATCTGATATCGAAGTCCCTGCCAAATAATATCTCAGGGAATCGATCTGTTGTGACCTTTGTTGTTTACTGTGTGTTTATGTAAGGTGACCAGATTTTCGAAGGGAAAAAAAGACCCCATCGCTTTGAAAGTAAATGTGGCCGATATTTTTTTTAGAGATCAAATCTTTTGTTTTTGTTTGTTCAAGTTACGAATTTGTTTTTTTTTTGAGTATCTTCACTTTTTTTTTTACATTGGAAAGCGTTTATTTTTATATGCTAATTTTTACCATCATCTGAGTGTTCCAATATTCAAATTAAGGTTATGTAATAAATATATTCGTGTACCAAGTAGATTTTAACCATCATCATAGTGTTCCAATATTCAAATTAAGTTTATGTAATAAATTTATTTGTTTACCAAGTAGATTTTTACCATCATCACAGTGTTCCAATATTCAAATAAAGGTTTTGTATTAATATATTGGTTTATCAAGTAGTAGATACTCACAGAATCGTTTTAGTGAAAGACCCGAAATCTGAATAAATATAAAAATATTATTAAGTGTGCGAAATCATATAATGCCCTATAAAATCAAATAAAATATTATAGATACTAGTATTATGTAATTAAAACTAAAATCAAAATACGGCGGAGATAAAAAAATTATAATGACAATGTAAAGACAGCATCATAATCAATCAAATAATTTAAACTCCTACAGCCTCCTCAGATCAAGAAAACAGAGTGAGGATGATAAAATTGTGACATTACTATTATAACATATTCTTTAAAAATAGTTATTTATTAACTCTTTTTATTCGCCCATTGTGAATTTGCATTTGGTACATTGAATTTTGCTAAAATAATGATTATAAACAATGGTTGCAAAATATATTTTCTTTTATTACAGTGGTTTACATTTGGATAAAATTAAAAAAATAATAATATTTAGTTATAAAAAAATATATTGAAGTATGTTATACACAATATATAGTATACTGTTATTACGACTTCAGTCATAATCATGTACAAACTTAGCAAAAACTAATGAAAAAAATAAAAATTACGTAAGAAAGACAATCGGCTAGGTCTGCAAAGTGGGCGGTGATGTAATAAGCCATCTATACAACGGTTCTATTGAAGTGCATTCGTTGATTAACGGTGACGGCCCATCTAATTAACAACAGATATTAAATAGATCTTAAGTATTTATCACCCAACTAATGTTCGCGCTAGATTGTATATTTGAAAAATAGCTACAAAAATTCTCTGGGCGTCAAGTATAATACAAAGGGGAACGGTAATCAGTGGCGTTGCGACCAGTTTCCCGACCTCCGGTAAATATTTATAATTTGTTGAAGATTCAAAGATCTACGTTCGATAAATAAAAGATTAAGGAACTATGAATTAACTTAATTTACTAGAGCGCGATTGAAAATGAAACCAAAATTATGATATAAAATTAAATTAAATTTTTTTTTCTAGAATTATTTTGCTCAAAAGGGAGATATTTTTAAAAATTTCTTCGTTTTTACGCCCAGCCGAGCTTTTACACGAATTTTAAAAACAGAATATACTGTTAGGTTCGTGGAGTTGAGGGGCCCCCTGTGAGGCGGGGGTGTACAGTGCCGGCGATTAGCTCTGTGGGTCGGCAAGATGGACTACTATTTCTGGACCTACCTTTTGCTAGAATGGGTTCACGTCACATTCTGAAGTTAATATTACAACACGACACATCAGGGGAAAAATAGGTTAATAGCGAACTTACGTGCATTTTGAGCATTGCGTTGGTTGCAATTTCGGCAATCCCTCGAGTCGGCCAAGCAGGTAAAAATGGTCTACCTGTCGTCTGGTATTGGCTACATCCTTGGTTTATTCAAATAAGATTCATATCTTATTCAAATGGGGCGGCCGCGATGCTGCGGGAGACTCCGGCACAACAATTGACGTGCCCAGCTCTAAGAGCGTTGTCATTGTTCCGCGGGTCACGGGTCACGGCTGCGGCCTAGTTTGTGCCGCGTTCCAGCGCGACTACGTATTTGCGGTGCGTGTTGGAACCAAAAACTGGTAGGGTTTTCTCCGGCATTTTTGGAGTCCGTAACCATGGCTTATTTGCGTTACGTAACAATACCTAGTGAGCTATCGAAAGTTATACATAATTTTGTTAAAGCATGATATAACAGTAAACTGAATATGAGACAAGATTAGTAAAACGTGTAACAGTAACACGACATAATATAAAAACTAGAACAATACTACATATAATGGGAGTGAACTAAGCAAGGCCTTGCTAATTCTTATGTTGTAAATATAGTATTTTCGCACTTTTGATTTGTGAAAGCTACTGATAATAATTGCATGTAGGTACTCATAATTGCACGTAAGACGTTTTTGCGCTGTACCGCGGTTAAATTCATCATTCTTCTCTAATTTGTAAATACTATCTACCTACGCTGTTTCATGTATAAACAGTAATTTTTAATAAAGATGTTAATAAGAAATTTTGTCATAAAATTTTTAATATTTTTTGTGTCCGTGGACCTCCCCAAGCAGCTGCCAATGTCGCCCTTGCCACCTCTACGCCACTGAGCACAGCCACAATTTCTAATAATATATCGCAAAACCAGCACAAAGACCAGCCTCCCAAAGTGACCAGTTACTTAATCTGTCAGGAGTGACAGATGGGATTGAGATATGGATCATGAAAAGGGTCTCGCTACTCGCTGTGTATCGGCGCTGCTTTGTCCTATGGTTTCTTCGGCGTGACGGACAAGGAAAATCCCCATTTAGCGGGTCCAGCGGCTGATCGAGGATCGAAGTGACATAAGCCGAAATAAATTAGTATTTGCTTCACCTTATTCGTATTTGGAGCGACAAGATTATTACGCTAGGAGAAAAGACTGATTGCGGGAATTAATATACTCTAACTCAGCGGTAATGTAAATATAACATTAGGACAATCATGTTCGCAAGTGAGATGGCTGTCAATAAAGCCTCTATGGATGCAAAATTATTTTGAAAAAGTCGATTTATTTTTGGGGATATTATCTAGAAACTTCTGGAAAATAATAATAAATATTTTTTTCAGCTGAACAGAGTGGTGATTTTGATACTCTGTCTGCCATATAAAAGCATACATAAAAATAAATTACATGATATTATGTTGAAAATATAAAAAAAATATATTTAGAATTTTTACCATGGTGGCTTGAGGGAAATCTCCATCTATGGTGTAAGGGCGCGACCTGCCACTGGGCGACGGCCTGGACAAGAGTGTTTCCAAGGCAGCTAACCCATGAACTCTCCCCATGTGAGATTCACTAATCTTCAGATGTATACTAGATTTACCACGTAGATTTTTTCTACATACTACGAGTATCAATATTATTTTTTCGCAATACCATTAGCTCTGTAGCTCATGATGGAAAAGACGTAGCAAGCTGAAAAGATTTGCATTGATCTGAAAATTCCAGATACAAAATTTGTCTACATTTTATGACGACGCCAGGTCACCGTTCGAGTGTTGTTGCTGAGACAAACAAACAGATTTGTTGTGTTACCAGTATCAATAAAATATGAACTGAACATTCTGAACAATCATTCACTAGTACAAACAAGATACAAACAAATTGTATGCGCTCCAAATTTGATCAACTTTTTTGTTGTTTACAGTTGCAAAGTTAAAACAGATTTATGAATTGGTATAGTATTGATTCTCCAATAAAATTCCAAGTATATTGTAGTGAGTTGCTAAATTTCTGCAATTCAATTCGATTTGTAAGCAAAATCCCTACAGGTAATAATAATAATAATAATAAACACTACAATACGAGTAATAATATTTAATAATCAATAGTTATAAATGAAAGTTCTTGATGATTTATCCATTGTAGATTGGTTGTGTAAATAATTTAAAACCAGGCAAACCTATTTTGGCTGAACAGTATAATTAAATTTGATTTTCTAGAATGTATTTATTTACGAAATACACGATTCATGAAAATTACAATGAATGCGCAAACGGTGCAAAATATTACGTTTCTAATTATAATAATTACAGTACAATAATAGAACAGACAATTTATCGTTTACATTCCATTTGAAAACATATAAATATAATATGTTACATTACATCATATCAGCAGGTATATTTTAACGTTCAACTTACTGTTTTTGCGATTTTGATGCTATTTTCTGTTGTCAGATTTGCCCAGAGAGAGACACATCACAGTAGAAACGTTGCTTGAAATGGCTTTAGCTGTGTTTTTTGATAAGATCTACAAAGCTAGTCGGTTTCTCACCTTTCTTTCATATATCCCCATCACAACCCAACTCCCTTCAGCTTTACATCATGACCCTATTGCGGATGCTATAGTCCTACCGGTTCCGAAAGTTTGGGACTCTTTTGTGGTATTCAAATGAATTTCTTCAACATAAAATATACGCTATTTCCTATAAGTGTAATAATTTTATATCCAGCCAAAAGCCACCGTATATACACGGTGTACAGAAACTCGTAGTATCAGCGGCAAACTAGTGAATCTACACCATGAAAAGAACACAAAAAAATTTCGCTCTGAGCATTTCAATTTTTTCAACTTTTTAAAAAATTTCTTCAGAAATTTAAGGGTTAACAGAAATTTTGGAGCCTAGTCTACGCTTCTATGCATTACATTCACCGCTTATATTAACCCACTAGCGGCCGATTTTCAACTTGAACTAAAAAATTCAAACTTCGGACTCGATTTACTCTAAAATGAAAACTCAAACAAAATTAAAATTAAAAATATTCAAATCAAGTAACAATTTTAATAACTCCAATATAAAGAAAAATAATATGGTACAGACAACTTAGAACCTGATTAACATTTAAAAAATTAATCACTTGCGTCATAATAAAATGAAAAAAAAATGAAGAAATAATATACTACATCGATATGAACCACCAATTTTATTTGCCTAATTCACGTATTCAAACAGCTGAATAATTCACTTAAAGATTCAGGTAACTGAAGAAAGCGCACCCATAAAGCATATCCCTCAGAGCGTTGATTTTATCCTCTATAAAACACAGAGTTAATAACCACACCATATCCGCAATAAATAATTCCCGGCCATTCCGGAACTGTGTTCGTGCCCAGGTTATAGCCAAATTTCCATACACATGTTCACGTGCCTCGGTTTTGTAGGCTGCAGCAAACCAAATATTGTGGAGGGATTTGATTGCAATAGGAATGGGGTGAAAATATTTGGCCAAAACAGCTGATATGAATAGCAAGTTGTAGGAATTTGGCTCACTTTGAGCTTTATTTCTGCGAATATACCGCAGTGTTTTGGCACTGAGGAAAAACTGATTTGGGTCGGTACTTCTAGAAACATATACGTTGGATTGGTACCTATTGAATAAGTTAAATTATTTTAATAGAGTGTGAACAGTTCGTAACCAGACGCATGGTTAGTAAATATTGTAGATGTCGATGCTTGAACTTTTGCTTCTTTAGTAAAGAACTAAGGCTTTGAATTTCAACGGGAATATAACATACTTCCCTTATAAGTTAAAAAAATTAAATTTTTTGATAATCGATTTGAAAAAGAAATTACATGAAATTCCTTAAAAAAAAACACATCTGATTCTGTTATTTATGATAAAGATGTGATTTTTTTACAGTGTTTCTTTAAATGCTACAATAAATTTGTGGATCATTATGTATGCTTAATATTTTAAATGGCTTGTTCCATAAACAACTTCGATGTACTTTGTTTATTGTGTACATTTCCTCGTTTCTCAGGGTAATACATTTTTTCCCTTGAAATAAAATAAATATATTTGTACTGATATATTTATCTTTTTATACTTTTACTGCGTAAACAATTTTTTTCTCTCAAAGTTTGTCAAATTTTTGTTGTTGTAAAAAATGTTTATTTTCCTACCATAGGCTGCTAAGGGATTATACATATTTTTTAAACTTTTATTTACCTATTCACATTCTAACTTGATTTTTCTTTTTTACGTTAACTCCATAAAAGAGGCCTTGAGAAGAATAATCTTCCTCAGGGCTTGTGTCACATTTGGGGGCGCTGTGTGGAGTTTCTTTTAGAGGAGGGGAAGGAGTGAATATGGGTCTTGCAGAAACCCATGTTTTAGGAGGAAAGAAACACAGGGGTCGGTAAATCTTTCCACAGCTGAGATAAAGAAAGAGTCGTAGAAATGACCCGTTCCTCAACGCAACCTTGACGCAAGTTCCTCGGAGTATCTTCCATTAAAATACTGGTACAACAAGGACAGCATTCCCACCATGGCGCATGTGCTATAAAGACTGCAATTCGTTTTTTAAGATGATTTAATCACTAGAAATTGCGGTTAGTAATATATTAAATTAGGCCCATAAAAAATTGTCTAATCACAAGTTTTTTGGCGTTAATATTGTTTCAAGTTTGAGCGGTTCTTAGCATCTCTCATTCATATAAACCCGACGATTCTTGATCTCTTTAAATTATTTTTAAATCGCCAACCCAGCCCAGTTTTATTAACATTAATTGCTGACGCGGCGCGGTTGAACATATAACAACAATTAAAAAGTACGTAAGTATTATGGATACAAAACGATTTAAAAAGTAGACAAAAGGAGACAGAATAGCAGTAGACGGGGTAAACATGTAAAGGTATCCTAACCAGAATTGAGTCGAACTCTGTTCTAACACAGACGTAATTTTTGTATACAGAATGTTTAAAATTGTTTATTGTATACAGGTGATTAAAATTATTTATTCGACTTAATAACAATGATAACGAAAAAAGCTATTTTTTATATAATAAAAATACCACACTGTAAAAATATACGCAAAATAAATGTATATTAGTGATTGACTCAGAAAATCAATTCTGTGGGGAACTTACCTTTAAATTTTCTCAGTAGATTAGATTAGTTGATCAGATTGGAGAATTTTCTAAGAAATCGGTTTTTACCTAAAATATTAATACATTAATTAAAACTTCATAAAAATAAAATCCCAGAAATAAGTTGTCTCAATGTGTCATGACCACATTTTGATATTGCCTTTAACGCCGAAACTGCTGCCACAATAATAAAAAACACTTTAAATTTTGTTTTTAAAAAATAGTTCATTTTATACGAATTAAACACAATGACAATACACTGTAAAAACCTTTCGAATATTCATATTTTAAGGCGTATTAACCAGCGGCCGCGAATTCGAATTTGGTCAAAAGACGGTCTGGCGATCGGACGTTTTTTTAGAACGAGACAGAAATACCATATTCATTCCACTGCCAGCCGTACACTCCGCACGGCGGCCGAAACCTACAGCATGGTTCCGATGAAATAACAATTATTGTGTTTGAATTTTCGGTTGTAGCTTTCTTCCTAATGAGTAGTTACATACATATTTGTAAATTATACGTCGGAGTGCGTAAACATAAATAAATACAAATGCAGTGCGTTGACATAGTAGGTACAAAATAGGTAGGTATTTGAATAAACATTTTTTTTTAATTTTTCAAATATTTTTGTTCACTTGTTTTTTTTAAATTTTAGTTTACATAGGTTTTAAAAAAGTGTTTAACATTAAGTTTGATTGTAAAAAATCTCTCGTTTTACATATTTATCCGTTTGTACGATAGGTATTACCAGTAAGTTTTATTTCTAATACTTAAAGTAAGTATGTCAAAATAACCTCGTTTTTTTTCTCCTAAAACAAGAAGCTCAATTCACAATATGACATTATGAAACTGACAAAAAGTAACACTAAAAATATTAAATATGTTGAATTATACCTATGTAATAGGGAGTTGGACAATGGAATAGAAATTATTCACCGTAATATACCATACATTTCCCGACACCATGTATACAAGGGTATGGTTTTGTGCGTGTAACTCGCGTAATGCCGGGAATTATTGATATTTTATAATTACCGCGATATTCACGGTTTCAGTCACCGTAATTTCACCACGAGTTTCCCGACACCGTGTACACGTGGTAATGTTGCATGCGCGTAAATCGCGCAAAACCGGGTAGTAAATGCTTGTTTATAATTACCGCGGTAATTAGAGTTGAATCGGTCACAGTAATATACTACGCGTTTCCCGATACCATGTATACAAGGGTATGGTTTTGTGCGTGTAACTCGCGTAACGCCGGGAATAATTGCTAGTTTATAAATACCCCGATATTGACGGTTTCGGTCACCATAATATCCATGATTCACAATATATTGTAGGTATTACCTATTTACATAACAAAATAATAATAATATTAATGTAAATTACACATACGGCTTTGACGGCCGGCGTGGTCTAGTGGTATACGCTTTTGACTACAGATCCGAAGGTCGCGGGTTCGAACCCGGCGTGCGCAAATAAATTTTATTTGATTAATTTGTGTTATTATTTCACAATTAATTAATTTAAAATAATATATTATAGTATATTTGCGGCACGTTCCAGAGTGGAAGATACTCTCAGTATCGCCCTGGTGTAAGACCACCATTCAAAATTGAAACGTTGCTTGAAATGGCTTTAGCCGTGTTTGGTGACCAGATCTGAATAGCCAGGTACTTCCCCACCTTCCTCTTCCCCATCTCCCTCCCCTCCCCAATACCCTCAGCCTCACAACATACCCCAATTGGGGATGCCATAGTCTCACTGGCTCCAGACGGGAGCAGTTGGGACTCTTGTGCGGTATTACTGTAAAAAAAAAAAAAAAAAATACCGACGGAATTTTAGAGACAATATTTGCTTCAGAATCACAATCATTCGTTGGTAGTTGATTATTTTCCCTGAAAATTAAACAACACAAAATTATCGCTAAATGTTATAAAAATATATGCGTATTCTGACTGATTCGTTTGAACGACCCTGTAGCATATAGAGTACGTACAATGTACAAGGATAATTAAATATGACTAACCCTTTTTTTTTCTACAAATATTTCTCCCATGTACGTTTTTGATGACGAAATTTTTGTTTTCTTATAAAACTTTTGTCCGATAGTATTTTTCTACCCATTTTTAAACGAGGAATTTCGTCAAAATGTTATTTACTAGACCGGCACGAACCAAACGACCATTCACCGCCCTGTCGCAGCGGATACTGACGAAATTTCGGCTTGCGCCGTGGCAATCAGAAGCGACGAACAAACAAAAAACGCTAATCGAAATTAATTACTATTATATACTTTAAGAATATATTTCTTGGTCATAAATTATTATTAATGTTTCAATAATATCATAGTAAATTATTTTTGTAAAAAAATCTCAACTATACCAATTTGTAAGGTCATAAATAAATAGTCAAATTGAGGGATTTTCGTCACAAAACGCGTCCTCGGATTTATTTATTAGTAATTTTATTTGAAATAAAAACAAAATTCTTATACATATATATGATAGATAATTTATTGATTGTTTATACTGTATTATTATATGATTTGAAATATTTGTTGTATGATACAACTTCGCCTTTGAAAATGCAACAAATCTGCATATCGTCCAACGGTAACACTTTATTATGGTATGAAAATAATATCATTTTCCAAAATTTTACAACTTACTTTACAAGATAAAATAACGATCTTTCGAAACCAATTTGTGTTTTTTTCTAGAAAAGTGTCCATACGTCTAAAAGTGACCTCAAAAATGCCAAATTTCAGGTCAAGTCTACCTATTTCGCCTTAAGAAGTATTCACTTGATGCCCTCGTTCTTTCTCGTTAATGACATTAATTAGTAGACGTATAGAAAGAAAAAATGATGTTTCTCTGAAAATTAAGTAACGTCATGATGTAACAATGATTTGACTAAATTATTTACCCAATATACCACTTTAATAATCCTCATTTCACAATTATTAAATTAATAATATTTCGTTTGGGTTGCCCAGTTCTACCGCATTATCTTAATAATAACATTATTCAAACAAGGGAAAATCCTCCACCCGGGTAGCAGAAAGCTAATTAGGATATCGGTGTATTATCGCACCGCACTCTGTCAGATGAAGTTCTGCGGGTACCTAGAAGCTTTACCCATATGCGGCCATGTGCTCCTGGCAACGATAGCAACAGTTTGAACGAAACTTTACCGTTATTTCGGATACAATGCTGGAAAATCGTGAAATTTATTCGTTTCCTACGAAGATTTTCGTCGTGATAATCGAAAGAATTTGATTTTAAGCGATATTATTTATGTTTAGTCTTTATGTTTTTTTACAATAATTCATTTCATTAATTCCACAATTCAAAAATAAATTAAAATTAATTCAAAATCAAACCGTGATTATGTTTTTTTCGCCAAAAATCTTAAAATTTTTCATAAATTTAAGTCTGTTTCCGATCATTAACTACTTCAAAATGATGTTGTCACACTTAATAACAGGTGTACTTCACTTGAAATAGAATTAGAAAGGATTTTTCCTATATTATAAATGATTCTATTATTTGAAAAACCTTTTCCGTAAGAGATCTGGCAATCACTTTTGATTATATATTCGTATTTGATGCACAAATTAACGATACTAAATACAAATCACTTAAAATAATGAGATTAATTCACAGAATATGTAAGCCATTCAAAAGTCCTCAATTAATTTGAATCCTTTACAGTGCCTTAATTAGAAGTAAACATGAAAAAGGAAGCAATATGTGGAATCCACATAACTGTAAATATGAAAAAAATTGTAGAATCTGTAAAAAAATGCTAAGACTGTTATCTTTCAAATGTGGTCTACATTACCATCTTAGATCATACAACATACTTCTTGAATACTTCAAGTTAATGCACTTTAAATTAGAAGGGAATTGATTGACTTAATGTATTTATAGAAAATAATTCACGGCCATATTTATACTGCATCATGTCTTAGCAAAATTGAAATAATTGTTTCCAATTCCCATTGTTTCAGACGCCATAGCGTGTTTCCCCCGAATAAATTGAAATAATTGTTTCCAATTCCCATTGTTTCAGACGCCATAGCGTGTTTCACCAGAATTAATTGAAATAATTGTTTCCAATTCCCATTGTTTCAGACGCCATAGCGTGTTTCACCCGAATAAATTGAAATAATTGTTTAAAATTCCCATTGTTTCAGACGCCATAGAGTGTTTCACCCGAATAAATTGAAATACATGTTTCCAATTCCCATTGTTTCAGACGCCATAGAGTGTTTCACCCGAATAAATTACAAAGATTCAGAAAAAACGTTCTGCTGTGGCTGAATAAATGTTTCGCTGATTATATTATTTATCTGTGTCTCTATTTGTATATCTTTTGTCTCTTATTATTTTGAACTGTGTCATTTGAGTGATCTTTCGTATACTTTAAAATTATGTTTTTTTTATTCATTTTACTTTTTAATCTTTATTTAGATGTATGAAAATTAAAGTATCCTGTGTCTGAGTAGGTTTTTGTAATGGTTGTACCTATTTGTGTATTACCTGAGTTTTTATAACTGGATTGTTTTCACCTGCAAAAACCCAGTAAACATAAATGAATACACAAACTTCATACTAGTGGTTTTGTAAACAGTATTGAAGATGTCGCGTCCAAAAAGGATCTTTAAAATTTTTTGTTATTTAAAAAATCAACAACTAAATTTCCTCTGAAATCATAAGATTTATTTATTTGTAAGTGGGTACTTAAATACCCATCAATGGTTTCTCTGTCAGGATAAACGTATAAGGAAATATAAATATAGACAAACAAGCATAAACAAATAAGTATCTGTGACAAAAATATTAAATTAGTCAATATTATTAAAAAAAAACCGTATAAAAAAAAAATATATAAAAAAAAATTTATTATTAAACAAAAGGTGTAGGCTATTGCATTTAAGTATAAATGAAAACAACTTTGATGAATTAACACAAGAGAATCAAGGAGTAACTAAGATGACTAAATAATAATGAAAAAATAATTCGAATAAATTATTATCAATAGACGTATTAATGTTAATACAAATTTAATAGAGGGAGATATTTTAAAAAAGTGGTTACCAATAATTATTTTATTGACTGTTGACACTTTTTCTAATTTCAAAGGCATCCTATTGTAAACCCATTATATTTGCATGCTTAATTTTTAACACTTTATTCATATAAAAATAATGGTTAGTTTCCAAAGTGTGTTTGAGACATTCAGAATGATTATTATTGTTCAACAACCTGAGGTGCTCTTTAACTCCACTATTAAAATTTCAGGAAGTCTACATGTAAAAGTTACAATTTGGATAAAATTATTTATAGACCCCAATTTGGTGAATATATCATGTTGAATATTTTGATTAAATAGTGGTGTACAGAAAGTTATTCATTTTCATTTAATTATCATTTATATATATTTTGAAATTACATCATATTGAATATCCCAAATATTTCATTAAAGAATCTCAACCTTATTGAAGCAGTCCCATTGATCTTAATGTAACATATTAAACCAGAAAAAAATGCGGATGAATTCTACTCAGCATACCATTATGTTTATGCCTCCAATTTGCAATCGTTTCCGGAGTAAAAATAGGTTTCCTTTGCGATTTGCATGAACGCGTTTTGAGTTACCCACCTTCACAATGATATAGTACAGTGGTCGTCAAAATAAAAACCTGATTTAAATTAACTAATGAAATAAGGTTACTTTTTTCTTTTTTTTTAAGTGAACACCGCACAGAGTAACAACTGCCCGAATCCAGTGAAATTAAGGTATCCCGTATTGTGGAATTTTGTGAGGTGGAAGAAAGTGTAACGAGGAAGGAAATAGGAAAATGGAAGCATCAGGCTAATCTGATCTAATCAAAACACGTCGAAAACCATTTATCGAAATATTTCAGGTGATCTTAGGTTGAGGTAAAATATAAAGGATATGGAAGAAAAATATCTTGAAAAACTGGTCAATCTTCTACAGCTGAGCCTATTGATCACAAAAACGAGTCATAAAAGCAAGAATTAGTTGAAAAAAAAACAAATATTCTGTGGACAATATCCATTGACTTTGTCAAAAATAAATGGGTATTGCAAAAAAAAATTGATCATCTCTGCAGAACGCATGGGTAATTGGAAAATGCCTAATATACGTGAGGGAAGAAAATATTATTCAAATCGTTGGAAATTCAGCAGAGATTCGTATGGGCGGGCATGTGAGTTTTTCCAGACCGTTAACCCGCTCACTGCCTCTACTCTCTACCTCTCCGAGGCGGGGGCAATAAAACCTGGAGAAGGCATGACAAGTACCTGGGTAGGAGGAGCGTTGAGTAAGTACTGAAGAGTTACACAGATAGAACTGGGTTGTGGGCGTGTCCGTGTGTCCAAATTAAGCACAATTTTTCCGCACTTCGGTGAAGTTGATTTGAATATGTTTTCAAATCTACGACCTCCGTTGTCGACCGGTTACTATTCTTGGCTAAGAATCTAGAGGTTGCGAATGCAAATCCCGGCGTGCGCAGATACATTTTTTTCAATTAAAACGTGTATTAACGACACGTTCCAAAGTGGTATATAATGCTACGTATACATACGCAAGCCGAACTGCCGAGCTTAACCCCAACTTACGGGAAAGGAACGAGGCAAACGCAAATGGCGCGAAACGCCGCATGCAATTGCTTCGTTCTTTCCCCGTAA
Source organism: Hesperophylax magnus (assembly GCA_026573805.1). Taxonomy (NCBI): domain Eukaryota; kingdom Metazoa; phylum Arthropoda; class Insecta; order Trichoptera; family Limnephilidae; genus Hesperophylax; species Hesperophylax magnus. The sequence goes on from JAIUSX010000026.1 coordinate 589,743, forward strand.
TACCGTAGTGGCTCGTCGCGCGTTTCGGTTTGTAAATGATAACGTACTACTATACTATCAATATCCCTGGTGAAAGACGACCATCCAGTATCTAAATATTTCCTGGAATGACATTAGCCGTGTTTTGAAAACAGGTATTTCGCGACCTTCCTCTACCCCATCTCCTTCCCCTTCCCACTTCTTTCAATCTCACAACATGCCTCAATTGTGAACGCCATTAGCTCAATGGTTCCAGACGGTTAAAAGCAGTTGGGATGTGTTTTATTTCCCGGAATCTTAGATATCTCTTTAAATGAAACTCCAGGAATATACAAAACACTGTACTCTTATATTGTTGTAAATTATAACGAAACTGTGTAGACAGCAATAAGTCTGTATTAAATATATGATGGTAAGAACCTTTCTCTGCACATGACCTTGATGGGCAGTGGTATATATAAACCCGAAGTTATCTTTAATATCGGTAGCTTTGAATTAATGCTACTAGATCCATCTGTGTTTAGCACAGTTAACTAAAATATAAATTAAATAAAAAAATCGTAAATCTACAGGTGAAATCAGTTTCAAATCGGTATGGAGGGTACTTCTAGAGACTGTTTGTTCGGTATATTGCAGTATTTCAAGCGAATCGCCGTGTGTATTGTGCGAATATGAAAGTACGTCAATTTGTAATACCTTCTGCCGCGTGAGAGAAATTAATCTCGATGGAAAATGTTCTTGAAAGATTTTTTTCCAGCAAGATATTTTAGACATTGTCGGTGTGACTTCATAACTACGAATGTTGTTAATAAAAAAATGTGATATTTTTTTATATATATGTGACGAGCGGCGCGGATTTGATTTTTAACAAATCTAAAGTTCAATTCTGAGATTGATGAAATTTTGCACACTTAATCTTTAACAAGAGAAAGGTCCCTGCTCATTTAACAAAACACCTTTTTCCAAACCTTAAATCTGAATTTTGATACTTCTTGATGAAATTTTGCACACTTGACGTTCAAAATAAGAATCTTGTTTAAGAACTAGTAAGAGAATAAAAACCGAAAATACTTTGGACTGCATATTTTTTATTTTATTTTGCAGAGTACCTACCTTAATTGTAATATATCTGTGGCGTCGAGAAGAATCCAGATTAACTAATTAATAATAAACCGCTCGACCTACCGACCCTATACAAAACAAAGCAACCTACCTGCTTCAAGTATTTACTCGCCTACCGGCGACAATACGATCGCATACGATCTGGTACATTACGACAACTCGCCAGAAGGTTCGAGTCTACCGCCTATGCATAATTGCCGCGCCGTCGAAGATTCCCGAAACACCCAGACTGTGCGAGTGTCTTGGATTTAGTTGCAATTCATCTACCTACTGTTGCCACCGGCCGTACAGTATAAATAAGCCCGACGCAGCGAGCTGTCAGTCAGTCAGTCATCAATCTGCCGTCAGTGGACAAATGTCACGAGTGATAATCCGCGCACCTTTGCGCGAAGGCCAGTACACCCGGCTTCGCCCGTACAATCATGGACTCCATCAGGACATCATCTTAGCGCCTTGGCCACGTCCCTGGCCAGCGCTACACGGATTACAGCGCCCTGGTTCCAGCGTCTCTGACCAGCGCTTCATCCACGCATCATGACCACCACGAGGACACGCAGCATTGCAGCACACTTCACTGGTCAACGCAGCTCCCACTCAACCGGCTACAAGTTCCTCCCACTCTTCGGCCGTCCCGTCAGCACTGGAGTACTGATTCCCAAAATCGCCAGTGCCTGACAGTCATCGAGTCCCGGTCACCAGCGCCCGGCGTCGACTCACTGACCCGCGCTTGACCAGCCATCACAGCCAGCATCCGGTGAATACATCTGTCCTACGTCAACTCTCGTTACTGCTACTCTGACTCAATAAACACTGTGACCTTCACGATACGACTTTCATTATGTGCCTCTCACCTGATCCCCAAATATCTCAGTATATACATTTGTTATAACTTACCTGTAGGTATACGTCAGTATACCTACAGGTAAAGGTAAGGTAGTATACCTACAGTCACACATCTCTTCAACGTACATTATTTCTATTCACTTTACACGAGACAAAGAAAAACCTTTTCATCGAACCTTTTTTTAATGAAAAACATTGTAAATTATAAAGACACGATGTTAAGGGGCATACCTGAAAAAATTTAAGCATTATCCCTGGGCTCATTTGGAGTAAAAAATTTAGACGAAATTTTGCTCCCCGGTGATATTTTTTTCTTTGTTCAAAGTTTGTCAACTTACATATTTAATTTGTACAGGATTATTTATATATTTTATTTTAGCGATTAATTGAAGATTACAAAAGTCTGATTTATTATTGGTTACACACACATACATTTAAAAAAAATAATAATTTTCCGATTTTATGTCCGGGTTCAATCATCCCCACAGGAAAAACCAAACCCTTCCACACACTTTTCCACAAATGATCATCTAGTCAATCCACATTATGAAAGTACATTATATAAGCATATTAAATACAAAACAATACAAGAACAACACGTCAAATCACCAAAGATCAAATGGGAAAATAATTCACCGACTCCAGATATTTTCATATCAGAGGGTTCGGCTCGGTAGAACTTCTATTTGGACCTATAAATCCCCCAATATAAATATTAACAAAATCCTTCGTAATCCTACATGTATTTAAAATAACTGATTGTTTTATTTGATTTTATTAATTTTTTTACTATTTATTGCATTTTTTTATTAATATGGCTCCTACAATGGTGCAGAATTTATGATTTCCGGCAGGGCCGGGATAATATTGTATTCCTTTGTACAGTAAACGATTTGTGTACTGGTATTGGGTACTATTTTGGAAGCCTAATTTCAACGCACTTTCTTGTATTATGTTTGTGATTATCCTCGTTGTATATAATTTAATTAGAAAAGGGTTTTATAAATTATTTTATACATTAATATCATCGTTTTCAAGGTCAGCTAATTTAGTTATTTTGACATTTTAGTGACTTATGAAAATCTATTTCGTCTAAGTATTAATCTCATTGCTCTGTTTTGGGGAATTTTAAAATTATCTTGTTATCTGCCATTACATAAGAAAATAATTATTACCTATATGTGTGCATCCAAACAACCTTAGTTACATCTTACTACTTCCCATGAAAGACAAAAGTACCCGTTTTTGCATTTAATCGATTATTATTAACATTTAAAAAAATATTCAAATATGTTATTAGTATTTACATAAATAAATTATTGAAGAGAAACATAATACTAATAAATCTAAACAAAATATGAAACAGAACAAGACACAGAAAAATAAAATAAAAATTCCTAAATAAATTAAATTTGATAAATATTTTTTACCGCCCAAACAATACACGTCTAAAAAGTATAAAACCCACGCGATGATGCGCTATTTTTTTGCTACAATAAAAGTTGAAACATACAGAAATGCAAAGATTGGCGGTGATTTCGCGAATTTGATAGCATTGGAGATACTATTGACGTTTTCTGATTCTTCCCTTATATTAGAAAACCTGACCATATTTCCACCGTTGATGGTTTATTGATGCCGTCAATCGTATTTCAGGGTTCATATTTGTAGTGATATGACAGTATCTTATGGAAGGAACAATCAGAAAAATTATTAAGATTTCTTAAAAAATATTACTAAAATAACGTGCTTTGTAATTAATTGATAGTGGTCTGTGAAAAATATTTATTGTTCCGTGATTTTTTTTTTAAGCAATTATTTTCTTTTAAAGTGGTAGATAAACCTTGGAGGAATTTTATTTTTCACCGATATATTTAATATCCTCTAGAAGAAATCAGTGAACTTTATCAGAGCACTCTTGTTTCCCCGATTCGGGAAGGCGAACCTTCTTCTTAATACCTCTCAAAATGTAAATAGGTTACCGATACTTTATTTTCATAGAAAAACTTATTGAATTTATCCAGGTAATAGCCAAAATTTCAAATTAAAAGCGTGGTCCTTAAAGACTTACGTTAATTTACACCCCAGTTTCAATTTCTCTAAAATTATTACAAAGGTTTTTTTGTGGAAATCCAATGTTTTATTGTAGAAACATAATACTTTTTTATTAATTGGTTTTAAGAACAATCTTTTTAGGTGAAGCGTTCCATGTTGACATCAAAAAGTGAAACAATTTCGAAAGTATTTTAATTTTAAATACCTAATTTTTTGTGTATTATATTTTTAAGCGTGATGATATCATTACGCCCGGATAGCAAAAGGTTCCAAGTTCAAATACCAGTTGAATTTTTTTTACAATACACATACATAATCTACTCACCTGTTGTCAATCTTTTTAACATTATTTATTAATTTTGATGAAAAAGGTATGTTTTTTGAAAATTATTAGATATTGAAAGAGAGAGGCAGTACTTCTCAAGCCAAGGACTACGCCATAAGGAGTCATGTGGGGTTTAGTAGGGGGCTCCCACTAAACCAGTAATAATTTTTCAAATTTACCTAAACGATTTAGACAATTCTTTAACCATTTAGACAATTTTATCATATTGGAATAGTAACTTAGTTAAAAATAAAGCTATTATATAGAAGCATGCTGAAAAATATTTTTAGGTAAACATGTTTTACGTTAATCTCTGGAACTATACTTAATACATCTACTTTGAAAGAAACTTGTGAGAGTGAGTGAATTTTTTTTAATGCTCCGAAAACTTCGGCCTATCAGAACGCGTCAATCAACATTGCGACTCAACTGCTTAAAGATTCTGCATTGACCATCGACATTTTCAAAGAAACTTACAGAAAGTTTTAACAACTATCTTGTAACGCACGTACATGTACCTCAAATTTGTAATCTTTTCTGTAACCTTGGTGTTAGCCGTTTTATGGAGAACATGAAGAAATAACGAAATATTCTTGTGTTGTGGTAGATGAAATTGCAATTTGAGTGAAGTATAGGAAGTAAGCCCTAAACTAAACATTATTTTAGAAACTTCACAACATGCAAATGTGTAAATAGTGTAAAAAACTTTAGTATCAAAAACGCAATTTAAAAAAGAGATAGAATCCATTTGGTGTAATCATGGGCTGACATCTCAGCTACTTTAATATTTATTATTCTATCGGCGGCGTAGTTCGTGCGCCATTTGGAGGAGGCTGCGTTATTCCCCCGAATATGGCGAATGTTCCCCAGCATTCTCGGATATTCCTGTGTCGGGACGCCCGCGCCCCCCGCGAGAGGCGCCGGCCGTGTATCGACGCCATCCACTTTTTCATTTCATGCTTGTCAACACATGTCACATGTTGGTTCGGCTCACCCTCCCCGTGCGGGTACTCTGGAGTATCCCTTCCGTCTCCCGGACCTCGGTCCCCCCGGTCCCCCTCATGGCCACCTCAAACCCCCCTAGCCATCAAGCTGCCAGAGGTATATGTGGCCATCCGAGCATCCTGACAACTAAGATGATCTAACTGTAAGAATCAGTCGCCTATTTCATTTACACCCGAATACATCAGTCATTTACATCTAAATCGTAACATTTTATAAATTATTGTTAAAACTAGTGAGAATATTCATACCACGTCAGCTAAACTAGTGTGAATAGTCATATCACGTCAACTAGAGAAGTGAGAATAGTCATATCACGTCAACTAAACTAGTGTGAATAGTCATATCACGTCAACTAGACAAGTGAGAATAGTCAACTAAACTAGTGTGAATAGTCATATCACGTCAACTAAACTAGTGTGAATAGTCATATCACGTCAACTAAACTAGTGAGAATAGTCAGATTACGTCAACAAATATTACTATTAGTGTGATCATAATTAATTAAGGATTACGAATATTGTTACAAAAATCAGAGATAATAAATGACACAAATGTGAAAATTTCAGTAGAAATCGGGGAGGCCCGTGGAAGACACGGCACAATCAAGTGAACCAGATAATTGAGTCGGGCCATGTCAAGAGTCAGAGAGAGAGAGAGTATGTTTGAGACGATGTATATGTTTGTATATGAGGAAAGGAGTGTGTGACCAAGACCAACTTTTTTTAAGGTCTGTTCTCTCTGTCTGGAAATGGCGTGATAGTTAGTTAATCCTCAAAATTGAAGGAATCATGGAAAAACATTATTTCATAATACATGTACTATGTATTTAAATCCGAGGTGGTTTCTTCGGATCATTATTTTCAATGACGCACAGTCCAAATGAACTAAGACAAAACCTAAACCTGGTACTACTGAACAGATTATCCGAATAAGTGTGATTTAAAATGATTTTAAATAAATCCGAAGTTGCCAAATACTAAGAAAAGTCTAAGAAACTTAAAACAAAACATTTTTTATTCACTACTTATGTAATGATTTTTTTTAAGGCTCCGTTATAAGAGCTCAAAAAGAAGAAGAAGAAGAATTGAAAGGTGTTTTGAAAGGGAGATATGTAAACATGGGAGAGGTAGTGCGTTAAAAAAAATAAACTCATACAATTAATTGGCGTAAGCGACTGTCGTGAATTTTTTAAATAAAGCACAACTTATTTAAAATAAATTTAAATAAAATACGATTTTTTTCCATAAGAGGAATTTTATATTATTACTTTTTCAATTCAGCATCTGAATAGATATTATAATAAAAAAATAAGAAATATGATTTTATTGGCTTACAAACTTTAAGAACAAGTTGTTTCACAGAATTTTATAAATTCATAAAATTTCAAAGTTAATATTCAAGTTCCATGAAAGTCCTATTCAAGTTATTTTATTATCAAATTACTGTGAATACGGCTAATGATGAAATAATAACAGAATAGAACTGTCAACTTCAACTTTGAAATCGAACGAATTGTTCAAATTTTATGAAACAACCCATCTTCAGTGGTTAGGGGAAGTATGTTATATTTCGGAATACGGGGTCTTAACGCATAAGCCATCCGTATTCCAGGGTAGTAATGTGGCTTAAAATGGCCCTCATTTCACACATCCTCGATTTAGTTTCTGAAGATTTGAAGACACCCACCACCCCTTGCGCTCCCGGTCTAACCGCTTGTATAAAGTTAGCCCGGAATACTGTACTGTACACTGTAGTACATTTCACCCTCTGCGAGCATCTGATCGCCTGTTACTGATGCCTGGAATGAGATCATGTTTATATTAATTTTTCTAAGTCAGAAACTGAATTTATGGAAAGGATAGCCAACTTTAAAGGATACTGATATCTATATTTTTTTAAATTATGCATATTTAATAGATATTTCTATAGCTTTCTCTGACCAATAGGTTTGGAGAATGTGATTCCGCAAAATTCGGTGACCGGATAAATCATCAAAATGACAATTCAACAAACCATTAAAAAGTTATATAAAGTCATGAAAGGTGATGAAACAAAAACTAGATTAAAGTTACGTAGATTGGGTTTAGTATATCAGTTTTTTTTTTCATCGCTTAATGACTTTGTATAACTTTCCAAGGTGTGTTGAATTGTCATTGTGTAATTATAATTGTTATTATGGAACCGCAAAATTCTGTAAAGTTTTTACGGTCTAAAGGTTTTTAGCTCAATTTACTCATCTGTTCCTTAGGTAATATTGTTATAAGATGCTGTTGCTGCTGATATATAATGATATTCGTATGATTACAAATAATGATTTGACAATCGATGAATTATTTTTTTATCTAAAAACAAAACCTGTCGTTTTTATCTGGCAATTTGACATATCGGGTGGAAATATAATGTTACTTTCTTGTCTTTCACCAAAGCCGTACTAACTTGTATCTTCCTCACAATTATTATTCTTCAGAGATTCCTCACTGGCGTCACAATGAATTGATTTTTCTAATCGTTTTTTTCTATGGAATAATGAATTAATTACCATATTTCATCGTCATATTTCAACAGCTTGTGATTACAATTACATAAGATACTTCATTGACCAAGCGCGTCAATGAAGTTAAATATGTAATTAAAATTTCATATTGTTTTTTTATTAGGCCCGTTTTTTATTAAAAATGATTTTTGAAATGTATTTACTTACCAGGCTTTAGGATAAGATACAAGGGTTGACATACATATTATTTTGTCTACTTATATGACTGGAAGAAAGTTCAAGGTATATCTGGTTCGTCCGCGAATTGAATTTGACATCATCTCGCAACTTCAAATTAGTTCCGGCAATGCACACATTCCACACGCTGGAAAAAGGATGTGAGATGGTACATGGGACTGCATGGATGAAAACTCTGAGTTATTTTGTTTTAAATACATCTATATAAAACAAATTAGTTCCGGCAATGCACACATTCCACACGCTGGAAAAAGGATGTGAGATGGTACATGGGACTGCATGGATGAAAACTCTGAGTTATTTTGTTTTAAATACATCTATATAAAACAAATTAGTTCAGGCAATGCACACATTCCACACGCTGGGAAAAGGATGTGAGATGGTACATGGGACTTCATGGATGAAAACTCTGAGTTGTTTTGTTTTACATACATCTATATAAAACAAATTAGTTCTGGCAATGCACACATTCCACACGCTCGGAAAAGGATGTGAGATGGTACATGGGACTGCATGGATGAAAACTCTGAGTTGTTTTGTTTTAAATACATCTACATAAAACAAATTAGTTCCGGCAATGCACACATTCCACACGCTGGGAAAGGGATGTAAGATGGTACATGGGACTGCATGGATGAAAAATCTGAGTTGTTTTGTTTAAAAAAAATCTATATAAAACAAAAGATCCTGGGTTCTATTCCTAGTTGTGACTTTTCACAACATTGATGCATAACCCACAAAAAACTGCAAGACTTTTGGCTTCCTTAACATATAAAAGGAGTTCATTTAACATTTTCAAATCTTTATAATAAATATTGTTTTGTGTTGCCGATAAATTTATCTTAAGAAGCTTAAAATCATATACCTAGTATATCTGCTACAGCACAATATAGACATCACACCTCTGTTGTGAATTATTTACATTTAATTTGCGTTTTATTGCTTAAAAAATTACACATGTGCAATTATTTTAATAATTAGTTTAGGTTGGATGGTACAGTGGTGTTGCAGACCAATTTCCTGGTTTTAGGGTCTAATTTTCCCCTTATCCTACTTAAGAAGTTAATTTGTTAAAATTTCAAAACTAGTGTTAAGTTTAAAATTGTTATCGATTATAATTCCCAGGAATTTTATTTCTTATATCTTAAATATTTTGACTATCTATATTTAAGGCAATAATTTCATATTGGGTTTTACCCAGAGATGTGCAAAATGGGTACCCAAAACCATTTGAAATGCAAAATGGAAATGGGTCAAAACATTTCCATTTGAAAATGCAAAATACCTATTTTCAAAATGCAAAATGGTTTCTCAGATCAAACAATTAAAATAATTATAGAATTTTTAAACAATTTTGTCATTTAATAATGGACATCAATGTAGAATAAATATATGAGGGTAAATCCAAAAACACCACGACTACAGATTATGAAACCACAAAAAATTTGCGCGGGACTAATGTTGTGAACGTAAAAACATAGAAACTGCTATCTAACATTTAATATTACACCGTCATGGCACCATGTTCAGTATTTTTTGTAATGGTATCACTCAATTGCCAGGGCTCCTACCAGGGAGCAACTTGACAAATGTAAATTATCTCTCATAGCGAGGTTGAGGACCGACTGATATTTGGGGCTTATGAAAAAAAGATGAATGGAGATAGTAGGAAGAATGTTGCAAATAAGCATTTAAAATGGAAAATGCATTGAGAAAAGCATTTAAAATGCAAAATGCAAAATGGTTTTTAGAAAAGCATTTAAAATGCAAAATGGAAAATACCCATTTTGCATTTTGCATTTCCATTTGAAATGGATTTATTTGAAATAAAGCTCATCTCTGGTTTTACCTAACACCATGAATTTACTTTTAGTAAATTTATTTTTAATTTCTATTTATTTATATTTTACTATTTACATATTTCATGAAGTTCACTTCGTATTTTTGAAATTGCATCTTTAATATTATTTAATAAGGATGATTTGTATAATGCCGTTTTTCTGCAAAATCACCTCAAGGGCGTTGTACAAATACATATATAATACATTTCTACAATGATATGGAGATTATACACAGTACCATTCTTACCTGGTAGGTCACTTGAGATTAACACTTAATTAACATTTACCAATTGTTTATTAGCGAAATTTAGGTACTGGATTTAAGACATAGTATTATTATATATTATTAAAATAAATACTAGAAAGTTTATGTCCTAAATTTATTTTAATAATATATATTAAAAGGAAAGGAAAATTTTATGCTGGCGGTACTACAGTAAGGTATACTACTAAGGTTTTGATCAGAATTCACTTTCCTAAATGTGAATCGTCCCTCGATATAAGACAGATTTCGAATAACATAAATCCCATAAGAAAAGTGTGATTAGGATGTATTATATGTAATACAAGAATGCTACTCTCAGGAATGGTATGTTTAATTTCATTACTTTAATTTAATTTAATTTACTTTAATTTATTAAAGTGTGTCATCGGCAAAAAGTTTGATTGAACAGTACTTCACTATATAATTTATGTATATAATAAAAAGGAGTTGTCCCAAAACAGATCCTTGGGGAACTCCAAGGGTTACTTCTTGTTTTTCCGAGATAGCGTCTCCAATTTCGGATCTTTGTTTTCTGTTTTTTAGGATATCACTAAACCACTGCAGTTTATTGCCATGAATTCGTATGTCCTTCAATTTCATTATTAGTCTTTCTCTGTCTATCGTTTCAAAAGCACGTTTAAAATCCAGAAACACTGCTATAGTGATTTTCTTCTGATCGATACTTGTTTTTCCAATCATTAATCATATAATTTATTACTGTTTTACAGCAATATTTGTTTCTAAATCCAGATTGTTGTTTTACTAGAATGTTATTTTTTTTCAATAAATTTACTCGTCTGTTTTTTAACTATAGACTCTAGTAGTTGTTCATATTTTTTAATCTATTAATTGTTTTGAAGTCTTCGAAATTTTGTGCATTAACTATTTTGGGAACAGGTGTTAATATTGAAGTTTTCCATGATTGCGAAAAAATTCCGAAAAACAGAGATTCGTTCATTAATGCAACTATCTATCTCCTATATCTGGCAGTGTATTTTTGATTATGCCTATTGTAATTCCATCCGGCGATGATTTTGGTTTTATTGTATTAAAATATTTAAATAAATATTCATTGTTAATTTTAGTAAACTTTAAAATATTTTAATTCTTTCTTCTTTCCGCTGGTTGAGGAGAAGTATCTGTGGCTAATGGAATACTCTTATTTATGTTTTCGATACTAAGTACAAAGTTTATGTTAAATTTGTGTGTTATTTTAGTTGTATCAACTTCAACTCCATCGGGAAAGCAAACTTCCTTAATGTTTTCTATCTGTTTACCGTTTATAATTTCTTTAAGTGTAATCCACATTTTTCTTGAATCACTTTGAGAGGAGAGGTAATTAGTTTTTACCTAATATAAGAATTTTTAGAATGTCTTATTTCTCTACTGTACATGTTTCTAAGTTTCTTATAGGTTTCCCACTTTTCTTCCGTAAATTCTCTTTTACAGGCCTTATAAGCGAAGTTAATGTTAAGTTGCTAGTGATTATTTCGAAATTTCGCTAATTTAGAGAACACACATACTACATACTAAGTAATAAGTATAGTTCAATCGATGTTTATCGTCACCATTCACAAAATCAATATATTAGAATATGTGTAACTGATCCAAAAAAATCATTTTTCTTACATGCACACTTTATCTTTATATAAATTTTTCTGTGGTAATAATTTATTTTTGATTACAAATTTGCTTTTGCAACAAACCGTTCTTGTTTATTCTTATACTTATGTTAAGCTATGTTCTGTATAGTACCTAATCTGACATTATAAAGGTTTGCTAAAAACTAACATGCTTAACAATAAACATTTCATATTTATTTTACTAACATCAACAATGTTACTAAATATTGTTCCGCTTCTACGTTCATAGTACCTTATCTTGTACTCTTATATATTATTCGTTGAACAACTATTACTTGAATATACAACAAATCTCAACTTGATAACTTGTATTATACCTGCTTATATTGTCAATACTCGGCCTTTTATAATACGTAATATACTCTCATTATTGTACTCCTGATCAGCATACCTTAAACATTGTAGACAAATAGCCTTAATGGTGTGAATAAATAAAAAAATAATAATTTCTTTACTAAAAGAATAAGAGGAAAATTATTGTCTATGTCTGCGTTAATATATTTAAAGTGTCCCGGTGTGGCGCGTGGATTTGTTTTTTTTATACAAATCCACCTCTTTTTTCGAGATAAATGAAATTTGCGCACTTAACCTTCAAAAGAGGACAAAGGTCTATAGGAGATGTTTAAAAACCAACCCATCCCCATTTTCTCAACCCATAAAGCAGAATTATGTTGATGAAGTTTTTCACACTTGAAATTCAAATTAAGAGAAAAATTAATGTGTTCATCCAATTTCGAAAAACTCCGCTTGAAACCTTGAAAACTTCACCTACAATCATAATATTCATGATTTGTTAGTTTTATCGTTGAAGTGTTTTGACTGACTTTGTTTTGCTTGTATCGAAGTCGATGTTTCTCCTTTCGTTCTTTTTTTCTTAGAACAGCGAAGAGGGAAGACAAAACCCATATATTTTAATACGTTTAGTAGGGGAAGAGGGTGAATGGAATTATTTTTTGGTTTTCGTCTGGGAAGAAAATAATAAGTGATATTTTCTAGAAAATTCAAAGATTTTCACTATGTTTATCTTAACATTAATAGTGAGGAACTTTATTTTTATAAATTGAAAAACAAAAAACTCAGGGTGATAAAAGATAAAATTTGAAAGTATCTTTAGTTTAGTGTGTTGTTTTAACAAGTTTCCAAGATATTATGCGTAGATTATTATTATTTTTATAGTCGAAGGTAGCAAGATGCATCATTAAGTTTTGATTTAATTCTAATGTTTTCTGCTTTATTATAAAACGCTGAAGACGACATGAAAAAATGCGCAGCAAACTTTTATTGTTAAGAAAAAGACGTATTTTAGTATGTTGGACGAGTAAATGAAGATTTGTAACTTATCATTATAAATACTTCATCCAACAATCGAAATAAATATGTTGTTTTTCTTTAAAATGTTGCATTTATTACATTTTTTATGTGGCACCTCACGAGAGAACCCCTGTATGTACAGTGTAAACGTAGGGAAACTATGTCGCCACCCGGTTGGGTAGCGTTGTGAAGCGGGTTAAGATAGGGGCTGTAGGAAGAGATTTTGTTATTTGCAACACAAATGCCGGTAGGTCGTTCCACGTACGAACTGACTTATGTACACAAAAACGAGTCGATAAAACGATCCGTTCTCATGGAGCCAACATTCACTGTGAACGGGTATTCCACTTATCTCCGTCGAGTTTCACGCACGTGAAACTGTGCACCGGGGATGAATGCTGCTAGCCAATATCCCTGTAAAACAGATTCATTCACTAAATTAAATCCCTGTACAACAGATTCAGCATGCCTACATTACGTCTGTGCATCAGAGATGGCAATTGGTCTATTAAAAATTGATTGTTAATCAGACATACCGCCCTAGTTTGCACACAATCAAGTAGGTTTATAAAATATTGTTGGGCTCCAGTCCAGAGGTGGCTTCCAAATTCTATTTTGGGCGTACTTGAGATTCATACAGGGTAAGCAGCTGTTCAGTATTTAAGAATCTGTTAGCCCTATAAAAGACGCATAGTTTCTTGGAAGTCAGATTTAGTCGGGCTCCTATGGAGAACCGATTCTTGAGCCGGTCTGACGCCACTACTGGTACTAACTACAAGTATTTCAATGGAGTCCTTATTGGGGAGGGTGCTTCCATCAAATTGCACCAGACAGTCATTGATTACCCTCTTTGCCGAAATCAGACACGCTTTTAAGAAAATTTTAGAGAAATTTGGATAAAGTACCACAGATTCAGTTGAAATACTTATCCCCTAAAAAAATGTACAAATTCATTTATTTAAACTTTTAAAATATTTTTTCTTTTAATAATTTTAGTACTTTTTTGGATTTCTTTTAATTTCTCCTTGTAAAAAGTTTTCAAACATTAATGGAAATGAATAAGTGTTTTTGTGATATTTTTATAACGCCTAAGGGGTGATAATATTTAGCATAAAGCTCCGGAACAAATGCATTTCAAACAACCCGCCAAGAGCCGAATATATAGTTTGCCACCAGGGAGTCGGGAAGCAGAAGAAGCAGGAGGTCTATCTTATTTATCTTTGATAACGCCGTATTAACATTCTGTCCCAGCAACCACCCCCCAAAAATAGGGGAGGAGAAGAGCGACCGGGTGACTTGTAGGCTTACTCAAGCATCACATTACTCCGAAGATGTCGCGTGTTAAATTATACATTAAATCCCCCGCAGCCTCCCTGATCTATCCCCTTCCACGAGATAACCCTTCGGCGATGGTAAACCCATTTTGATTAATATTGGTTATCTTTAATATCAGCCCCGCAGTTAAATCCAATTAACTTCCGATGAATACAATTATTGGGGTTGAGGAAAAAAATCTATCGAAATATAAGCCAAATAATAAATATTCTCCCGTCGGTTATTTTTGTATAGAACGTCAAAATATAACGAACTCCTAAATGGTTCTCAGCATTTTTTTATGAAATGTTAGCGAAATCGTTAGCTGACCAATTGGTGTTTTAGATTTGAAAAAAAATGGATTGTATTCATGTTTCTTTTTTTTTCAGTAAAAAACAAACGAGCAAGAACATTTTCGGTGTACCTACTTATTATATGAATACCTCTCGAGAGATTCTTGAACATGGTTGGATCCAGTTGGACTATCGCATCTTTAAATGGTATATATTGTGAGGCTGTAGGGAGTGGAAGGACACGTATATACGGAAGATGAAGGTTTGGAAGTGCATTTATAATAAATTCTGAAACGTACATGTGTATTTACTTATTAATTGCATCCCACTAAACATAAATCATGATTCTTCTCTTAAAAATCAACCTCACTAGGACTAAGCCTATATCGAGGTTAAGAATTTATATATGATTGAAGAAAATATAGAGTAATCACAAACATAAAGTAATACTACTTAAAAACACAAAATAAAGAAAAAATATGTGTTAGATGAATTACCAGTTAGACAGTATATTGTAACAACATTCGAACCGTAACTAATCATTAATCATTATTCCCAAGAACAAACAAAGTAGACAATAAAGACTTCTAGGGTGACATCCAGTTTTTAGCGAATGGGACTTTTCTATTAAAATAATCTTATTATTTAAAAAAGGACAAGCATGAACATTTTCAAGACAATCGTCTGTCAATACAAATATCTTAACTAACTTTTTTAATTTGATTAAGACATGTATATCTGGAGAGATGAGAGGAAATCAATGTTACTGAATTTATTATATTGTAACTAATCAATATTTTTTTTGTAATTGTTCATGAACTATATTTTCCATATTGTGTCTACACATGAAAAGCCATTTCGAAAACTATTATAAGGATTTGGTATCAAAGAAACAGAAAAGTTTTATTTGCTTGGAAGCTTTTATTCTATTTTTTATAAAGCAGGTACGTAAATGTTTCGTGATTCCAAAATCTCCAACCCCAATTGAATTTGAAAGATTTTATGAAGGTTAGTCGAACTTCAGTCAACTTAATTCTAAGCTTTTTCTTCCCCATGACTGTTGTCGTAAGACTAAAACCTTACCTGATATAAAATCAATGCTCTTCAAGGCTTTTCTGGTCGATTTGTGTGTACAGAATCAGTGCTTGGGCGTTAGTTTGGTTCTGTATTTATTCCCGTAAAGCTATGCAAAAATTTTGCGAGGATTCAAGGCGCCAATAAGTCTTGCTTTTTGTCTAGGGTATTGCAGATCAATATATTCCAACAATTGAACAACACCAATTATGACGTCAAACGTTTTCAGTGCAAAAACTGAGTATCTGTAAAATAATACCACAATTATAGTTTAATTTTGTACCCTGACGATGCTCGAGTGTAGCGAAACCGGTCGGTCTTAAAATTAATAAAAATTCGTGGTTTTAAACAAAAAATATTGTTTTTTTATTTCATTAAATTACGTAGTTTTTAGCAGAAAAATACGTTACAAACAAGATTTACAGGTAAAAAGTAAGTTTTTTTTACCTTATTATTTATATATTTTTATCGATATATTTATACTAAAATATATGATTTTATATGTACATAAATTTATATATTTGGTTTTAAGAGACATTTTATAAGTTCATTGCTGTGGAGCTAGACCATGAAAATATGAAAATGTGTCTTAAAACCAAAAATAAAATATGTTTAACTGCTGAGGTCCTTCCTCCTCAGGGACTGACTAAATAAGTGAACTGCGATTTCACTTAAGCTAATCCTAATTGGATTGTACCGAGATTTATTCCGTATATTAACTGCTGTTAGTGTTTATAATATAATCCAATTTCAAAAGTTGAAAGAATGCATTCTTACAAACGACGAGTCTATCTGTCGAGTTTCAGCTCGATCGAATGTCGGGAAGTTGGTTAATTTTCTCTCTCATGATTCAATTGGCTTTTTATTTATTCGTTAATTGAAGAACAAAAAAAAGCAATAATCAAATTGATGTATTTAAAAAATAGTGTTTTTGAAAACGAGAAAATCTTATGTTTTGTTTTATTTTCTTCCAAGGATATCAATATAATAGAATCAGACTTACAGAATTCCTTTAAACTTATAAATAATGGTATAAAATATGAAAATAAAGAATTGTTCACAAAACATCAAATATAAAAAAATTATATCCACTCGAACGATTAGTGTCATATTTACATACATTTACATAAACATTTTATAAAAAAGGAAAAATTTTATTGTCTAAGCGGATGGGATTTACAAATTGTAGGTAAATTAATTTACAGTAATCGAAATGGTACTATATAATTTATAACGCATGCCCAACAACGGATAAACTAAGACTGAATTTACGGTAAAGGAGAGTCAAGGCGATGCCATACGTAGGAATGCAATAGTAATGCAAAATCATGTGTTTTTGGTTTGAAAATTTGGTCGCCTAGAATTTTTTCAGATGCTTTAATTAAATACTGCGAGTAGAATACATCTTGGCCTTTGAAAGAATCGAGTATTTTTATAAGCCCAGAAAAAAATAATGTAAAGGCCTATGAAAACTGCTTTAAAGTTCAAAATCTCCTACTTAAGAATCCATTTTCGGTTATGATTTTATTGTATAATGTGGCAAATTAAGTTATTTATAAAATGATCGAAAAAAAATTTAAATATTTATGCCTGAACATCCACAAAATAAAATAAAAGGCACTTTTTGGCCATGTTATTTTCTTGCAAAAATCAAAACAGGCGGATGGTGTTAAGCGGGAATTTAAACCTTATCGCCATCTACGTAAGGGTTGTTATTGATAGCGGCTCAATTTAAAATATTACACGACGTAGTGCATCGCCTTAAAGTTCATGGATATTCTACGATTGGATTGTCTTAATCATCTCTCTTCTACTCCACCCTTCAATGGGAACACAACACATTATAATGGGGAGTATAACTTTAAAATGAATCGTAGCTTTGTTGGTCAATTGAATGGTATGTGGATTAAAAAATTTCACATTAAAAAAATTTAAAAACTAGTTAAATTTTAACAGTTTCAACATTTAAAATAAAACGCTTCTCCTTTTGAACGAAATTTGAAAAATGTGGACAAAACCGTGCAGGTCCAGTCTTACTTTTGACATCGATATTATGGCGTACGGAGTTGAAAATAGTTGCATTTACCTGAAAATACCAAAAGTTGAAATCTGTCACCAGAGTTCACCGTTAACGAATTTCAAGTTATGCAAACAGCTTTTCTGATTAAAAATTAAGATTTTGTAAATTCAGTAAACATTTTTCAATTCGTGGTTATTCACAAAGTGTTCCTAATGCTCACAATGCCATATAACTCTTGCTATTGCTACTCAAGATCTAAAAATAAAGGTAGGTTCTGTATAGGAAACATTGATAACATTCATTTCCGCGCGAGCTTATAAATCATCCCGAATTATCCGTATTTATTTCAATAAAATCCTTCGATATCGACTAACTCTCAGCCCGAGCGCGAATTTTATCCTAAATAAATTCTAAAAACATATAAATAGTATTTTGGCAACATTGAAATCGAATAAATCCAATAAATCTTATCGGATTTCTCATCGACTGTCGTGATTTTGCCTTTAGCCATAATTCACGGTGCGTTAGATCGGTAGAAACGTTTTATGATCTGGCCTGTCATAAAGTTGGCGTTGAAGTGTCGTCGGCCATTCTCGTGCTTTTTCACGCCAAGATATGAAAAAATGTGCTTCTACTGTACAAAATGCAGAACGATGATGAAATTAAGAGCCCTCCACACTAGGCATTAAATTCTTTTACAAAGGGTTCTTTATTTATTTATTAACGCCCCTTTTCGGGGCTTTTACATGAGAATATTAAGAAATATACATTATTTATTGTACATGACTGAATTGCTTCACTAACAACATTTTATACTTGTTTAAACATAAATTGAAGATGTCCACTAACTTGGTATAATTTTTTCTCTCCAATTAGTATTCTGGGCAAAGAGGAATACACATGGTAGTTAGTCCCAGAATTAAATCAGAAATAAATCCTGACTTCTAGTATTACGTTGTGGAATCCGAAAGTTTATCATTTCTAGCAATGCCGGACTACCAACTAAATCATTTAGAATTTTATATAGAAATACCAAGTCAGTGAAAATTCTTTTGTCTGGCAATTTGAGCATATTCATATAATTTAACAGAGTGTTGTAGTTCAACACAATTGATGGAATAAGATTTAATATAATAATATTAAAATTTATAAAAAGTAAGAATTTGTTTTTTATTCATTCAACAGCTTGTATATGTATATTATAATGTGGGTTCCCGACAGGAGAATTATACTCAAGTTGACTTCTTACATAGGCAAAATATACCAATTTAATACACTTTATTTGGTTAAAATTTCTGGTTAACCTAGTTATAAATCCCAACATTTTCAAGCCCTTAGAGATTTCTGTTATGTGGTTAACAAATGAAAGATTTGATTGAAAAGTGATGCCTAAGTCTTTGATTGGTGTTAATGTCTCGAGAGCATTGTTATCAATGTTTTAATCAAAAATCACTGGGTTTTTTATTCGATAAAATCCAACTATTTGACATTTTGAGATAGTTATGTAGTCTATTTTCATTACACCAAGTTAAAAATTTGTTGATATTGTCTTGAAGAATGTTGAAATGATAATATTTTGAATAGTTCTATAAATTTTGAGGTCTTCAGCAAAAAGTAAGATAGATACATCATGAAATGTTATAATGGTAAGTATACATTTGCGAAACGAAACGCGAACCGACCCACGAATAGCGGGAAAGGAACGAAGCCACTGCAAGCGGCGTTTCGCGCCATTTGCGGTTGCATCATTCCTTTCCCATAAGTTGAGGTTCAGTTCGGCAGTTCGACAGTTCGGCTTGCGTGTGTATACGTAGCATAAGATTCCCTCTAAGATTATAGTACCGCAAACAAATCGAATGTGTTACTCTGCTGCTAGAACTAAACACATTTAATAAAAGATTACTTTGTTACTACCTGAAGTTGCAGTATTGCCCGGGATATATGCATAGTTTTTCGAAATCAAACATGGACAGTAATAATTTTCCCTTTTATTTTGAACGTAAAGTGTATCAGACGCAAGTCCTTTACATTGACTGTAAATAAGGGGTGCTGAATCTTCTAGTCGGTGAGCTGCTTTATGTTCAGGGCCTTTTCCGGTTGCTGTGATGTCGTGTATCCAAGGAGAGAGCAGTAGGTAGTCCAAGGAAGCGCAAGGTCAGAAGTCAAAGGCGGTGGTAGTGGTTCCAGCGGGAGAAGCAGTCCAGAGTGAAGCGGTCAGAGTAGATGTCGGAAGAGAGAGACTTGAGATCGCTTTACGCGCGGTATATATAGGACTAGCGGGGGCGTACACACATCGGTGTGCGCGCGTATGAAACGCCCCGCGTAAACGAGGTGCATCTTTGTGCAGCTTCGTGTGTTTTCATATGACTTTAATAGTCAATATTAAAATTATTTATTCAATAGTACTCTTTACGCCGCTTCATCTCATGAAAACTGTTTTTCCCTAGCATTTTTAATGTTTTTATAATAAATTGTACAATATGAATCAGTGGGTCCTCAGACCGACAGTGGTGTGAGGAAATCCTTATAACTACTTAATATTAATGTTTACATATTTCAATATTACTTTACAACATAGACGCGAGTCCAGCCTTTCAACCTGTATATTTTTATTTTGCATTATGGCGGCGAGACTCACGCAAATCTAACATTAATTTGCGCAATTATGTATGAAAAGAGAAATATTTCTAGCATTATAGTGGCTTTGCGCTGATTGGCTGACCAACGCTGTTCAGTGTTTGGCGTTGCTTTGCCTGGGCAAAGGAGAGGGGATGCGACGTAAATACTGGGTCCACGGCTTGCGATGTGCCCAATGCTCTCCAGCCGGGGAGGGGATACCACGTAAATACTGTGTCCGAGCGCTCGTTGTGCTCAGTACTCGCCGGCCGGGTAAATACTAGCTTTCTTATCCTCCCATGGTCAGAAAGCTGCTTTGCGGCCTTCGGGTAACATTGCGTATTGCGTTCGATACATCCTCCCCCCGGTGCAGTATCGGCTGCGCCTAGCAAATTCGAACGTGACGGGATGCTTTCGTCCGGCGGCGATCCATTCGGCCGGTTCCTTTTTGGCGGCGTGGGGGGGCCTCTTGTGATTTAGGGCCCGTGTTTGGTGTCGTCATGAGTATGGCAATTTTGACCGCTGGGCGCACATTCACTCCGGTGTTGGTCCTAATGCGGCATACTAGGCATTCATGCGCTATTCGGCGAAGGTTGGTGCGCAATTTCAATATAAAAAAGCTGCCTCTGATTTCCGCCATGGTTTTTTCGGTGCTCGAATGGTCCGCCATTTGATGATAGTGGCGGATCAGGAGCCGAGTGTATGCCTTGTCACCATCCAGGATGACTGGTGTCCGTACTCCGCTGGCAACTCCTTTCAGGGCTTGTAACCGTGAGCCCATTCGTATAATGCCATCCGGGCCAAGGAAAGGTGTTAGCGTTCGCAAGCGACTGTCGGCGGGTAGTGTATCGCCTTTTTGGGAAGCGTGAATTTCGGCCGCGAAAGAGTCTGCTTGAGATTTCTTTACCCATAATATTTCTGCTCCTCGGGTCTCTTCGGCACTCAGAGGACCTTCTGATGATTTGTTGGGGTTCGGCCGACATCTCCTTATGAAGCGGAGAACCCATCCAGTGGTGCGTATGAGTCGATGCCACGATGAAAATCGCTCAATAGGAGGTAATCCGCCTCCTTTTATTATTGTGAGGCCGACATATTGAGGCCTCACCTCCAAAACTTGGTTATCAGGTCGGATGACTGGCTCCTTTTCACGGGGCCATGTATCTTCTGGGTGGGTAATAAAGGCAGGACCGCAAAACCACCTGCTAGTGGGCGAGAGGTCGGGCGGCTCGATGTCTCTTGTACCGATATCGGCCGGGTTAAATTTAGTAGGTACCCTTTTTCGAGGGCTTGGAATGGCCGCCTTTACGCGTGTCGCTGACGTCACTCCAAGTGAATCGATCGCAAAGTTTTGTTTTATTAGCTCTGAGAGCTGTTGGTCTCCACTCTCGGCTTCGCCGATAATGCTCAGCGTTATATTTTCTACGGGATGAATGCCTCCATGCGCGATCCAACCGAGTGCAGTACGGGACAGCATTCTTTTCTCTGTGTCTTCGCGCACCTCTCTTGACACGATAAGATGCACGTTGTCCTGTCCCAATAATATTTTTGGTTTCACTTGGCACCGACCAGCTATGTTTTGTTGCGGTAGGTCCAGGTTTCGCACTGTATTCGCCGTAATAACATATTCGTCACCGTCCCCGCGCACTGATAGTTTAACTCGCCGGGATGTACTATCCGACGAACACATACCACTTGCCCCGTGAATACGGAGCCCGCGGGTCGGCCCGTTTGCTCCCACTTTGTCCGCTGTTTCATTGTCTAGAAGGGTCACAGTTGACCCCTCGTCTAGTAGGGCATAAATTGACACTTGCCCGTTTGGGCCACATATGGTTACCGGTATCACTTTCAACAGCACTGATTCATGTCCATACGACGTGGTACTGGTTACAGTTTGGTTTTCACTATCGCGCGAGGTACCGGCAGATGATTTCACACGCGACGGGTCGTGCAGTAGTTTATGATGAGGAAGCCGACAAGAACCCACTCCACACCACACACGATATTTGCACGCTCTCGTATGGTGTCTTGCGTCTAGACATTTATGACAAAGTCGGGAATTTTTTACTTTTTCCCATCGTCCGGGGACATTTTTCCCCAAAAACACGGGGCACTCGTGAATTTTGTGCGAATTTAAACACTGTGCACACTTTTCGCTCTCCGTATCAGTTTGAGAATTTTGCGCATATACTTGTTCCCGTCGCGGTCGCGTTGGAGCCCGAGCATTGTCAACTAAGCCCGAACGCGGGATCGCGTTTGTGAGCTGCTTTAGAAATGCGGCTAATTGTTGAATTGTCGCACTTATCACTTGATCGGCTATTTTATCCAACCACGCCACTCTGAGCACAAGAGGCATTTTCGATGCAATTTCACTTAGTAGCGCGGGGTTAGATAAATAATCACACTTAAGACTGCCGAGTGAGGCCACCACATTTTGAACTGTACCCGAAAACTCAATAAGTGCGTCGTTTGATGCATCTTCGGGAAGCCGCGGCAACTTTTTTATTTTTTCAAACATCAGTGATGCAATAGTGTGAGCACCACCGAACCGATGTTCTAACACGTCCATTATTTCCGGTACTTGCGTGGGGTCCAATAGGAGTGGACTTACCGCTTCACGAGCCTTGCCTTTCAATGCCCTCTGAAGGCGCATTAGGTTTTCTGATTGCGTCATCCCACATGTAGACGTTGATTGATAAAATTGAGCGCGCCATGCTGGCCACTCTACGGCGTCTCCGTAGTATGATGGGAGGTCCTTAGCGCTTGATTGGCGTGCGATAAGGGACGCCATGCGGTTTTCTTCTTCGGGCTGCTGCCGCGGAGTACCGCCATTTTGCGAGGCGCGGAAAGCCTCCGTCATAAAGGCCGCAAACTGTTGGAACGGATTTGCTGGCGCCGTTTGTTCCGTTCTATTATTGACCCAGTCTTGGGTTTGTCGCGCCGTGTCATCCTCCGTGGGATGGCCCGGGAATGTCGCGTATGTGTTGTTTGCAGGCGGTGTCTGGCCGAACTGCGTATGTGGTGAGCCCGGCTGATATTCCGGGTTGTAGGATGCTGCGGGGATCTGCGAGGCCCCTTGAGCTGTAGTTTGGGTCGGCTGTTGTCCGGATATTGTGGCCGGATACTCCGTGTTGATGATAGCAGGCTGCAGAGGGGTTGTTTGGCCTCGCATCGTGGTGTTGGATGCTGAAGACCGGTACTCTGCGCTGTTTTGATGTGCGGCACCTTGCATGGAGCCTTGTAGGGCGCCCTGCATGGCACTTTGTTGATGTGTGGTTGCCTGCTCTATATGTGTGTCAGGTTCAACTAAAGGCGCTTGTTTTTTCGTAGGAGCCCCTATTGAAGCGATAAGGGCCTCCTGTAATTTTCGATTACGTCGCCTTTCTGCTCTCAATTCTCGCTGCAGTTGTTTGAATGAATCTTCATTCGACGCTTCGCTGTCTGATGATGAGTCATGGATGGGTATCTGTACCGGAGAATGTTCCGATATCGCCATTCCAGTGGCTTGTGGCTGGGCGGCAGGGTGCGGGGTACTGCCAGCGGCTTGTGACTCATCTTTTCCGGTTCCCTCCAATGTATTCTTCCCGGAGCGTAGAGATGGTGTCATCTTGGCAGCTGGAGACTAGGAAATGCGGCTGCGAAGGACCACACAATGTATCAGACGCAAGTCCTTTACATTGACTGTAAATAAGGGGTGCTGAATCTTCTAGTCGGTGAGCTGCTTTATGTTCAGGGCCTTTTCCGGTTGCTGTGATGTCGTGTATCCAAGGAGAGAGCAGTAGGTAGTCCAAGGAAGCGCAAGGTCAGAAGTCAAAGGCGGTGGTAGTGGTTCCAGCGGGAGAAGCAGTCCAGAGTGAAGCGGTCAGAGTAGATGTCGGAAGAGAGAGACTTGAGATCGCTTTACGCGCGGTATATATAGGACTAGCGGGGGCGTAC
Organism: Hesperophylax magnus; assembly: GCA_026573805.1. Lineage (NCBI taxonomy): Eukaryota > Metazoa > Arthropoda > Insecta > Trichoptera > Limnephilidae > Hesperophylax > Hesperophylax magnus. The sequence goes on from JAIUSX010000026.1 coordinate 614,113, forward strand.
ACACATCGGTGTGCGCGCGTATGAAACGCCCCGCGTAAACGAGGTGCATCTTTGTGCAGCTTCGTGTGTTTTCATATGACTTTAATAGTCAATATTAAAATTATTTATTCAATAGTACTCTTTACGCCGCTTCATCTCATGAAAACTGTTTTTCCCTAGCATTTTTAATGTTTTTATAATAAATTGTACAATATGAATCAGTGGGTCCTCAGACCGACAGTGGTGTGAGGAAATCCTTATAACTACTTAATATTAATGTTTACATATTTCAATATTACTTTACAACATAGACGCGAGTCCAGCCTTTCAACCTGTATATTTTTATTTTGCATTATGGCGGCGAGACTCACGCAAATCTAACATTAATTTGCGCAATTATGTATGAAAAGAGAAATATTTCTAGCATTATAGTGGCTTTGCGCTGATTGGCTGACCAACGCTGTTCAGTGTTTGGCGTTGCTTTGCCTGGGCAAAGGAGAGGGGATGCGACGTAAATACTGGGTCCACGGCTTGCGATGTGCCCAATGCTCTCCAGCCGGGGAGGGGATACCACGTAAATACTGTGTCCGAGCGCTCGTTGTGCTCAGTACTCGCCGGCCGGGTAAATACTAGCTTTCTTATCCTCCCATGGTCAGAAAGCTGCTTTGCGGCCTTCGGGTAACATTGCGTATTGCGTTCGATACATAAAGTGTGCAAAATTTCATCATAAAACATAAAAATTCTGCTGGAAGGGGTGGAAAACGGGGATGGTAGTGATTTTTCGAAATATCATGTAGGTAGTGTGCAAAATTTCATCAATCTCGGAATAAAACTACGCATTTGTGTAAAAAAACAACCCACGCTGCGACTTCTTTGTGTATAAGTAGGTATGTGATAATAAATACTCTGGAAGTAATGTTAATCAAGTCAGCTTTCCGAGGTAGCGGGAAAACGTTAAGAAGTTCAATGTGAATCATGTAAAGAATTTCAATTTCAATATGAGGAATTAGCAAACATAAATTAGAATGAAAGCGTTAAGAAGTTCAATGTGAATCATGTAAAGAATTTCAATTTCAATATGAGGAATCAGCAAACATAAATTAGAATGAAAGCGATAAGAAGTTCAATGTGAATCATGTAAAGAATATCAATTTCAATATGAGGAATTAGCAAACATAAATTAGAATGAAAGCGATAAGAAGTTCAATGTGAATCATGTAAAGAATTTCAATTTCAATATGAGGAATTAGCAAACATAAATTAGAATGAAAACGTTAAGAAGTTCAATGTGAATCATGTAAAGAATTTCAATTTCAATATGAGGAATCAGCAAACATAAATTAGAATGAAAGCGATAAGAAGTTCAATGTGAATCATGTAAAGAATTTCAATTTCAATATGAGGAATTAGCAAACATAAATTAGAATGAAAAGCTTTGAAATCGATTACAAAGTATATTCGCGTATTATGCAATAAGCAGTCCACAATGGAGGGTTGATCCTTACCCTAATTGATGGAAGTGAGGAATGGAACTGGCAGAGAAATGATGAAAATAGACTGAATGCTGTTGAAATGAGATCATCAAGGCGTGTGGTAAAACCATGTATGATCGTGCGAGAAACGTGGAGATCCGCAAAGAATGCAAAGTTAGACAAGCGTACAAAGAAAACATTAAAACTCCATCAGTAAATTCAACCTTTGGACAAAGACACTACCAATACCATGCTATAAAAGCTTTCAACAGTCTAAAAATTGAAATTAAAATTGAGGAAAATAAAAATAAATTCACACACAAAATTACAAAATGGATTAAACAACAAAAAAGACAATATTACCAAAATGTCATAGCATAAAATAAAAATAAAACCTACACGTAACACACAAAACCAACATAAACACACATCACTCACAAACACACAAGATTATTTTCATTGTATTATTTTTTTAATTTTAAATGTATTATTATGTATTTTTATTTTTAATTTTAAATTTATTATTTTCTTTTCAAATTTATTATGTTCTCTTTAAATGTAATATGTAGATTAGATTTTCATATTATAAAATGAAGGCCTCAGCACGGGCAAGCCACCCAGTGAGGCCTACATTACTGGAAAACATAAATTGTAACAAAATAATGTACCAAATAAAAAAATTAAAAAAAGCTGATGTAAGCGTAATGAGTAAGATTAAGAAAGATACGCTAAGATGGTTTAGGCATGTAGAGCGAATGAGCGAAGAAAGGAGTGTAAGGAGAATATATGATGCGAATGTGAATGGCAGCAGAAGTCAGGGGCGCTCGAGAAAGACATGGCACGATCAAGTGAATCAGATACTCGAGTCGGGTCATCTCAAGAGTCAGAATAATGGAAGAGTGTGTATGAGTCGATGTATGAATGTGAATGAGGCAAGAAGTGTGTACCAAGACCGAGTTGTTTGGCGGTCCGTCCTCTCTGCCTACCCCTGCGGGGAAATGGCGTGAAGGTACTAAGTATAGTTAACTACTGATAGCTCCTAGCTGTAATTCTGTTACTACATTGTTTTTAAGAAAGAGATGAAGGTTAACTTTACTGATCTATGAACTGCAACCGTGATTTACAAAAATGATATCTGGCAATGTTATTTTACTGCTGTTTTACTAATATAACAGTTTACCATTGGCTACAGATTCACTATTTACGTAAAATTTACGTAAAAGTAATATTAACAGGAATGTTTTGATTCCGAGAAGAGAGCAATATTCCTAGTAAAATTAATTTTTAATAGTTTTTTTGTTACCATTCATCAGCTTCTATAATCGGTCAAGTATAATTATAATTATTATGTGACTATTTTCGGTAGTATTTCAAGAGTTTTGATGAAATTTTCAGTAGGGAAATAGTATAAAAAATAAATAAATCTATGAATATAATAAATTATATAATATAATAAATAAATATAATGGGATTCTTCGAAATTTTATTGCGATAATATTTTTAAAAACTATTTCATCAAAATGTACGGATAGGTACTTGTAATTTTTCGAGCATCATCGTTCTACAACAAATCAATAACTGATTTTGAATGAAATCAACTCTTTTAGATTTTTTGCTGATATTTTCCAGCTCTCTTGAAAAGCCCTGAATGTTAGGGAATTTTGAACAGAAGATCGCGACTCATCCCCTGTATTTATTCCATCCTGAAAGGTACTCCGTCATGATCTTAGTGTCTGACAATTTGAACGTTTTAAAGATAAAATACAATGACGACTTTGATGTAGATTCTTTTAAGTGTTCAATTTTAATTTGACGCAACGGGGAATTGTGGTAATCTATTGAGCTCGATCAATCTCAGAGCGAATTACATGATTTTGGTGTTTTCTCATATTCTTTATATTCGCATTGGACCAAAATATGGTCATTGATAAAGATGTGACTTAGCCTACACGTGAAAAGGAGTGCATTGAAATTTAGCAATCTTGACTTATGTACTACCCGTATACGACATCAACATTCATTTGTGGTTTGACATCAACACTAAACGTTATTTAGATTAGCCGTTTAAGTTAATTTGTGGTTTGACATCAACACTAAAGTTTAGTTGGATTAACCGTTTACATTCAAATTGGTTAGTGCACTCTTAGAATTGTTTTCCTTTCAGCTCAACGTAATAGTGAAAATTTACAAAAAAATAGGTAGTTTATGTGCTTTTTTTGCAAGAAATTTATTTTGCTTCGTAATTTTCTTCGAACGTAATGAAACATGTCTACCAAACATAGCACGACACACTACACATTGAAAGGTGCTGAAAAATAAGCATAACATCACTTAACTGCTATTGTACATCGCTATCCAGAGGTTGAAAACCGTGAATGGGTATAGTAATTGAATAAATGCGTTATCTGCCGAGTTTTATCACGATTTTTTCTATAATATCTTGAACACTAAACTTTTAATAAATAACCAAAAAATATAGGTTGATAAGAGAATTTTTCTTTACTAACTTAAATTAAGATATTATTTTATAAGTTAAGACACAGTTGTTCCGTCACGCCGTTTGCTTTTGACAGGCCGTGTCCTAACCAATAGTATGGTCAGAATTTGAACTGTGTAGTTTAAATTCACACACGTCAGCTATAACCACGGAGTGCCGTGAGCCGCACAATCGCACAAAAAACGTTCGTCCTGTCAAAACCAATGTGTATACTATCGCCGGTTATTTATCGGAATAATCCCTTAAACGTATTTTATCGCAATCCAATTAAAAATAACGAGTGCTACCGTACAACGATCACCGTTCCAGTGCTGAAAGATGATTCTCGAGATACAGATTTCATTCGCCACCCGGTAAGTTGATTGTGAATTAACCTTACGAATTGTGTTTTCGCATTCGCCTGTCATAAGCCATAGGCTTCATCCATGCTTTATATGTGTGGAATAGCCCTTTAAAATACGGCTATCCCAAGCCTTGTTCGTTCCTCGAACAACAGTAATTAATCATTTTATTTTATTTTTCAATATTATCTCCACTTAATCAATGATTATATAATCTTACAAATATCTATTGGTTTTTTATGACAATCGAAAGCAGAACATTCAATAAAAACATATTTCCAGTCAGTTTAACCTACCACTTGGGCATTCAAGTTTAACGTTCTCCCACACCCTTGCCGTAGCCCCCCCCCCCCCTCAATATCCTCTAAACCTCCCCCACTTTCCCTCAACACAGCCTCCTCATCCACACCCCGCAGGAAAAAACTCATAAAGCTGCACATCCGGTGCAGCGCATCCATGTTTTATGAGTGTGTTTACTATTAAATTTTTCACACTTTCCATCACATGCACGATGGTGGGTGCGACTCGGAATAGCGATGGGCATAATCGAAAGGTTCTTTTTGAAACAATCGATTAGAATTTAATCGTTTTAAATAATTTATTACTTAATTTGATTTTAGCCATTTGTACATCAAGTTTACAAATATCTAATTTATTGCAACTCCAATACATACATTATTATTATTTGATACATTTTCTTTTGGTTCAAATGGCTCCTAGAATCCATCATTTAGTACAGACTTTATAGTTTCCGGCAGCGCTTTATAATGGTGACCGGATAAATCATCACAATGACAATTCATCACATCTTTAAAAAGTTATATAAAGTCATGGAAAGTGATGAAACAAAAAGTTTAGGGTTAAGTAGGTTAGGTTAGGTTAGATAAAAAAATAATTTCATCGTTTCTAATGACTTTATATCACTTTTTAAAAGTGTGTTGAATTGTCACTTTGTTGAGTTATCATGGAACCCTTTATAATATAGCATTCCTTTGTACAGTAAACTGGTTTGTGTATTGGATTTGTTCTTTTTGGTAACCTAATTTCATTGCACGTCCTTGTGTTATTTCTGTGAATGTCCTTGTTGTGTATACTTTTGTTTTAAAAATATTTTGGTTACAGGATGTTTATTATTTTATGTATAAATATCATCGTATGCAAGATCAGCATCTATTTCACTGTTAGCCAATTCAGTTACTTTTTACCTAAGTGTTATTCTCACTGCTCTATTATGGAGAATTTGCAATTTATTTTGTTCTCAGTCGTCAAACAAGAATGGAATCGTTGTGACAGTAGTTATAATTTGGAGCAATAATTTATGATGGAAAATGTTAATTTCATTGACAACATCAATATCCATCTCAAATCTCTCCGACGGCATTCGCGATCGAGTGGATACGAACTTCAGCTACGTTTCAATTTGTAGTACACGAAAATGAGTGGTATATACTATCAGTATAGCCCTAGTGATCATCATTCAGACTAGAAACGTTGCCCGAAATGGCTTTAGTTATTGGAAATACCAATCGATTAATAAAATATTTCGAATATTAGCGTCACTAACAACTCCCAACAACTTTACTTCCATTCACGAATTGTGTGTAATGTTTCAAAATACTTTAAAACGCTTATTTGCATATACTGCAGAAGGTTAAAAAAATTACGTGGTGTTTAATGAAATGATTTATTTTGTTAAATTTTGTACCGATGAAATTATATTTGAACACTAAAAAGTACAGCGTTTTCCAATAAGAGGTGTTATTTTGAATAGCCCATTATTTCAGTAGATGTTACTTTTGAAGCTGTCATTTTTTGACGTTTGACAAGTAGAAACTACGCCATTAATAAAAATGGAACGATACACGCTTCAACAACGCATTGAAATTATTAAAATTTACTTGAGTGAATCAAATGCAAATCGTCTTGAGTGTTGAGGCCCATTTCCACCTTGGTGGCTTCGTCAACAAGCAACATTCTCGCATCTGGGGCTCAGAAAACCCAAGAGTTATTGTTGAAAAGCCTCTCTATCTTCAACGTGTGACTTTTTGGTGCGGTTTATGGTCCGGCGGAGTCATTGGACCTTACTTTTTCGAAAATGAGGCTGGAGCAACAGTTACGGTGAATGGATTGTGCTATCGAGAGATGATTAATGATTTTTTGTGGCCCGAATTGGATGGTATTGATCTGGAGAACGTTTACTTTCAACAAGACGGCGCTACGTGCCATACAAGCAACGAAACCATTGATCTTTTACGATTGAATATCAAAATAACACCTCTTATTGTAAAACCCTGTAGAAGAAGTAAAACATTTTATAATAAGTTAGTACCTACTTACTTTCACATTATTATGTGAAAGTGTTCCGTATTTAGGTGTACTAAACAAAAGCAAAGGATATGATTTTGACATAAGGAAAATTGGCGGTAAAATAGATTGGCGGGAAAACGAATATTAATGGTTTCAAATTACCTGGAAAATAGATTAAAAATGTAATTACCTTACTACCTATGTATTACTCATTATTACTCATTATTACTTACGATTACTCGTTGGTTTCATGACCACCAAAAATTGATTGCTTGCGAATAGAGATCGAAATAAAATACGGAATTTCAAGCTGTTCTCTTCGCCATTTTGTTAAGGTTTTTGACGGATGTCAAGACCAAAAACATTTCAATTATATTTTTTTTTGTACAATCTGATTCCGTTTCCGTTTAAGGTAATGGCTGTGTTGGATAATGCATTTTTATCTGTCCAGTATTCGCATGAGCCTCGAGTGAATCCTTCTACAAGCTGTCAAATCGGAATAATCAATATTATGGTACCTACCTGCCTGAAGAATGTTCTAAAAAAGATATCTGATTGAGGTAGTGACGTTTGTTTCGGACAAATTGTTTAGTTCCATATTTGAAAATGAAAGATTATATATAATAATTTGGTTTGAAATTAAGTGGGTAAGTATTGAAGATGACTACTTTAAAATCAATTGATTTTGGAGGAAATTATGGTTATGATTTAAAATAAGAGAAAAAAATAAAACATACTTTTTGGACGCAAGTTCTTCAACTGTTCACAGAACGACTAGTTCAATTAATTATTGCTTTAGTTATTGCTAAATAAATATCGTATTTCAAGTAAACTTCAAATTTTATGTTAAATTAGTATAGGTTTTATGGACGTATTTAATTCTAGTATGTGTTATTCTCTCTACGTGTAATTTTGCCGGAGTGTAATTCTGGCAGTTTAATATTTGTAACGTGAAATTCACGCCTGCGTATTTTCGTCAGCTACCATTTTTACGACCTCCACAGCCGAGCGGTTAAGGTGCATTGCTACGGTTCCAGAGGTCGCAGGTTCAAAACCCGGCGAAGGAAAATCAATTTAATATGTTGATGTGGTCGAGTTAGTTCAGTGGTGAGATCAATTCCCCGACGAGTCCTGGGTTTAATTCATAGATACAATCAAATCTTTTTTATGTCTTTTCTGTCTCACATTTTTCGTTTAAGAGTCGTTAATACTGTCATCAATGATTGAGTATTACAATTTGAGGTTTTTCTAAAACAGTTATTCCACCATCCAACACATATTGTAGAAAAGTCAATATATGTCGCACAATAAAATAAAAATACGTACATTTATCCAAGACACTATCTAGATTGCATTTAGTTCGGGTAAGATCCTGCAACCACACATAAGGGTATCAGCCAAAAAATATTGGCATGTTGGTAGCTCTCACTCGTAGTATGATGTAATGTAATGGTGGAAGTTGATATGGTCGAATTAGCTCAGTGGTCAGAGTACTTCCTCGGGAAGGAAGAGGTCCTGGGTTCAGTTCCTAGATGCGGCTGAAACTTTTTTCTGTATTTTCTGTTTTACGTCTTTCTTTCGAGAGTCGTTAATATTGTCTTCAATGATTGAATTTTACTTTATAAGTGTTATTTCACACATAAGTATTACCTACTTGTACATTTCGGAGTGGTGAAGACTCTTAGTTTCGACCTGTTCAAAGAGCACCATTAGCTCGAAAATTGTAGTGACCAGATCTCAATAGACAGGTTCTTTCAACTTTCCTCTTTCTCTTCCCATATCCTTGCCATTCTCACCTCCTTTAGCGACAATACATGTTCCGATTGGAGATGTCACAGTCCCACTGGCTCCATACAGATTGAACTCTTGTACGTTATTCTCATAAAAAAAGTATTTTAAGTAACCTACATTACAGATATTTAGTGCGTAATACGTGCACGTATTCGTAAATAAAACTAGAGAACGTGGAATATTATAAAATGGAGAATTTTTATATTAAGTGCAATTCATGTATCTCACATGACGTTCGCTAAATAAATTTTTATAATAAGTACGATTCATGTATCTCATATGATGCCTGGTAAATAAATTTTAAATTAAGTGCAATTCATGTATCTCATATGATGCCTGCTAAATACATTTTATATTGAGTGCAATTCATGTATACATTTTCCCAGAAACCATATAAAGGAAGCAATAAACATAAAATTTCACATTTATGTTTGCAAGTATATTTCTGCGCAACGATAATTCGCGACACAATTTTTATAGTCGTTCTGCGTTTTTGGAAGCAATCCAGGGACCTTCTTTTGTGAATGTGTCGTGTATGCGGAGCATAATACTTAACACAAAAGATACGTGGAAAATTTTAAGGGGACACGTTTTATTCAGAAACGCTAGTATTGGATTTTATACTTTTTTCTGTTTCTATGCTTTAATAACACACTTTTGATGGAGAAAAATGATCTTGTTAAAAAAGTGATAGCATGCCAATTTCCTGATAAAATATTAGTCATACAGAATATAACGAAAAGCACGTGTTCTTTTTCTAATAAATATCATGTTGGTATTTGTATGGACACGTGTTCTGCCGTGCATATAAAACATTCGCTTTTAACTGATACTTTGTTAGGAATTCATTCGTTGAAGGTGGCCTGTAGAGGTGGGTCCTGTGAGTACTTGTCGTTACTAGGGACAGTGGGTACAGGTTCAACAAATACCTATTAAAAATACTCAGTAATTTTACTGGGTACGATAAATACGCCTTTCCTCTACTGTAATCCCGTTTTTAACAGGAAAACGAATAATCTGACCAGATTTTTAATAAATAAACAGTATTTTAATATCAATAAGTTGTCTCCGTGTGTGTAGGTTTAAAATCTGGTTTTCGAACATTGATGGAAATTTATTTATCTTTGCAATGCAAAGAATAATCCTTGTGGAGAAAATATTCTGTTGAATTATCATATTGGTTTTTAAAAATCTATTGACTTCGAACACAACTATTTCCTAGAAGTGTGTAATATCACGTCTTACACCATTTCGGCTTAACGACAGCTCCAGACAGATTAAAGAAATTGATAAACTGAACCAAAAAAATTGAAATTTGAAGATGGTTGAAGAAACACGGACACGCTCAAAACTTGCGTCTATTTCTTAATATCCTCAGTGAGCACTATTCATATTATGTTACTCGCTACTGTAGATATCGTGAAAAGAGAAAAAAGTTGGTTCCTTTTTGACCGCCTTCTCTGAATCGGATCTGAATTACATACGAGTACCTTTCCTTTACTCAATTGTTTTTTTATTATGAATTCGTAATTTTCGTGTCACATTATTAACACTATATAATATATGCCTTCATTATTACAAAATAAATTTTTTTTATTTAACACCAAGAAAAAAGAATTTTCTAAAAACAAATAAAAAATACGAAAATATTTATTAAAAAAAAAAAATATTTTCTTACAAAAAAAATACACGTAGGCAAGGCCAGTGCGCAGGTACAGGGTAAATTGAGTATGGTGGGTAATTTTAATTGGAATATTACACAATTTTTTAGTTTACAAAAAAATAAGAATTACTAAAGCGACAATTTGCAAGGGTATTTTTAATAGATTTTATCGTAAAAATATTTAAAACATGGTTTTTTTATTGCAAAAATTATATTATGTAGATTACGAGATGGCCATGACGTCCTACTCGTTTCCAATTCTAGGCAGTCCCAGTCTTCCCGCTTCAGATTATAAAACAAAAATTATTTATTATTTTATGGTTTGTATTTATGCTCATTTTTGTTAATTTACATACATCTTGAACTTTAGTCCATTCACATTCACTGTTTATTTCGTAGCCAACAATGCGTTTTAGATAAATAACAATTATTTATGTATTTAAAATTTTTGTGATTTTTGAATACAGTTAAATAAATTTAAAAAAATACAAACAAAAAATATATTTGTAAGTTTGTGGGGATCTCTAATTTAGAATGATTTAAAATTAAAGCCTAGCTCAAAATACATTTCAATTATTATACATAAACGATTAAGGAGGTTTTTCACTATCTCTGATTATGTTCTGATCAAGCACTAATCCGCGGATTAGTCATTTTTTCGTTTTCACTATATCTGAATAACGCTAACGCTCGGGTTAAAGTTAGATTTGACTAATCAGTGCTCGAACTTCACGTTAGGCGCTATTCCTCGAATCAAAGATGGCGTCAAAACATTCCGAGTTTAACAGCTGAGAAGTGAGTCGAATTTTGTAGAATGAATTGAATGCTTGTATGATCCATCCTGAATTGTGTTCAAAATAAGAAACAATGTATTAATTCGACACGAATCTATCTAAAATGACCTGATAATCAACATAACATAACCAAAAAAATGCACACTTAGCGGTGTGCGGACTGTGACGCATGACAGCCGTGGCAGTAGATGGACTAACTGCAAACATTTTGCGATGTTGCCAGACTATTTCGAGTGTTATCTATCCGGAAGCTCGAAACAATGGTGAAACGGTGGCCGTTGAATAACGAAGTTATTCTGAACTTTAAAGCCAGCCAACGGATAGCTATTCAGATATTTAGCCCGACATAGTGAAATACCCCCTAAGAACATCAAAGTATCGCAATTAAATACCTACATGTATACGTTCACTTAGTTCGCTCTGAAACGGTAAATTTAAAAAAATAATAATGGTTCCTACATATACAGGGTGTAAAGGGACGTACTTGACTTTATTTAACGAGTGATTCCTGACATTATTGGAAGTTAAAAATGTTAGTGAAATTTTGGACTCCGGTGACCCAATATATGTTTTTTTCAACAAAAAACGTTGAAAGTCAGTAGGAATTTGACGGCTAGGGTCTATGGCTTGGGCGGTCACTTGGCTGATTGATCAGTGTTGATAAGTGGAAGAATAAAAAAAAATAAAAAGACCAAAATTTCACTTACATTTGACTCCAAATATTGTCAGGAATCACTTAGTAAAGTCAGTCAAGTGCATTCTGTATATTATATGAAAATTACTTTTAAACTGAATAGAATAATGCAAACATCAGTGAATACTGCCATTGAAACCTTTTACGTTGCACACTTACTTCGTAAAAACATCTTACTTTACTTCTGATTCCGTGGTCACAAAAATGGGTGTTGTAGGTTAGGTCTGTATAAATATTTTTATGGTTAACTATTATATTTAATTAATGTGTCATTTAAGCCGCATTTCTTTCCTCAAGGCCAACTTTATATATTTTTAACATTTTTAAAGGTAATTTCATAAATTAAACGATCTTTGTGAAAGCATATTGCGTAAATGATGAAATACTTTTTATAGGACAATATTAGGTTTACACATTGAAAGAAGCCCTATTTCCAAATGATTTACCATCATTAAATACGTTTTTTTTAACTTGACTGTTTTTCTCCGAAATAGAATTGCTGGCTTAAAATAGATGAAAGCAGCAAAATTCAGAAAAATTGAAAATATTTTTAGAAGATTTAATACCAAAGTTTGTGTAAACTAATAAGAAAACTGAATAGATGATAGTTTCTTAGGACGGGTTGTTTCACAGAATTTGAACAATTCATCAAATTTCAAAGTTCATTTTCGGGTTCTGTGAAAGTCCTATTAAAGTTCTGTTATAATAACATTATAGGCTAGTTGCTTGACAGAACTGAAATAATAACAGAACTTGAAAATAACTTTCACAGAACTATAAAATTAGCTTTGAAATTTGAACAATTGTTCAAATTCTCCGAAGCAACGCGTCCTTAAAAAATTGATAATCGTTATCTTTGTGTTATTATTAATTCTATTTGTGTTATTATAAATTATTTTTCTTATTTAATTATTGAAGACAATATTAGCGATTTCTAAAAGAAAATCTGAAACAGAAAAATCAAAAAAGGATACCTACGGTCAGTGGGTTCGAGTCCTAGATGTTTCAGATTTTCGTTTAGAAATCGCTAATATTGTCTTCAATAATTAAATATTACAATTTCAGGTTTTACTCAATAAAGTTATTCCAAACGAAAAAAATATCTTTTTCATTTAACGTGTAATATTGTAAACCCAAAGCTCGTAATAAAATGATTCCCGAACTATTTAAACACACATATTGTATATTTTAATTAAGAACAAAGATCTTTAAACAAAAGCATGTCTTTAAATGAAAGTGCCACAGGCAAATAACAATGCTATGACAAAAAAAAACTCTATTTAAAAAATATTACTACCGACAAACGCAAGTATTACGTACTTTTGATTTAAAACATGATTTAAAACTTTTACAAAACTTCTGAACGAAATACTTTTTGTTATTAAACACAAAGTTTAGTTTGAAAAACTAATATTATAAGATTTTTTCTACTTTCAAAAGGGTATACCGAACATATTTAATTCTAAGTTGAATAAGATATGAAGGGTTTGCATCTCTTTACATTATGAGATTATGAAGTTATGCATTGTGAACGATGTGACTTAGAATTGAATTAACCCAATTTTGTTATCAAGAATATTGATCGCGGTTTTGTGTCTGCCTGTAACTATGGTTCAATGAACTTTAGAACTCGGATTTGTTTGAATTTATGTGTCAATTTCAAAATTTTAGTCAATTTGAATTAGGTACACAACGACAATCATAAAATTATTTTATTTTAATTAATTACAGAAATTATTTAAAATGCGTTTTTCTTTATTTTTGACTGATTTCGTGGTTTTTACTAGACTTCTAGCATCCTCAGGTAGAGATGTTGAAGGCTTCTGGCCAAGATTGGTCTATGCCACACGCTTCAGAGTTGTCTTCTTCTCTGTGAGTAATTTTCTGAAGAACTCTGTCAGGATCGGAAGGAGAAATTTCCGATAATATAAACCAGGATGCTAGATTTCCGGGTTACTTATAGTATATTGTTCATAAAGTGTTCAAACATCCCATCACAGATAATTCATTGAATTATCTATGCATTATGTATAGCAGTTTAATAATTCGCTTTTTGTATATTTTTAACATAGGTTTTATTTTAAAGATAAAATAATTGTACTTTGATGGACATGTTACTAAAACCATCACCATTCAAAAACATTTCCTTCTAAAATATAATCTCTTGTCAACTTGTAGAAAATGCAACTGAAAATAAAAAATAAAAAAACAAGGAAGCCTTCAGTTTCTCTGCTTTGGAGTTTGGCCGCAAGGCGGCGCCGTCTGTTCCCAGCGCGCTCCGCACCGGAACACTGGAATGTTCGCCAGTGTTATTTCTCATTCGTTTCGAATCATCGGTGTCGGTCGGTGGTACTAGGTGCGTTCGCTCTCAACGGACCTCAAATATAAAATCGTAAAGTATTGCACAGTGTAGAAAGTTTAAAACTTCAAGTAAACAACGAACGAACATATTTGACGGCGCGTTCCAACGCCTTTTGGCGCAATATGGCCAAAGAAATCGAATAAAAAATAGTTTCGAAAACTTTGCACAAACTTTTCTGACAGTTGTTGTTGAACGTGTTTTAAAGTGAGTTGCAGCGTTACCAGCTGATGTTTTTTAGAGAAGAGATCAAATAATTAACAAATTAAAGTGTGTTTTAACGAAATATTAAGAACTTTTTAACAGTTCATTGACAGTTTTAGTTGTTCCGAGAATTGTAATGACGGGAAAACAAGGACGGAAGATGACTACATTACTGGGTGCGACAGGTGCGAATGCCGTGTGGTGTGCGTTCGTTATGTTGGCGCTAATTAAAGGTGAGTCTTGTTATTAAACATTAAAACAATCCTGATCAAATTAACTCTTGTATCTACCTCGTATATTATTCTATTGTTATGAGCTAGTGTAACAATTGATAGTTATTGTTATAGTAGATAGATTTGAACTGATATTCCTTTGTTTATTAAAAACAATCGCGCTAGCTCGTAACGGCTACCTGCGGCTGTGTTCAGGTATATCGCTTTTACCTGAGAGCCCCACTCACACTAAAAATAACAAATGATAATATTTTACACTCTGATAAGATACTGTATATATATATGTATATATTGTTTTTATTAATGAATCTTCTCATTTGTTTTTTTTTTATTAAAAATTTCGCTTATTCAATATTGAATAGATAATAAACATTTTGATTTACTTCATATATTTTTAATCTATCAGCTGTTTTAAATGTGATTTTATAATTCTACATCCGGTTTCTATGTGAAGTACCTACTTAGTATCTAATAAGATTAAAAAAAATTGTTTTGTAATATGGACAAGTTTTGTTCGTCAAAAGTTTTGTTTTGTTCGTCAATTTGGTAAATACATAAAAAAGAGTCACGATTAATACACACATTTTATTATAAAAACACTTTGTATCAGCTAGATAATAATGAGAAGTAAATATTTCAGTTTCCAGAAAAAAAAATGCATTTTAGTAGTTATTTCGTTAATAAACGGGTAATTTGATATATTTTCGCGCCATGTTTTGATATATTAATATTAATAAGTATTTTTTTAGGCTAGTTTTTTAAATTTAAAAAAATAAATAACCTAATGACCCAAGGACCTACCATGGGTTCATATTTTGGTATGAGAAAAGAAAAAAACGAACCTTAAACCTTTGACATCAATGACAACAATGGCCGCCAAATGAACAATCGATTATAATTTTAAAGAAATAAGTGTTAAAATACATTATTTCATATTTATTTCGGAATTTGAAATACTTAATTATTTTTATAATCTAACTATTGCAGTATTTTAAAAATAAAATATACGTACTAAGCGTGTCCCTATTTTCTGTATATTTACCGAAAATTTAACCAATGGTGTATTGATATATATATTTTTTTAAACCAGAACTATTTTAACCAAGTGAGTTTCCTTACCTGTTGAAGGCTAGAGCATAAAATAGAACATATTTTTCAGCGTTCAGAGAGGCGCCATTCATAAAAATCAAAAATGGAACATAAAGTTTTATTCCCAAACGATGCTGGTTTTGTTTTTCATACATTTTTCGAAGCATAAGGTCAAAATCGAATAGCAAATTATTCTAATAAGGATAATGTTGGAATACTCGCATGTTCTCTGGAGACCCATCGGCAGTCCACCGGTTAACTCCGCTTGTTGCTAAATAAGCTCAAATTATTGAAATAACACTTTTCGTTCAACTTACTAAAAGAAACAACTACTTACTTACGTTGGGGAAGTGAAAAAACATCCACTAAATGTCAGGTTCTTAGTTCGGGTTTTGTTTTAATAATCTGTGCTTATTTAGCTTGAAGCGGAATCTCTCGGCGAACGTCACTTCATATTAACAAAATCTTACATTGCGACAGCAGATATTTTGTTAAGGGAAACTTTGAACGCGCCTTGCCGGGGCCTCTACCAACTGAGCTAATGGGACCCTATCTCCTTCGGTCATGTTTAACTGTATCATACTACTAAAAGGAACTACCAACGTTGTCTTCGTTTTCTCACTGCACATTTTTATTGGCTGCTATCTTTATGTATGATTGCAAGATTCAACGCGAACTAAATGCAATCTAGACAGTGTCTTAGATAAATAATCTTATTTTTATTTTAAAATTGTCTAGTATTGTTGTTATTACAACAATAAAAAAAACTATTTTAATAATTTTTAGTTCTTAAGATGTAAGCGGGAGTAAGGAAACCCAACCTAACCTAACTCAGATTATTTTAATAATATGAAATCCAATTCCATAAAATAAATGTAAAGTTAGTTTGATAAAAAAGCTCATAAATATTTATTTTTTGTGTGTATTATTAATTTGAAATTCATGTAAAAAATATTATTATGTCATTCATTTTTCATCCACTTTTAGCAATGCATTATCGGAAATTCACCCAATGTCAAATAGAATAAAATGATTCAATGAATGTTAAATAATATTTTATCCAGTACCTACCTATTACATTAATATTTAAATAAACATATGTATTTATACAAATAAATCAATTCTTCTGCAAGTATAAAGTGTACATAGTGAGGCCCTAGTGCACCAGTGACGACTCGTGACTTTTGGGTGTAATAGCGCTCTAATATTTCAAAAATAGCATTATGAATGTTGTTTTTTTTTGGAAGTTCGGTTTTTTGTATGAAGATTTTCAGGAAATCCAAAACTGAAATTTCCTGAAAATCTTCTTACAAAAAATAGAATAACCAAAATAGATAAAGAATCGTCTTTGACTAAGCAACATCAATAATGTCGAATTTTTCATTAATAATTTGGCATTCTATCACTCTTAAAAATCACGACCCGCCACTGGTGTACACACTACACAAACACAGGCAAGTGAATAAAAACGGTTATCTTGTTTGTACAAAATAAATATGAGAAGTCTTATCACGGTTTATTCCCGCCGATAAAATATGTGACTAGTCATTATCATTTTACTAACCTGTATAGTTACGATGTGACGATATAACATGTTATCTGTAAACATTAGTTTCATAATGTTTATATTGCTACAGGTAGATATAACCAACAAACTTCCTATGTGGAAGATAGCTTAATGCATTTTTTAAAAATAAATTCACTGTTAATAAAATTTGTAAATCTATGTGCTTGAAGTAACTAAATTTTAAAAATACGTTTTCATTGTTCTTGATTTCGATTTTTAGAACAAAAATTCTTCAATATTTTTCATGGTTTAGCAATAATAATAATATTTGAATGATTTGTATAGCGGTGTTTTTGTGAAAAATCGCCTCAAGCGCGCTGTACAAACATATACTATATTTCTACAATGATCTGTCTTATTACTAACTAGTCAAACTACTATAAATTTATGGCATACAATAGATTGCATCCACCGGTTCGTCGATTACTAATACAAAACTATATGTACAATGCATTTGCTGTTTGTCACAATGATAGAACCAAGTTTTTAAATATAAAAGCTATGGAAACCTAATATATTATGTCGTATAAAAATGTATTTAATATTGACGTATGTTGAAATAGCAACAAATCATAAAACTGATTAAAAATAATATATGTTTTTGGCAATTTTACCGGCATCACAATGGAAGATGCTCAGAAGAAATAGCGTCATTGATCCCCTAGGCACCGGTTCCCAGTTGGGAAACCCGCCAAACGCGCGCCCATCGTATGTACACGATTATGAGAGCGGGTCGTTTCTTCGACTCGTTCTTAAGTTCAACAGCTCGGCTGTGGAACGATTTGCCGGTCTCTGTGTTTCCTCCCTCATACAACGTCTGTTCAAGACCCATATTAACTCATTTATCTCCTAAAATAGAACCTCCAACATCCCCAAACATAACACAGGCCTCGATGGAAATTATTTTCTTCAGGGCTTCCTGTGTGGAGTTGAATGTAATTAAAGTATATGTTAGAGTATCGTTGTATATTTCACAGCTGTAATGAGTTATTTACGTATAATTCATTCTAAAAATAAATCTATTATTTTGTCAGATGATTTTCATAAAACTGCATCGTATTGCATCGAAACCATTGAAGATCAATCCAGCATAAATACTGACCTATTAACTTATTCTCACTTCAACGGTTTGCGAATTATACAGTTACTAGCTGACGTGTACCCAGCATTGCTCGGGGTCGTCATTGATTTGGAGTAAAGTTTTGAGGTTATGAATTTTAGAATAAACATTTTTCTGTACTAGTGAAAACCCTATCGAAATCAATTGCCTAGTTTAGAAGAACTAAGCGTACAAACAGACAGACCCGAATATCGTCTTTGTTTTATACTATTTACCGTTATAAATACAAATGTAATAATAATACCTCACTGAATTAATTTTAGATACTTAAAAATTTTACAGCGTTAAAAAGGGTTAAATTTTTGCGTGTCAGGATTTTATTTTGCGTTTATTGCCACATAAAAACGACATTAACTGAATTATAGTCTAGTACCGCCGTAAAAATAAACTCGCATTTAAAATGCCTACAGACTTAATAATAATCCATCCTTGAGGAGTCTGACTTAATAAAAAACACGATGACTGAGTTGAACTTTCTTGTACAGTTAGTTATTTTATAAAGTTATAAAAACTTTTTTAAATTACTCGCATAAATTAATTTCCTCTTCGAAAACTTATATTTTTTAATTTTCACTTATTTTTTTTTAAATTTATCGCTTCTGCTATAATGTAACGTTTCACCCGTTTCTAAATTATACAAGTTAAACTTTCATACCGGTTCCATATATCCGCCGGATATTAAAAATATTTTTTGCCATTTTTAAAGCAGTTGGTGGATCGTTCCATTATTGATTAATATTACTTTAATAACGCCACATGGCACGTTATAACGGTTTAACATTACATTACCTTTTTTGAGGGTCTACTTGAAAAAAATCACAAAATAATAATTTATAACTAATACCAGAAAAAAGTGCATGCATTTTGGTCGAAAAATACTCCCAATCGTAGACATATTCATGCTTCCAATGTTAGATTTTGAAATACAGATAGAATATAATATTTACAGTATAGATAGAATGTAATGTAAGTTAAACTTAAATTAAGTCAAAGATTCAGGAAGAAAAAATGAGCAGTGCAGATTTATTAAAATCCCGTTAAAAAGTACAAAAAAGTAATAAGGTTACAGTTACAATGACAATATTTAATACTACTCTTCCAGAGTAGCATTAGCTTGTGGTTGGAGATACAATGACTAAATGCGAAAATATTAGAACTTTTATGAACGACATCGTGTTTTTCTGAAATTTTATTAGGAAACCTATCAATTCATTTGTTAAAGGCCTGCAATCTGGTTTTTAACGTGATTACAAATAATTTGAAGAGATTCTTAATAAATTTATAATATCTTAATATCATTAAATTTTCTCCGTGTGTTATCTGTAACAATAAGGCGATCCGATGTCAATTATATTTAGCGAATATTTCAATTATTGCTCAACGCTAGAAGGTGATCGTATTCACTGTGAACAATAATAATACTATTTGAAATTAATATTACAATCTCGTATTAAAATGATGCTGTAAGCACATTTTTCAAATTGCATTTTTAATACATTAATTGTAATATGTATTTTCTTTCTAACTAATAATGGGAGTTTATTTTATTTGGTTTTACGCCCAGCCGGGATTTTGCGTGGATTTTAAGAACAAATTAGTGAGCTATCGAAAACTGATAAACTGGAAATAAAACAATATCAGTAAAACATGTAACAGTAACATAAAATAACATAGAATGTAGAACAATGCTACATATAAGACAAATCACTAAAACCACATTACCAACGCTACTAAAATTGGTGGGATTCAACAAAGTGCTTGTATAGATCTTGATTCTATAAATGGAGTCAATAAATATATCAATAGTACCCCCAAACTTGTTGCCCAGAACAACCATCCTACTGGTTAGTGAGTGTGTCTGATAGTTGGTTGTGTATGTATTACAGAAGAATATTTCATTTTGTCTTGTCCTTCTAGTAGGTACATGGAACTTAATATTGTCAACGATGGCAGTACTGTCAATTTAGTTGTTAATGACTCTGAAACACAACCAGGTCTGACATTGTTCTCCCGTCAGACAGTGTTATTAGATCCAATTGATTCATCAAACTGACTTAATTTATTAACATCAATTAATAAACTATTTCACAGTTGAATATAATAAGTATTATAGGCTGCGGCTTATTCCTCCAATCAAACTGAGCGATCGCATAGTTCAACTGTAGGTTTAATGCAAATAATCGCTTTCGTCAACGCCTCTTACACAATTTTCGCTAAGTTGTGCTTTATAATTGCAATTATCTATTCGTTTGGATTGCGTCTGCTACATGTTGAACCATCAGAAAGACGTTTTTTAGTTCATAATCCTTTTTTTTATGTATTATCAAAATGTTAATATTTTTCGTATGTGCATTCCGCCATGTAAAGATTGCATTTGTAATAAAAAATCTTTCACCCATTTATCGATATCTAATAGAACAACGCGAGTGTCAGTCAAGAAAGGTGGAAGGAAGTGGAATTGAGTCATCCTTCACTAAACCCATTGTACTTTCTTACTTAACTTGGCAATTGCTCGGTTTTATTAGTGCAAGTTTTTTTAACCAATTATCCGATTTGGTAAACGCAACTTTATGCAATATGATAGCTATTAGTCAAATTCTATTAGAAGTAGCTCATTTGTGATTCATCTTGGGAGTGAATTAGCATTGAGAAAGTATATTTCGTTTGTCTCATAAATTAGTGTTTCCGCATAATTGTCAAACATGATATATTATATCACCAAAATATAGGTTTTTTGCTTTCAATCATAGTTTTTTTTTATTCTGTTTCATATAATATCTTTGTCCCGTGGTGGTTATTATTTTAGAGTCGATTTTGAGCTATAACTTTTTTTGAATTTGACCTTCCATTTTCTTGTAAATCGAGTCCAAAGTTGGAACTTTTTAGGTTTAATATTGAAAAAAAAATCTGTAGCTAGGGGTTTAATATCAATTGTTTAATATCTTTTTAGATGCGTCGAGGCGTAGATCCGTCCGCAAAAGTTATTTGAAACCTTTAGTTGCTATAAAACATAAAAAATGTTCAAAAAAAAATCGTAGGGCTCATATCTAAAAAAAATGTTTTTTGGTTCCTCTGTGTTGTGAGATAGATTCCTTAGTTTCCCGCTTATACTACGTGTTCGGACATTCTGCATATCTTTTTTTTAGATTTACAGCAGTATTTTATTTCAACACATGCCCTTAATTATTTTTTAGGTTTTAACTCTAAGTAGATTTTATTTATTTATTTATTTATACTGGGTTTTACAGATGATCACACTTACGTGAGAACAATCCACTTATAAAAACTCAGTTATTGTACAATTACAAAAATCTACAATTAAATAAAGATACAAAAAATTAAATACAGATACATACAATTAGAAAACAAAAACATCAAAAAATAAAAATAAAATACACAATCATATATAAGCTCGCTCAAGTAACACATTACATTATACATTATTACAAGTGGTAAGAGGCATAAGAAATACGAGAGGTATGCATATAGAGAAAATTGACACAATGAATTAGCTAATATTTTTTAATAGCGCCAGAACTTTTTTTCTGAATCCGTACAAATTATCGACGAAAATATCTATTTCAGCACACTCTATCTTGTTATATAGTCGACACATCTGGGTCAGAGGGCTAAAGTAGGCGATATTATTTATAAATGTATTCAGGTGAAAAAAATTATGGCGTCTTAAACAATGCGAATTGGGGACATTTATTTTAATATTGCTAAGACATAATGTAGTATCAAGTTGACCGTGAATAATTTTATGTAAACATATGAGATCAGTCAATTGCCTTCTAGTTTTAAGTGTATCAATCTTGAAGTAATCACGACGTACGTCATATGATCTTAGATGGTCATGTAATCCACATTTGAAGGATAACATTCTTAGCATTTTTTTTTTAATGGATTCTACAATATTTTCATATTTGCAGTAATGTGGATTCCAAATAGAGCTTCCGTATTCAAGTTTTCTTCTAATTAAGGCATTGGTAAAGAGTTAGAATTGATTGAGGATCTTGGAAATGTTTACATATTCTATGAATAAATCCCATCATTTTTAATGATTTGCACTTAATGTCGTTAATGTGTACATCAAATATGAATTTAGATGCCTACCTTTTGTGCCTACCCGTTCTGTGTTAATTAAGTCAAGCTTATCCATGAAAAGATGACGTCTATCATTTTGGTCGTCATCATTAAGAAAGGCTTTTCAAAATACTTTGCAAGTTAAACAATATCAAGGCGATGAAAAGATTTAGAAATTCATTTGCCTAAATTATGCATATTTTAACGGTGTTGCTCTGTTTATTATATTTAAATAAATTCTTAATACCCTCAAAATTTAAAGCAGTTTTCTTATCTTTCGTCACTTATTGAACGCTTTTTAAATTTTTTACCAATTTTTACGCGGTAATCGGAATGTAAACCGGATTTTGTAGTTTCCGGTCGTTCGGCGTTATACCTTAGAGTTGGGAGGCCAAATTGGACTAATTGAACGTACTGAAGTGGAACTTACTTTTTTGCTTCATGTATCAATTAAACACAATACGTCAATGCTTCCACACAGCTTACCCGTAGAAAAGATAATCGTTCTGAGAAACTCGGAGCCTCATGAAAAGAGTTAATTTAAAGAAAAATTAAGATATTATAATACGTTAGCAGGTCTATTATAATATCTAACTGCGTTGCTCGACTTTTCTCTACGTTCTTTAAATGCAATATGCGTGTTTTATGTATATAAACCTTCCTGAAGAAATTCTCTTCTAAATGATATTGAAAACCCTATCAAAATCTGTTGCATAGTTTAGAAGAACCAATCCATAAACAGACAGGCGTAAAGCGACTTTATTTTAGTATAATACAGATATTTGATAAAATGTCAAACCTGACCACACGCCCTGTCCTCTCACGAGCATGAATTGAGCTTGGTACTGCTTGCTATCTGTGACTTGAGTTGGATTAAATTAATACATCATTGTTATGAGTCACAATCTGAAAGATTCCTGAGTTATCAGTGGGCGTTGAGCTCCTTGCACGGCTGAATGGAATTCCTGTGAAAACGATACACGTTTTCAAAGCGTATTGTGGTCGGTTCTGCTATACACCGAACTCATTATGATAGTGATATTATTGTCGTCCTGATAACCACAACACGATACCTATATGCGTTTATTACGTGTGTGGGTAGAATTACTAGAATTCGTACTGTGGTCCATGATAAATTGCTTGTAAATAGCTTAAATTAAATCGATGTGTAATTATATTAAATAACACATCTGCCCTGATGATGGACACTGCAATGTTGTCTAAAACGTTGGCTAAAGAAGGAGGTAGCGCAACACGGCATAATGCCCCAAAAACAAATCACTATAAAATTGTTTGTTTTTTTTTACCAATCAATTGTGAAGTACTAAAAATAGTAATTAAATAATAAAAATATATCTTGTGAATATCCGATTGTATGAGTATAATTGTATGAGAATAAATATTTTTCCCAATTTTAGAGATATTTCAGAAATTTAATGTACCATCTACCGCAGAAATGAATAAAAGAAATGCCTTATATCAAATTTATAGAGAATATTTCCTTCATAAAAATTACCCCTTAGATAAGCAATAGGTTCAAATCAAATGACTTAAGAGGAAGCTACAAGCCAAAAATGTGTATATTCTTGGTATACCTTATATTGTAGGTAATAGGCATTAAAATCGCTTGACAAACGGAGTCTAGAAACGTTCAAGCACAAAACTGGTTTTTATTTATTTTGTAAATAATTTTATACGATAGCAAAAAAGTTAATCAAATGAAACTGTAACAGATAATCTTAGCTATAATACTGTATTTTTTTTTAAAGTTGTTTACTTTACGCGTTCATACATTTGTATTGAAAAAAAAAAATTTTAGTAGCTTACGTTTATATTTTTTATTGAGTAATTTATTTACTCAAGCGAAACGATAGGAAAACCTTCAACTTATCTAAAGCAATTTTTTTTGATATTCATAATGTACACCAATTACATACAAAGATTAATAAAAATAGTGGTTTAGCATTAAGCTTCGCCTTAATAGCCATCTCAATGCTAAGAACGACCACGGTTCGGCACCACTACATGTATTTAGGTGTGAGATGGTACAATATATTATTGTCCAAAATCAAAATTAACACAACCGAAAATTTGAAATATAAACAATTTTTTTTTTTTTTTTTTTTTTTTTATTATTTTAATATACATCATATGGGTTACATTAATACATACATATTTTGCAAAATATAATATTAAGGTTCATAATTGGTCATGTATACCTTATCAGAAAAGAGGAGCTCTTGTGCCTGATAAGGGAGCCACGATTCTTACTTAGATTCATAATTCATTATGTGATATAATAGTAATAATATATATTATAATATATATATATATATATATATATATATATATATATATATATATATATATATATATATAATTTTTTTTTTTTTTTTTTTGTTTAATATAAGTTTTTTTGGAAAAAAAGTTTGATTTTATTTATTTGTTCTTGTTGGTTCGTAATAAAAAGCAAATTAACTCCCTGAAATTTGATAATGATATATTGTACACTTAATACACGTTTATTTAATCTATTCTACCTAGAATTTAAAAAAGTTTAAAAAAAAAACTTTCGATAACTAATTCTCTAAAATTGTGTATTGTGTAGTTAATTTGAATATTGAATTCTGTTATTTTGTATGTTTAATTACGTTTGTAGTTATTTAATAAGTTATAGAATATTGTTTACTCATCGCCTATTAAGGCGAAGGTGAATGCTATTACTATTTTTATTAATCTTTATAACGAATTGGTGTACATTATGAATACCAAAAATATGCTTTAGATAAATTGAAGATTTTCCCATCGTTACGCTTGAGTAGAACATAATTAAAAAAATAAATTACTCAATAAAAAAATAAATGTAAATGAACGCGTAAAGGAAACAACTTTTTAAAAATGACGTATTATAGCTAAGATTATCTGTGACAGTTTCACTTGATTAATTTTTTTGCTTTCTTATATATTATTTACAAAATAAATAAAAACCAGTTTTGTGCTTGAAATCGAACGTTTCTAGACTCCGTTTGTCAAGCGATTTTAATGCCTATTACCTACAATATAAGGTATACCAAGAATGTACACATTTTTGGCTTGTAGCTTGCTCTTAAGCATTATTTTCTTTTTGTATACAAAAATACTCATCCCATAAACATGAGTTCCTGGAGCTCACCTCATGGAGTAGTAGAATAATTAGGAAAAAAAATATTTTGCATGCTGTTATAATTTGAAATATTATGTTATTTTGTAATAAATAAATAAATATATGTGAATGTGAATGAATCAAGGTTTGTGCCGAGATAGAGTTGAATGGTGGTCTATCCTCTTTGGCCACCCCTGCCGGTAAACGGTAAGTTAGTTATTTAAATAAGAATGAGAGAGAACCATAAATTACTTTCTTTTTTCGGTCTATCAAACTTTTTCTTCTCAACGTGTGTGTAAGGCTTTATTTTTAAAGTCTTTAATATTCAGTGCTTGTTTTCTCACTTTGTAATATTGACAAAATGTAACATCGCAAATTCTACATAAGACAGACGAAATTCGATGAATGCCTAACGAGTAGGTACGATAATTCTGGATTGAAAATTCTTTTAGATAGAAAGCAATTCCTGCGTAAATAAATTGGGGCACAATTGGGCAGCGTCTTCAGAAAGTAAAATATTTAGAAAAACATTTTTTCGTGGCATCCGGGTCAATATTTTCCTATAATCTTTAAATGCACAATCAATTAACTGTTAGAAATTATGAATAAATAAGAAAAATCAATTAATATTTGAAAGAATAAGTCGAAAATTTAATATACCTCATGTTTTGATCACAACATCATTCAATGGAAGCTGGGCTCAGATTTTACTAGAATATACCTCATTTATTGATCACAACATCATTGTATAGAGCTGGGTTCAGATTTTATTAGAATATATCGCATTTATTGATCACAACATCATTCAATAGAAGCTGGGTTCAGATTTTAGTAGAATACATCTCATTTATTGATCACAACATCATTCAATCAAAGTTGCCCTCAGATTTTTGTAGAAAATACATCATTTAATGATAACAACATCATTCGATGGAATTCAATCAAAGTTGCCCTCAGATTTGTGTAGAAAATACATCATTTATTGATCACAACATCATTCGATCGAAGCTGGGCTCATATTTTAGTAGAATATACCTCTTTTATTGATCACCCACAATTGGTATTGTTCAATTAAATGTGCAGTCTTCTTTATTCTCTCATACACGATCATAATTATCTTAAGTGGATAAAATACTAAGTCAGGGACACTTCAGGATGGCACTGTATGATAAAGTGAATTAATAAAGATGAATGAAAAATAAATATACACATAGAATTAAAATAAAAACATCGATTTGGGTCTTGAGTTAAGTCTGAATAAAATAAGAAAATGTTGATACCTACGTAATCAAAAATACTAATTTCGGTTGTGTCTGTCCTATGTAACTGTGGTTTAGTGAACTCTGCAACTCGGATTTGCTTTGAATTTAAGTGTCATTTTCAAAATTTGAACTGATTGTGTCTAGAATTCTGACAAGCGTTAAAGTACTAACCTGAAATATAATATTTTATAAGAAAATTATTTTAACCAACCTTTCAAAATTGGAACTGGTTTGTCAATAATTTACGATAAATTACATTTTCGTGAATATTTTTTCTACTTCGTTCTGCTACAATTGTCCTTCTTCTGATGTGTTGTTCCTTACAAAATAATTCAGCTTCTCAAATCCTACAATTATAATATCCCATGATCTTTCACGGATCTGCGCTAGTGTGATATTATTAATATGAATGTGGATGCTACGAGAAGTTTGCGATAAGACAGACTTGTGCCGCGTTTCATTCTCTCTGCCTACTCCTTCGTGGAAATGGTGTAATAGTTAAGTTAGATTATAATCGGGAGATTATCAGTAGTGGAATGTGGTCCAGCCATTGATCCATGATCCGTTGAGCCGTGAGATGATGATTTAATCTTGAGGGCATTCAATTAGGGATAGTTTATCGTTGTACCAGATTAGTGCGAAGGTAGTAAGCTCTAATAGATTACGCGATAAGCTGGAATGAGTAAGGTTTTAATAAAAAAGGACACCGAATAAATCTGTGGTATCATTGGTAGTTTTTCCAAAGTGTTTGTTTATTTTATATTGAGTTAATATGTTAATATTTTTTGTTTGTTTATTACTGTAATCTAATTTTTACATTTCAATGCGGTTTATATGAAATATAAATATAAAATATCTGTGCTGAGGGACTAGGCTTTGGATAGATGGTTTTCAGAGATGTCTATGGTTCAACTTCATGGTTTGGTTAAGGTTTTTTCAGTAACTCCTGTGACCTTGTTTTAAAATACTAGTCATATTTTACCGATAATTTCTTAAGCCAAGATTTGAATTCAAAAAAAACTTTATTAATTGAAATTTAAAATTTAATTAAAATGCTCATTTTTATAGCGTTTTTTAGGAAAATATATTACGTTTATTATTATTACTTGGAAAGATGCTATACAAAACAAGTAGATACTTTAAAAATTACCTAAAGGTACCTTTAAAGTTATATTTTCTGTACATACTTTTTAAATTTGTCTTTAGTTCGGTTTTTTTTAATATTTCGGTTTACATTCATTAATTACTTAGAACGGGTTGTTTCACGGAATTCGAACAATTCATCAAATTAAAACGTTCTTTTTCGGGTTCTGTGAACCTATTCAAGTTCTGTTATTGTATCATTAAAGGCTAGTTGCTTGACAGAACTGAAATAATAACAGAACTTGAAGAAATCTGACACAGAACTTAAAAAATTACTTTGATATTTGAAGAACTGTTTAAATTCTCTGAAACAACCCGTCCTTATTATATTATATTTATAAATCAACCATCTTTGAACATTAATAATTGTTTTTTTTGTCATGTTCTGCACATTATATAAGTATTAAGGCTGTTTATGTAATTATGTTTATTTTACAAATAAACAGTTTAAATTGGCCTCAAATTTCATTTGATCGTATTTTTCAGATTTTGCTTGCCATAAAAGCGTAAAAAAAAATACAATTCAAAATAACACACTTTAAAATACATCAACATTTTTATTGAGTTTAAATAATAATTCAATTTTAATTCAAAAGTACAAGTACCAATAAATGCTAGCCTAATTGCATTATCAGATCTTCATTGGAAATTTATATTTTATTTTTATTTATTCATTTTCGGTAAATCGACAGTTTACATTTAATCAGTTTGTACATAAGTATTATATAGTAAAATAATACCAATTATGGATTTCCTCCTTTTGACTTTAACTGAGACAGCATAATATGGAATAAGTTATTTAAATTTGTGAGAAAGGAATATGAATTAAAAAAATTATTTATTGAAGACAATTTTAGCGATTTCTAAATGAAAATATGAAACAAAAACATCAGAAAAGGATACGGTCACATCTAGGACTCGAACACAGGACCCTTGCCTTGGTTCGAGTCCTAGATGTGACTGTATCCTTTTCTGATTTATCTGTTTCAGATTTTCGTTTAGAAATCGCTAATATTGTCTTCAATAATTAAATATTACAATTTGAGGTTTTACTCAATAAAGTTATTACAAAAAATAAATAAAAAATTTATACAAAACACAATTATATAAAACGAAAAATTTACAAAACAATACATTTATAGCCATAGATAGAGGTTGTAGATATAAATCAAATCATAATAGAGATATAAACAATAGAGACATAAACATTATTCACAAACCATCAGAGAAATCTTCTTTTATGGACCTCTTGTATTTGGTAAGTTCGCAACTGAAAATATCAGCCTTAGATAATACGCTATTGTAATTATTGCATAGTCTGTTCAGGCAAGAATTCTGCTTAGAGTTCGTTTTGCTTTGATCAACCCTGAACAGGACACAAGAGCGTGTTGAACGCGCAGGTACATTGAATGGAATCTTGCTTAAAAACTCTGGGCTTTGAATATTATTGTTCACTACTGTATACAGGAATAGTGCATCCTTATGATGCCTCCGTACACTCAGTGAATCAATTTTAAAGTATGATGCTGCCTCTGCATAATCATTAAATTGATTGATAAGAAATAGGGTTAGTTTACTTTTGTATGGTACACTATTTATAACTTGGTGATATTAAACGTTAGATTTATGTATTATTACATGTATACTCCGCAATATATTTTATCTCTAGATCTCTGCGGGAAAAATATATTTATACATAATAATATTAAATTTCTTTCGACCCAAGAATTTCACCGATTTTTTTTAACTTCCTCACAATTCACGCAAATTACAAGAATTTGGGCTTCCTTTCATTTCGTTTTTTTTAACATAACACAAGTTAAAAGAAATCGCGATTATATTTTTCTTCGTAAAGCCAGTTTATGTAGACACAATAAACATTTAGTTATACTGCTCGTTTACTGAAAAAAACATTTTTTTCGTAATTCCAGAAAATCATATTTTTTCGACAGATATTCACAAAGTGTGTAGTACAAAGAATATCAAAAAAGGTTAAGAGAAAATAATTTATTAGCTAACGTACTTAGATAAATATGTTTATAGAAATGATTTGAAATATGTTTTTATTTCAGCCAATATTTTCTTAATAATATAACCAAGAACGGTATTTCAAGTCATACAAAGTTTAAAACCAAAATTCCGGATTCTTTCTCTATCGTAAAAGGGTAGTTCTCTCCCCTTCAAGTACTTCGTAAACTTTGCGTAAGAAAGGACAATGCATATTTTTGTTCAAGTGAATAGGCACTTGATTTTATAGCTAAGGAGGCAGTCAACCCATATCAACTCAATAGTAGACAGGTGAATTTACCTTCAGTCACTTGCATTTTTTCCAATCTTTCTTTTTAGGATGTTCTTGTAAAGTAATCGGGATAAGATCATAAAACCTTTATGGATGTCTCTGCCGACTCGCCTGGGAGTTTGGACCTACCTTAAAGATATTGTTATAAACAGGTAAAAAAAGGTACAATAGAACTCCGCGCGGCTTTCTGCGAACATATTATTATCAACATTATTTTGCCGACAACACACAAGTTTTTGCTATTGTTTGTTTGTTGTGGCCTGTGTGTTATTATTTACTGTAGGCCATTTAAGATTAATTTTAAGTGTGACTGAAGTGGATAAATCTTTAAGAGAATGGTTTTGAGCCGTTTAAACAATTTGCGTTTTTTTTTTCAAATCTATGAACCTTTTTTTTTTGGTGTATTAATTTTTTTTCTCTCCAGACTCCATTTCGCAACCGTCATCTTTCAGTAAATTAAATTTCCACCAATCCTATACAAGTGTTTTGTTTATTTTATACTGTTTATTACATTTATATTAACGTACTTTACCTTTTTTAAACTGAAAAAATCGTATATTTAATACATAAACGTAAATAACGAAAGCCTGTTGTTTTTTAATCTCCTTATTCTTTAATTCTTATTGCACAGGTAAATCTGCAAATGACAGCCAAAGCCGAACGTTAGCTCCTTAAATATTAACAATTTACATGTTAGTATACGTATATCTCTCATAAAATGTGGAAACGTAAAACATTCTGTCCATTGCAGCTGAAGTGTGAAACATCTCGAGGGTTTATTTTACTATCGGGATTGTGGATCGACTTTAGGGGAAGTTGTTTTACAGCCCCCATCTGAATGGTGTCGCATTGCGCAGTGGATCTCACCTTTTTTTTCACAAACGAAAAAGGTGCAATCCAAAAAGGCACAATCCCAAAAGACGCTATTCTTGAAGAGGTGCAAGTTTTATTTCAGTTTGATGCTGGCACTGGAGTGAAAAATTTAACCGAAGTAGAAATAAGAAATATTTTCACACAAAAAAAATCGTTACTGTAATATTACAGCTTTATGAAAACCGTACAAGTCTCTTTTTAGTTTTGTGCGAAATAGGCTTTTTTGAATAATGGTTTAATTCATACTTTGCTTGATTCCAAAAATTGAAAATCAGCCGTTATTTTGACATAATGTCGCAAATTCACAATTTTGAAATCATCTCACGTTTCTCACTGACGACTTATTCTGTAATAAGAAAATTGCGTATTGACATTTTGTACCCAGATTCGCTATTCTGATAGATTAAAGTTTATGGTTTAT
Organism: Hesperophylax magnus; assembly: GCA_026573805.1. Classification (NCBI taxonomy): domain Eukaryota; kingdom Metazoa; phylum Arthropoda; class Insecta; order Trichoptera; family Limnephilidae; genus Hesperophylax; species Hesperophylax magnus. The sequence continues at coordinate 645,449 of JAIUSX010000026.1, forward strand.
TTCGACGATGGCTTGCAAAAGGTGGGATAAACAAAATTGGAAAAAAAGGTGAGATTGAAAAATCTTTGATAATAGGATTATGAATAGTTAAATTTAAGTTGTCCGGTGTTATGTCCATTAACTTCGGGAGCTACACGATAGTAAAAGTAAAAAATGTTACAAAATATCAAAATTCCAAAGTTTTAAGGTAGTTTTGTGGTAAAAAAGTTGAATTGTTCATATGAAAATATATTTAAAAAACAAAAATTGAATTGAAACTCTAGAAAGATATAAAATTAAGAGATACTTGTACGTGCAGCACTTTTATACGTAGACGTAGGTAAAAATAATATTGTTTGAAAATATGATTGTATAGCTTTCTTGTACCTACATTCCTAGCAGTTTAATAGGTCCGCTACAGCTGAAATATTGATATATTATCGTCCTGTTATTGCTATATTTAAACATGATTTCGGAACGAGTAGCTCTCTCGTGGCCATATGAAATCCAATGAGGTTAAGAAAATCCGGGCTGTCTATTTCGTCGTGCATTATTTGATGTATCCCATAAGGTTTATCCAGCATTAGCAATGTAGGCGCCCGAGAATATTTTTTTTTCGATTTGATTACAAAACATCGACTTTTCTCTGCATTCTATATGCATATATTATATATAAAATCCTTCCGGGAGAAATTCTCTAAATGATAGTGAAAACTTTGTCACAATCCGTAGAATAGTTTAGAAGAAAAAAGCGCAATAACGGATATTTTATACTATTTTTTGCATAAGTAATAACAATCGTACGACAAAAAAGTAACTGCTATCTACTTGTTAAAAAAGGTGTGTAACTTACTTTTTGCATTTCTCTCTGATATGGTGTTCTCATGTTGTAATTTTTTTTAAAGAGTGAGACCGTCATGTCGTCTTTGATAACTTTATATTTATCTACTAATCTTTTCATTGCTCGATGTCGGGAATTTCGACGCAAATAATCTTCGTGGTAAACATCCCACAAGCGTCGAAGGTCCTTGTAAGGTTTATCAATACAAATCATGTCATGATGTTTTTCACACATACACCTCAGGGATCTCAATTCTATTGCTATAGCGCCTACGATTAATTCTTCTTTGATTTGCTTGTCTCTCTGAGTTTCCTCCCTCCTACAACGTGGGTCTCTTTTAAACCCAGTCCTTCATTTCCTCAAAATTACCCTCCACACAGCATCCCCAAATTTGAAATCGGCCCTGTGAGAAGTGCTCTCAGTAGTAACAGGTGAAATTTTTATTGTCAGGTTATTCGTAAACCCGATTTTTTGTGGATCTAAATAGAGGTAAAGTTGCTAATAATTGATTTCAGAACTGCACTGTGGATTGATAGCGTCATTTTCTTACTCCATATTCTATCCACAATAAATACAAGATGCATATATAAATAGCCTCCATTCTTCAATAGGTAACATTTTAAAGCCATTATATTGTCAGGCTCCACGCGGAGACGGAAGTGGTACAAAACCTTTCTAGATGCACAAAGCTTGTTCGGTTTCCGCCCCGCTCAGCTCGTCGCGATCTGCTCAGATCTCGTGAAAGTCAAACGTCTTTATGCCTTTATACATTTATACTAACTTCTTCCATCATACCAAGTACACACCACATACATGATTTGTTCACTAGACTTGTAACATAGAGTAGTAGGTGATGCAGTGCAACAAATGATAATATATTATATTTTTGTGCTATTATGTAGATCGTGTGTTATTTGTTATTATTGTGGACATTTTTACTATTTATTTAAACTATTTTACAACAGATTAATCTTCCATTTAATGTAAAAGATTTCGTATTTTAACATTCTTAACTGTGATATCTTTATATTGTAGATAACACGGAGGGCATTAGTAGCATATTTGTGTGGAACTACCAATATTAACGCTAATAACGCTGATATTCAAAGTATATAAATATTCCTACCGCCTTCTAACAAAGAAATTGGCCTACAGGTTGCCTATCAGATAAAATTATAATTTACGATACTAGAGGAGCCTATTTTGTTCATATCGAAGATTTTTTTATTAAAGAGCATCACAAAACGGTAGTTAACAACATTAACATTTCTTAAGATACCTATCTAATCAAGTTTTAATGTTACTTAAAGAGTAATTAAATACATCTACTGTTTTAGAAATTTTATTCAATAGCACCACTCTTCTTATCTTGCTATACTGTGTTGGGACATCTGTCTGTTAGAAGTCGTGGTGACGACTAGGCACGTATAAGCCCATAGCTTTCCAAGAGGAACGGGCTATCGATACGAACAATATTAAAACTAAGTAATGCACATTAATTTAATTTCCTCACAGGAGTATTATAGTATTCTGCTAATATTTAAAAATTCTTATTCTTTTTTTTTTTTTGGTTTTAGGCATTTCACCCTGAAAAGAGTGCTTTGTGAATTCTTATTCTTATTATGTGCCCTCTAATATGGGAGGGTTGATTATCATCAGGGCGATATTAAAACTACAAACTGAAACACGAGAAAACTGCGTTAGTGCCATTCAGATAAATTTCGAAAAGTCTGTGCTAAGACCAAATCGTGTTATCTCCGTCAATCCCCACAGTAATCATAATATGCCGTAATGGTTAACTAATCATCAACAAAAACTTTCAAACCTCAATTTAAATACATCAAAATGAATATTATTCATATATTATAAAGAGTAACAAAATCTATAATGATCTTCCAGGTGAATTTTTTTCAATATATTCCTCGATAGCATTCGGAAACTTGAGGTAAACAGAAGGTTTTGACTTTTGACGGAACCTACCATTTTTTGCGTAACGCAATCACTATGCTATGTATTCTTCTGACCTCCTTTACAAAATAAAATAGGTTCTCTATGTTTCTTTCTCCGTTGCCCCACATATTACGGCATATCTACGTAGACTACCTACCCGGCAACTACGTATTTGTAAGTGAAGCCAAGAGCTTTCGGTATGTAAGGAAATCGTGTAAATGTTTTCACGGCGGAAATTCGGCTTGAGTGTGTCAGTGTGCCAAGTCGGGCTGTGCCATCAACGATTCGTGGCCTGAAAGGCACGTTTCCCCAGGAATACCCCGAATACGGGAATGGTAACGGTTACAATAGACTGAATATACGAATACGTTCCGCGTTTTCAAAGCCCTTTCAGCATTTTTACATATATTACGTATCGCAATCATCGTGCTTTAGATGTACATAATATTAATTGCGAAGTCTAAAGACTAAACTTGTTATCTCCGCATTTAAATATATTTTGTAATGTCCCAACTGTTCCCAACCGTCTGGAGTCAGTGAGACTATGGCATCCCCAATCGGGTGTGTTGTGAGGCTGAAGGTTGTGGGGAGGGGAAGAAGATGAGAAGAGGAGGGTCGGGAAGTATCTGGCTATTCAGATCTGGTCACCAAACACGGCTAAAGCCATTTCAAGCAACGTTTCAATTTTAAATTCTGAATGGTGAATTACACCAGGGCGATACTAAATGTTTCTTCCACCTTATATTATTTTAAATGTATAAATTTTGAAATTTCGAAAAAGCTTTACCCCTCGACCACTGTTGCCATTTATAGATCAACGCTACTATTTTCAACTTATTAAGTTATTTTTTCCATCATTTGGAACTTTAAATAATACACACTTGTACATCATAAAATATGTTCCTATAAATAAGAGTGTTTGTGGGTTCATTTCGTAAAAAAAATCTACAGTATTTTTCAGTAATTGATGAAATTTTGCCTGAGATTTTAAAAAAACCACCCCCATACTCTTTTCCCGCCATTTAAAGTAGAATAAAATCCGGGCAACGCTGGGTGCTTCAACTAGTAAGTACCTATACAAAAATTGTGCTGCAATCAATATTCTGATTATTACATTGAACTACTTAAGTAACGTTCAACTGGCGCTACTATACACCTACTTCTCAGGATAAGTTTTTTTTCCAAATATGGTGATTTAACTCAATCAACTTAATTAGTATTACTACGACGATGTTGATAAATTTCGTCTCTCCATTGAACGCCGCTCTCTAACGTTTCTGACCATGAGTGCAGTTGTTTTGATGCTCACGACATCTTGGTACTAAGTATTATGAAAGACTTTAAATATCTATTCAATGAATTTTGCCCCTAAAATTTAATATTTCTTTCAATAATTACGTGTAGGTGTAGATTCAACTTTCATATAAGTCAGGTGTACGTAGGTAATCCCACTGAATAGATAATTCACTCACAAACAATGCAAATAGAAGTGCCCTCCGTAAAGATTTGAATGTAAACAGTTGTAGCCACCGACTTAGTACCTTTTGGCTCTAGCCCCGAGAGATTCAATGAATATATAATATAGTTCTCTGTTTCTCTTACAGTGCCTGACATCGTATCTTCCATTCAATTTGATTTTGGATTCATACTGAGAAAGTAAATTTCTGCGTATGAATTTTAACGCCCGAAAGGCAATGGCCCGACATTTGTGTTATTTATACTTTTGTTATATTATTGTTTTAGATGAGTTGTTATTGTAAGAATAAATTTCCCTTGCAATTTTTGGCTTCATTTTCTAGGTGTTGACGTCCATAAAAGAGCTTCATGGGTGCTGTAATAAGAGGTCAAAAATTATATACGACCTCCGTAGCATTATAATTTACATACTTGACTCGTTTTGAGTTTGCGGATTCGATTTTCACTGATATTATTTTTTTATCCTTCCATTCGCAAACAAAACTTTGCTTGAAATTGAAGCTAAGTCAATCGATCGTTTTACACGACCCGGGTCGCTCACGACCTACTTGCATCGTGAGCGGGTCGCGGCCCGCCGTACCAGATCATTCACGACCCGAAACCCGATTACCCGTCACCTGCCTTTTTTCACTTTCGTTTGACGTGGATAGGTAACATATTGATAAGATGAATTTATAATTTATTTTATCAAACCTATTACCTACCCCGGTCATCGGGAACCGGTTCCAAAAGTATTTTAACTTCGGAGAAAGTGATTTGGTCTCCGTAATTCATGTTTCTTCTTTTATATCTTCTATAGTCGTTAGTTCGGCACCCGGGTCGCGAGAGTAGGTTGCAAGAGTAGGTCGCGGGACCCGGTTGCTGACACAAAAATAACCTGCACGTTCTTTGGAAGTTCGTGAGCGGGTTTCGTTGAGCGAGTCATTGACGATCGACCCCAGATTACTTGAAATGCCTTACGCTAGCCTTGTGATTTTAGAGACCAGATCTGAATAGTCAGAATTTTTCCAACCATCATCTCTTCTCCCTTCCCAATTTCTTCAGCCTCACAACGATGTGTATTTTAACAAAAATGGGTATTAACCAGTCACAAAGGGCATAATGTATAATTGTTGTGAACTTTTGTCTAAAATGAAAGACCTTCGTATACCAAGGTTAACGACAGCAGCAATAAGCAGTACTTAAGTATTCAATCTATACCACTTTGTATTATATGATATACCTTTCTTGAGGCGGCTTTAAAGTCGCGTTATAATCCACTTTCCATTTGTTTTTTTTTTATTTTCCGCCTTTAAAAATGAAAGTCGTAGAAATTAATTATGTAAATCCCGGAAAAATATCCTTTTTAAGAACCTTTCGGGGGTTGCCAGCGAAATAACACGAGAGGCAACACTCTGGATGACTTTTGACATTAAAAGCCAGCATCTCTCTGGCTATTTTCGTCCCAGTCGAAAAACAGAAGTGCTGTATGTAGTGTGCATCCTTATTATTACTGCATCTATTCTGGTTTCTCACAGCTGTGAATGCGGAATGCATTATGCATAGGTATTTCATTATGTTTCATTTCGTGCAACTTGTAACTGGTAACTAACTAAGAGGGAACTATGAGCTCGGAACTTTTGACGAAAGACGAAGAAATTAATGTGGCGATAAGAATATGATTTACGTCGAGTGTTTGCAGTGACGTTTTTCCGTTAGACATTTAATTTCAGGCAAATGAATTAAGATAATTACATTTACGTCAGGATTTATACCTATACACTTTCATCTAAATGATACCCACTACAGTTTCTGCGATAAGTTATCTCTAAACATTAAATAAGTGCTTCTTATACTTTTCATGAAAAATTTTGAAAAAAAAAAATAATAAAATACAATAAATTAAACACTGAATAAAAAATTAATTCAACATTTTTTGCTATTACCAACAATATTTTTACCGTATTAAGATCACAGATTACAGATACATTATACTATATAAACATAAACCAATAATTAACAGAGCGATTTAACTGCTTAACCATTCTGCATTGACCTTCAACATTTTCAACGTCACTTATGCCGGGATCACACGAGGACAGTACAATACTGTTATGTCCCAGCTCCGGACCCACTTTCCTAGTGTGAACAGTAGTTTGGAAACTGAACAATGAGATATCCCAGAGATAGACGGGAAGGCTAACTTCGGAGGATAGTGTCTTACCCCCACCACCACGCCCGGCCGCGTTGACTGCGTGTAAACGATTTTTGACAAAACAGTAGGACAATAGCCAGTCGCTCCGTGAGTACGTATCTCGTCTCTCGGAGTTTGGATCTTGTATTTCGGCTTAAAAATACGCGTAAAGGGAACACTAAAATACATCTTGGTGTAGAAGACTCGCTCGTAACGCGCGTTTTCGTGAATCTATTTTGACAGCGTTCAACTGTTATATTGTCTCATTGTACTGCCCTGCTCAGTCGAGGCAGTTCACGGAGCAGGGGCAGGACAGTATTTTATTATCTATTATCTTTTGTACTGTCCTTGTGTGATTCCGGCAATACAGACAGTTCATAAAGCAATAAACGAAAAAGGTGGTAAATTTATAATCTTATATTATATAGTAGGTACGTAGGCGTAGAGAGAAAATAAAATAAAAATATTTTATACAGCAAATAAAATCATTTTATTTTATTTATTCGTATGTTGTCATTTCTTTAAATTTTTTTTTTTTTTTTTTTTTTTTTTTTTTTTTTTTTTTTTTTTTATGTGACACCTCACAAGAGTGTCCCTGCCTGTGCAGTGCACAGACAGGGGAACTATGTCACCACCCGGTTGGGCGGCGTTGTGAGGCGGAGTAAGGTAGGGGCTGTAGGAAGGGATTTGTTAATTAATTACTTGTTAATAAATCTGTTAATAAATTACTACTAGTATTCAGGTTCTATGTACAGGGTTTTCCAATAAAAGGTGTTATTTTGAATAGCCCGCTATTTCGGTAGATGTTACTTTTGAAGCTGTTATTTTTTGACATTTGACAAGTAGAAACTACGCCATTAATAAAAATGGAACGATACACGCTTCAAGAACGCATTGAAATTATTAAAATGCACTTGAGTGAATCAAATGCAAATCATCTTGAGTGATGAGGCCCGTTTCAGCCTCAGTGGTTTCGTCAACAAACAAAATTGTCGCATCTGGGGCTCGGAAAACCTAAGAGTTATTGTTGAAAAGCCTCTCTATTCTCAAAGTGTGACTGTTTGGTGCGGTTTATGGTCCGGCAGAGTCATTGGACCTTACTTTTTCGAAAATTAGGCTGGAGCAACAGTTACGGTGAATGGATTGCGCTATCGAGAGATGATTAATGATTTTTTATGGCCGGAATTGGATGTTATTGATCAACGTTTACTTTCAACAAGACGGCGCTAGGTGCCATAAAAGCAATGAAACCATTGAACTTTTACGATTGAATATCAAAATAACACCTCTTATTGGAAAACCCTATATATGAATTGTAGGAGACTTCAATGATTTATAGACGGTTCGTCAAGATTACAAGATTGTTTATTTACGATAATAATTACAAAAGTAATGTTGCTAGACTGACATCCCTTAACATTAAGGCTCTAATTTATTCTGCCGAGAGCGGCTCCTTCGTGCAGTCGCTTACCTAGATCTACGGTTCTTTGCCATGAGTTTAACGGTCCCTAGTTTAAGAGGCTCTACTATAAATAATAATATTATTTAAAGCCATTTGATCCAAAAAAGCTTATAGATTCGTAATATGACTGAAGCATAAATGTAACGATTTATGCGTAGGTTCCTAATCCACTGGACCCTAATTATTTCGAACTATGAATTACGTAAGTTTTCGACAGAAGTTTATTTCGAGTATTGACTTGCAAATCCACCATGAATGGGACAGATAAGCTCGTGGTTTCTGTATTAAGGCTAGGTTTAGTTCCTATCTCGGTTAAGTAGGCCAGCTCTGAGGCAAACAGTGGTCCATATACACTATTCTACTCTTGCTCTTAGGGTTTACTTATAAAATATGTTAAACCATGCTATCTACTGTAGCAGGTACAGGTGCGTTTCTGATCCAGGCATCCCGTGTTTGTTAGAACTTGCAGTGCCGTCGTTTGACTGGTTGGCACAGGTTAGTATCTGCTTTCAAAATTAAGTTAGATATCTTTTGTACTTCATTGTGTAAAAATCATCTATTGGTATTGGGTAACCAGAATGAATACAGTCAGTATCGCCCCAGTAAGGTACCACTTTCAAAACCGAATCGTTGCTTAAAAACAAAACGAAAGTTACTGAAAATGACGTCTTGTTTCTTAAAAAGTATATCAAAATTGTTCCTGCGGTGTCCGAAATGATCTTAAGAATCTAAGAATGAAGTTCTGAAATACTTGGTCTAAAGGCTTTTGGAAAAAATAAATAACGCAACTAGAACATAGACGGCTTTTGTCAATAAAGACATATACAGACTGGCAAACTTATCTATGTATTCTACCCAATGGTAAACTGACACATAAACGAGCCAAACGGTCGACAGACAATTTTTTTTGTACTGCTATCCCTAATACTAGCATTAGTGACGTCCCCGATCGCGCCGATACGTTTGTAAATATGTGTACGTACATAATGATGAAATGATGATTTCGGAAATTTCTTAGTTGAAGAAGATTCATCGGCGAACATTCTTTAAACATGCATCTCAGAGATCTAACAAACTGTCAATTAGTAAAGCGCAAAGACCGAACTAATTTCTACTAACTGAATGACTTCTGTTTGTGTTTCGATCAAATAATGGCTGTCAGTGGTGATAATTTTTTGTATGACTTCTAGTTCTGTGAACAGAACTCGAGTCTAAAAGAGTGTTTATTTTTTTATCTTATTTAATGAATCTAAATTTCATTTGTAATCATCAGTTTAGTGTTTTATCTCGACTAATTGTCATTTAATTTGTTTATAAATTACGTTCAGGTTCCAGTTCAAGATGGTGGCCGTATTGGATACAACCTTTCTATCCCGCCAGAGTTCACATGACCATGATTCCTACTACAAACTGTCGAGTCAGAATAATCAATAGTATGGTAGGTAGAGACCTTCCAGAAAATTTAATAAAATAATTGACACTGAGATAATGACAAATTTTATAATTCCACGAAATTTAAAAAAAATGTTTCATAAAATATTTGATTTATTATCAAGTAGGTAGGTATTTAAGTACCTACTAACAAATCTTGTTATTTCAGAGGAAATACATTCTAAACATATGTACGCATGGTCTAGTGTTTACAGGACTACTAGAATGTGACGGTTATTTGTATACGCCGGTATGTAAGCTCTAGCTACTTACCAAATAATTTAGTATGCTCTAATGTGGTACCTTAACAATGCTAATGATTTGATTTGGGAGTCAGCTAGCCATTTTCCACCGAAACCACATGGTCATTATTCATGATATCATTTATGCATTAATAATTATGGTACGTGCCCTATAACCTCAGTTTATGGACTGGATAATTTAACAAAATTGTTAAATTATTCGGTATTGGTGTATGGAAACCTTCATGAATTAATAATGATAATAATTAATCACTGAAGACAATATTAAACACTCTTAAACAAAAATGTGAAACAGAAAAAGATTCGGTCGCATCTGGGAATTGAACCCAGAGCCGTGCCTTGTCGGGGTAGTGCTCTGACCGCTGCGCTAATTCGACCATATCAACTTACGCCATTTTTTACTGTATCATTCTTGATTCATTACCAACATTATCTCCATTTTCTTAACGCATATTTTTGGCTGTATCTTATGTATCTCTTTACTTCGAGATTAAATATTACAATTTGCGGTTTTACTTGATAAGTTATTTCAATACACAAAATATTGAGTAGTCATAATATACTCCAATAACGACTATCACGAGAATCTTTCTCACTTCAGATTGGTGACTGATTGATCCAATCAACCAGCATCTGGTTTCTACCCAGGTGTCGTAGGTTCAATCCTCCGCCGGCTATGTTCTCCATCATTGCATAAGCAACATTTTCCAATAAAAAACGTGTATTTTGGTTATTTGTAAGCTGGGAATTTGTTTCTTTCTTCAATTAAATAAAAATAAACACCAGAGACACAACTTTCTGTAACAAAATAAAATCATGTTATCCCAACTTTGGGGACTGTGAAGAAAGTTAGGAAGAGTTTTAAGGGGTGGAAGATGTTATGGGAAGTAGATACTTGGCTATCTAGATATTGATACTAAACACAGCTAAAGCCATGACAAGCTCCTTTTAAATTCTGAAGGTTGTATCAAACCAGTGCTGTTGTATCGCACTATACGTACGTAAATGCAGTCTGCAATCGGATGCAATTTTTTTTTTCAAATTTACTTTACTTTACTTAATGATAACGGTCAGTGGCTGAGTTGGCATTGCGTTTGGGTCCCACCTGAGCGAGTTCAAGTCTTTCATCACGAAACAAGCAACATTTTCCGCTAACAGTGATGGTAGTGGGAGATTTTCAAGAAATATTTTCTGGTTATTCGTAACCTCGGAATGTTTTGTGTTCTTTAAAAAAAAAAAAATGATACTTCGACGTTGTAGTCCTTGCGGGTATGAATATTATGTTTAGGTATTGCAACATTTTAGGACCGGCAACGCCAAAATAATTAAATAATCTAAGCTCTGTGCGTAACAAATTTCTAACTTTATTTGAAAACAAAATGTGAAAGAGATTACTTACATTCTTACTAAACATAACATTGGAATGAAGTGTCAATATCAACATTATACACATAGTAATATGTTCGTAAATACATCCGGTAGTATAGTATATTTCGGGACACACTCTTCCCACATTTGTTTATTATGAAACATCTCGGATCTTCCCAGTTATATCAATAGTGCATCTGGATGAGTTACCCGGACATGTGTAGATGTGCATTACGATGCATGTTTCTAAAATACCTATATGCGTACCGCCACCTCTCTAAATAAACTTAATTTATCGACTGCTATACGACAGATGGGTGTAACCCTTTCGTACTTGTTTTACTCTATGACAGTCAAAGGGAAATTCTTGAAAAAAATTATAATAAACGGAGAGAAAGCATTGAACATGAAGCAATGCGTGAAATGTGTATGGCTGACTTATTTTTTTATGTGAATACCGCACAAGACTCCCACCTCATCCCAACCGTCTGGAGCCAGTGAGACTATGGCATCCCAAATTGGGGTATGTTGTGAAGTTGAAGGTAATGGGGAGGGAAAGGAGATGTGAAAGAAAATGGAGGAGGAGTACCTAGATATTCAGATCTGGCAACCAAACATGGCTAAAGCCATTTCAAGCAACGTTTCAATTCTCAATGGTGGTTTTACACCAGGGCGATGCTGAGAGCATCTTCCACCATGGAACTTGCCGCAAGTATACTCTATATTATTGTAGTCAAGAGCCTTACCATTAAAATCCTGTTAAAACGTGATTGAAATCCATTACCTAATAAAATATCAGTCCATTCAGAATACATCGGGACACGTATTCATGAAGCAATGCGTCTCCTGATAAATATAATGACTAAATTCAATAATATGGGGCGATGTGATTCTCAGGATTCGTCTGCCTAAGCAGCTGTGGTCTTCCAGATCGAGAGAGGCTGATTTGAGGAGACCCTTTGATCTCTCCAACTAGTTACTCGACCCTTCCCCTTGCACCGCAGTGGGAGGGATATTTTCAAATTCCTTTCCTCACAATAGACCCTCAACACAGCATCCCAAAGGATTACATAGGCCCTGAGGAAAATTATGTTCCTCAAGGCCTCCTGTATAATGTAAAAAATACACTAGAATTTTTATGAACAAAAAATGTTCCGACATTCTAATAATATATTCGTGTTTTACCGACAGTTTCTTAGGAAACCTGTCAATTCATTCGTTAAAGGCCTGCAGGCCCGTTTTTAACAAGAATTCGAATAAGTTTGAACAGATTTTTAATAAATAAGTAATATTTATATCAGTAAGTTTTCGTCGTGCGGAAGCATCGATCCACATCCACAGCCGAGTTGTAGTACGCAAGAACGGATCGTAGAAGCGACCAATTCTCATGCGGGGAATGTCATGTCCAATAAGCAAAAGGACATGGAAGTCAAACAATTTTGTCCGATCATATTAAGAGTCAAAAAAATATTGATAAAACGAGTCGCAACTGCTCTCAACCATCCGGAGCCAGTGAGACTATGGCATCCCTAATTGAGGTATGTTGTGAGAATGAAGATAGTGGAAAACGGAATTAGATGGGGAAGTAGAGGTAGGTTGAGAAGTACCTGGCTAAACCCGTCTAAAGGCATTTCAATTCTGAATGGTGGTCTTTATCAGAGCGATTCTGGGAATATCTTCCACTATTTTATTTTAATCCGTGACCTCTGGATTCGTAGTCAAGAGCCTTAACCCTCGATCACGGAGGATAAATATAAATGAGAAGGACGCACTGGTAGTACGCAATACAGTTTTTTGTGAGCTTCTCTCCATTTTCCCTGTCACTGCGGTGAATTGTTAAGATTTAGGTTAGGTTAGGTTCAAACTTAATTTTATGTTATTTTCATCCGTGTGTAGAAATGGTGTGTTGATTTATTAGTAGGTGATTACACGACACGACATTTATTAATCTAAAATTTAAACGTGAAAAGCAGTTTTCATCTCCTGTGAAATTGTGTTAATTTGGGATATTTCCGTCTGCCCTTTCACGGTTGAATCGTACGAGTATTACAACTCGGTGAACGAACGCAGAGTATAAATATTGTTTCCATTCACATTTTTTATTTTGTATACTCTTACGTTGGCGCTGGCTATTGGGACTATAATTAGAGCTTGACATGCAATGCTCTTATTTTTTCAGTTTTTACGCCTTTCCCGCATGTTTTCTGAAATTCCTTATTTTTTTTCGTATTACGCGTGGTTATACATACTCGTTAAAGCGTAACTCAGGGTCGGACAGATTGATATATGTATATATATTTTTTTATGTATAATCTATTAAGCTAATCATAATGTAAATATTTTTCTTGATTGGCCTTAATTTGAGATTTGCTGACAGTAAAAAACAAAAGATTTTTTTACAAAATAACTTTTTTTTTAAATGTGAGTCTCAACATAACCTATCTATTTGGTTCCAATTTGGGTACGTGTTGTGGTTAAAGAAAGTAGGGAGGTTAAGGAGATGCAGAAGAGTAAGATTGGGAAGTACCTACATTTTAAACATCGTTTCGATTTTGAATGATGTTCTTTCACCAGGGTGATATTTAGGATGGATTGTTTCACAGAATTTGAAAAATTTATAAAATTTCGTTTATTTATTTTAAATTTTATTTAAATGTTAGGAAATTTTGTAAATTGAGCCCTTACGTGGAAAATCAGAGTTATCGAAATGATGTTATGAAATTACGTGTCATATATTCAGCTACATTAAGGCGAAGCTTAATGATAAATCATTATTTTGATTAATCTTTATAACGAATTGGTGTACATTATGAATACCAAAAAATATGCTTTAGATAAATTGAAAATTTTCCTATCGTTTCGCTTGTGTAGAATACAAATAAAATAATAAATTACTCAATAAAAAATATAAATGTAAACTACTAAAAAATTTTTTTATTTCAATAGAATTGTATGAACGCGTAAAGGAAACAACTTAAAAAAAACACTTATATAGCTAAGATTATCTGTGACAGTTTCACTTGATTAACTTTTTTGCTTTCTTATAAAATTATTTACAAAATAATTAAAAACCAGTTTTGTGCTTGAAATCGAACGTTTCTAGACTCCGTTTGTCAAGCGATTTTAATTCCGATTACCTACAATATAAGGTATACCAAGAATATACACATTTTTGGCTTGCAGCTTCCTCTTAACAGAAAAAATCGTTTTAAAATCTCAGCTACACATGACGATACAAGGTCTATGGTGACGGCGGGTAGCGTGCTCTCAATATAAGTCGGCCATTACTTAATTGGAATTGACGGTTTTATGCCATCGGTACTTAGCAGATATGTCATTATTATGGTGATAAAGTTTTATTTCTGCATTGTGTTATTTGTTAATATATCGTAACACGTCTGGAACATTTAATTTTGAGATTTTATTTTTTATTTTTTTGAAAAATGGCTTTTTTTCTTTTTCTTTACATGTATTATACTCAAAACATATGAATGAATTTATAAAAAAATAAGTAAAATGTGTATATGTGTGCTCACTTCAGTCAAATTAAATTTTTAACAGCCAATATTACTGAACTCATTTTTTTCACATAAGAGCTCAATTGTAAAGCGAATCACCATGTAAAGTTTTACGAAAGTGGGTTTTATAAATTCTTGCTTATTATTCTAAACTAGCGCAAACTATTTTTTAAATCGAAAATCCAACCCGAAAATCACGATCAACTGCTTGGAAGGCACACACCTTTAAAAAGTGATATAAAGTAACGGAAAGTGACGAAACAAAAAACAGGTTAAATAGGTTACGTTAAAATTATTCATCTTTTTTAATTCTACCATCGTGTAGAATCACCTCTCAAAGTTTGTGCACTTTACCCCCAGATACCCTTTATAATAATTATTTATTTTTTACATGACCAGTCGGTGGCCGAGTTGACATCGCGCTTGGGTCCCACCCAGGCGTAGTGTGTTCATTTCCTCGGCTGGCTAAGTCCTCCATCACAACACAAACAACATTTTCAGCTTACTGTGGTGGTAGTAGGATATTTTCAAATATTGTCAGTTTATTCGTAACCCGGGAATGTTTGTCCTTCTTGTTAAAAAATTAAATTAAATTTGTAATCGAAATTACATTATCCCTAAATAGTTTAAAACAAAGTCGCTGTTTGTGCGCTTAGTTCTTCTAAATCTCAAAACTGATTTGGTACGGTTTTCACCATCATTTAGAAAATTTCTTTCAGAAGGTTTATTTATATATATATATAATGCATACATATTTTATTTATAGAAAGTAGAGAAAAGTCGATGTTTTGTAATCAATCGTAAAAAAATATTTTGAGGCTCTTACATTGCTAACGCTGGATAAACCTTATGAGGTACATCAAAATAATATGTAACGGAATTGTTTATCTTAAAAAGGCCTACAGAAAAGTCCTTGATGATATATGTCTATCTCCTAAGGATAAACCCTAGCAACGCCGGGTACACGTCAGATATTTTAATAAATATTAAGGTAAAACATAATTACATATATAATTTTCAAATCATATCGAAGGTTTAATTTTTTGTTTTATCTCAGAATACATACATTTTTACTGGTAGAATAATATCTAAATGGCTTTGGCAACCTCTAATTAAAAATAACATAATGTTATATTTACCATTATCCCCAGACGGGCATCAGAAACACACGAGTTAGAACTTGAATCTCCGGAGTAGGTACTGAAGTTTACAAGTTAATCATGTGTTATAAAATTTATTGTTCGTATCGGAATAGCAGTAAGCTTCTTCGGGCCCAATACTCATTTCAAGATATTTGATATAATTCTCGGAGCGATATACTCAAGGATAGATTTGTTCTGTACCTGCTGGGAATTTGAAGTTCACGAAGCGTTTCCCACAATACATGATTTTAGATGAACTAACTTATTCAAGTTAATTAGAAGCCAAGATTCTAGTGTATTTACAGTTTTGGTGGTAAGTTTGTAGGACTTAAAAAAAAACATTTTTTTAGCTATATTACATAATTATTTATTAATAAATGCATTTAAAAATCTACATTTTTTTGGTATGACAGAGTGTTGAACCTTCCTCCTCAGAGACTGGAGTCGATCGCGCTAACAACTGAGCCGATTCCCCATTGGGTAGTATCGACATTTATTTCGTATATTAACTGTTTTAATTTCGTAAATTTTTAGAAAAATTCATACATGTTCATGTGTGTATTCGGGATTGCCATTAAAAGTTGAAAGAATACATTGTCACCAAAAGCAAGTCTTTCTACCGAGTTTCAGTTCGATCGCATGTCGGAAAGTGGGTTAATTTCCACTTTTAAGATTCCACTTCATTCATACATTCATTAAAGAAAAGAAAAGAAATTCAAATAAATAAATAATGCAATTGTTGCGTGAAAATCGCTTCGAACAATGTAACAATTTTACAGTGAAAAAAATCAATACCTAATGAACACAAATATGATCAAATAAATACCTAATCAATTCAAATTTTGATCTAATAAATACCTAATCAACACAAACGTTGATCATATAAATACCTAATCAACACATATTTTGATTTAATACATACCTAATCAATACAAATGTCATTCAAATGTTCCCTAGGGCACATCGATGCTGCAAGACGCATACTGAGAAGCTATTAAACAGCTTTATAATCTCAACGTACCTGTGTTGCCAGTATATCTTACACGGAAAAAAATAATCCTGTTAAAAAAATTATAGAATGGCAATGGCAATTTATTCCGGAAAAAATATTAGTCATTTAGAATTTATCGAGAACACATGTTTTTTTTGCTTTTAAATATCATGACGGAATGCGACGATATCAGTATGTCAATATCTATATCAATATCAGTATTTTTTATGAACACGTATTCCACCATCCTCATAAAACATTACATTTTAACTGACATTTTGTTAGGAAACTTTTCATTCTTTAAAGACCTGCAGTCTTGTTTTTAACAGGAAAACGAATAAGTTGACCAGATTTTTTAAAATAAATTTACAGTATGTTACATCAGAAAGTTAATTAAATTAGAAATTTTATTTTGAACGAATGATTTATCGAAAAAAAAAATTGGTTTTGGTTACTTTTCACAAATTTTCGTTTCTTCTGATTCATTCATTAAACATTTTCAAATTCCAAAATGCTTGCTGTTTTGGAACAAGTAATCAAAGGTGTTATTGAAAAGGTTGGCTCTGAAATTCGAATCTGTATTGATCAAATTTCTAGGTAGTAAGTTCAGTAATTTTAGAAATCGTCATCGGTCATAACCGAGGATCACAAGTAATCATAAACAAAGAATCATTTATTATTGTTATCAAACATAATTATTACGGTTGTGGGTGATTTTTATTTTTTTTTAATTTTCCGGCAACCCGGGCGTTTATTGCAATAACATATATATATATATATATATATATATATATATATATATACATGCAACATTCCATATATAGTTACATACATATATTGTCACATAAAAAACAGGAATTTCGTAGGAACTTTAAATTTAAATAAATGCTAGCGTAAGTCCAGTTCAATGAAATCGGATTTTTTTAAATTTAAGTGTTATTTTCAGCACTGGAAGTGGTTGTGTCAAGAAATATTTTGCAAAAAACTTATAAATGCAACACTGCAACATTTCAAAAATAGATTAAAAATAATTTTCTGATGGGTAAAAAAATCTTTAGACACTTTATCGGTATTCTAAATTCTTGACACTTCTATTTTGAAATAGATAATTTAAATAATGTTCCGTAATAATAAATTATTACAGGTATCTACTTACTTTATCGCTTTTTTTATTTTTTCACGCAGAATCAGATAAAATTTTGAAAATGACAATTAAATTAAAAGCAAATCCGAGTTCTAGACTTCACTGAACCGGAGTTACAGATACAAAATCGAAATTAGTATTTTTAATATCTGCCTTCTAAGGATCAACCGTTTTCGCAAATTCAAGTCATTTCCATAAATTATTATTTAAGTTTTGTGCATGGTGTCATTAAAAGCAGACATGTTAGCCCCGTTTTAATTGCCCACGCTATATTTTGATATGCATCAGCCACAGACATAGGAATTAATAGACGAGAAGATAAGGGCGAGGGGTAAAATCAACTGTTGAAGAACGAGGGGAGTAAGGCTGACTGTGATTCGTCAATAAATCAATCTGACAGTAAATAGGCATCTCGCATTATAATATCACCATTTACTTCTTAAAAGTAAAATCTGCGTTTGAATGAATAGACATTTTTACATGGGAGCGCAAATTACTCGCCACGTTATGAACTAATTTGCGAAGTCCAAATTCGGCAAAGTAAGGCAGCTTCTATTTCAGAGTCGTAGTTAGTTTCAGAGTATTTAGTTAAGACACTTTTACAAATGTCTCATAATTTACTTACCCCAGTAAACAACGATGAGCACACTTGAGAATCGCTACATTGTGATGTGATAGTATATGTTTCTAAAACTGATCCATATAATACGGTGTGAATAAGCTTAAAATAAAGTAAAATAATGCTTACTTATGGAATGTAATACGACAATTGGGTTTATTCTCTTTTTCACATCTATTTTTACAAGTTTTCATATCAAAAGTCAACATTTTGCCGTGTTATTTCGTAAAATGAACCGATGATGCCTCGACCATAGTTCGCACAAGAATGATGACGTCACGTTTTCAAATTTCACTTGAAGCCAAATGCGAGCCCAGCCGGCTCAATGGAACCGGTATGGGGAGTGGGGATAATACGCTTTTAATCACTTAGGGCAGGTCTACTAATATTCATATGTCTATGGCATCAGCCAACGGAGAAGAGTTTCGCATGTTCGCATCGCATTGTCTCATAGTATGACACAATTGCTCATAAAACTAGTTCGCGTGTAGTTAACCCAATTGTAGTGTTTCCTCTCTGTCTCAAATTACGTATTACAATTACGGCATTACGTCAGATTAAACATGATCATGATCACGGTCAGACGGCAGTACGAATTATTCGCACTCACATTGCAATAGAAAACTGTACATAATAAAGAGGTGTTTTGTATAATTCTGTATTTACTTATCTAAAAAAATTGTGTGGTATCTCTGAAAACATAATATAACCCCAATAGAGAGGAGTGACAAATACAAACTTACCCAACTGATAATAAAGATTGAGATTGGTGAAAAACTTGGTAAAGAGGAAGATTAAAATCTTCTTGGATTCGAAACTTTCACGACATTGCTCTGTAGGTGGGTACTGTGATTTCCCATAAGATTTAGACGGTTCCATGATAACTCAACACAGTGACAATTCAACACACTTTTAAAAAGTGATATAAAGTCATTAGAGACAATGAAAAAAAATTTTTTTTTAACCTAACCTAACCTACTTAACCCAGTTAATAAAGTTTTTTTTTCATCACTTTCCATGACTTTATATAACTTTTTAAAGATGTGATGAATTATCATTGTGAATATTTATCCGGTCACCGATTTAGACATATTTGAACACACTGCTGCTGTTATTTTCCAAAATTTTGTGTAAGAGCAAAATTTTTCAAAAATCGCTAAAAATTGCTTCAATGTGCGTTTTTTTTTTTTCATGTTATATAAAAGAGTTTCCGCGGGTAAAGTGCGCTGTCGAGAGGTGTTTCGACATGATGGTAAAAGTAAAAAAGATAAATGACTTTTTTTTAACTTTATTTTCCCATACAAAAATATTTTTCAATAGAAATTTTTTTTTTCTTATACAAAAAATTCAACAACATAACCTAAAATCTATCTTAAAACCTTGGAATTTCGATAAAAAGTCATTTATCTTTTTTACTTGCACTATCATGTAGAATCACCCCTCCCCAAAGTTCGTCCAGTTTACCCCCGAACACCCTGTATATCTTATTTGTCACCAGATTTAAATAGTCGGATCAGTCTTGTCTCCTTCTCCATCCTACTACCCAACTTCAGCCTTACAACACAACCAAATTTAGGAATGCCGTAGACCCACTATTTCCGGACAGTTGTATGATCCTTGCGCTGAATCATATTAATAAAAACACTCTACGGAGCGAAAACGGAAAGAGTAAGTCACTACTTATAATTAGTCTCGGTAGTTAGTTGCCAGCTATAAGTCTTCAGTTATAAGTCACTATTCATCTTATAGGTTAGGTTAGGTTTCTATCTATCCATATTATTTAAAGAAAATTGTCTGTGACGACCAGCGGGCGGGCAGCGTTTGTTTGATTTTATACAAATCTACAGTTTTATTCCGAGATTGGTGAAATTTTATTCACACTTTCGATTTCGATAAGCTCTATGTAAAGCCCGCGGAATGCCGGGCCTTCAGCTAGTAAAAAAAATAAAAAATAAATTGATAAAAAAAAATTGGGGGCTTAGGATCACAGAGGCCTAGCTACAAAAACTGTTGTTTTGAGTTTCTTGGTTTCGGTAATGCCATAATCATATTTATTAGTGATACGAAGCTCTATCTCGTACATACAGCTGTTTAAGAGATGCAATTGGGCATGTCAGTTGGGCATACAGTTGGATATGTGAGCATGCCAATTTTTATTATCTCAAAACTAACTATGAGTGGACATCGAAGGGTATATTTGACAATAATACTAACATATTATTCTGAAAGGGTTATTGTGGAACCGTTTCGTAAGCTAATTCGTAATGGTTCGGCACTAAAAACATTTACGTTATTAAAAAAATGCTTCAGCGTTAGTGAATCGAGATTTTTGGAGTTTATTAATATTGAAATGTTTGCACGTTTAATTCGCCTTTCCGCTGTTTGCATTATCCCGCGCGGCCTTGGTTATGCCGCTGGTCGGATGTAGGAGGAAAGGCGGGAGGGGGGTTGGGTTTTTGAGGGGGGGGGGGTATTTCCGGATCTCTTTAACCATATTGGAAATATACCCTTTTCCTATTTAATGTTGTTTTAAATTGTTACCGGTTCGATTATTTACGAAAAATTATCGAAACTTTGTATACATTTCTGCTACAGTTACCTACAGTATTTAAACCTATAGATATGATGTTGATACGATTTCTGTACGGGCAGGTAGGTACCTGATTAATGAATTCCTGTGAACTTAAATACCAGTATTTTTTATTTTACATTGTTGAGTTCATAACATAAATAATTTTCAAAGTTTGAATTTTCTTTCAAATTGATCGAAATCTGACGGGGTACGCGTGACGTCATACGTACCTCGGTTTTGTCGGTTAACAGTAAGATTAAACTTCAACGCCACTCGGGTCGGTATCGGGGGAAAAAATCTAAACCGCTGTAGTGATCCTTGTGTACACAACTTTGCACAAAATTGTACGCATTCTTAATGCACGAAGCCTGCCAACCCATGAGGTGGAAGTATAATTGCTGTCAGAACCCGCCGACCAATCACAGGGTGCTTGAGTGTCTTACCGTTTTAATAGTTTTTAAATGATCATTTATTTATTCTACGTGTAAATTACATATAATAGAACTTATTCGAGTATGTTCAGAATCAACGTTTGTTGATCTATATGAATATATGTTTTTAAGCCATAATATTTTTCGCTCAAGTTCCTTATTGAATCGCCAATCTCAATTTAAATGGACTTGTATCTTTGGGCATTTGCGGGGTTAGATGGAACTACGAGCGGGTGTTACAAAATAGTTCGATTTTTTTTGTAACCTTTGTTATATAGGTGTGCATCATAGACATATGAATATTAGTAGACCTGCCCTAAGTGATTAAAAGCGTATTATCCCCACTCCCCATACCGGTTCCATTGGAACCGGCTGTGCTCGCGTATGACCTCAAGTGAAATTTGAAAACGTGACGTCATCATTCTTGTGCGAACTATGGTCGAGGCATCATCGGTTCATTTTACGAAATAACACGGCAAAATGTTGACTTGTACTATGAAAACTTGTAAAAATAGATGTGAAAAAGAGAATAAACCCAATTGTCGTATTACATTCCATATATAAGCATTATTTTACTTTATTTTAAGCATATTCACATCGTATAATATAGATCAGTTTTAGAAACATATTATACTATCACACCGAGAAACGTCTGGACGCGAAACACAAAGCTGGTTGGTTGCTGGGAAGTAAATTATGAACATTTATAAAAGTGTCTTAACTAAATACTTAAACGAAATATTCGACTCTGAAAATGGAACCGAATTTTTTTGCCGAATTTGGACTTCGCAAATTTATTCATAACGTGGCGAGTAATTTGCGCTCCCATGTAAAAATGTCTATTCATTCAAAAGCAGGTTTTACTTTTAAGAAGTAAATGGTGATATTATAATGCGAGATGCCTATTTACTGTCAGATTGATTTATTGACGAATCACAGTCAGCCTTACTCCCTTCGTTCTTCAACAGTTGATTTTACCCCTCGCCATTATCTTCTCGTCTATTAATTCCTATGTCTGTGGTGTGCATAAATACATTGAAAGTATGCAACACGTAGGCCACTAAAATATAAATAATTAGCTTTTAATTATTTTATCGCGCTATAGAACGAATGCAATTTCCGTGAAGTAACAATTCTGTTTTCATTGTGTTTATTTATGTTATTTTATTTTACCCATAACACTAATTATTTTTTTTGTTTGTTTAATTTTCAGGTTAGTCCCAATCTTGATGTTATCCAAAATGCACTGTGAATGGGTGATACGTAAGTAGGTAAGTAGTAGTTCCAAAAATTATTATTATCCACACAAATGTACTTAGTTGATGATGTTTTGTATTACATACTAGAGCAGACCCGGTCAAAAAAATCACGGTATATCATAATTGAAGGATTTGTATTCATAATAAAAATATTTGCCTCAGGATCATCGCCTTTAAAAAGAAGAAATTTGCCTTTGTAATGTTAGTAATGTTGTAAAATTGTGACATCTATCTAACATCTAAACAAAAGAAATACACGAATTAAAAAAAATACTAATTAAATCATTTTGGTTCCTTCTTTATCGTTTGTCTGATATGATTTATACTTATCAGTTTGAAAATTAAAAGTACATTGAAGTTGAATAATTTAATGCAATTTGTTTGCAGGAGTTAATTATCAAATCTTTCTGTTGGACATAAAAGCAAAGCTATTGTTTCTCTATCTTCACAGACAGACTGAGCCATAGCAACGCGTGGCGGAGTACAGCTAGTAGATAATAATGTCGTCTTCACATCTGCTGAAATAGAACTCTACTCGCCATATCATGTTATTAACCCATCACGAATAAAGTAACGATTTTTTTATTTTTTATTTTTTTATTCTTTTCTTATTTTTGGAATAACTTCATTGAGTAAAACTGTAATATTTCATCTTCATTTTTTCACCGCACATTTTCAACCCGAACTAAATGCAATCTAGACAGCGTCTTTTAGATAAACCTATCTTATTTTTTATTTTGATGTGCGACATCTATTGTCTAGGATGAATATTTATTTTTTGGAATAACTTTATTGAGTAAAACCTCAAAAATGAAGACAATGTTGGTAGTTCTTATTCGAAGTATGAAACAGTTAAATGTGACTGAAGCGGATAGGGTCCCATTAGCTCAGTGGTAGAGCGGTGCCCCGTCAAGGCAAGGGTCCTGAATTCGAGTCCTAGATGTGACCGTACCCTTTTCTGATTTTTCTGTTTCAGATTTTTGTTTAGAAATCGCTTATATTGTATTTATTTATTTATTTATTACACGCCCTAGTGGACTTTTCTTGAAAAAAAATACAAGCATTTTGTATCAGAGTAAACACTTGAACATTAATACAATAAAGAAGAATGTAAACATAATCGCAAAAATGAATCCTCACGCATATAATTGAGTTTAAAAGATTCAACAAAACAAAATAGTAGAAGCGGAGAAGTTATATGGGTACATAGGTCTATTTGTGTCTAGAAGAATAAAAGTGATAGAATATACAACATTTATACTGATTAGTTTTCAAATGAAATATATCACCCAGATCAGAATATTTGTTTCCGAGATTGTGAAGTCTCGGAATCGGAGAATTTTGGTAAGCTAGTGTCCTGGTGTTATTGAAGTAAAAAGGTAAGAAATGTCGGCATGATTTTTTGGGAACATGGATATTGATATATTGAAGTAATTCGGGACAGTCAATTTTAAAATGTAGTATTCTTTGTAACAGTATTAAATCTAGAGGTAATTGTAATTTATGTTTTGTATAGGAATACGCAATAATTAAAGTTACGATTATTAATTGATTGATTAATCTGAAGAATGATCTTCATAATTTTATTACAAAGTAATGCAACCCTACTCATTAAATTAAATTACATCAACAATTACTCGCGAACACCCATACCTTACTTCCGAAATCTCCACCTGACGTTTGTACCGCTTAGGTAAACTAACACTCATGTTTAGATTTACATGCAAGGACTCCTTAAAAGTGTTCGCTAGGATATCATAAAAGGGGTGACCGGATAAATCATCAAAATGATAATTCATCACGTCTTTAAAAAGTTATATAAAGTCATAGAAAGTGATGAAACAAAAACTTTATACATTAAGTAGGTTAGGTTGGGTTAGGTTTAATTTTTTTTTCTTCGTTTCTAATGACTTTATATCACTTTTTAAAGGTGTGTTGAAGTTATCATGGATCCCATAAGGGTCATTCCGCCGTTTCGTTCAAATTTGCCTGTTTCCGCGGATTTTTTTTTTTTTGCCTTTTTACTATATATTTTTATAGAAATGGGTTCCCGTACCTATCAGGTGTATAAAAGTGAAAAGGGCACCTTTGTGCGACACTTGGATTCGAAGAAAATTGATGGAAGGTAATGAAGGTGTGGATGGTAATGAAAAACTGTTGGATGGTAATTTAAAAATTTGGATGGTAATGAAGTTTGGTAATGAAATATTAATAGATGGTAGTGAACATGTTTAAGGTTCTTAAAATGTCTGTGAATAATGAAATTTGAATAGAAATTGAATAATAAAATAGATTTCAAATCATGCTAAGTATCATTTGACGTGGTGAGCGGATTAGGAAAAAGAAGAAAAACCTATTATAGTGAAAAACTAAATGCTTTATTCAGACTTTTGAACATTGTAGACAAGAAATACATTTTTTCATTCGTAATCAGTTCTGCTTACTTATGCTTTTGCAATATCTGTATGAATTGTTACAAAATAATGGAAAAAAATATCAAAATACAAATTAAGAAAAGGCAGCTGGAACATCAAACCCAACACAACTAAAAATTTCCTATTATACTACTTACCCAGAAATTATAAGGAATAGTCAAATTCTTTATAATTACGTTTTATAAGTAGGTTTGTACACAAGAAATACAAAATTTTCACATTCCTAAGCAAACATTGTAATATTTGAAAAATAGAAATAATAAATGAGTCTAGTTTTTGCACTGTTAATTCGTGGTGGAATTCCATTGTAATAGAATTAAAATTAAAAAACTTTTTCACTTTGTTCCACTTATTTATTATTACCAGGACCGGTTTCATCCTACTACGGACATTTTCAGACTGGTAGTTGAAACTCTTATGCTACTGATTTTATATAAATTCTTTTATATTCATATGAACTATAAATATGTACTTGCTTTGTAACATCATTCATAATTTGTAAAAATAAACTTTATAATTACCTAATGTACCCTAAATTAACAAAATAACTCATAATACCTACCTCAAATTAACAAAATAGAATCATTAATTATATATAAACAATGTTGTGTACCCCTGCCTAAGTTTGTATAAAATCAGTAGCATAAGAGTTTCAACTACCAGTCTGAAAATGTCCGTAGTAGGATGAAACCGGTCCTGGTAATAATAAATAAGTGGAACAAAGTGAAAAAGTTTTTTAATTTTAATTCTATTAGAAATAATAAAAATAATAATTAAAAATAAGAAAAAATCAGAAGTCAATTGAAATGCAGTTTAAAATAAAATCAGAGATACTTAAAACAAACACAAAATATGTAACTAATAAGTACAAGATAAAGGTCTTACATCTAAATAGGAACATAATATTTAAGGAACTTGAGATCATTCTTGTGAAAGTTTTTGCTGGAAAACTATTTCAAATCAAAGTTCGGCAAATTTTTGAAAGTGAATTGTCCTCTTTCATTCTCATCTGGATCTTGCAAGCGCTGAAGAATTTGTGATTCCAAAATGAAATCGTCGTCACTAATTGTTGGCCAGACAAATTTTTTGGAATTCCCTTGAGCTTTTTTCAAAAAAATCACTTTGTACTCTAGTGTGTACTCATGTTTTCCAATAATTTTCCCAATGAAATGATGTGTCGTGTTAGTTATTTAATATTGAACCATTATCCAGTCATCTAAGTAGTATTTGAATGGCGCCTCCTTATCCTCTTTGTTGGTTTCCTCGTCAATGTCCATGTGTGGGAGTTCCACAGTTTTGGGGGACTGCTGTTTTGATTCATCGAAATCAGGATATTCTACTCTTAGGGATCGGATGAACTTCTCGAACTCACATTGATCGAAAGGATTGAATTCTTGCGTACTATTTTTATAAACACATTATTGGGTACTTCCTTGACATTTTCATGAATTGGAGGCATATTTTCTACTGTAATCGTTTCTATTTTACGCTGCTCCTCTTTTTTCTTCCAATAATTTACAGAGTTCTTTCGCCATCTTCGTCTTTGCTCTCTCTGGGCTCTTTCACTCATATCTTCAATGCTGCAAATCTTTTTTTGCGCTTTTCGCATTAAGTATCTTTTTTTTTCTTTCGCTTTCTGAAGACTGTACAGTTCCGGATTGTTTTTAATCTCAGCATATTTTTGTTGCTTACGCAGACTGTCCTTGGATAACTTTTCTTCTTTTTTCAGTTTTTTATTTAACTTTGCCATTGTGGATTATGGTGTTTAGCCTGTAACAAATAATAAAGAAAAATTATCATAAGTATCGGATCAAGTGAGAAGTTGAATAACAAATATGGATAATTTCAATTTCGTTACTTTTACAGGAGAGCCCAAAAATTGTTACACTACTTTTATATCTTTGTTTAATATTTTTTTCCCTAAATGATTTAAAATCTAACAGTAATGATATGGTTTTTTAATCAAGAAATTTGCGTTGGACTCTTAATAATGAATGCCCTTTATATAGATTTTTGTTCAAATCTGGATTTGTTTAGAAACTTGAAATTTTGTAAAAATTCATCTGTTTTAATAGACAACTGAAGTAATGAAGATAAGTAATGAAAATAATTGTGACTGTAGGGGAATAGTTAAACCATTTGTTTAATATATTATTCGTTTACATTTGAATAATTATAATTATATCATTGAATAAAAAAATCGATTTTCAAATAAAAATTCGCAGGGTAAATTTTAACAGATTGTTTTTCCATATCAGTAAATAGATAAAACGAAAATATGTATTTCACCAAAACTGAAATTGTCCGACGCTAGAACGCAAGAAACTGCTTTTATTGATAATATTAACTTTTATGAACCCCCAAACATGGTCCCAGATGCACGTAAAAATAACCCTTACAAATTTATCATTACCCTCCACACCTCTAAATTACCATCCGACAAAAAATTTTACGATATGGAAGGTAATGAGACGGAGGGTAATGAGGTTTTGACAATCTTTCCTTAATAACTCGCTTAATAATGACATTACAAATCTTTATGTTTCAATAAAAAATAGTCCGACTAATTATAGTTTATAGGTTCATGATTCGAATTTTTAAAACATGTACTTACTTTAAAAAATGCTGGAAGGTAATGATGCCTGGTCGGTGACAAAGTCGTTTTCGAGCACGGAGATCGCAGATATTTCTTTATTCAGCGACGCACGTCCTCCCCCGTCCAGATATAGCGGTACACTGATTAGTAACGGAGGCGCGGGGTGGGGTACAGCTGACGAACAGTGACAAACACGGTCACAATTTTAATTACCGCTTTGGCGGAAGACGACAGCGATTTTTTCTGGACAAAAACAAAATCTCAATTCTTTCTATGATACAGTAACTTTAAAAATAAATTAAACACCAATAAATATGCAAAATTAGTTGCACATTCAGGTCGATTAATGAATGTAGTGATTTTACTAGTGTAAAATGTTCTTATTTATTGATCAATTTACCGGTCCCTCATTTACACGGGGAAGGTAATGAGATTTTAGCATGTTTTTTGTATACCATAAAGTTATTAAGTAACAAATGCCTAATCCGGTAAATACTACTTTTTCCTTTTTTAAATAACTACATTTTCGAATAAAACTTTCTTGAAAAACATTATTTTTCATATGACTTTTTTGCAAGAACATGCGATTTGAATGAAACGGCGGAATGACCCATAAACGGAAACGTACTCGTACCCACAGCAATGAATACCAAAAACATATCTGGTTATTTGTATGCAACCGCAAAAAATAATAAAGCCAGCATTATGCGATCTATTTTAATTTTAGACGTGTGAAGGGCATCTAGCCGGACGACCAACCGCAAGAACGTAAAAGATGATTGTGGTTGAAAAATATCTATGATAATCGTTTACTTACTGTTTAAACAGACGTATATGAAGTCAGTGACTGTTACCAACATTAAAATAATAAAAATATATTTTTTTAATGTAAAAAAACGAGAAAAGATTTCTTACAAACCAAAGTATTATCATTTTTTTTAAAAACTTTATGAGTAAAACCACAAATTATAATATTCAATTATTGAAGACAATATTAGCGATTCTTAAATGAAAATTTGAAACAGAAATATCAGAAAAATATGCGGTCACATCTAGGTCAACCAATAAAAAAATGTATGATGAGAAAATTAAGATAATGTTGGTAGTTCTTATTCGTTAAGTTATGATACAGTTAAATATGACTGAAGGAGATAGGGTCCCATTAGCTCAGTTGGTAGAGTGCGTCCCGGCCAAATGAGGGTCCTAAGTTTTAATTATTAAATATTATCTCATTTAGTTTATGTGTTATCCGTTTAAGTACTTTATATCATTAATAATTTATATTATGCATTGGAATGGCGTAATAATAGTCCATAAGGCCGTCTACATACGCCCGGCCGGCCCAGGTACTAACTGAAGCTACCATGTCAAAAGGCTTGGCCTGCTGACGTCCTTTCGAATCGGGCCTATTGGACGATCCTTTCTCACATGTTTTTTCTTTGAATCATAGATAAATTACTGCGGAATCCACTCGACTGTAGAACTCTGTAGACTAACCACTTACTAATAAACCTATTTTAAATATTACAAAAATGATCAACAACCATTTACCATAAATTAATGATTGTTTTTACCATACATTCATCAGTTATGTAAAATTTAAAACATGTTTAGTAATTTATTTTTTTATTTGTATTCTACTCAAGCGAAGCGATAGGAAAACCTTCAATTTATCTAAAGCATATTTTGTGGTATTCATAATGTACACCAATTCGTTATAAAGATTAATCAAAATAGTGATTTGGCATTAAGCTTGGCCTTAATAATTGACAAAAAGATGTATTTTTTAAAGATCCGTAGCTCACGATGGATATCAAATAGCGACCTTAAAAATTTCAGACAGAAAATTTTGTGTGACAGAATTTTTTCATGACGACAGAGTTCACCGTTTGACATCTTTTCTGCCTTATTTGCAAACAGATTTTCAGCTTTGATAATATTTCCCTCTTCTGTTAACTTTACTATAGTTTATATAATATAATATATATATATTATAATACTGAAAAAATGCTTTCTTAGAAGACAAGAATCACCTAGATAAGTAATGCAGAATATAAATAATGTGAACTGCGGAGGTGAAGCCAATGTCTTACTCCACTTGACTTAAAGATATTTACGTCTCAGTTTTGAAAAAAATTGCCTATAAATTTGAATTGTTAGCATGCTAAGTAGGTAGGTACCTTTTTAACAGCTCAAAGGTTAAAGTTCAGCTATATATTTCCCTCGGATGTCTATAATGTACATTCAGCCCTTTTCCTCAAAAGAGGTACCAATCGTTAAAAGTAATAACATTCGTACTAATAATAATAATTGGTTTATTTTTAAAGCGCCGTTTTTGTGAAAAATCACCTCGAGGGCGCTAATATATTATTTATCTGACTAACCAAAGCAGAACTGTGTGGAATAAGGAGTAAAACCCTTAAGGGCCCGCTTTCCGCGTAAAGAATTTAGATTTGGGCAACACCTACAAAATTTAGTGTTAAAAGAATCCGACAGAGGTGTCTGAATTCGTATTAGGAATAATTTTGGGGATTATGAAATTAAATTACCGACATCTATTGCAATTTTAGAAAAACAGAACCATTTTTAGTTAGCACCGACCTTAGAGTAATAATGCACCGACCAAATGAGAACGAAGTCGATATGAAGATGGTTCTCAAAATATGGGTTTTATTACGGATTTAATTAAATTTTTTTTTTTAATTTTACAAAAAACATTTACGAAAGTTATTTGTATAGGTATAAAAATTACTTTACTTTACTAAAATACTATTCTCACTTTTATAAAAGTAATTTATAACTTTTATAAAATCAATAAATATATTTTTACATCAATAAGGTTTTAAACTTTTTTACTCGAAAACTATCTTAAAACGTTGGAATTCCAAAAAAAGTTTTTTTTTCTTTTTTACTTGTACTATCAATTAGAATCACCTCCCGAAGTTTGTGCACTTTACCCCCGACATCTTGTATAATATGCGCAATATAATATTTATACAAGTGTAATATCTACTTTTGTACATTTATATAAATTATATACACGTTTACATTTTTATGCTCATCAAATTTATTATATTATAAAGATAGATAGAAAGATCCTTAGTGCTTCCTGAGGACTTACAAATCAGAAGACTTTTTTGTAATTATTTATTTATTCATTTAAACAATTCAATAATTATAAAGAGTAATAAAACATGTAAGCAACATAAAATTACATTCTAAAATGTGAAAGGGGCTCTATTTATTTACATTTTTATGAAATTACTACTTTTAATAGTTTAAGCTTTCAGTGAACTTTCAATTTTATTTTTAACTTCTCTAAATATTATTTGTTTAAATTGTCAAATATAATTTAATCACAAACACAAGATTCACTCAAAATGAAAGATTGGTGGTTCTGAAATGTTCCCATAAATACGGTGAAAGAACCCTAAACTATGAACTTATTGCCCTAAACATGCTTCGAGCGAAATGCGGATCTGGAAACCTTATCGTCAATCTGAGCAAAACATACCATGAACGTCAATATAGCAACAGCCTTTGTTCTGCTGCAGTTTCATTAAATGCCGAGAGATCCGTTTACAGTCTCCAAAAAGCAATACTGGGGCACAACCCTAGAAGCCAAGCTAAATGATTGGAATACAGAAAGATAAAAACACACCATTGTCAAAAACATCTTGGCCGTAAATGATTAAATAAAATTAGATTTATTCAGGAAGGCAAGCATTACGGTGATCGATGTTAAAAATCTAACATAGCCCTAGAATAACTCCAGTATCTTTAAGAAACCTTTCTCTTAAAGCTCAGAAAAAAACTTTCCATGACAGTTAGATATACCACTCTACAACAAGGCCGCGTACGGTAAAACTGTAAAAAAAAATAAAGTAATAAATAACAAAATAAATATTTCACAACACAATAATTTCATCGAAAATCTTAAATCCGTTTCACCTTTCTACATTTTCTATATTCTCCTTAAGAGTATAATCCTTAGATAATGCCTTTTCAAATTATTCGTGGAAGCTAGAAAAAAAATAAAATCATTGATTATAACTGCACTTCAAGTGACCTTTTAAATAACAGTAAAGGGCTCAAATGATTTTATTGTTACGTCCGTGCCTTTGCATCTTTACAAGACTTGGGCAAAACATTCTGTAGCAGAGTATAGATTTCACATCTGAAACATAATTAAAGAGTTTATTGAAAATAGAACACCAAGGTACGGTTAGTCAAAAAACGTACAATAAAGTTAATTCTGGGAAGAAATTGTACAGTTGACATTCAGGACAGGTTCACTCCCTCCTCCTCAAAAAAGACCCTCTATACAGCATTCTCAAAGATGACACAGGCTCTGAGAGAAATTATTTTCTTCAGGGCCTCCTTCCGACATAAAAAATAACATCACTGAACTAAATTATATTATTGTAGAAAGCAATCACTTTGTGGTTTGACATATTTAATAAAATAAAATACTTTTTTGTTTTAAAACCACGATATTTATTAATTTAAGAACCGACCGGTTTCGCTTTACTTAAGCATCATCAGGGTACAAATTAATACTAAACAAGAAGTACATAATGTGTGCATATATATAACAAAATATAGAGGGAGACAACATGATACAAATATATTATAGAGGGAGACAACATGATACAAATATAAGCAACACAAAGACGGTCATAAAATACATTAACATAAGTGTACAAGTAATGGAAAACCGCTAGATAATTATGTAGACTAATGGGTTATACGAATAAATCGGGAAAAACAAAACATCAATAAAACCTCAATAATAACGGTTTTTCCGAATTTGCAAATCATTTGATCGATAAAGATCATACATTCTGTCATAGAACCGGTGCTAACATCTTACATAAAAACGGGCATGGTAACAGACTAAACAATTTAGAGGCACTAGAAATTAAAAAAGCTGTAAAAACCAAAAGTCAGATACTTAATAATCAATTAGACATATCAAGTAGTCCAATATTAAGTCTGTTTCCAATAAACCCATAAAAAATTCCCAGTTCTCCTTACCTCCTTACCACCTTGCCAGTTGATGTTTTGTTTCTCCCGATTTATTCGTATAACCCATTAGTCTACATAATTATCTAGCGGTTTTTCCATTACTTGTGCACTTATGTTAATGTATTTTATGACCGTCTTTGTGTTGCTTATATTTGTATCATGTTGTCTCCCTCTATATTTTGTTATATATATGCACACATTATGTACTTTTTGTTTAGTATTAATTTGTACCCTGATGATGCTTAAGTAAAGCGAAACCGGTCGGTTCTTAAATTAATAAATATCGTGGTTTTAAAACAAAAAAGTATTTTATTTTATTTAATTATATTCCCCACAGTTTCAGAACTTTCGATAGCTTTTTTCGCTGGCCCGTTCATTATTTTTCTGGATTCCAAGTTCGAGTATTGTTATTTGAAACAGGTGGCCCATATTATTATTACATATTATATTATATTTCGGACATCGTTGCATTGTGAATCATTAGAGCAGATCTTAGAGTAATATTACTCTAAGGAGCAGATGTAAAGTGACGTGTGTATTTGTGTACGTAGAAAGTTAATTCGCAAATAAATCACGATCGTATAGGAACAAGAAAAGAGACAAGACAACAAGAAAATTAAATTAATAAAAATTTACCCCGTAATTTCTAATGCATTGGAATTAGTTTTATTTCCCAAAGTACCTATTCTGAAAAAAAAATAATAACTTTTTACTACACAATACATAAATAAAAATATGAATTATTAATTTTTATAGTAAATTATCGTTTATAATAAATATAAGCTTATAAATCAAAAATTGTATTTTTTTCTTCTCACCTATTAGATAGGATATAATTTTATGAGATAACATTTTTTCTTTGAAATACGGGATATCTTTCGTGTATTTCCCATCTTTGAAAAAACAATATTTATTAACTCATAAACTTTACACGCGTAAAAATTATCTTTATAAATTCAAATATTTGCACGTAATCGCACGTCTGTAGATCATAGAACGATGAACGACACGTCTGCCCCCAAAGCCCTCGAGTTGGCGAATGAACTTCTCAAAGAAAGATAGTTTAATCTGCAAGTCGGAGCGAGCGCGCTATAATAAATATGATTTAAAAGCAATAGGCGTAAGCGACAGTTGTGAAAATGTTTAATAAATCACGGCGTATTTCAAAAATAGCAAAAATTACTTATGGGGTCTATTGAGTAGCATTAAAAGAAGCATTGTGATTTTTTTCATACATATAACTTGTAAAATAACAGAAATAAACGTGTTAATAATATTTTTCGGAGCATACTTTGCGATTTATTTCTATCGAGGGAATTTCAAATAATTACCGTTTCGGCTTTTGGAACAAATAGATACTATCTTAAAGAATAACATATATTTTTTTAAGAGCTTAAAAACTTCAAAATTTTAAGGAAAGTATGTCGGAAATTGGATGAAATTCGAATAGTGGGCCCTTAAACGGTGAGTTCGGGGTCTTGTAATGAGAATTTCAACATCAACGTATCATATTTCAGATCGCAATGTCTTTTCTATAATTTGATAAGGAGCTTGGAATTTTATGTCTATAATAGACGACACAAGACGCTTTATTATTTATTCCATATTTTTTTTAAACTTTTTTTCGACTCAGGCTTTTTATACCTATAAGACATATGATAGTAGATACTACACCTATAAGATTTTTAACCACGTATTTATGTTTTTTATAAACGTTTGAATGCTTTATAAGTAATATTGATTGTCCAAAAAATATCTTTTTCGCTTACTCAAATGAGAATTGGATATTGTTCCGTTCCTTCTCACCCTTTTAGAAGTCACGTGCTTTTACTTTCTGTGGTCTAACAGTGAAACTTTCGATCACATATTTTTTAGTTGTTCCTCTCTAAACAAATGTATTCTCTTATATCTATCCTTACTTAGGTAATTGCCTCCCTTCCGTTCAACATCTCATCTCTTCTATGTCTGAACTCGACTCCAATCTTCCACATTATCATAAATTTTCCCATTTAAGTAAAATAAAAATAGGTATAATTTCACCTTCCCTCTCTCCCAAATTTGAAATTATGGCCTAGAACACCGATGAAAGGTGAAAGCCAAAAATATTTTTAAAAAAAACTTTATAACCTTTTGGCAAGGTTTATTTGCGTGTGTTATACTTACCTGTATAACGGCCAATAAATGTGTATAGTGTAGGTTGTGATAAAGTGAGAAGACGTAGTTGATAATTTAAGTTTATTGCAAACACGTTACACTATTACACGATTTGAATATCAGAAGGATTTAGTAGGGATCAAGAAATGTCGACCGCCAAGGTAGATCGGAGAAACTGGAATCTCGGTCGGTAACGGAACTAGCAGCGAGCTCCGTTTTCGGGTTGCTATCCGCAAAACGGTGTTTCCGTATTAGAATATTATTTTAGGCTGGCTGACGGTTCTTGATCCCACATACCTTCCCCCCAGTGTCAACGATACATAAAAGAAAAAATTAGGGGTTCTAGAAAAAATATATATATATATCACAAAATTTGCATGACGTCGGTTACATAATATAAACAAATTCGGTGTGTGACGTCATCGCAAAATAACATAAGCCTATGCGTTCAGAAAGATATCTCTTAAATGGTGAAGTTACTTTATGAACAATACATTTATATGTTTGTGAACGCATAGTCATGAACAAATTCCTAATAATAACATTATTTGAAAGTTAAATCCTTTTTTAAAAATGTGTTGATATAATTACATGTTCGGAGCATGTACTGCATCTACGAACTGTATGTTTTTCTTGGAGCATTTACTGCATCGACAAAATTTTTCATTTATAATTGGAGCATTTACTGCATCGACAATTGTATGTTTTGTATTTATTTTCAAAACCAAAAGTTGCAAACAGAGTGCATTTAATACTTTAATGTTTGAAAACAATAAATGGTATTACAACATTTGACAAAAGTGATTATTATTTAACTTATCTAAACCTTTTTATATGGTAATGCATCTACGAACAGTGTTTTCGGAGCATGTATGAAATTAAGCATAAGTTAATTATAAAATAAAAAGTAGGAATCTATTTCCAGTTGTATATATTTTTAACAATGCATCTACAAACGGTGTTTGGAGCATGAGTTGTCAATTATTGAGTTATTTTAAAGTTGATTATTCTAAATATTATTTATTACATATTTAAATAACTACAAATTTGTCTTATAATATAGGAACATGATATCAACGTATAAAGTATGTACAGAATTGTTTCTTCAATCTTTGAACAATATGAAACGACTATTAATGTCTCTATATTATAAAATTATTTATATCCGTGTTATGGAGAAAAGAAAAAAATAATAAAAATACATATTTAAATGTTTTTGTAAAAGTACATATAGCAATAGCATGGCTGAGAGTACATAAATCTGGTTCTTTATCTTTGAGATTACAAGATAATTAATATTATAAAAAAAAAAAAAACAACTGTCATATGTTTGTAGAATGTGTTTGTATAGATAATATTATCAAATGGCTATGTTTTCTTACGAACAAATGACAATGGTTCAATTCTGTAAAGAATAATACATATAGGTCTCAACGACATGTTACATCAGATGCATGATTGGGAATATTTGATGTAGCATGGTTAAAAGCATTTATTTTTATAACAGAGTCATCACATACAGTGGTAAGTTATTTCTAAACAAGGTTTATACAAAAGTTGTCGCATATAGCGAAATGGATAAATATCCTAGAAAATATATGTATATGAGTTTGCACTATAATATGGTAAATGAAAAGTTAGCTAGGTAACTTGTGCGATTACATGATATCACTTCATGGTTTTAAAGGATGAAAGTATTCATCGTAATAAGGTTTTTTATAAAATGATAAAAAACGTAGTAATTTGCAAAGTAATTATAATAAGAAAGGTCAGGTTTTCATCAAGAACTTGAACGCTTAAATATTATGTTTGTAACATTAATTTAGAGAATATAATTGTAGATATGTGGATAGGTTGGCTTGTTCAACTTCAGGTTGTCCACGTGGGTTGTTGCGTCATCTTCCTTGTCCGGGGAGTAGATGCTGCCGTTGTGGGTTGTAGTGGGTAGGTTGTAATTCATCGCAGGATTATGATGCCATGGTTAGCCACGTTGTTGACAGCCTGATTTCAGGATCTTTCTCACTGAAATTAATTTTAACACGCACTTAATTTTCATAAAAATAGTAAAACATTTCAAGCTAGGGATTGATTGACAAAATAGGGTATTGATGGGAACTATACCACGTGTATATTTCCTTAAATTACCGGGACATTTACTAGCATTTATATTAAAAAATTGATTTGTAAGAGATATATGAATTGGATTTTACTTACTGATCTTGCCCGGGATTGCTGTTTCTCTTTTCTGATCCTTGGCGGTGACGGAATGTTGCAAAATGATTTTAAAATACTAAAGTCGGTATATTGTTCTGAGTCGAAGGGTCACCAATTTGGCAAGGTTTATTTGCGTGTGTTATACTTACCTGTATAACGGCCAATAAATGTGTATAGTGTAGGTTGTGATAAAGTGAGAAGACGTAGTTGATAATTTAAGTTTATTGCAAACACGTTACACTATTACACGATTTGAATATCAGAAGGATTTAGTAGGGATCAAGAAATGTCGACCGCCAAGGTAGATCGGAGAAACTGGAATCTCGGTCGGTAACGGAACTAGCAGCGAGCTCCGTTTTCGGGTTGCTATCCGCAAAACGGTGTTTCCGTATTAGAATATTATTTTAGGCTGGCTGACGGTTCTTGATCCCACACCTTATTTGATTTCGATACATCTATAATAATAGTTGAACATAGGAGTATTTACTATTTTACTGTATTGTCTTCAACATATAATTGTAAACAGCTTTGAATTTTTATCGAATTACTATGCATCTGGTATTTTTACCAGAGAAGCATGTGGTATCAGGAAAATATCTAGTTTGTACTAAAAATCGTGCCTGCCATACTCAAGTTCTAAAGAGGAGACCTTTCCTCAAGAGACTCGTCTCCTATGTTTGATCAAAGTTTTACCTTTTTGCTATCCACACAAATAAATTTAGTTGTGTTTTTACGTGGCTTCAATTTGCCGCTGTACTCGAAAGCACTGCGGTTTATTCTTCAATTTATATAAAAGTATCCTTGTTTGCTCCTAAATAAAAGCAAAGACCTATGCTATTTTATTTATTTTTGTGGCGGAATGCAGGATAACTAAACCACTAAACATTTCGTCCTTGGCTACACAAACAGCATATAATAACCTACCACACTTTGAGGATTAAAAACTTTGTATTCTAATTTCGAATGCTGCTTGCAAAGAGCTTTTCCCATGTAGATCTTAAGTAGGTACAAGCAATGGTTGAATTGATAGTCATCTCTTGCCTTGAGCCTCACAAAAATAATTTCTCGTCTTGTCTCTCAGCATAAGAGAGTGAACTTTTGATAATTAATAGACTATTAACAAATTTATGAACATATATTAATAAACGTAACGTAATTATGATTTATCTGTCTTGGCGGTATTGTAAAAGCTCATCTCCAGTGCGTCGATGCAAAGCAAGAGAAAAGTTCAATTATAGCAACGGTCCAAGAATTGATCCCTGGAGCACTCCATTCATTTATTTAGCACTTATTTCATTCATTATTTACATAACGAGCTAAGCCTCGTCTTATTAAGACCGGTTTAAACAAATAGATGCTTTCTTACAGGCTGCAGGCTACAGTCCCTTCCAATGTTGCCAAACTGGGTTGCACTGTAATAAGGGATTTTAGTAAAAAATATATTCATGCAGATCAAAAAACACCGATTTGTATATACTTATATATCTCTGTATTTTTAATTTCAAAAGTAAAAAAATCGTTCTTTTAAATTGATTTAAAAGCATGATTGGTCGAATGAAATCTGAAGTCAAATGTAATCGTGTTCAGTTAGTACAACGTAATTATTAAACATCTCTTTCTGTCACGTACTTTTATAATAAGAGGGAGAGGTCGCTACACAGTTTTATATTGTGTAGTTAGATATGTTTATCTAAGTTTTTGAGACGAATTGTGGCTGTCTTTTTAGTTTTATCGATTATTTTAACTTACATGGCATTTTAGAAGGTTTTGTTAAATTCAAAGCGGTAAAATTGAATTTATTCCATAATATAATACAACTCAATCAAATAGCGCGACCGCTACTAAAATCACCTACATGCCAACTTAACGTTTTTGTTAAAATGAGTAAGTAGGAACTCATTTCAAATTTAGTTAAAAGAAATGATAATAACCCCGCTGACCGGAACGCCCCCGTACTGTCGCGGCGTGAGCTACCTAGGTACATCGATGATACCGTTTAGACCTGAGTGTAAGAGCTTTGTCTGGCGATGTTTTGACAAGAATCACAAATTCTAACGTTAAAAATTAATTTAAGTGTGAAATTTTGATATTAAATAAACAACATACCCTTAATTTAGTTAGATAGTAAACATTGATAATTTTTTTACTGGAATTCATAACTAAAGAATGAAAAAATCTCCATACAAAATGCACCAACCACAGGACGTTCAGCGCACCGATGACGTCACGCACCCTCCCGCTTCTTACCGCTTGGATTGCGATAGCTTTGGCGGGCTAAAAAATATTCAAACTTGGAGAATTAATTTAACCATGAAAACGAACGTAAAAAAATACCAGTATTTAAATGAAAAAACATACACTTAGTAAGACACCACTTTATTTTTGAATCAATAACGATAGCCAACCGGGTTTCGCTTGTCCCAAGCTTCATCAGGGCTAAATATCAACTAAAGCTAATTAGATACAGGCACATATATATAGGTAAATGAAAACAATGAGTGAAAGAGAAATGTCAACTTAAGAGTAAAAGAACATATACGATGTTTAAACAATAATGCCTTTTCAGAATTCGCGAATCATTTAATAGAATCTAATCATTCATTCGATAAAATCTCTGGAACTAAAATATTGCATAAAAATGGATCTGGAATTAGATTAAACAACTTAGAAGCCCTTGAAATAAAAAAGCAGTTAATAATAATTTAAATATAATAAATAACCAAATTAATTTATCTGATAGTCCCATATTAAATTTATTCCGCCGCTGAAACTGTTATTTCCTTCCCCCTCCCCTCCCTCCTCATCATCCTTAATAATTTGTCTCCACCTTTTCTATTTGCATCTCTTTCTATCTGTTTTGTATCTCTTTCACTCATTGTTTTCATTTACCTATATTTATATGTGCCTGTATCTAATTAGCTTTAGTTGATATTTAGCCCTAATGAAGCTTGGGACAAGCGAAACCCGGTTGGCTATCGTTATTGATTCAAAAATAACGTGGTGTCTTACTAAGTGTATGTTTTTTCATTCAATATGTCACACCCCAAAGTATTTGCTTCCTTCGAAAACCAGTATTTAAGTTTAACTAATAAACTAACCATCACGCCGTTTCCCCGCAGGGGCAGGCAGAGAGGACGGACCGCCAAACAACTCGGTCTTGGCACACACTCATAGCCTCATTCACATTCATACATCGTCTCATGCATACTCTTCTATTATTCTGACTCTTGACATGGCCCGACTCAAGTATCTGATTCACTTGGTCGTGCCATGTCTTCCTCGGGCGTCCCCGACTTCTGCTACCATTCACATTTGAATCGTATATTCTCCTTACAATCCTTCCTTCACTCATTCGCTCTACATGCTCAACCATTAGCATACATCAGCCTTGCACTCTTTGCGGATCTCCACATTTTTTACACGATTATGCATGGTTTTACCACACATACGCCTCAGTGATATCATTGCTACAGCATTCAGTCTACTTTCATCCTTTCTCTGCCAGTTCCATGCCTCACTTCCGTACATCAGGGTAGGTACCAGCACTCCATTGTGGACTGCTAGTTTTGCTTCTGTGGACATTTTTTTGTTA
Organism: Hesperophylax magnus; assembly: GCA_026573805.1. NCBI lineage: Eukaryota > Metazoa > Arthropoda > Insecta > Trichoptera > Limnephilidae > Hesperophylax > Hesperophylax magnus. The sequence goes on from JAIUSX010000026.1 coordinate 686,087, forward strand.
GCGCCAACTGTGTTCAGCCCTCCATTAATGGAGTTACCTAATATTGGAGTATTTTTCTTTGAATGTTGATGAAAAAATTGAAAAAAATGGACTCAAATTCCTTACTCCCCAGTTGTACATAGAGAACCCACGACATTCACAACAACAAAATTACCTTACCGCCATCAACTCATTTCAATTGCCAACTGCGACCACTATAGGTGGCAATAGTTCGATTCTGCCACTAAACGTTTTCTTGCCAGTCTACTGTGTCATTACAGGCGATACGAGACACTGCGTACACCACTCTAGTGTCTAGTCAATATCGAGTCTCCCCGGTCCATACATCATCTCCGTAAAGCGATACCGCTGTTCTGAGCTAGCGCTGCCTATCCGTGACCGCTTTGCGTGACGTGTAACTTGACACACTTTACTGTATCTTGTCACAGTCACAAGTGTACCTCGGATTTAATAGCTGTTAAGGACGACACATTAACTAAATATATTTTTTAAATCTTTACAAAGGAAAACGGCAAACCCAGGAAATGAAACTAGGTAGGTACTATAATAATGGTTCCACTATTCATTACCTGCCACTTCAGCGCTAAGAAAACTTTGCAGGACTTTCTTCAACAAGTTTTAACTACAAATTGTTTTTCTATCCTAAGTAACGATCCCTTAAAGGTTCGATTGAAATCAAAACGTGCTGTAGCACGATAAAAAAATTGTAACGGAACGCTAAACCTGGTACTGGTATCGCAATACAGTACCCACACAGATGTATTGCTTGAACACAGCAAAACGTTTCATTTTAGAATTAGGTAATGCATGTAATGATTAAATTATCGAATAAATACTATTTTTCTTACCGGTAGATACATCTTCCTTCGTTCATACGTACGAGTTATAAATTCACAAGGAGGCGCCAGTATTTATTTACAAAACTACTTTATTTCGTCAAGCATAAACTTGTAACTTTTTTTTATTGCAGAGCTTAAAATTATGGCCTTGAATTTTGCACAGAGAACTGTTGTACGACAAACACAATGCCTTATTAGATAAGTAATCATTAGCCAATTCCCTATTATTGCTCGGTAGAGACTGGCCAAAATGAAGCAATTAATAAAATACTAATTTAGTTATTTCATCTTAGCAACACTTCAAATCTTATTGTGGGACTCCGTTGTTATAGTTAGTTGTTTTGAAGGATCGTTTCATTTTCCGCCGGGTTGTTTGAAAAAGGAATGAAGGAAGGAAAGTTTATCGTAGTATCCTGTTTTACATATGCATATGTATTATGCCGTATTTATGCTACAAATTGTTCCATGTTTTTTATAAAATCAAAAATTTACAAAGGCCCTACGCTTGTAGCTTGCAACCATTAATTGATATAACTTGTTTATCGCATTTATTTTCTTTTAACAAGGTTTCAATAATAATCATTGTTTATTCTATTTCATTTATTTTATTTTAGGGAAATCAACAGTTTACAGTGTGGTTCGTTTAAACGTGTACAATTTACTTAACTGTGAAACCACTTTTAGATTTCCTCATTCTAGTAACGCATTATGTATTTAACAGGTAAACAGTATATTTATAACAATTGACAAGTATTACACATATATAAGTATAACAAGAGATACTCCATTATATATTTTAGTACATAATATACCATTTTATTTAATTATTGAAGACTATATTAGCGATTCTTAAACGAAAATTTGAAACAGAAAAATCAGAAAAAAGATACGGTCCGATACGATAAAGGACTTGAACCCAGGAACCTTGCCTTTCTGAAGCACTGCTCTACCAACCAGGAACAACTGAGCTAATTAAAAATATTGGTAGACCAGCAAGGTAAATGCAAGGGTTCTGTTTCAAAATTTCGTTTAAGAATCTCTAATATTGTCTTCAAAAATTAAATATTACAATTTGAGGTTTTACTCATTAATTTATTCCAAAAAAATAAGGTAAGCATTTTGATTTGAATTAGTTTTACAGTTTTTTTCATTAGAAAAGTTTGCACGAACGTGTGTTCGTGTAGGTACTTTCATATCGATTCTGTTTAATAATTCAGGACAGTCAGTAATGTTGTTTACGACTTTATCAACGTCGCATCTGAAAATTGTCTTCGTACACTCAATGAATCAATTTCGAAAAATACAGTTCCATCCAGATAATTATTAAATTGATGGGGCGATTTTTAAGAAATGTATTTTATGAATGTTTATGAATATTGATATTTTTTTAAAGTATCAACTACAATGGTGAAGTTCTGGGAAGACGAAGAAGCAACAAGCTCTTGAACGGTGAGCTATGTATGGCACAGTTGTTTTTCTATTCGGATGGTAGGTATTTCGTTATATCGTTTTTTAAGTACAAAAAACATGACGAGAAGCCACATTGTTTGCTGTAATTTGTTCAATGGTTCAGATGGCAAGAGATTTTATTAAAATTTACAGCGTTCAAACTTTTGCGAAAACAGGTTGTAGGCACCTATTAACTGCTCTTTTGACAAAGGGTTTACTTTTGTCAAAATATCGATTTTCCTAAGCATTTTACCAAAAAAGCTCTTTCTTTTAGTCCAAGATTTCCCAAAAGATTGCAATATAATAAGTATACATTTATAACTGTACAATATTTTTCTTTTGAACCACGTCTTGATACCTGGTCAGTTAGGTCCTCTGATATTTCAAAATCGTGAATTATTATAGGCTGTTGAATTTTCAAACATTTTTTTGTTATGAGATTGTAACCCGTACCCTTTTCTCCATTCGAATAAAGATTTGATTGGTCACTCCATTGGTCATTGGTCAAGTGACCAAATGAAAGAAGTTCGTCTGTTGTTATCAAAGGGTTTATTTGCTCGGGTCAAGATAAGTAGCGGACATTATAGGGGCGGACTGCTATTTGCGCACACACGATCAGGCGGGCAGATCTCAAAAAGGAAAACGCGAGCATTGTCGACGGTTGGTGATGAAAGGGTTATTACAGTGGCGTAGCGACGTTCCGGGCAGTTCAGTGACTATCCGGGGGCCATGCCGTAGAAAGGGCCCGAAACCGGACAATGGCTGGTAACTTTAGTTGTGAGTGGGTTAAGATTGAAGAAAATTGTATTCTAATTATTGTAATAGATCTTTTCTCAAATTATTTATAGTGTCAATTTTAATAGAAATCAGGAATCTTCAAATATCATTATTTAAAAAAAAAATCATTAAGAACAATCATCCCGTTAATTTTTTTTACTATAATACATCTGTTTCTATTAAGAAATAAAACGAAGATATACATTTATTTATATATATATATACCTTTTTGACTTAGGATTTATCCCTCCTCTCCTGGGACTGACTAAAATGAGTGAACCACGCCATCACTTAAGCCAAATCCTAATTGGATAGTAGATGGTACCGAGATTTCGTATATCTATTGACTGCTGTAAATATTTATAATGTCAAATGCAATATAGAAATGCGTGTGCCTGTGCGCGTATGCGTACGCAAGTGCCGTCAAAAGTTGTTAGAATGCTTTGCCATCGACAACTAGTATATCTGCCGAGTTTCAGCTCTATCGGATGTCGAGAAATGGGTTAATTCCACTCCCAAGATTTGCATTCAAAGTGAAATTCAATTAGATGTTTTAAAAAATGCATTTCGCCATAATATGTGAGTTGCAAATTTATAAATTATTAGTTAATTATTTTGTTAACATTGGATGCAGTTGATAACCCAGTGGCTGGAAGACTGAATAATCCAGTTGGCTTTATACTATATATAGATATAATGGTAGGAACCGACTTTTTCCAAAAGAGTTTTTCTTGAGACAAACTATACAAGAATGTATACATTTTTATTTCTTAAGAATGAATACATGACCGGTCTAATATCTAGTTAATACCCATTGTCCCGGTCCATAATACCTATTACGTACTGTTCGTCGGAATGTTGACATTTTCGCAATGAAGAATTAGAAGCGTGGGTCTATATTGAAATGATTAATTTGATGTCAGTGAATTAAATTTTTGCGTGGAATTTTACACGGCACGGTAATAAAATTTTCCGAAGACGATTATTACTATCGTCACGTTTTATTTTGTTTTATTTGTACCACAGAGAATTTCCGTTGTTTATTTTTGTTCAATTATCTCAACCTATATTGCGCATTAGCCATTTACGAATTACCGAAGAATACCAATTAGAAGGTACTTTTCCTAAATGTGCACCGTAATATTGTTTTTCTCATTCCGTAAATTCTGTTTACGAAACGGGGAAAGTTGAACCCCTAAAGCCGCAAATGATATTTATTCAGCATATAACCAATTTAAATGTTCTTGTAAATTAGCTTAATTTGTAGGTTAGTGCTTCATCGATAAATTTGACCCTTTAAGTCCCTTTATTGAGGTTTTTTTAACACAGGTTTTTTTACTACAATAATTCAATTTTCAATGTTTGACCCAGTGTGATCTAATCTCTTGGGTCGGCTAGTATCCAATTTCAAAGTTTTTTTTTTTTGGTTTGTCTGAAGGCTGAACCTTCTTCCCCGGGGAGTGAAATCAACACTTCTAACACCTAAGCCAAATCTTATTTGGATAGCATCGACATTTATTTCATATATTAACTGATTTCAATTAAAAAAAAACAGTGTCGTTCAATTTCATAAAAATTTGAAAAATTTCATAGTGTGTGTGCACGAGTACCGAAAGATTACAAAATGCATTGTCATCAACAAATAGTCTATCTGCCGAGTTTCAGCTCTATCGGATGTCAGGAGTGTGATAATTTCCACTTCCAAGATTCCATTTCATTCATTCTTTCAATTATTCATTCATTCAAATAACGAAAATAGAAATTAAAATATGTGTATTTAAAAATGTATTTTGCTTTCACCTTTTAAGGACGCTCCTTTCCGTTTAATTATAAGTATTGCCAATTTTTTAATTCTATATAAAAATATTTCTAATTAACAATTTACTAACAGAACACTGTTAATAAATTGAATCTGTCATATATTTAAACAAAGTAAACACAATAAAAAAAAAAAATAATAATTAAATGAAAATAAAAAAATTTCTGACTACACATACCTACTCCATCGCTTGTCTTCACGAAATTGAGTTCATTACGCAGGAATATTCACACCATACACAACTGAAGTTCGTATGTTTAATCCTTATTTTTTAATTAAATATTTTATTATGTAACTTTATCATGGAAGTGATTTAATAAATGTGAAAACCCAAATGCGGTATGAATGAATAAATTTATGAAAATTATTTCAATAGTGTTTTTTTAAAATTAGTTCTCAAAAATCACTAGCCGCCACTGGCCTTAAACTAACCCATTTATTTTCCCTCCCCATTTAATTTTACCTCACTACAGTCACTAAACTCCTTGCGAAAATGCCATTGTTACATTGTTACTCCAAGCAGTTAATATATTTTTTCTAAATATCAAAGTTTTTATTGGGTGAACAAACTATTTTTAGAAAATTACGCAATGAGGCTCAAAAATAAAATAAATCCATCCAAGACAGCAATACTTTCTTGCCTTTAGAGTGTTGCCCGGTTCAAATTTCGGGCCTAAAAGGTTAAGTGGCGGAATTACCCCGCCTGGCAACATCCGCCGGCGGAAAGTTGCCGGAAGTGATTTCGGTTTTAGAACAGTCTTATTATAATTTCTTGAAATAAAGTTTTGCGGGCTTCCCGAAAACTTTCTTAACAATCTCCCGAACTTTGGAAATTGCAGGTTCGGTTGCTTATTTAATTTGCGGCAGGTTGAAGTTAGCGGAATGCTTGCGGCTTGCAGATTAATTTGAAGGTCACGATGTTCAAATCAAAGCGATTGTTCATTTAAAGCGTGAGCATTGTTTCGCCTTTTAATTTTTAAAAAATTATTTTACAATTTAAACTTGCAAAACTGCTTTTGCAGTTTGTCAGCAGGTACATACAGACATCACTGCATACAATTACACGATTAAGTTAATATAACAGAACAGAAGAAACAAAAATATAGTTGCAGTATAAGCGTTATATATCAGACAAGTACAATTGTAACAGTCACATCAAAAGAATATCCATATTTAGCATACATAGGTAGGTACAATTTACTATATATTTTTAAGTTCCAATTAGCTATACAAGGGCCTCAGTAGGGCATCAGTACATATCATCTGTGTATAAGCGTTATATATCAGACAAGTACAATTGTAACAGTCACATCAAAAGAATATCCATATTTAGCATACATAGGTAGGTACAATTTACTATATATTTTAAAGTTCCAATTAGCTATACAAGGGCCTCAGTAGGGCATCAGTACATATCATCTGTGTATAAGCGTTATATATCAGACAAGTACAATTGTAACAGTCACATCAAAAGAATATCCATATTTAGCATACATAGGTAGGTACAATTTACTATATATTTTTAAGTTCCAATTAGCTATACAAGGGCCTCAGTAGGGCATCAGTACATATCATCTGTGTATAAGCGTTATATATCAGACAAGTACAATTGTAACAGTCACATCAAAAGAATATCCATATTTAGCATACATAGGTAGGTACAATTTACTATATATTTTAAAGTTCCAATTAGCTATACAAGGGCCTCAGTAGGGCATCAGTACATATCATCTGTGTATAAGCGTTATATATCAGACAAGTACAATTGTAACAGTCACATCAAAAGAATATCCATATTTAGCATACATAGGTAGGTACAATTTACTATATATTTTTAAGTTCCAATTAGCTATACAAGGGCCTCAGTAGGGCATCAGTACATATCATCTGTGTATAAGCGTTATATATCAGACAAGTACAATTGTAACAGTCACATCAAAAGAATATCCATATTTAGCATACATAGGTAGGTACAATTTACTATATATTTTAAAGTTCCAATTAGCTATACAAGGGCCTCAGTAGGGCATCAGTACATATCATCTGTGTATAAGCGTTATATATCAGACAAGTACAATTGTAACAGTCACATCAAAAGAATATCCATATTTAGCATACATAGGTAGGTACAATTTACTATATATTTTTAAGTTCCAATTAGCTATACAAGGGCCTCAGTAGGGCATCAGTACATATCATCTGTGTATAAGCGTTATATATCAGACAAGTACAATTGTAACAGTCACATCAAAAGAATATCCATATTTAGCATACATAGGTAGGTACAATTTACTATATATTTTAAAGTTCCAATTAGCTATACAAGGGCCTCAGTAGGGCATCAGTACATATCATCTGTGTATAAGCGTTATATATCAGACAAGTACAATTGTAACAGTCACATCAAAAGAATATCCATATTTAGCATACATAGGTAGGTACAATTTACTATATATTTTTAAGTTCCAATTAGCTATACAAGGGCCTCAGTAGGGCATCAGTACATATCATCTGTGTATAAGCGTTATATATCAGACAAGTACAATTGTAACAGTCACATCAAAAGAATATCCATATTTAGCATACATAGGTAGGTACAATTTACTATATATTTTAAAGTTCCAATTAGCTATACAAGGGCCTCAGTAGGGCATCAGTACATATCATCTGTGTATAAGCGTTATATATCAGACAAGTACAATTGTAACAGTCACATCAAAAGAATATCCATATTTAGCATACATAGGTAGGTACAATTTACTATATATTTTTAAGTTCCAATTAGCTATACAAGGGCCTCAGTAGGGCATCAGTACATATCATCTGTGTATAAGCGTTATATATCAGACAAGTACAATTGTAACAGTCACATCAAAAGAATATCCATATTTAGCATACATAGGTAGGTACAATTTACTATATATTTTAAAGTTCCAATTAGCTATACAAGGGCCTCAGTAGGGCATCAGTACATATCATCTGTGTATAAGCGTTATATATCAGACAAGTACAATTGTAACAGTCACATCAAAAGAATATCCATATTTAGCATACATAGGTAGGTACAATTTACTATATATTTTTAAGTTCCAATTAGCTATACAAGGGCCTCAGTAGGGCATCAGTACATATCATCTGTGTATAAGCGTTATATATCAGACAAGTACAATTGTAACAGTCACATCAAAAGAATATCCATATTTAGCATACATAGGTAGGTACAATTTACTATATATTTTAAAGTTCCAATTAGCTATACAAGGGCCTCAGTAGGGCATCAGTACATATCATCTGTGTATAAGCGTTATATATCAGACAAGTACAATTGTAACAGTCACATCAAAAGAATATCCATATTTAGCATACATAGGTAGGTACAATTTACTATATATTTTTAAGTTCCAATTAGCTATACAAGGGCCTCAGTAGGGCATCAGTACATATCATCTGTGTATAAGCGTTATATATCAGACAAGTACAATTGTAACAGTCACATCAAAAGAATATCCATATTTAGCATACATAGGTAGGTACAATTTACTATATATTTTAAAGTTCCAATTAGCTATACAAGGGCCTCAGTAGGGCATCAGTACATATCATCTGTGTATAAGCGTTATATATCAGACAAGTACAATTGTAACAGTCACATCAAAAGAATATCCATATTTAGCATACATAGGTAGGTACAATTTACTATATATTTTAAAGTTCCAATTAGCTATACAAGGGCCTCAGTAGGGCATCAGTACATATCATCTGTGTATAAGCGTTATATATCAGACAAGTACAATTGTAACAGTCACATCAAAAGAATATCCATATTTAGCATACATAGGTAGGTACAATTTACTATATATTTTAAAGTTCCAATTAGCTATACAAGGGCCTCAGTAGGGCATCAGTACATATCATCTGTGTATAAGCGTTATATATCAGACAAGTACAATTGTAACAGTCACATCAAAAGAATATCCATATTTAGCATACATAGGTAGGTACAATTTACTATATATTTTAAAGTTCCAATTAGCTATACAAGGGCCTCAGTAGGGCATCAGTACATATCATCTGTGTATAAGCGTTATATATCAGACAAGTACAATTGTAACAGTCACATCAAAAGAATATCCATATTTAGCATACATAGGTAGGTACAATTTACTATATATTTTAAAGTTCCAATTAGCTATACAAGGGCCTCAGTAGGGCATCAGTACATATCATCTGTGTATAAGCGTTATATATCAGACAAGTACAATTGTAACAGTCACATCAAAAGAATATCCATATTTAGCATACATAGGTAGGTACAATTTACTATATATTTTTAAGTTCCAATTAGCTATACAAGGGCCTCAGTAGGGCATCAGTACATATCATCTGTGTATAAGCGTTATATATCAGACAAGTACAATTGTAACAGTCACATCAAAAGAATATCCATATTTAGCATACATAGGTAGGTACAATTTACTATATATTTTTAAGTTCCAATTAGCTATACAAGGGCCTCAGTAGGGCATCAGTACATTTCATCTGTGTCCAATAGCCATTTTCTTAGATTATATTTGACTTTAGTGGTACATAATTTGATTGATATCTTGGGCACAATGTAGTTTAGAGTTCGTTCTCCGTACTTATTGGTACATTTCGGAACCACTAATCCATCATTTTTAGTGAATCTTGTGTTGTGTTTATGGTAGACTCTTTCCTTATACAAGGAATCCGACGATATAATTTGTTGACTTATGATATTATACAACAATACTCCTCTAACAGGTAAAATATTCAAAGACTTGTACATTATTTTGATGTTACTTTTGTGTGAATTTGTGTATTTATGAATTAATAATTTAATAATGGGGTTTTGAAGAGCAAAAGAAATGCCTTGTAGATGTGCTTTGTGATCCATATATTTGTCCAATCGGGCCTTAAATTTCTAAAACAAAACTGTGCTTACGAAATTCAAATGGGATGGAAATCTACGATGTCAGGCGAGTGTAAGTGAGACAGAGCGCTGTAAAAATGGATCTTTTCATCCATTCAAATTTGCATGGAAGGCACATCTAATTTTTTTTTTTAAATTTTTTATACGACTTAAGCCAATGAAATTTGATGATGTAGACGCCTCAGAAATGCACTTAATGCGATGTTTAAAAAAGGGTGTATTAAACATGATTGATAAAAGCATACACAAAATGGAAATGTGAAGTGAATAGACGTATCAAGAATTTTAACGATGCGTAACCGAATGTAAGAAGTCGGGACGCCCCGGAAAGAAATGGCACATCGACATGGTAAAATATTTGGGTCGGTTCATAAAATATGAAGAAAGACATTTATGAGAAAAGTGACCACCCATTTTTTTCCTCTAACCGTTTATTGACGGTGTATAACAGTATGTTATTTCAAATGATACTCATAAGGAATCATATGTTCCAAGCTGTTAATTAATACCTCCCTAATTGAGAATAACTCCTGTTTAGAGAGGGAACTTTAACATGATGAACTTATGTGCACAGAATAACAGATGGTACATACGCTAAATATTGCTAAAATAAAAATAAATATTTTACAGAAAATACATTAAAAAAAAAATTCCTGTGTGTATTTGCAAATATTTTTAACACTGATTTTTTTTTTATTTAATTTTGTTTTAGCGATCTAAATGAGTCCAATATTTAATTTGTTTTATTATTCTCCCAATAGATTAACCGAATTTTTTTATCCACTTTAACTGTTACCGGCACAAAGCACTCTTTTCAGGGTGAAATGCCTAAAACCAAAAAAAAAAACATCCCTTATATATTTTTATGCAATAATAATACTTAAAAAAAAATCCTGTGTGTATTTGCAAATATTTATAACACTAATTTTTTTATTTAATAATATACCTTATATACAGGGTGTATCGGCACGTACCCGACAAACTTTAACCAGCTATTTCTTAGCACATTTGGAGTAAAAAATGTTATGGGCACTTTGCTTTACGGTAACATTTTTTTTTAATAAAAAATTTACTATTCATATTTTCACCACATGTCACCAATGTTTTATCCTTTGTCAAAGTTTGAAAACCCGTCTGGCAATATTTTGTTCGAGATTCGTTGAATATTGTAAGTACGTACCTACGTTGGCGCGCTTTTACAATCACAACGAAATGGCATGGCACCATTCGTCTCATTTTTAACTATTATTATTTAGTGTGTACGAAAGAGCGAGGACACTTTTTGACACACTTGCTAATAACAGCTGTTGAACAAGAGGAACAATTCCAATGACAGTGACGGAGTGTGGATTTTTTATTTATTTTTTGTTTTTAATTGAAAAAAAATGTTACCGGACAGCAAAGTGCCCATAACATTTTTTACTCCAAATGTGCTAAGGAATAGCTGGTTAAAGTTTGTCGGGTACGTGCCGATACACCCTGTATATATATATATATATGTATTTATATTTTTTTTATACAATAATACATATATTTTAATATAATCATTGTCATATAACAGATTTTAGCCGCAAAAGATCCTACAGTTGCCAGCCTGAGAGCGGGAATTATTCAAATTAGTTGCTAGACCAAACGTAGTGAAGAACGCGCAATACATCCGCTACAGTTCCCCCACCCCCGGCGACCCTACGCCCCGTCCCGCCCGCTCGCGCGCCGACCTCTGACCAGGCTGGACGTGTGTTCGTTTCGGCTCCCGCGTTCCCAATTTGCACCGCTCCGTCGAAAGCAATAACGTACGGAAATGGCGCTTTGAACATCGACAGGCTGGCACCGTTTGTTTGAGACACGGCGCTCAGTCCTGCAAATCAACAGGATACCCGACAACACCATGCTGTGAGTCTCTTACATTTCCTATTACCCTTGAATGTGTCCGCTAATAACCTAAATTCATCCACGCTGCCTGCCGATCTAGAGAGAGTGAGCTGTTAATTATTTCCCAGAGAGAGATTAGGGAACCCTTGTTGATAATTCCAGTTTAGGATGTAATAACCTGTGTACTGTTGTTATTCACCCATGTAATGTCCTTTAGCCGCTCAAATACAATGCTAATTCATAAAAACCTAACCTCTTTCATTTGGGCATAACAATCGTATGGGAGTGTTTTGTATAGACGGTGGGATATGGATTCTCGAGCCACGCGCTGACCCCGAACCCTGACTATGAGAGAGACGTCTCATGCCCCGCTTCTGAGCTGGCCGAGGGTAAGTCAGGACCCCCCCAGGTCCGACGCGCGACACTGGCGACCAACATAGGGCAGAATTATTTTTTTTAAACATATCCAACCCGACTGCACAGAATTACCTTTACGATTGTCCCCAATTTGAAAACATGTACTATGCAATTTTGTGCCAAGAGCATTTTTGCCGCAAAAACTACGGTGGAAGTTTCTCGAATAAATAAGAAATGCACGCAATCCTGTCGTGACTTTGTTTGTTGCTAAGCGCATTTTGCCGCGAAAAATAACGGTAAGAATCTTCTCGAACGAATAAAAGAGACGCGCGAAATTCCCGCCAAATGCTGTGATAACGAAAGTTCGAACATAATGTTTTTGTTTTTTTTCAATAACATAGATTCTGTATTCTTTGTTTAACAAAACAAACCCACTGTTTTAATTTCGGCATAAATTGCACCGTAATAATAACAGTCAGGATTTAGAACTGTGAAGCCAATTTTTACACCGGAAGTGATTTTTTTTAAAAAAAGCACAATACACCCAACGGCCCATCGAAGCTGATTTCTAAAAAGTATATCAGCTACAACCTGTAAAACACAAGTAATTCTTTATCCCGATTAATTATATAGGTACGGTGTTTGTCCATATTCTTTTTTCAGCATTGACTGTTATAAAAGTGATTTTAAGTGAATTGTTTGAAATTAACTTCAGAAGTGCAGTGTTTTTTTGCAAAGAAGTGCTTTCTCGACGCAATAATAAGAACGTGTGTTCAATCTCACGATTCAGTGTCAGTAAATGAAGCAAATATAAAATCTTTCCATCAAAAGTGTTTTTTCGCTTCTAAAGTGCTGTTTTTTGTGCCTTTTTCGTGCCTTTCCTCGAGTGCAGTGAATATAAGTGCGAATAGTGCCCACAAAAATTAAATAATGCAAATCCTAAAGTGTCCCCCTGGCCAAATTTTCTTCAAAAAGACTTAGAAGAATTTCGGAGTTTTTTTTTCCTTTTTTAAACCATTTTTAACAATGAATTCCAATCAAATGGCTACATCTTCGGACATGGGTGTCATTCCCAATGTACACAACTTATCCAAAGTGCACCTACAAGCCGTCTTAAAAGACAGAGGAATATCACCACTAAACAAATCAAAGTCAGCATTGAAAGCATACGCTTTGTTATTTAACAAGAAGTTCATCAGGAAAATAAACCTATCCGTTGCAAATGAAGTCAAGGCACCCAATACCCCAGCTTTGGAAATCCCCGTTTCTAACAAAGAAACCAGGACACATGTTACAGTAAAACAAGACAATGCACCCATCACGGCACAAGAAAAAACATACGATCTCACTCCTTGGAAGATCAAATATAACGGTGTTTCTGATGTACTGGATTTCATTGACCGAATCGAAGAAACGGCCTCAATTAAAAATGTTCCATTTGACGTGCTGCAGAAAAACTTTATAGAACTAATATCTCCAGAATTAATCCCGTGGCACCGAATACAAAAATCAAAATGCAAGGACTGGAATAAACTCAGATCAGCCCTGATCACTAGCTTCGGCAAATCAGAGGCCCAACACAGAATTAAATTATCGTTACTATCCATTAAACAATTAGTAAACGAAACTGTGGCAACATTCATAGAGAGGGCCGAATCCATCAACATCAAACTTTCCCACCCTGTCTCGGAAGCCGAATTATTACCAGTTATAACTGATGGCCTCCTACAAAGATATGAAAACATTATCACCTCACAGAAAATTGTGTCGTTGGCCCATTTAAACGAAGTTTGCCTCATTTTGGAATCCCACCAAGACAGGAAAAACAACAAAACCACCACGGACAATATCACTGTACCAAGCCGTCCTTCTGGATTAAAACCAGAATTTGACAACAAAAAAGTTTGCTCCTTTTGCAAAAAAGTAGGTCACCTAGCTACCACTTGTTTCAAGCAGGCCAAATTTCTGGAAGCTAAAGAACCCAGAACCTTAAAGAGACATCGCTCCAGGGATCGTTCTCCTCCACGCGACGAACTGCGTGAAATTTTCAAAAAAACAAGAAATAACATGGAAAGGTTGCAAGACCCTCACTTTGTTAAACCTCAAGTGGATTTCTCTAAACCCCCACCGAATTTTCATGCGAGAAAACCAAAAAACTAAATAATAACCTCTCAGGTATTCATTCTGTACCAAGGTCTAAGGAATGGACTGATTGGTTATCACACATTAAATATTTTAACCAGACCTTAAATGTTTCTTCGGTTTGTTGCAAACAAGCTAAAGATGGAAGACCTTATGCCCTTTTCTCCGTTAACAATGTCCCCTTCTCTGGACTACTAGATAGTGGTGCATCTGTTAGTTGCCTTGGCAACAATGCCCACCTGCCTTTTGTTAACAACGGTTTTAAAGTTTTTTCCAAACCTACACTCGTGACAACTGCGGACAATGCTCCCCAGACAGTCATCGGTACTCTGTCATTACCAATTAAATGTAACAATAACACAGTTACAATTAACTTTCTAATAGTACCCTCTATATCCCAGAATTTCATCCTTGGCGTTGACTTCTGGAAGGCTTTTAACGTTGCTCCACAAGTATTTAATACTCTTGGCCAAAAACCTCCGGTCGCTCAAGTTGGTGAGATTCGAACAATAATACCTCACGAAAACCTAAGCACTGACCAGGCTCTCCAATTAAAGGAAATGATCAACAAATTTGAATCAATATCTTTCGAAAAATGCGGACTGGGTTTAACTAATTTGGTAAAACACCACATTAAAACCAACGGCCCACCAATCAAGCAACGCTACTACAATTTAGCCCCCCAAAAATTGAAACTTTTAGAAAATGAACTTGATGAAATGTTAAAAATGGGAGTGGTAGTTCCCAGCAGAAGTGCTTGGACCAACCCAACCCTTTTGGTTTCAAAAAAAGACGGCTCTGCACGCTTTTGCCTCGACAGTAGACGATTGAACTCTTGCACTGAAGCCGACGCGTACCCACTGCCTTTCGTTCACGCAACTTTAGACAAATTACGCAACGCCAAATTCATTTCTTCCATTGATCTAAGCAAAGCTTTCTGGCAAATACCTTTAGATGCGGAATCCTGCGAAAAAACTGCTTTTGTTGTACCTGGTAGGGGAATGTTCCACTTTAAAAGGCTACCTTTTGGTCTAAAAAATAGCCCCGCCGAACTACAGAGGCTGATGGACAAACTATTCGGCCCTGAAGTTGACAACAACCTATTCTGCTACCTTGATGATCTCATCATCGTTAGTGACACCTTCGAAAAACACCTGTTAATGCTGGAAAAAGTTTTTCAACAACTTAAATTTGCTGGTTTAACCATCAATTTAAAGAAGTCTGAATTTTGTAAGTCTCGCCTGCGTTATTTGGGATTCATTGTCGACGAAAAAGGTCTGAGAACAGATCCTACTAAGGTGGAAGCAATGGCAAATTTCCCCCGACCCAAAAACGCGAAAGAAGTCAAAGGTTTCCTTGGACTTACAGGTTACTATAGGAGATTCATTAAAGACTTTTCCACTATTTCGGCCCCATTAAACAAAATTACTGGTATCCGTAAAGGTATCAGCAACTTTCGTTGGTCTACTGAAGCCGAAGAAGCTTTTACGACTTTAAAAAATGCTCTTCAAACAGCCCCTGTCCTGAATTGTCCTAATTTTGAACTACCTTTTACCCTCCACACGGATGCTTCTAACGTAGGGATCGGTGGAGTCCTAACTCAGGAATTCCCCGATGGCGAACACCCTGTAGCCTATTTTTCCCGCACCTTGAATAAACACGAGAAAAATTACGGAATCACCGAAAAAGAGTTACTGGCAGTATTGGATTCTGTTCACCATTTCCGCGGTTACATAGACGGTAGCAAATTTACTGTAGTCACAGACCATAGTAGTTTGAAATGGTTGATCTCTCTAAGTAATCCCTCCGGCAGACTCGCTCGCTGGGCTTCTCGTTTGTCCCAATACACTTTCGATGTCATCCACCGTAAAGGTGCGGACAATATTGTCCCAGATGCCCTGTCAAGAATTGAACTTGCCGCATTAAACATCGATACAATTGCCTCTACCCCATCCACAAAAGATGAATGGTATCTTAAAATCTATGAAGGGTGCAAAAACAATCAACAAAAGTTTCCCAATTTTATTATAAAAGAAGGACAACTATATCGCAATTGTAAGGCCCCACTGTCCATCCTCGAAGATTACTCTTGGAAACTCGTTGTGCCCCTCGAAAAGAGAAAACAAGTAATCATCAACAATCATAGTGCCCCCGACTCTATACACCCAGGAACCTTCAAGACGTATAAAAAGATTTCCTTGAAGTATTACTGGCCTGGTCTTTTCAAGCAAGTTCGCAACTACATCTCCAAATGTGAAACATGTAAAGCTTACAAACATAGTACGGCACCCCCTGCCGGCCTAATGGGAAAACCCAAACGTGCTGATAGACCCCTCCAATCGTTATCTATGGACCTCGTCGGACCTTTTCCCAGAAGTTATTCTGGACACATGCATATACTCAGCATTGTGGATATCTTTACCAAATTTTGTTGGATCTTCCCCTTAAAAAGAGCCAACGCTGCCGCCATTGTCAAACTTGTGGAAAAACACATTTTCATACCCTACGGAACACCCAAAACCGTAATAGTTGACAACGGAAAACAGTTTATAGCACAGGAATTTAAAGATTTCCTTGCTAAATACGGGATTAAAGATATTTATTATAATACCTTGTACACTCCCCAAAATAACACTGTCGAAAGGTATAACCAGACTATTAACACAGCTCTGGCCATTTTGGTTGACAAAGACCAACGTAATTGGTGTAAGAATTTAGATAAAATTCAAGCTGCCATGAATAACACTGTTAACCTAACCACTGGTTACACCCCCTTCTTTTTAAAACACGGTATGGAACAGGTGGTACACGGTTCATTGCACTGGAACACGAATTTCCCCACGTCAACCACCTCCACAAGCAATCCTGCCGTTGATTACGCCCATCGTTTGGAAGAACTTACTGCCATTTATAGTGAAGTTACTGATGCCCTATTGCTGGCCCACCAAAAAAGTGCGGACAGATATAACCTACGTAGGAAACACATCACTTTTAATGTAGGCGATGTTGTCTGGAGAAGGAATAACACCCTCTCTCAAGGAGCCCTGTACTTCTCTGCCAAGCTGGCACCCCGTTTTGTCAAGGCCAAGGTTGTAAGAAAAATATCGGACTTAGTTTACTACCTGTCCGACTCCTCTGGCAAACATACTGGTAATTACCATATTAAGGACATTGTAAAGTCTGGAAGTGAGGAGACAGTTGAAACTGCCCCACCACCCCAGCAATTTTAAACTAACCCATTGTGTATTATCACAAACTATTGTAAGCTTATGAAGTCTTACCATAATTAGGCGTGTAAAGTGTCAACTACATGTCAACCTATTCGTCAAAAACGAGTTTAACCCACCTTTGTAAATGAATGTATATTAACATATTATGACCATGAAATATTATTCCTGTAATAACGTTCTTTCCCTCACGACAATCGTTTTCTCCCTTTTTACGTTTTATTTTCTCACCTGTTCTGAAACTGATCATTTTAGAATAGAGACACGTCTTCGAGTTACAACCGCCGGGAAGTCGCGAACCCGCTTTTGCTCCTCAACTTCTACACTATGCAATGTTTATGTCATGTCACCCCATTTTCGTTTCATTTTTGTTCCCTTCGTCGTGTTAGAAAGAACCACCCCACTTTTGTTTTTGTTCCTTGTAAAATAACGATTGGTAATCACTCATAAGAGTGCCATCCAAAAGAGTTCGGATTTTGTAAATTCCAAAGTGTTAAATACCGACCCCTTTTTTTTAAAAAAAAAGAAAACCTGTCAAGTACAGCCATTAATTCTTTCTTGTCCAATTCAACGTTACCTTGAGTATGTAAAACCCTATAGTGGTCTCAAAGGCAAGAACCAAGTAGCAATTAATCACATAATTGTCTTCTTTGTATGTATATAATTTTTTTTTTCATTTTTTTTCAATTTTTTCCTTTCAAAAATTGATGGCGTCCTACCCAAGCTCACATTTACCAAAAATAGGATTTTGACACATCCATTTTGGGAAATTGTATTTATAAAAGAAAACCAAATGTCGGTCCTATAAAACCACATACAAATAACTGGACTCGCTTCAACTAAAAGTATGTAAAACCCATTAAGGTCTTTTATTGTATGACGAGATCTCGATTTTCTTTTCTCTACTGTTACGTCACGTATGTCTCGTACCTCACGTTTCAACCCTACGGGACAGGTTAGTAAAACCTTACGGTTATCCTGATCTTCAAACGCAAATAATTATATCACAACGTAAATCAACAGGACTTTGTTCGATCATCGTTGCATAATATAAACACCCAACCTTTGTCTCACCATTTAACCAAGTGTTTGCAACCCAATTGCACGCTACAACGAACAGTATGTAAAGCCATTATGGGCCTGTTCCCACCCATCGCTCGATGTAAGTAGAAATACCTTCTACCATCATCTTGCACCTTGTAACACAATGAAGTAACATTAAAATTGTTTATCTTCTCTATTGTTCCATCGTACGCCCCTCCAGGCTACGGAGTTAGTCAATCTAACAAATCTTTGCAAACAGTATCAAATGATACTGCTAGCTTTTGTTGAATTATATTTAAATGTAAAAATTGTCACGCGATAGGAGAGATCCTTACAAAATCCACCACTACACGAGAAGTTCGTTACAATTACTTAATACTTATAACCATGTGTTATAATTTGGTCGTGTGACATTAATTTGCCATGAGTACCGCCTTTGTGTATAATCTGGTCGTGTGACATTAATTTGCCATGAGTACCGCCTTTGTGTATAATTTGGTCGTGTGACATTAATTTGCCATGAGTACCGCCCTTTGTGAATAATTTGGTCGTGTGACATTAATTTGCCATGAGTACCGCCTTTGTGTATAATTTGGTCGTGTGTCATTAACATGTCATGAGAACCGCTTTTGTGTATAATTGTGTACAACCCTGTACACGAGACGTGGAGACGTAATAATAATACTTACCGTGATTCGTGTGAACGACATAATATCGACATCGTCATCTCCTTTAAGGAACTGTTTTTACACTCCTTGACTTCTGTCTATAATTGAGTTGTACCTTGCATATACTGCATACTTGTACACTATACGTGAAGACGTTACAATACTCACCATGAATCGTGCGAACGAAATAATATCAAACCTTTATATGTGAACTACGTAAGTATTTCACAGAAGCCTCTTTGTTCAACGCCAATGCCCGTGGACTTCCTGTTTTTGCTGCTTTCCAAAAAGAAAAGAAGCCCAGGAATATCTACTATCCCAAAAGGACTAGTTTTCAGCTTCACTGTCAATTATGGGGCATAGTGCCGCAGGAGTTAATCGATGGGCACAAAACCACTAAACTCGTCGTCTGGGAAACGAATAAGAAGAATCCCAGGTTTGTGAAATTGGAACTAGGGTCTGTCTTTTCTCACAATCATGTAGAAGTTTAAAACGACCCCTAATCTTTTGCCAAATACACGCAAAAGATTAGCCTCTTTAGTACAATGTGTATTCTAATGCGTTTTAAAAATTAATCCACTTTATTAAAATGTAAAGAGTCAGGAAATCTGCTGGTTGAATATGTTTCACTCTCACATAGAGG
Organism: Hesperophylax magnus; assembly: GCA_026573805.1. NCBI lineage: Eukaryota > Metazoa > Arthropoda > Insecta > Trichoptera > Limnephilidae > Hesperophylax > Hesperophylax magnus. The sequence goes on from JAIUSX010000026.1 coordinate 705,875, forward strand.
TTGAATTGGAAATTAGTCCAGTCTCTAGCAATTTCGTAACTCAATTCCCGTCCTTTTTCCCCCCTCCCCACCCCATGCCCTCAGGCAATATGTATAAAGTGGAAAATCTGTTGTCGACCATATTTCGCCCTCACTTCGAGTTCGAATCGGTATTTGGTCCGGTCACCAACAGGCTTCCTACCTCACCTTTCACGTATGTTGTCATTTTTTTTCTCTCCTCAACGAAACACATTCATGAATTTTGAATATGTATGATACGCACTTGGCGTATCGTCTGTCTTTTCTGACAACCTTTATTCATGAATTAGTTTCCCTGCTGTTGCCGTGACTCGTTCACGAATTTTTTGTCTTGTTCTTTGAAATCCTACGAAAATGTTACCACCTGTATGTTAACATAGGCCAAAGAAGGCCGGTTGTTTTTCAACCAAGACAGTTTGTCATTCGGCAAACACCAAGTCATCCTAATAAAGGATAATGTTTATGTAATCAAAACTAGTTAGGAACCTCTCTCTACCTCTCTCTCACACTCTTCGTCACTCTCCGGACCGGCAGCTAAACCTCGTTTGTTTATTTTTTCTGGACACATTTTGTTTCTCTCCAAACTTTTCTTCATTGGTCCCTAGGCAGGTAAACTTCAAGAAATTTGCTTTAATAATAATTCCCCCCGGATTTAAAAAGAAGCCCAGGCGGATGTCATCTCCGGCAGCCAAGCTGAGCCTCACCTCCTAGCAGCCTGCGCTGTGGTTACAAAGGTCCCTCGACTACTACTCGCTACACACTTGTTCCATCTTGTTCCTGAAAGCTCAGACAATACTAATCATATGTATGACGTTTGTCTCACCACTGCAAGCCGAGTTGTCCCACTATACTTTATGACACTCTGAACTACCTTTCGGACACGCTAGTCCCGGAGTTCAAATTTCTTGCCCTCAATGCCAATGCCAGTTATACCGTCTCTTGCTCTGTCATGCAGTGACACATACCAGGTCATGGGTGAAACATAATTACCCTTTGCCCCTCCAGTAAACACAAACTGCGCATCTCTAAAAAGTTATCCTGAGCTACATTATGCTCCGATAACCAACACATACGATCCGTGCCCACCATAATAGCACATAGGACTCGTACTGGCATAACTACGGAACCTGGACTACTCTCTCCAATGACCACTGTAACCATAGCCGCAGCCCCGCAAACCACAGCCCCACTTCGCAAACATCAACGCCCACAACGAAGCAAAGTGTTTTTTTTTCCAAGACCTAAGTGTACTCCTGAGTGTTATCTCAATGGGTCAGATTACAGTGATAATGTAATCTTTTAGAGTCAGTGAAATCTCGTTTCCTTCGCAACTCTTCAAAACCAAAAAACCAACGCAACGCAAACTTAGCTTCCAGACCAATGAAACCCTAGAATCACACCTTAACATTCCGTCTTTTGTTTTGTTTTTTCAATTGTATAATGTTGTCTATTGTTTTTTCAATTGCATAACCATGCCCTTTTGTTTTTCAATTGTATAATGTTGTCTATTGTTTTTTCAATTGCATAACCATGCCCTTTTGTTTTTCAATTGTATAATGTTGTCTATTGTTTTTTCAATTGCATAACCATGCCCTTTTGTTTTTCAATTGTATAATGTTGTCTATTGTTTTTTCAATTGCATAACCATGCCCTTTTGTTTTTCAATTGCATAACCATGCCCTTTTGTCTTTCAATTGCATAATTTTGTCTTTTGTCTTTCAATTGCATAACCATGTCTATTGTTTTCAAATTGCATAATTTTACTTGTTGTTTCCACACCTGCTCTCTCCCCAAAATTTATTTGCTCCAAACATGCTATGTACCCTTCCTCATTTCTCCCCACAAATATTGTTACCTAGCCTATGGCATAAGCTAGTCATTATGTTTTAGCTAGGCATCTCTCTGGCCATCCAAGTCTCTCAAACTAAGGGCAACTCTTGTTTTGTCAAAAAAAACCCCAAGGGAGGCACATAGAGGATCTTTTAACCCTGATGCTCCATTACCACGTCGCCTTTTTTACGAGCGCGGGGGGAGGTGTCATATAACAGATTTTAGCCGCAAAAGATCCTACAGTTGCCAGCCTGAGAGCGGGAATTATTCAAATTAGTTGCTAGACCAAACGTAGTGAAGAACGCGCAATACATCCGCTACAGTTCCCCCACCCCCGGCGACCCTACGCCCCGTCCCGCCCGCTCGCGCGCCGACCTCTGACCAGGCTGGACGTGTGTTCGTTTCGGCTCCCGCGTTCCCAATTTGCACCGCTCCGTCGAAAGCAATAACGTACGGAAATGGCGCTTTGAACATCGACAGGCTGGCACCGTTTGTTTGAGACACGGCGCTCAGTCCTGCAAATCAACAGGATACCCGACAACACCATGCTGTGAGTCTCTTACATTTCCTATTACCCTTGAATGTGTCCGCTAATAACCTAAATTCATCCACGCTGCCTGCCGATCTAGAGAGAGTGAGCTGTTAATTATTTCCCAGAGAGAGATTAGGGAACCCTTGTTGATAATTCCAGTTTAGGATGTAATAACCTGTGTACTGTTGTTATTCACCCATGTAATGTCCTTTAGCCGCTCAAATACAATGCTAATTCATAAAAACCTAACCTCTTTCATTTGGGCATAACAATCGTATGGGAGTGTTTTGTATAGACGGTGGGATATGGATTCTCGAGCCACGCGCTGACCCCGAACCCTGACTATGAGAGAGACGTCTCATGCCCCGCTTCTGAGCTGGCCGAGGGTAAGTCAGGACCCCCCCAGGTCCGACGCGCGACATCATAAAGTTAGTTTCTTAGTTGGCTGTTTAAAAAAAAAACACCCACGAGAAGAACTGTTGTTTTTGTTGTTGATAATTATTTGAAACGTCGTGATTGTTGTTTTTTTTTGCTTGAATGTCATATTATGTTATTTTTTGTGTTCTTCACACTGACGAATGAAATGCACCAAAAATTCAACAAATTACTGACTGTCCAATATTTTGCGTAATCGCACAAGTGTCCGAACTTCTCCCAACCGTCTGGAGCCAGTGAGGCAATTGCATCCCCAAATGGAGTACGCTGTGAGGCTGAATGTAGTGGATAGGAGAGGGAGATGGGAAAGAGAAAGATGGGGAAGTACCTGGCTATTCAGATCTGGTTGCCAAACACGTACAAAGCTATTTCAAGCAAAGTTTCAATTCTGAATGGTGATATTACACTAGAGTGACACTAATAGTATCGTCCGCTCTGCATACTGAAAATATTCTGCTGTTTCTTTCATTAAATTCTTTTAAAATTAGTATATTTTTCGCAATCATCCAATGCAAACCGTCAATTTATTCATTTGATCGTAATTATTTCAAAGCCTTTTTTAAACGAATGTCCCACATACGCAGCCCACGTGATTGCATTTAATTACACAATGCATTTAATTTATAAATGACCACATTTGTGCAGCGAATCGAACGTCCAAAAGAGTTTTGTTTGTTGCGGCACGTGCTCTGTTGTTGGAGAATAATAGCCATTATGCTTTTTGATTCAATAATTCACATCGACGAACATTTGCATAACCGTTTTAACTGGCAAAAATCAACTAACGTTATTTTTAAATTTTAATAAAACTTTGCTTATTTGAAATGCGTTGAGAGTTAAATACGTACAAAAAACTGCACTATTAAAATCAAAAGGTTTTTATTTTTTTATTTTATTATTTCCACACACCAAACTACATTTGAAGATACATCATTTTTAGAGGATGCTGTGAGGTTGTGTATGTGAATTATTCAGGCCACGTGGTGCTATATCTGTCACCAAATGATGTCCTCATAAAACTCGTTATATCTTAATTTTCTACTATCATAAGACATATAATAGTCGCCAAGTTGTTTCTTTTCATTTAAAAGTTGACCATAATATTAACAATTATAGTAAACTTTGAATTGCAAAGGCATGTTTTTTTAAATCTATAATACAGAAAACCGGCAAACAGTTCATGCAGATTTGCCAATTTTTTAAATAATAATTTTTTAAAAATGACCTGACACAAATGTAACTTATATTGTGATGGAGGACTTAGCGAGCCGAGGAATTGAACACACATTCCAGGATATGACTTAAACGCGATGCCAACTTGGCCACTGATTGGTCATACGTTCCTTTATAATACGTTTGTCTAATTAAATGTGTTTTTTAGTTTCGTGTGAAGCGGCAAAACAGTTAACAAAAAAAAAAATGGTAAGCGATTTTAAAAACTGTAGCTCTCTTTTCGTTCTGTAATTGCATATGTTCGTTTGTATCAAATTATGAAAGAACATCTTCATCTGATAACAAAACAGTTTTTCATTTTGGAAACATTAAAAAACAACGATTTTGAAAACTTTTTTTACCATCTGAAATTGAATGTCAAGCAATAACATATTATTTTGTCTAGGCCCGAGGGTAAGGAATTGAAAGGAATGTCTAGAAGATTTCCATATTGTAGGAGGGAAGAAACTCAGAAGTCGGCACTATATTATGGATTTCATATACGTGAGTATAATAGTGCCCGCAACCAGTGGGTTAATGGCATTCCCAGTTGGGGTTTGTTGCGTGGCTAAATGGTTTGGAGTGGGATAGGTTATGGGTAAGAAGAAGGTCGTGATGTATGTGCTATTCAGAGCTGGTCATTCAACATCAATTCATTTCAAGTAACATAGATTCTAAATAGTAGTCGTTAACCAGAGCAATACCTAGAGCATCTATCACTCTGAAAGACGATATTCTATTCCTTGATGAAAATATTCACTAAATCACTCCTGCGTAAACACGTAAGAAGCCCTTCTTTATCTGGACTCCAAAATTGATTTAAAAATATAGGCCTGTGTAATTTTCGAGTAGAATTTTGGCAAACCTATGCTGTTTTCTTTATCGCTAGGGTTTAATTATGAATCTTGAAAACCAGAAAAAAAGGTTTTTTTCCAAGGAACACACCCTCAGCCGAAGGCATTAAATGCAAACAAAAGCTTTCTACCCTTAAGGCTTAAAGAAATCATTACCGGAATCCCACCATTCTGTGTTACGAAAGAAAGCTCAATTTACCGATCGATGCCGATAAAACAGTGAAAGTTTAATTATTGACTTAATTTAACACGTGATTTTACCTGTGAAGTTTCCCCGTATTCCCATTATTATTACCAGCTCGACCCAATTAATCCTAGTGCCCAAAGGTACTTTTCTTAGCTAATGTTGTACCAGTGCAGCCAGGAAATTAAAACGTACCAATTTACGACACTCGCCTTTCGGTTTGTAGGAAAGCTTTTCGAATTAGTAATGTTCGCGAGAAGTTACTGGGAATATCGGAAGAGATTAACATTTAGGTCTCCCACTTTTACCAGAGGGTTAGTGCACTTTTGTAAGAATCGTATTCACTTAACCCTCAGGCTCCGGCACATTCTGTCAGATTCTGTATTCCGTATTTCCGCTTTACCAAAAAATTCAAATATATGCAATAATTCTAAACGAATGCAAAAGATCAAAACTGTTTTTGAAAGGTGCTGAAATATGCTTACACATTTTATTATTTAGAGATAAACTATAATTTAATATTCCAAAATTAAATTAATAATTTTGAAAGCAAACATAAAATGGTTCAAAAATGACTTAGCTTACGTTTTTTCATCTAAACATTAAATCAAAATTACCGATTTCGAAAAAAACATATATTTCACTTAACAAATGTATTAACATTACCTCATTTTTCCCGTTTCATATAAAAGTAATTAATAAAAATTTCTATATACATTTTTCTCAAATTGCAGTTGTTAGGTTTCGTTTCATAAAATTGTACATTTTAGTTCTTCTGTGGCTAACTTCTAGATTTGAATATAAAACTTGGTATTTTTTCTTTCTAACACCATTTAAACCACACTGTTAACTATGACATTAAGGCGATGCACTACGTAGTAATTCAAAATCATGTGTTTTTGGTTTGAAAATTTGGTCGCCTAGAAATGTTTCAGATGCTTTAATTAAATACTTCGAGTAGAATACATCTTGGCCTTTGAAATAATCGAGTATTTTTTAAATAAGTTTTTTTATAAGCCCATAAAAAAATAATGTATATGGTCTATGAAAACTGTATAAAAAGTTCAAAATCTCCTACTTACGAACCCATTTTCGGTTATGATTTTATTGTATAATGTGGCAAATTAAGTTATTTATAAAATTATCGGAAAAAAAAAATATATTTATGCCTGAACATCCACAAAATAAACGGCACTTTTTGGCCATGTTTTTTTCTTGCATAAATCAAAACAGGTGGATGCTGTTAAGCGGGAATTTAAACCTTATCGCCATCTACGTAATGGGTATTATTGATAGCTGCTCGATTAAAAATATTACACTACGTAGTGCATCGCCTTAGGGGAGACACGGTGATTTCTATGAAACGATGTAAGCTGTTCCCATAAGCGAACAAATTAACCTGAGAGGTTAAATTTATTAATATTTAACTGAGATTTTGCTACTGAACTTTTTTAATTTGTAAGTTATGTTTTTTAATACACCCGTGTCCACAGTCTTACCTTCATAATTTCAAAATAATTGATTTTTGACATAAAAAGATTAATATAACACAGTATATTAAAAAATACCATTCCGAAAATATTTCCATTCAAAAAATTGGCGGAGGCCTCTTTGGAGGCCGTAAGCGAATTTCGGTAAGAAAACTCTATTTTACAAAGCGTAAAGCCAAAAAGGGTCGTATATCCCCTAAAAATGTATTCTAGACAACCTAAACTAACCTAACATTACTTAACCTAAAATATATATTAATCTTGTACAGGTTTTTCCAATATGCAGTGTTATTTTGAATAGCCCGCTATTTCGGTAGATGTTACTTTTGAAGCTGTCATTTTTTGACATTTGACAAGTAGAAACTACGCCTTTAATAAAAATGGAACGATACACGCTTCAACAACGCATTGAAATTATTAAAATTCACTTGAGTGAATCAAATGCAAATCATCTTGAGTAAAGAGGCCCTTTTGCACCTCAGTGGCTTCGTCAACAAGCAAAATTGTCGCATCTGGGGCTCGGAAAACCCAAGAGTTATTATTGAAAAGCCTCTCTTTCCTCAACGTGTGACTGTTTGGCGCGGTTTATGGTCCGGCGGAGTCATTGGACCTTACTTTTTCGAAAATGAGGCTGGAGAAACAGTTACTGTGAATGGATTGCGCTATCTAGAGATGATTAATGATTTTTTATGGCCGGAATTGGATGGTATTGATCTGGACAACGTTTACTTTCAACAAGACAGCGCTACGTGCCACACAAGCAACGAAACCATTGATCTTTTACGATTGAATATCAAAATAACACCTCTTATTGGAAAACCCTGTATTTTTCAAATTTTCTGAATTAACGTCAGTGGTACCAGGTCAATACCATCTGATCAAACACATTGTTTCCTGTATTTCTAAATTCATTATATTCATACATGTAAGTCAATTAAGTTTATGAATATAGAATTATTTGTAGATTGTAGATAATGAAGAAACTAATTCTACACATTTCTTCGTTATTGTTTTCAAGTGAAAATTTCAAGCAAAACATGGATAAATTGTTGTAAAATCTTTGGGTAAAATAAAGGAGAGTGTTTGTAGCTTACACCGGGATGGCGGCGAGAATGAAATTTTACACAAATCTACAGTTTTATTTCGAGGTTGACGAAATTTTTCACACTTGACGTTCAAAACAAGGGGAAGGTCATAATCTACATCTGATTTAGAAAACTCTTCGAAAGCTCGAGCAACACCGGGGGCTTGCTAGCATTTAGATATAATTGAATTATCCCGATTAATTTGTGCTTGTGTTCAGTATTTATTTTTCTTCTAGGTTTTTCAACGCGATATAAGGGAATATGAAATGAACAAGTAGGTACTAGATTTTAAAACACGAACCCAACCTGGTGGTTCAACACTAGTATAATCATATCCATCAAAAGCAAGTAGATTTAATTTATTTTCTAGTAATTTTAATTAACATAACAAAATAATAACTTCATTTCTCGGCACATTTAATTAATGCCTTTCCTGAGCTGAGATTTTACAAATGCCATTTCCGGCTTCGCGTTATGCTACTTCCGGTTACAGAGCTTGTATTTATGTCGGCATCTATCAGGGCCTGCCTGCGAAGCTAATGATCGAAGAATTAACGAGGTGGTGTTTCAATTAACAGCTATTTCATAGTCATTTTGATACCACTTCTCACAAGATAAGTACGATTCAAAGTTTTACAATATTTTATAATAATTACACAATATTAAAATTATAAAACAGAAAACTGCGAAAATTGGCCTCCGAGGATGAAGGTTCAAATCCCGGCGTGCGCAAGTAAATTTTATTTGATTAATTTATGGTATTTCACAAATTGTTTAAAAATAATATATAGTATATTTGATACTATCAGTATCTCCCTGGTATAAGTACACTGGTGACCGGATAAATCATCACAATGATAATTCATCACATCTTTAAAAAGTTATATAAAGTCATGGAAAGTGATGAAACAAAAACTTTATTAACTGGGTTAAGTAGGTTATGTTAGGTTAGGTTAAACAATTTTTTTTTTCATCGTTTCTAATGACTTTATATCACTTTTTAAAAGTGTGTTGAATTGTCACTGTGCTGAATTATCATGGAACCATATTTTATCAATATCGTGCAACTCTCAATCAAATCGACCAAAAATATTAAGGTAACGGTCTGAAACTCGTTCCCACATCCTCCAGTCTTAATGCAAGAAATGCTTCTACTTATTAAGCCATTGATACCTAATTACATTCCGTCTTGAAATTTACTAACAATCAATTATATTATTAAATAAAATTGGTGGAGTTTTTGCATTATATTCTCCACTGATTAAATATTTTTTCAATATATATTTAATTCCTACATGGTACTTGTTTAATTTCATCGTTGTCTTAAGGCGAGCAGTTCTACAATCCAAGTCAACTCGTTTCCAAAGCACGTTCTTTCATTACGGCCCTCCTTTCCTGCACAATTCCCAGTTTGTATAGCGGCCCTGGCCACCACGATAACTTGCACCCGAAACGTTCCCCGAACTATCTTGGTCAACTTTATGGGAGAGACAAGCAAACTACTCGTTTTCCTAGAGAATATACAATCATAATGGATATAATAACATATGATTTTCTAGTAAGGTGTTGAAATATAAAAAAAACTGATATAAATAATACGATTTTGACAATGTTTGTGGATGATTGGAAATCTGGTTTACTCTTAACCCATTGACCACAGGTTCAAAACTCGAAACGGGAAAATAAAGATTTTTCACATATCTATTGAAATTAAATTAATTAAAATTCCTTCCCACCTTTGTTCATTATTATTCTAATATGACTTCTTCCTCTGGCGCTCTCAAGTTTTTATTTTTTCATTATTAATACATTAAAAGTATATATAAAAAAAAAAAAAATCATTTGTTAATGTGACCCTCTCTGCTGAGGACCCCTCATGTATCGAAGGTTGGCTCTCAGGGAAATCGAAGACAATAATTTTCAAATTGGTGATGAAATAGTTCCACGAAATAAGTGATGGTTACTCTTTTGGAAAACCTTCCTTTTTTATTAGGTGCTATTGCAAAGTTTAAACATGATGTAGGTATAAAGTATAATTCAATTTTTTTACACAGACCTCCTCACTAGAGTTTCCTGTTCTGAGGTGGCCTGTAGTTTTTAAACTTTTGTATTTAGTTTCAAGTTGTCTTTATAATGTCTTCATAATGTTTCTAAGTTGAACATTACTTTGTTCTCTCTGCCATGTTTTTAATTTTGTTTTAAATATATTCATTTTCGTTGTTTTTTTGGTTGATTTGGTAGAGCATTGTATAATTTCGTAGCATAGAATTTCATATTTTTCTGTCAAAAGATGTGTTTAAACTGGGAGTAAACGGTATATTTTGGCTTATTGCTCTGGTTGAGTTCTGATGTTGAGCAGTGCAGTATTTAGATACATATATTTTTTAATTTTAAATAAAATATTTTTTTAACAAACTTTTTGTACATTGTAGACTTGAATTTTTTTAAATATTTCTTCCGTCAGAGTTCTAACCGGAAATTATTACCTTTATTTTTCTTTTTAGTACTTTACGCCTATACTTTATACGAAGCAATCGATAACTTTATTTTAATTCTACTCAAGGAATACGATAGGAAAAACTTAATTTTTTTTGTTATAATCATAATGTAAACCAATTCATAGTAAAGATGAATCGAAAATAGTCATTTAGCATTAACTCTTTGGGATAATTGTTCTGTTTTGGAAACAAAAGTACCCGTAGAGTCAATTTGTTTGCCTTTTTGATAAACTAATATGGTCTCGTAGAAATTGTTGTCTCCCTTAACGTCATAGTTAAAAATATGAACCAAACGGTATCAAAAAGCGAAGACACCCAGCTTTATATTCAAATGTAACCTTTTAGTTTACCCCAGAAAATTTCAAAATGTACACCTCTATCAAACCAAAGGTTCCGACCGCAATTTTAACTTTTTAATTTTTTTTTAAATTACTTTTATATGAAATGACAAAGTAAGGTGGCTATAATTTTAAGAATACATTTGTGTATAAAAATATGTGTTTATTATTAATTTTATTATCAGTAATTTTAGTTCAGTATTCAGCCTAAAAACTATAGTATGTTTATATTTAAAATTTTAATATTTCAAAAATTATATGTATATCTATAATAAATAGTATAGAACAAAGTCACTATCCGCGTTTGTCTGTTTATCATTTAGAGAAATTCTTCAAGAAGGTTTAACTATATAAGACATGGATATTATACTTATTGAAAATAGCGAAAAGTCGAGCAACGCCGGGTACATGAAAAATATACAAATTCTCCAACTTTCTCGCTGCTTTTTAATACATATAACGTTCAATATATCAGAGAACTGAAGGGTTAAGCTTTGCCTTTAAGGTGGGTAACGTGAATTTTAAGTGAGTTGATCTGAAAACGTAAGCTGTATCAGTAGCAAGTGCTTTATAACGATATGTTATTAGTGGTGCCGCCTTTTCACACATCTACAACGTGTACCCGTAACCGCTAGACCGCAAAAGCTCGTCTGCTGTGTAACCTGCACTGTATATTAAAGGGTACACCGGCACAGGTGTCCCAAGGGCGAACACTCAGGCCCAGACTCCATTAATAATGCACTCGCCGCACTAAGCTGAATTTGGATTATTTGCTCGACTTGTAAACATCCTCATGTTCAGCCAAAGTCGGGAAAGTTTACTGCTGACATATTTATTTCATTCTACTTAAAGTTAATAATGAACATTGTAAAGGCGATGAAATATGGTAATCACATAAATTTATAAATTAATTGATTTTTAGTGCTTAATCTTACCATAATTATTTAAAAGTCATGGTGACAGCCTTCGATGAAATTTTCCGTAACTAGAATCCTATATCTGCCAGGATAACAAGTAGCAATAGGGCACCTTAAAAAAGTGTACAATGTTTGTAAATAACTTTACATTTAGGGTAGGGCGGGGCTAGTTGAACATGATTTTGCTAATTTGACCCCAGACTCAAAACTCTTATAGATATTTTTGTTTTTTCAATTTATTAAGATAGCTTCATTATCTGGCTTTATAATTTTATTCATGAAATGATATAATACGTTGACCTTATGCAAGATATTTTAATTTTTACGCAGAAGGAGAAATGGTTCAACTTGCCTCATAGGTGGGGTTAGTTGAACCACCCCACGGGGCTTGTTGAACAATATAGTGTCATATATTTATTATCATTCACACTCATGGTTTAATAAAACAAATTAAGATATTAAAGTAAATTAATTTAAATAATGAAAGAATACAGAATTAGGTAATAGAACGATTATGTTATCTAAAAAATACCGAGTATAATAAAACAGTTAAGTTTACTTAGAATTATTTAGTCAATAAAATCGGAAAATGTTCATTGGAATAGTTCCAGATGTGCACTTCTGGTGTGCCCACTTTAGACATGCGTGACAACGAACCCACTCTTCTCCTGGAAAGCTCTCTGAATAAATCTCATCACAAATTAGGCAAGCATATTCTTCACAATTGTCGGATGATGAGTCTGACAATGTGAAGACTTTATTCTTAGTTGCCTTCTTTTTTGCCTTATCTGTTCCTGTCTTTTGCTTCTTAGATTGCTCTTGGACAAGAGAATCCTTTTCAGGGGTGTATGTTAAAATAGCTGCTCTTCTTTTCTTCCTCGCTGTTTGCAGCTGTTTTCTAGGCCCTGTCTTTGGAAATGGTCTAACGGTCTTGGGTGAAAAGTAAACGCCACTTCTAGATGTAGATGCTACAGTATTGTTGTTGATATTGGGAGAAACATTCTCTTTGCCTGTTGTCGGTATACCGTGTACGCATCTAGAAAGTTTAAAAAAATCGGTATTATTGATGTTTTTGCGAGTGAAATGAATGCACTACGTATAAAATTACAGTAAGAAATCTGAATGGGGCAAGTTGAACCAAATGGTTCAATTAGCCCCACCCATATTTTATTACAAATTTCATCGGATAACTCATATACCACTAAATGTATTACAATTTTGCGTTTGACAAGATACAGTTAAGTAAACACCAATTTCAAATTGACTTACCTTGACTTGGTACCTTTTTCCTTGGTATCTATTTTCAAAAAAGCAGTCGATCGTCTTTTTTTACTTTTGGAGCAAAAATCACACAAAATCCCCGCACACACGCTATGGATGCCATGTGCCTACTGAATGCTTGGTAGCGAGGTCCCCACACTTCTAGCTTGCTAGAACATGCTCATTATTCTTCGTAAGTCTTTCGGCTCCGAAGATATTGGCGTGGCCCAACAAGCCCCTTGGTTCAACTAGCCCCGCCCAACCCTACTTCACTTCCACAATACATTTTTATAATTAATCAAATACCGATTTTATCGAGCCGTAGACATTCCAAACCATCCTCTTTCCCAGCTTCTTGCCTTTCCAACTACATTCTTGTGGTAATCATATTAAAAATAGTCAACATCTCTTGATATCGTTGTATAAAAGGGTCGTGAAGTATTGTTTTGTATTTTACTTATTGGTAAAACATTAGAAGGACACAAAAGGCTTTGTTTTAATACAATATTATAATATTTTGTTTTTCAAACTTCTTTCGATTATTCACCGTTCTAATAATAATTTAAAAGATTTTAACTAGAATTGATAACAGAAGTACTTCTTAGTTAGTACAAGAATGATTCATTATTATTTATTATACACTTGATATACGAAGTTGAGCTCGCGCTTTAAAAGCGATCAAGTAGCTCGAAGGTCTTGAGATATTATGGATTCAAGGGTAGAAGCACCTCTTTAGGTGTCGACGTAATATTAATAAGTATCATACAAATGTGGAAAGAATATTATAATTAGTGCCAATTGAGATAATATTACTCATTTAAATCGTAATAATTGTGTACTCAAATACTCATCCACATTTCATCTAATATATTTAACTCGAACAGTCAAATTCTATTAAACGTAGTCAGGTACATAAAATTTCTGTAATTTGTGTTTAACATTATCCATCCAGCGTTTTAGGGTCATATATGACCGGGCGTCCATATTTTATCTTTTTTTGTATCTTGCGGAAATGCGTATTTTTTTGACGTTAGAAGAGAAATAATAATTCTATCCAGTTTGCATCAAATATTTGTACTGGATGTCATTAATAAAATCCTAAAAATAACCTAAATGAATAATTCATATTTCGCGCCGCTATCGCAACAATGGGTTTAACTTTAAAAATAATTTGTTATTTTTTTATTATATCAACGAGATAAAAATGAAGTTACAGTTTTCTTACAAATTTCCCGAACAAAACGAATGTGTTTTCGAAATATCGAGTTCTCTCAATTTTTCTACGATTGGAGTAACAAATTAAATAAAAATGTGTTAAAAACATGATATTGAAATGTTATTATTTAGAAATAGTAATGTTTATTTTAAATGCGTACACCAGAGAGATAATTTTATCTAGTTTCTAAAATAGTATTAGTTTTTACGGAAAATTAAAAAAATTAGATATACCAGTATAAAGCGCATTTGAAATACACAGAAAAAATTGCAAACTGAACAAATGTGAAAGTACTGAAGTGTTATTAGTATATCTTAATGTTTCGTCCATGATGGTATGTAGATCCCTTTCACGACTTTCATAAAAGCATCAATAATCTACTAATAAATTGATTGAAAAAATATAATCCGATACTATTTATGTGCACACGTAATTATTGTCAAGTAAAAATTTCCGAAAACAAATTAAGTCCATTTTCAGAGAGCTAGGTAACTTAGTAAGTTGTGAAATGTCATATGGTAGGCTTTGGTAATAATATGGGCACATTGAATTGTAATTTTCTCCATTGCATTTTCTGATGGTAAGGCTTGAAACACTCTCAATTATTGCAATATCGTATATCTCAATCCATTTGGTACCTATTCATGCGATGTACAATGATAATTAATCTGTTTACATTAAATAAACCTAAGTATCTCTCCCTTTACCGCTAGCGTTGCTAGAGTAACCTTCTAATAGAATATGTGTGGAATAGTATGCTCATTTTGTAATCCAATACCGCAATATTAAATATGTTTTTCGTCAAACAAAATTGTCTGAACCCTTCGTAATTTTTTTTCCAATAAATTCTATTATCATGCTTAATATTTTTTTGTATAATTACATTTTAATATGATATTTTTTCCTAAATGCCTGAAAAGGCTTTCTTACGAAATAAATAAACCTTTTTCAGCAGCATAAAATTATCCGTTCATGGAAGGTTCGTTCTTTGTACACCGGTTTAGTATACCTACATCCGGAAATTAAATTGGTTTTATATTTTATTAGAAATGTTGAATAGATAGGTAAATGGAGCAAACCCAACTCAGGGAAACCATATATTATTGTTTATTTGATACAAATATTCATTTTGAATATATCCACTACAGATAAAAAAATATTATTTCCATTTCCTGATTGTATTTCAGTTTTTCGGATCCTACAAAACTGTATGTGTCCAAAACTTGTTGGCAATTGAACGATTTCAAAAATATGCTGGCAATTCATTATTATTTTTATCACAAATAATTTGATTTGAACTCCTGGGACTTTACTTTTTCATCCGGGTGACTGCTGTGTTACTGACACTGAGATGTCGAGACAACCTGTATACCCCCTGTAAATCATTAAAACACATGTTTTTTATGTTTGATTTAGTAAAAAAAAGAACTCACTCGGTTAGCAGATGGGTATTTTACGATATTAAACGATGACTTAGTGTTTCAATTAAAAACTCAATACTCAGGATGTGTGTATTGGTGTACAGGCCTCAGCACGGGCAAGCCACCCAGTGAGGCCTACATTACTGGAAAACATAAATTGTAACAAAATAATGTACCAAATAAAAAAAAAATAAAAAAAATATGTAGACATAAACTCCCGACCTTGCCAAACTTAAATGGGAAACTTCATTTTGTCATGCTTACTCCTACTTATTGTACATTATTTTAGTTAATCATTGAAGATATTATGAAACAGTTGAAACAGAAAATATTCACTTGGGAAACATTTCTCAGATGCGACCGATTTTAGTTTCTCGTTTCGTTCTATTCGTTTAAATATTACAATTTAATGTTTCACTCATTAAGGTAAAAATGTAAGTATTAAAACTGTTTTTGTTCCTAATATAAATATATATTTTTAAATGCGCTTACTGTAAGTTATTATTTTTTTTCATTTTGACTAATATTTTCGCTTTATAAAGCCGAATGACAAATTTAAAACACGCTTTATGCTGGCAATACACCTGTGTGAATACTGTTTTAGACTCCTCTGTGCTAACTCTACGGTTCCTCCCAATATGATAAATATTATATGACTTAAGTTCTACGCGTCTTATTTGATATTATTAACAAATTGATTTAAACATACATTTAAAAATGTTGCTTGTCATTACTCTTAATAATTCAAACACTACCTTGAAGTGGTCATTCATTAGTCAAAAGTGGATAATAATGGCATCGTTTAACAACGACGCTTTTATATTCATTGCTAATGACTAATGACAATGACTTGGAGCATCTAGCTAGAAGACGAACGTGTGTTTTTTTTATACCACCAAGGCCAATCTGTTAATTTCAATTTCGGTGATTGCGAAGAAACCAAAGTTAACTCTTGTGACCGTAAAGTAAACAATAAACCAATAATTCGTGTTTTTGAAAATTTTAATGGCTTGTAATAATTTGTATCGTGAAGTTCCGTTGCTGGAATACTAAAAACATTGAACGACCCACGAGCTATTTATGTTCGCAATAACCCTGGACCATTTGTATTCGTTTTATTTCCCTTCGTTGTTTTGCGCTCTCGTTCTTTCCCGAGAAACTTGGTTTAAGAAACATAGAAGATTTATTTTTGTAACGAGAAAAACGATTATTGATAAAGGAAAGCATTTTTTTTTAATTTCCGGACATCAACTGTCATAGGAACAGATCAACTAGGATTCTCTCAAAATAACTAAGAACGTTTATTTTTTTACATCGTAATCTCATAATTAGAGAACGGTGATCAAATCTTAGCTTTTTAAGAATAATGAAAGTGAGAAATTGAACATTTCAACATTTAACGAAAAAAAACAATGCTCGTCTTAAGTTCCGTCTACACACGGCAAATTACATGCGCAATGAGTCTGTAAAAATTTTGCGCAAAAATCACGGTACACTGCGCGGCGTCTATTCGATGGTGACTTGAATGCGCAAAGAGTTTGTGCCAAAGTCGAAATCTTTTTATGTGTATGCAAGCCATTTGCGCATTGCACATTTTGAATTTGCTTACGTGTGCAAATTAGAGCAAATTTAGTTTTGCGCTAATTAACGTTCGTGCCGTTTGCGGAGTATACCGTTTTATCGTCTTTATGTACATGCTTACTTGTGAAATTAGAGTTTGTGCACGAACCTAGTAAGATTGAGCGTGTAAACGTACTTTTAATTTCATAACAATTCAGCTCGGGAGTCCCGAAAATCGCAAATATTTTTGTGGAAAATATTTTAGTCAACGTAAATATTTTCAGATCTCGATATCATTTCTACAATGAGCTATGAATCTTTGAAATGCTCACTAAAAATAAAACAAATCCACAATTAAATTTGAAACATGAAAGTTGAAAAGAGAATAAAACATCAAGAAAATAAACGTAACTACTACGAATAAATATTAATATAGGTACGCAGACATAACTTGTGAAAAATTAAACACCACTTCAATAATGCTTAAAAAAACTTGTTTATTATCAGATCAATTGGGCCGTATCTACGTGTTCAAACGAGAAAGGTGTGTATTTCAATTAAATGTGGCTTTATTTTATTGTACTTGGGTACCTAATTTGAAAACTGCAGCGATAATTATTACCTACATCGTGTAGCTGCATCCCAAACGTTCTTCAAGAAACATAATCCTAGATTTTTTCAGGGAGCTATTTGTCGTTTGGAAATATTGTTAGTGATTTCTCCCGCCCTTTACGTATTTTTCCGCCCGGAGCAGGTTTTATTCTGTTTTCAAAAGCAAGGTATGGTAGGAATACATTACTGTCCTGACCCAGCGAACCCTTGCGATTTGTCCCGCTGTTAGTTTTTTCATCGAGGTAATTTCTTTGGACGGATTGCCTACGGTTGGACATGTATCGAAGTCCTGTTTTAAGTAGACCGTTTTGTATTTCGTCTATCTGTACATTCCGTTTCTGTTTGATTATGGTGGCCGTTTCAGTAAAGATTCCTTTTTCAAATATGAAATCGTCGTGTTTATTTGTACTTTCTAATACGCATTTTTTCAATATTACGTGCCTACCTGCCGGAAGAAAATTAAAAAAAAGAATTATCATTGAGACAAATTTTATGATCCCTTTTTGAATAAAATATATGGTTTATAAATAAGCAGGTAGTTATTTACGAACCTTCAACCAAATGTAATGATTTCAAAGGATTTTTTTTTGACTTATTAAATAATAGACCATCAAAAATATATTTTTTTTAGATGCGAGACCCACTGTTTAAAGAACTATTGGTTATTCATTAAATCAAATTAAATATTATTTTATCCGTTAAAGAGTCCCCAACCTCCTGAGCCATTTTTTGTATGTTGTTATTTATTAATTAATTATTTTCGTGGCTTTTACATATGAATATTAAGAAATATACATTATTTATTGTACATAACTGAATTGCTTCATTAACAACATTTTATATTTGTTTAAAGATAAATTGAAGATGTCCACTGACTTGGTATAATTGTTTCCCTCCATTAGTATTCTGGACAACGAGGAATACATATGGTAGTTAGTCCCAGAATTTTTTCACTGAAATAAATCCTGACTTCTAGTATTACGTTCTATTATCCGGAAGCATATCAATTCTAGCAATAATAATTTAGAGTGAATCCAACAAAAAAATGTTCCATAGAAACCTTTGGGAAATTATGTTTGCCACAATACGTCCGTAATTGCAAACTACTTTCCCCCGCTATATCTAAAAATCAATCTGTTATTTGTTCTTATTTCCTGCCTCACTACCACTATTACTATCACTGCCACTAGCGCAAATAACGTTTAAATAATATTTATACTACTCTGAGTAAGAATTGTAACGTTTTTTCATAACTCGACGACATGTTTTCCGGCGTACATTCTTAAATATTTATCGCTTCCGTTCTCGTTACAAATCTAACCAAACGCGCAATCGCTATGCAATCATTAAATTGAATAACATTCTTAAGAAATGCTACCGCTTCGATAAACCGTTCATTATTAATGCTATTGATAGTTAATTTGTGCGGCGGGTATGAGTAATGCCGCCCCAGGAACCATGCATTGAATAACCAACACCTCTGCCACGGATTGCCTCAATCTCTTCGCTGCGTTTAGTTACTTGGAGGGGTGTTTTGGTTCATGAGGGTTTTTTCAGGTCTTGGTATCTGGCTCTCTCCAGCCAGAATCTCTCGACCCAAAACTCCATGAACTGCACTGCATGTGAATTCATACGCCACTCCTGGACATACTGACCCTCAGATTCCTATCCTCCACGCGCACATTTTTTATTCCCAGAACATTCTCTTCTTCTTTTCCTCAAAAAGAATTTCCAGCATTCCCAAGCTCTGAGAGAAAAAAAATACAGTGTGTGGCAAGCCTACGCACGACGGAAGTGAAACTTTTAGTATTCTTCTCTCTCTCTTTTCATTTCATTCTCTCTTTTTTTCTGTCTATTGACATATTTATAAGTAGCGTGTGATAAAAAAAAATAAAAGTTATAAAAATATGGGATTCGAACCCGGGTCCTGCATAACGAGTGTTGAACGCTCTGCCTCTAGACCGCGAGAAGAGGTATCTCGCGCAAATTAAAGTAAAGGTAAATTAACAAATTTATGTAATTTTTTACTTCATTATTACAAATCGTTGATAAATAAAAATAATTAATCAAAATGCCGAGCGACTCTACCGGCTCGATTTGTAAGCTATATTTCGACCAAAATATCATATAGGTTCAGTAAAGTAAAGTAAAGGTAAATTAACAAATTTATGTAATTTTTTACTGCATTATTACAAATCGTTGATAAAAAAAAATTAAAAGTTATAAAAATATGGGATTCGAACCCGGGTCCTGCATAACGAGTGTCGAACGCTCTGCCTCTAGACCGCGGTTATTACGTATTCGACCAAAATATCATATAGTCAAAATATCTAAAAGTCGCAGCACGACAGCATTTTATCACTTTTCCTCGTAACACAAAAAGAAAAAAAAAATAGTTTAAGCGGGGATCGAAGAACCGCGGATCTTCACGACGAGAGTCGGACGCTCTGCCTCTAGGCCGCGAAGCTGAGTTTGGAGGGTGACCTAAACTAGGCATATAATATTAGCTAGGCTCCTATAGCGAAATGATCACGGTTTTTCGTGACGGTCATGAGTCGGTTTTACTCCGGTCCTCGAAATTGCATGACGCGCGTAAAGAAGTTTCACTTCCAAATTTCGTCTAGGCCTCGTATGTGGAGTTAATGTAAAAACATAAAAATAGCTGAAAATTTGCATTCCTTAACCATGCTGTAAGAAATCCCACTCAAAATATTTTTGCATGAATTCGCCCAACTAACCGGTTCTAGTGGGACTAAAGCATCCCGAATCGGGTATATTGCGAGGCTGAAAGAAAAGGGACGAAACGAAGAGAAAATAACCTACTATATTTATATCAAAATTCGAAGATCTTATACGCTCCACCAAAGATGTCGATGAAATTGAATGAAATTGGATTAGATTATTGAACAGATCTTAGTAATTTTCTCCACGAAATTTCCACTTACTGTCATAAAGTGAGGCGCGTATGATTAGTCGAATATTTTTTCAAAGTTAAAAATATTTGATAACCTAATGTTAATATTTCTCAATACCCTAGCCCTAGGCAACCTTAGGACAAAGATTTCAAATAAATGTATTATTTTAATAATATTTAAATCGTTTAAAACTCCTATTTGCAAACATTGAAAAAAATTTTTAACAGATAAACAGATTTTTTTGCATGTAATCGACGCATTTGTACGTGTTTTTATTTTAATTAATCATTTTTGATATATGATTTTTTTCCGTATCGTGGTTTATTATTTCACTAGTTTTTTTACTGAGCATTTGGGAATAATATCCATTAAAAGGCACGATCAGCACAAATCAAACAAAGGCATTGTGAAAAATATTTATCATATAACGATATTTGCATTCGATCATTGACTGAAAACAAAGAGCACAACACACAACAATAAAAAAATCACGAGTCTATTGGCCGAGTTTCGACTCGATTGGGTGTCGTGAAGTGGGTTTACACGATTAAACACCAAATATTTTAAACACAACGAGTTTATTTTTAAATCAACAAAAACTTCATAATAAATTATTGATGTAAATGTATTTTAAAAATTATTATTATTATATACTATTTGTTCAAAGAGTGAAAGAGTAGAAAAGAAGAGGACACAATATCATATATCTTCAGTGCAGACTGGAAGAAACTTAGGGCAATTTTCGTTAATTGTTGAAAATATTAGGAAATTGCTGGGAAATGCAAGGTTTTAAAACCTTTCTACTCTACTTTACGGAAAGTTTTTTTTTTCTTAAATATATTTTTCTTATAAAAATCATGGCTTTACTGCTACCATCTGATTAATGTGCTTATCAAGAGTTACGTAAAACACTATCTAACATTGCCAAAGTATTAATTAATGATTAATTTAGTCCTGCGGTCGCTTGCCACCCCAAATTTGTTCAGTGGTGACTGATCCTCATTGGATCTGCCATTCATCAAAAGGGATAGTTGCCAGCTTTGCAGCCAAGGGTTATTACGTATAGTATTAGAGCTGACAGAATGTATGCACTATATTTTGATCGGTTTTCCTCGTGAATTATTTTAGCATTGACAAACCCCCGGTCTGTGGAAAGCTTTTAATTGAACTCCATATGAAAGCTTTTTTAATAGTATTCTATACGTCAACAAGTTGATTAATGTGCTCGGAATTGGAGCCATACGCAATTGGTAAGCAATTGTTTTGATACTGTGGGAATCCATTGTTTTTTGCATCCCGTTTTTTTTGTTCAAATTTTATTTTACCATTTTATAATTTTGTCTTCATTTGCATTTTATAACGGTGAGGTTTAAAGTGAATGCTGCCAGAAAAATCTGCAATAGTATGTTATCAAACACACCCAAAAAAATTAACAAATGTTATCAAGCATACACAAAACATTTAACGAATTTGATCAAGCACACACAAAACATTTAACGAATGTTATCAAGCACACGCAAAACATTTAACGAATCAAGCACACACAAGTGGAAAATATAAAAAAAAGCTTATACGTTGGGCTAATCACTTATTTTGTACAATCACATCTAACATTTTTAGTGCCAAACTTCTCATCCCTTCATCTCAGGTGTTGCTTCTGACTCTAGTAAAAGCCTCTAGTACGTAATCATCATATTATATTTTGTTTACATCTGCCCTGAAGAAAGCGTGATTGTTTTGAAACCGATCAAAAACAAGGATAAATTAGTTGAAAGTATAATATACTTTTTTAATTCCTTACCTTTTTCAGAAAACAGTCTCCATTGAAAACAAGACAATGCCAAATCACCAATGGTATTATAATATAATGGTATATTATTGCAACATTCCAAAAACTAGAAAAAATTGTAAAATAATCAGAATGCTCGTTTACAACAACTTACCCACAGATTTGGGCAGAACAAAGACACCAGTAATGTAGGTTTCTGTTTGTAACGGCTTCTTGCTTTTTGAACAAAACTTCCATTGTATTACTAACAACAACGATATTTTGATTGTAATGTTATATATTATCGAAGTAGCTCATCGAATTTTGAAGAATAGAAGTACTCTCATTATTGTGAAATATAATCTTGTTAACAATTGAAACACGTTCCTATAACCTGTAGGCAAACACACCTTTCTCTAAACTTTCGTTTGAAATGTGATAAGTCAGTAATAAGTGTGTTAGTGCTAGATATTATTTGTTTCGGATCAGTTTGCCAAACTCTGCTAAATTATACCAATTATTTTTCATCAAAAATTTTAAAGCAGGTTAATCATGGCAGGTAATCATGGCTAGAAGAGTACATGTTTTATGGTCACATTTGAATTTAGTGATATGAAAAAAATTGTAAATGTGTTAGGAACTCATGTATTCTTTAAAAAGCACATCCCTTTTTTAAATATCCAATGTTGAACACGGATAGTAAAAAGGGATATAAAATTATCTGACTTTATATCGGTGCTTAATGTTTTGTATATTTTAGGAGCGATGAACCATAATTCTCGTTGGGCGAATGTGGTTCTAGTTTAAGGAACCACGCTTCTCAGGTTTGATGAAAAGCGGGTGTGTTCTTGATGTTGTGGAGACACCAGCTGGTTATTTTTTCCGTGTGCAGTATAAGCTTGTCTTAGTAAATAACTGGCAATTATCTAAGACCCTAATTTTAGCAAAAAGTTCTTTTGAGGGGTGGATTAGTCAAACATTTGATGTCAATCTATGAAAACAAAACTTTCATAGATTGACATTCACATGTCAATCTATGAAAGATTTTAACTTAATTTGCACTGAAAAAGGATTTACCCTATTTCATGTAAATATTAGAAGTTTAGAACGAAATATGGATGAATTAGTTATAACATTAAAAGAATTAAATTTTTTCCCGGACCTGATTGTCTTAACAGAGACACACTCTGCAGGCGAAATCAATTACACTATTCCAGGCTACACATACCATGCGACAATAAACAAAATAAACAAAAACTCAGGTATCGGATTATTTATTTCTAACCAGTATAATGTTCTCAATATTAAAGAAATAATTAATGTTAGTAATGTTAACATATTAAATATAGAATTTAAAGACGTAAATAAATATTATAACATTATTGCTATTTATCGGACGCATACATCGATAGTACCTCAATTTATAGATGAATTAAAAAATATTCTGTTAAATTTTAGAAATAAAAATACTATTATTGTTGGAGATATGAATTTAAATATTGCAAACGACTATTCTAGTAAAGATAAAGACACATATCTAAATATGTTAGCAGAACTCAATTATTTATCGTGCATAAATTCTTATACTAGAAATGTTAAAGGTCAACGCCCCTCATGCTTAGATCACATTTTTACAAATATTCCTGATATCCAAAATATAAAATCAGTTGTCATTCATACAACTATCACTGATCATTATTCATGTATTTTTAACTATAAATTAAGCAATCCAACTTTGCCATTATTTAAACAAAATAGTTACTCAAAAAAAGTACTTAATATGGATACATTAAAACACCAATTAGAATCAGAAAATTGGAATAAATTATTACAATGTAATGATGTCAATATATGTTGTAAAATGTTTGAAGAAAAAATATCTAAATGCATAAATGACTCGACAAATAATAATATAATAACCAAATCCAAAGTGTCGAACTTGAAACCTATAAAACCATGGATTACTCATGGTTTAGTAGTATCTGTACGACATAAGCAAGCTCTTTACAAATTAACTACTCAACAACCAAATAATAAAAATTTACTAAATCATTTTAAAGCATATAAAAACAAACTTTCATATATTATAAAAAATACAAAACAAAAGTATTATAAACAAAAGTTGAATCAGGCTGAAAATGATAGTAAAAGAGTGTGGACAGTTATAAATGAAATAATTGACAAGAAAAAAAACAAGAATAACGACATCGCTACTATATTTCATGACAACATGAAAACATGTTGTAAAGAAAATCCCTCAAAAGCTGCAAACATATTTAACACCTTCTTTGCGAATGTAGGGGAAAATCTTGCCAATCTCATTCATACTGACCCAAATATAACATTTCCAGACTGTAGTATTGATACTGACAATAATATAGCAACATTCCAAGTCACCACAGAGAACGAAATAATATCAATTATAAACGGTATGCAAGGAGGTTCTGCCCCGGGTTTTGATGGAATAACAGTTAATATTTTAAAAAATATTAAAAATCAAATTTCTAAACCGTTAAAACACATAATAAATATAAGTTTCCAAAGCGGAGTGTTTCCATCAATCTACAAACAAACTACCATTACTCCAATATTTAAATCTGGTAACCCAGAAGAAGTTAGCAATTACCGACCCATATCAGTAATCTCGAACATAGCAAAAATTTTTGAAAAGATAGTTAAAAAAAGGATAAACCAATTTGTAAAATGTAATAAATTAATTAATGAAAATCAGTTCGGTTTTATGGAAGGTAGAAGCACTCAGGATGCAATTGCAAAATTAACTAGTCTTGTTCATAATTCATTAGATAAATCATTAAAATGCATTGGAATTTTCATAGATCTAAAAAAAGCTTTTGATAGCATATCACACGACAAACTTATAAGTAAATTAAGAAACATTGGATTAAGTGGTACAGCTATAGAATGGATAAAAAGCTACCTTTTCAAATGCCCTCAAGTCGTAAAAATCAACGATGTACTTAGTCAACAAAAAACAAGTCACTTCGGCATACCTCAAGGTACAGTCCTGGGACCGTTACTGTTTATCATTTATGTAAATGACATATTCAAACAAAGATTAAATGGAAAAATAATATCTTATGCTGATGACACTGTCATAATAATTGAAGGTACTGATTGGAATAATGTTAATAACTTAGCAAATACTGATATTAATATACTGAAAAATTGGTTCGATAAAAACCTCCTCTCATTAAATACTGAAAAAACAAAATGTATCCCATTCTCTATCAACAAATTTAAATTAATACCAGAATTAAAAATTATAATACATCAACTTAAATGTAACAGAACTAATTGCAATCAAGAATGTTCTACACTTAGTCTAACTTCTGAAATTAAATATCTTGGTGTATATATAGATCAACATTTTAAATGGAAAAAACAAATTTGTGAACTTGTCAAAAGAATTAGAAAATGTATTTATATATTTATAAGACTTAGAAATATTCTTAGACTAGAAAACCTAAAAAGAGTGTACTATGCAATTGTACAATCTATATTACAATATGGTATTATTGGCTGGGGGGGAACTTATAACAATATATTAAATCCACTTAAAATAGTTCAAAGATTGATAATTAAAGTAATATTGAAAAAACCATCCAAATTTTCTACTGAGGTTCTCTTTTCAATATTCAATGTACCCACAATAGACAATATATATAAAAAATATTCAATTCTACAAATTTATAAAGAAATACAGTTAAATAACTCACAATTTAATTCATCAGCAAGATATCAAAAAACTATCAAAATCCCAAAACTTAATACAAAGCACACACAAAATACCTATCTCTATCTAGGTATAACATATTTTAACATCCTTCCATTATATCTAAAAAATATTGAAGATATTCAGGAATTTAAAATAAAATTAAAAAATTACCTAAAACTACTATAAAAGTCCATATCTTACTCTTATTATTATTTTCTTCAAATCTTGAAACTGTATTATTGATAAATCTTACCTATTTCTTACTTATCCCTTTGGTTTTGCAAATATATTATTTTCTTACTTACATGATTCCATATAATTGAGCTAGGATTCACTCACCAAACACAAGAGCCTCGTCTCTTTATGGTGAGGAAAAGCTATTATTATTTACCTTTGTAACACTGTATAATATGTATAAATTGTATATAATTATTGTAAAAAACATACAAATATTAAATAAATAAAAAAAAAAAAAAAAAAATTATTTATGTCTTCATGTTGTCCATAAAACGGTTATAAGCCAATTAATTACGAAGATATACACATGAAAAAAGAAAACATTTTCAGGAGATGATTAACCTGACGACACATGAATTACGTATTATCATTAGATAAGCAGAAAATTTCGCTTATGTAATGATGAAAAACTTAGCTATTGACCCGAAATTAAAAGCGAAAAGCGGGTGGTGACTCTTTGGACCACTAAGTCTTTAATCGTTCAACATTGTTTCAAGTTCAATGTATACAATGTATTAAAAATATGTATTTTCATCGTAGGCACCAACATTGAAAAAATACTCCTTACACAATTTTATTGTAAATCTTCTTCGATTTATTTCCTAAATAGTCTGAAGAGGAGAGTTAATATCCTCGTTTTGATTATTTGGAAGTTAAATGTTATTATTCAGTTTATATACCTCCAGTTCGTAATAAATGCAAAACTCAATTTAAAACTTGGCAAATATCCAGGAAAGTTTAATTGAAAAATAAAAATGCCAATTACCGCACAAGCGAATATTTGGTACCTACCCGAATAGCTAAAAGTTTATATGAATGACTGTTTAATATAAACGTAACTCACACACACATATATTATGTAATTTCAAAGTTAGGTTCATATTTATATTACTTAGGCTAGAAAGTTTTTGCGATATTACCTAAAAAACTCATAGAATCCGTTCTACTTATAAATTTGTAAAGTGATACAAAATATTGCTTTGTTTAAACTTAGTACTGAAATTAATTTAAAATATCAGAAGACTTTTTTCTTCACAGGGATAACAGTATGAAAAAAATCAAGGTATTGGCGTGGGAAACAATAATTCACATTATCAGAATGAGACTCCCAAATGACCACGGTACAGGATCCGAAAGTGGTTTGTTATGGCTTTAGATGCGTTTAGTGACTGGATTCCAATAGTTAAGTACTTTATGCACAATCCCCTCCCGCCACAGATTACCCATAGTCTCGCTGGTACCAGACAGTTACAACTCTTGTGTTGTATCACTTCAATTCAAAGAAAAATTTAAACACTTACATTATAAACTAAACTTGCACTTTCCAAACAAATACGAATCCATTCAATTTCATTACATCAACTAACTTCGTACACGATGTTTAATCTTTGATCAAATCGTATTATTTGTGTATTTTGAATAATGGCGTGGACTCACCTGAACTTACCTATTTAATAAAAATTCATAAACCGTCAATATCAACACGACAAACCAATTTATTTCATTTGCTTACATGAAGAACCGACATTAGAATAAATTCCCCAATTTCCACTATATTTATATGGGCAGCACAATATAAAATTTCACAATAAAGACATTCTTAACAACAACCTTCAGAAATATCAAACAGAAGTAACGCGTTCGATCATAAAATAATTTGTGAGTATAGATTATACCGGAGGCATCTCCTTAGCTTATCCTATATTACCCTGATCTTCTTTTTACCAACTAATTAGTTTTAAAATACAATTAAATTTCTATCTATAAGCAACTTTAGAACAAAAAACTTTTTTGGCTTAACTTTAATTGACTTCATATGTAGAAATCTTTGTATTACATGAGATGTTTGTTTCTTACAAATAGATGTAAATAAATAAATCACAAAAAAACAATTGCTCTATCGAAACTTGTCAAAATTTCAAAGTCGTTTGAATGGGAGATATGTAAATACAAATGTTAGAGGGTGCCCGCTTATATTCAAAAACGATAATAATTTATCGAAAATGCTTAAAATATGTAATAAAACACGACTCGTTTAAAATAGAAAAAAAAATATTTCGACAAATGCTTTAGTTGCATTTAAAGATACACTGAATTTCATATCTATAACATATTAAATAACATAAAAAAACGTGTTTTTAATAATATTCGGAGCATACTTTGCGATCTAGGGAATTTCATATAATTAACGCTTCGGCATAACAAAGGCACAGATTTTTTTTTTGGAACTTAAAAATTTAAAGAGTTAACGAAAAACTTGTTATAAATCGGTAGAAATATGGGTATTGTTCAAGTAATCTAAAAATGGCAAGTCACATAATAATTAATCATTTCGTTTTGTCTACGATTACTAAAATCAGAATACTTCGACTTTAACACCGTGGTTTTATTCCAATTGAAAACGTGATAAAGGGTGTTTCAATTTTCCCGGATTTATCGATCTTTTGATCGAAATCGAAAAAGGAAATCTTTCTTATCTGGGAAGTAATACCTATCCGAGGAAAACTTAATTATTATGTCCGTCACGTAAAATATTGACGGATTGTTTTCATCAGTGTATTCCCGAAGCTCCCTACAAATATGGTCGGAGCTTTACGTGAATTATACGTGCGTCTAAATATATTACGAACGTACATAAACCTGTTATTGATCTACCAGAAACGGGAAAAAATATTACGAATTGGTTCAATTATCGCACAAACGTAAACATATTATTACGAACAAACTGAAAATATTATACAGGTTAAATGGTATTTGAGGCAACATGTATGGAATTAAGTTGACAGATTTGAGCAAAAGATTGATTGTGGAGTTTATTCTAATCTACGGAGTCGGAAAAAACTGAAAAAAAAGTTTAATATTATCAAAAATTAGGTATTGTATCATTTTTAGATATGTATCAAGTTATGTTTTTCAGGTATAATAAAAACCGCTCAGAATTCACACGCTTTCACGTTCGAATAAATATTTTTAGTATATCATTGAAGATGAAGATCATACCAATAATTCGATACGAAACATGAAACAGTACAAGACCCAGAAAATTAAAATTGATTCTGTTTCTTGTACTGTATCATGTATTGATATTCTTCTTCAGTGATATATTTATTACATTGATGCGAATAACCTTCATAATTAAATATCCCTGTCGAAGACTTAAAATACAATTTTTTTATTAAATACTCTAAAAATACATACATTAGAAGATAGATGTAAAATAAACGATTTAACGTTCTTATTCAAAATTCTTAACTCTAAATTCGACTGTTGTGAACTCCTGCAACTTATAAACATACATACACCCATAGTAACAACACGACAAAATACAATATTCTATAGCAGCACACATAAGCGTAACTACATTGCCCAATCTCAGATACAACGACTTCACACCATAGGAAATCATTACTTGGGTGATTTTGACATATTCAATACCAACTTGGCAAGTTTTGTGGATCATTTAAAACATTTATTTCAACAATACTCCTAAACACATCATGTAATCCTACAAATAGCTGTAATTTTCTGTTTTTGTTTCTTGTGTTTGTATGACTTGTTGCATAGCTTTTATCAAATGTAATTTTATTCTTATTTTTTATGTTTCAAAGTATCTGTCAAATTAAAATTATACTACCAACCATGTAAAAGCCCTCTGGGCGTTAAATAAATAAATAAATTATAAGTTTTTTAAAGTTGTTCTTACATATTTGTAGCTATAAGTATCCTGTCTCTTTTACGAACTTGGAATGTTTTGGAATTTAGTACCGGTTGTCCTTTTTATGAGAATTTTACACGACAACAGTTAATTTCATATTTCTAATTATAATGCAAGTACAAATAGATAGATTTATTAACACTAACAGTGTGAAATAATTAAGATAATGCATTTTATAGTTTTTAAAGATCATTTCGTGGCCATATATATTTGAAAATAGTCATCCCTCAAGTTAAATATTTAAAAATGTTTTGCTCTTGTTATTGGGAAAGCCAGTTATAAAAAAGAAACGGCTGTCATTTAAAAATCAAAAATGTGAGTAATAAAACAACATAGATAATAATGTTATAAATCTACGCGCGTTAATTATGAGTATTATGTGCGTGTTTTAATTACTTAAATATATACCCGTAATAACTCGCTACACGCATTCACATATAAAACAAGCATGCAAAAACATAATTTTCAAAAGTTAAACCATTAATAAAATTAAAAACCCGGAGTGGCAGATACACGTCACTATAAAAGTTGATAAAGTAGTCGTTTTTATTAAAGTAATTGTGTGATTTTAAATAAAAACAAAAAAAAAACTCAGTTTAGTAAAATCGCTCGGCCTTATTTTTTTTCTTTTTTATAGTAGGCGTACCTACTTACTGTATTTTTGGCTAGTGTATTAGTAGGTATCTACCTACTCGAATATACATACATTATATATTAGAGTACTAAACAAACCTTCCCGAGCGGTTTTTTTTAAAAGGTGCTCATTATTTTATAACTGTAAAGCATACGTCCTTTTGTTTTGTCGAAAGCAGCAAAAAAATCTCGAACAGTAAGTTCTACTCTGCTATTTTCAGCTGGCGACATCAATTCCATATTAGCTACGGAGATTTTAACATCCATTTGGCTGCTTTATAATTTAGTTCACAATATGTTTCAATAAGAAAATAATTTCTTCAAAAGAGTCTTATAATCTAAAAAAAAATTGTTAAGACAGATTATTAACCCGAGTTTTTGTATCAAAGGACCTTATGTACAACTATTGCGTTGTTTTCTAAAAAAACAGTTTGACAATCTTTATAATCTAAGTGCATCTCTGCATCATCCACATAATCTGCATTTGGGAAGCACTGAAACCACCCCCGCTACAGCAGATTATATATGGGTCTGGGAGGGATGATTTAGTACCCTCCCCCGCCGATTTGCCCGCCGATTGTTATATTTTTCAGCACTAGAAATCTCCGCGGGGGTAGCTGGCAGCGGCCACTACCAGGGCGGCTGAATAGGGGTGGAAGTAGGGTGAGGGGAAACGGATGGTGCCGAGTCATGGCACATTCGCATTACGCTTGGCAGAAAGAGCGCAACTTAAAATATGATTGATTTTCGGCCTCTTTTGGCTAGCCCCAAAAACCCCGCCCAGCCTACTCAAACATAACCAAATAAAACTGTGAAACAGAGCACCCTTTGAAAATAGCAATAACAATAAAAAACTTAAGTTATTAAGCTTCTGGGGCAGAGCTAGAAAATCAACCAATGCCATTGTCGTGGCTGCAACAGAGTGGCTCAGCTCTCCACTCAATCAACGATGGATGCAGATGATGCGGCGACCTTCCTGATGGACGATCCTGTAATTTCAATTTTATTTATTTAAATACAATTTTAGTTTTAATTTAACTTATCTTTTTGATGTTTTTATTTTATGTTATCATTTAATTAGGTTACAATTTTTTTATATAATAGTTTTATACATCTCATGTAATATGGCAAAGCTGGGATTGTACTGTTCTCCCAGTTCTGTTGGATTCAAATCTTAAATAATAATAACAAGGCATTACTAATCACCAAATTATATGGCTTTTTGGAAAGCCTTGTGAATTTTAACAAACTTTTCAGCTTTGTGTGTGTGCTTTTGCAAGTTTGAATTACTGACAACTTGAACTTAAGCTCATATTTTAGCCAATTTATTTAATGAAACCTAATAGCAGTTTATGTAACATCAGTAAATTTTATAATTATGTAAGCCATCCACAATTTCAATGGCAACGAAAACATGGAACCAGATGGAAAAAGTAACCTACTTACATACAATATAAGAATCAGAATGATGAAATAAAAGAAATGATAATCGTTTAGAAACTACCTATAGTTAAACTTGCGCTTTCATAAAATGCGAAGTTTCAAGAAAAAAGAAAAGAAAGGAAAAGCCCTAATGTCCTGTTTAATGTTTTGTTGTGGTTAGAACTTGCGGATAAAATAGAAATATTTATTTAAGACACGCCCGAAGATCATATTACATATAAAAGGGTTTTTGGAATTATATTAATAACATCATTTGAGGTGTAAGTATCAAATGAAAGAATGTAGAACGTGATTTTTGTAACCCATTGTTGTAATTAACCGTATTTTGAAAAGGTGGTTAACAGCTGTTCTGATTCGATTTCAGATAGTATTTTAACCGTAATGTTGACCAATGGCAATGGATAAAATAAGACAGGCCCTTCATTTATCTAACTCGGTTATAATAGCTGTTCGAAACATGATTTCTAGAAAACAAACAATAGATAACTACGTTATCTACCGTTTTATTTGAAAGTTTATACCAATATTATTGTTTGATCTTCTTATTTAATAATGTTTCTATTGTGTAATACATCTTGTACTAGGGAACATTTATTTTGATCGAAGGAAGCGATGAATTTGTGGCTTGATGTTGTTCTCAAATGAAAATATATTTATAATAGTTAGAATAAAATAACTTTGTTTTTAATACCACCTTATTTTATATATTTTTAATTTACAAAACCAACCGGTTTCGGTTCACCCTGAACCTTTATCATTTTACCTCGCTCGCATGTGACGTCATGTTTGCTCGTCAGTGGGCCGCTTAAACTCGCAACTGGTGTCGCGCATATAGAAACGAGGAGCGTTCATAATAATACAGCTGTTTCACCTGTACACATATTCTTCTTATGACTATCCCTCTCTAATGCGTTCCGTTCCATTAAGCTATGAAAGATGTTATTTGTAGTTATTTAATAATTTCACACATATTTATAGCGGCTATTTTTCTCTTATGCGTTACGTTATTCGCTTTCAATCTGGAAACAGGAACGTGCTATATTTTTTGTAGTATGAATATAATGCGTATATGTATGTCAATGTAACCTAATAACCTTTTCATTGCATACTTATAGGGTACATATTACGAAATACTGAATCAACCATATAGACTATATAGAGTTTATAGATAAATCATAATAAATATATAACTCATGCGTTAGCAGACTACTGACCTTTAATTAGATTATAATTGAAAATTTTGTTTTAATGTATCGGGAATAGTAAGACTCGATAAAAATGTCGTATTACGTTGATAACTATTCGTTTTTTTAAGTTTAATACTTTCAGAACTGTTTTGATTAACTAATTTCGTATTAAAATGTAAGTCAGCTAGCTTTGAACTAAATATTTACAAAAACGTTTCAGTTGATATAGCGAAAATGCTTCAGCACGATGATGTATAATATATCATGCAGTTAAGTTCGATGATTCAGCATTCAACGCCTATAAGTCATAAATCATGGCATAATACACCAACACACCATCATGTTATGGATCCCGATCTCCATTAGGTAATTCATTCATGTCTCGCTAAGGCGGAACATCGTAATTTTGATTTCAGTTTGTATTGGGGGATCTGATGATTGTTTAGAATAGTAATATCAACTGATAGTTATTCGATACGATCTGTAATTTTCACATAAAGATTTAAAAAATATGTCAGAATGTAAACCTACTGCTCTTAAGGCGATGCACAACGTCGTGTAACATTTGGAATCGGACCGCTAACAATAAGACTCCTTGTGTAGATGGCGATAAGGTTTAAATTCCCGCAGAAAACCAGCCGCCTGTTTTTATTTGTGCAGGAACAAAAACATTGCTATAAAGTGTATTTTATTTTATTTTTATATGTTCAGGCCCAAAATTTAAATGTTTTACGATCATTTTCAAAATATAATTTAATTTTCCACATTACGCAATAAAATCGAAACCGAAAAGGTGTTCATAAGTAAGAGATCTTTAAAGTGGTTTTTATACGCCTGATACTTTATTTTTTTTCTGGGCTTATAAAAACATTTGCTCTATTATTTCAAAGGCTAAGATGTTTTCTACAAGCAGTATAATGAAAGCACCTAAAATATATCTTAGTGATAATAAGTAAATTTTCAAACCAAAAACACATGATTTGCCCTTACTGCTTGTGCGTAGTGCCTCACCTTAATAATAATATATTCCTACCCCTATATTTTCAGATGTTTCAAATCCAAAGCTTATCTATAAATAAAAATGTAAATCTTCGTTTGTTCAAAATCTTAAATCTCCGAAAGTTCTTCACCGATTGCTTTGAAATTTTTTACACAACGTTACATTCAAAATGGATGTGTTTTTATATACCAAATTATACGCATATATTTTTTTGTGGTACATAAAATCACGTACAAAACCGTAAACAGCAAAAAAATATTCTAATTAAAATTTTACAATGGATGCAAATGAAACAAGTAAACCTGAAAAATTAATAATAGAAATCACATTTTAAATAAATCAATATTAATGTGATTTTGGTAGAGTACCTGATTTATACTTAAATATAATATAATTATAAAAACTTAAACGAAACATGAGATAGAACAATACACAGAAAAAACAAAAAAGCTAACTAAAAAAAAAAAGTGTACTGGGAATCAAACACAGGTTTTATGTGGTATTTGGACAATGCCTGACCAATTGACCATTGGAACCAAAATATTTTACTTCTTTTTGTCGATCGAATATATTAAATTCATATGCATTGTAAAATTTTTTAGAAATATTTTTTCTACTATTTATGGTTGTACGTGATTTTATTTACCGCAATCTACACGATTTGACATCATTAGAGGTTACATTAATGGAATAAAACTTTCATTTTTTTTTAATTTTTCTGGCCGTCTTCTATCGGGCTAGCAGATTCTTCAACAGTAACCCCCTTCTAACCCCAAACAAATCTCAATTGAATTTGGGAGACACCTTTGGGCTGAAGCCCCACAATTCTTGATAAACCTACTTTATTCTGTGCCAAGGAGGGCGGTACATCTGGTTGACAATCAATTGTTAACCTATCGATTGCCATCGCTAATGCACAGACGCAATGTGGGCATGCTGAGTCTATTTTGCAGATATTTTAATGGAGCCTGCTCTATGGAGCTAGCAGCATTGATCCCCGGTGCACCAGTGTACGTGCGTGAAACTTGACGTACATGAACGGAACACCGTTGATGTTGTCATGATGTGAACGGGCCGCTTCTTCGACTCTTTTTTGAGAAAGACTGCTCGTATGTGGAACGAGTTACCGGCATCTGTTTTTCCTCTATCATATAATCCAGGCATTTTCAAGACCCGCATTAATAAATCTCTTCCTACAGCCCCTACCTTAACACGCTTTACAACGCTGCCAGAACTTTACACTGTATAGAATAAAAAAAAAATAGTTTATAATTCTACCTTTTTAAGAATTTTATTGCAAAATACTTTAATCATTCACTAATTATTGTAATTAAATTGCTTTAGTTTCACATCTGCGACCCTCAGCATGACAACTCTGTATTTAGGTTTTTGATATTAGATGTTTCTCAGTATTCTTACGGATATTATTTTTTGTTCCAGGTATGTACGATCCTCTATTTTGCGATAAATTCGTGAGGTGCATCCAATGCTGATATTTAATTTGGGTAAGTAATACACGATAAGAAGAAAATCAATCCTAAAATACTTTCAATTATCGATTTATAATTCACCCATCAATAATGTATCTTCCTCACAACAAACGAACACAAGCTATCTTATCTATGTTGAAATTGAAAATTACACAGGATGTTTCAAATAGAGCAGTTCCAACTATGGAAAAGTAAATTGATATGTCAAAAACTATTTCCAAAGCACTGTTGTGTTGAAAACCAAAAACACACCAGAAACTTATTTATCAAGTCTACGTATTATCTTATCTCTATTGTCGGTATTGTAAATACAAATAAAGTTCGTTCTTACGTTAGTTCCACTTTTGTCCACCTGCAGATGCCTAAGTTTATCAGTATGTATCTATTCTAACAAATAACATCATAAAGAGAAATTTGAACATACTTAGCATTACATTATTTATAATTCTCGATTCACAAACAACGGTGGTTTATTAGTTCCTAAATATATAAATAAGGTGGGACAGAGAATGTTGGAACACAATATACCAAAGATTTTTTACTGACTGCTAAATAATGTAAAAAAATAATTATAAAATAATAAATGTTTAATTTATGTTGAAAAAATGGCATAAAAAGAAAGGCATTTATAATGTGAATGGTAAGGGTAAATTAAACCATGCTTGAAAGGATCGAAATGTATGAATTAGTAATTATAAAATTGTGTAAATATAAAGATGAATATTATAATGTATAAAAACATAAATATGTGAAGCCCCGGTGTTGTCTGGACCAAACCATGGTAACGACTGAAAACGTCACGACCCTCCCGAGACAATGAGACCCCTCATAGGTTCCTACACCCACCACACAATCCTTCAAAACTGAACTGTCTGTTTTGCTGCACTTTGCACATTGGTATTTTACTAAACGTTTATCAGGATACCATACCTGGATGGATGACGAACCTCGTTTTGGCATTGTTGGTGGACTCTCTCGCTGCAGCAACTGGTCCAGTTTCTTCACCACCTAGGATTCTTGCTGCAGATTCTCCATCTTCTATCTTCATGTCACCTGTTCCTGTTCTTCATTTTACTTTACTTATCTTCACTGTATTTTGGTAATATTTATAATTTTTGTAATACCTGCATCAATTGTAAAGCGCCCCTGAGGTGATAACTCACAAAAGCGGCGCTATAAAATTGTCCAATATTATTATTATTATTATCAATTTATTCGGATTAAAAATTATTTGAAGAGATTCTTAATAAATTAGCCATGCTCATTTTTCTGGGCACCTGCTGACAAGTCATATTTGTCTTAGCAGGACCTTATGAAGTAACTGTACTTTTCTAAAAAGTGTATATTATTCATATGCAGGTAATACACCATAAAGCCAAACTATCTTTTCTACTGGATAGGTGGCAGATGAAATAATCTCTTGGAGTAAAATCGTGACATCATCAACTATACAAATCACAGTATATGTTTCATTTTACAATAATAGTTTCGGTACTTAATTTAATTATCCAAAACCTTTCTGCAACATTTTCCTCCGAACCCATCAGTCAAATCTGGACCCTAACTTGCAGTCGCGTGCCCTGATAGATGACAGCTTTTATCTTAATGTTTCGCCTAAGTGATTGCCCTGGGGGAGGGAAGGGGAGGGTTAGGTGCAGTTATAACAACTGTTTATGTGCATCCAACAAATCGGAAACCCCCCAAATTGCAATTTTTCTCGCGATGCGTGCTAATGTGAAATAATATCAAAATGTGAAATACAACTCGAATCTGGATATATTGTGTGTTCAGGCGACTATGAAAATGAGAGGGTGCATCACATTTATTGAAATATACAAACTATACTTTGTCTAATCAATAATGTATTATTATTTTGGTACACAGCACTCATTCATCTTAAACCTCTTTTTTTATGTTAAATGAAATTTGGTTTTTTGCAAGACGTTAAAAGCAGTTATCTACATTTAAACACGAAATTTTATATCACTGAAAATAAAGTAATTATTTTTACGTTATTAGTCATAAAATTATAAACGTAGATTCCAACAACTGGGCAGACGAGTACCTAGTTAATGAAGTAATATTCATTGTTTGAGAACTAACACGTGACCTTATATGCAAAGGCAATGTAAACTTGGACGACTATTTCGAAACATCATATGCAATGATAATGAGAATAAATAATAGTTATCTAAAAAGAGTATCTGCCTTGAATTTGCCTCGTGTTTACCCAAGTATTATGACTATATATAATCGTCTTAAATAATAAAGGACTGCCCTGAATATGCATCACGTGTACAAATGATAATGAAAATAAACATAATGTAAAGAGAACAAAATACATCCTTCAAAACTATATCGAGAAAAAGTTAAAGGTTGCATGTGTCATGTGTTAGATTTAAAATTATTTAAATTTCAATTTTAAATAAAATAAGTCTTATTTTCACTGTTTCGATTTTCCTTCCATAAAAACATATCCATCTCTAAATAGTATAAAATAAAGTCGCTATCCGCGTCTAGCTGTTTGTGAGCTTAGTTCTTCTAAACTACGCAACATATTTTGATAGGGTTTTCATTATCGTTTAGAGAATTTCTTAAGAAAGGTTTGTATATATAATACAGGCTTATTATATTTATAGGAAGTAGAGAAAAGTCGATGTTTTGTAATCAAGTCGAAAAAAAATATTTTCGGGCGCTTACATTGGAAAGGCTGGTTAACCCAAAAGATACATCAAAATTATGTTCTACGGAATTTTAAATCTTAATGAGAATATATATCTTAATAGAAAAATCCGCGATGGACTTTAAAAGTGATGTTTCGTCATAATAAATGGTAATCTTTTAAAACTCGTGAACACAATACAATAATTACTTTGAACACAAACATAACGACAGTAGGTAATGTTGCACTAAATTCAGTATTGAATCTTCAATTTATACTTCGTTTTACAAATGATATAATTTATGAATTAAAATTTAAAATGCATGAATGCAATTGATAACAAATCAGAGATTCGTAAACTTCGATGTACAAATGGCTAAAATATAGTTAAGAAATAATTAAAATTAAAAAGTTCCACCAATCCAACGCTGTGTCTATCTTTGGGGTAAATGTGATATTTAAAATACTTGGTTCAGGGTTTTGACTCGCCATTATGACGATTTCACTAGAAAATAAGTGAAATGAAAAAAAAAACGTTTATGACGTGGTGGGTCCCGGAGACCCATACGACTCTCGTAAACAGACTTTTTATTATATGAGGGAGGTGTCTATCATCCTGTGCGATCTCAGTCAGAATGAAGGAAGTTACTGAGGTGCGAGGGATCAGTGGTGAATAGGATGAGAGAGACATATGGGGGTAGTTTCGATGTGGGTCCCATGGACCCACACCCTACCAGAGAAAATTTGTCAAATATTGTTTAGTTTTTTTTTTAATTTCATAGTTCTCGTAAGTTTTTCAGTCATTGTTGAAAAAAGTATCGTAAATTTACGCTTCCCCTAGCTATAAATTAGAATAGAAATATTCCGGTAGTAATTGGATTATCCACCACTTTATTTTGCTAATGCACGTGTCGAAAGTTTGGAGGCGTTCTGAAAAGTTAACGGACTCGGAGCACACACACAATAACAACCAGGTACCACAGCATCCGAGTGGTGAGTCAGCTAATGTGACCACCTACATAAATAAAACTATATCCTATCGACATCTATGTACTTCGATACTGGTAAGATTAAAGATTTCAATGGTTGTACCAAGCCAAGCCAAAAATTGCTCATTTAAAAAAATATTTTTTTGTTATTATTATTTTTTTTTTCAAAAGAAAGAAACATTCCCGGGTTACGAATAACCTGACAATATTTGAAAATCTCCTACTACCACTACAGTAAGCTGAAAATGTTGCTTGTGTTGTGATGGAGGAATTAGCCAGCCGAGGAATTGAACACACTACGCCTGAGTGGGACCCAAACGCGATGTCAACTCGGCCACCGTCTTTATTATTATTAGCTTTTATGTGAATACCGTACAGGAGTGCCAGCTTCTCCCAACCGCCTGGAGCCAGTGAGATTATGGCATCCCCAATTGGGGTATGTTGTGAGGCTGAAGATAGTGGGTAGGGAAGGAGATGGAGAAGAGGTAGGTGGGGAAATGCTAGGTTATGCAGACAAGGTCAACGTTTCAATTCTGAATGGTGATCGTTCACCAGGGCGATACTGAGAGTATCTTCCACAACTATACTAAATATTATTTTAAATGATTAAAGTTGTGAATTAATACCAATCACCCAATTAAAATTTACTTGCGCATGCCGGGATTTGAACTCGCGACCAAGAGCGCTTACTAGTCAGAAGCCTCACTTCTCGACCTTGGAGGTAGTCAGGTACTAGACAATCTTTCTCCACCCTTCTCTCCTCTGCTAACAAAAATGCAAAATAGTATGTATCTATCAATACACAATCGAAAACAAGCCAACAGGTCTTAATCGAAATAATAAATTATATCATCAGTTAATAAAAGCGTTCTAACGCCTTTTATTCGCATAAAAAAATAATTCAACTCTGGTCAACCCGTCCGTTGTCAAGTAATTTATATCTGAATTTATTTATACGGTGGCCACCATAAAAACGGGATAGGGTTAACTCCCAGATCTCGCGGGAGGGTTATATTCTTTTATACCTGATTTTTTTTATAACGACATTGACAAGGGTTTGAACCCTCGGCTCTGCGATGTACAGTTGTACAGCGGCAGTCGCCCACTCAGTTACTATGACTAGCCGTTAAATTTTAAGCCAGATTTTCGTCGCAAAAAACCACTTAACACATAATAATTAATGTTGGTTTAGGGACGGATTATTTGTTATAATGTTTCACTGGGTGAAGCGAGTGATTCATATGTTTTTTTAGTGATATTTTATCATTATTGAGTATTAATTAGAAAGTATTTTAAATTGATATTAAGTTTTTTTCGTATTTGTGCAGTATTTGCAAATAGGGTGAATAGAAAATTTTTTTTTTTTGGAAATTCAAAATTATAATTTGATAGAAAGTTTTCTCTATGAACCCCACCAAAAAATTGGCTCAATTTAAAAACATTTAGGTCCCCAGCGAGAGGCCTATAGCTTGTAATTTTACAAAAAACTTATTCTTTCATTTTTTATCATTACAAAATTCAGCACAGTTTGTCACTTGAAAATAGCTTGTTTTTCCAAAAATGATTTTACCGGTTACAGTTAGTATACAAACCACATTATTAAAATACAACATCACTTGGAATGCG
This sequence comes from Hesperophylax magnus, assembly GCA_026573805.1. NCBI lineage: Eukaryota > Metazoa > Arthropoda > Insecta > Trichoptera > Limnephilidae > Hesperophylax > Hesperophylax magnus. Next base: position 746,738 of record JAIUSX010000026.1, read on the forward strand.
GTATTGTTGCACGCAATGAATATTTCCTTGAGATCAACTAACGGCCGGCATAGTCCAGTGGTAACGCACTGGACTGCCATTCCGAAGGTCGCGGGTTCGAACCCGGCGTGCGCAAATAAATTTTATTTGATTAATTTGTGTTATTTCACAATTAATTAATTAAAAATAATATATAGTATATTTGCGGCACGTTCCAGAGTGGAAGATACTACCAGTATCGCCCTGGTGTAAGACCACCATTCAGAATTGAAACGTTGCTCCAAATGGCTTTAGCCGTGTTTAGTGACTAGATCTGAATAGCCAGGTACTTCCCCACCTTCCTCTTTCCCTTCCCCACTTACCGTCAGCCTCACAACATCCCCCAATTGGGGATGCCATAGTCTCACTGGCTCCAGACGGGAGCAGTTGGGACTCTTGTGAGGTATTCACTATAAAAAAAAAAAAAAAAAACAAGCTGCGAATACGAGCTCGCACAAATACTATCGAAGCGCTGCAATATGCAAGTAGTACAATATAAGTTGTAGAAGACCACGTGGTAAGAATTCAGGGCAGGAGGAGCAGATGCACAAATTCTCCCTTGAAAAGATTTCGTATCAGCTCTTCTGTTTATATTTCTCTAAATATTTTAGATATACATAAACAGAAAGTTATTTTTCAACTAATGGAATGGAATAATATTAAAATTTTTGAATTTCAAGTATGTCTTCATAAACAACACTTCACTGAGTTTACTAAAGTTAAGCATTGAAACCGCAAATCAAACAATTTTTAAAATTAATAAAAAAATATTTATTTAATATTGGCAAAGATGAGATGGAAACAATAATTAAGGTTTTACAATAAATTATAACTTGTAACCCATTTGAAGACTACATAGACAGTCGTTTTATTCAAAAGTATACATTTGACAAAACGTTAAATTTTACAAAGTTTTTATCAAGTTCATATAAAATTACTTTTAACTGAAAAACATTAATCACAAATAACAAGTAGAAGCTTGATTTATTATAACTAATTATTAACAATTGAGAGTTGAAAGTTATTTCAGTTTCATTCTAACGAGATTTAAACTTTGCTCCCATTTTGAAAAATCTTTTTCCCATCTTACCTGTCCATTAAATCTAAATTCAGACAGGTACAAATCGATCACGACACCTCTTTTCTTGATTCTTCTGCGTACATTTATATACAAGGTGACTGGTACTTACTGCAAAAATTGAAGAGATAGGCATTACAAATTTTGAAACATTTAATGTTAATCTTAAATTCAAATAACATCAGCTCAGTAAATTGTTTTTTTAAGGAGAACTTAGGAATTATATAATAGTAAGATATTGCTTATACGCAGAATATCTGAAAGCGTTATCAACCCAATAAAGACCCCCCGCGAAATACGTAGCGACATGGATAGATTATTCCATTACTTACTTAGCCGATTTCAGATGTAAAAAAAGTTAGAACATTTTTTAAATAATCAGTTTTATCAGGAACAACTTTTTCTTTTGACTTAATTTGAAGGTTGTACCTATCAATGTTAAATATCATCGAAGAAGTAGATATTACTAGTAAATCTATATGGTACATGAAATAGAACAAGACACAGAAAAAAAAACTAGTTGTGACCGTTATCTTTTTGTCTACGTCTTCAATGAGAATACACGGGCATAACTTTCAAAATAAGTAAAAATAAAAAATTCTTCCTGAATATTCAGTTAGACTTTTAAAAAAAGTCAATAGGTATCCCATATAAATACATATCTTATATGTTTATCCAGGATACTATCTAGGTTACAAACCAATTTCATTAGAAACTTTGTGATCTTTAAAAAAAAAATCAGCCAAAAATATGTGAAAATTTTGTTGATAAAAATTAGTTGATAAAAGAGATAATATTGTTAATTCTGAATTCTGACATTTAATAAATAGGTCCAAATGGTTTAGTGGTTTAAGACACCTGTTCCGGTAAAACAAGAGATCCTGGGTTCGATTCCTATTTGTGACCGTTATCTTTTTTTTCTGTGTCTTGTTCCATTTTATATTTCGTTTAGCTTCATTATTATTATCTACTTCTTCAATTATTTTTTTTTCACCATTACATAAACCTACTACACATGAGATTTATTACTTAAGTTTTTATAATTTGTGTCTTCTATATTATTTCAATCAATATTTCGCTCCAAACAACATGGTCAGTGTACACATCAAAGCTACGAAACGCCGGATGCCGTTGAATGACAATTGATAGGTACCACACGAAGAAGAAGAATTCGCTTCAAGTCCGCGTCACCGTGTACAGAATTATTTTAATTCTATCTCAGCCCGTTTGCATCCAAGCCTCCCAGTGCGAGGAAGATAAAGTGTTCAGCTGCTTTGACAGTTTTTAAACTGCCACCCGCTGGATTTATCTGCTCTGGGCATCTACAGGATCACCAGGTCTAGTTCCGCAGGCCCTGGGACCAGCTTTTCGCCCAGACCCGCCGTCCCCTGGACCAACAAGTCCCCAAAGGTCAGTATTTATGATGACCTACGTGGGTCGGGCTCGTGTTATTTTTCACGGTAAATTACGGTACGGGACGTTAAAGTTAACGACGAACTGACGGGTTAACCAGAAAGTTTCTAAAAGAAATGGCGCCCGCTGTCGCCCGAACATTTATATGTTTTTTTGTGCGCTTGAATCAATTTCTGCTAGGCACATATTTATTTCAAGACAAAACTGACAAGTTCATATTTTTTTCCTTCAAATTCGTAAGAATTGTGACGTTGACATGGCTTATTTCTGTCCCAGTGGAATCAATCGGCTATCTGTCTTTAACAATAACAACTCAGCGTTTCCATTTCTCGTGATATTCTTTTAATGATTTTATAAAATCTTTATTTGGTTTTAGTATTTGCAGTTTTCTTGTCTTAAAAACCTCATGCCCTTTCCTTGTAATATTTACATTTTGCAACTATTGCACTCCAAGTTTTTACATGGAATCAATATGATCGATTATTGTGTAAGTTTTTTTAATTACCAGTACGCACCTAGTAGCATAATGGCACCATATAAACTGCTTTTATTTCAATATTTTTTTAACAAAAGTTATCACATATATTTAGTTTCGTATGAGATGTTAATAAAATTAGCAAATAACTAGTCAGCTAGTTTCATTGAAATTGCTTAACATCATCAGGGCAATAGGAGATTTTCAAATATTGTCGGTCAGTGTTACCTATATGTAACATTGGAATAATCTTTATTTCTTTAATAATTACTTTTAAACAATTGGTTCTTAACAAAAATTTCAAATGAATTCATTTCATAAATGAAATCTCATTCTATACAACTCAGTTATTTTTTAATTAAAATTATTTTTTAAAAAAAAGAACGCTGTGCAAAAATTTTGAGGTACTTTGATGAATGCAAAAACCTTTATATTTAATTCGATTTTTTTCTCAGAGTTCAATTATTGAAAAAACATTTCATTTCTTGACTTTAAAAAACATTTAACTCAACTTTACAGAAGAAGGTTTAGTGAATTTGAAAATAAAAACAGGAAAAAATGGAGTGAGTAATTGCTTATGAACTCTATTACAATTTTAAATATTCGTCACTCGGTGCATTCCTATTTGTCAAAATAAATTAAACGCGTCAAATTCGCTTACTTCACTACTGACAAATTTCAAGCGTCATCAAATGAAGCTTAATGGGTTAAATGGATTTGATGGGTCCGATGTTTTGATGGATTTAATGGGTTTCTGTGTCCGTTATATTTATGTCCGGAGATAATTTCAAACGGACTCTGTTTTGACGGACAAAAGAATATCGTTCGATTACGAAATTTGAATTCACAGATGCGGCTCTCCGGAACCAATCGTGATTATAAACACCGTTGAATCATTCTATTTCTGTTTTATTTGGCCGTTATTAATTGGGAGAAATACACTATATATTATTATTGCTTATAATTATTTGTTAAATTATTTAGAGTTTACCTATAATTAAGTAGGTAGGAGAAACGACTGCGCGGCCTTTAAAATCAAAGATTGCCTTTAAATTAATGAAAAATTTAATCCTTTAATATCCTAAATGTAATAATTTAAACGCAGATAAATAAATTAGCACAAATCCGTACTTTGGTGTCATATAGTATTTTGGTCACAAATTCAAATTTAAGTTTTGCGTTAAAAGGGCCGCGCATCCGTTTCCCTTAAGTACTTATTTACAAATCTTATGATTTCAGAAGAAACTTTGGTTTTGATTTATTAGATATTAGAGAAATATACTTTTTTGAAAGCGAGGTCTACTAACAGTTCACAGAATTACTGGTACATGTGCCTAATCTGCAGTTGTAAGTAGTAGTTACAAACACATTGTAGAAATGAGAATATATTATTATTTTATCCTGCTTACGCATGCTTATCCTTATAAACGAGAAATGGACAACAAGTGTGTAATTGTTCGATTGTGAATATGCCGAAAGTTTTAAAAGTTTGGTATTCGAAAAGTTTTTTTTTATTACAATCGCTGGAATTTTCTTTTCTTAAGTCGGATAACCAGTTTTAAACATGTCGTATGCAAGCAATCCATCTTTGTGAATTCTGCGTCCGCTTCAACTCTGGCTGTGCTACACGGATAAAAATGAGTATTGCTAATTTACACAAAATCTCTTCAAATTATTATTAATCCGGTTAAAAACTAAATTGCAGACAAGTGTTCATGCACCCGCATTTGCCTTGATATACAATGAAAAAATGCGTAAATATTATGACTTTTACCAACGCATGTCCCAAAATCTTGATAATATATTCGTATTAAATAAAATTTTTTTAGGAAACATGTCAGTTCATTCGTTAAGACCTACAATCCTGTTTTACCTGGATTATGAATAATTTGAAGAGATTTTTAATAAATGAACACTATTTTTTATCAGTATTTTTTTCTCCGTGTACTACATACCATGGTCCTTGCAGAAGCATTTTCTGTTACCGAAATCTAAAGAAATTAATATTAACTTTTTCATCTCTCAAAGTTTATTGCTTAAATTGTGTAAATCTTCACTACATGACGTGTTGCGTTTATTCGATTTTATATTTACTGCAGAACTTTTAAGAACTTTCCGCGTACGCTGGTTTATAATAGCATCTGAATAACGTATCCTTTTCATATACACTTCTAATGGTTTTGGAAGCCTCTGGAAACAAACATTAGTTAGGTTTAATCGTCAGCACTTTATGAGATTTGCCGAGATTCGTACCGGGTATAAACTTTAGGTTCACTGTCAAAAGTTCTGAAATTTCCAGGAATAAACCAGTTCACCTAGGGGAGACAAACTGACCATTATGATGCGGGTGCCTCCATCGAAGCCTGATTCTATCTCAGTCAGAAAGTAATAAAAGGATAAAGGATTCAGAAAGATAAAAAGGGTGTCAAATGAAAGAAATATGCTTCCTCGAAAATATTTTTTGAATATCGCTTTCTACAAAAACAAAAGCTTCTAAAGCCCTCTCAGTATCATTTTTCAAAATGCGATATGATTGATAGTTTGTATTAACTCAAAGAAGCGTTTTTCTTTAGCTGTTGTTGGAAAATAATGCCCCGGTCTTACATTAGTCACTTGAGATATAATACCTTTTGGTTTTATTTTAAATTTTTTTACTAAATTACTATATAATTTTGACATTTAAAGTAGATATGCCAAGATTTTCTGGGCGTAGCGCAGTTAGTAGTGGATTAAATTTGTTTAATTCTGGATGGGAAGTTTTTTGTATAACTTTACAGCAAAAAATTCAGTTTTTTTAATTTTTTCTAAAGGTAGTAGGTATCATATTTAGGCGTATTTAGCTTCTCTGTTTGCTCTGCTCTGGATGATTATGTTAGGTGTTTGCTTGGTGATGTTCTACCGACTCCCCGTATGTATCCCCGGTTCGTACTATTTTTTTACTATTAAATAGTAAAAATTGAATTTTTTTATAATTAATGAATAATTACCCATTTGGAAATTTACGGGAATGGTATCGGAGATTTTTATTATATGTGAATGCTACACAAGAGTTCCAACTGCTCCCGACTGTCCAGAGGCAGTGGGACTATGGCATATCCAATTGGAGTATGTTCTTAGGCTGATAGAAGTGGGGAAGGGGAGGAGATAGGGACGAGGAGGATTGAAAAGTACCCAGCTATTCAGATCTCATTACCAAACACGGCTAAACCCGCTTAATGTAACGATTCGATTTTGAATGCTGATCTTTCATCAAAGCGATACTGACAGTATATATATAACTCTGAGATATACTGGCCTGCAACGGTTAAAGGTGAATAACGATTTGATTTATATTATGTTTAATTATCTGACGTTGTTGGGGGTTATCCTTAGAAGATAGACATATATACGATATAGGATTTTTCTGTACGCTTTTTTAAGATATATAATTCCTTACATTATTTTGATGTAGATATTTCATAACGTTTAGCCAGCGTTTGTAAATATTTTTGCCACTTGATTACGAAACATCGACTTTTCTCTACCTTCCATAAATATAATATGCATGTATTATAAATATTAATCTTTCGGAAAAAAAATTCTAGTTGATAGTGAAAACCCTATCAAAATCCGTTGCGTAGTTTAGAAGAACTAAGCGCACAAACAGACGGACGCGTATAGCGACTGTGTTTTATACTATTTAGAGATAATTCGAATACCTTAACTCTAGTATTAAAATTTCTAGATGTCTTACCCATAACAAAAGTTATTAACACGCGATGTACTTAAAATTATCCCTGTTATTTTCATATTAATTTTTTATTTGTTTAAAGAGCTGGTTGGATAGTATTTGGGTTGTTTTAAATTAATAAATTTGAAGTACGATTATTTACAAATACAGTTTTCTACTTCTTACATTGTGATCTAATATTTTTTTTCTTTTATTTTCTGTTAAACATATTATTATCTATTCATTTCATACTACAACCGTTATTTATTTAGTGTTCGACTTTATTATATATCATCACGAAGTTTTTAATTTCCTTAACACGATAATCTGTTACCTATCATTGCGTATTTTCAATAAATATGCAGTCAAAATTGGCTTACAAACAATCCTGCATTAACGTACTGTGAATAATTCAGCTTATCGGTGAGATCAAAATATTGTTTTAAAACACAGTTTTATTTGCAATCTCCGAAGAGCAAAGAGTCTCACCGTAAAGTTTAACCTATAAACTCTCTCTAAGAAATTTTATAACCGTTCATATTGTGCTGCCACCACATAACATGAAAAATACACAAACAAGTACACATTCACCATATTCCGCACTCGCGTTGTTCAAGTCAGTTTCTGGCTTGTACCTCCTTAAGGCTATAAATCCCCACGCACGTCGTTACTATTCTTTGGTTATTGCATCCCAAACTTTCTACCCATAGATTCATACCTCCCTCAGGGCTAAAGTAATGCCATAAGCAAGTTTAACATTTCATACATTACGGGCGAAAGTGTTACCTATGTAGGATCCCTTGTAAACATCGTGCCTAGTGCGTACCTACTCGTGCACAATGTTACAACGACGATATAACACGAAATGTGTGAGGTTATGATTGTCTCACCTGAAATCACTATACCATAGAGATGGTATGGTAAAGACTAATTTTGCGGTTAGTGTTCGTAATGGTTTTTTTTGTGATTTATGTTTGGGATATTATCACGTGTTGCGCTACCTCCTTATTTAGCCATCGTTTCGGACATCATTACAGTGTCCATGCAGACGCGTAATTACAAAATATAAAAACACAAACTCATCCACACAGATAAAACGTACTGATATTGCAAATTTATTCAAAAGATGCCCTTATCGAATGAATTGATTGGTTTCCTGATAAACTTTCAGTAAAATACCATTGTATTGTCACGATGTCGGAACAAATGCCTATGAAAAAATATTATTAAGAAAACGCAGGTGCATAAACACGTGTTTACGATATTATTGCGAATTTACTTACAGTTTTGCAGAAAGCGGCCTGCAGTCCCGTTTTTAACCGGATTACCAATAATTTTAAGAGATTTTTAATAAATCAGGTATACTTATTTTTCCCCGTGCACTGTTCCAAGAATTCATCGTGTTTAACTACACATCTGCCCTGATGATAGACACTGTAGTGTTCGAAACGTTGGATCTAGCGCATCACGGTATAATACCTCAGAAATAAATGACGATAATACTTTTGGCCATGAATCTCAAATCATAAATGGTATTTTTTATTTAATATGGAAATTCCTTTTTTATTGTGTATTTAATCAAACGATTAATTTTACACGTGTTAATAAAGACCGGACACATATATACATATTGTGTAAAGAATACTCTTTACAAAACGTCTGTAGGTAAGTACCTACGTCATGAGTCCTCGACTCAAAAAACATATTATGTTAACATAGTAAATTAGAAATAACTACACAATCCATGTGCAAATCACTTTAAAGAGATAACGTATTAATGTAGTTGTGCAAAACATTAAATTAAATTAAATAAGTGTTTCAAACCCCCGTCCGCAGTATCCAAAGACACAATAGAGTGCGAAGCTAACAGTATGGTGGTTTGGACGTTTATCAATACTATTTAAATTTAGACTTGCGAATCTATTTCACAATTGTCTTTTACGTTTTTTTTTGTTTTCTTTCATTCAGCGTCATTCTACATCGATAACAACATAAATGATTATTCCAAACCCGAACTGCATTTGAAAAACAACGATAGTTCCAAACACAAACGTGTAAAATTAAAAACTGGCATATGTTTATGTCACCATCTCTTTAGAATATATAAATTTCATCGTGCTGTCTCCCTTACGGCCATGACTTAAGCGTCCATAATCTTTCTTCGGTACCTAATTTTTACTTAGACAGATATAGTGCTATCTTATTTATTCTATGGCGCGTATAGGGACAGTGTGCCAAAGCCGGGGATATTCTTCAAATTGACCCAGCGAATCGTGTGGACTTGTGAATGAAAGCTTCTATTCGGAACAATAGATGTCACTGCTCGTCACTCGCCGCCGACGCTCGCAGCCCTGCTATTTCGCGGTACATTTTAAATAAATTAAGAATGAGACCAATTGTTTTTATGCTCATAATTTATTATTATTGTCTAATTATTTTGGGGGTCAAAAACTAATTTACCCAAGGGAAGAACCGCCTCTCCCTGTAGGTATTATTTGAAAAGCGAACAGCAAAAAGTATATACATAAATTTTATTGAAGAACAAATTGCTTCGTCTGCTGGGAAATAAAACGTCCAAGGTATACGCATATAAAAAAAATACTGTTTAACAAACCATATACTTTGGTTCAAATGTTTCATGATTTGTATTTAATCTAAAATTAACCCCTTTCCCATAAATCTATTGAACAATAAATGTTTTTTTGTAGTTATGAAATACTTATTTAATTTATTTTCATACGTGGAATGGGCAATAATAATAGTTTGGAAGTGGGTGGACAGTTTCCCAAAACTAAAATCCAATAAAAGCCCCATCAGTCACGAAATCTAACGCTGTAAGCGCACGCAAATTTAACGTTTATATTTATAATTTATTTCAATGATAACTAGATTACTTTAAATCTTAAATGTAATTAAAAGTAATATGTTTATTATTTGTTAAACGAGTAACTATAGTTCAGGCAACAAGATTAGAAACAGCTTTCATTAACAATCACGTTTGACATGTTGAAGTGGAACGGCTGCGCGGCCTTTTTTTTTTTTTTTTTTATTTTTTATTTATTTATTCTTAAATAAATTAGTTTTACAAAGGTAAAGTACATTGTCCTCCACGCTAGGAGTTCACCTGTGTTGTGGAGGACTTTTTCAATTGTAAAGTTATATACATAATAGTAAACAATACAGTGGCGATTAGTTACACAGAGAAACGATAGAAATTAAAATATAATACATTTTTCTCGCAATACTTAAATTTTGGATTTGAGGCCAAAATACTTTGTTACCGAACTATTTTTTTATTAATTTAAAACGTTTAGCAAATTTATTTGTGTTTCAAATTATAAAATATATCTTAAAAAAGTCGATTTTTGCATCATTTTAGAGGTAAATTTCTAAATTGTTGACATTTAAAAATAATTTTGACCTTTATACTTTTACTTACCTGATACTTTTTGTAAATATGATAAAAAATTAAATTTAATTAAAAAAGATAAGATTTTGAAGTACTTAAAATTTATCTCTAATAGTAAATAAACACGAATTTGTCGAATATAAATTTTAAAAAATTAACCAAAAAGGCTGTTTTATGATGTTTGATTTTTAAATTTTATATTTATTCATAGCTGGTAATGCAAGATTATTTTTTAAAAATTAACGTTATAGGTCAAAAAAACTCAAAGTATTTACCTGTAAATTCATGAAAAATTAAACTCTGACCTACATTTTTTAATTTAAAAAACTCAAATCAATAAAGTAACATATATACGTACTAGATATTTGCCATTAATTTTATTTAAAAAAATATTTTTCACTTTGAATAAGTATCTTAACCTAAAATCCAATATTTAATTTTTGTATGAAAAATTCGCGAAGCCGTTCCCCTTAAGTAATATTTTCTTTCACAGTAAAAAGCTTAAATCCGTTTAAGTAAAATGTTATTCTCAGCAATTAATTATTTTATAGGTGTTATTTGGGAGACCATTATTCAGATCGAAACACCGCTTGAAAAATGATATCTTTAGCCGTGTTTAGCGACAAGCTCTGATCAGGTACTTCACGACCTTCCTCTCTCTCGTCTCCTTCCTGTCCTCACTCCCTGTAGCCTCACAACGTACCCAATTGCGGAAGACAAAAAATGATACTATGGAATACGAAATACGAAAGATTAAATTTTGTTTACAATAGTGTTTAATACGTTTAGTATTACATGCTTGTTGCTTAAGGCGATGCACCTCGTCCTGTAACATTTGGAATCTGGCCGCAAACAATAACACTCCTTATGTAGACGGCGATAAGGTTTAAATTTCTTTTAACACAAGCTGCCGGTTTTGAGTTTTTCAAGAAAAAAACATCGCCAAAAAGTGTTTTTTATTTTATTTTGTCATGTTAAGGCACAAATATTCAAATGTTTTACGAAAATTTATAAATAACTTAATTTGTCACTTTATACAATACCATTACCGAAAAGGAAATATAATAGGCCTGTAAACTTTAAAGCAGTTTTTACCGACCTGATACTGATAAAAAATTCTCTGTATTTTTTCAATGGTAAGGTTGTGTTCTACTCTCAAGAAGCTTATAAATTCTGTGGTCTAGAAGTGGGAACTTTAGATCACATATTTTTTGGTTGTCCCTCTCTAAACAAATATCCTCTTTTATATCAAGCCTTATCTAAAATTGCCTCCCTTCCATTCAACATCTTATCTCTTCTAAGTCTGAAATCGACTCCAATCTTCCATGTAATTTTGAAATTCGCCAATTTAAACACAATTATTTTATAATTTTATCTTCCCACTCTCTGTAATATGATGGCCTAGAACACACTTAAAGGGTGAAAGCCAGAAATATTCGAAAAAAAGCACCTTAAGTATTTCTAAGCGCTCGAATTTTCAAACCAAAAACACATGATTTGCATTACTTCATACTGCTTCGCTTTAACGGTCTGTTTTGATAGCATTATCGTGCTAGTAATATACATTCTCTTAATACAAATATTTGCAGGTATTGAGAAATTTACGATCTTGACTCATGTTATATTGTGCGCCGTCGACCACCGTAGGTGAATTGAATTTATTATTTCTTCGTAATAATTTTGAACCACGTTCGTAAACATTTGATCTGGCGTGTGTTTACATTCGTTCTTAACACTTCAGCACTGCATAATATGTATATTTCTGACCGTCTGCGTCTCAATAAATTCTCGTATCCGGCTCATTGTTGAAAAGGTAAAAATAACATGGAAGCTAATAATGTTATTTGTTTGAACTTAAATAAAAGAAAAATTCTCGAGATTTATCCAAACCATGGCACATAATGTGCAAACTATAATAATTACAGCTTTTAACTAGACCGTTTTGCATTTCGTCTGTAAAATTGTTTATATGTTCCGTTTTAAGATGGTGGCCGTTTTAATGGTTTAGTAAACACGAAGAAACAGATCGATTAAAATTCAAAAAAATACTTGTTATAAACCGGTCTACATATCTAAATCACATCTTAATCTTGACAGCTTACATTTGTCAGCTTTGCATTCTTTCCTTACAACTTATCTGAATTGGTAATACATGCATCTTTTCCATTTGAATTCTATAGCCAGTCCCGTCTAACCCAACCCAATACAAAATTTCTTAAGATCACGCAATTTTTCACACATTTTGTACCATTCATTTAGCTCACCCCCTATTCGTGTCAAATATACTTAGCGTTCGCATTCAGTGTAGTTAATCCCTTTCACAGCAGAACGGGGCGGGTTAGGTCCTTTTCAAAAGAACACACTTTTTCTACATTTCATCCCTCTTGCAAAAGACAGAAGTCGGCAACCATTTTTTAAATAAGTATCCATAAATTTTCACAAATACTTTAAATATACAAATTTCGTATCACGGCCTAGCACAATTATTAAAAATGATATTTCTTCATTTCGACGTTATGTTGGTGCGTGATTTATACATTACAAAATACATTTTTTCTCTCTATCCATGGCATGAAAAGAGCGTAAGGATAATTTATTATATGACGTGAATGTGAATGAAGAAGTTAAACCAATCAATCAAATACTTGAGTCGAGTCATGTAAACAGTCAGAATGACAGAAAAGTATGTATGAATGATACGATGTATAAAAGTGAATGAAGCAGTATTTCAATTTAGAACCACATGCAAAATTTTCAATAAATTGATTATAATCTACAATTGTACAATAATAACGGGAGGATTTCATATTTAGGAAATTAAGTAGGTACCTACTCCGTGATGTGAGATTATTACACGAAATGCTATTACTTTGTGTACATTTCTTAAATTCCACTCCGTTCATAACAAAATGTAAACTGGTTTCGTGTTATCTAGACATTTTATAATATTATGTTCCGTCGTAGTAGTCCGAGAGACAGACCATACGTACGTTATTGACGATCGTCCTCGTTCTTCTAACACATCTTCTAGTATGAAAACGAAAAAGACAGAAGATACTAGAATCATGACGTCACGTAGGTCCTATCTCTGGGACAACATAGTTGTATCTGCCTTGACTCACGTTTGTGACTGCCCAAACGCGAGTCAATTTCGCATTTTTATGGAATGCACGTGTTCCATTTTTCAAAATAACTCGTGAAAACTGAAAAAAATTTGGCCCTGTTGGTTGCGCACCACTATATCATGAAGTGTACAAATCTATACAAAACTACATTGCATGTTCTTATTTTGATCCGTTTAAAGGTGTTTATTGCATTTGTGGGCTTGTGCGCGCCGTAAACAGGCGTTATGTTGGGATGCGAAGGCGTTACTCTCGCGGGTTATCCTTTGTAGCGATGCTGGATATTATGATTTACTTTATCGTTTGAAAAATGACGCCATCTCATTTTTATCTGGCGTCATGTTGCGGATGCTGCACTTTATGGTGGAATTTGTTGTGCCATTCTCTTCAGTTTAATATATTATTCATAACACATTAAACATTCAGTACTAAAAGTGTGGTGAAAATATTATTCAATTGATAAACGACCGTCTATGTGAAACATTACTAATATAGAATAGTTAATATAAAGATTTATACTAGCTGTACCCCACCACGAATTGCTAGAGCTCAGTGTTTCTGTACAGTAAGAGAAACAATAACGCGTGTTGCTTTTACGTCCAACAGATGGCACTTTTTTAATGCATTTTTTTCCTATCATATTGCCAAAATTTCAAAGCAATCGTTGAAGATCTTTCGGTGATTTAACATTTTTAACAAACATTTACTTTTTTTATTTATATAGATTTGTACAAAGAAAATTGTCTGTAGCGGCTGGCGGGCGGGCGGCACTCTTTTGATTTTTATTTAAATCTACAGTTTGTTTTCCGAGATTCAACAAATTTTTCACACTCGACATTCAAAACAAGATGAAGGTCACTGTCTAACTGTGATTTCGAAAAACTTCAGCTAGTTACTTTACAGAGTAGAGAAAAAAGGCAAAAGTAACAAATACAAAAATAATATATAATCAAATATGCTTATTCTAATGAAATGTCATAGGATATGTATATCGCTTTTATTTATTTTTACTTATTTTTGGAAATCCCCATAAGTAGCTAAAGATGTTCTTTTTGAATTCAACAGCTACCTAGTTTATTACCTAGTACCTTTATTTAAAAGCCATACAAATCTGCTACCTACCTGCATTAAAAAAGTACATATAATGATAAGTAATCCTTTTCTGGCTAATGTATTTTTAAGACTACTATAATTTTATTTTATTTTTAAGAACCGTATGCTGACAAAATACACACTCGATGTTTACAATGTTTTATGAAAAAACTAATTAATTGTAAATTTCTGCTTCCTTTTCGACTCATTACTAAATTACTGTAAATTAAAATTAAAGGTTTTGTATCGATCTACGTAGCGTAATGTTCTACGCATTTAACCTTGAGTGGAAAGGCTACTGGTTTTTTATCGTAGTGTAAAACTTTGATTAAAATATTATTCATACGATGACGCTATAGATTGTGTCACTGTAATTGGGGCAGATAAATGCGTTCTATCCTCTCTCTGTTCTAGGGAGACTTAGACCCAGCCAATACAAAAAGTAATCGTAAGATTTCGGCACTTACAGGTTTGATGATTCTCTTGTCCAGCGGGGCCCGCATCGGAATTTACCAATTTGTCGTAATGGAATGCTTTTCACGGCAGTATCTCTAATTACGTGTAGAAGCGGCGGAAGTTGATCGAAGACTCATTTAAAACACCGATTACGATGACATTTCATCACTACACAAACGGCCGACATTACTCGCGATGATTACTATGTTGTACTGCGGTTTTAATTTAGGTAAATATCTCTCAGATGTTGAACAGATGAAGGTTGATCGCTTTATTAACGCTAGCTGTGTTCGGTTGCACCGTGTTTTGTGCTAATCACCACATTATTGAGCGAATACTTCTTAATACAAGCATAGGTATGTTCAATGGTATTAGGAACTAACACGAAAAATTCTGCCTCAACACAGGCTAGCCTAGTGAGGCGGTATTTGAGAAACCACAACTGTACTTTTATTTTCTTTTTACCTTCACAATATTATGTTTGTATTAATAGTTCTTCATTTTTGTTAATTTTATAACCTTAAATATAAAAGTTACAAATCAATGTACACCATAATATGTATGTATAGTTGTAATGTGTAAATTTTCCTAAATAAAGATATTATTATATATTAATCAAACATGGACACATATGGTGTGTCTAGGCTTTATGGTTGGTCGGGCCGAGTCAAGCTAATAATGTGATTCAGCCAAAAATGACAATCGTCGTAACGGAATATTATTGTTCTATCAAATCCGTAAAATTTTGCCTGTTGCGATTTTATATTTTCGTCAGCTACGTTAACGAACTAGGCGATAAGAATCATAGATCAAGAAATAAATAATGTATCCAACGTTTGAAAAAAAAATCAAAATTATTCGTTCGTTTATTCTACAGGGTTTTCCAATAAGAGGTGTTATTTTGAATAGCCCGCTATTTCTGTAGATGTTACTTTTGATGCTGTCATTTTTCGACATTTGACAAGTAGAAACTACGTTATTAATAAAAATGGAACGATACACGCTTCAACAACGCATTGAAATTATTAAAATTCACTTGAGTGAATCAAATGCAAATCATCTTGAGTGATGAGGCCCATTTCCACATCGGTGGCTTCGTCAACAAGCAAAATTGTCGCATCTGGGGCTCGTAAAACCCAAGAGTTATTGTTGAAAAGCCTCTCTATCCTCAACGTGTGACTGTTTGGTGCGGTTTATGGTCCAGCGGAGTCATTGGACCTTACTTTTTTGAAAATGAGGCTGGAGCAACAGATTGCGCTATCGAGAGATTTTTAATGATTTTTTATGGCCGGAATTAGATGGTATTGATCTGGATAACGTTTACTTTCAACAAGACGGCGCTACGTGCCACACAAGCAACGAAACCATTGATCTTTTTCGATTGAATATCAAAATGACACCTATTATTGGAAAACCCTGTATTACAATAAATTTGCTAGCACTAGCACATATATTTTAACGTCAAATCGGTTACCTATTTTAAGGATTTAATTTATATTTTTGTGCGGTGATAATAGAATTGAATCACTCTCGTGTAAGATAAAAAGTAGAAAAAAACACAACGATTCGGCATCCGGTCTTGTCACTCACTGTCCGTCATGTGTCTGACAAACACTTTTCCCAGCCTAAAGCTCTTTGAAACTTTCAACACTAACACAAGCTTTTTTTTAAATATACGAAAACAAATTAAGTACTAGGTACCCAGTGTACCACGTGAATAAGGAATTCTCTCACGAAATGAATGTGTCACTGAACCGAGAGTGATCTTATCGTTCTGAATATCTCTTCCAATAATACAGTACGTAAGCATCTACTAGTATCTTGATTTTGTTAAAAAATATCAGTTGTTCTGTGAACAGCAGACCTCGCGTCCAAAATAATATAATCCTAATTTTCTCTTTTTTTAATAAATGAAAATATAAAATTTCCTCTGAAATCATAATGACAATATTAATATATTTAACAACACTTGGGGAATATTTAACCCGGACATAAAATCTAAAAACTATTGAATAGCTTGTATAACGCGATTTTTGTGAAAAATCACCTTTAGGGCCCTGTAAGTTGGTACTTAAATACCTTCCTACTTAATTATAAAAGCAATATTTTTTTTTTTATTTCAAATAGGGAATTATATAATTTGTCCAAAGATACGTCACTATCTTAATGACAATTCTTTTTATAAACCGTTTTAGGCAGTTAGGTACCATAATATTGAAAAAAGTACAAATAAACACGACGATTTTAATTTTGAAAAAATAATCTTTAATGAATCAAAGTCAAAGTTATCCATCTAGTCGTATTGTGAGGCTTGCTTGAATGATAAAGTGGATGCAGTAGATTTTCTGAAACGGAAACGGAACACACAAACAAATTTACAAACAGACGAAATGCAAAAAGCTCGAATTAAAACAGGACCTCGCTACGCTCATTCACTAACATCCGCATATTTCGTGAGAAATAAGAACACAATCCGTACCATCATCATTTACAATATTAGGTAGGTTCCTAGCAAAATTTCCATATCACCGTCATTCTCGTTACCTACTAATAAGTATCCTTTCCATAATTGATGCTTTGTTGGCATTTTGTTATTGATTTATTTTAGTCACCAAGTCATAATCATTCATAAAACATGTATGTAGATGCCTACCGTCAGCTCATGCATAGCTTTTAGTCACTGAGAGAAAAATTCCTAGACGCACCAATCTGTAAAAAAAACAATTGATGTTGCCAATTTACTTAAAACATTTCTACTCCTAGGCCCCTAACAAGCCAAAAAATTGATTTTGACCTAATAATTTTAATTTAACCTACCTCTGACTCACGGACACGACCATGACACACTTTCATCAGTTTATCTCTAACTTATTTCTGTGGTGTTTGCAGATAGTATCGTTTAGTCGCTCTTTATTCCCCATGACTAAGCATCCTCTTCAAGTCCCAAGATACTCCAGCCTACTTCAACACATTATACCCTCCGAGCCACGATAGGGCGGGGTGCTCTTAAATTGAGCAATATTTTATTAAATTAGCATTTTTAAGCTATTGAAAAAGACAAACACAGAAACGGTACTCCAAATAAGGGATGTTTATGTTTTTCACATCGAAATCTTTCCGTAAATCGATTGTTTCTAAATAAAATATCAATAAATTTTTATGTGCATTTGACTAAGTACGTGAAATTGTGCACGACTTTTATTTCCTTTGGGGGCTAAATGAGTAAGTACCGCTATATTTTTTTCACCTCTTAAATAATTGCAAAAGTACTATGTGGCACATTTGTTAAATTTTATAACAATGAAACACTTAGTTTTAACCACTGTTTTAATGATGCAAATGAACATGTTGTAAAACTAGTGGTTCGTTAATCAAGATTCAAAATATACTAAAATTTAAAATGACACAAGTGTAGACTTAAATAAATTAGACCTGTAAACATTAGTAGTAGGAGAGGATAACGGAGAGAAATTTTGATTCTTTTCATTAAAAGTATTGTTTTTTATGTGAGTATTGCACAAGAGTCCCAACTTCTCCCAACCATCTGCAGACAGTGATGACATCTGTAATTGGGGTGTGTTTTAAGGCTGAAGGAAGTGTGTTATTCATAAAAAGTTGATAAAGTGAAATTAATTAAACGTTTTTAGGATTAAACAAGTTCACAGATTTTTGGGTATAAAAAGTACTTTTTTAATTTAATATTACATTTAAACATAATATTATCTCTCAGTTCACTAACGTCTTCACTTAAAATATCCTTGCATTTTATATTTTGAAACAAGCTCACCTATTCAATAATTTTAGGATAAAACTTTTTACATTATAACGTCAAATATTAACGATATATCTTATATTTACATTGAGCTCAATATTCGTAACAAAGCGATAAATTTTTTTGACTTCAGCTTCAAAAGTAGTGCTTTCCAAACCTATTACTGTAATAATATATGGCGGAACATTTGATCAGTATCATCCTTGTTTGAGATTCCTTCAAAGCTGCATCATCTGTTGCATAACGTTGTGTGATATTATGACTTCTTTACATCTGAATAGCCAGGCACTTTCCAAACTCCTCTATTCTCTTCCACTTCCCACTTCAACTGCAATCTATTAAAATCTTTAATGAAACTCGTGTGGCGTGCTAAAAAACTGAATGTAGAAATAATAACTTTTTAATCAAAACCATCTGATCTCATTCTAATCAGTGTAAAGTTTAGCTTGTAATCGCGCCCGTGATATTTCTCATTACCGCCCCCGCCCAAGCGCCCGCCGCCGCCATGGTGATGTTTAATGTTGATGATATTCTATGTCGGCGGTATCCTATGTGATATTATCAAACTTAACCTTTGTGCCTGCGATACCTGGTCGCAAGAGCGCGATAAAATGAATCTCTGAGGAGCTATTGAGGTCTAGATGATCTAGGCACCTCTCACAGGTAAAATTATTATTATATGTATTCCCTTGTAATTTCAAACGTGTGGTAAAAACAGTAAATGATTTCATTAAATTGATAGCCTGGTGATAAACATACCAAAGTTATGATGCTGAAAAAGTTTTTTTGAAATTATATAAAATTATGAGCGTTTACTCTTTAATTGCTATAAACCAGAAGGATAAGCTTATGTTGAGAATCATATTGCAATTATTATTTTTTTATTATTAATTTTCCATTTCGTTTTAGAGAAAGTGAAACAAAATTAGTAATGGATACTCGTATCCTGATAAAGTATCGCAATTTCACCATGTTTAGTAACAAGATCTGCCAAGGTCAGTTATCTATGTGAGGATATTGTGTCAGCGCTTCATTAGCAGCAGACACATACCAGGACGGATGATGAACCTCATGCTGGCACTGTTTGTGGACTCTCTCGGTGCAGCAGCTGGTCCAGTTTTTTCACCACCTAGGATTCTTGCTGCAGAATCTCTATATTCTATCTTCACGTCACCTGTTCCTGTTCTTCATTTTACTTCACTTCATTTTTGTAATATTTATATTTTTTGTAATACCTGCATCAACTGTAAAGCGCCCCTGAGGTGATATCTCACAAATGCGGCGCTATACAAATTGTCCAATATTATTATTATTATAACAATAAAATAAAATGTGTCTATTGACTAATAAATAACACGTTTCCCCGAAGCTTTATTTCGAATATATTTATTTGTATTTTTGAATTTGGAACGTAGACTTCGAACAAACATTCAAACTTATTTTCTTTGCCTTTTATTCATAAATCTAAATATTTACGTCAATAGAATAGTTTTTTTTCACCTATTTTTGTTCCGGGTATTCAGTCTGAATTTTAATGCTCGATATTTTTACATTTGAAATAAAAATGTCTTTTGATGTATTATTTTCCGTTCACCTCTTTTCTTCTCATTTTGAACCTCCGTTCACATTTTTTGTTCCCTTGTGTTCTACAAACAATAAAATTCTCGCGATAAATTCGAGGAAACTCAACTTCAACAATTGATTGAAAATTGTTATTCTAGCCTTGGAAAAATGGCATTTATGAAAAGCAACTAAAGCTAAGTAGCACTTTTTTTAAGCCGAATTACACCTGACGCGTGCTCGGCCGAGTCGTTCACTTTGTTACTCGGCCGAGCGACTTATTGGAGAGTAGAGATGTATCACATGTAGAAGAGACAGTGGGCGAGTCGGTTAAATGTTTCATATTTAATTTTATTTCTTTCACTCACTGACTAAGCTCGTCAAACTGATCAAGTGAAGAGCTAGTTGACTATGCAGCTGGAGTGGGTACTTACTCGACCAAGTCATTGGGCTTGCTTCTATGCAGTGTATCACATGAATCACTCGCACGCTATCGTACCGAGTACTGACTGTACTGACCACATCAGTCGAGTACTTGGCCGAATGCGCTGTCTCGGCCGAGAACTCGGCAGGTGTAATTCGGGCATAAACACGACATGTGCATGATCACTGACAATGAAATGGAAGGCAGAAGAAATGGATCAAGAGCGTGGATAAGGCGGACCGATCAAGTAGCTGACGAGTTCTGATCGAGTAGGCATGATGATCAATAATTAAGTGTGAGGCAAAAAAATTGGGTAAGATCGCCGATTTGTTGGACTGATCAAGTAACTGTCTCAGCTTACTAACACGACATGTGAATGGCACTGAAGCAAAAGAAATTGAGGAAGATCGCATATATATACAGGGTTTTCCAATAAGAGGTGTTATTTTGATATTCAATCGTAAAAGATCAATGGTTTCGTTGCTTGTGTGCCACGTAGCGCCGTCTTGTTGAAAGTAAACGCTGTCCAGATCAATACCATCCAATTCCGGCCATAAAAAATCATTAATCATCTCTCGATAGCGCAATCCATTCACCGTAACTGTTGCTCCAGCCTCATTTTCGAAAAAGTAAGGTCCAATGACTCCGCCGGACCAAAAACCGCACCAAACAGTCACACGTTGAGGATAGAGAGGCTTTTCAATAATAACTCTTGGGTTTTCCGAGCCCCAGATGCGACAATTTTGCTCGTTGACGAAGCCACCGAGGTGGAAATGGGCCTCTTCACTAAAGATGATTTGCATTTGATTCACTCAAGTGAATTTTAATAATTTCAATGCGTTGTTGAAGCGTGTATCGTTCCATTTTTAATAATGGCGTAGTTTCTACTTGTCAAATGTCAAAAAATGACAGCTACAAAAGTGACATCTACCGAAATAGCGAGCTATTTAAAATAACATCTCTTACTGGAAAACCCTGTATATGTTGGACTGATCACGTTATCAAATGCGCCCGGGTCAGTGGCTCTCCATGTAGCGCAGAACCGTGAAAAGTGTAGGAGCCTGGCTCATCACGGAAAAACACAGTATGATTCTTCACATTATTTGGAGTAAAAAATGTACATGAAGTTTTTGTCTGCGTTGACATTTTTTCTTACAATTTTTTAATAAATATTTTTGTCACATGTCGTCACTGGGCACTTAGTTGAGTAACTGCCCTCCACCCCGACCTCATTTATTCAATACCTTCTGATTTAAAAACAATGTTTTTAGGAAGGAAAAAAGCCACCGTAGACCGTGTATCCGAATATCGTTATACATATCTGGTTAATTTATATTATAATTTGAATCATTTTCACAAATATTATGATGAATGATTCGTAGTCACGCTAGTGACAAAGACAAGTTCTGATTTGATTTATTAACGAACTTTTAGATCAGTTGAACATTGAACTTTTTGCACAGTTTAATTTTGGGTAAATTAATGCTATTTTCTCTCTAACCATTAATAACAATGAAACAACTTTTCTGCCCTTTTATGCTGGAAATTTCATTGTACTCTTTAAATCCAAGAATGTGTTTTTTTCTGTTCTTTTATTATAACTAGTTGCGCTGGGTTGCCCGGGCTTCACACAGGGTGCTTCAAAACCTTCTTCTTGTTATGAAGGTCAAGTGTGCTAAATTTCATCAATCTCGGAATAAAACTATAGATTTGCATAAAATTCAAATCCACGACTCTCGCCCGCCCCCTTACAGACCTACTCCTTTAAATAAATAGATATTTATTAAAAAACTGTGTAAAAATTCACAAAAGTCTGCGCAGCCAAAATTAATAGCAAAAGTCTTTATGGGACGTTGTTAAATAATGAAAAGCCAGCGCAAGCTGCATTATTTGGCTCTTGTTCGCGGGCACCTGTGAATTAACTTCCTGTTTGTACTTTCGCACGTTAACGTTTATCCTTTTGACAGTGAATAAATTGCGCAACACCACCCTTCGTTCTTGCGTTTTAACACCGTTCATTCCACCTTTTCTTGACATTTCACTTAATCTCCCCCAGCACCTTCCCTTCTCTGTGCCACTTTTAAACTCGACCCCTTAAAATTAAACGTACACCTAGTGCCGTTTAATGTTTGGTCATTTTGTGTCAACTGCGCGCTTTTCCCGTTTTCATTTCCACTTTATCAACTGCCGGGAGGAAAGTGTGGGCGATTGTTGTAAGTTATCGCTTTTCAAGGAGGGGTTGTTAAAAACACTGCAAAAATATACAATAATGCATATCTTCAACTCACGTTTTGTCTACTTGGGCGTGAGGAGAAAAAAAACTCTCGGATTATCTAAATGATAAAGTAAAGTTTTTCGTATTCCATGCAAAATGAAAGCAATAACTTGCACAAATGAAATAATGAGATTTTGATATCATAGATTCACGTGATGGTACCGGTTTTATTTGCACCTAGTGTCGTTTTTCGACTCGTTTTTTGTAAGTCGGCTCTTATGTGGAAAGAGCTACCGGCACCTTTCTTTACTCCTTCCTTAAATCGAGTCATATTCAAAGGCATTAGGCATATTCAAGACATCAACAAACACCTTCCGTCAATCCCTTCCTTGGACCGTCTCACAAGGTTGCCCAGGCCATATTATCCCTGACTGTGGATGTTTTTTCAGGTCTCTCATAAAAAAATACGCATTAAAAACAATCTTCGAGCAATCTCTCTATAGACGTACACACTGACCTACACAATTGGCGACTGTGTCACTTTCAACCTTCCAAACTTTCAATAATTCGAATTTCTTCAGATTTGGATTAAAAAACCTGCCATAAAGTTAGAAATCAATCGAAAATAAAGCACCATGTTTGTTAGGATTCGTAAGAACGCTAGGATATTATGCATCTACCCAGTATCGATTTAGAAAATAGTTGTAAGACTTTTCTCTAGCTTCCAATAAAATTCAAAGTTCTTCGATGCGGCAATCAATACAGACTACTGAGACCTGTTTGTAATTCGGCTAAATGATCTTACAAATAGTTCTACATCCGCCCCGAGGGAAGAATGGCCGTGTCGGAATTCCGCTCTAATTCCCCGCACTGTTTCCGCGCGCTGTCACCTAATTTATTCGATATCCTCTCAGATAGGGGTAGAATCGGTTTGTTTGGCACCAACCTGGTGGCCCGATTCTGTTGCGATTTCGAAGAGCAGGTTAAATTGTAATACATTTAAAACAGACTCAGCGATATCTGATTCGCATCTATGCATTAAGCTGGATGGTTTTCCTCTGTAATTTATTGAACAGTAGTACTTTTGTGGTCGTCAGAGATTTTCATAAAATGATGATTAATGACGGGTTGTTTCAGAGAATTTGAACTCTTCAAATTTTAAAGATCAATTTCAAGTTCTGTGAACGTTGTTTTCAGGTTCTGCTATTATTTCAGTTCTTTCAAGTAACTGTCCTTTAATAACTTGTATAGGACTAGGATGTTATAGGACTTTAACGGAACCTGAAAATGATCGTTGAAATTCGTCGAATTGTTCAAACTTTATAAAACAACCCATGCTTAGTCAAAAATAAAGTGGAGTATCAGAAATAGTGTCAAAATTTATAATTGACTCATCATCGGTTTGAAAGAGCAATATCCTCCAATGGTGAGCTCTGTCGTAACAGCAGTCAATGCCACTAATATAATTTTTATAAGCTCGCAACCATATTTCCCCCATGAGCTATGGAGCTCATTCGAGTTCACTCATCACTTTCCTGGACCCTTTTAAGGACCAGTGGGGTGATTATGTATCTTTTGCATTAGCTTACGCGGGTTAAATCGGCGTTAAATGAGTCGCTGGAAACGTACAAACCAGACTCATATATATTGGCGATAAATGAGTCGCGAGATCTAACGCAAAAGTTGCAGATCACCCCCCATACGAGTCCTTCTATTGATTTTAGTCAAAAAATTTCAAATCGTTAACGTCAAGGGATTTTTTAAAGCTACTAATACATGTTTCTAAATGCCGCCATCAGTTTTGAAGCTTTGAAATATCTATCCACATCATTCTCAAAAGATAAGATAAGACGCTGTAATTACCTTACCTTCTTTTTTAATCCAGGTTTTGGGCGAAGCCTTTTATTTTTTAATGTGAATATGTTATGATGCAGGGCTAGACTCCTTTTGTTTTAATATTTTATTCATTAATTTATTCTGCATCATCACATTTATCCTCGCCGATTCTCTAACCTAGTTAGGAACTGGGCGATTGTCGCTGGTATTGGTTTTGGTAAAATTTCGAATCATAATTTAAAATTTAAAATCTGTACCGGGCGAAAACAGAAAAAAAACGAAAACACTTCCTTGCCTGCGGAGAAACCAGGGAGTGGGCCTGATAAAAAAAAAAAAAAAAAAAAAAAAAACACTTCCTCGTCTGCCGAGAGATCAGGCCCACTCCCTGGTTTCTCCGCAGGCAAGGAAGTGTTTTCGTTTTTTTTCTGTTTCCGCCCGGTACAGATTTTAAATTTTAAATTATGATTCGAAATTTTACCAAAACCAATACCAGCGACAATCGCCCAGTTCCTAACTAGGTTAGAGAATCGGCGAGGATAAATGTGATGATGCAGAATAAATTAATGAATAAAATATTAAAACAAAAGGAGTCTAGCCCTGCATCATAACAAATACCTCACAAGAGTACCAACTGCTTCTAATATTTTTGAGCCAGTCAGACTATGGCATCTCCAATAGGGGTATGTTGTGAGGCTGAAGATAGTGAAGAGGTGAAGGAGATGGGGGAGAGGAAGGTGGAGAAGTACCTGGCTATTCAGATCTGGTCACCAAAGACGGCTAAAGCCATTTCAAGTAACGCTTCATTTCTGAATGGTGGTCTTACACCAGGGCGATATTGAAAGTATCTTCCACTCTGGAACGTGCCCCAAATATACCTTATGTTATTTTAAATTAATAAATTGCGAAATAACCCAAATTAATTAAATAAAATTTAATTGTACACCCGCGACCTCCGTCGGAATCGAAGCCTTGCATGTAAGTAAATTCTAATACGATTGTCACAGCTTTTGCTACGATCTTTGCTTTTAAATTTGCTCGGAGAATATTTTTTGTGAATCGCCGCCCTATTTGGAACGCAAAGCCAACATTTTTATTTCTTCACCCGGTTGCGATTTTCTTGCCGCCCTTGTGCTTAACGTCATAGAGAAGGTATTAAGTATATTTTATGCCTAAGCGAACAAGGCCTGTGCACACAAGCCGGATCCAGGATATTTTCTGGGCGAGGTCTTTTAATACCTAAACGTACAGCCTGTTGTAGTCTAATATAAACAACAAATGGCTGTGGTTTTCTCATTTCCCCCAGGATTAAAAAGGCTTAAGGTCATGATGTTGTGTTGTGTTTTTTTGTCGTACTTTGAGACTACAACATCAGTGGATATCTACTGTTACATTAGAATCAGCCGAAATAAAATGATACACTTATTTTGTGGAACTGCAATATAATAGTGTTCTTTGATCCAGTGTTTCAGCCAAGATTTTAAATTTGTTTTAATTTTTACAGTTTTGCGGTTTTTTGAAAAATTAAATATATAATCAGTCTAATTATTCGATAGTTCAGAAAATATTGTAAAGATATACTGTTCATATTGGAAAGAAAGTTTCGAACTCAAAATAGTTTTGTTAACGTAAAAATTCCTGACAGAAAAGTTGCGCAATCACATTGAAAAGCAGAAACACATTTAGTGCTATGTGGTTAAGAGTTTGGCTGTTCGTGACTTTTGAGTGTGAAAGGGTGTTAAGTTGACAAATTCGATATTTTTGGTTTTGTTTTATCCGAAAATGATTTTTTTTTTGGAAAATTCGGTTTTTTGTATAAAGATTTTCACGGATTTCCTGAAAGAAAATTCGAAGAAACTGAAATATCCTGAAAGTCTTCATACAAAAAACCGAATTTAAAAGAAAAAAACAATATCATTTTCGAAAACAACAACATCAATAAAGCCATTTTTTGTAATATTAGCACTCTACTACACCCAAAAATCACGAGCCGCCACTGATTTTGACATATATAATAATACAATAACCTGTATGGAGACAGGCTAGTCTATAATTATTTTATTTTAACAATTGGACAAATAGGTACATATAATGATAATTTCGAAAGGCACAGGTTACAATAATGGGATTAGAAAACATTTAATTTAGATTTTTATTTGGGTGAGATTAATTATTGGACGACTTTTGTTGATGATCCAGTGTTTGGCCAAGATTTTAAATTTGTTAAGATTTTTTAATAATAACCCGAGTGCCCACTCATACTTCATAGATATCTACCTACATACGTGTAAAAGAAAACATTCAACATTTTTATTTTCTTTGAAACCTGCTCTTCTCTAAAAATATCCAAAAATAAACATAATCAAAGTGTTTTCTTTGCTTTTCGATTTTCAACCCACGCATTTTATTTCAGAGGTAGATTCATTTTCATTCAATTTAAATATTACCGTAGGTAGATAGGTATGTTAATGTTTAAAATAGCTGAAATCAATATCAAATTAACGTCAATCAATATTTATTTCTGCTTTAATATTACATCTATTTATTGGCTAATTGGATTACCCATTCAAGTGTTCCTTCGGTGGATATTTGAAGAAAAATATATTGCCAGGTTACACAAATAACCTGACAATATTTGAATAATTTTTCATCTACCATTATTATAATACATCTAGGTAAAGAATATTGTACCCGTGATAAAAGGATTAAATATAATTAATTATTCGAAAGTAGAAGATACCACTCATATTTTTTTGTTTTAGAACTTATAAAACTTTTAAAGAACTAATTTGTCGGGCATTTCCTAATCTCCCAGAGTTTTCGCCTTCTTGATTTCCTTTCACCTCACAACATTCCCCAAGTAACTGGTTGATCAGTTCAGCTAAGGCGCAATATATGCCAGATTTTATATTTTCTCCTTCCTAAAACGCTACACTCCTCAATTCCCACCAACACTTAATTCTATCCACAGTATATTCAAATAAGAATCCTTACTGCCTCTTGAGAAGAGTTCATTAAAAATATATATATATTTTTTATTTTTGATTATCAATACTTGCAAGTAATTGACTTGCAAAGCGTTATAAAACTCGGAAGCTTTGGGGAATGTTAATCTTAATCAAGCAATCAAGGAATTGTTAAAGGTTAAAGTGTTCTGTGTTCACCCCTTCAGCCTTACTCGGGAATATAAAGCCTTAATCAGGGGAATTCTTTACCTCGGGTAATTGGTCCCTTACGTACCCACGTACCCCTATCCTTCCCTCCCGCTTGGGCGC
The DNA here is from genome assembly GCA_026573805.1 of Hesperophylax magnus. Lineage (NCBI taxonomy): Eukaryota > Metazoa > Arthropoda > Insecta > Trichoptera > Limnephilidae > Hesperophylax > Hesperophylax magnus. The sequence continues at coordinate 774,589 of JAIUSX010000026.1, forward strand.
AGTATCAAGTGAAATGTGGATATTCTTACCTGTTCTGGCAATATTCTCGACTATTTTCTTTTGATTAAACGTACGTTAAATCGTTAAATGTAGCACGTAAAACTACGTTGAAAAAAGTGTTCACCGGTAAAATAACTAATTTTATATTGTACGTTTGTCTAGTAGCTGCAAGACTTGTTTTAGTACATACACTTAGGCCCAGTTGTTTCGCAGAAATTAAAATGTAGTGTTGTCTTCAAATGGCCATTCAGCGTCATTTTTATTTTTGAAAGGTCCCGGTTAAACGCTGATTCTAGATGCGTTTCAGTTTTGTAATAAATCAAAATGTTATTATCTGACAAACATGATAGTTGCCCTCTTCTACTGTTCACAATTTGTTCAAAATTTAAAACTTACCGGCATTTAACGGGAATCTTTCACCTGTCAAAAAAACAAAATGGCGCTGAGTGGCAATTCGATGACTTTGTCACGCGTGAATTTCTGTGTAACAAATGGCCTTCAACAGTTTTTAAAGTGCAAGCAAATGACGCTTTGTATTATTCTTATTGAAATGTTGAAAGCTTCTTGATTTATGTTTCATTCAATGCTTCAGGTAGATTAATCATTTTAAAACGATATTGACTGTTTTTTTTTTCAATCCAGTTTGCAAATTACAACGAAACATTCCACTGGGAAATCATCCATGCCCTGTTTGTACTGATAACCAAAGCTCCCAGCGTATTTTTATAGATAAATGAAAACCTTGAGTTGTATTATATACCTTAATATTCATCACATCTGTTTTTATTATTATTTCAATCCTCTTTCTGATTAGAAAAAATATTTTAACTGGACTCTATAACTGTATATTGGGAAAAATATGTGGTTTATTCCAATTAGATTACACGATTTTTCTAAAACTTTTTCTCTCTATAACGGCTAAATTGTTTTTCTACATTTTTTCTATAAACATATTTTTAGAGTTACAATTGTGTTTCGTCACGACATTTGTCATTCTTGTAGTTACGTCACACGAGTAGTTTCGTTCGTCTTTCCACCAACCATAGAGCTAGGGCTCACTTGTGTCCGCACTTGATTCGCACAAAACGCCGTTGCACAAAAAGCAGCTAAAGGCAAGTTGAGTAATCGATCAACTTACGAGTATAGATCAAATTACTCAGGAATCACTGCGATAGGTGTTTGCCGTTTTTGCAATAATTAATGTTAATGTAATCAGTATTTTAAATGAGTCATCGATTGACTTCTGCCTTTTTAGCACGTGCAAAGAACTATCGCCGTAAATGCTGAGAAACGCCACACGTGTGTGTGTGTTTGTGTGTGTGTTTGTGTGTGTGTTTGTGTCTGTGTTTGTGTGTGTGTTTGTGTGTGTGTTTGTGTGTGTGTTTGTGTGTGTGTTTGTGTGTTTGTGTGTGTGTGTTTGTGTATGTGTCTGTGTGTTTGTTGGTGTGTGTGTGTGTGTTTGTGTGTTTGTTGGTGTGTGTGTTTGTGTGTGTGTTTGTGTGTGTGTGTGTTTGTGTGTGTATTTTTGTGAGTGTGTGTTTGAGTGTGTGTATTTTTGTGTGTGTGTGTTTGAGTGTGTGTTTGTGTGTGTGTGTTTGAGTGTGTGTTTGTGTGTGTGTTTGTGTGTGTGTTTGTGTTGTGTGTGTGTGTTTGTGTTTGTGTGTGTGTGTGTTTGTGTGTGTGTTTTTGTGTGTGTGTGTTTGAGTGTGTGTTTGAGTGTGTGTGTTTGTGTGTGTGTGTTTCTGTGTGTGTGTTTGTGTGTGTGTGTGTGTGTGTGTGTGTGCGTGCATGTGTGTTTGTGTTGGTGAGTGTATGCATTGGTTGTGTTTTAAATATATGATAGTGCGGGCCCACAATTGACATCAGACAGATAAATCGAACAAAAAAAGAGGAAGGTTGCTGTCTACATGAGATTTTGAAAATCACCTCCTTTACCCATTACTTTAAGTTCAAAATAAGGGATTTTACTGCCAACACATGATTTCTAAAAACTATGGATAAGGCCCGAACAACGCCGGAGACTTAACTAATAAGAGTAGGTAATTTTACGCTTCTACGCTCCATTCCCACCTGTTTTAACTTTCCTACTACAACTGGTATCATCGCCGTAGTCTCAATCTGTGAAAATTTAGTTGAATGTCATCTCTTTTTTTAAATTAGTACGCCTTTAACGAGTCCCAGCTCTTTTCTTGCCTTTGTTAATAGTTTATAATACCCCTTTTCTTCCCATATCTTGCCGTATTCTTGTTAAGCCATTCTTTATTTCTAGTCGGGATTAAGGTCGAGATAATACATATTTCTTAAATTTTGGTCTCGTAAGCATCCATGGCCTTTTTCCATTAATATGTCAAGAGTCTGTGCAACATACATACATTTTTACATCACCAACTCATTCGTGTCCATATCCTTACCCGGAGTCTCCTGTTTTTTATTTATTTTTTCTTATTCTTTAACAGATTATGTTACTGCGTCGTTTTCGTTTGCCAGCATGAATTTAAGATTCCTCATTCAGATGTATTTCAAAATTTCACGCATTTAAAATAATATCTAGTTTTTTTGCTGCACGTACCAGAGTGGATGATACTCTCAGTATTGCCCTGGTTTAAGACCACCATTCAGAAGTGATGTTGCTAGAAATTGCTTTCGCCGTGTTTGGTAACCAGATTTGAATAATCAGGTACTTTTTTACCTTCATCTTCCCTATTTCCTTCACTTCCCACTACCTTCAGCCTCGAAACGTACCCCAAATGGGGATGCCATAGTCTCACTGGCTCTAGAAGGTTGGTAGCAGTTGGTACTCTGGTGCGGTTTGACATTTCAAAAAATATCAACATATATATGTGTAGGAAATAAATGAGACGGAGATCTACGATCATAAATACGGAGGACATCTTTGTTTTTTGTTTTGGCAATATTGAATATTATTTGTTCTCTTGTTAAGTCTTTATGTTGGTCTTTTTTGTATTTAAACACTTTTGTTAGTTTGAATGAAGAAATTATATGTAAAAATATTTCTCCATAGGTGTATTTTTTTAAATTTTTTATTAATAATTTTTCTGGCACATACACAAGTATAATTTTACAATAAAGGAAACACTTTTTTATATAAACAGTTAAAAAGTAAAGAATAATACATTTAGCAGATTAACCAAAAAAATCCAACATAGGCATCGCCAGTTCCTAGGTATACTTGTGTTTATTAACAATTAAAATTTTACTCACATACATACATTATCTTTGTAGAATATTAGAAAATAAAATTGAAAAAATTAAAAATCAGTGTTTACTGAATTACAATTCAAAAGACATGATTGAAAAAATATTAAAAAAATTAAATTAAAAATGTTATGTTACATCAGGTCAGATGTTACAGCAGGTCGGATGTTACTGCAAGTACATGTTTGTATCAATGCTATTTATCCAAGACTCAATATGATTCATCAAACAGTTAAAAAGTAAAGTAAAACTCATTTAACAAAATAACCAAAAAAATATATATATAAATTAAAAAATATATATATTATCCTCACTCTTGCAATAAAAACCATTAGCAATAACCGACTTTAAAAGAAGTTTTAAGATATGGATTATGGACACGGGAAGGAAGAATACAGATAAAATGTTGCAACCTAACTAAGATTAACCTTATATTATGTTTTTCTTCTTTATGTTTTTCCACTAATGTTATGTTTTTTTATAATGTTATATTTTTTTCTATAATTTCACTTTATAATTTACCTCTTGTATATTTTGAACGTTTACAAAAATTACTTAAATAAACATACAATTTATAATTCATACAAATGATCATGTATAATGTGACCTTAGAACGGAGTATCCCAGAAAAGTCACATTATTTTCAATAAATGTAAAAAATAAATAAATATAAAAAACTTGTATTCCTAACTTTTAAATTTTATGCCCAAATATACATACATTAAGACTTTTATCATCAAAAACATTAACGATGCGCTATACTTTGGGTAGAGATTTGTCAAAATAATGTGTTTGGTGGTTTACAATAATTTTATCAACGTAAACTAACAATGCCTGCAACAAAATGTACATTAAAAATTTTCCACTGATTTTATAATTTTTTTTTTAAATTTCAGGTAAGCAACATTCAAATCTCCCCCAGTGCCTACTCATCATAAGGTTTTTGGGAGACCACCCTTTTCCGAATCACGAGAATCCTCAAACGTAAGTCTTTTCCTTGTCTTTGATGTAAGCCTTCTTTGAGACAGATGATTCCTATCAACCCTGCTTAGGCAGTAACTCACCGTAATTATGCGGTGTGTGTTTTTTGTAGCTTCGGAGATATTTTTTTATTTGAAAGACCCACGAAAGCCGTTAGGTCAGTCGTTATTAAATTTAATAACCAACATTCGTAAATTGATAAAATGAAAATGTGTGTGTTTGAAGATATAATTTAAAAAATGCACAACGTGATACCGGTCCTGCAATTTATACAATATTGACAAAAACGAAAAAAAGTTTTTATTGACATTATTGGCAATTAGTCGACAAGCCCCGCATTTGATACAAAAAGCTTCTATGTTTATCGTAACCTTCACCACCCTAGATAAAGTCGGCAAATAGATTTTCATCCCAGATTGGTGAAAATTTCTATAAAACGAACTCACTCGACTTTGCCTCACCTGACGCCGTTTCAAAACGACAAACAACTTGTAGGGTGATTTTTTTTCGCCATTAGTAAAATCATCGAACGTTAAGCAGCTCCGGAAAAGGAAGGTAAGCGATGATGATTACGGAGGCATATTATATGTGAGAAATCATTGCTAAAGTACGTCGTTATTTTTCTAGTGAAGTTAAAAACACGTAGTGTTGAAAAACATCTCAAGAATAACAAAATTTCATCTCGTCGGATATCACATGAAATTTTTTATTTTTACTATAGTTACCAAGTAATCGTGAAATCAAATATCGTTGAGTCATTTTCGGTACAAATAATTGACGCAGCATCTTTCATTCTAGTTTGGCCGAATTGGGTTTGTTCTGAAAATCTTTAATATTAAAACGAATGTCATCCAAGAAGCACCGATGGCTAAATATAAAAAAATACTAGCTCTACCCCACCACGCGTTGCTATGGCTCAGTCTGTCTGTGCAGATATATAACAATAGTGCGTGTTGCTTTTACGTCCAACAGATGGCGCTCTTTAAAAAACTTTTTGTTACCTGTCACAGGTGAAGTATACATAATATAAGTACATAAAACACACACGTATTCGAATGCATTGTTGTGTAAAAATTTCAAAGCAATCGGTGAAGAACTTTAAGATAATTAACGATAATTTAAGATTTTGAACAAACGAACATTTACATTTTTATTTTTATAGATAGATGAATTCGACAAATATGACGTTTAATAAATAGATCCCAATGGTCGAGTGGTTATGACGCCTGTCCCGGTAAGACATAAGATGCTGGGTTCGATTCCTAGTTGTAACCGTTAAATTTATATTTCCTTTTTCTTGTTCTACTTCATTTTTTATTTAGATTTATTAGTAAATATTATTCTACATTTAAGCTTACAAATGACTAATTAATTTTTACATATTAATATTCTATATTTTTTCTTGCTTTATGTGGCTTCTACACAACATCTTGAATTTTTCAATTGGGGCAGACTTTAGGTTTTCCGGTAGCGCGTTATAGTATTTCATCCCATTATAGAATATACTGTTCTGTGTATTGGCCTTGTCCTTTTTTGGTAGCATGATTTCATTACACTTCCTAGTTTTATGTTTGTGTATGTCCTTGTTGTATACAATTTTATTTAAAAAATATTTGGGTAGCAGGTTGTTTACTATTTTGTGTACAAATATCATCGTGTTCAAGGTCAACATCTGTTTCACCGTTAGCCAATTTAGTTCGTTTAACATTTTATTTACTTTTGAATATCTATTTCGTCTGAGTATTGTTCTCATTGCCCTATTTTGGAGAATTTGAAATTTATTTTGTTCTCGGTCGTTACACAGAAAAAGGATAGTTGAGCAGTAATTAAAATGTGGAGCAATAATGGAGTTATATATGGTGATTGCAGTTTTTTCGGACAGTTTTTGGCGAATTCTTCCCAAAAAAGATATCTTTTTTCCAATTTTCTTTTGGGTATATTCAGCATGTTTGTTTAAGTTGAGTTTGGAATCTATTATAACTCCTAAGTATTTTATATCGGTAACATTTTCAATAATTTCACCATCAATTTTGATTTTGCTTTCACTGGATGTCTTCTTATAACCAATTACCATACATTTTGTTTTTTTTTTTGTATTTGATTTAAGCTTATTTATTTTTAGCCATCTTGATACATTATCTAGTTCATTATTTAAAATATTTATTAGTTCTTCATAGTTTTCTCCAATTATATATATTAGTGTATCATCGGCAAATAGTCGTACTTTGCATTATCTGACCCTAATTTGTCGACTTCATAATAAGATAGAGTGTGCTGAAGTAGACATTTTCATCGATAATTTATATAGATTAAAAACAAAAATGTTCTGCTTTTGCTAAAAATGTATGATGTGTTCAAATATTATGTATTACTTGCGTCTCTATTTATGTCTCTTGTGTCTATTTGTGTCTCTTACTTTTTTGTACTATTTGTCATTTGTTAATTGCAATTGTTGTACCTATTTGTGTATTATCTGAGTTTTTATAACTGGATTGCTCTCACATAAGTGAGATCGTCTGTAAAAACCAAATATAAATAAAAGAAATAAAAATGTGGCCGATTTAACCCTTTAATGCCCGGGTTATATCCATGTCTCGTAGGTCAGTAAATATCCAGATAACTAGAATTTCATACGTACATAGTCTTCATATTTGTTCACTTTTATGGTTGAGGTGTTTCAAATTCTATCAAAGTCAACGATCAGCGCCATTAATTTTTGATGCTCAAATGGTCCCCGTTAAACGCCTCGAATCGTTTCAGCCTCTGATAAAGTCAGAATTTTTTTGTTCTTTTATGTCAATTTTAATTTCCGTTGGTCACAAAAGGGTTATAGTTATAATACAATATTCTTTCATAATTTGTTTAGAAGTAACTTTGTCAGGAGTTTTTCTTAACCAATTTACTTTATTTTTAGTACAAAATCGTCATCACTCGGCTTGTTTCCCCTGGTTACATTATTAATAAGCCTTCTCACGACTCATTTCGCTTTCCCACGTTATTTCTTCCTCTCGAACAGTTCCCAAGTTGCTGATGCGATCTGCCGCCGCTGAAGCCTCTCAAACAACTTCAGTTATTGTAAAAGTTATAATTTAAACTCGTTTTTATGTCTTCGTAGTTTTCTTTTACGTGTTTTGTCTACGTTAAGTAATATTTGAATGGCAATTCAGGGATCACTTTTCTCTTCAAAGAATGAACAGTCATTTTTGCTTTTATTTATATTTTCTTATGGGTTGCATGCTCAATCAAGTCTCACGCCAAACGCGGCCTCCGTGGTCGACGCGAAAAAAGGAGGCAAAACCAGAGTTGGTGGGTTCATATCCCGATGTTATTTCACAATGTACTTATTCAAAATTATGTAAAGCAATTTGTTCAAATTTCTTTAGAGTGTTAATCCCTTCAAGAGTGGAAAATACTTGCGTCACGTTCCAGAGTGGAACGCCCTGGTGTAAGATCATTATTGCCCTGGTGTAAGATCATCATTCAGAATATAAACACACGCATACACGCTCTTTCATTTGCACTCGGGTGTTGCAAAAACTTTGATGAATTTTGACATATTATATTTGATAAACCGCCGTTGCTGATTCATTATTGGTAGGCCTACATCTGAATCATAGTTTGATTATTATTCAGGCCCTATCGCAATCATTCTCAATACCATCCAATCATCATCTGTTTAATCTCCCGGCCAATCAATGGTCATGTCGGTGAGAGATCAATCCTATGTTGCATCAGATCACGTCGAATATCGACGGTATTTGTAATTTGGTATCAGAGAGTTTGTATTATCGGATATTTATCCCTTTTACACAAATATGCATCTGTTTTATTTTACACTGGATTTGAATTTATCCTTGTCTTTCCTCCATAATTTCTGATTTCTTCATTGCATTATCAACTAGTGCTACTGCACTCAGGTTTTCCACACTTTTGAAATAAGAATTAAAGCTCTATAGTTCTTATTATTATCGAGCACAAATTAACTTTTATTATTACTGAGCAAACAGATTCTTGTCATGTTTATAGCCTTTACACAATTATGGTTAGTATTTTTAATAATTTTTTGTGTTCTCTTGGCGTGTGAAACACAGATTTCTACCTTCAATTACGAAAGCTAGAAACAAATCATTGAGATAAACAATATGACGACCTATTTTTCCATCGTACATCAATGAAGTTATTTCGCGCTGTAACTGCACCATTGTAATGGAACCTTCACGGCTCGATGCACAAATGCACAAGCAGCTCTATCTGGTCGGTGGTGCAAAATATCTCAACATTTTTCCTCTCTCCCCCCTCTTTTAATAATAAAAAAGCATAATCATTGTTTGAAATGTACAATATGTACAAATGTACATTACAAAGTCTAAGGTAATTTAAAAGTTTTTAATGTCAGCTACAGACGAAGTTCGATTCTCTTTTCGGTAAACATTAAATATCTCGTTACATATCCAACTTAGTACTAAATTTAATTTAAATACAAAAGTAATGGGCACTTTACTGAGGCTGTAATGCTTGAACCTCTGTCACATTTGATTGACATGGTCACAAATTTGCAATATGTCCCTTTTCAAATTGTTAACATTTGTAACATCATATTACCGCCGATAAAAAATATTAAACACTAACACGGGCCGAGTTTCGATGATCATTTGAATAGCAAAACTACCGATTATTTTGTAATGTTAAATGTAACAGAAATTCAAATATCTCAAGGAATTTGAATCGATTTTCAAAAAAAATTTGATTTTCACTGCCAAAAGTATAACAGTGATTTATTATTGGGGTAATTGCCATATTGCGCTACCGAATTTTATAGAAATGGGTCATTACTTTGGATTTGTTCCTGAAGTCCTGGGAAGACCCAAAACACATAGAGCACGCTTAATTACGGATGTAATTAAAATTCATAAAAATCCCATTAATAAGAATAAAGACGACAGGGCTAAGCTCAATAGTGCTTGGTATCCGATAATTGACGGCTACACCAAAACAAAACGCTGAAAACCACAGTAAATTATAATGTATTACCAGCTCTTAGAGGATTGGAGTAGGCAACTTGGTGTCACATATACATACATAATCAAGCACTTCACCACAATCTTTTCACATCTGCCCTGATGATGGACACTTTAATGCTGTCCGAAACGTTGGCTAAAGAAGGATGTAGCGCAACACAGCATAATATCCCAAAAATAAATCAGTCTAAATGTCATAATATTTTTTTGTAGGCCTGCCCTCCAAAATTTACTGTTACTTCCCATAAAAATGCTTTAACCCGGTGCCACGTTTGAGAAGCGCTGCATTTCGTTGGTATCTGAACTACCTAGTGCACACTGCAGCCAGGTAATCTGTGCATATACATGACGTGGGATGACACTGTTCACCGATGGCATACTAAATACTTCCTAGCATATCTGAATGTCAAGTATTGTTGACAAAGGGAATTAATCAAATAAGTCCTCAGTCCTCGTGCGTCTGTGCATTTGCTATCACGGTGGTATTGTTATCATTGCATTTGTTTGATTTTGGCTCTGTATGAATATTAAACACAGACTGGTTGTTTCGCAGAATTTTAATAATTTATCAAAGTTCTGTGATGGTTATATTCAAGTTCTGTTATTATATCATTATAGGTCAGTTGTTTCACAAAACTGAAATGATGAATGAACTTGAATAAAACCTTTACACAGCTTGAATATCAACTTTGAAATTTGAAGAATTGTTCAAATTCTGCAAAACTATTCGTCCTAAATGTGAATGTGCAATTAAAGTGAATGTTAAATAATAATTAACTTATTTCTAAATAATGGTTAGGTAGGTACCCAACTGATAGATGTATATATTTGTACCATTATCAGTCTTAGTTTCTAGTTAAGTATATACAGTGTTTTCCAATAAGAGGTGTTATTTTGAATAGCCCGCTATTTCCGTAGATGTTACTTTTGAAGCTGTCATTTTTGACATTTAACAAGTAGAAACTACGCCATTAATAAAAATAGAACGATACACGCTTCAACAACGCATTGAAATTATTAAAACTCACTTGAGTGAATCAAATGCAAATCATCTTGAGTGATGAGGCCCATTTCCACCTCGGTGGCTTCGTCAACGAGCAAAATTGTCGCATCTGGGGCTCGGAAAACCCAAGAGTTATTGTTGAAAAGCCTCTCTATCCTCTACGTGTCACTGTTTGGTACGGTTTATGGTCCGGCGGAGCCATTGGACCTTAATTTTTCGAAAATGAGGCTGGAGCAACAGTTACGGTGAATTGATTGCGCTATCGAGAGATGATTAATGATTTTTTATGGCCGGAATTGGATGGTATTGATCTGGACAACGTTTACTTTCAACAAGACGGCGCTACGTGCCATACAAGCAAAGAAACCATTGATCTTTTACGATTGAATATCAAAATAAAACCTCTTATTGGAAAACGCTGTACATTGTCCGGATTTGTCAAGGTATTATTTTTATCATGCTGTGTATAAATAATATTAGTCAAATAAATTAATTTTACATTTTTATCATTATTTTCATATCTGGGATATTTTTTTCACGTGCTATCAAAATAAATTAAAAAAACTCAAACGTATATATATTAATTAAATATAGGTATATATTACTCAATCACCCAACAGAAGTACTCACAGTTGATACATTTAAAATCGCTCCCCTCAAAAGTTTTTTTTTTTACTTGTATCCTTTATGCTCAGCATGATATATTTTAAGCTACTCTATCATGTCCAAAAAGTTATTTTGTTATGCCTAGATAAAAAAAATTATCTGATTCATTGTACCTATTTGGCCAAAACTATTTTGTCATGTTTTTTTTTGTCCACGAAGCTGTTTTTGTTACGTTCGAAGCTCAAAGCTTACGTTAAAAGCTCTTCTATAATACAAATATGACTTCTTTGATCTCTTTTGTCGATTTTTTCAAAAAATTCTTCTGTAATACGAATATGACTTGATGTCTTTTTGTCGATTTCTTCAAAAAGCTATTTTTATACTGTTTATGTTATTTCTATTAAAAATTCATAGAGCTTATTATATTATATTATAATTTAAATAAATTAAGATCCTAGGTATTTAGTACTTTTACGGATAATCTTTCACAAAAAATGCTTATTGGGAATTTTTAATCCGAGAAAATGTTTCATTTATAAATGCAATTCTCGAACATATGCCTCGTGCCACCGACCCTCCTCCAATTCAATGAATGTAATTATTCGTATGAAATAATCTCCTTCCCCATTATAATAATGCAAATCCTCGGTAAATGGTATGTTCCTATGCCAAGTAAAATATGCCGCTTTTTTTTCTTTTGTTGGCCAGTGAAGGGCGATATCTAATTTTGGCGTAAGCCGCTTAGCTGACGAGAGGCAGTTAAGCACATGCTTAAGGGCACAGAACATTTGTAACGCAATACCAAGGTATGCACTTCAGATTACTTATTTGAAGAGGTGTAAGCCGTTGGGACGTATGAATATAATATAAAACAATATCTTTTCAATTTTTTTTACGCTTTTCTGTTTTACTGAGAAGCAATTTCATATATTTAGAAATTGTGTAGGTTTGTTTATCATCTTTGTCTATATTTTTAGATTAGGAATCGATGTAATTAATTTTTATACAACAAGCAAATGTAATTGGACTGGAAATGGGGTAGTTAGTGAAAAAAACTACCCTAAAACGTGTTGAATTAGTCAGATTATTATTATTGCAATTTTTCATGGACCGACAATAATGGAAGCAGCTTGCAAAGGTCTTTATTCAATATTTAGTTATCCAATCAAAGCGATGAATTGAAACTTCATCTATATCTGATAAAATTGTCTGAAAACAGGTTTGAAAATATTATTTGCGCTAGTCCAGTTGTTACAAAACTTATCAAATTTCAAAGTTAATATTTCAGTTATGTGAAAGTTCTATTCAGGTTATGTTATTATTACTCAAGTAAACGCAAATGTAATGTTTTTTTTCATTTACACTAAACGACTGAAAGAAAATAATATTATTTAATGGCACCAAAATTACTTTAAAAGCAATTAAATACACGTTTTAAAATTATTACATTATAGCACGTAGTTTGTGACTTTTATCACGAGTATGGACTGTGTAGAGTTCTTATTATTATTTATTACCGGCCATAAATTTCACATCGACTGACTTATAGTAGGGAGAGATTTTCTCCAATTTTTTGTCCACTCAATGTTATGTGAATTGATCCAAATCCGCAACAATTCCTTCCTTTTCGTTGTATTCGATTAAGCCACTGGATACCGCCAATAACTCAATGGAAATGCGATTTGAGTTGACACAGCCCAATAAAGAACATACAAAATCGGAAGTGGAATCATTATCCTCATCTCTTTGCGAAACCTAAGAATTGCACCGGAAGATGGCAATAAAAATATATTTATCACCAGAGGAAGTTAAAGCGGTGGTGCATAAACGAACAGAAGGAATACTGTAGGTGTGGGGTAGGAAAAGAGAGGAGGTATGCTTCTCTAACTTTACGGTTCATAATTTCAACCCCTCGTATGAGGGTAGCATGGTGGAGGGGGTGGCGAAAGTTTATGTGAGTTTATTGGGCCCTGTTACCTTAATTGCACAATCTCGCACTCAATGCTCATTATTAGCAGTGTTTAAGGTTGTAAGCAAAGGAAAGCGCGATATTGTACTCGTAAATACGATTAATTTTGACGGCCGGCATAGTCCAGTGGTAACGCATTGGACTGCCATTCCTAAGGTCGCGGGTTCGAACCCGGCGTGCGCAAATAAATTTTATTTGATTAATTTGTGTTATTTCACAATTAATTAATTAAAATAATATATAGTATATTTGCGGCACGTTCCAGAGTGGAGGATACTACCAGTATCGCCCTGGTGTAAGACCACCATTCAGAATTGAAACGTTGCTCCAAATGGCTTTAGCCGTGTTTAGTGACTAGATCTGAATAGCCAGGTACTTCCCCACCTTCCTCTTTCCCTACCCCACTTACCTTCAGCCTCACAACATCCCCCAATTGGGGATGCCATAGTCTCACTGGCTCCAGACGGGAGCAGTTGGGACTCTTGTGAGGTATTCACTATAAAAAAAAAAAAAAAAAAAAAATTTTTGTGTTGGTGTCATTGCTATTTCGCTCATATTGCGTTTGTTCCCTGCCTCAAATAAATACAATTCAACAGATTTTTACCGATCTCTATATTTACCGTTTTATTGTAAACTTTGTGTTATTTGCATAGTTTGTATTAATGTAAACAACAAAATAGAAATAAAAAATCACACTAAATTAGGTTTGGTTTTAACTCAGACTGCAGTCGATCGACCCAAAGCATTGTCCGCTTTCTGCCCATGCGTTTCGAGTAGCGATGGTTCTTGACTCATTTTATTAAGAGCTGGAGTCACGGTACCAGCTCAATATTTTCGTACGGCTGCCGGTAGGCGTGAACTCGGAGCGTATGAGTAATGAGGAGACTGTGGTCGTGTGCCGTTGCAACTTCCCCGCTACGGCTCCCCCGATACGGCTCCCCCGATACGGCTCCCAGCTCCCAGGGTATGTATCATCATCCGACTCTTGATACCTGTACGCCGCCTCGTACCACAAGAAAAATAAGATGCTATAAAATAATATAGTTAGCAGGTGTAGGTACATGGTCCTAGTCCTGATGTAGGACTATCAGACGCCGTTCACATCTCTGAGTACGTAATAACAATAAATACTTGGTTAATTTTTATAGCTCTATTTTCCTAAAATATCTACTGATAAAAAAAATAACCGTTCGATCGAGCCCTGGTACGGTTTACCCGGAGTCGTAAGAATACGGCTCATCAAAGGAACGAACATTCTAATAGATACGAAAATACTGTCCGGCTATTCGTAATAATTACCTTCAACCTACAACCAGTTTATCTGGAAAATCCCATTAGAAAACCGTGATTTTTGTTATTGACCCATAAATAAATCACGATAATCCTTTTTTTTATTGATTTACTCCTAGCATTATTCGTAAACAATCGTGGTATTGATAATATGTACCTACTTACTGTTATAGTTACAACAGACTACTAATGTGTGCAGTTTAGTCTATTATTTCGGTTTATCTTCCGCTCCTGGTTAAACTAAGTTTGTCTAAGTCACAAAAGAAGTTCTCCTCCAGCAGGAACCGGTGACTTTAGTTTTGCAGCTCTTACTACTGTAGTAACTCCTATTAACATCGTCTTCAAAGACCTTGCTGTAGCTACTTATGAACACTAATTTGGCTTCTTTGTTTCCTGCTGATAAAGAAACATTTTACAAAACATTAAAATGAGAATTGCTTATTTATTAAAAAATCTCTTTAAATTATTGGTAATCCGGGTTAAAAAGGAATTTCAGACCGCTTCTTGATAAACTTCGTAGAACATAGTAATAATATCGGAAAATATGTTCATGCTCCTGCGTTTGACTTAATAATATATTACGACGAAATACGAACATGTTATTATTTTTATATGGAATATTAGGACATTTTGACAAAACATTGGTATTTTGCTGAAAGTTTATCAGTATACCTATCAATGCATTCTTTAATGGCCTGCAATCCCGTTTCTAACCGGATTACGAATAAGATCTTCTTAATAAATTATCAATACTTTTTATCAGTCAGTTTTCTCTGTGTAATCACAAATTTATTTGCATTACATTAATTCTAATTACTAATTTATTCGCATTAGTAATCTACAATAATACAACATTGATAGAATATGATCAGTCCCTCAATTTCAACTCTCACAAGAGACGTGGTACCATACGAAACATTTAAATCAAATGAAATGTTTTATATCTATATGAAACGATATGAATTAGAAAAACGTACAGATAATAAATATATATATATATATATATATGGAATACTCGAATTTAGAATTAATTACGCCACCCCATCTAATTTCCATACTTATCACTTACATTTTTTCTATTTCGTTTCCATGTGAGCAATACATTTTGTGTTCGTCAGCTCAGAAATATATTGCAAACTTAGATAGCGTCTATAGCATTTATAAACATTATAAACATTCTATCCGTTTATAAACCTATTTGAATATCCCTTTTTTTCGATGAATCTAAGTGCAATCTTGTTAATGCATTATATCGATTGGCGGCAATCAAGCATATATATAAGCCTTTCTCTGAAATTTGATGACATTACAGCAGATAATATACTAAATAAATGTAGCTCCTACCCAATTGGGATTTGGCTCAGTTGTTAGCGCGGTTGGGTCATGTCAAGAGTTAGAATAACAATAAAAACGATTTATGAATATGAATGAAGTAAGGAGTGTGCGCCGAGACAGAGTTGGGAGGCGGTCTATGTGCTCTGCCTACCCCTTCGAGGAAACGGTGTAATATTTTTTAAAACAGGGAAAGTTGATAGATAATATTGTTTTTTTTTTTAAAGAAAGACAAGCATTCCCGGGTTACGAATAACCTGAAAATATTTGAAAATCACCTACTACCACCACAGAAAGCTGAAAATGTTGCTTGTGTTGTGATGGAGGACTTAGCCAGCCGAGGAATTGAACACACTACGCCTGAGTGTGACCCAAGCGCGATGTCAACTCGGCCACCGACCGGATTGTAATTAAATAAGTAATTCCTTTATCTTAGGATGAGTTGTTTCACAGAATTTGAAAAATTCATAAAATTTTCAGTTTTGTGAAACAATTTGCTAGTAATGATATAATAACAGAACATTCACAGAACTTGAAAATCAAATTTGAAATTTGATGAATTCTTCAAATTCTCTAAAACAACCTGTCTTTAGAAAAGAATGCGTGAAATCATTCAGCCAGGCGTTAAACAACCGCTTAAACGTTTGCTTAAAAGACTAACCGACTTCTTCCGTCTGCAAAGGGTTCCCCTTTAAATGTTTGTTAAGGACTTTCTACTGGGAATAATGTTGTGTCCTAATTTGCGGGGACACAGCCTAGTTGGGGTGTTGAACATGTGTGGCCAACCCCTATAAAATTACAAACCAGCCTATTTAAATTATTCGGTTGGTTAACGTACTTTGATTAGACAAAACAAATAAGGTAGTTTTTTTTCAAAAACAAAATTTTCAGACGAGTTCAATGATAGATATGAAATGAATTCAAAATAAACTCTGAATCTCTGAATCGAAATAAACCCTGCTGAAAATTACTCAAGCCGTGTTTGGTGACCAGATCTGAATAGCAAGGCACTTTCCACCTTCATCTTTGCCATCACATTCCCTTCCCCATTTTCTTAAGTATCACAAAATACCCCAAATGAATATGCTGAAGTACCACTGGCACTGCAGTTGATAACAAATCTCTCTTTTCTAATTTTAAGACGAAGTTATCGTTCTGACTAATGCTAAAATGGCTCCAAATTCTGCATTGAACTTAACAAGTAATTCAATAAAATCGACAACGTTTTCAATGCCCACAATTTGAATAAAATTTCCATTGATAATTAAATTTCCCCGAATTCCACTTCGCTTGTTTACTTCAGCTCCTTCAATTTTTTTTTATTTTATTATTTTTTTTGTCTTTTTGTTTTCTTATTTTTTTATTTAAATAATATATATCTACCATACAACATGTACCACTACTATACTACGATAATACTTGCATGATTCTAGTACATAATATTTAGCAATAAAGTTACAAACTAGTACTAGTAATTAAACTTTACAATTTACAAAATTAAATTTTAAATTTCGTCATGGTAGGTCCATTCCAAAAAATACTTATAAATAAGGGTAACGAACATTCACTTATATTGATAAACCTACTCGTATACAAGGAAATAAAAAAAGTATAATTGATCATATAGGTACAAATATATCAAAAAGCTCCTACACATGGGAAGTCACAGAATTAGCTGTATCAGATCATATGGCACAGTTAATGCACGTAAAAACAGAATATAATATAAACCAAACGTGGTATACAAAAAAACAATTATTTAACACAGAAAACACAAACATTTTTAACAATTACTTATCGTGTATATGTTGGGAACCACTGAATTCCTTTGAATCCATTAATGACAGCTACGAATACTTCATTAATGAAATAAATAATGGTATGAAGCTTTGTTTCCCCTTTAAACAGTATAAATATCCCCAAAAACGCAAAATAAATTGGGTAACGACTGGTATTAAGATATCTATTAGACAAAAAAGACATCTGTACATGAAACAAAAAAACCCAAATGACCTCACAATCATAAACAATTACAAACAATACAAAAAAATTCTCAGTAAAGTAAAACAGGTAGCTAAACGAAATTACAATAGTAAACGAATTCAAAACGCGCAAAATAAAACCAAAACATCGTGGAACATAATAAAAGAGAACTCAAATAATTCTAATTCTAAAAGTAAACCAAAAATCTGTCTTAAAATAAATGATAACCTGGTATCAGAACCAAAAAACATTGCAAATGAATTTAACATTTTCTTTGCACCACCGCCACCACCACAAAATACATCTCTACATCCACAATCTGCCAAAACAGTCAAAAACAAAAAGTCGCGATCATTCTTTATAACGCCTGTAAACAGGGAGGAAATTATTAAAATCATCGTAAAACTGAAAAATAAAAGCAGTGTCGGCACTGACAAAATCCCTATAAAAATTATAAAAGCATGTGCCGAAGCGTTAAGTTACCCGTTGGAAATATTAATTAACAAATCTTTTGAATCAGGAACCTTCCCAGAACAATTAAAACAATCTATTATTGTACCTTTGTATAAGAAGGGTCCTAAACAGGAAATCTCAAACTACAGACCGATATCCTTATTACCAAACTTTTCAAAAATATTTGAAAGAGCCATGTACAATCGCATTTATAACTTTCTCGAAAACTTTGAGATAATATGTCCACAACAATTTGGATTCCGTAAAGGCCGTTCAACAACACAGGCAGTATTCAATTTTTTGAACAAAATTCTAGAAAATATTAATATTAGTAAAAAAACTGTAGGTATCTTTCTCGACCTCTCAAAAGCATTCGACAATGTTGATCATGAGCTTCTTCTAATTAAACTTGAACATGTGGGTATTAGAGGTTTAGCATTAAAATGGTTTGAATCGTACTTAAAAAATCGTCAGCAGAAAGTTCAAATTTCAAATATCAATGAAAAAATGGTCCAGTACCTACATGGTAGAATCCAAATGGAGAACAATAAACAAGGGTGTGCCACAAGGAAGCATTCTTGGGCCTCTCCTCTTCCTTATCTATATAAACGAACTTCCAATAATTGCTGGCACAGAATGTTCAATGTTTGCTGATGACACCGCTTTGTTGTTTGAATGTAATGGAGACGTTGACGAATTTAACAAACAAGTTAACGAGACTTGCCAATTAATAGCAAACTGGCTGTTATCGCAACATCTATCACTCAACACAAACAAAACCCAAATTTTAAAATTTTGTCCAGTGCAAGCTACACCTATAAATATAAATGTAAACATTAATAATAATATAATCGAACCTTCCCAAACCTGTTCACTACTGGGAATAGAATTAGATACAAACATAAACTGGAAAGAACATGTCTCAAAAATTGTAGCAAAAATCAGTAGTTTTTCTTATGTTCTGGGTACCTTGAGAAAAATATTAAACACCGAATCAGTAATAGCCGCATACTATGGTTATGTATATTCAATAATAAAATACGGTATTATTTTTTGGGGAAACTCGGTAAACGCTAAAGATGTTTTCATCATACAAAAGAGATGCATAAGAAAAATTACAAACTCTGATCGTTTAGATTCATGTAGACCTATGTTTAAAAATCTGAAAATTATGACAGTCACAGATATATATATTATGGAGTTATGCATGTTAGTGCGATCATCTACAGACAAGTTCCCACTAAAAAACTCGACACATAAATACGCTACAAGGCTCACAGAAAACTTACTAATACCAAAAGCAAACAAAACAATATTCCAAAAAGGACCATACTACATGGCCATTAAAGTATATAACAACCTTCCACATAACATTAAACAAATACAAGATACACACAAATTCAAATCGTTACTAAACACTTTCCTTGTTAATAAATGTCACTACACGTTGAGTGAATACCTCACGTAAATGAAACGCCTATTTTTATTGGTATATATATTTGTATTTTTTTATTTTTTCATTGGTATATTGTTATTTTATCTGTATAAACATTGTAATTATTATAGTAAAACAAATAATATTATATAAACATTGTAATTAAATAAATGTGGTTAGCTGGAAGAAATGGGGTCTACCCATAAGCTACACCTTTTGTAATTTTTATTTTACAATAAATAATTTTTGATTTGATTTGATTTGATTTATTGTACCTACTATATTAAATAATATGAGTATTAAAATGAATCAAATTGCACCACTGAATTAAAAAAAGCTGACAAAATAGTTGATACATCAATATTTTTTTTATATGGATATTGTTTATGTAAAACATTAGTATCAACTTTGTTTGTATGATTGTTATTGTATAAATATGAGTGTGTTTAAGTACGCCGTTTGCATTTGAGTGTGTGAATGTTCCCTGTGTTGTATCTATCTATGAATTTTATTCCTTTGTATTGTAAATATAATATATACTTGAAATACATAATATATTATTCGTCTACATTTATTTTATATGTTGTGGATTCTAGTTATATGTGTTATAATTAAAATTGTGAAATTGAACTAATGTAAAACTGCTTTTGCAGTTTAGCGGGTGCTTATTATGAACAATAAAAAGCAAATAAATAAAGTATTTTAGTATTTACAATTGATTTAACTTTCTGCTCTTCAAATAGGTCGTAATAATAATCGTTGCCACAAATTCGATGTGCCGTTCCATTCCGTTAACATTCCTCTGCAATACATACACAATCAGACACACTCACTAATTAACAGGATGCATGACTTGGTCAACAAATTTGTGGGTTCTATTAATATATTTTTAAAATCATGGGTAATCTACACCAGCACCTTGTCACATCTTACTAATAATACTAACGTTGGTAATGTAGTTCTAGTCATTTGTCTTGTATATAGTATTGTTCTGGTTTCTGTATTATTTTATGTTACTGTTACATGTTTTACTAATATTTTTTCATATTCAATTTATCAGTTTACTGCTAAAAAAATTGTTTATAATTTTTGATAGTTCACTAGATTTGTTCTGTTCTGTTTTTTTTAAGAAATCCATGTTTTTTTTATTTTTTTTTATAGTGAATACCTCACAAGAGTCCCAACTGCTCCCGTCTGGAGCCAGTGAGACTATGGCATCCCCAATTGGGGGATGTTGTGAGGCTGAAGGTAAGTGGGGAAGGGAAAGAGGAAGGTGGGGAAGTACCTGGCTATTCAGATCTAGTCACTAAACACGGCTAAAGCCATTTGGAGCAACGTTTCAATTCTGAATGGTGGTCTTACACCAGGGCGATACTGGTAGTATCTTCCACTCTGGAACGTGCCGCAAATATACTATATATTATTTTAATTAATTAATTGTGAAATAACACAAATTAATCAAATAAAATTTATTTGCGCACGCCGGGTTCGAACCCGCGACCTTCGGAATGGCAGTCCAATGCGTTACCACTGGACTATGCCGGCCGTCAAATTAAATCATGTTAAAGCCCGGCTGGGCGTAAAACCAAATAAAATTTACAGGCTTAAAAGTTCGGTACAAATGATTGTTACCTTAGGACAACTTAAGTAGATATTAACGCCAAAGTATTCTTCGCAAACTTGCAAATGAACGTTTTGCATTATGGCTTAGTTTCCTAGTAAACGGTTATGTTGGCATTACGCTTATGAAGTACGTTGGAGGTATGAAAGCTCCAATAATATTACCATAATGTCCAATGTTCCGCCGTGTTAAGTATAAGATGTTTTCTAGTCGTAACCCGCCAACATGTTTCGTTAAACGTAATTTTATTAATTTACCAAGATATTTATGAAACAACTTCTCGTATTGGATGAAGGTTGGCAGTAAAAACATGTAGCATATGTTTTAATTAAAATTATGAATTAATGGCCAAGCTAATTGCAATAGTTGATCTCAATTAATATCAAATTTTATTATCGAAGGAAGCAAACACTTTGTGGCTTGACATTATTACACAAATGAAAGAATATCTTTGTTTTAAACCACTTTATTACATTTATATACGTCGACCGGTTTCGGTTGAACTCAACCTTCATCAGGACAGTATAAATATAAACTGATTTATAGCTTATATTTATAGCTTATATTTAGTATAACTAGTTTATATTTGTACTGTCCTGATGAAGGTTGAGTTCAACCGAAACCGGTCGACGTATATAAATTTAATAAAGTGGTTTAAAACAAAGATATTCTTTCATTTGTGTAACATTGAACTTCTCAACGTACAATGCGATGATGTTGCATATGTGCTGCTTCGTCACAATACATACATATTATATCATTCAATGTACAATGCGATGATGTTGCATAAGTGTAGCTTCGTCACAGTACCTACATATTATATCATTCAATGTACAATGTGATTATGTTGCATATGTGTGGCTTCGTCATAGTACCTACATATTATATCATTCAATGTACAATGCGATGATGTTGCATATGTGTAGCTTCGTCACAGTACCTACATATTATATCATTCAATGTACAATGTGATTATGTTGCATATGTGTGGCTTCATCATAGTACCTACATATTATATCATTCAATGTACAATGCGATGATGTTGCATATGTGTAGCTTCGTCACAGTACCTACATATTATATCATTCAATGTACAATGTGATTATGTTGCATATGTGTGGCTTCGTCATAGTACCTACATTTTATATCATTCAATGTACAATGCGATGATGTTGCATATGTGTAGCTTCGTCACAGTACCTACATATTATATCATTCAATGTACAATGTGATTATGTTGCATATGTGTGGCTTCGTCATAGTACCTACATATTATATCATTCAATGTACAATGCGATGATGTTGCATATGTGTAGCTTCGTCACAGTACCTACATATTATATCATTCAATGTACAATGTGATTATGTTGCATATGTGTGGCTTCATCATAGTACCTACATATTATATCATTCAACGTACAATGCGATAATGTTGCATATGTGTAGCTTCGTCACAGTACCTACATATTATATCATTCAATGTACAATGTGATTATGTTGCATATGTGTGGCTTCGTCATAGTACCTACATTTTATATCATTCAATGTACAATGCGATGATGTTGCATATGTGTAGCTTCGTCGCAGTACCTACATATTATATCATTCAATGTACTATGTGATTATGTTGCGTATGTGTGGCTTCGTCATAGTACCTACATATTATATCATTTAATGTACAATGTGATAATGTTGCAAATGTGTGGCTTCATCACAATACCTACACATTATATCATTCAATGAATAATGCAATTATGTCGCATATGTGCTGCTTTTTCACAATACATACATATTATATCATTCAATGTACAATGAGATGATGTTGCATATGTGTGGCTTCCTCACAATACTTACGTGTTACATCATTCAATGCGTATAATTCATTTTTAATTTCCTAGTACATTTGCTAATTATTTATTTATTTGGTACAATATTTTGTACATTTTAAGTTTTCCAGTAATGTAGGCCTCACTGGGTGGCTTGCCCGTGCTGAGGCCTTCATATTATAATATGAAAATATAATATACATAAAGAGAAAATAGTACATTTAAAATTAAAAATACATATAATATTAATTATTATTTTTTTGGTAAACTAATGTTTAAGACAAGATTTTTTTATGCATAGCACAAAGGGTAACAATTATTTTACAAGCATTAATTATGCCCTTTGTGCTATGCATAAAAAAATCTTGTCTTAAACATTAGTTTACCAAAAAAATAATAATTAATATTTGACAAGTTCTAGTATTTCACCTAAAAATGTAGACAATTTGTCTCGACGCCATCTAGTGAGAGAGTTAGCACTGACAATGCCTTTCTCTTATAAAATAAAGTTGGTTGTTTTCAGGTGAAAAAATGTAACAAGCAGTAATTGTTGAATGAAACACTAGTATATATTGAATTATTTCGCGGATAAGAGATAAGCCGCCATAGCTCAGTGGTCAGAGCTGTCGACCGGAAATCGAAGGGACACGGGTTCGAGTCCCGTTGGCGTCATGTATCTTTTATCAGGAGATTTTTCAATGTGGATGAGTGTTTCAGGCGAATAATTATTGCTTGTAAAATAATTGTTACATAATAATATATTTAAAATTAAAAAATAATACATTGAAAATAATCTTGTGTGTTTGTGAGTGATGTGTGTTTATATTGGTTTTTTGTGTTGCGTGTAGGTTTTATTTTTATTTTATGCTATGACATTTTGGTAATATTTTGTTTTTTTTTGTTCTTTAATCCATTTTGTAATTTTGTGTGTGAATTTATTTTTATTTTCCTCAATTTTAATTTCAAGTTTTACACTGTTGAAAGCTTTTATAGCATGGTATTGGTAGTGTCTTTGTCCAAAGCTTGAATTTACTGTCGGAGTTTTTATGTTTTCTTTGTACGCTTGTCTAACTAGTCTGTTAGTGTTATTTTGTGTATGTTGAAATTTTTTTCAAAAATGTAGTTTAGTAGTGTTTTAACGTATAATTGGCGTATATCTAGTACTATTTTTTTTAGTATTACCTTTAAGATTATATTTATTAATTATATTTATTTATTATGTTTATTAATTTATTAACTTCTTTTTAGGGGATTTTACATATAAATACTAAAATTATATATTAATACAGTACATATTTACCATACATAACTAACTATTTCAGTAACAATCTTATGTATCTATTAAGTGATAAATTAAAGATGTCCACTGACTCTGTATAATTATTTGCCCCCATAAGTATTCTGGGCACCGTGTTGTGCGTGGTATAGTGCCACTGGCTCCTAACAATTCGACCGACAAATGCAGGTTTTTTAGAAATAGTTGATTTCTTAAAGTGAATTAACCAATTAATCAATCGGTATGAAAAATTACAATTACACGGTATGAAAATAGTTAACCTAGTCGGAATCTTGTATTGCGTTTCTTGTTCAGAACTTGATATTTTAATGATATATTGTTTAGTGAAAATGTTAAATCGACGAAAAAATCGTTATTTTCTTAAAACGCTTTGTTTATTTTACGATTCCGCAGCAAAAATAAATTACTTTATTGTGTTTTTTACGGTTTCTATTATGATGCAAATCGATTCCTTACTGTACAGAACACACATGTTTTTTTTCTCACACAAAACATAATTTAATACGGTGTGTCGATAATAATTTTGCAAGTAGAAAGGTTTAGCGTTAAATTTTCCCCAGAGCGACAACCTGTGACGGTAAGTAAGCATATAAATTTAAATAAACTCCCTCAGGGCCGTAATTTTACCCATGTTTTTCTAAAACCTTATCTTTGTTGATACAGGGTGGAAAATAAATAACGCGCAGTACACAAAAATGCGATTTTCACATACAACTACCCACACGTCCAACTCTTTAATGATTTTCACAGGTTTGTTGATTCGATTTAAAAAGGTCGGAAATTTTTTTGTTAACATGAAAAAAAAAATTAAATCTTTTTCTGGCACCCTGTATCCCAACTAACTCTCTAAAAATATCACCCTAAGTTCTAGTATTTATTAGGTGGGATCTTTTTATGCTCTCCGCGATGATAAAGCGTGTGGGCCATGAGAAATAGCGCGAGATGCGGGATCATTACTTTAAAAAAAAAATTCAAATTTACTGTGTCGGGGGACTACCGACAGATATGATCTGGTATAATGAAGAATCCCGTAATCTTTTTTTGCCCTTTGTCTTACAAGTTACGCCTTATTTATCCTTTTCCTAGTAGCTAATGGTCTCGATATTGTGATGTCGATTTTAATTTTGGATTTAACCGAACTTGTAATATAAGCATCGATAAAAAAACGTGAATATTTATAAGCTATGGAACACTTAGAAAATATATTAATACCGATTATTTGACATAATTAATGATCATATTGCAAGGATAAAATGTTTTTTTTTTGTTTTGTTTTTCAATGCTTCCTTAACTCAAAATCCATAATTGATATTTTTGTATTATTGTAGAAAGCAATCACTTTGTGGTTTGACATATTAAATAAAATAAAATAAAATAGTTTTTGTTTTAAAACCACGAGTTTTTACTAACTTTAGAACCGACCGGTTTCGCTTTACTCAAGCATCTTCAGGGTACAAATTATTACAGTAATAATTTGTACCCTGAGGATGCTTGAGTAAAGCGAAACCGGACGGTTATAAAAATTAGTAAAAACTCGTGGTTTTAAAACAAAAAGTATTTTATTTTATTGATATTATTGTATTTAAAAAAAAACCTTTAGCTGCTGTATTTTCTTGTGAAAACAACCAACTTTATTTTATATAAGAAAGGCATTGTAAGTGCTAACTCTCTCACTAGATGGCGTCGAGACAAATTGTCTACATTTTTAGGTGAAATACTTGAACTTGTCAAATATTAATTATTATTTTTTTGGTAAACTAATGTTTAAGACAAGATTTTTTATGCATAGCACAAAGGGTAACAATTATTTTACAAGCAATAATTATTCGCCTGAAAAAATGTAACAAGCAGTAATTGTTTAATGAAACACTAGTATATATTGAATTATTTCGCGGATAAGAGATAAGCCGCCATAGCTCAGTGGTCAGAGCTGTCGACCGAAAATCGAAGGGACACGGGTTCGAGTCCCGTTGGCGTTATGTATCTTTTATCAGGAGATTTTTCAATGTGGATGAGTGTTTCAGGCGAATAATTATTGCTTGTAAAATAATTGTTATAATTAATTTAATTAAAGCGTCAGATATTTTCATAATAAAATGCTGTTTAGATCTAAATAAAATGTTAATTAATACTTATACCTCCGTTATGTAATGTGTGCTATGTGAAAAACTTTTTTTAAATATATTAATTTCATTCTACCTATTACAAACAAACTTTTCTTTTTTCAGCATTTTTCTGACATACCTTTAGAAATTGTTTTAGTTCATTCGAGACAATATTACAAATCAAAAGATTTAAAACGTTCACATCATATTTCATTACGTCATCGTCTAGTTTTATAAGGTCTTATAATACCTCTCATCGTGAAGAGAAAGAATTCCCTTACAACTCTTGTGCTTTATGAATGGCATGGCGTGTTGTACAGTATAGTACAGTACTGTACGGATGACATGTGTGTGAATTGTGACGCGTTGCCCCTCGTGTGTTTGCGTATCACAAAAATGATTGTTTTTTTTCGTCATTACGTATTTTTCGTCGGCTTTGTCGACATTTGTGACATGCCTATCTCTGAGAGCAGCGCTCGAAGTGCCGAGAGTTTGTTTTGAATTAATTCATTTTCAGAAATTTATTTAATTATACCGGGTTTTACATACGATCTCACTTACGTGAGAACAATCCAGTTAAACAAACTCAGGTTATACACAAGTAGGTACAATAATTTACTCAGAAATAGGATATATTAAATTTCATACAAAAGATTAAAATATGAAACAAATAAAAATACAAAATTATAAAACTATATGAAAGATAAATAAATATTACAAAAAATAAGGT
Organism: Hesperophylax magnus; assembly: GCA_026573805.1. Lineage (NCBI taxonomy): Eukaryota > Metazoa > Arthropoda > Insecta > Trichoptera > Limnephilidae > Hesperophylax > Hesperophylax magnus. The sequence continues at coordinate 801,454 of JAIUSX010000026.1, forward strand.
ACACACATAGAGACGCGAGATTCACAGATACGCAATTAATACATAATATTATCAGCGCAACATAGTTTTTAGCAGTAGCTGAACATTTTTTTTGAATTCATATAAATTTTCGACGAAAATGTCTACTTCAGCACACTCTATCTTATTATATAGTCGACACATTTGGGTCAGAGGGATAGGCGATAATATTTTTAATGTATTCAGGTGATACATGCTATGTCGTCTTAAACAATTACAATTTGGAACATTTATTTCAAATTGCTAAGACATAATGTAGTATCAAGATGGCCATGAATTATTTAGTGTAAACATATTAGATCAGTCAGTTGCTTTCTAATTTTGAGTGTATTCATCTTGAAGTATTCAAGACGTACGTAGTATGAAACGAATGAAAAATAATATTTTTGTTTTTTTTTTGGAGAATTATTTCTTGTATTAATCACTCAAACAGCAACCATTTAGCTATTGGCACATGGGTAGGCAAGAATGCTATTTGCTTCGTAAGATTTAATTTAATTTTTTAAATTTATATTCTTGCTCTTTTATAACGACTCGAATTGATCGTATCTGGGTCTTCTTGAGATACTTAGGATGGGTTGTTTAATAGAATTTGAACAATTCATCAAATTTCAACGTTCAGCTCTAGCGAGTTTTGTGAATGTCCTATTCAAGTTCTGTTATTATATCATCATAAGCTAGTTACTTGACAGAACTGAAATAATAACAGAACTTGAAAAGAACTTTCATAGAACTTAAAAATTACCTGAAATACTCGGAAACAACCCGTCCTTACTCTACATTTCACTTGGCCTTCGTAATCTATCCTAACACTCATTTTTATTTTTATCCGCTTCGCAGTTGTTGTTGTTTTATATTTTTCAATGCTCTTACGTTAAGGTAAATTTGTCATGCAGTCTTATCCACACAAACTTTTTTCTCCCGTGTCATTTTTCGTGGTTGGTATCAGAACTCCACCGTGGACTGTTATAGTCGCTGCACCCTTTGATCCCTTTCATTTTAATAACTTACGTATTTTTTTAAGAACCAGTGGAAGATTAAATTCACTGCATAAAATCATCCGTTTTTATGACTCATATACCCATATTTTAAATATTAACATTCTTTGAAAGAACGTCCTTTGAGAATGGTTTCTTAAACTTTTTTACCCAAGGAGATAGGGTGAAGACCCCTAAACGTCCCCTCTTAACTCCCCCTGAGCTCGAATTTCATCCCTTGCAGACCAGAGGGGGTGGTTTGTCACCACCCATATCTTAAGGTTTTCGCGGCGTTATTTTTTATGAACTTACTCCGGAGATCATATGTCTCTATCTCCGTTAGTCTGGACACTATCAAAGACAGGGTCACCGTAGATTATTTTATCTTTATAGCTGTAAGACCAATGTAGGACAGTTTCACTTTTGGTGTCGATAAATAGAGAGTAGATGAACATAACTAAGAAATCTTACATTCTGAAAATATCTAATTATTGATTCCTGCGAAAAATTGCTGGCATTACTTTTTTTTTATTTTTTAGAACATTCGTGAAAACAGAAGAGTTCATCAAACCTATTCTTTAGTAATATTTCTTCGATAATATGAATAATTTTGCTTAACCATTGGGTTCCAAAAAACTAAAAAAATATATTATTTTAACATCGTGCTTTCTGAGCAAACTATTAAATCATTGTAAGATTTTCAAAACGCGTTTGTTGTGCATAATTCGTTAGAAAGCTGATTATTGTTTATTCAGGAACAAATTTTCATAAATTGTAAATTGACATATAACTACATCGATTCTAGAACTATTTGATTGTAATACCGTCGTTGCCATTTAATATTATTTATGCACTGCAACCTACCAGAACTCGGCAACTCTTTTTAAAAACTGCATTAAAATGTTCATCTATTATTAGGTATTAATTTTTCACATCATTGTAAAAGAAATAAAGAAATGTACAAAAATCTCGAGTGATATTAAAACTTGAACAGTTTAAAATGAGAATATTATTAAAAAAAAAAACAGTCACAAGACTTAATTGTCTTCACCATCGAGCGGTTCCCTCAGAGAGTACAGTAAGCGCGGAGAAATCATGGCACATTGTGCGCAGATGAGGCGGGACAAGCGAAAAAAACACTTTGTTACACATTGGTGATGTTTATTTGGCGTTTTATGAAGACATCTCTAGCGGGCCGCTTCCACGTCCTCTGAATTATTTGTCACGGGCATAACACTGTTGGTACTTGGTACTGCGTGTTATTTAGAGCCACAAAAAAACAATCTCTGGTTTTTATGGTTTAGGTGTAAGATTTTTATCATAGGTGCCTACTTCCCCCACTACAGGGAGTTTATCTTCAACATTAGGAGTAGGCGCTGACTACAGACTAACCGATAGGCGGATAGTTCAGTCGTATCGGGTTTTTCCTCGCACACTGCGCAAATTAAACTACTTGGTCGGTAGTGGGTTGCGCAATCTGTCGAATAGTTAGCAGATTACTTCGCAGTTGCTCTTGGATTGAACGGTTGTGCCACTGGCACCGGTAGAAACGCAACCCAGTAGATACTCAGCCACAAAGAATGTTGCCGAGAACTGTATTTATTGATTTTATTTAGACTTCACTTCAATTAGCTGAAGGTAAACGAGTAACTTTTTACGGAAATTTCTTGCTGGCGGTGTATGGTCATCTTCTTATTTCACGGCGATTTCTGTATGAGTGGGATATTTGTTTTGATGAGAATGTCAATAAACTAGATACTATTTCTTTAATATGAAACAATAAACGCCGATTCTTAAAAAGTCTTTTTAGGTTCTTAATTTATTATAATTACAGTTAGTAAATCAATTTTATAAAAATGATGGTTGCGATGATAAAATATTGAAGGCGATCCGCAAGGTTAAAATAACAATGAATTTTTTTTGATTAACTTAAGATTTCTGCTAGGTTTTTATTATTTTTTTTCCAGAAAACTGTTTTTCGTACGTATACCAAGATGACTATCTGGCTTTGGTAGAGTAAATATAAATTAATTAAAAACCGAGTAAATTTTTTCAACATTATAAACGGGTTAAAAAATATTAGGTTAGTCTAGGCTAGCAAGAATATTTGTCTATGAGCTATGAATCTTTGAAACATAGGTACATTTAAAAAATTTCCTTAAGTGATTTTTTTTTGTAGAAATGCGCTGGTAAGTAAATCGTTTTGTGGGTAGTAGTTAATTAACGATAACTTGAATTTCTTATCAGTTCTGAAATAATTTAATGTTTTGTGTTCACAAAACAACAGCTCAAACTGCACTATAAATGAAAACCACCGTGTTTGCTTCTAGCCAACAAAATAAATGGGTTTAAATTTTTAACAATTCGCTTTATTTTCTAAGTACGAAAGCGCGATAAATTCAATTCACGTAACTGCCGACTTCCGACTGCCGATTCCCCGAACCGCTCACCAAACTCACCGAACAACCCAATACTCCAACACTGCCAACCAGTGGTGGCTTTCTCTAAGGAGCATAGGTGCAATGCACTCCTAAATAGTAGAAACGACGAACAAGGCACACAATATTATTTTAATTTTGAACAGCACACTACTAATATTCCATAGCTACATATGTCCATATGAGCGCAAATCCGAACGCACTTATGGATAAACCATTCCTGTGGAATATTTCATACGAAAAATATTTAGCTTCGATCGGTGAAGGATACGTCACTCCGGAACTTAAACATGTCAGTTGGAGTAGTGCACCTCTCAAAAGCAGCATTGTGCATTTGATGTCCTTTTACGAAATTCGATAGATATAAATATATAACATAGTTTTAATATAAGCATGGGATGAAAGCTTAACGCGAAAAAAACATTAATCGATAAAAAAAACAATCAAACGAGTAATTGAAAATTAGGCTAAACCCTAGCAGTTTTGCCCAATACGTCGCTGCAGCGTTGGTTTAGATACGGAAGTGGACCGTATACTGCTCTGGTTAAAATTTTTACTGATAATAATATTCAAGATTTTTTTAGACTGGCACCGCTTTGTCCCAAACCTCAAAATAACGGTCATCGCTTTTCCTGTTTTGTAGTTAACTTCGCATTTAATGACATTTGTAATGTCATTGCCCTGTCTGTTTTGTATTGCATCGAAATCCGACTAATTCGATTATACGTTCGTATTTGTGATTTAAAATATTCCTGGGTTATAACGGCTTTTTTACATTTTGACTGCTCGACCAATCGATATTTTTTGTCAAATCAACAAAATTTTTAACAAAGTCCGCCATCTCCGTTTTACAACGATCGTAATACATTCATGTCCCTGGAGATAGAGCGGTTTAAAAATATGTCAACTACTAATATTGCCGTATTACGGCCGGTATACGCAATACGCATGCGCGTGATTATGAGTAATGTTTTCTACTAAGCCGTTCTTATTCCCCCGCATTATATATTATGCGTAAGACCGTAGAGTGTGATCTATTCGAATCTAAAATAAAACTCAGTACCCCTGTCATCGTAAGGCCTTTCGGCTGTTAGACCCTAAACAGACCAAATAAATTGTTTTTCTCCATCATCAATTTCGTCTGAAATACGGAAAAATTGAGCCCACTTTGGCGCATGGACACGCCCAATAGAAATTTCTATCGGTTTACGTCTTCAGTGGTACACCCCGATACTCGGAGCACTCCGTCTATAGTCTCCCGGAATTCCCCTGCACCTTGCACGATCCGTCCGAAGTTAGTGCAGCGGGGTTTGCGATAAATTAGTCTTCCGTACTGTGGTTAACCGGCTCACCTTCGCCCTCTCAGGAGACCAGACCTGGCCTCGCATCTCTAATACGAGTGATCGCCGGTGCAGTGCTCTCCAAGCGTTGTAAAAGCTTGTTAGAACTTCTTTTTTATTACCTCACCTCCCACAAATGTTACCCTTTTTAAATAAAGAAACTTAATTTTTATCGAATGAGGCAAACGAGAAATGGATAAAAAATGACTAAGATTGTTTTATTTTAAACATTTATTTAATCGAAAGTGTTAATTTATAAGATTGTCAATTTTTGGTTTTCACTTTTCTATTTCACATCTTTCGTCTTTTGTATGAATATTTATACTAATTTGTTATCATTGCTTAGCATTAGAATTTTTGAATTGTCAATTATTACCTTTTTACAATGCCTTATTAAAATTCAGCTTTAATTCTATTAGATACATTAGATTTTTATTATATTTTATTGTGGTCTCCCAATAATAGTTTGCATCATTCCTTGTTTGAGTTTAAGCGAACTTTTAATGAATCAGAATTCGCTAAAACCATAATTTGTGCAGCTTACTAGATGGTTAAAATTATAGATAATAACAGTGAAATCTCGGTAAATAAATAATGTTATTTCCTCGCCCTTGCTAATCATAGAATATTTACCTAGTTTAGTAAAAAGCCGAAGAATAAAACAACATTTTTGCAAAAAACAAGAAATTCATCATCATCATCTACTTCCATTTGTCCCTGTCCAGCTTCTCCTCGCACGGTCTCTAAAAAAATAAAAAGCATGTCTTTTAATCATTTTCTTAAAAAAATACTTGAAGAAATTAATATATCACTTGTCGTCTGTAAAAGATTCATGTAGTTACTTAATATTTTTTTTATCAAAATTTATAATTGACTGAGCCTAGAAAAGTCGTCTTTAACTAGACCATTGCATTGCATCTCGTCTTTATTTCACCTCTCTGCAAGTCCCGTTTCAAGATGGTGACCTTGTTCGATAGATACTACTATTTTATACCGTCAGAGTTCGCATGATCGCAGTTCCTACTTACTACTAAGAGCTGTCAAAAAGAATTAATCAGTATAATGGTACGGTGACCGGATAACTCATCAAAATGATAATTCATCACATCCTTAAAAAGTTATATAAAGTCATGGAAAGTGATGAAAAAAAAAACTTTATTAACTGGGTTAAGTAGGTTAGGTTAGGTGTAATTTTTTTTTTCATCGTTTCTAATGACTTTATATCACTTTTTAAAAGTTTGCTGAATTGTCACTGTGTTGAGTTATCATGGAACCTACCGGCATGACGAAAATTTGAACAAAGAATTGTCATTGAAATGGTGAGTTTTATTTGGAGATAAATTTTATAATTTCTTATTTGAAATTAAATAAATATATTTTTGGTTTATAATTAAGTAGCATTAGGTATTTAAGAATCTACTTACAAAACATATCATTTCAGATGAAATTTTGGTTTTAATTCCATTGAATAAGTGAAATTTAGAAGCATACGTTTTTGGACGCGGGGTCTACTGTTCACAGAACTACTAGTATATTTGTATGTTGTTAATAATAGTAAGTGTAGATAGGTAGGTACATGTTGCAAGTAGAACATCACTCACCTGCAAATGTTCCAAGTTTCTCCTTTACTCCTGGTATGCTTTGCTTGTTACAAATGTTGCGGTTTTCGTGCTCTTGTGTTGTGAAAAAACGTGGGAAATGTTGAACATCTGAATTATTTTGCTCAAGTTTACGTAAATTTTCGAGCACCTGCCCATTTTTTTAAGTGTAATCTACCAACGTTACATGGTATTCAAATTATTACAGTATCTAGAAAGCATTCGATTGCCTGAGATAGAAATTAATCACTAAGGAGTAAGGAGGCATCTCCCATATTAATTTGTTGCCATAGTTACGTTCTACGGAGATACAATTCTGATGATAAAATTAATATTGAAATGTTGATTGAACCTTTGAAACACCAAGGCTAATACTTAAACTATTATAATGATTTTTTTTAACTGAAATATGATTTTCAAAAATCTTCCTTGAGGTAGGTAAATTTGTTTTTACAATGAACTCTGCTGTTTCTGAAATCTAAAGGAATTTTTTAAGTTTTTGTTAAACTAGTAAATTTATTTTAATACGGATACCGCGCAAGAGTCCCAACTGCTTCCGATTGTCCGGAGCCAGAGAAACCTCGGCATCTTCAATAGGGGTGCGAGTGAAGCTTAAGGGAGTGATAAGGAAAAAGATGGAGGTGATGAAGAATGTTCGGAGGTATCTGGTCATAAAAAATGACAAAGTCATTTAAAATTTAAACCAACGTTTTTTTTAATCGATTCTGAAGGGGATTTTTACAAGTGCGAAACTGATAGTTTTTTATGCGAAACCGTACGAGAATCCCAACTGCTTACCTTAACTGCTTTCTGACCAGATATGAATAGCGAGGTACTATCCGAACTTCCTCTACCCTATCTCATTACCCTTTCCACTACTTTAAACCTCACCACAAATCCCAATTGGGGTTGCCATAGCCTCACTGGCTCCAGACGGTTGAGAGCTGTTACATTAGATTGTGATAAATATTTTTTCCACTCTACATTCTGCGGTAAAGCTTTTACGATTTCTTTAAATTCACTGAATTTCATTGTAACATTCTCGTGGCGTTCTCGCGACATTTTTGTGACAGGTTAAAATGCAAAAAGTTAAATAACCATCTCGCTTTTATCTCAACTTTCATCCCCTGAGACACCATCCATCACGCCGAAGGGTTAAAACCACCCCGCGATGACGAAACTACGTCACCATGTCATGCACTTGTTTTTCTTAACGTTGTTATTTGAACTTTTCTTATCTAAAAATTGTTGTTTTAACTTTTCTCGTTTTAGTATTGTTACTTAAATTTTTCTGATCTAAATGTTCTTATTTAAAGTTTTCTGACAAAATCAGCGGGAACATCTTTTTTTCTAGATATCGTAACCAAATGTTACATATGTTTTAAAAGTCGTATGAAGTTTTTTTAAAACAATTTGAGTATTTACGATAAGTTATTTGGTTTATTATATTAAATTGACTCTCATCGTTGTTCAAGTTAAAAACTCAAGCAAAATCAAGTGTTATTAAAAAAATCACGTTTTCTACTCTAAAAACTGGACTTGTGGTAGAATAAAATAAATCAATATAAATTTACGCATCTTACGTGATTACCATGTACATGTTATATTTAGTATTAAAATCATGTATTATTATATCTTTGTGGATACTTAAATTAAACATGATTCATGCTTTTATCAACCATCGCTATATGTATAACCACAACCATTGCAATATGGATAATATATGAAGGATGTGTTCGCGGTATCCAATATAGCTCCATTATTTTGCCCCCTTCTAAACAGAACTATATCCTTGAAATAGATAGTAAAAAAAATTTTATTTACTACCTGCATATGAGGGAATATATTTACCACCCATTCCTGTATCCATTCTTGTTGATAACAGGAATACCTGATTTCGACACCTTAGAAGCCCGCCAAAAAATATTTTTAGGTAAACGTTTTTGAATTTAATTTTGGAACTATACTAATAAAGACTTATTATAAGGTTATTTCAACAATTCATCAAATTTCAAAGTTTATTTTCAATTTCTGTGAAGGTTCTATTCATTATTTCAGTTAAGTGGTACAATTGGTCATTAATGATATCATAACAGAATACACTCCGAAAACGAGAACTTCTGCCTATCAGAACGCGGAACCTAATCAATAGAGCGATTCACCTGCTTAACGATTCTGCATTGACCATCGACATTTTCAACGTCACTTAAAAGACAGTTCAGCAACTATCTTTTAACGTATGCCACAAAATAGTTACACTGCCCCCTACGACCTTTTTATTCTTGCATGTATCTCAGATTTGTGATCTTTACCATGATTATTTATTTATTGAAGTGAAACTTCTTTACGCGCGTCATGCAATTTCGAGGACCGCAGAAAAACCGACTCATGACCGTCACGAAAAACCGTGATCATTTCGCTATAGGAGCCTAGCTAATATTATATACCTAGTTTAGGTCACCCTCCAAACTCAGCTTCGCGGTCTAGAGGCAGAGCGCCCAACTCTCATCGTGAAGAACCGAGGTTCGATCCCCGCTTAAACTATTTTTTTTTTTCTTTTTGTGATTTTTTTAATACGAGGATAAGTGATAAAATGCTCTCGTGCTGCGACTTTTAGATATTTTGACTATATGATATTTTGGTCGAATACGTAATAACCGTGGTCTAGAGGCAGAGCGTTCGACACTCGTTATGCAGGACCCGGGTTCGAATCCCACATTTTTATAACTTTTAATTTTTTTTTATCAACGATTTGTAATAATGTAGTAAAAAATTACATAAATTTGTTAATTTACCTTTACTTTACTTTATGGTACCTATATGATATTTTGGTCGAAATATAGCGTACAAATCGAGCCGGTAGAGTCGCTCGGTATTTTGATTAATTATTTTTATTTATCAACGATTTGTAATAATGTAGTAAAAAATAACATAAATTTGTTAGTTTACCTTTACTTTAATTTGCGCGAGATACCTCTCCTCGCGGTCTAGAGGCAGAGCGTTCGACACTCGTTATGCAGGACCCAGGTTCGAATCCCATATTTTTATAACTTTTAATTTTTTTTTATCACATGCTACTTATAAATATTTCAATAGACAGAAAAAAGAGAGAATGAAATGAAAAGAGAGAGAGAAGAATAGTAAAAGTTTCACCTCCGTCGTGCGTAGGCTTGCCACACACTGTATTTTTATAAATTCACGCCCTGCTGGACTTTTACATGTTATTTTCTTATTTTTTAATAAGAAAATAACATGTAAATAAACACAACAAAATCAAAAAAAAAAAAAACAAAATCAAAAGGAAAATAGAAGACATATTAAAACACAACCTCTTAAACAAAAACAATGTCAACACGAAATAAAGTGGAAACTAGACATTCCACCGTGCAAGATGGAAAAATATAATACTAGGAAAATTACAAAACTTTGGTAAGATAAACAGAGCTACGTAGTTTCTATAGTTAAATTATATTATATTTTATATTCTTCTTTCTGAAATAAATTGGGTAATGAATTGTTTATATTTGGTGAATGATGTGTTGAATATATCAACAACATCTTTACATTGGTGTATAACCGTTTTGTGGAGAACTTAAAGAAATATATCGACCGGTCGGTGGCCGAGTTGACATCGCGTTTGGGTCCCACCCAGGCGTAGTGTGTTCAATTCCTCGGCTGGCTAAGTCCTCCATCACAACACAAGCAACATTTTCAGCTTATTGTGGTGGTAGTAAGAGATTTTCAAATATTGTCAGGTTATTCGTAACCCGGGAATGTTTGTCTTTCTTTTTAAAAAAATAATATAAGAAGTTTTAATTCAAAGCTCTAACTTTTCATTCATACAAACAATGTTCACATCATTTTAGTCACACAAACATGTTTCAGTACAATCGCGCCTTCTTCACCATCATGGAAAATCTGTATTCGTTTTGTAGTGTTGGCATAAGTTGTGATTCTCTTTGTTCGGTTTTTCGTCAAACTTTTTAGTGCAAAGAAGAAAACTGTTTTATAACTTTTGAACAGATTAAAAATCGAACACTTCATTTCTATATGGGGAAATACACAAGCGCTGCTTTTCAGATTCAAAATTGTGGAGGCGGAATTTTATAATTCTAAGTTCACAGCGCATGCAGCTAAATTCCCGCAGATCCCTTTTACTGCAGTAATAAAACAACATTTGCACGGCGTAATATCTTATGCAGGGAGTTAAAATATCCTAATGCTACCTTGAACGTAAAAGTAAACGACTGCTTTCTATTTCTATAATGAGCTGGCTCCTTTGTTTTTCCTCCTCCCCTGTTCAGTTCTTGTTCCTCTTATTCATCTTTCTCTTACCCCTTCACAATGCTCCCCTGAATCTGTTTACACCGGAAGATCGTCGCGTTTCCCTCTGAAATCTGTTTGTATTGCGGATTTATGCGCCGGCATCAGTTTTCTCGCTTTACACGTGTACCAGTTGGTACATACCAACTAGTACCTAGGAATATTATACATAATTAGCCGCGGATAACAGGATTCAAACAGGATTACCAACTATCTAACTGGGACCTGAGACTTTGCAATAAATCTTCAGACAACGCCCTGTTTGTTTATTTTAAGGCTGTCGCGGCAAAAGTACTCGGGTTGCTGAAGATTTGTGAAAAAAGATTAACGATGTTTTGGGGACGTGAAAAACTGCTATCTTGACTTATTCTTCGTGTCTCGCAATGATAACGTTTTAAGGCTTCTGGCTTTTCTTCTTTAAAATGGGAACATGATAACAGGCATTTGAACTCCGTGAATACTGAATACATTTCGCACAATCTTTTCAGTAATAGAAAATCAATACTAAGTTTGCCATGTGAGTCAACAATTCAAACATGAAAAATTACTTGTTCTTTGAGAAAGCAACTTTATGGAATAAATATCATGAGATACGGAAAATAAAATTGAAAACGATTCGGAATGTAGGAACTGCCGATAGTAAGCTTGTGTCTTTGAACGCAAAATTAGCATCGTATAATAGAGTATTGACGCCCGAGCTGTAAGAATCGTCGACGTAGATAATTGTTTCTCAAAGCAGTGGAGACTAATTCTTATAATGAAACTTTTATTTATTAAAAGATATGCTTAAATGTGTGCGTGCATTTGAACAAAGAGGTCGTACTTTGCGGGTTAAATTATTTCAAAAATTAGCAAACGAAATTTAAATTGTTAAAAAAGTTTTGTTAAAAATAATTTGGAACTTAAAATCATGAAACAGTCATATTGCATTACTTGGGCAACACAACTTCGCTCGAACAATCAACAATATTTCAAGCCTCCACGTCCGTGTATATTTATTATTCAATATCGCCCTATCGGGCTTTTACAAGGAAAATTGACTACTACGATGAATATAAAATCTAAATAATTTCAATTTGTTTAGATACAGTTTTCGTAATTTTATTTTTTTTATTTACTTAATTCCCTTGTTTATTGGTTGAATCATTCTTTCTTATTACACTTTTCTAATAATGTTTTTTTTTCATTTGTTTTACTTCGGTAATTCATTAATTTGCAAAATTATTTAAGCTTGATTAAAAGTTGTGTTGCTTTTCCATCGTGAGTAATAATGAGTTGTAGAAAGTAAACACAATTACAATTAGGACGTAAAATATTAGAAAAAAAGGGTTTTATTGTTCATTCATAAAAGTATGTTCTGTGTGGGAAGAAGGCACAGGAAACTTCCTTTAAAAACAATCATTTAGAGAGCTTCAAACGAAAGATATTTCAAGGCTTCAGAGTATCAGAATATTTCCCACAGACTTCTGCTTAATCGACTATTTTTTCTACGTAAATGTTAATTACGAGTAATATATACTCTAGCTCAAATCATATCTCATTTCTGGTTTCAGACACCTGAATTCCAGGATAATATTTATGAAAGGGGTAAAGGAGGTTTATCGTTTCGAAGGGATGTTCATTACTTCCTTTGTTCTGAAACGTTATTCCTTATTGGAATCCGGAACTAATTGCTTTCTACTTTCACCTGTTTGGGTTTTCAATTATTATCCCCCACCGAAATATTAATAAAGCCAAGGCTAATTTTGCAAAGCCTCGCGTGTAATTATTGTTTCTTTGTATACATAATATTTACAAATGTATGCAAGTATTAACGATTTATATTATTTATAAATAAATAACAAACTCTTAAAAATAGCAACTCAATGATTTGTCATTTAGATCTGAATTTGTACTCTCACTTCTTCCTTATAGATACCGATCAATGCCAGCTTGGGTGAGGTTAGGTGTGACTTTAATTATTGTTATTACCTTCCTTGTTCTCTTGTCCCAATGAATAAATTGTCCTTTAACTGATTATTCTCCAGCTGAGCTTCATTTGAATACGGTCCATTAAGGCAAAAATGAATCAGACATCAATTTATTAAGTTTGAGTCAAGAAATAGATTGTATCTTCTTAATGTATTTATGACTGTTTTAAAATCGGTGACCGGATAAATCATCAAAATGATAATTCATCACATCTTTAAAAAGGTAGATAAAGTCATGGAAAGTGATGAAACAAAAAACAATATAAACTGGGTTAAGTAGGTTAGGTTAAGTTAGGTTAGGTTAGGTTAGGTTTAAAAAAAAATTTTCGTCGTTTCTAATTACGTTATATCACTTTTCAAAAGTGTGTTGAATTGTCACTGTGTTGAGTTATCATGGAACCTTTAAAATTAAATGTGACTGCTTTTCGTGTAAATTTTATCCATGCATTTTATTTTATTTATTTATTTGTATGTTTATTTAGGAAAACCAACAGATTTTTTACATTCTTAAATAATCAACTTATAAAAAATACAAATAATATCTAATGACAGGTTTTCACTTAAAAAATAATTATAATATCAAACTAAGGGTCCAGTACCCGTGGGCAAAAAATATTTACAGAAAATACAAAATTCTAAATAAAGTAAACATAACATCAGATATAAGAACACAAGTAAATTACAAAATATCAATTTTATCCTCTCACACAACACCAATAATAACCAATATATGTATATACCTACAACTAAACTGAACAGATGTTTATAAAATGAGTCACTTGTAACTGGACAGGGTTCATATCAACAACACGATAACTTGCAGTATGTTATTAATTATTATTTAATAATAGCTGAGGTATCTTTTTTAAATGTTCCTAAACTACACGAAAATATATCAATATAATTAAAATACTTATTGTATAGGGTACAAGCTCTGAATATAAAAGCGTTTTGTCTGAGATTAGTAGAATATTTTTGAAGATGAAAAAGTGAATTATCTCAATTTATATATGATCTTGTGCAAGTCCGCATACATTCTATATTCCTGGACGGAATTGTTAATGTTAAACGTTACGTGCCTTATAATCTACGCGTTTATAGATGGTGTTGATTTAAATTTATTATTAAAATACACTTTTTGCAAGTTATGCTTTAAAATATTAAGATGAATTATTTGTTTGCGCCCGTACATACATGGTTGTAGGGGCGTGTTAGTGTGTGTTTTATATAAAATTGTACTAATAACTCACCTGTTATACTATATTCATGTTTGCTTCAAATTGGGTTAGATAGTTGATAAAAGATTAGACTAAAGAAAATTAATCAATGAAAAATATCTATACCGTAATAATGATTTTTGCAAGCACTGGGTTGTTTCTGGGAGGAGTCTACGTGTTAAACAGTTGAAAAATATCATAAAAATATAAATTTTCGCTATAAAATAAATTAGTTTTCTGTTGGTAATGCAATTTAATTTTGCTTGTAAGCCATGCATAAATCTAGGCCTAATACAAGTTTAAACTTGGCCTGTGATCAAAAATCTAGTCTTAATAAAAGAATATACTTGGCCTGTGATCAAAAATCTAGGCTTAATAAAAGTATAAACTTGACCTGTGATCAAAAATCTAGGCTTAATAAGAGTATAAACTTGACCTGTGATCAAAAATCTAGACTTAAAAAAAGTATAAGCTTGGCCTGTGATCAAAAAATCAGCATCGTCTTTCATTAAGCACTTAACAGTATATTTTTTATTTATTTATTTTCTGCATCTGACAGAACACAACGCCTAATTTTTTGACATATTAATGAACCTCACTAGGGCTAATTAATAGCATGTGTCGAGGTTAACACTTTACACATTACAGTAAATCAATATAAACCAATCAGTATATACGTGAACACAAAATATTACAAGGAGAAAGAAGAAAATAAGAAAAACGCATGTGACATGAGTCCAGTTGGGTACTTTGAGAATGCATTATATCAATATTTGAACCATAAATAAATCAGTATTCTCAAGAAGACAACAAAGAAACATAAGAGCAACTAGGGTGACACTATGTTTTTAGCTCGTGGAACTTATACGAAATCTATATTTTCATCTACGTTCTTAAAATTATGAACATTGATGAAAAAATAATATGGTAATCCTCTGCTAACACGAACATCTTAACAAACTTTTTAATTGTTTTTTTTTTTTAAATTTTATTGTTGCAATGTGGCGTATGTATCTACTACACAAAGGAATGCAATATAATAATGCGCTGCTGGTAACCAAGTCCGCACCAATTGACCGATTCAAACTGGATGTAGGAGCCATATTAATCAAAATACAATGTAATTAACAATAAATTAGACATTTGTAAACGTGGATGTGCAAATGGTAAGCATAAAATTGTTTCATTCAATATCGATCATTGGACATTTTATTAGAATAGCAAATATAGTCCGAAAGTTCATATTTGGTATCGCGATCAGAATAACAGGTTCACTATTGATTATCGTGTTTATAAAAAGAAAACCATTATTAGTTTACCGATTTCCTGAAATAGAACCTACCTAATGATTTTTTCGCGTACCGAACTTTGAGGTTCGCTACTAAATAATTTGCAATGTTGATTTTATTTTAGACTAGCTGCAACCCGCCACGCGTTGCTGTGGCTCAGTCTGTATGTACAGATAAAAAAGCAATAGCGCGTGTTGCTTTTACGTGCAACAGATGGCGCTGTTTAAAAAAAAAATACCTGTCACAGGTACACACACGCGTATTTGAATGCAATGTAGTGTCAAAATTTCAAAGCAATCGGTGAAGAACTTTTGAACAAACGAACATTTACTATTTTATTTATATGGATATATACTAATAACGGCTTGCTTCGGTCACATTGGTCATAAAGTTTCCAAAGTAATAATTATGTCACTTTGTTTCAGATTAAAACTGTTTTTGGAAATTCGTTTTAGTAAGTTCTATTAAATATGTGGTTTAAGATTTCTATTATTATATATACCGGGCAACACCGGCCTAAACAATACTTCTATTTTTTTCTATGAACTTCGAATAGCAAGTTTTGACGTATAACTGGAGTCCGTTTTTGCAGCATTATCTCTAACCGCGTGAGTTCTGATACAAGTAGCAGCGATACAAAGTGCCAGTGAGTACCTCGGAAGTATACCCGACCTAAACGCGATGTCAACTCAGTCACCGACTTCACCGGTCGGTGGCCGAGTTGACATCGCGTTTGTGTGTTCAATTCATCGGCTGGCAAGCAACATTTTCCACTTACTGTGGTGGTAGTAGGAAAGTACCTCGTAAGTATACCCGACCTAAACGCGATGTCAACTCAGTCACCGACTTCACCGGTCGGTGGCCGAGTTGACATCGCGTTTGTGTGTTCAATTCATCAGCTGGCAAGCAACATTTTCCACTTACTGTGGTGGTAGTAGAAGAGTACCTCGGAAGTATACCCGACCTAAACGCGATGTCAACTCAGTCACCGACTTCACCGGTCGGTGGCCGAGTTGACATCGCGTTTGTGTGTTCAATTCATCGGCTGGCAAGCAACATTTTCCACTTACTGTGGTGGTAGTAGGAGAGTACCTCGTAAGTATACCCGACCTAAACGCGATGTCAACTCAGTCACCGACTTCACCGGTCGGTGGCCGAGTTGACATCGCGTTTGTGTGTTCAATTCATCAGCTGGCAAGCAACATTTTCCACTTACTGTGGTGGTAGTAGGAGAGTACCTCGGAAGTATACCCGACCTAAACGCGATGTCAACTCAGTCACCGACTTCACCGGTCGGTGGCCGAGTTGACATCGCGTTTGTGTATTCAATTCATCGGCTGGCAAGCAACATTTTCCACTTACTGTGGTGGTAGTAGGAGAGTACCTCGGAAGTATACCCGACCTAAACGCGATGTCAACTCAGTCACCGACTTCACCGGTCGGTGGCCGAGTTGACATCGCGTTTGTGTGTTCAATTCATCGGCTGGCAAGCAACATTTTCCACTTACTGTGGTGGTAGTAGGAGATTTTCAAATATTTTCAGGTTATTCGTAACCCGGGAATGTTTATCTGCGTAAGTAAAAACGCCAGTCGAAATGCGTGTTTGTACGCGATTTGGGGTTTTCAGGTATTCCAAAACCGCTACGTTCAATCGCAGTGCGTGCGGGTGGAAACACATGTCTTCTGAGATGTTAAGAATGTTAAAATAAGATAAGTAATGTAAATGGATAAAGGTAAATTTTGCACTGATTATTTTATGATGTAAATTAAATAGAATGAGCTCAACATCGCTGGTTCTCGAAGCATAATGATATTCATATAATTTTTTCTTCATTACGTAGGACTGGTTGTGTCTCCGAATTTGAAAAATTCATCAAATTTTAAAGTTGATTTTCAAGTTCTATGAAAGTTATATTCAAGATCTGTTGTATAATTATTGGCCAGTTGTTTAACAAAACTGAAATTATACCAGAACTTGAATAGAACCTTCACACAACTTGAAAATCAAATTTGAAATTTGATGAATTGTTCAAAAAACCCGTCCTTAGTATAGCATTTTTAGTAATACGACTGCGTACTTCACGACCACAATTTTGTTGATGATTCATTTTTTTTATCTTGTTAACATTTATGATAAACCAAACCTTGATATTTCATTGTGATGTTTACAAGCAAAACCTTGTAGTACGCCACGCCGTTTATTTGGATAGTTACCTATTTGTAGAGGAATTGTATATACTAAGATTTATTTAGGAATGTAACAGTTTCAGCACTGTGATTTTGTCATCTCACTATAAATTCATACCTACCCTCCCGTAAGAATTTACTATTTATATTAAGTCTTTATTTAAGTCAGTTATATATCGTTAATCAAATTTGTATATTTTTTCAATCTTTCCAATCGTACTACATAAGCGGGATCTCATTGTATTATTTGTTTTCTTCACATGTTCTTAACTTCAACTTACTATCCTTTGTTATAAGCTCATAAAAACTTTTTTCACTAACAATATTCTCATTTCTTATATTATAGTTTATGCTTTATTATAATATAAGTTGTACTAAGTAAAAGCCTCAAGGCGTTTATGATACAAATAGACAAATAAAAAAATATGTTTAGATCATGCAACCTCGAGCAAAAATTCCATTTAAAACGTTCGAGTCGTGTAATTAAAACATTAGTTTTATAACTCATTTCATACTAAACCGTTATATTTATGATTAATCTAATATTTTATATCCATCCCCTACTACCCCTAGAGTGTAAACTACACTTGGGCCTCTACAGGGGATCTGGTAATTAATGGAATACATTAAAAAGTTATCACGTCTCGTCCACTAAGAAATATTTTGAGGTGATAATCTTTTTGTTGTTGGATTTATTTCTTTGAGAGAATTGATCTTTTTACGTATGTGTGTAAGTCTAGAAGTTTCGAGACTAATTCACGACACAGTGCAAAAAATCCTGTTTCTGTGTGAATACTGCATAAGAGTAATGCATGCCCAGAGCCAGTTAAATTAAATCATCCCACAGAGTGTGGAGAGGAAGGAGATGACGGAGAGGAACATTTTGAGTACTACCCTTTCAATTTACATTTGCTACCTCTAAGGTGCTGATAAACGAGCAAGATAAATTGCCTATCATTGCTTATTGGCGAACAATTGTCTTGCATGTCAGTAAATAGTCTTGTCGAGCAAAGTGTTTGCACAAACTTGGTTTTTCTGACCAAAGAGGGAACTCCACTCTTTTCAAGGCCCAGGTAAACTCCTTTCTATTCCTCAAAATGATCCTCCAGAGACTCTACCAGCATCCCGAGTTATGTGATTTCCCTCAGAACTCCTATGTGCAATTAATATAAAAAATACAATCTCAAGTTTAATTGCACGATATTTTTAAACAATTTCTTACTGAATTTCGTATTTTGCATGAACCGTCAACCGCCTTGTACATTTCATTAAAAGTTTATGTACGCAGTGATATTACACCCTTACTCTACGAGTGCTTTAGTGTGTACTGTCGTAAAGCTAAGTCGATATTTTTTTATTGCCAAGTGTTAATCTCGGGGTGGGGGTTGGAATATAATGTTAGTTGAGTCATTTTGATAAACGACACACAATAACTAATTTATGACAATTGATGGGGGGGGGGAGATTCTTAAATTATCAACCCCTTTAATTTTTATAATTATTGGTTTGTGCAAACGCATTCAATCAAGAAAGTTAAAAATAATAAACACTACGTTTTTACCACTCTTTATTATTTATATAACACCGGCATGTTTCATCAGAGTTTTCTTTAAACTTTGTAAAACATTGTTCACGAAACATGTCGGTTTTATCTAAACAATAAAAATTGGTCAAAACGAAAGGCTTGCTATCTTTAAAATGTGTTCAAAAAATAAATCTGTAACGTTTAAAGATATAAAAATATGTTTTATTATTAATATGTTTTAGGTAAAGAATGATACTGTCGTATATTTGCTTGCAGTCGCAATAGTGTCTTAAATTGTGTGTTTTATATATATAAGTGGCACTTTATTCATTCTGACCAATTTGCAAGGATTCGCATTAGAGCATTGTTATCGTAAGTTTTTACTCCATATAGCAGACTATCCCAATTATTGTAAATCATACATTCATTGTCCGTGATATATGGCTTTCTCCATACTGAGTCACCACCCTTGGAATTACCCCGAACCAAGACACAACAGACCCTTACAAAAATACAACTAAATCGACAACCCCTCATCAAAAGGTCGCCTCAAATACTCAGCCTTAAATACATACGTTTCATATTCTAATTGACCTTTTTGTGCAGGGTTTTTACTTTGTGGAATTTTTGAAGGGTTGAATATGATACATAAGGAGCCACCATCCCCCAATAAATGGATATCGTAACGAGATCGTTTGTTCACGCATGGATGGATATGTTATCTATATTTAGGGATAACTTGAGCTACTAGCATAATATTTTAATAATATGAGAGTATTCGAGATGATTCAGAGTGTATTACAAATCACAATTTATGAAACGTGTTTAATTAGAGATTTTACACGTCGTTATTTATTTATTATTCATTAACGCTCTATCGGGCTTTTACAAGGAACATTGAAAATTTATGTATGTAAGTGTAACAGGATACATGGATAATAGCATGACTATATAAAAAATATTCAAATACTAATACTATGATCAACATCAAATCCAAATAACACCTAACTAAATAAAGTAAATTATTCATAATTGGTGAAAATTTTATGCAAGTTTCAGTTCAACTTTCGATTCATTTTATTTTATTTTAAAACCTTCTCATTGAAAAAATAACCATGAAAGGGTTTAATTGTTTGATAAAAGTAATAACAGTAATTCTTATAAATCTAGAACATCATTACCACCTCTAATGCATTTTCAAAACTAGAAAATTCAGTTATTTGGGAACAGAGTATTTAAGTCCACATTTTTAACATTATCTGCCTTTTTGTCAGATAATATTTTAGGTCAGATAAAATTATGTATTATATTTAGATGAGACACAAAGCGAAAAAATAGATACCGATTTTTTACCTCCAACTTACCGAACTACCGAATTTGATTTACGCGCACCGCTTGTCACCTTCTAATACTGGAACAAGTTTGGACGAGATATCAATTAGTACGGAGTAGCGCTTCTAATTATAGCTCTATGGTCAACAACTGGTAATGAACACGGTAATAATTAATGAAAAACAAACTGTTTAACAAAAGGCTACCTTCTACAATAACCACTGTAAACACCCTTGAGTTAATTGAATCACTAAACAGCTTTAACATTTTTAAACTTATAGGTATCATATACGCTGTATGGGTTCACACAAAAACATTAGCAGTATATCCATATCCTTGTACAATAAAAACTGTGAACATCGTTGGGTTGATTGAATCACTAAACAGCGTTTACATTTTTAAACGTATAGGTATCATATACGCTGGATGGGTTCACACAAAAACAATTGAAGTATATCGATAGCCTTGTACAATAACCACTGTAAACACCCTTGAGTTGATTGAATCACTAAACAGCGTTTACATTTTTAAACGTATAGGTATCATATACGCTGGATGGGTTCACACAAAAACAATTGAAGTATATCGATAGCCTTGTACAATAACCACTGTAAACACCCTTGAGTTGATTGAATCACTAAACAGCGTTTAAATTTTTAAACGTATAGGTATCATATACGCTGGATGGGTTCACACAAAAACAATTGAAGTATATCGATAGCCTTGTACAATAACCACTGTAAACACCCTTGAGTTGATTGAATCACTAAACAGCTTTAACATTTTTAAACTTATAGGTATCATATACGCTGTATGGGTTCACACAAAAACATTAGCAGTATATCCATATCCTTGTACAATAACCACTGTGAACATCGTTGGGTTGATTGAATCACTAAACAGCATTTACATTTTTAAACGTTTAGGTATCATATACGCTGGATGGGTTCACACAAAAACATTAGCAGTATATCCATAGCCTTGTACAATAACCACTGTGAACATCGTTGGGTTGATTGAATCACTAAACAGCGTTTACATTTTTAAACGTATAGGTATCATACACGCTGGATGGGTTCACACAAAAACAATTGAAGTATATCGATAGCCTTGTACAATAACCACTGTAAACACCCTTGAGTTGATTGAATCACTAAACAGCTTTAACATTTTTAAACTTATAGGTATCATATACGCTGTATGAGTTCACAAAAAAAACAAAAGTATATTGATATATGAAATAAAATTCAACGACCTTACTAGGTCATAAATTATTTTAAAGCCTTTCCCTTCCATGGAGGCTTCGACGGATATGGGAAATGTGACAATATTTCACTTGCCCTGCGTCACTGCTTTTCTTCAGCTAATGTTTTGATTTATCGCCATATCTATTACAAAATACACGATTTCTCGGTGTTCCGAAATATTCAAATACATTCATTGCGACAAATGAATGTAAATAATTACACTAAGAGCTTTTGGAGATAGTATCATTAATTAAGTTGCTGTATTCCATGGAATAAATATTTGTAAGGTTCTTTGCGTTTGGATTCATTCATCTTGAGGCTTTTGAATTACATTTTAAGTAATTGTTTTTAACGAACTTCCTGGACCACCTTTTAAGATATTTTATCATTCATAAGAATTTAAGCGTTGAACTAATTTTATTAATTTAATATTTATTTATTGCTACACTATTAAACCTTAAGTTTCAGCATCCATTTTTTTTTATTCTTATTAATGAAGAAAAAATCAGGCAAATTTACATATTGTCTTTTTTGCAGTTAAAATCTGATGATGGTAATGTTTTTGACCGGAATGCTAAACAGAGCTCAATTCTTCAGAGCACAAACACGACAAAATTTTTTTGCTTTTTAAATATTAAATAATTGATATATTTTGAATATATAAATGCAGCTGTAACAAGAAACTTTAACCAGCGATTATCGAGCTTATTTGAAGATAAAACAAATAAAGGCCTGCCCCATTCTTTACTGTTCAATGCAACATAGTGGCGACATGTGATAAAAAGTTACCGGAGACCAAAATGACATAAAATTCTCATTTCAAATAATTTCTGCTATCGCTAGTTAAAGATTTTCTTTATTTTTTTTTATTTCTTCAAAAAAATTACAGAATATATAATATATCATTAGTAAGTAAAATACCTATATGTAAGTTAGTAACAATGACATTGTTGAAAAACCAATGTTACAATAATACAACAGTTTCTAATCGAAGAAAAAGTAAATATGTATTAGTGTTATAAGGATATGGCATAATATACTATATTTTAAGTTGTGCATAACCTGACTCACTAGGCTAACCTGTGTTGAGGCAGATTTGTTAGTTAATTATTTCTTGCATTTTGTCTATGGTATACTTATAAATGTTTATTATAGGTTCCTATACAGCAATACATTATTTTAGGTTACATTTTTATTAGCATGTACACAATATAAATACAGCAAGTTTTAGCACAATACATACTATTATAACTATCAATGACAAGGCGTTTGGTTAGGTTACATTATTGTTTTTTTTTTTTTTTTTATAGTGAATACCTCACAAGAGTCCCAACTGCTCCCGTCTGGAGCCAGTGAGACTATGGCATCCCCAATTGGGGGATGTTGTGAGGCTGAAGGTAAGTGGGGAAGGGAAAGAGGAAGGTGGGGAAGTACCTGGCTATTCAGATCTAGTCACTAAACACGGCTAAAGCCATTTGGAGCAACGTTTCAATTCTGAATGGTGGTCTTACACCAGGGCGATACTGGTAGTATCTTCCACTCTTCATATACACAATACAAATACAGCAAGTTTTATCACCATACATATTACAATAACTGTCAGTGACAAGGCGTTTGGGTGAAGGCACCAGTATATGCTCGATCATTTGAATAAATCCAAATTTTGATATATTTTTTAAACTGTTTCTGTGTTTGACTCAGTTTAATATTTTCTAGGAGCATATTGAATATTTTTGTGGCAAAGTATCTAAAGCTACGTTGACCAAAGGTGGAAGAAAGTGCTGGTATATCACTAATTGACGGTTATATCTTTTTACACCCTGTATTTGTCGCAGTATAAGTAAATCTCTCCCTAAAAACATTTTCATAATTGACGCTTTTCAGTTTACATTAAAACTATGCGTAATACTACCACATCCTTGCCAATTTCGGCCTACGAATATTAATGTTGGTTTTTCTGCCCGCGGTCGCTGATTAAACACCTCTCTTTACTACCCCTGGAGAGAGAGTTTACATCAAAGTTCGGAAATTAGCATGCCAGAGTTATGAACTGGTAATTAGGAAAAAAGCTCAAAAGGCAACTTTAGTTTCGTTCGCAGTTCGTTCACGCCGCTTCGTATGCAGCACGGTGTTTTTAAAATGTGTAAACTTCCAAGTGTTTTCTGGCACAAAAATACAACTTTAGCTTTTATGAATGTTTTAAATTATAGTTAGATTATAAATCTAACTCTACTAAAGTTTCTAATATTAATCCGATGTACTGCGGGTAAAGAAATGCGTAAACAGTTTTGGTTGGATTTCTCAAATTTCTCAAATTTCAAAAACGTTACTTCTTCATAGGATAGCCTAACAAATTTAATTTAGACGTAATATTTCCCTTAATATTTTAATTGACAAGGGTAGATAGTAAATCATCCTTCTACTAATTTTCGCATTGTGCTCCTTTCCGCAAATTTTATTTATGTTGGCTAAGTGGTTTAATTTGAGACATTGTTTTTAACCCACATTAATATAATCACACTTATATGTCAGGGTGGGTTGTTGAAATAAGCCACTTATGGGAACACGTTACGAGCATGCCCCTGTATCCCACATACCGGCTGTATTAGCTGGTATGTGGTTAAATGTGATACTCAATTTTACAAATTTCGTCAAACTATTGTTTATTTAAATTCTTTAGACGTGTGAAACCATATTTCAGAACTCGCCCATAGTATGATAGGTAGCAGAAGTCGGGGACGCCCGAGGAAGACATGGCACGATCAAGTGAATCAGATCCTCGAGTCGGGCCATGTCAAGAGTCAGAATAATAGAAGAGAATGTATGAGACGATGTATGAATGTGAATGAGGCAATAAGTGTATACCAAGACCGAGTTGTTTGGCGGTCCGTCCTCTCTGCCTACCCCTGCTGAGAAAAGGCGTGATGGTTAGTTAGTTAGTTAGTTACTCAGTATGAATATATCCTCCAACACTTTTTTTATTTAACATTTTTGTTTTTTTCTCATTTTCTACGGTTTAACATGTATGTGACAGATTTTTTTAAACCTACATATATATTTATTGACTGATCGTAGCTAAGTCCTGTTTTTAAACCTACACACATATTAATTGATTGACCGTAGCTAAGTACTGTTTTTAAACCTACGTACATATTAATTGACTGACCATAGCTAAGTCCTAATTGTAAACCCATATACATGTAAATTGACTGACCGTAAGTCCAGTTTTTACTCGAAAGTTTTGCATTTCGTCTGTTACGTTCCGATTCCGTAAGATTGTAAACTGCATTTTTATACAGCCGTTTAATCTGATTCCTTCTAAAATCTGTCAAATCGGAATAATCAATATTATAATACCTACGTGCCCGAAAAAAGTAGAAGAAAAAATTGTCATTGAGATAGTAACGTTTCTTTGGACTGATTGTATAATTCCTTAGTTAAAAAAAACCTGCTTTAAATTTATCGTTAGTTATTAAGTGGCTAGCTTTTTAAGTACCTTTTAACAGATTTCGTTCCAGAAGGATGTTGCATTACTCCTGATTGCGTATAAGCTTCTAATCGGTTTAGTCTCAATACCAGACATTCTGGCTAAAACAGGATTCGCGAGGCCGCCAACACAGGCTTTTGATTCTTCCTAGGTGCAGAACTAAATTACCAATGGTGATGCCCTTGGGAAGAATCACTAGGTTAATTAACTGCCTTGCAGGAAATGTGGATATTTTCCACAAGTCCTACGACTTATTTAAACGTGAAATATTATTATTCAAGACTTAACATTGTAAACGTACATTTGAAACCTTTTTTTTTCCCAATTGTAAATGTATTTTTTATTCACTTTTTTGTAATTTTTAATTGCCGATATTGCAATGTACCGGTTTATACTGTTTTTGCAAATAAATAAATAATTTCAGACGAAATTTTGGTTTATTTATTAAATAAAGAAATGTTGCAACATTTGTATTATTTTGGACACGGTCTACTGTTCACAAAGCTACTGGTATATTTATTTTCATAACGGTTTAATGTCCGAAGTAAAGCAAGTTTTTAATGTAAATTACCACAAATTTACAGTTATTTTGAATTTATTGCTTTGTAAAGGGTGCTTGAAAATTATCTAAATAATAATGTTTTTTACCACTGAATACAAAAATTTTATGTAAAAAGTTGTTTTATCTATAAATAATGTATTTATTCAGAATTTCCAAGATGTTTTATTCTACTTTTATTTAAATTCCTAGCTCTTCTCTCTTCTTCTTAATACTTCTTTCGCATCCCGAAACTTGTCAGAGTCTTGTTTATAATTATTCGCATTAAAACGTAATGTAAATCTTCTCCCTCACCCGTCACACGCCGAACACTGTATACAGTTGATGTAGAGTGTTATATAGGTAACGCAAGTTGGAAGATCTCTGCTATACACATTAAAACTTATCCACAAAGTGGCAAGTTATGTAAGGCAGCTCGCAGATTTCCTTTGGTCATATTCTCATCATCCTATCACACTCCATTCTCGTTATATAATAGGATATTCAAATCACATCCAATATACGTTACTTAAGTACCTAGTCGAATCTCGCTACATAATACGTTAGATATATTATATATTTAATATTTTTAATACAAAAAATACAAACATTCCCGGGTTACGAATAACCTGACAATATTTGAAAATCTCCTACTACCACCGCAGTAAGCTGAAAATGTTGCTTGTGTTGTGATGGAGGACTTAGCCAGCCGAGGAATTGAACACACTACGCCTGAGTGGGACCCAAGCGCGATGTCAACTCGGCCACCGACCGGTCGATATATTTCTTTAAGTTCTCCACAAAACGGTTATACACCAATATATATAATAACGGTTATACACTCTATGCAGTATCCCCAAAGATGACAAGCCCTAAGGGGAATTATTTTTCGCGGAGCCTTTTTTGTAGAGTTAATGTAAAAAACGGTTTCAAGATATTTAAATACCCTTATTTCAAGTTACACGACAAATCACTTCTGCGCTTCACCTACTTTTACAAAAAAAAAATCAACGTTCTACTCCGTTACCTCATTGATATTTCTTATAGAGATAGATGCGATAGGATAAATGTGTCTTCTCGATAACAGGATATTAATCTCGTTGCAAAGAAACTCACTTTTTTACATTAGCTCCACACAAGAGGTTCTAAGGAAAAAAAATCCATCAAAACCTATTTCGTCTTTGGGGATGCTGTGTGGAGGATCTTTTTAGGGAAAGGAAGCTCTGAGAAGGTAAAATATGGGGCGGGTAGGTATCCGTGGGTCAATGTGTCTAGGAGTGACGAACATATGAATCCATCCCTCCCACTGCGGTGCAAGGTAGAAATAGTCCGTTTGGAGAAGTCAAAAGGTCCCCTCAACCAGTCTCTCCCGATCCAACCCGCCACGCAGTAGGTGGACAAATGCATCCGCCGCCACGACCTAGACAAACCTCACCCCAAAACACTTAGGCAATTATCAATTTCGAAATAATCATTATGTTGATGATTATACTATGCAATTATTTTATTTCACGTTTACTAATTTATTTTTAACATATGAAACTTGAAAATGTCCATTCTATTAAAATTCTTTGAATCTGATTTAAAAACCACGAATTTACTCCAAAATGCATTACTCCGCAAACAGATAATTTAACATTTCATGAAAGCGTGTGTTATAACATTGAACTCTCACAATACTGCTCTTTCCGCTGTTTAGGTTAACGCCACTGGTTACGATAATATGTCGTGATTAGTGTCGACGCGGTGTTTTCACCTAATCCCGTCATAGATTCGAGCGCTGATTCCGCTATGGGGTAATTCCCTGTGTTTTCTCAGTGGCGCAACTGCCTGTGATTTCCGTCCGGGCTTTCCGCGTGCCCTGCGCAGGCACGCCAATTAATTTCACACCCCGTGCCCTCGAGCCCTTATATTAATACTGTTGTGAACTATGTTCATTCAAATATAGCACCTAATCGAAATGGATTCCTCCTGTAGTTTGATCAAGGTCGGGTAATTGAGAAATACGACGATTTGGGCAATGGTGCGTGCGCGAATTGGAAATTCGTTCCATACCGATGAGTTGATATGCAAACCAGTCATCTTTAGCCTCTCGCTGAGAAGATTTTGCCTTCAAATTAGATTAAAATTGAGCTGAAAACTTCGTAAAAACAAACAAATAATTTACAAAACTTTTAAAAGAAATATTGCATTTACAAACTTTTATTGGAATAACATTTCAAGGTTATGTATCATTGAAAAATAAGAAAATACTAATAAATCTTTTCGAAACAACAACAAAAAATAAAAACGTAACGGTTTTAATAATTAAAAATTGATTATGTTTATCCGAGACAGTTTATAGAGGTTACAAACAAATTCTTAAGAACTTTGGATTCATTCAAAAGATAGCAGCCAAAAATATGACAAAATTTGTTTTGATAATATTGTTAATTCTGATTTTGAAATATTAGATAGACAAAAATAGATAAAATAAATCGGTTCTAATTTTTTTTGTGTCTTGTTCTATTTCATGTTTCGTTTAGATTTATTATTATGATATTCTTCTTCAAAAATAAATATTATTTATATAGCATTTTTATGTACAATTCGTCTAATAATGTAATCAAATTTCTAATGTTGTTGAAGCAGAAAAAGATTTTCAGGAAATTTCAGTTTAGCCATGCGCCGCACGGTTTTCCTGAAAATCTTCATCATAAAAATTGTGTTCAGCTACAACAACATCAATAATGCTTTTTTTGTAATATTAGCACTCTAGTAACACAAAAGTCACGAGCCGCCACTGCAATTCGTATAGCCTGTTCTGAGGGAAAATCAAGTCGGGGACGTCACAGGAAGACTTGTCACGATCATGTGAATCGTATCCTTGATCCAAGTCCTCTAAAGATTCGTAGAAGTAGAGGAATGTAATTAATCGGCGATCCAATACCGAATTGTTTAGTTCCACCCTATTTGCCTACCGCGTTGTGGAACTGTCATGACTATTAAGTTAACTTAAAAGCTTTCCACAATTGCACCTTTCTTAACAAAATACCCCAAACAACATGACTGACGATGTCCATAATTTCTTGATGACTTATTTTACATCCTTAATTAATCATAACAAAAAGAAAAAGTTCAAATGAGACCAAGGTAGGTATCTTGGAAACAGATGGACAAAACATTCCAAGCAGTCTGTCAATTAATGAAAATAATCCTCGATATATTTTCTGTGTCGTTTCAATGTCAATATTTCAACATCAGCGTTGCAATTATTTAACAAGTGGGAAATTGTGTATACGAAACATCTAAGATTCCTCAACAAATGCTACGAAAATTCCATTAAAATCAACAAACCACAGAGTGTACACGTTACATAATAATCAAATTCACTAATCCAGAGCATGACGCCATATCCCGGTATTATGTA
Organism: Hesperophylax magnus; assembly: GCA_026573805.1. Lineage (NCBI taxonomy): Eukaryota > Metazoa > Arthropoda > Insecta > Trichoptera > Limnephilidae > Hesperophylax > Hesperophylax magnus. The sequence goes on from JAIUSX010000026.1 coordinate 830,349, forward strand.
AATACATAATTATGTTCCACTTTTAATAGTTTACGATTTTAAAATAGCTCATAAATGGCTCTGAAAATAGGTCTCGTATGATCCCATGATCATAAAGTTGGTAGGTAGACGAAGACTGACGAAGATTACTGCTATATTTTCAAGTTAACATTCATGTTGGAAGTTTATGATCATGAAAACTGTAAATGCTATTGACTTAGTTGTTTTAATGCAAACGAAATTATAACATGTTTTCACGTTTCTGAATATTAAATATTATCATTATTCAATCCGTTCCTAGATAACCTTTTCCACTGAATCCGGAATGATTAAAATAAAAATTACTCTCTTGTAATATTATAGTATTTATTTATTTAAACGACCATTGGACTTTTTTAAAGAACACAAGTATAAAGACTACAAGTACATAATAATCATCTTGTAATAATAATAACAATCTGATACAGGTATTATTATTATTATAATTGCATATCTGCACGTATGTTAGCTTTTATTCTGTCTTTGATTTTTATCTTTCATAAAAAAAAAATCAAAGAAAAAAATCAAAGACAGAAAAAAAAGATGTGAAAGAATGAATGAAAGAAAAAACAGCTGAGAGAAAAGAAAGTAAGAAAGAAGAAAATTGAAATAATTCAAATATTTATCTTTGCGCTTTCTGCAGTGCAGATAGAGCAAAGAAAGTGTTGAAAGAAATATGAAAAAATATATGTAAATATATGAATAGAAAGGAAGGAAGAAATAAAAGAATAAAAAAAATGAAAGAAAATGGTGAAAAGAAAGAAGAGAGAGAATTGACATAATACAAGTATTTATCTATGCACTGTACTGCACTGTACAGACAAGAAAGAAATGAAAGAAAGGGAATAAAATAAAAATTAAACTAAAGAAAATATAGAAAAGAAAGAAATGAAAGAAAAAAAGATGAGAGAAAATAAAGAAAGGAGACAATTTAAATAATGCAAATATTTATCTACGAACTTACGATTTTATTGGAGGAGGTTTGACTCTGGGGTGCAATCCTATTGCTTTTTTTACTCATTGAATTTTGAGCCAACGCCAACGTTATGTTGTCAGCAGATCACTAATTTGATAATATTTTGTTTCAGGTATGTTCGAACCGCAGTCGCAATATAAAACCCGGATCTTCCCACACGTTTTAGTGGGTTGAGTAAGTATAAACATTTTAGTGTAAGCACTGAAAATATACATTAGTTTTCCGTGAAATAAGATAAACTCCCGAACGTATGATTCTGTGGTAGAGTTAGATTTTTTTTATTTGGTCCAATGACAATGAATCACACAACAAAGAGCCTAACGTACGCACTGTACGCAAGTGGAATGGTGATTTTTTTTCTCGTGACAAGTGAAAAGGTTAGGACTCGACATAAATTGTCAGCATTCAGGGAAGGCGAGAAATGCTTGAATATGTTTCTGCTCTTGCGGTCTATACAACTGCCATATCCGGAAAAATATCTTCTATACGACTCATAATGTAACAATATTTACGTCCGTTTTTTCGTTCTAAGCCTTACTTTTCATAGGATAATATTTTTTTAATATGCACTCTCTGTGAACGTAAGTAGTTATGTATGTACCTTTAGGATACGTACGCGTTTGTTTTTATTGCGCGAAGCTCTCAAATTATAGCGTACATTTGTATAACGTGTGTAAAAAGACCCTCAAAAAGGTTTTTGTATGTGAATTACACATTATCGCTCTCATTTCATACGTAATTTTCACTCACATAATCGTGTTCCAGTTTCATTTCCCGCTTGCCTTTGCATACAAATATTGTACTTAAAATTTCAAAAAGATCTCGCTTTGAATATAAAAACTGTAAAAAGCGTGTGACTGAATGAAAGTCATATGCAAAAGCGATATTACTGTAGGTATTTAAAGGTTTTGTATGGTTTTCCGGTCTATCTCTCTCCTTTACGGGCTTTTACAAACATGTGATAATAATATTAAAGAAAAATATGTTAAAGAAATTATAAAATAAAACACTGGCAAAAGAATAATAATAAGAGCAACAGCAAAATTATTTATGAGGTATGTTATTTTAGCCTTCTTGTAACTAAATTCCGCGCAGTTAAACACATCTACTATTTCTGAGAAAGTTTGGCCATGCAATGTAGGTACAAGAGAGTATCTAAAGTATTGTGATATGTAAATGAAATCCTCAGCACGGTAGATCCCAGTAAGGTTATCGTTATATTTAATTGTTACAAAAAATAACATGATAAAACACTTACTATTATTATTTCTTAGTTGGTATGATATATCACATCATCCGAAATAATTTTTTTTTTATCGTGTTAACAGTCTATTGACTCTTATTTCGCCATCCCAATATCACGGTAAAGTCTTAATTTGAAGTGCCATTATACCAAAGACAAATAAATTACAAAAATAAGATATGTAAATATGTGAAAGTGGTTTTTCCAAATCCCACATTAATGTTTCTAGTTGCATTTGTAGACCGCTTTATTTTCTATTGTAGATTGTTGTCTTTCATTCGAAACTCGATAGTTTCGATTTAAGCGTTATCTGTAAAGTTTCTTCCCGAATATTCCGTTTTGCTGTAACTTCTTTGTAAAAGAAACCTCCGAGAAATACGAAAAGCGATCGCTGAACATTGTGTTCTTAAGGAGTTTCTCGTACCACTATTGCCGAAAGTAGAAACTTCCACAAATCTAAGTATTTTGTATGGAAGTCTTCCCTTTCTCGAAGTTCATTTATAGATTTTGAATCGAATTGTCTCGAAGCTGAATTGTGATTGAGTGAAATTCCGGCTATAAAATAAAATACGATTTAACGTTTGTTTTGAGATCTCGTGTACCGAGGAAAACGGAAAACTTTGAACCATTTTAAGGATACAAGAATCTGTATTTATTCATTTTTTATTTCAATTATTTAGTAATATCAATTCAATCATTCATAAATACTCCCGAGATCTGGATCCCGTTGGCGACTTTAGATTCCCACAACCAATAATTATAATATTCAATTGTATTTGAATTATTTAATTTTATTGGAATTAATTAAATTTTATTGAAATGAATTAAATTTTATTGGAATGAATTATTTTATTGGAAATAATTAAATTTTAATTGAATTGTTTAAATTTTATTGGAATTAATTACATTTTATTTTAATTAATTAAATTTTATTTGAATTAATTATTTTTTATTGGAAAAAATTAAATTTTATTGGAATTAATTAAATATTGAAGGTTATACCTATCAATGTAGGTAATACATTATTGAAGAAGAAAATATTCGAATAAATGTAAACGAAACATGAAACAGAACAAGACACAGAACAATTAAAGGTAATGGTCCTAACTGGGAATCGAACCCTGGTTCTCTCTCTCTCTTACCGGGACAACGCCTCAATTAACTTGGCCATTGGAACCTAATTATTTTACGTCATTTTTGCGATCTCATATCTCAAAGAGACAGCAGCCACAAATATGGGAAATTTTAGTTTAAGATAATATTGTTTATTCTGAATTCTAAATATGAGATCGTCAAAAATGACATATAATAATTTGCTCCCAATGGCCCAGTTGGTTGTGGCGTTGTCCCTGTAATACAAATATCCTGGGTTCAATTTCAAGTTGAGAATTCGTTTTCTTGTTCTGTTTCATGTTTCATTTAGAGTTATTAGTATTATCTAATTAATTATATATATATACATATATTCATTAATAATTATACTATTTACTATTATTGTATTGCTTGAATGTTGGATATTGAAACGACATTGCAACGTCCAGATCAATTACTCTGACGCGAAATCAATTCAAGATGCATAAAGAAACTTACAATTGTTTACATTCTGCCCTAGTAACAAACACATACAAATCTGTCTGAATTGTTGGTTTAAGAAAGAGAAAAGTCCGTTCTATTTGGTTTTGATGGTAATACGATGTTAAAAAAAACAATATAGCATTAGAATATATTTTTGGCCTATTTACATCCTCTCATAATAGGTAGTTAGTTGCTTTGTGCTTATTCGTATTTCCGTCTACGTGAGGTCAACCGGTTACATGAATAATACATTGCGCACTTGAGGTCTTAAAAGAGTTGCTTTGTGTGCCCAAATACAACATTTTTATAACAATACGTAGAGACGAGGAAATTCGATACCCTCTGTATTGTACTGTATTGACGACGCGACGCTCTTTGCTTATCTTATTTTGTACTCTGTAACACGCATAAACAACGACGACTTCGAGAAACGACGTAGTATGTCAAAATTCAGACTACTTTTAATACTATATTAAAGTACTAGCTGACGTGTACCCATTGCCACTTATGGAATATTAGCTTGGGGAAGCGCTACAAACACAACAATTGACCCAATTCAAAAAGTTCAAAAGGCAATAATAAAACTCATACTGCAAGTACCATTCTACACAGACTCAAACATAATCTTTAAAACACTAGACGTCATGTCAATAAGACAACTTTACGCCAAAACTGCTCTCCTACATCTCATCCATAATAATCTTCATATTACAAATCAACCAAAAGCCATAATAAAAACCAGGTCATCAACAAATATAACACTGAACATTCCGATAACACACACCACACACGGACAAAGACACTTTCAATACTACGCAACCAAACTTTTTAACAGTATGCCCATTACTTTGAAACAATTAATGACTACAAATACATCTACAAATTTTCTCAAAAAACATATCGTAGCCTTGATAAAAAATCAAGATATTCACTTTATTCAAAAGATTATAATTCCAAACCAAACATAACCAAAATATAATTAGTAAAATTAAATATTATACACGTTCTTCAAGAATTATCCAAAAATACATACACTCACATATAAATGTGTGTTTTCATGTTTCAATATATGTCTGAAAAAAAACAACTTTCTACTACAACACATAAATACCTGTCACACTTAATCACAAACACGTTAACACCTCAGCACAGGTTCTCCTAGTGAGGTGTTCACGTAACATACAATATCACCCACACACAGTTTTACCTATATCAACCTATGTTTTTTATTTTTTATACCCTTTTTCTGTACTTTTTTCTCTGTATTACAATATAAACCACTGTAATCATTTGTAAAATGTGTATTCAAGAATAGACAAAAATAAATACCATCTTCCACTTTTATGTAGGCCTTCTTAAGATATACAATTTCGTATTACATTATTTTGATGTATCTCATACTTTTTAGCCAGCGTTAGCAATATAAGCGCCCAAAAATATTTTATTTGCGTCTTGATTACAAAACACCGATTTTTCTCTTCTTTCTATAAATATAATATGAATGTATTATATACGTAAACCTTCCGAAAAAAATGTCTAAACGTTAGTGAAAACCCTAGTTTAGAAGAACTAAGCGCACAAACAGACAGCCGCGGATAGCAACTTTATTTTATACTATTTAGCGAAAAGCGTAAAATGCACAAATAACTATAGTTTTTATACTACAATACCAAAATGATAAAACACAATTCTCAATACACCTTACACAAAATTAATCTAAAAGTTATCGCAGTGAAATTTAAAATAGTTCGGTTTATCATCAAATTTACTAATTTCGGTTGTCTGTGGTTTGTAAAATATTCATGCGTAATGTAATGCAATGGAATAAAAATTATTCACGTTTGAACTTTTAATTTTCAAAATTGGAATTAATAAATTTAAATCATATCAAATACGGATAAAGTAGGCACCACAAATATTTTATTTTTATAATGATCCATCTATTTTTCGGGTGCGTAATTTTTGTTTATATTATTGAATTATTGACAAAAGGCTGTTTCTCACTAACGCTTCGCAAGGACTTCGCATGCATGCACCAATACACACAATACGAGTATATTATGTTGGTTGTCCCAAGCAAAAACCTGAAATACACTCAACTGTAAAAACAAGTTCAGTTAATTTCTTTTACACAACATTTTAAACTTAAAAATTTCTGCTAAGTTAATTACAAAACATTTTTTTTAATTTGTTAATTTTGGTCTCGAAGCATGACTAACGGAACACCTGTTTTCTATTACGTTAACCACCAACAGATGTGTTATTTAGTTATAAACAAACATTTTATAAATATACATTTTACACCCAACAAACATGCTGCTAACAAGCTTATATGAATGTATTTTAGATTCAAATAATTTATTTTGCAACGTAAGATTTTTTTTAAATTCTTTTGAATCTACAAACCGTATTACCACGAAACTTTGTTCATTGAAATTTTAATCTTGAAATCCAAGAAAAAGTTGTATGTTATTGTGGTGTATGTAATTGTATGTTTAATTCTGCGAATAATGCATGTGTTGTTTCTCCCTTACTTTCACGGTTAGAAATATGATCTAAACAGTGGTAGAAAGAAAAACAACCACACTTTATATTCAAATCTTGAAATTGACCACGGAAGAATTTACGTGTACACCTTTATGAAACCAAAGCTTCCGACCGTAATTTGATCAAAATATATGAAAATTTGAGATTTTTTATATGAAACAACAAAAAAGTGCGGTGGTCATAATATTTATAATACATTTGTATAATGAAACATGTATTTCGATTAAGTAATTTTAGTTCTACTTATATAATTCTGTTTAAAACGAAAAAAACGTAAGTTGAGCCATTTTTAAAAATTTTTTTGTATCACTTCAAAATTATAATATTCTGAATAGTATGCATTTATTGCTAATAATTTGAAAGCGTTTTTGCTTTTCGAACCGAAAAGTTTTAGGAAGCGTTCAGAAATATTCCATTTATTTTGATTTTGGAAATATAATCAAAATCTCTGACTTTCTGACAGAATCTTTAGTAAGCATAACCGTCAATATGCCAGAGGCCTGAGAGGTTAAATAGAACAGCTAACCAAGAAATAATAAATATAAAGTAGTTTTTATATGAACGCTTTTTAAAACCGCACATAATAAAAAAAATGTATCATTCAAATAAATGTATGATTTGCACATATGAAAAAAATGCTTAATTTTTTCATGAATCACTCCCCAAAGTTTCGCGGTATGAGTATGGAACACGGTGTATAAGTTTTGTTAATAGTTTTAAACAGTTTCGAAACAAGGCTTTTAGGGAAGGTCTGTACTAAAAATCTCTATTTCAATAACACCCGTTGCGACTTGCGACTCGCTAGTGTTTCGTTTGATTTTCTTTTTATTTGAATAATGTAAGTCATTATCAATCGATCATCTTCTTACTTTTTCAAATAACATAAATACGTTATCATCCAGCTTAATCCTCTATGAAACACAAGACTACCTCGAAGTTAAAAACAAACCATTACGTACTCGAAGAACTAACTACAAGCAAGACGCCGTACACATCTGAAGCATTAAAAATGCATGTGTTTACAAATGAATTTACTTGTGTTTACTTTCTAACCTGCAACTTGATTCTCGTGCTAGATTACCTACTAAAGTTTTGTTTCTCACGTTATTGAAAGATGTTTTTTTTTAAATTACATCAACCGCTTGCTACCTATATGCATAGTCCATGCATGTAGGTATATTATGCACAAACATTGGCATAGAATAAAGCATATAGGGTTTACAGTATAAAATATTACTATACAATAAATCTGTTAGGAAAAACCGTATTTCATAAAACAAGAATACCTTGTAGGGTACCTATCATTAATTTTTCTGTCAACTTTATAACAAACAATTCGTCCAAGAAAAACTTCCCGCTACTCTGTAATGGGCATAATGAATCTTAAAATAATTTTTATTACTATTTTTTTTAAGCGTACGCTGTTTACCTTAGGCCAGAAACTGCTCGTGGCGTCTTCTTCTGATCAATTATAACTTATTTTACAGCATTGGCAACAATAGAAGACATTTTACTGCGTATTTAACGGTTAGAAAAATCGCCAGGACTCCTTTGACTTTCAATATGAATCTACTTAAAATTTTGTCCGGTTTTTATTAGGCAATATTGATCGCTGATCCCAAAATAGATTATTAAAACAAGACAACTGCGTCACCGTGATGTTATTTTTTTACGTTAACCACACACGAAACCGTGACGAAAATAATTTCCCTTGGGGCCAATTTCATCTTTAAGGATGCTGTTTTGAGGGTGTTTTTAAGAAAAGGAAGGAGAGGAAGTTTTGGGAAGGAAAAGGGTATGATTGGTAGGTAGGAATCTAGGGATCAGTGTATCCAGGAGTGACGTACAAATGTTCTATCCCTCTCGTTGCGGTGCAAGGCAATTGGTCAAGAGAGACCAGTAGAAGAGGTCAATGGGTCTCCCCAAACCAGCTTGTCCCGATCCGGTACGCCAATTAGCTGGTGGGTGGGCGCATCCTGAACACACCTCACCCGATGAACCCGGGCACCCCTGCTAAATCACCAAACGTAGCTAACCACTTAGGGTGACACATGGCAGAGGTATTGGTTATCCAATAGATGGTTCCCGGGGCGGCGGTACCGAAACCCGACTCCCAAATAATCTTATGATATGTGTATTTTAAAATGTCAATATCAAAATACCCACTGGAATCCTTACCAGCGTAAGTTCATCTCGTTAGGTATCGTAGTTTGTATAATATTGTTTCACTGGTGTAGGTTTTTGTCATCACGTATTTGCATTGTGCATTGTTTCGCCGGTTCCCTGGCGCCCCGTGGCATTTGAATAAAGTTCTTCGTTCCCGAGAACAAGTGCATAAAAACGCAAATGCTTTCAAGTGATTTATTTTTACTACCGTAGGTACCTGACTAGTTTTAATTAACTAAAGTACCCACTTCACTATAAATTGAAGCAAAGTAAAATAGTTCCTAATTTTGGTTCAAAGCAATCCCTTTGGTTTGTTTTCTTTAGAGCTACGAGTAGCATAAAGTAAATAGATAGATACCTAAAAGCTACATTTTTAATGCACTAGTGTGCAAACACGAACAGTTTTTCTACTAACAATGTTGACAGTTCATTCTTTTAAAAAACCCGCCACTCTTCTGAATGTAAACACCTGAAAAACCACATCATAATAAATTAATATTTCATCAGTCTGGCGAAACTGCTGTGGTCCTGTCTAAAATAAGTAAATGAAACTGAGTTATGAATTAAATGATATTATTATACATTTTTCAAGAGCGGTGGACAGGTACAAGCAAATAAATTATTTTAATGAGACCCTGATGTATTGATAATTTGGATGTATGCAAAAATAACGATAATTTACCTCTTGGACAAAATCAGATTTTTGTAAAAACTTTATTTTACATTAAAATATTAATTATGCTTACGCTTATCGATACATCACATTTATTATAGTTACCCAATATATTAATGTAAACATTATAAAGTGAAAATATACCTAATTCGCTTGTTTAAATTTAAACGAGTTGCTTCTTATGAGTACTGAAACTAGGAGAAAATAATAATTTTAAATATTTTGAATGAACATGTAATTAATAATATAATTTAAATATATTGTTAAATTTAGTTACGCACCCATTATTGACGAATTGTTCAAATCTGTGAAACAACTCATCCTTAGGACGGGTTGTTTTGGAGAATTTGAACAATTCATCAAATTTCAACGTTCATTTTCGGGTTCTGTGAAAGTCCTATTCAAGTTCTGTTATTATATCATTGTAGGCTAGTTGCTGGACAAAACTGAAACAAAAACAGAACTTGAAAAAATCATTCACAGAACTTGAAAATGAACGTTGAAATTTGATGAATTGTTCAAATTTCAAAGTTAATTTTCAAGTTCTGTGAAAGATATTTTTAAGTTCTGTTTTTATTTCAGTTCTGTCAAGCAACTAGCCTATAATGATATAATAACAGAATTTGAATAGGACTTTCACAGAACCCGTAAATGAACGTTGAAATTTAATGAATTGTTCAAATTCTCCGAAACAACCCGTCCTTAGTGTGGCGCAGTGAAAGAACATTATTCAGAGTAGAACTGTTTCGTAGAGCCTTGAGAACTTGGCATTGACCGTCGTTAGGTTAGGTAAGGTTATCAAATCTAAATGGTAACTACTTCCCATCCTTCCCCTTTCCTGCTCCCTTTAGTGTCTCAACATACCTCTATTGGGTAGTCCTACTGACTTTGGGCAGTTGGAAATCTAGAGCGATGTTCACACAAAATAAGGTTTTTAAATCATAAATTCATATGTAAAAATCAGTTCAGGTTTGGTCTACGTGAAAAGCAACTTATTTAAAGGTATATTTTAGCTTTGTAAAGCGCTATTCACGTAAAAGTTAGCCTTGTTTAATTATTATTATTTCACAAAACGCAATAAATCAAGCTTAATTGCCTCATCATGTGAATGCATCTATTACAATTAAGGCAATAAAATCATCAAGGTGTAGTAATGTATGTGTGGCAGAAGAAACACCCCCGCCCTCACAATACAGACTTCAGCCGCTAGGGGAAGGTGAGTTGTAAATTACATCCCCCGATACGGCAAGGGGCGCGGGCGCTACCTCGGAGGTATTAAAGACAAGACATGGGGGTAAATAATCCGGGAGGATAGGGGTGGACCGGAAATCTAAAATAATGATAACATGACGAAAACTTGAGAAAATTAGGAAAACTGGGTGTGTACACTTTCATAAGATTTTTTTCTCTTTCGCGGAAAAAGATGGCAATACCGCTTAAGGGTGCCAATTGCCCAGAGCCAGTGGAACCCGTTTTAGTACCCGTTGGCTCAACGTATTGGACCAAAGTTGGCGCCAACGCTGTTGGTGATGTGTTCACGAAAACCGACAAACATTGGGTTGGCGACCAACGCGTGCAACGGCCAAGATGTCCTGTACACATTGGGCCAACGTGTACTATGGGCAATAGGTGTTCAATCAAGAAATACTAATACGCTTTAAAATCTGAATTAAGTTAAATAATATTTGAAGAAATTATGTTATCAATACTTATTAAATATTACAATATTTTGTGCGCTTAAAAAGGAAACCCATTATAAAATTGATGGCGTAACGTATTCAAACTCTATCCGTCTTTAGAATTGTTCCAGGCTGTAGCCTACGGGGTTAAGATTGACATGATAGCGAACCTCCGATATGAGAAGACACAAACAGGAAAAACAAAGCCATTAATAGGTTTCATGGTATTGGAAAACTCCGATAGTTCACTGCAAGTCCGCCCCACTAAGGGTTGAGAAAGATGGGAGGGCTTTTTGTTCGAGGTATACCAATTAGTTTACACAACAATAGTCGACACAGCTGCTTGAATACCAAATACTGGTAGCATTGTCGGCTCACAGCAGTCAGCTCCGGAGCCCAAAGCGTGGAGGTATGTGGAACACTGGGATTATATTTATCAACACAGGCCCGCACCGGAATAAGACCCCGCAGTTATTTGGGTTGACCCGTGCCATAAATCGACTAAGGGTGGTTAGTGTATCTAAGACGGCACATTATAATAGAGTAAGGTAGCTTGCGACCGCAAAATGCCGGTACATGAACTTTAATTTTACCACGCATAATGGGCTTATTGAAACAGAGCCATTCAATACCTTCATAAACCCGCCCTTCATCATTATCTGCCCAACTTTGCGGTAGGCACTTTGTACATGTAGTATTGGTTATAAATTGTTACACTAGATAAGGTGCTGCGTTAGCTTTGTAATTAAAAATATTTACTTAGGAAAAATGTTTAGAATGTTCTTATTATTATATACAGCTCAGTGAGACAGATCTGTGTACCCAAGATAACCACTACGATGTTGATTGATGAAATTTCTTGGCTAGGTTTATAAAATGAGATTATTGTTTTCGCAATGACTAGATTAAGAACACTTGAAATTTAAACGATATTGATATATGAAAGAAAAAAAAATAATTAAATTAAATTTATGTGCCAGTGAAGTGTATCAGATTAGGTTTATCTAAGGATCAATTAAGAAAAATTATTTTAACTCGAAGTTTTTCACTGTTCTACTAACACTTACTTTTGGTAGGAAATTGAAGTCTATTTTCCTATAAAAAAAGAAAATGTGTACTTACTTCATTCACTATACTCTTTAAGGCGATTTAACCAGCGGACGAGAATTCAAATTTCGTTAAAAGACGATCTCGCGATCGGACGTTTTTTTAGACCGAGACAGAAATACCGAATTCATTCCGCTGCGAGCCGTACACTCGCGCGGCAGTGAAAACTACAGCATGGTTCCGATGAAATAACAATTATTGTTGTTTAATTCTTGGTTGTAGCTTTCTTCCTTATAAGTAGTTACATACATATTTGTAAATTATACGTCGGAGTGCGTAAACATAAATAAATACAAATGCAGTTTGTTGACATGGTAGATATAAAATATGTAGGTATATAAATATACATTTAAAAAAAATTTCAAATATTTGTTTAATTTGTTTTTTTTTTTAATATTTTACACGAGTTTTCCAAAGGTGAGTAAAAATCTTTTGTTTTACTTATTTATTCGTTTGTCCGAAAGGTATTACCGTAAGTTTTATTTCTAATACTTATCTTCAAAGTATTACTTGATTTGATATGTATGACATTGAAAAGAGGGTTTATTCCTTACAACTGAAGTAGTTTATATATTAAAACTAGGTTTTATTTCCAACTATTTTCTACGGTACCTACCTACATATGTAGTTATGCGATTGCATAATATTGTATCGCTTTCATGTATTTGTTTTCATGATTAACGGAGCGACCTGACTCGTCTAATTTTCGAAATGTTATTAAATTCACGAGTAAAAATCATAGGTTTGTATGTCAAAAATAACCTTGTTTTTTTTTCCTAAAACAAGAAGCTCAATTCACAATATGACATTATGAAACTGACAAAAAGTAACACAAAAAACATTAAATATGTTGAATTATACCAATGTAATAGTGAATTGGACAATAAAATAGAAATTATGAACAAAAAAATGATTTGAATCGCACATCACGAATCGAAATTCATTTGGTTCGTGTCACTTTTTGACTACCAATCACAAACAGTTTCACGTACTTTGGCATAAGTTTTAACATTTATACATGAAAAAACGATAACAGACATAAACTCCTGTCCATAGTTGATTATTTTCCCTGGAAATTAAACAACACAAAATTATCGCCAAATGTTATAAAAAATATGCGCTTATTCTGACTGATTCTTTCGAACGACCCTGTAGCATATAAGTACGAACAATGTACACGGATAATTAAATATCACTAACCTTTGTTTTTTCTGAAAATATATCTCCCACGTACGTTTTTGATGTCGTAATTTTTGCTATCTAATAAAACTTTTTTTCGAGGGTATTTTCCTCCTCATTTTTAAGCGAGGAATTTCTTTAAAATGTTATCAAGTAGACTGGCGTGGAATAGACGTCCGCTCGCCGCCCTGTCGTAGCGGGGAATGATAAAATTTCGGCTTGCGCCGGGGCAAGTCACAAACAACAAACGCGAATCGAAATTAATTACTATTATATACTTTAAGAATATATTTTTTGGTCATAAATTATTTCTAATGTTTCAATTATGTCTTGGTAAATTATTTTGCTAAAAAAATCTGAACTATACCAATTTGTAAGACCATAAATAAATAGTTCAATTGAGGGATTTTCGTCACAAAACGCGTGCTCGGATTTATTTATTAGTAATTTTATTTGAAATAAAAACACAATTCTTATACATACATATGATAGATAATTTATTGATTGTTTATACATTATTATTCAATGATTTGAAATATTTGTTGTATAATACAACTTCACCTTTGAAAATGCAACAAATCTGCGCATTGTCCAACGGTAACACTTTATTATGATATGAAAATAATATTATTTTTCAAAATTTTACATCTTACTTTACAAGATAAAATAACGATCTTTCGAAATCAATTTGTGTTTTTTTCTAGAAAAGTGTCCATACGTCTAAAAGTGGCCTCAAAAATGCCAAATTTCAGGTCAAGTCTACCTATTTCGCCTTAAGTACTTTTTTATGATTTATCTCTAAACTTGTATAAAAAATATTTGTACACTTTTATTTGACATTGAGCATTATCTATATACAAATAATTTTCTTTCATACTTTTTCCTTATTTACATGTAAAAAAATATTTAAAATTTTTATCTACCAGTCAATATGTGAGAAATAGTTAGGATGCAGGCGAATTCTCAAGTTATTGTTTTACAAAATTATCTTTGAATTACTGTGTGTATCTGTGTTTTCTCCTTAAATAAATAAATAAATAAACAGTAGGTTGACTTAAAAGTTCTTGATCCGTTTGTGACTGGTCAGTCGTACATTTCGATAGATTTTGTGAAGATTTTTGGAGATGCAGAATTCTGGATCCAGAATTACTGTAATCCACCCATCCTTACCACCATACAGTCAGGAGAAAGAAAGGAAACAGTACTGACTGCTATGTTATGAATTTTGTATTTAATTATGTTCTAAACTTTTTCATTTACCCGTGTTTAAATTGTTTAACCAATAGTTTACACAACAACTCCTTCTATGCATAACCCCAGAACAGCTTGCGCCTAGTTATTCGGTGTTGGAAAGGCAATAAAATAATTCACATCTGAATTATTACCATGCGTGTTAATTCTAATTTACCACGCACCTAAATCTTAGCGAATCTATTACCCCCTCCGAGAGGTGGAGACACTAACGAACTAAGCCGAGATCTAGAGCAATTCGTCATGCATGCATATTTTCATAAAATATTACTTTGATGAAGCGCTTGAAATGCTGTGAAGATTTGCCAAATGCCAGTCTTAGATGTATAAATGTTGCTCCCTTAACGAAAAATCTACTTGAGATTATGGTCAACTTTACGAATTTATTTTATTATTTCACTACATTTGAATAATAATAAAAAATGTACCTACACACAAATAAAAATACACGTGCCTACCTGAACTTACACAGGATTTAATTATAAGATATTCGTTATTATGTATTCTTACGTATCAGGAAAATAAAAAATAGTATATGAAATGTTAATGTATGTTTTTGATACGTAGGTGTAGTGTATATGAGGTGTAAGACAATTTATTGTTGTACTGGCGTTTTAAATTTGATGGAATCATAATTAATATTTTGTGTTAAGTTACTGAAATCGTCTATTTTTCTATTACTATAGTTTTCGTGGGATATATTTGTTTTGTTTGCAGATTTAAAAAAAAGATTTGTTTATTTTATGAGTATATTCACCAACGATGTTTACGTAAATTTTCTTACACTAAAATCTTCAACTACAAAATTCAGAAATCTCACACTAAATTATTTCAATTTTCTAAAGTCACTTATTAAATTCCCTTGGTTTTGTAATACACGCATTAAAAAAAGCGTTTATAAATACTCATCGTTATTTTTTTTAAACAGGAAAACTCATAGGTTCAAAACGTACTTCATTCTGAAGCGACAGATAATTATTTTCCATTCAGTTCCTCCCCGGGCCAGAGGTCCTTTAGCACTCATTGCAGACGTGTTCGCTACAAAGATATATTGAAAAGACTCCGTGATTCCGGCAGCTTCTTCTTATTTTCCAACACGAGAAGACTTTGCAATTTCTAACACCTTTTATCACAATGTCCCGGTAATGGGCGCACTTCTTGCAGTGGGGAATTGATCGCTGCAGTCGCATTCAGGCGGAATTGCTATGGCAATTTAATTTTCCTGGGTTTTCTACTTCTCTAGTGTTCACTAGATCTGTTACTGTGCGGCACGTAACACAGCAAATAAGGTTCATCTTGGCGATTGTCTTAGCTGAGCCGTGCTGAATATTTGTTTAGCTTATCGCCAGTAAAGCTTTATTTATGCTAATTGAATTGAAATTCACGTTTCTTAAAGGTACCTACCGCATTATTTATTAAATTAAAACATTAAAGAGTAACCCAGCTACTTGAGTCCATTTTTCATGTCTAGAAGATTCATACACCTATTTACTCATAGCTATTTCAAACTATTTTTTATTTGTGTAACTGTGTTCGTTTCATTGTACAGAGGTCAAATTCGACTAATTACTTAATAAGAACTTTTCTCGATGAAAAAGCTGATGAAAGTAAAAAAATGTGTTTCTTAACAGTTTTTTATTGTTTTTCACTTCTGGATCATATTTGTGAACATTCGCTGACATTCTTCATAAAATTTACTGAATTACAATATTTTTTAACATTAGCTTCACACAGTAGGCCCTGAGGAAAATAATTTCCCTTTTGACTTATGTCATCTTTGGGGAAGCTGTGTGAAGGGTGTTTTTAATGAAATAAAGGAGAGGATGTTTTGGGAAGGAAATAGGTATGGTGGGTGGGTAGGAATCTAGGAGTGTCCAGTAGTGACGGACGTACGATAGGTCTCCCTCAATCAGTCTCCTGCCGGCCCGCCACGCACTAGTTGGGCAGGCCCATCCGCCGCTAAAACCTAGACAAACCTCACCATGAACCCGGACACCCCTGCTAAGTCACCAAACGTAGCGAACCACTTGTATGGCAGAGATGTTGATTATCCTAAAATGGTACCCGGGGCGGCGGTACTCATACCTGCCACCCAAATTATTTTATTTTAACATACCTAACAAAAAGAGGGTGTTACCAACATCCATGTTCATGTTGGGCTCATTAAATTAAATATTTATTTGCAGATAGATTAATAAATTAAACAATATATAAATTATTATGGTGATTTATTTTTGGGGTAATATGCCGTGTTGCACTACCTCTTCTTTCGGACAACATTACAGTGTCCATCATCAGGGTAGATGTGCGATGGTGGATACTGTAATGCTGTCCGAAACGTTGGCGAAAGAAAGAGGCAGCGCAACACGGCATAATACCCCAAAATAAATCGCTATGATACTGCTGGCCGTAAAAATCTCACATCAATATATTCAAGTAATTTTCACTCGATTTACTGAAGCGACATCAGTTTCAAGTATGAAACAATTACGCTCATATTTCACCCCAATCTTACCTATCGCCTAACATAACATATTAGAATTGCCTTGAAGTCCTATTTGTAATAATGACAATGCCAAGCTCTCTCAATTTGCAACGCATTTATTTAGCCACAGAGTACCATTACTTCTCCGTGCGATAAATATCAAACTGGTCCCGGTCCTGTTGGTAGGAGTTGCACTGAGCTGGGATTAGGGTACATTTCGGGGTAAATCCTGGGTGGAAGAACCCTTCGATTATATTACTGTAGAGTAGCGATATGGAGTGTCACTTGTGAGTAAACCCAACACGGCTATTGCTAGACAAATCAAAATAAGTAAAATGTATGTAATTTTTACGTCTTTTATCTAAGCATTACTTGGTACCTAAACTAACTGACCCTATTTTACATTAACTCTATACAGGAGGCCCTGAGCAAGGGTCTTTGTGGAGAGTCTTTTTGAGGAGAGGAAATAGTTATTTAATAGAAATCGTTCCACAGCCGAGCTGTTAAACTCAAGAACGAGTAGAGCTGTTAAACTTAGAAGCAACCCGTTCGTATGCCTGGTCCAGGGGGTGGAGTGGAAAAGTAGATATTAAATAGTAGAAATGAATTTTTTTAAAATAGCATAAAAATATTTGCTATTTTTTAAATTAAATCTAAGCCCGTTGTCCCACTGTCCGTTAAGGAATCAAGATAAAGCGAGTGCTGTAAGACCCTGCGCAGAAAAGTACAGTCCGCTAGTCTCGGTTTGCAGCGCAGGCATTGTGGGTCTTATATGAGCAGGGTTTACGATTTATGTCGATTTCTCCTTACCCTTACCGACCCATGGGATGACCGGTTAAGTAATTTTAATATTTTATAGGTATTTGCACATTGTAAAAGATGTTCTTGGTCTGTCTCCTTCCAAGTACTGCCATAGAGAAACGACACAACGAAATGTTGTTTGAATTGGTTTTAGCTGTGTTTCCAGGTAGATACCTAATGCACTGCCTAGACTACCTCATGATTACCACCATTTGAACTTTTAAAATTAAACAATCACACAGTTAAAATCTTTTAGAATCTGAACACTTAATGAAATTTTGAAAATGGTGAATTTCTGAAAAACAAAAATACTCCCAATTTTAACATTAAGAAAATGTTGCTTCACATTATTTAAATATGACGTTTCCTCTAGAATTTTATTATCTTGACTAGGACCTCGTAGGTGGGTAAGGCACAACCCTTCTCAGTATTCAGTGGGCTGTGGTGAGTGTACACTAGGCGTAATAGCTGTCCAGGGACCGAACTTGTTTTTGAAACTGCATTTTATGGGGTACCATGCATTGCGAGAGGAATCCACTTGCATTTTTGCACCTCACGATATTTGTTCAAGAACCTTCTAGGATATTTATTAGATTTCCGGAAAAGAGACGGTTAAAATAAATTGTTTCTTTATTTGAAAGAAGAAAATATCTATGTCATCAACCAGAAAAGATCATCATCGGTAACATTCTTCTTGACATCACAAATGTGCTGGTTGCGGTCCGTAACAACTTGTCTCCTGTCGTTAAAAAGTTACAAGTATTGCCCTGATCAAAAATCTTCATTCAGAATCGAAACGTTGTTGAAAATGGCTTTAATCAGTTGCCGGATTGGAATAGCCACGTACATCCCAACCTTCCTCTTCCAATATCCTTACCTTCTTCTCTCCCTTCACCCTTATAACATACCCCAATTGGAGATGCCATAGTCCTAATGGATCCGAACATCTGGAAGCAGTTCCGAATCTTGTTCGGTATTAACTTTTTTTTTAAATCAAAAGGCTTTTCGATCCTCTTCCAATCGTCTTCCACTTCCACAATTTTATTCGGTCTTGGGCACCCACTTGGATTTTTTCCTATCCATTAATATGAATCACATTCTAATAAGAAATTTTGTTTAAGGTGTATTAACTCACAGTAAAACTTATGTAGCTATATACAAAAATATTTATTATTCTTTTTATTTTTCCACACCATGGTTTAAATACTTAAACCCCCTCAAATTAATTAACAGCGACAGCTAACTGTCGTAAAATATGAGCAGTCCGTAAGGTTAATGCTTAATTTTATCCTTTGCAAAACAACATTGCGCATATTATGTTATATCACGAGTATACAAAGAGCCCCAAGTAATGTACCCATTTAGTGCCATATAATAGAGTAAAGGAACAATAATTAAAGCCAATAAAATGATGCATTTGTGATACTCAAATTGATGACCGCGGTCGGAGGCCATTTTGTATTTTGAACGGACATCCGGTCCACAGTCAACAATGGCGGGAATCCATGAATTCTCCAATAATTAATCAGGGGACGTGTAGCCGATACGCGATCGGTCCTAATAGATTTAACGGAGGGGGAACATTCCGCAAATAATTCGATATACCGGACCACGGACAATGAAATACTATGCTACCAAATCTAATACATATGGATAGGATACAAATGATATTGATTCTAAAATATGAAATATGAACGAAATCCCATTCAATTAAGCTTTAAAACTCAAAAATGTGAAAAATATCCATCTCTACAAGTTGTAGTTACTTTTCGGGTCCGTTCCAGTATCGGCATTACTTGGAAGTTGTAGGTAGTCCAATCAGTAGAATGGTCAGAATATTGCTGATCGTCCTACTATTCTGCATTCCAATGAAATGAGTTCAAAGCTAACAGCGGGTACCAACTTACGTACCCCGTTTTCAACCCAAGTTACGCTTGGTGAAATGGTCTATGCTTATGCGATTTATCCTTAAATGAACCTCTCCTGCATTTTAGCATCTTATATGACTAGGCCTCCACATTTATAAAAGTTGTTTATTTTTTTTTTATTTCTGTCATGCGGAAATACCAATTTATAATTTGTTAACGTTAGAAAGAGAATCAATAATTCTTTCCAGTTTGCCTCAAATATGTTAACCGAAATCCATTAATAAAATCCTAAAAATAGCAAAAATTAAAAATTCATATGTCGCGCCGCTATATAAAAATATTTCTTATTTTTTTATTATATGAACGAGATGAAAGTGAAGGTAAAGTTTTCTTACAAAATTTCTCAAACAAAACGAACGTGTTTTCGAAAATTCGAGTTCTCTCAATTTTTCTATGGTTGGAGTTAAAATTTAAGTAAAGGTGTTGTTGTTGTTGGCAACATTTTTCACGTTTTTTATTAAAATTTTATTATTTATTTAAAGTGCATACACCGGAAAGATAATTTTATCTAGTTTCTAAAAGAGTGTTTGTTTTTACGGAAAAATAAAAAATAAGATGTACCTACACAACGCATTTGAAATACACAGAATACATTGCAAACTGTACAAAAGTGATGGAAGTACTGTGATTGCTTTCAAAAATAGATAAAAATGGAGCGAGAGACTCTCCTGCTTCGTATGCACAGATTTTTATTTTTAACCAAAAAATATTTTACCAACAATTATAATGTGAACTTTAAGGGGTTTTATAAACTCTTGGGCATCGGATTGCAGAAAAATGCAAGATGAAATTTTGCAATTTGAAAAATGACATAGATTTGATTGAATTGTTCATATTAAAAATATGGCGGTGGCATTCCGCATGAGGGTCGTATATTATGCCTTTATTAAATTGAGGGGTGCAGCGAAATCATCCCTCGGGAATATTTTAAATTTATGGCTATCTCTGCAAATTCTTTCTGCTTTGTTTTAAAATTCTCGCGACAATTTATCTCTGTCCGTAAAATAAAATGACATCATCCAAACGAACAAATATTTGGCGCAATAACTTTTTTTATATGCGCATTTATGTCCAGAACACATAATGTAATGAATTAAACTATATTTTTTCGATTATTAAATGTTACATTAAGTTCGTTTTGCTACATTTACTCGTATTTAGCAAAGGAGTTAATTAAATCCGTCAGCGTTAATTAATTCTCGCTCCAGCTGCAATAAAATCTATTAATTCCTTCTAACAAACCAAACTGCGCCCATCAAAGCAGCACTTTGCGAGTCGGTACCTAAATATTATGTGCAAATGCAACACGAGATTAATTCGCCCATAAAGCTGCATTTATTACCTAGAATGTGACGGACGTACTGCTCCGGGCTCGGCCGCAGTCACCCACGTATAGAATTATAAAATAAAAATTTAAAATTAAAATGAGAATTTATGAGAAATATGTCAAATGTGTATAAACTGTAACTGAACTATGTATGAAATTTAAATGTAAAAGAAATGTAAATGTATGTATGAAACAATGTAAAAATGATGAACAATAAATAAAACATCGGAGCTTGGCTAGGGGGCACGGGCAGAGAAGTATACTGAGAGAGCTGGTGGATTAAGAGCATAGCATTTAATTCGGGCACGGTTATGAGAATCGTGCTTATACGTGAAGGGACGCTCGGCCGCGACCCGAAGCAAAGGGCCGCGCGCCGTCATAGCGTGGTTTGCTGCCCGAGCGTTCCACAAGCTCGATTCTGGGAACCGTGCCTGAACAAAGAGAGGCCGGGGTCGCGTTCGACCAAGAGCCCGAAAGTACCGGCCGAGAGGCGGTAGCCAACCCGGCGGCGGGCCGCGGGCACGTAACAGACACGGGCCTCGATTCCAGGAATCAAAGAGAAAGCGGGCCCGTGTGAACGTCGCTCGGCCAGCGAAGGCCGCCGGGGTCCTATAAAACGGGCGACAGTCCCTTGGAAGGGCAGATAGCCAGCAACCTCCACCAGCTCTACAACTCTCTGCTCTGCCTCCTACCTCGCTCCGACTTCTGATCTGATCTACTCGCCTTCTCTTCTTCTGACCCTCGCCTCACCCCGGACCTTCCTGCCTCTACCCGGACTCTACAACAAGGACCAGCATCAACATCGGACCAGCTACGACGCCCCCAGAGACGCCCCGCTCGACGCCCCGCTCGACGCCCCGCTCGACGCCCCGCTCGACGCCCCGCTCGACGCCCCGCTCGACGCCCCCTCGACGCCCCCTCGACGCCCCCTCGACGCCCCGCTCGACGCCCCGACGCCACTGAAGGAAGACGCCTTCAGCCACCACGGATTGGGATCACCGGCCCTATTTTGCAGTCTTGTGTGTCATACACTCCTGTCTGATACATAAGTGGTCCTTCGCCGCCGGATCTCTCCGTGGAAGATGTCACCTTCACTGCGCTCCGGGAAAAACAGCGCTGACGGGGACTCATCGCAAGGAAGCGACGATCCCACACCAACCGGGGCGGCCGCAGCCGCGCCCCCCGGACTTCAGCCTACCGCCCCCCTGGCCCCTTCTGACCCCCGAGCGGACCTACTGGCTGGCCCCTCCGGCGCGTCGCCGCCACAGACGCCCCCTGCCACGGCCGACGCCTCGTCGAGAAGCGAAGCTTCGAGCGAGGACACGCTCCGGCAGGTGCAGCTCGAGCTACGAGCTGAGAGGCGGCGCAACCAGAAGCTGCAGGAGGACAGCGCCCGACAGATTGCCGAGTTGATCGCTACGCTGAAGGGCCTTCCGCGGACCACTTCACCTGCAGCCTGGCAACTGGACACAGCTCCACGGGCGGAGTACCCGCCGACGGCGGCGCCATCTAGCGGCTTCGGGCGACACCTGGACCACACAGCGGAGACGCACGCCAGAGCTCCACTGGCGGAGTACCCGCCGACGGCAGCGCCATCTAGCGGCTTCGGGCGACACCTGGACCACACAGCGGAGACGCACGCCAGAGCTCCACTGGCGGAGTACCCGCCGACGGCAGCGCCATCTAGCGGCTTCGGGCGACACCTGGACCACACAGCGGAGACGCACGCCAGAGCTCCACTGGCGGAGTACCCGCCGACGGCGGCGCCATCTAGCGGCTTCGGGCGACACCTGGACCACACAGCGGAGACGCACGCCAGAGCTCCACTGGCGGAGTACCCGCCGACGGCGGCGCCATCTAGCGGCTTCGGGCGACACCTGGACTACTCAGCGGAGACGCGCGCCAGAGCTCCACTGGCGGAGTACCCACCGACGGCGGCGCCATCTAGCGGCTTCGGGCGAAACCTGGGCTACTCAGCGGAGACGCGCGCCACCGCGCCGCGGCTGGACTACGGACCGACACCGACGCCGACGCCGGCGCCCCCGGGCGTACCTACACACACCACTGTGCCACCAGCTACAGCCCAGCCCAGCGATGCCATCGGGAGCTCGAGCCGCGCAGTGAGGGCTCAAACCGGGACAGAAAACCAGGCGGCTGATCCACTCACGGACGGCGCTTCCCCAGGCGTCGCGACGCTGCGAGGTGGACCAGAGCCGCAGTATAGCTACCCCGGCGTGACCCGCGAGCCCGCCCAGTTCCCAGCGTTTCCCTCGAGTGCAGACTCCCCCCCGCAGCCCCCCATGGACGGATACGGGGCTTTCAACCGCGCAGACGAGGCAGCAAGGCAGACGCGGGACTGGGTGAACCAGGGGAGTGTCCCTCTCGCCCAGGTGACGGCCATGTTTGCCGACGCCCTCCGGCAGTCCCAGGCCGGCGGTACACCCCGCTCCCACCCCGAGGATGAGCGGATGGCGTCGCTCATCGCCCGGCAGTCCAGCGCCAAGGACCTGCCGCCTTACGCCGGCGACGCCATAGAGTGGCAGGCCTGGAAGGCACAGTTCCTGCAGTCGACGGCCACCTGCGGGATGACGGCGGCCGAGAATTTGATGCGGCTGCAGCGTGCCTTGAAGGGAAAGGCACGTGGAGCCGTCAGCCCTCTCCTCCTGGACCCGGCGCAGGTGCCGGAAATTATGGACGTCCTGGAGCACCGCTTTGGGGGGGCGCACTCTATCGCCACTGTCATGTTTGACAGAATAAGGCGGCTGACTCGGCTGCCGGAGGATGCGTCTACCGAAGCTCTGGTAGAATTTTCCGGCGCGGTACAGAACGTGGTCGCTTCGCTGGGAAACCTGAGGAGCGACTACCTCTCCAACCCCGCCCTACTCAGCGAGATCGCCTCGAAGATGCCCCTCGCCCTCCGCCTCTCATGGTTGGACAGGGTGGCCGACCAGGCCCAGGCCGCCACCGTGGTGCAGCTCGCCGGGTTCCTGAAGCGGCTGACCAACGCGGTGCCGCGGTCGGGCCTCACCGATAGCGGCCGAGCAGCGCGTCCGAGCATGGCCGAGCATCCGCGGGCCGCCCGCCCACACCGCGACAGTGTCTTCGTTACCGAAGAGCGGCCGGAACCCCGCAGTGAAGTGAAGTGCACACTGTGCAAAGACGCTACGCATAAGTTATTCCGGTGCCCCAAATTCGCCAGTGAAACAGTGAGTGCGCGGTGGGAATTAGTGAAAGGGGCCCGGATATGTTTTAAGTGCTTGGACGGTGTGCACCAAACGAGAGCGTGTAAATACCGTGTCAACTGTGGGGTGGGAGCGTGCCGGGTTCCCCACCACCGCCTATTGCACGATGCCGCTTACGCTCGCGCCCCCGAGGTGCAGACAGTGACAAACACCTGGGACCAAGTGGAAAAAGTGCTACTTAAAGTTTTACCAGTGACATTGTGCGGCCCCGGGGGCCAAGTGACCGTGCACGCGCTGCTCGACGAGGGCTCGACGGTGACCCTCGTTGACGCCGAAGTGGCAGACATTGTCGGGGCCGCGGGACCGATCCGCGGCCTGCGCATTCACGGCGCCAACGGCATGTGTTCGTCGGATGCCAAGTCGCAACGGGTCAAGTTGTCGGTGCGCGGTGACGGCAGTGAATACACAATGGTGGCCCACACAGTTTCCGACCTAGACCTCCCGCGACAAACAGTGGCCGGCCGCCGGCAAGTGAAACCACGGCTATTAATCGGCCAAGACAATGTTCATTTAATCGTGTCGCGGGAGGTCCAAGAAGAAGATGGCGGCCGCATGACGTCACGGACGGCTTTCGGCTGGATTCAACATGGGGGCACCCGGCGGGACGTAGATAGCGGTACCACATTAAACATGATCGGCGAGACGGCTGAAATGGGCGAAATCGGCGAGCTCATACGAAAGCACTTCTCAGTTGACTCGCTGGGAGTGACCGCAGTGAGCCGGGTGTCCGCCGACATACGCCGCGCCGAGAGCCTCATGGAACGAACGACGCGCCCGCTGGACTCGGGTCGCTGGGAGACCGGGCTGCTGTGGAGGGAGGACGACGTGTGGCTGCCCGACAACCGACAGTGCGCCGTAAACCGCCTCAACGCCCTCGAGAAGCGCTTGAAAAGTGATCCCGAGCTGGCGACAGCGTACGCGGCCAAAATTCACCATCTGATAGAGCGCGGGTACGCAGTAAAGGTACCCGACGCCGAGGCTAGCGTACCGTCGCGACGGAAGTGGTACCTGCCCCACTTCGCGGTCACCAACCCGAACAGCCCCGGGAAATTGCGAGTGGTTTTTGACGCCGCCAGCCGCTGCCGGGGGACCTCCCTGAACGACCGGCTGCTAACCGGGCCCGACCTCCTGTCATCCCTATTGGGCAACCTGTTGAGGTTCCGGGAGGGCAAGATCGCCATAGCCGCCGACATAGAGGAGATGTTCCTCCGCATCAAAATAAAAGCAGAGGACCAAATTGCGCAATATTTCCTATGGCGAGCCAGCCCACAAGAGGCAGCGACCACATACAAGCTGTCCTCAATGATGTTTGGGGCCACTTGCTCCCCCAGCAGCGCGCAGTATGTCCGCAATAGGGTGGCCGAACAAGGCGCCGCGGAATTCCCCGCCGCCGCCGCAGCGGTGCAAAATAAATTCTACATGGACGACTACCTGGACGCCGCCGATTCCGTGAGCGAGGCTGCGGCGCTGGTACGAGGCGTCGGCACCCTCCTATCCCGGGGAGGCTTCCACCTGGCAAGCTGGGCCTCCAACGCACCCGCCGCAATCCAAAGCGTGCCGGCAGACAAGAAGGCCAAGGCGGCCATAGCCATCAGCAGCGGCGCCAGTGAGACCGAGAAGGTGCTCGGCCTGTCGTGGGATCCCGCCAACGACACCTTCATGTATGAGTTCAAGGAGACGGAGAAGGCCGAGCTCATCCGGCACCCGACCAAGAGGCAGCTGCTGAGCACTGTCATGAAAGTTTTTGACCCCGTGGGCTTCGTGGCCTGCCTCACGGTGCGGTCAAAAATTCTCCTGCAGGATGTCTGGAGGTCCAGCGTCGGCTGGGATGAGCGCATCCACGAGGCGCACGCAGCAAGGTGGGCCGAGTGGATCAGAATGCTACAAGGCCTCAGCATTCGCATACCGAGGCGTTGCCTGCTGAGCAAGGCAAACTCCTTCGCTCTACACCTCTTCTGCGATGCGTCTGAGGCAGCCTGCTGCACCGTGGCCTACCTGGTGGAGACTACGGGAGAGGGAAGCAGCACCGCCACATTTTTGTCCAGCAAGTGCAAGGTGGCACCGCTGAAACCGCTCTCCATTCCCCGCCTCGAGCTGCAGGCTGCGCTCATGGCTGCCCGCCTGGCTGACACCCTTCGAAAGGAATGCCAGGCCCCTATAACCTCTACCGAATACTGGACGGACTCCACCACGGTGCTGTGCTGGCTCCGTACGGACCCCCGCAGCTACTCAACCTTTGTGGCCAATAGGTTGGGGGAGATAGACGAGCTGTGCGACATCGCCAGCTGGCGCTGGGTTCCAACCAAGCTGAACCCGGCTGACATCGGAACCAGGGACCTGGCGGAGCCGGACCTCACCCAGAGCGGAAGGTGGTTCAGCGGCCCTTCCTTCCTGACGGCGCCGAGTAACCAATGGCCCCAGGAACGGCAGAACCAGCAGCCGGGTGACGAGAGTTTGGAAAGGCGGCCAAATTTTGTGGGCCTCACTCTCGCCGTGGAGGACGGGCTGCCTTCCATCCTGCGGTTCTCGTCCTGGAACCGATTGATCCGGGCCACAGCATGGATGCTGCGGTTCATTCGGCGATGCCGCCAGGGACCCGCCAGGCCAGCCGAGGGCCCCCTAGCCCTGCAGGAGCTCCGGGCCGCAGAATGGCGGTGGATAAGGCACTCCCAGGGAGCAGCCTTTGGAGCAGAACTACGCCAGCTCCACTCGGGGCGGGCCGTGTCCAGCAGTAGCCGCCTCGTCTCCCTCGCACCCCACCTCCACAACGGGGTGCTCAGAATGGGCTCGAGAATCAAGGGAGTAAAGGGGGTACCCGAGTCACCCATCATCCTGGACGGTGGGAACAGCTACACTCGGCTGCTTGTGCGCCAATACCACACCCGAGCCGATCATGCGAGTGTGGAGACGACGATGGCCGAACTGCGCGCCAGCTTCTACATCCTAAAGCTGCGCTCAGTTCTCCGCCACATCAAACACCTGTGCCCCGCTTGTAAAATGCGGCGGGGCAAACCGTCTCCCCCCATGATGGCACCCCTACCAGCATCACGGCTTGCACGGCATGTGCGGCCGTTCACCAACTGCGGGATGGATTACTTCGGGCCCCTGGAAGTAACCATCGGGCGCCGGAAGGAAAAACGTTACATCGCCCTCTTCACATGCCTATCGACGAGGGCGGTGCATCTAGAGTTGGCCACCACACTCAGTGCCGACTCTGCCATAATGGCAATCCAAAGGATGTCGGCCAGGCGAGGCCAGCCGGCGACCCTGATGTCCGACAACGGGACTAACTTCCACGGCGCAGACAAGGAACTGAGAGACGCCGTGGAGGACATCTGTCGGGACCCAAGGGTCCAAAATTATGCGACCACGCAAGGGATGGAGTGGAGCTTCATCCCGCCCCGCAGTCCCCACATGGGGGGAGCTTGGGAGCGGCTCGTACGCTCTGTTAAACGGGCGCTCTCAGCTACGCTCAAAGCGAGAGCGCCAAGAGAGGAGACCCTCCTGACGGCACTGGCCGAGGCAGAATACACGGTCAACTCCCGACCACTCACCCACCTATCGGTCGACCCCAGAGACGAGGAGCCGCTGACGCCCAATCACTTCCTCATGGGCTCGACGGGGAGGCGGCCCCATCTGGCAATGTACGGGGCGGCCGAGGAGGAGGTCTGCCTCAGGAAGCAGTGGAGGATCGGCCAGCAGCTCGCGGACATGTTTTGGAGACGTTGGGTCCGCGAGTATCTGCCTACTCTCGCCGCCAGGAAGCAGTGGCAGCAGCCGGTGCAGCCTCTACAGAAGGACGACCTGGTGCTGATTGCGGACCCGGCACTGCCCCGCAACAGCTGGCCACGGGGACGGATCCTCGAGGCCACGCCAGCCCCGGACGGACAGGTCAGGACCGTGAAGGTCAAAACCAGCACGGGGACCTACGTCAGACCAGCAGTTAAGATCGCGGTCCTCCTGCCGGCCAGTGATCCCGCCCCTAAGGACACATTCAAGGGAGCGGTCCCAACGTCGGCCCGACGAACTCGCCACCCCAGGGGGACCGGACGCCGGGGACCACGCCGCACCAAGTCGCAGCACGCCTCCCGCTAAAATGGGTGTAGCCGAGCTCCACGGGGGGAGTATGACGGACGTACTGCTCCGGGCTCGGCCGCAGTCACCCACGTATAGAATTATAAAATAAAAATTTAAAATTAAAATGAGAATTTATGAGAAATATGTCAAATGTGTATAAACTGTAACTGAACTATGTATGAAATTTAAATGTAAAAGAAATGTAAATGTATGTATGAAACAATGTAAAAATGATGAACAATAAATAAAACATCGGAGCTTGGCTAGGGGGCACGGGCAGAGAAGTATACTGAGAGAGCTGGTGGATTAAGAGCATAGCATTTAATTCGGGCACGGTTATGAGAATCGTGCTTATACGTGAAGGGACGCTCGGCCGCGACCCGAAGCAAAGGGCCGCGCGCCGTCATAGCGTGGTTTGCTGCCCGAGCGTTCCACAAGCTCGATTCTGGGAACCGTGCCTGAACAAAGAGAGGCCGGGGTCGCGTTCGACCAAGAGCCCGAAAGTACCGGCCGAGTGGCGGTAGCCATCCCGGCGGCGGGCCGCGGGCACGTAACAGACACGGGCCTCGATTCCAGGAATCAAAGAGAAAGCGGGCCCGTGTGAACGTCGCTCGGCCAGCGAAGGCCGCCGGGGTCCTATAAAACGGGCGACAGTCCCTTGGAAGGGCAGATAGCCAGCAACCTCCACCAGCTCTACAACTCTCTGCTCTGCCTCCTACCTCGCTCCGACTTCTGATCTGATCTACTCGCCTTCTCTTCTTCTGACCCTCGCCTCACCCCGGACCTTCCTGCCTCTACCCGGACTCTACAACAAGGACCAGCATCAACATCGGACCAGCTACGACGCCCCCAGAGACGCCCCGCTCGACGCCCCGCTCGACGCCCCGCTCGACGCCCCGCTCGACGCCCCCTCGACGCCCCCTCGACGCCCCCTCGACGCCCCGCTCGACGCCCCGACGCCACTGAAGGAAGACGCCTTCAGCCACCACGGATTGGGATCACCGGCCCTATTTTGCAGTCTTGTGTGTCATACACTCCTGTCTGATACATAGAACGTGGTCCAAAAGAGCGCCAAGGGTATGATTCTCCTCTTTTCTTTACTATTCTTCTTCTTTCTTTCGTTTTCGTTCCCCAATCTTCCCTTTTCCTTACCGTCCCTTCCTCATTTCTTCCCCTTTCCTTCCATTACTTCTCCCCACCCCCTAAGGTCCGTGGGGTGTGTTAAAAACGTATCAGTACGCTCAGGCGCATGTAGGAAATTTACTTAGCGTCAGGTAGAATTCGTTTGAAAGAATTTATAGTCATGACCGTCGGTTGCTCGAATTTTCTTATTACCGGTCTTTTACTTATTTCACTATACAACTTATCCAAGACCAAGTTTAAACATACTTGCTTCCAAAGAACTAAAAAAGGAAAAAACGAAATTCGATTTTTTTATGTATTTTTTATTTTATTTCAAAGAAAATTTACAATGAATGTTATTTCATCCGTCGTGCTAGGAATGCCCCTATGTTATGGCAGGTAAAGTTTACAGATTGGAGGATTTAATAATATTCATAATATTTATTCAATTATGCAATTCCGATTCACTTAATATTTTATGTGATAAATAATTAATTAAACATTGACAAGGGCTATTTTTTAAATGAATTAAATCAATTGATGAATGTGAGAGACGTGTCGGGGGAGATTAGGTGGTTAAAGTGTAGAATGTATGTGTTTTAGTTAAAATGTATTGCAGATGTTAAGATGCATAGAGTTATTTGTGTTTTGAAAGTACCTATTTATCTTAATTACGTAACGAATGTCTTGAAGGTATGAATTTGTTCCTTCCAACAGAAGTTTTCACTATATTTATAAGTAAATTAAATACATTTTATTTTATTTATTATTGACGAAGAAAAAACACTTTTTTCTTTTAAAAAAAAACAATCATTTACGGGTTACGAATAACCTGCCAATGTTTGAAAATCTACTACTACCATCACTGTAACCGGAAAATGTTTCATTGTGTCTTAAGGGAGGATTTGACCAGCCGAGGAACTCAAAATTCAAGACGCCTGGGTGAGAACCAGTTCATAACGTTACAGAAACAAGGTATAACGTAAATCAAATAGGTTAACAACATAAAATAGTAATTGGATTCATGTTGTGTTAGAGTTAAGGTGTTACAGACAGTTATTTAGAAAAGTTGTTATTTTATATTTGATGGATTATTAATATAATATAATTGCACATGTACATAATAAGTACATAAGTAAATAGCATAAGTACTTTTCAAAGCCAGCAATTTATTCCGTTTGCAATAACGCTAAACCTTTTATTAATAT
The DNA here is from genome assembly GCA_026573805.1 of Hesperophylax magnus. NCBI lineage: Eukaryota > Metazoa > Arthropoda > Insecta > Trichoptera > Limnephilidae > Hesperophylax > Hesperophylax magnus. The sequence continues at coordinate 860,953 of JAIUSX010000026.1, forward strand.
GATTGCACCTTTAATCGCTCATTCATACCTTTATGGCGTAAAAATAAGCCTTAGGGGGTATTTCACTATGTCGGGCTAAATATCTGACTAGCTATCCGTTGGCTGGCTTTAAACATCAGAATAACTTCGTTATTCAACGGCGACCGTTTCACCATTGTTTCGTGCTTCCGGATAGATAACACTCGAAATAGTCTGGCAACATCGCAAAATGTTTGCAGTTACTCCATCTACTGCCACGGCTGTCATGCGTCACAGTCCGCACACCGCGAAGTGTGCATTTTTTTGGTTATGTTATGTTGATTATCAGGTCATTTTAGATAGATTCGTGTCGAATTAATACACTGTTTCTTATTTTGAACACAATCAAATAATTCAGGATAAATCATACAAGCATTCAAATTCATTCAACAAAATTCGACTCACTTCTCAGCTGTCAAACTCGGAATGTTTTGACGCCATCTTTGATTCGAGGAATAGCGCCTGACGTGAATTTCGAGCACTGATTAGTCAAATCGAACTTTAACCCGAGCGTTAGCGTTATTCAGATATAGTGAAAACGAAAAAATGAGTAATCCGCGGATTAGTGCTTAGTCAGAACATAATCAGAGATAGTGAAATATCCCCTTAGCCTTTTTGAATCCAAATAGAAGGTGTAAAAGCTCCCTATTCAATGGACGTAGGCATAAAAGCGAAAAAACGTGCGAAGTAATTCAGCGAGTTTCTTCAATCGGTATGATTTATTTTATTATTTCGCTTTCTTTCGGGCGGGGAACAAGAATAATGGCGAACTTTTCAAATTGATACATTATTTATTGGCGAACTTCCTATTGATATTATGGCGTTAAGGGATGATTTAAACTTTATCCAATTTAATTCTACCGCAATAATACACTTCCTGAGTGCAAGGCGGCACGCACCCCATATCTCCACTCCCCTCCCCACGTGAGGGTTGCAAACTTTACTTTTTAAGTAGTTAGCCGATTTCCGAAGAGTTATTTTCTCTATGCGCCAACGGTTTAGTTCAAACGTTTCGTGCAGAAATTAGATTTACTCATTCTACTTAGGTATCTCTAGTTTATGACTAGCGAACCTTTGATACCAATATAAAACCTCCATGGTAGAATTCTTCCTACAAAGCATTTTTGTTTCAGAGTAGAAAGCAATGCCTTTTAGTAGGTCTAGTTTTCACAATTGGATTCATAACCGGTTCGATTACTTACTACCTGTCACAGCGAAAAATAGAGCTTACATTGACTTCTTCATAAAACGTATTTTAGTATTATAAATTCATTTAATGAATTTAGTATTTTGTATTATGAATTAATGAACAGGTTCTCATTGCCTCGCAAAACCTGGTCCGCCATCAATAGGTTAATATGCTCCCATAGCCGCTGTGCCCACACGAAGCACAGATGGGGCCTTAAAGAGTCGGCGATGTTTGAATGTGGTGCGGTGCAGACCACCGAACATTTGGTCAACAAATGCCCGCTCCATTCATTCCCCGGCGGGATCGATGAGGTTCACATGGCGACGCCTGTGGCCCTAGAATGGCTCGCAGACCTAGATGTCCCCCTCTGACCCTCCCCACCATACCAAAGAAGAAGAAGTATTATGAAAGCCTATGTACTGGATATTATTATTTGGATTGTCTAGTCCATTTTTTCTATTTCTGATTCCACTGTTAACCACATGATAAAAACCTTTGGTTTCCTGGCATTTGGCAATTTTTCAACTTTCCAAACTTATCGTAACCTTTGTGACCTACAAATACTAAAAATGGTTTCACGAATTGATCGTTTGATTTTAATCGATACCGTTTGGTAAGATAAGTGCAAAATTTTTTTCTCCATCCAGACAAAAACACTAAGGACGGGTTGTTTCGGAGAATCTGAACAATTCATCAAATTTCAACGTTCGTTTTCAAGTTCTGTGAAAGATTTTTTCAATTTCTGTTTTTATTTCAGTTTTGTCAAGCAACTAGCCTACAATGATATAAAAACAGAACTTGAATAAGTCTTTCACAGAACCCGAAAATGAACGTTGAAATTTGATGAATTGTTTAAATTCTCCGACACAACCCGTCCTAAGTCTTACAATCTTAGAAAACTACCGACCTTATTCTTAATTTGAGTTAAATACGGGTGGTTTCACATTTGTTTACTTGCTACTTTCGACCCCAGTAAATATTTACAAATATGGAAGGATCAATTTACAGCTTTTAGACCAATTTTAGATCTTTGAGGTAGATGGCCTCCCGTTGTCGTGTTCAAATTCCGGCGTGCGCAAGTAAATTTTATTTGATGAATTTGTGTTATTTCACAAATCATTCATTTAAATGGTTATATAGTATACTTGCGGCACGTCCTAAAGTGGAAGATACTTTATCGCCCTTATGTTAGACCACCATTCAGAAACCAGGTGCTCTCTCACTTTTCGCTATCCCCCCCCCCGTCAATTCTTCACATACACATAAAATTAGTAATTTTTTTATTATAGTTTTATCTCAGAAGATTTCCTGATATTTCAGCACAACTATCAATACATCCCAGCTTAGCATTCCAGTCATCGTACTGTATCGCAATTCCCCTATCACCACCATCAGTCACATTGTCAGCCAACACAGCACGCAACTCGTAGTTTGTATTCCGCCGTTGTGAGCATTTCCTGAAGATATATTTACTTTTTACCCCGACACATAGAAACTCACGGTCCACGGGGAGTCGCGTTGATCCCATACACAGATACTGAATAGTGTGGAGACACTAACTCACACTTTCTGCAATTGATGATTACGATAAATTCAAATTTGAAGGCTGTTGAAGGCAATTGAATACCCAAACTTCGTGATTTAATATGTATTTTTTGTTTGTGGTTTTATGAGTCACTAGCTAAAATGTATCCGGTGTTGTTAGAGGTTATCCTTAGGAGATTGACATATACCGCCGCAGACTTTTCTTAGGCCTCTCTAAGATATACAAGTCCGTAGTACATTATTTTGATGTATTAGCAATGTAAGCGTACGAAAAAAAATATTTACGACTTGATTACAAAACATCGACTTTTCTCTACTTTCTATAAATATAATATTCATGTGTTAAATATACAAACCTTCCGGAAGAACTTCTCTAAATGATAGGAAAAACCTTTTCAACATCCGTTGCATAGTTTAGAAGAACTAAGCGCACAAACTGATAAGAGACCTTGTTTTATACTGATTAGATTTTACACGCAGAAAGTTTAATTGATTACTTGTTATATTTTGATTTATTTATTAGTTTGTATCGGTGACTTTAATCGAGTAGATGAAGTCTTTTGGAAGTTATGTGGTTCAAGTTGTATTTAATTACGTTGGATTTTCTTAGGTTTTGGTTATTAGTTGTAAGAAACTAACTACTGTTTATAGATCGCCAGGACGAAATTACACGTGCGTGAATTTCACGAACCAATATATTACTCTGCCAAGGTTACACATGGATTGAATTACGCGTAGATAAAATTACACATGGAGAAAAAAAAACTTTCCAAAATTACACAATAAGTTAGTTTAGGTTAAGTTTAGTTTTTTTTCACATGTGTAATTTTGTTCGTGTGTAATTGCGTCCATGTGCAATTCTGGCAGTGCAATATTGGTATGTGAAATTCCGCCTGTGTAATGTAACCTGTTTATAGTGAACTCACAAGTCTGGCCAATTTCGTATAAAGTTATTGTGCGTTGAACGATGAGTAATTTGTAGTAGTAAATAAATGGTTACAGGAACTCATATGTTTTTTTGTAATGGTAAACCATGGGCAGTGTATTAATTGGTTTTGCTCAAAATTCTGCTTCAATACAGGTTCACCTAGTGAGGCAAGGTATGTCCAACTTAAATTTACCTACTATTTTCTGCTTCAATACAGGTTCACCTAGTGAGGCAAGTTATGTCCAACTAAAATTTACCTACTATTTTCTGCTTCAATGCAGGTTCACCTAGTGAGGCAAGTTATGTCCAACTTAAATTTACCTAAAATTCTGCTTCAATACAGGTTCACCTAGTGAGGCAAGTTATGTCCAACTTAAATTTACCTAAAATTCTGCTTCAATACAGGTTCACCTAGTGAGGCAAGTTATGTCCAACTTAAATTTACCTACTATTTTTGTCTGTTTATTACTCTGCCATTACACGTTACTTCTATTACTGTTCTTATATGTCTAATGTTACGTTGACTAGTATGTATGTTTATATTCTAATTATTTTTTTATAACTGCACACAGGAGGCCCTCAGGAAAAAAATTCCCTCAGGGCCTATGTCATCTCTGGGGATTCTGTGTGGAGGGTCTTTTTGAGGAGAGGAAGTAGTGAATATGGGTCTTGAAGAGACCCGTTCTCATGTGACAAATGTCAATCGTGTATATATTTTAGGCGCGCGTTTTTGATGATAAATAAATAGGCTGTAGAAAGTTGTAAGCTTGTGTGGGTAAATAATTCGAGATTTTGAAACGTTTCACTCATTTTTATTATTTCGTGGAAATTATAATGCTACGAAATTTAAGAACAAACCAAAATACCGAAAATAATATTTTTTTTCAGACAGAGTTATTAGAGAATAATCCGGAATTTTTTGCGGCTTTCCAAATACTGGAAAAGCTTCCTCAAATATTGGACATTTTGTGGAAATAAATATTACTCTGCAACAACATAAATACTTCGTTATTTTTATTCGTAACTATCCAACAAAAAAAATATATTGGCAGGCATATTGTAACGACTGGTCCGTTACTCGTTAAAAATAACCTTCAATTATGCTTATTTACTTGACAATTTTTTTAAATTAGTTTAATTTATCTAAGAAACCTACCCCTTTCCTTTCAAAATTAGTACTTGATCTTGTTTTATCTGTCGCGGATCCAATTCCCAAGTGTTGCATTAGACGTTAAAAAATAATTAACATTTGAGAGAGCTTTGGGTTCGCAAAATTTCTCCCGACTTCTTAAAATGCCATCGGCGCTGGCTTTTAAGGGTAATAAATTATGGTTTGCAAGGGTTGAAATTCTGCAATAAGCTTCGTTACGGTGGATAAATAGGCGATACTCTGAATTATTTACTAGGCGAATGCAGAAACCCACTATGAAATAAAACAGGGGAGCAATTTACGCTACCCTTATATTTTAATGATAGGAGATGGTAGCTTAGGTCGAACTAGATGTTTCCTTCTTCAGGCGAGATTTCATTTTTATCCACTGAACATATAATTCACGCTAGAAATTGTTTCCATGTAGATTTGAAAGGAAACCGATGTCACCACTGACTTACTACCTTTTAGTTCTAGCTCATTTAGCATGCGCTCCATCTCTCTTATACTGCATATCGAATATCGCCATTACATTTTATCGCAATTAAAATATAATGGTGATGAAACGAATTTTTGCATTTGAAATTTAAGCAAAGAATGGTCACACTTTTGAATCACGAAAAACGCTCACATCGCATGTCTTGTATTCTTTATTCTATGGTGTAATCCTTATCATTAATTTATTTTATTGATTTTTCTTTTTCAGGTAAGCAACAAATCTTCAGAAGCTCCAAATGGAAGATATTCACTGGCCACCCATTTCTGAGTTATAACAATCTTCAAATGTAAGTGTTTGCTGTTTTAAATTTCGATTTTTTTCTTGATAATTTAAATGGAATCTTGGAAGTGGAAATTAATCCACTTCTCGACATCCGATCGAATTGAAACTCGACAGATATAATCGTTGTCAATGACAATGTATTCTTTCCACTTGTGGTGGTACTCACGCACATTTTCTGAAATTGGATTATATTATAAAAACTTACAGCAGTATTAACATTAATATTAAATTAATATATTAATATGAAACAAATTTCGGTAGCATCCAATTATAATTTGGAAGTGTCTTACTTTAGTCAGTCCACGTGGAGGAAAGTTCAATCATCAAACCAAAAAAATATTATAACTAAAAATAGATGTATTAGGTATGTATAATCAAAATACTTTTTTAGCTTGTTGGTTATTTTAAGTTTAACAGCGTCTTAAAGGTTCACATACCCATGCGTGCGCTATAAATCGAGCAAATTTGAAAAATATTATAAAAGTTGTTTGGTAAAAAAAAAATATTGTTGATTTCACATTTTTAATGAAGTTAAAGAATTTTTTTTAAATTTGTATTATTTTTTACGGGTGTAAATAGATTTTTGATGAAAGCCATGACGCCTCCTTGTCGACACCATAACTTCACTATTTGTCAGCAGCTATTTCGTTAAAAAAATTGACTTCTTTCAGCTTAATATTTATTTAGTTTTAACCAAGCACAAACTAAAAACCTATTTTTGGAGCAAAGGTTCATATTTTGGGTTAAATAAGAGACAGAAAAAACTTTCATATCAAGAACAATGGCCGCCAAGTGAACAATCGATTTCGATTTTTATACATCATTTTCTATTTCTAAAATATCTATTATCTAACTAACTACAAAGTGTTTTTTTATGTGCCTATTAAGCGAGTCCCTATTATATGTATATTTCCCTAAAAAAGTCCTTTATAAATGTATTCAAGATATCTGGTTTTAAAATATTACATTATAAATAGGTACCTATTTTATCGATTTATTACGATCAGTTCCATTTTTAAAGGCTCATAAATTTAAGGCAAATCTGTGTTCTAGAGTTCATTGAACCTCAATTCCCACAACCGAAATTAGTATTCTTGATAAATACGAAGATAATTTTTCTTACCAAAAGTATGCACTGAATTTCAACAATTATAAGAATTAAAAAAGAACTTAAATAATCTCATACTTATTGTAATGGATATTTTTCAGAAGAAACGAACAACTTCATTTTGTATTTAGTAATGATTTAGACTTGGACTTGTTTGTTTTCCTGGAATATTTCGCGTACGTAATAAGACTAAAGACAATTCTGAAAATATTCAAACTTGAAATCTTGTTTACAACTTTATCTAATATAATTCACATATTTGATATCTTGGCATTATTTGTTTGTTTCGTATCTGGCAACAATCGCTTAATAAACTTTGACGGCACTGCATGTGTGATAGTCTCCCTAGCTTGCATTCTGTGGTCCCCCATTGTTTTCGTTGCGAAAATATATGAAGATAAATGGTAGACCCGGGGTTACGTTGGCTGCCGTAAGCCGCCCCCACCCAGGACCGAAATTATCATTTATGGTGCTTTAAATATTTATACTGTTTACAAGTTCAGAACGAAAATCTCTTTTAACACATCATAAATTTATAAACACTGAATTGGTTTTCTAATATTTAACCTGTCAACAATTTATGTACCTAACGAATGTTTTATTTTAATATTATGAAAATTTTATTTAATGGCTTACGTAAGTGTAAAACGAGTCAAACAAAAAATCTGAACAGCCAAAAAAGTCTAAAGTACTTTTCACAAAATTTGCATCATGTGACGAATATAGTGAATTCTAACATAATTAATTATAAACCATGTTTTTTGTGAGAGCAAAATTTAAACACACTTTTTAAAAGAATAAAATTGATCATAGTGTTTGTTTACGCCCGAGTGGCGGTTAACAAAAAATGTATTTAAAAAGGACTGTTACTTGTTATCGAGTTTTAAAGCTCATTCGATCGGGTTGAAAAACAGTGGAAGTGTAGAGTTTGACACTATTACCTTACTTGCTGATGCTTTCTGGTGAAGATCACGACAAAGCTTAATAATAGTAATAATAATAATAATTTTATTCCAGAATGTGGGGAGGTTAGTGCAATCCCACACGCCCCATATAGATATACATTTTTTTTATATAATAGATATAATAAATTAACAAATAAGGACAACTATGCAGGGTGTGGTCTTGAGTGCGCTTGGGCCCAGCGCTCACTCAGGAGTGGCGTTTGGTGCTGGTAGGCTACGGTCACCAACGTGTTGGCGGAGGCCATTAGCCGCATCCTGGCTCCAGTGACCCGGTGTCTCATCAGGCCGGCAAATCCATTCAGTCCTAGTTGCGTGAACATTGTCGATGCGCTGCTGTATCTTCGGTATCCAAATATGATTCTACAGGCGTCATTATATTGAATTAGGAGTCGTTCCATCGAGCAAGTTCGGTAGTAACACCATGTCTCACAAGTATACAGGCCAGTACAGAATGCGTTGAACAGTATTGCTGCATTTGCAAAATTTGTGGGCAATCATATTAGATACTATGCTTAGGCTTCTCCTTTGTCGTTCGATATCGCCATCGTCCGATAGGTCTTAATTAATTATGTGCCCCAAGTATTTCACGTTCGAACATGTAAGTTCTTAGATTTCATATGTACATCTCACAACACAATTAATGTTAATTTCCACAAGACGATGACTATTACCCGATTTATTGGCCAATTTTTAACAGTAACTACCCGGTTCTAGGTAGGTTCTAGGTAAGATGAACAACTACCAACAACGACGATGTTAATAATGTAGAAATCTTAAACTGTCAAGTAGGTAGTTTTTAAAATTATTTTTCTTTCTTGTATTAGGTAAGACTTTGAAGCAAAGCTAGGAAAGTGGGAGATGACAATATGATAAGGAACAGTTTCAAAGCTGTTTCAATATTATAACCATTGTTTTTATTCCAGCAGAAAAGTAAAAAATGATTGTTTCAATTTATTAAACAAATTTCCGTAATGGTTTCCTAGTAAAATGATATAATGTAGTCTTCCAGTTTGATACATTCACTTTAATTAACGACCACTTTTTTTTCTCATTTTCATATTATCTTATTAACACTCTTTTTGGTGTAAAGTTCGTTTAAATCTAAAACGAACATCTGTTGAAAGTACTTTTACGAGATCTAACATAATTTAGCCGACATTGAAAATATATGTTTTTCTCCTTAGTTCCTTGTGGGAATTTCTCCCTTAATCTATTGCCCGTCTCAGCTAATCCGCCTCTGATCTTCAACTTACAAAGCCATACATCTCTCTGCACTCGGAGATAAATGCACGACTTTTATTCTTTCTCCTCTATCACTAACTCCCTTTCCTCCTTCTCTACAAACTTACAAATACCACACAGACTTACAAATACCCAACAAATTATCAACCCGCCACCTCCCCTAGGAATCCCTTCACACGTTATGACCTGGTATTCCACCATCTTCTATGTTTATTTCTAAACGGTCTATTTTAGAATACGCTTAAGAAATAATTTATGATGTGTGAAGTACGTATGTAAACACACAGTACGGATAGGGAAGAAGGGAAGATGTTGATGTGACAATTGACTTATGGGTTTAAAGTGTAAATGCAAGCCACATTGTTTAATAACATGGTATTTAAAGAGAATTTACGTTACTTAAATTAGGGATTAACCCCTTTTAGTAATTTCTCACATTATTAAAATGCTACTTTTCTACTAGCAATATTCCCAACATAACTTCCATTGATATGGCCGGTGTAACTAAGTGACCTGCTCAGGAACGGGGGCTCCATCGAAGCCAGGGTCATGTTACCTACTCAGAAGCTGGTCATACTGTACATGGCCCGCAGATACTTTAATAGTACACAACTGCTGACCCTGTACACTGTACATATCGCAATTTCGAATATTGAATTTGGTAGCTACCTCTAGTCTGCAGATTGCTAGAAAAAAAACCTTGACTCTGTGCAGAAACGGGCGGTCCGTTATCTTAACAAACGGATTGCAATCAAGGCGTCAGGTAGGTATGCTTTCCTTGTTCTACCGGTATCATAATGGAAGATGCCCCGAACAACTAGTGTCATTGATCCCTTCAGCACCGGTACATAGCCAGGAAACACGCCAAACGCGCGCAGAAATTATATGAGATCGGGTCGCTTTTACGATTCGTCCTCGAGTTCAACAGCTCGGCTGTGGAACTATTTGCCGGCCTCTGTGTTTCCTCCCTCTTACATTTGGGTCTCTTGGCAGGCCTTGAGGGAAATTATTTTCCTTGGGACCTCCAGTGTGTAGTTTAATGTTGAAACCGGTTGACAACTTAAATTAAGATTTATTTAGTTTAGCAAGGCAACCCATAATATGACTGCGTCTTAGATTTTTATCTTTAAATTTTAACTGTGTATAGTGATATCTATGTATTTTATACGCAGCCAAAATTACTTTTACTGATATATTATAAATCCTCTCTTCCAGTGTTTTTCAAACAAAGGCCTGTTTCCCTGTGAGCCTCAAAGCTTCTGTCGAGAGACCATAAATAATCCCATGATATTTCATTTTACTTTACTATATTATATTATTTATCCTCATTTGTAACACTGAATGTTATTAGGTAATAACTTTACTACCTAGCTTTGCCCGAGGTTTTTAAATATCTCTCACTGTAAAATATGGTACCTATGAAATGCATTGTCTCATTTTTAGATGCATAAATTGATATTTCAAAGCTCCATTATTACATTAACTCCAGCCGGAATTTAATATTTTTCTTATGTCTTCTTCTGAGATCCCGTATGGAGGGTCTTTTTGAAGAAATAATCAGAGGGAGTTCTGGAATGGAAAAAGGTATGAAGGGAGGGGTTGAAAAGTATCTGGGGGTCTGTGTGCCCACAGTAAAGGACGTTTGAATACATCCCTCCAACTGCGTTGCAATGCGATTTGTTGAGAGAGTTCGACTGTACAAGTCAAAGTTTCTCCCTCACTCCACGAACGCAATGATGTTTCGATTTCAAAAATTTGCTCTTTAAATTACACACTAAAAGCCCTGCCAAAATTACTAAATTTAGAATTTGATATTAAATCTGCCCATAAATGAATTTTTTAAAAAACTTTGAGAAACGCCGCTCTAATCCAATAAAATACAATATCTCTCAAAATCACACCATTCATGTTTTCTTTCATTGAAAGAGATTTTCCGCGGCTTCACGAAACTTTTCGCTATCGTCGAGCTTTCTCGAGGCAAAAGTTTAGAATAAAATTTGAATGATAGAAATTTTCATCTCCGGAATCTTTCGCTCTGAGCTTGTATTTATTTTCCCATATATTATTTATAGAGGAAGCTGCGGCCTTGGTGCGTGAAATTAAATAGCGCTTCTTCGTCTGATTCAGTTTTGCCGTTGTTTGATGTTTATCGCATAGAAAAGAAGTCTTCGAAGTATAAAGTGATTTAATATTTATTTTTGTTTTGCTTGGCAATCTTCGTATAACTTTATTAGAGATAAGTTATTTATTCAAAATTATTTAATTTTTATTAGTCACAAATTTTTAAGTTCTCTACGGAGATTTGTAAATCTGTTTTTATGTCCTGTTTATTTATAAATCGCCCTCGTACAACTAAAACGGCATTGAGATTCAAACATTTTTAGACCAGTACATAAGAAGGTACTTACTTTTTTCTTCATTTATTATTACTAGTTATAAGGTTATATGTATTGCAGAAAATATGCTGGATTGACACAGCACTCAGTTTGCATACTTCATATTTCAAACATATTATTCAATTTCAGAAAATAAAATTGCTGTGATACTGATTTTGTTTTATTAACAAATTAAATAAAAGGAACACTCTGTAAAAAAATTTCGAATGTTCAAATTCGATGTTCGTATACCTACACTTGTTTGGCTTGCGTTAGACAAAAGCTGACTCCACATATCATTACGGTGCAGAGATATTGACTGACTTTTTATATAATAAGATCATAAACCAGTTAGAATTTAACTCAACCATTTGGAATGCATTTTATAATATAAGACTTTGTCCTGCCACATACCGCCTTCTAAGTAGGGAGGTTAAAATAAGTGGTTGTATGTTGTATGTATTTTTGAATGAGAAATCTGAAAAAAAAATAGTAAAAAAATTCATCTAAAAATTTTTTTTTTTGGGTTCAAAACTGTCCTATATTTCAATTTGGAAGCAACCATACACATTCACACATTTTCATTGAAATCGGTTGGGTGGTTTCGAAGATTAGCGTGTACGAACACAGCTACACTTTATTTATATATATTAAGATAAGATGTATAACGTTAGTCTTCTTTACTTCAAAGGAGGTGTTCTTCTTAAACGAATTTGACGTCCGGTAGGTGCTTCCGTGTTAAATAAATTGCTTCGTTTAACACAAAACATATTCCGAGACAAAACATTTCAGTTTTATACCTTTGCCAATACTTTATTGCGATTCTCTCTCTTTCCAATCTTTATTTGCAGATGTTTTAACTTTGCTGAAACTATTGATATAAGTTAGTAAACTAGGTTATTCTTCTTTCTAGTAGTTTCTGTCAGGGCCATTTAACGTCTCGAGGAGTTCAAAATGACAACACGTCTGCTTTGCGAAGAGTTTGTAAAAATAATTTATTTGTATGGTATATTATTTAAATGTCAAATAAAAAGCTAATAATAATATATAATATAATATCTTTGTTGTGACAAATTTTCAAACTATAACTATAGAAATACATGAAAGACTGTTTGGTGTACATTGGTTTATAAATTAGATGAGTATATAATTTTATCAACGGAAAGTAATATTTAAACAGTAGCTAAAATAAATGTAAATAATAGAAATGTTAATGTAGTTATGTGTTAAGGTTTATCATAGCCCGCCTCACTAGGCTTAGCCTGTGTTGAGGCAGCTATCTGCCAAGTTTATTTATAGTACTATAACGTACCTACAATTATATAAAAATACGAACACTCAATAGTTAGGTAGCATCAATATCAATATATCATTTACCAAGTTCGTTTATAGTCCTAATAATATACCTACAATTACATGAAAATACATACAATAATTAGGTTGCATCAATTACTGCGAATTTGGATGAGTGCACCGGTAAAGGCCCTATCATTACTTTTGATCCAAATTTTTCCGCGATCCTTGACATTTTTTTGTGAATGACATGTTTTTATTTTATCAGGAAGAATGTAAAGTCTTGTCGCAAGATTTTTAAAGTTTCGTTGACCAAAAGTAGTGTGCGTTACAGGAATTTGAAGCTGGATCCAAAACATAGGGAGGTCAGAAATAAAAAATATACTGACACTAACTACAGACTGAACTGAAACCACTCAACTGCACTAAAAACACCATGTAATGTATTTATTACTTAATTACTTGATATGGGAGAACCCTACGAGGATATCATTATCTCTATTTGTTATAAAAACATTCAAGATAATGAAGCATTTATTATTATTATCATTATCTATTTTTGATCAATGTGTGTTTATGAATGAAGAAGGGAGTGTAAGGAGAATATATAATGCAAATGCGAATGGTAGGAGAAGTCGGGGACGCCCGAGTAAGACTTGAGTATGTATAATTTGAATGAGGAAAGAAGTGTGTTCCAAGACCGAGTTGTTTGGCGGTCCGTCCTCTCTGCCTGCCCCTTTGGGGAATCGGCGTGATGGTTGGTTAGCTAGTTAGTTAATTTAGTGTTTATATTAGAAAACGTTTAGGTAGGGGAGCGTGATGTCATTCTAGGTGAGATTCTCATTACAACCTTGCTCTGATATGCACTACGTATTACAAATCAATTTTATAAAATTTCTTTCTTACTTTGCTGGGTATTGAGTCTGTGGCCCAGTGCCAAGTATTCTCTCTTTCTTCGACCGTGATCGATAGTAGTAATATCTTTACAAGAATGATTAATTGTTTTTTTCCCTTCTATTTAATCTTTACTTCTTAGTCTCCTTCCTTTGTCTAGTCGTGGATATATTTACTGTGAAGTGGGATTTTTTATTCTTCGATTGTTTATGGAGCTATCTAATATACCTTTATTATTATTCTACAAAAGTTCATAGTTCTGTTTTTACGGAATTGATGCGGGGCTTAAGAAACAAGAGAAAAAACTGAAGAACTTTTGTATTGTATTTACAAATAATATTTTATGGTTCAATTAGATGCTCGTAACTTTCTATATATTCTTATGGTTTTTATCAGTGTGTAAGCACATATTACATAACGACTGTAGTTTGGGAAAACCCTTCAATCCACAAAATGAAAATATTGCAGGAGACGATGAAAAGAGTATTCACAGAGAATAAAAGCATTTTAAAATCCCAAAGTTTATATGAAAGTGGTTATTATTGTTTCTATTTTTTAATGTAAAATAATTCAATTCAATTGATTTTCTCGAAATAACATTAAATTATATTTAATCATAAATTTAGTTTTAGTATTAAAAATGTCTTAATCAGCAAAAATGTATAGTTCTAATTATCAAAATTTATTTCACCATGTTGTACTTTGAAAACTATTCTATACGAAACAACTGAAAAGTAAAATTCCCAATAAATCTACCTTGAATATTTTATATACGGGTTAGTGTACGATTTAGCTACTATTTCTGTTCTATGTAATAATAACAAACAAACACAATGCTTACAGATTTGAAAAAAAAAATCAATCGACGTAATATCCTTTCATAAGAAAATGCTTTAGATAGTGTTAATAATTTTATGGAAAATACCATTTCCCCTAAAACGGTACCAAAATTCGAAGAGTATAATATTAATCATGATGTTTTTTCATGGACGAGAAACTCCCATCTCAAATATGGTGATATATTAAATATGCACACCCTAAAATATAACGAGCAAAAAACCAATAAAAAATTTACACTACCCACACACACACCTATTCAACCTATTCAAGTAAATGTCTCTTCTATTCAAATCCTGCCTCATGAATTCTATCCGACAAGCCTTGAAAACTCGCACAGAGCCTAAACGCGCTACTTCCTTTCTTTAAAAATAGGCTTCTCTCAATCCATATGCACGTCACGTGTTCGATACTGTAAGCGGGCGCATTCGTAGGGTGGTTGTTGGGAGGTGGGTGGGGATGAGGGGCGGTGGCGCCAATTGCACTTTCATATTCATCCCGCACCGCGCGGTGTTTCACATTGCAAATTGCAATCTATGTATGCGGCTGTGACAAATCATCCTTTACCCCCGCGGGGAACAGAGAACAGAACATTATTTTTATACCTCTCGGAGTACATGGTGCGGATGCTGCGCTACCACTGTAGAGATAAGCTAATATAATAGTATTTTGGGCGTGTAATTGTGCCCAGAGTAAGCTTACTGCACTGAAGGAATAAATTCATATGATCAACTTTATGCAGCATCGTTCACTTATACAGTCTTATACTTCAATGACGCTTATAAAGCGATGGTATTGTTTTGTTGGCGTGCTGTGTACCGGAAGTACTAAAAAAAAAATTTTTTTTTTCTTCTGTAGTTGCCACTTTCATCAAATCGTAAGTACGAAAACCGTGTTGTGTACAGCAACAGATGTTTGATATGGGTCCCCATATTACAGTTTACATATGGTGATCGGTATGAAGATAGCATCGTGTAAGACCCCCATTGCTCGAAAAATATATTATTCCAATTTGTGCAGGCAAACAATTAATTTTCTTCCAAGGCCCTCTCCTTTCACCGTGATATATTTCTGCTCATCTTGCACGTATTTACATCGTTTTAGAAATAAGTTATTTAAAAAACAATTAACATACAAAAAAGCTTTTGTAATACGATGCCATACGCGATATAATGACGATAAAAACGCAATATTGACGCTTAGATAAAATTAACGTGGTCGTTCAATCATGTGGTCATTCAATCTGGGCCCGGAGGCAAGGATCTTACCACCCTGCAACGGAGGTTAGGTTAGGTTGTTGTGACATTGAAAGTTAAAACAAAACTTTGTACAGCGAAAAGTCAAGTAAATTAAATTTCCAGCGAACACTGAACTGATTATTCAATTTACATAAGATCAATCGACAACTAGGCTCTGGAAAGACAGGTATAATACAGTTTATTTGCCCAGAAAATAATTTCGATGTTTGATAGATTCCTCAGAAATGAGAAAAAAAAATTACTTAGCCTATGAAAAGATCAACCGACAGAAGTTTAATCTTTACCGATTTGAAAAAAAACTTACCGTCGGTAATTTAGCTAATACCTCATGGCTCTGAGGTAGTATAAAGGCCAAAAAAATTACTGTTATCGGCTTTATTTGTTTTTTTTTTGTCAATTTAAAAATAATACATGTATTAATGCAGCTTAAGTTAAAAATAGAGGTAGTCCAGTAAAGCTGCCACATTTTTTTTTAATTTATAAGAACATAAAGCAGAATTTTTCTTTTAATATTACATTCATAGAAAGGGAATTTTTTTCTGTGTTAACACCAGAAAAAATATAGGTTGCGGAGTAAAGTTATGAATGAATGATTTTAGAATGTGAAATTAATAATATCTATGGGATGATCAATTCATTGTTTTCCGTAAAACGAGTGCTGTCACCGCGCACTAGTGGTTTTTATACTTACTTTCTCCCCAGTTATCCATAACAGTATGAAAACTTATAAGTCCTTTAATTGTAGGTATATCCTATGAACAAAACATTAGTTGTACATTGCTTCTTTGTCTCCTTAAATTATATGTGACTTGTTAATTGAATACGTAATTTTTTTTATCTGGAATCCATATGAAAATAATGAGACGACCCATGTAGAAACTGGACGAAAAAAACATCGTGTAAAACGCGCATTAGCTTCCTTTTCCGATTTAATGCTTGGTTACGGTTACATTTAGTAACTATGTAAAGAGATCTAGGTATCCAAGTACTTCCTAACCTTATTATTCTGCCTTCACGTTCATCTTTCACGGTTCTTAACGTGACGACATACAATTGAGTCCCACTTCCGGAG
Organism: Hesperophylax magnus; assembly: GCA_026573805.1. Lineage (NCBI taxonomy): Eukaryota > Metazoa > Arthropoda > Insecta > Trichoptera > Limnephilidae > Hesperophylax > Hesperophylax magnus. The sequence goes on from JAIUSX010000026.1 coordinate 877,609, forward strand.
CCACCTGGACTATTGCATCCCCTGAAATGTAATACCATTAAAATGTGTCGAAGATTTAAAGTTTATTTTTGTAATTATGAAAATCGTACTGAAAATGTGTAATTTTAATATCTTGATTCATAATTATTGATTTCAAAACCGATCTAAAACCGTCAATATGACATGGAAAACGCACATGTCGTTTTGGCGGCAAATCGAAAGTGGCACATTTTAAATCACAGCATAGAAATTTTGTTCATAAACATTTAATTAAAATACATCCTATAAGCTTATTTTTTATCTTCGTTTTTTCGTGGAGAAAAAACAGTGTAATGGGTGGGGCATAGTCCCGCTGGCTCCGGACAATTGGGAACACATTTTGGATATCAAAATCCACAACCGGAGTACATTTTGAGGTTTAAATAATTTTATAGGGGAGGGACATAGGCAAGAGGAAGGTAGGGAAGTACTATATTTGCCTACCCGAAGTCGCCAGACCATCGGGTCTTTGGTCTTCCAAAATGTCTACCGTCTGTTCTCTGTAAGTCTCTAGCACTCATCTCGGACACCTGTTGGCTCCATGAACCCACAATGCGCCCACAGGACCACTACTAACCAACTTAGTTTTAGCACTTAGTAAAGTACTCTGCCTAACTCTTTAGTTTATAGAGGGTTTCGTATCCCATAACAATCCTCCAATGTGGATGCCAGAATCCTACTAATTTGGAGTGGTGGAAATCTCATAATATATAAAAATTATATGGTTCACTATTTAATATTTTATAAATATATGTACAGATAAACGAGAATAACAGTTATTTTTTAAATTATTTTGTTTGTCCATAGTCAGAAAGTGTATTTTAATTGTAAGATTTTAATCAACCACGAATTTTCATAAAATACTTGCAGACGTTGAACTTTAAAGTCATCGAATCTTCATAGCTTTTTTCCTAGCAGCAAAGTCATAATCATCACAATTGGTGTGAGCTGTGGTACTTTGAAACACAAAATTAAATACAAATTCTTTTTTTTTTCACGAACTAGCAGTAACTTCTATAAAACAGTTTTACTAGGATGTATTTTTCCCTGTTTTGTCTCCTTATCCCAGAAGAATTGTGTTTTCACATCTCCTAAGAAAGAAGAGTAAAAACACGCATTAGGCCTAGCGTCCCTTTTATTGCGACTTTTGCCATGATAAGTGTACACATTTATGAATATTTTAGGGGATTTCTATTCCCTTGTTTTTAGTTATTCCGCTGTAAAGGGGAAATGAAATGTAATTCGGGGAAACGCATCTACTTATTTCAGTAGGATTTTGTTCAGATCTGTTTTACGGTGGCTTTTCTCGGGCTTATTTTTATGCATAATGTCTTTATTTTATTACCATGCCGTTTTCCTCGTACGCCCATAGTTTTTAGAAAATCCCCTCACATTTATATAAATGTAGCTAATTTTGACTACAAAGAAAATTGCGTTTTCTGTAGCAGATAAATTTCTGGAACTGGTGAATTCTGGCGTCATTCTAAGCTTTTACCGTTGTAGAGAAAAAGTCATCGAAAATCGGCGATTTGAGTTTCTGGGCGTTATCCACGATACATCTGCGCGGGACACAGGCACTGGTTGCCGACTTTTTGTAAACTCGTCGGCGACGCCAGTCTCCCGCGACCAGCCGGGCGAAGTTTTTACGATTCTCTTCGTCGGGTCTTTAAACATAGCGTCACTTGTGTCAGACATTTTGTAACAATCCGTATGCTTTAGATCAACACTAAGAATAAATCAGTCAACGAAGAATGACAGGATATAAAAATGACAGCTTCATCAACAGCAACTGTTTGGTTTTTAGTGAGATTATAAAAGCCTTCTTGTTTTCACATTTCAAGAATTCAACAATAATTGGTGCGACGCGTGTCTCGTGTTTTCGATATCTGCGAGTTCTGGCGCCAGAAGTTGTTTACGACGTGAGTACACTACATTATTATTGAATACTAGTGTTTTCCTCTGGAAAAATGTCCTTAGGCCGCAGCCTCGAATAACTCTGTTATTATTCGTCGGTTCCTGTCATACGCATTTAGTCGATACTTTGTTTAAATTTTTTTTTAAATATTTATGTATTTTACTCTCGGACTCTTGCAAATCTATGGCATCCCTTCGCTTGCCAGCCCTTATAGGAATGTAGGAAATAATAAAGGTTCCCGCAGCACTGAATAAAAATTTACTTCCATTTTAATGGCGCTAGTGTTTTTTGTTTATTTTTTTTTTGTTTATTATCAAATGCTCCAACGAAACGTTCCCGAATTGCTTCATTATTTTCCCCCATTCAGTATTTCTCGATTGTGCGCTTGTTGGATCTCAATTGGTTGCATCAATTCTGAACCGCAGCGGATATTAATTTTAATTCTGTTTCGATACATTCAATAAGCAATATACGCCATCCAATGACGTACAATTATTATAACAAACTTATGACATTCCCAATACTATTTATCGCAATTTTACGATATATAATTTTTTTTAAACATATTTAAAATGAAGCTAGATAGTTTATTTGCAATGATTGTACTTTACATTTCATGTAACATTCAAACGTGGAACATTTAAAAATGGATTTTCATTCAATTACTTGGTAATGGTGCTAATGACCAATAATAATGACATGAATTTACTCCCGTTAAATGAAGATTTAATTGTTTTAATCTCATTTTGATTTCAGCGTTATTTGAAAGCCTTAATTATTTCATAATAAATCAAGTTATCGAAATTATTACTTAATCTCATCAACTCTGATGTCAGTCTCCGCCATAGATTCGTTCGTGATTTGATCATTTTAGTTTTGAAAGTAAGCCGGATTTTGTCTCAAAAGGTAAACATTATATTTTGTCACTCGTTACTAATCACCTTCTTGGTGATAAATTGCTATTTGAATATTAATGGAATCTTCTGACAAGACGTCTTATTTAAAACTCGTTAAGACTGGAATCTTCTATGAATCACATAAGCTTTGAAAGAAGCTATTTAGATTAGTTGGTACCAGTTTTTGTACGGTTCGCAGCGTACAAAATTAAACGTTTCCATTTACATACAATTACTACATTACGAGCTGAGATTCGGAGCATCATTTCTTGAACTTCAAATTACTTTCTCTAGTTATAAGCCACGCATTAACATAATATAAGGTTTTGTCTGTCACTACGTTTTTCTAATTTTTAAAGAGGTTACAAATTACAACATTACTAAAACTTCCATTATTCTTTGACTTTGCTCTAGCCATTTGTCACCTAGATCACCTTGTTTTTTATTATTGATACTTTAGCAATATTTTATATTTGATAATATGAGCTTCATTGGGCTTACCCGCACTGATGCCCCCATTTTACATTTTTGTAAGATACAAAATATGTGTGTATATAAAAAGGACTGTATTGAAATTAAACTAACTAACGAAATATTAAGGAATAAAGTGAAAGAAATTAAATAAAGTATTAAAAATACAATAATAAAGGCATGAATAAAAATGTCGAAATATGTATGCATTTATTGGTACGGTTGTCTATTATAGGTTTACCTACTGTGTATAGGTTTTATACTTCTAAGAAATTTTTTCCAATAATGCATTTTTTATTCATTAATCCATATCTTCATTTTTTTCGTTTTTTTGTTTCGCCCTTTTTTGTATAGAGTGTTAGCTTGTTGAATGCTTTTATTGTCTGGTATTTTTGGTGTCTTTGTCCAAAGTTTGTGCTTGTCGACGTAGTTTTTTTTATGTTTTGTATGTAAGCTGGTCTAACTAGTCTATATCTGTTATTGTGGTTGTTGAAAATTTGTTTTAGTAGTGTTTTTTTTGTATATTTGGAGTAAATCTAGTATGTCAAGCATGATTTTTTTTTTTTTTTTTTTCTTATGTTTTATTTTTAATTAATTGTTTATGCCCAGAGAATGTAATTTAGCCGTCTTCATCACCTTTCCCCATCTGTCTTTCTGCTGGTGACTTCTGTTCTCCAGTTAACTAGGGAGTTGTAACGTGCAACTACAAAATATTTCCCTCTTTGCATACATTTGCAGACCTCTACGTAAAACATATTTCATATTTTGGTAGTGCTTTTAGTAAAAGCTCAAATTCCTTTGCCGTAGGGAATACTTAGGATGCGCTAATTTTATTTATTAAAATTTCATTTCATTCCCAAAATAGGCTTTATTTTGAATACGCAGCCCTCCCCTATCAATTTTCTTTTATGCACTCGTACACATAAATTACAAAATATTTCATAGTATAATAAAAAATTGCCTGTCAAATTTACCAACAGAACACTGCAACCACAGAACAATAATATATTACAAAACGTAATTCATTATGACGATCAACAATATATATTTAATCCATGACGCAAAGGGTTAATGTATCGGCTCCCCCATTATGACAAGACAGACAGGCAACATTAGAATTTGTCCGACGAGTTAACAAGGGGCTGCCAAAATATGATTAATCATTCTCTCCAAGAGGGAGTGGGGGCGGCGGTACAAATGTCAACGAAATGTCATTTCGTCTGTGACGTCACGCTCGAGATTTGGCGCCATCTGCCGCCGGCCGTCGTGTCCGCCGGATACACTGAAATACTAAAACAATGAAATATAAGGGAAGATAATCCGCACCTACATTATTTCTGACATTGAAGTGACATGGATCGGGGTAGTTCTTTGCGTCAATTGTCTATTCTCGTTTTATTGGAATATTTTGAACGGCTTTATAAGTATTTTTTTTACTTAAATATTTGAATGGTAAACTTATGTTTATAGACAAGCTTTATGCATAGAACAAAGGAAAACAAATTATTATAAGCAACAAAGTTCAGCCTGAAACATAAATTAACTTTTCTAGGTGTTTCAGGTTGATTATATAAGTTATTAACTTACACTGCCATCACCCGAATTGTTCTAGATTTTTGTCGAAACAGTTTGTTTGTGGTACTAAGGATATTTTATTATATATTTTTTGTTGACGAAAGTTTAATAACAAGTTGCTAAAATATGACCGTTGATTAATGTTACCCAGCAGTTCCTCTTAATTCTTCATCAACATATAAAAGAATACATACTTTATTTTTATGCTTCCGATTTTATGTCCGGGTTAAATCTTCCCCATAGGAAAAACTAAACCCTTCCACACACTTTTCCACAAATGATCATCTAGTCAATCAACACTATGCAAGTGCATTATATAAGCAAAATAAATACAAAACAATACAAGAACAACACGTCAACTCACCAGAGATCAAATGGGAAAATAATTCACCGACTCCAGATATTTTCATATCAGAGGGTTCGGCTCGGTAGAATTCCTAACAGGGCCTATAAATCCTACTGATCCCTCAACATAAATATTTAAAAAATCTTTCGTTATCCTACATGTATTCAAAATGACCGACTTTTGCATCTTTATATATAAATTTTTTGATAGATCTAATACGCCTAAATTTTTAATGAGAGAGCTAGGTATAATGCCAGTAGCCGAAATAACGAATAGTAATATTTTTATAGTCTGAGAATGCCAAATTATTTTTATTTAATTTCCTAAATCTGTGTATTTTTTCATTAACAGATTTTTGAATATTACAGGAATTTGGAACAGCGACATCAATGATTTAAGTTATTTTTTTAATTTTGTCATGTAAAACTATATCGGGTCTATTATGACTAATCGTTCGATCTGTTAGTATAGTTTTATCATAATATATTTTATAAAATTCGTTTTTTAAAAATGAATTTGGTTCGTATTCATAATATGGTATTATATTACGGCAGTCAATCAAGTTATGTTTAATTACCAAACTTTGATGAATTATTTTTAAAACTTGACTGTGCCTAAATGTATACTCGGACGGTGCTAATATAGAACATCCCGATATAATATGTTCTATAGTTTCCGGAAAAGCCAAACATTTTCTACACAAAAATAGTATTATTTTATTATTTATTATTATTATTCTGCATAACTCCGCTTCAATGATCTCTAGAAATGGAATTTGCTTTGATTTTCATAATTGGAACTGATTGTCAGAAAGATTCAGACAAGCGATAATGTTAACAACGTTAACAAAATTATTTTATTACTTCATAATTACATACTTGTACTTCTTTAATTTAAATTGTTGACAGGTGTAATTTTTCATGTTTACATCTGATCGTCTTTGAAATGCAACAATACTTTCAGCTTCACGAATCCCACAATAATTATAATATGCCGTGATTTTTACGAGTCTGCGCTAGTTAAAAATAACAATAAATGTTGAAACGAGAAATAGGTTAAAGCCCGGGTTGAAGTTTCAACCCGAGGTAAATTGATCCTGTTGCCGAGAGCCCCGTTATAACCTCACATCTTGTTAAATGGGACGTTTGTGAGAAAGAAAGAGAGGTTGCAACGCAATGGGACTATCAGCATTTCAGCAGTATAAGGAATATAGCAGGATGGACGTGTTCTCGTATAAACTCGTAAAACGTAACTTTTAGTGCCTAGCAAACGTCCCCAACGGTTCGATAAAATATTACTTTAGCGCATATTTTTACACCGTGACAAACAAATTCAGAAGTTATTAAACTAGGATTTATTTTAACTGCCTGAGAACGATGGAGTTTGTTAAAATGGCAATTATTATAAGGCTTTTTGCATTACGTCTTGAAACAAATTAAACTTATGAAAACATTGAGTTTTCGATTAACTTCTAGTGTTAAACGAATTCGTTTTAAACTGTTATTAGTAACTGTTCAACTGTTATTAGTAACTGTTATTACACCGTAATTAGACGATCTATTTTTGTAAAATCCTCTAACTGAACTATTTTTCTTGTGTTTGTGATTATTATTATTTGGTCGTATAAAATGCTTAGTTTCATGCAGTAGCTGACTCGATATTTATACACAGAATTTAAAAAAAATACATTGACTGTACCGAACTTCTGTCCCTTATTGACTTTAACATACATTTGAGACGTACATGACGCACAGTGCTATTCCACATATTTAATTATAAAACAAATTCAGCATCTGATTCGCCAATTAATCGATCTCTTCAAACTCTAAATAATCGTAACTCTAACGTTGATATTTTTTGGATTCACTGCCCAAATTCAATCGTGGCATCATGTCAATAATTTAAAATGTTCAATGCGCATACACACACACACACACACACACACACACACACACACACACATACACACACGCTCGCACAAACACTACACACGTCACCTGGTAATTAAGGAATAAACATACCACTTAGCAGACATTACAAAGAAATATATCATAGGTACATATCATAGGTACATAACATGAAGTATTTTATTCCTGTATATTGTTTAATCTCTGTAAATCATGTACTGTTTTTTTCTATAAAATAAAATATTATTTAATTTGAATTTTTTTCACTTTAATTTTAATTTTCGTTATTTGATTTAACTTCATTTTAATTATTTAAAATTAAAAAAATATATTATAGGCGCTGCTGAAAACCATCAGCATTCCAGAATAAATTCGGAACGTGTAGCTCAGCAATGACCTTTTTGTCAATTGAATCAATAAAATAAAAAAATGAATAAGTAACCAATCTATTGTCAAATATTTTATTATTATTATCAGCTCTAAGATAAATTTCATTAATTCTTAAAACTTACACCGCCAACAAAAGTTTTGTTAGACTATTTTTTCAATTGAATATAACATGTTCCATAATTAAATAACCAGTCGGAATTGTATATAACATGTTCCATAACTAAATAACTTGTCTGAATTGAATATAACATGCTCCATAATTAAATAACCTGTCTGAATTGAATATAAAATGTTCCATAGTTAAATAACCCTTCTGAATTGAGAAAAGAGACCAGTGACTTTATCTTGCCGAACCCATCTGGTCTCGCCTTAAGGATTTCTTAAGATTTTTCCGGATGCGAAAACCTTCAAGTTCTCGTGTCAGTTTCAGAGTGTCAGGTTCAACGTTGCTCATTTTGTAGGAGGTATTTCTAGCCTTTTCAATCTCGCATACAACACCTGCGTTCCTTGGCTCCTTAAGCTTGTATTGTAGATCTGAAAATAGTACGTTAGCAATATGAAAGAGTCATCTTCGACAACTGACATACTTCTGAGTAACATACTTTCTATGTAATTTGAAATCACGGACGCCTCTATATATCTTTTTTATGTATCTTTTTATGTATCTTCGTTCTGACATACTCATTTTAGCTAGTCTTAAATCCTGTATTCGTCTAGGATAACTTGAAACTTGTAAATTTGACTGTCCTGAAACGGGAATCCTTCCTAGTTGGACAGTCAAAATCATAAAATGTAATCAATATTATATTATAAAAAAATAAATAAACAGTTTTTTGTAATAGTTTATATTATGTGCTTAAATTTAAATACATATTTGTATTTCACACTTCGTCAGCAATCGGATGAAGAAATTCCGAGTGAGATCAGAGTTTTTACTGGTAAATGCTTTGGAACAAGATTCCATCTGCCATATTAAGGTTTAAATGCTATTTTAAAAAATAGGGAATATGAAGAACGTTTTGTAATTGAATGTTCTTTAAGTTTCGGAACATTCGATGCGAAAAAACAATGGAATTTAGCTGAAAAACAAAGTTAAACAAATAGAGCTTTGAAAATACTACATTCAGCTACATTCAAAGTAACGAGGTTCTATGTGATTATTTCAATCATTTCAGCTAAAAGCCTTTTTTTCAAATAATGTTCACTTAAAGATAATTCAATCATAATACGTACGATCTGCATATTCACATTTTTCGCCAATATCCTTTTTTTTATTTTTCCAGTTTCAGGCAAATGTCCTGTTGTGCCAGTGAATGAGCTCGTGAATATAACGCAAGTTGAAAACATGTTGCTCCAAATGTATGTTATCCAAGGCAGATAGAAGTAAATTGCCCGCAAATTCGGAAATCGAAAACTTCTGTTCAGAAAAGTAAGTGTTTTTAATAGAACTTTGTTGGATAATTAATTATCTGCAAAACTAAATAGAAGCTGGACATATTTTAGGCCAGCCTATCAGAGAACCAGCAGAGAAGCCAACCTAAGAGAAAACAAGTAAGATATTTTGGCTAACATATCAGATGGAAGCCTGTTGTTCCTAGGGCATGTTATGGCATCGTTGATTTATTATTTATACATCAATATATAAGTATGGAAACGTCTCATCGGATTTAATAAAGTAGTCTCTGATAATTGAAATATCTGGGGATAGTGACATTGTACTAGATTGACGTATTATACAATATATTCGTACAGGGTTACTGCCAAAAATTGGTGAATTCATTTTTTGGCATTTTGAGTTAGCGATGATTTTAATGTTTATGTATTAAAATCTATATCGGGAATAAGTTTGGATCCCCTATTTTGTCGTTACGTAGGTTTTTAGCTACTGCTTTTTTAATTAAATTTTGTAACTTATTATTTTTATAATTAATTTACAAGTAAAATTCTCTAAAAGCACTTACAAAAATAAGCACGTTTGTTTAAAAAACAACACTAATGATTAAAAAAAAATAACATTAACATTATTTAATAACCTAACCTATCCACAAATTTATTAGTTTTCTCCAAAACATGTCTTTGTAAGTAACCAATTTCGGCAGTAACCCCCCGATACATTAAACGCAAATTAAAAAGTTTCAAAAATTCAGGTGTACAGATAATGATTATATACAATGTACATAAAAAATGAAAAGGAAAAACATATTTTTCTCATAAAATACTCAAATCAGATAACAATCTGAATTATCGGGATCGTTTTACTTCTGATTTAAGTACTTATTTGCTCTTAATTTAAATAAAGAAGAGAGATAACATCATTTAGGTATGCTTAGGTTATGAGATAAATTTGTCAAAACACCTATTTTAAATTACTGAAGGCCTACTATCGCGATAACATGTCCTTATGAAATGTGTTATTTTCCTAAGGCAGTTAGCAGAATAAATCTGAGAACATAATTTTCATTCAAGAAATTAACAAGTTTTATGACCAATTTTTGACTCCCTGGCGTCATTTAAGAAAAACATTACTGATAACTTAATCAGTGCGCACTCACAAAGCTCCACTACTTAATACAATTCATACACATACACATTCTTATACACAACACAATTTTTATCTTTACCTCAAATCATTCCCTAGCATATTATAACCCCACCCGGCAAAATACATATCCGTATATATTACCACTCAGCAGATACATCATAGAAACACGTCAATTGTAGCGAACCTTGTAATTATTTTTAAAACCCTGTAAAATGTTCACCACTCATTTTATCTACATACATATTTACCGTTTGTATCTATATAATAAACAATGAAAAATTGAAATCACTGTAAGTATAGTAAACGTTAAGGCCCCGTAGTAAGCGTTCAAAGATAGTTTGAAAGGGAGATATGTAAAAACGAAAGTTAGAGGGAGCGCGCTAATATTTTAAAAGACGATAATAATTAAGCAAAAATGGTGAAAATATTTAATAAAACACAACTCGTTTGAAATAGAGCAAAAATTTCTCGACAAATGCTATAGTTGCATTTAAAGATACAATGTGAATTTTTTCATGCCTATAACATTTTAAATAACAGAACAAAACGTGTTTTATAATAATTTTCGGAACTTTGCTATTTTTTTCTATCGAGGGAATTTCATATAATTAACATTTCGGCATAACAAATGTACAGATATTATCTTCAGAAATAACAATTTTTTTTGGAATTTAAAAACCTTAAGAGTTAACGAGAAATTTGTAAAAATCGGTAGAAATTGGGTACGAGGGGTCTTAAGCTTTTCATATAACCGCTATGTTGCTAGTTGTTAGTTTCTTGTACATCGCCCGATTTATAATTGTCAAATTAAACATGACTGCAAATTTATCATAACCAGTTTTTTTTGTTAATTAATCTTACCAACAATTTTTTTATTATTTATTTCATCCCTTGTGTCGACGGGTCCACCTCGCCGTATCGTTTCCGCATACTCACTACAGCGCTATTTTTGTTGCGTTTGTTTTGAAGTTGAAAATAAATTCAGAATATATAGAAATGCGGAGAGATATATTTAAACGGCGTCTGAAGAGACGTTGATTATAAACTTAGTTTTATTTTTAGTTCTGTAATCCCCGGCGAACGTGGCACATATTTCGATTTGGAGTTTCCTCTTAACAACTCGATTTATGTCAAGTGTAAAGGCTTAAATAATCATGTGAAAATTTAAAGAATATTTCATATGATTCTACAGGGTTTTCCAATAAGAGGTGTTATTTTGATATTCAAAGAAAAATGCAATTTTTTAATATAAATCATCAAATGTTTATTTCATTATAAAGAAGAAGGTATGCCGTTAATAGTGAAAAATAACATCAGTCAAATGACTACTACGACCACGCCTACAGGACCATATCCTTTTCATGAAATTTTTCATAACCAAATCGCAAAGTGTCTGCCTTATGTCTTCGATAGCCTCACGAATTCCATCTTTGAGGTCTTGAATCGACGCTGGGCTGTTGGCGTAGACATTCTCTTTCACGTGGTCCCAAAGGAAGAAGTCGCAAGGTGTTAAATCACAAGATCTCGGTGGTCAATTGTGATCACCTCTTCGAGAGATAATACGGTCCGGAAACTTTTCCCATAAAAGATCAGTGGTTTCGTTGCTTGTGTGGCACGTAGCGCTGTCTTGTTGAAAGTAAACGTTGTCCAGACCAATACCATCAAATTCCGGCCCTAAAAAATCATTAATCATCTCTCGATAGCGCAATCCATTCACCAATAACACCTCTTATTGGAAAACCCTATAGTTTTATGAAATTCTTGATATCATCAGGTAGAATATTCACAGAGGAAACGATCACCTGTTGATATCGTACAGTTAAAACATCGTATAACTTTCAGAAAAATCTTAAAATGTTTATTTCCTTCTTCAAAACCTATAAAAATACGAACTCGGATATTTTTTTTTAAACAGTTAAACATTGTGAATCTGAAATCACAGTTTTAAAAATGTTCTGATTTATTTGTTTCAAAGCAGTTTAAACTGTGCAATGAAATGTGCAATGCAACGTTTGAAAAATCAGTGCGACTGTATGCAGATAGAAGAAAAACTAGTAAAAGTACATCATAGAATAATAAAGGGACGCTTAAATGGTTTGGGCATGAAGTGCAGAGCGGATGAACGAAAAAAGTCGTGCAAGGAGGATATATTATAAGAATTTGAATGGACAAAGAAGTCGGGCATGTCGAAGAAAGACATGACAGGTACTACAAAGTTAACGAAATACTTGATTCGTTTCATGTCGAGAGCCAGAATAAAAGAATGGTATGATTATGCGATGTATGAATGTGACTGAAACCGAGAAGCTTGGCGGTCCGTCTTCTCTGCCTACATATATGTATATATGGTCACTGTATCAGTGGGTTATTATATACCAAATTTGGGAAACGTTGTGAAATGGGGAAGCAGTTGGAGTTAAGTCACTAAACAATATTCTAAATCCAATTCAACATCAACTACAGATTATGTAATAAATTCAAAACCAATACTAAATATAACAAACCAATTCCATCGTCCAAACATCGAACTCACATGTGTGTACACAACATACCAGCTTCCACAACATTATTTTTGTTTTTGGTTTATTTTCGTCCCGGCACGGAGCGCAGAGAGGAGCAGAGTAAACTTCCCACGAGAGATGTTAGACGGGAGATAATATCACTATTAACTGCTAAGAGATTATGACGTGAAGATGCCGGGCGAGCTTTAAGCTCGATATCTCCCTCCTAATGCTTTGTACGTGTATCTTGTTAAGGAAAACGTGGCCTGAGAAACTGTGATCAATTATGAGGATCTTATACAAGTATCGATCCCAGATTTTGTAAACCTGAGCTTTTTTTATACGGTTACACTTTGATGTCAGATTTTGCCTTTGTGGAATTTAGCCATGGCAACGGAGCATTAAAGTGAATAATATTTCATAACCTAAGACTAGGCATTCATTATATATACATTACATTTCATTCTAAGTGATTAATTTCTCTTGTATTATGATCTGAACTTATACGTCAAGTAGAAATGATGTCTATTCTACTGAAATTTTGTGTAAACTTGCTTTGAAGAGCTAGTGTTATCGAACCCTTCAAACGCATCCCCATTATTGACACATAATTCTGAATGAGAACGGGTCGTTTTTACTCATTTTTATCCTTAAGAATACCATACACACAGCATTTTGTCCGGTAGCCGAGTGGTCCAAGGCATTGGGTACCTACCCAGGCGTCGTGGTTTCAATCATATGCTAGCTAGTAAGTTCTCCATCATTGCACAAGCATGATTTTCAGCTTACAGTGATGGTAGTAGGAGCAAATCAAATATTGTTAAGTTATTCGTAATCAGAGAAAGTTTATCTTTCTTTGAATATATTATTTTTTTTTATTTTTTTATTTTTAGGTTTGTCAACAGTGATTCATATCATAGCTCTCGAAATTCAATTACACAATTTAAACTTGGTTGATACTATCACTAATTACAGACAAACACAACATTGATGAGCACAAAACTATAAGTAAAGAATAATGTACATGTATGCACCTACATGCATACATGTATACACAAATACATACACTTACATATACATTTCATAACAGCAATAGTAATTACTTTATAGATAAACACGATAGGTAGCTTTAAGTCTTGTTTACGTTTGATTTGAAAGTGGCCAGTGATGACATTGACAAATCAATGGGATGACTTTTATATGTCTCGTTAAAATAACGGCACATTCTTGGTAAAGGTGAGTCATACCCCAGCTTAGTTTTATATTTTTTAATATGTAACGGAATATAATGTATGAGTCGGGAACCAATTCTAGGAACGTTGAACATAATTTTATAGAGTAAAAAAGGGCAGTTTATTAGAGCATTAACAATTTTGAAAAGAAAATTTAAATCGATATTTAGTCTTCTCTGTTCAAGGGTGCGTACATTGTAGAAATTTAGTCTATCGGTGTAATGAGGAAGTGATCGAGCTCGCTTATCACAATACGCTAGGTGGTACATAAAATGTTTTTGAACCCGCTCTATTCGCTGAATATGAACTTTGTAGGTTGGACTCCATATAGAACTTGCGTACTCCAACACGTTGCGGGTCAAGGAATTGTATAGCGTTATTTTTGATTTGGGATTCTGAAAATTTTTACTATTTCGTTTGATAAATCCTAGCATTTTTAGGGATCTAGAAATAATGCTGTCGATATGAGGTGTGAAAGTTAGTTTTTTATCGAATATTACGCCTAGGTCCCGAATGGTTGTGACTTCCTGGAGTTTAGTACCGTCGATAAAATATTGAGTTGAGATTGAGTTGCGTTTACGTGTAAAAGTTATGTGGACACATTTTAAAGAATTCAGAAACATTCTATTGTCAGTGCACCACTTAGAAACTCTGTTGATATCATTTTGAAGGAGTATTGAATCAAGTAATGTGTGGATAATTTTAAAAATCTTACAATCATCGGCGAACAATAAAATTTTAGAATCCAAAATAACATCGCACAAGTCATTTATAAAAACAAGGAACAAGATCGGGCCCAAATGGGACCCTTGAGGTACTCCAGACGGTACATCTAATCCTCTTGATTCATAACCATCAAATACTACTCTTTGTTCACGGTCAGTTAGATAGGAGTGAAACCAGTTTAGCAAGGTACCATGAACACCCATGCGTTTTAGTTTATGTATTAATAATCTGTGATTTACCTTATCAAAGGCCTTGCTAAAGTCAGTGTAGATGCTGTCTATCTGTTGACCTTTATCGACAGCTTCGGTTAAGGTAGTGACATAGCAAAGTAAATTGGAGGATGTTGATTTCTGGGAGAGAAATCCATGCTGTTTTGGAGTAATAAGATTTTTGAGATGATAATTCAGACTTGGACAAATTATTTTTTCGAAAATTTTAGCAAATGAACAGAGAATGGAGATGGGTCTATAGTTTGTGACGTCGTGAAGGTCGCCACTTTTAGGTATAGGTACAATATTTGCTTGTTTCCATCTTGTTGGGAAAACGGATGAAGACAACGATTTCCTGTAAATGATAGTCAGAGGGAGTGCGAGACTGTGTGCACACTTTTTAATTAGGATAGGTGTAATTTTGTCGGGACCCGGACCTTTGCTCTGGTCGAGGTTAAGCATTGCTATTTTTACATCGTGCACACTAATATTTACTGTGTGCAGAACGCCATTTGATTGATCAATTGAAACGGGATGAGGTTGAGTCTCTTCGTTGCCTCTTATGTTATCTTTCTCATATACTGATGAAAAGTGTTGGGCAAATAGTTCACTGCTTTCCTCGCCATTGGATGACTTTTTTTCTCCATACGTCATATTTTGGGGGATAGTACTGTTATTTTTTTTCTTTTGTTTGATAAATCTCCAAAAAGTTTTAACGCTATTATGATTAACCAGACACGATTCGATTTGTTGAATATATTTAAAGTAGCAATTACTAATGAGTTTGGAACAACGGGTGCGTAAGAGTTCGTAAGAATTTCTATCACGAGGATTTTTATATTTTTTATAGAGAATTCGAAATTTATTTTTTTCCTTAATAAGTTTAACTAAGTCTGGTGAGTACCAGTGGGGATACTGCTTATTACAATTTACAATTTTGGTTACGCATTTCTCAATTATACGATTCAGATGAGTGTAAAATATAGAAACCATATTGTCTACCGACATGAATTCAGGTAAGAGTAATGCCCAATCTAGTTCTTGTAATTCCCTATTGAATTGAATGTAATCATTTTTATTAAAATCATATTTAAGTAAGGTTTTATTTTTTAGCATTTTTGTTAATTTGAAATCAAAACTATAATCAATCTCTAAGGGTGGATGATGTACATCAATGCGACTTAAGATATCGGTACTTTGCCTGACTTGTAGTGCATGTGAATTGGATAAAACGAGATCTAAGATTCTGCCGTTACTTTTCACAATGTCATTGAATTGATTGAGGTTATTTAGGGCAAGAAAGTTCACAAGATGGTTGCCGATGTCATTATTATAATTTTCTGGAGATATTATAATCTGAAGTAAAAATGCTAATAGAAAGCTATCCAGGGCACATTTGTTTTTTCATTTCTAATCTTTCTATCTTACACGTCTATGAACACAAGGATTCATACATACTTCTGACTTTAGAAACTGCCTTCATAATAAAATCGTCGGAAAGGAAAGTAAAAAATTAACACTCGTCAATTATTATTATTCAAATCCCCTGGTATTCATTACACCCATTCAACAGAAAAGTCAATCACTCACCTGGGCACAGTGAATATGAATCAAATTAAGAGTCATAATAATTAATGGTTTGGTTCACACGTTATAATTCACTTAGAAGTTACGGCTACAGAGTTAACTGACTGTGTATTAAGCTTGTCAGTTTATGCTTCAACAGTTAATCATTTCATAATCTGATGAATTACGGTTCATGGGTTAGAATTCGAGTTACCTCTGGTAAATTATTAGTTCCCAGTTCCCTCACGTGACTTGCATCATTTGTAAGCGCTGTTCTCCTAGAGACCTACTTACAGGGCCGCGCACACTTGTGTGCAAAGTGTGCGGCGCACACGGGCTGCCGAACTAATGGGCGGCCTCTTCAATTTAATTTGCGTTTCTGACCCAACTGCTACTTGAGTCTTTATGACTGAGTGGTCCATTATCACTTATTTTAGATAAATTTTTATTTTTACGTATTCATCCAAGGGGAATGCGAAGACTTATCGAATTGAAAAAAAAATGTTTCCATGGCTTGGTATACAATCTTACACACTATTCTGTCATTATTATTATAAATATTTTGTAATTTTAATACATACATACATATACATTATATTACATACCTAATAACATTTTGATTTATTTTCTATTCACTGTTTACAAAATGAGTACTAATCAGTTACTGTATGGGTTAGTAGTAGTTTTTTCTGAACACCTCGCTAGTTTAACCTGTACCGAGGTGTTCGTATCTTTTAGATAAAGTATTATTATGCAGTCAAAAGTAAAAACACAGCATCGTCATTTAGATTCTCAAGGAAGATACTGTGGTTCCAACCATGGCGGCAATATTGTATGTTAGTTAGTAAGTAACAATTTATTACATAGACACAACGTAAGGGAAAAAGATATTTTTTTGTTTTTTTTATTTTTTTTTTTTTTTTTTATTTTTTTTATTTTTTTTTTTTGAACAAAATAGGTAGACCAACAAAGCTGTCACATGCCAGCTTGTCTGCAGGATCCACCGAATCAAAATATCTTAAGTCTATGTCTATAACATTGTATGATTATGTGTACATGAGTAAGTCTTATTTCTAAGTAGGTACATTTCACAGATTTTATTTTAACAGACATTCGCAAAATATATTTCTAACGAGTAATTATAAATACATAATATATCTAATGCACCTCACTAAAAACACAGAATTTGGGAACTTACATTAAGGTGTTCAAAGGTACATGGATTGATCATTTATTAACCACAGCTTTATGATTTTAGGGCAGGGTCTCTCATTATTCACAATTTGTAAGTTTTTATTTAGTTTGTTGAAGATCACAGGTACCAAGTATTCAAGAGTACGGCCTCCATCTTATTTAAAATTCGAGGAGTTTTTAGCCTGTTTCCTTCTGTAAATCTTGTGTTGTGCCCGTGTACCAGTGGTTTTTTGTACAAGCTTTCTCCCGCATTGTCCTTAATAGTAATATACCAGAGGAGACCTTTTATTAGAAGTAGGTATTATTATATTAAATTATTAAGTTATTTATAATTCAAAATGTTTTTCTTAGGTCCTCATCATTAGGGATTCCTGTGCTGGGGCAGAATACATTTTATTAAAATACTGTTTGTTTCAGATCTTACGGCGTTTTTTTTTCAAAATGGTGTATAATTCCTCATCGTTAATTTCTTTAAGCCAAGTTTTGATATGTTTGTTGAAATTTTGAGTATTTGTACAAAAGAATTTTTTTGATTTGTGTACATACATAATGTCATTCTGTTTAGCTCTTGTGTTCTTGTTTTATTTTTGTTGAATTTTTCAAAATGTTTTGTTAAAACATTCTTAGCAAGCAGC
Source organism: Hesperophylax magnus (assembly GCA_026573805.1). Classification (NCBI taxonomy): domain Eukaryota; kingdom Metazoa; phylum Arthropoda; class Insecta; order Trichoptera; family Limnephilidae; genus Hesperophylax; species Hesperophylax magnus. The sequence goes on from JAIUSX010000026.1 coordinate 895,732, forward strand.
GCACTTGAAGTGATTTTGCACAAACACGGCGCTATACAAATCATCCAAATATTATTACATTAAAATATTTGGGACTGCAACTCTCTGTTGTTGGAGTCCTTATGGGAGATATTAACCTTTTCTTATTTTTTTTAATTTGAGGTTCCAGATCTACATCCTGGTGTGCCATATTCGACCTGAGTACAATGATTATGTGAACGAACGTCTCCGAATTCTTCATTATTCCAGAGTTTGCTTAGAAAGTGTAACATATTATCGTGGATGGGTGATGAAAGGATAATTGTATTAATTAATGATGGGTCTTTCGATTGTGACATTAATTGGTAAAATTACCGAATACAATTATCTAGTCAACCACGCACACGCAATAATTCAAAGTAGGTAGGTAGTAAAGAGAACTGATAAGGATGATAAAAAATAGAATACTTTAAATATCAACATACGCTAATTTATTAAAACAATAAATAAAATGTTTAATCAAATAAATAAACATGAGACTCTATCAAATAATTGAACTCAGAGCGTGACAAGAATGTACGTGTAAATAACGCCATCTTGATAAAATTTTGACTAAAGAACATGTGACATTAATGAATTTATAAACACTTAATCTTGTAAAGAATGTCTGAGCGGGCGCCAGCGAGTTATAAAATAACTACGCAAGAAGTTAAAATGAGTAATCCCTATTTAAATTATAAGTACATTGTTAAGAGATATAAGTGAAAAAGACCTTCCGTAGTTTGCACAGTAGACCCTCATTGTTCCAGCGTTGTCCGAACACACCGTAATCCCACGAGTCCAGCAAGCAACTGAAGTCGATGAAGTGACGCTCCGCACTCATAGCTCGAAACAGTCGTGCCAATTTAAGAATGTTGACCAATGATTATCTTAATCGGGTAGGAACTGCCCGTCCAGAAGTACGCACTGCTACATTACCCCCCTTCCAAAGGAAAAAAAAATTTTCGGCACGATAATTTTTTTTTTTGATATATTCCATATGCCTCCAAATCCAAGTCCAATGAGTGGTAAAGAGTCACAAATGCCGATAATGCCTTAGAAGAAGAGTCCAGCACGTTCTGTAGAAGTCCGTGAAGTGCTCGCTGAGCAAGGATTGAAGCGCCAACACCCAGGAAGTAGAAGGAAGAATTCTCGCTGATGGAATATCTGAATGACCCTCTTCTGACATCAGTGAAGAAGATTGAACTTGCTTGGCGAAGATAAAGAGCCCCGATAATTGTATCACCATTCTCCAATGTTGACAACAATGCAATCTTGAGAAGCTGCACCCTCTTTCTGATAGCAGTGAACGGCCAGGTAGTATCCTATTAACCTCATCCCGTAGAAGAATGTTGCTTCCCTGAAGACTCGATCTTGAACAAAATTGCTTCCTCGAAGAATAGATAAAAGTTTGTAAATCTTGAAATTTTGTATTATCTTGAGTTATCTTGACGTGAAGAACCGAAGAGTGATGAAGGCGACTGACTTCCTTGAGGCAAGTGAAAAGAAAGGTATGCTATGCTTGACAAAATGGATTGCTGAGCAAGGAATTTAACAACTACTAAAGTGTAAACAAAAACTTGAATAAAATAACAAATGAAAAGATAAACTGTAGTAAAGACTACCAAAATTTATTAAAAAAATTTATAAAACGAGTCTAGCTAAACGTGAAAGCTGAGCGCCCAACAGAAGATAAATTTGAAGCTAAAAGAAAACACTATAAAATTAAACTAATAACGTCTATATCCACATTGAAGTTACTGCCCTCTGCGAGCAGAGATGAAAAATTATAAAGTTATCCCAGAAACAAACCCAGATAGATGTGACCGGCTCAAACAGAACCATAAATTGATGACCCAATATTGACAAAATACAGCTAAGTCCAAATGAAACTGATGCGACTTATCTTGAGCTCAGAGAGAAGCCACAGCAATTGCATGTGAAAACGCATAGTATTTGTTCAAAGAAAATGTAAAAAAAATTACTCATTGACATTCTTAATAATATGAACAAATATCAATTTAATAATAAATCAAGCCAAGGACAATAAGAGCAATAAAAGTAAAAAACTTCATGAAAGGATGCAATTTTAAATGTTAAAAAAAACTATGATTCTGTAAATCTCAAATAACCTGAGCGAGTGAAAACCCACTAAATTTCAAAATAAATATTAAATAAATAAATAAATTATTGAATTAATTATTATGGCATAAAATTTTTTTTAAAAAATATTTGAAAAGTGTAATCAACAGTGACTAAATCAAAGAAAACACCATGCCAATGGTTTCCTAAAACCAGAGAAAAATAGATTGTTATGAGCATCTGAGGCTATCGCGGAAAACTGCATGAAGTATTTTCTAAATTAATGAATTAAAATAGTCAACCAACACCAAGGCAAACTAAGGTACTAAGGAACAACATATAAAGAACAACCATGCGCACAATTAAAATGACACGAGGACCAAGCTTGGTACAGAACTGTTAAACCGAAATACAGCTTCGTATATGCCATAATTGAAATACAGTATGTCCCTCTAGAAAGGACAAACCGTACCTCAAAACAAGTCGCCATCGCGGACTTAGTTCATTAAAGAACAATTAGTATCATCTCACAAAGTAAAATCAGCTATTAAAAGATCCCTCGAACAGAAAAATAGCACAAAACAGTGGCCAACTGAGATTGTGAACTTCACTGCCCTAGGATAACGTATAAAATGATACAATGGATTCAAATCGTGAGATCACAAAATGTTCAATACAATATAATTGCACTTATCCAAAAAAAATGTGTGGATTCAATGCGTGAGATTAAAAAAACGTCAATCCCCCGCGTTGAATCGGAATGGACACATTACTCCCAAAACACATACTACACATGTACACAAGGACAAAACAAAACTTATACAAAAAATCCACTCAATGTGAAGACACAAAAATACTAGTCATGTCCTCACAATGAGAGAACACAAGAAAAATTGCAAACCTGAGGGCAAGGCAAGCAATAACCTAATATATAACAAGAGAAAAGGGATTAATTCTCAAATAAAAGTATAACGATTACAACATAAGAAAAAAATAGTTCATCAATTAACCCACCCCAAGGTCAGTTAGCTTCTTCTAACTTGATTATATCCTTAACATGAAAAGTTCCCACGGGTTTCCCTGTCATATCCGCTAATTGATAAGCAACCGGCGATATCTTGCAAATAATTTTACTACGTATAAATTTGGGGGCTAATTTTGCTGAAAAGTATCTACCAGCGTCAGACAAAGCAAATGACCTTCTCCAGACAATGTCCCCAACCTCATATTGAACGTCCCTACGACGCAGATTATATTGAACCTTATTACGTTCGTATGATTGTCTTAAGGACGTGCGAACTTGGGAGAAAATGTCATTTAATTCATGTAAATCAGATGCCCATGAATCGCGTTTAGAGAATCTAATGTCTTCCGCGTTAAAGTCTACACCTTTGTAGTCATTTCCCGAAATTACAATTTCTCTACCAAAATTAAGGAAGAACGGAGTATAGCCTGTGACTTCATGAACAGCCGTGTTTATAGCCAGTTCAATTTCAGGTAGATGGCACGCCCAGGATCTGTGATCAGATCCCACAAAAGAACCCAGGGCTGCTACCAACACCTTGTTTACACGCTCAACAGGGTTATTCTGCGGGTGATATCTGCAATTATAAAACAAGTGACGGATATGAAATTTATTGGCCAGCGCTTTCATGTCACGCGATATATATTGTGGGCCATTATCCAAAACAATCGTATCTGGAACACCGAATTTATAAAAGATATCATTTTCCAAAATTTCCGCAATAACACTACCCGTTGCTTTCCTAAGTGGAAAAAGTCTAGTATACTTGGTAAAGAAATCAGAAACCACTAAAAGGTAAGTATAACCCTTTTTATAAGAATTAGGGTAAGGACCTAATAGATCTGTCGCAATCATTTGCCACGGCCTTTGCACCAGTTTCGGGTCACCCATCAAACCAGGAGGCAGTAAGTTAGAACTTTTATAACCTAAACAAGTATGACATTTACTTACAAAAGACTTCACATCAGCTGCCATTTTTGGCCAGTAGTATTTAAGTTTAATCCTATTTAACGTTTTTAAGATGCCAAAATGTGCACACGAAGGCGGAACGTGATTTTGAACGATGACGTTTTTCCTACACTCTTTTGGGAGAACTTCCTTCCAGTCATAAGACCTGTGAAGAGCCTCCATGCTCTGAATGTGTTTGAAGATGACACCATTGCAAACTTTAAACGCTGGAAATTTTTCCGGATTAGCCAAAATTTTTTCTTTCAAACTTAAGTACCAACGGTCGGAAGTGGAAAAGGACTGATCTAACAAGTCAACATGTAAAGGGTCACTAGACAGTGCGTCCGGAACAATGTTGTCTTTACCGCTCCTATGAATTATTTCAAAATTGAACTGCTGTAGTCTAACCGCCCACCGCGCTAATCTTCCCGACGGAGACTTTAAGTTTGTAAGCCATTTTAGACTATAGTGATCAGTGATCACCTTGACAGGAATAGGCGAACCTTCAATATAACCCCTAAATTTCTCTAGTGCAAAGATCATAGCATTTAACTCCTTCTCGGTTGTGGAGTGATTTTTCTCCTGTGCAGATAGTGATCTGGAAATAAAGGAAATAGGGTGTTCTATACCATTAACGTCAGATTGAGAAAGGACCGCCCCCAAACCGGTGTTCGATGCATCGCAACTAATTGTAAAGGGTTTACTAAAGTCGGGACAAGCAAGAACAGGAGCCTTGACCAGAATATTCTTTAATTTAGTAAAGGCAGCATCAGCCTGTTCATTCCATACAAATTTTTTTCCAGCAAACTCCTTTTTGGTTAAATTATGCAAAGGTGCTGCAATTAAAGAAAAATTTAAAATGAACCTTTTGTACCAAGAAAGTATACCGATAAACCTACGCAAGCTCTTTTGCGACGTTGGAATGGGGAAGTCAACGATTGCTTTCACTTTTCCCGGGTCAGTTCTCAACCCATCCTTATCAATCACGAAACCTAGGTATTTAAGGGAGTCACGACAAAAGACTGACTTCTCTACGTTAATAGTCAAACCCGCGGCTTGTAACTTTTGTTTAACCCGTCTTAAAAGATCAATGTGTTCTTCAAAGGTGGAACTAATGATAATTATGTCATCTAGGTAACAAAAAACTTTCCCATCGAACTCCGGACCCAAAACCTTGTCCATTAGCCTCATCATCCGAGAACTCGCACCATGAAGACCAAAAGGCATTGTTACAAAGTGGAATAGGCCTCGTTTAGGGATAGTAAATGCGGTTTTCTCTTTAGAATCTTCCTCTAACGGGATTTGAAAAAAGGCATCATTAAGATCTAAAGTTGATAGATAACGTGCTCCTCCGAGACTATTTAAGATATCAGATATCAACGGTAGACTATAAGCGTCCCGCCGCGAGACCGCGTTGAGCTTTCTACTATCCAAGCAAAGTCTAAAAGAACCATTTTTCTTAGGCACTAAAACAATAGGATTATTCCACGAGCTATTGCTGGGTTCTACTACTCCCAGATTTAATAGTCTGTCAAGTTCTCTGTGAGCTTCCGGCAATAAATGAGGAGATATCGGATAAACACGTTGCTTAATAGGTTGACAATCACCCGTGTCAATAACATGTTTTTCAAGAGACGTTCTACCCAAACGATTACCAGAAAAGGCTTTAAATTCCAGTATAACGTTATTTAAGATTGATTGTTGAGATGAGTTTAAGTTCTCAAAGCTATCCAGTCCTCTTACCTCAGACACGCAACTATTGTCAGAGTCATTAGTCATTAATTTAGTTAACTTGGGACAAATGTTAAAAACTTTCCAAAAGTCGCAACCGAGGATGATGTTAGATTTTATATCTGGCATAACCACAAAATTAAAAATTTTCTTAACGTTACCAAGAACTACCGGAACCGCAATTTTGTGAACGCACTCCACAGTATGACCCGTAGCAGAAGTGAGTGAAAATTTTTTCTTAAGAACAGAAAGATTTAACCCTAGATTTAAAAATTGACGATGAAAATTATTACCAATAATTGAGATATGCGAACCAGAGTCAAGAAGGCCAGAAAAGTTGGAACCCAGAACCTGGAAAATGATGTGTGGACGGCCATCCCTTTTAGCCGCACCCACCACCTTCGAAGTCCAAAGGTTCTTGAAGAAAGTTCTGGTTTCCGACAGCACAGCAAGCCGATGCCTGGCGGTGATGTCAGCGAACGGTGTCGACTTGCCGCCCGCAGACAGGACCCCCAGGACATCTAGTTTTTTTGCCTGCCGGCAGTTGCATGAAGGCGCCTTCACACCAGGACGGCCACAGCGGAAACATTTCACCTCCCTAGAACTCATATTTGACGGGCTACGTTTACTGAATTCAAAATATTGACGATGATTGCTGAAATTGGGATTATTCTGAGACATTCTGTTATTCCCTCTGCTAAATGCATTATTTGAGGAGGAATGAGAAACATTATTAAAATTACCAGTATTTGCATTTGGCGGGGAAGGTCTGGAATCAGACCGAACGTCTGCAAGTTCAATCATTTTTCCCAATTTTTTCAGACAATTAATGTCCGAGATGACAGAGAGCGATAATTTTTGTATGTATCTCGGTAACATATTACACTGCAATATTTCCAGAATTTCGTCATCTGGTAATTTTGACGACAATTGATTGTTTAAAGTCAAGACCCGCGTTATGAATGAACCCAGGTTCTCTTTTTGTTGCTGGTACGTGGCTCTGATCTGAGCAACTAATCGTCTTCCATGGTCCAGAAGCTCAAATTCTTCCTTTAGAGCAATTACAATATCCGTCCATGACTTGAAAGAAGAACGGTTGACTCTAAACCAGTCTAAAGCATGACCTGAAAAAAATTCCACCGCAGATGAAAAAAGAGAAGCTGTACTTACGTTACGAGATATAGACAAATCGTTGACCCGTTCAATGAAATTATGCACGTTCCCCGTACCGTCGAAGGTTAAGTTCCATTTGTGAACCGGAACTGTGTTAGACGCGACCGCCGAATTTGCCGAAGAAGTGCCATCCTCTGGTTTAGACATGATTAACGCACGACTTCTTGTTACAATGGTCGAATCCGTCATACCTAACTAACAGGGTAGGTAGAAAAAATCATTAGAACATGCAAGCAACAATACAACAACCACAATCACCGCAAAACAAAAAATATAAAATAAGTGTGACGTCAGCGTACTAACAATCACGATAATAAGACGAAAAACGTCATGAGTTGTGCCGGATAAAAAGCTGCGTAAAATGAAAAATTAATAAAATCTCAGTGACACGATGTATTTTGAGCAACACCCGAACATCTACCATGCAAAACGAAAGGTCTTTTTCAAGGGATTATACAAGAAAATTATGAAAAAAAAAATCAGACATCCAATACAAGATTAAAACAAAGAAAGAAAAAAAATACTGCATTCATTATTTAGTCAAACTTAGGTTCACCCACAAGGGCTGCCATTTTGTAACATATTATCGTGGATGGGTGATGAAAGGATAATTGTATTAATTAATGATGGGTCTTTCGATTGTGACATTAATTGGTAAAATTACCGAATACAATTATCTAGTCAACCACGCACACGCAATAATTCAAAGTAGGTAGGTAGTAAAGAGAACTGATAAGGATGATAAAAAATAGAATACTTTAAATATCAACATACGCTAATTTATTAAAACAATAAATAAAATGTTTAATCAAATAAATAAACATGAGACTCTATCAAATAATTGAACTCAGAGCGTGACAAGAATGTACGTGTAAATAACGCCATCTTGATAAAATTTTGACTAAAGAACATGTGACATTAATGAATTTATAAACACTTAATCTTGTAAAGAATGTCTGAGCGGGCGCCAGCGAGTTATAAAATAACTACGCAAGAAGTTAAAATGAGTAATCCCTATTTAAATTATAAGTACATTGTTAAGAGATATAAGTGAAAAAGACCTTCCGTAGTTTGCACAGTAGACCCTCATTGTTCCAGCGTTGTCCGAACACACCGTAATCCCACGAGTCCAGCAAGCAACTGAAGTCGATGAAGTGACGCTCCGCACTCATAGCTCGAAACAGTCGTGCCAATTTAAGAATGTTGACCAATGATTATCTTAATCGGGTAGGAACTGCCCGTCCAGAAGTACGCACTGCTACAAAAGTAGTAGGAATTATGTCCCATGCTCATATGTGTGATAAATCCACGATGAAATAAAGAATATTAATATCCGAAAGAGGATACCATAGACGTAATGAACAAGATAAAGAAATAGACGCTGAAAAGATTTAGAAAAGTTTTTCATTCACGAATCTTCATTCAATCAATTTTACAATAAAGAATCGTTTCAAATATGTGTTGTTACTTTCACTTGAAGGCATTAGATCTTAAAAACTTGCGACATCTGTCACACTTATTGATTAAAGATGTAATACTGACTATATTTTTATTAGTGGATTTATAATTGACTGTGCATAGTGACGTTTCTTTTTCACTCGCCCGTTTTTCATTTCGTCTTGAAATTTCTTTCCGTTTTCATTTTCGAAAACCTGTTGCATCCACTTTATTATTCAAGCAAACCTTACTTTGGCTAAATTTTCAACAGTGGCTAACTTTGACTGTTGTTCAGTAAAGAGTATTTTTCCAAATTTGAAATCGTCTTGTTCATTTGGAATGTCTTATTTGCATTTTTTTTCAATTTTATGGTGCCTACCTGCTTGAACAAAGTTTTTAAAAACAATCGTCATTGATACAGGGATGTTTCTTTGGATAAATTTTATAATTACTTATTAGTATATTTGCTTATAATTAAGTAGGTAAGTATTTAAGTGTCTATTTATAAATCTTATGGTTTCGAGGAAATTTTGGTTATTATTTAATAAATATTAGAAACGTACATATGTGAACGCGAGGTCTACTGTTCACAAGTGTACAATGGTTTAGAACAGTTTTTCACTTAAGATTGCAGTCGTCTAAGTGTGAATAGGACTATTATTAATTAGTGACTATTATATCGCTCACCGTTGACCGAAAGTTTCTCAGATGGTCGGTGAATATTCAGTAGTCATATATTATACATATATATTCACCGAGCCGATTGTATCCTTACGCCATAACAGTTCTCCCCCTATCGGCAGCCCTGCCTATTAAGGTATTCATTTGAATGCAAAGCTATTGATTCTAATTTTGACCCAAAAACGGTGCCAAGGGTGGTTTAAATTTGAATTGTTAACGATTTCAGGAATCAGATTGATAACGCTTAAACTTTTATTGCTTTTTTGTAGGTACATCATCGATTTTTGTTCACTGATGTTTCGCTGGTGTTAATATATTCTTTTTTTAAATGTGTTTTCATGTTATAGAAATTTTACAGTTATTCAAATTGTTGAATTCAACAATAATAAGTCACTGTCGTCCAGAAATTCTACGGTGGTAGTTAAGTTTCTGCCGGTAAAATAAAACTTTTTTTATTGCAATGATAACGAAAACAGTTCCAAATTAGGTATATTTCAAACAGTTTCATGATAACTCAATACAGTGACTATTCAACACACCTTTAAAAAGTGATTTAAAGTCATTAAAAACGATGAAAAAAAAATGTAAACCTAACCTAACCTACTTAACCCAGTTAATAAAGTTTTTGTTTCGTCACTTTCCATGACTTTATATAACTTTTTAAAGATGTGATGAATTATCATTTTGATGATTTATTCGGCCACCATCTCAAACACCTCCTTACTCGCAAGAATATCATTTATTTTATTTTACTTGAGTTATTTGTATGTTTACAAATAACTAATTATATCTCACATTCATATACACTTTGTCTTGCTTAACGTTGTTACAACCATGTCATAAAAATATGTCTTTGGTATTACGTATTTATTTCTTCGTTCTTACTATTTTACAAAGAGTGAAGAAGTTTATTAATTTTGTCATTTTTATCATAATATTGGATACGCAGTTTTTCGTGTCTAGGATGAGCTAACCCTGTTTGGTTTTTTTATGTTTATACCTATTTATTTATTGTTTTTGTGTTTAATTCGTAGAACTCCATTTAATTTTTTTATAAATTTAATTTAGATTAAATTTGATAATATTATTATTAAGTTCTGCAAGTGTTTTAGTTTTTTATTATTGTGACAGCTGTTTCGGCTTACAAGGCCATTTTCAAACTGTGGTTAGTCCACATTGAGACGACATATTTATACTATTTCAAATGTAAATTTTGAAGGTACATACATTGATTTATTACTGTTTAATACTGAGAAATAATTTACTCACCACTTCTCAGTATTTTCACAAAACCCAAGCAGTATAATGCACCCAAATAATTCATAGCAATAAAGTCATTAGTAAATAATTAAGAACTCATTACCATTTACTGAGGGGAAAACATAGATTGGTTTAACCAACAATATATCATGTCATCGGTTTAAACAGTAATAAATCAATGTATGTACCTTCAAAATTTACATTTGAAATAGTATAAATATGTCGTCTCAATGTGGACTAACCACAGTTTGAAAATGGCCTTGTAAGCCGAAACAGCTGTCACAATAATAAAAAACTAAAACACTTGCAGAACTTAATAATAATATTATCAAATTTAATCTAAATTAAATTTATAAAAAAAAAAAAAAAAAAAAAAAAAAAAAAAAAAAAAAAAAAAAAAAAAATGTTTATACCTCGCCAGAGTCCTAACTGTCCGGAGCCATTGGAACTATGGAAACCCCAATTTTATAAAGCTGAAGGTAGTGGGTAGGGAAAGAAGATGGAGAAGAAGAAAGTTAGAAAGTACCAAGCTATTCAGAGCTTGTCACTAAACATTTCACTACATTATTTGAAGCAACGTTTCGATTCTGAATGACGTTCTTTCACCGCGAAGTTACTAAGGCCCAACTATAACATTGTCATCAAATGACAATTCAGTTCGTGACCGATTGCCTTCTCTAATGCATAGACCCAATGTAGGCATGCTGTGTCTGTTCTACAGGTATTTCAATGGAGCCTGCTCCAAGGAGCTAGCAGCATTGATTCCTGATGCACCGGTGCACGTGCGCGAAACTCGACGGACACGAACTGAACACCCGTTCACGGTTGACGTTGGCTTCATGAGAACGGGCCGTTTTTACGACTCGTTTTTGTGTAAGTCGGCTCGTATGTGGAACGAGCTACCGGCATCTGTTTTTCCTCCCTCCTATAATCCGAGCCTCTTCAAGGCCCGCATTAACAAATCCCTTCCCACAGCCCCTACCTTACTCCGCCTCACAACGCCGCCCAACCGGGTGGTGACATAGTTCCCCTGTCTGTGCACTCCACAGGCAGGGACACTCTTGTGAGGTGTAACATAAAAAAAAAAATAAAAAAATAAAATAAAAAAAAAATAAAAAAAAATAAATTAAAAAAAAAAAAATGGTCACTCAGCGCCATTTTGTTTTATGACATTTGAAATGTCCCTGTTAAACGCCGATTCTAGATGCGTTTCAGCTTTATTTTCTTCGGATTTATAGTAAGTTTCTCGTTAACTCCTCAAGTTTTTAAGTTCCAAAAAAAAAGTTATTTTTTAAGATAATATCCTTACATTTTTATATATCTATACATATTATCATTTTTTAATATTAGCTCGCTCTCTCTAACATTCGTATTTACATAGCTCCCTTTCAAACCATCTTTTGAACGCTTACTACGGGGCCTTAAGCGGACAAGCTTAACAACATGATAGTTGACACCTTCTGCTGATCACAAACAATATTTTGAAAAACTGAAACGGACTGAGAATCGGCATTTAAAGGGAACCTTTCAAATGTCAAAAAACATGGCGCTGAATGACCATTTGAAGACTTTGTTACACTAAACAACTGAGCCATAAGGAAGGATATCTACAAACACTCTGGGGAGCAAAGAAACAGCCCATGTTCTGAATAAAAATCCTTAATAAAAAGTATTCTTCAAAAAATATATGTATAGCTAGGTATGTACATATTTTTACTAGTTACATTAATGCCTTCGTTATTATTATTTCTACGACTCGCAGTCAACCCAATTTCACCCTTAACGCTAGGGGATTGTGCGGAACGTAATGTATGTAGGAATTATTATTTAATTAGCGAAGTAGCTCCATTCTGCTGTCCGATTGCTCTGGGATGCTTATTCAATTAGTTATTCGGGTGATTTGGGAATGCTGTTAATAAACCGTTCAATCAAGTCATTAGCTCTATTACCGAAATTGCTTTAGGAATTCAACAAAATTATTTCTCGGAAATGTTTGTTTGATTCTAAAAATTTTACCATGGTGTTATATTTTTTATTCAATTTTGGTACGTCCGATACACCAATCATATTTGTAAATACTGTTTTAAAGTTTAATTAAACTTTAAAAAATATAAACGTTTTATTTTGCATTCAATTAGAGTCTCTTTAAAATGAAAGCAATTTAATTTATCATTTTTATACATCTTCAACATCTTTATACATCTTCAACATCTTTATACATCTTCAACATCTTTATACATCTTCAACATCTCTATACATCTTCAACATGTTTTTTTTTTAAATACAAACATTCCCGGGTTACGAATAACCTGACAATATTTGAAAATCTCCTACTACCACCACAGTAAGCTTAAAATGTTGCTTGTGTTGTGATGGAGGACTTAGCCCTCCGAGGAATTGAACATACTACGCCCGAGTGAGACCCAAGCGCGATGTCAACTCGGCCACCGATTGGTATAACTTTATTCATCTTCAACATCTTTATTCATCTTCAACATCTTTATACATCTTCAATATATTTATACATCTTCAATTTGGGATGCTGTTATGGGTACTTTTCGTGACTTGGCAGTGGTGCCCGGGTTCATGGGGGTGTGGTTTTTTTTAAGTTTTGGCGGCAGGATCAAAAGAGACTGGTTGAGAGAGACCTTTTGACTTCTCCAGCTGGACTCTCGCTATGACCCATCGCCTTGCACTGCAATGGTAGGGATGGATTCATACGTCCATCACTCCTGGACACATTGACCCCCATATTCCTACCCATCCCTCATACCCTTTTCCTTCCCAGAACTTTATTTCCTTCCTTTATAGAAAAATACTCTCCCCATAGCATCCACAAAGATGATATAGGCCCTGAGATATTTTGTTTCCTCAGGGCCTCTTTGTGGAGCTAATGTAAAAAAATATATACACAATAAAGCTGAGAGATATTTACTTGGTCAAATTTTGTATTTTTGTCATCTATGGGATTAAAAGCGTGAGATAATATAATTATCATAATGAGAATGATTTGTAGTTAGCATTTGCAAAGGGTTTAAATGATTGCCGGTCTATTTCTTCAGGTGAAAAAAAACTTCTTACAATTTCAAGTCAATCCTCAACCATCACTTAATGACGTAATGATTAGTTGATGGTCCCCGTAATTATTTTTGACACACGAGGTTCAAAAAAGACGTATGAGGGTTAATAATTTGACCGTCACATCTTCCCCTGCATTTTCATCCGTCAACTGAGGTTAAAGTTATCAGGTCAGTCAATGTTTGTTAGGACTTGAACAATTCTATGTCATTGTAAAAAAGTGTCTGTCTGGTGTTTTAAAGTATTGCGTTAAGACCACAAAAGTTAAGTTTTTAGATTCTCACGGCCAAAAGCATTTTTGTTGTATGTTTTTGGGGTGTTATACACGGCATAACACCCCAAAAACATACAACAAAAACCACAAAAGTTATTTAATATATATTAACGTTCATTCATTTTGAAACCAAGCTCTTTAAAACCAATACCTGCTTTATAGATATGCTAGACTAAAACATCTACGTCGAGATTTATAATGAATTTTCATCCGAGTATTCTATGTATTAAATCTTCGTGTATTATGTAAGATTGCGTTTACTTAATTAATTTAATTACTATAGCAGAAGATATTTTGTTAATACAGCGGGCTGTGTATTGGAAATCCCGCATAACCACGCTAGAATATTTAATCATAGTTAATAATAATTTTTATGCCATTCCTTTCAAAACACGATTTATCGATTTTTAACATTCTCAAATCTAACTTTCTTATCGTTAAAACTAAGGATTAATGCTTATGGGTAGTGAATAAAATATGTAGCCACCAAAGATAATAAAATAAGGGAGATTATCCATGAACCATTAGTAGTATGAAAACGTGTACAAAGGTGTCGCCAGCATCGTTCACTCATAGTACAACAAATACCATATACGCTAGCTATTAATTTACTGATGGGTTTAAGTGAATATAAACATTTGTAAAATTGGGTTTGTTTAATTAATTAACTAAGTCTAGAATGGTAATCTATTATTCGAGTAATGAATTGAGAGCGCCCGAGCCAGGTTGTTGTGGGGCGGTATTTCAACAAATTCCAACAACTCGCTTATTGATAGGACGTATTTTGCACTTTCGCCCAATAAATCAGGCGGCTCCATATCGGCTATACAAGTATATTGATTTTCGAATCAATGAGTTGGCTTTCAAATACGCACAATGTAAAATAATACAGCACGTTTAATTAATAAACTACGCCCTGGGATTACGTTATTAGTTAGTACTGCTTAATTTAATGTTGAAACGATATAAATTATTTTATAAGCAATAATTATTAGCCTGAAACACTCATCCACATTGAAAAATCTCCTGATAAAAGATACATGACGCCAACGGGACTTGAACCCGTGTCCTTTCGATTTCCGGTCGACAGCTCTGACCACTGAGCTATGGCGGCTTATCTCTTATCCGCGAAATAATTCAATATATACTAGTGTTTCATTCAACAATTACTGCTTGTTACATTTTTTCACCTGAAACAACCAACTTTATTTTTATATGAGAAAGGCATTGTAAGTGCTAACTCTCTCACTAGATGGCGTCGAGACAAATTGTCTACATTTTTTGGTGAAGATACTAGAACGATAATGACGCCAACGGGACTTGAACCCATTGTATCTTTTATCAGGAGATTTTTCACTGTGGATGAGTGTTTCAAGCTAATAATTATTGCTTATAAAATAATAGTTACCCTTTGTGCTATGCATAAAAAATCTTGTCTTAAAACATTAGTTTACCAAAAAAAAAAAAATAATTAATATTTGACAAGCTGTCGACCGGAAATCGAAAGGACACGGGTTCAAGTCCCGTTGGCGTCATGTATCTTTTATCAGGAGATTTTTCAATGTGGATGAGTGTTTCAGACTAATAATTATTGCTTATAAAATAATTGTTACCCTTTGTGCTATGCATAAAAAATCTTGTCTTAAAACATTAGTTTCCAAAAAAAATAAAAAAATATTTATTCATTTATTTAATTAGCAATCCCGACGAGTTACAAAATTGATTTTAGGGCGGGAGAAACTTACAATACAATAAGTGGGAGTTAATAGGTGCAATTTTATTTTGGTATTTTGATTTAAAAATTATAATTTTCGCATTAAAAACCGTACAAAAATTGATAATAGCGTTTGGGTCCCACCCAGACGTAGTGTGTTGAATTCCTCGGCTGGCTAAGTCCTCTATCACAACACAAGCAACATTTTCCGCTCACTGTAGTGGTAGTAGGAGATTTTCAAAGATTGTCAGGTTATTCGTAACCCGGGAACGTTTGTCTTTTTTTTTCTTTTTTTTAAGTATATTAGTAAACAAGAAAAGAAACAAACAGGGATCTACACTGTACACATGAGCGCAAAGTCAATGTAGGAATTTATAAAAAAGTAATCATCCACTAATACATTGGTAAAAATAGATTATGCTCGATTATAATCGTGTTAATTATAACGCCGGAACCTTCCGCCAAAATATTCTTCCTGCAAATATGAAATCTACTTATGCATGAGTATTTTGAGTAGGAAATCCACCTTTGATCGATAGGTTCTCTCAATATTCAGGGACAATATTAATCAATTGTTCCCCGATAATTATCGATTTTAAGTACAAGTTGCATTTTTTATTTATTTATTTATTTATTGAGTGAATTTTATGAATTACAATTTTAGTGTACTTAATAACTCCCACACTAGGCTTATGCCCGTGTTGTGGTAGTCATAATACTATAAATTAAAATAAAACCATATGTTGTAGTAATAAAAAATAAAACATAATATAGAAGAAAAAAAATAAAAAATAAACATATTTAAGGAAAATATAAAACAAAATATATGTTTTTTATACATGCAAACATACAAACATACATACATACACATATTGTTTGGTAAAGTT
Organism: Hesperophylax magnus; assembly: GCA_026573805.1. Taxonomy (NCBI): domain Eukaryota; kingdom Metazoa; phylum Arthropoda; class Insecta; order Trichoptera; family Limnephilidae; genus Hesperophylax; species Hesperophylax magnus. The sequence continues at coordinate 912,018 of JAIUSX010000026.1, forward strand.
AATTTTCTACTTGAAGAACAATGCAAAGCCATCACTCCCATTGTTTTGTTTGCTCAATTGTTTGTTGTACAAGTTAGTGTTGTAAGTAAATGTTTAATCGTTTTAATTTTTTTCCTTAAATAATAAGTAATAACCTAAAAATACCATATTAATCTATTTTTTTGTGAAAAACACTAATTACATTTGAATAAATAGATTAGTTTTTTTTATTAAAAAAACTTTAATTATGCAATGCTATTTATTGTTGGGAAGAAAAAAAATTGTGACTCTTTAAAACTTTGAAATTTTGTAAATTGTAATTTTAGACTCTTCCGACTCAAAAGGTTGCCGACCCATGGGCTCGGGTAGTCTCAGAAGAACCCCAACATACAACATTATACGAAAGCATTGATTGAACAATCGCATAGTATACAGTTTTTAACGTAACTGTGTCCAATATATTTCTTAGAGTCTTGAAGATGTAGGCTAGCTTTCTTATTTTGTTTATTAATATAGTAACATCATTGTTCCATTTTAGATTTCTATAAATTATTAAGCCAAGATATTTATATATATATATATTATCATATTTTTAGATATTTGATATTGTCTACTATTTATATATATATATTTTATATATATTATAATTTTTTAATTGTGGACTAACTTTATTACATTCTTGGTCACATTGATCCTAAACATTTATCAATTTCACCTAATATATTAATTATTATTCATTCAATTCACCCTACCTGCTATTTATACACGTATATAATATAAATTCCTGCGGTACCTGCGGTCGAAAGATCTTAATAACGTAGGTACCTGCTACCACTTCATTACCTCCCTTGGAAGCTTTAAAATGTCTACGTTATAAGTTATAAGAGGTTTCAGAGCTTTTAAGGTAGGATTGTGGCACACATCACCCTATTTAAGCCTCTTACTTTTAGCATACACGGTGCCTGCTACTTGATGTTATATATAAAATAATGTTAAAGAAAAATTTACATATTATTTCTTACAATTTAACAAATTTAAATTTACATATTTGAAGATGTTCTGTGGGCCACCCCAAGAGGCTGTGTAAGAAGAGGCTAGACTTGCAATGGACGGAGGCCGCCGAAATAGTTACGAACGCGCAAGCCTCGACGAAGCAAGTTGTCCCACATCAGAATAGGGGATGTAAATTAGATGATATGATAATTTATAATTACTTTCAAAATCTTAACCTTTATGCGTATGATTCAAACTAATCGCCGGTAACCTATACAAGTTATGTACAGCCAGGTACTGTTCAACGTTTCATACATTCCCGTTTCCTTCACAATTTTTTTCACCAGCAAATACCAAAACAGTTTCATCTGCAAATACAACTGAAGTACCAGAAAACGGCAGCTTTCAAAGGTGGTTAATATATAATAAAAATAAAAGTGGACCTAGAACACTACCCTGAGGAACACCATATACAATTGGTTTATTTGAACTAATGTGAGCATTAATCATTACTCTCTCTGATCTATTTCCAAGATAAGTTCTGAACCAATCTTTGAATTGGGGACATCATTTTATTTTTTTTCTTCTATTTAATTTGTAGATAAATTAATTCAATTATAATATAAACGCCCCCGTATATAAATTTGCATGGATTGTGATTAATGTTTTGTATTGTAGAGTAAAGATAACTAACTAACCATCACGCCGTTTCCCCGCAGGGGTAGGCAGAGAGGACGGACCGCCAAACAACTCGGTCTTGGCACACACTCCTTCCCTCATTCACATTCATACATCGTCTCATACATACTCTTCTATTGACTCTTGACATGGCCCGACTCAAGTATCTGATTCACTTGGTCGTGCCATGTTTTCCTCGGGCGTCCCCGACTTCTGCTACCATAGAGTATATAGAGTAAAGATGATTTGTTTATTTTATATTATAGTGCGTGAACACCTCACCAGGAGAACCTGTGCTGAAATATCTAACCTACGCAGATAAAACTTACTGATATAAAATATTGCTAACTTATTAAAAATCTCTTCAAATTATTCGTAATCCTGTTAAAAGCGGGACTGCAGGCCCTAAACGAATGAATTGATAGGTTTCGTGTCAAGCTTTTAATTTCATGTTAAACGTCAAAATACGTGTTCATAAAAATCTTTAAATTTTAACAGAGAAAACGCACAAAGGTACATTAACACGTAATTCGGTGTTTTCAGAAAATACTAATATTTTATTAGGAAACGGCCTCTTGACCCGATTTTAATAAATCGTCAATATTCATTTTCTTATGTAGTAGCTGTGTAGTCGTAGTGTAGTATTAGTTGTTCCGGGAATTTTCGACTGAACGTATATCTTTTAAAAGCATAATACTGATTCATCTATTAATTTTGCATCTACAAAAATGCAGACCAATAATTCTTAATAAGTAGGTACTTTTTTTATTCTCAGTGCACATTGCACAAGGTTTAACACAGCATCCTGTGAGGTAATCTGATATGGTATTTGTTCACAGTATGTCTTTCTCTCAGTTCTCGGTACCGGTCCAGCCAATATCATCTTCTACGCCTCATGGACTGCAAACAGAGCCAATCTCTCAAGGAAATAATAATATTATCTTATTACTTTTTGAGATCTGATTACAGCGCAAAATTCCAAGACCAATGTTATTTGTATGCTCTCATTTAGAAGGGAATGAGACATTGACATCATGGGATTATAAGTCAATGACTCCATTTCATAATAATCTGAAGTCTTACATGTTATGTTGTTACAAATCTTTAGGAATTTAAAGATTTAAGTTTATTATATCTTAATTTTCCTGCAGTCAACTTAGCAATCGCCGTTACCTTGTTAGCGTCTTTTAGCATAAGCAGCTTAAATAATTCAAAACTAAAATTTAGATAACGGTTTTTACACAATAACTTCACACAAGGGGCCTGATGAAAATAATTTTCCTTAGGGCTTATGTCATATTTAGGGATGCTGTGTGGAGGGTCTTTAATGAGAAAAAGGAGTGAATATGGGTCTTGAAGAGAATGAGACATTGACTTCCTAAAAATTGTAGGAGGGAGGAAACACATATGCCAGAAAATCATTCGAAATCTGAGCTCTAGAACTCAAGAATAAGTTGTAGAAGCGACCCGATAATTTGTGACAAATATTAACCGTGTATAAAATGGTGGGACAAATATTAACCGTGTATAAAATGGTGGGACTAATATTAACCGTGTATAAAATGGTGGGACAAATATTAACCGTGTATAAAATGGTTGGACAAATATTAACCGTGTATAAAATGGTGGGAAAAATATTAACCATGTATAAAATGGTGGGCACGCATTTGGCGTGCTTCCCAACTATGTACCGACGATAATAAGGAAGTTGAGTCCATTTTTTTTATCAATGTTCGCATTCAAACTTAAATACTGGTATTTTTTTTTTTTTAAAGTCTGTTTTCATAATTAAATTAATTCTCAAAGTTTAAATTTTATTAAGCCCGCCAAAACGAGCGAAATCCGAGCGGTAAGAGGCGGGGTGTGGGTGTGACGTCATTCAAACTCTGAGAACCACGTTGCTTAAACATTTTGTATGGAAAAAAATTTAATTCTTCAATAAGGAATTCCAGTAATTTTTTTACCAATGTTAACCGTCTATTAGAATTGATGTTATTAAAAAAAAAAAAAATTGATTAAGATTTCATACTTAAATTAATATTTTATGTTAGAATATTTGCTTTTCCCGCCCAGCACGGTATTGAAGACGCTATTTGTTGACCGCCGCGCAGAAAAATAACGGTTTACAGCCCAGTTCACTGTGATACTTATCTGTATAATAATAAAAACTTCTAAGCGATGCAATAAACAACATATTATTATAAAGCACTATACGAATATGTATCTTTAGAAATCCATTTCATTTAATAATAACAACAAATACCTACATATATTTGACAATAGATGGGAACTATTTTTTTCACATAGATCCTATTAATAAAGCGGTTTCTCCGGGAATGCAGCTGGTTTTCAGCAGTGCCTTATTATATGGTAAACAAAAGATGAAATATTTAAAAGCCATCACCACATTATAATATATATTATAATGAGTAGAGAATAATTATCATGTCATGCGAAATCAATAAATATACCTGCACAAAACTAGTTAGGTTATGGCGAAATGTCAGATGGTTAGAATATGCAATTATTATTATACTGTAAAAATGTATTATATTTATCGTAACGTACAAATGAACACAATTAGGTAATACTTTGATATACTTACTTGGAAGCTTTAACTTGATTTGACCCAAACAAACGTTTGGCCTATACACCTCTCTCATCTAAACCGACTATCTCTCATGTAATAGAAAGAGATGCACCATACACACAGCGGTGACCCGTTCTACGAGCAACGACACATGTGACGTCAGAATTCTTTCGACCAATCGTGGAGCGTATTAAGTTTATTGCTATTTAATGGTTTTTCAAGAACGTTTAACTGATTCTAAGAATAATAATATAGAAATATATTTATATATTTAGAATCGATATTTTTTGATCTACATGAACCTATTTTTTATCAGTCAAAATATTTTTCACTCAACTTCCTTATTCCTCGGAGCATCTTTCATTGAAATATTAGCAGAACAAGGACACCATCCCCACTTGACGCTTGTGCTCTAAAGATAGTAATCCATTTATTAAGATAGTAGAATCTATCGAACGTCTGTTTTTGCACATAATCAAGGTTTTTTCAAGTATTTTTAAGGCTTCAGACTAGAAGTGGCTGCCGAATTCAACATTGGGACCCAATTGTGATTTGTATAGGGTCAGCATTTAAGTAATATTAAAGTATTCGCAGGCAATAAACAGTAAGCCCAGCTTATGTATGTACCTACAAATATTATTATTTCCGAGTATAATGTATCTCAAATATTTATTATACAAAAGCGAATACTAAACGTTATTATTTAATATAAGTATCTTATTACACTGCGAAAGTTTTTTTAGCCGTAACTAGTCATAAATTATTAACCTTAGAAATAATATTTTTAATTAATTTTGTAAATTCTTTGCAAAATTTATGGCAAAACTTTTACAAAATTTTCTCCTAACAAAGTACTTAACATATTCAACGTTATGATATATTATGAGGATCCTAAGCCATTTAATTTAGCAATATCTATTAGGTTCAACTGAAGAGATAAAGAGACAGAAGTGCGTCGTGGGCGTGTCCCTGTGCCCCAAGAATCTAAATTATACTTATTTCTACTTTACTTTTCAAGTATTGAAATTCTTTCGCGTACAACTTATCATTTTTACTGACCTGTTTGCAGCCTTGTATTTTGCGGTCTTATGTAAATCAGTTCTCTTTATGTTTTGTATAATATTTAAATAACACTTCTAGGGGATTTCTATTCAGTGGTGTACGGTTATTTAACCCAAAACCTCATTATTTTTATTTTTTATTGAAATCATTCAAGTAACAGAAATGTCGTCTCAATTTTTTTAAATATGGTAATGTATTACGTTTAATTGTGGTAATGTATTACATTTAAATACGGTAATGTATTTAATTTAAATATGGTAATGTATGAATTTAAATTAGATACATATCTCCAAAAATGATGAATGTCTTGTCAACTGCGGATGGGACACCGGTGTTCTTCATACTAAAACCCATTCAATTTTTAAGCGATTTTAACCCTTAAGTGCAAAGGAACTGCATGAAGATAAGTTCAGAATCGCTTGTGCGAAATATTGCTTTAGAGAACACTTTTTATGTGATGTAGGCAGCTTCTCTGACGGCTTTGGAATAAATAATCTATTATTTTCGGGGTGTCATTTTTTTCTCAGGGTCATTGACGCCACAGCAGTCAACATCACAAACAACATTGATTGCTTATGTATTTTTTTATTTTTCTTATTTATTATATTTATTATATAAGTACATTTTTGTTTATTTATTACAATATATGATCACTATTTCAGGACCCCTCTTCCATAGAAGCATTAGCTTGTGGCTGGAAGAGGAGTGTACATTGTTTTATTACAATAAGTAAGTAATTAAAAATTAAATGATTTTAAACTTATTTGAAGTGAGTTATTCTTAAGATTAATTCAGTTGGAAACATTTTTATTTTTTGTAAGTTTGTCTTTAAAATATTTTTTCACAGTGTTTATCATTTGGATGTTATCATTAATGTTTCTAATTTCTTCAGGTAGTCGATTGAAAAAAATTCTTGCCCGGTAAGTGTAATAATTGTGCAAAGGAAGTGTTTAATTTTGGGCATGGAAAAATATATTTAAGTCTAGTACGGTTTTCAGTTAGAAATTGATACTTGTCTTTTTCTTTTATGATTTGAATTAATGCATTTTTAGTATATGTCCGGGTACTTCATGTATTTTTCAAAATCAAGGTCCTCAAGTCCTCAGCACGCTCTAATAATTATGGTACGTCTGTAAAAATCATGAAATTTTGGTGTTGGAGACGACCTCATTTTTGAAGCGCACTGAAGTAAGCATATATACATTTGTTAATCTAAGTAATGGAATATCACGTCTAAAATCTTTCAATGAGTTACCTACTCAATCTACAACCATTGATTGGTATGAATCTCTTGTTAATGTATCCTAAAACATATCACTTGTTCACCGTTGAAGATTCCCGATAACTCATTCCCATAGAAACAAGAGTATCATCAATAGTTCAATAGGTTGGGTTCCCTTTGTAGCGCTAGTTCGCCGTAAGATCGTAAGATGTCACTTCATATACAAACAGTATTTTATCAAATCCAACTCCGGTTCCATTAGATTTCAGATCTAAGGGAATTATTCCCATTTTGGTTAACCATACTTGAGCACAGGGAAACACGTTTAGACTCCGATCTGTGTAAGAGATTCATTATTCAAGTGAGCTTTAAGAATTACTACTAAAAGTACACTCAGTTGGTACCTTAGTAAGAGAAAGCGAATTTTGTTGACGTATTTACAATTCTACGTATCGTGGGGTTAACTTAAATAAAGTTAACTTAAATAAATATGTTTTAAAATAAACTCAATTTTAAAGTTTGATCTTGATTATAAAATCATCAGGGTTTTTGGAATACTGTTAATGTTAATTTAAAAAAATTCTAAAGTGTTTTTCTTTAAGCCAAAGTGTTTATTTTTGTATGTGTTTTTACAAAATTTGTCTATTTTATTTATTTAAAAAAAGTTACAAAGTTTTATAAAAAAAAAAAACTTTTAACGAGATGAGAAGGGATCCAAACTTATTCCAGACACAGATTATCTTTAAATAATATAAAATAAAGTCGCTGTCTGCGTCTGTTTGTGTGCCTATTATGTAACTTTCACTAACATTTATGAAATTTATTCCGGGAGGGTTAAATATATAAATATATGTGTAACAGTTCTTCCCGAATATTTCGCAACCCACACGAGGTTGAATTAAGTGGCAATAGCTCAATAATTGGTAGTGACGCCAGTTCTAGTTACCCTAGAAGATCTGGGTACCAATCGACCCAAGAAGACCCAATCGCAACAGATTACCTTTTTATTTTCTGCGTCTATATCTTTCATGTTTACATTGGGAGTTTGTTTGCGTATTATCGTATTTAATGACTAAAATTATTTGTTTTCATACCTGCGTACTACGGACCCTACTCTATTTACTTCGCAGTGCTTGTTATTTACATGACTGTATGGGCTTCCATGGCATTGTCTGAAAGCGTATAGGATTAATTGAATCAGTTGTAAAGGTTAAAGTTGTTTTTGTTGTCTTATTAATATTCTGGAAAATAATACACTTTGGTTACGTCAGTTATACGGATACAATACAAGATATCACTGTGTTGGGGATTTATTCAAAATAACAAAACTTACTTGCCACTTTCAGGTTATTATCGTTGTGAAGTTTGTAATAATATTAATGCTTCTTTTCTTGTTTGTTTCAGGTATGTTTCAATTTGACAACAACGGTGTGTTTACACGAAAGAAGAATGACGGCAATGGGTAAAGTAATTTAAATAGTGTTCGCATATTATATTATAAATAAATAAACATGTAATATATAGAATGTATCAAAACGTACCCTAAGGACTACTAGCAAATTCTGACATATTTGGAGTAAAAGTGTATATGTCATTTTGCTGTCCGATGATATTTTTTTTCACACGTCGCTACTGAATACCCAGATGCGCGTCGCAACAGATCGCGTGATGCGCTGTCTCTTCTATACGGTGCTGCTAGAACGAGACGGAGTGCGTATCACGTGACCCACTAGGCTGTACACAACCGCCCAATGGCGACGAGCGATGAATTTTTTTAATTGAAAATATATACAGCATCGATCTGCGAAATGACATCTACGTTTTTGACCGATGAAATGTCAAACGGTTGAGTTAAAACAGAACTTCGCTATACTCAGTCAATTACGTGATAACTAATTTTAAAAAGTGGTTTTATTAATGTTAAAGATTAAATTCAACAAAAATGTAATTCGTAAAAACAACTCCAACTGATTAAAATAATAATAACAAAACTAGAGTTAATACATTTTAATATGCAGGCGCGAATAAAATAATTGTTTACTACATCACCAGAAGTGTGTAATTAATAAATTAATAGTCTAGTTTCCTCCCAGCTAAATGGAAACGAGACAAACGCGCCAAGAATAATTATTATATTTAAAAAAAAACGAATACATCCCAACAAGAATTCTCTTGTACATGTCCGCGTGCACCCCGTTATCACTCAGACTGAATTATTTTTTACCATACAAATGCTTGTAATATTTTTGACTTTTTCAATTACAAATGAGAAATGGGTTTAATTACGACTGGCAAGTGGCTTCATTAAGAAGGATGTGACGTCATTATTGTTTTAATTGAAAGCGTCACGGAGTTTCGTCCGTAGAATATTATTTCTAACTCGGTTCCAAGAGAAACAGGGAACGGAGTGACATCTGTTGGAATTTATTCACAAACCGACCGCGGCAGTCTAACGAACTTTTTCACTTCGAATGTATTGCGTTATAAGTCTGGTGGTTAATCAACGGATTACGGATTTATTATGATTCACTTACATGATATATATTTCTCAAACAAACTTTTAAAAAGTTAAGTTTACGTAATATTTACAAGATTTTGTACCTATTGCTTTTTACAATAATGGTCGTATTATTTGATTAGAAGTAGATGCGTAATATACATTTACATTTGGTTTCTTAGAAGAGGCAATCTACCTAGCTGGGAACTAATATCGACCTGATGAAACACAAGACAAGATATGTACGATATTGATAAACTGTTAATATGGACTGAAAATTTTAAATGATTAATGCATAACTACTTCTGTACATTGGTTCACATTCATCAGGGCTGGAATGTACTGAAAACAGAAAAAAATATGAAATTGCATGAATCAAAACAATATTCAGGAAATCATAATATTACTGATGTAAATATGTGTAATTTGACATTCATTACTTTATTCAGATGTTGATTTATTTGTTAGATAATTAAAAATACAATTACAAAATGACTGACTGTGCAACTAGGAAGGTTTCCCGTTTCGTAACAATCAAATTGATGAATTTAGTTCATTTGAAGTAGGTAATGTAACACAAATACATAAAAATAAGTTCATATCATTGGAGAAATTACTTTTTACGTAACATTAAATTCAAATGAAATTACTTTCATGTTTTCAATATAAGAGATAATTTAGGTAAGCATCTTATTTTTTTTCATTATTTTAACTATGCTTTTTATTGTGATATTATTGGATAATTGTCAGTAAACAAATATGATAAAAAATGAATTAATAAATATTTAAGGTAATAAATAAAGTTACTTGTATATTTATATATAACGGGCGGTCCGTTTGATAGATTCCCCAATATTAACAAACGGACTGCAATCTTTAGAGCACAGGCGTCAGGTAGGTATGCTGTCCTTGTTCTATCGGTATTACAATGGAAGATGCTCTGAGGAACTAGCGTCATTGATCCCTTCGGCACCGGTGCGTAGTCGGGATACACGCCAAACGCGCGTCCAACATTTGTACACGGTTGACATTTGTCACTGAAAATGTTATAACCTATATAAATTGTAAATTCATCTTAGTACATATATTATTACATTTTTTTCTTCATCCTGGCCGAAATAAACTAATTTTTCTTTTATATTAAAGCTGACTTTCTTGTTTTCTTTCTAGAATATTAATAATTATTACATTGTACTCGTATACCCTGCAACCGTCACGCAAGGACTTCTTTTTCAATTAAAAATTACTTCAATATTAGCTCGTAAATTTTTAATTAATATTCTTCACTTCGTCTTCACTTTACACTGCGGAACATAATACCGTCCTAAGGCTTATAGAAAGTTTAATTACACTCTTGCATTCATTATAAATATTGTAATACTAATAAACTGAATATACAAGTACCATCTTTTCTGAACTACACGGAGAAACCTTACTGATATAAAATATTATTTATAATAAGAATCTCTTCACATTATTCGTAATCCAGTTTAAAACGGGACTGAAAGCCCTTAACGAATGAATTGATAGGTTTCCTGTTAAACTTTTAGAAAAATAGAATGTATTTTCGCGATGTCGGAACACGTGTTCATTATATATTTGTCAGCAAATGCAGAGACATTAAAAAGTCTTACGATATATTAGGAATGTATTAAAAGTTTAACAGGAAATGGCCTGCAATTCCGTTTTAACCGGATAATACTCATTTATCTTCGTGTAGTTATTTGTATTTTTAACGCACCCCTTTAAAATGGTACTATGTAAACAAATCTCATTTCCTCGCGTAATAAAAATAATAAATTAATACTTTTCATCACCGTTCCCTACTGAAATTCCATCATAACTTTCGATATTATTCAAATTGTTTGCATATATTCCGATATCTTCCATTTCTCCCTAGAATTTCGAATTCACGCCCTTCATACATTAGTTGTCTGCATATGAATTGAAGGTGGAATCCTGCATCATATCAATAATAATTACTTCTCAAACATTTGCAAACCAAAATTTTTAAAGTCGCATAACGAAATACTGTTTTCGTATTATCTAATCAACAAGGCTCAATGTGATTGCCTTTGAATTTTTTTCGGGTGATTAATGTTATTTCTAATTTGAAATTAGCGTGTCTATAGTTTGGTAGCTTTCCGATAAAGGAAATTATATGCAAATATAAAGATACCGTTACAATGCTTAAATTCGAGCTACGAATTTTTGAACAAAGTTAGATTTTTTCAGGCTATATTTTATCGCGTTTGATGCGTCATAGACTTCCGAGTATTCTTAACAAACTTTACTTTCTGATGACAAGGTAAAAACTTGATGAAAAGCCTAATAACAGACGTTTTTCTTTCTCTTGCAGCAGTGCTAAAAAATTTCGAACGCTCCGGCGCCGTACACTAATTGTAGGTTGTTTTGAGTCAACGTTAAATAAGCATGATTTCTTTGTATAAAATGAAATAAATTGCTTTTTAAAAACATAGATCAATAGATACTCGTACATAACAAAGATTCTGAATAACCCATTTTCAAAGTTAGGAAAAATCTATGTAGGTAGTGATCTTTTCATAATAAAAGCTTGTTTACCGGTTTTGCCAAAGCTTCAATGGGTTATATACTCGTATGTCGATAATCTGGCCTGGGTCTGTTGCTGCCGCATCCAAATCACCGATTTGGATAAAGTTCAATCGGTTATTTCGGAGTTTAAAGTAATTTAATTTTGTGCACTGGTGAATTCGAAAGTCTTTTGAGCTACTTCGGGAATGGACGTGGAAGGAAGCTCATTGATACTAATGATGTATGGTAATTTGACTCAATACATTCTGGTTACTGATGACATGGGGTCATCCGTTTTTGATTCGCTTGGTGTCTTGAATATGATCTTAACATTATTTTCAATATTATTCACTACCATTTTCTTCTTTGATTCGCCAAATAACATAGGTAGACACTTTTTTGTTCTTCAGATCGAAAAATGATATAGTTATTAAAAACTGTTTTTAAATCCATGTAGACACTTTTACCTGTTGAAATATTTATGAAAACACTCCTGTTAAAAAAGAACTTTTGTAAGAATAGCGATTGTTTGTGTAGTTAAGTAAAAAAAAAGTGACCGAAAAATCCATTTGTGTCCGTCTAAGAACTTTGATGTCCTGAAGTTTTAAATTCTTGGTTTAACGCTGCTTTATATCTCTAAACTTATTTATATTGTGAGCTATGGTTATTTAAAATTAAAGACAATGTTGACAAACAGACCATCACTACAATGTAGAGCAAGATTTTTTACCCGAATTTATCAACATAGAATTTGAGTAACCCCTTTTTGGTTGGTGTCACTGTAATTAGTGTTATCAAGTAAAATGATTCGTCTGCGTAAATTATTAACAGCGAAAATATATAATTTTCTTGTACCTAATTTAAATCTCCCTTCCTTCTCTGTTCTGCACGATTCCCGACACCTCCGCTACGCGAACTGAATACCCAAAGCGAATCAAAGAAAGCAGATTATCTCCATTCACACAGAATCCCAAATGACTGGACCTCAGTGTCGGATATGAAAGGAATAAATATAAAACAAGTCCCGCTAGCTTAAATATATTTCATACCGAGCAAACCTCCCGAAACCACTGAAAACCCCTAAAAATGCCTGGGGAAACCCCTAAAAAGCCTGAGGAACCCCTAAAACTTTCCTTTGATCCTTCCGTGTTCTGCACACCTTGAATGTGACCTGAATACATTTAAAAATTCCATTACTACTTTTTTCTCATTAACAGTAACGGGGCGTAATATTATAATAATTATTGTAGATACGACAATGAGTTTCTCTTTAGAAAGTAGGTAATGATAATATTTTACACGTTTTTTCTCTTCAATATATATTTTAATATTTTTTCCTTCTTGACTATTTATATTTAAATAATGTGTCCATATTTACTATTTATATTTAAATAATTTGACCATATTAACTATTTATATTTAAATAATGTGTCCATCTTGACTATAAATATTTAAATAATTGGTTCATCTTGACTATTTATGTTTTAATAATTTGTCCATCTAGACTATTTATATTTAAATAATTTGTTCGTCTTGACTATTTGACCATCAGTTTTGAACAGTGCATAACTAATACAATACTGAAGTTTATTATTTAATTTTTATTATAACATGTGAAATAACACATAATATATTAAAAATAGTTTAGTTTAGCCCGCTTTGTTTGATTCAGGCTTATACAAACAAATTCTAAGATTTTTTTCGATCATTTGCTAAAAATAATTATAATATTCTAATGTTTGATCGATTAATTGAATACCATGAAAATTCACTGGTATAAATTAAATTTATTATGAGAAATTAAATAATTTTCCAAATTAAGACCTGATTACTCAAAAACTTTACTTAACACTTAACCCTTTCAGTATATGTATATGTTTCATGTATACTTTATTTTAAGCTTGATAACACCTTCAAATATAATTTGATTTTTTTTGTAAATAATTATATATATTTGGTGTATAATAAAAATTTTAATGTTTTTTTTGCTTGCTAAGTTTTCTATAATCTTATTTGTATTATTTTTAGGTCTCAATGGGTTGTATTATATTAGTCAGAGAAAAACATATCACACAAACAAACGTTTTATTTAAAAAAATAATAATTTACGATATAACATGCATAAATATAAAGAAAACTAATAATGGATCCCAGTCCAAGATAAAGATCGATAACGGGATCTTTGCAGTATTTGGTGCTGAAATAAAAGATGCAACCTTGCAGATAAAAAATACGCCTTGAGGAAATATATATCAAATATAAAATATATTATATACATTTATCCTTCACAAGCGATTCGCAAAACCTCGGGTGATTTTTTTCACAAAATCAAGAGATTTTTTGTTCATGTTCCTCGGGAGGAACTATGGTGTTAAAAGGGTTAAATCAAAACTTGAAAACAAATTGAAACTTTTCCTGATAATAATTTATTGTAATTAAATAAATCGTTAAGTAGGGTTTAGATAATTATTTTCCAATAAATGGGAAATGTTTTTTACGTAATTTGATCAAGTTTATGATATTATCTTACCTAATTTAATTTATTTTAATCATTGAAGAATAAGATATTAAAAACTAGTTTTATTCGGTCATTTTTAACGATCGTATAGATATATCATTTTAAGAAAATTACTACTGGGTAATATGGTAATATCTTCAAATTATTCCCATATTTTTAAATCTGCAAGGTCTACACGAATTTATTTGCAACCAAGATGATATCGCCCATATATTATTATCTTTCCGATTTTTATATATATGGTAATGAATATTTTTGGAATACATATTACATTTATTGGAATAATATTAAAACACAAATATCTTTGTTTACATCACCTTAATATATATAACCTCTACTTGTTTTATGTACAAAATTCACCTCATCAAGAGTAAGTATATACCGATGAGGTGAACTTGAAACATGTAGAGGTTATATATATTACAGTGATGTAAACAAAGTTATTTGTGTTTTAATATAATAAATAATGTTATCACAAATTGATAAGCTTTCAAAAGAAATTTATTTCCAAAAATTATTGGAAAACTTAACATATTCAATTTATTGGAATAACTTTAGGAGCATCAATGTAAGGGTCAATGTAATATTTAATCTGCGATTAATTATTATATTGACGTGTATGAGTAGACGTTTTCAAAGTTATTTCAATAAATTCAATATTATATATATTGTTTGAGTATTTGACAATGTATTCGAACTGACAATAGATTCTGTAATGCAAAATTATTAATTCAAAATTGTTGCAAACTGACAAACCAAATTTATTTCTAAGTGAAATGTTTATATTTGCCGTGATTATATTATTATATTCAGTGATACGTAACTTATTAGTGTTATTTATCATAATAATTAGAGTTAAATAACTTTGTTTTTATTAACAAAAAAATATTCAAAGAACTGGAAGAAGGTAAACAACTTATGTACCTTCCATCGATATGTGAACTTCATAATTGTTGGTCGATGATATCTAAATATTATAATGTATGTATCTCGGCCTCCGTGGTCGAGAGGTAAGGCTCTCTACTACCAAGCATAATTTGTGTTATTTCACTTTTAATCAAATAAAATAATATATAGGATACTAGCGCCACGTTCTAGAGTGAAATATACTGTCAGTATCGCCCTGGTGTAAGACCACCATTCAGAACTGAAACATCGCTTGAAATGGCTTTTGCCGTATTTAGTGACCAGATCTGAATAGCCAGGTACTTCCCAACTTCCCCATCTCCTTTCCTCAGCATCCATCTTTTTTCTCACTGGCTCTATACTGCTAGAAGCAGTTGGGACTCTTGTGCGGTTACACATTTTAAAAAACACATCTTGCTGTTTTCCGTAAACTGCGTATTTCTCATAGTAAGGTCAGACCGTCGATTTCAAACCTCACATTCATTAATATGCATTATAGAGGGTTTTCCAATAAGAGGTGTTATTTTGATATTCAATAGTAAAAGATCAATGGTTTTGTTGCTTGTGTGGCACGTAGCGCCGTCTTGTTAAAAGTAAACGTTGTCCAGATCAATACCCTCCAATTCCGGCCATTAAAAATCATTAATCATCTCTCGATAGCGCAATCCATTAAAGGAAATGTTACTCCAGCCTCATTTTCGAAAAAGTAAGATCCAATGACTCCGCCGGACCATAAACCGCACCAAACAGTCACACGTTGAGGATAGAGAGGCTTTTCAACAATAACTCTTGGGTTTTCCGAGCCCAGATGCGACAATTTTGCTTGTTGACGAATCCACCGAGGTGGAAATGGGCCTCATCACTCAAGATGATTTGCACTTGATTCACTTAGTGAATTTTAATAATTTCAATGCGTTGTTGAAGCGTGTATCGTTCCATTTTTATTAATGGCGTAGTTTTTACTTGTCAAATGTCAAAAAATGACAGCTTCAAACGTAACATCTACCGAAATAGCGGACTATTCAAAATAACACCTCTTATTGGAAAACCCTGTACCTGAAAAAAACACCAATATCTCTAAAAATCTCAGTTTGAGTTTTTTGTAGCTGTCTGCTTTCGACATAACTACGTTAAGTTTATCAATCTTCTTATTTTGTTTTATTATGTTTATATATTTTATTTAACGACATGCAGTACAATAGTATTTCATTCTTCGCTTATCGGCTTCCGCTTGGTCGTATGGAACTTAAAATATTATTACTTCTGACAAAGAATGTTTAAAATATACAATTCTACAATAAATTGTCAAATGAAAACTATGACGCAACCCGTGCAATTGCGTTCAAAATATTTTTATATTTAAAAATTTTAAGTTATTTATTTTACTACCAAAAAATAATGTATACGGTCAGCGTCGTCATCACATTTCTTAATGGTTGGGTAATTCTTCCCTTCCTTCTTATGAATAATTGTACTTAGAAAGTTTCATTAAAATGAACAAATAATTCGTTATGCTTATTCGGAGGCCGTCTGCATCCTCTCCCCACGCACAATAAAAAATAAACTAATTGTTTAGAATGATGAGGCATTTTGGTGGACTTCATTCAAGACGAATGATATTTGTATTGCATTCCTAATGATGTTTGAATTACGCTCTCGAATATAATGAATCTCGTTGCTACTTAAATGAATAGAGTTATTACTTTTAGACATGTTCTATATGTACAATCCTGACAGTATTAAATTTACTACGTAAAATTCTTTAACTCGCGAATCTATGAGTATCAAAACCCAGATCGTATGCTTAATTTTGTAATAATTATGATGCTTTCTTATCTTAAGGCGATGCCATACGTAGTAATGCAAAATCATGTGTTTTTGGTTTAAAAATTTGGACGCCTAGAAATGTTTCAGATGCTTTAATTAAATACTGCGAGTAGAATACATCTTGGCCATTGAAATATAATCGAGTATTTTTTTAGATAAGTCTTTTTATAAGCCTAGAAAAAAATAATGTAAAGGCCTATGAAAACTGCTTTAAAGTTCAAAATCTCCTACTTACGAACCCATTTTTGGTTATGATTTTATTGTATAATGTGTCAAATTGAGTTATTTATAAAATGATCGAAAAAAAATTAAATATTTATGCCTGAACATCCACAAAATAAACAAAAGGCACTTTTTGGCCGTGTTTTTTTCTTGCATAAATCAAAACAGGCGGATGGCGTTAAGCGGGAATTTAAACCTTATCGCTATCTACGTAGTGCATCGCCTTAATGATTTATTTTGGGGTACTGTGCCGTGTTGTACTACCTCTTTCTTTAGCCAACGGACAGCATTACAGTGTTTATCATCAGGGCAGATTTGTAAAGATTGTTGTTTAAATTGTGTAAAGTGTATGATACTTTTGAAATGTGATACCATGTCGCCAACTCCGTTTTTTAGATTTATTACTTGATTAATTTCAAAGCTACCAAGGTAAATTGTTAATCTCTAATATTTTATTTGATTTTTTTAACGTAGGTACTAGATTTTTACGAATGCTTTTGTTTTACGTAATACCTTGAAGTAGGTTGTTTTTTTTAATTTAATCTACTAAACTTGTGAAATGGACGCATTGTAAAATTATGATTTGCTTTAAAAATTGACATTCCGTTTTTTAGTGAAATTAGTATGTGTGGTACTGTTTTTATTTTCCAGAAGAATAAAATAGTCCTAACTTTGGTCTAATAGCCTGCAATAAAATAACACTTTATTCCTGGATCCCTGGTGCTTGAATTGGATTTCTTACATTACCATATCTCAAAAAAACTTCGCTTTGTTCGTGACAACAATACTTGGATATTCTTTATATCCTCTTATCTGACAAACTTACTTTCCTTTTCTTGGTATTGATTTAAGTTTGCCGTGTGCATGGAATAAAGAAGGAAACTAGAAGTGTCTTCCATAAAAATTTTAAAGGAAAAAAATTTCCACTGACTTAGTACCTTTTGTTTTTAGACTACTTAAAACGCGGTCTGTCTCTCTTAAATTTGCTTAAAATTGTATATCGCCATCGCATTTAAATTTCGTTAACATGTTGAAACATAGTTTTTTATGGAAATATAAGTCCAACTTGGGCTTACATTAGGATCATGAAAGACGTCCACAAGGCATTTCTTGTGTTATCCTTTATTCTATGGCCGTGTGTTATTGTCCTTCGTTTTACTCCAGCCTTATCGAGACTTGCAACTATCCTCTAACTTTAGTATTTGTTCAAACTTTTCTCACTTAGTGGGTGTCCCGAGAAAGCAATGAAAGTCGCAATTTTTCATTTTTGAGTTAACTCTGCAATTTATTAGTCATTGATATATAGTTTTATTGTGCATTTACGGACTGGGTGAAAATGATAAGATTTCAAACGTTACCTAATACAAAAATTAACATTATCGGAGAAAATAATAAATGTCCAATGCTTTGTGGGAGAGAACAATGCATTTCCCTTCTCAGTACTGCTTAGTTTTTATCCTATTCACTAACTAACTAACTTGTCGGTTTTTATCTTTGAATGATGAACATGAATGCATCTATTGTTTTATGTTAGTTATCAATAAAAAATTGTTCTGAAAAATGTGCAAAGATGGGCAGGTGAATGATGTAATGAAGAAAGTGAGACTACAGTCTCAAGAATTCAGAAAATTATAGTGTACTGATAGTTTATGGTGTACTAGTAAATTATAGTGTACTGATAGTTTATAATGTACTGATAGCTTATAGTTTACTGATAGTTCATAGTGTACTTATACTTTATATATTGGATTATTTATGTAAGACGCTTTAATTTATCGTGAAAAGAAAAAGCAAAATGGAATCAACAGTTGAAAAAAAATCAAATATCTACATACCGTAATCCAATTATATTAACTTTTGACTGAAATATACACATTTTATTTATTCTGTCAAAGAAATAATAATTACATAATATGACAAATATGAATTTGTGTTTTATTTAAATAATTCAACTGACGAATTTAAAAATAGATTTTTTGGTAATTGGTTTGATAAGTTTGATTGAGGTTTTGATGATTTAGTTTGTAAAAGGTTCGGTCAGTCGATGTAAACGTGATATTATACGAGTATGTTGCTTTGGAGATATGTATGTACAAAGTGTATTATACAAGTTTGTATTTTCTAATACATAATTTTCCCCATTTTTTAATAGTCTGTGGGATGGGAAGTAAATGTTCACAATGCCCCTTCCTTCTTCACAACATTTTTTTTTTTTTTTTAATTTTCTTTATTCATAAAAAATATATTTGGATGCAGGTTTTTTACATGCTTTTCGACTATCACACTAGACACATGTCCGTATTATGGTAGTCGAAATTTATTTATAATTATATAAATGTAATACATGTAATACATGTATTACATTACATTACATTACATCTACAGTGTTTATTTCATAGATATAAAAGAATAAAACGTGAGATTTGATGATCACTCAAGATAATATTTATATCAATCGGGATTTTTCAAAATCGCTACGTAAGCATAATGTAAACGGTAACTACAATAACGCCTCTAACTTGTACAAAAACAAAAAGTAAGTTCTTCAAGTTAAACCATCAAAAATAATATTCCTTTTTCTCGTTTTGAAAATACAATAAATTTGCGTACGTAATAAAGACTTGACGACCTTTTCAAGTTTCCTGGAAACCATTCCAACAAGTCCGACGATTCCACACTTGACCGAAGTTCGAACAAACTCCAATTGATTTTTTAACGCTTTTCTGCTCCATTTGCTGTTTATTGTTCGCGATGACGTAGTGTTCCTTAACTCTTAACTTAACGTTAACGCCGTCTCCGGTTCGGTTACACAACTTTTTTCTTCCCTTTTTGGACCATTTGTAAATATGGTTGAAATACGATATCGCCGCTTTAGAACGAGCTTTTGTTCGAACCAAACGAACTCGGCATTATCACGAACACATACCTACATTAAGTAAATCCAAACCCATACATGTATGCAGCCAAGGCGGCAATGAAAATGTTTAAATACTTAAGCCACTCTCAAAATTACTCGTGTTGCACTTTTTTTCGTTTATTACGCCTCGTTTTCTCATAAATATTACGTCTTTCGTGCTCTGTTTGTTTTTTTACAAATGCAGGACTATAGGCATGAGTTCTGACGTAATGTATGCGGCAATATCCAAATGAAATGTGAGCTATCGTACTGTTTGGTGAGTTGATAAAATTTCATCCAATTTAACTCAATTTCAGTATTTTTGTAACGGACGCATCCATTCAATTAGTGCGGCTGTATGAAATCCTTGGTCAACGCAAATTATTTCTGTATTTGCGATGTTTTTTTAATAGAAGAGGAAAACCAAAAGTAAAGCTTATTTAATTAAGTTACTATGTAAATGCGACATTGTTAGGTATATTTACAGGTAATTATCAGGTAAGCAATGCAACTGTTTTAGTTCTAATTCGTCTTCACTTGGAGATCGTTTGCTGAGGCAAACTATATTAAATTTGATTTAAGCTCCGCTCTATATATTATTAAATGCACTATCCATAGTATAACATATTCTTTTAATTTTTGATTTACGATTTAACGATTTATTTGACCTGTGAATACTTGCTGTATAGTAATATTAGGTAAGTTAGCCTAGTTTTCTACCTATTGCAAATATTATAATGGGATTGTTATCGAGAGGATAATAAAATACACCGTTAAGTTAGGATGGGGTAGGATTGAATAGGCTAGGTTAGGTTAAGTTTTTAGAGCTAGTTTATACTCGTTAATATAGCAAGCGTTTAGTCCCAAAAAAAACATTATATTTGTATTTATTTTTCGGAATAACTTTATTGAGTAAAACCTCAAATTGTAATATTTAAATATTGAAGACAATATTAGTGATTTCTAAACGAAAATCTGAAGCAGAAAAATCAGAAAAGGAAACGGTCACATCTGGGGCTCGAACCTAGGACCCTTGTCTTTCCGGGACAGTGCCCTAGGACCCCAGACCCTAGGGTCCCATTAGCTCAGTCGGTAGAGCACTGTCCCGGAAAGACAAGGGTCCTGGGTTCGAGCCCCAGATGTGACCGTTTCCTTTTCTGATTTTTCTGCTTCAGATTTTCGTTTAGAAATCACTAATATTGTCTTCAATATTTAAACATTATATTTGTTTTTCAAATAGGCCATGTCTTTGCAGCGGAGGGCAGATATAATTGAACCTACGACTGGCTACCATTAATCCGACACGTCTCCTGCTTTCGCATCCCAATCAATTATGCAAATTCGTTGAAATTTATTACAGCGGAGACCCCAACCCGACGCGGCTGTCGGAAAGTTGCCGAAATATTGCAAATCACGACGTATTTTCGCAATATTTGACTGCGGGAAGTTTCGTCATTAACTTTGAGTAATGTCGGTCCACGGGTCAGCTTCCCTTCGGAGTGTTTATCATCTCCGACCATTCCCCACTCTCCCGTCGCCAGCGCTAACGTTATTGTTGTGTTATTCCAAGAGACGTCATTGTTAGAACGAGAAAAATTGCTCCATGGCTGTGACCCGACCGGCATGAGTCATTCGTCGCGCCAGAATTTTATTATAAACACTTATTATTATGCGTTAAAACATCAATAATTATTATTTCAATCAATTACGTCAGTGTTTTGATGTTGGTTTACTGGAGCGGCTTACTTGGCGAATTCCTGTTTTACAAGATGTATGTTTTATTATTTTTTTTTATGTGAAGTTAGTAGATAGGGTAGATGGAGATAAGCAAAAGTTGGGAAGTAACCTGAATATTCAGATCTGGTCCATATCCAGCTGAAGTCAATGATGTCAAATAACGACGCGTTAAGGTTATCCATCCACAATTTTTTTTTAAATCAAATAATACAAATAACAGCAAAAGAACAAACAAATGGGTGTGTATCTACAGTCGGTGGCCAAATTATTAGTTACACTAAAGTTTTTTCTTATCAATTAATAATTAACAGCTTTTAACGCACAAATAAATTTATTGGCAATTTTATTAATAAATTTGATAGAAACGTAACTTAAATAGGTCCAAAAACTTGAAAATCAGGAGGAAAGCGATTCACTGTGCCTCGAAATGATCGACAAATTCGTGACATTTGTCTGGAAAACAAGAGAAAATGCACCAAAGAGTGGCGCTCGTTAGAAGTGCGAAGGACGTAAATTACAAATGAATTATTAGCATATAAGACGTTGGAAAATTTATTGGTTCAGGATAGAATAATTATTTTCAATCATTTTATTTGGCAAATTGAGTATAATTTATCGTGAAACCAGGATAGTTTATCGGGTCAAGTTGTTCTCCTTTTACGCGGTAAAATCCCTAAAATAATAATCATCTGGCAACGTTTGTACATACTTACCAACCTTCACCACATCCTCCTTCTCCCTACTCTTTTCACTCTCCCAACTAGGAATGCCATAATCCCACTGACTCCTGAGGTTATTGTGCAGTATTACCAAAAAAATGAAAGTATTGCCAGTTTGCTTGTATTACCCAGTAATTTACGAAGTTATGAGTGGACAGGGTTGCCGTTGCCGCGGTGTGTTCGTGTTGACCCGTTCGTTGGCTGTGAACAAACAAACCGACAACCAACTGACTCGCAGTGTTTAGCGTCGGCTTAAATGTTTAAATGCCCACAGTTAGCTTTTTCGTCGTCCATATGGTCCGAAGTCCTAAGTACTCCATCCTTGGGCAGGATTAAGATGTGAGCCGGAAGCAAAGCGTTGTGTAAAAGGACATGGAGTTGCAAAGTAACATAGTTTATATATTGTTCAAATCACTTCAAACCCATATACTGTGTGTCCGGGGGTAAAATGCGCTATCTTCGAGGGGTGATTATTCGTGATTTTAGAAGTAAAAAATTTAAATAACGTTTTCTAAATTCCAATATTATTAAGTAGTTTTTAGGTAAAAAAGTTAAGTTGTTTGTACGGGAAAATAAATATTGGAATTTCAAAAAAGAGTTATTTATCTTTTTTACTTCTACCATCATGTAGAATCACCTCCTGAAGTTAGCGCACTTTACCCCCGGACACCCGGTATATTTAGTTTATTAGGTTAATTTAATTTAGTTTTTATTGTCGGCATCCCGGGCTTTATTATATTTTTGTATCTACTACTTTCCTAGCCTCACGTATTATTGTGATTTATTTTCGGGGTATCCTTCTTCTCCTTTGGTTAACTATTTGGACATACCCAAAACGCCTAGCATGCCTAATTACGAAGGCAATTGAAATCGTAAAATCCCATTAATATTATTAATTGAGATGACGGAGCTACTTGATACCTACACCAAAACTAAACGACGAAAACCATGTTATTTTTTTTTTCGTTATTTCCATTTTTTTTTATACTTCTCGTTCAACTTATTTTTAGCGTGTGAAGGAAGCTGAACAGGTTGATCGGCAATGACCTTTATTTGAAACTCTCCGCTGGTTTGATCCTATAATGATGAAAGGAAGGACTCGTAGAAACATATCAAAGGCGGAAACGACCCTCCGTGTGTCCTTCATTTATTTTAAATTTGAGTTCATTGAGCAGGGCCTGACGTTGCGGTATAATGAATCTTGTTTAGATGTTTATGTAGTCCAATTAATGATTTAATGAATTATTTGAATTTTATTATGTCTTCCACGAAAGGTGACAAATCCTTAAAATAACTTATGGCCATACTAATCATGTTACATGTGAATTCTGGACATAAAAACGATCTTTTCTATTTTGTTCCGATTTTCGTACAATTTAAGACATTATTTGACATATGTCGTAATTGTTATAAATTTAAAACAATTACTGACGAAAATATTTAGTAAAGGTAACAAAATAATGTACTTTTATTTTTAAATGGCTCTTTTTTATGTTTAGAGACTTGCGTTTTTTTTTTTTTTTATATTAACTCCACACAGGAGGCCCTGAAGAAAATAATTTCCCTCAGGGCCTATGTCATATTTGGGGATGCTGTGTGGAGGGTCTTTTTGTGGAGAGGAAGGAGTGAACATGGGTCTTGAAGAGTCCCATGTTGTAGGAGGGAGGAAACACAGAGGCCGGCAGTTTGCATTCGGCCCGTTTGTATTCAGCCCGTTTGCATTCGGCCCGTTTGCATTCGGCCCGTTTGCATTCGGCCCGTTTGCATTCAGCCCGTTTGCATTCGGCCCGTTTGCATTATTCCCACGCCACTGATGAAAGTGCTCAGAGCAGAGTCAACGGATTTCGCATTCCCTAACGTTCTATCACGTACAATCTATGGAAGATTAACTAGAGTAATTTCATACCGAAAAATAAATTACAAACCTTCCTCGCTATTTTAGATAATGCTAGTTCATACTGTCACGTCCTGCGTCTCGATTAATTCTTAGTTAAGGTTAGTGATTACTGATTAATTAATAGTTTAGATTGGTGATTAGTGATTACTAATTAATTAATAGTTTAGATTAGTGATTACTGATTAATTAATAGTTTAGATTAGTGATTACTTATTAATTAATAGTTTAGATTAGTGATTACTGATTAATTAATAGTTTAAATTCGTGATTAATAAATAAAAATACATTTTCTTGATTTACCCTACATCATCTTGATTTACCCTATTACGCCCAGAAATACAGGACAGTTTTGGATCCGATAGGTGGCGCTGTTTTCGAGATATAAAAAAATATATACAACCACAAATTTTTACTTTCCTGCATAGAAGGCGGTCTGTGGCAAGACAACGTCTGCCCGGGCTCACTAGAATATATATATAATTTAATATATTCGTTTATATTAAATTTTATGTTTACATTTCATTGATCATAAAATCATATTTTTAAGCATAACAAACTTTTTCAAATTCATTAATTCTTCAAAATTTCAGGCATTTCATCATATATTTTAACCTCTATACACAATTCTGTGACTCGTTTTCTCATATGCCGTAATCTATTTCTAGTTTCATAATTATGTATAGTTTTACTGAAAACAATTTCATCCTTAGAGTATTTTAACATGACGAGTTGAAAAAAATTCATTTGGGCTAGATATTTAAGGCACAAAACATCTGTGAAAAGTTCGTATCGTCAAAGCTTACCGTTCGAAACGGTTGTACGCTACTTCAGGAGACAGGTTTTTTCATTTATAGTAAAAAAATTGAACCGGGTTTGCAATTTGTAGTTCCAATACCCGAGTCTTTATTTATCGAATTGTTGGGTTATAGTTTTCAACTGAGTACATTGGCCAATTAAAAACACTCAATAGAGATCGATTGACATGTACCGCGATTAAAAAGAAGAAATTTTATTTCTGTCTGGCAATTGTATGTTGTTTTTATTAGAAAATTGTTTTTTATTTACCATTGAAAACCACCTACCCCTAGTAAAAACTTTCTCCCTTAAATCTCAAAGTAGGGAGGCTTGAATATGCGTAGGAGTTTAACAATAAAAAGCACTTTTATAAAAGCTTGTGTTTGATATTTCTGATTTATTTTTGTTCCTTTCTGGATGGCTGCCATGAAATATTTTTTCATATAAGAAACAGAACTTCACAATATATTTTCATGATGGTTCACATTCATTTTACACGAGTTCTTACACGGCATCTGGATACATTCATGTTTTAAGGTTGAGTTGTGTTCGCGATTTTCACAACTTTCTTTATTAACTTTTCATTATATACTTGTTTTAGATTTACCTATTGTTATTTACTTTTTATTACTGTTAATAATTATTCGTGCTATCCTTTTTGTCGTGTTGGTTGAAAATATCTAAACAATATATATAGAACTTCCTCCTTCTTTTGGCGCAACAAACAATTTTTTTATTGTTATTGACTTATCACTGACAAACGGGCAAAACCCAAATAATGTATTTTTAAATATAAGTATGTTAGTAGTAAGTCTCTAACTTTAACCACGGTTGTAAATGTATACGTAAATAAGTCAGTAATTACAGGCTTTCTTCGTAAGTCATTAGATTTAAGTCTTAGATGTAAGTCACTAGTTTTAAGGCAGTAGTTATGAACCTTAGTCGTAAGTCACTAAGTCTAAGTCTAAGTCTTATTAGTAAGTCACTAGTTATTATGAATTCTAGTCGTAAACCAGCTATATTTATTATTTAATTCATATATTTGTATAACCTCCTTGGGTGATTTTTCACGAAAACGGCGCTATATTAATCAGCCAATTATAATTATTTTTATTATATAGTGCTTTAACGCATACTACTTTCGGTCAAAGAAATTTAAGGTGCATTGCAACAAGATTATACAATACTCTTCCAGAGAACATAAATGTGATCCAAATTATAATGTTATTTCAAAAATAACATTATAATTTGGATCAAAAGTAATAATAGGGCCTTTACAATGAAATTGGTGCCCTCGCCTAAATTCTAAATTATTGATCTAACAAAAATATTGAGCAATCATATTATAGTGAAGGTATATTCATATGTATTTATATAAACTTTTAAAATGACTGCCATAGCACAGGCTAGTCGCTAGCCTAGTCAGATAGGTTTTGATAAACCTCAACTTTTTGTTACATACTACCTATTGTTTTTATATTATTATTTTCTGCTGTTAATTCTATTAACTACCTAATTTATGAACACTATGGACACTTAATATGTATTCATAGTTTAGTTGCAAATTTCTTTAAAAACATATATTACTATTATTGCTGTTGTCAGTATGGACACCCTGTGATTGTGGCTGACAGAAGCCACCACAGGTACTTTGTGATACTTATTCGGTTTATGGCGAAATTGTTTTGTTTGGTATTGTTTTCAATTATAAATGTACTTTTTTTTTTGTGTTTTGAATAACTGTTATGTTTGTTTTTGTAAGAATTTGGTAGGTTTGTATTTTTTGTTAAGTCAGTTTATTTTTGTAAAAGTATATATAAATATTGTAACGCTCATCTCACCTGTGTCAAGATGATTCCTCGCACAGGTGAGATGAGCTGCTTATGTTGTTGCTTTTATTAGTAAATAAAAATTATATATATATATAGTAAATACAAATTATTTTTATTTACATTTTAGTAAATAAAAATAATAATAATCAATTCGTTAGATTACTTCTACGATATAATAACTCGTGAATGCAATTTCGGTATAAATATTTTCGCTTATCAAAAGAACAACAACAAACTCAAACAAATAATTATTGTAAATTAATGTTTCTAATTATATTTCACAGTACCTTCAATAAAATTACAAAAGATACATTTTCAAAATAGTTTGCCCTGTATTTTGTCTCAATATATTATTCAACTGTAGTCAATAGTCATAATACCTGTATTAACTTACTTGCAATATCTTTTGCTGTCCTGCCAAATTTTTATTAAAATTTAGCAGTAAAAACAATTGTAAATTTCATTGCTCATGATTAACATTGTAACTTGAAAATAGTTGGTTTTACCTTTCCTGTCTCTCAGCATTTTCAAAATTGTTTGTATACATTAGAAACTCACTAATTATTTATATATTGTGTACATTCTTACCACTGATACAGGATCAAATTTGAACAACGCTTTTGTACGTATCCTGCAACGGATAAAAGAGTACCTGCTCCTATTCTTAAGTAGTGTCATTAGAGAATTTAACATTGTTAAATTAAATTAATCCTATCCTATCATCAAAATACTAAGAATCGCTAATAGTCACGGCATTAAACCGTCTCTTCTGCCTCGCACTGTCCGTATTCCAGAGCTATTTCAGCATCAAAACTTCAGCAATCATGATTAGCGAAACTATTCCTTGATAACATTTCACTTAGTCATTTTCACTTCATCAAGCAATAAATGGATGGAGATTAATGCGAACCGAGCGAGAGGCAAATCCCGTGTTTCCATTAATCCTCTTGGTTCCGTTTGACATCTGAAAGCAGCTTACCTGAAATGGTTTCAGCAAACTATGTTGCCGGTAACTATTCGCTAGTCGCTACCTGCCGTAGGAAAACCTGGTACCGTGGCTACCTGCTAAATATCTCATAGCTTAGTAATCCTCCAATATTGATCTGCTGCTCTTCGATTCTTATATGGTTTTTCACCCACACTATACGAAAAACGGTATGATATTGCTGCACGTTTTACTATTTGAAAACCCTACCTTATGTATATTCTCATTTTATCATCACGTGTTCAGGGTTGACCCTTTTTTACATTAATCATGATATCTTCTAATAGTGTACAATTTACTCGCAGTAATTGTATTTATGTACCTGGTTATCACTGAATAGAAAACACACTCTTCAGTATATATGTCTTCCATGTAGACTTACTACTGACACCACTGACTTACTAACCTTTGTTTTTAGCTCATTTGGCACGCACTCTGTCTCTTATACACTGCCTAGCATTATATATATACATCGCTTTTCATTATTTTATAATATGTCTTTCTGCATAAGATTTCGTAATATTTGATTGAGATGATACTTTTATAATCAATTACAGAAACGAATTTCTGTAATTACTACATTGCAAAAAAATTAAATCGACCTCAAAGCAAAATTGATAGCGTTACAAACAAAATGGCCATACCTGCTAAAAATAACATAAAAGGCGCGCTTATTAATCGATATTGATACATTCAAATCATGTCTAGCATGTACTAACCCTGCCCGGTAAAATGTATGCAATCACTCACCAGATATTTCATAAATACATTCATGTCTTTGATACCGATCCTTGGGATAATTTCTAAAATCATTTGTGTTGACCACTCATTTTATGTATATCAGTTTCTAAAATAATAAATAAATATATATATCAACAAGTTTTTTGGTCAAATTATCAGACATATCAACATTGGTATTGATATCTTGAACACATTCATAAAAAAACATATTGAAAATTAGAAAACCGCGGAAAATTGTACCAAAACCCTGCATCTAATATTTATGACCCGAGGAATCTATTTTCTACCAGCCTGTAAATTCCATCATCAAATATCTCTGATCCGCTTTATAAAAAAACTGGTATCAGTAGCGATATTTTATTTTTACTATAACCCTATATCGCCCACATAACACAATTCAAAATTAATAATTCTAACCCTGCAACGTATAATTCCGCGATTTGGACTTAGAACTTACGACGTAATTTAGGTCTTGGGAAATTTATGCTTTTGATAACGCGTAGCCGATTTTCTTTATTATTTTATTTTTTTATTTTCGTCTTCCATGAAGAGGCATGTAAAGGCGTGGAAGCCTTCCCATGAATATGTTTCTAAGGCTTTATCGCCCTAATCGAGATTTAAGTAAAGCACATATGGGGCGAAATCGCCATCGTTAGTTACTCTATAGTCGTAAAAAATCCTTATCTAAAGGTTTTTCATAAATTTATTGGTTTTGTGCGAAACTTCATTAAGATTCGTGGTTTTTCTTTCATGTTTTTTAGATCATTCCGACATTTAAGTGATATTACGTTTGCGATTTTTTTTATCGGTTTTTATATTACAATTGCTTTTAATAATAATTTTATTATTTTGATGTTTGCAGAAACTTCATGTACTGAACCAAGAAACAGGGTTTTATTTCAATGTATTTATTTATTCAAATAACGGTATATTACAACAAAATAAATGCCGCTCATTTTACTAGGTAATGCCTTGAAATATGTAGCTTAACAATAAATTATAGTAAATAATTAAAAATACATTTGAACTTAATGTAATATTGAAATTATATGCCTACAAAATTATTACGAAAATAATTATTTTTTTTAATAATAAATTTATTTTTAAAAGAAAGACAAACATTCCCGGGTTACGAATAACCTGACAATATTTGAAAATCTCCTACTACCATCACAGTAAGCTGAAAATGTTGCTTGTTTTGTGATGGAGGACTTAGCCAGCCGAGGAATTGAACACACTACGCCTGGGTGGGACCCAAACGCGATGTCAACTCGGCAACAGACCGGTCAATTAGTTATTCAAACTAAAATTACAGCTGGACAGTACGTTTAAAGTTGGCAACAATAACTTTCTCCTGACTAAATAAGTATTACAAAGTACCAGTTTTGGCGTATCAGGTACAAAAACATATTATTATTTAGAATCGTTTCATTACTGTTTAACGACATAAAGTTGTTTATCGGTCGATTATTAACAAACTAATTTTTGGGCGCCATTCACTTGCGCATTATATTATTGGTCTGACACTTCATTAAATCTAAACCATCATGGGTCCGTCAATCTTGTTCATTTTGCTTAGATACATATTCTTTCTTCACCTCCTCATTTGTTATACGAGTGTACATTTTTAACACACATACGTAGGGATCTCATTTTTACTATATTCTAAACCTATAAATATAATATAGTTTTTTTTTTTTTTTTAGTTATTTATTAAGTTAAAAGAAATACATATTTCGCTTTGTTAACTTAAGTGTACATTGATTAAAAACAAAAATAATATTTATATAAATAATTATGGTTTACTACCTAAGTAACATATTTTTCTTAAGTAAGAGCATTTTGGTTTTGCTCATTGATCTTGAGGGCAAACAGTTTTTTCTTAAATATATTTATTCTATTTACGGTTGTCAGGCTATCAGGAAGGAGATTATATATGTGTACACCCTCATGGCCTATGTTTCTTTTACCACACTCTGTCTTTGCTGAATTTGTGTATAATTTATTGTGTTGTCTTGTGTGGTGGTCATGTACTTGTGATGTTTTCATAAATGAAGTATTTGTGTGTATGAGGCCATTTTGGATTTTGTGAATTAATAGGCATATGTTGTATTCGTACAGTTTTCTAATTTTAAGTAAGTTAGTTTCTTGGTATACTCTTTTGGTGGGGGTATCTGGTCTATAGTTAAAAAGTTTTTTTATAACTTTGTTTTGTATTATTTGAATTTCGTTTAGATATGTGATGTTTGTGTTTCCCCAATATAAACAGACTACATACTAGTTTTCTTGCCGTTACGTTGCATCTCATGCAGAACCTAGCGTCCACAATGGAGTGCTGGTACCTACTGTGATGGATGGCAGTGAGGCATGGAACTGGCAGAGGAAGAATTAATATAGACTGAATGCTGTAGAAATGAGATCACAGAGGCATATGTGTGGAAAAATTATGTATGATCGTGCAACAAATGTGGAAATTCGCAAATAATGCGAGGCTGGAATAAGCGTAGTAAGTAAGATTAAGAAAGTGACTCTTAGATGGAATGAAGGAATAAAAGAGTAAAACATATGACGCGAATATGGATGGTAGAAGAAGTCGGGGACGTCCGAAGAAGACATGGCACGATCAAGTAAACCACATACTTAAGTCGGGCCATTTCAAGAGTCAAAATAACAGAAGGGTATGTATGAGACGGTGTATGAATGTGAATGAAACAAAGATTGATTGCCAACACAGAATTATTCGGCGGTACATCCTCTCTGTCTACGTAATGGTTAACTAACCAAAGTAACTAATTCTAACAAACTAGTTCGGATCGCAATAATTCATCACCACTTTCGGCAAGCCAGGTATACGAGTATACAATATTATTATACAATATTATCAATATTACCAAAATGTCATAGCATAAAATAAAAATAAAACCTACACGTAACACACAAAACCAACATAAACACACATCACTCACAAACACACAAGATTATTTTCATTGTATTATTTTTTAATTTTAAATGTATTATTATGTATTTTTATTTTTAATTTTAAATTTTTTATTTTCTTTTCAAATTTACTATCTTCTCTTTAAATGTAATATGTAGATTAGATTTTAATATTATAAAATGAAGGCCTCAGCACGGGCAAGCCACCCAGTGAGGCCTACATTACTGGAAAACATAAATTGTAACAAAATAATGTACCAAATAAAATAAAATAAATAAAATACCCAATAAATTATCACCACTTTCGGCAAGCCAGGTATACGAGTATAGCCAATAATTCATCACCACTTTCGGCAAGCCAGGTATACGAGTATACCCAATAATTCATCACCACTTTCGGCAAGCCAGGTATACGAGTATACCCAATAATTCATCACCACTTTCGGCAAGCCAGGTATACGAGTATACCCAAACTTGGTTCATTCACTATTCGGGGAAATTTTGTTCTATTCACATATCTAAAACATGGGTTCATGTTATTTTCACAAGAAGAGATAATTAATCATGTATATATCAACTACATGACAGATATCGATAAAATTTACATCTGAAAGTCAATTACTGGCGTCGTCATCATCAATTTAAATTAATTTATTTCCCTTGATAACTTATAATGAGCGGAACGTTACCGTTTTCCGAAATTAAAATGTCGAACATATTCATGAGTTCAAAACTGTTTGATTTAAATTCTAGCTATTTTCACCATTATTGATTTCATTCATAATGTCTACAATTAACTACTTATTTGTGTACACAGGGCTCAATGAAATATTGAATCGTTGGGGGAGATTGACTATTCATGAAAGATTTAAAAAAATAATTCGGTTGATAAAGACTTTGTAAAAATGTTATTTTTCTTCTGTTGTTCTCGCCTATCATTAGTTAAATCCATTGTTGGCTATCATTAGTTAAATCTTCACCCTGCAGACTGCAACGCGAAACAACACTGCCAAACTGTTTTCGTACCAATCAAGTAGATTACGAAGCCGTGAATCATAAAATGTAGAAATCTGTCTATATTTTTTTTGCCCTCAAATACCATATCCTTTCATTTACTTACATTGTCTTACGATACACTTATTATCTTACGGTAATTAACATTTTTGTACCCAATTTGGAGTACATACCGTTGAATTTATTTCAATAACCTATTTATCAGTTTACGCTTGAACCTGTTATTTGACATCTGCTTGCTGTATTACCCGTTTTTATGTGGCAAATATCTGAATAACTTATGTTCCGTTTTACTTCAGGTTAGTACAGCCTAAAGCTTCATGTAAAGCCTGCACTGAAAATAGGACGAAGAACCACCTTCGTCATTTTGTAGTCAAGCTTCACCCGCCCTTAAAAGGAAGTAGGGGTGGTCATTTCCGTCGTCCGAACTTTCAAACACGCAGAGCTTTTTTAACGTGAAAAGTGCCGTTGGAGCTTTAATTGGTCAATTTGAATCACTACTATTTTTATCACTAGTTTACGCTTTCGTCGAGCTTATTTTAAAACTGCTTTCAAGTCACCTTTAACTTAATTCGCAATCTAATAAATGTTAAAATTCGGCGGTTATTTTGAAATAATATACGTTGTTAATTGAAAGAAGTTGACGTGTATTTACTAGATGAATTTATTTAATTTTCTAGTCGTGCTTCGTGTAATAAAGAATAATGCGTTTTTTTATTGTTTGTATCACACGCAGGAGGTCCCGAATGAAATAGTTTTCCTCGGGGCCTATGTTATCTTTCGGGATTCTGTGTAGAGGAAGAATACATAACTTCTTTTTGAAAATTTTCTCTTTCTTCACTATAGTCGTAAGAAAACCAATGGACCTCCTACCCACCATTCGTCATCATTCCAACATTCTTTTATAGGTTAAACATCATTGGAATTTGCTGACGTGCACCCAGCGTTGCTCGACTTTTTTCTATATATAGATAAACCTTTCGGAAGAAGTTTCCAAATGATAGTGAAAACCCTATCAAAATGGCTTAGAAGAACTCAGCGCACAAACATACAGACACAGATAAGTAAACTCCATTCTGAAATCTATGTTCTGGTGATCGTTGACCTCAAATGCCACTTTCAAGAGTAAAGTAAAAATATTGTTTCTATATCCATCGGCATAATTATTCATTTTCATCCATTTTCAATCCCAGTTGCTTCTCAACAAGACATTTTAATTTGTTATAATTTTTTTAATTATTTAAGATAACGGTTTTATTTTGATCACATTAGTACGTAAGGTAGTCTAATGTTTTTTGATTTTTGTTCGACATAAACCAATAAATCAATAATTAAAAGGGATTTATAACTTCCTAAAATCTTTTACAACATGTGAAAAAAGTCACATATTACGAATACGTCGAAACAAATTTCTACTTGGGAAAAAAACACATAGGAAAATAGGAAGGAATAAATCTATCCGATAATTGCTTTATGCCATCTGCCCTATTCAAACACCAAACATGCACTCCTAAATATGTAAATGTTAGTTTGTTCAAAATCTTAAATCTCCGAAAGTTCTTTACTGATTGCTTTGAAATTTTGACACAATTCGAATACGCGTTTCTTATATACCTATATTATATACTCGTATGTTACCTGTGATTGGTAAAACATCTATTGGATGTAAAAGCAACACTCGCTATTATTTCTCTATCTGCACAGAGAGACTGAGCCACATCAGCGCGTGGCGGGGTACGGCTAGTGAGTAAATAAATACTCTTCGTTTAGTTAAAATAAATGACTTTTTGGACACCACTATTTAGTCAAAATAATCGACTTTTTTTAAACTAATGGTTTCTTCATCAAAGAAGATACCATTGCTTTAGAATTATGTCGATTATTTAGATTAAATAGTGGTGTATACAAGTTATTATTAAAATGATGCCACAAAGTGAATTTGCGATTATTGAAGAAATACTTTTTAGGTTAAGCCGCCTGTCGTCATTGTAGTGTCTCTCAGGATGGTAAAACCTCTTGTAATGAAATACATTCTCAGGGGTTTATAGTATTTGTAATAGGTATAGCCGTATATTGATAAAGGTAAATTAAGCATGACTGAATATCTCCGCACGAGTTGTCAAAGGCGATGATTCTAAGAATGATGTAAGAACGTTAGATCATTATTACCTTTGACAAATGCCTATCCATGTATTGTGAAATCGTCTCACATGACGATTATCAAAAACTGGAGCACCATTTTAAGGCTATATTTAAAATAAAAGGCTTGACTAGAGATGACTTTTTTTTGATATTTTATTTGTGAAAAGAAACTTCATTATAGAAAAAAATAATCATTTTGAAATACATGTTATTTTTATTGACGGTGCAATTTCATTTTTTTTTCTGCATACCACAGAAAAGTCCTAACTAGGGTACGTTATGAGACTGAAGGTAGTGGAAAAGGGAAGGGGATGGGGAAGGAAAGGAAGGTAGGGAAGTACCTGGCTATTCAGATCTGGTCACTAAACACAACTAAAGCCATTGCAAAGTTTCAATTCTGATTGGTGGTCTTACACCAAGGCGATGCTGAGAGTATCTCCACTCTAGAACGTGCCGCAAATATACTATATACGAGTATATTATTTGTAATTAATAAATTGTGAAATAATTCAACTAATTAAATCAAATTTACAGTGGGATTTGTAAAAACAATGACTTAAACACAAACAATGCGTGCGTCTTGTTTTATGATTTTATTACGCTTGTTGAAAATGACATTACAAACAACTAATAGTTTCCGAGTTAGAAAATGCACACAGAAAAATCTGTGAAAGTTTCATAACTTCATAAATATCCGCTTTATTCACTGAAGACTAAGTTAAACTAGTTGTGGGCGTGCCTGTGTGCCCGAAGTAAACAATATTTTATCTTACTTCTGGTAAAATAAATCAAATATTTCCTAATATCAAAGTTCTATCTTGAGCAAATAGTTAATTCGTTTACCTGTCTATGGCCTAGAAGTCGAAAGGTGGTAGGTAAATTGGCAAAACAATTTATGTTTTAAATAAACAAAGATTAATAACACTTCTATTGATTTTCTGTTCAGTAGCTTTATAATCAAAGACTGGAACAAATACCTTAAATGCTTTTAATTGCCGTTTCTCAACAACTAATTAATTTAATTGTTAAAGTCCTGTAAGAAAAACAGTAATTAGGGTATGCAGTTTGTTCATTAGTTAAACTTATCTTCTCGGATTCTCAGAATTCGAATCACTAGAGCCACTCGGATGTGTGGTCCGATTATCACAGTAAAGCAATGCGTGTGGTCTCAATTCCTCAATTACAATCGTTACATTAATTACAATTAGAAGTTTTTTGTGTCGGATTCCTTTGCATCTTCCTCTTATTATCCTTGGCAGTCTGGGACAGCGAGTAATCCTCTGTAAGTTACTGTAATACAGCCTTGAAGGCTTTACGGTCTTAACACCATTAACAGGATGAGTCCAGACCATTTACCAAGACTTATTCTATATTGGAAAAGTCACTTCTTTCAAAAGTAATCAATTTTCTTTGTATAAACATTAAATAAGTCGGTTATATGTAAGTATTTTATCTACATATAATGTGGTTTGATTGCGTTTACATAAACAATTCTACAAACCATCAAAGGGTTATTACGGACCAATTATATTAGTCTTTCAATAGAAATTCACGTCACTCCAGTGAAATATATCACCTTCCTTTCAAAAGTATCCTTCAAAGAAAGCGTTTGACTTTGGGTTTGCCGCAAAAGACTGTTTTAAATAAATTCCACAAACATTTTAAATCCAAAGGCTACTTTCAATCAAACGAAATTAATACATTACGTCAAGGGAATGTAATTTAACGTGCCTTTTAGAATATACCTACAGTGAATTTTACGTATCCCGAGAATAACAGCAGGCCTATTTCGTATTTGAACGATAATGCGATCAAGTCAAAAAATACAAAAGATAAAAAAAGATCTGAACAACTAACAAAAAAACAAAAAACATAAGAACATATTGTCAACACAAAATAAAATTATTATTAAAATTGTAATAACATATATTGAATGTTTATATGGGTTTAAAAAAGTCGTCAGAAGGAAAGGAAAGACATAAAAATTTTCTTTTTATATCATGCTTATAAAATTTTCTATTAATATTATGTAAATAAAATTGTCTATTAATATTATGTAAATTAAATAATCCATTAATATTATGTATTTATTACTTCTATTGTTATAATACCAAAAAATCAAGCGATCTGTAATCATATACAGATTTTAAGTTTCAATCATTATCACAGCGATACATGACAGGATGGAATTTGGCATCTTCCATGAATGCTTTCCACCTGGTTCCAATCTTTAGTCATTTTATTTCAGACCTCAGGCATTTCTATCCTGCACCAATTTTCTCACACGCAATCATTCTACTTCTTTCTAATGACTTCCTCCATTCGCTTCCACTGGAGTACCTACCCACTTGGTCATGATTTTCAGCGTCAACATGGCCAGACCATGGCAGTACTTGGACCTCACAGAATCTTGAGAAGATGTCATGCTTAATTAGATTCCCAAATTAGCGGAAGAACGAGTATACGACCTAGGAGTTATATATATTACGATGATTATTATTGTCGACGGAAACAATTATTAGATTATTATTGTGTAATGGCATTGAATTTATTCAAGAGATGAAGTTCAATGTATGTGAGATGGTTTGGTACAAAATAAACGTCCTGCACTTTAATAGGTCTTAATAGCTTCTTCCGCCTTTATTAATGAATATAAGAGAGTAGGAGGAGACTCCTGAATAAATCACAAAATGTCCCTGCAGTTGCTATTCGATAGCTACGTACCAACTGATTGGCGCCATCGCGATGTTGGAATTGGACCTTTCCCTTGTAGTTTGTGATCTGTTTCTCTTCATTAATCTTTGTTAATCAGGGTTCTCTACGGAAGACTGCGTAGTGATATATTTTTCTTTGTCGACCCTTTTAATAAAACAACAGTCTTTCACCAACCGTTTCTGTGCTATCTTTATAAGGATCATTATATCAACACTTCTGTGGAAAAACGAGTAAAATATAATAAAGATAAATTAAATATATACTTATTATTACAGGCAATAATTAGAAAAAAGTCTGAAACACCCATACAAATTGAAAAAAATCTTCCGAGAAAAAATAAATGCCGCTAACATGAATTGAACCCGCAGCCTTCTGATTGCCGGTCAGCTGCTCTACCATTGCGTTATGTCGGCTTATTCTTAATCCGCCAAATAATTCAATATCGTCAAGATATATTATATCTACATTTATTGGTAAAATATTTTGACTTGTAAATTTTTTTTTATGATAAGCTAGCGTTTATAGAAAAGGTTTTTATGCACCACAAATGAAAATATTATATATCTTGACGCCATCTAGTGGGAAATTCAGCACCAACAATCTTTTCTTACAAAAATAAAGCTGGTTGTTATTCAGGTTGAAAATTTAATAAACAATAATTGTTGATTGAAAAATACTAGAACATATTGAATTATTTGCGGGTTTAGAATAATCTGGTATTGGTAAAGCAACTGACCGGCAATCAGAAGGTTACGGGTTCAATTCCCGTCGACGGCATTTATTTTTTCTCGGAAGATTTGTTCAATTTGTATGGGTGTTTCAGGCTAATAATGAGTACTCATAATAATTTGTTATTCTTTGCTATAAATAATAAACCTTATCTATAAACATTAGTTTATCATTTAAAAAATATAAATGTATACTTATTTTTTTTATAATTTTATCGACCGACGGTATTCTTTAATTTTATTTTCATGGGTCATTTCATAATATTTTCAATTGGGTAATCTTGTATATTTCGTTCCTCATAATAGGACCAAGATTCAATAGTTTTCTTATGTTTATAACTAGTGCAATTTCACAAAATATTTATTTTATTATTCTAACTTCCACGAGGACATTTTTTTTATTTTTTTTTTATTTTTTTTTTTTATTATTTTTTTTTATTAACAAAATTTTTGATACATATACAATTCAGGTACATACATAGTAATATAGAATGAAAGAGTAACAAAAAAATCCCACAAAGGCGAAGCCTGAGCGTAAGGTAAAAAGTAAGTGTGAACGTATAGTGTAAGAGATCAATGTGATTGTTTTTTTTTACAGAAACACACACACACACGCGCACTCACACACACACACACACACACACACACACACACACACACACACATACACATATAACATAGATGCATGTATATTTCTTTGATTTACAGAAATTAATCTTTAATTTGCAGAAAGATATATGGTATTTTAGTTATTTAGAAACAGATAGCTTAAATAATAGAAAAAAAGTTACTTTAATAATATTATATAATATAACATATAATGTTGTATTGTTTTTTAGATCAGAGCATCTTGAAATCTATCCTGCATACATAAATTGTCATTTCTATAGGCGCAACATGATTTATTAACTATTTAGTTTTTGTAAAGTTTCCTTTACTTCCGGTCTAGGAAGCTTTGAAATCATTTTCAATTCTTATCACGTCACAATGTTTTAAAACTTTCATAAGAGACACGACTCCTAACTTTCCAAGTTGCCGTACACGGCGAACGCCTGAATTATATATTACATTTTTCCCACCTACCTCCCTTATTCCCATACAACAGCGTATTTCCCACTTGTTCAACATACAGACTACTCTATGCCAGGTTCATTAAGGACTTAATAATTAAGCACTCACTATTAGTAATTATTGTTAACAGTAAGTGCTCACTAACGTAGTTACACAGGGAATTTCAATGTATCAAAATCAATACCGGAAAAGCTTTATTCAAACATAGCCTAGACTATAAACCAGCCTACCTGCATTAATTGCAATTTTAATTAATTGATAATGTTCATGGCAATTAATTTCTTAATACACATTTTGAATGCTTACATTTGCGTACGTTTTTACGTACGCAAATGTATGTATTTACACTTTAAAGCAAAATATGTTTGTATCTGCAAAAAAAATCGAACAGTGAGATCTGAAATCATCAATTTTGCACATTTTTTTGTCTCATATTTGTTGTAATTGACAATTGTTTCACTGCCTATGCCACATCATTTCTATTAAGAGCTGTGGAACCTTGAAATATCCATTTAATGGTTCCCAGGGCGGTTGTACCCAAACCCGGCTCCCAAATTAGTGTGTGAAGGGGTAACTGTTTGTATTGTGAGAAGAAAACAATGTTACATTTGATTATTTACACTTGTACGTATTTTAGTCTTGCTCCGTAAGAATTTCGAGTTATTTTCTGAAATTGTTTATAAAATGCGCCGAATAATTCATCCGGTAAGTGAAAAATGTACAACGTATATAAGATTTGTTATTATCCGGCTGGGTTTATCCCCTGCCCGTCACGCCTCCCCACTTTCACGCATTCCCCTTCCTCACCCCTCCCCAGGCCCAAATCTCATGCCTCTCTGCCCTCCGCTCTGTGCCTCCCCTTGGATGCACACAGATGTTAAATTAAGATTAATTTATCAGGAACGACCCTGCTCACTCTGCAGATACTATACAGACTACCTCCAGCTTCCTTAATTTGTCTGAATAAGGTACGGTAAAAGTATTTCAACTCTCATTAAAATTTTAAAACCCAGTGAAATTGCACCCTATTTAAGGGCAATGACATGTCAAAATAGTTGATTTTTGAGTTAATGATGCAGAAAATCTCTAAAAAAATCGTTCCAAAAAACATATTTACATACTTTAAACGCAATACTAAGTCAGCTTTATTTTTAAACTGAAATACCCACAAATCGGCAGCTGTTGTTGGTTGCCGTTGATGGATTTTGGTATTTATGGGTTTATGAAGTATACGGATGTAAAAAAATTTTTTTCACTATTGAGAGAAAAACATAAAGGAAAACGTTTATATCTTTTCAAAAAATGGGTCAAAAACGTTTTTACAAATATATGAAATGTATTCAGCCACACTTTGACAAAATAAAGCATTGTAAGTTTCCTGTATATTAAAATACACCGGAGGCTTAAATCTTAAAATTTCGTAAAAACTATCGAGATCTTAAAACTACATTATTTACGATACGTTGTTTTCTGATATAAAGGGTTCGAAATGTACCCTATTCTGAGCTTATTTATAGGGGAAAGAATTCACCGGTCATATTTTGTCATTCAAATTTAATGATTTTATGTAAGTTTGAATGAAGCCTTAAGCTACATTTGTATTATTTATTGTTTCTGTGTTTAATTCGCAGAACGCCATTTAATTTTATTTTTTTAATTATAATCAAATTTAATAATATTTAGAACTTAATAACTATATTTATAAATTTAATTTTATTTAAATTTTTAAAAAAATACATTTATATTGTTTTATATAATTTGGAATGGTTGGTGCCTTAAGTTACATTTGTATTGTTTTATATAAATTTGAATGAAGTTTTAAGTTACATTGGTATTGTTTTATATAAGTTTGAATGGAGCTTTAAGTTACATTTGCATTATTTATCAATATTACTTTACTTGTTGTTTCTGATAGAGGCAAGGCGACAAATTAAATAAATGGTAAACATTTTTCATTGATTTCTTTTTTAAATATCGTAAAGCCTTTTCGCTTTCAAATATCTGGCGTACACTTTTGAAATATATTTTATCGCACAAATTTCATCGAATTCCTAAATTCTCTTAGGTTGTCAGGGGTTCGACCAAATCCTTCATCCTTCAGTGTGACGTTTTTATTTTATTACGAAATACTTCAAGTGCCATAAAGATTTCTTGTCAATCTTGTCAGCCTTGATGTATGGCAAGTCTATCCTAAAGGATTTACTGGGATAATAAAATGATCCCTTGATCTACAAAGTCAACGACCATGTAAACACATTTCAAATTGTTAATATTATTTTCATATCTTTTATTAATACAAAAAATAAATACGAAAACTTAACACCATCGTGTTTTTTCTTCTTTTGATGCCCTTTCCTATCGGAGGTTGACTATCATTTTTAGATATCACGATTCCCCTATGGGACCCAGATGCGATGCCAACTCAGCCACTGACCGGTCGTAATACATATAATATGGAAAATACCAACAATGGTTTTATTCATATATCTGAGAATTTTTTTTTCAATATTTTTTAATATCTGATTGAACTCTCAAAGAGACAGGCTACCAACCGCCACTGATTGTAATCACAGTATTCATCACATTCTACAAAATATAGGTACACATTTTATATGCGTAGTTTGAGAACTACACGTTATAAAATATTTTTTGATTGCCACAGCAATATCAAAATGGGGGTATTTAGATACCAGCTTGCATTCAAATTGCACAGCGTAGCCTACATCCACACGCACAGAGGTGCAAGTTATATTAAATAATTCTCAATCTGCTTACTAAAAGGCTATCTAAGTAATAAAAGTATATTATTATTAATCACCTTTTAATGATTTATAAACCTTAAATAAATTATATGCGTAAATGTTTATATTTACTATGCAACATCATTTAATTTACTCTTTTCCTCTTCCACTTGATGATTTTGGATGCGTTATGCGTTACCGTTGAGAGAATATACGTAATATAAATTCCTGTATCGATCCATTCTTGTTCTTAACAGGAAAGCCCGATTTCAACACCATAACCACTGGAGTGATTTTTGGCATATTGTGCCAGTTTGCAGAAACGTTTTGAGCGATCGCTTGCTATGTGCCAAATCCATAGAATCTTAAAATATGGGATAAACAGTGAAATCTATGCGGATTCATTGGCTTTAAACCACAATTAGCAGTTTCACATGTTTCCAAATTAATATGTTGAGGAATAGAATGGTTCAAATATGGTAAATGTACTAGTATATATATGTATGACTCCTTCTAGTTCAAAATTACTTTGTGGCGTCATTTTGAATATATATAAATGACACAAATCGCTCGAAAGCACACCGAAAAATATTTTAAAGCAAACATTTTTTTTTAAATAAACTCTGAACTTTACTCAATCCACATATATTAAAAGAAGTTAACTTACATGTGCCTAACCAGAATACTCGTGGAAATTCTCGTGCACTTTTTTATACTCTGAAAATGAGGACTTCTGTCTAACAGAACGCGCCAATCAACAGATTGGGAGAACTGCTTAATGATTCTGCATTGACCATCGATGTTTTATCCTCACTTACAGACAGTTCAGCAAATATATTTAAATGTATGTCACGAAATACTGCCGTAAAACTGCCCCCATGACCTTTCATACTTAAATGTACCTCAAATTTGTAATCATCTCCGCAGCATATTGAAGCATAACGGTATTACGGGGAACATGAATCAATAAATTATTATTCTGTCTCCGTGGTTGAGTGGTTACTATCCTTGGCTACGAGCTCGGAGATGGCGGGTTTAAATCCCGGCGAGAACAAGTAAATTTTATTTCATTTATTTGTGTTAAGTTAATATTTAAAATAAATAGTGGGTATATATGAAGCACGTTCCAAAGTGATAGATACTTTCAGTTTTGCCCTGCTGAAAGATCACCACATTGCTTGAAATGGTTTTAGACAAGTTTGGTGACCAGATATGAATAGCCGGGTACTTTCCCGCCGTGCGCTTCCCTCTCCGGAAGGAGATAGGGAAGATGAGGAAGGTGGGGAAGTACCTGTCTATTCAGATCGGGTCACCAAACACGGTCAAAGCCATTTCATGCACCGTTTCAATTCAGAATGGTGGTCTTACACCAGGGCGATATTGAGAGTATCTTCCACTTTGAAACGTGCCGCAAATGTACTATATAGTGTTTTAAATGAGTAATTTGAAATAACACATATTGATCAAATAAAATTTGCTTGCGCACGCCAGAATTTGAACCCGCGACCTACAGCTTGCTCTTCAGCGCCTTACCCCTCGACAACGGAGCACGTCTTGTTTTCTGTCATATTGTCACAAAGAATTCTAAATTTTGTATTATATTTTTCATATTTTGAATACCGTCTAACTTTTGCAACAGTACCTTACTAATTAACCATCGAGCTTCAATAATACCTTTCTTCATAATCATTCTTCTCCATTGTCTACCATTTAGATTGTAGCTTATTTTGCAATGTATCTATTCAGCCATGTTCAACAAAGATGAACATGGCTGAATAGATATACATTGCAAAATAAGCTACAATAATACCTTGCTTCATAATCATTCTTCTCCATTGTCTACCATTTAGATTGTAGCTTATTTTGCAATGTATCTATTCAGCCATGTTCATCTTTGTTCGTAGGAAAGTATCCTAGCACGGTGGTGCATATTATTAAAAAAAACGTGATATTTGAGAACATTCCTCCCCTACACCCCCGCTAATCCTAGTAATAACCGACGAGGCGTCTGCTTCAAGAATTTATGGAAGGTGATAAAAATATTTAAGAATGCACTTAAACCACGCCATATTAGACCATGAATAATACTGCCACGTTACAGGATGCCTCGCTTCCCGTAAGGAAGGCTTTAT
This sequence comes from Hesperophylax magnus, assembly GCA_026573805.1. Taxonomy (NCBI): domain Eukaryota; kingdom Metazoa; phylum Arthropoda; class Insecta; order Trichoptera; family Limnephilidae; genus Hesperophylax; species Hesperophylax magnus. Next base: position 956,147 of record JAIUSX010000026.1, read on the forward strand.
GAACGATGAAATTGCAAAAAAGCCTATGAATGATGTATGGAATATTATTTTATTTGATAGACCGTTGGGTATTCATTTTGTTTTAGTTGGGACGTTAACGATGAAATTGTTACAAGAATAACGTCGTTAAAAGACTACATTTACATATTCAAACTGACGATGATAAATGTAGTTATGCATCATTAAGCTCAAATTCGCAGTAAAATCTTTGATTGCTTTCGTGAACTCTGAAGTATAGATTATGACAGCTGATATGGGAAATTAATGTCTAAAAATCGTTTGGTCTCTTAGATTTTATGACAAACGGCTTTACAGCATTAATTTTTCAAATACACGATTTAAGACACCGATTTCGGAATTTTACCAATTTATAACATATTTCCCTTGAGCATTTAAGTTTAGCTTAAGCTATTAAAAAATATTTTTTTTAAGATTTGGCGAGCCGATAAATTAATTGCATAAAATTTTCTCGATAAAAATTACTTTGCGAAAATTATTAACCCTTCAGTAGTTTTATTCAGTTTGCAATGTTTTCTGTGTATTTTAAATGCGTTATATACATATTATTTTTTTATTTTTCGTAAAAACAAATACTATTTTAGAAACTAGATAAAATTGTATTTCCGATGTATGTTTTCAAAATAAGCATTACTATTTCTAAATAATAAAAAATTATATCAAAATGAAACGCTAACCACATTTTTACTTATTTTTTTACTCCAATCATAGAAAAATTGAAAGAACTCGATATTTCGAACACATATTCATTTTGTTTGGAAAATTTGTAAGAAAACTGTACCTCCATTTTTATGTCATTCATATAGTAAAAAATAATTTAAAGTTAAACCGATTGTTACGATAGCGGCGCGACTATTTGCAGGATTTTAGTATAAATATTTCAGGCAAACTGGAAAGAATTAATATTTCTCTTTCTAAGGTACAAAAATTACGCATTTCCGCATGATTGAAAAAAAGATAAAAATACTTTTATAAAATATGGACGCCCGGTCATACCCTGATACGCTGGAGGGGTTAAAACGTATCTCTTTCTGTTATTTGACATGTTATAGCTATGAAAAAAATTACGGCGTTTGTTTAAATGCAACTCAAGACTTTTGTCGAGAGATTCTTACTATATTTGAAATATTTCGTATTTTATTAAATTTTTTCTCTAACACCTATTAATTATAATGGCTATTTTGTTTTAAATATTAGTGGGCTCCCTCTAACATTCGTATTTACATATCTTCCTTTCAAACCATCTTCTGCTTTTGAATTCATAACTCTTTTTAATATGGGCCTGAGATTTCTTTCGGTATCTTTATGATGTATATTTTTTGAAGGAAGGAAAAATAAAAGCTGCTAAGTTATTCACATTAAGAACGAGTCGTAAAAACGACCCGTGCTCGAAATCATTAAACACTCGCTTAGCTTGTCCCCGGCTAGACACGGATCGATTGTTTGATGCTACAAGTAATTATTTTTAACACTGTCCATTTTATTACCGGTATAAAAAACACAGCATTCACACCTGACTTTTTTAGTGTGAATATCTAGTCCCAACTACTCCCAGTTGTCCGGTGCCAGTGGTACTAGGTGTACTATCCACAATGTGAAACTGAAGGAAGTGAGAAGGAAAAGAAGATGGAAACGAGAAAGTTTGGGAAGTTGGCTTGGCGTTTTTATATCTTGTTTCTTAACAACAGTTTAAGCCAATGCATGGCCTCCGTGGTCGAGGGGTACGACTCTTAACTAGCAATCTGAATGTTGCGGGTTCAAACCCCGGCGTGTGCAAGTGAATTTTATTTGACGAATTAGTTTAAAAATAATATATAGTATGCTTGCGGCACGTTCCAGAGTAGAATGAATTCTTAGTATCGCCCTTGTGTAAGAACACCATTCAGAATGAAACGTTGCTTGAAATGGCTGTAGCCGTGTTTGGTGACTAGATTTGAATAGCCAGATACTCCCTAATCTTCCCATTCCCATCCCCACTACATTCAGCTTCACAACATACCCCAATTATTATGGATGTCATAGTCACTGGCTCCAGACCGCTGGGAACAGTTGGGACTCTAGTGCAATGTTTACATAAAAAAATTTCAAATAACGTTTTGATTGTACATAAATGTTGGTCTTTCACCAAGGCCTATTTCACCTAACCTATCTAAAAAATATTTTCTAAAAGTTTTAATCCATCTTTCGATGATAGACATCATAAAATTGATTACCCGTAACTACATAGGTATCACGTTTGTGAATAAATATTTTAAAAAGTAAGAATACCTTTCTATTTTAATATTTCCGTTTGCTTAACGCTCGAATAACTGTTTATTTTTTCGTCTAATTGAAGATTTCTTTTTCGGGAAAGATTTATGTTGGGATAGAACCGTTCATGTACGATGAAGGATTCCCTTCTCAAGACCGAGCGTCTGTGACTGAACGATAACAAATGTTTAGCTCCGCACACACACTCCTGGGGAATCCTTGAAAACTTCAAGGCTTACGGTTAGAAAGTAACAAACACTGACGAGAAAAACAGCTAGAAACGTGTTAAATTTTTGTAATCTAAGTTGGTTCAATTTTTTCTTACTTTTGTTGAAGTTGATCAAAACTTTTCTTATAACAATTTTTTTACATCTAGACAATATAATGATGACCTAAATGCAATGATAGCCATTGTTGATGGCATTATAAGTTATAAGCAAGTTGGAGTATGGTGTACGTACTATACGACACCATACGAAATGTATTCGACCGGTCGGTGGCTTAGTTGACATCACGTTTGGGTCCCACCCAGGCGTAGTGTGTCCAATTCTTCGGCTGGCTAAGTCCTCCGTAGGAGGAGATTTTCAAATATGTTAAGGTTATTCGTAACCCGGGAATGTTTGTCTTATCATCCGAGGTTCGTGTACCGTATGGAATTACTTAAGGCAATGAATAGTTTTTTTCCTTAAAAACGGACATTATTCAAATACTTATTTTTAATATAATGCAAATTCTATTGATAACCGATTCTATAGAATAGAAAATACAAGCCTGAAAACTTCAGCCGTAGTCGTCACCACGACTAGTTCAAGATGCCACATGGTAGAACAGATGTTCCAGCACAGCATAGCATGACAAGAGGAATGGTGATATTGAATGAAATTTCTTAAACAGTAGACATAATCTTAAATAAATGAATAACCTTAACCTCTTTAAATAACCTTCATTTTTTATATAGTACATATCTTTCCAAATGGAAAGATTGTTAAAATAACTAATCTTGTACTGTAAATGAATGATTAATCTGTTGTACAATAATTAAAAACAAATAAAACATTACAAGAAAAATAAATAAAATAAAATATCTAAGTTTTTTTTACATGTTATCAATTTCATTGGCCTCTCGCATACGAGTCAAAAGGTTTCATGTAAATTGGTGACGTAAGTTTTCTTAAAATCATTTTAAATTGCCCTTCTTGAGGTTTTCATTGGGTAGATCGTAACAAAGCCCAATTTAAATGATTTTTATTGGTTTTTATTATCTGAGGTTAACTTACCTAAGTTTTCAATTGGGAGACATTATTTCTTTCAAATTACAATTCAGACTCTCATAATTAAAATAAGAATGTTTTCTTAATGTAGTAACATTTGATTTATAGAATTACAAAAACCATATTTTTTATAATCTTTTTTTTACTTTTTACAAGAATAAAATATTTTTTTATCATTTTATTTTGTTGAAAAAGTTACCAAGTTTTATCACAGCCTTGTCCTTTTAGTAAGTGTTCAAGGTTAGTTAGTTTTAGTACAGCCATGTCCTTTTATTATGTTGGCAAAGTTAGTAAGTTTTAGCACAGCCCTGTCCTTTTAATAAGTTTTCTGTGGAACACCATTCTAACTGTAATTTTCCATAACCTTTCTAAAGTACATTTTACGGGGTAAGACTAAGTAACTATTTTTATTAGAATTTATTATATAGAAACAAAATGACCCAACTTTGAATAAACTATATTTGTTTTGTTGTTTATTGTTTGAAGACAACCTTGTTATAATTACACAAAATACATTAAATAACTGTTTTTATTTTATTTTAAACGCCTTTGCGCTTAATATACATAAAACTTAGATATATATTTATTTTTAATAAGAAGTACGTAATAGTTGTAATCACAATAATTAACTAATACTGTTAACGATTATTGCATTACAATATGCCGACAGAGAAAATTTCTTTCCCCTCAAGATGTAATCTCTGAAAACAAAAATTATGCATAAAATTGGTGCTAGAAGCAACTACATTAAATTCAGGAATATAGTGCTTATTTATTTGGTTCTCGATAATTAATCACTTTCAACAGGTCAGGGCTGTCTAAGTGTGCGTTAATTATTTTAAACAATCACAACTTTTCCCTGTGACACTTTTGGGTTCCAGAAGTAATTGATTAAATCATTATAATTTACATTATTAATTGGAATATGTTATTTATAATTTATATTCCTTAAAAAATTATGGTGTGTTCTTTCAATGTTGATATTTATTTATTATCAAGTATTTATTTATTTATCCACACCATGAAGAACTTAACATGATTTGATTTGTGTTGTATATAAGTGACCAGAAAGAGGAATTAATAATAACAATATTTGGCTAATTTATATAGCGCTGTTTTCGTGAAAAATCACCTCAAGGGCGCTGACTAGCTGACTAGAATGCTTCTCACTGGTGTTATTTGTTTGTTTGTTTATTTGTACACGCCCAATTAGTGCTTTTACATACGATGCAATTAAAAATACATTTGATATAATCAGAGTAAAAGAGATATAACAATTAAAATATGTACCAAGAATAAAAATATTAACTTAAAAGCAACAAACTTAGTAAACTATATGATGCACATTCCTATAAACGTTGATACCTAGATTCCTACCCACCCCTCATTCCTTTTTCCTTCCCAGAACTTAATTTCCTCCATTTCCTTAAAAAGACGCTCCACACAGCATTAGACATGGGCAGATTCATTCACAATAATAAAAAATTCGGTCTTATTCACCTGGTCAAGTGAACTAATTCATTTAGTTCCTTGATTCGACAGTTGTTTTGTGTCTTGCTGTGACATTAATGACTTGCGTTCTCTAGACGGTGCGGACGGACCTGTAACTAGTAAGGAAAGGGACTCGATATCTTCAACTAATAAGGAATTGGGAACTTTGTTTCGAGTCTCTCTGTGTCACTGTGTCTCTGTTCTGTTTCACTTATTCCCTGAGACTGGGATTGAGCGCTTGTCCGAACAGACTCGGTACATGGGACATAGGATTTGTGTCTACGACGCGTGACGTCACAACTGAATACAGAATAAATTCATTAATTCCTTGACTGGGGACTCGATGTCTTTTGGATTACTGCGCGGGACGCGGGATACCTACTAGATACTTGATTTAGTGCGACAGGTCACAGTACATATAAACTCCGCGGCGCGCAGCCACAGTACCGTAATAATATTTAATTAGATTTTTATGAAACACTATAATATTTAAATCATTTAAAGTGCACGTCATTATTAATTATTACCTTATTTTCATGAAACAATTTAACTGTAAAATGTATAGAAAAAAAGCTAACGATAAGGAATGAAGATTCAATTCCTTTTAAAAATGAGAATCAGATCGAGTGTGTTACAAGATTGAATTAATTCAATCAATTTGGCCCACCTCTACACAGCATTCCTAAAGATTACGTAGGCCCTGAGGGAATATGTTTGGGGCCTCCTGTGTGGGTTTAATTAAGGTTTATGTTAGGAACCTACTTATTAAAACGATTGCATAAACTCGCAAAAAAACGTTGTTAACTTCCCTCGAAAAAAAATGTATGCACCCTGTTTTAAAAAATCAGACCTTGCAAGAAATTCTTAATTATTATTCTGAGAATTTCCCAAAAGAAAATAAAGATTTACGTAGCCGTAGAAATTTTTAAAAGATTTTCATATTTACACTATTTTACTCAATTCTAAAACGCATTTTTTTCTTTATGTTTCCAGGTAAGAACCGAGAAGATATCTTGCGCCAGGAGGTAGTAATTATTTACTCGAATAACTTTTGAACTTACGGAATGAGGCTAGCTTCCTCAGGGCTGAATAATGGATCCAAGAAATCTGGAGCTTATTGCAATCATTGGGTAAGAGCTTTTGAGAGGGCTTTCACATTTAGACGTCTTACGATCATTTTATACGTTAAAAAGCGCTCTTCGTGAATTTGAATTGAAATTTTCAAATCAGATGAGCGTTTGAATGTGCTTTTTTCTTTTATTTATAGCTTCTTATGCAAAAATCTATCAAACATGCCACCATTTGGTCTATTTGATCTCTAAGGGGCGCTACGTAAAAATAAGGCAATAAATGTCTTTAAAAACGACGAGTTTCAACTTTTACCTTTCATCAGTATACAGAATATATAAATTGAGTTTGGTAAAGTAAAGTAAAATAAGTAACTACCGTTTTGTACTTGTATTGTAATTCTGTGTAGAAATACTTATTTTTTACTAATATTAATGAATGTATATGCAAATAAAAACATGCACATACACAATTATATAGTATAATGATTTGAACATTTCATTAAGTTATGTCACCTTAACTAACCTAGGTATACCATCGCACTGTCATTGCCCGTATTTTTTTTTGTTAAAATTATCTTGGAACATTTTCTGTGTCAACTAGGATGTATTTATTTTTTTTAATTTCTTTCTCTCCATGGTGTGTTTATTTTGTTTCTTTCTCTTTCAGCTTGAAGAGATGGCTTGCTTTTTTTATATTCTATAAATAAATTTATCTATGTATTTAACAAAAATGTATTAATAAAACATTTAAAAATATCAGCGTAAATTATGTCTAATTTACGAAAAAACAAAAGTTTTCCCTCTGTTTTATTTGTTAATGTATACATGTTGTAATTGCTTGGAGGCAGCGGATCTAAGGAATTCCCAATCCTCATTTTTCTGGAATATTATGTGGCTGAATGAGTTGAGGCGCAGACAGGAGTTAGTGAAGTTGAAGACGAATGTTTCAAAGTATTGTAGGTAAAGTAAGATTTGATCACTGAGCTTAATTAACACTCCCGTTCTAAAAGGGGGTAACACACCTACTCCAAACGAGAGATATCTAACATTGTTTCACATCACTCTCTATAATTCAGGACATCCTAGAAAAAGTACTCGGTAATCTGTCTGTATTAAAAAAAACAAGACAAGCAACAATCTTAACGATACTATTTTTTTAAGATATTATATAATATCTAGCCAAATCTGACGTTATTACTCTCCCCTCCCCACTATTTTTTTAAAAATATTTCCTCGCAACGAATAATTCTACTGGAAAGGGCTTCTATAATATGTTTTATTTGAGTTTTGCTAGATTTTGATCTCTTTTACCATTTTGCATTACTGAATGATGAACTTCTGGGAGAAGGTGGGTGGTGTCCGGTTTAAACGTTGGTTAGTAACTTTTTTTTTTAAATTTTCTTTATTCATAAAAGATATATTTGGATACAGGTTTTTTACATGCTTTTCAACTATCACACTAGACACATGTCCGTATTATGGTAGTCGAAATTTATGTATAATTATATAAATGTAATACATGATTCATTCAGTTGTAAAATAGGTATAGGTTAAATAGGTTTAACTGAAAATAAGAAAGCGATGAAAATAAAGATAAATTAAATAATTATTTTAAAAAGAAATTTTAAACATGAATTGAAATGAAAAAAAAAGAATAATAAAGCAAAATGAACTTATTTAATGATGTCAGATATTCTTTAAAATAGTTCTTTCCCTTCATAAATAACCAATACTGAATATATAATATTATGTACATGATTACCATACAGGAAAGGAATTGGAGTAGGTGAATCTTGTAAACATAAAGATAAAAATAAAAATATGGTAGGATACAAATAAAAATAATAGATAATAGATACCTAATATATGAGTGTTAATGGAAAGGGCTAAAGAAAGTTCTTAGCATGGTTTACCAGCATTAAATACTCTACTCTAATTGGGAAAACTTTAGTACATTTTATTTAATATCAACAATAATTATATAAATAAAGCTATGAACGTAAAATACTTGGGAAATATCATTAATAAAGACTCACGAACGATGGCGATATTGAACGACAAAGGATTAGTATCAGCACAGTGTTTAATGTGATTGCCCGCAGATTTAACAAATGCAGTAATAATTTACTAAAAAAATTATTGGTGTCACTACAGAACTTGCTCGATGGAAAGACTCCGAATCCAATATAATGACGCCCATAGAACCATATTTGGATACAGAAGATAGCACGGAACTAGGACTGAATGGATTTGCTGGCCTGATGAGACACCGGGTCACTGGAGCCAGAGTACAGTTATTGGCCTCCGCCAACACGGTGGTGGTTAATTTTTACTTTTACTGGTATCTCTTAAATTCATTTTATTCACATAATTACTGTTTATCTTTAGATTTACTTATTGGTATTTTTTCTACAAATCTATTCTATCAATTTGCAAAACTATATGGGACGCGTGGGATTGCGCTAACTCCTCACATCCTGGAATAAAATTATTATTTTCATCATTCATATCAATAAAACCTGTTAAGTCTACCTGATATTCTGGTATCAGATAAATACCTACGATATTTTTACTTCATTGACAAATTAACATCAATATCCATTTTCACTTAAACCGTAACCGTGATCTGAAATTACTCCGCATTGTTATCGTCTTACTGTTAACGATAACAACAAACCGATTAGGTGAGGCGTCAGCAATAACAATGAATTCGCCCATTTTCGAGTTATTAATACAATAACTATTAATTAAATATATTCGCCGTAAGGCCTCTTCGTATCCTCGTTATAGCATCGCTTTGCTAACCGTTGAATTACGGGGGCAGATTAATAATAGACGGTATTGTTTTAAAGCGGTGGGTGGCCTGACTTAACTTCATGTTATATGTGCCTTATACATTAATAAGGGTGGGCATTAATGTTAAAACAAAATCTTTTCTCTTCCATTGATTTTTACGAGTTATTTATTTTCCAAATGTGTGTATTGGGGTTATAACGTTGATATATGTTTTTTATAACAATATCTTGGGAGTGGTAACATTCTTACTAATTTTTCTAAATAATATAATAATCCAGAAGTTACTACCAGGCTTTGCTCGAGTTCACGCACTATTTTCTTGAAATCTATATTTGGTCGATCATTAAAAATTATGAAACAAACAGCATCGCAACATTTTATTTATTAACAGTTAACATTATATTTCAATGCTTCATATACATATAAATTATTTTCCAAGCGATCAAATTTTCAAACCAAAACACGTTTTTACTTTACCTACTTCTAATTGCATCGCTTTTAACCACAGTGATATACTCGTATTTTATTGAAGATATTTTCAAACTCAAGCATGTGGTTTTTACTTTATCTACTTCACATTGCATCGCTTTTAACCACAATGATATACTCATATTATATTGAAGATATTTGAGCGAATTTCCAAATTCCAAGACAATGTTCGATTTAAAAAGCCTCGATCGGATTTGCGGATTCGGTCGAAGCGAAGGCGAGGATCCTTGCCGATCCGGACGACCACATCATTATAAGTGGAAACCCTCAATCCTCTTCCGGTAGAATTGTCAGGACGATCCAACTTGTGCCGGCTTGCTTGCTACAATGAACATTTAAATAATCGATTGATGTTTCTAATTTATCCGTTTTTTTAATGTCTCGAATTACGAAAGAGATGAAATTCGAAGGTTAAAAAATCAAAAATAAATAAAAGGAACGAGAATAAGCAAGTTGAAGGAATGGATTGATTAAGAATAAAATATGAAAAGAATATGAAACAATGATGATCCATGTTTATCCTACTTTCCTGATTTGGCTGTAGATTCTCCCGACAACAACATCGATTTTTGTTGACAGGTTGACGTTGTCAGAAACATTGTGTATAATGTTGTTACAGGCACATCAAATTAGAATCATTTTCGTTTTTGTTTCCATATTCTTCCCAGAAACGATTTGTGTAATGGCATCCCCGTTATTATCGGAGAATTTCGTGAGGCTACGATTATGAAAGCAAAAGAGGGCGGACAGTGAAGAAATAACTTGTCATGCAAATTTGGTCACAATACATACAAAAAAATATAAAATATCTAAAGCCATTTAAAATAACGAGTGTGTTTTTATACCTTACTCCGCAATACTCATTCATATCATTCACTACTGTATACCACAATGTCACTGTTAAAAAACTACATAACATCAACTTTAATTCGGCTCCGTCTCTTATTCCGGTGCAGAAATATTGCGTTAAGTAGTCCTCGGGTGTCTCCAATTTCTTCTACCATTCAAACCACTCTCTAAAAACTCTTGGCACTAATAAGAACAACTTTGAAAATTTTCTTGGTCTTTTGTCTTTCACGAGGAAACGCTATATTTAATTTATTTTTTGTCATGGCAAAAAAATACTCCTGGATTCAGTCCTTTGAGCCAATGATTCTGCCATGGAAGACGTGATTTCAGTAGATGAGTTATAATTTCGAATAAAGTTGCCCGATAATTGACGGATCTAAACATTTCTCAATAGGTATTTCGAGAATGTCCAATGTCCATGCTTAGTTCTGCTTATTCTCTACCTACATATATATATATAACAATTACTGTTCTGTACATCCTGTAGGTGGTTTGCTTTTATTACGGCCGTTCTGCAACTGTAATGGACTTTACTTTTGGAGAGCAATTATTACTAAGGCGGAGCAATACGATTTTGGTTTTGGACAAGAGTCAAATTGGACTCGTTAGATTGGTATTGATGACTTGAAATTTTACTGTATTGGCAACGGGTGACGTTGTTTCGAATGTGCTTATATTTTTTTTAAATACCTTGTCACAGAATCATGTAATTTGCTGTAGAACAGAATGTTTCAGGGAATATTATAAGCTAATTGTATTTTCGTTGTATTTTCAAATGCTTTGGTGAATGTATTGAAAGTTCTTACTCAATTCTGCCTGTTCCCTATAACTGTGATACTGTTAATGCAAAATAAAGATTTTTCGGAGACATTTGGCTTTATTACTAGTCCAAACGGCTTTTTCTTGACTATTTTAATGTAATTGAATGCATTTAATTCTTTACAAAGAATACCGAATCGTGATTATTGATTTATTATTGCTGATTTTGAAGCAACTTCCAAATAAAACAATGCCAAGTTAAAGCACCCTAGAGGTGATTTTACACAAAATACAAATAATTTTAATTTACACCTGAAGAAACCTTGCCAATGAATTCATCACGTAATGCCGTTCTAGTATTTAAAAAAACACTAATTTATTTTTTTAAATTGAAAAAATGAAAGAACACCCAATGTACGAATTACCCTTTACAGAATTCTGATGGTTTTTTTTTCATTGATCATTCACAAAATATTTAAAAAAAAGATTTATAAATAGTTACCGAGACAATGAGGTTTCTGCTTCCGGCTTTTCGCTCTGTTAATAAGCTCATCACATCCGCAGGTCCGCGAGCGAGCGGAGCGCCCGAGAGCCTAAAAGCCCTGAAGAGTTTGTCGAGTGCGAGCTTTCGTGCTTTGTCTTGGTATTGTTTTCGACACTTGTGGTGCTTTCTTTTGTCTGGAAACTGTATAATAGTTTGCCCACACGGAGAATATTGCTTGGAAGAATTTGGTGCTATTATTATTTATTAGTGTTATCTATGCAATTTAAGATAATGCCCATAGTTTTTAGACAAATGGTCTCATTGTTTTATGTTTTATTTCCACTATCATACTCTTGATTCAGCCCTCAGAAACGGGTAATCTGTTAAATAGATCTATCGAACATCTTAATTTTTTGATGGCAATCTTTGGAACCTAGTTATCAGGTGAGAGTGTTGTGTTTGCTAAACCCGTATACATATTTCGATTCCCGTAAGTTGGCACATAGCCATGAAAAACGCGATACGCTTGCCTAAAATTCGTACACAGTTACATTTGACTTCATGAGTTCAGAAGCATGATTGCATATATCCAAGACTCAGATACACTCTCACATTTCTTCATAGGGTACCACCCAACACTGTACCCGCAAATAAGACGCGGGAATTTGCCTCAGGGTCAATCTTTGGGTAAGCGGATGTTAATAGCTGAATTAACAAATAATCGGATTTCCACCCTGGTATCATAGGTTCAATTCCTCTTCTCGCGATCCTAAGAAGCAACATTTTCCGTTCATAATGATGGTAGTAGAAGTTTTTCAAATATTGTCAGGTTTTCATAACCCGGAAATGTTTGTTTTATTTATTTTTTTATGTAATTACTTCTTTGTGGTAGGTAAATACTATTGCCCACAATTATTTGCAGCGCTCAGTCGTATATTTAAATTTAAACGATATCTAATTTTCTTCTTCGTGCGACATTCGTGAACGCGGTTCCTACTAATGACCCCAGCAGTATTCTGACCTTCTAGCCTCAAAGCTTCCACTGTGCATTTGTATAAGGTTTATTTTCAGCTAAATGCTAATGTTCAAATAGTGCCTTGTTGATACAGCCTGCAGATATTTAAGGTTTCTCCGGTTCAAAGCAAGGAAAAATTTCCACAGTGTAATAATTGTTTTATTATTTCATGAAGGCAATCGTAATTTATTCTATTCACTTCTGTTTCTATGGAAATTGTCAACAAGCCCGTTTTAATGAACTCGTTATAATTTACCCTTTAATTTTGAGGTCTACTTGTTATCAAATTTCGCCCTATTCAAGAGCGATTTTGACCAAACCGCCAATTATAATTAGAGCCCTATTCAATGTGAATATTGTATAGAAAGCATAATCAACAAATACTTCATTTCCAGTGTATTCTAGCGTCTTTGATATGGAAAGTGTCCCTAAAATCTCGTGATGCTAGATGAATATAATAATTCTTATTCTTCTAGTATCTTCCAGTCGTATTCTTGAAGTAGTAAAAATGCTTAAGTTTGGGTTCGGATAAGAGGGGTTATATTCTTACTGTAGTTCGTAAATCTATTGGAGAGTCGAAATAATGTTTTACATATATTATTATGAGAAGAAAGATCTTCCCACCCTTACGGACATATTTGGATGATTAATGAGAGTGTACTTGCGCGGTATGGCAAAATGAGATTCTTAAGTGGAATAGTGGGAGTCACACTTAGGAACTAAATTAGAAATTCCACTATTCGTAAATTTCTCGGTAACGATTCTATGGTGCTTTATATACACAAACTTGCTTTGCTTCCCAATTACGCCTGAGTTTAAGATCCTTTCTTTAGAAATACATTTTTACTTTGGAAATATTTTAAATTACGAAACAATTAATATGGCGTCTCGTTTTGTTTTTCAATCGCTCATATCAAGGCTGATATAAGCTATTGAAAAACAAGTGCGTAAGATTATGAAAGGGACGCTTAGATAGTGTTGGCATGTAGAGCAAACGAGCGAAGAAAGGAGTGTAAGGAGAATATATACTATGAGAATGCGAATGGTATCAGAAGTCGGGGACGCCCGAGGAAGACATGGCACGATCAAGTGAATCAGATATTCGAGTCGGGCCATGTCAAGAGTCAGAAATAATGTGAAAACGGCAAGAAGTCGCGGTCTCAAATCCAGGCGTGCGCAAGTATATTTTATTTGATTAATGTTATTTCACAAACTACTCACTTAAAATTATATATACATAATATTGCAGCACGTTCGAGAGTGGAATATACTCTCAGTATCGCCCTGGTTTAAGACCACCACTATTTTGTGTTTGGTGATGAGATCTGAATAGCCAGGTGATTCCACTACTCTCCGTCTTCCTCTTCCTATCTACTTCCCCTCCCCAGTACCTTCAGCCTCACAACATACCACAATTGGGGATACCATAGTTTCACTGTTTCCATACGGTTGGGAGCAGTTAGAACACTCATGCGGTTAAAAAAATTTAAAAATGCTTTTTGTTTGAGAAGTAAATTTTGACATCTTCAACAACTTGACTTTTTAGGTTGTTGCATTGGGTAGGTAGGACCTTCAGGCTTCCTATCCATCAAGTCTTTGCGAATACATACCTACCTAGTCTCCATCTTCTATCCTCGTCGAACGTAACAGCGGTGCTGCCAAGGTCTGGTATCTATGTGAGATATTGTGTCAGCACTTTATTAGCAGCAGACACATACCTTGACGGATGACGAATCTTGTGCCAGCACTGTTGGTGGACGCGGTGGACTCTTTTGCTGCAGCAACTGGTCCAGTTTCTTCACCACCTAGGATTTTTGCTGTAGAGTCTCCATCTTCTATCTTCGTTTCACCTGTTCCTGTACTTCATTTTACTTAACTTAACTTCACTTTCTTTTTGTAATATTTATTTTTTTGTAATACCTGCATCAACTGTAAAGCGCCCCTAAAGTGATGTCTCACAAAAGCGGCGCTATACAAATTGTTAAAGAAATAAAATAAATAACTACTCCCATATACACTGCGTGAACAGATATAATAATATAGACATGTGTTCGGTTTTGTGTTATTAGTTGAATCCATGAAGTTGACGATCAGCAATTAAAAATAATTGAGAAATTAACGATTATATTATTTTTTAACTAACTATGAACAGCTCCATCAAAAATCCAAACGTGTTTTATTTCCATCCATCATTCTTAAATCTGGTCTCATAAATATGTCAAATCACACGGTTCATATAAATTAATGGGTTATATATCACAAAGGTTTATGGCCTTTTACAAACATCGATGCTTTCTCCTAATATTAAACCGTCCAACGTACTGGTAGTAAGGCACGGTAATCCAGAGAGTGGCATAATTTCCTCGCACCAAAAAACCCTAACACTTTTCACATAAAAACGTCTTAGTAAAATCTCTGCCCACATGTAATAACTATAAATCTTATAGAAATAATGGCCCGACAATCTGTAAGTCGTGAAGAAAATACAAAGTGAAGCAGTCAGTTTATTTTGGTAATACTTTGACCCAGTCCATTTTTAGCCCTAGGAAAAATTATTACTTTCGATCGTAACTGATATTACCATTATTTTAATCAGACCTGTTATTTAGCAATTTTCTTTTGAGAAACGTAATGTTCTTCTTGTTATTGTGTGAAATATATTTAAATTATTTTATTTATGCATTTTTATTTATATATTTATAAAATAAGTGGTTTTTTAATTGACATTTACAAGGCATTGATCCATTGAATCACATCATAGTGTTCAATGTTTTAAATATATTTACACGCGACAAAACAACTTTATTAAAAATTCAAATCGTGCCAGCCAACGACATGGCGCTTGTGAATATGCTGCCTCACTGCAAAACCAGGTTGGCCCAAAGGCATATTAGTTTTATTGCTACAAAAATGTATCATTTTTGTGTACTACCTTTAAAAGGGCCACGTGTGTAAACCTTCAATCTTTTTTTATCTAAAAAACACTGAACTAGATATTTTTTCTTGTAAGTTTTAGCAAAGCTATCTGTATATAAAGCTAAGCTATATTTATATCCATAGACAGATTATCATTTTATTATTTCACATACATACAAAACAGCGGATATGTTTTATTATTTGTAATGCTTTTTATGCTGATTCACTTTTTAAGATGTCTTCTTTAAAAACTAGTATTTACCTTTTTTATTGTGTTATTTTAAAACTCTAACATTTTTCATGCTTTAGTTTCTTGTATGCATCTGTACAGTAACTCTTTTAAAATAACTTTAATTTACATTTAATATTGTATGTCCACTTAACCATGGAATATTAATATACATTTTAAAAAGATAAAAATACATATAATACCCACACTCAAGCTTCGCCTTCCTGAGTTTTTTTTTAATTACGTACATTTATTACAATATTTTTTACACAGTTTTCAATATTTTATGTAACTATCCACGTATGTATCAAAAAAAATTTTAATAATAAAAAAATAAATCACCATAGGCATGTTTCATAGTGACCAATATATTATAGTTATTTTGAATAACGGTTAAGAGGAAGCTACAAGCCAAACATGTTTTTATTCTTGGTATACCTTATATCGTAGGTAATAGGCATTAAAATCGCTTGACAAACGTTCGATTTCTAGCAAAAAACTGGTTTTCATTTATTTCGTAAATAATTTTCTAAGAAAGCAAAAAAAATAATCAAGTGAAACTGTCACAGATAATCTTAGCTATAATACTGTATTTTTTAAATTATTATTATTTTTTATTGAGTAATTTATATATTTATTTGTATTCTACTCAAGCGAAGCAATAGGAAAACCTTCAATGTATTTAAAGCATATTTTTTTGTATGCATAATGCACACAAATTCGTTATAAAGATTAATCAAAATAGTGATTTTGCATTAAGCTTCGCCTTAAACAATATAAAATAAGATTATGGGCATTACTTATAAACGTGTTTCTATACAACTGTTAATAAACCCTTAAGGTAGAGTAAATGGATGTTTCTCAGACGCATAAAATATGTAACACGCCCATTAGTAACAGGTAAAAATGTGAACATTAAAAAAAGATGTAGATTTGAATTAACATTTCAATTTTTCATAGAAACGCCTTTGTCAAAAACTAAAGCGTATAATATTATCTACCAAATAAAATTTTAATTAAATAATGGGTAGGTACCAGCTCTCCATTGTGGACTGCTAGCTTCATTCTTTTAAAAAAAATTGTTAGCGCCAACTGCGTTCAATCCTCCATTAATGGAGTTAAAAAACTACTAATTCTGTTATAATTCAAAACAAAAATCTTAAAATCTGTTATTGTTAAATCTTGCATTTTTGTTAGTATATACAATATTATATTATTACTTACATGACTTACAAGGCTATTTTTATTTTCACTTATGTAAACCTTACATGTAAAAATTGTATTAAAAAATAAATCTGACTATAAGAGATTCAAAAAAAAAAATGTATTTGTTCCCCTTTCTTGGATTACAATTCTCAAAAAATGAGATCTATAAAGAGAATAAGTGAATTTAATAATGAGATAAGAACAAGATAAATAATCATGCTGGAAAGAAATAAATCCAATTAAATAGTTAGCTGTGCTGACGACACTGTTTTACTCTTCAAATCTAAGGATTGAAATAATGTATATAATAGCGAATTTGGGAAACATGGCTAGACTCAAACATACTTACACTTAACATATCAAAGACAAAATTCACAACATACAGTATGAATATCACGGGACAGCCAAAAAACAACACAAACACCATAAAAAATACACGAATGTTTAAGCACCAACATCTGCGATTGCCCTGCTCTAGAAAAAACAGAACAAATAAAGCATCTAGGAATCGTAATTGACCATAACCTTAGATGGATACCTCACATCTAACAAATCACAAATAAACTTCTCAAAACAATACACATTTTCCTAAACATAAGAAACATATATAAAATAAAACAATTGAAAACAATATATTTTGCACTTTGCCAATCAATAATAGAATATGGAATTATTGCTTGGGGAGGAGCAAAAAACTCGGCTATCAATTACATAGAAACCGCTAAGAAAACGATCTTAAAGGTAATACTAAAAAAACATAGACTGACTGATACAGACCAAATATTCAACAGCTGTGACGTACTAGATATACGCCAATTATACGTCAAAACACTACTAAACTACATTTTACAAAAAAAAAAAAATTCAACATACACAAAATAACACTAACAGACCAGTTAGACAAGCGTACAAAGAAAACATAAAAATTCAGACAGTAAATTCAAGCTTTGGACAAAGACACTACCAATACCATGCTATAAAAGCATTCAACAGTGTAAAACTTGAAATTAAAATTGAGGAAAATAAAAATAAATTCACACACAAATTACAAAATGGATTAAAGAACAAAATAGACAATATTACCAAAATGTCATAGCATAAAATAAAAATAAAACCTACACGTAACACACAAAACCAAATAAACACACAACACTCACAAACACACAAGATTATATTTTAAATGTATTATTTTCTCTTTAAATGTATTATGTACATTATAGGTAAGTTTTTAGATTCTCACGGCCAAAAGCATTTTTGTTGTTTGTTTTTGGGGTGTTATGCCGTGTTGCGCTAACTCCTTCTTTAGCCGACGTTTCGGACAGCGTTGCAGTGTCCATCATCAGGGCAGATCCGGTAGATCCGAAGATGTGTGAATTTTGGTTGTCGAGTTTGTGCTTATTTATTTGTGGCCTGGGCCCATCCAAGTGCGAAATGCCAACGGAAGTGGCGACATCTTGTGGCGAATTCTGAAAGCTCAGTATTTATGTTAGCCTGGGTCCCGTCCAAGTGCGAAATGCCAACGGAAGTGGCGCCATCTTGTGGCGAATTCTAGAATTAGAAAACCGATTGACAGCGATTAGAGTAGATGTACCCAGTATCAAGGTATAAATGCAATGGTTTTATATTGTGTTATTATATGGTATTGGAGTATACTTAGACATGTTATTTGCGTTTAGCTTTGGTGTAGCCGTCAATTACCGGATACCAAGAGCTGTTGAGCTTAGCTCCGTCGTCTCTATTGATATTAAATGGATTTTTGTAGATTTCAATTGCCTCCATAATCAGGCGTGATCTATAAGTTTTGGGTCTTCCCAGGACCTCGGGAGCAAATCCAAAGTAATGGCCGGTTTCAATTAAGTGTTCGGCGATTGCCGATTTATCAGGGTGGCCAAGTTTACAAGCACGAAAATGTTCTGCTATCCTTTTGGAAATCGTCCGCTCTGTCTGGCCTATATAAACCTTGTCACAACCAGAGCAGCTGAGTTTGTACACTCCATCTGCTTCCAGAGGAAACTTAGTCTTTGCAGACCTCAGTAGGTCTTGGATTTTGGTGGTGGTTCCGAAGACAGTTTTGATGTTTTCTTTTCTCAACAGCCTATCTGCCTATCAGCCTTCACCATAAAGAAGTTGGCTATTACTGGCGATAACGGACTGCCCATTGCAACTCCCTCCACTTGCTCAAAAAGTTCACCCTGAAACGCAAAGTATCCCGTTTTGAGGCAGTGTTCAAAAAGTTTGCAGATGTCTTCCTCATATATCTCACTGAGCATTGTCATTGAGTCTTCTAGAGGCACATTTGTGAAAAGAGACACGACGTCAAAGCTGACCAAAATATCTCCTTCCTCTGTCTTAACCTGCTTAAGTTTACTGATCAGATCTGTTGAATCCTTAATCCACGAATCGGTTTTTCCGGTTTGCATCTGCAGTAATCTCGAGAGGTGTTGGGACAGTTTGTATGTAGGTGCACCAATAGCGCTGACAATCGGTCTCATTGGGATTCCCTTTTTGTGTATTTTTGGGAGACCTACTGAGGTCTGCAAAGACTAAGTTTCCTCTGGAAGCAGATGGAGTGTACAAACTCAGCTGCTCTGGTTGTGACAAGGTTTATATAGGCCAGACAGAGCGGACGATTTCCAAAAGGATAGCAGAACATTTTCGTGCTTGTAAACTTGGCCACCCTGATAAATCGGCAATCGCCGAACACTTAATTGAAACCGGCCATTACTTTGGATTTGCTCCCGAGGTCCTGGGAAGACCCAAAACTTATAGATCACGCCTGATTATGGAGGCAATTGAAATCTACAAAAATCCATTTAATATCAATAGAGACGACGGAGCTAAGCTCAACAGCTCTTGGTATCCGGTAATTGACGGCTACACCAAAGCTAAACGCAAATAACATGTCTAAGTATACTCCAATACCATATAATTACACAATATAAAACCATTGCATTTATACCTTGATACTGGGTACATCTACTCTAATCGCTGTCAATCGGTTTTCTAATTCTAGAATTCGCCACAAGATGGCGCCACTTCCGTTGGCATTTCGCACTTGGACGGGACCCAGGCTAACATAAATACTGAGCTTTCAGAATTCGCCACAAGATGTCGCCACTTCCGTTGGCATTTCGCACTTGGATGGGCCCAGGCCACAAATAAATAAGCACAAACTCGACAACCAAAATTCACACATCTTCGGATCTACCGGATCTGCCCTGATGATGGACACTGCAACGCTGTCCGAAACGTCGGCTAAAGAAGGAGTTAGCGCAACACGGCATAACACCCCAAAAACAAACAACAAAAATATGTACATTATATTTTCATATTATAAAATTAAGGCCTCAGCACGGGCAAGCCGTGAGGCCAACATTACTGGAAAACTTTAAAATGTAAAAAAAAATATTGTACCAAATAAAAATTATGTTAAATCAAAATAAACAAATGTAAGGAAATAATGAACTATCCAAAAATGAGATCAAAACTTAGAAATTTGTTCAAATTCTGTGAAACAACCTGTCCTTATCTCTTCCTATTATTCCTATTATTCTATTTTCCTGTATTCATTCATTTAAAAAAAAATCACACTTTCATATAAGTAAATTAAATAAATTAGGTAAAAAATGTTAAATATGTTTTTTTTTCCATTATTTCTGGCTTTCACCCTTCAAGGGTGTTCTTGGCCATCATTTAAAATTATTGAGAAATGAAAGGTGAATTTAAATATTAATTTTATTTAAATAGGCAAATTTCAAAATTATAATGAAAATTGGAGTCGAGTTCAGACTTAGAAGAGATGAGATGTTGAATGGAGGGGAGGCAATTTTAGATAAGGCTTGATAGAAGAGAGGATATTTGTTTAGAGAGGGACAACCAAAAAATATGTGATCTAAAGTTCAAAACTACAAAATAAGGCTTATTCATGTGTGATATTAAATGAAGCATATTTGCACCACTTTTCAGGGTGAAAGGTCAGTACCACCCTGGTGAAACACTACAATTACTATAGAAGTTGCTATAAAAGGCTTTAGCCAGACATTTTTCATATATCCCGTACATTTGGGACTCTTGCATGGTATCACACAATTACATTTGGCTCAGTGGTATCGAAAACCGTTTTATATTTTGCTTCCATTGGCATTAGCAGATATTCACAAATCTGAAACAGATTATTAATACTTTGCATTTATTTACAATTGTGATCTTTATGCAGACGAATGGAACTTATCCAAGGTTTATGAAGTTCATTCAAGTGGAAAGTCTTTTGGCAACAAATAGATTATTCCCAGAATCCAGACATTATGCAAATGCCTAATTTTAATATAGTGCAAAACTCTATTGATAGCCTTATCCTCTTGGAATGCTACGTCTTACACGTGTGAGATAAATTCAGCCGTAGTCGACATCACGACTTATTCAAAAAGCCACACGGTAGAACAGATATTCTAGCACAGCATAGCATGACAAGAGGATTGATGATATTGAATAAATTTTCTTAAACAGTAGATGTCTCTAACTACTTTTTAAATAACCTTTAAACTTTTGTATAGCTACCCTTCTTCCCAAATGATAAGAATATTAAAATAACAAATCTTGTACTGTGGATAAATTATTAATCTTGTACAACTATTTGAAAAAAATAAATTGGTAGACGCACCGTATGAAATCGGTTAGAGTATCGGTATAACACTGCGACATACTTATGACTAACAATCTTCGCCTAGCATTATCACATTTAGTTCCGGATTTGTGTTTAGAATTGTGTCCAGAAAGACCGCGATACGTCGCAGAAATTATTTTACATATTTTTTATATACTCGACATTTAAATATTTTGCCCCCCGTCTATTTAGTATTTACCATCCCCATGTACCAGACAAAGGTATTTGAACTGACGGAATATACATTTTACGAGTGCAAATACCTCTGGCATCTTTGAACCCTCACAGCGCGCGATATGTCATGTCAACAGTCTTCTGACGTGGGTCAAACGGGGCTGACCTCTGCCGCAAAACTGCTCTGAAGTCGGCCGCAAGTCCCCGGGACGAATAGCCCACTGCCCACTTGAGCACTTGCGGGTGAAATGCCTAGGAATATACACTCAAATTTCACGAATACTTTCTTTGTCATTGAAAAAGAACGCTTTTTTATAATAAATATTCTAGTATTTTGTTGACATATAGCTTTTACTCATTGTTTCTACGTGGTTAGAATACCCCAGTGTCAATATTTTTTTTAATAAATCAAACTTCAAACCATTGCACTGCATCGAATTGGAGAAATTCTAAGCTGGGGTAAAAATAAAGTCATTAAGTGTAAAATATTTCTTCGTCAATAATTACAAATTCACTTTGTGGCGTCATTTCAATTTACATAAAATAAATTACTTTATCTACACCACTATTTAATCAAAAAGGATCGTCATGTTTCAAAACCAATGATTTCTTCGTAAGGAATACGTTTTTAATAACTATAATTAATAAATAGTTATGGTTCAATTATTGTTACAATATACTGTGAAATTACCCATCGGGTAACTCGTCAAATACATATTTTTCTTTCTTTTTGAAATATTTTGTGTTTGTATGTAGTATTACTTTATTTTTGTGATTACTCTATGTTCGATTCTCTCAAATATAAATTGTTAACCTTGATATAGGCTACTAAGCCCATATCAAGGTTAAAGGTTAAACCTATATTAGGACTACCTAGTGAGGTTGATTTTTATGAAAAAAAAACATGATTTATGTATAGTGAGATGCACTAAATAAATAAATTCGTTTATCCTGACGAAGAAACATATCGATCCTTTTTGATTAAATAGTAGTGTGTTCAAAGTCATTTATTCTATTTAAATTTAAATATTTTAATTATTTTGGGCTCAGCTATTGTTTTAATTTAAATATAATGTCAAACCAATATGTATTAATTTTACTTTCTTTTTTCAAAAATGTTAATAATTTCATTCAAATTTCTCCAAAGACTTTTGTTGGGTTAGTAATCCTTACGGAACTTGAAAAGTTACTGGATAACATAAAAATCACGCCATTATATTTGACATCCGAGTTTTGTATTTTTTTGACCAGATACTTATTCACAAACAACATTTTGTCAAACGCCGTTTAAAATGGTTACTTTTATTTACGAAAACCTAATAAGATTTGAATCTAATCACATAGCATTGGCAATGTTGCTATAAAGCCTTACGAAGACAAGATAAATATTTGTTGTTGATCGCCGCCATCTTGATTGATTATATTTACCAAAATCCTTTAAAATCATCCCTTATTTACGACATTTCCCCGCTTAAATAGTCCAGTAGCGACCTTAAAAGCACGGGACTGCCCTCATTTGCGGGCTTGTTTAAAGGCATGGCAATGGGTTCCTCTTATCTACGTCGGTGGTTGATTGCGTGCACCGTCGGTGACACAGCCATATCCACTTCTCCGCTATAAATGGGTGATCATCTATCTAGTGACAAAGGCGATCGCTTTGTTATTATCTTCACCAAGTCGCCACTCGCCGTACATACAAGAGACCATATACTTGGTCACGAGGGATCACGAGGCTTTTACGCTGACTTTCCAATATCCTTGTATATTGTCCCACATTGTTAGGGGGTAGTGTGTGAAGCAGACTTTTTAATATGAGTAATTTGTAGATTATCTCCATGGATTTACCATTCTCTCAGCCATTAGCATTATGTTGTTTGACTGTTGGGATACTGAGCCATTTTGCCTTTTCTCCTACTTCTAGCCTTGTAGTGTACCTATGTATCAGTGCAGACATTTAAAAATTGGTTCATAAATGAAATATTTACAAAATAATTCTTATAATATTTTCTGAAAATTGACTCAAAAAGAAGTAGGAAACGCAACATTGGTTTAGTACTTAATAAGGCTGAAATAAATCATTAATTTAAAACAACGATTGTATTACCAAGTGTTTTTTTTACATGGGTGGTGGTTAATAACCCTTTGACATGTACAATGTACACTTATACACACTTTTTAATATTTTTTTATGTGAGTACCGCTTCCATTCGTCTGGAGCCAGTGAGGCGATGGCCTCCCCAATTGGGTTATGTTGTGAGGCTGAAGATAACGGGGAGGAGAAGAATTTAACTATTATCTGTTACCAAACAAGTAATTTCAAGCAATCTTTCGATTCTGAATGTTGGTGGCGATACTGAGAGTATCTTCGAGTCTAAAACTTGCCGCAAATCTACACAAATTTTTAAAGAAATAAATTGAGAAATAACACAAATTAACCAAATAAAATTTACTTGCGTATACCAGGATTTAAACCCTCCGGATTACTAGTCGAGAGCCTTACACCCCGACCATGATATCTTGTAAACAATTTAGATTAGTCCATCCCTGAACAATACGTGAAATTGTGAAAGCTGTAACAACCATTTGACAACATGTTAAATTAGCTAATTCTAATAATCTAATAACTAACTCGTTCTGTTTGTTTCGGACAGCAAATCACTCGATTACGTCTGGGACTCATTAACCCGTAAAGGTTTATATCAAATCAACACCGGCCGTAGTGTATTATTGAGCATCAAAGCTTTTGATCATTTCCGCAATAAATTAGTTTGTGGCCTCCTGAATTTCAAAGTCAATTATGAATGCACAAAGCTGACATACATGCTTCGACGTTTTCGCAGTTTCTGACTGGTAATGTTAATTATTGCTGCGTGTGATGGCTGGATGTGATCGTTTTGATTGGAGTTTTGAGTTGGCGGTGTTTACAAAGAGATAATGACGCGATTGCCACATTATTATACTCTGAAATTACCCAAGTCTCGCTCTTATGTTTCCCAAACTGAAGTTTCACAGTTAGTAAGCACTCAGATGGCATACTAAGGCACTTATTTTGTTGTTTGCTCAGTTATTACTAAAATGCTTAAAGTTTAATTATTTGTCTTTATTAGTTCAAAGTTTGTAAATAATTTAATCTGGGTGGATTAATTTTTTCAATATCAACACTTTTTATGTGAATCCCTTACCAGAGTCCCAACTGCTCCCAGACATATGTAGCCAACGAAACTATGGCATACCCAATTGGACTACGTTGTGATACTGAAGGTATTGGAAAGTGAAGGAGGTGAAGAAGAGGAATGTGGATAAGTACCTGGCTATTCAGATCTGGTCACCAAACACGGCCGAAGTTTCCATTTCAAGGATTTACGTATAAATAAATAAAATAAATAAATAAACAATTCCCAAAAGTAGTTAGTCATTAGGGCGATACTGAGAGCATCTTCCTCTCTGTTGATTTAGATCGTTAGTACTCGTATTTTTCATTTGAAATGATGAAAATCCAACGTTAGCGATATTAAATTGCCCCTCAAGCCCGTATCAGAAGAGAAATACTTCAGACCCAGAGATGACCACTGCACACAACACAACTGACTCGCGAGTAGGTATTTTTCGCAAGAAAACAACGGTTAACACTGTGGAGTTACTTATCAACTTTTTGCTGCGTCATGGAAAAGTTAAAACGTTTTACGTTGCTTGTTTACGGCTGCGAGAATTTAATTAGTGTTTATATATTTTACTTTATTATAAAAACAAAGCAGATGTAACAAGAAACTGTTTTAGAGTCCTTAGGGACCATAAAGCAGAAAGTTTGTCTTGTCTCAGTAATAACTCTCAATCTAGTCACTAATAATAGAGCATTGATTAACCATGTAATTGTCAAAAGTTAGACGGCATTTTTACTCTGTTTGATACTTTAAAAAATATTTTTTAAATCTCTTACCTGAAAGTAATATTTGTATAAGCTATGACATCGGTGAGGAGCGTCGTTATGAATTTCGCAGAGTGTTTCGTATTCTAAGCTCTAAGTCAATGCAACCGTTTTCAGCTTGCCCCCTCACATGTACCGTGAGCTGTGAAGATTTGAAACACTAAAAAAACTTTTTGTTGTTTGTTTTTGGGGTGTTATGCCGTGTTGCGCTAACTCCTTCTTTAGCCGACGTTTCGGACATCGTTGCAGTGTCCATCATCAGGGCAGATCCGGTAGATCCGAAGATGTCTTCGGATCACATCTTCGAATCTACCGGATCTGCCCTGATGATGGACACTGCAACGATGTCCGAAACGTCGGCTAAAGAAGGAGTTAGCGCAACACGGCATAACACCCCAAAAACAAACAACAAAAATGCTTTTGGCCGTGAAAATCTAAAAACTTACCTGACTAAAAAAACTCTTTAAAAAAAAGTTTAATCTTGGACAGTTACTTCAAGTACATAATGTAGTTCATAAATTTATTTATTTTGTGCGACATAAGACTCTAATAACGGGGGTTCGCTCGACGCTCACATTGAATTATTTCTGATGAACGTATTACTAAAATCTAAAAAATTTCTAGAGGGATCCCTACAGATGTAAGTTTTTATGTTTAAGATTAGTAAAAACAGAACCTTACCATTAAAATATTTTATGTAAAACTTTATTGTTCTAGACGATGAATTAGTAACTTCCTGAGAGATCCCTCTAGAATCAGTTGTTGGTTTAGAAATACGTTCATCAGAAATAATTCGAATAAACCCCACGGAAAGATCGATTTTTCTAGGCCTGCTAGGACAAAATCGACCGTAGGTCCGTCCATTACGCTGGACCGCGCGCCGAATTGTATTTTTACACGACTCCATCACTTATGTCGTTAATATTCCCACTTTATTTTAGAGATTTTATAGAGCAAATTCAACCGCAAAGATTGTGAATTTTTTGAGGTATTATTTCGTCTTAACACAAATTCATACACACAAAAGTTTGTTTTACTTAATTTCATTCCTTTACACATTCTAACAAAAAAATATTTCACTGAAAACATTTTCAAAATAAAATCAAAGTTACAAAACTTTTCTCACCCCACTTTGAAAACACAGTAGAAAGCAAGTAGCCATTATACCTAACTACCGGGGCAGATTCTTGACCCTCCCTGACTGAGATTAATGATTGTTTTCCTTTATCTTCTTTTCTTCCTCCCTCTATCTTATATCCAGCCTCCTAGTGGACCCGAAAGTCATGTTCAATCCAGATCCCCCAGTCTTGAGGATAATTTTATAAGTGTGAAAGTATCAGAGTAGCAGAAGACGACGCACAGTGCTGCAATTCCATACAAGGCTAGAACAAAATTTAAAAAAAGAGTCGCATACATAATTAACATAACTACAGGTTTGATGACTAATGCATGGCGCTCATTAGCAAACAATTATTACTCAGAAATAATAATTAGTAACTATGAACAAGGTCATCGATATGATGCATTCTATAATAATCGGACGTGCAACCTCCTAATGTGAGCATCTCAGTAGTAAATAATGAAGATACGTATTTTTGAAACATAGTTCTGGAATGCCATCTGTGTTTAGCACAGCTAGCTAATATCTGGTATATACCACATACTTTAGAAGCCTTTATTCTCAAAACAAACATAAAAACTAAATATTTACCACTTGTTACTCACACTCTGAGCTTTGCAAAGCAACTGATTTTTAAAATAAGTGGTTTTTCGCGTAGCCGGGCTTTTACATAGATTTTAAGAACAGAATTTATATACCTAGTGAGCTATCGAAAATTAAACACAATATTTTGAAAGCATGAAATAATACTAAACTGATAAACTAAATATGAAACAATATTAGTAAAACATGTAACAGTAACATAAAATAATATAGAAACTATAACAATACTACGTATAAGACAAATCTACCAACGCTACTATAACAACCCACAACTACTAATAATGAACACTTATTAGTAGTTGTTATTGAACTATTAAAGTTAATATGAATTGTCACCGTAATACGGTTTACGGACTCAACATGAACCAAACTCTATTCGGTGACCGGATAAATCATCAAAATGATAATTCAACACATCTTTAAAAAGTTATATAAAGTCACGGAAAGTGATGAAACAAAAACTTTATTAACTGGGGTAGGTTACGTTATATTGAAAAAATATTATTTTTCATCGTTTTTAATGACTTTATATCACTTTTTAAAAGTGTGTTGAATAGTCACTGTGTGTAGTTAGCATAGAACCCTCTATTCTTCCCTTCTCCCTCCCTCATTCCGCGATGATCTATTATGGTAATTGCGGAAGGAATTTTCTTGCGATGAAAGCGTAAAAATATATCAATATAGTTGTTAACGCACCAAACTAGTTGCCCAGATCATGTATCCTATTGGTCAGTGAACGTGTCTGATAGTTGGTTGTGTATGTATTGCAGAAGAATGTTGCATTTTGTTTTGTGTTCCTTATCGGCACATGGAATTTAATAGTGGCAACGATGGCAGTACTGTCAATTAAGTTGATAATGACTTTGTGTAACACAACCAGGTCTGACATATTTGTTGTTTGTTTTTGGGGTGTTATGCCGTGTTGCGCTAACTCCTTCTTTAGCCGACGTTTCGGACAGCGTTGCAGTGTCCATCATCAGGGCAGATCCGGTAGATCCGAAGATGTGTCACACACATCTTCGGATCTACCGGATCTGCCCTGATGATGGACACTGCAACGCTGTCCGAAACGTCGGCTAAAGAAGGAGTTAGCGCAACACGGCATAACACCCCAAAAACAAACAACAAAAATGCTTTTGGCCGTGAGAATCTAAAAACTTACAGGTCTGACATAATTCAATTATATCTAATTGTTATTAGATGTAATTGATTCACAAAACTGACATAATTAATGTATTTAATTGGAATTTTGAGCTTACTTAAAATTTACATACCCAAGAAACTGATTGATGTTGGTGTTGTCATTGTTTCTGTGAAATATTTTTTTTTACTAATGACATTTTTGTCAATAGTCTTGTGTATGATCTGAACCACTGTGCGGTGTGGGTATGTACAGTATGGCTTTCCCATCTCTTCTTTAACGGAGGAGAAGTTTGCAAATAATGTTTTGTTAACAAAAGAAGAATCGAAGGATGGAAGTTTGAGGGAAAGTAAACAGGGTGAATTCTTCATCTTTTCGGGGAAGAATGTATCTTAGAATTAAAAAAATAGATATTTGCGAAGGTTACTTCTATCGGAAAGAACCCCTTTCTTGCTCAGCAATTCCTCATTGAATTTTTTATTACAAAAAAATCATCTTTTATTTATTATTATATGCCAAATGATATTTTTCCGCGAGGGTACCTAGATAGTATTGGCATACATTCCTTGCTTCATTTACATACATATATTATATAACCACGTCTTCCAGGGGCATCCCCGAGTTCTTTTCCATTCACTTATCATAGTATCTCGTGCTAATTTTCTAATGAATTTAAAATGCTTTCATGATATTGTCATGGTATTAGGTTAGGTTTTCAATGTAATGCCCAATTGAGGTGACCTTCACAAAAATGCGCTTTATAAGTTTACTCAATTAGTAAACGTATCAAACTCATTTTCACCGACGTTGCCTGATTTTTATGCTGCTTTAGGGGGCTGTAAAATGGTTGGGGGTGGTTTTTAGAAATCTTGTTTAAATAGTGACCTTTCTCTTGTTTTGAAGTTCAATTATGCGAAATTTAATCATCTCGAAATAAAAATGTATATTTGTAATAAAATACACACTCGCAAACACACTTCTTTGTAAAAATATATTAATAGATTATTTTTCTAGCTACTTCCAACTCAATAGAAGTAAGTATTTATAAAAATCGATAAGGAGTAATTTAAAAGTTAAGTTTGTAGTTTGATTATAAGAAATATTATGATTTTAAATAAGGTTACGTGAAATGTACACATTTAAAATACATAAAATTTTTTTCATCCTCTACAAAGTAATTCATTGACTGTTTTCACTCAGTCTGTCATAAAAATAAGCATTTCTTTTAACCCCCATGTCCAATAAACTTGGTAAGGAACAATATAAAAATACGACATTAATCTGACGCCAAAAAGAACTTTGGCGACGCATCGTAAAAATGAACTTTATTGTGCCACAGATCAATAATTGTTTTATGGCTGATGAAATAATCTTTTTACTACAGCGCTATGAATTACAGTCGAATTTAATTATATACTTAGTCCAAGGATACATAATTTTTGTCTTAAATGCCAAAGTAAACAAGCAAGGCGCCCGCATGTGGGTTCGGGTTTAATGTAGAACAATCTATAGAATTTAGCTCTGTGACCATTATTTGTGTAAGTGCTGAACATGAGCATGGTAGGAGTAGGCAAAGGCATAATTTACAGCCTATCTATGAAATGACTACACATTATGTAAATTACTATACAGTGTTTGTCATTAACCCTTTCACCAGGGGTGCAATTCAGAGGCACAAAGAAAAGTTTCAATGGCACATAATTATTCTAGTAAATACATCTTACAAAAAAAATCCTAAATCAGTAAAAGTTTCACAAAAAATCATCATAAAATAATGCTTTAATATAAATATATATTTTCTCAAAAAAATCACTTTTAAAACTGTTTCCACCACCAAATGACGAAAATATATTTAAGCAAGCTTCCATTTTGAAAATGTGCAGCGACAATTAATTGAAAGATAATCAGGAATACTACAAACTCGAGAGAAATAGAATCAGTTTATTATAACTAATTTTAAAACTGCACAAATGCATTGTTGCGTACTCAATCGATTGGTACTTGATGAATCGACTGTAATTTTTAAAAAGACAATGAGAATGAACAATCGTGTTTACCACAAGGAGAAATAGGTTTGGAAAGGTGGTCTTTACCTTGTGAATGCTGTGACTTCAATTTGAAGTTTCGATGTTGGTCTTGATCTGGGCACTATAGTATCTAGATTTACATCGAGTAATAGTTCACAAAACAAACAAAAGACAAAAAAAAGTTTTTTTATCACAACATGAATCAGCTCATCGGCTCTTCGATCACTCTCGATTACAAAAAATATCAATCTAATATATGACGATTAATTATACTACCTTTCGACCATTACTGCGAGGGGGGCAAAAATATGCAACGACATGAAACGACAACAATAATTTCAATAATAAAGTCACTTGCTTTTTTCGAAGGTAAAACCTTTAGGAAATTGAATAAAGAAGGGAGAGGGCAATTTAGGTAGAAACCGGATTGGAATAGCAATATAAGTCTTTCAATACTAAACAACTATATTTACAAAGTCATAAAAAAACTGCAACAATCTTTCTTTTGAATTTCGCTGTATTATCAACCAATCAGAAAAAATGAATAAAATTAAACATTAAAAAAAAAACTTACTTAAAAAAACAAAAGTATATTTTACAAGACATCAAAATATACAACCAAAGTAAAATCGTGGCTTCCTTATCAGACACAACAGTTTCTCTTCTCTGATAATGTA
The DNA here is from genome assembly GCA_026573805.1 of Hesperophylax magnus. Lineage (NCBI taxonomy): Eukaryota > Metazoa > Arthropoda > Insecta > Trichoptera > Limnephilidae > Hesperophylax > Hesperophylax magnus. The sequence continues at coordinate 987,320 of JAIUSX010000026.1, forward strand.
GACATAAAAAAAGTACAAGGGATCTAAGTCCTGTTAAGAGCAAGTATGGGTATAGGAATGGTTAGTATGTTGTATATTCTTTCATATACAAATAACGCATAAACCGTGTTTGTACTCTTTCGATTTTTGGAACATGGTTTTGTTCAGAATGGGACCAAATAATGAATCTATGTTTCTGGATACTGAGAACAAGTGCTTCATATATATAGGTACATTATATAAAAAAATTTAATCATATATTGGTACATTACTTTACACGAACTCTATATTTTATATCAATACGACTGGTCACCCCACAAGTCTCATCTGACCACACTAGTATCGGTATCTATGTAAATTGAGACAATGTTGAAAGCGGATTCTGCCTTGGGGTTACCATATTATATCCAGTATAGAACATAAGGGATGCCCCCATGCGGCCATAGGGGCTGTATGTATTTATTTCCACCCCGAATGTAGTATATCACATCCGTCGATATTATGTGACATCCCACCGCAAAGCTCCCAAGAGCTTTCAAAGCCGAACACAGTATTTCTACACTCATTTCTAACGACAGAATAATGCTATCCTTCATAAATTTATTCATTTTCTATTTCTTCACACCTCTAAAGTAATTTAGTAAGTTAATATATAACGTAAATGAGATATATAAAAGTTGCTCCATTGATGGTCCATGTGAGAGGTGTGATTTTTAGTGAGAAAAATAACTAGGTTACGAAAAACGGTTTTTCATATTGTAAGTTTTCAGGTCTCTTCAATAAAAAAACACTCCTTTTTTCAATTCACTTAGTTTCATTTTATAATGGAACAATCACATGATATCCGCGCTAATAAAGGCCCGGTGCTTCTTAGGTAGTCGAAAGGACCCTGCTTACTCGGTGTTTAGTAATAGAAAAGGGAAGATTTAAACAATCATGTCTATTTTTTTTTCTAAATTGACCGTATATTTTTCAAATAAAGACAAAATGATTTTATCTTGTGAGCATTGATTAGAACTCTACCTTATCACCAACTGAAAAATGACCTGATTTAGTCAAGTTCAAAACCTTAAACGACTTACACATACAGAGGGCAGCAGTAGCTAATTGTAACACATATTAATAAGTGGAAATAATGCTCGTGCAATGATGGAGGACTTGGAAATGGATAGTACACTTGCAATTAAAACAAATTTATTGGGATGGTTTTGTTTACTATAATTTTTAACATAGGCTATTCGTACACTAGTATCTATATATCATTAATCGTGGGCTATACCAATCAACATGAACTCTTCGACGCAAAATTTTGAAGACATTAAATTTGCATTGCATTTTCTTTCTCAGATATCTAGGTTAAAACATTAAAATTAAACATTTCGTATAAAAATAATATTCTGATATCTGGCGTCGCCGGGTAGAGTAATACAAGTAGGTATTAGATACCTATTACATGTATACATTTTTAATATATCCTGTTTTCTAGGGAGTGACAATTAGCCAAACCTTTTGTGGTATTAATTGGTATGCCTCTAGCATCACATTAAGTAAATTGCTTAAATTATATGTTATGAAAACCTCTCTAAGCTCTATAATGTAATCAGAGATTTATATAAAGTAGAGATTAACCTTTAACATCGTAGGAAGGCTTTAGTGTTATATGGTAAACCTGAATTTAAAGTTGAAATGGAATCTACCTCTCACGCAAAACATGATAAAATTTCTTTTTGCAAATACCTTAGAATTCGTCTCAGATTAAAAGAATATTATTTGTGCGTAAAAGGTTTCATCCAGTCACTTCACACCATATGAGCTATTCCCAACTAACAATTAAATAACTAAGCTATCAAAAGGCCAAATAAAGTGAACGAAATCATTTGTTGTTACGAGAATGTATCAAAATATTTCTATTAATGTTCAAATATTGCTTGAAACTTGTCTGTACTCACGCCTCTCGGATTTATAGAAAGCTGTAGAAACAGACTAAGGGTATATATTGTTTTACAAAATCTTATATCACTTTCTCTCTCCACTTCCCTTTTAAAACGTGTGCATCAATGTATTATCAAAAAATAAGCTGATAGCTTAATAAATCAGTACCCACGTACAAAATATATTTTATCTTCAAAATATACCATATTTATCGAAATAAGTATAAAGCTTAGAGACACGCAAAATGCTTAATTCATTCTGTAAAGGTATCAGCGGAACCCTTTTCATCAAGCTAAGCCCATGAGAGAAATATGAGCTACCCAAAAGTAATACTGACATGAATTAACTCAATTTAATCTCGTGCATAAAATGTTATTATTTGTAGGTACGTTTAGGTACCTACCTACAAGTACCATTTCAAATTCAGATAGATATTTTATATAATATCGAAATTACATCTTGACTAAATAATATAGCACTAAACATGGGCGCCGCATCCTTATGTACATTGTACGATGTTGTGCACACGGACGCCTCAACTAGGGGGCGGCCTTTAAAATGTGCATCCTAATAACTTTTGTCGATCTTCATTATGAATGCATTCGTTTTCATTGATTGATTAATGAAAATTGAGGTTATTTGTGAACATGCATGGATATTTAGCGATATTAATGAACATATTTGATCATTTGGGAATATTTATGGGCATGTATATGTGGATACATATGGATGCCTACCAGTGGCTGTCGGTGAATTTTTGTAGAAGGGATGCTGGACATCAAATATTTATACTCAAATATGCACATCTAGACGCTAGCCCAAGAACAAGATACAATTAGGTACCGTCTAAAATAATAATAATAATAATAGCCCAAGAACAAGATACAATTAGGTACCGTCTAAAAACCACATAATTCACTATTATCATTTAGAACACGTTGGCGAAGTATCCAAGCTCAAAGCAAACTGTCAAAGCAGCGCGCGCATACAATCCAATGGATTAGAAATAGAGTATACGATTCTGTGCATTATACATATGAGCAGTAAAGACGGTTTTTGCACGTTGGATGCTTTCATTAATATCGTATAAAGTTGACGAAGATATTGGCTTGCGGGTCTCAGTGTGCATGCGCGGAAAGAACGTACGTTCTAGCATTCTTGGATACGGTTTACAGATCGCTTCCGCACTACAATGTGTTTTACGCGTTTCACAGTATTTGAGAATGTATGTGTATTTATGCGGTCTTTGTATCGCGTCGTTCGTTGTGCGTCCACAGAAACGGGACGATAATATGCACGATGTCTTATAATAATAATATTTGTATGATTTTTTACAGAGCCGTTTTTGTAAAAAAAATCACATTAAGGTCGCCGTAGAAATTTTAAAATATTTAAATTGCAGTGTTGCTGTTTACGGCTAGAAGTCCAAATCTTTTTACTCTAAATTTCAAGGGATGCGGAGCATCTACAGCATGTATGGACGCACCGCGCCTGATAATAATAATAATAATAATTGGATAATTTGTAGAGCGCCGTTTTTGTGAAAAATCACCTCAAGGGCGCTGTATAATTTGTTTCCTAGGATCTACATTTGTTATTTAGACCAACTGTGCCAACATGAGGTTTGTCATCCGTTCAGGTATGTGTCTGCCGCCAATATAGCGCTGACATGTGTCTGCTGCCAATAAAGAGCGCTGACACAACATCCTCACATAGATAACAAACCTTGGCAGCACCGCTGTGACATTGGACCATACATACTTCATACCTTACCTGTTGGTAAATATATTTGAATGTTTTTTTTGTTATTTTAGACATTTGGGGATTTCGAGGATACTTGTGTTCATTTATAGACATTTAAAATCTTGCGATGGCTGTATTTTCATGGACGCATTATGGAACCAAGAAATTTTATTTCTAATTTAGGGTGGCATTTATTCTTCCTACGGCCCTGGCACTGCGTACAATCTATCATACTCGTATCATCATCCCTTCATCTCTTTTGGTATCGGATTATGGCTGTCAGCGTCACGCCGAATGCCTCCTCTTGACATACCGCAGACCAAACCTAAATAATATCATACCATACCGGACGTGATAATCATCAACGTTATTTGATTGTTATTATTTCATGAACGTTGTAATTAAACATAGTTGTCGGGTCGTCCATAGACGGATCCTGGACCGGAAGCTACGTCGGAGCTAACAAGAGATATTATTAATAACACAGCCAACGTATTGACCCTAATTCCTCTTGCTTAATGCCTAAGCTGACAATTTAATCGCCTCCCCATAACCCGTTAAACCCTCCGTAATAAATATTCTTTCTCGCGTAAAGTGGATTTGACTGTATTAAAAGTAGGTCAAAAATGTTGGACGAAATTCTCAAGGATGATTTTTTTACACTTTTTCAGCATACTTTCTTTAATATCAAGGTGATCGATGGCTTAGTTGGTAGCGCACTCACAAAAGCTTTTTTTAAATTATTAACGGTCTTGTTATTGCCAGGTGGCAATTTCTTCCAACAGACTAAGTTTTTTTTTTTCAAATTTTTACTAAGATACATACAAGTACTAATTAACTTGATAAAACGAGGTAAGGACTTTATGGTTTTATGGTCTGTATTATTTGTATTTCCTATGCCCCCTTTCTAATATATTTTCATGTATTTAAAGTTTGATCGTATGATTTTTATTGTTTTTATTTTGGTACAATATTTCTTACATTTCAAAATTATCCAGTAATGTTGGCCTCACTGGATGGCTTACCCGAGCTGAGGCCTTCATTTTATCATATAAAAATATAATCTACATAATGCATTTAAAGAGAAAATAATCCATTTAAAGAGAAAATAACACATTTAAAATATAATCTTGTGTGTTTGTGAGTGATGTGTGTTTTATATTGGTTTTGTGTGTTACGTGTAGGTTTTTTATTTATTTTACGCTATGAAATTTTGGCAATATTGTCTTTTTTTGTTCTTTAATCCATTTTGTAATTTTGTGTGTGAATTTATTTTTATTTTCCTCAATTTTAATTTCAAGTTTTACACTGTTGAATGCTTTTATAGCATGGTATCGCTAGTGTCTTTGTCCAAAGTATGAATTTACTGTCGGAGTTTTTATGTTTTCTTTGTACGCTTGTCTAACTGGTCTGTTAGTGTTATTTTGTGTATGTTGAAATTTTTTTTTTTTGTCAAAAATGTAGTTTAGTAGTGTTTTAACGTATAATTAGCGTATATCTAGTACGTCACAGCTGTTGAATATTTGGTCTGTATCAGTCAGTCTATGTTTTTTAGTATTAGCTTTAAGATCGTTTTTTGTGCGATTTCTATGTAATCGATAGCCGAGTTTGTTGCTCCTCCCCAAGCAATAATTCCATATTCTATTATTGATTGGCAAAGTGCAAAATTTATTGTTTTCAATTGTTTTGTTTTATATGTTTCTTATGTTTAGGAAAATGTGTATTGTTTTGAGGAGTTTATTTGTGAATTGTTTGATGTGAGGTATCCACATATGTTTACATTTGAATTAAGCATGTGACAGATATATATTTTCTTGGCTATACAGCGCGCTATATGTTCGTGGCTTGGGGTATTTCCTTATCGCTCGCCATACATTCGCATTGATATTGTACGGCGAGAAATATGCTGAAATAGACCAAGACACAATGCATGATGGAATAGCCTGCGGTTAGTAATTTTATTAACACATATTGAAATGAATTAAATCTTTACAATACTACAAATTCCATGCATATATTTTTGTGTCTTTTATCTTAAACCAACCGTGATAACTAGCTGCCATGTCAGTCTGTCTAGTTTCTTGTAAAATAATTCTGTTGACAAGTTGTTATCCAAAGTTATATTTGAAAAAGATATTAAACATCCAACAATTTTAGTATATCAAAATTCTCATCGTTGATTGATTAACCACAGGGGTCCAACCGAAAATATTGGCAACCGTTTTCAACCGGCTCAACGTTTATATTATTATTGTTGGATCAGGTATATTTCCAATGCGACCAAAACCTCTTTGGGAAAACCGCTTGCGTGTATGTTTAAACCTACGGTTTTCAGTACTCGTAAAAGCGCTTCGCTAAAATTGTTAATTAGTGATTGATATCTAATGGTCGAATCATTTTACAACCTGTTTTAGTTAATATCGTCGCCACTATTAAACTCCATGTACAGAGTAGGAACACAAGACAAAATGTAACCTATCTGGCACACACGTTAATTAAAAGGTTGCAAGATATGGGCAATAAGCTTAAGGGTTCCTATTGATATATTTATTGTCTCCATTTAGCTGAATCCTACAAATTATAGTTCATTCTTCTTTTTTTTCTTTTACTCCATACGATTAAATGGATTTACAGTGTAATTGAAATCATATAGTAAAAGGAGAGTAGGTTATACAGTTTTAGCGATTTGTCTCATAGTATTTTTGGTTTTCTATTTTATTTTTAATGTTGTTTAGTATTTATTTTATCCATTTTACTTCATTCTTTAAAAAAAATGAGCTTTACTAATAAACAGTTTTAAGTTTTACGCAACTGATAAATCGGATATTTAAAATTATTTAATTTATTATTTAACTTATCAGTTGTGTAAAATTTAAAACATTTTTATTATTAAGCGGATTTCTGAATAATATGTGTAGGTGTGTTTTATTCTTGTAATCTGAGTAAAAGCCCAGCTGGGCTTAAAATCAAATAAATCAAAGTGTTTTAAATATACAGATTTAAAACCTTAACATTTTAATATGGTTTCGTATTATGCAAGTTAGTTTTAATAACTATCGAAGTGTTCCATTCCAACATCGATTATTTCCGCGTAATATTGCGTCATGTAGTCGTACGTTTTAATACAATGAACAAGTTAGCAAAGATCGTCAGATAATATTTGGCCTTTGTTGATCTACGTTTTAACGGCCAGAGTTCGCCATTATATTCACAAACTGTTCAAAATGTTGTTGAAATTTACAATTTACATCAGAATCCACTATGCAAATACAACAAATACAAAGCATAGTTTTCTGATAACAAAAACAGAATGAGAAAAAAGGTTTATTAAATTAATTTCAAATTAACATCGACCAGTAAATGTGAAACTATTTCCTTTAAGGCGAAGCTTAATGCTAAATCATTATTTTGATTAATCTTACATAAATTGAAGGTTTTCCTATCGTTTCGCTTGAGTAGAATACAAATTAAAACATAAATTACTCAATAAAAAATATAAATGTAAACTACTAAAAAAAACATTTTTTCAATAGAAATGTATGAACGCGTAAAGTATTTTTTTTTTAAATACAGTATTACAGCTAAGATTATCTGTGACAGTTTCACTTGATTAACTTTTTTGCTTTCTTATAAAATTATTTACAAAATAAATAAAAACCAGTTTTGTACTTGAAATCGAACATTTCTAGACTTCGTTTGTCAAGCGATTTTAATGCCTATTACCTACAATATAAGGTATACCAAAAATATACACATTTTTGGCTTGTAGCTTCCTCTTAATACACATAATGCAACGAGGAGGGCCTAGCTCTACTTGAACGGAGGCTTTTGATGTTACGCTGGGCATGAACACCTGGAGATGCTTTTTCAAGGCGATGCATGGTACAAGATGACGTAACAGTTACTGACCAAATTGACGAGAGGAGATGCTCGTGGGTACATAAACTTGATATCAAAATACCTAATATCCAAATAAAATAGAGGCTATTGTAACTTTCGTTTAAAAATTAGTATTTACATCTTAACTGTCAGAAATAAAAGAAGTAGATCAATAAGTTTAGTTTGTTACCGCATTTTTGTTGGCTTGCCCATTCTTTTGGACTTCGTGGGGAGTGACCCGAAGTCCATATTGGTTGATAAAACTGCTTACAATTTTGAATATTTATAAACATTCATGTTATTCATTCATACGTGGAAACGCAAAAGACACTTCTCGGTCGCAGAAAATATTGGCAACCGTTTTCTTCTATGAAATAAAAGTGAGTGATGCTGCCATATAATAATATACTATTTCATGGATTCGTATGGCGCTTTTGCCCCAAACTCCGACTTATTGCTTTTTTTATTTTTGTGAATATCGCACAAGAGTCCCAAACATCTGGAGCCAATGAGACTATGGCATCTTTAGTTGCGGTATGTTGGGAGAATATAGGTAGTGGGAGGAGAGGAGATAGGGAAGAGGAAGGTGGTGGAGTACTTGGCTGTTCAGATCTGGTCACTTGTAATGGCTTACGCTATTACAAGCAACGTTTCAATTCTGAACTGCGGTCCTACACCAGGGCGATACTGTCAGTATCTCCCTCTCTGGAACGTGCCGCAAAACGGTAGCGGGGCAAAAGTGAACTGCTACAGTATACTATATATTATTTTAAATGAATAAATCAAAATTATAGAAAATTAAATTAAATTTTTCAAAAGAAGCAAACACATTGTGACTTGACATTTTAAATAGTAAAAAGGGAAACACTTTGTTTACAGTCACTTGCATATGTTTCCTGTTATCCCTAACTCCCCTCCCCCACTTCCCGCCCACAACTGATACTGTCTCTCTCTGTTTTTTTTTTATCTCTTTCTCTCTCAACTATTTGTTTATATATATGTGTATTATTCTGTATTTGTTAGTATTTTTATAACTGTCCTGATGATGGTACGGAGGTACCGAAACCGGTAGACGTTAAAAATTTCAATAAAGTGACTGTAAACAAAGTGTTTCCCTTTTTATTAATTAAATTAAATTTAGTTGCGCTCGCCGGTATTTGCTAGTTGAGACCTTAACCCCTCTACCACATTGTGGTATAACTATTTTTATAAAATTATTATAATTAATTATCAAATGGTGAATATTAAACTTTTCTCTTGAATAAATTAATATCAAAGGGGTGTGGAAAATATTTCCCCTTTTGTATTTCCGCCTTTCCTCGGAATCAAGTCATCAATCAATGTGTAGCCTTTTACATTTTTAAATTTTCCACAGTTGGGATTATTTTTCCTCCCTCGCCCGGCCCCGCAATGCACATTATTTGTGTTGAAAGCATTCATGCAATTAATTCCCTGAAAGCCTTAATGTTCTGAAGATTTAAAAGCGTTGTTCTTTTCGGCAACAAACGCCTAAAATTTAATCTAGTGAATTGGGTTTTTTAAGAACTTTTGGGCTGACAGAGTGTTCGGTCACGCTCCGTGTCACATCTGTCAGGGAAAAGGGCCTCAAAACAAGCAAAAAGTGCATCAAATTGTATAAGGGTGGATTTTCAATCCTTTTAAGTTACCAGCTGATCCTCTGGTTGCGTTTATAAAGCTCCATGGATATGGGAAAGGTGAAAAATAACACAACCTTTTTTACATTGCCTCTCTTCCTTTAAGGGTGTTTTCCATCGACTACACTCTGTGGGACGTTGATTTGTCGACTAGCGGTCTCACCGGGACAGGACTACTCCGGGTGGGGTGGTACATTCGCATCGTTTAGTACATGTTAAAGCTTACATGTTACATGTTATAACATGTTATTTAAATAATATGTTTTTATGTTAAACTGAACATGTATATCTGTATACAGTTTTTACAACAAAATACTAACTTAGGTTAATTTTATAATAAATTCTGTGCTTATACGTTTAAATAAAATGTTTGTTTTTTCTCGAAATATAAATGTTTTCCACTCCGTTTATATTCCATTCTAACTAGACCTCACCTAATCTAACCCAACCATACGCTAGATTATTAGTATTCCTTCCACGTTAGCGTTTTTTTTTCTTCTTATATTTCAAATAACGTTAACTTATAGACTGGTCGGTGGCTGAGTTGGCTAATGCATCAGGTTTTCAACCAGCTATCGTTGTGAGTTCAATTCTTCAGTTGACTTAATCCTCCATCATCGCCGGAGCACCATTTTCTATTTAAAACAATGGTATTATAAGATTTTATAAAATTATCAGGTTTTCCATATCCCGGAAATTTTTCTCGCATATTTATATTTTTACTCCAAATTTCAAATTTCCGCTGCTATGTAGGTAAAACCAATGCCCTTTAAACGTTGAATTCTCGATCCCGTGTAAAGCATTGATTTGTATTGATCGTCAAATACTTCGGCCGTTTTACGCTCTCACAGTTTTCACGGCTCTGTTTGCAAACAAATATTTTCGCCGTGCTCAAACGTCCCAAATAGTTTGTCACGTTTCAAACAAAGGTTTGTTGGCTTAACAGTTCCCGGGAATTCTTATTATAACACAATCCATCCGAGACATTCCGAATCAAATCGTACTGAACGAGCTTAAAACTCGTGACAGTTGGAAACACCTACCAATTAAAGCCGCACTTTAAGATGATTTTTTTTATGATTTACTTAAATAAACATAACATTACATATATACAGAAAATTTTTACCGCCAAATTTTGAGGATTACTCACTTACTTCAATAAACATTTTTCATTTCGGATGAATCTTCTTAAGATGACATGGTAAAATTCGAAATCTTAACGACGTAAGTGAAGAAGGCGTCTACAATAATTTGCGACACGCGGCCCCGGTGTATTGGACGCACCTACGGTCGATTTTTCCCTAGCAAACCTGGAATATTGATCTTTACGCGGGATTTATTTTAATTAATTCGGATTAATGTTTTACTTAAATCTCAGATGTCTTTAAATAAATACCTCCGTAAGTTACTAATTCATTGTTTATAAATATAAAATCTTGTGTTTACCGCTAACTTAAGAGTAAAAAAAAATTTAGAAAATTTTCAAAAAAAATTTGGGAATGAGGTAAGGAAACGAATGAAAGAGATGTCAACGTAAAATATTTTAACTGTAGGGTGCTGTTTTTTTATACTTTTGTATCTTAATTATAAATAACTTACATCCATTTAATGTGAGCCTTAAGTATAACCCCTGTTATTAGAGTCTTGTGTTGCCTTAGATACAGAGCTGAGTAATGTCTCAAGAATCAAACTCTCTTGAACGGTGAGCTCTAGCGACATTTAATTTTCACAGCTTATTCAGTTTATAACTAACTATTTTCAAGGACATGAACCTTTAAATGTCAATTTTAACTTAAGTATTATCTCTATTTATTTGCCCACAACTCTCCTAGTGCTTAATTATAAGGTAGGTACTTATTAAGTATTTGTGAACTTTGGGGCATATTATTTTCGACGTGGAGGTTTAGCAATATTATGGTTAACGAAGTCAAATAGTTTGTGTCTTGGTGTTGCGAAGTGTAAATTATGTCTTTAAAAACAGATATAAAATATATAATGATATATAATGATAAAATGATATATAATGATAAATCAGATACATAAAGAAAAAGTAGATCACACACATAACAAAAAAATTTAGTCTAAATGAAGGTATGTCCATTCTAATAAAAAATATTCCATAATACTAATAAATACGGGCAACGAACATTATCTTATCTTCTAGTTTCCATATTTAATAAGATACCAATGCGTATAAAAAGCCGACCAAATTGCACCACTGAATTAAAAAAAATGTTGAAAATTTTTTTAATAGATCAACATCGTTTATATTGATATTGTTTAAAATATATCAGTATGCATTGATTGTATAAATATGCCCATGAAAGTGTTCAAGTATCTTGTGTGCCTTTGAGTGTGTACAGTGTACATGCCTTAAAGAAAGACAAACATTCTCTGGTTACGAATTACCTGACATTATTTGAAAATGTCCTACTAGCACCACAGTAAGCGAAAAATATTGCTTGTGTTGTGAAGGAGGACTTAGCCAGCCGATGAATTTAATACACAACGTCTGGGTGGGACCCAAACGCGATGTCAACTCAGCTACCGACCGGAGATGTAATTCTTCTGTATCTATTTTCAATATTGTGGCTTCTAGTTATATGTTTGCTTTAGTGCTTAATTAAATTCTGAAATCGATCTTATATCCCGTTGCTTATAATGAAGAATAAAAAATGTGTCCTTAAATTATTGATGGTCTTCCATAAGAGGTTAATGGCCAAGAGGCCTAAGCATCTGGTTCCCGTGAATAAGTTCTCCATCATTGCACAATCAATAATTACGCTTGATGGCTTTGGAAGGATATCAAATATTTCGCAAATTTTTATTAATTTCTTAGCTGAAAGTTGTGACGTTCTGCGTCTATCTTTAAATTAAGATAAAGAGGACGAAAATTAACCAACAAATAAAATTAATCGACAATAAGGAACTCTAGTCAATTAAATAATTCAACCTCTAACGTATAAGCCTGTATTATAATTGTTTACGTCGTTTTCACAGTTAAAGTATTAAAAAAAATATTCAAAGCCCAACAAAACGCTCAAAATCTGGTAGGGTACGCGTGACGTTACACTTATTTGAGTTTTGTCAGTTAACAGTAAGGCTATTTCCATATGGGTCGGTATGAAATCAACAAATCCCGAAATAAATAATTAACATTGCAAAATTGCAAAGTGCAATTTTGCAAGTGCAAAATTGCTTCCATTCTTAATGCGCGCGGCTTACATATTATTATATTATTTCATAATATTTTTCACTCAAGTTCATTATTAACCAACAAAGAATTAAATTAAATTCCGATTATATGTGTTATTTCAATTTTAAATATGACTCTTACAGTTTAGTTTTATGCGACTCCTGCTAAAGCTGTAAAATGTTTCGCAATAAAAGTGCATATATATCTACTTCGCCTTAATAAATTTAGGTTATTCTTTCATTTTGATGTTAAAAATGAATATTTGTTCATATTCTCTACTCCTTTTCACAATCATCAAAGGATATGGGGCGAAAGTAGGAACGCCTGTGATAAATGAATGTTAGGGTTTGTATGTCAAGTGTTTGTCGTTTGTAACTCGCTCTTTATTCCAGGGATACATATTTTTCATGTGAAACGTAGCACAGCTTTTTATAAATTTGTCTTTTCTTGGTGTAACGACAATTTAATTAAAGTACCTCTGAGAAAAAAAATTACAAATGTAAAAACACTTTTAATATCGTCGCTGCATATTATATTAGCCTCTTGTATGACTTTTAGTACAATGTAAAAAAAAGAAAAATACTTGCTTTTAAATTAAAGTTGAGAATTATTTTTTTCTATCTGTGTTTCTTTTTTCATTGTTAAACGCACAAGAGTTCTATCTACCCGAAGCCAATTGAACTATTACAGTATTTTACGCAGTACCTGGCAATTTCAATCTGACAATGAAGCACGGCTAAAGCCATTTCATGCAACGTTTCGCTGAATTGTGATCTTTCACCAGTTCTATACCTACCTAAAACACTTTTTACTATGTATTTATTCCCTTCACTCTTCAACCTTTCGAAGCTCATTAACTGCGCTATGGTAGCAAGTCTTCTAGTGGAAATTTATTTTGTCGTTTATTACTCTTGTCAAGATTGTTTATCAGGTTTGTTCACACTAAAGAAGGAAGTACTCATACATACACATTGTCTCCGGCAGGAGTAATCAATATTTCAGTTGGAAAGAATTCTGTAGAAAATACTGTAAAGTTCGCTTTACGATGACAACTTGCGAAAACAATGACCTAACCCAACATTTACCTAGTACCAACTTATCAACTTTATTTAGTTCCAACCAAAACACAAAGTCCTACTTTCAAATAATGTTTCTATTTCCTCACTTCCTAAATATTCCACGAACTCGTTCACATATTATAGAGTCAGTATTTTTCTTATGACATGACATAACCGAACGTACCTCTTTCATACCGTCTGTATATTTGAACATACGTAGAATTCAGATTTTTTCCACAATATTTTGAGCTAATAAAAATTGACCTTTATCATTTTTACAATTTCTTGTATAACTGTCTTTGTGCGTTACTTTTTTCACGTTCAGCCGGTACCCATTTTTATATTTTGAAAGTTGACTTTGGCATCTAATCCCAATTTTAGCTATCGTTTTTTTATGTGGGTTTTTAAGGTATGTTTTATAATTTAATTTTTATCAAAAAATTTTTTTTGAAAAACTGTCCTAAACATGATATAAAAAAATATTATGCTACAAAAATAATAAATACGTACGTAAATATGCATTTTTACTATTATTTATAACTGATGTCGGAACAGAATGGGGTTATAATATTGCTAAGGGCAGTTATTTACTACGAGAATTCGCCCAATTTTGTGTTGATGAAAACAACGGTATATTTACATACCTATATGATATCCAAATCACAACCGAAACATAATTACATTATCACACATTCTCTTAGAGTTTAAAGATAAACCTATATAATACAAGTTTAATGAGCACAGTAAGTGCGAAGAAAAGCAATTTATTTCCCCAAGACAAGACAAGGGCTTGACAAGCCCTCACATACCACCTACTCCCATCCACCACCCACCTTTTAACCCTTGCCCTAACCTGCGCCACGTTTTCATCTACATCTTTTAAGTAACTGTCGCAGCTGATCTAGATAAGGCAGGAAGGCTCTGCTTTGCTTAACTTTGGATAATTCCTTCTCTGCACTCTCATCCAGTTTCTATAGAAACTCTTCAGTCGGATTCATCGTGAATTCCTTAACCGGTTCGTCTTCTTTACACGTGAAGGATAATTATAATAACGTATAATTCTGCGAGTAATTTTAGAAAACATGAATATAATTAATTTAATGTTGAAAGCGGAATATTTAAAGAACATCATTTTGAGGTTTATTCTGTTTATTTTTAGTCTGGAAGAAAATTAAGGACGGAATATTTTATAATAGCGGTCCACTCCGGGAAGAACTATAGTTCGAGAAGTTCATAATTAATAGATACAAAAGAAGTTTAATTATGTTTAAAAACATATATGTAATGAAAATTCATAATATATTTATTTTTTTTTTTTAAAGAAAGAAAAATATTCCCGGTTTACGAATAACCTGACAATAGCCGCAGCCAGCCGAGGAATTAAACACACTACGCCTGGGCGAGATTCAAACGCGATATCAACTCAGACCTTATATTATTTTTATGAACTGTTGCTAAATCCCAAAAAGGGTGTCAATTGATAAATAAATAAATAATTACTAAAATATTCTTATGTGTGGTATTAAAGATTGCGTTTTTGGTCTTAGAGCTTTGGTCCACGAGTTTGAATTACCGTCACATTCAACGCCGGTCTCCGTTAAACGCCGATTCTTGAACCTTCAAAGGTTTGTCAAATTTAAAGGCGAGTTATTTTATTATTCATTGATTATGTCGCCCAGCATAATTTTCATCGACATTTGTCAAATACCGATGGGCCGAGAAACGGCTGTTGAAGGGGGCCAAGAAGCGGCTGTTGAAGGGGGCCAAGAAGCGGCTGTTGAAGTTGTTGATGGGCCGTTCAAAAGCTGGTGACGACCTTAAAGTCTGTGACAGACCACGCTATAATCGCGCTATATTCTCTTGGCTTGGCCTATTTCTGAATTTAGCTCGCCATACATTCCTTTTGGTAGTGTATGTCGAGCGAATGCTGAAATAGGCCAAGCCGTGATGCGTAAATCGTAATGTGTCTCCACCCTAATGTGACGGAGTGAAAATACCCCCCTCCCCTTCCCTCGTTGGGCATTAGTTTGATATTTCATTTTTCATTTACATTGTTACATAAACGATTTTGCACCACCCAGTCTCCCATAAAAAAATACCAAAGAGCAAGAATTTTTGCTATCGAGGATAATCAGTATCAACCAATTTATAAAATGAATTTCAGCTTCCCAACCAAAAACCGTAGCAAAATATTGTAATTTTATGTATTTCTATTCAATGTCTCATCTTCTTCCCCGTGATATCAAGATTACAAAAACCATCAAATCGCAAAAAAATCATTTCATTTTCAATTTTCGAAAAAGGTTCCAGGTGTTGTTTACTAATAAGGTCACGATCACTAACTACGTGTCTTGTGTTACCCTTAAAGAAATTTTCTTTCAATTACGTTTGCTTGATTAAATCAACATTTTCTCATTATATTCTGCTTTTCTCGGTTATTTTTAATGGAAAATCGTATCGCATTTCAATTTCCGATATTATTTAAGACACTATTTAGTCTTTAGACTTTCGATCATCTGTTTTGCATTTTTCTCTTCTCTGAACAAACTACCTAAATTAGTTTATTTTTTATTTGAATTAAAAATGTAGCAATTCAATGAGTAATTTGTTTTTCCTTGTATTACTTTGATTTATAAAGAGAATAATTAAATTATTTTCTCTGTGGAAGGTAATTACGACCAACGTCATTTATGCTTGACGTAGTCTCTGAATAATTTCTCTCATTTCTACAATATTTAGCCGTTCATTAAAAGTTTAATTGCGTTTCTGTATTTATCGAAGCTCGTTTCTTCGATAAGTAAATTCAACGCGATTTATTGGTCGTGATCGAAATCATTACCAATGTTTTAGTATTCCTTCAGGGTAACTTAAATAATTATGATATTTATTTTACGTATTTCATAAAACAACTTTACCGTCATTATGTTCGTGAAAATGTCAGTTCCTTGCTCTTTCCCTAAAATCTAACTTCATTGAGTACATTGATAAGTATCCAATTTACCTGTTAATAAGATTGTCTTATAATTAACTCATCAAGGGAGGCGCTAATAACGTAATATTTTGTGATTTCACATTGTCTGACAGATACTCTGAATAGAAAAAATGGTTAACCCCACGGTGACAAAAGAATAAGTTCACTTTTCTGCATTTTCACCTAACTTTGGTGAAATATAGAAACAATTGTCAAGATTTGATTAACGCAATTAGTTGTTTTTATTTTCATTTCCTTTACTAGCTTTACTGTATCGAATAAAACTAATTTGTATTTGTATACATATTTTGTTTTTTCTATGTCTATGATTTTTATTTTTTAATTTAGTTATTTTCACTAACTACTGGTACTTAAAATTATCAAAACCAGCGTTAATAAGTTTGAGAAAATTAAATTTTTTAAATCTTAATTGTGCATAGATATCTACGTGGGTTGGGCAAACAAAGTATATTGTGCTTCATTTAAAATAACATTCATAACTCAGTTCTGTAACGGGTCAGCAACGAAAGCAACCCAAACAGGGTGAAAAATAGTGCTGACCCTCAGATGTGTTATTATTAATGTTTCGCTGGACGGAACGACGTATAAGCTAGCAGATTAGCAGAGAAAAATGATGTTTCAGTTGAATGGAAATGTATGCTGCTGCTAACCAAATTCTGAATTGGCGAAAACTAGACGTTTTATGTTGTGCAGACACGCAAACCAAATGTTCAAATGTCATTGCTCTTTACTGTCAAAGCATAAAATGTTTCATTAATCATGTAAGGAACTCGTTTTCAAAACTATTTTCTCCTTGTATTTTATGCTGGGATTGTAGTTTTACAGTTCTGACTAAATTAATAGTTTAAAAGCTACGTTACGTTAACTCTTTGAAATATTCAAAAGAAATCTTAATTTTATCTAACTACATAGTTGCTTTGGTAAATTAACTATCACGCCATTTCAGCAAGGGAAAGGGTAATTCCGTAAAAGGATATTATGGAACACCACATGAAAACTCATAAATACGAGCCTACGTTTGGTGATTTAGCACGGGTGCCCGGGTGCATTGGATGAGGTGTGCTCAGGATGCGCCTGCCCAACAGCTGCGCGGCGTGCAAGATCGGGTTAGGCTGGTTTGTGGAGACCCTTTGACCTCTTCAACTGGTTTCCTTGACCCACCGCCTCGCGCCGCAGCGAGAGGGACAGATTCCTAGATTCCTACGCACTCCTCAAAACTTTTACCTTTCCAGAACTTCCACTCCTTCTTTACCTTAAAAAGTCCCTCCACACAGCATCCCCAAAGATGACATAGACCCTGAGAGAAATTATTTTCGTCCTGGCCTCCTGTGCGGGGTTAATGTAAAAAAATAATTACAATCATAGTTAGGTACTCTTCTGCTATTTCGAATTAAACGATTGAAATATTTGGTAAACTTAGCGGAGTCATGTCTTTCTAGGGTATACTATTTACTTTCGCGTCATATACAGGGTGTCCTGGGGTAAAGTGCACAAACTACATGATGGTACAAGTAAAAAAGACAAATTATTTTTTCGAAATTCCGTTGTGTTTGTCACGTAAAAAAATATTTTTCCATTGAATAATATTTTTTTTCAGTACAAATACGAATAGTTCAACTTGTACCTGAAAACTACCTTAAAACCTTGAAATTTTGAAAAAAGTTTCCCTTTTTACTTGTACTATCAAGTTTGTGCATTATACCCCGGACGCCGTGTATATATATTTTAATTTCAGTCCATCCTTGATGTCCGAGATTTATTTGTAAACCTTTATTATTATTACAGCAGCCTCTTATTATTTTTGGGTCTCTTCACTCTCGATTCGCAATACGGTCTTACATGGTTTTACAAAGATCTCATTTTTTCTGCATTCATAGAAACTGCTTATGTCTTTCATCTCTTAATTCCAAGTAAGTTTGAAACCAAAATTTGGTGAAGGGCTTTTGACTATTCCATCGACGTTTCATTGCATATGATAGTGCTTCTCTTTGAGATAACTCACGACTAGTTATTAAGATTATTGGTACAAACCAGTGGTTGAAAATGATTAGTTTTTTTAGGGTGCTCTTCAATTATTAATTCGATTCCACTGATTTTTGGTCTCAATTCCATTAAATGTTCCAATGATCTGCATCAATTGGAAAAGGGTTAACGGTTTTCCATTTGTTCTTAATCGGAGAATTAATTGAACAATTCAACGGCAATCATTTTCATTATCTACTTATTTGGAAAACTCACTTACCGCAATCTTAAACTTTGGTTTTCAAATATCGTTTAGTTTCATTGAAATATAAATCGATGCCTTTTAAATATATTTTCCTATCAAACAGATTGTGATGACATTATAATCCTTACTAACTTGTGATTTTTTGCATGGTGAAAGTTGAAGGCCTGACAAATGACATGGGCTACTTTTCATTTCCGGAAAACATTTAATTCCTGGAGAAAGTTCAAAATAAAACAATAACTTTTTAAATACAGGGTTTTCCAATAAGAGGTGTTATTTTGAATAGCCCGCTATTTCGGTAGATGTTACTTTTGAAGCTGTCATTTTTTGACATTTGACAAGTAGAAACTACGCCATTAATAAAAATGGAACGATACACGCTTCAACAACGCATTGAAATTATTAAAATTCACTTGAGTGAATCAAATGCAAATCATCTTGAGTGATGAGGCCCATTTCCCCCTCGGTGGCTTCGTCAACAAGCAAAATTGTCGCATCTGGGGCTCGGAAAACCCAAGAGTTATTGTTGAAAAACCTTTCTATCCTCAACGTGTGACTGTTTGGTGCGGTTTATGGTCCGGCGGAGTCATTGGACCTTACTTTTTCGAAAATGAGGCTGGAGCAACAGTTACGGAATGGATTGCGCTATCGAGAGATGATTAATGATTTTTTATGGCCGGAATTGGATGGTATTGATCTGGACAACGTTTACTTTCAACAAGACGGGCTACGTGCCACACAAGCAACGAAACCATTGATCTTTTACGATTGAATATCAAAATAACACCTCTTATTGGAAAACCCTCTACTTAAATACTTATTGCCGACCAGCTTCATCGGGGCAGTATAATTATATAAAAAAATATTTTTGTGTTTGGTAAAATCAGTTCAAAAATGTATGTAAAGAGAATTTTAGAGATAATTATGAGTAAAACCATTTCTCGCTTAATTCTACTCATTTTGGTAATCTTTTTTCGTTCTGTACTATCACAATCGCCGGAAGTGAGATCATTTTGAAATTCACCTTAAACCTTTATTTGGCGCTAGGAATTTGTCTTTAGCTTTTCGTATTATCAGTTTCATCTAGAGAGAAACATGGCCGTAGATATTATTTTTTCTTTGAAATGTAGTTTCTTAATTTTACCAAGAAATTTATCTGATGGTGCGTCTTAAGCAGTGAACATAAATCTTTGATAAAATCCAAGGCTGTTTAGTGTTTGGATGCCCAGTTATTTAATATGATTTCCATTTCACAGTATCTACGTATCTTTAAAAGTTTTTCTTTTTTCGAAATTTAAGATATTTTCAAATTGGAATTCTTTTTCGTCCGGCCGCAATTCGGTTATCGGGAAAAGAAAAATAATAATTATAATTTCTAATCTATTTATCACGATTTCATGGATGTGGTAGACTCATCTCGTTAGAGTAGGTGGTTTTGGGTTACTATTTGATTATAAGTAATTAACTATTTTTTTGAGACAATAAGTATTATTGTCTCAAAATTAATCAATAAGACGTTAGCACATTATAAAGAAGGTATAGTTTACGTGGTTACATACAAAGTAATGTTTTTATTCCTCCAAGTCCGTGAGACTATGGCATCCTCAGTTAGGATTTAGGAATGTTGTTAGTTAAATTAAAGCCGGTAGGGAGGGAACGAGGTTCATCAAGGATTTTATAAGTTTAGGAAGGAATTGTAAGCTACTAAGTAAAAGTAAGTAAAAGAGAAGGTTGAGATGTATTATTAATTTAGCAAAGAGATATCAAGAAACTTTTAGAGTTTGGTCGAATCTGAGGGTTCCGTGGCAACGCAGGAAAATGACAATCCATCACACTTTCGAAAAGTGGTATAAAGTTACTAATTTATCACTTTTTCACCTAACCTAACCTAACCTATTTAACCTATTTTTTTGACGATTTTTAGTTTATTGAATTGCCACTGTCTTGAGTTGCCCGATTACCGATTTTGGGCGATACTGAGAGGATTTCTTCTTTGAAATTTTATATGCTTTCGTCGAGTTTTGGACCAGTGACCTGAAACTATTTAGCTCACTTGCAATATTAACAGATCTCTTGTAAATGGGTTGTTGTGGATAATTTATCAAAAATAACATCAAGCAACAAAATATATTGCTTAACACTCGTCAGAGGCAAAAAACTCGTTGTTAAGAAAACTATATGAATATAATACATGTCTGTTTATATACAAAATAAATAATTAACTCTTACATACAAATACAGCATTCGTTAAATGTTCCCATGTACACACATACTTTACACGGCAACACGATAACGGTGACCGGATAACTCATCAAAATTATAAATCATCACATCTTTAAAAAGTTATATAAAGTCATGGAAAGTGATGAAACAAAAACTTTATTAACTGGGTTAAGTAGGTTAGGTTAGGTTTAATTTTTTTTTTCATCGTTTCTAATGACTTTATATCACTTTTTAAAAGTGTGTTGAATTGTCACTATGTTGAGTTATCATGGAACCAACGATAACGTACCTACATTTCAACACCATACATACTCACTATGGCAAGCAATCTATTGGTTACGAGGGGGGCAACATATAGTGTAGGTTCATTTAAAAAAAATTGTTCACTTTTATGCTAAACCAAGTGAATAATATTGTAATGTTATGTATTTATGTGTAATACAATTTTAAAAATGTAGTTATTTTCGGTATTTGTAGTTAAATATGTGAAAATGTATTTTTTTTTTCTGGAATAAAAAACTTTTAAAAAATAGGGGCAAAATTTTAGTATATTAACTTGCTGGCGGCATTATATATTATGTATGAAAAATCTCAGTGATGATATGTCTGCCGAGACAAGAAATGGAAACAATGCAAGATTATGAAAAGAGTGATCCTTGCATAAAAATTTCAGGTTACTACGACTTCTATAAAATAACCGTTGGACAAGTGATAATGAACAGAGCATATTTTTGGTACGGTTGTGCTGTACCCCGCGGTAATTTATACGATGCGGGCCGCCTCAGTAATGTGACACTTTTTATGACACACTTTTTATTGTTCGTGTTCACTTTGCCTACACACAATTAGTGCACCCATCCGCGCGGATGTGTGGGGTATATTGTTTCGGAAACCCACAATAATAACCGACCGAATGTTTTTAGGAAACTATAATAAAAATAATCATTCAATTAACGCCTCGACGGCTTAATTGTTTACAGTAGTTTATTAGTGTTACTGTGGCGACCCGCTGGGCTGATATAGAACCCTAGTCATTCATTAATCAAAATGTAATTAATAATACGACACGCGCAGCGAAGTCGATTATTTAGTGTAAGAACAGATGTCGAATGTAAGAAATAATCGTAAATATCGAATGGTGGGGTTAAGAAACAAAACCTCCGGAGTAGATACTTTCAGTATCGCCCTGGTGAATTAACACCAGTTTTATTGCAAATCAGTTAACCCTTATACACACAAAGCAATCTTCGAAGCAAATAAAATATGAAAAAAAAAATTTTGGTTATTTATTTTTGGGTTATTATGCCGTGTTGCGCTATCTTCCTATTTAGCCAACGTTTCGGACAGCATTACAGTGTCTATCATGTTTTAGGTACACATTTTCCCTGATAATGGACACTTTAATGCCGTCCGACACTTTGGCGAAAGAAGGAGGTAGCACGGCATGATACCCCAAAATTAAATCACTATAATACTTTTGGCCGTGAAAATCTCAAAACAATAAAAACTTTATATGTAACCACGAAATTTTTGTTGAGTTAGAATCTCTTATTTTCACACGTACAAAAAATGACACTTGTCCCAAAAAACGTGTACAATTTCAGATGTTAATTTTAAAAGTGTTGTTTATTCTGAAAGTGTGTTTCGGTCCTTGATTTAATTTTGGGAACGAAACAGTTGAAACGAGCCCGCTTTATTACACTGTCCTTATGGTACTTTCTTCTAACGAGGGGTTAATCCGTTTATGCTTATCCATTAGTAGTATCTAAACCGACATTTTAATTAACTTTGTGGCTGGTAACTGTTTGTAATCATGTAGAAAATGTTAGAAAGACGTAAAAATAAATAAAATGTAATGTATTTTCTTCCAATAATGTTTATTTTACTGTGGCCTGGTGCACGGTGTTCATTCGTGTGCGGACTATTTGAATATTATTCGTTATTTTAAAAAAGAAAGTATGAGTGGTGTGTAGGAATCTAGGGATCAGTTTTTTTCACAATTTATAATAATTACACGGCGGCTAAATTGAATATGTTGTACTTATACAGGGTGTATCGGCACGTACCCGACAAACTTTAACCATCTATTCCTTAGCACATTTGGAGTAAAAAATGTTATGGGCACTTTGCTGTCCGGTAACATTTTTTTTTAATAAAAAATTTATTATTCATATTTTCACCACATATCACCAATTTTTTATCCTTTGTCAAAGTTTGAAAACCCATCTGGCAATATTTTGTTCGAGTTTCGTTGAATAATGTACGTACGTACCTACGTTGGCGCGCTTTTACAATCACAACGAAATGGCACGGCACCATTCGTCTCATTTTTAACTATTATTATTTAGTGTGTACGAAAGAGCGAGGACACTTTTTAACACACTTGATAATAACAGCTGCTGAACACGAGATACAATGCAAATGACAGTGACGGAGTGTGGATTTTTTTATTTATTTTTTGTTTTTAATGGAAAAAAAATGTTACCGGACAGCAAAGCGCCCATAACATTTTTTACTCCAAATGTGCTGAGGAATAGCTGGTTAAAGTTTGTCGGGTACTTGCCGATACACCCTGTATATTAATTTCCTTATATTAAATAAATAAAATATTCTTTCTATCATTCATATTTAGCTGTTTGGTGATTAGTATAAGATATTATTTAAATTTCAAATAAAAAGACATAAAAATAAATATCCTTTATTTGTCAAGAAAGCAAGAAGGAAGACATTAAGAATTCATTCATTCGTCCGGAGAAAATAATAGTTGTACTTTTAAATCAATTTAAAACATTGTATTATATTAACATTTAAATGGTGGCAGGATTAATACGTACTTCTAATAGAAAAAAAAACACTTTGTGTGAGTTAGATAATAATGACTAGTAAGTATTTCTGTTTCCGGAAATGGAAAATAATGCATTTTAATAGCCATTTCGTTAAAAATACGAATATGTTTTTTAATTGTTTCTGAGCTGTTTATTTAATTATTTGTTTTAATTAAACCCAAACTAGGAACGTAGGAAACTATTTTAGTATCATGGGTTCATATTTTGGGTTTAAATAAAACAAAAAATCTAACCTAGAAATTCTAACATCAATGTCAGTGGCCGCCAAGTGAAAGCTCGATTTCTATTTTAGCAAAATAAATGTTAAAATGTATTATTTTTCCATTTATAGAAACTGAAATACTTCTCATTATTATCTGCCTATTAAAAAGTGTTTTTCTATTAAACGTTTGTATTTACCCTGTGCCTATTTTCAGTATTTTTACAAAAAATAATTTAATTTCTTATATATTCATATTGCGTAGGGTTGATGATATATTAATTATAAAATATTTCTTTGTATTAATGTTAATACGATATTTTCACATTTGATTACTGCCGATGTACAACGATTTAAAACTTACCTTTTTCGATTTGCCGCCAAAAGGACATGTTCGTTTTTATTTGTGAATTTGGCGGCATCGGCGACGGGACGTTTGACGCCTTGTATCTCATTCAAGAATTGTGAATAAAAATTACATATTTTTACAACGATAATTGTAATCACAAAAATAAATTTCCTTAAATCTTTAACTTTTTCATAATTTGTAAAATTACCCCATCGTACGATGCGCTGAAGCTTTTTTTGTTTTGTAAGTTCATATTGCATAAAATAGAATATATTTTCTCTATTGAAATCAAGCCACTTTGTCCTTTTGTCTAATTTACTATAATTTCATTCGTTAGTGTTCAATTTGTAAGGAATAGATTATTACTTCTTAGCATTGAGGTCATTCGTGCAAATGAACGGGGACATTGTCCCAACTGCATTTAAATGCACCCAATTCCAAGGGATGCACATTGCACATTGTACAACTGTATTGCTGCTTATGCACTGGCACTAGCCTAATGTGTTTCATTTTAAACAGGGTGTTCAAAATTAGATGTAGTTTTTCAAATAACGTTTATATTAATTAAATTTATCTATTTTCAAATACAATCTTCTAACGCCTTTTGCTGTGATTTAATGAATAAAAAAATAAAGATAATGACTTTCCATCATTCGAGCTTTATTAACTCAATTCGAGTATAAAATAGGTCGATAGCCGAATGGGCATTAATAATATAAAATAATAAAAATAGATCACTTACATATTTTTATGAATAGTGGTATAGACCAAATTACTGATTTTTTATTTGATTGACAAATTATTATTAGTTTCTTGTATAAATGTATTAAATTCAAATATGTTTTAAGATTTAATACACAATTTAATTAAGATTTGTAAACGGCATAACACCCCAAAAACAAATAACAAAAGTGTATTAAATAATTCATATGTTTCACATCGAGCTTTTGGTCTGTTTGGTCTTTTCGACAAATCTTGATAAAAAAAAAAACATTTCTCTAATATTTTACTGGCGCGACGTGTCTATTACTAATAAAGATGTGGAATTATTATATCTTCACGGTGTTTTTTATCAGATATTATAATATCTGAATAATATTATTTACCCTACCTTCAACTTATCGTTTCCCCCTTTTCTATTGATCCCAGTGTCCCCAATTCCTTTAACCTCTCAAGAATTCTCAACAATCCCTAAAATTTGAAAGACCGAGTCGATGATACTTGGGGCAATTGAAATTACAGAACTACAGAAAAAATGACTTCAGGATATATGACTTACTTCGTCATCTCTTTTATCATTCTAATTAAGTTATCACAACTACAATGATGTCATTAATGTCTGAACTACACAATTTACCAATAAACAATCACCCCTTGCGCCTGAAAACAAGACTCTGCGGGCGATCGCACCACGCGCCCATCCTGTTTGCGGTGTCCCCGCTACTTCCGCCCCCACCCCTAGAACAAACCGCCCCTACCCCCACCACCGCCCCCCAGCGGCAATTTCCGGTCCACACTGGCTTCCGATTTC
Organism: Hesperophylax magnus; assembly: GCA_026573805.1. Taxonomy (NCBI): domain Eukaryota; kingdom Metazoa; phylum Arthropoda; class Insecta; order Trichoptera; family Limnephilidae; genus Hesperophylax; species Hesperophylax magnus. The sequence goes on from JAIUSX010000026.1 coordinate 1,013,129, forward strand.
CGCTCTGGGAGTCCGCAAAGTGCTGGACCCTGGATGGTTGCAGCAAAAAATAACAAAGTGGTCGAGACAAAATGGAGAGTAATTTGAGTTGAAAGTGTTAAATAATGGAAAGCTCTTTAGCGCATTTCACTACTGTTGAACGGTAAAATATATTTTGATTCTGTACTATTATTAAACTAAGTTTTATCTTTGGTACAAAACGTATAATTATTCATTACCAAATTAACTAAAAACATCAAATAAATATATTTGAATAGAATCTCTTTACTAAAATTACCTAAAATATAAAATTAAAAAAACGTAGCTATTGCACATACGAGTATTTCAATTGTATCAGAGTTGTAACAAACATGAATAATTGTATGCTTGAACGTAAATGCATTCTTATTATTCTATTTTATGCATTGTTTTATTTACAATATCAGGTCTTATAATTTGGATTCGATGTTAGTCATAGTATTTGAATTAATTTTTTATAGTTATTTTTATATTGTTCCATATACATATATATTAAAATAAAAAATCTCTTCCAACATGTGCCATAAACATAAATATAAAGTAAAAAGTATAACGTATAACGTATAAAATATACAGCATAAAGTATAAAGTGCAAATGTTAAAAGAATAAATTATGAAAAATTCAACCTTCTTCTTCTCCACTTTCTTTCCCTTTCCACACCCTTCATCCTCACAACTTGCACCCGATTGGGGATGACATAGTCCCCCAGACTTTGAAATGTTGTGACTCTTTAGCGGTATTCACATTAAAAAAATACAATTTCACGGGCCTAATCTGCAGCATCTTCCGTGGCCGGAAGTACCCTTTTATTTTAGCCCTTCAAGTCGTAAAAGTGCCCTAAGGCTGTTATTCAATAATTGCACATTAAAATGTACTGGTCATTTATGTCCACCTGTAAACAACCTGTGCCTTCTGCCATAACTTATTATGGCGCCTCTAAGCACCTTACAGCTAGTCTTACGGCGCTCGATAATACCTTTACCTTGACGAAATTACCTGTTCTAACCCGAGAGGTCAACAAACAATTCAGTTTTATAAATTATGTATACCGCCATATGGTTTTTGACATTTTTTGTTCACCTATGAAGCAGAAATATAATTTCTTCTAATTTTAGATAGCTTGAGCCAAATAAACCATCTGCGGTAATCTCAGAGAAAGGTTGTACGCTTACGTACACTATGTACAATTCTGTGTTATTCTGCGTGGGAATGAAGATTTTCTTGTGAGCATTTTATAACGGTCATCGATGATGTCACGTACGACTCTCTCTTGGACTACTATAGCGTTTGTTAAGACATTAAAATTCTTCGGTTAAAACATAAAAAGGGCCTTCTTAATAAACGTGTTTAACATTTACACCATTATTGGAGGGTGAATCAGTTGTGTAAAATTTAAAATGCATTTATTAGTAAGGGGGTAAATGTTTAGTTGCATGAAAAAAAAGTATCTTAACAGGATTAAATAGATTGAACGCGGTAAAAATGAGACACCTGAGGCGTATATGTAGTAACACGATTTTTTACTACGTTTACATGTAGAGATCAGAAAAAAATGCAAAACTAAGAAATTAGAAAACTATTAACAAAGAAATTTTAGTTAACAGAACTACGAAAGGAACGATTAGAGGATTTAGACATATAGGCATATGAACGTAGATATGAGTGTAAGGAATCAATTATTTAAGTCTGCTCATATCAGAAGTAAGAAAGTTTGTGTGAGAGGATGCATGAATGTGAATGTAACAAGAAGTATACCAAGTCTGATTGATGTAGTAGTCAGAACTGACAATCTTCTGACAATCCTCTAAAGCCTACAGCTTAGTGGAAACGTGATGATTAGTTAGTTAGACAGCATAAAATATTATCTATACTATTTTGACCGGTCTGTGGCCGAGTTCACATCGCATTTGGGTCCCACCCAGGCGTAGTGTGTTCAATTCCTCGGCAAAGTCCTCCATTACAACACAAGCAACATTTTCAGCTTACCGTAGTGGTAGTAGGAGATTTTCAAATATTGTCTGGTTATTCGTAACCCGGGAATGTTTGTCTTTCTTTTATAAATAAATAAATAAAAAATAAAAACGAAAATGTTTCCCATAACATATATATTTTTTCCCGGGATATCACGTCACTTATGGAGTTCAAAAATAAGACTTTTTGTACGTAGGTATTCGTAAATGAAGACGAAATTTAATCAGTATTAAGACCTTCTTTTCTACTTGAATTAATTGTTTTTCTCTCTTATTTTTCACAGGTAAGCTTTCATACTACAAGTACTCTACGCGGACCTCCGAGAGATCGAATTTGGTATGTACTCCGGACAAAAAAACCATTTCCAAGAAGGTAAAACCACAACTCACTTACAGGAGATGCAGGTTAGTATTCTCACGTATAATACATGTATAATAGGAACACACTAAAGTTCTTCGTACGAAAATAATGTCTTACAGGGCATAAACTAAGCTGTTTTCTCGGAAGCAAGGGAGGCCCTTCTCGGAACAGTAAGTTAGTTTAGGTTTCCGTCTCAATTTGGGACGTTGGCAAGTTCGGCGCTGGTTGACGAATGCCTTCGCACACATAGTCACATAATGCCGCATCTTGTCGGATGCTGCCTTGCCCGCACACGCGCCGCCTCTTAATCTTGTTTACTCCCGAGATATCTTATTAAATGTGTTTTCTTCTTTCTGCTGCCCCCTACCCAAGTCTCTAGCAGTAGGCAACCCCATTGGAAGCCATAAAGGCGCCTTCTTGCCGTAATGAGACCACAGAGGCCGATAATATTTCGGAAGCGATTTATTATTACGCATCGCCGTATAATTACACACCTCTTCCCCTCACTTTTACGCCGCGTTGTTTTTAAACACTTTTTCAACTTTTTTTAACTTGTTTTTCTACGTCTTCTAGTTATAATGTAGTCCGCATTATCTGCGGTGGATCTAGCTGCTTTATGAAACAGGCAGTTATTTATGACATTTCTCCCTTTCCAACGAGTAAACCGTTACTGTAACTGACTCCAAACTTAAATTGCATTTTTTAACGGAGCTTTTAATTATTCATCTCGCTGAGCACTAATAATTATTTTAATAAAACTTATATATAAAGAATGCGATACCAAGCTAAAATAATATTAAATTAGCTAAACGGCGTTGTTGGGGCTTACTCTTAGGGGATAGACATATACCTACTATCACTGACTTTTTTGTAGTCCTTTTTAAGATATACAATTCCGTAGTTTGATGCATCTCATAAGGTTTATCCAACGTTAGCAATGTAAACGCCCGAAAATATATTTTTTTAAATCTTGATTACATAACATCGACCTTCCTATAATTTGTATAAATATAATATGCATGTGTTATACATGTATATAAACCTTCCGGAAGATATTCTCCCAATTCTGGTGAAAACTCTATCAAAATCCGTCGCGTAGTTTAGAAGAACTAAACGAACACACAGACAGTCGACATGGAGAGCGACTTTATTTTATACTATTAAGTGATAGAGATTACTGGGCCATTATTTTTAGATAAAATTAGGGTTATGTAATAAACGATGGTTATGTAGTTGTATATATTTACAAATATCGCGATATGGATTATTTGTAAAGGGTAATTTGAAAGTAAAGTAAATTTGAATAGATGCGTTTTGAGTTTCGTTCTGAATAATTTTGAATGTGAATTATTTTAGAACTATCGAATGCATAAGTTATTTCCACGAAAAGCAATGACGATTCTATTTCTAATTTTATTCTATTATCCTAATCTAAAACGCGAGTTGTATTTCGGAGCGCACAATTACCGACCCAGATTGTTTCCTTTATTTTCTTTTTTCACGCTCGATTCCCCCGCGACATAATTTTAATGTACCTATATTATATTATGAACAAAGTAAATTCGGTTAATATCAGAATTTACATTCCCAAACTGTTTTTGGTTCACTTTAAGTATCGCGTATTTCAGTTTTATTGTAAATTTTCTCCTTTCCAGCGTGAAAATATCGTGGAAATATTCAACAATTTATTTCTTTCTGTCCATTAAGCGGGTTACGTCCATTTCAGCATTTTAGGAATTTGTTGTAACGGCCGACGCCTATTTTTATATACTGTTATGTTGTGACTTAGTTGGTGCGGGTTATTCCGTGTAAAATGGTGTCACAACTATAAATATACAACAAAGAGATTATTGAAATAGATGAGTTTCGTTTCATGTGTATAATGCATAATAATGGACATATTTTTGCCCCCGTGCTATGCTAGAAAGAAAACTTTGTGATACTGTAAATAAGTTTCTGACCGCATCCAATCACCAAAATCATTCTGCCGCTTTTTGTTACAAAATACTGTTAACGATAAGTAAATTTCCATGTAACATAATATGCAGTTTCAACCCACGAATACCAGAACTATATAAAGCGCTTGGAATTTAACATGTTTATGGAAAAATCCTGAATGAGGTGGGTTGGACGCGTGCTTTGGGTGCCAGAAGGACGACTATCAAACAGAATTCTATTTTCCGAGACATAGCCGAGGAAAACACAAGCAGAAAAGCTACGTTAGAAAAGATCCTTAAAGTAGGTAGCGCAAAATACACTGAGAAAAATTAGTGTTGCTGATATATTAAAAAATCTCTTCAAATATTGTAATTCCAGTTTAAAACGGGACTGCAGGCCGCTTCCTGATAAAATTCGAATTAATTCATTATAATAACGGAAAACGTGTGCATGCACGTGCGTTTTTCTTAATAATATATAATGACGAAATTCGAAACACTTGATCCGACATCGTGACAAAATATTTTACTAAAAGTTTAACTGTAAACCTATCAATTCATTCGTTAATGGCCTGCAATCCCACTTTTAACCGGATTACTAATAATTTGATGAGATTCTTTATAAATTAGCATTATTTTTTTATTTGTAGTAGGGACACGTTGTGGCGTCTAGTAATAAATTATAATAAATAAAAGTAATAAATTAGTGTTCTCCGATCCGACGTAGAAAAAAACGAAGGTAAAATCAGGTTTTTTATTTTCAAGTTTAAATTACCTAAAATTTATAGTAAAAGGTACATGTATATACGAGAGATCATCTCCAACATTCAAATTTTGATATCTTAAAACTTATTTTGATGATGTTAACTTTTCTCTGAAAGTGATTTAATTATTAAGCATGTAAATTAATTTCTTTGTGGACATATGATAGTCACTTGTAAATATGTATGTTGCATATAATAAACTATATAATTCTCGAATACACCGCAATTCAATTACAGAAGTTTATCAATTAAAAAGCGCATTTGGTAACACGTTATGTTCCGACCAAAATAATAACCAGTACATTGCACCCACATCTCTCGTTAAGAGCGATCAAGCAATGCGTGCACGTTGCATTAATAAATATCCATTTATACCAACATATGCTATCCATTCTGTATAAATTCACCCCTGCAAGCTTTTGAATATGACGATATATGTTTTTAAATATGGCTATAAAGCGTGATGCTTGTTCCGGTATTGAAAATCCCGAAAGCTTTCGGATATATTATTCCTTCGGCAGCAGCTGGATTTAATAAGTTTTACAATTTTCGCAGTTTGCAGACGATAATATTTTTTCCCTCCTGAGAACTCTGCGGAAAATAGGAAATTCCGTAGAAATATTAAACTTATGTTTTTTCACGTTGGTTTCGCTAGCTATTTAGCGAGACTAAATCACACGTGAATCAGAACAATTGTGCTGTAGTGACAGGTTTTAACAATCGAGATATCTTCGTTATAATTCCATGTAATTGATTGATACAACATTTTTTAGATATTTACCTGCACCTCTTCAGAATGAATTTTTAGACGAACTTTTTCGCATTCTCTATTTACGGGGATTTTTTTGGCTACAAAAACAAAATCGCTAGGGTAGATGATAATTTTTGTTAACATTTTCCTTTTTTTATGTTTTACTTCATGATGTTATTAGCGTCAAATCAAAACCTTCATCTAAAAAATATGTAAGATTTATCTTTTGGCAAATAAATGTTTTATTATTTTAATTATCTGAATCTTTATTCGAAAGCCGAAATCTGCTTATCACAAATGGTAAACTCTGTTCAATAAGATTAAATAGTGTCGAAACTCACAATTTTTTTATAGTGCAATAACCTGTTGAGTAAAACTTTTTGGTAATATTTAATCTGTGAAGATAATATTTACCACTAAAATATGCGTTAAGAAAATGAAGATAATATTGATAGTTCTCAGTCGAACTCTGTCCCTAGTCGGACAAGTTGATATGGTTGTAATCAAGTTGATATGGTTAAATTAGCTCAGTAGTCAGAGCTTTGCCCCGGCAAGGCAGATGCCCCAGGTTCAATTCCCATATGCACCGAATATTTTTATTTTTCTGTCGTTTCTGCTTTAAAATTTTCGTTTGAGAATATTTAATATTGCCCTCAATAATGGAGTTTTATTTTTAAATTATGAATTCTTGTAGGTGTTGCTAGCAAGTTAATTAATTTTTAAAATCTGTATTGATTAACTTTGGAGTTACTCATGCATCTCGTAATTATATACTTCATGGATTATTTCCATGTATTTCGCTGATTAAAGTTTATGAAGCCTTTATGAACTCGTTACACGTAGGCATCGAAATGGTAATTTTTCCCCACGCGGTTAGAGTGTATATTATACATTTTCGAGTACATTTCGCCGTAAAATTTCAGAATACATTTAAATAATTCTCAATAAATATACATCATAATGACATAATCAAAAACTTTTTCGCCAACTTTTGTTTGTCGCCCCGAAATTACCCTTACCTGCGCATTACTGTTGCCCATTACGTAGGGGCAGAGGGTAGAGTGCCAACATTAATCCGGGGGTACCACGGTACACTGAATTGCTCTTAGTTACGGGTGCCGGGACCCTCGGGGCCCCGGGCACCAAAGGGGGAGAAAGGGGGTAACGGAGGAGGTAAATTGGGAGAAGTAGCACCTTGCAAATGTGCAATTACACCCTCAATTTTATGGGTAGTCTTACACGACCTAAAATTACCCAGGCATTAAGGTTTCCACCCGGAAACTTACCGGTTACTTTGGCCATCTTCGTTATTGCAAGTTTTACTCACTTGGAGGTACATCCGAGATTTATTGCGAGGTTTGCCTGGAAGCTTAGTGTTAAAGTTAGCGTACATTTAGTTTTATGTCAAATGCACTTAATGCTCCATATATAATATTTCTATTATATTTGCTTCATAACTGTTTGCATATATTTGCAGAGCTTATTAGTTTGGAGGGATATGATTTGAGATTTTGAAAATGTTATCGTGATTATCGTATGTTTTTATGCCGTTTTTCGTTTTCTCCTTCTTTAGCCAGTGTAACAGACATCATCACATATTCCCCGATGGTGGACACTGTAACGTTGTGCGAAATGTTGGCTAAAGAAGCAGGAAGCGCAACACTGCATATTAATCCAAAAATAAATCACGGTATTGTTTCCAAAATTGACTACTCAAAAACAGACGATTTTACTGAATTATTTGTGGAAATAATGTAGGGAATATAGCGCAAAAAAATCTGTCACGGGTATGTTAAAACCGAAAAAATATTCTGGTTAATGTCTTTTAGGTTGCTTAAGGCCTAGATAACTCAATAATCTACCAGAATCGGTAGCGAGGTGTTTTACAGTCATTGATGTATTATATTTAGGTGAGAAATGAAGCGTAAAAATAGGTTCTGCCTTTTTTACTCCAACTGACCTCCAACTCTCCCAACACTCAACTAAACCTTCCGAATTCTGTTTACGCGCAGCGCTTACGGCGCGGCGTTCTATAGTGGAACAAGTTTTGACGAGATATTAGTACGCAGTGGGGCTTCTAATTGTAGCTCTATGTTTACAGTCCCTTATCAAAATTAATTGAAAAAGGTACTAGACTAATTATTACACGTTGTTCAGAATGCATAATGGGACAGTGACAGTACTCGATTAGCGTGAATATTATATCATATATTTTTAATACTTAGTAGGTATATTAATGGAGATCTTTAAAGTCCTAAGAAGTTGCTTTCTGCCTCACTATTAGTTTTACCTTACAATCCGAGATGACCTAAATTAGGTGTAGTAACCAACCAATCACAATGCACATTATTAATTAGTTTTCTCAAAATATCTCAAGATTATTTATTTCCCACGTGCAAATGGGTCCCTAATCCATGCAGTCAAGCGTTTACGGAACAAACGTATTTCTTTTTTGAATTTAGCCGCGCAATTTCCTCATCAAAGCACAAACAATGTCCCCGCTGTTGGAGGAAAGCGTTTAGGGCCGAGAATACAAAAAGGGCTTTTCGAAAACAATTTTCTCGGCGTTTAAATTTTCACTTTACGCTTTTTTTTAATCAGGAGCGAAACGGAATGAACTCTCGTATAGCTTTTACATTTATATTTTTATATCAAAATCTATTTAGTGTACCTGTCTTTGTACATAAAAATTGAAAGTAGTATTTTGTCTTCACGATGTGCCTTTGTTTTCTAATATAAATCATTAGATGTGTTTAATGATATTAAGTAGAATGTAAGTACATATTTAAAATACACATTGTTTCGATAACCTCTGTGACAGAGTTGTAAGCTCCCTGGCTATCAGACTGTCAATCTAGTCTATCGCGAGTTTAAAACTCAATCAACTCGAATAATTCAAAACTACTTAATTATTTTTTTTTTTTGGTAAACTAACGTTTAAGACAAGATTTTTTATGCATAGCACAAAGGGTAACAATTATTTTACAAGCAATAATTAACAAGCAATAATTAACAAGCAGTAATTGTTGAATGAAACACTAGTATATATTGAATAATTTCGCGGATAAGAGATAAGCCGCCATAGCTCAGTGGTCAGAGCTGTCGACCGGAAATCGAAGGGACACGGGTTCGAGTCCCGTTGGCGTCATGTATCTTTTAGCAGGAGATTTTTCAATGTGGATGAGTGTTTCAGGCGAATAATTATTGCTTGTAAAATAATTGTTTAAAACTACTTAATTTGATAGCAAATTTTTCCTTCGTTCTAGAGTTAAATGTTATTTTATTTACGCTTTGTTTAACCATTTAGAAACGAAATTCTGAATCTTGACATGACCCAACTTTGTGTCTTCTTAGAGCGTCCGCGACTTTATCTACCGTTCACTTTCGCGTCATACATATTCTCCTAACACTCTTTTCTTCGTTTATCCGCTTTAAATTTCAAAATCATCTAAGTGTCCTTTTTCAACCCTACTAATAACGCTTGCATTTTTCGCAAAACCATATATGATTTCAAATGATCATATTTTACAGTTTTATCACACATACGCCTCAGGGATCTCATAATATAATCGTTAAAAAAATCTAAAATACAGAAATACATCGTTTACCGACTCCAACAAAATAAAATTATAAATACCTTAAGTTATAATGTCGAGTGAAAGAAATAAAAACAACAACACAATGTACAGAATACATAAGAAATGGGGATATACGAGATTCTAGTTTTTGATCTGTGAAAAAAATACCATTTTCCAAAACAACAGTCGTAATTTTACAGTTTTATTTCAAATAAAATAGTGTATACTTAGTCAAGTGTAGCTCTGTAACAAGTTTATGTAACCAAAGAACCAACCATTTTTTGTTAAAAAAAATTATTTACTTCCTTTTTATTCCTTCTTTTCTTTTTTACAAAAGTGTGAATGCCGCCCGAGAATCCCAACTCTTTGGGAGCCAGTCAAACTCGGACATTCTAAATATTTGAGGTGTGTTGTGTGGCTGAAGTTAGTAGGAAGGAGAAGGAGAGGGGGAAAGGGAAGGTAGGGAAGTACCTGGATTTTCAGATCTAGTCACTGGCTACAGCCATTTTAAGCCAAGTTAAATTATATATAGTCTAAATGGTGGTCTTTCACCACGGCGATACTAATAGTATCTTCCCCTCTGGAACGTGCCGAATATATACAAAATATTATTTTAAATGAATTAATCACAAGTTTCAATTCTAACGCCCTTATTCTTAACACAGCCCTGTTCCTCCCTTCGCTCTGTTTTATTTGAACCCTCGTGGCACTAAGGCGGGAATAAGATTTACGGTGGCGGGATCGGTTAGTGCCCTCTGGTGCATTGTTTGGGAATTAGCATCGATGAAGTAGGTATACAAGCAGAGCCAGAGCAGAGTATGTTTAATGCTCCTCACATTTCCTGCTGCCCTGATACCTACCCCTATACGCCAAGCCTCAAGAATGTCTCTTGCAAGCATTCTTGAGGTGTTACCCATTGTAAATTTATTTGTAATCGTGTGTGGTGTCAACCCCTGTCCTCCAAAATTGAAACTACATACGTTTGTTAGTAAATGTCTTTTATATTAATATATTATTTATTAAATAAAAGCTTGTGATGTTTGTTTTCAATCTGGTAAAATTTTTTTATTGAATTAACAATTAAAATGTCTGTTACGAAATATATCTTCACACACCCCATCCTAACGCAAATTTAACTTTCACTAGGAAACTTTCTAAAGGTCGCGGTTCGTTTAGGATTTTTTTTTCTTTTATATATAATATATTTCTTCATATGAAGCGGTTACTTTGTGATGTGACATTATAATTTAAAATTAAACAATAACTTTGTAAACATCACTTATAGGTAAATACTTAATGCCGACCGGGTTTCGCTACAACACGTAGCCTCATCAGGGCAGTAGTATAGTATATATAGCATAGTAGTATAGTATATATAGCATGCAGTATACTGCCCTGATGAGGCTACGTGTTGTAGCGAAACCCGGTCGGCATTAAGTATTTACCTATAAGTGATGTTTACAAAGTTATTGTTTAATTTTAAAATATATAATATATGTTCAATAATATTATTTTTAAGCTTATACAAAACAGTTTATTCATAAACAAGTTTGGCTGTGTAATTATTACTGCGCGTGACGTCTGTTTCGCCTTCTGAAGGCATTATCAAACTGTGGTGACGCCACATAATGTGAAATATTTATATTTTTGCCATATGGGTACTTATAATGAAAAACCAATTACTTTTAATTTGCATTACTTGATTTTTAGATACCTTAATCGGAAATCTGTAAGGAAAGTTAATAATAATGAAAAGTAATTTGTTCTTCATTATTAGTACCCATAAGTATGGAGTTAGTATAAATATATCGTCTTTAAATGGCTCCACCACAGTTTGATAATGCATTTAGAAGGCGAATCAGCTGTCATGCTTAGTAATATTTGCACAACAGAACTTGTTTATAAATAAACTGTTTTTATAAATTGAATAATAATATTTTTGAATATTACAAAAATAGATAATGTAGTTCTACAGTTTAAACTTCTAAAAATACTTTTTTTGTTGTTTGTTTTTGGGGTGTTATGCCGTGTTGCGCTAACTCCTTCTTTAGCCGACGTTTCGGACAGCGTTGCAGTGTCCATCATCAGGGCAGATCCGGTAGATCCGAAGATCACACATCTTCGGATCTACCGGATCTGCCCTGATGATGGACACTGCAACGCTGTCCGAAACGTCGGCTAAAGAAGGAGTTAGCGCAACACGGCATAACACCCCAAAAACAAACAACAAAAATGCTTTTGGCCGTGAGAATCTAAAAACTTACCTTCTAAAAATACGTTGAGGTCGTACTAAATAAATTAACTAACCATCACGCCGTTCCCCTGCAGGGGCGGGCAGAGAGGACGGTCCTCCAAATAACTCGGTCTTGGCACACACTTCTTGCCTCATTCACATTCATACATCAGAATTGACACGGCAGATTTCTGATTCACTTGATCGTGCCATGTCTTCATCGGGCGTCCCCGACCTCTAAATTATAATTATCTAATCTAAATTAAAAATGTAATTGAGAATATTTAAAGTACAAAAATTTCAATTTTGATTTTAAATTGCTCAGTTGACGGCTTTTGTTTTGAATGTGATTCCAGGCTCCAGGAAAAGAATTTATCTCTTTTATAACCGATGTAAGAATAAAGGATTGAATTTAAAATATTGAAAGCAAACTCTGAATAAACAGGACCATTTATTTCATAGTAATAAAATTAATAGTATTAACTCTTGACAGGCCAAGAAGCCAAGCAAAACGTCTGTAACCAAGTGGGTCTTCCGAAGACCCCATGCATTTTCTATCTTATGGGCTTTTAAACTTTAGAAATTCCAATTATTAACGGTAACTTATGTATTTGCACAGGAATACGTAAAATACTAAATGATATGTCAAGTATTTAAACTAATATTAGGAGGATAGTAATTTTGGGTACTACCTACTCCCCCACTTGGCTGCGGGATGGTTAATTATATAATATAAACACTTAACTTTGTTATAAACCACTTTATGTTTAACACGTCTGAACCGGTTTCAGAAGTACTCTTCCTTCACCATGAATTCATCATACATCTAATATGATTTAAGTATTTAAAAGTATTTTTGTTATTTGTTTTTGGGGTGTTATGCCGTGTTGCGCTAACTCCTTCTTTAGACAACGTTTCGGACAATGTTACAGTGCCCATCATCAGGGCAGATGTGTGATGCCACATCTGAAACTTTGGCTAAAGAAGGAGTTAGCGCAACACGGCATAATACCCCAAAAACAAATAACAAAAAAACATTATACATCTGTTTTCTATCCATTGATGTTACACACGCTCGTAAGGGCTCTTTATTACACAATTTTCGTGTAGACATCCTTTCAACCTGAAATATATTTTCCTTTTTTATATACTCGTACCTACCCTCTCACAAGCGTTTACTATGCACCTCACGTTTATCTTTTAAGTCAGTTACATACACTAAACCAATATATATATAAATAATAATAATAGTGTAGTGGTAAAAATCATATAAATATGTGGCCTCAATGTGGCATTGTGAAATGTCGAAAAGCTGTAACAATAGTAAAAAGAAAAAAATACGTGCCGATCTTAAAACATGATTAAATTTGATTTACTTTAAATTTAAATATAAATAAATGGCGTTCTACCAATTAAACATAATTACAATAAATAAATAAAAATAATAAAATTTAATCAAAATTAAATTAAATACATTATTTTCCACTTACTTCTAGAAAAATACCAATTTCATGGAAAACTTATCTACTTTTTTATTAATTTTTATAAAGCGAAGAATTCGCCTAATTAAGTTCACATCTTAAACCGCAAAGTTCTTTCATGACGAAGCTCCTTTACTATGAATTTTAATATTTTCTTCCATTATTCTTATTATTTTCATCATTTTGAATACTCGTCGGCTTATAGCATTTTCCTCCACCGTAAATTTAAATCCCCTTTGAAGAAATCCGTTAAAACCGTACTTTGCCTGGTTTTCCTTCAAAAGTAAACAAACTTTATAATACATTTCGGTAAACGCTTACAAGTCGCTTCCGACCTTTTAATATTACGCTCCGCACCTTCATATTTAATATTTATTATCTATCCAAAAGATAAAAATGAATTCCCATTTCCACTTTTTTTTCATTGAAACTGATGAAATTCAAGTGCCTTTATGCATTTGAACCACTATCTACCTATATAATGAGTTCTGTTCACCTCCTGACATTCTAACTCACAGGGATCACACTCATTTTGGTGATTTATTCTGGAACTTCTCTAATGTATAATATGATTAGAATAGGCACAGAAATTTTACTTTATATAATAATTCATAAATTGCATTCTTCGAAAAACATTATTGCGCAAATTATTATTATTTTTTTTTTTAATATTTACAAGGGTGATATGTTGTGTCTGTCTCACTAGGAACTCCTGTGTTGAGACCAGGCTCAGTTTATAACATAAATACAAATAACAACACAATATTATGTTTAAGTTTAAATAACCATCAGTATCGTACCATTAGCAATGCATACTTATAAATTGGTTTTAATAAAATCTTTGATATTAAATCAGTTCTGGTTCATGATCCAAGACTTGGTATCTCATTTATATTCAAAGTAAGTTAATTTTTGTCTAGTGGTAAGTGGAAGAGAATTGTATAGCTTTGTTGAAAACTATTTATAATTTCTTTGTTCAAAAGTTGTTTTAGCGAAAGAGCATTATATTTTATGTATTTGTAGAATTTTTACACAGCATGATAGCCCTGAATACCCGATATTTTCATGTTTGATTAAACCCATGATAAAGTTGCGGAATTTACACAGCATTACACCCTCGAATATTTTATTTAGTCATGTTTGATTAAACCCATGATAAAGTTACGGAATTTACACAGCATTACACCCTCGAATAGCTTATATTGTCATGTTTGATTAAACCCATGATAAAGTTACGGAATTTACACAGCATTACACCCTCGAATAGCTTATATTGTCATGTCTGATTAAACCCATGATAAAGTTACGGAATTTACACATCATTACACCCTCGAATAGCTTATATTGTCATGTTTGATTAAACCCATGATAAAGTTACGGAATTTACACAGCATTACACCCTCGAATAGCTTATATTGTCATGTCTGATTAAACCCATGATAAAGTTACGGAATTTACACAGCATTACACCCCGTAATACCTTATATTGTGATTAAACCCATGATAATGTTGCGGAATTCTTAGAAACACTTATTTAGTATATATACTAGAAACAATCGTTTAAGTTGGTGGATATGGAAAAACTTGCAAGAATGGGAACATAATATGTTTATATATAACATATATCTACGATGAGTGTACAAGATTTGTTTGTTAATAATAAACTCATTACTGAAGCTATCCAAGAGTTTTCTTTTATTGTTAATACACTTTGAAACTCATACTTTGGTCTTCCTACAAATCTATAAATATGGTTAATATTGTAAAAGCCTTTTTAGGCGTATATATATGTAAATAAATAAATAACAATGACATGCTTCTATCTTACTCATATCTTGTTTAATCTTACTCAAAGCGACAAAGACTGAAGATATACTATTGGTATTATATAAAATACAGTTCTACAAATAATGTTTCGAGGCAAAAACTTTTCCTTTCTCCGTGCGATGAAAATACGTTTAACTATAATCATCTTTTGTCAAAGAGTCAAAGCGTTTTGTCTGGATTCAACTTTAATCAAAAACTGATTAGTTTCTCCTTTTTACAAGACGCCCTCAATTTACTTGACAATTTATTTCGAACGCGTTATAAACCGTGTACTTCGATGCATGAAATTAAACGTAGAAGGAAATATTCCTTGTAAAAATTCTGGGCCAAATGTGATTGGTGCAAGAAATTGAAAATGATATCAAAATTTAGGGCGGCGATGCATTCAAATTGGGTATTTGAATTTTGATATGAAAATTTCCCCTCTTCATGCCGTTTTTAAATTGTCGAATATTGACACTTATTTTTCATGAATTTATTTATATTTAGCTTGTTTTTAGATTAAAACTACATGACTAATTTACTTCACCTTCCTTTTAAATTGCTTGAAGTGCGTATACATTTTGATATGACATTAGTTAATTAGTGGCTTCTTTGATATATTAAAACAACACGACCACCACCATGCAATTACTATTTCAATTGCCAATTTACCATGCAATTATCTTGCCCAAAAAACCTTTTTTTAATTAATTTTAAATTAAGAACCACCTAGTGTGAAATATATACCTGGACCAAAGTGCTTTAAAAAAACTACATACCTATTTTTCATTTGAAACTACGGAGAAAAATGAATATTGCTAATTTATTAAAAATGTCTTTATTGGAAATCCTGTTAAAAACGGGATTGCAGTCCGTTTCCTCAAAAACTTTTAGTAAATTTGTAATATAACGTGTTCACGCATTTGCTTGATTATATGCATTGACGATATATTAGAACTTTCATAAATACGTGTTCCGACATCGTGATAGCACATTTGTGTTTACTGAAAGTTTATCAGGAAACCTATCAATTTATTCGTTAAGGGCCTGCAATCCCGTTTTAACCGGATTACGAATGATTTAAACAGATTCTTAAAAAAACTATCATTAGTCTTTCATTAAATTAACCTACATAGAGGAAATATTTGATTTAGTGTTACTTAGTTCGAAACGTATTTACTTCTAGGTGTTTTGTTCCTTTATACGATAAAATTTTCCAACTTTCTAATAGATACTCGCAAAAACTCGTTAAATAACATAATATTTCTGTCAACGGATTGCGTGATAAATAAAATATAGTTTGCATCAAGAAATCAATTATTGACATTTACATACAACACCGATTGTCAGGCGATAATGAATGGTACTTTTGCAATAAAAATATTTTCAATATATTTAAAAAAAAAGTATGTGACACCTCACAAGAGCGCTTCTACCTGTATAGTGCAAAGGCCGGGGAACTCTGCCGCCAACCGGTTGGGCAGCGTTGTGAGGTGGGTTAAAATGGGGGCTGTAGGTAGGGATTTGTTATTGCGGATTGTATGAGGGAGGAAATCAGATATCAGTAGCTCGTTCTCGTTCGTAGCCCACTTACACAAAAAAACAGTATACGACCCGTTCTAATTAAGCCATGAGTGTTCCGCTTGTGCATGTAGAGTTTCACGCACGTGCACTGGGATCAATGCTGCTAGCCCCCTAGAGTACGCCCCATTAAAATATCCATAGAATAGACTCAGCATGCCCCCATTGCGTCTGTGCATTACAGATGGAAATCGGTCAATCAACCAACCTAACGAGTTTTATCTGCTATTAATTATCCCGAGACCGTGGAACTGTGGAATCACCATTTGGAGAATTTCGAAGGGAGTGTGGAATGAACATAGATGGGGCAGAGGAAGGTTGAAAAATACCTGGGAATTCATTGCTGGTCACAAAACACGACTAAAGCCATTTGAAGAAACTTACCCATCGTTTCTAACTTCTATTTTATTCTTTTAACAGTAAAATACTGTACTAATATTGAGAGTATCTATCACTTTTAAAGAACGCCGCAAATACACGGAATATTATTTTTCATTAATTAATTGTAAACCCGCGAGTCGTAAAAAAATAAAATAATTTCTATAATAACTCTCCACGTCATCGGTCAATATTATGCATTATGTAAACAAAAATCCTTTGAGAATCTGAATGCATTATTTTAGTGCGCAATGCTTCCTACACTAAAACAGCAGTGTTCCCAACAAAGTTATATTCACCGGGCCCGGGCATGGAGCTTTTGATACGGAAACCATGCATCAGGAAGCATTGTACTTTATCGAAAATTCTAGTTTCGAAACAAGGATGATACATGGTGCTCTAAAATCGGATGCTAAAACAATATTTATTTATTAACAAGTTAATGCATTACGTGTGTTTACTGAAATGCTTTTAAATTCTTTAAGCATATTGTCGCCCTATTATTGCGAAAATTATAAGAAATATTAGCACGGGAATATATACTTTTTACACGTAATAATATAATAGCTATTTAATAGTAATAATCTGGTAATCGCACATTCGTATTTACTGAAAGTGTATAAGGAAACCTATCAATTTATTCGTTAAGGGCCCGCAATCCCGTTTTAACCGGATTACGAATGATTTGAAGAGATTCTTAATAAATTAGCAATATCAATTTTTTATTTAATTAAAATAAAAAAATATCTTGTTTCTAATTTATATTTTACACTAATTGAGGCCACTACTGCAAGAGTGGTCTAACAGATTAATGCATTTAAAAAATTTAGGTGCGGGTAATTATTTAGGGTACCGCTGCCCCGGGAGCCATTTTTGGATAACAAACCCCCCTGCCATAGGTCACCCCAAGTGGTTTGCTACTTTTGGTGACTTAGCAGCAGTCATGCGTCTGCCACCAACTAGGTGGCGAGCCAGATCGGTAGAGACTCCTGTCCAGTCACTCCTAGATACACTGACTCCACTGTTCCACTAATTCCTACCCATCCCTAATACCTTTTTCCTTCCGAAAACTTCCTCGCCTCTTTTCCTAAAAAATACCCTCCACATAGTATCCCCAAAGTTGACATAGGCCTTGAGGAGAATTATTTTCCTCAGGGCCTCATGTGTGGAGCCATTGTTAAAAAAAATATACATATAAATATATATATAAATATTTTAAAAAATATACAAAATACTGTGTGGAGGGTATTTTTTAGGAAAAGAGGCGTGGAAGTTTTCGGAAGTATTATAAAAAGTATATATTATGCACAGTGAAATAATGAAATGAGGCGAGGCGGTGCCGATCCGATGCCGAGCTGATATAATGCGTGCAATAAACTATAGACCACCTTGTGCTAGTAGCCTATGATATTATTTAGCTTGTGAAAATGAACGGGGTAGGTATATTTCTTGTATGCAATGCTTTAAAGGCGCTGATGACCATTTAGAACCAACGGTAGCCTTATCAGCTTGCTGTAGCTTTTCACGAGTTTAGAGCGAATCCCTGCTGACGCATATCTCACCATCTAGCTTAAGGTTGTTATCAGCGCTGGGCCAGCATCTCTCTTGGGTGGTAATCGATAACATTCTTTCACCATAGAACTACTGTCCTCTTTTCTAGTGTTGTTTCGTAAATTCCCATCTATAAAAAAGTTCCTAAAGAACGTATATTTTACGTGTACTGTCTCTCGGGAAACATATATATCGCACCACATTGAATATTTAATATTCTTATATCTATGGATAATTTTATAATAACATTTTTTTCGTTTAATGCCTACTATTCAATAACTTATATAAGACAAACATCAGTTTGAAAGCACAATATTTACCAGTTTTATATTCATTGCATAACGGGTTTACCTGCCTGCTAGTGGGTTCACAAGCTAACAAGAGAGAGTTTACCATTTTGGAATAATTTCCATTAAATTAAATATTCCGTAATTGAACGCCCAAGGAGATTTTACGTATATAAATTTATTAACAATGTGTTTAGCTAGACTACACAATACATAATATTATATAATTATGGAACAGCTTTGTTTGTTTTTTCAGTAAAATGTGCTTTTGTGAAAAAGTGATCGGAAAATTAAATTTTATTTCACTTTTTACAAAGAAGTCTTCTCATATTTTCCAAAAGGTTTTTTAAGTGCATGTTCAACAATCAAACCTCTTCGTTATAGATGTGATTTTTCAATGGATCATTTCAATGGAAATCTTCACTGCGTTCATTCCCCTGCGCCTTCGAGCCGGCTTAAAAATTAAAAATGAATACACCCTAAACGATTTTTCATGGGCCGCCTCCCCTTGCATCGCAATGCAGAAATCAAACGATATCTAAAACGGCGAGGGGCTCTCATCGGAAGCCTGAAATGGCCGTTTAATTAATTCCTTCAATGAAATATGGCCTTCTGCCGACGCGGCAGTTGCCAAATAGCCACTTTAAATTGAAATTCGACGAGATATCGGTGTCATCTAATATGCAGCCATTTCCGCCAGGAAAATTGTCAGGCGGAATATTATAACCTGTCGAAGCTCGCCGCCGAACTTATTAAGTTGCTGTGGAAATGGTTTTGCATAATTCTTGGAAATTTTCTAAAGCCGACAATAATTATAATATTTTGCAAGAAAAATCATCGAAAATAATATTTATAGATCTCAGGGTAATTTCAGAATCATTACGTTTTAGCGATATTTCATTTAAAATGAAGAGGTTGCCGATCTGGTGTAAATTTTTGCATTATTGAGTCAATTACATCTTATAGCCAATCATTATTACTTTCATGTTTTCTGTTGTAAGGTTTTCACGTGCATAACAGTTGACTCAGCTTTACTGTTAATAAAAAGCACATCACAACCGTTAAACGGTTTTTTTGTTGCACATTGTACAAAGCTTGTACAATTTAAATTTCGTATTATTACTAATAAAAATGTCTCACAATATTGCTTTTTGTTTGGTGGCAATATGAGTAATATGACAGCTGTGATTTGTAATGTTCGTTTTAAAACATGTTTTTGTTAATAGTTTATATTCTAATAATGAACTAACTATTATAATATTTTTACTATTCAAAAACAACGCTGTGCTTTTAACTTATTTTGAAGGCTATACGAATCAATTTAATATATCAATATGCCTGTCCCAGTAAGAGGAGATCCTGCGTTCAATTCCTAGTCATGACTGTTATCTTTTTTTAATTTTTATGTGTCTATCAGATGTCAAATTTATTAGTATTATCTTCTTCTTCAACTTTTACTGTTTATTATTTGTGTTATTTTTGTCAGTTATAATCTACTAATAATATCATGTTGTGAATATAATTTCATCTTATTGTCAGAAGCAAGGTTATCGGACATTTTATTTTTTATAACATAGTTGCCTTATGTATGTGCAGGTAAATAACATTTTTTTAAAAAAAAACAACGTTTATATTGTGCCAACATGTATCCAATAAATGAATTATTATTATAATTTTTATTTTGTTGAACTGGATAAATTTGATTTTTCTGAAATTTTGCGACGCTTTTGCGAGGTTTGTGAAAAGCTTTTTTTCAACTTTTTTCATGTTTGAAATAAAAACATTGCACATTTAAAAGTTAAAGCATATTTCAAATACAAAAATCTGAAAATGGTAATTTTATCAAGTTTCTAAATGGTATTTGTTTATAAGACATCTTCAAAATGAAGAAATATATATAGAACATTTAAAATACTTCCGAAATCCCATGAGAAATTATTATTATTTCAAGTTTATACAACAGATAAACAACCCCTTTTGACTAGATAAGCAATTTTTATATCTTTCCATGAACTATTTTATGTAAGGTTCTATTTTACGTTTCTGTTAGTAAGGTTTTCGCAAACACGGTCGTTTATAAATTGAATTAATTTTTTTTCATTAAAATTTCACCACGCTTTGTAGTAAGACAGTTAGTTCTGTGTATAAAAATGAATCCATTAAACAGATTGCTCTGTCAACTAACGGATTTCAATCTTTAGTACATTCATTTTAAGGTGAATTTTGTCCATTTCAAACTCGGCAGTAAATAATGAGGAGTCGACCATTTAAGATCTTTCGGTGGAGTGCGCGATGATATACCCTGGTACAACCCGTTTAACCTAACATTTTTTTCATTCTAAAGATTTTTAAATCACCAGAAACAAACCTTAAGAAATTTGCCCACTTACCATACCATTTTTTTAAATAAGTGAAAACTGCCATACGATTTTTTGGATATTCAATTTAAATTTCAAAGTATTCTTTTCACGCTTTATTTATTTTCTTAATTGCAAGTGTAAATTCATAGAACTTAATTTAAAGCTTTCACCGAATTTCCTGTCGATTTCCCGGATAAATAATTAACGATAAACAAATACTGTAGATACAAATCTTGGGAGCCGATTAATTACGTAGAGAGCGGGTATCTTTTAAATATGAACAGGTTATCTGTTTATTTTAATCAAGGCCGAGCTCTTCCACGCTTCTCGATTGTACTAGGGGAGATTTCGCTTTGAGAAAGGAGATAGAATTTCCCTGCTGCCAAATTTAAGAAAGCGATCGGGTGCGAAGGGCTTACAGGACCAAATTACTTTTTTCACTAAACCAGCTACTTAAATGGCCTGAGGATAAGGGCGGAACACGCAAACTACCCTTTACACTTTGCAAACGGTTCATTTGCATTTTTATTTCATTCCAAATCTTTATTTCATTCTATTTATTTTTAGTATTGGTGGAGTCAAAAGTGTGCTACAAACATTCACCACCAAAGTAAATATTTAGGTATTTAAGTCCGAAAAGTACAGGGTGTGTTAATTATTCCTCTATTAATTTCAGTCGTATACTCGCTTATCATTTTTATTGACTTATTGCATCATTGTTTTTTGTATAAGGGATCGCCCTGACGAGACCATCGTTGAGAAATGAAACCTTCTTGAAATGGCATAAGCTGTGGTTAGTGACCAGATCCCAATATTTAAGTACTTACGAACCTTCCTTCTTCCTCCCCTATCTTTTTTTTCCCTTTTTTCAGTTTTACAATATGCACAACATTTGAAATTCATGTGTCGTGTTCCATTTTGGGAAATCAAAGGCTGTTTAAAAGGGTAAAAATTATGTGAAGTAATAAATAAATTACCTAAAAAAACCACCGAAAAATATTTTTGTGAGAACATTTATTTCAAATTAATTGCTGAAACTATATGTAATCGATCTGTGTTGAGAGAGGTTTATTGAGAGGTTAATTTGAATTTTACGTACGATTGTATTTATTTGGCATACTTACTTTTACCTACGATTGTGTTTATTTAGCGTACCTACTTTCGTGTACGATTGTATTTATTTGGCATACCGACTTTTACGTACGATTGTATTTATTTGGCATACTTACTTTTACCTACGATTGTGTTTATTTAGCGTACCTACATTCGTGTACGATTGTATTTATTTGGCATACCGACTTTTACGCACGATTGTATTTTTTTAACGTTTAAAGGGTTGTGTTTCGCGCACCCTATACATTTACGAAAAAAAAACTTATGTCTAAATTGTTTAAAAAATACTATCCAAGCCAAAATAAACAAGTAAAAACGTGACCTCGTATCATATTTCTTATAGTTTTGATAGATTGATTCAATTTGGCCCGAAAATCTCCAAAAAAACACACAAATAAGTGATATTTGTTATTTTGAAGACTTCGCATCTTGGCAGTGCCGTCCGACCCGAAGGCTAATATATGCCAAATGGATTTGCGTCTAATCTATTCTCGCAAGATTCAAATCACGTTATGAATGTGTAAGCAGAACCACCCCAGGTGATAAAAGTACCAAGGCCAAGCTAAAGTAATTAATTCCAAATAGCTAAGGGTGCTACGCGACTTCGAGGCTTCGCTGGGGGCGGATAATTGGATGTCTATTTGATTTAACGTCTTACACAAATATCTCAGGTTTTTTGACACCATATTTTGTTTTTCTCGTTATTAATTTCAAATTATAAAAAAACAGCGTTATTTTTGACACATTTTATTCGCAGATGATGCAAACTGATCAAATTGTGTTGTCAGCGTGTCCATGGGACTGGGGTAGGGAAATTTTTGTTATTTTGGTGATATTTATCAAGTTTTTGACCGGTCAGTGGCTCAGTTGGCATTGCGTCTGGGTCTCACGCAGGCGTCGTGAGTTCAATTCCTCGCCTGGCTAAGTCGTGCCTCACGACACAAAAACGTTTTGCGATTGGAGGTAGTAGGAGATTTTCAAATGTAATGTTGTCAGGTTTTTTTGAAACGACGAAATTTGTTTTTGTCACAATAATCAGTTTAATTGACCTGTCTAAACATAATTGTCTCTATTGGTATAAATATCATTTTTCGGAATAACCTATTTAGTTGCAAAGATTAGGATCATAAATATTTTTTTCTACAAGGCGGTTATACATACCATTAGGTTTAAATTACTTATTTTCATAATAATAAATGTTTATTTAAGCGGAACAGAATGGTAGATGCGATTCTTTGTTTGCCTTAATATACTTACTCCAACACGTAATACCTATCATATTATTAATTACTTATAAATAACTATAATAATGTACTGTACAGTGTACACTCCTCTTAACATGTAAAAACCCAAAGTAAATAAGATTTTATATGTAACTACCTCATTTATTTAGTAAAAACAAAGAAATATTAAAATTTATTAAGTAAAAAATAAAGAATACGTTTACAAATTTGCAGGTAGTAATAATACAAGTAGTGTGGCAACAATAAGGAACAATGTAGGAGTAACATATTTAGCACTTGTATTACGGTGGCCTGAGAAAATTTTTCCATCTATAATTAACCATGAAACTTTTACGTCGGCGCCTACTACAAGCAAATACCTGGATAGAATCAGGTAGGTACAATTTTGTACACTTTTTATCTTTCCTGATATAAAATCCATAGATTCGTACTCGGTCCCAGAATATTCAAGGATGGTACGAAACATTGACTTTATAGCTAAACTTAGGGCATTCATAATTTGCTCTTTCGTGGATGACGCTGATTTAATTTTAAGGCGATGCCATACGTAGTAATGCAAAATCATGTGTTTTTGGTTTGAAAATTCTGTCGCCTAGAAATGTTTCAGATGCTTTAATTAAATACTGCGAGTAGAATACATCTTAGCCTTTAAAATAATCGATTATTTTTTAGTCTTTTTATAAGCCCAGAAAAAAATAATATATAATGCCTATGAAAACTGCTTTAAAGTTCAAAATCTCCTACTTACGAACCCATTTTCGGTTACGATTTTATTTTATAATGTGGCAAATTAAGTTATTTATAAAATGATCGAAAAATAATTAAATATTTATGCCTGGAAATCCACAAAATAAAATAAAAGGCACTTTTTAGCCATATTTTTTTCCTGCATAAATCAAAATAGGCGGATGGTGTTAAGTGGGAATTTAAACCTTGTCACCATCTACGTAAGGGTTCTTATTGATAGCGGCTTAATTTAAAATATTACACGACGTAGTGCATCGCCTTAAGACTAAAATATATTTTTTGTAATTTGTGCTTTAAAGTTGTAATTTTATATGAATAGATAATTTTGTCCATATAAAAACTCAATACTTTTAAGAAAGGCATACAAATACTGTATTGGATTGAATCATCGATACAATATTGTATTTTTATGCCTTTCTTGAAATAATTGATCTTTTATACGGATAAAACTATTTATTCGTATTCATAATAGGTATGTACTGGCGCAAACAAATTATTATTATTCTCAATATTTTAAAGCATAACTGTAAAAAATCTGAAATAATATTTCAATATAATATGTATTTCTGTGAAATCACAAAAATAAATTTAAAATAAGATCTTTTAGATATTTTTAAGCCTCACTAGGCTTATATTTTTCTCTTAAAATAACCTAAAAGTAATAAAAACACATTCTTCTTACAGCAATTTGGCATCAGTTATGAAAACCAGATAAAGCGTTTTTTTGGCAGACGTATATTTATGCAAAATAAAAATATACTTTATTGTATTCTCAATAGTCTGATTTCAGAAAGGTTTTTATTACATACACATATATACGCATACTCATAGTTATCTTGTTTGTTTGTTACATGAGTTATCACGAAGGAAAAAGTCAACCCACATGATTACATAAGCAAAGCAAGTCAAGAATTACGGCAATGACTACATTATTTTAAGATTGTACAACAAGGATCACTAAAGAATAAAAAATAATTTCAAATAATATTTTTTTTACATTAGCTCTATGCAGGAGAATCTGAGGGAAAAAAATCTCTTTGTCATCTTTTAGCAGGAAAGGAAGGAGAAAATGTTCTAGGAAAGAAAAAGGTATGAATGTTTAAGAAGTATTTTTTAAGAATCTTTCAAATTATTCGTAATCATAAATAGAAAGGTCAAAAGGTCTCCCTTAACCAGTCTCTCCCGATCCGACCGGCCACGCAGTAGGTGGATAAACGCATTCGCCGCCAAGACCTAGACAAACCTTGCCCCATGAACCCGGGCATCCCTGCTAAATCACCAAACATAGCAAATCCTTTGGGTGACCTATGCCAGGGGTGTTGGTTATCCAATAAATGGTTCCCAGGGCGGCGATATCCAAACCCGTCTCCCAAATATGGTGACAAAAGATCATGACAAAAATAAAATTTAAAAAAACTCCATGTTTAAAGAAAAGTTAAAAATTAAAAGAGTAACTTTCATCAGCTCTAAAAAACAGTAAAAGCCAAGAAACTGAATCCGAAGAAAAATTCTTCATTAATCACATCCTTAAATATCAACCAAATCAGGATCAATTCAAGAGTATAAAGTAGATAAAAATATATAATATGTAGATGTTGTAAGTTTTGAAAGACATTTTTAACAACTTTATCTAAGAACTCGAAACTAGACCAAAAGTGAAAAGAGTTGATGGAATAGTTAGGCACACGTCATTTTCAGGCGACTTAGTTACGAGGTAAACACTTTCTGTAAAGAAATATCACGCGCCTGAATTTTTCCGAGTTCACCCTCGTCACCCCAAAATAACCTTTTTATCTCAAGATAATTTTAATTACCGATAAACTTAGCCGAGCTGGACTGATAAATTCAGCGCTTGGAAAAATGGTTCTAGTACTTGCCAGACAATCGATATGAAGACGTGCCCTATCTTTAGTTACCGTTTGGAGGACGGTATTGAACATTTTAAAAGCGGACTTTGTTTGGCTTAATTGTTTTTTTCCTCGCGGGGCCTAGAGGTGGCCGACTGTAAGAATTCTCCCTACTTAACATGCACACCGTCTCCGATTTGTCGGCGGAGAAATCCCATTTTACCGGGAGCACAGAAATGCCGAGAGTACCATTTTGTTCGCCTCGACAAAAAGTCCGGAATAGTAATGTTATGTCTGGATCTTGCGAAATGAGAAACGTCGTCGTTTTTCTCGCGTTTCTAACGGCTTTATCAATTTGGGAGGAGTTCGTGACGTATTGATATTGAAATGAAACTGGACGGGTCTCTTTGGATCTCGTTACTATATTATGTGTGGGTTCACTTAGTCTGTAGGCGAAGATGTCTTTTACCGGTAAAGGTATTTTTAGCTTCAAGGATATTTGCATTTAATTTTAATCCCTAATATCGTCGTATTTCATTCGTTTTTTTTCTAATAAAGTTTTCTTTTTGTTTTCATGTGGAATCATCACGAGAATTTAACTTTCTGGTAATATTCCAACTATTAGAACTTATTTCTTTATTTAAACAATTTGAGGCTGAAGGAAGTGTGCAAGTAGATGTTTGAGACGTTTCTGACTTTTTTAGATCTAGTCATTAACAAAACCATTTTAAACAACGATTGCTATCCCTCAATTGTTTTTTTTTCCAACTCATTGTTTTGACACGATTACTCTAACTCTATGCCTGAAACGAAAAAACTTACCTTTCTTCCACTGGAGTGGTTTAATTGACCATGTTAAATAAAAATGTAACAATCATATTATTTAGAAAGAACTTTTTGTAAAAGTACTCACTTGACATACTGTATAAATTTTTTGTTCGAACAATTATTTAGATGCTATAAAATCGTCCATGATTATTATTGGCACTATCGATATACCAAATATCCAAAACAGCATTATCTGACCCCGCATTCTCTCTGCCTACCTCTCTGGGAAACGACGTGATGGTTAGATACCCATACCGTAGAGCGGGGTTCCCAATGTGTTGAGTCGCGACCCCATTGAACAAAAAACAAGTTACCACGACTCCGAAGCTGGAGGGGACACGTGCCCTCACGACTTAAGGGTTTAATCTGCTGTATTCTTAATAACAAATAAAATTCAGTTTCAATACATTCTTCATATTCACTTTCTCAGAAATGTAAATTTTCATTAATTTATTCTGATTCAAACATTGAACCTCAATATCTCAGTTTCATGAGTTTTCATAAATAGCTGGGGTCGCGACCCCACAAAAATTCCTTCCCGACCCCATTTCCGACCTATGCCGTACGGTGATAGAACAGTGTTCTATTTTATGTTAATGAATATCGCACAACAATCGCACTATTGAATTTGATATATCAAACGAACATTATGTACAACATAATACTATTGCGTTATTACCTTTCAATATTGTTCACCTTGGGT
Organism: Hesperophylax magnus; assembly: GCA_026573805.1. Taxonomy (NCBI): domain Eukaryota; kingdom Metazoa; phylum Arthropoda; class Insecta; order Trichoptera; family Limnephilidae; genus Hesperophylax; species Hesperophylax magnus. The sequence continues at coordinate 1,040,671 of JAIUSX010000026.1, forward strand.
TAATATCGTATACATGAAAACTTGTTTCATTCTTAATGCAAACCTTATACATATAACAATTTGCGGAAATAGGTTGTTGACTAAGGTGCTAGCACCCCTTACTCCGCCACAAAGGTCAGGCCAAAGCCTTTAACAGTTTTCAGCGGTTTTCAGGAGTTTTCAGCACAGTTTTGTTTAACTTTCGACTACCGTGACCTATCACACATCTTACCCCGTGAGCTTGAATTATAAAGCGTCTCTAATACCAAACTACTAACTCTGAACATGCGATGATTGAAACATAAATTGAAGAAAATTGATTTTCATTGTGTAATTTTTCATACTTCGACGCTTAAAAAACGAAGTTAGTTAAAATTCTGTTTATTCAACATTTTTAATTTTAGTAAAATAATAAATTAAATAATAGAATTAGTCAATTGATACAGTATGGTTTCGTATTAAAAAAGATTGCAAAATATGCTTTCTTAGTAGAAAATAAAAAGTTGTTATTTTATCATTTTTCATTTTGAAAATGGATGATTTTGCTTGTTGCTTACAAAGCGCGAATCAATTAGTTGTATTACCCCGCTTTACCAGTTTTTAATTAAAACATTTACCAATTATAAGCGTCTTTTCTTAATTATATAATTATGTTCAAAATTCAAAGCTCTATAACTCACTATATGCAAGTGTGTTACATTGAGAATTGAAAATAGAGGCGGAATTTTTTTTATTTGTTGTTGAAATAAAACATCTAGGTACCCTTTCCGTGTAAAATGAATGTTGAAATAAAAAATCTTGGTACCCTTTCCGTGTAATATGAATGTTTAAATAAAACATCTAAGTAACCCCTTCCGTGTAATATGATTGTAGAAATAAAACATCTAGGTACCCTTTCCGTGTAATATGAATGTTGAGATAAAACATCTAGGTACCCTTTCCGTGTAATATGGATGTTGAAATAAAACATCTAGGTACCCTTTCCGTGTAATATTAATGAAAATTCACAAATATTTGCAAATTATAATTTTCCACTTATCGTTATTTTTTAAGTTAATACCTTTCTTATTAAAAAAATAATGCTTTCTCTTGTTAGACTTAAATATGCCGTTTTAATTACAATTCTCATCATCTTCTGAGCGAATGAAAGACAAACAAAAAATGACGGAGCATTAATATTTGAGTATTATCTGAAAAGAGGGGAAACGTTGTCATTCAAATTATCTTCGTTGACGACAGAAAGGCACGCAAATGTCAAAATATGATAAATATTCACCATATATTTTGACTTCTTAAGTAATTATTATTTCCTTGTAATAAGACTGAGGAAATCTTGCGAAATATTTCAACAATTCAACACTTGTTTACTTAGAAATTATTTCGTATGTGCTTTGCATATATTATAAGAACAATGTTATTTCTTATATAGGTTACCACATAAGAACAGTGTAATTTAATGTGTTTATTTTGTCTTTGTTCCGTATCCTGATTAACAAACGTCACGACAGGGTGTCATTAGCTTTATGACATTTCTGCTTTGATTTTGCAATCACGGAATCGTGTCCATATATAATAAAACATTGTGGCTTGAAGCTTTTCTCTGAACTTTATTTAGTCTTAAGGATTAAAAAGGCTTTGAATTTATCTTATTTTTTACTAAGCCATATTTTGAATATTATAAACACATGTATACAATCAACACTACTGCGTAAATCCAAATTAATGTGTGTGCTCGGAAATAACATGAAACTGAATGTGTTAGTTGCTATCATACTACTAAAAGTTTCATAGTTTCATCATTTTAAGAAATGACTATGAATCTGAGCAAATTTTTTATCTAAAACAATCCATTTATCTTTCACGAATCTAAAGTAATAAAATTCAATCACAACAATTTGGGCTTTGATAGTATTTTGACTTAATTTAAGCATTGACAAAACAAGTTTCGTTATATTTTTTCAGTTTATAGCAAACAATTTGTAATGTACAACTTATTTGTAAGTCTGTTTGTTCTTCCGTAATGAAAAAGTTGCCAGTTGGAAATATGACTTTTTAACTTCGAAGTCAAACAACATTCAGGCAATATTTGTCATGTCGTTCTTATCCGATTGTCGTTTCATTGTAGCAAATAAAAATGACACGTATTATCATTATTGAGTCCTTCACTTCAGTCGCGTGTTTAAAATAATAATCTGAAATTTTAAACTAGGTTAGTTTGTTTATTATATAGGTATGACATTTTTTCTATTTTGTTTTGATTTTTCAAGTAATCATCAATCACTTTTTTTTCTTTCTGTCAGAGCATTAGGTGATTTTTTTTGTGTAAATTTGACAAGTAATTGTCTTTTTTTAACAGTGATGTGTTCTATATCAAATTGAATCGTTCTGATACTGTCGTTAAGCTTTCCGTATGTCACGTGAAAATGTTTTTTATCGGCATAAGTAATTGTTTTATTGCCAATCTTTTCCAAATATGTTTGTTAATTTCATGTTGATATTGTACTGAATTCTTAGTCATTTAATTCTTTTTATGTGTGATTCAAGAAGCGATTTCAATAAACAATTTTTTTGGGAAATTACATTTTTAACTAACTAACTATCACCCCGTGTGCCCGCGGGCGTAGGCGGAGAGACCGTCAAACAACTCGGTCTTGATCCTCCTTGCCTCATTCAAATTCATAAATACTCCTCAAGTATCTGATTAACTTGATCGCTCCATGTCTTCCTCGAGCGTCCCGACTTCTGCTACATTCACATTTGCGTCATTTATTCTTCTTACACTTCTTTCTTCGTCCATTCGCTCTATATGCCCAAATCATCTAACTCTTTCTTATTATTACATCAGCCTTGCATTCTTGGCGGATCTTCACATGTCTCACACGATCATACATGATTTTATCGCACATATCCCGCAGGTATATCATTTCTACCTTCACAATTTGTTAATAAATTGTTTGTTTTAATTAATGTGTAAGAAACTGCCTGTAGCCATTGGCGCCATAGCTACTTTAATATAGAGTGTTATAAGTAAGTAACTAATAAATCATTGAAGACATTATTAACGACTCTCAAACAAAAAATATGAAACAAAAAAGACTTTGGAAAAATAATTGAGCCCAGGCCTCTCCCTTGTAGGGGGAGAAGTAATAATTACATGTGTTTATCCAGGACTAAATTTGCAATTTTAATTTATCTAAATTTGCAATTTTATTTTGATAGAATCTTGAAATCATACATGAAAAATAAATTTAAATAATATTTGTAGGTCTCAAAGTACGAAGCAGTTAAAAATTACGTAAGTTGATACGGTCTTATTAGCTCAGTGGTCAAAGTACTTTTCCTGCAAGGAAAAGGTCGTGAATACAATTCCTAGGTGCGACAGAATCTTTTTCTCTCTTTTTTGTTTGAGAGTGCACGGAGAAAAATGAGTTTTGCTAATTTATTAAGAATCTTTTCAACTAATTCGTAATTCGGTTTAATAATATTCACGCTAAGTGCAAGATACTAAAACAAATAGTCATCGTAGATAGATAAGGCAGTTTGAATTGCCAAAATTAGCAAGCTTATCATAGGATATTTAAAAATATACCAAAAAAATTGTCTCAAATGTTTTTTCAAACAAGAATAAAAATGTAAAGTTTTAGAAAAAAAAACTCATTTATTGAATGTCAAATCACTTGAATAGATTTTTCTTATTTGAAGAATGTCTATTTTCAGATTTGAGAAAAAGTAATCTGCAGTTTGGAGATGTTTCCATTTCAGAGTTTATTAACTCAGTCTGTAAATTGATTTTTGATTAAACTCGAGTCAAACATGGAATGGCGTGATGCTTCAATGTCAAACTAGCGAATCAGTGAGCATCCTGACGCTGTTTCAATTCAATCCGTTCTGTCGATCGTTGGGTAATTTGGAGATAGACATCTTCAAAAATTTACTGTGTTTTTTTTCGTCCGTCCGGACCCAGTGAGACTATGGCATCCCCAATTTGTGTATATTTTGAGGCTGAATGTAGTGGGGAGGGGAAGGAGATGGAGAAGAGAAAGGTGGGTAAGTACCTGACTATTCGTATCTGGTCACCAAACACGGCCAACGCCACTTTCAACGTTGCAAAAAGCAACTTTTCAATTCTGAATGGTGGTCTTACACCGGCGCGATACTCAGAATATCTTCCACTCTGGAACGTGTCGCAAGTACACTATACATTATTTTTAATTAGTAATTTGTGAAATAACACAAATTAATCCAATAAAATTTACTTGCACACGCCGGGATTCTAACCCGCAACCTCCAGCTTGCTAGTCGAGAGCCTTACCCTTCGACCACGGAGGCCGTCAATTTATTTTATATAATTTAAGGCTGCTTAAATCTTTCATTGAGTTGATAGGCAGAAATATTTTTCCAAGAAAACTGCTATCGTGATTTTAACTATTTACATTGTTGGTTACCTTTTACATTATTTGATGATATGTACTGTGTAATGCTCTTATCTCTGTGAAAATTTAAAAAAAATTAAAAATACTGATGTATTTAATGCGAAATTCTTTGTAAGTTTCCGTTACGCTGTATTATGAGAATTTTACTCTTTGGTAGGCGACAGACTAGAAGCAGTAAGCGGGAATCAGGAAATGGGCAGTAAGAAACAGCGGAATTCGCTAGAATTAAGATAGAAGCATGTAGCGGAAAGCATAACATATCAGGAAGTTGGAAACGATAAGCAAGATCCATCGGGAAGCAACGATAAAAAAGTATGCGAGAATCTAGAAGCGGGAAGCTGGAAGCGGAAAGAAACGGGTTGTCAAAATAATCGAGAAACGAAAACCAAAGCTCAATTAATTCCTTTATTCCTGCCCATCTTACTTTCCAATATTGGCTCATTAGGTTGTCAGTTGTCATGTATACCGGTCGATTAAACTACAACCTCCTTCCCATCTTCACAGCATGTGTCCTAACAAACCAGTACTCCCTGGTACACCGGTCTCACCGGGGCAGGAGTGCTCGTGGCTGGGGTAGTACAACGCTTTTTTCGCTTCCAACCAATAAGGAGGCTAGGATTCAAATTTTACTGGTTTGAATCTGCGCAGTGTTGCTTTGAGTGGAATCTAGCCGCCGGCGCCGTAGCGACAACGTCATCTAATAACAGTTAACAAAACATCGTACCGATAAAAGAACTGATGTTTGAATTCGAATTTTATCCGTAGTTATAATAAATGCAATTTTATACGAGTGCCTGTGAATACCTCCACCATACGAGCGCTGCCAACATCCCAACCAACTCTTCCGTAAGTCACATTTGCGAATACCTATCTTTTTGGTTCAGCGAACAGAGCGTTATTTTACATAGGCACATACCTGCCTAGATTATAACCCTTACAATATAACCCATGTGTCGATAATCTACGCGAATATCGCACAGCAGGCATAATTAAATACTATAAATGTGCACACGTTATATCTTGAAAATACAACATTTCATACAAATATATTCTACCACTCTGCCAAAACGTTACTTGTATTATAGAAATAAAATACTGGACCATATTTTCGGAGTAGTTTTATTGTGTTTTCAAATTGACATTTCATCAGGCAATCCATGGGGTGTCAGAAAAACTTGACAGCTCTCAGTTTTTTTCTCCAACTTATTTTGCCCAATTTTTCTTTTGACTGAGTCAATAACGATCTCTTGACGTGAAATTCCTCACGTAGAAATTCCGAAGAAATTGTTCGTTCTTTATACGTTTTTCTTTTGTTTCGTTTTCATTATCATTTGCTATTGTATATTTCTATGTGTATGTTAGTAGGTTACAATATTACGTAGCAAATCGATTGTTTTTTAAAGCTAACTCTGTCTTATTCTTGAAATGCTATTCTTTCGTAGTCTTAGAGGATGATCTTGCGGATTTTGTTTCATTCATCTTTATCAAAGATCGTTTTTCATTCTGCTGATAGCAAAAGAACCTTCTAAGGATTTTCTCAAGTTCAACAGCTTAACGTATCTTCACTCTATTAATTCATCTAAGCATCTTTACCGCATTTGGACAAAACAAATACGCATTTCGAATAAAGAATTATTCATAAATAATTTTGGTCCCTATTTTATGGCTTGTCTGATAATTAGTTCATGAATGTAAATAAATATTGTTACGCATTACGTAACAATCAAAATTAGTAACGGTGTTTAATTCTTTCATATAATAAAGAAGCAAAAAATTCCAAAAATGACCTCTATTAGAATTAGAATAGTTTTTGTCTCGTCTTTTGTTTTTCCTTCACGTTTTGTTAAGGTATTTCAATCATAAGAAATGTATCTTTGAAATAAATAGCAGATATTTTATTGAATAATTCAATGCAATCTCTCCGCGTTTCCTTATCTGCCAAAATTTCGATTTCTCCGCTACAATTTTTAGAAGAACTTAATTAAAATTATTGTCTACGAAACTTTGAATTTTACACTAAGATGAATTTGTTGAAATCTGAGAGTAGTCACCGTAATAACTGGTTCGTTTTGTATTTTTCGACAAGGAAAAAAAACGGAAAAGTTATTTGACAATATTAAATCTTGTATTTTCAGTGTTTGAATAAAATATAAGTGAATTTGAAAAAAATAATCAATTTTCCTAATCACGGGTAAAGTCATAAATGAGTCAATAACAATAAAGCTGAATTGTTAGATTCTATTTTCGTGACCGTAAAAATGTGTCAACTTCTCATTATTCTGAGTCACAATTCACCGGGGTGTGAAATGAACCCACCCTCCTTATCATCCCCCAGCCACCCTGTCTCCACCAGACCCTTGAATTAAAGTTAATTGTGATCGGACATTTGTATGGTTTGACGGCTAAAGCAAGCCTGATGACTGAAGCCAGACATATGAAACTTCTACCCTCTGCCACTGTTGAACCTCGATCGCTTTATGTCCGAGAAGTGGTCTTAAGCAGTATCGATACCTTTATGCTTTGTATTAATGAAACCTTCGAGCTTTGGAGTATCGACACTTCGTTAGAATAGAAATTTCGTTTTCATTGATTTCACTGTAATCACTGTAAGACAATTTTTTTCAGAGATTATTTCTTTTATATATTATATAAATCTAGGATGATGATTTTGAAATGTTTTACGGACAAAAATTGCATGTGTTAATCTAAAGAGTGCATTTTAGATATTACTGTAAAACAATATTTTTCAAAGTTGGTGATAATGGGTGAAATTGGGTGATGGTCGAAATAAGTTTGAGAAACTGTGCTATAAAATAAGACAAACACCTTTATCCAAACTCTTTGAATGAGACTGCATATTATCACACAATGTTATATATTACATTATTTTTTTTTTTTTGGTAAACTAATGTTTAAGACAAGATTTTTTATGCATAGCACAAAGGGTAACAATTATTTTACAAGCAATAATTATTCGCCTGAAACACTCATCCACATTGAAAAATCTCCTGATAAACATCTTTTATCAGGAGATTTTTCAATGTGGATGAGTGTTTCAGGCGAATAATTATTGCTTGTAAAATAATTGTTACCCTTTGTGCTATGCATAAAAAATCTTGTCTTAAACAATAGTTTACCAAAAAAAAAAAAAATGATTAATATTTGACAAGTTCAAGTATTTCACCTAAAAATGTAGACAATTTGTCTCGACGCCATCTAGTGAGAGAGTTAGCACTTACAATGCCTTTCTCATATAAAATAAAGTTGGTTGTTTTCAGGTGAAAAAATGTAACAAGCAGTAATTGTTGAATGAAACACTAGTATATATTGAATTATTTCGATAATTATTATTGATAAGCCGCCATAGCTCAGTGGTCAGAGCTGTCGACCGGAAATCGAAGGGACACGGGTTCGAGTCCCGTTGGCGTCATGTATCTTTTATCAGGAGATTTTTCAATATGGATGAGTGTTTCAGGCGAATAATTATTGCTTGTAAAATAATTGTTATATATTACATTTAATTCGGCCTGGATTATGAAGTTAAGTACATTTTAGAGAAGATATTATAACTAAAATTACAGAAAGGCCTCACCCACCTTTAATCCTCGCGAATTGTATAAGACATGCCGCCAAAATCGTCGTTTTTTTTAAATAATACTTCAAACGTGTGATATGAAGGCAATACTTTGTATACATCCTTTTATTAAAGGAATAATTCATTTTACACACTGATGTAACATTCATTTAAACGTTTTATAATAATGTGTATTTTCTTTGTTACAGGTAAGAAGGCGATTACAGCCAACTGGTTTCATATTATTAATCATCCATTATCAAGGTAGGCAAAACGTATCTCTAATCTTTAAATAGTATTGAACAAAGTCGCTATCCGCATTTGCCTGTTTGTGCACTAAGTTCTTCTAAATTACGCAACGCATTGTGATATTGTTTTCACTCGAAAATTTTCTTCTGGAAGCATGTTATATTCATAGAAAGGTGAGAAAAATCTTTGAGCAACACCAAGTACACGTCAACTAGTTTCAAATAAACGATTCATTGATATAAAACTACCTTGTTGTTATGTATTTTTATTATTATCTCCCGGGCAACACCATTCGGCTTGATTATTTCATCACCGCGGATCAAACGTCGTTCCTCTTTATTTCTGTGAGCTTAGAACAAGGACTTCCACTTACGACCTGAGAACGTTTTTACAGCGCTATCCTCTAACCATGCTTTCGAACCAAGTATTTAGAAAGAAGTCTCCCATTGCACTTGCCCTCCATTGATATTTAGGGAGCCTGAACCACGGAGCATTGATTTCATTTGGTGATAATGTTATCCAATATTTGCGAACGAATTATTTACTTGCTATTATCTAGAAAATACCATGGTACATAAGTTTTTATGAATATAATGCTACGTCGTCTGTCATTTTCCGATATATATATCTTATTCTTTGTTGGTGTCTTGTGTTGTTTTGGTTATTGAGCCTTAGGCACATTACTCTATATTATGCGCGCATAATTTGGGCGTGGCATAAACGTATGCGTATTATATGTTGGGGTGACACAATACGCTATAATCTCCCTCAGCAGTGGGGATAAGATCGATTCGGGCACTGCCGCGGAATATCATTTCTTTGTATGGGATCTGTCAATTTGACAGATGACAGCCGTGTAATTACGGTTCTCCGTAAATTGTTCTAACTGATAGGGGGTTGCATGATTTTCAAATATCTTTCGATCTGGCTAGCAGATCGTCGCAACACCTACACTTATAACACATCATCTTTTTAGGTTTTATGGCGAGCCATATGGAGTTATATAAGACGCTTTGAATTTATAGCGTAATCTGTCGTCGCCTTTAAGCCTTAATGCAGATAATTTTGTTTTCATATTTAATTAAAATTGTCAACAAAATCCCGTTTGTCCCCATTTCCCTGATTAACTTACTGTTACTAGTGCTATCTTAGTAGAAGTAACTTAATAAGTCGATTTTCCAAAATGTTGCATCACAAAAGTAATACAAACAACTTCACGCTAGAGAATTAAAAGATTAACGGGGCTTTACACGGATTAAATGCTTTTTTCCTAATAAAAACATTTGTTCTTACTTTGTGTTATTCTGTCTAGTTAACACTCTTAAAATATATTCATTCACTAGACAGCAGACAGACACCTTTTAATAACTTAATCCTAGGGTCAAATTACTGCTCTTAAAGCATTCAATCGATCTAATCTAGAACTCGTTTTAAGCTTTTCGTTTTTACAACAGATCTTTTTATTCAGTGTCTATAACAAAACTAATACTAATCGATAATGTATACCTTTATATATATATATCGATTACCTATCTACTTAAATATTTACATATATACATGTTTGACGTACTCAAAGAGAGAATTCATCCTGCCATAATGATCGATTTGCGTTTAGAATCAAAATGTTCATCTTTATACTACTGAAAATCTTAGGCTACTTATTTAATTACCAAAGAAGCGCAACCCGAAACCCACTTGTGTACTGAACACATTTGTTTTTTTCTTCGGAAACTCAAGAGAAACGTAGATCAGGAACAGAACAGAGCAGAAACTGTTTGTATTGATCTAAAAAATTGCTGAAGAACTTCCTACGAAAAGGCGTTATAAATTATTTTTTTCATTCAATTTCTTATCATTCAATCTAATTCGTTTGCATCTTGGTAACGTAGTGGTTTATTTATTTGATAAATTTATTATTAGTTTTGTGAATTCCCAATTCAATAATTAATTTAATATGCTTAATATTTTTACTACCATGGAAAATGTTTTACTTTCACAAATTCTCCCAGTGCAATAATAACAACATCATTGCCTTTATTAAAGATACTCAAGGCATTATCTCCAGCTCATTTTCTTAATAAGCATCTTGAACGACTGAAAATAGAATGGATGTTGAAGTATCTGATTCTAGATGCTTTGAGAAATCGCTTCACTGCTTAGAGAGCCTTTAAGATTGGTCGAAGATCGTGGTTTTTGAGTTCAGTGGATCCACTCGAATCTTACTTATTAACACAGGTCTGTTTTCTGCACAGATTCTATCGACGATCATACGTCAAGTACGTCCTGTTTTGTGCAATAAAGTAGCAGTGCTTATAACATGAAGTAGGATTTATTCAAAGAACCGCTAGCTTCAAATCATCCGCTCTTTTCGTGTTTATTTTTTTAATATTTTTTTACGTGACACCTCACAAGAGAATCAAATTATATAGTTCCATATCTGGTTGGCTGGTTGTTGAGAGGTGAATCAATATAGGAACTTAAGTGTAATGCGGGACTTGAAAAGGTTCAGTTTAAATAAGGGAAGAGAGACGGATGTCGATCGCTCTATTCAAATACTTAACTAATTTAATTGACACAAAGTTTTTGAAAATATCACTTCACGGGTGCTTATGGGTGTACATCAAAAGAGATATGCCTTCAAAGCAGTTTAACGACTTTGACACGAAAAATAAAGTTTTTTTGCTAAAATCCTTGCTTTTTTCTAATAAATGTTGGTGAATGTCATAATTGAAGAACATTTTCACGGAGAAAAATATACACAAAACATTTTTCAAAACAAGTGTTCAGGATCTTTATAATATTATGATAATCTTTAAATGCACATTCAATTAACTGTTGGACATTATGAATTATAAGAAAATCAGTTCATTTGTGAAAAGAAATCTCTATGTAAAAAGATGTCAAAAATTACAAATTTTGACAAATGAACAAAAATATCTGCATATTTAAAAAAAAATCATAAATATCTGCACAATGTAGTCCAAAATTAAATTATTGTTTTTAGTAATAACAATAAAAATAAATGTTTGCTTTATCTGTATTTAATATTCGTAATAAAAATTTAAAACATAATACCTACCGTTTATACGTTTATACGATGCATAAGTAATAACCGGGCAAAAAAAAAGTAATAAATAATATTTCCTAGGCCACTTCGGTTTAGACCTTAAGTAGATATCAATCATCACCATCAAACAAAAATACTCATTTGGGCCTTCGTCTGTAACTTCGTTTCAATGAACTCTAGAGCTAGGATTTGCTTTGAATTAAAGTGTCCTTTTCGAAATTGTGTCTGTTTGTTTGAACAAATTCGAACAAGTGATAGAAACCTACCCATTTATTTTGCAGACAAATATTTTAATTGCTTTTTTTCAAAATTGGAATTTAAATATCCTGTGATTTTTCGCCAGTCTGCGCTAGTCATTAAAAATACAAATTTTAGTTGTGTATCTGTCTATCCAATTTGAGAGGCGGGTAGAGGTACCGCCGCCCCGGAAACCATTTATTCAAGTGGTTCGCTACGTTTGGTGACTTTGGTCGGGGATTTAGCAGGATTGCCCGTGTTCATGGGGTGACGTTTGTCTTGGTCTTGACGGCGAGTTTACCCGAATCGAGAGAGACTGGTTAAGGGAGAGCTTTTGTACTCTCTAGCTTTACTCTCTCGACCCATTGCCTTGCACCGCAGTGGAAGGGATGGACTCATACGTCCGTCATCCCTGGACCCCCAGATTCCTACCCATCTCTCATACAATTTTCCTTTCCCTTAAAAGATCCTCCACACAGCATCTCCAAAGATGATATTGGCCCTGAGAGATTTTTTCCTCGGAACCTCCTGTGTGGAGCTAATGTAAAAAAACTCTCATACAATTAACTCTATGGCGGGCAGGCGGCGTTTTTTTTTATTTTTATTCGAATCTACAGTTATCTAATTTAACATACAAACACGAAGAAGGTCACTATCTACATGAAATTTCGAAAAAAAATGCGAAAAGCCCGGACAACGCTGGGGACTTTAGATAGTAGCATTATAAAATATGATCGTTTATAACCTATTATCCATGTTTAACGTCGATGCTTCTAAGCACATTATCGATCTGAACCTACGACCTTATTAGACGTGCTTCCGATGTTCCAATTTATTGTGATAATTTTATATCCGTCTTATAAGTTCATGTAGAATGTAGAAAAATAATGAAACGTCAAAAAACCTCAATTTGAAATTCGAAGGTAACTTTATTGTCTTTGATATGCTTTGTCTTGAAAATGGTTTTGTTTGAACTAAACAGTACGGAACTAATAATCGATAGTTTATTTGTTTGCTTATTGTTTCAAAAACAAATCTAGCCTTGTTTTCTCTGGTTAATAATAACAATTTTAAAGTCAATATTTCGATTAAAGAACCTGTTATTTGAAACCCTCTGCAATTTACAAAACAAACATTATAAAGGATTTCTCTATGATATTTAAGGGTATTTACATATGTTATTTTTAGAGTTTCTACGCCGTGTTGTGCTTCCTCCGTCTTTAGCCAACGTTTCAGACAGCGTTACAGCGTCCTTCATCAAGGCTGATCATGGACACTATAACAGTGTCCGAAGCGATGGCTAAATAATGAGGAAGCGCAACACAGCGTCATTATCCAAAAAGCAACAAAATTCTTTTTTAATCACAATTATATTAATCCACTATTTTACCATCTCTGAGTAAACAATTGAATACCTACTCGTCAAATAATTTTACTCGTAGGAAACGTGGCGATAAAAGCAAGTATTTTTCTGGGCGCTACTTGAGAAGTAGCGTTAATCGATAGTTTACTCACTCATAGGTGGTGAAACACATTCTACATTAAACATATATTTAGGTTAACCACCTAGCTAATTATTTATGTGTTGTTTGTTTATAATAAAATCATTCCTAGTGAGAACGAAATGCCAATAAAAAATTCAGAAAAAAAACTGTACGGTAACGTCGTTATAGTAATGATTAGCTTCGTCATATTGTGTCGTTTTATGATCTCTCGATTTTCTATTATTTATAGAGCTTTATCTTCAATTCTAATATGTTTTGTCTTGTTTTACACAGTTTAATAAACTCTCCACTGTCGTCTTTGGAGATCATCACTTTGGATCGTTTTATTAATACTCTGAATAAGCAAATTTCTTACTCTTGGAACAAGTTTCTATTTGCCGTTGGTATGAAACTTTGAGGTTTAAAGTTTGTATAATACTAACGCTTGAAATTTATGAAAAGTGAATATGCAAGACGTATTTTAATTGAATTATTTTTTATGTTAAGCAACATTCCAAAAAACAACAATAAAACAGATTTTTTCCTTGTTGTCTGAAAATCAACTAATCTCACAGTGACAAGGTTCTATCTGATACAATTATTCATGGAACAAATAAAAAAAATAAAAAAAACTTTTTTCAAAATTATTTAGCTATGGTTAGTTAGTTAGTTAGTTAGTTAGTTAGTTATGGTATTATATAGTTTTTAGGTGAAAAAGTTGAATTATTTATATGGGAAAATAAATATTCTTCTATGGATAAATATTTTATATAGAAAAATAATCATTGGAATTTCTAAAAATGTTACTGATCTTTTTTACTTCTAACGTCATGTAGAATGACCTCCCAAAGTTAGCGCTCTTTACCCCGGACACTTTGTATGTTTCTTGGTGTTAATTAATACCTCCGTAATTAAGAAAAAATCGTGTTTAGGGAGCGATTATTATCTTGAGTTATACACATTAAATACTTTACGAATTCTTGGAAACTTGGTGCAAAAAGTTTTTCCAAAATGTCAGATAGAGCCTCGTTTGTACCACGGGCATGATTTAACAAATGGTGTATTTACAGGTAGTAGTAGCCAGCTGATAAATTACATAGATTTAGCTTGAGGCTTCAACAATATAATAATTTGGTCGTCTTCCGTAAACTAAAATTTGTTCTTATTGTTTAGCTGCTGGCTTTTCAGTAATTAATCATCTCGTTCAACTACAAAAAACATATTGTGATCGCAATAGGCGAATTAAGAGTGGAATGTAAAAATTGATTGTGAACTTTAAAATTGACACAACTATGGTTGGAGATGGTGAACATGGAGTAAGGAAGGAATCCGACTTACCCCTTTGATGTTCTTCAAAGATGTGGATGATTGGTTTAACTCACAGGAGATCTGATTTATTTCACACACAAGTTTCCATAACATCCAGGTTGGATAAGAAACACACTGAGGGAACCGAATATGTTCACTGCACAGCCTTCTACCCCGAGTTGATATCAATAAAAGCACTGACCGCAAAGAGATGTTAATCAAACAGGCTCCATCAATAAACTAATTTGACAGTCACTTTTATTGTTGTGGAATGTCACACAAATACGTGGGTACAGTCAGATAATGACAGGTAGGTAAAATAGGATGGGAAAAATTGCAAGAGTAATGTTAATGGAAGATTAATAGTTGCGTCAACACATACTTTTATGAAAATATATTATAAATCATGGATTTAATAAAATAATAGAGATATTTAAGGGTAGGAAGCGCGGGTTTTTCCTTCTGTTATTGTTATCTGTATCTCTTCATGAGCAATGAGCATGTTACGATTATATCTGTATATACAAAAACGTTTTTTTGTTTGTCCCCTATAGGCTCAAAAACTACTGATATGAAACTACTAAAATATCATTTCCCGATAATTTATTGACATCAAGTGCTGCTATTACGTTTCTGATGTCAGTGTTGGTCACTTAGATAATTTTTTTATCTAGTTTATATTTTCATTTTCTTCTGGTAAAATTCTAAATAGTTGTTTGATTTTCATCGCCGAATGATACTCTTGAACGGTAAAAAGCAATACAGTGAAAGAAAAAAAATCTTTTTTCATGACGTTACCTTAGTTGGTTTGACTTTATCAGCGCTTTATTCGAAATATATTTTTCTACGAAATTGTTCTTTATTTGTAGCTTTTTCATTTTAGAACCATTTGTATTATTGTCTCACGGTTCAGTGTTGTCTGAATGAGCGTTGAAATATACTTTATTGGGTTTTAATATATTTTCGGCAAACCTTTTTTTGGTATTTTTAAACATCTTTGTTGTCCCTCAAGGCAAATACTTAAATAACGTATTATTTTTTTCAATGTAATATTGAAAGATTTTTCTTGTCTTCACTAAATTATTTCAGAAGAACATAATAATATTCTTAGTGAATATTTTAAATAAACGACTTAGTTCATCATAATCAAAGGTTTAATTTTACCTGCCAAGATGAAAACTGAGAAAAATTGTTTCTGCGGAAGCACATTTTAAATAAAGAATTAAAGTAATTATTGTCTGGAATATATTATTAGTAGGAAGTTTATCGCTTGTCTGGATTTGAAAACAGTGTAGTCGTATTTATAATTTGAATAATTTTCACAATTTAAATCAGTTCTAATATTCAAATTTTTGTCACACTCGTACGCACAAGGAAATTATATTGTTTAATGTACAAAGCAATTTAAGCACTTAACTTTTGTACGATAAATATTTTGGAACAATTCCAATATAAACTTATTTTAGGCTTCTATTCCTTTGTTCAAAATCATATACCGAACGGAATAATATTGTCCATTTTACGAATAGAATACAAACTTTTGCCAGGAAAATTTTATTACGTTGCAAAATACAATTCCTCAAACATAGAAAGGCGCCATCTCCCTATTCCATTTTGAAGTTTCACTCCCGCGCAATTTTCAATTAGTATTCCAAAATTGAAAACAGGAAAAAACAAAACAACAATAGCGTCCCGTGTATTGAGAGCTTTCGTCCTCCGATTTTTCAGAAAATAATACGAATGATCGCACAGCGTTTGTTTTATCAGAACCTCAATTAGCTCTTATAAATACGATAGGTGAAAAATTAATTGAAAATACCACAATTCCTTTAAAGATTTTCACATAGAAGTTTTAATAATCGACTTTTTGGTGATATGCATACTAATAATTGGAATATTGCTTACACCAATACTTCAGCAATAATTTAAAAGCTAGATAACTTTTCACGGCTGAAGGTAATTTGTACTTATTAGATACTTATTTACCTTGGATGAATATTTTAATAATATTCTCTCTTGTCGTTTTTATTTACATTTACGTGTGTGAATTACTTGCATAGTTATTTGCTTAATTATAATATAGGACTTTGATAAGAAATATCTGTAAATCAGTCAAATTCATTCGATATTATTACCAAGCAATAACTTTACATACGTGTGCCATTCATTATAGAAAACATACATAAATATAGTAGAAACAGATTTTTGTTTCATATTTCTCTCTCGATGAAGAATTACTTATTTCAGTGTATGAGTATACAAAATAGAAGAAGGTCATCTAATCGATAGAATAAAATAATTCGCTTTAAAAATAGAAGAAGGTCATCAGATCGATGGAATAAAATAATTCACTTTAAAAATGAAGAAGGTCATCTGATCGATGGAATAAAATAATTCACTTCAAAAATTAAAGAAGGTCATAGAATCGATGAAACAAAGTAATTCACTTTACAAATAGAAGAAGGTCATGTAATCGATGGAATAAAATAATTCATTTCAAAAATAAAAGAAGGTCATAGAATCGATGAAATAAAATAATTCACTTTAAAAATAGAAGAAGGTCTACTTATCGATGGAAAGTAATAATTTACTTCAAAAATACTCTCTTTTTAAGTTCATTACAAGCAGAATAAATTAAATGTAATATAAATCAATACAGGGCAGCTGTTAATATCGTGTTTTGAAGAATCAAAAGTGCAAATTTCTCTTTCGATCTCTCCTCACGTAAAATATATCTATTTCAGAAGGTTTTCTAAACTAACAACATACTTCTCTTCGGTGGCGGAACCATTCATTAAAGAAAATGTTTATAAAAACTGAATAATTGAAACACATTTAAGTTATTTGGTAATGAAAAATCTTCCATGTTTTAGGTCTCTTAGTAAAGTTATCATTTGACAGATTATTGATTTACTTAAAATTATAATATTTTTATTGTAATTTTTTTAATCATAAAAAATAACTAGTTATTCTGATGACAACTAGATAGCTACACCACTTAAGTCACCTGTAATTTTATATTTTACATAATTTGATAATAACGGTTATTTACGGGTTTGTACAGATTCGCATCAATGGAAAATAGTTTACTATATTTCATTAATACGTCAGTTACAAAAAAACTCTTACCTTTTGTATTTATATATTTTTTTACACTTTATACTTTGTACCTATAACTTTTTAACTATACATCTATGTTAAAGGCACATGTTGTTCCGTATGTATATAAATATAATTTTCAAGGACAGAAGGATTATTGTCATTATTATTTTATTTATTGTGCAATGTAGCGCTTACTCCTCTAGCTAACGTTTCGGACAGCGTTACTGTGTACTTCACCAGGGCAGATGTGTAGATTGTGGTGAATTGTGTGTTTGTAAGCATGTACCGTGTTTCGCCATCTCGCCATTAGCCATCAAGAATCGGAAACCAAAAACTATTAATCTATTCGCCGTCGTCTATATTAAAATTAATTGCCATGTATTACTTTAATGTTTTAATTTTTTTATATTCCACTTACTCCCCGTGGCCAATTTCAAAAGCGGTGATGCACCAATCACCTTTCTGCTTTTACCGTTATATTTGGTTCCTCCACACACCCGAAATGTGCACGTGTGCTCGCTATTGTTTGATTGCATCTGACGTGTCGGTAGGGAGTGGGTATTAGAACCCCCACCCCCAAACCATCCCCATACTATACCACCGCTTGGGGAGCGGATGTAAAATGAACAGGTCTCCTCGAAAAAATAACCTTGATGAGTATTTGTGTAACGCAGAAATAACATTGTGTATTGTTATTATTCTTTCCCGCGATGAAAAACGTAAATACCGTATTATTTTAACGAACAAATTTCGTTGAAATATTCTATTATCCCCCGTTCGCTTTAAAGCTCTTCGCTAATTTGATCACAGGGACATGCCTCGTCAAAATTTTATTATATTCGCCTTGCTTTCAATTTATATTTTAAAATTAATAAAAATTCGACGAAAATACATTTTCAAAATGATTTTTTATGGTTACATTGAATACAATAAACATTTTGATATTTTTACTTGTTACTAGTTTAAAATTGAAATGCACAATATCATCAACAATTAAAAGTACTTGATTACAAAAAACATACTCCCATTTTATGGGTTGTGATGAACAAACTGCATTAAATACCTCACAAAAACGTAAGCACACTTCAACGCACTTAAAGACATCAACTTAAAAATATCTTTAAAAAATTGTGTTATTTTTTATTACGTGATTTTCATTTTTCTATGTTTTTTGATTTTTTTTTTTGTATTTACTTATAAAATAAATTAATAGATACTTTTACAGATATTTAATTACCATACCAGGTGACTACCTGTATCACGGTGACCAATGGAATATTGTTATTTTGTATGTCTAGTGTATTAAATATGTTAACATGCTAAAAATTGAAAAAAATATAATAGAAGTAGAAAATAGAAATAATATGTGCTTAGCCTATAAATTAAAGAAACACGTAATTACGTGACTAAAAAAACACAATAATTCATAATCCATAATACGCCTGAACACCATCCATCTTCAAATCTGTTGACGTTCTGACCAATATGAATTTATCCTTATGTCAACATTTCTATCAGCTCTACCACCTCTCCAATGTTTCACCCCTGGATGAAAGCAAGGTATGTTTAATAAACTACCCGGTTATGTGGGGTGGGGGTGATTGCGATGGACATGTGAAGTTGTGAAGGGTGAATGAGTGCCCCAGACTGGCGCCTGTAGTCCGTACGCCGGCTCCATTATTTCATCTTGTATAAGGGATGATTACGATGATAGTAATGCACCAACTTATCCAACAACCAAATTACACCCTTCCGAAATATCATCCCTTTCTAAGGGATAGTCTTAGCCGTGTTTTATGTCTCATTTTGGTAGTTCGCGTACTCATTCACCCACCTAAAGGATATATAATATGTGTTTTTTCTGATATCAGAGTCCTTACCCTTGAGACAGTGCATTCTCCAACTATCGTGTGCATGCAAAAATTTATTGGTTTGAATTTATTTAAGATAAGACTCTATTTAAATCGTTTTGATTATATTTAGGAGAGAAGGGGCATAACAAAGTATGTATGTACGTAAATATATTCCTAAATTGGAAAGAGAAATGGAAATGTATTGCGATGGTTGGATAATGATGGCAAAAAAAAAATGTTCAATACTAATGTATATAAACTTCATACATCATCAGCACAAAGACAATTCATCTACCTAGCTCTTAAAATCTTCAACTTTCTCCCGATAACCTAGAAACTTATACCTAACTTCATTATTTCGAAACACAAATAACTTTATGGATCCTTACATATACAATCCATTTCAATCACAATACCCATACATTCTACACTCAAACCACATAATCTCCCTTCATACACCTGTCGGATTCCTTAACCAATTTTCTTAATTAAATTATCATATAAAACTAAATCTGAATTGTATAATTTAATAACAATTATTCCATGCATATTATGAAAATTTTCATTCTGTAAACTTCACCCGCCATAACACAGAAATCTCTAGCGTGGCGGGTGAAATTATACAAATAAATTTATCTGCCGTACAAATTTTTTTTTGCAAGTAATAAAATAATAAATATATATGCTCTGCAATATGAATAATTTGCAAATCTATAATTTATTTATATTGTTTATTGTACCATAATATAGATTTTGACGTCTACTAATTTCCATAAATTATCGATTAAAATACATGCCTGGAAGTTGATAATAAACCTGCTGTTCGAAGCCGAGACCAAATAACTAATATTTCTTTTAAACATTATGTCATAATTTCATTTATCTTTCAGAATTTGTTTCCTGAACAAATTCCATTTAACTTGAAATATCGGTTTCTACAAACGAGGGTAGAAACTTCGGAGAACAACATACAAACATAATTATTTTTCAAAACAAATTGAATGTTTTATTTTAATCTAAAGTTAGTGTCACAAAAATTTTTAAAATATCATCCCCCGTTTCAAGAAATGTTCAGTGTACTTACATATTTAAAGCTTTTCTAGAAATATTATTCTTTCAAAATTGAGGTTATTTTGGTTGCCATAGTTCTACTGGCTCCAAACACATTTGTGTGGTGATCACTAAGATATATAAAAATGTATTTACAGCATAGAACACAGCGCCAATTTTATTACATCTTACACAGTTTCTACCTTGTAATACAATACGCATTTTGAATACAGCGCACAGTGGTTCCAAATACCCCAAAACTTGGAAACAATTCACAGGACGGATTTACAGGAAATAAAAGGTGATATTATTTTTTGGTATGGGTAAAAAAAATAAAAATATTCAGTTTTAGTAAGTTTTACTGTGATTTCTGCATTTTATTAACAAAAATATAAAATTTAAAATGTAAAAATTAAATTAAAATTACAAAAGTTCACATCCTTGGAAAATACAGGCCGAGTAATGTTTAATTTTTATTTTTTAACATTCTGATGCAGACGATGAACAATCATCATCATCATCATCGGTGTTAAAAATACTTGAAGAATTAATATTCGGAGGAATTATTAAGTCGTAAACTTCCTTAGGAAAACGATTTAATTGTTTTTTTGGGAGTTTCCTGTAACTAGTTATGACAGGGTCAGATGTTACTAACATTAAATTAAAAATATCCTCATTACATTTCTCTCGAGAACATTTTCGAGAATAGTTTTCGGGATATTTTTTAAAATCTTTGTTCCGAGCTTCCTGAGCCTCTTCTGATAATTGGCCAATCGGCAGCAATGCATTCGATATTACGTCTGGCCCGTGGATTAATAACTTATGCACAGTAGGGGGCATATAATACCACGGATACAATTCAACGAAATACTTAGCAGTATCAAGAGAAAACTTCCTTAAATTGTCAATATTAATATCGTAACCACTTGATATTGTTACTAAAATGACATGCATTCTTTGTATATTTTTTTTATCTACGCCTGTGATCTCTGATGCCAAATCTGCGTTGCGGAAAAATCGCCTGGCTGTATTGCCGTCATTGGAATTTCCAAAACCAGGCTTAGGCTGATCGACTATTAACCCCATTCGATTTTTGAATTCCTTTTGTATATTAGCTTTATGTTTCGCCACAATTTCCTTGTCTTGATTTCGGGCTTGCCATTTTTTTATTGGAAGTTTATAACCCACATGCAAAAGACATTCGAACAGTCTAATCCAACAGTGTAACACTGACAAACCAAACTCTAAGGTTGAAGGTTTATGTGGTCTTGTTAACATTTTATCTATAGAATTAAACTCTTTAGAACTGGCACCACAAATGTAGCAACGTTGTGTAGAAGCTGTATCTGTCAAGGCGTTACAAATTTTCCCATCAACCATTGTTAAGATGAGTTCATGCGACACCATTATAATTTTTCCATCAAGTGCCACGGGTGAACTCGTAAGATTTTTTATTTGCGCACTTATTCTGTTCTTTTCAGCAATCGCAAGTTGTGTCGACTCTTTGGAAAAGTTTATCTTAATTGGGCGGCAATATCTGGTGGACGATGGGCGAGGATTCTGCCACACAACGTTTGTATTGTCAGAGTTCCCGCATACTAAACGTATGGGTACGATTGAAGATATAAAAACGCTTGAATCATCCGCATCCGCTTGCGTCCCAATGAACATCTGTTTGTAAGAACTATACCCTGAACTGCCATCAAAGCCCCACTTTGAAATCAACAGCAAATTGTTTGATTGTTTACTTTTCAAACCACAAATGATTTCTTTTTGCACATTGATCACACGTTCAGAAGTGTGATTCAAAAGAGCTTGAACAGTTACTTCTGCAGATGTAGCAGTGATTGTTATGTCTTCTTTTTTTGGATAGCACGCTTTTTTTGCTTCAAGTACTATATTGTATGGTGGAAACCTTTCAGGATCTTTGGATCTTATGACACTGTACTGGTGCTTTGTAAGCTTGGCTTCCACCATGGTTGAGAGGGCTTCCTCCCCAGACATCCGTCTAGAGTGAGTATCTTCGAATACCTCGTACGCTTGTCTGTACTTAGATGCACGCCTAGGTGAACGAATGATGTCTTCTAATAATTTTGATGCAACCGGTTGTCCAGAAGCTCTCAAATTCATTTTTGTTGCAAACGCCAAATGAGAAAGAGGTGAATTTTTCCGAAGATCTTTAGTTTTTAAGCGTTTGGATCGGTCAGAACAGTGTTCAAATTGTATTTCCGGGCGACCGCTTCTATGTTGTTTCCCATATAATGTAAAACTGATAGGCGTCTCAAGCCATTTTTTATTTTGCATCACAAATTTAGCCTTAATTCGACGAGCAATTACCCATCTTGTTTTAAAGCGAAATTTGAAGCCCGCGATCTTTTTACCGAGTTTATCCAACCCTTCTTTAGGGCAATTGGTGAGGTTTATAAGTTTTTTTTTTCAAATATAAAAATCGTCTGTCCATCTGTTGGCACTTTGAATTCATCAGTATGTCAAATAACTCCCTTTGTCTCAGGAACAAATCCCTTGAAACCGAACCTGTGACAAAAATAATATTTATGAAGCACAAAAATTTAATAGTAAGTAAATTATGGAAAAATTACTGGACCGAAAAGGGGCATAAAAGTAGCAAGATTTTTTTTCTTAATATGATTCTAAAATAGTTTAGCTACAAAAGTGTATCAGCACTTTTACGAAATTCTAGGAAATATGTAACTATAACCTTAACTGTTTAAGAATTTATCGTATTTTTTTTCAAATTTCACCAGATATTTTTAAAAAATATATCGCAAATTTGTCACATTAGAAAATGAAAAAAAAAAACATTCCGTATTTAGTACATACCTGAAGGTATTGGATCCATGTTGAAAAAAATATGCCAGCAAGCGTTATACAAAGTTATCACTCCCTATATAATGTATTATAAATGTTGCACTTTCACACAAACGTCTTGCCTGCTCGGGAAGCCGATCTTTACTGACGTGGTACGCAGCGACGAAACATTTTGCTGAGTTCGGTGGTGGGGGGAAAGATGCGCTAGGATGTGTCGTCAAGATATAGCAAAAAAATTTAGTGGTCCCTGTAATTTGAAATTTTGAATTGTTTCCAATGCTCCCATACTGGTAAAACCATAGTGCAGCGTAAGAAACGTTAGAAGAAGTTAATATCAAAGAGGAAGCTGAGGTCGTTATCCCTAGCGACATTGTTATAGTAATATGGGGAATGTCCAATTTTCGCAGAAGTATGACGTAACACTCTCTAATGGACCCCAGGAGTCGAATTTCGTAAAAGCGTGCTGTCAATACGGGATCCTTTCATCGGGGGTCCTCAAAACGCACGCTCACACATTCATTTCCGTATTGTGTTTTGATTATTTGGTTTCATCTCTGCTTCTGTCATATTTCTTAATAGTAATTATATCAATATTTGTATTACTTATATCGGTAGCGCCGTTTTCGTTGCAAAATCACCTCAAGGAACTTTACAACTTTACTCGGACTGTATAAAAAAATAAATAATATATGTTAACCTATGGAAAGTGACTTCGATATTATCGACGCTTCTGACTCACATAACGTTGTCATCTTTTGCCTCATCTGTTTTTAAGTTACATTATTAATATATTGTTTTTAATTATTATATTTGTAATATGCATTGTCCTTGTATAATGTATAATATTATGTTAAAATATTTTCCAATTTACGTGATCTAACAAATTCCAAGTTTTTAAATAATTCAGAATTTCCGATGGGTTAAGGTTATCAATAATGTCATTCTCTGTTGTTTGTATAACTGGTGACTTACAACTAACACCATCTATTTTATCAATTAGTTCTTTTCCTAAAAACTTTAAAAAGTTTTATGTAATCTTTATATTCGTATTATCATCACCAGGCTTAATGTCGATTGTCTGTTCGCATCAATACACACTACACAGGCGCGATAATATGCACGTAATACTGTAGGTAGCTTCCGACTGACAACATTATGCTCAAACTAGCATATGCTGACAACATTATAGTCAAACTGGTGTGTGACAACGCGAACTCAAGGCGTGAACTGCAAACAATTTAATGTGCTTAGTACAAAACATTATAGTTCGGAAGTAGCACGTTGAATATTACCAGGGCTACAGTATTCAAATTATTCAGTCACTTACTGGCAAAATGATAGTAAAAATTGTCATATTTTTAATACATATTACTTGTTGAATTTCCCGGCATAGCCCGGGTTCTATCCGGCGGTTTTACAAATCAGATGTATACAGTACTTTTACCCTTATTTTGAGTGTGCAAAATTTCATCAAGAAGTACTCTCTAAAGACTCCTGGCACTAATAAGAACAAATTTTGACATTTTCAGCGATATCGGTCGATTACTTTTCGAGTTTTTCGACCACAAACATACGTGGACAAAAAAAATATATATAAATATATAAAAAGGAATACAATATTATAAGAAAACATATGGTGTATTAAATAGATTCAAGCTGGATTTTAGAAGATACATTAATAAAAATAAAATACAAAAATTAATAATTTATGCATATTAATTAATTATAATAAATTAGACATTTCTAAACATCGATGTACAAATGGCTCCACTAAATGTGTATGAAAAGAAATATATATGATTATTGCCACAATCAAATTGAAAGTCTGGATGACTTATGCAATAATTGATGGCTAAGCGGAAGTTACTCTCAGTTTCACCATGGTGAGAGATTGCCATTTAGAATAAAAATGTTGTCAATCAAATCAAAAATGACTTTTACATACAAGGTGTCTACGAAAGGGGCTTAATACGGTTAATACGGCATAATTACCCAAAAATTAATACTTTTGGCAGTAAAAATCTCAAATGACATTAGTCTAATCATTGATGCAAGGTGCTTTATTAAAGTAATGTTCTTGCCTTCAGGAAAGGGTTGTAAAAGTACAGGGAAGCATTAAAAAAAGCGTTTTTTAAATTATTTATTACAAAGGTACACTTGGTAAATGTTCACACTTCCCCTCAGAGTGTTCGAAACCTTCCTCTAAAGCACCCCCTACTAACTAGATCAGCCGATTCACATTTCGCTGATAGAAATGTCAATGTTTGTTTTCCATCCCCTAATTGAATAATGCAATATGTCTTTATTAATTCTGCTGCATTGTGTAAATGTGGAGACTGGAGAGGGTGGTCGTGGGGGTTTCGTATGCAAAATAAAATAAATATTATATTTTCCGTTAATCCGAAGCATTTTTGCCAACGCACGCCATTCTTAAATAGAACACGAACAAAGCTGTTTCGTAACTTTGAGAAGAAAGTTGAACTCAATTTTTTTCAAGCGAAATCCAACAAATATGTATTTAACATCACAACAAAATATGTATACCCGGAACCGGTAGGACTATGTGCATTTGTGCAACTCCATTTGCGATATCTTATGTAGCTTCAGTTGCACAAGATTTTTCACTGCTTGGACGCCGAAACAGCTGCCCAAACAATAAAAACTTCAATACTGAATATAAATACCATATAGATAATACCATTATTAAATTTTATTTACTTTATTTTTAAAAATTCAAAAACTCTTTCAAGCAAAGTTTTAAATTCACACCTGTTTGATCCTGATTTTCCGTTTTGAAAATATCCTAAACCAACACGTTCAAAATTCAGAACTGCTGAAATAACTGATGTTTTAATAGTTAAAAACAAACTCTCGAAATGTATCACATGCTTGCTCTTTACCCGATATTCTAGTGGATTTTCCCCTATAAAGGTAGCAATTAATTTTATTCGCTTCAACAATATAATTTTTCGAAGAAAACTTCTTCTAACTGCTTTTCACTTTGTGATGGCATTATTTATTTTTTATTAAAACCACAGACATAGGAATTAATAGACGAGAAGATATGGGCGAGGGGTAAAATCAACTGTTGAAGAACGAGGGAACGAGGGAACGAGTGAAGCTGACTGTGATTCGTCAATAAATCAATCTGACAGTAAATAGGCATCTCGCATTATAATATCACCATTTACTTCTTTAAAGTAAAATCTGCTTTGAATGAATAGACATTTTTACATGGGAGCGCAAATTACTCGCCACGTTATGAACAAATTTGCGAAGTCCAAATTCGGCAAAGTAAGGCAGCTTTTATTTTCAGAGTCGTAGTTAGTTTCAGAGTATTTAGTTAAGACACTTTTATAAATGTTCATAATTTACTTCCCAGCAACCAACCAGCTTTGTGTTTCGCGTCCAGACGTTTCTCTATGTGATAGTAACAACTGATTCATATTATACGATGTGAATATGCTTAAAATAAAGTAAAATAATGCTTATATATGGAATGTAATACGACAATTGGGTTTATTCTCTTTTTTCACATCTATTTTTACCAGTTTTCATAGTACAAGTCAAAATTTTGCCGTGTTATTTAGTAAAATGAACCGATGATGCCTCGACCATAGTTCGCACAAGAATGATGACGTCACGTTTTCAAATTTCATTTGAGGCCAAACGCGAGCCCAGCCGGCTCAATGGAACCGGTATGGGGAGTGGGGATAATACGCTTTTAATCACTTAGGGCAGGTCTACTAATATTCATATGTCTATGATTAAAACACAAATAACTTAGTTTACATCACTTTATTTCGATACAAAATCTCAACATGTTTCGTGAACCAAGTTCACATCATCAGGAGCACAAGTATACTAAAGTTATAATTAAAATTAGGTCTAGAAAGAAGAGGTAGAAGGAGCGGGGAGGGGTAAGAGTGGGGGAGGGTTATTCAAAGTAGGAATTAAAATGTCATTAGACGGGAAAGACCGGGTAATTGGGAAAATATTTAAATCTTACCCCTCCCCGCTCCTTCTACCTCTTCTTTCTAGACCTAATTTTAATTATAACTTTAGTATACTTGTGCTCCTGATGATGTGAACTTGGTTCACGAAACATGTTGAGATTTTGTATCGAAATAAAGTGATGTAAACTAAGTTATTTGTTTTTTAATAAAAAACAACAATATAACTTTGGAGCTCATCATCTCAAACCTTACCTGGCTATTTTGACTGTTAATACTACTTGCCTTTGCATATTTTACCTACCAAGTTCTCGCAAGTTGTCATCTTAGAAGTTAGCGCAGAGATCTGATTTTAGATGATGAATATTTTATAGCTTTGGCAGCAAGTTGCACTCAATGCATAGTTGGCACTGCTTATTCGAACTAATTTTGAGTAATTGTAAACAACTGTTTCGGAATATTTGAAGACTTACGTTGAATAAGCTATTAACGGGGGACTATTTTCGTTGCAAGGATGATATATTTTGTATGGTTTTAACCATGTAACTCTGTATCGGTAGTATTTTTTTATAACTTCTTTATGACATCAAGAGGGGAGACAACAAATCATCTTTATATATGATTTGAGATTTTAACCGGCCAAAAGTATTATTTTCGGGGTATTATGCCGTGTTGCACTACCTGCTTCTTTAACCAATATTTCGGACAGAATAACAGCGTCCATCATCACATATGACGTAATTATGCCGTGTTGCACTACCTGCTTCTTTAACCAATATTTCGGACAGAATAACAGCGTCCATCATCACATTTGACGTAATTATGCCGTGTTGCACTACCTGCTTCTTTAACCAATATTTCGGACAGAATACCAGCGTCCATCATCACATATGACGTAATTATGCCGTGTTGCACTACCTGCTTCTTTAACCAATATTTCGGACAGAATCACAGCGTCCATCATCACATATGACGTAATTATGCCGTGTTGCACTACCTGCTTCTTTAACCAATATTTCGGACAGAATAACAGCGTCCATCATCACATTTGACGTAATTATGCCGTGTTGCACTACCTGCTTCTTTAACCAATATTTCGGACAGAATAACAGCGTCCATCATCACATATGACGTAATTATGCCGTGTTGCACTACCTGCTTCTTTAACCAATATTTCGGACAGAATAACAGCGTCCATCATCACATATGACGTAATTATGCCGTGTTGCACTACCTGCTTCTTTAACCAATATTTCGGACAGAATAACAGCGTCCATCATCACATTTGACGTAATTATGCCGTGTTGCACTACCTGCTTCTTTAACCAATATTTCGGACAGAATAACAGCGTCCATCATCACATATGACGTAATTATGCCGTGTTGCACTACCTGCTTCTTTAACCAATATTTCGGACAGAATAACAGCGTCCATCATCACATTTGACGTAATTATGCCGTATTGCGCCATCTTCTTATTTAGCCAACGTTACAGTGACCATCATAACATCTGCCATGATGATGGACACTGTAATGCTATCCGAAACGTTTACTGAAGAAGGAGGTAGTGCAACACGGCAAAATATCTCAAAAATAAATCTTGTTTAATGTAAAGGAAGATTGATGAATAACGAGAAAACTCCTCACTTCGTGGGTTTGAAGATTTCTTGTCAGGCACGTGACCAGTTCCGTTGAACATTTTACGTAGGATGCATGCAAGAAGAAAATTGACATAATAACATCTTTTTCTTTAAATTTTCTCGAAACCTACAATTTTATCAAAACCTTACTGTTTTTTTATTATGTTGTGACTTTTTCTATCTGCATTTAAATAAATTCATAATATTCCTTAAATAAAATGTTTTTATTTTTTTCTAATTAGCTCTCAATAATTGGTCAGTGGCTTCACCGTAGTTTGATGGTGAAAAGTTGCGATGACTTTGGTTCTCTGATGACAATGAGCCTCTAATACCTCCATAGAAAGATAGTTTATTATTGCCCTTACATACATGTTCATTGTTCAAGTAAAAGCGAGCTAAATCAATACTAATTTCGAAAACATTTCGGGAACAGCAAGTACGTCTCTTTTCGTTCACTCCCGCGCAATGGCCATAAATGACAGCTAGATTGACTGGTTTGGAATACTCTCGATGTATTGTATCGAACGTCTATTTATGGACTTAATTACTAAAAAGACTTGTATCTGAAAAATCAATTTATTCAAATTAAAAGAGAAAAGATAACTATCATTTTAATCTATGATATAAAAAGAAAATCCCCTTCTGAAATATTAAATTTTCGGGACGATACGTTTTAATAAGCTTTCTCGTGGGTTTAAAAGTTTTGTTTTTAACCACTTTTATTATTTAGATACAATCGATTTGTTTCGTTAGCAATGCTCACCTCTTCAGAGTTTACTTAAAACATAGTTACAAGCATAGTCTTAAAAATGAGAAGATTTTGAGTGGGGAATGGGGGTAGTTTACATATTTACAGATTACAGATTTATCTGAGGGTCATCAGAAAGGATTTTCTGGTTTTTGATAATATTTAAATCCCTCCTTAATCTTAATAGATACCATTAATATTACAGTGTTTAAAATTAAAATGTTACCTCTACATAAGTGTAAAGAGGTTAAAACCTTTATTATAACTTTTATTATATTGGTTTGTGTAAAGTATAATATTTAATAAAATATTAACTTTTTTTACGTTAAACCTACACTTAAAAACCGTAAAACAAAATCCTCAGAGTCTATGTCATCTTTATAGGGATGCTGTGTCGATGAATTTTTAAGGAAAAGAAGGAAAGGAAGTTCTGGGAAGGAAGAACGTACAAGGCCTGGGTAAGAATCTAGGGATCAGTATGTCCAAGAGTAACGGAAGAATTATCTATCCCTCCCGCTGCGGCGCAAGGCGATGGGTCAAGAGAGACCTGTTAAAGATGTCAAAGGGTTCAAACCAACCTCTCCCGATCCAGTACGCCATGCAGCTGGTGGGTAGGCGCATCCTGAAAATATTATTATTCTTTATTTTTCACCTTACTTTTAATTTTGTATATTTGCATTATATTTTCTTATTTTCATAATACTTTTTATCTGTTTATTATAATATTTTATTAATGAAGTATTTATATATGACTACCACAACACGGGCATTAGCCTAGTGTGATAGTCAAAAAAAATGTACTGCATCATCGTGTAAATATTTATTAAATAAATAAAAAATAAAATTTTTGAAATTTTGCACATACCTCACCCAATGAACCCGATCACCCCTGCTAAATCACCAAACACATCGATCGCTTGGTTTGACCTATGACAGAGGTGTTGATTACCCAATAAATAGTTCCCGGGGCGACAGTACCCAAACCCACCTCCCAAATTAACAACAACTCACTGAAAACAAAGCTTTTTGCCTAAAAATATTACTTGAAAGAAAATTTCATCTCTTAATAAACAAATTTTCAGTGTTTTTTTTACTTTTAATATCAGCATTTTTTCACGCGTCACTTGATACGAAGACTTTATGATTTCACTGAAGCGATTTATATGGAATTACTTGGGTAGGTACAAGGTCTCATACTACAAATTAATCTTCCAGGAACTCTTGTGATATCTGTTTGTACGCCTCCTACTCTTTGCTAGGCTACGTGAATAATATAAGAAGAAGTGTTGTTTACGGTAAATAAAATCACACGAAAGCACGTAATA
Source organism: Hesperophylax magnus (assembly GCA_026573805.1). Classification (NCBI taxonomy): domain Eukaryota; kingdom Metazoa; phylum Arthropoda; class Insecta; order Trichoptera; family Limnephilidae; genus Hesperophylax; species Hesperophylax magnus. The sequence continues at coordinate 1,071,502 of JAIUSX010000026.1, forward strand.
ATTACACAGGTACAGTAATCTCCAGGTTTTAATGGCGAATAAATATCCTGGATTTTTAGGTTACTTCAAATAAATGTTTTAACATTTGTGTTGTAACAGTCAATTATTTCTCCATTTTCATTTTCACACATATTTATGATATTAATCTGTTTTATATAGTGCATAGGATTGCCAAAAAAAATCTATACCTATCCCTGATAAATACTTTGAGCTCTCCACAGTTGACGTATAAATTCAAAATCTTAGATATTAATTGCAGAAAATTGTATATGCACCTGTAGCGTAATATATACATTTTCTATCCGTTTTCAATTTTCAATACATCTTTTATCTTCATCAAATACCTGAATTTATAATGATAATCACAACATTTTCCGGCTCTCGTAGAAATAAACATGTTACTTTTAAGGTAATGTTGTCACGGTAGCAGACTGCAATTTCGATTTATTTTCGATTGTTAACTTTAATCGTCTAATGCGAAATATTTTCTGGTCGCTAGTATGAAGGGCCAATAACCCTCAATAACTTGAAACAGAAATGTTAGACATTTATATGCATTTGACGCTGTGGCGGATAAAAACAAATGATCGAAATTGCATTAATGTAATAAGGAGAGAAAAATATCGCGGCTTAAAAATTATATTTTCACTCGGATCAACAAACGCTGATTCTAAGTATATAAGTTTTATTATAAATATATTTTATTAAAAAACGATTAAAACCGTGAGACACTTTGTGAGTAGTCTGCGGGTTCTGACAGTACTTAAACTGCTACCTCACGGGTTGGCCGGCCGCGTGCCGAACAATTTCGTGACAAGTTGCGCTGCTTTTACTAACACACGGTTAACTACTGCGGTTTATAAATTATTACAAAGGAATTCATGTTTTTTTGAATTCTTTACAATTATTTAAATATTTACATTTTTTTTTCTATTTATACCGACCCGAGTGGATTGACCTTTACTTTTAACCGAAAAACCTGAGGTACGTATCACGTCATTCGTACCCCCCTCCGTTTTTGGCGGGCTTTGAAAAATGCAAGCTTTGAATATTATTTTATCTATCAAATCGACACAAATAAATATTGATATTTAAGTACGAAAGTGAACATTCATAATAAAAAGTTTAAAAAACTGGAAATCCTTATTATTTTCAACACGAAATACGTTTAAAATCTTCAAAAGGTTCCGGTTAATCCGAACCCAGTTATTCGAGAGTCTATGGTATTTCTCTTATACATCATAAACGTTGATGAGATCTCGTCAACTTATGTTCCGTTTCTGTTTTTAATTAAGTCTCTTATATGAGTCTGCTCGTGGTCCGTTTGTTCAACACTCCCATATTGAAGGCCCTCGTGATGATGGAAGCATAAATAAACTCCATGTCAAAACATTACATGGAGATGAACTGGTACTGCCGCTGCCGCGTATGGAGTGCACACATTGCTGCATATTGCTGGAGTAATGTGGCGTTCACAATATCAAATATTGTCATCGCTTTATTGGATATTTACCATTGCACCACTGGTACTGATGTGACATTTATTGCGAGGCTTGTTTGGCTTGAAGATGACATAACTAGCCTATGGATAATATTAATTATAAATGGGAAGAGAATTAATTCGGTATTTATTTCAAATATTGCCAACGTAGGATATTCACATTTGCACTACTGGTGTGAAGTTTATTAGAAAATGATTCAGCTTGTTGGACGTTGAAGTTGGACGTGTCTGGCCTAGGAAGTGTTGCATTTGCATTATGCATGAGAATTTCGTTCGATTCGAGCTTAATTCTTTACAGATATATTAATAACCTTGCGGCTTCCAAAATTAAAACCCTAAATACAGATATTTCTCAAATTTCCAGAAGAAGCAATATGGTATTTTGAATCAGAATTAAAGTATAGGTATTATAATTTATTATAATAATCGTTGTATTGGCTATACCACTGTTATTTGTTTAGATTACTTTAATTTGTTGTTTAACCTAATACAGAGATTACGAATGCGTGCTTCCTAGTTGCGAGCTTAGATATGAGGGAGAAAGAGATGATGCTAATACATGGACTTTTATACTACTGTAATATGTCTCTCTTGGTCTACACTACCGAGGTCAGACACCTGACTTTATTGTGCCGCAATATGTATTATACGTATGTAGTATTATTTAATATCTCTGGAACGAAAATCAAAACCCGTCACAGTTTAGTAAAATTTGGTTTTTGAATTGTGCTTGACAAATTAAATGTTTATAAAAACAAACCTCCAATCCGATAAGGCACAAAGAAAAATATGCAGGAGAACATGTACGTTAAAAAGAATCTGTCCTCATAGAATATGCAAAATGTAAATATTATTATAATGCAAATAAACGAATTCAATTAAATGATAATTATACTAGGTGTGATACCTATATCACACCTGGTATAATTTTCATTTGTGTAAGACCTGCTGAAGTTTCTGACAAATTCCAGACACGTAAAATATCTAATTTGAGCTTCATCAAAAAGCCTATAAAGTACGTTATTTGTTTTTTCGCGTAGAGACGCAGACGTGCCGACTGGCTTTATGCCATGTTGCGATATTATTTTGATATACAGAGATTCCGAAACGTGGTAGGAATAATTATTAACTTCCTATGCGTTTAAACATCCATCGAAGTTGAACTTTAACATTTACTGAAAATCATACTGATACGTATATTCATAAAATAGACAGAAAAGTGACAATTGATATAAATTACGTTCAATATTTTTTCGATGTGTATTTCTCATTAATTAATACTTATTCTCTGTACAGTGATGTTGAAGACACTCCACATGCAGTTAGCGTGCATGTGTAAGTGGGACCATTAACACATTGGCATTTAGAACCTTTGATTTTGTACATGTCATCCATGTATTTTTGTACATGTCATATAGTATTTTGTACATGTCATCAATATTTTACGCCTTTCAATAGTTTGAATCAAGTACCAAATACTAGTTACAAGTTAATCATTTTACAGCCCTACAAAAACAATAAAATTGAATACGATGACTGTTGATTGCCATTTTAAAAGGGACATTTAAATAAACAATATTCTTAAAAAACTGAGAGCGATTGTGGGTAGATTATATAAACTGAAGTGTTTCTTTCGTGTGAATATTTTAAAAATCATTTACCTTTCAGTCGCAGAATTATGATCGATTATTTTAAATGGATCTCTATGCCTTATCAGTTTTTTCAAAATCGTGATTAATTTTTGAGTTATTGTGCCGTGTCGCGCTTGCTCCTTCTTTAGTCAACGATAAGAAACTCAAGTTCGTATTGTTTTCACCATTTCTGAAACCTACTTTAATTTCATAATATTTTGTCATTAATTGTTATAGCACTCCTGATAACTTAAAAAATTATAAATTTTCATTTAAATTGATCCAAAACATGGTTTACTCGTATTATCCTTATCACATATTTCGCTGATAAAAGTTTGCGCCAAAAGCTCAAACTAAATTTAAATTATCAAGATTGGCGCATTTGACAAACGAATTCCTGCAGCCCCGTTCTGTCCACAACAATGCTGGCAATACAGTTCTTCACCCCCAGCAAACTGCACGTTGGTTGTACTTACTACTACCTTCTCTTTACGTTGGTACATTTTTTTCTACATTCAACTTGTGCTGTATTCTGTATATAAATAGGTAACCGAAGTATTTGGGAATGTCTATGATGTGTTGCGGTTTACCCTTTCGGGGAGTGATGGTGCACATTCCGTAGGCATCCGTTCTGACAAGCAAGGGAGAACATAGAAGAGCCTGGCTTCACAAAGACGCCAATATACGAGGCATGGCAGACATGTCACCTCTTACAGTCTTTAATATGAAAATTTTAACATTTTGCCTCCTGGTCAATTGACAAGTCAAAAATATTTCACCAATAAATGAAGATATCATATGTCTCGACGCCATCTAGTGAGAAATTTAGCACTAACAAAGCCTTTCCTACAAAAATAAAGTTTGTTGTTTACAGGTGAAAAAATATAATAAGCAGTAATTGTTGATTGAGGTACTAGTACATATTGAATAATTTGGCGGGTTGGAAATAAGCCGACATAGCTCATTGGATACAGAGCACCTGACCGGACATCAGAAGGCACTGGTTCAATTCCCGTTGGCGGCATTTATTTTTACTCGAGAGAGATATTTTCAATTTGTATTAGTATTTCGGATGACTAATTATTGCTTATAATTATTTGTTATCCTTTATGCTATGCATAAAACCTTGTCTTATAAACGTTAGTTTATCTTTAAAAAAATACAAAGTTTTGTGATCGCGCTTTTGGAGCATCTCGGCCGAAGGTTTGGAATAAACTCCACCTTAACTAAGATGCATAGCAAGTCCAAAATAATTCAGGTTTAAACTAAAATCTAACCTTTTTACGCTCTCATACCCTCAAATCAAATATACCTACCTGAGAGTTGCTTTCTTGTATTGCCTATAATACGTCATAATCACACTTTTCTTTTTGGATTTGCATTATTCGAAATCTGTCTTATACCGAGGGACGAATCACATTTAAGAAGATGTATTATGATCAAAACCTTCTACTGTAGTACCACCAAGCATAAATTTTGCTTTTTCTTTCATAAACACGCTCATTAAAGAAAATAAATACACATTGTACGTGACGTGTTTGCCTGCACAAGAAAAGACTGTAATTAATAAGCACCGGCACACATCAGCCCTCAACCTGGGTAATGATTTAAGTAAAACACCGTGAGGTGTTCTATCCAAACCATCATAAAAGAAAGACGATTCAAATCAAAATTCACATTTTAATGACAAGTATTGTACTTGTATACAGAATGTACAAAGGGGTATAGCTTATAGGTACTTCCTATTTTTTACAGCCAACCCAATTCACAAGAAATAGTTATATATATTTCAATACAACTGGGTTTTAATACACAGATAGAAAATTGAGACAATCGGAATTCGTGAGCTACTGCTGCAGCAGTGACTGATTTGGAAAAAGGTGTCATCAAACTTGCAGGTGTTCAACTTTAGCCGCAATTAAAATGAAATGCAATAAAATAATTGTTCATGTTAGATATACATATTATTAAAATAAATACCGGAATGTCCAATTATGTCCAATTTTCCAATGTCCTGTGGATGCGAACCGTAAATAAATGTATCTAATAAACAATAAACAGTGTTAGTCTTAAGTGACCTACCATACTTGTACGGTACTATATATTGTCTTCATTTATAGTTAGTAACAACATAGATCATTGTAGAAACGTATTATATATTTGTACAGCGCCCTTGAGTTGATTTTGCGCAAACACGGCACTATACAAATCATCCAAATATTATATTTTCATGCTTCCGATTTTATGTCCGGGTTAAATCTTCCCCATAGGAAAAACTAAACCCTTCCACACACTTTTCCACAAATGATCATCTAGTCAATCAACATTATGCAAGTGCATTATATAAGCAAAATAAATACAAAATAATAGAAGAACAACACGTCAACTCACCAGAGATCAAATGGGAAAATAATTCACCGACTCCAGATATTTTCATATCAGAGGGTTCGGCTCGGTAGAACTCCTAACAGGGCCTATAAATCCTACTGATCCCTCAACATAAATATTTAAAAAATCTTTCGTTATCCTAAATGTATTCAAAATGACCGACTTTTGCATCTTTATATATAAATTTTTTGATAGATCTAATACGCCTAAATTTTTAATGAGAGAGCTAGGTATAATGCCAGTAGCCGAAATAACGAATGGTAATATTTTTATAGTCTGAGAATTTATTATTATTATGAAGGGACACCTGCGTGAAAAAGTTTTAAAATATATTCTGAATGACTAATACTTCATTGGGAAATGATCATGCAGTCACATTTTAACGGTATTTTGTTACTCATTTTTCTCCGTGTACATCCCTACCCGGGCGTGAGAATTCATTAATACTGAATTTCCAGCTGTTGTTTCTAGGCTGACCAATTTATATTCCTGCCATTTAGTCTGACCATTGACTCTGTTCACGGTATATTGGAAATTGATTGAAATTGTTTTTTTCGGGGAGATTTCTTGACCTCTTGGTGTATTCTCCTTTGATGAAATACATACAATTATGGACCTGCCGCTGAAAGCTCTGTTTTACGCTCTCTTTTTTCTACGTTTATTTATTAGGTATAAATAAGGCAATATGAAAACATGAACGAAATGCCAAAACTGCTGTTGTTTTTAAAGGCATCCCCATAATAGGAGATATTGTGTTAGTAATTTATTTATTTATTTATTTATTTCTATACATACATTACAGTGTCTACCAAATATTTACATTTGTATATAATACATAAATTTAGAACTGTTGTTAATTTGGTGTTTTATGCTGGGTGTGAGGTAATGCAATTGGCATTTTAACGGCGTCCGTGGTCGAGGGGTAAGGCTCTCGACTAGCAAGCTGGAGGTCGCGGGTTTGAATCCTGGCGTGCGCAAGTAAATTTTATTTGATTTATTTGTGTTATTTCACAAATTACTCATTTAAAATAATATATAGAATATTTGCAGCACGTTCCAAAGTGGAAGAAACTCTCAATACCTCCCTTGTGTAAAACCACCAATTAAAATTGAAACATTGCTTGAAATGGATTTAGCCGTGTTTGGTGACCAGATCTGAATTTTAGGTGAAACCGCACCGCCGAGTCCCAACTACTCCCAAACGTCTGGAGTCAGTGACACTATTGTATCCCCTTGTTGTGAGATTGAATGGCGAGGGGAAAGAGATGAGGAAGAGAAAGGTGGGGAAGTACCTGGCTATTCAGATCTGGTCACCAATAGAACCAAAACCATTTCAAGAAACGTTTCAATTCTCCTGGTAGTCTGATACTGATAGTATCTTCCACTCTGGAAGATGCCGCAAGAATAATAATTATTATTATAAATGACTAAATTGTGAAGTAACACGACTTAATCAAATAAAATTTACTCTCCGGAATTTGAACCCGCGACCTCTGGCCTGCTAGTCGAGAGCTTTACCCCTCGACCACAGAGGACGTCAAACGGAGGCTGTGTTGATGTGTACATTAAAATATTATTTTATTTGTCCACACCTGCTTTCACAACTGGTTGCACTGGATCCAAAATAAAGAGCTGTGTATTTATTACGAAGAAGTACATAACAATTTCAATTTTTATTTAAATGTATTATATATATAGCCATTTTGACTATACCGTGAAATATTTAGATTTGTTATTGTAACCTAAACATTAACTGTTGTTGAAGCTTTTACGCCAAAGAAATTATTTTCTCGTTTTGTAAGCAATCGTAAAAGTAAATAAACGTTATTTCAACCCTCCCCGCCAAGGGTAGTTTTCCAAAAAATACCTCTGAACTGAGCCGCAAGTGGAATTCCCTTCAATTTGGCACCGGAAACTTTAAAAAATAGATTCCTTTTCTATTTTTGAAACTCCGAAAGTTTTATAAATTTATTCTGAACCTATTGTCTCCTCTCCTACCTTCCCGGTAATCTAAGGCTGGAACCACTGAACAGGGATTATCTAGAAGATAAAGGAATGAATACCGCGCGAGAGTCCCATCTCTGTCTGTGGGAAGTCCACTTCGGTATTTGTTGTGTGGAAAAGAGTAGCGTTAGATGTGAATTTTAACAAAAACGGTACTATAAAATTATGCAAATATTATTGTTAGTTGGGAAAGTACAAACTATTCAGATCTGGTCAACAAGCATGGCTAAAGTAATTTCAAACAAGCTTCTGAATGTCTTTTTTCATATGATACAAAGAGTATTTAACGTAATTTACAAAGAATTTTACAAATTTTTCAGCAGGAAGTTCGATGTTTTAAAATGTGCCAGCAGTAAGGAAAAATACATAAGACCGTTGCAGCTTAGGTCCCGTCAGGCCAAGTAAAGTGATAATATTTTTAAGAAAGAAAATCTAATTTTAAGAAATTTCACAAAATTATAAAAAAAATACTTTGGCACACTGACACACACACAAAACAGTTCTTTAAAAAATAGGTTTATCTCTTCAGTGGGCTGTGACCCCACAGAGATTTCAATTACTGGAACTCCCTTCCCGTGACCAATCCTATATTCCTCCTAGTGGAGAGTCTCGACATTTTTGGCTTGCAGTTCATTGGAAGCGAACATATTGCAGCTTAATTTTTTTTCGCAAAATAGATATTTGAACTCAAATTACTTCTTCTTCCCGGGCAATTTTGAAAAACTTTTCAGTTTCTTTTAATAATATATAATATCTTCACACCTACTAACATAACTTCTTCTCTGTTGCGGGAAAATTATTTTGATATCATTTCTCTGTTTGAATTCTGAGCAATGGTTTAATCAGGTGCTAAAAGTTAATTATTTTTACCCGATGACGGGAATTATTTTTTCAATTTATATTTTTGTTTCAGGCTAATAATTATTGCTTATAATAATTTGTTTGTTGTGCTTTGCATAAAAACCTTGTCTTGTAAATAAAATAATAATATATGACTAGACAAAATATTTCACCATTACAAGCAGATATAATATATCTCGACGCCACCTAGTGAGAAATAAAGTATTAAACATTACCTTTCCCATAGCACAAAGTTGCTTGTTTTTAGGTGAAAAAAATCAAAAAGATATAATTGTTGAATGAAATAATAGTATGTATTGAATTATTTTACACGAAACGCGTGTTCGAACACCTGTTTCAATATTTCAGTTCTATTCGCAGTTTCTTCGTGTATATGTGCACAAATATAAGTAAATTACATAAATATACTATAGTTATGATAATGTTACATATATAACATAATATACACTTACCAAAAAACACTTATTCCAGTTTGGTTGGGTTAGGTTAGGTAAATCTTTTTTTTTCTTCACTTTTATTCCATGTTCTGTTTTTTCATGGAACGGAACAATTAATTGCTGTATTATAATATATATTTTGTTGTTATTATAATATATATATTTTTGTTGCAGGTAAAATCAATTTGATGTCTTCTCTGTATTCGAGTTTCGTGCCTTGTTCTACGGTAAGAATTTATTTATTAACGGACATCTTCCAAATTACACGAATATAATAATAACACGAATATAGTAAAATGAAAAATACAGGAGTAGACAAAGGTACATAAAAGCAAAGGCATAAGGTAGATATAATAAAGGAAAATAAAGTGACAAGTCGAATCAAGTAAAGACTACGCCGTGATTCAGGACCACGGGACACTTAATTTCCGTCACTTGTTTAGCGACTGGCAAAAATCATTCAGACTTATCCCAAAAAAGTTAAGGTTTTGACTTGAGTTGACCAGTCTACACATTCTGGACAATGGTGAATAATATCCATAATTTGTCGAATGATGGTTGAGGAAGAGCAGTTTATTATTTCTGAGTCTGTGCGAAGGGATATTGAAGGGAATGAGTTGCAGTAGAGTAGGTGAATCAATAATACCATTTATAATTTTGAAGAACCAAATGAGGTCATTTCTTTCCCGACGGACTTCCAAATGAGAGAGGTTTAGAGTTAGTTCAATTTCATCATATGAGTATTTGCCTTTTTCTAATCCTAGCCTCCTAGCAATCCCTCTTAAGAACCGATGTTGAACAGATTCAATGCGTCGAATGTGGACAGCATAAAAAGGAGACCAGATAACACAAGCATATTCAAGATGGGGGCGAACCAAGGAGCAGTAAAGAGTTCTAAGGGTATTTACGTTTTTGAAGTCCGAAGTGATTCTAGTGATGAAACCAAGTTGTTTGAGGGATTTATTAACGATTGCAGTTATGTGATCCCGAAAAGAAAACTTGCTATCAAGAGAGACACCAAGGTCTTTAATAGATGTAACAGTTGTTAAGCAAATATTATTAAGTTTGTATTCGAAGACAATCGGTTTTTTTGATCTATAGAAGGACATAATTTTGCATTTATCGACATTTAGTTTCATACAATTAATTTTACACCAATCATTGAAAGAGTCTATATCCGATTGGAAAAGAAGGCAGTCCTTCTAATTTATTTATTTGTTCACCATTCATGCAGTAAACACCATTACCATTGCTGAAATTGAACTCCTATACTAAAATTCGGACACTACGTAGTACCACTTTATATGTCTCTTTTACCACTGCTTTCAATAAGTCACTTTCATTTATTTCTTTAGGTTGAAAAAAAATTAATTTGGACTGGCGAAATAAATTGGAGTTAGCCTCTCCCGGTACTCCGCCAGCACGAAAAGGAAATTTGCCACTTCACTTCAATGATATATTAAATTATTTTCTGTTTTCCAGTTCACCTTCAAAGAATAGTTGTGCATAGCTGGGATTTTCTTTGGCTTTATTAATAACTAGCTAAAGGAAGATTTTTTGTAACAAATAGTTAAAGTGATATCCTCACTGGGATCTCTCTCCCGCGGTGAGGATTTCATATACTCTTTTATAATTTTGTAGTCTGGAGTATATGAAATAATTATAAATATATTATTAGTGTTTTTTCTTAAATAATTATAAATATGTTAAGCGGTGGTTTTTAGTGCAATAGTTTCGTGGTTTCGTTTTCAGTCTATCGAGAATTTCAGTATTTTAGTAGAATGGCGAACCAAGCTTATTTTCAAATCTTCCATAAATACATATTAATATTAGTTACTATGTATAATAATTAAATTTATTGTTAAATTATTTAGATGCTAAAATAACATTTTAATTTTTTGTGAAGTTTTGTCTTTAACTTAAAAATTTTAAAAGGTATTTGTGTTCTTTGCAATAAATATACAAATTACGTTTACATTTTATCAGAAAGAAAATGCTTTACATGTATTATGAAGAAAATGAGCTTTTCCTTATCATCAAAAAGACAAGTCTCTTGTATTATGGTTTTTTTAATAAAATCAGAATTTTGTAAAGCTACAATATAGCTATATATACTTTCATATTGTTATATTAAAATTTAATGTAAATAATAATTTTTAAATTTGTATTACATTACCTGCTTGCCTTGTATATAATTTAAAAACATTTATTTGATCCAATTTAAAACTTTTTTTTACATTACCCATACACAGGCATCGTCTTTGTGAGTTTCCATTACTTACATATGTTTTATAGGTATGTATATAAAAAAAAATGTAGGTACATATTTTCCAAAGTAAAGGGGAAAAGTGTTAAAAAAAGTCTTAATGAAGTTTTCCATCTTACCAACACATTGGTGAAACGCACACATACATTCAAATGTATTACAAAAGATACAGTGCCCTTGGGGTGATTTTGCACAAAAACGGCGCTTTACAAATCATACAAATATACAGGTACCCACGTAATTGTTTTCGCATTTCTATTTGATTTTCATCATTGCAACTCTTTGCAACGGTCCAACTGCTACTATCTCTTGATGTAATCGAATTGAGAAGTGTCTTCTACACCGGCTTTGGGGTGGAAAGAAGAAAACACTTTTTCATCCCCCGAGGGTGATCATCCCACCACCCCCTGCCGCCTCGCCAATCGACCTTCCTACCCCTGCAGCCCAGCCTGGGGAAGGGCGCTTATTAAAGTCACATCCAATCAGGCACCATTCAATAGGTGACTTCGCCCCGCTTCTGCTGCATCTGTTAGAAATGGGAGGGTGGGCTGCAAAGTGTATCTTGGAATTAAATTGGTGTTGGTTTGGATGGAGCCTTACAATTAAACTGTGCTGTGTATTATCATTACAGCACAGTGTTGATATTTTGTATTTGTGCTTTTCACTTTGATTCATTTCAATCGTGATTTACAATTTACTGTCGTAAAACTTGTTTTTTTTCTGATTTTATAACTTAATTATGGCTTTATTACGCTGACGTTTCATTATGAAATATATAAAAAAAAGTATTTCAAACGCTTCTGTAACTTCATTTTGTTTTTACTTACTTACTAACCATCTTTCAACTTCCAGTAAGGCGTAGAAAGAGGAAAGGACGCCAAAGAAACAACCTGTCTTGGCATGCATTCTGTGTTTCATTTACATTCATGCGTAGTCTAATACGTATTTTTCTATTGTTCTTGCACACGTAAATATTGGAAATTAAATCACTGTTTTTTTATCAATCGAAATTGTAAGTACCTACCTCAAAAATGCAACGCACAATTATTGATGATGGTACATTAATTTTATGAATCTATTTACCACTAGTAAATAAACGCTTTTCAAACCACATTTAAAATAAAACGCTAAACCACTCTAAATTGCATGTAATAAGCCCTCATTAATACAAAATTTATATGAAGTATCAAATAAATTGACTATTAATTTTAAATTGTAATTAACTTTTTAAAGCTCAACATTCCAGTATGGTATGAGTTCTCCAATTAATTAATAACACGCTTTCAAACAACACGTATTAAATTTATTATTTGAATCTGTATTATTAACTCCTTTTTTAAAGTATTTGTTAAAAAAATATTTTTTTTAATAATATTGTATTCCGCTCTGGATCGTGCCGCAAATTTACAATACATATTATTTAAAATGAGTAAATTGTGAAATAACACAAGTTATTCAAATAAAATTTACATGGAGCATGTTGAGATTTGAACCCGCAATGTGACACATCTACCCTGCTGATGGTCACTGTAATGCTGTCCGAAACGTTGGCTAAAGAATAATAATACTCCAAAAAACACTACAATCGCACTGAAAGCTTACACTCACAAGGACGGATTATTTCACAGAATTTGAATAATTCATCAAATTTAAAAGACAAAATTCAAGTTATGTGAAACTTCTATTCAAGTTCTGTTATTATTTCATCACGGACCGGTTGTTTCAAATTATAAATTAATATTAGTTTTAAATTTGATAAATTGTTTCAATTCTGTTAAACAACTTGACCTCAGATAATTTATTATTTAATGTCACCTTCACAATTCATCGTAAAGTGAAAGCTTCTAAATGGCTATTCGGGAAATATCTCCGTCAATAATTAAGATTTTATTTAAAGGCTTAATAATTTGACCTAGTTTTGTATAACAGCAATGCAACCATTTACAAGTAATCGTAAGAAGAACGAATTCTTCTGTTAAAAACAGTGAAATTCGTTATTGCAGTGGATAGGTAATAAATTTGGGTTCTCTTGAAAATGCTCATTTTACGACTCTCGTAACTCGCAAGAAATACGTAATACGTACTCATATTTCTCACGCAGACTAAGTGATTCGGGTTTACGAGATGTGAAATGTTGAGTTCCGTTGGTTTGTGTTGCGGAAAATAAGTTTCACCGTTTTGTTGTGTCGTTTTTGGAAGTTTTTTTTACATTAGCTCCACACAGAAGGCCTTGATAAAAAGTATTCCCCTCCGAGCCTGTCTTCTTTGGGAATGCTGTGTGAAGGGTCTTTTTAGAAAAGGAAGAAATTCTGGGAAGGAAAAAGTATGTTGGGTGGGTAGGAATCTGGGGATCAGTATCTCCAGGAGTGACGAACGTCTGGATCCATCCTCCTACTGCGGTGCAAGACGATGTTCTGAGAGAGTCCTGCTGGAGAGATCGAAGGGTCTCCCTCATCCAGACTCTCCTAATCTGGCCTGCCACGTAGTGGGTGGGCAGACGCATCTGTCGTCAAGACCCGGACAAACCTATCCCCATGAACCCGGACACCCCTGCTAAGTCACCAAATGTAGCGAACCACTTGGGGCGACCTATGGCAGAAGTGTTAGTATCTAATAAATGCTTTCCGCAGCGGCGGTATATACCCACCCCCCAATAAGTAAGTAAGCAATAAAAACTGTGTACGTAACAAAACATATCGAAAAACTGTCGATTGCGTATTTTTTCACTGTCAATAACAAACATCTTAAAAGTATATCTTACAAACTACTGTTAAACTTGGCAAATTTTTTTATTCACAATTTATTTTAACCATCGAACGATTTTTACGGAACCTTCCTTGCTCCTTTCGTAGGAACGACAGAACAGGAAAAGAGGAAAAACATAAGAATGCCATTAAGTCTTCAAACGTTGGACTGCGAAGTACAAATATAAGGGATATACTAGTCCCAGAGAGAGGTCATACTTTTAATCGTTCTGAATTTTTTTCATTTTCATGCAGGACGTGTGAGAAGGAATAAGTCTTTCGTCGACCACGTGTGTACGAGCTCTCTCTGGGACTAGTATATAATATAAAGGAGAGTCGTGTACCGTTTGTTTGAACGTGAAATATTAATTTATTAAAAAAATTGTTATGGAAGTACCTGATTCCCAATAAGTTTGTTTATTAGTTACGGAGTTTACGAAGGAGGATAACTAAGTTGTTAATCGAAATCAACAATTCATAGATGAATTAGCACTAAATAATAATTAACTTTAACAGAACCAACATCAACGTCAACGACAATTAATAGTTACTTACAACGGGTTGTTTCACAAAATTTGAACAATTCATCAAACTTCACTGTTAAAATTCAAGTTATGTAAAAGTTCTATTCAAGTTTTGTCTTTTGCCGGTCGTATAGTAATAGAATTGTTCGAATTATATAAACAACCCGCCCTTAAACATCCAATTTGGAAAAATTGTCACATAAAACGCATATTGGTAGGTATGCATTAAAAACCTTTGAATATGCTCTGGCGAAATATGACCTAAATGTGTAGTTTATATTGACGCATGCAATTATGCAATGTGCATTCCCTTGCAATTACACATAGTATCATCATTCGTGGAACTGTTTTTTTAAATATACATTTTTTACTCGTAGCGAGTGGAATATTTAATGAAAAATGTAGTTTCAGTTAAAACTCCCTCGTTTAGTTCAGCAGGCAGACAGCTGTTTTTTCCCATTTTTTTAATCCAGCAGGTGTCATTTTAAATTATATTATACTTTTTTTTCAAAGAAAATGAACTTATTCAGATTTCGTGAGATTCATTCGATCCTTTAAAAGATATTAAAAAAATTATCTGTTTGACACAAATGCAGTTTTACCCGTCGGTTATGAATACTAATTCCCTTCTAACTTGTGAAAAACGACAAAGAAATTTTGAATATGACAGCGCTTAGCAAATTAACATTTTTTAATCATTTTTACTGAAATGAATTTCTAATTTTGAGATACTCCGGTTCCTCAGTATGGGAGTGAGCTGCTACAACAAATTTTCATCGGTTAAAAAAGCGCTTAAAATCGTGGACAGGGAGGATGGAAACGTTTGTAATATGCTAAGCGGTTTCTGCTAAACCTTCTCGCCGCAACATTCCATTAACGAACTTTCTCAACTAAAGTTTTAAAACCGATGCGGTCTTGCTGGCATCGGTGGGAGAGAAATCCTCCCCTCTCGGAATTCTCCGGAAGAGAAATCGGATCGACAGATGAACAGGAAAATATGATTTGAACATTGATGTGCATTCAATATTCGATATTGGACATTTGGATTAAAAAATCAACAAAGATTTAGTTGAAGTTGACATATTAATAGTTTTCATATAGATTAACACCTTTTTTATGAGAATACCGCACAAGAGTCCCAACGGCTCTCAACCGTGTGGAGCCAGTGTGACTATGACATCCCCATTTAGGGTATGTTGTAAGGTTGAAGGTAATGGCACGGGGAAGAGGAAGTTGGGATTATTTGGTCACCAAACACGGCAAAAGCCTTTTCAAGCAACGTTTCATTTCTGAGTTTGCGGCACGTTCCACTCTGATGGAATACTATGCATTATTTTAAATGAGTAAATTGTGAAATAACACAATTTAATCAAATAAAATTTACTTGCACACGCCGGTATTTAAACCCGTGACTTTCAGCTTGCCAATCGAGTTCCTTACCCCTCAATCACGGAGGCTGTCTCCGACAAACAAATATATTTTTAAAAATTAAAACAATTAAATTTAAATGTCTTGGTAAACTGAAAAAAAAACAAAAAATTTCTTTCAACGACGAATAGGTTGCTTTTTAATATGGATATGCCAAGATAGTCTAACAACCAGAAGCCGGTGAAATTATAGCATCCCCGTGGAAATAGGAAGGAAATGCGTAAGGGGTAGGATGTTGGATTGTTGGCATACTGGCACTAGCTATCCGGTCAGCTTCTTTTAAATGTATCTATTTAATCGTCGCATAAATAGAACAATGCTGTGAGAAACTATTCAAAGAAAAAAAATCCACAGAAAATCTAGAGAGAGGCAAAACCCTGCCGAAAATTCAATGTACACGTGAAGATAGTTGCACACGAATCAGACTTCATAGGAAACTGACTCTACATATGACTAAAGTGCATCTCTGTTATTATTAAAATAAGCAATATGGAGAATACAATTACATTTAAATTATTAATGTATTCACATGGCTCACCTGATCATTTTTAAATCAATGATATAAGAAATGTTATTTTCCAATGATTGCTTTCAATCATTTCTAATTGGTGGAAATACGATCATGATTTTCCGATGGTTTCCTTTAATTAAATAACGGAAAATTCAATACTTTGTATACCTTAGTTGGCGGGCTTGAATTGATGAAATTCAAAATTGTGTCAGAATTTTCTTCAAAATAACCGGAAAATCATATTACCTCTTTCAAATATAAAATACCTTATTTCACGTCAAAATATATTTTCATTGTGATTGTGGTAATTTATGAGATTATTTATTTTCAAGTGTACCTTAAAACATATAAAATCAAACTGACTGAATCTATATCTTGATGCCATGATTATATATTAGTACTTATTGTTAATGTTTTCACTGTTTATTTTTGGTTTTATTGTTATTTGCATTGTGGTATATCCTACTTTTTATCTGTATAAACATACATAAATGTAAAATTATGGATAGTTAATTTTTCTTAATCTGTTTATCATGCATTCATTTCTCAATTATCTTGTAAACAACTGTTTGATTCCAAAACATAATAAAAGATAATTTTAAAAAATGCCATTGCTTTTTAAATTAAACTGCCGCGCCGTGAAAAACGTAAGCTTTTTGATTTTTTATAATTCTTTGAATGGGATTAATGAATGTCGGTAAAATATTTGTCGCTTTGTACATGGAGAAAAATGATCATGTTAAAAAATGACAGCATGCCAACTTCCTGATAAAATATTAGTCATTCAGAATATATCGAGTGTTCTTTTTCTAATATATGTCACGACGGGATGCGACAATATCAGTATTTTTTTGAACACGTGTCGTCCTCATAAAACATTCGCTTTTTGACTGATACTTTTTTAGGAACTCTTTCAATTTTTCGTTATAGTCCTGCAGTCCCATTTTTAACAGGAAAACGAACAATTTGACCAGATTTTTAATAAATTAACAGTACTTTATATCAGGACGTTTTCTCCGTGCAGTTATTTTAAATATTAAAATTGGCATTAAAAATGATTTTTCTTCTTTTTTACCAATAATAATAATAATGATGATTGTATTATTTGTAAAGGCGCAATATGAAATTTATTCAACACACACAAACACTATATAATCGTTTAAAAATTGACGTGTGTAATTCCGTGTCACTCCACGTGTAATTTATTCCATGTGTAATTCCGCCGTTATTCTTGCAATGTAATGTTAGTACGTTAAATTAACACCTATGCATTTTTCCTGACGCTTGTATTTACAGTCGTACCAATATTTTTAAACATCCTTTACTCTTTAAATTTACATTTTTTTCTTATTTCGTTTAACTGATTTTATAAATTGGGTGTAAGTCCGTTAAAAATAATTAGTAATTAAAATGTTTCATTAAGCAATGTTAAAACCGTTTCAAGCTAAAACATTTGCAAGCAAAAACATTTGCAAGCAAAACCAATGCAATCGCTTTGGCGCGCGCCATCTTATTTCTAACATTTCAGAAGCGCATCACAAATATTTATTACTCTGCGAGTAATAAATTTTTATCAATCAGTTTTTGATAAAAATAACATGATGCAATATGCTAGCACTTTATTACTCGGAATTCACGTTTTATTTGAAAGAACTTCTAATTAGAGCTATATTCTCGGATTATATAAATATGGGATGTAATGCAAGTACTTAAGCGCGCTTGATTTAATAAACAATTAAACTGATTGATCAGTTTTGTAAGATCTAAGTAAGAGAAAATAATGTAAAAAAAAAAAAAAAAAATTAAAAAAAAAAAAAAAAAAAAAAATTACTTCAGTATTTTTTAGTTCGTGGTTGTTTATATCTTAGAAATTTCAAGCATTCTATTGTATTTCCAAAATCGTAATTCTTCATAGGCATCTTTTTTATAGGTTTCTGTGTGACCCACTATCGATTTCAGTTATTTATTTTACCATCGTAATTATGTGTATCCATAATTTACCCCTACAAGCTTCTCTTAGAGCAGATTGTATAGCAGTTTATCTGTTAGTTTATTCGACTAACAGCTCTCAAAAGGCTAACTTATATCATAATCTTGCGTCGTAAAAATGTATGTCTATGTATAATGAATAAAAGTGTCCGGGGGTAAAGTGCACAAACTTCGACAGATAATTCGACATGACAAGTAAAAAAGAAAAATTACTTTTTTCAAAATTTCAACGTTAGATTGGGTTAGGTTGTTAAAAAAAAAAAAGTTTAAAAAGTTTGTGAAAAAATATATTCTTCTATGGATAAATTTTTTTTAAGGCGATGCACTACGTCGTGTAATATTTTGAATCGAGCCGCTATCAATAACACACCTTACGTAGATGGCGATAAAGCTTAAATTCCCGCTTAACACCATCCACCTTTTTTGATTTATTCAAGAAAAAAACATGGCCAAAAAGTGCAGTTTATTTTATTTTGTGGATGTTCAGGCACAAATATTTAAATGTTTTTCGATCATTTTATAAATAACTTAATTTTCCATATTTTACAATAAAACCATAACCAAAAATGGGTTCGTAAGTAGGAGATTTTGAACATTAAAGCAGTTTTCATAGGCCTATACATTATTTTTTTCTCGGCTTGTAAAAAGACTTATCTAAAAAATACTCTTATAGATTTTGCATCACTACATAGTGCATCGCCTTAAGTGGAAAAAATAATGAAATTTCGAAAAGGTTATTCCCGAAGTTTTTGAACTTTACCCCCGGACCCCTGTATATTTATATATTTGTGGGTCAATACAATTTTTCGGTTCCATGATAACTCAGCACAGTGACAATTCAACACACTTTTAAAAAGTGATATAAAGTCATTAGAAACGATGAAAAAATTATTTTTTTAACCCAACCTAACCTACTTAACCCAGTTAATAAAGTTTTTCTTTCATCACTTATAACTTTTTAAAGATGTGATGAATTATCATTGTGATGATTTACCCGGTCACCCAATTTTTCAATATCTTCATTTTTATTTTTAGCTGTTAGGCTTTGATATTTTACCTAATTTGCCTGTTTAAAAATACAGCAAGACGCCATATTTTTACTTGTTCAATAAAGATATACATTTTTAATTAATATCTTAAGCCCTGGCGATACTGGTGTAATTCTTAATTTATCATTAATTGAAGGGCTTCTTTTTAAATATTTCATGATTTAAATTATTGGCCTTTTTCAAGAGACTATGTAGGTTTTTCAAATCTGTTTAAAATCATCAATATTATTTTTCTCTTCATTCATATGTTATTCATTAACTCTAAATCATTTTCTTCACCGAAAAGTAAACCTACCACACGATTCACGTTTTTAATTCAATCGACAAGACATTTATTGAGCCATTGATTCGCACCTTTATGTCTGGACTCATAATTAAACCACCGGCTGAGGTTTTCGAGAAAACATCCGCCCATAAATATTTAAATTGAAACTTGAAAACGTGGCTTTGGAAGCCAGTCTGTTCGGTGGATACAACACATCGTCTGTGTAGTACATCCCTCAGACCAGATAACTTGTTCGGGTACCGGCAAACAGGAATCAAGGTAGGGTTATGGACGGAAGTCGACTGAATTATTCATGAAATTGATTCTGATCTGCTGTCTGACGTCACACGGAAATCGGCCATTTCAAGAGAGCCTGAACGTTACATAGTGCTACTCTGAAAGTTGGATCGAGATCGGAAGATATGGGAATGATTTATCACAACAAAGTTTTTGTTCAAATCATTTACATAATATTATGATTGAATGTTTTTTGACGTATTATTATTATGTTGCGTCAATCATATTTTATATCATAATCTGATTATTTTTTTCATTAAAATTTTGAGATTCATTAAGTCTTGTGTCATTATTCGATTCATATAATTATAAAAACTCTACTGAACTTGAGAATGGTCTTCCAAACCTACCAAAATAGTAAAATTGTCTTTTTTCTTGTTTCAGAAGGGTATTTTTAGTATTCTTCTTTTAAGAAATTAGATTTTTTACTAATCATAATCTTTTAACTTATGTTACAGAGTTACGTAGCGCAATTCGTGATATTCTTCCTATGTACACTTACTCTAAATTCGTGATATTCTTCCCATGTACACATACTCGCAATTTGTGATATTCTTCCCATTTACACATACTCGCAATTCGTGATATTCTTCCCATGTTCACATACTCGCAATTTGTGATATTCTTCCCATTTACACATACTCGCAATTCGTGATATTCTTCCCATGTTCACATACTCGCAATTTGTGATATTCTTCCCATTTACACATACTCGCAATTCGTGATATTCTTCCCATGTACACTTACTCGCAATTCGTGATATTCTTCACATCTGCACTTAGTCGTAATTCGTGATATTATGCCCATGTACACTTACTCGCAATTCGTGATATTCTTCCCATGTATACATACTCGCAATTTGTGATATTCTTCCCATTTACACATACTCGCAATTCGTGATAATCTTCCCATGTACACATACTCGCAATTTGTGATATTCTTCCCATTTACACATACTCGCAATTCGTGTTATTCTTCCCATGTACACTTACTCGCAATTCGTGATATTCTTCACATCTGCACTTAGTCGTAATTCGTGATATTATGCCCATGTACACTTAGGACGGGTTGTTTCGAAGAATTTGAACAATTCATCAAATTTCATCGTTCATTTTCGGGTTCTGTGAAAGACTTATTCAAATTCTGTTTTTATATCATTGTAGGCTAGTTGCTTGACAAAACTGAAATTAAAACAGAACTTGAAAAAATCTTTCACGGAACTTGAAAATGAACGTTGAAATTTGATGAATTGTTCAGATTCTCCGAAACAACCCGTCCTTACTCGCAATTCGTGATATTCTTCCCATGTACAAATGACAAGAAATGATTCCTCTAATAAACAGAAAATTATCAAAAGGGTTCAACTAAATGAAATCAGCGAGATAACTTCGAAAATAATGATTTGCTTTCGATTAGTCAGTAG
Source organism: Hesperophylax magnus (assembly GCA_026573805.1). Lineage (NCBI taxonomy): Eukaryota > Metazoa > Arthropoda > Insecta > Trichoptera > Limnephilidae > Hesperophylax > Hesperophylax magnus. The sequence goes on from JAIUSX010000026.1 coordinate 1,092,820, forward strand.
TGACATTTTAAAAAATATATATATATATTTCCACTGCTACTGACTGTATAAATATTAATTATACTATTATATACTGATTCATTTTTGGGTTACTATATCCTGTTGCTTTTTTTTCTTCTTTAGCCAACGTTTCGGACAGCGCTAGCCTGGGTGGTTAATCAATTTTCATTAAAGATTTTACGTACGGGAACTGATTTTTTTATATAATTAAACTACCGGTAAACCAAATATTTAGATGATGCTGAAAAATTCCCGGAATATCCTCATTCTTTTTTTTCCAATTTCAGCACAATTTTTCCAGGTACCTCTTAAAACATAAAACCTCTGTGAATATTGTAAATCAGCTTACCACCAATATTTGGGCATACTTCATGAAATACGTTCATAAAATTTAATTCCCAGTTTTGAGTTGTGGTTAACCATTTTAAAATATGACGAAGCCAATTTAAAACCAATTCACCAATTAAATCAAGCGATAACGATTTTACAGCGGTTCGAACCGCAGATTACTTCCAGTTTTATTGGTTTTTCAATTTGAAGCTATGTAATTTTTTGGGAAGTTTATAAAACATTTTCTTTCTAAATTTTATCCAATCGTTTTTTTTAATGTTCATCGCAGAAGAAAATCGTGCTTACTCACCTGTTTGATGAACATAAGGATCATTATTCCTTTCGGAAGTTGTTTACTGTTTGTCCCTGAATTCGCTTATGGTGCGGAAATATTAATCGCCAACGCATGAAGTACAAAGAGTTGTATGCCAAGGAAATGTGGCCTCTGTTTGCTTTGCCCGGGTTACTACACGGTTTTATTTTATGGTGATAGTTAAGCACGTAATGCAAGAACTCAAGGTCACGTAACTCCCTTATAAACAAGTTGCTTTAATATTTTGTACATCCTATATCTTTATATATTTTTTGCAGATAGCTAAATGGCATCTAAATTTTTAACTCCAAATATGCTCGCTAGTTAAATCAATTAATTAATTAACTCGTATGAAATATTAGCTTATGTTTTTAATACGCCTCTATCGAAATATAAATCTGTACAGATTTAACATTTTGGAATTGCATACTTTAATGAGATCACTCGATAACAGTTATTTTTATTCTTTATTTCTTTTAATAACTTTGTACTGATGTTTATTATTTTGTCTTGTTAACTTATGTATATAATCTCATAACCTTTTCTTTCTTTCTATATTGTACTATGACTGTCAATAATTTTCATTTACGCAAATCGCACTTGCGACGTTATTTCTCAATAAATAAATAAAATCTTTCGGGTACGTGCTGATGCACCCTGTATATTATATTTATTTATGGCCTCCATTAGGTCAAAAACATACATGTTTGTTCAATGGATCTTATGAAAATGCCTTATAACCTTTATAATAATCGTGGATACATTCTTGTTAATAATATAATTCCCTGAATAAACAATATTAATTGCTTGAATGAGTTTCCCCGGCTGCTGAATCGAAATTAAGTTGTTTTTAACTTTGTAAGTATTTCAAACAAAAAACTTTTCCGAGATTTTATCGAAATCACCTTTTAATTTGAGTTCGAGTTATTTCGCATGATTTATTACGAGTGTTTTTGTTTCACATCACTCAACTTTTAAATAGAATGCGGAGTATTGTACGTCTGAGTTTGAATTGTATCGATTTTTTTCAAGTCGAAATTAGCGTTAAACGATGTTTTTAGTGTTCTCTTTAAAACAGTCAGGCTGGAATTAGAACCACGCGTGCGTCGATCGCGTTCAGTTATATGGATTCGTATGAATAAAGATCTATATTGCTACGCTACTGTATTGTGTGGGAGATACATCGGTCCAGCTCGTCAACGCAACGTCGTCGGTCAACCGACCTTATTTCCAGGCTAAGTGTCTCTCTATTGAAATACTAACATTTAGAAACGAAACATTAATTCAACTTTAGCCTTATTTAGTACCTCCTACTTCTAAACCTTTCTCTTCCTCGACTTCTTTTCCTCTCACTCACTTCAGTCACAGAACATATCCCAAATGGAAATGGCATAATCCCATTGGCTCCGGGCAGTTGCGACTCGTGCGATACCTATTCACAGTTTACAAAGAAAAACATGTTTCCACGTATATATAACCTGTAACCTTTACATAAAAAATATAACGCACATTGTGCCTACGCTGCGCGCTGGTAGGAAACGGCCCTACTTTGCGTTCTTCGCAACTTTATCTATGTAAGCACGCCTCATTTCTCGGAGTGGCCCGGACCCGGAACGCAGAACGCACAGTGGGATGATGGATCGCCCGCGGCTCCCGCGACAGATGAGAATTGATCATCCATTATTATTACTTCTTATACATTCTGTTACCCGGGCGCCGCTGATCATTTTATTCTAAGAGTAAAGTTAGAATTTGATAACCAATTTCACGAAAGAGCTTGCTACTTTTCCACATACCTTGCATTAGTTAAAAAAATCGTTTTTTGTATGAATTCCGCACAGGTGAGATAAGGAGGTGGGAGATTGAAAAGATAAAGTTTGGTATTTGTTAGGCTGTTCAGATCTGGCGAAAATTGAAGCAACGTTTCGATCAAAGATATTAGAAGAACGAGATATGCTATGTTGTCCGCCGGACCGTAGGCGGAGTACTAACTAATTAGGGTACTTTGAACGGTATCGGGACGTGTACGCACAGAAATCTGTTCTATGTATTAGTGCGGATACCTTAGCGATGCCTTAGCGTAAGCGAAGGTGTGCAGTAGTATTGGTGAACAAAACCGGCGACACTCGGCAAAGCAATTCCACACAGTATGAACTGCTGGTAGCACATCTCGTTCTTCTAATATCTTTGGTTTCGATTCTGAATGATAAGTTATTATTTTTTTGGTAAATTAATTTTTAAGACAAGATTTTTTATGCATAGCACAAAGGGTAACAATTATTTTACAAGCAATAATTATTTGCCTGAAACACAAGTTCAAGTATTTCACCTAAAAATGTAGACAATTTGTCTCGACGCCATCTAGTGAGAGAGTTAGCACTTACAATGCCTTTCTCATATAAAATAAAGTTGGTTGTTTTCAGGTGAAAAAATGTAACAAGCAGTAATTGTTGAATGAAACACTAGTATATATTGAATTATTTCGCGGATAAGAGATAAGCCGCCATAGCGCAGTGGTCAGAGCTGTCGACCGGAAATCGAAGGGACACGGGTTCGAGTCCCGTTGGCGTCATGTATCTTTTATCAGGAGATTTTTCAATGTGGATGAGTGTTTCAGGCGAATAATTATTGCTTGTAAAATAATTGAATGATAAGTGTTAAAATAATAAAATATCTATATTATAATTGACACATTTCTGAGATAGGACGTAAATATAGACCTAATCACCACAAGGATTATAAAGCTTACACATGTCAATTAGAAATATTCTACGTGTTAAAGATTTACAACTTTTTTACAACGCTAAGTGCGTTATATTATTGAAATAAGATTAAAAATCTGCCACTACTGGCACAGACCATAACAATAACTAATATGTTTTCCTTTAAAAAAAACATCACTGAATGGCTAATTAGAAAAGATTCAAAAAAATTATGACCTTGTGAAATACAACTGATATTCAGTCTTGCATTATCACTTTATACAGGGTTTTCCAATAAGAGGTGTTATTTTGATATTCAACCGTAAAAGATCAATTGTTACGTTGCTTGTGTGGCACGTAGCGCCGTCTTGTTGAAAGTAAACGTTGTCCAGATCAATACCATCCAATTCCGGCCATAAAAAATCATGAATAATAATCTCGATAGCGATCCATTCACCGTAACTGTTGCTCCAGCCTCATTTTTTAAAAAGTAAGGTCCAATGACTCCGCCGGACCATAAACCGCACCAAAAAGTCACACGTTGAGGATAAAGAGGCTTTTCAACAATAATTCTTAGATTTTCCGAGCCCCAGATGCGAAAATTTTGCTTGTTGACGAAGCTACCGAGGTGGAAATGGGCCTCATCACTCAAGATGATTTGCATTTGATTCACTCAAGTGAATTTTAATAATTTCAATGCATTGTTGAAGCGTGTATCGTTCCATTTTTATAAATGGCGTAGTTTCTACTTGTCAAATGTCAAAAAAAGACAGCTTCAAAAGTAACATCTACCGAAATAGCGGGCTATTCAAAATAACACCTCTTATTGGAAAACCCTGTATTATTTCATTTATTTTTATGTCACCTATGTAATTCTGGCATTTTAACCGTATGTCTAAAAATATATTGTTTTTCTTCTTCTTTTACACACTACTTTATTAACTCTTCTCCATCAATTTAATATTTCCATTTAAACTTAACATTTCCTAAAGTTGTCAAAAACATGGCAATGTAATATTTTTACTGAATTTACCTATCACCTATCTCAGAACAGGTTACCTAGAGGGGTAGGTAATATAAAGCTTACAATTAATTACGGTGACTGCTAATATTGTTTTTCTCATTTTTTGTAAGATAATGTGATGTATGGTAATAAACGCTAATTAATCTGCACTAAACTGAAAAAAAAGATCCATAGGCTGGGGTGGCTGCGCAAAAACTATGTTTAGTTAAATTTATCTAAAGCACAAAAGTCATCCTCAAAAAACCTCTTTGGTACCCCAGTGACGAACTACTTCAAGAATTACCTAGTAATTATTTAGTTCTGGACACTAGACAAGCAAGTATGCAAGTATACATTTACATAAATTACGTCACATCTACCCATCTATCGAACCTCATGACACGTGGCATTCATGGAGCAATCCAATTGTACCAATTATAAACAAAACAACCCTCGGGCAAAATAAGTTTTCATTCTTAGATCCAAAATTATACAACACTACACTTGTTAATAAGAAAAATAAGAAGTTCAGACATTCTTCGTAAATTGGTTAGGCATCAAGAATTGGGAGAAATGGGGGCGAAAAATTACTTTACTATAGCTAACCAAAATATTCGCCAAGGGACTACTGCATAATTTAATCATAATTCTTAAATGATGTCGAATACAAATCAGAAACAATTTGATTAATCTACATATTATTTATTAATATGTTGATTGTAAGTGTACACATTGTTCTAAAACAAAACATCTTACTTTACTTTTGAAATTACTTAAATTGATTATTAGAAAATTTTCCTTCCTTTTTGTGATTTTTAAAACAATTTTTTTGGTTTATAAATACGTAGCTGTGTAACTCCTGATTATGAATTATGTTCTTTGTTTTAACAAAGTATTTTTTATTTATTTTAAAAATATAGGTCAAATATAAGTCAAATCTTTTATAAATTTTTACCTTCGAAACATAAATAAATTTATTGAACTTGCTATTGCTGCCTTATGTTCTGGTATACCTCTAAAAATAGCAGCTCAGCGGACACATTTTCAATCCTGATGTTATGGAGCGTATTACGTTTTATGTCCCCGATAACTTCACCAGAGCTTGGCAGCTTCACAAGAGGCAGGACCAACCTAGCAATGATCATGCCTCTGGGGGGAATGACTACGCTTTTAAACCAACTTCCTTCTGAGACATGTTTCAGTCAAACCTCAATAATTCAGGGTTAGATTAAGTATTATTTTTTACACGATTATGCATAGCAACTGATTCAATAAATGTATATAATAGATTAATGTGCTCGTCGGTGTTTGATTAATTGTATCAATGGAATCACTGTTTTTCACAAATTCCATCTACCCATATTGTAATATTATGAAGGAATATTGTAAATGTGACTGTCCTAAAATAAGAATTTCGTTGTTGAACGGTAAGAGTTTATTTAGTCTGTTTATTTCCTTACTTAATAAAATATAAATATATAAAATTTAAAAATCAAATAATTCAATGATGTTGTGAGGCGGACTTTTCATATGAGTCTCGATATAGTTTCCGTATGGGGATCGGTATGAAAAAAATCATCATGTAAAACGCCCATTAGGGCTGTTCACTTTTGAAGCTTTCAACAATAATCAAATCTCCAATTCACCCCTAAAATGCAAAGTGAGATGTCATCCCTCATCCCTCCACCTTACCGATGTATTAATGAATTGGATTGCCAGTTGCGTCACGTCCTACCCTAGTGCTAATTATGGCAGTAGGAATTTGACTGTTTGTATTTAAGGTTCGGGTTTCAATTTAAGACGCAAACCACGTCCAGGTACCCCTCCCTCCTTGACCAATTAACGAACCTTCCGTTGTTTGACACACTCTTCTACGGAGGGGTTGTGAACTCTGCTGAGCTCGGTTGACCTCTAAGATTAATAAATTACACTGATATTTTTTTAGTAAGCTTTTTAGTAAAAATCAATTTATTTTGATCAGATCATCGTAAAATGCGTGATCTACTTATATCTGCTGATTTGACAGAAAACTATTTCAATGGTTCCATAAGAGCTTTCAACTCCTAGGCCTCAGATAGGTTAATTAAATTGATTATCTGTTCAAGAAAGATTATCAGTATTTGACATTTTTTTATCAATATTTCACCAGAAATAAGAAACAATTGTGCCTCATTCCGGTACACGGACACGTCCCCAAACACTTATATGGGCTTAATTTTTCGATGGATGATTCTTTTTAATATGTTAACAAAAGCAGAGTGATGGATAACTCTCAATATTGCATTGGAGACCACCATTCAGAATCTAAACGTTGCTTGAAATTGACATTTATCATGTTTTGTGACCATATCTAAATAGCTAGGTACCCACTTCCCAACCTTCGTCTTGCCTATCTTATTCCCTTCCTCATAACATGGATGACAAGGTCCATTGGCTTCAGGCACTTGTGACTTTTGAGCGTATAAAAATTGGACTTATTAAATAGTTAAATATATATTATAACTACATGATAAGTATCACGTAGTTAAAAAAATATATATATATCAATTCGTCACAGTCAATCACGATGATGCAAATTAATCGAGAGCGAAAACTTTTAACAGAGTTTTCGCTTTTTCTTTATAGTTGACGATGCCGTAAATTTACCACTAGCCGGTTGAGTTGGCCCTAGGGGTAAAGTTCCAGCTTGTTGGTATATCGCATAATGAATACCTTGACAACTGATTGCGTGCCTCCACCCCGAACAGAGCCTATGTTAAAAAAATCAAAGGGTGAAATTAAACCACCCTCAAATTCCTGCAACTCTGGAATTTTTGGAATATTCAAAAAACTGGAGCATGTCAGGCCTCTGACGAATTATTCGTGTGCGAACATTAAAGGATACAATTTTTTGGCATGTATCCCCCGAACGTAGAGCGGAATTAATTATCATTCTCACCCCGCATAAAACGCATTTTTTTATTTATAAAGAATGTACGTTTAAAAATAACCGCTTTTGCTTAGAACTCTAATTAAAACATTGACTTTACTAATTTCTAGAGTAAAGCGTCAAACTATTTTGACTCGATATTAAAAAGAGTTATATGTTCGTGGTATTGATATATTTTTTTTAAATCAACTAATACTTTTTAGCAATCCTGTAATAATTTGATTTAACATTTTTTTTAAGAAAAACGAACATTCCCGGGATCACGATTAACCTGACAATATATGTAAATCTGCTACTTGCACACACGACGCCTGGGTGGGACCCAAATGCGATGTCAACTCAGCCACCGACCGGTCACTTATGACAGCTGTCAAGATATTTACTTATTTTACATGAAAAATCTCAGTGAACTCACTTACAATGCCTACATCATATTAAATTATACGTTTTTTGACGTCTCTAACTTAGGACGGGCGTTTCACAGAATTTGAAAAATTCATCAAATTTCAATGTTAATATTCAAGTTCTGTGAAAGTTCTATTAAAGTTATGTTACTATCCAAGTACTGTGATGTAACAAATCCATAATGAAATAATAATAGAACTTGAATAAAACTTTCACAACTTGAATTTCAAATTCATTTTCAATTTTTTTACTTTTAACCAGAATTTAGTTATGCGCTAAAGTAATAATTAAACTTTCTAACTTTTGGTAATGTGATATCGGTCACTTTCAGCTTTTGATGCGCGTTTGTATGGCTTAAGGTTATTTGATTTGAAGTTATACGAAAACAAATTCTTTAATTTATTTTATCTTATTCAAATTGTTGACGAATCACAAAAGTTTCATTATCAGATACTCATAGATACTTCACATCAATTCGAAAGGGAAAGTATTTGAAGTCCGTTTGCCTCAAAGGAATCCCTCGTTTACGTTATTACACAATATGTTATCTACCATAAATACAAATTAATTTCCCACCTTCATAAAAACTCCATTACACGTGTCATAGTAATAGACAAATAAAGTATGTTTATCGTTCTATTTCCCGATTTGGCGAACATACCGTATGTTTGGCATGGCTACAATGCAACATGATGCTGATTATTTTGGGGATGAAAGCTTGACACGGTCACTCAGGGGAGGAGGGTGACAAATATAAAATGCCCAAAGTAAACTTTTGCACCCCATTCTGCCCTCCGTTCCCCTGGGCCACTATGGAACTGCGGGTTTAGACCTCGCACTCCGATATAACCGCACTTCCCCCATCGATACATTTTATATTTACTTTAACTTCGCTCACTTTTAGTACTTTTTAGTATTGGGGGAAGAATTGTATCTCTTTGTGCATTCTATTCGTTATAGAGTCTATACACCCTTCTCTTCGATAAAGGACTCCGACAAGAGTTATTTTATATGACTTGCAGTACAAATTGTTAGCCGTCAAAGGTGGATTTCACGTACTGACGATTTATGACCATTTTCCAATGTTTTTTTTATTGCTTTCCGACACATTCTTCCATTTCAAAAAGCTATTTAAGCCTCTCTTATGTGCGGTGCACGATATTGCTTTCTTTATAATGCTTTTATTATGTCTATAAAACCAGTTTGATCCTAAATATTTCCTCCTGGTAATTTTGTGTTTGTTTTGGTAGTTTTTCGTGAAATACATAAATTAACTTGTCTGCGGTGTAGTTTTGCCTGGGAAAGATGAAATTAATGTTGGCTCACAATATGAGTTTTAGAGCGCTTTCTTATTAAGCATTCTTTACACAAAAACCTGAAACTCGAGTGCTTCTAGAAGCTTGAAGAGTCATGAAACTTAATGTATGCAATAAGAAAACGTAATACCATAAAGCTAGTGGGTTTCACAGGTTATTTAAAAAATATATATATATTTCTCATACTAAAAATGTTGACTTGTGTTGGAGCGTATAAATAGCCCCAACAAAAGCGGGCTTTATACCCTAGAAAATATAACAAATGATAAATTATTAGGCGGCGTTCTCACCTCAAAGATTATTTTAAGAATTGCCTAAACGTATAATAATAAAAATGTCCATTAACCTGATGGAGATCCTTTCCTGCAATAGTACGGCTTCGTCTAGCCCACGCAATATGCGCAGCAGATTATTTCCTTATCAGGTGGCACATTAATCAATTTGTTACATGATGGTGAAGAAAATAAATTATTCAATTTGATGCCAAATTTTCAAAACAACCACAGTAAGAAACGATGGGACACCGAAAGCACGATGACAAGTAATTGTATTTTTGAAGTATTTTATCAAAATAGACTAATCCATTTGTTGTGCATTCGGGTAAGCACCTACCAGATTAGCGCACATTATAAATACATAGAGGCATGAAACACAATCTTTGAAATACTTATTTTAAATACTAGGAAATTATAAACTTACTGAAACAAAAATAAATTATATTATGGTGCTTCACCAATTTGTTTACATGACTTCTCTTTATGATTTTACAACAACTCTGCAGCCTGGAGCTGCACTCTTACCAGTCACATAGGTTACGAAGTCATGAAGTCCGACCACTTCCTCTCTTACATCTTCGATAGTTTAGATACGATGTAAAGAAAGTTAAGTTCTATTAACCAACCACAAGTATTCAAGTAATTTATTTTAGGTAGATACCTACTTACTAAAATGTTTGAACCATTTTTCTTGTAACATTTAATATCAGAATATTTCGTGATTAATTAAGTGAAATAACTTGATCATTGACACAGCGCATTAATAGTTGCGGTGATTAACCAAATAACTTTGATGAACGAATTAATTGCAAGTTTTCGAGTCGCAGCCAACACTGCTCTAACTTCCAACGTCATAGGAATTCCCTCAAACGGCGCTGAATCTTCACAGGACGCCGCACATTCCGTAGGTTAAGCACGATATTGAATTGAAACATTGTCTTACATTCTAGCCACTTGCAGTGGTATTTCACTGTAACTCCCACAAAGATAGCATCTAGAGCTTTTTAAGATAATTAACAGTAGCTTGCCCAACTATGTTGTAACTTCTTTAAAATAGTCCATGAGTTGTGTATGAAATAATGTCCCTTTGGGTGCATTTAAGTGGTCAGCACTCTCTTTAAGGCGATGCCATACGTAGTAATGCAAAATCATGTGTTTTTGGTTTGAAAATTTGGTCGCCTAGAAATTTTTCAGATGGTTTAATTAAATACTGCGAGTAGAATTTTTTTTTTTTTTTTTTTTTATTTATTTATCTATATAAAGTTTTTTACAAGTGATTTTTCGATGCCTGTCTCACTAGGGTAAACCTGTGTCGAGACAGACATTCAGAATACATCTTGACCTTTGAAATAATCGAGTATTTTTTAGATAAGTCTTTTTATAAGCCCAGAAAAAAATAATGTATAAGGCCTATGAAAACTGCAGTTCAAAATCTCTTACTTACGAACCCATTTTCGGTTATGATTTTTTTGTATAATGTGGCAAATTAAGTTATTTATAACTGAACATCCACAAAATAAAATAAAAGGCCCTTTTTGGCCATGTTTTTTCTTGCATAAATCAAAACAGGCGGATGGTGTTAAGCGGGATTTTAAACCTTATCGCCATCTACGTAAGAGTTGTTATTGATAGCGGCTTAATTTAAAATATTACACGACGTAGTGCATCGCCTTAACGGCTTTTCGTACTGGAGATAAATTCGCCTAATTATTGGTTAAATTACGATACAATCATAATTTTAAAAAAATTAATAAGCTAATACAAATCAGTTATTCCATAGATTTTCGCGATTTAATTTCTCGTTTATGTTCGCCAAATACCTTATACTGAAGATCTGAGACCTCGGGTAGCTATTTCCATTACTAGCAAGTCAATTAGACATGTTGATTGATGACATTACGAACCTTATCTTCTCATAAATTAATTCGTTATTCAAATATGTGCTTAAATTCCGGCATGCAGAACTTTAGCGTCATTAATATATCAAAATCTCAAAGTACTTTTAAAAAGTATTCTACCCTACGTAGCATAATATTTTTAGCCTTATCAAAGTAAAACGTTCAAGTTTAAAACAAAATTTAGTAATATAATTCCACTATTCGTATTAACTGGCCAGTCTTACACCTGCATGTAACCCCTAACAAGCGGCTCTAGAAAACCACCCCTACTTAACTTTAGCCGGTTTAAAATTCCCGCCCATTGGTCCACCGGAAGACCGGATGTGCACCAGGAATGGTGTTCTCCGTCCAAACTTTGACTATAAAGTGTACTCAGGTGCCAGCCTTGAATTGCGCCAACTGTGACCATCATATTTTATTAATACAAGTCTCTTGCTAGGGGGTGAACATTTGAACATGTTTGCTTGTTGCATCCCAAGTTTAGTTTCTCCTCACGAATAATATACGAAGGCTTATTTGCATTTCTATTGGATGCACTGCATCGCTGTTGAATTATTATAAGGAGTTACGGTGTTGCATATTGTATATTGTACGCAAAATGAACAGAACTGCTTTATGGCCCTGCAATAATATAATAATATGTTAACTTGAATGGGTACCTCTGTGCTAGTGGTGGGCATGATGTAAATATCCACTTTAAAGTGTTCGATTATCTAATAATATAAGTAATCGAAACATTTTAATAACGCAAAGATGATGAAGATAATCGCTTGGACACCGTCTACATCTATTTTGATGCCGAGGATAGACATTTTTGACATACCTTTACAGGTATTTATTTTTCGAGTGTAATTCATTGATTTTTTTTTCCATATTCGCCGGCGAACATTTTTCATTAACATCAGTATGCATAGTGAAAGTACAACAATAATTATATTAATAATTGGATAAAATTCTATAAAAAAAACTCTCCAAGCGCTGTGCAACTTATTTTGAGTCCCTTGGCTCTAATTTTATTATTTACAAACTGATACAGCGGTAACAAAATAACAAGCTTACCTGGAAGGTCACTTCAGTTAAACGCACTTTTATTAGAAAGTTTGGAGAAGATACGACTTTGCACACTGAGGACACTATAATATTAAAAGCTGATTTTTATCAACTTTCCGTGTTTTCATTACAGTAAGGTGTTCTTGTTGTTTCTACGCCTGCGTTTGTTCCGGACATAAAATATTAAGACTTTCAAATAATATACTGACACCAAATACAGACTGAAAGTGAAACTACTTAACTAAACAAAAAACACCATTAAATATATTTATAAATTTTTCACAAGAAACACTATTTAATGTATTTATAATTACTTCATATTTTCCATGCTACTAAATTGTATTAATGTGTAATTAAAATGCTCAGCACGGGAGAGCCCAGTGATGATATCATTATATCTATTCGTTACAAAAATAGAAGATGTATTATGATTATAAAACTGATGTATTTAAAAATAAAGTAACTTACTATCGTTCACTTAAATACACATGATGTATATATGTATTTTCTGAAACTGTTTAAATATATTTCTATTAAACGGTTGCATTGAATATGATTTAAGATTTTCAAGGCCAAAAGTATTTTTGTTATTTGTTTTTGGGGTGTTTTGCCGTGTTGCGCTAACTCCTTCTTTAGCCAACGCTCGGATAGCATTGCAGTGTCCATCATCAGGGCAGGGACACTGCAATGCTGTCCGAAAAAGGTTGTATTGAAGTTTATCTATTTACTCCTATCACCTTGTCAACATTGGATAAAAAACAAACAAAATTTTAACTTTAGTGATTAAGTAACTCTAATGCTTTGTAGAATTTATATGACTGTACCGCACTAGAGTCCCAACTGATTTTAACTGTCATTTTAACAATGCGCCATTTACCTCAAACATTTACCATGCAATTACTATACATTTTTCTTAAACACACGGAAGATCAAAATCCTTCCTGGAATAAATGTGATTCGCGAAATTATAACGAATTGCATTCCATCCGGCATTGTGCCCTAGTGCATTTTTCTTTTTTTTTTACAAAGGGGGCACTTCTTTTGGTGTCACACAGCGCTTTGTAGTAGAAACGCCGCCGGAGCTTTTGATTAATGTTCGCGCACCTCGCCTGTAAATAAACGCAATCAGATGTCCGGACGATTTATTTTCACGTTGGTACTTACCTACATTCCTGCCCATTTTAGAAGCATCGGATATACCTGCAGTGGTTCCTACCATACGACGCCTGCACAACGCACTGAGCCGGCAATAAGTTGAACTTTGACAAACTAGCAATAAGTTGAACTTTGATGAAAAGGCCCGATTACACTGTTATGTTCACAATTGATTTCTTCGACTTTGTTTTGATATTTTGACTGCTTTATCATTTATTTGCTATTTGGCTGTTTCTCAGTACGTTGTGTGGGCGTCGTGTGGATGGACCTAATGAGTTTTATATTATTTTGAAAAGCATTTAATTGATCATAAAATACTATTGTTATTGGATTTGCTTTGAATTAAAATGTCTTCAAAATTGAAACTGATTTTCTGAACAATTATTTTTTTTGATTTATTTATTAATAATACTTTGCTTGATGTGAGTTTTTATTTTGTTTAAATAATTGACAGATGTTGTAATTTGTCAAGTTTACTAATAGTTTTCTTCCGAAAGGCAAATTTCTGACTGTCTCTAGAATTGAAAATATTTGTTTTTTGAAAGGCAACGATCCTGAGGTAAATATTTTTTTTTATAAATACTTTAAGCTTCATAAATCCTACAATTATAATATCATGTGATCCGTCGGGTGTCTGCGGTAGTACAGTATAAAATATGCGGATATTGAGTTAGTAAATTATGTTTTGGAAAGTGTTGCTCAAGTTGCTCAAATTGGCTGAAGTCATTTCATTTCACGTAGTATGTCAATTTTATACTATTACTTTCATCGAATCTTTACTAAAGCGCAGAAAACCAGTCGAAATCCCACAAAATATCTTGAACAGAGAGCTCTGATCTCATGAAATGTGTACGTAGACACAACAATTTTTGACTCGCAGTGTTATCTGCAACTTTAAAATGTTAATGAAACTGCGAAAAAATATAAAAATCTTTTTTTTTGTCGAGAAACAAAAAAATAGTAAGCCTAAAAGCACTTCAAAACAAATCAAATAGATTAAATAAGGCATTATGTTAATAAAATTTATTTCACCATCAACACGATGGTACCTTCATAACATTATATGTTACGAGTATTATTATTAGTTAAAGTTTATTATTTACTACAATTATTTTCCGAAATCCGTAGTTGCAATAATTTATGGAAATGTGAGCAACTTTCGCCATAAAAGCAAACCCGAAAGCCTCCTAGCTTTGCATTAATGCATTATAGTTGTCTAAACTAATAATCCTCGATCGCATACCTTGGCAATGTACCTAATCGCTATTGTTTAAGGCTGTCCGCTTAATGTGGGAAAATGAATTGTTTTCTTTATTACAATTTTATAAGACTTCGTGATAAATAAATAAATTACTTTAATAAAACATTTTCTTGTAAAATTGAGAAAATATGGTTTAAAAATTAGCTTATTTTTTTTGTCCCATTTTATTCCAGCTTTTTGTATGATTTTTTATCTGGCTGACCGAAACTAGTTTAAAAGAGATGCAAGAAGGAAAGGAAAGAGATAGGCACGAATGAAATGAAAGACATAGGCAAGAAGGAAAGAAAAGAGAGAGGCAAGAAGGAAAGGAAAGAGATAGGCTAGAAGGAAAGGAAAAAATAGGGAAGAAAGAGAGGAAAGGTGAAGGTTCAAACAGAGGAATTGTGTGACGAATTCTACGTCAACGTTGTAAAAAAGATTTTAATTTTCTTTAGAAATTTTCATTTAATAATTTTTGTATTTTTTCTGTACATTCTATGTAGTCGGGTGTTATAGCGATGGACATTCAATATCGGACATATTGCTTGTGGCTGGTTGTCGATGAGTTATCTACAACACTGCAGCTCAATACCATAGATGAAATATATATAATTATAAGTTGTGTGTGTGCGTGTACAGTGTACATGTATTGGCCCGTGCGTCGTCGCAGCACTGTCACTCACTGAATGTTATAGGATTTAATTTAATTGTAAATTGAATTTAATTCAAATAATTTAATGTTTTTGCATGTAATTTTATATGAATGCTAGAAACGCAATAGTTTAGGGACATTTATACTCATCATCAACTAGTTTTGTAGTAGGTACAAGAATGTTTCACGTGGTTACTGTGTGTGTCTCCAAGAAAGAAATAAATAAACTAATTAATATTAAAGAAAAACAGTTAAATAACCTACAATTTAATATATCATCAGAATATTATGATAAGATTGGACACCAAGCATATTCAAAATATTCACCTCTAGAATTAACGTATATTAACAACCTGTCTTTAAATCTTAAAATATTATATTACCTAAAAATACTGTGAGAGTCCCTATTTGTTATTAAGTAAAAAAAAATCTGTTATCTGTAATTTTTTCGTTTCGTTTCGTTTCTTATTTATTTTATTGTTATTATTTTCTTGTCATTAATTTCTAGTTGTTATTTCCGTATTATCGTTTAAAATATTATATTGCTTAATCGTATGATTTTATTATTTGAGCTTGAATTCTCTCACAAGAGCTGTGTCTCTTTATGATAAGGAAAAGCATTTTTTTATACTGTGTAACATAATAATAATAATAACTTGTAGACTTATTGTAAAAATATAATAATACGAAAAACAAATATGATATAGAAATAAGCGATACGGAAATAGCTATCGTCTGGTGTCACTTATTGTCTTTGTTTCAACTTTGTTTTACTGTAAATCTAGATTAGCTATAAGAAGAGGAAGATGTAAATAAGTCATGGTTAATCTCCAATAAAGTCTTATTGAATTAGAACTTCCTCACATTTGCAGGTAGCGAAAGCATACAAACGTCAGAAATATTCAACTAAGTAATGTGACAACCCTGATAACTTCCATTCCTTAGTGATTTTGTTCTAACGAGAAATAACTTCTTTCTTATTTTAACCAGTCTACAACAATTCGTCTTTCATTTAGTATTTTCTATTATAGTCTACTAAACCTTACGCCACACACAAGCCGGTTTAAAGTACGTCCTTTGTGCCTCAGGATGTCGCGTCGTGAGAAAGGATATTTAATACTACCTATTATTTCAGTGTAATCGAGCTCCTGTGTCGGTCTTCCTCCATTCGACCATAGAGGGCACCTTAAGTCCACCCAATCTGCCATTCATCCTGTGGGCACATTATAAAAAGACATTCCATTTTATGCTGCCATTATTAGGATCAAACCAAATGCTTTATTTCTTCTAAGTAAGTGACTCTGTATTCTTTACCATATTCATGAACTAATCCTCACAATCTGCCAATCATCGTTGGGGCACATTATAAAAATACCCTTTCATTTAACCGAACCAAATAATGTCATTGTGAATCCTTCCTTTCTTTTTATTGAGGTGGCTTAACGCGGTTGAATGGCCTTGGAGAGGGAACCTACCGCGGTGGATTAACGTGTTTTATTTCGTAAAAGCTTTCGTGGAAGAAATATTTCATATTGTTCTGCTGGCGGCAGCTAATTATTCAAAAACTTTTGCAGCCAACTGCTGTTTTGGATTGCGCATTTTGTATTTTCGCGGCTAGGTACCCATTTGAATTTTTAACGCGAAAACACCTTTTCCATTAAAACTATGACTTCGCTAGAAGAAATGATGTATTATTTAAATAAATAATTTATTTTATTTAAATTACGATAATTTACCGCAAAATTAATGTAAAATTATTTTTAACATTAAAGAATATCTAACAAAATAAAGCTTGACGTTCCTGGACAACAGGGTAACAAGATCAACTGAATAAAATACTTAAATCAGATTTTTTTAAGGGATGTATAAATCTGATTTATACATCCCTTAAAAAAATTATTATTTTTTTTTTTAAGGGATGTATAATTTTTCATCACCCGCTGAATTGAATTGAAACTCGCATGTTGTAAACAGTTCTCTTACAATTTGCTATTTGGGCACAAAAATAAGATACATGGCTTCACTAAAACACAGTTGATTCTATTCATAATTGTGGTCTCTCGCCAGAACGATATTGTATCTACCACTTTTATTTTGTTAGTAAGCATCTCAAAAATACATTACTTGCATCAACGCGAATATAAAATGTTCCTCTTTACCATATTCGCTCCTCTGTTCGCCGTGTCATATGTATTTTTAAAATTGTCATAAAGCATAGACACGACCTGAAAGCGGCCTTATTTGAATGCGGATTAGTTCCCTCTGATGTGTCACATTGCATCATATGGGGACACGTGCACCCGCCCTATTCACTCGGGAAGTTTGAAAGAACGGAGACACATTTTAAGGGCATTGCAGTAATACCTACCAACCTACCCGCAGAGCCTCTTTGTTTCTTTATGTCAATGTTTCACAAACTCATAACACACACCATGTGGAATTACTGCATGGAAGCAGTTGGAACTCTTTTGCGGTATTCACATAAAAAATCAAAATTCCAACCAAAAAACTTTTGCACTTTTAGACGATTTTTATAATGTTCGTCACCAACTAGATAACCATCACACTCTCACACTCCTTGCATCATTCACATGCATTCATAATCTTCTATTATTCTGATTCTTGACTTGACCTGACTAAAGTATTTGATTCACTTGAAAGTGTCGAACGAGTACCTTTTTCGGGCGTCCCCGGCTTCGTGTACCATTCACTTTCTCGTTTATATGCTTCTTAATCATTTAAATTTTAGAGCACTACACAATAGAACACTTCTAAAAGTATTATTTATGTGAAAATCGTGATTTTTAAAAACCTCAAAGTACATTTTTCTAGTTTGACATATTTTATGTTCTGCAGTGTAGTTGCGGGAACGCAATTTAGAATCTGGCAGATATGACGTTTATTTATTTCCTCCCCATATCCCCATACGTAGTATCGGTTTACCTCTGATGCATTGGACATACACGGTGTCCGGAAACTAGTGGCACGCGCAAGCGGCACAGTTGTAGTGAATCTACATCACACAGAATAGACAGATTGGTGTGCGTAGAATTTCATGCGAAGAATTCTGAACGGCTCGAGCTGTGCGACAACCTTTCATGAACAACAGTTATACCACAAAATGTGATGAATATTCACCAGTTTCCTGTTCGCACTTGGTAAGTACTACTAGCTTTCGGACACCTTGTATAAATGATTCATTCATTGCATTCCGACAACTTCGATGTTGTATGTGGAAAACGTCAGTAAATATATGATTGTCGTTCTATTAACTGTATCGAGAGATATTTATTTGGAAGCGAGTGATTGTCATCGCTAGTCACATAGAATAAAGAATAACACAATAAGTACCTTTCCATACAAATTTAAATGGAAACAAATGTTCCAATTAGCCCACAAGCCCACAAGGCACTTCTTGTGTTATTCTACGGTTTTTCTGAGATATTTGAATAAAACTGTTTTTTTGATGAAGTATTATAAAATGTGTAGTACCTATGTGTATGAATCAGAAAAAAATGTAGGTAAGTACAAGGAATACATCGAATTGACATTATAATATAATTAAAATTAGTACATTAAATGATGAGAAATACAAAAGATCTATTTCAAAAAACTATTTTTTAGCACGTATCTCCTTCTGAAAATTAGTTTACATTTTTTTTATAAAAATGATGTTTTAAATTTTTGGAACATTTTATTCTAAATTTGAACATAGTAAAAGTGACTCTCAGCATCACCCTGGTGAGAGGCCACCCTAAAGTAAATGTTGCAGATATTATTATTATAGGTAGGCAGGTTCTACACTTTCGTCTTCTCAATATACGAGTATTTCCTCTTTTTTTCAAAAATATTCCCAAATTTCTGACTCCATAGTCATAACGATCACGCTATTGTGATAATTTGATCAAAAAATAAAAGAGGGCTAGAATTTGCATCTAACAGTAAAACTATGAAGTGCTCTGTTCATTAACTCTTGTTGTGATAGAACTTCTGTGTAAAAATTACTTTTAAAAACTTCCACCAACATTTCATATGCTGGCGTCAAAATAAGGTACAGTAATGGTCTAACATTAACATCAAAAAAGTATCAAGTAGGTACTACTACTTTCATAAAATTCAAACGCGTTTTCCATAAAATAAGGAATCAGGTATTCCATCCATCACCAGTCCGCATATCCATCACTCGGCGCGGCGGTTCATCATCCGCTGCACGTGTGTTGCATTTGCGCGGGAGAATGCAGAGGGCGCCATTTTATTCCACGCGTCTGACACAAAGGGACATCTAGCGGTGGCAAATCTAATTTGAATGCAACCAACCCGCCCCCCACCACCCCTTTGGAGCAATGGGAATCCCGTGTAAGTGGGTGCGAAAACGTTGGTAAGCGAACGAAATGATAATTTTTAGTTTAAAATTAAACAATAACTTTGTAAACAATAACCTAACCATATGATGTTTACAAAGTTATTGTTTAATTTTAAATTATAATGTCACATCACAAAGTAACCGCTTCATATGAAGAGATAATTTTTAAATTTAATAATTAGTGACGAATTTTCCCTGGTAAGAAATTACGAATAACATTATTTAAATCTTTGGTACTTCCTTTCAAATATTTATTAATATTTCGTTTCGCACTTATCCTATTTTAATTATATTTAATTTAAATAAGCCACGTGACCGGTACCAGAGTTCCGCGGATTTGTTTTGAAATGTAGCCTGTATAGAGAACTGATGTTGACGTTGCCTGAAATGACTTTACCGATGTCTGGTTACCATATCTAAATAACCTAGTATATCCCCACCGTCCTCTTATCCGTCTCCTTTCTCTCCCATATCCCAGTCTCAAAACATCCCCTCACTGACTCCGGTTAACAGTTGGTGCGGACATAAAAAAGCCCGGTGAGTAGAACGCCTTGTTACTAGCAGGAAATATTATATTCTATACTTAAAGTGGGTACCTACCGCCTCAATTCTCTTTTCAGCGGAAGCTATGCTTAGTGAAATTTGTGTAACAATATGATGAAATGTATATTTTTAAGAGCTCATAACATGAACCAGGATGTAGTTATATTATTTATCAAGGTTTAACATTTGCACACCAAATCCAAAATCTGCAGACTCTGTTATTTAGATTTTAACTTTGTAATTTTTAATTTACCCTTTAATTTTATATGGCCTTTAACTTTGACAAGCATATAATATTCTACATTGTATGTATTTATGTAATTAAGGTTTGGGCAGACGCAGATAACAAATCACTGTCATAATGGAATTCTTCGCAACTATGGGAACCTTCTAATCGTTTCCATTCAAGTTTTCATGTTAATCGTTTTTCTATGAATGCAAACTGTTTTTATCATGTTTAAGTAAAAACATCCATCGCGAAATCGTCAGCACAGTGCGATTTTTGCGTTTTCTTTGAACACACGTAAAGCGAATTCGTTACGATGGAGTAAAAATGTGTAATTTTACATTTTTGCATTATGTTATTAAACTAGAAGTTCTGTGAACAGTAGACTCGTCCAAAAAAGTTATCGACCAATGTTCTCATTTAATAAATCAAAATCATAATTATTATCTAATTTTATTATGTTTAAAATGAGGAATTATATAATTTGTCCAAAAAACGTCACTACCTCAATAACAATAATAATTTTAAAAAATGCAAATAGGAATGTTCGAATAAACACCACAACTTCATATTTAAAATGAGGATCTTTACTGTGCCATTAAAACGGCCACCATCTAAAAACGGAAACGGAACGGAGATAAATTTACGGACAGATCAAATTCAAAACGTCGATTTAAAGCAATAGTTTGCTACGCTCAGTCAATGACTTGGTTTATTACAGTTTCTGTAAAACTGAAAAATCAAAACGTATCGCACCCCTTCTATACGATCTATTTTGTCCATTAGCCATATTTTATACCCTCCCGTTGTCATATATGAAAGCAAATGAGATTTCGACTGCGGATTTTAGTATGGAGCCTGCAATGTCCGTATTCTGTATTAATCAAACATGTTGTTTGTCATCGACTGTTGGGCACTGGGCACTGCATAACGTTCAACGAGCACGGTGTTTGTGGTAATTGTGCCTTTTTCAAATATTCCTCAACAGAGGACATATATTTGCTGATTCATTCTCGTATCAAAGCTTTGTGTGTCGATATTGTCCAGTTCTTCAAAAAAAATGTTGTGAAATCATTTTTTTTTTCTTTACCTATATTTTTTTTTTAAAGGTAAAAATAAAAAGTATAAAATAACTAAAAATAAATACAAAAAATATTAAATAATATGTAAAGGTAGGTATAAAAATCGGTTAAAATTAAAATTTGACCACTTTATACCTTGATTTTTTAAATTTTTTTATGTTCTCCCATAATAAGCAAGTGCTTGTGTGTATGGGATGAGGTATTATTTGTTTAGTTTTTTTTTTTTTATATTATTATTTTTTTATTATTATTATTGTATTTTTTTTAGTTAAGGTTTTCAGTAATTTTTTTCAATTGTGTTTTGAATTTTTTGAATTTTATATTTTCTGGCAATTTATTGATTAAATTGCCAGATTGTATTAAATTGTATTTGTAGTTTTGTTGACCCAAAGTTTTTTTTACATATCGGAATTAGTAACATGTATTTTTTTATGGTACGGTTTTGTTTAGAATATCCTTTTTGTAAACTTGCAAGGTTGAGTGATACAGGAATAGAGTATTTAATTTTCCGACTTGTTATTGTTATACTTGACAGTGTTATTTTAAAAAGAAATGACATTGCAAGTGTAGACGTTAACGATAGTTGCGATGAAATATAAAAAAAATCAAATGAAAACAAAAACGCCGTGCTGGCTTTGTTTTATCGTTTTTTGCTACTTCAGAATTCAATCCAACAAAATTCCTATTTTATAGGTTAGGTATAAAACATCTACTCGCAATAGGTACTTATAACATAATATTAATTTACGATAAGACTTTATAAATACTTTTTCTTGTTAGATTTTTTTTATTTATTGGATAGCCAACACCTCTGCCATAGGCCACCCCAAGTGGTTCGCTACGTTTGGTGTTTTAGCAGGGGTGCCCGGGTTCACCGGGTGAGGTTGGCCTGTCCACCAGGTGCGTAGCATGCCAGATCGGGAGGGGCTGGTTTGGGGAGACCCTTTGACTTCTCCAACTGATCTCTCTTGACCCTTCGCCTTGCACCGCAGCGGAAGGGACAGATTCATATGTCCGTCACTCCTGGATATCCTGATCCCTAGATTCCCACCCACCCCTCATAACTTTTTCCTTCCTTCTCCATCCTTTCCTAAAAAAACACCCGCCACAAAGCATCCCCAAAGATGACATAAGCCCGAGTGATATTATTTCACTCAAGGCTGTGTGGGGTGTTTACGTGAACGTGTTAAATATTAAAAAAAAAACATATTTAACACATTCAATTAACAGCACTAAAATTCTGGCGCGTTCCAATTTGTCTGATTGATATTCCAAACCTCCATTGATATTCATGTATTCTTTTTTATTGGATGATTCGATAGCACAAAAAAAAATGTTATTCATCAATAAAAAGAGAATCATTGATTCGTCACGCCGCACGAAGGAAAACGCTAATTGAGGCAAATGGATTGCATACATTACACATTAAAGAATTATTTGGTTTACTATTCCTATGGCCGGTTTCTAAATATTCAGTGATTCCGTAAATTGGTGGATGTGTGACGTTCAACGAGTAGTTGTTTTAATTGCGGACAACGGCTTGTCACTTTGTGGAGCCTCGGTTAATTGAAGAGGAAGTGAATATTCAAATTGCGTAGACTGCGCTTAATTCAACTAATTAATTCGGACACATAATACTGTTGGTTTTTTTTTTACTTCCTCGGCTGGTCTATATTTAAAACTATTTTTTCAAAAGAAGCAAACACATTGTGACTTGACATTTTGAATAAATTAAACGAAAAAACTTGGTTTTAAGTCACTTTATTGATATATTTTCACTGTCTACCAGTTTCGGTACCTCCATTCCATCATCAGTTATAAAAGCTTTGTAAATAAAAAAAATCGGTGAATTCAAAAGTTAAAATCATTAATAACCAATTAAATTTAACCGTCAGCCCAATTCTAAGTATGTTCCCCATTACTTCCACTTATCCCACACTCCCCTCCTCCACCTCTCTCCCACAATTGACGCGCTGTCCCACTCTAGTATACTGTCTCTCTCTTTCTTGATAATATGTGTATATATGTGTACTTCTGTATTTGGTAGCATTATTTTTGTAACAGTCCTGATGATGGTGCGGGGGTATCGAAACCGGTAGACAGTAAAAAATCAGTCAATAAAGGGACTTAAAACCAAGTATTTTCGTTTCATTTATTATATTTAAAGCTTTTGAATATTTCTTTTTAAACCGTTTTTAAAGCATTTTATTTGTTTGCTCGGGGACACTTAGCAGCATTGGTAATAAGAAAGCACAGATTTTTAAACATGTATGTTTTATTAGCTAGATATAAACTGAGAAACCTGTCTTTGGTTTTGTGTTCTATCTAACCTGTCTCTTGTTTGTTTTAAGGGTATTTTATCTTTAATATCTCGTTTATTGTTACATGGTTAACATTTACCCTACCGTTATTTATAAACAACTCATTTTTGTGCTTAACAGGTCAGTTGGAAAAAGACTATTTTTTTCTTCTTCATATAATACTATAAAACATAGTATTATTAAAAACCACAGATTCAATCCTCCTCTGCTTTAAAAAATCCCTCCACACAATATCCCTAAAAATCACATGCCATCTTTGATCTGAGTTTACCCTTAGGGCCACCTGTCTGAAGTTACTATTATTATATTCTCCATTTGGTCTATTATTTGGGATTCTATTTCATGGAAAAACACAGAAAAACCTGGGCAAAAACCAGAAACATAGTTGTACAGGAAAATGTTATATTTTTGGAAAATTTTAGCGGTTTAAGAATCATTTGGAAATTGAACCAAAAAGGGCATTTTAAAAATATCCATTTTAAGGCTGAGCTGGGTAACATGAAAAGAAAAACCTTATCAAGAGAATATTGATGGAAAACATGGTAAAGGAAGTAGCTGCACCTCCATAGCTTATTTGGTGCAGGTGCATTTCCAGTTTTCAGTATGTTCGCGTGGTGAATGTTATGCCCTGAAGATGAAATTTATTTTACCTTAGCTATGGAACAGTGTTTTTGTTAACTCTTTGGATTTTGCAAAAGGGTAACGTAGAACCTTGGAGAAAGAAACATAATAAATTTATTTTAAGCTAAACATTTGCGCTAAAATTAGTAGGTATTTCACATAGGTTCAATAACTGTTTTAATATCTTCAGTAAAAACTGTAAATAGATAGCATAGAACGTATTCAAAACAAATTTTTAAAATATCTACCCTTCAAATTCAACAATAACTTTCAATGTACATTTCAAACGTTGCAACAAAAACGTGTAGCTGTTTTAACATTTCTATATAGAATTTTAAACAATAACATCACATGTACCGAGCTTCTGTCCCTAATTAGTTTAAACATACTTTGAGACATAACCGACAAACATCTCTATTCTAAATGCCTATTTACAAAACAAATACAGCAGCAAATTTGTCAATCAACCGTGCTCTTCATAATATTTACCTAAACTTTTTCATCGACATTTTTTCATACTCATTGACCACAGCGTTTAAAAATAGCATAATGACAATGATTTAAACTGGTAAACGTGCATATTTCTCACACCTACAAATACACTCACACATCCACACACTTCACATTTCACCCGGTAATTACTTAGGACGGGTTGTTTCGGAGAATCTGAACAATTCATCAAATTTCAACGTTCATTTTCAAGTTCTGTGAAAGATTTTTTTCAAGTTCTGTTTTTATTTCAGTTTTGTCAAGCAACTAGCCTACAATGATATAAAAACAGAACTTGAATAAGTCTTTCACAGAACCTGAAAATGAACGTTGAAATTTGATGAATTGTTCAAATTCTCCGAAACAACCCGTCCTTAATGTACCTACCACAAATAAGTTATTATAACGAAAAATGTTATTGGTACCCACTGACTATAAAACATTAAACACTTGCAATATTGTACCACTACCATAGTGTACTCTTTTTGTATGTAATATAAATAGAATTTAAAAAATATAAAAACAGGAGTAGGTTAGAATTCATAATGTATTTGAAATTATGAAATTAGTTTACGCTGGAATAGCTTTACGCCAGGCTTATTATCGAGGGTTTTTACTGAACAAACAGATTTTGTAGTCAAGATGTTAACAATCGTAAAATTCGTGATCGTTATTTGATTCACCCATTGAATTCTGCTCTCAGCTCCCGCTAACACATATTATAAAATCCACTCTCTCACATAATCCGATAACCTTTCGTGCATCCGCTAACGTGACACCGTATTAACCTTTATCTGTTATGTTAAATCACACATCCCTTTTCAATTCTACCATCCTGATACCCCGGCACCCTTACATGCTGCAGATCCCTCCTTTAGTTGTGTTCCGGTGAAACTAGTCCATACAAACCGGATTACTCATTCGACCAAACATATTGCAAAAAATCTCCACTCCCTCTCTAACCATTAATCCTCTCAATGCGCAATTCTGCTATCCAATATGCAATTTCGTTTCATTATTCACAATGTTCTCATCGCCATGAAAAAAATTAACAAATGATTTCTATCATTCAATTGATATAAATAGAATCTAGGAACTCATACATGCAGAGCGGCCTACAAATTAATAAAAAAACGTTTGTAGTAAAAGGTTTTTTTTTTAATTCTTTCATAATTTTTAAGGTTTTTATTCTCGCGGCTCTATGGACGTTACCCTTGGCTTTACCCATCGATTTATATATTAGGCATGACCAATTACCACTCCCTAGAGACACGTAGAGGTATTGCTTTGCTTAAATATTTTTTCCAACTAATAAACGGTCACTTTTCTAATAATGAGATACTGGCCCAATTAAATTTTTTTGTACCAGAGTCTCACTCTCGAGGACGTCATCACAATCTTCTATATAGTAGAGCAAGCCGCACTAATTTATTAATGAACTCACCTGTGGGGAGAGCTACGTGCTTTTTGAATGCGGTAGATAAAAAATTAGATTTATTTTTTGTGTCCTATAGCGCATTTGCAAGATTTTTGGCATTGCATATACACTGCATAAATGGTACAATTATAACGTCTTAGGCTTTATTACCTGTAATTGTTATAAATAAATGTACAAATTATATATATATAAAAATATAAATAAATAAATAAATATAAATAAATATTCTGGCCATATCAACTCGTTGAAAACATGGTTCTGTTTGAAGTGGTAGCTTTTTGCTGTTACGCCTGCTTAAGTAAGATTAAATGGTTTAAGGCGATGCACTACGCAGTATTACAAAATAATGTGTTTTTGGTGCGAAATTTTTTAGACGCTTTAATTAAATACTGCGAGTAGAACTCACCTTGGCCTTTGAAATAATCGTGTGTTTTTTTATTAGCCCAAAAAAATTATTTATCAGGCCTTCGAAAAAACTTCAAAATTGATTTTAAAGTTCAAAATCTTTTTCGGTTGTGGTTTTATTGTATAATTTGGCAAATTTAGTTCTTTATACAATGATCGTAAAATATTTAAAGATTCGAGCCTGAACGACCGCAAAATAAAATATTTAAACATTTGAGCCTAAACGACCGCAAAATAAAATATTTAAACATTTAAACTTGATGAATTTAAACAGCCTGAACGACCGCAAAATAAAGCCAATTTTTGGCAATGTTTTTTTCTTGCTTATATCAAAACAGGCAGATGGTGTTAAGCGGGAATTTAAACCTTATCGCCATCTAAATAACATATTATATTGCGTCGCTTTAGGACGGGTTGTTTCAAGAATTTGAACAATTCATTAAATTTAAAGTTGATTTTCAAGTTCCGTCAAGGTTCTACTCAAACTTTTCAAAATTTCATTATTTCAGTTTTGTGAAACAATCAGCCAAAAACGATATAATAACATAACTTGAAATGAACCTTCACAGAAATTGAAAATCAACTTTAACATTTGATGAATTGTTCCAATTCTGTGAAAAAAATCATCCTTAATGTTTTCTTTTACGAATTGTGATTTGGATTTTTCTCTCTTTATTCATTTTCTGGTTTGTGTAATTGTTACTTTTCGTTATGTTCAAACAAGGATCAAGCCCGTATCATGTTAGTATTCAGATATTTAGTTAGATTTGAGCACAAGTAAAATGTAATATGTTCACGGAAAAATATGAATATTGCTAATTTATTAAGAATCTCTTCAACTTATGGGTAATCACGTTGAAAACTGGAATGCAGGCCCTTAACTATCCCGCAGCCAAGTGGGGAAGTAGGTAGTACCCAGAATTACTATCTTCCTTATATTAGCTTATATATTTGACATATATCTTAGTATTTTACGTATTCCTGCGCAAATACATAAGCTGCCATTAATAATTTACAGAATAATTGGGATTTATATAGTTTAAAAGCCCGTAAGACAGAAAAATCATGGGGTCGTCGGAAGACCCACTTGGTTACAGACGTTTAGTTTGGCATCTTGGCCTGTCAAGAGTTTGAATGATATAATAGGTGTTCTGTAACTTTTAGTAAAATACAAATATATTATCATCATGTCAGAAGAGATGTTCATAAAAATTCTTATATTTTCATTAAATATTATCAAGGCAAATGCAGCTACATGAACACGCTGTCCGATATATTAGGTATTTACAAAAAGTTTGTCGGGAAACGGCCGGCAATCCCGTTTTAACCGGATTACCAGTAAGTTTAAGAGATTCTTAATAAATTGGCAATACTCATTTTTCTCCGTGTGGAGATGTAATAATTGACAAGACAACAATACAAGTCAATTTGCTGTCCACAATAATTCTGTTTCTACATATATATATTTTTATATTGTTTTGTACAATTACTAAAGTTGTGTTGTTTGAAAATAAACTTACCTATAAATGTTAAATTTAAATGAAATAGAGTTACTGATATTTAAAATAAAAAATGCTTTTTTTTCCATATCTGTGGCCTCTATCAATCCTCCCACCCTTCAAGCTATCAACCCAAATCGTTCAATAGTAATGAAAAATGACATAAATAAATTTATCTGTAGCACCTCGAATCATAAATTTATTTCGCTGAAGTGTACCCAAAAAACGTTGGATACCTATTTTTTTATTTTGCAAACCGATTTATACATTTAAAGAAAAGGATACTTAAGGGTAGCAGAGTTGCACTATCGGTTAATAATTATTTTATTTTTTATCATTATGTATTATTATAAACGCCCTGTTGGGCTTTTACATATATAGATATATAGATAATATACATATATAGATAATTAAATTTTAATACAAATCTTTGACAAGTTAACACATCACATTGCTATTGTTTCATTTCATTGTAAACATGCTTATGAAGCCTGAGTGGTTAAATTTATAAAATATATAAGATAAAAAGGGAAAAAAAATCGTTTACGAGTTTTAGAATTGCAGGTGGCATACAAATAATATAAAATAACAATATAGGTTCAACATATTATAATCTACAAGAAAACAATAAGAAGAAAAAAAAAAATACGCAATCGCTCTTTAAATATGCTACATAAAAATGTCATTCAGGTATCTCTCACTCTTACAAAATTCACATTAATAACATTGAGCGAATACAAAAAAATATTCTACTTTTTATAAATTTTAAATTAAATACCCCACTACAAGACTTACAATATCATTTCTTATTAAATACTCTAAAACTATTCACATTGGAAGACAGGCGTAAAATAAACGACTTAACTTTTTTATTCAAAATTCTAAACTGTAAATTCGACTGTTGCGAACTTCTGCAACTCAAAACTTACGAATATCTACAATAACAACACGACAATATACACTATTCCACTGCAACACACATAAGTCGAATTACATTGCGAACTCCCCAATACAACGGTTTCACACTATGGGAAAGCAATACTTAGGTGATGTCGATACATTTAATATTAACTTTGCGAATTTTGTGGATCACGTAGAAGACTTATTTCAACACTATTCCCAAATGGAAGTTATATTTTTTGTAAACCAGTTAAATTGCTGTATTTTTTAATTTATGTTTTTGTTCTTTTTAATTTTGTTTCTTGTATATATTATTTTTTAATGTATTTTTATTATTTCTTTCGCATTTTTCAAAATTATCTGTCATCAAAATTGTACCACCTACGTGTAAAAACCCTCTGGGCGTTAAATAAACAAATAAATCTCTTGAACACCGGCAAACTTATATTAAATATGTCGATATTTGAGGTGAATTTGTTTCCAAGTGTGTGAATGTATGTGGTAGACTTCTCAACACTTCGATATGAATTTGGTAGCCAGTGTGTGTTCACATTAAATTTAAACACATAAAAACTTTTAAATTAAAAAAAATTGCATTAGCCTGATGACTGGACAGAATGTAAGAAAAATATTGTGCAGTACTTTAAAAATGCAAGAGCATGCTATGGGGATGTTGGGGATGGACCTCACCTTTCATCGAAGTGCCTGGCAGGCTTATGGGGAAGAGACCACCCCCTTAGCTGGCGAGACATGATTTATCCATTTGTGCGGAGAGTCAAGACAGGCTACATTGTCAACATTTAGTTGACGGGGGATAGCCCTGTCAGTACAGGGTATAATGTTATTGTTGCACAGGGAACTTTGCCGCAGGTGGATAGGTGGTTTATAAATATTAAAAGGGTGCTTTTTCGTATTTTTAACATGAATATTCAAAATAAATAAGTGGAAAATCCTGCAGGGAAGAGGATAAAAAGCTTTTATTACGATGGGAGTTGAAAAAACGCATTTTTGCGCATTTCCACATTACAATTAGATTAAACAATACGTTGTATAATTTCACCTCGTTCCACGGTGTCATATACTCTCAATATCGCCCTAGTGAGAGATCGAAACAAAAAATCTAAACCTTATTTGAAGAAGCTGTAACTTTGTTTAGTTGCCAGATATTATTACTAATACAAGAGTTAGGTGCATTTGAACCTTTGATTTTTAATTATTATGTTTATATGGTTATATATTTTGTATTTTATTTATTGTTATTTTTATGTATTTTTCGACCTCCAGGTATCCCTAATATCGTTGTATTATGCTGGACGAACAATTTTTGTTCTCCTTCTCCCCAATTCCAACAGTCTCTCCACATTCCCTAAAACAGGGATGCCGTAGTTCCACTCTCTCCGAACACTTGGCAATACGCGTACCTATTTCTATGACGGTTCTTAGACTTTATTGCTCCTATCTTGCTAGCATGATTGAATGCGAGTAGTTTGTCTCTACTAATGTTCAACTGATCTAAGTAATTGCTTTAAGCCGGGGACGGCGCATTCCCTTATTACTCAGTCTCGTGCAATTTTCCAGACAAGTTACTAGTGACGAATTACTGCCATATTTCACTCTGCAAACTGCAAGTGCATTTTCTTTTTGCATGTAATTTATTACTGCGTTTACGTTGTGCCGTTCGGGATGTCATCATCTCTCATATATTTAACGTATCCTCAACTGAGATGACTAATGACTCACATGAAACATTATTAACATAATAATAATACTCAATATGAAAATCTTACTGCACGGAGAAAATTGAGTATGGTGGATTTATTGAAATCCTGTTAAAAACGTGACGGCAATTGAACACGTGTTCCGTCGTCCTCATAACACATTCGCGTTTTACTGATACTTTGTTAGGAAATCTGTCAATTCATTCGTCAACGGCCTGCAGTCCCGTTTTTACTGGTATTATAATAAATTGACGTATGTTTTAATAAATTTGCAATATTTTATATCCGTAAGTTCTCTCAGTGTGATTTCCAATTATGAATATATTTTTGTATACTGTTTTAGATAGTTGTTTGGAAGATACAGGCAAGAAATCGTACACATTTTAAATTATGTTTTCGTACTGTGAAGTAGAATATCTGTGCGGATGAAGCAATTAAAGCTCTCGAACTTATTTTGAAAAGCTTTTTGACTTGAATTTTTAAGTAACCGCTTATGAACTAGTGAAGATTGTTAACTTGTTAAGTAAGCTCCGTTACAAGCTTTGAAATATTTAATCTTCGAAGAAAGACACCACATTGTTTGTCTCATATTTTCTTCTGGCATAAAAAAGAAAGAACCGTGTAGAAAAACATTTTTAATAAAAGTCAAACATTATTTTAGATTTGCCCATAAGTTCATGCTACCTTTGAATTAATGTTCGTAAATTATTAGTGATGGTCTTTAGAATACCCCTCTTTTTTAATTACATAAAATAATGTTCAGATTGCTAAACCTTTTCTCTGTATTTTTCGGCTGCCATACTTTGAAATAACCCTCTATTTTAGTCATACCAGGTCAAGTTCATACAAACAGACATGTTTTATCAGGCATAATTTTCCCGACCCTTACTTTTGATATGGCGCATGAAACAAACTCTTTACAAATTCAAACAATTTCTTATTATGGTTTTATACCGAGCTTTTAGTTTATTAGTAAAAAAAAAGTACATAGGAACCTTTTATACCAGTGTTTATGCGATAAATATTTTGCGCATCATTTTCTCAAAAATTTTAGTCGTTTAAAAAAATCATTTCAGCAAATATTTTTAATTTTATTTTGCCCTTATCTTGGGAATGCCTTCGTAAATCTTCATTCTTTTGCGATCAGAATTCCTTTTTTTCCGAAAGGGGATCTGAATGCTCAAATAGAATTTTCTCATAATGAGAATATCCATTTAGTCTGAAACATGACCGAGATGTTTAAATATTTCAGTAAATGGATTTTTGGCTACAAAGCTTTCAGTTTTTAACCTTACTTAGATTATACAGTTTTTTCTATTTAAATATGAAATCAACTCTTCTACTGTAACAACTCTTTTTCGTTGCATATCTTAACAGTTTCGGGTTAATAGATCAGTATTTAATCTTTAATTTCTGTATGTGTTCTATTTATAGAGTGATATGTAATTAAAATATATAGATAATTTGTATAGCCCCGTTTTACTTATCAATCTTCCTAATGGTGCTGTAAATCGAGGTTAAGGAGGCATAATCATTTGAAAGACAAAAGAGATAGAAGGAGGTATGAGGTTTCGAGTAAATGGTTGTGAAAATGATAATGTAATAAATATAAATTTAAATTATTAACTAGAAGAGTAATAGGATATAAGGATTCATTAATTTGATCAAATAACCTTTAACTTTAAACGCGCAACAGTATTAGCAAAGCATTTACTTAAACCTTTTTGACTAATGTGTGTGTTCTTTGTTACAGGTAAGAAGACAAATTGACTCAATTACTTCTCAGCCGACGACTTTGCGTGATGTATTTATAAGGGAAGTAACAATTCTCAAGGTAAGTAATAAAAAAACGTGAATATAAAGTTTCGTCGAAAAGACTCCAAAAAAATATCTTGTCTTCTTTATCGTCGTGAATCAATCATTTTTCGTCTTTTCTTCTATTTTTTATGCTTTCTTTGTAAAAGCTGGTTACCGTTATCGCGGCATCTCTAATCTCTAAATTGTATAAAATAAAATCGCTATCCGCGTCTGTCGGTCCGCTAAGTTCTTTTAAACTACGCAACGAATTTTAATAGGGTTTTCACTGTCATTTATAAAATTTGTTCTGGAAGGTTTATATATGTAAAATATGAATATTATATCCGCGTCTGTCTGTCCGCTAAGTTCTTTTAAACTACGCAACGAATTTGAATAGGGTTTTCACTGTCATTTATAAAATTTGTTCTGGAAGGTTTATATATGTAAAATATGAATATTATATCCGCGTCTGTCTGTCCGCTAAGTTCTTTTAAACTACGCAACGAATTTGAATAGGGTTTTCACTGTCATTTATAAAATTTGTTCTGGAAGGTTTATATATGTAAAATATGAATATTATATCCGCGTCTGTCTGTCCTCTAAGTTCTTTTAAACTACGCAACGAATTTGAATAGGGTTTTCACTGTCATTTATAAAATGTGTTCTGGAAGGTTTATATATGTAAAATATGAATATTATATCCGCGTCTGTCTGTCCTCTAAGTTCTTTTAAACTACGCAACGAATTTGAATAGGGTTTTCACTGTCATTTATAAAATTTGTTCTGGAAGGTTTATATATATAAAATATGAATATTATATCCGCGTCTGTCTGTCCGCTTAGTTCTTTTAAACTACGCAACGAATTTGAATAGGGTTTTCACTGTCATTTATAAAATTTGTTCTGGAGGTTTATATATGTAAAATATGAATATTATATCGGCGTCTGTCTGTCCGCTAAGTTCTTTTAAACTACGCAACGAATTTGAATAGGGTTTTCACTGTCATTTATAAAATTTGTTCTGGAAGGTTTATATATGTAATATATGAATATTATATTTATAGAATGTATAAAAGGGTCGATTTTTTGTAAACAAGTCGAAAAAAAATTTTTTCCGGCGCTCACATTGTTAACGCTGGCTAAACAATGCCAAATATTAAAACAATCTACAACGGAATTGTAAATCTTATCGTACATGATGGGAAATGTCTTTCACCTAAGAGTAACCCCCAACAACGCCGGGTACACGTCAGCTATTTATCTCTAAATGCGTGGGTTCTGATACATTTTGCAACAATACCAAGTGCGTGTAATTACATTTAAAGTTTATTTTCCTCATAAACCTAATATCTTTTGACGGGAACTTCTTATTGCACTTGCCCTACAACTATTACATTAGACTGCTATCAAGAAGCTGGAGTCGTAAAGCAATATTTAAATTTAAATTTAAATCAAAATAATAACACAATATTCATTCAAAAA
The DNA here is from genome assembly GCA_026573805.1 of Hesperophylax magnus. Classification (NCBI taxonomy): domain Eukaryota; kingdom Metazoa; phylum Arthropoda; class Insecta; order Trichoptera; family Limnephilidae; genus Hesperophylax; species Hesperophylax magnus. The sequence continues at coordinate 1,126,971 of JAIUSX010000026.1, forward strand.
TCTGATTGAATCTGAAATAAAGATATTTATATTTATATATGAAATATTTCAGAAAGAATCCACGCTTTGATTTTCAAACATTATAGTATGAATCACGTAAACCGTATCGCTTTAGGAATTGCTTTTAATCCGAATTCTGATATTAACGTTGCGTAATATCCAGAACAAATTTGGAATTCAATCACCCAATTTTCAATATTCTGGGCTAATTTAGAAGAAACTCTGACGATAATGTATATAGACCATCAGCAAGGCAACATTTGGGGAAATTGAGACCTTTTGAAATCATTTTGTTATAAAACCTCCTTTGGCTTTTGCCCCATCAGTTGTTTAGCTTTTACCATCAACGAGCTTTAAGCTTACAACCCTCAAATAGCCACCTTACAACCCGGTATCTGTAGCGATTGAGGCGCGTTTGGATTTTCGAAGTCAGCCTTTCTATTTGACAAATAATTCCATTTTCTAAAAATTATTGCGAAAAAAATGTATTGTTTTTGCTGAATTTTTATTAAAAATGTAATAAATGAAACATTTAAAAATTTTTTTTCACATCTTATTTCAGACCAGATCGGTTTCACTCTGCTAAGAACAATTTCACTCTGAGACGATGTACGCTTACGTTATGATTTACGCTTACTTAAGAAGAAATGTTAAAGTTATCTCTGTTTTTAAATCCTGACTATACCTATTAATATTCCTGTTTTAGTTTATAGTTTTAATGTCTGAAGATGCCAGTGACAGTGTTAGGGTGAAACCAGTCAAACGACTAAACAACCTACCTAATAAACAAAAGACAAATAAAATGTCTAAGCAAATATTAAATTGTGACTCAACAGATAATCATGAACAAAGGTGGTGCAATCACCAGGCAATTAATAAAAATTTATAAGAGCACTTATCTACTTCCATTAATTACCTGTCTTATGCTTTGTAAAGAAAAAATAATGTTTTTAAACCATGATATCATTACGTAAAAGAAACATCATAGTGTAAAAATTACATTTTTTAATCCTTTTAAAAAGCTTTAAAGTGTCCGTAAGAAACACATTTAAACTTTTCGTAGTTCCACTGGCTCCGGGCAGTATGAAAATTTGTACAGAATCGCGCAAAAAAATAAATGAATAAGAGCAAAGTTCAGTTAAGAACGGCGCCCCACGGCACACAGAAGACTTTCATTATATCGAATAGCTTGTTTCGTACAATCCCTGATAGCGGCTTATCTGAGAAATAATGCTTCAATTATCTTTAAAATGAGAAAAGCTCCCGGAGGCTTCTTTCTAAGGTTGTGTTGCGTCGGGCACCACGTGTGGGGAATGTATTTAAATTTCTCACCGAAAACAGCATCCGAATGAGAAAGTTTCTATTTTAACGGCGAACTTCATTTTATTACGAACACCTCAACTCGCAGACTGTTTATAAACAAACCTAATATACTTTGAAGAACTACCAAGCCTCCGTTTATAGCTGCCAGCAGCTACAGACTGGGAGCCCACAATACATAATCCTACGTCATCAGGCACACGGATGAGACCGCTTTGCGACCACCATGTTGAATAAGTCCTAAAGAACTTGTCTACATTTGTGTCACCTGGAGGGTTTCGTACAGCCATGGAAATTATGAACCATTTTTTTATGGTCGAATTACGTTATAAGATCACGAATGATAATGTTTTATTTCGACTGGGATCGATTAGTGTACCATTTTTAGTGTTCGATATATATATATTTTTTTTATTTTTTTTTGCACTAATGAACTTCAGCTTGATGTTCCGTATGAGATTCATCATTATCCAGGCTACAGACTCACGATCGGCGAACCTCTTTCTGCTCTACTAATCGACTCCTTTCCCTACAAAACATTTCCATTCATGACCTACCTATCTTTGAAGATATTTGAACGTCAAAAAATGGTTATCGATGAGAAAAATTCCAGATAGTACACCGGCAGACTAGTATATTAAAGATTTGGTAAAAGTAACAACAAATAGTATTCGGTTATACGTTGTGGGCTCCCGGTCTACCAACCAGGTACTCCAAATCATAGCCACTTTAAAGTTTTTTCATTTAAAGCAGTTTACGTGTAATTAAATGGAATATCTTAACCAAGATTTCACGTAAAAACTTACCCAATAAAGCTCTTACAGGCCTAGTTAAAAGTTTTGCGGTTAATATGCAAATAAACAAGTTATTGGTTTTCTTCCTGATAAATATTCCTTTTAATAATTCGAATCAAATAGAACGGTCTACAATGAAGCAAAATTAAATTAAATTTATCACTGACCATGAATTATTGTGCCCTAAATGAATATTCAAAGTTATCGTTTTCCTCGAACTTTGTTATTTGATTTCACTCAATAACCTGTACACATCGAGTTCCACGTTCAAAAGCCATGTTATATTATTCACGTAAACTTAAGGAATTTTTTTTTCAAAGACAAACTATATGAAAAATTTTCATTTACATACGTCCCCTTGAAAAGGTGTTCTTATTAATAACATTGGCACTTTGATTTGCGAAAACTTCAAAATTATATAGATGCAAGTAATCATATTAAAAATAATTTGTAAACCACAAATATGGCACTTCATTTTTTCAACAACTTCGTTTCGACAACACGAATTGCTCTATATTCTACACGGCAGAACGGACGTTCTGGACCAGCATGACAAGGGGTATTTTTTTTTTTTTTTTTTTTTACAGTAATACCGCACAAGAGTCCCAACTGCTCCCGTCTGGAGCCAGTGAGACTATGGCATCCCCAATTGGGGTATGTTGTGAGGCTGAGGGTATTGGGGAGGGGAAGGAGATGGGGAGGAGGAAGGTGGGGAAGTACCAATAAGTATAAGTATGGTGCTGCTAAATGAAATCTCTTGGTCCCTTGACCTTTTAAGCACTAGCCTTGAAGGTTTCAAGAGTCAGTTTGTGAGATTAACAAAAAAATTACCATAAAAACTTAATAATTTTGTTTCAAATTTTGTCAGTTTTCTGCGCTTGCAGGGGTATGTGATCACTTAATAACTATAATATTTAAAGCCATTTAAATTATGTCGTGTGTATTGTAAAAAAAAATATTTCTTCTTTAAAAAATATATATGTATATATTTGCATGTCGCCTTCAAAATAAATTTTATTTAAATTTACACGAATAATAATCTCCTGATCATTCGCAGTAGGATCATAAAGCCCTATTTGTAGGTAAATGAATATAATTATTTCATGAAATCCATACTTTTGTAAATAATTTGTCATTTCATAAGCCTTAATTAAGTTTAAGTACAGTTATTTTGCTGTAGTTATTTTATTGCTTGTTAAGCGCACATAAAATAATACTCCACAAAATGTCGTCATTATTATCAACGCTCAAAAACACAACAACCATTTCATCGGAACATATTTTTTAGAATTATTTAACCTTGAAGTATCGTCCAAGACTGTAAAAATATAAAGCTGATAATACCAAGTGAGAAAGCCTGAAGTTAAGTGGGAGAGAATTATTAACACAGGTGAGTAGCTCTCAGCATCGACCCCTAGGGAATGGTGCACTCTAGTATGCTTCACCGAATACCTGATAATAATCGAGGGTATTTTTTTTCACTATTTTTTCTAATTTAATTTTCTTTCCCTGTTTTCTATTTTTTTAAATGAGAAATAAACATTTCCTAGTTACGAATAACCTAAAAAATATATGAATTCATTCTATTTAGTTGCCTGTGCAATGATGGGCGACTTGACTAGAAGAGAATTGAATCCTCTTGAAGAGGAGAGAATCCGATATATTTGTCAACTCACCAATCGTCTCGATGTTTTGACATTCATGGGCTTTAAAAATTGTTACTTCGATTTTTATTTTTATTTATTTTTTATACTGGGGGCTTTTACTATGGGTAGGTACATGTGGTTACATATTTTAATGTTAAGGGTTTGTAATAAACAATTGTTTCCTTTGGTTTAAAATTGAAAAAAAAAATTAAAAATACGATCGTCAAAAGCTTTTCAGAAATTAACGTAATAAATTTGTTTAAGCATCGAATTTGTTATGTTTAAAAATGTCAATATTATTTGTATATTCGTTTGCTAAACTATTTAGGCGAGGAATTTACACGTAATTTGTTTGTTAACGGTTACAACGAAGTAGGTGCTTGTACCCAGTGTATCGAGTAGGTTCTCTTACATTAACTAGACTCAGGAATTCGCAACAATTTTTAAAAAAAGAAACATAGGTCGCTTTTCCTTCGTCGATCCTCGAGTATATTTATATATAAGGTATTTGATAAAAAAATGTGTAGTTTATTTATTCTAAGGGAATATTCCAGGGAACTTTAAGGGAATCTTCAACATTGATAAATCGTGAAAACTTGCGTCGAATTCTTTCGAAGTTTGAATATGAACACAATATTAGGTTATGACGAGTTGCCGTCAGATTTCCTAAAATAAAATAAAAACAGATTATTATTTTAGATAGTTCACTTTATTTTCCCAAAGAATTTAAGATTTTTACTATTGTGCCGTTTTGCGCTTCCTCCTTATTTAGTCAACTTTTCTGACAGCGGTACGGTTTCCATCGTATGTACGTACATACTACTGCCCTGATTATGGACACTTTAATGCTGTCCACAAGGTTGGTTAAAGCAGGAGGAAGCGCAACACGACATATTACTTCGAAATAAATCACGATATTACTTTATTTTTATATTTTTGGTGAAAGTGTGCAATTATTAAACTCTGAATGAACCCACGTAAAATATTTAATTTAATCATTACTATTTCAATAAATCCTACGTCTAGGGATTTAATTCTCATTTTTTATTTCCATTATTTACGGTGCTAATGTCGCCGACTGAAAAGTTATTCGTGGCAAGCTGTACCTAATTATTTTTCATTTCGGAACCTAACTAACACGTTTATATTTGGCAAGGGTGCTACCACCCTATGGATTAAATTGTATCCCCGTGTTAGTAGCTTATTATTCAATTAAACATTATTATACACAATATACATCGAGTCATTACTCATTATTCAATACGTTTGAATTGGTTTAGGCTATTGCGCATAGCCTAAACCAGATTCTGATACATTTAAGTGATTTCTATCCCATACGTAGGTATCGCATTTCACCCAAGTTCATTATTAGTAAAGTAGCTTTCTATATTCAATCTTCGAGCGGTTGAAATCAAAAATCAATAAATTTGTCCGCTTTGAACCTCATTCGATAAACAATTACAATTCTTAGCATTGTTATCATGACATAAAATATCCGATAACAGACAATAGGCGGTCTACATACAATGGGGACTACATAAAATGCGGTCAACATAGAAGGCGGTCTGTGGCATGACAACGTCTACCCGAGCCTATTAGTAACTATATAATTTTGAATTGCTTTCGTTAAGAAACTCCTAGTTCTCTTGATGATAAAACTCTTGACTTAGACATTCTCTAAGAGCCGGAATCATTAATAATATTAATAACCTTTCTTCCGTGAAGGCACGCTTGCTCCCTGTACGGGGGATAATCCTGTGATGATTTATGATGATATATTACAACCCTCGTGTGTTTGGTATCTGAAGATTACCAAGGAGGAGATTCCTTCCAATTGAATTTACCGTAACGCGGGATTCTTCCGATTCCCTCTAAGCCTTTTAAAGCTTTTCTCCGGGGCTTTTTCTGTATGTGAAGTTTCCGGGCAATCACAGAAAAGTAATATGATTATTTATGGCCTGTTGTGTCATGTGCTTTTATTTATTTACCTTCAGCTTTGTCATCTTGTGTGTGCGATATCGCCTAACAATAATTCCAGTCAAGCGGAAAATTATTCTTTGTGCTTTTTCATACCTTCAGCATATTACAATTGTAAATCGTATTTTCATTTCCAAACATTCTCTTACTTCATACAGGTTTATAATATATTAATATTTAGGTCATACTAGTTAATTAAGATGTTTGTATTGACAGACGATTGTCTTAGTATTGTTTCATCCTTGTCCTTTCTTAAATACTATGATTTGATATAAGTCCCATTTGCTAAAAACTAAATGTCACCCTAACTGTCTTTATTATCTACTTGTTTATTCTTGGGAATAGTGATTAATTTGTGTCTATGGTTCAAATATTGTTACAATATACTGTCAAATTACCCATCGGTAACTCATCAAATACTTTTTTTTTCTTTCTTTTTGAAATATTTGGTGTTTGTACGTTGTTTTACTGTATCTTTGTGTTTACTCTATGTTTGCTTCACGCAAATTGTAAATTGTTAATCTCGATACCGGCTTAGCCTTAGTGAGGTTGATTTTTATGAGAAAAGACGTGATTTATGTATAGTGAGTGCAATAAATAATAATAGTAATAAATAAATAGTTACTAATTTTTGTCAAATAAACTATTTTGTAACCGTCTTTTATAGATAACACAGTGTAAATTACTGTATTTTATTAATAGTTATGTTCTCCAAATTATCAGTACAAAATGTAATGAAAAAAAAAATCCTGCATTCACAATCTTTTGCATGTATATCTAAGAAGCTACCGACAACGACGTTAAAAGCGGGATAGGTGTAACATAAAATAATTTTGGTATGCAGGTAATAAAATTCTTACATAAAGTCAATAAACTCTCAGATAGAAGACTTATTTCCGATTTGACTTTTATGTTTAAAATTGTCAATGGTATTATAGACAGCCCTGATATATTAAGCCTAATTACCTTCCATATACCCACTAGAACCACTCGATCCAAAATTCTTTTTAATTTTAATAACAATATCAGGACTGCGTCATTTAGAAACTCCCTTATACCTAGATTGCATGCAGTTGACAATGCTTTCTCAGAAGTAGTAGATGTGTTCAACTGCACGGAATATAGCTATAAGAAGGCTATAATAACATACCTCTGTCGTAATTATCAATGTTATTAGGCATAATACCATTCTATTCATAGGTTATCACAGAACCTAAACAATGCACTTACATCAGATATCAGACAGAAGAGTGTTATCTAATAATTTTATATACTTAATCAAAACTATAATTTTTCCCAAAATTGTTATGAGATGTCTTACTGACAGCCCTGATTCAATAGAGCTAACTCTTAGTTCTCAGCAAATTCAACCAAATTCAATATTGAAGGTAACAATAACCTCAATACTAAACTACTGTACGGATTGAAAATAAAAATGCTAATGTACCTATGTATACCAGATGTTATTTTTGTTTAATTTTCAACATAATTTCTCTGTAATTATTCTGTTTAACGTAATACTGTTTCGCTCCTGTGAACCACTGTAAACATAAATCATGTATATTGTAAAAGCCTTTTACGGCGTCTAAATAAATAAATAAATAAATAAATAAATACTTACTTTTCAAAAATAACAATATTAGTTTATAAAAAAAAAAATCTTTCAACCACGAATAACGGTAGACTGACATCTTATGAGGTGCGCGCCCTTTTTCATACAAAATTAAATTTAGATTTGAAATCCAAATGCTTGATCAAACTAAAGATTTTTTTTTTAATCGAAAGGAATAAAAAATGTCTAGTTCAAATACTTGCTACTTAATTTTGTGTAATTATTTATTTTTTTAAAATAGGCAATTCACGAATTTAATTTTTTTACAATTTTAGAAATCATTGGTATACTATTATTTATATGGTGTTTGACGAGTTTGGTTGGGTATTACGTTACAATTGAAGTCAGTTGCTTACCTGCTTTAGTTTATTTGACTTGGATAAATCACTGAGGTCTTGAAAAGTAGCTTTAAATTGCTTTTCGATGTATATTATTGAACTGTAACGTAAAGATTGACAATGTGATGAAAATCATTGCTATACTATTTTGACGAGGTAAGGGTATTTATAAAAAAAACCATTATAATTGAAGTCAGTTATGCACCTACGTTGGTTTATGGACTGGGATAATTCGGTTCCATGATAACTTAATACAATGACAATTTAATGCACCTTTAAAACGTGTTATAAAGTCATCAAAAGCCATGAAAAAAAACTAACCTGTGAACCTAACCTATTCATTTTTTCAAATAAATTTAAGATAAATCAAATTTAATAATGTTATAATAATTATTAAGTTCTGCAAGTATTTCTGTTATTTAATGAATCATTTTTGAACATTATAGAAATTTAAATGGGTGGGGAATAATAAAATCATATAAATAAGCCGTCGCCGTGTGGACATATCCACAGTTTGATAATGGCCTCAAAAGCCGAAACAGCTGTCACATTAAAAACTGTAAAAATAACAGAAATACTTGCAGAACTTAATAATTATTACAACATTATTAAATTTGATTTATCTTAAATTTATTTAAAAAAATTAAATGGAGTTCTACAAATTAAACACCAAAACAATAAAAAAACTAACCTCTTCAAACTAGTTTTTGTTTTGTCACTTTACATCACTTTTTAAGGTGTGTTGAATTGTAATTGTGTTGAGTTGTCCGGTTACCGGATAATTCAATGCAGTTTTTTAAGTATGCAGATTCCTCGTTTGTCTAATAAGGGTACAAAGATTTATGATTTTTTTTTTAAATTATATTTTTTTGTTTAGTAAATTAACAAATGTCACAAAAAATGATAAATTTTCGACCCAAGGCGTTTCCACTCTCATTCAAAAGACTGCGTTATAGATTACTGAAAATGTAAAATTATTATTTGGTGCTTTTTGTGTTGAGGGTTACACGCTACGCTGATGCTCTCCATAGAAATGAGCATGTATCGTCACCGGAATCACGGGGGCGCTGAAGGGGGCGATGGGAAGGGGGGGCGTTGACTGAATGAAGATTGATAGACGTCGATAGCACCCCTGACGACAGGCACATAAAGGTGCCAGCTGCTGAATAATTAGGCGCAGGAGCTAAATTTACTCGCGTGATGCTACAAATGTATCCCAGTGTGATTGTGTGTTAGGTTTTTCATTCAAATTCATTCATGTTTTTTGGTTACATTTTCATTTTTTGAAGTATTACACGTTTTTATATGCAGAAAGGATGGACAAAAATTCGTTCTCGCATTTAAAATAGTTGATTAAACTGAATATTGACAAAACCCAATTTAAGTGCTCGATTCACTTGATCGTGTCTCCTTGGGGCGTCCCCGATTTATCCTACCGTTCATTTTCGCTTCATATATTCTCCTTACGCTCCTCAATAAAAATATTTTAAAATATTTCCGATTGAAATTACTATTTTTAAAGTTCACATATCAAAGTAAATAAAATATTATATCAGAGTATATTTTATATAAAATATGAGTTTAATAAAAATATTGTTTTTTGTGTAACGCCTCTAAAGCCGAAACAGCTATCATACAATATTAATCTAAAAACTGTCAAAATATTTTTTTAAAAACACCTTGAATATATTCATTGAAAAAATTGAATTTTAATTATTTCTCGTTTCATCCTACTTTTGTCTCAAACCTCCAGTATGTTTACTATGCCAACTATTTGAATGAAGTAATTATTTATCACCCTGTTCGAATGGAAAACGGGCAGAACCAACGCGGTAGGGGAAGGCACGAAAATGCTTACAATTCTGGCTAAAAGGTTCCAAAAGCTTTTAAGGCTAGTTTACGATCAAGGTGTGAATTGAATATACCGTAATCAGTACATATTCAGTATACATTTAATGCACAAATGATCTCTAAGTTATCGTCATTATGTATATAATATCCTAATATGGGTACATTATGATTTAATTCAGTACAGATCGGATATAATATAGTAGTATATTAATTATCTGCCCATTGATTAGTTAATGCAGTATTTGGATTAGTTAATATCGTGTATGAAATAGGTATACACTACACATGAACTTATCACCGTAATTATGTTAAAATGGTGTAGATATACTATTATATTATCATTGTATAGATCAATGATGTTCTGGGGTAGTTTCATTAGAAAAAAATATTGTAAAATCTTAACAACAAATAAGTTTTTTGATGTATCAAATTTCTCGAAAGGTGATCTCCGAAGTCATGAAACTTGCACAGCTTTTCTTGTATATAGTATATTTTATATCATGGCGCTTTATTTCACCTCGCTACGTAATTTTTATCGGGAGTTACCAAGGTTTGAAATATATTTAGTATAATTTGTATCCTGATGAAGAAACCATTTGTTTCGAAACATGTAGATGATTTGTATTAAATAGTGGTGTAAACAAAGTTTATTATTCTCATTTAATAACTTTGAAAAATACTTAAAAGTTAAAAATAAATAATATTTACTTTATTTTATCTTTTGTTTAAAGGGCTATTAATTAAAACTGGGCGAAGCCGGATGAAGTACGTAATAATGTGAATATTTTATAAGATCAAGAGGCTTATCTTTTATGTCTTGCCGGTCGAAAAAACGCAATCTAAAATTTTAAATGACCAATTTCATCAAGTTTGCATTGGAAAATAATCGTTTTAAATCCTTTGATAATTTTCACGTTGATTCATTAAATGTTTCAAGGAAAAAACCCCTTTGATTCTGTTACTCTACTCTAGAAATAATTACTTTATTAATTTGTTGATACATATTTACAATACTCTATATTATTAAAGTAGTTTATAGCTCATCTTTCATTAATTTAGATAGTTAAGCAATACACACACACGGCTCTCGTTGAATAATTCGCTTTTCGCCAGTTTCCTGAATTACATATTTAACCCGTACCCGTTTCATGCCTCTTTTTCTGAACCTCCCCGAAAACTGAAAAGCAAATATTGAAATATTATTTTCGGCGGTTATTAAGTTAATTTAACTGAATACGTAATGAATTAATTGCAACCCAGTCGAGGTTTTGGCGAATTATGAAATGTTTGAATTTGGCAATTTTCTCGGGTGGCGGAATAATCGGTTTCTTACTGATTTTCAATTCTGAATTAATTAATCTTTTCGCCAAAGCATTTATTTCACCCCCTATTTAAAGATGGAATATATATTTTCAATAGATAAGGTTGTATAATTATGATTTGTTAACCTTCTGAATTGTAGATCAAATTAGCCCATTAATTGAGCATTTTTACATAAATTACAAAGATCCATAATTCCTTCTTAAACTTTGCTCAAAAGAAAAACAGACATTTCTCGTCTATAAAAAAAAAAACAATGTTTGATATTCATCATTATTTTTTTTTAATACCTTTATTTTTATTAATTATATACAATATTATAAATATCAATAAGAATAATAAGAACCCACTAAGACGCAGCCGGGTAATATATTTAAATACATTATATTATTGTACCCAGAAAGAAACAAATTTTGGGCATGTAAAACAAAAACAAGATTACAATTTTTCTAAGCGGTTCGTATAAAAAGTGTTTACAATAGTGAATGGTGAACATTGAGCTAATGGTGAAGTTATAAGTGTTTAGTGTAATATTAAGTAAATAGTTTGTGAGAAACATAAAGTGACACAAATTAAATAAAATACGGGATTTTCCAATAAGAGGTGTTATTTTGATATTCAATCGTAAAAGATCAATGGTTTCGTTGCTTGTGTGGCACGTAGCGCCGTCTTGTTGAAAGTAAACGTTGTCGAGATCAATACCATCCAATTCCGGCCATAAAAAATCATTAATCATCTCTCGATAGCACAATCCATTCACCATAACTGTTGCTCCAGCCTCATTTTCGAAAAAGTAAGGTCCAGTGACTCCGCTGGACCATAAATCGCACCAAACAGTCACACGTTGAAGATAGAGAGGCTTTTCAAAAATAACTCTTGGGTTTTCCGAGCCCCAGATGCGACAATTTCGCTTGTTGACGAAGCCACCGAGATGGAAATGGGCCTCATCACTCAAGATTATTTGCATTTGATTCACTCAAGTGAATTTTAATCATTTCAATGCGTTGTTGAAGCGTGTATCGTTCCATTTTTATTAATGGCGTAGTTTCTACTTGTCAAATTTCAAAAAATGACAGCTTCAAAAGTAAAATCTACCGATATAGCGGGCTATTCAAAATAACACCTCTTATTGGAAAACCCTGTAGTATTTGACCGGTCGGTGGCCGAGTTGACATCGCGCTTGGGTCCCACTGAGGCGTAGTGTGTTCAATTCCTCGGCTGGCTAAGTCCTCCATCACAACTCAAGCAACATTTTCAGCTTACTGTGGTGGTAGTAGGAGATTTTCAAATATTGTCAGGTTATTCGTAACCCGGGAATGTTTGTCTTTCTTTATAAAAAAAAATTAAATTAAAAATTCGAAAAGTGTTTTTTGTGCAATGATTCAGGACTTAGTTACGAGTAACATAAGTACAAGATTCGATTTGGTTGAGAAACCATGAGATGCGTTGTCTCAACAATGTTCATTGTTCAATGTTTAATTCAGCATATAACGATAAATTACTTATCAGATTAAAAAAATCTTTTTTCTTATATTTGTTATAAATTCACGATAATTCGTGACCATTCAACTTGTTTACACTATATTTATACTATATCTCTTATTTATTCTATGCCTATCTCAAAAAAAAAATTGTATGTCATCATGTGGGTAATGTTTGAATGCCTTTTGAATCACTGGGTTTTAAAACTATTTAAAATTTAAAAAAAATATACTTTTTGAAATTCCATCATGTGGGCGATGTTTGAATATGCCTTACCTGCATCAATGGGTTTTAAACTCCCGTCAGTTATAATTAGTGGTAATTCTGACAGGTGGCAATGGTTGCAATGATGGCAAGTTTATACCCAATCAACTTATCAGTGTATCCACCGGGGTAGTGTCCCTTGCATGGAAAGTTATATATATATATATATTCCTCATAGTGATTTCCCCCCTTTTACCTGCAATCTGTCCAGTCCGGGGACAGTTACCTACCTTATGGGGTGGTTTAATTCAGACTCCTCTCCTACCCTTTTAAGGCTCCCTTCCCCGATTTCAGAATTTCTACCCCTTAGTTTAGTCACCTGTCGACCCCCTAACTCCCCCTAGCCCTCATCCTGAGACTAATGGACCGGCGCTAATGAACAATGCAGCATCCAGCAAAGATGAGAGATACACGCCAGACAAGAGCAATGATTGCCGAAAAGTAAAGCTTTTTCGTTCCCGACGTGCTTTCAACCTTTGCTTGAATGACGAACGAGGAGTAAGATTATGAAAGACGTGACTCTCTTTTTTCAAATTGCTTACCGTAGAATCATTTTAAAGAGATTTTTGCTTATATAGTTGTGTTCAATATCGTTGAATTACTAAAGGGAAAGAGGGAACTGCAGGCGGGTGTTCCAACCGATTTCAAACCAGTTTGAACCATTATCGGTTTGCAATAATACATTGAAATGATAACCGTAATTGACAGTCAAACTATTTTAAAGTGAACACGTTTGAAGTTATTTGTGCACAATGATATTATCGAAACTGTCAAAAAAGTGTTTCAAACTAGTTTGTAACAACGCAGTCCCTTCCCGACCTCCAAATTCCCAAAAATACTGGGTGCGCTACGACATTTATCAACGCATTCCTTTTAAATTATTTTTATCCATCCGGTACACCAGTTCACAAGCAACTGTCTATTTGAGTATCAGTCTCTCAAATGATTTACCTGTACATGAAATCAACAAATCAGATATTTGGTTGTACTGCTTCTCTTCGACAATTTATTTTTATTTTTGTATTTCTTATCTTCCTGTCCTGTACCTAGACGATACTTACTTTTCTTTCACCCCACTATTTTTTTGTATTTAGGTACCTAACTAGTGATATATTAATTACTACATGTTTCACGGTAAATAAGACAAAATGATGTATTTTTAATGTAATTCATTAACTGTATTTTTATTTAGTTAATCAGACTTGCATGGCCTTTAAGAGGTAACATAGTATATGGTAAATTAACGAGGCATATTGGTTACCGAAACCATTTGATTTTTATCACTTTTTTTTATTTATTGGGTTAATACCTAAAATTTCATTTGTTATTTCAATTTTTATTTTCTTGCATCAGTCATTGTCGCTGTATTTTTTTTACTTGAATCATTACTAATAAGTAATAAGGCCAGTTGTTTCGCAGAAATCCGTGTAACAATGTCATCAAATCGCCACTCAGCGTTATTTTGTTTTGCCAACGTTTTCTGGGTGCGTTTCAGCAAAATCAAAGTTTTACTTAGCTGAAGAGCTCAACAACATGACAGTTGTCTAGAATACTTTTTAAGAAGTAAGATTGGATTTCTTTCTTTTCAGTTATCAAGTCAAATTCAACCATGGAAGTCTTATTTAAAAAAAGCCAGTCTTGCAATCTCTAGGATGCCTAGTTCAACGCAAACTTTTTTAGTTATCAACTTAATTTCTATCGTGAGCTCCGTAGTCGAAAAATATAAAGAATTAGTAATAGTAAAAATGCCACAGGAGATAACACAATAACTTGTTCCATAGTTTTAAAACGTTCAATATAAGCTCATCTCAAGAGTAATCTCAGTGAAACCGGGTTGCGATACTAGTACTTAGCATAAAAGTAATATTTTTTTATTTTTTTTATTTATTTTTCGGAATAACTTTATTGAGTAAAACCTCAAATTGTAATATTTAAATATTGAAGACAATATTAGTGATTTCTAAACGAAAATTATTAAATTAAATTATTCGTTTAGAAATCACTAATATTGTCTTCAATATTTTAATATTTTTTAAATTGCCAAACTTTAAAAATGAACTTAAGGCGAAGCTTAATGCCAAATCACTATTTTGATTAAATTTTATAACGAATTGGTGTACATTATGAATACCAAAAATGTGCTTTAGATAAATTGAACGTTTTCCTATGGCTTCGCTTGAGTAGAATACAATAAAATAATAAATTACTCAATAAAAAATACAAATGCAAACTACTAAAAAAAATATTTTTTCAATACAAATGTATGAACGCGAAAAGGAAACAACTTTAAAAAATACAGTATTATAGCCAAGATTATCTGTGACAGTTTCACTTGATTAACTTTTTTTCTTTCTTATCAAATTATTTACAAAATAAATAAAATCCAGTTTTTTGCTTGAAATCGAACGTATCTAGACTCCTTTTGTCAAGTGATTTTAATGCTTATTACCTACGATATAAGGTATACCAAGAATATACATATTTTTGGCTTGTAGCTTCCTCTTAATATCCGCTGTGAATGTGTTCATAATGTCTATCACAGTTTGTTTCAATATTAAATGTCTTTAGTTCCCTTTCATTACCATTTTTGTTCAATCTCAAAAATCCTTAATAATATATTATAGAGTTACGGTTTGCATATTTTATGGAAAACCAGGATGGGTAGGATAAGAAGAAACGGAAGGATGAATAAAGAGGAGAATCCGACCTATTAAGCTCTTAACAATGAACGTCATGAAGATTTTTTCCCGGAGATATTTTTGCACAAAAATAAATCTTGACTTTTTGAAATAAAATGCAAACCTTTCGACACTCAAACAATTCTCAAATTAATAGACAATTTTGTAACTTTTGTATAACCTCGTATTACATCACAAAACACAATATTAAAATCAAAATAAAAATTCAATCAAAATTGTACATACCATTGGTAATACTTATGATTTTAAAAAACCCTTGGCGTCCACTTTATACTTAGCGTAATTTGTGTTCTGTCTTATGGCCAGTAGAAGTGCATTATTTAGCTTTATTATAAAAAATCCATAATACTTTCTTCGGCCAAATTTTGTTTTAGGTAAAGGGATAAGTGATTACACCCTTTGGACATTATCAAATAGTATTTGAAGGTGTGCGCTATGTTTGAAGAGGTTTGTTTGTATATGTTGAATAATGTATGTAATGTGTTGGTGTTTTTTTGTTTCTCAATCAACGGTGTTTTCGAAAGACGTTTTTTAAACATGTTTTGTCATTTTTATACCGCAATATTATTAATATGAAGAGTTATTGAATGTTTTCATTTGTAAAAGACTTAGAAAGTTTGGCAAAAGAAAAGGGAGTATCTAGTACAGAAAAATAACATTTCTGACACGTTTGTTTCACTATAATTGAGGATTCAACACATGGATTTTTGAGCTGCTGACGGAGAGATCTATTTGAAGGTGGTAGGTTATATCACGCCCATTTCTCTGGATCTCTCACCATCCACCTTAACGTATTTAGTGCATCCTTTCTAAAAATATCCAAGAAATGTGCTTTGTAAACGGCATTGCTCTTGAAAATAGGCTTGACGTCTTCTGTTTTCCAAACCACAGGATTTTTCTTCATACGACATGAAAATACTGGCAGAATTTTGGGAGTCTAACTAACATCTAGGCAGAGAGGGATACCGCCAAACAACTCGGTCTTGGCACACACTTCTTGCCTCATTCACATTCATACATCGTGTCATACATACTCTTCTCTTATTCTGACTCTTGACATGACCCGACTCGGGTAACTTCATGATTCATTTGATCGCGCCATGTTCTGCTACCATTCTCCTTACACTCCTTCGCTCATTCGCTCTGCATGCCCAAAGTATCTAAGCGTCCCTTTCTTAGTTAATTGGGAATAACGCAGAAAAATAAAATAGATCAAAGCTTTAACACATACATGGATGCCATAGGCTTGCTGGCTCCATACGGTTGGGAGCAGTTTGGGAAAAAAAATATGTTCACTATTTTTAATTATTCCCTACCATAAACTACAGATGTAGGTATATGGTATTGGCTTATATATTGTTTTCATTGTTATAAATTAGTGTAGACATGTAGACATATGCTAATGAACAATGAACACAATATATAAATTAGTGTAAACACATGCATGTTTATACTAATTTATATATTGTGTTCATTGTTATAAATTTGTGTAAACATGCAGATGTAGGTATATGGTATACGCTTATTTATTGTGTTCATTGTTATAAATTAGTGTAAACATATAGACATATGCTAATGAACAATGAACACAATATATAAATTAGTGTTAACACATGCATGTTTATACTAATTTGTATATTGTGTTCATTGTTATAAATTAGTGTAAACATGCAGATACATGGTATACGCTTATTTATTGTGTTCATTGTTATAAATTAGTGTAAACATTTAGACACAAGCAATTATTTTTTTTTAAATCTTAAATTTTTTTCCGTATTTCTGTAAGATGTATTTGGTTTTCGTGTTCATAATGCGTCATTATAATTCATGTCTTTCTGTCACAGCGGAATATTTGGACGACGACAATACGTAATGGGTGGAGACTTTCTCTGTATTCTTTTTTTTTGCTGATATTGCCCATACCGCTGAGGCTATTCTATTTTAGACCTTATAATGAAATTATAAATAGCAATTATTGCTTCAGGATTAGAAAACTGTTTGTATATCTTATCACAAACCCTATAAGCTTGTAGCATCATGATGTCATTAAAGTTATTAAAATCTGTAGCAGATTTTACGGTCAACGAAGTTTTATTTGTATCGTGTTTAATAATTATCTGTTTCTTCACCATTTTGATAAATATTCATCAATAAATATTTAACTTCAATATAGCCCATAAAAACCATTGAATTCTTCTGCAGCCTCCTTGCATCATCAGACAAGAGTCCACCCCTAACAGTCCAGATCTCACTTGGAGTCGAGGCACGTACATTCTCCTCCCTGTCACGTGACATCCCCCCATTCCACCCTCAACCCCCTTGCATCAATTGTCTCCCGCCAACCTTCCTACACCTCCTTGCATCCCCCTGCACCCTTCAACGGCTACCCCTGTTGTAAAAACCTCCGCCCACTAGACACTAGACATTGGTCTGGTGAAGAACCTACCCTTATGAATAATAGTGTACATATAGGTTGTACTGGTATCTCCCGGGTACAGTGGGAATTGCTAAAAAAATCTGCGCAATTTTTTTTTATTCCCATCGCGTGTCGGACATGTTTTCCTGGGAATATATACGAGTATGTACGTAGATGCACCCCGACAGCTGCACAACACCACTACGAATACATACGCCCAAAGCTATTTAACGATTTACCGGATGCAATAAAAAGTGAGAAAAGATTTAGAAATTTTAAAAAAACTCATGTTATTTACCGATGATTTTCAGATATATTTGTTTTCTATTTCTTTTACTATTCTGTTGCTATTTTTATGTAATTTCTGTATCTGCAAATCTGTTGCTTCATTGGAGTAACAACTAAGGACGGGTTGTTTCACAGAATTTGAACAATTGAAATTTCAAAGATGATTTTCAAATTATTTAAATAATTACAGAACTTGAATAAAACCTTCACAGAACTTGAAATTTGATGAATTGTTCAAATTCTCTGAAACAACCTTTCCTAAGTTTTTATTTTTTATTTCTCAGCATAAGTTGGACTTATTTTATAATTTGCTTTAGTCACTAGTTTTAAATATTATTCTCTTTACATAATTTGTGCTAAAACTTCACGTGCCGTCAGTAGCTCCTATCAAATATCACATTTGAATATAAACTACTTAACGTGAGTCACGTCGCTTTTATTGTGTAATTTTAAAGAATGAAACGCTGTAAAAAATAACTTCATGTTTAATTAATCGGATTAACCCTTTTTTACAAACCAAGCTTAGGTACTTACGCACACAACGTTGGTATACACATTTGGCTCTCAACTAAATAATAACATATTAATGATATTAACTTTTATAACCTTTAAACCCTTCCCATCAACTTCAGAAAACATTATTATAACGAGCCCTGACGTCAAAGCATACGTTTTTTCCGTTAATATTCGCCAACACGTAATTAAGATTAATTCCAGTTGAGGGACAATTGCCATCACGAGCTCTGCCAAGTTAAATAACCCGTCGTTAAAATCAGGGCACCGCGTAATAAGAACATATTAACAACAGCATTATCAGCGCTGCATCTACCAAATGAAATACTTTTGACATTATAACGCACTTTCAGATGAGAGTCAATAAAAATGATTTCATTAGCTTTATGGGGTCGAGTCGAGTAACATTTGAAAATGAGTCAGTATGGCACCAAATAAAAATATATTATTTTTGTATCTTGTAATCAGCGATGCATACCTAACAAAAATAACCTTTTGACATTGTGGCGTGTTAAGTCATCTGTGTACTGAATGACTTATCTCGACTTTCTTCCGCTTGTACAAGCTTTGAATCTTATTTTTCTTCACTTTCAAAAGGAAATATCTCTAGGGTCATAAATAAAATGGCGATATCTCTTTCGTGAAAGACACACTGCTGTGAACTTTCGTAGCGAAATCATTTCAATGAATCCTTTATTATTTCTCTTCTGATACTTCGAAACGAAGTCAATAAGATACAGAAAAAATGATATAGAGGCAATGTTGATAAAAACGATGCTGGAAAATACATTAATAGATCGTTAACGAGGAAAGAGAGACTCAATATTATTTATTACTATCTTAATAGGAGGTTGAATTTGGCAACCTTAAAAGATATATATTCTCGTATATATATATTACATTTACCTCGTTAGCAAAATGTTTTTTTTTCGTAGCATTTTTCTTGTAACGTTTATTGCTCTGAGAAACTAATTAATTGATATTTTTCGTCCATTATTGTTAAAAAACATTTCGTATATTATAGATCTTCTTTAATATCAATCCTACTGTTAGGTTTTTAAGGTCACTTTAATAAATAAAAAAAAATAAAAAATTGTTTTTTTTTTATTTACACTGGTACAATTTACTGACTATGCACTTTTTTTGGGTGAAATGCAGATTACGCCAAACTCTGGGAATTGAATAAAAATGCACTTTCTAGATGAGAAAAGTGTGTAGAAACTCATTAAAAAAATAATTAAGGCGCGGAAGAATAAATTGAGGGAGATACAGCCGATCAAAGTTTAATAAAATTGCACTTCGCGATCTGAGGGTAAAATTCGGAGTCACTCGAATAACCGAAATTGAACTTGATTTAGACTAATTTAGGGCTGGGGAATCCGAATCTGAAAGAATTAGGTGGGGGTCGGCTGACTTATATGGTTTTGAAATTTCGTACGCGATACATAGAAACCATGTTTTATTTATCAACAATCAACTATGACTTAAGAAAATCAAATTAATAACTATTTTAATTTCAGTAGTGCCAACCAAAAAAAGAAAAGTGTTGCCATATAATAATAATATTTTTTTACAAAATAGGTTAGGTTTTTAGTTTGGGTTAGAGTAGGCAGAAGAACATGGGAAAAAGGTATTAGAATTAAATCACAAACCAGTCTATACAAACCTAGCGTAGCCCACAAACTACTTGAAAACTGGGATATAACTCTAAAGGGGACGCGAGCAGGCGTTATTAAAGGGGCAATTTTGTGTAACAGGAAATAACATGGAAAAAAGGTATTAGTATTAAATCACAAACCGTCTATACAAACCTAGCGTAGCCCACAAACTACTTGAAAACTGGGATAAAACTCTAAAGGGGACGCGAGTGGGCGTTATTAAAGGGTCATTTTTTGTTATAGAAAATCACAGTTAGGTTAGGTTATATATATATACATAAATTAAGTATTTACAAGATTTTAAATAATAAACTACCAATCTGGCAAATGATATTTAATTTTCAGAATTTTCCATGCATTGATATTATTATATGGCAACACTTTTTATTTTTTGGTTGGCACTACTGAAATTTCAAAAGTATTAAAAAGTTATTAATTTGATTTTCTTAACAGTGACAAAATATGACATAAAGTGACGGCGAATATGGTGTCCGAATATGGTCATAATATCAGATCGCGAAGTGCAATTTTATTAAACTTTGATCGGCTGTATCTCCCTCAATTTATTCTTCCGCGCCTTAATTCTTTTTTTAATGAGTTTCTACACACTTTTCTCATCTAGAAAGTGCATTTTTATTCAATTCCCAGAGTTTGGCGTAATCTGCATTCCTCCCTTTTTTATTTTCTACCCGGTTTTAAAGGAAGGCTAAGTCCTCTACTGTGACAAACTACATTGTTTCACTGATCAAAATATAAAGTATTTTTTAAAGAAGCTACCCATATTTATAAAAAAATAATCAACTAACACAGTAAGAAAACCTTGACAGAAGCCTAAGTTCGGGTAACACCTGAGTAGTTTCCTACCATATTCATAGAGAAAAACTTCTTTATCAATAGAGAAAACTGCCTTATCATATAATCAGTGAAGTGTAAGTAAGGCGACAAGAGGAGTTCAGCCGAGCTTCAAACCTAATTGTCATATAAATGAACAGTAGTAGTTAAACATGATTAAGGTTCATAGATGGCGTTAATTAAATTATTTTATTAAAGTGCGCATTTTGAAAGTCTCGCTTTACAATATAAAGATGAATTTTTCATTTGCGCCCGTGTATACGCAATATGAATAAATAGTTTTGTTCGTTTAAAAACTCAATTCTTTCGAGAAAGGCTTAGAAATACAATATTGTACACATGGAAATTGTATTTGTATGCCTTTCTTTAAATAATTGAGTTTTAGTACGGACAATACTATTTATTTGTATTCATATTGCGTATGTCCGTAAAATCGCAGACAAATAATTTGCCTTAATATTGTAAAGCAATACCTTGCAAAAAGCGTATTTTAATAGAATATATTAATTAACGCCATCTATGAACACTTAGATTATAACGACCGTCGGGTTTAACCTTAATTGCATTTTTTACATCTAAATGTAATACACGATATGGTTCATAATCTGCCCCGCCTCATCAATTTATTGTATGTTGTCCCATTTAATTTTAAAAAACGTCTTAATGTTTAAGTATACAAGCTATTTTCATTTTAATAATGGGTGTAATTTTTTAGATAAATCTGCACAATATTCTTCGAATTTTCCGCATACTGAGCGTCGAACATCGCGGAAATGTTTTCTAAGCAGTTGCGCGAGCACTTGGGGCGATTTTTCAAGCAGCGGCAAGATGTTAAAATTCTTATTTTTATCGCTTAGGAAGCATAATATTATATTATTTTATAAACCTAGTTATTTTGAATGCATCATGAGCTCAGAAATGATTAAATATCAAGTAAATATAGGTTTTTTACGCTTTAGTGAAAACCGAATTCGCGAACAAATTTATTGTTTGTAGAACATTAAAACATGTTTGTAGCCCGTCTGTAAATCTAGCAAACTTAAACAATATTCCCATATGCGTGTTGTTTCTAGTTTCTCATATGACCATAATAATTAAGGTTCTTTTTCCTTAAAAGATTATGTGTTTAATTTCCCTAAGTCCCTTGTTTAACGTTTCCCTTATTAATGTGTACCTTAATTTCCCGGTACCTCGTATCCTCTCTCCTGTTTACCGTGAAGAAGGCAGGTTCTACCCGATCCTAAGCTTTGTGTACCAATGTGAAATATTACAGGAGAGCTACCCTTAACTTTTCAGGCCTCATGAATACCACGCAACGCATTTATTATTTATCACATTTTGAATATTTGTCTAAACGCTGCAATTTATTACAATTAATTTTAATACAGAAGTCTTAAGATTTTATTTATTAAGTGCCTATTTTTAAACAGGATGTAATTCCCCATAAGGTTGTCATAAAAATCTTCCAGGTAAGTTCAGCGTCGATTCAGTACCGATTAACAATTCAATAATCGACATTTAAATATCAACGAACTCCTTGGCAAAGATCCTCGGTTTTGGATTCGGATCCACGTCCGCAAATTAACTTAATTTAATTTATATATATTATTCCCAATATAATTAATATTTAAAAAAAATTAAATGTGTGATATACCTACTAGCTGAAGTACCGGGTTATACGCAGATTTTTTTTAGAAATCAGGTGAAGACATGAATTTTCCTCTTATAAGGAGTAAAAAACTTCTGCTTTAGGGGTGAGAAAAACGAATGCGGGTGGTTAATCGAAATGTGTGACCTTCTTTTGTTTTGAAGGTCAGTGTGCAAAGTTTAAAAAGCACATATGTGCCTCTGGACATTCTGATGTGTTTGAATTTGTCTACATTTCCACAATACAGAATCTTTTTTTTTTTTTAATTTATGTGAAACCACACAAGAGTCCCAACTGCTCCCAACCATCTCGATCTAGTGAGACTATGGCATCTATAATTGGGGTATGTTGTGATCCTGAGGTAGCGGGGAGGGAAATGAGATTTGGAGGAGGAAGGTGGGGAAGTACCTGGCTATTCAGATCTGGTCACCAAACACGGCCAAAGCCATTTAATGCAACGTTTCAATTCTGACTGGTGATCCCACACCAAGGCGATACTGAAAGGATCTTCCTCTCCGGAACATGCCGCAAATATTCCTGATATTATTTAAATGATTAAATTGTGAACTTACACAAAATTGTAATTAAATTAAGATGCATTATTTTACACCTTATAATACATTAATTGAATTTAAGTAACCAAGTACCCATGAGTGTATAAAGTCATCTCAACGAACCCATAAATCAGTAAGTAACCACCTCAAGTGACGGCCTCATCAACGCACGCGTTTACGCCCACCTTCGCAAGAGACGTTGGTCGGGAGATGACTATATCACCGCAGATCATCCGAGGGAACATCTGCATAATATTCTCAAGTGCCCAGTACCGGTACTTCCTCGCAGCATCCGACGTGATATCATCGTCTGGTTTAGAGTCCTGCCCACCGCGTTACATATTGTTATGTTAGTGCCGGGTTATGGAATTAACCACTATTGCACTGAATGTTTGTGGGTAAATTATAACGAATATTATTCCTGCTCATTTGCGAAGTACAGGGTTTTCCAATAAGAGGTGTTATTTTGATATTCTATCGTAAAATATCAATGGCTTCTATGCTTGTGTGACACGTAGCGCCGTCTTGTTGAAAGTAAACGTTGTCCAGATCAATACCATCCAATCCCGGCCATAAAAAATCATTAATCATCTCTCGATAGCGCAATCCATTCACCGTAACTGTTGCTCCAGCCTCATTTTTGAAAAAGTAAGATCCAATGACTCCGCCGGACCATAAACCGCACCAAACAGTGACACGTTGAGGATAGAGATGCTTTTCAACAATGACTCTTGAGTTTTCCGAGCCCCCAATGCGACAATTTTGCTTTTTGACGAAGCCACCGAGGTGGAAATGTGCCTCATCACTCAAGATGATTTGCATTTGATTCACTCAAGCGAATTTTAATAATTTCATTGCGTTGTTGAAGCGTGTATCGTAGTTTCTACTTGTCAAATGTCAAAAAATGACAGCTTCAAAAGTAACATCTACCGTAATAGCAGGCTATTCAAAATAAAACCTCTTATTGGAAAACCCTGTATATTATTGCTGATAACTGACTGAGTAAAACTGAATAACTGAGCGAAGCGAAATCCCTGTGGCTGGGATGGTACATTCGTATCGTATCGTAACAGAAGGTCGAAAATTTCACAATATATTGCATAAAAGATACATCTATGATGGCTTCCCAAAGAGATGAGTTGTGAGGTTTACTCAGAGTGATTATTTTGTCAGTCTGGGATCATAGGGTAATCTATGCCAATCTTTTGAAATGATGTGTCTAAATGTTTCTTCTGATGAAAGTACCACGAAGACAACCTAATTAGTTATGTGTTAGATAAGATCTTTCAAGAAATACCACCCAATATAAAAGAAGAGGAAAAAGTATTCAAATTTTAAAAAGAAGTGACAAAATGTCTGAAGAGTAATTTTTAATTTTTGTATTTGTTTTAATGTGAAACCTCTTGATATCATTTAATTTGTTTAAATACTATACCTTGTTTAGTTAGTTGGTAATTTTATTACTATACATTATGTGATTTTGATATCAGCACATAAGTGTATACGTACCTTCTATTTCAAGTTAAATAAGTTACATACAATATCATCTCAATAGTGTTGTTGAAACGTGTCACAGATGACAGGAAGAAGTTCAGATAATTGCACTGGTTATTCATATTCACATAAAATCGTCTCGTAAAAACTAAGTATTTGTACTAAAATATATATGCTTTTATTAATAAATGTATTTAAAAAAAAAAATTTACTGAGGATTTATCCTTCCTCCCCAGAAACGGGCTCTTAATTGCTGAAGACATTTAAATTTCTTTTATAACTTGAAAAAAAAATTACTGAGGATTGAACCTTTCTCCCCAGAGACTGGAGTAACACGTCGTAATAACTGATCCAAATCCCAATTGGATAGGACCGACATTTACTTCGTATATTGACATGAAATGAAATGAAATGCGTATATGTCCGTATATTTATCCCTGATGGCAAAGTTGATAGAATGCATTGTCATCTACAACGAGTCTATCTGTTGAGTTTCAGCTCAGTGGGTTAATTTCCACTTCCAAGATTCCACTTCATTCATACATGTATTCAAAAAAACAAAAGGAAATTCAAATACATGGATCTATTTAAAAAAGAAAATGAATGATGATCATTATTCGCTATTGCTTCATCACTATTTCCAACATTTGACCACGGTAGGCGACACATTACGCTATACGCATCATGGCTTAGCCTATTTCAGCGTATCTCTCGCCATACACTACCAGTGGGAATGTATGGAGATCGATATGCTGAAATAGGCCAAGCCACAAAAATATAATGCGCTTATAGCGTGGTCTGTCACAGGCACCTTTATATCTAGACATCTAGAGTATCTCCGCCCTAATATTTGTTAATTAAATTCCTCGCCCTGGCAAGTTGAATCCAGTGAAAGTATTTTGTCTTATCTGATTTCTATTCAAATAAAATAATTGTTTATAAGGGGCACTTCAGTGAAGTTATTGATTTATTTTCTAATTCTACCTTTGGCTTATATTAACAGATTTTATCGTCTTTTTTATCTGAAAAATTTCATCACATTTCAATTGCGTTTCCGAAAAGGTCGCTGGTCCATAAAACTTTAATTTAATTGCGAAGAATATGGGCCATAATAGGCTTTCGAAAATTATTACCTCTTTCCAAATCAGTCTTTAAATTTAATGGCAATATAAAGAGCAAAGGTTTTTCATTTCGTGGCGATAGCTATGGAGTCAGGCCTTTGAAAAGTTAAAAAGATTCGTTCAATAGATAGAAAAAGGTTTAGAAGCATTCTAAAATACAAAAATATATTCGTTAAAAAGATTCATTTAATAGATAAAGAGGTTTAGAAGCATTCTAAAACACAAAAATATATACGTTAGCTCGTATCTGCAAAGAAAATCTCGAACGGTTAGCTCTAGCGTTATGATATATTGACTACTGCTTCAGTCTGGAATCTTTACGTACGAGTAACTATTTTCAGTTCGAAATGTCATCCTATGAATTTAGCGTTAGAATCAACGGAGCTTTAAAAATCCATAGAATTATCAACAAATTAGACGATATGTCATAATGTTTGTCCAAAAGAGAAAAAATTACGTAGTAAAACTCCACAAATGGCTAATACTGATACATTACACAAAAGATAAAGAATAAAAATTGAGGGGACACACCACTTTTCTAAGAAACAAATGGTTACTCCTTCAAGGCGGCACTACAAGGACTGTAATTATTTTAATTAAACGAAGCTACATTTATGTAAAAACGACTCTAGACCCTTAACTGTCCTTACTCAGCGGGAATTAGATAGTAAAATAATTAAGAAGAACACTAGAAATTTCTTTTACATAGATTTTAATGGAAACCAATGTCGCCACTTATTTAGCATCTTGTGGTATATCCCATTTAGCTAGCGCTCTGTTTATCTTATACTTGCCTTACTTCGTATATCGCCTCCGATTTTGTTTTTATGATGGTGTTGAAACACAGTTTTGCATATTAAGTTTAAGCAAAGAATGATTTTCGCAGCAGACTTTCGGATCACGAAAAACACGCCCACTTGGCATTTCTTGCGTTCTTCTTTATTGTACGTGCAAATATAAACGGAAGCATTATTTCGTGTAATAAGAAAGGTTTCACTTTTCCGTTTATTTATTTTTACGACGAAAACATAGCAACTAGATATCTATTTGATTTCAAAAGTAAGTCATGAGACATAGGTTAATCTGTTAATAATATCGTATTTGTAGAAAGCAATATGGGTTGACATTATATTATGAAATCAATACTGGCTTTTTATGAATCATTAATGTTTTAATTATGTAATGTTTTCTTATCTGTTACAAATATTAATAAATTACTAGTTCCTTGGTGACGGTATTATATTCAATGGTTGATGGATGCCCTTTGTTGTTTCATTACTGGAAAGGTATTCCTGGTAAAGATATAAATAATAAAGTAGGTAAATTAGTGCATTATTCTGTCCGAATTCTAAGAATGCATTATTTTTGTACACTGCCTCTCTTTCAGACCGAATATCTGTAAAGCTACGATTAAACAAGATATCCACACCAAGAGGCGCCACTAAATCCGGTTAGAGCTACGATTAAACCTAGAGGAAGGATTACCACACCTAGAGGAACATATAAAAAAGTATTATAAAACATTTTGATAGGGTATTCACTATCATTTAGATGATGTCTTCTGGAAGGTTTATAAGCATGGTGTCAGGGGTAAAGTGAAGTTACTTCAAGAGGTGATTCTACGTGATAGTAGAAATAAAAAAACATGAACATCTTTTTTCGAAAATCGAATGTTCATTTTCCCATACACTTTTTTTCCATAAAAGAATATTTATTTTCCAATACAAAAAAAAACAACTTTTTTTACCTAAAAACTACCTTAAAACATTGTAATTTAGAAAAAATATTTTTGTTTTTTACTTAAACATTGTATAAATAAAGTATAAACAGAGAATGAATAGAGGAATAACAGAGTGTAAACCGTGTAGGTACCTACATACGCAATATAAACACAGTATAAACATGGTATTGAAACATTTGACAAAAGCGTCTACGCAAGTTCTTTGCGAGGGTAAGAAAACTTCAATAATATTTTGTGCTTTAACTATGAAATTTGATGAAATACTAGTGACCCCGCAATGCTTCGCTATTGCAAATGACTTTCTCGGGAATCTCTGATTTCTCCCACCATTCACTACTGTATACCACAATGTTACTGTTTAATTCGACTACGTATTTCATTCCGGTGCAGAGATATTGCGTTAAGAATTTCTCGGTCGTCCACGACTACTTCTTCCATTCATACACTCTATACAATCTATACACTCCTGACACTACTAAGAACAAACTTTGAACTTTGCGGCGATATCAGTCGACTACTTTTCGAGTTTTGCTAGCGCAAACACACGCAGGCTGATTTTTTACATATTCAAATTTTAAGAAATATGGCAAAAACTGGTTTCTTGTAGTTAATTTTTAAATTCGACCATCTTATTACAGGTTTGTGCGTTGTCCAGTGAGCGTACCCTTAAATTACACTACACATAACATGTTTTTAATGAATAAACAAACACTATTTTAGTTTTATTATTAAGACGTAAGAAATATCCATAATAGCATCTTATTGAATTTTCCTGTTCGAGATATCAGATTCCCCTCCGACTGGCGCCCCGTCACTGGAATAAGGGTATAATAAAATAATATTTCCCTTAAACATTTATCAGGGTTTTTTATGTGAAAACTTGAACGTCCACTGCGTAATGCAATTTTATTCCGCGTTCACCCCAGGCAATAGGCAGTAATACCCGGCCATGCAGAAATCAGCCATTTTCCTTCAAAATGGACAGTGGAGTTTCAAGTACATACTTTATCCATATGTTTCGACCGTCCTAGTGCCAGAAATAAACTAAAGTATTGCTTAGAAATATTATCATATTTTAAAAACAAAAATCGTCAATATTTCAACTCCAGAATAGAGGATTCGATCCCATAACTTTTGTCGTTGGAGGATATTACTTGTATAGTATTTATGGAAATAGTAGACCTCGCGTCAAAAATATTTTCCTTTTTTCATAAGGTTCAATATTTGTGTTTTTTTTCATTAATGCTTCTGATTTTTTCTGGTAATTAATTAAAGAAACGTTTTCCTTGGTGGGTATAATGGTGCTGGGCAAAAGAAGTGTGTAGTTTAGGGCACGCAAATATATATTTAAGTCTGGTTCGATTTTCAGCTATGAATGAGTATTTATCTTCTTCTTTATAATTTGAATAGTTGAATTTTTCATAAATAAGTTTTTAAATGTAGGAACTTTGAGTATTTCGAATACGCGTTTCAGTGGGGAAGTCTGGAGGTTTTTTTTCAGTATTATTTTTACTGTGAGTTTTTGAACAATTTCTATGGGGTCAGGCTAGTTTTGTAAGCTGCTCCCCGGCTAATAATGGCATATTGTAGAACAGACTGTACTAATGCATAATGTATTGAGTATAGATTTTTCATTGATAAGAAATTTCTGATTCATAAGAATATATAAATTAATTTCCTAATTTTCTTTATTGTATGGCAGATGTGATCTTTCCATTTTAGGTTTTTATCAATGATTATTCCTAGATATGTAATTTTATTTTTGTGGACAGCAGTGATTAGCGTCGTTTTGTGCGGGAGAATGATCATATGGGATTTTTTTTTTTTTTTTTTTAATTATCTTTATTCATAAAAAATATATTTGGATACAGGTTTTTTACATGCTTTTCGACTATCACACTAGACACATGTCCGTATTATGGTAGTCGAAATTTATGTATAATTATATAAATGTAATACATGATTCATTCAGTTGTAAAATAAGTATAGGTTAAATAGGTTTAACTGAAAATAAGAAAGCGATTATTTGAAGATTTGGAGGTATACTGTTGGTATTTATTTCAAAGGGGATGACATATGTTTTTTCACTATTTAACGACAGAAGGTTATCGTCGAACCATATTTTTAGATTATTTATATCTCCTGTGGCTTTTAAATTAATTTTTTCCCATGTTTTTTTCTTTAACTCTAGGGGCTGTGTCATCAGCATAAGCGACAATTTTTCCATGTAATAGTTGAACAAATATGTCATTTACATACAAAATGAAAAGTACCGGTCCCAGAACTGTGCCTTGTGGAATACCAAAATTTGACGTTTCTTGGTCGCTAGTCGTGTCATTAATTTTAACGTATTGTGGGCGATTTGTCAAATAACTTTCTATCCATTGCCGGCTTTATCGTTAATGTTATTAGATTTTAATGTTTTAATAGGCTTTACGTGAGAGATACTATCAAATTCCTTTCTTGGGTCTATAAAAATTCCTGCGCGTTTATTTTCTTCATCGTCTATATAAGTTATGTCAAAGAAACGTCACTATCTCAAAAGCAATTATTTTTCAAACATTTTTCAGGCAGGTGGATACCATGATAATGAAAACATGAGAATAAGTCCAAATAAACACGACGATTTCGCATTGAAAAAAATAATCTTTACTAAACCGTTAAAATGGTCACCATCTTGAGCCGGAAACGGAACGTACAAACAAATTTACAGACGAAGTGCAAAAAGATCGGTTTAAAACAGGACTTCGCTACGCTCAGTCAATAAAGATATTAATACTAACATATTGAAACAATTTTGAACCAGAACCCAGAACGCTGTTTGTCTGAATCATCAAAAATTCTTAAACATGGCGTCATGAAATTTGCACAGTTCTTATTGAACGTCTAGTTAACGCAGCTATTGTTAGCTTGTAACATCATTTTATCTTAAGTAATGGATTTTTGATACATCAATTTTTACCCACATTGTGTTTTAAATATTTTAGACTACCTTTTATATCTTTCACGGACTCCATGTTAACTTATTCAGAATTTTCATATTCATACTGGTAATCAACTCGCGTAGGTACTTTACTCAATTATTATTTTTTGGTAAACTAATGTTTTTAGGACAAGATTTTTTATGCATAGCACAAAGGGTAACAATTATTTTACAAGCAATAATTGTTCGCCTGAAACACTCATCCACATTGAAAAATCTCCTGATAAAAGATACATGACGCCAACGGGACTCGAACCCGTGTCCCTTCGATTTCCGGTCGACAGCTCTGACCACTGAGCTATGGCGGCTTATCTCTTACCCGCGAAATTATTCAATATATACTAGTGTTTCATTCAACAATTACTGCTTGTTACATTTTTCACCTGAAAACAACCAACTTTATTTTATATGAGAAAGGCATTGTAAGTGCTAACTCTCTCACTAGATGGCGTCGAGACAAATTGTCTACATTTTTAGGTGAAATACTTGAACTTGTCAAATATTAATTATTATTTTTTGGTAAACTAATGTTTTTAGGACAAGATTTTTTATGCATAGCACAAAGGGTAACAATTATTTTACAAGCAATAATTGTTCGCCTGAAACACTCATCCACATTGAAAAATCTCCTGATAAAAGATACATGACGCCAACGGGACTCGAACCCGTGTCCCTTCGATTTCCGGTCGACAGCTCTGACCACTGAGTACGACTTTTACTTCCTCTAAATGATCAAATTCGGTCAAACTTTCCGACGCGTCGGATGCCCGTGAGAGCTTCCGCACACCAGTCCGAAGACCTCACCAAATCATCCATCGGTAGTAGCGACGGTGAAAAATGTAACAAGCAGTAATTGTTGAATGAAACTCTAGTATATATTGAATAATTTCGCGGGTAAGAGATAAGCCGCCATAGCTCAGTGGTCAGAGCTGTCGACCGGAAATCGAAGGGACACGGGTTCGAGTCCCGTTGGCGTCATGTATCTTTTATCAGGAGATTTTTCAATGTGGATGAGTGTTTCAGGCGAACAATTATTGCATGTAAAATAATTGTTACTTTACTCAAACTAAAAAATGTTCAATGAAAATCACTCCCACTTACCTGGTCATCAGTTGCATATTGAAGCGAAAATACATACACAAGGATGTTATAATTACTAAACTTTGAAGAGCTTGCCAATAAAAACTTACAATCAAGTTTTTTTTTCAAGAGGTCAAAGCTTCATCGATATTTTCGCTAGAGAATTATATTTAGATATTTCTACCTCACCCATGAGATATCACCCTACTCTATTTTGGCACGTTGCTTCATCCACATTCATACCTTTAGTGTGTTTGCAAACTTTATCGTATTACTAGCTGAAGTTCCCGGCATTGCCCGGGCTTTACACAGAGATTTTCGATATCAGATGTAGACAGTAATAAATTTCCTCTTATTTTTAACGTGAATCAAGAATTTCATCAAGAAGTTTTGATACTTGCTTTAAGGGGTGGAAAAGGGGTGGAAAAGGGGATGGGGTGGTTTTTCAAAATCACATATTGACAGTGTTTCTAGTGACCTACCTCTTGTTTCGAAGATCAAGTTTGCAAAATTTTATCAATCTCGGAATAAAGCTGTTGATTTGTATAAAAATCAAATCCGCACTGCCCGCCGTAAATATACGGTGTCTTTCCTTACGTGTGTGCGGCGTATAAGCGCTAACTGAAACACAACTTATAAGAAAGGAACGAAGGAATGTACTCGACTTATCATCATTTTTTATTATTATTATTGACAGATTAACCATCCATATTTTACAAGATTTAAGATGGGTAGTTTTTAGGTTATTTAAAGAGTAAAAATTGTATCTGCTCTTTTAGAAATTAGTATATGTAATCATCTCCTTCTACGAGTATGTAAGTGTATTTTTGTTTCACTTTAAAACGACTATGAATCTACATATTTATA
The DNA here is from genome assembly GCA_026573805.1 of Hesperophylax magnus. Lineage (NCBI taxonomy): Eukaryota > Metazoa > Arthropoda > Insecta > Trichoptera > Limnephilidae > Hesperophylax > Hesperophylax magnus. The sequence goes on from JAIUSX010000026.1 coordinate 1,159,489, forward strand.
TATAATATAGACCTATTTACTAAGTATAACATGTGCTGAAAATAGATTAAGTCGGTACTAACCTTGACCCATTCGACTGCTAGCCAAATTAACGTCAACGTCTTAACGTCAACGACCACCTCAATTTTTCTTGAAACCTTACATCGGCCTCGAATCATTTTCAGATCTTCTCATTTAAAACAGATTAAATGTGATTTAACTACAAACACTCCCCAGAGATCTCATTTTTACAGCATTCAACTTTCTGTCATACATAATATTTGTTACGAGAAATGTATTGCAAAGGGCCAACCTCCCTTTGAAAATTGTATTTGAAGAAGAAAGGTTGTTTATTATTTGTACGTTGGACACATACAAATATATTACCCCATTGTAAACCGCTATTTTCCTCTTTGCTGTCGGAATACTTCCGATGTTAGCCCTAAGGTCAGGGGTAACGAATGTTAGTAAGTAAATCATAGCAGGACGACACAATGCAATCAGGACCGCGACCCTTATAAATTCGAACGTAGGTACGGGAAAACATACACAAGGAAGAAGATGTTGGGACTTTAATGTTGATTCTGATTTCCCCAGCCATTTTGGTGGTGCTTTTATGTGTTATTGCGCATATGGAAAATAAGGGCATCGCCGTTTTATCATTTTATATTACGATGTTGAATAATTCTAGATAGTTTATGTTTTGTGGAACCTTTGGTCACTGTTCTTTGATAGGTGGGTACCCACCTACCGTTTTTTTGTAACGCAATAGCTTACGATGTTCCAAAAATATTATATGTGGGGTAAACTGAGATAAATTCGCTTAGGGAAAGAAAAATTTACCATATTAAATCCTTAAATTTATTTTTAAATAAAAATATGTCGGTACTTTTTAAAACAGATAATACAAAAAGGACAGACAAAATATACAAATTTCTTAGTCCAATATTCATTTGAATATTTAGTTTAGAATTAATGTATAAAAACTGAACTTCGTGAATGAAGTTAACTCTTTCGGAACTCTGTGTGTATATTATAAAATACGTAGATTTAAGAATTTTTCCTCCCTATCTATAGCTTATAAAAATTGATAGATTTTCAATTGATGATGTATTTGCCCTGCGCCCTATTTTTTATTGGATTTTAGCTGGTCGGTTGGGCGTTAGCCATTTTAATGTTCAACCTTGACCATTTTTTTTTAAATTTAAATTTTAAAGGTATTTTTGAATTGATTTATTTTCATGTATTTTTTTTTTAAATTTAATAAAATATTATATATTTTCTACACAGCGTACTATTTGTCATTTTAATAAATAAAAATTTAAATAATTCTACCAATTATTTTCAACCATCAAATATGTTCGTCCACTGGCAATTTTAATTCAGGTCTGAAAGGGTTAACTATTTGAAACGCCAGGGCAACTTCGTCTGGAAAGGAAATACTTTTATCATTAGCTTCACACAGGAGGCCCTGGGGTAAAAATCACTCGGGTCCTATGTCATCTTTGGGGATGCTGTGTGAATGGTCTTTTTAGGGAAAGGAAGGAAAAAGCTATTAGGGGTGGGTAGGAATCTGGGGTTCAATGTGTCCAGGAGTGACGGACGTATAAATCCATCCCTCTCACTACGGTGCAAGTCAATGGGTCGAGAGAGAGTCCGACTGAAGAGGTCAAAAGGGTTCCTTAACCAGTCTCTCCTAATCCGACGTGACAAACCTCACCCCATAAACCCGTGCACCCCTGCTCAGTCACCAAACGTAGCGAAGCTCTGTCTGTTATGTGAGAGAGTAAGTTTGGTCACACAGTAACAGCATATAAAGTATTTGACCTCAATAATATGTTGACACTTAACTTATCATCAGTCATCACAAAATTTATACTGAATCCACTAAAATATTTCACAATAACAGATTTGTTGGCGAAGCTTAATGCTAAATTACTATTTTGATTAATCTTTATAACGAATTGGTGTACATTATAAATACCAAAAAATATGCTTTAGTTAAATTGAAGGTTTTCCTATCGCTTCGCTTGAGTAGAATACAAATAAAATAAAAAAATTACTCAATAAAAAATTTAAATGCAAACTACTAAAAAAATTTTTTTTCAATAGAAATGTATGAATGCATAAATGAAACAACTTAAAAAAATATAGTATTACAGCTAAGATTACAAAGATATTAGAAGAACGAGATGTGCTATGCGCAGTTCGTACTGAGTGGAATTGTTTTGCCGAGTGTCGCCGGTTTTGTTCACCAATACTACTGCACACCTTCGCTTACGCTAAGGCATCGCTAAGGTATCCGCACTAATACATTGAACAGATTTCTGTGCGTACACGTCCCGATACCGTTCAAAGTACCCTAATTAGGTAGTACTCCGGCTACGGTCCGGCGGCCAACATAGCATATCTCGTTCTTCTAATATCTTTGTAAGATTATCTGTGACAGTTTCACTTGATCAACTTTTTTTCTTTCTTATAAAATTATGTACAAAATAAATAACGTTTCTAGACTCAGTTTGTCAAGCGATTGTAATGCCTATTGCCTACGATATAAGGTATACCAAGAATATACACATTTTTGGCTTGTAGCTTCCTCTTAAACTTTTACTATAAGACAAAAAAAGTAAAAAAAACCTGAAACTAAATATCACAGAGTTAGAATATATCATGAGCTTAGCTGAGTTTATAGTTTCTCTCTACTGAAGAGATAAACCATAGAAAAAATTAAGTTGTGGACGTGTCCGTGTGCCCTAACTATTTTTTTTCTTCTTATATCTAGTTAAATTTATCAAGCTTTAAAAAAATCTAAAAACCTTCTTGAACATGTAATTAATTTCCTTGACCTGTCTGGGGCCTAAGAGTCGAAATTTCTTACGTAAACTGGCAACATCAGTTACTACACGTACCCACTGTGTGATTCGAACCAGGGCCCGCTCTATGCGGGCGCAATTAGAGGCCGCTCCGGACGCCGAATTGCCTAGGCGTCAAGACGCTGATAAAAACAGTCCTAACACATCGTCCTTGAGATTATTTTTCATAAAAACGGCGCTACAGAAAAATTCAAATCATATGAATGTTAATGATTATAGTGATCACCTACCTCGGCGTCCACTGGTTTTGATAAGGGGCGTAAAATTTTACTCGCGCCAGGCGTCGTCGCTTGGCTCAGAACTATAGTCAGTCTAACTTCTACCACCGCCCACTACCCACCTGGCAATCAACTACTTCGTTTAATTTTAATTACTTTTGGTTTCGGATTACACCGTCATATTCCGACGGTATTTCAGCTTTATTTAATTAGAAGCCATATTGGTGAAAATGCATGCGCTATCTAATTACATTGCCTGAAAGGGTGAGCTCTTTTCACTCAGTTTATACATTGAGCTGAATGCATATTGTCTTCATTTCACGTGTGGTTAATTACAGCGTCGGGTTTACAATTGTGGCATCCCCCGTGTACGTGAGTAGCATAATACGTCACCCCCCCCCCCTTCCCTGACTCCTCTAATAAGTCCCATTGGCTCAGGCCTAATTTCGCACGTGATTAAAATTTATATTAATGTGGTTCAAATAGTAACAATTAGAGACGAATATGTTTTAGCGTACCTATCTATTTTCTGCTTTCTTTGTTTTGTTTAGATTGTTGACCCTTGGATTTTTAATAAATTAAATTGATTTTTATTTTAGATGCTTTCAGTATTCCTGAGCGGTTGACACTCTCAGTATAGGCCTTGTGCAAGACCACCATTTAGAATCGAAACGTTACTTGAAATTACTTTATAATGACCAAGTCTGAATTATTATGTACTTCCTGAACTTCCTCTTCCAATCTGTTCCCATTATTGCCACTCCCTTCGGTTTCACAATGAACCCCAAATGGGAATGCAATAGTCTCACTGGTTCCGGATAGTTAGGAACAGTTGTAACTCTTATGCTGTATTCATTTAAAAAATTTCCCTGACGAGCAACCTTCATTCCTGTACTCGGTTTTTAAATCTACAAGTCAGTACAGATTGCACATTATTTATTCAAAAATAGTTTGGTACAATATTTTACTTTTCATTGTACAATCCAGCAATGTTGGCCTCACTGGGTGGCTTACCCGTGCTGAGGCCTGAGACCAATCACATAAATAAAAATATTTCAAATAAACTTAATGTAATATATAAAACTACAAAATGATTTTAAAAATAAGCACTATATAAAGTAATTCATAGTAAAATTACAGCTGGATAGTACTTTTATAGTTGGCAACAATAATATTTTTAACTAAATAGGTATTAAAAAGTACCAGTGGTGGCTTATTAACCGGAAACATAAGGCATACTGACAATGAAAGATTGTAAGATGTTTCAGTAAAGTTCCATAATTAGTCATAAAAAGTATTTCATTACCCCTCTCATATGATTTTTAAAAAAATTCTTGTTTAATTCTGTGATTAACAAAATTTACGTCAGATAAAAAATCACAGCTTTAATATTATAACATTGAAAATGATCCTAAATAAACAAGGTTTCCTTATCTAAGTGGAATTCAGCCTTATCTTGCCGGAATTTCCTGAATTTTTACGTACAAATATTTATTAAAAGCAACAGAATTTTGGTTATTTTGTATTTTTTTCGTAAAAAATAATAATAAAAACATTTTAACCCCGCTCATTAAGAGTTTAAGTGTGTTTTACAGGGGCTGCAGGGTCATAATGAACAGCGGGGGAAGCTAATGATTGATAATTAAGTCACGTTTAATGATATTCTGTCGGCATTTTAATTTTGGCCGTGATTTATTGATATTTTGGAAGATTTACGATGATACATAAAAGTTATGAAAATTAAATAATTTATGCGGTCATAATCGACTTATTTTATTATGTATATATCTGTTTGGTGATGTCGTTGTTAGTGACCTGTTTCACTTTGATATGCGGAACTGTGATACCTATTTTCATATTATTCTCTACAATAATCAATCGAATCAATGATACTTGCTAGTTTTCGATTTTGACTCTACTACTGATAAAATGTATCCCTTATTCATATCACTGGTTACTCTAAACCGCAGATATGTATTTAGACAAGGTTAATCGTAACATTAACGTAACGGCGTTAACATACAATCTGGAATCATTTCGATGAACTGGAGGCGAAGTACGTGACCATATTGATGGCACCGAGGCTTCGAAAGTACTTCGAATAAACAACGACATCAGCAGTAAATTGACCGCAGAAGAGTGCACATTGAAATAACCAGAACTTGCGCAGAAAAGAAAAGTTCGTTTAAGTAAGGCAACGTTTTGCAGCGCAGTCCATTGTGGGACTTTCTACGCAGGATCTGAATGTTCGTTTTTAACAGAACCGCCATAGCGACGCTAAAAATAAGTGGGTGGTAAATTATAACACATTTGTAAAAGTGTTTAACTAAACAGTGTAACAAAATATTCAATTTTGAAAACAAGACCGATTTTTTTTGTATTTATAGTTATTTTTTATGCGGCTCCGCAATGTGTCGTGATTATAAAAAGAACTAGTAATTCGTAAGCAGATTTTATTTTCGAGGACTAAATATTAATTATTACAATGCGAGTTGCCTGTATAATGTCAGATTCGTTTAATAAATCACAGAAAGGGAGATGCCTCCCCGCTTCGTGCACTTGGTTTGTTAACCCTTCCTTGATTGGCTGGTCCATCAATTTGAATGTGTATGGATTAATGCCTTTTTAACGGTTCACACATCAGATTTAAAATTGTAGATTGGCAGTATTGGACAATGCTGCAGTTATTTTCGCGAAATCAATATAATATTTTCGACCAAAAATTATGATATCGATGGTATAGTACGTTGAAATAAATAAATATAGAAATTTGGTTTTGAATTGTTTAATACATTTGCAACCCACATTTATTGATTACAGGGTAGTGATATGAGAAAGGGGAAACATATGGCTTTGAAATTATTTGAAAATTTATTTCGGTTTTTGTTTTAGGAAAAATACTTAATATACAAAATTCAGTTAAATTGGTATTAAAGTAAGTAAAATATACATGTATGCATGTCATATATTTTTTTCAAATTTATTTCACATATCCTACGAAAAGTTACTTGAAAAGATTGTGTCTTCCTTTAAGGCTTTTGGTAGGTTATTATAAAGTTTTTGTCCATTATAAAATACACTGATATCTGTGCACAAAAGTTTTGTTTTGGGAAGCCTCAAATCTCATCAAGGTTTCGTAGGACAATTGTGAACCTTTTCATGGTACTTTTACTGGTATTTTTAAGCTTGTAGAGTAGATCATTGTTAATGTATTATATGTTGTTTAGTTGTCAGCATATTTAAGTTTTGTAACATAATTTTAACTCTAGTAAACATATTTCATTTCAAAATCATCCTCAACCCTCTATTTTTTATAACATGTACTTTATATTTTCAAATTTGTTACAAAGGAATAAAATAGTTGAATAATAATTTAAATGCGGAGTTACGATAAAATTTTATACAATTATCTTGAGATCTATTTATTTCTGATCCTTCTTCTTTTTTAACAAGTTTCTGTAAATTTAGTAGTTTTTTTTCAAATTTCGTAACCTTTTTCTTATTAAACACAAATTCAAATCGGTAGTTAGATACTCTTGTCTCTCACGAATGTGTAACAGCTTACTACTATACTTGAACTTTCAGAAGTTAACATCTACAATTATTATCGAATTTTAAATACCTTGTATAACATATGTACTGAGATACCTATGTGTCACTAGCCACATCACGACATACTTATATTTTAAGTTTTTTATAGAAATATTTTTTAGTTCAAGTGTAATGAATGCATATTGATTTTCCTAATCTAGATAGTACCTACAATGAATTAATATTGTTCAAACTTTAAAATTTCACTAGATGAATGGATTAATTTTCCCATTTATACCAATTAAACTCCCAATAGACTTTTACAGACAATAATAGCATTTACTTGGCGCGCGTTTGTTGGCACTACGTGATCCGAATGCCTACCCCATTGCACTCCGGCCCGTGAAATTCTATGCCAAAGCAGAAATTAATACTGAATAAATATTAGCAGATACTCTCTGTAGCTGAGGCGGCATTATCCTGTCTAGTCTATAAGCGAAGACTTCCATTTGCTCTGTGATACGTGCAGCGAGGCCTCTGCATTCGATTATATCAACCCTAGTTCTCATCCCCTAATATTGAAGCGTGCATAAAAAGCCGCATCATCCCTCCTTTATAACAGAATCAACATTTGCTCCCCGTCGCAGCCAACAATTAATACACCAAACTCGATTGTTTCCCGAAAGGGCACGCAGAGTGTCAATTTTACTCAAATTTCAAGCGATTGTTCGGGCGCATTTATAACATAATAACTTTATGGTGTCGGGTTAATACGTAGGGAGTAAAGACCTGGACAAGGGGTGGCGAACACTCAAGTGGGTCCTCAGACTAGAAAGGAAAGTCCTCTTCCGTTTTAGCTTAGCAAAGGGAGACTCCGCAGGAAACAATGCCACTCAATCACGTATAACCTTATCCTATCCACTTTTCTTAGTTCTATAGAATATTCCTTGCACCAACGCGGTGCATGACTCAGCTGCCGTTCTGGGTACCTACTTATTACTTTGTTATTATTCCCAAAACAGGGAGGGATGGAGTTGGCAAAATGTGCCTCGTGCATCATTTCGGGCCAAAGCCCTCATTGTTTTCCTAAATTAGACGAGAGAAAGCCCTCGACAGAGAGCTTATTCCCACATTGCAGCCGAGGAAAGTTATCATGTGAATGGATGTCCATTGTTATGGAATTCTATCTACAAACTCCTGATCTTTATGAACGTTATATATTTCTTCAAGTTTTAGTTTGCGATAGCACACACATTGAATTGAAGTTAATTAATTACTGATAATAACTTGATAATTCCTGTATTAAGTATGAGTTATAAACATTATTGAAGTGAAACTTCTTTACGCGCGTCATGCAATTTCGAGGACCGGAGTAAAACCGACTCATGACCGAAACGAAAATGCGGGACCACCGATTAAAGTTCATTTGATCTAGTCAAAGTTTTGAAGTAACATATAAATGCTTCTTAGCTCATCCCGACAACTGGCGTTGGTGGTGTAATGGTCAGCATAGTTGCCTTCCAAGCAGTTGATCCGAGTTCGATTCTCGGCCATCGCACATTATTTTTTTGTTTTTAACGCCTTTTTCATTCAATATCTTATTTTTTAGTAGGTCAGAACATTTTTTAAAAGAAAATAATATTGCAAAATAATAAAAACACTTATCTCACTGTGATAAAACATTACTCCGCTAGAGCGCGCTTTGCGTTATTGTGTTGGATTAAAATTATTATCTAATCCGTATATTATGATAATTGTATTACATTTATTTAATTAATTTATTTATTTTGATAATATGTAATAATTTACAGAAAAAAAAATTAAAACTATCTCCCTCTGATAAAATATCCGTTCGCTAGAGCGCACTACGCGATCTTGTGTGGGATTCTATTTCTGTACATTGTACATTATTTTTAAAAATATATTATATTTTGGGTGTGATGTAGGTAACATTATAAAACATAACAAGCTCTCATATTTTCAGAACCTACATAATATAATCAATTTATGCGGCTTTGCTTACAGTTGGTGCTCAGCGTGGTTGGCTTTCAATCAGTTAAGCGAGGTTCGATTCTCGGCTGTGGCATTTTTGAAGTGAAACCTTGTTGAGGTGGGGGAGCCGCTCACGAACGTTCTCTCTCTTCTCTTCTTTCCTCTCTCTCAGACACCAGCGAACTGCGCCACGCCAAGCATCAGCTGAAACTAGAAGTTTCACTTCTGTCTTGCGTAGGCTTGACACACCCACTTTTTTTTTCAAGTTGTTTTTTACGTGTTTGTACAGGAGTGTTCACGACTAGTTTATTTGTTCGAAAATGAAAACGCGCCTACGATAAGGAATTCCAGTCAATTTTTGAAATTATTCGTTATACTAACTTGTGTAAGTACCAGTATTTTTTTTACAAATTTCATAATTTTCATTTTTCAAATCCGCCAAAACGATTGGCACCTTACGGGGTACGCGTGACGTCATACGTACCTCGGTTAAGGTCAGTTAAGTAAGGTCAATCAAACACAAATGTTTAACAAGATTTCCAAACACAAAACTATATTTAAATAATTTATATACCCCAGTGGTAATGCACGCTGCCAACCGTCCCGTGAGGTAGCGGTATAAGATCTATCCGACCAATCACAAACGTTTTTAATAAAACTTAAATATTCAACGTCTGCGTTTGCCGATAATAATAATAAAAATATATGAATATATATTTTTCGAGTCATAATATTTTTCACTCTAGTTCCTTATTATAACAGTTTTACCTTTGTGTACCTACGTATAATTGAAACACATTATGGACAAATTTGTTAAGACCCAAATATTTCTTGTTTTATAAAAAAAGTACGTTTTTAAATCATTTCTGAAAACAGATCCCTTGAACAGGAAAATATTACTTGAAGTACTTAAAGCATAATTAAAGAAACAATAATTAATTAATACATATTTAGATAGGTTATACAGGTTACAGGTATTGTTGTTCGGTGACTTAATTCTGCTGTTAACTTAATCTTAATATACAAAAATTCAGCCTGCTTATGTTTGCGCTCGCAAAACTCGAAAAGTAGTCGACCGATATCGCTGAAAACTTCAAATTTTGTTCATATTAGTGCCAGGAGTTAGTGAATGGTCGAGAACGCCCGAGGAATACTTGATTCGATATCTCTGCTCCGGAATGACATACGGAGTCGAATTAAAGTCGATGTAATGTAGTTTTTTTTTAACAATAACCTTGTGGTATACAGTATTGAATGGTGGAAGAAGTCGAACACGTCCGAGAAAGACAATATCAATAGCGATGAATTGTGGGGTCCACACGGAGAAAACTTACTGATATGAATTATTGTTAATTTATTAAAAATCTGCTCAAATTATTCGTTTTCCTGAACGGTACTAGAGGCCTAACGAATGATTTGACAAATTTCATAACATACCATCCGTAAAACACGAATATGTTATGAGGAATTCTGAACACGTGTTCTTCAAAATAATAATATTATTTCGTCTCATCCATTATATTTATTCGGACAAGGCCAGTTGCGTTGAACATGTGTTATATATATTATGAATGACTAAAATTTTACTAGAAAATGATCATGCAGTCACATTTTTAACAGTACTCGGTTTTCTCGGTGCACTAGTAGTGTAACGAAAATTTGAATACGTTTTCCAATTTTACAAATAATTTTCGCTAATTATTTTCTAATCTCATTAATACAGAACTTTCATATTTACGATTATCAAACCCTACTCTCATTATATTTCTCTCAAATAAACTTCCATAGTATATTTCTTTTTATTTTGACAGACAAAAAGAATCCATATTATTAAGAACTTTTAAATCCAAGATTACTTCAGCTATAAATCACCTAGATCAATTTTTACAGCATCTAGTGTGCATAAAATACATTTATCGTGCCTAAGATAAATTTATATGGGGCTTTATTTTAAGACTACGCGAGGATGCTGAGTCTAACGTTTATCATTTCTCGAGGCATGACCGTAATTCAAACGCGATAAAACTAGAGCCCACCTTCCTCTAACTTAATTAATTAATTTACTTTCAGACTCGGTTACCTATAAATTCAGGGCGTCCCGTAATAAGCTTTCAACACTGGTTTATTATCAATCACTTGAGATGTGCTCCGTATCTTCAGTAATAATTAATGTTACCTGTAAAATTTAACGTACTTCATTATCTAGCTCATTGATTTTGTATTCTAAAATGGGAGATGTACCTATTCTCTTATATATATAAATAAAAATGTAAATGTTTGTTTGTTCAAAATCTTAAACCTCCGAAAGTTCTTAAGAGGAAGCTACAAACTAAAAATTTGTATATTCTTGGTATACCTTATATTGTAGGTAATAGGCATTACAATCGCTTGACAAACGGAGTCTAGAAACGTTCGATTTTAAGCACAAAACTATTTTTTATTTATTTTATAAGAAAGCAAAAAAAATAATCAAATGAAACTGTCACAGATAATCTTAGCTATAATACTGTATTTTTTAAAGTTGTTTCCTTTATGCGTTCATACATTTCTATTGAAAAAATATTTTTTTAGTAGTTTACATTTATATTTTTTAATGAGTAATTTATTTGTTTATTTGTATTCTACTCAAGCGAAACGATAGAAAAACCTTCAATTTATCTAAAACATATTTTTTGGTATTCATAATGTACACCAATTCGTAATAAAGATTAATCGAAAAAGTGATTTGGCATTAAGCTTCGCCTTAACCGATTGCTTTGAAAATTTGACACAACGTTACATTCGAATACGCGTATTTTTATATACCCATCTTATATAGATGGATATTTATATTATACAGGTAAATTTTTTTTTTTTAAAACAGAGACATTTGTTAAACAAACGTGATTTAAAAAAAACAATACAACGGTGCCAACTGTTGGATGTAAAAGCAACACGCGCTATTGTTTCTCTATCTACACAGAAACACTACGCCACGGCAACGCATGGCGGGGTACAGCTAGTATATTAATTTAAAAAAATTACATGCGAACTGCAAAGGTTCTTTTGATTGGATGGTATTTTCGTAGTAAAAGTCTATTTCGTAAACGGTGATGTTTTCTTTCAATGTATCATCAGTAAATCTACCTGGAAACACAAATATAATGATGAATTAATTTATAGTTATATTAGTTGTTACGTGTGTATTGTAATAGGATTAATCTACATTAATTTTTTATATAGCAATTTGTCAGCAGGACAATATTAATTATTAAGCTTATGACAGACAGACCACGCTATATACTTGCGGCTTGGCCTATTTCAGTATATCGCTCACCATACGTTCCCATTGGGGTTGTATTGCGAGCGATATGCTAAAATAGGTAAAGCCATGATGCGTATAGACGATATAACGAGAAGCCACAATATAGAAAATAGTAATAGAAGAATAACATTTCAACTGACTACAATATAACACTGCCAACACACTCATAGGCATATTTACACAATTACATTCATACAATCAATGGATGCTTATGTATTTATAAACAATATCAATAAAGAAAATCTTGATCCATTAACCATTTTTTAGTTCAGTTGTGCAGGTTGATTTACTTTTTACATGTATTGGCATCTTATTAAATATAATTATATAAAAGATTGTAAACGGAACTTAACTGGTTTATTTTATATTCACGGTATGAAATATTAAATTAATTAATTAATTTCTTAAGTAAACATTATAAAAAATGTACTTTCGAATGTATATTTTGATGAACTATCTTATTAATCGGATATTCATGCTGTGCTTATTTCTATTTTAATTACAAAGTATTAAACACCACTTTTTTTATATACTCATCGCTTGATTCGGGTTTATAACTACATATAATATTTGATATCATATATTGTCAGATTATGTGAAGCATTTATTTATTTATGTCTATTCTTGAATACACATTTTACAAATGATTACAGTGGTTTATATTGTAGTACAGAGAAAAAAGTACAGAAAAAAGGTATAAAAAATAATGAACATAGGTTGATATAGGTAAAACTGTGTGTGGGTGATATTTTATGTTACGTGAACACCTCACTAGGAGAACCTGTGCTGAGGTGTTAACGTGTTTGTGATTAAGTGTGACAGGTATTTATGTGTTTTAGTAGAAAGTTTATTTTTTTTTTTTTTCACAGACATATATTGAAAAACACATTTATATGTGAGTGTATGTATTTTTGGATAATTCTTGAAGAACGCAGAAGAAGAAGCTTATATTATATATTAGTTAATAATATCTTTCAAATGTTCAACCCACTTTCATCAGCGTTGAAAACATTCCCCAAAAATTAGACAATCTACTTTTCCAACAATCTCGGTAAATCGAGAGCTTACTGTACTAATTTTCCATACAATGTATTTGAATTTTCATTCTTTTTTAAATGGAAATTTGAATTATCCAAGGTTTGTTCTTCAATTTACTAGTCTACTACTGTACTGACTCTTTTTTTATTTGTTCGTTTATTCTAGGCGGCCAAACTGACAATGCACCGGCCTTGGAGATCTTACCCTCTCAGCAAATCCAGACCAAGGCAGTGGGTTCTTCGCTCCTCCTCACGTGCCGGCCCAACATGGCTGACGCAGGCCTCATCTCGGACCTGCAGTGGACGGACAGCAATAACAAGACCATCACTGAGGTGTAAGTACCTACCCACTATACATGGGCTCTGCGCTCCGCTTTACATACCGGTTGAGATTCTTGTGCAGAATTCACATTTGTTCAAAATGGCCTTAAATACTGGATATATTATACTAAAATTGTACATGATATTTCTACTATTATACATGGTAGAAGTAAAAAATATAAACAACTTTTTAGAAATTCTGTTGTTTTTTCCCATTCAAAAATATTTTTTCCGTGAAATAATATTTATTTTTCCATACAAAGAATTTAACTTTTTTAACTGAAAACTTCCTTAAAACATTGGAATTTCAAAAAAGTTTGTCTTCTTTACTTGTGTAATCATTCAGGATCACCTCCCGAAGTTAGTGCACTCTGTTGAAAATAAGAACTTACTTTTTCTCCCTGCAGTAAAGGCAAGAACAGACCTCCAATGTACACAGAGCTGATGCCCGAAGGCATGTCTCTGGCGCTCTATATCTCCTCTCTGACAGAGGCCATGGCCGGTACTTACCACTGCTCCGCCAACTATGCCAACACTGAGAAACTGCTCACCAGCGTCACCATTTCGACCATAAGTAAGTGCATTCTACCGGTATTTCAATGGACGGTGCATTATGACATTTTATACCACCTATCTCTGGTTTAGAGTCCCTAGATACCAGGAAAAACTCTTGGACCAAAAATATGTATATTTTTGTAGATTCCCTATTTTAGGGAATTGTTTGCAATCCTTAGAGCGCATATGTCTAGTTAGAATGCTGTAGAAATGCTATGTGTGTGTTCTACTAGTATTTCAATGGGAGGTGGAAGAACTAAACCCTGCCAAACATGCGTATGGTTTGGAACCCATACACGCCTGAAAAATTTTGACTCACTTCAGTGCAGAAATGAGTAGTCTATTCCGTTTGATATGTAGTTTAATTGTAGTCTGAGTACAGACGCTAAGCAAGAATGTTTCTACCGATAGCACGGAGATGAGGCCCACATTATCAAATAATTTTTTTAAATATTTTAAGTACTTGTATATAAATGGAAGACGCTCCAAAGAAATTAAGGAATTGATCCAATCGGCACCGATGCACAACGTTTTACATAAATTGAAGGTTTTCCAATCGTTTCGCTTGAATAGAATACAAATAAAAAAATAAATTACTCAATAAAAAACATAAATGTAAACTACTAAAAAAATATTTCTTAAATAGAAATGTATGAACACATAAAGGAAACAACTTTTAAAAAATACATTATTATAGCTGTGACAGTTTCATTTGATTAACTTTTTTGCTTTCTTATCAAATTATTTACAAAATAAATAAAAACCAGTTTTGTGCTTGAAATCGAACGTTTCTGGACTCCGTTTGTCAAGCGATTTTAATGTCTATTACCTACAATATTAGTTATACCAAGAATATAACATTTTTGGCTTGTAGCTTCCTCTTAACAATTATTTTTACGTTTTCACATGAAAATGAGTTCGAGAAAACGATTAGTTTTTGAATGATTTGGCGACTTTCGTGTTAACTCTTTCCTACAACACGGGTCTCTTAAGTACCCAACTTCAATCTTTCCGCTTCTTAAAACGACGCACCACACACCATCCCCAAAGTCTCAAGGTCTCCTGTGTAGGGTTTATATTAAAAAATATATATTTAATTTTGTTTTATCCTTAAAAAAAACCTCAAGGCCTCCGTAATAAAGGTTTTTTTTTTTTGTATTTATAAATAAATCACCACCATAAATACATTCTTGAATAAAATTCTCAAATGATTTGTTACCTGCAGTTGTTGATTCTAAATACCCTTTGAGCTTAGTACGGCAGTTGCAAAATGTCTTCGGTTATGGTTGTTTTATTTATAATCTAATGAATACATTGAATGCTTTCAGTCGCCATAACTTGGAAGGACGCTCCAGAGTTCCAGTACCCCATCAAGGGACAAGACTACATGGTGAAGTGTGATGTTTCAGCAAGACCGCCACCAACTGTGGACTGGTTGAGGAACGAAGAAGCGGTAAAAAAAAGACTAATAGATTTATATTATGAAATATGAGTAATAAATTTACTTCAACATGTTTTATTTACTGTTCAGATCTTCACAAGCGGCCGTTACGTGCTGGAAGCGAAAGGTCTTCTGATTAAGAATGTCCAGGAATCTGACGATGGAATTTACAACTGTCGCGCAGCTGTCATGCTTACTGGAGAATTGGAGGAGAGGGTTATCCGCCTAGAGGTAAGCCACCTTATTTTTCTTCTTCATGAGCCTTCTGGTATCGGCATCTGGCATACAACCTTCTTGCATCCATCTTTGGAATTGGAAGTCCCTCAAATTTATCCAACTTTGCCGATTGTTGGGGCCTTCCAGCAGTTATTTTCAATTTGTCAAGGCAGTGTGGGCGATCAACAACTAGAATACTGGAAATGGGGCCAAGTTAAGAAGTTGAAGTTTGGTTTCTGTAATGGTGTAAAGCCAAAGAGCAGTAAGAACTATGCATCGTAATATTATATTATATTCACATACAAATTTTTATTATATGCTATCATCATATTCATCATATATTTCTTATTCTTCCAGGTTCACACCCCACCCACCATGGAGGTTATGCCTGAAGTTGTAGAGGTTCTGGAAGGAGAGACCACCTCCATCACCTGCAAAGCCAAGGGAAAACCACCACCAGTCTATTCCTGGATCAAAATGAACACCCAACAGGTATGCACAACAACTGGCTTTCTTTTCGATGGATTTTCAGAATATTGACTTTTTTGCACTACACAGGTGATAAATTTATGAATATCTTTACTGTTTTATTACAGAATCTTGAGAAAGCAGACCGCTTCACAGTGAACCAGCACACAGGAGTCCTCACCATGTCCAGGGTGGATCAATCAGACATCGGACCACTGAAGTGCGTTGCCGAGAACAAGGCTGGAAACGCCGAGGTCGTCGTGGAAGTCGAGGTGTTAGTGAAGCCGAAGATATACGAGCTGCTGAATGTTACCTCCCCTTACAAGACGGAGACGAGACTTATCTGCAAGGCTTCCGGAAGACCGGCTCCTTCTATCACCTTCAAGAAGTTCGGAACCGACAAATACTTTGTTACTGGGCCTCAGCCAGACAATGATAGGTATGAGAAAAAACTTTCTTAGTATTATTTATAAAGCTAATGCTTTATATACTCGTACTTAAAACTAAGAATAAGAGATTAAAACAGTTTGAAAAGTCTATTCATAAAGTTCACCGGTGTTGTCATTAAGTATTAGGCTGTATCTCCGAGCTCCCTGGTGGCTTCCTCGGTATATGAGCCTTTCTTTCTATACAGGCGGGACATCAACCCCACAATTTAATTCATCCTCTCCATCATTTGCTACAGCTATTTGTGATTTCCACTCCCAGCATCTGCTACTGTGGTTACATCTCCTGGTAAGAATTCTATTACCTCCTTCAGTGAATTTTTATCAATATTCAGTAGTTTCCTAGTCCGTTTGGAGTTTAGTCTGTTAACCAGAACTTTAGATTGTCTCCAAGCTGGTTTTTTCTCCCATTCTCTCAAATGCCAGGATTCACTGTACGCTTTTCTTTGTCGATTTTAGTGGCAAGCCTCCAACTCCACAGCCAGTTCGGATCCCGCAAGCAATCCTTATACCTCTTTCATTGCTAGCTTGTTAGCGCACTCGTCGCCTTAAATGCCTTTATGTCCTGGCGCTTAGATTGATGGTGCCAGGTTTTCCAGCATAGTCACAGGACTATTAGTACAGTACTCCATTAAGCATTGCATTAACCAAATTGATTTTGTTCCAGGATGTTGGTGGACCAAGAGCAAGACTCCGTGAAAGGCGAGACAGTCGGCACCCTAACCATTTTGGACACCCAGCGAGCGGATGATGGCCTCTATGAGTGCATGGCCTCCAACAAGGGAGACAAAGCCTATAAGAATGGACACATCACTGTGGAGTTTCCCCCTAGCTTCGAAGCCTCTATAAACCAACTGCCGGTGTGGAGCTGGGACATGAAACTCGCCAACCTGAGCTGCCTGGCCGAAAGCATCCCAAATGCAACCATTGAATGGAGGTACATGTCTTTTTTAATGAATATCACTTCATTCTTATGCATCTGACCAAAATCTCGAATAAAATAATTATATTTTTGGCACACTAAGTAGATGAGATAATAAGGAATTTTTAGTGTCCATTACTAATAATGGATAATTGGCAGATCAGCAACATTTACTTTTTTATCTTAATTCCCTGTACATTTTCCCCGCAGACTCAATAATCAGCTTCTCGTAGAAGACCCCAATACCAGGATAATCGGCACTGGCCCAACCAGTAACCTCCTCATCACCCCCCGAGACAGGCGCTACTACACCGTCTACAAATGCGTTGCCACCAACCGACTGGGCAGAGCGGAACACGATGTGGAACTCAGGCTAGCCACCGTTCCCGCTGATATCCTGCAGGTCCGTCACACAAACCTAACCTTCATTTCTCCACTCATTTTTATACTTTAACATATAATGATCAACTTAATATTTACCGATACATAAATCATGTGTATATGAGATATTTCCTTAAGAAAGTTGAGGCAATTGCATTGCTCAAAAATTAATTTACTTCATATTCAACAATAATGCTCGATTTTTCCACAGAGCACAGTTGTTTTCTATCGTGCTTTAGATTTTATTTTTAGAATGTATTGCCTGCAACTGTGCTAAAAACATGATTAAAAAAATGTTGCCGCCAAACTCATTTAGACAAAATATTTTTGGTATACTCAAGGTCTTTTCCCTTACACTGACACGGTAATTAAAAACACAATGTCTTCCTTGACTCTCAAGGAAGACACTGTGTCTTTATTTACCACAACGCCATAGCAGCCAAACATGAAAATTCAGAAAAAGGAATTTCATGTTTTAATAAAAAAAAACACTATAAGAATTCAAACAACATTATAATATACGGTGTCCAGAAACCGGAAGCTCCTAGTACAAGCGGTAAACTGGTGAATCTGCATCACATATGGAGCCGATTTTGTGGAATAACTTTTTAATTTGTACTTTTCGTTTTCAAGTAAATCTAGCCCGAATTTGGATTGTTTTAGGTTAAATATTTTAAAAATCAGTTGCTTAGGGGTTAATATTACCTATTTAATGTCTTCTAAAATGCGTCTAAGCATAGAACCGGCTCCAAAAGTTTTCACTTTAGTTGCCAAACAAATGAAAAAGTATTAATTTAAAAAAAAAAAAGTGTTATTGTGTTCTCTACGTTAGGTAGATTCACCAGTTTTCCGCTTGAACTACGAGTTTCTGGATGCCGTCTATAATAGGTAGACGTGATAATATCACGTCTACCGATACAGGCGCTGCCAATATCTGTAAGTCTATAAATTTATAAAGGAAGCTTTTGGTTTTCAAGTATATTTTTGCTAAGGTAACTGGAATTCAATGTGTTAAATAATTATAAAATTAGTAGGAAAACCTGTTGTTCGCAACTTTATTATAATTATGTTTTTTTGCAGGTTAAACTGGAAAAAATTACCGCCACATCCGTGACCTTCTCCATCATCGGCCCCGGCGAGAACTTTGGCCTGCCCCTAAAGGCATACGTGGTCCAGTTCAAGGACGAGCGGAACAATGACTGGAACTTTGCCAAGAATAAAACCTGGAGTGTGGACTCCCCGTACATCGTGGAGAATCTGGCGCCCATGGCTACCTATAACTTCAGATTCGCTGCCAGAAATGATGTCGGACTTGGCGCATGGGCACAGCCGCTGCTTTTCACCCTGCCTAAAAGGTATTTAACCTCTTATTTTATCGTCCTGTATATTATCCATTATTGAAAATGATTTGAGATTTTCACGGCCAAGAATATTATTGTGATTAATTTTTGGGTATTGCTTTCCGAAACATTGGCTATAGAAGGAGGAAGCGCAATACGGTATAATAATCCACAAATTAGTCGTGATAAACATTCAAATTATTTATGTTTAATATGTACAGAAAAGAAAAAGTTTTGAGTTGGACCAAGACTTGAAATCAGATTCTTCTGTTTGCCGGGCGGGTGCATTATCAATTGTGCCACCGAACTTAGTTTCGTATATGTAATCACTAAGAGTGTTTCAATTTAATAAGTTTAAAATACAATGAATCTAAAATATATTAATTTAATCCATAGGTCTTCCCCTGAAGCCCCACGCCTACTGTTGGGTTCCACCAGCGAAACTGGTGCAATTCCTTCTGCGTACGCTGATCACTTTGAACTGAGGTGGAAAATTCCTGCAGACAATGGAGAACCCATCGATTTCTACGAGATGACCTATTGCCCGGTTAGTACAAATTTATTACTTTCTACAAAACATGACGTGTTATAATTTAGCCAAGTTGCTCGATTTTATCTTCAAATTCGGATGCACGATATATTATGGCAGTCTCCCAACTCTAATATTATTTGTAACATATGAAGAATATCATGTGGTACAAAGTACAAAATGTATTTATTATTTCGGAAACTTTTGGTAAAATTGTCCTTGTACATCAAAAGATCATAAGTTTCACTACAATATTATATTGAAACAATTTGTTTTTCAATATTATACATAATGAGAACAAGAGACTCTATAATTAAGATTGAATAATATCTCAGAGCGCGTGCAAGGTTCCACAGGAAGCACTTGTAGATTGAAATTTTTGTAAAGCATTATTTCGTATAAGTGCGACATTAAATACGACTGTAAGAACTGATCTTGTTACGTATGAAGGGCGCCATGTGAGTTCAAGAATTTGAACTCACAAAATTTAATAATGATTAAAGCACGATGTCCAGCAACATCTAGCTAGCTAACACGTTTCCAAAATGTCGATCCATAATGTCGTCTGGAGTTCACCCTTTAATCAGCAGACCGTCTCCGATCGCTTCCCGTTAAGTACTGGGTCACTCGATCCCCACCAGTCGTGCTGTTCGCTACTCCTCCAAAATGGGCGGCTGTACAACCGATAGCTAGGCGGTCCGTAGTTTCTACTACTGACAAGTCAACCTTAAATTCTTGGGGTAAAATTGAAACTGTTACAAGCCTAACAGGGCCATCTTCAGTCTGGAGATGACTGTCTATTTTGTCCGGGATGACATCATGGCCATGTTCTGACCGGTCATCACGGACCACATGGACGGCCATCACCAGTCTGAAGATATCCGTAATAATATATCATAATGATGAAATTCCACCACGAAACGTCAGTATCAAAAATAGAAATGTTAATAAGTTTCTTTGGTTTATTTAGCTCAGTGGACAGCGTGAAAGAGTTATCATAATTGCAATATCATCCAAAAGAGGACTTGAAACTAGCGTTGGGTAGAACACGATTTCAGAATGAGATTGTGTAAGGTAATCAAATACTGAAATGGGGTGTTGAGGGGTTCAAATGAGGTTAGAGTCAAAAAGGGAGTATTTTCGTAGTACGGGTGGTGGTAGCTAGAGAATTTCGGAGAGAAAATTTCCCCCAAATATTTTTGTATCCTGAGGGTATGGGTGGCATAAAATGTCACAGACACCACGAAATGTATTGCCAATACACAAACATATCACCAGCTCATCACCTCACCACCTCAAAATATTTGTAGTAATACAAAATATTTGTATTAATTAATAGAAAAAAAACAGTAGGGACAAATATATTTTTTGAGGTGGCGGGATATTTTACGTTTTTGTACCAGACATTTGTAGTGTATCTTGTATGAGGTACTCAACACTACCCAATTGGAGAAGCCATAGTCTCCCTGGCTACAAATGGTTGGGAGTGATGTGAATACCTCACAAGAGACCCAACTGATGCTCACTGCCGAAGCCAGTGAGATTATGGCATCCCTAATTGGAATATGTTGTGAGGAAACCACTAGTAAATATATTTATTTTCCATCAGGTTCACAAGGTAAACGGAGAGTGGTCCGAGATCTCCGAGTCAATGTGCGTGACCGAGGAGATGAAGGCGTACGAGAACACGGCCTACGAGATGAACGACCTAGCGGCCGACACCTACTATCGCATCCGATTACGCGCGCACAACCTTATTGGATACTCCGCCTCTGGAGAAATGTATATGAAGACAGCCAGAGGTAAGTGGAATGGGGACGGAGACGAAGAAACCAAAAAGGCTGGCTTTTACAATGTCTATTACAGTCAGATCACCACTAGCGAGGCCACTAAAGCCTACTATTCCACTTGTCTAGTGCTTGGACTTGTTTTCTCATTGTTTTCGTTGTTGTGTTCCGTTCGATAAACATTATTTCGTTCATAACTTGTCTATTATTTAAATAATTTAGTTTTTGTGTCGTCGTTGATTTCGTTTGTCTTTCGTGTGGAATATTATTTCTTTATGTTTGTCGAAAGTATGTTTGTGTTATTATGATTATCATTTTTGTAAGTTTGATAAATACAATTTTTTTTATAAATAAACACTTTTTACTGAATTTTTTTTTCTTCATCCCCCATTTACATTCACCACATGACATTTTTAAAGGTATAAAGAATAGTGAAATCACAGCTAAGTCTTTGAATTAGAAAACATACATTTTTCTTAAATAAAATACATAATATGAAGTAGATTCGTTTAAACATTTTAATGGTGCATGTTACATAATCAAAAATCACATTGGGAATTTCATTACAAATAAATCAAATACATAATCATGATTTAAGTACCTATACATTATTTCTCACTATAGAAAAATAAAACAGTAGATCTGTTGGTTTTAGTACATTCCTAATAAGAATAATTGAGGTCTTTGTAGTTTGGATTAATTTAACATTTTCTTTAGTTAATTGCAGCATGAAATTAACTTTATTTATTTTAAATGTTGTTTTTGGCTTCTTTGTGTTTGGTGCTGGATTTTATTTGTCTCATTTAAACAGCTTACACATCCGTTTTAACTCACAGAATTATTAATCACTTTGGTGCCATTCTTCCAGATGATTCTAATACAATTTTATTCCAGGGTAAGAAATAACAAAGACATAATATAAACAACATTTTTGCTTACACTGTAAAATATGGAATATTTTTTATATCTTTCTTTACTTATTGAATTCTATTAACATATCTAAAATATTGATAGTCATAACCCAATTATAAAACTGCGTATCGTAAAATCACTATTGACCTCGAAGTCTGTTGGTTAATCGTCAAAAGTCATTTAGAAAGATAAAAAATTATTATTAATTTGATTCTCATTTTAATTGTGAGATTCGAATGAGAAACACAAATTTTAACATATTTTTACTTTTGAAATAAGATTCTCATAATGTCTTTATCAAGCAGACTGAAAAGGTTTGATAGTAAGTTGACGATTTGTATGCCTTAACGTATTTTATTATTTCATTTTATTTTATGCACTTGCGATAGTATAATTGAAAAGATGAATAATCAATCTTTTGAAAATCGTTGTCTCTGCATTTCTCTCATACTACGAGTTCTTTTTCCTATTTTTGTTTTTGAAAACTACACAGAAGTTATGTTTAGATGACAACTGTTACACAAATATTTTTCATCGCTTATCGTTTATTATTCAACCCGTCCCATTTTAGATCCATTTTGTTATTTTTTTTTCTATTTCTAGTATAATAATTGTTAGCAAATATGTAGTTAATAGTTTAAAAATAATTAAAATGCATCCACAATGTACTATAGTTTTTTGAAGTATAAGTAATTACTTTGGGAACTACTCTTAACTCCAGGAAACGAAAGCAATCCGATAGAATCTGTCATATCGTTCTTTTAAACTCTTTTTTTCTAACGAGAAACTCTTAATCACATTGTGCCCAATTGCCGCCCTCCCGTCTTTTTGCCAAAAATAAATATTGACTTTTTTTTGAGCAAAGATTTGAGTTGTATGTCTCTGCAGTTTATGTAATTTATTTATTATTTCTATATTGTATGTAAATATATTTTATGAAATATATATCCAATTCTCCCCTATTCAGGTATTTTCTATGGAAGTGCATCCAAAGTCTCATCTACGTCAACTCTGGTGAAGGGAATTTCACTTGTCATCACCATTAATCTTTTTACTGGTTACTTTTACTTGCAATAAATAATCCGTTGATTTGGTTCTCTAGGTAATTAAATTATCAAATTATATTAATGACTTGCCCTGATAGCAGAATTTAATAGTTTCTGTGTAAAAAAGGCTGATTTGGACACACTTAACGTTAGAGAGGAATCTCGTTGTTTTAAACAATTATTTATTTTTCCTGTACCCTATTCATTAAAAAGACATTTACATCCACCCTTCCTAATTATTAATTATACAATTGCACCGTTTCTCAATGTCGTGGGTGTTAATTGCATATGTAAATGATTTCATTGTTGTTGCCTATAATTCCACCTTTCAAAAATGCAAAAAATATTTTAGAACAGATCTGAGACTATTCTCCTTGTTACAGATCATTATCTGATCGTAAATATCTCATTATTGCTTAGGGTCTAAGGTTAAGTTAAACATCTCTATACATTTATTGACACTTACGAAGAATGTACGTCATAATGTTAAGTTTTTCTGAATCAGCCTTACAAAGTGAATTTAAATACATTCTAAGATTACCTAAATGGGTGACAACTGTTCTACTTAAATAGTTCACGCAATATTCTAGCAAACAGCCAAATTATCATTAAATGTGCTAATACCAAGTAATGTTCTACACATTTATTGATTAATTTTTGAAAAAATATATAAATGTGTATTTAGAAATTTTTTTTAAAAATTAGTAAAAATTTATTAAAGTTATCAAAATTTATTGTAATATAATTGCATTACTTATTAAAAAAATCTAACCAAATCAAGATTGATCACATGCAGCTTTAATGTGATAATGTTAGAAGTCAATTTCACTTATATCAAATAATGAACAAATAATGATAAGTGTTATGAGATTTTCATCACATTAATTAGTCACTTAATTTGACATATAACATTTAACGTGTAAGTTAAGTATCACAAGAAACGCATTCAAGTGTATGGTGTTCATGATGAAATCTTATAGATTAAGTCCTTTGAAATGTTCATAATATCAGAGGACATTAAATGTTTAATGATTTGTAAATACTTATTATTGTGTAATGGTCTGGGATTTTTATATTTCACTTTTGTAAATAATAAATCATTTAGGTATACATATTCCCTAGATATTTAAATTATGCCAAAACATCCTCAAAATTAAGAATCACCTCAAATGATTGGCCTAACTGCTCTTATAATGACAAAGATGTGATGTCTATGGTAAAAGTTATAAAGATCATTTTGAAATTTGCCAATATTAAAACTATTAATACACAATGTTTTTCACACCGTATTTGGGTTATTAGTTATTACTGTTACCAAAAGTTTTTTAAAATTGAAATAATTCATTAATAATAGTATTTTGTGTAATATTATTATGGTTTGTAGTATGAAATTAGGTATTTTTGGTGGAGGAAACTTATACTTAGCATTATTTAATAACATTATTTTATCAAACTGTATATTTTTTTACATATTCCAAACAATTTTTGATCTGACAGAACAGAATTATAATCTGACAGAACATTACAAACTTTGTAAATTCTAAATTTGATGATGCTAATGAATAACATGAAATTAAACATGAATACAAATTCGCCTTCCATTTCTTTGCACTGGGAAACATAGGCCAAAAACACCATTTAAGGGTAAATCCAAATACAATTATGTATTATAAAAACATTCTAGGTAGGTATGGTCTTTTAGCAAATTTTATTCACCTATTTCGCAGATGTTATCTACGTCTACGGCTACTGAAGAAAAGCAATGCAATCTTGGAGGAAATCAAGAGAAATACTCGTTTCTTCCTATCCATACATAAAACATATTAAACTGTTGAATATATGTATTATAATTATAAAGCATTTTTTACATCATTGTGGGCCAATTTATTATTACCTTCAGCAACTTAAAAATTGATTAAATAATTTTCCGTCATTCAACATCCTTACTTTACTACACTTTTTATGATAATGGCGGTGTGTATTTTATAAAATCAATTATCATTTGATTGATGAACATAGATCATCTAAAATATGTGTAATTTTCTAGAATTTAAAGTAAAATTGACAATAAGCATTTCAGTGTGAAAGAAATTATAGGTACACAATAATAATTACTCTTCAGCTGAAAATTTTCATTGGAAAAGAATGAATGTACGTAACTCATTATTACACATGTTTATAAATTACTACATATAAAAAATATATTCATGGCTGTCAGTGTGTTCTTAAAAAATATTGTAGTTATTAACTGCACTTTGTACTAAACTTAACCATTATAATATTAGTAAAGATACCATCATAATTAAATTGTATTGTGTACCCAGGAATTAACTAATTATTGACTTATTCGGAAAATGTGTGTGTGTGTGTGTGCTTTAATAAATTATCTTATTTAACTTGATATAAAGGTGGATGAAAATTTATTGAATTTTTTAGATAGTTAAATTTTAATCAGTTTATAATATTGACAAGCAGACTTGAGAGAATTACTATAAAACACTCTCACTGCTGTTAGCTATTGTAAATATACATACATGCATTTAATGTTTTTGCAACTTTTGTCAATATTACAGATGGTCTGCATTGTATAATGCATTTTATTTTGTATAAAGACAAGTTTACCGCGAACTTCACAAAATTCTGGTTTAAATGAAGTCTTGAATCAGATAAAAACCAATCTAGCAGTTAACAGAAACTTCTTTCACCGCACAAGTTCTTTACTGATAGCCCAAGTTTGGAAGACTGGATTTTTTTCCCGATTGATTCACATGCACATTAATAGCCCCAGATCGAAGAACTTTAAGGCTAAGGACTCATGGAGCGATTTTTACTCGCGCCCGCCGCGGTTGCGGGCCCGCAGCCTCTGTAGAATGCAGATATTTATGTAAAAAATTAAAGCACATTTCACGACGCGTTTTACGCCCGCGGCATGTGCGATTGTTTGCGGGGCCCGCTGCACCCGCGGTTATCTTGTACCGGCGGGCGCGGGCGCGGTCCCGCAGCCGCGGCGGGTTGCTCCCGCGCGCTCTGCGATCGGTTGGCGGGCGAGTTAGTGGAACTCAACTGATCAACTGCCCGTCTTGCAACCGCCCGTCTTGCGATAATCAACCGCCAAGATTGCGGGCGCTAACCGCAACCGCGGTGGCTGCGTCACCGCAAAAAAGAGCGGTCTCGTGAGTTTTGAAAATAAAACTCCATTCCGCCACCGCAGCGGGCGCGGGTAAAAATCGCTCCGTGAGTCCTTAGCCTAAAGCATTCTAAAAGTATGCTTGTACTTACTTGTGTTTGAATTTTTAATGTAAATAATGTTACATTTATTTTATCTGATTTATTTGTAGTTATAAATTTTGTTTTATTGAAAATATATTAACGCTTCCAATAACTCGTCAGTGGATAAATATTGAATATTATATGAAAGTTAGTTACAATTGGGTACTCCATTCTTATCCACTTAACAGACCGATAAAAAAAATCATTAAATAGTAAATTTAACAGACTTCTAAGGCAGTGTAATTTTATATAGCATTCAATTAAATTTACATTATGTTTTTTAAATATTTAACTTTCTTATGAAGTAATTTAAATAGAAAATTAATGAAATTGTGCGTTTTGTGTCAAAGAAATGATAATTTAACTTGAAAGAAGTGTATATTTCATGAAATGGATTTGAATCGACGTAAAATAATGAGAACTGATTTTTCTTTCATATCATATTAAGAAATAAATTTAAATGATCACATGTAACCCTAGAAAATATCACGCATTAACATTAAAATTTTTAAAGAGTTCTCATCATTCATAGGTGTCATAATTACCTACAATAACAATCTTTCATTTTATACAAAATTGTTTTCCCATAAATTAAAAAATATAATAAATCAGTGATGATAATTTGCATACTAAACTACAACTGACGTTATATGACGTTTCCATAGAAAATGTATTGGTTTCATAGCAGACTTATTAATAAAGAAAATTAAAAGAAATCATTTTATAATTTAATTTAATACAATATATGGCAATTAATTAGTTCCAGCAATATAAATTTGATACTCACATTCCGTTAATTTGTGTGGTTTGGTATCCATAAAACTTAAAAATAATAAATCAATGCAACACAAAGGCCTATTTGTATCATCTGTAGAATGTAGAATAGATAAAATGTGATTAAAATCTATAGAAATTTATCTAATTCTTCTTACTTTCAACTCTGTTCTAAATTTTAAAACCTCGCATTTTGAGGGTTTTAAATACCTGTGTTAATTTGAGGGACTGAATGACTAGACATTAATTACATGTTTATCTGTATGCATATAATGGATGAAACACTGGGCTTTTGATTTTGTTGTTTCTTTAATTCTCGTTTGCATTAATTAAGAGATAATCAATATTTATATTGGTGAGACTTTGCCTGTAATAAAAAAAGTGTTTTGTTAAAAATTCTAATGGAGCATTTTGAAACGATGTCCAAGCAATGAGGACTAAACTAGTTGTGTTGACTAACTGCAAGATTCACCAAACAATAAAACACCCTCCAAAACGTGAATATCAAAGGTAATATGACAAATAAATACTTTATGTATAACATTTAACAACTACTGCATGTTATGCATTCCAGTTAATCTGGCTTCATTAACAACTAGCACTAACTTTACTTCCTTATCTCCTCAACTTTAACTCTGGTAGACAACAAATGTAGATAAAGTTAGCCAGCCTAAGAGAAGCTTGCTTGGTTATTCATTAAACAGATAACAAAACACATACGTACAGCGTTTTAAGTCAGTGATATGTACTGGATTTAAAGGTATACAGCATAATATAGCATGACGCTCGTTATTAGAATACACCTAGAGTGGGCAAATATTATTGTAAAACATAATACTTGTACAAATTTGGTTGGATTGTTATTAAGAATGTTTCATAATATTATTAATAATTTTTCATAGATTTTCACTATTCTGAATTATCTTACTTTACTAATCAGTGGAATCTTATTGTTTCTTTGGCAAGAGATCATTATTTTATATCACATCATACTCATTATTTTCATTTTCTGTCAATGTTTTAGATGTGTTTAATTTTTCTTAAACATTTTGTTCCAGGATTTATTTCATTTTTGATTTGCACGTTGGTGTTTTATGACTTATTTTTCTTTAGTGAAAAAGTATAGAATTTTCCATGGATCACCGGTGTACGCAAAGTCTAATATAAATGTTAAATTTTTAGGTAAATGTTGTCAACCTTAGTGTGGTCACCCTTATTCTATCCCAAGCATGAGATGTCTGAAATTAGTTAGGTTTATGGAAATAACTGGACATGATACAAACTTCCGTTCATTTGAATTGTTTCCGTATTAAACTATTGATTTTGTATCATCTTCAAGTTTATTGTCATTAATTATTCTTCTCCTTTTTTCTATTTATTAGGTGGTGGTTTTATATGGGATATTTATTTTGCATCAAATGTTGTCAATTTAGAGTTTAGACAAACTATATTGGTAAAATAGTGTTCTTATAATTTCATGTCATAAGTCATTCAACATATTTTTGAGTTTATTAAAAATTTTAAAGTGACGGCATTTAAATTGCAAGTTGTTATAAAAGCACACACACAATTCATTTTTTTCTTCTTTCGAGGAATAATTTTATTCTAGCACCTAACTCTCACATCTGGATTCTACAAACATATCATTGAATGAACACAAGCATTTTTACCGTACTAACATTTTTTTACCAGCATTTCACAGGTTCAATACTTTTATTTAAATATGTACAACTTTGTCTCCCCAATTATAACAATTTACCTCTTTTTAAATTTTTTTTTTTTTCATTTAGTTATTTATTATTTTTATGTTGGAAAAACACACTGATTTATGGCTTTTGGAATCAAGTTGGATACAACATGGAACTCTTTTAAGTCAATACTCAGCGTTTCTATTCTGCAAATTAAATAAAGTAACTTTACAAATCATCTTCTGTTCGTTTTATCATCCCATCTTGTCTTATTTTTACAAAATCACTGTACAAATATCTCCATTAAACTAACAAAGCTTTTTACAACATATTTCTTGAGCCTGTTATAAGTAAATTTACTGTTTCATAAAGGTCGGGACACACAAGTTCATCGTCACGACGGACCGGCACTGTCAAGTGGTGCCATAATCGGAATCGTCATCGCCGGGGTATTGCTCATGCTGCTGGTGGTAGACCTGCTGCTTTGCTGTATCCGGCGCCAAGGTGTCATGGCCACCATTTGCCACCGAAAGTCCAAGCAACATGAAGAGGACGAGGCTAAGCTGGGAAGGTAAGACAATATTATGAAAGAATTCAAATACTTTTGTAATATTTTTGTGGGTATATGTTTTTTTTATGTTGGCTACACTGATTTCAATCTTAATTACTCTCTCCTGTTGCTACTTACTAACTAGTGTTTGATGTCAGTGAGGGCACAGTGTAAAAACAAATACCAAAACAATAAATTAATCAGTTGCTTACCACAGTTAATAATATTTCCGTTTCTTAATCTTTTTCTAGATGCTCTGACAAATCATTAATTCAGGTCTAGAGCCAATTACAGTGTCCACTTG
Organism: Hesperophylax magnus; assembly: GCA_026573805.1. Classification (NCBI taxonomy): domain Eukaryota; kingdom Metazoa; phylum Arthropoda; class Insecta; order Trichoptera; family Limnephilidae; genus Hesperophylax; species Hesperophylax magnus. Next base: position 1,189,373 of record JAIUSX010000026.1, read on the forward strand.
GACAATGAACTAGGACAATGAACCCAGAACATATATTTCATATGGGTGCTTTGACAAAATTAATATGTGATATAAATATTAATATGCCAACCTTGGCACATATGGCGCACTTATCCATTAGAAAACACCAGAACTAAACAGCCATGATTATAATACTATTTTTCTTTAGTAAGCATCAGATTAATTTTATTTTATTTTTACCATTGTAAAAAATAAGTAGGTACTTAGACTGGTAAAAAAAACCTAAAACACTTTTATAAGGACCGATTTTTCGATGTGCTTTCCATTACATGGAATCTCAATAGAATCTATAATGATTGAATAAAATTATTTACTTTGTGTACTGAAGAATCGTGCTTGGTAAAAAGTAACACCTTTTTATTGTTATGTATAACATTTCTTAAATAATCCTTTGTTTTTATTCCCTTTATTGTAAAATAACACCATTAACAATAGCTGAATTGCACTAACCTTTTGAGAACTTTCTAATAACAAAGGGGCAATTTGCATACATCAACAAAATATCATAATTTATGTTAGTGACTTGTCTATTTTTTTAACTTAATCTAAATGTTAGTTTTCATTTCCTTATGTATGAATTTCAGTGTTTATTATATCATTCATAAATCATTGGAATCTGGAACGGAGTCTTAGAGATACATTTCTGTTGCGAGATGTAGAGCATGTTCCCATGTAGCTATAGGATTAATAAATGGGAATCATTTTATGGTGTATAGATTTTCATAGCACTACATACTTCCTTTTATCACAACATGAAACACAACACTGTTCCAAACCTCAAATATGTACAATAAAATTCCTTGCAAACGTGTCCTCGAAATATTAATTTGAATGGTACAAAGTTTATTTTCCAAAGCAGATTATCCCAAGAATTAAACATTCTCCAATGGTTTGATCAATTACCTTTTAAAAAACAAACATTTCGTTAGTGGCGATGGCAGTATTGAAAGGAATGATTTTAAAAATTTGGTCCCAAATGTTCAAAAGTGAATTATTCCCACTTTTATTTTTCCATTTGTTTTACGAGCTATTAAAATAAAGTTGTCTAAGGAAGATCACCCATTAAGAATAACCGTTTGTCTCAGTCTGTACGGTTGGCGCTTCCCGCTCCCTTATTGCAGTAACAAGGCGCCCCCGGCTCCCCCCTCGCCCGCCCCTCTGCCGCCCCCCGTCAAGCTCGCCACTACCCCAACGTAAGACCACCAACCACCCCTGTTGAGCGTCGAAACAAACTGATCTACCGTCTTACTTTACCCAACCAACACGGCAACAAAACATTCTAAAGAATATTCCATTTTTTATTCAATTTTAGTTAGCCAAAATAAGTACCTACATACATAGTAAGCCATAGATATTCAACACGGCAATAGATGTAGATGTGCATAGTAAGCCATAAAAATGCAACACGACAAAGCACCGACTTCAAGGAGCTACCAAAAAGATATCTGTCTATAATAATTTTTCAAAATGGCAACACCATATTTACAAAAACAAAAAACACTTTCTTTTAATGGCAATACTATTACGCAGAACCAACTTTAGTTGGCTAGCTATCTGTCATCTTACACTATAATAATAAAAATTGAATTATCTCATTCATACATGTTCTTGTTTTACGCTACCATGTTTTTAGACAACATTTATATTTTCAATCATTGAGCCATTTTACAATTATTATTCCAGCGAACAACTTGTCTTCTAGCTTTTTGGTTTGTCTTTTAACCCACATGGTTCAGTTTAATTGTGTAGGACAGTAAATCACCTATTCACATTTATTTGTTTCCCAGCATATAATCTCTATTTTGGCATACCATAATAAATGGAATATTCCTTGTTTATTGTTCTGAACGGGTTGAAGTAAGATGCTAGCTTTTTACCATAGATTATCAACACATGTGGTTTCTTTTGTTATGATACGCCTGCTGTACTCAGAACAAAAATACATTTAAAGATTTTTAGTTTGATGCATGCATTTAAATTTGAGCTTTCTTATTTTGTTTTTTTCTCATTATATTACATACCTATTATTATTTGATTTATATATCGTTTGTTTTGAACACTAATAAATTTTGTTAAAACTCAATTTCTCATGTGAAAATTTTGTTCATCATTTTATCGAGGCTATTCAATTAAAATAAAATTATTAAATTTCACTTCTTGTACCATTTCTTTGTGATCAAAGTTTCCTTAATTTTTTGAGAAACAAAAGTTTGATGCTTATATTATTTCCTTTGTTCTTTACAATATGAAGATACTTTAGCTATGTTTCTTGACAAGATCTGATACAGATATAACCCAACCTTTATCTCTACTTCCCCTCTCCTATTTCCTTCAGCCACATAATATTCCCTGAAATGCAGTTAATGTGCAATATCACTTTAAAATATCAGTTTTTTTATTTTTTTACACTGACATCTATGGGCGATCCGCGAAAACAGTTTTCTAGCAAAGAACATCACCTGACTTTCTAAAATCAAAATTTTTGGCTGAAATTATGTTTCGGTCCCAACCTTCGGCTGTCAAAGGGTTAAAAAAAAGTTGAATATATTATTAATTGCTGTACACAAACTCATAAATTATCATTCAATCATAATTCCTGCACTGAAACCTTAAACTCTGGACTCTCTGGGTGTACCATGTTCTGTGTTGTCACAACATATAACTCTGACTTACTTGACTTTTGTTCCCTTGTTATATGCTTGCCCCACTATTGCGACGTCCCGCCACACCCAATAGTTATGTAGCTACCACACCAATGTAAGAAACTAACACAATTCACATTACTTCTTCTTTTCCAATGCACGGCCAACAATATTACCAAGGATAGACAAATATACTCGGCTTTATTAATTTATTTACTCTTAGGCCTAGTTGTTTCAACTTCCGTCACAATTGACGTCATCTTCAAATCCGTAAATGGTCGTATTATGATTTTTTTAAATTTTGAATGGCGCCCGTTAACCGATTCCTTCAGAATTTTAGTTATTGAGACTGCTATCATTGATGGCTTAATTAACGGCTGATCAAAAAACCAAACTTCTAATTTGACAAAACACTGACAGGCCGACAATCGAGTGTTGACGATGACCATAAAAATGTTTAAAAAAATCATAATGGCGCTGATTGTTGCTTTGTAACGATGTCAAACCTTACGGGAACACCTGGGCTATAATATTAGCATGACTAAAAAACGTTTAACGGCGTACTTACCACTGATAGATATGTTGTAACCTCTCCCTCTTTCTCATAAACAATGCATGTACAGAAAAGAGAAGTTACAACTTACAGCGGAACTCTCAGCAACAGGATCGTATATCACATATATCTGCAGGAAAAAAAAATCATAGAAAACATGCATGTTACCAAAGAATTATTTTTTTAAGTATCAGATAGAATTAATCATTTTCAATATCTTCGGAATATTATTTTTAACTCCTATCAGTATAAGATTAGTGTCTCCGCATTGCCAGTATTTGAAATCGAAATATTTTGCAGTTTCTTCCTAAACAAACAGTTTGGATGTAAAATTTCACAAACCGTTGCAACATTCTGGTTTGTGTAAACGTATTCGAGGACTGACATAAGATAGCATAGTAATTGACATCTTGCCTTCGAACCATTAGTTGAATATTCTTTTTTAACACATTCACGGACACAACGTCTAATGGCGTAGTTTTAGAGGAGATGTAATATGACACAACATACGTAAAATGTATTTTACTCAGGGATGCGATAGGGAATTCAAATTATGTATTGTAGTAATATGAAGCCTGTCTATTTGTGCCACAAGGCGAACACTTCTACTTGATGGTGTCGCTCCCAAGGTTTACATTTTCACACGTCAAATGTGACAGCACGATGTGTCGTATCAAGAACCTTTGTTCTACAATGTTTCCCCGCAGGTGTCATTAATGTGTTAATATGTACATGTACATTATATATGAAAAAAAATCCTGTGGATATTTTTTTGGTGAAAATTTCGATTTAGGCGTTTTTTCAAATTATCGGGGTTCGAATTAACGGGGCTCTACTGTATTTCTAATCTGATACGAAAATTCAAACATCTGTATTATCTTGTGTAAGTTAATTTCTTAAATATTTTTTTTTATTTGATGGCCGAGTATGCGTCGTCCCAATAAGTAGTGCTTTTCATGTACTTATGTGAATTTTTTCTCCCATAAATAATTGTTTTTACAATTTCTCAATGTTTTTCCTGCTCTTCCTTTTTACCATTTCTGCATGCTGGGTTGTGGTAGCTATTCATAATTGAATTAAAATACAATTTGTTGTTTGATTAAAACTAATTTTTAATTGGATGTTTGTGTTAAGTAGTGTATAACAATCATCTATCGGTATTAATTTTAGTTGTATTGTTTTTTAAGAATAATTGTTTCATAACATCTTTCACTAACACAATAAGATTTATATTTCATAAACACAAAATGTCGAAAATTGCAAAATGCTTGTTCTAACAACATAAGCTATAAGTATAATTCTTTGAAATACATGTTGTTGTCTGCTTTTGTCTTTGTGCTGCTAATTGAGTGTAAATTCGATAAGATTATTAAAAAATCTACATATATGAATATTTTATTTAAATGTCAATAATATTTTGTACATTCAACAGAGATGAGAAAGAGCCTCTGAAGGATTGCAATGACCGAGCCATCATCGATGGATCCATGATGAGGAACACTTCTGTAGAATTTGATGGAAGAAGGGTCCACTCTAAAACTGGAGACATAATCGGCAAAAACTCTGCCGTTTAAATAACCTCGTTGGATCTACGTAAACCGTATTGTAAAGGAAGAATAATACATAATACCATTTATTATTGTGAAACTCAGACATTAAACAATTGAGTTATGGAATTTGGAAGAGGAGGAATTATAAAGTTGACGAATCAGTATTTTTTGACTTAAAAGCAAACTATAATTTTCCGCTTGTGTGACTAAGAAATAAGCCATTTATATTCTAATGTGCATTGGTCAAACTAAAAGATTAGTTGAACATCTTGTAAAATAGTTGCCTTGAACGGTAAAGCGAACGATGCCATTATTTCCGACCTGTAAATACATGACTTCATTGATTATTGACACAAATAAATTGTTGTCTTTTTATACTATTATAATAAAACGTCTCTCTTTTTGGTATAAAGATATTTATTAGGATTAAAAAGTAACTTAAAAGATTGTTTTTGAACAAAGTACTTGTGATTATTATTTTATTCAGTGGCTTTAGTTGTCAAAAAAAATAAATTATAATTAATCATCTTGTTTTCAATGCTTAACCTTTCTCTGGTGTATGAGATTTCCGATATTATTATTAAAATGAAAATGTATAAGGATTAGTAATATTAAAAGTTCTTACTCGCCCAAACTTTGTGTCGCCGTATTATAATGAAAATAACAATTATTAGAAATGAACTTGCCAATATACACCATAAATTTTTTAGAGCTTAATGGACTATTGAAAATTTCTGTGATTGGTTTAAACCAGATCTACATAAAACAAAAACAGTTGGAAATTGCTAATCTCAATTGAACATTTACAGTAAATATTTATTTTCTACTTTAATAACTATGATATCCGGTGTTTATTTATCAGTAAAAAGACTAAAATAAGATAGAAACATTCACAAGAATAACTTTAACAATAATAATTACAACTGCCTACTTAATAATATAAAATAAGTAGGTTTAGTAGAAATGATTTGCTATTGCAAAAACTTGCGGACCAATCGAGTTAAACGAATCACGTTAAAGCTGACTCCGAAATGGCACCGAATATTGTATTTATTTTAGTTGATAATTAAAAATATATACACAATATACATATTATTATTAAGCACAGTGTGACTTTTAAATAATTACGCGAATCGCTTATATTTTTGGTTATTAGGTATGTATGTCTCTAAAATATAAATATAGTATATCATTCTTCAATTCCGTACATAATATTTTGATCATCCACATAATCACATATATACTGTGTATCTTTTTCTATTTGATTCTTGCGCTAGCTGCAAATATAATAATATGTAGAGATCTGTTACTGTGATTGTTCTGAATAGCTTAGTTTTCCATTCTTTTCACAAACCTATTCAAATATTGTGTTAATCCATTTACTCGCATTTGTAAAATTTATATTCCTCAAAGCAACTACCGAGTATTCATTGACAATGCGTGATTAGTTAGAACCAGTTTTCTGTTGGTTAATTAATTAATTAATGACGATTGTAGCTAATAAGTTTTATTAATATTAATGTGTTTAACTTCAGTAAAATTCCAAAGAAATAGAAAGAAACACATCAATTCACAGTATATTTTTCAAGTTAAATGACAATAATTCTAAATTAAATTAAATCAATGTTTCATTCTCAAAACAATCAATACCTACATTATTCCATCACTATCAAATTTTTGTTAATAATTGTAAAATAATTGTTTCTTCTGGTTTAAAAGCGCTACAATTCATAAATATATACAAAAGATAACATAATCCAATATGATTAATTTATTTAAGCCACTGATAAAGAAATGGCTCTTTACTTTCAGTAAGAACCAGATTTCAGCTATGTCATATTTTTTTAATAAATTTAGATTATAAAGTTGCCTAGTTCGTAAAAAATATTATTTTTTTACATCATGTAATTGTTTTGTGATTTCGAAATGGAAGCTTGCATTTTTTTTAAGAAACCATTTATCAATTATAATAATTTTGACTATAAACTTAAAAGTTTTATGTGCATTTATTTAAGTGACAATATTTTCGACATGACTTAGTTTTAAGTGTAGTATTATTGTTGCAAAAATTGAATAAAAAATAACAATGTAGACCTTTTATTGGTAAAAACATTTACCATGATTAACAAGTAGTTTATTACAACAATCATTACAAGTGTGGCCAAATCATTTTAAAGAGCTCACATTTGAATGTATTTGTATGATGGTGGTGCAAGTTGGTTTGAAATAGTTTGAAACACCCGCCCGCAATCCCGCTTTACCCCGCATTAGTCCTTCAATACAGCAGACCACTATACAAGCAAGAAACTCTTTAAAATGATTCTACTCTACTTAATTTGAAGGAGTTCAGAAACTTTTTGTAAAACTTATGCTGCAAAGTATTTTTTTCCGTTTTGTTTATTTTATTTATACTTTAAGACATACACAAATTGCCTAGTCAAGAGTTAACATAAAAGAGAAATAAAAAATCTTTTGCCTAGGAAGAATATGTTGAATATGGTTTTCATCTATGATTATGTTATTAAATAATTTAGTCAATTATTATAAACACAGTGTTTATCATTAAAATAAACCTAAATGGCTTCTCAAAATAATAATAATTTTCATTGATTGACTTTAAACTAAAAGTTGCAGTTTTTTCGCTAATCGGAGAGATATCCATGAAACATAATAGTGTATATTCGTGGTTTTTTTTTTTTTTTAAATTACAATTATAAAGGTATTTTTATGTTTAAATATGCCATTTGCGATTTAACAAAATAACATGTTCATTTTTATTAATGAAGTCGGCGGCATTGGTGATAGTCACTTTACCAGACATAGGCGTTTTCTATGTAATATGACGGTGTAGCCAGTTGGAACAGTTTCAGAATGTGCGATTTTAAATCAAAAATTATGAATGAAAATTACATATTTTCAGAAAAATGAACTTTAAATCTTCCACCCATTTTTAACGGTGAAAACACTTACTTTACCTTTACAAGGTACTTAAATATGTTTTTTAAACATGGTTTTTTGTGATTTTTTTTTAGCACTTTATTTTTATTGAGGCATTTACATATTACTTGACTAGAGATGTTTTCGAAAATAATGAAATAATTTTGTTAGGTACCCTTTTTTAAAGCAACTTTAGAAATGTAATGGCATATCTTTCCGGATAGTAAAAAAATATTCAATGTTTCATATGTTTTCGTACTGCAGCTTTATCGTAAAATGGTATATGATAATTATGGGATATTGTTCGCAACTGTAAAAAACTGTATAGTATAGGATGTGTGTACCTCGTTTTTCCATTTAAATGCATTGTTTATTATGTGAAGTGGAGAAAATGCTTAAATAAAATAAATTTTTAAATAAATCTTTTCATTTCTAATTCATTATTATGAAAATGAAGTTACCTGTTACCTACTATATATTCTATAATATGAGGTGTCTGGGTATGTTGTATCAAAAGCTGCTTACGAATTACAGCTTCAAATCCACTTGAAAATAGACTGTAAATAATTTAGACGAAACGATATGAAATGGTGTTTGCTGGAATTGGGTGATAGTATTTGTAAGGAAAACAGGATGACCAATCACTTACCACTGTATCTCTGTGAAGAATTACACAACATTAATGAATTCCACCGCGTTACCTTGAGGTAATTATCGCCACAACATAACGATATTATGCACTTCCAAGATAGTCAATTTCCAACAATTTTTACTTTTCAACGAGATTATGTTAACGAAAAACACCAACAACTTGCTTCCCAGATAGTTCCCATAAATAAACCACTCAGTAGATCAATAACGGTCCTTTTTGTAGGAAACAAATTGATCCCTGGTCGGTGGCCGAGTTGACATCGCGCTTGGGTAAAAAATAAAAACTTAGAATGTTAAAATGCCCTCATGACAACATGGTGACAAAGTACTTACCTGCGAAAAGGAGCTTCCGTAGTACTTGTATCTTTCTTTGTAGCTCATTTACTTAGGACAGCGCTTTGTTAGATGAAAACATGTTGTCCTGTTGAAAAACAATCGAGCTGTCATGAAAATTACTAGAAATTTGAATGAACATTTGCAAATAGGATTTTTCTTTTCTACAACAGTATTGAATTTTGACATTTTTCCATTTATAACAGAAAAAGGAAAAACTCAGTTACTTGTTAAGTATTTTTATTTCAGCAAGACAATAAATTATCCATAACAGGTTAAATCGTTAATGAATAAGGTAGAACAATGGAATCATGCCTTGCATGATGTAATCACGATCCACTATGGCATCACAATACACGGTCTGAAAAAGAAAATAGATTCAATTCTGCAGTCAAGTTAAGTTAGGGCTGTTACAAATTTGAATCAAACAGAGATCTGCACCTGTTTTTTTTTGTTACAATCACGAGTCATATTTTGTGTTCGAGTGTCATGAAGATTAAGCTTTGGCAATGCGCAATTTCTTAACTAACTAGAAATGAGAGCCACGAACTCACGGACAACTCGCTAATATAGGGTATGAAATATATTCCGATCTGCTAATCCTCCATGACCATTCCCGAAACAGACTGTTCTTACAACTTACGTCAACTTATGTTGAATTGAATTGAAATTTGTACAGCCTTTAACACTACACTGAACTTTAGGAATCGACATTTTCAGCAGATAAGATGGTCAAAATATTTACTTTGGCATTAGGACCACAACAAGAAACACACAAGAAACGACTAGAAACATAAACAAGATTTCAAGCCACCCTAGATATTCCACTCAGCCAGCACTTTACCTTTCAACAGTTTTTCCATAAACATTCAGAGGTTTTCATTGGTGGATGTGGTTAGTCGATTGTGTGATGTCACAAGCCATGGAGATTACCGTGTTTTTTCTTCGGTTCCAATTTTCGATCGGAGTTATACCCCCGGTCCAAAATCAGTTTTCAAAAACAATTGCACTCAAATTTGCACTAATTGTTTGCAATTGTCATGTTCCACGAATCAAATAGTTTTCCAGCAAGGTGATGGTTATGGAGAGGTAGGAACTGGATAAATGACATCCCGGTAGGAACTAAGCAGATTCTCATTTCAAGACCAAACAGGGGGTAAAGTCAATACCTCCTTGATAAGGCCAGGACACTGAATCAAATCAGCCTTCTAACTTGTTTGAGAACCTCCAAAAAATGTAATTTTATTTATATTTTTACATTAACTGAAACATTTAAAATTTTTTTAATATATTACAATAAATTGAAAAAAAAAAAAAAATTAATAAAATCATACAAGTTGGGAGCGGTGGAGGGTCGTGAATTTTGGATGTACTAGTTGATAATATTAAATAAAAGGGCATTATTGATGAAGATTTTCAGGAAATTTCAGTTTTGCAGTGCACTGCACGAATTTCTTGAAAATCCAAATACAAAATCGAATTTTGAAAAAAAAAAAAAAAACGTTTTCGGCTACAACAACATCAATAATGCCATTTTATTTTAATATTAGCACTCTATTGCTCCCAAAAGTCACGAGCCGCCACTGGTTAGGAGGCTGCTTTGAATGAGTGACCCGGTCTTGTGATCTAGGAGTTTTTGGTAAAGTGCACTAACTTCGGGAGGTGATTCTACAAAATATAAATACATTAGTACAAGCAAAAAAGATAAACAACTTTTTACAAAATTCCAACATTCTAAGGTTTTCAGGATAAAAAGTTTATGTATTCGTTGCACAGAAAAAAAGATATTCTTCTACGAAAAAATAATTTGGAAGGGAAATAATAGGAATTTCGAAAAGAATTATTTATATTTTTTACTTCTCCCGTCATCTTAGAATCACCTTCCGAAGTTAGTGCACTTTGCGACCGGACACGCTGTACATCGCCACTACAGAGATTAAAACTAATGTAGCATTTTCAGAATATTCATTGAGTTACAATTCAACATTATAATCTCCCTCGGGCAATTAAAGTCATTGATAAATGAACATTTCTAGGCTTATAAAAAAGTGTTACCTCTCCAAGCTTGTGCTCCTAGTAAATTTTTGTACATAGTGAAGAGTTAGTTTAACTCTCAAATAAAAAATCTCTAGATTTATATATACAGTCGAACTTGGTTATAACGATCACGGCAATAGCGAGTTTATGGGCAATTAATGAGCAATTATATTGTTGACTGTTACAACGAGGTCGATTTACTGATATACCGAGCAATTAATTAAGTCAACACAATTTCTGAATACATGAATGGGTCGTTAGGTCTGAAAAGATAGTTGGGATTATTCAATAATTATTCCCGAAGTAAGTAGTGACAAACAAAGGGGCGGGAATTTTCTATCCTGTTAGGGACAGATTCAAATTTTTATGGCACTACCTGTGTAAGATTGTCGGCTATGTGAACCATTGCTTTTCATCGGGCACAATGTAAAATTGTCATAAAATCTGCAAAAGTCATGCGAAATTTGAGCTTTTCTTTGAGATTTTGAACACATCGTCAATTTTGTAACACATCATCAGTTTTGTTTTACAACACATCGTCAATTTTGTTTTAAAAACCAATAAATATGTTTATGAAGGTACCTAGTTATGAGTACTTGCACGGGGTAAATTTATGATAATGATGCACAACTTTTTCAGCAGAGGGGCCGCTTTGTATATTTTTTGAAACAGCCCGCAACCTACAAGCGGATTTTTTTGTTGTTGTCGTACTGAGCTGGAAAAACCAGGTAGAAACTGTAGGCAGAAAGGTATGTGCTCTAATGTGGGCAACTAATCGAATCTGCGGCAGAACGTGGGGACTCAAACCTAAAATGATGCAATGGCTATATACAGCCGTTGTAAAACCAAGAATCATGCATGCAGCCTTGGTCTGGCGGAGGATAACAACACTGAAAACAGTGATGACCAAACTCAACCATATACAGGGACTTGCGTACAGAGGAATCACAGGAGCCATGCGAACCACTCCAATACTAGCCATGGGAGTGCTGCTGAATCTACCCCCACTAAACTTACAAATAGAGGGGGCGGTGATGGAACAAGACTGAGGGCGATTAGTCCAACAGCTGGAATGAGGCAGGACGGCAAACAAGCTGAATACTTCTTCAGACAGCAGTTTAGAGTGACGTACGCCACAAGGGAGGAATGGGACACGGTTCCAGGCCCTACCCACAAAGTCGATTTGATGATATATGTAAATAATTTTAATAACTTCTTTTATATTTTTTTTTTCTTTAAATTCTTTACTTTTTACTGTCTTATATTGTATACTTTTGTATTATTTTTAAATATTCTATTATATTTCAATCTTTTGATGTATTCTTTCAAATTATTTTAATGTATTTCACATAAACACTAACTCGCACATATTATCAACGGTTAATTTTTCTCTTAGCAGTACATTGATTTCTTAAATTGATTTTATATATATATTTCGATTATTATATATATATATTTATTTTTTTGAAGTGAAACTTCTTTACGCGCGTTATGCATTTTCGAGGACCGGAGTAAAACCGACTCATGACCGTCACGAAAAGCCGTGATCATTTGGTGGTGGGGGTACGGGACCCCCACCACCGCTCACCGTTCACTGTCGCTCTCTCACCGTAGTCGCTTACTGAGGTGAGGGAGCCACTGACGAACGTTCTCTCTCTCTCTTCTCTCTTTTCCTCTCTCTCTAGCCAAAGACGCCACGCCAGGCATCAGCTGCTTGCTTCGTGTACTGCGCGGTGAGTGTAATACGAGTGAAATACGTAATTGATTGTGGTTTATTCGAAATGAAAAGAGAGAAAGAAGAATATTTTATTTGAAATGAAAAGAGAGAGAGAAGAATACTAAAAGTTTCACTTCCGTCTTTAATTGTATATTACATATATTATCTTGAAATATATAATCCTTTTTTTCTTTTAAATTATATACTCTTTGTACTTATTTTAATATCTTCTATATTTCATACTTGTTATAAATTGGGGTCCTTAGAATAATAACTCAGATTCTTGAGAGTTAAACTGAATCACCTTTTATTTGGCAATAAACTTCCAATTTCACAGGTATGATTAAGCACTTTTAATAACTACTCTGGGTACCGGTACTAGTTCCCGTAGTTATTTCGGAGAGGTGAAACCTTTGATTGTTTTCGTATGAGAGAGCGGTGTTTTTAAGCAAGACCACCTTTTTATAACCTGACAAAAAGACTGTTGACATTCAAATTCAAAAGGCCGCAAAACAGAAATCGTCTTTGCTGACAGAATTTAATCAAGCAATTAGCAGAGGCGCGAACCTTTCATAAATAATATAATTTAGCTTTCATAGATGTCACTAATGGTACATAATTACCCTGAAAATTATACAATACTTGATTTATAATTTTAATGTACTGTATATATAATCAACCACCACAACACGGGCATGTGCCTAGCTTGGTGGTTTTAACATATCCAATAATTGTAATAACCAAAAAAAACACTGAATAAAGAAAAATTAAAAAAAATAAAATTTCAGGCGACTAGTTATTACTTATAATAATTTGTTATCCTTGTCTTATAAACATTAGTTTATCATTAAAAAATAATAGGTAACACCTACTCGTATTTTGAAATATTGCACATTTTCGAATATATTGATAGAAGAGATATTTATGTAGGTACATACGACTTTTAAAAAACCGATTTGGATGTAACGATTAAGAGCCAGCCTTCCGCGTAAAGAATTTAAATTTGGGTAACACCCACAAAATAAACAATATTTAGTTTTAAAAGAATCCGACAGAGGTGTCACTGTCTGAATTCGTATTACGAATAATTTTGGGGATTATTTAATAATTTAAATAACAGAATTAAATTACCGACATCTATTGCAATTTTAGAAAAACAGACCCATTTTTAGTTAGCACCGAGCAAATTAGAACGAAAGTCGAAATGAAGATGGTTCTCAAAATATGGGTTTTATTACTTATTAATTAAATTTTTTTTTAATTTTACAAAAAAAAATTACGAAAGTAATTTGTATAGGTATACAAATTACTTTACTTTACTAAAATACTACATAAAATACTATTATCACTTTTATAAAAGTAATTTATAACTTTTATAAAATCAATAAATATTTATATATCAATAAGGTTTTTCTTATATGGTTATCTTTAAGTGGTATCTTTCTTAGGGTGTCCGGGGGTAAAGTGCTCAAACTTCAGGAGGTTATTCTAAATGCTAGTGGAAGTAAAAAAGAAATGGAAATTATTCGGATTTCCAAATTTTTTCCACAAAAATTTATTTTCCGTAGAAGAAATTGTTTATTTTTCTATACAAAAAATTAAACTTTTTTACTCGAAAACTATCTTAAAACGTTGGAATTCCAAAAAAGTTTTTTTCTTTTTTACTTGTACTATCAAGGAGAATCACCTCCCGAAGTTTGTGCACTTTACCCTCGACATCTTGTATAATATGCGCAATATAATATTTACATGTGAAATATCTACTTTTGTACATTTATATAAATTATATACACATTTACATTTTTATGCTCATCAAATTTATTATATTATAAAGATAGATAGAAAAATCCTTAGTTCCTCCTGAGGACATACAAATCAGAAGACTTTTTTGTAATTATTTATTTATTCATTTAAACAATTCAATAATTATAAAGAGTAATAAAACATGCATGCAACATAAAATTATATTCTAAAATGTAAAAGGGGCTTTATTTATTTATATTTTTATGAAATTACTACGTTTAATAGTTTAAGCTTTCAGTGAACTTTCAATTTTATTTTTAACTTCTCTAAATATTATTTGTTTAAATTGTCAAATACAATTTAATCACAAACACAAGATTCACTCAAAATGAAGGATTGGTGGTTTCGAAATGTTCCAATAAATACGGTGAAAGAACCCTACACTATAAACTTATTACCCTAAACATGCTTCGAGCGAAATGCGGATCTGGAAACCTTATCGTCAATCTGAGCAAAGAGTTGGCCTAATGTCAAAAATACTGTTAGAGTGTGATATGTGTCACGTCAAATTTACAGTCATGGCGACTAACGCGCATTTCTCTCACTCCCTTGACACATTTTTTTTGTTGAACTATTTTGGGACATCGGGGATATGTTAACAGTCGTCAAAAGCTCGGACTGTTCAGCAAGTCCAATTCCTGCAGGACTCATCCCCGATACTGCTGCTACATTGACGTCCATGGTATGTTTAGGTTTTGGGTCGCATGTGTTGACTGTAAATTTGGCGCGACACATGTTACACTCAAACAGTATTTTGGACATAAGGCCAAATCTTTTCTCAGATGAAAAGGAGGATGGTCCGATATGTATTTCAATTGGTCAATAAAATAAATAATGTCGACGATACGTCTTTCTTGTCCTCCTTTGGCTGTATCATTTTTATCCAACCTGGAAAAGCAAAATCAGCGTTAAAAATGGACATCAATTTATGAAAAAATATATTTATTTGGATGCCAATATAAAACTATTATAAACTTTTGAATGTTTGTATGGCTGAAGATATTTTTTTTCGTATAAAGCATATATTCTTTTTCCCATGAAGCAGATAGTTTCTATATTAATAATTAGAGACCGGATTATATGCAACAAAAATAGCCCAAAATATGCATGCAAATATGCAATAAAAATAGCTAAAATATGCTCGAAAATCCATAAAAAGGATCAAAATATGCAACATGAAATAATACAGGAAATCGTATTTTTACATATTTTTATTTTATTTTAGTAAGCTATTAGTTTTCAAGGATAACAATTATATTTTCGAAAATATCAATTATAAAATGTATTTAACAATAAAATTTAGAATTTACCTTTAAAAACGTATATGACTAAGTACTGTTCTAAATGTTCTGTAGATAAATTGTGTCTACGATCGCTTAATATATTTTTGTAAGCGGAAAAGGAACGTTCTACGTCTACTGATGTGGCTGGACAGAATTTAAATTTGGGTGCGATTTTTGAACTTATTGTTCCGGGCAAAATTTCACCTGCCCCGTTGATGAAGTTATCAATTTGGCACAAAAGTTCAAAACCTGGGTTATTATTCAGTATGTTTTCAATTTTTTCTTTGAGTTTACTCGGGAATAGCTTTGGCAACGAGGAATTCAGAAGGCGAATTTCCTTCATAACCTGAATAGATGCATTCAACGCCAATCCATGAGTTTCAAGCGTTTTTATACTTGCAGGTATGTAGGCGAAATGAGTGGTAATCATAGCTAGGTTTTTTTTAATACTGGCGTCGTCAAACGATTCTTTGCATTGGAAAACTGCCAAAGCCTTTGCACTATCGAAGTCATTGATAACACCCTTGATGGCTTCAAAATGTTCATGGTAAAATATCGCAGCATCGATCCATGTATCCCAACGTGTTATTACTGGCTCAGGAGGTAAAGGGATATTTGGCAGTTTTTCTTTTTAGGCCTTTATACGAGCAGGCGCCTTAAGAAACACTTTCTTTGCTGATGAAATCAGGTTATTTACATTCGCAAACGTGGATCTCACTTCTTCGGCGAGTCTGTGAATTCCGGGAGCAAAACACGTCACATGAATCAAATTGGGATAAAATACTTGGAGGGCTTTGCCTGCTTTGATCATATAGGGGGCAGCATCTGAGAGCAACACATACACATTTTCATCCGCAGAAGATTGAGGAAATAATATTTTTTATACCCTCATTCACAAATTTGGCGATCGTAGAATGATTTGCCTTTTCAAGTTCTCTGCAGGCCACCAAATAGGAAGGTGAAGGTTCAAGTTTTAATGCACCAACAATCAAATTTGCAATGTAACGGCCGCAAGTGTCGGTGGTTTCGTCAGCTGAAATCCATATGATGTTATCCTTGAGTTCATTGCGTATTTCTTCCAGCACATGTAGATAAATTGATGGTATGTAATTTTTACGTAAAGTAGATTCATCCGGTATATTTTGATTTATGCAATATTTTCTGAGAAAATCCTTCAAGGCAGGATTTGTCAGTTTGTATAGAAGGATATTGCTTGCAAGAAATGCTTCAAATAGATCCATGCTAAAGTGATTTTGTTGTTTACCTTTGGAGGTTACTTCACTGTTACTGCTACTTGCCACTGTAAAAACTTGTTGTCGTGGGCCCTTCTTCTGCACTCCTGCGATATGAACACTGGTTTTGACATGCTGGTCTATTTGGAACTTTTTTGTGCTAGAAATGTTTCACTGATTTAGTAAAACATGGTGTACCACAAGGAACTGTATTGGGGCCGCTACTCTTTCTAATATATATAAATGACTTATGTAATATTAAAATACCTGGTAAAATTTTCTCATTTGCTGACGATACTGCAATAACAGTCCAAGGAAAATCATGGGAAGATACTACTAATAAAGCTAACAAATGTATTACTATTGTCAAAGAGTGGCTAGATAGAAACCTACTTACCCTAAATTATGATAAAACTATTTGTATTCCTTTCTATAACACACAGAAGTCGGCTCCTAAAACCAATCTTAATTTGAAGTTTCATAACGTAAATTGTAACCCAAACACATTCTGTAACTGTGAGGAGATGAAATCTGGAAAACTTATTAAATATTTAGGTGTAACTATAGATTGTCAACTTAAATGGACCAGCCATATTGAAAAAACTGTTAACAAATTGAGATACCTAAAATATATTTTTAAAAGAATGAGTAATGTAGTAAATATAAAAACCATGAAACTAGTTTATGACTCACTAGTTCATTCATCTCTTTCTTATGGAATAATTGGCTGGGGCGGAACTTTCAACAATCATGTAAAACCACTAGAAATTGCCCAAAAATCAATTATTAAAATAATGTACCAAAAAACTAATTCCTATCCCTCTAAACAATTGTTCCAAGAAACTGAAATTTCGGACCTTAAGCAGACCTATAGTGCTCAATGTCTTAAATTTATTTATACGCGACCAAACAACTTTATTAAAAATTCAAATCGTACCAGCCAACGACATGGCGCTTGTGAATATGCTGTGCCTCACTGCAAAACCAGGTTGGCCCAAAGGCATATTAGTTTTATTGCTCCAAAAATGTATAATTCTTTGTACAACCTTTAAAAGGGACACGTGTGTAAACCTTCAATCTTTTAAAAAGTACATCAAATCTTGGCTAAAAAACACTGGAGTAGATATTTTTTTCTTTTAAGTTTTATAAAACTATCTGTAACATTTATATCCATGTAGAGATTATTTTTTTATTATTTCACATTCATAAAAAACAGTGGATACATTTTTTTTTGTTTGTAATACTTTGTCTGCTTATTCACTTATTAAGATGTCTTCTTTAAAAACTAGTATTTACCTTATTCTTTGTGTTATTTTAAAACTTTTACATATTTCATTATTTACTTTCTTGTATTGCATCTCTACAGTAACTCTTTTAAAATAACTTAAATTTATATTTGATATTGTATTTCCACTTAAACCATAGACACAAGATAAAAATACTTATAATACCCACACTCAGGCTTCGCCTTCGTGGGATTTTTTTTAATTATGTACATTTATTTCAATATTTTTTATACATTTTTCAATATTTTATGTAACCATGTATGTATAAAAAAAAATTCAATAATAAAAAAAAAAAAAAATAATAAAATAAAAAAACTCGCAAACTCGGCAGTATAAAACTTTTTCGTCGTATGTAAATATTCCAGGATATTCAGCTATGCACGTATGGGCACTTTTTTTTATCAGGGGGCATGGTTCACTTTCACAATGTACAACTTCGTGCAAACAAACAAAACACTAGACGAAACTCTAAAGAACAGCGCGTGCGACCAGTCAAAAACCAAATTCGCAATTCACTGAATTACCATAAAAATATACCAAATCACCCCTCATACGAATGAATGAATTGTTTTCGGCAATTAGCCGAATTAAGCCGAGTAGGCGCAAGCGCAGGCGAAGATGAGAGAGGTTCCGCCCCCGCTCCGGCCGCCGGCCGTAGCGATCAGTAAGATCAGTTATCAGTTCTTCGCTCAGCTTCGCTGGCCGCGCGCCTTGCTATCTGACGTCTATAGTGTCGCTATGTAAGGCATCTGAACGATATCAAGCGTAAATATGCAAGATCTCAAATTATTTGCTAAAATATGCAACTACCGCTGAAAAGGGTCTAAATATGCATTTGCATATGCAAATATGCAAATGCATATAATCCGGTCTCTATTAATAATTCATCTCTCCCAACATATCTTTTATCGCGAACCACGCTCTGATGTCAAGGCGTACCGTCCGATAACACTGCTGCCGATAATGGGTAAGGTACTGGAAAAAATAATCAGAGAACGCCTGCGCCGAACACTCACCCCTCCCACCCCGTGTCAGTTCGGTTTTGTTTCCGGTAAATCTACAGAGCATGCCCTTATGCATGCGCTTGAATGGGTGAAGGTTCGACCTGAGAAGTATGTCGTGGGGATCTTTCTTGATATCACAGGTGCCTTCGATCATGCGTGGTGGCCGATGATGCTCAACAAACTCAAAAGTAGAAGCTGCCCTCCGTGGCTTTTTAAAATTTGCTCAGACTTTTTCAATAATAGAACCATAATCCTCACCTTTGGGGACTTTGTCATCGAACGTGAGGTGGACATGGGCTGCCCACAGGGATCAGTTCTGGCCCCTGAATTCTGGAACATAAAGTTTGATGACTCCTCCAGGTTACCCTTGCCTGCGGGATGCATCACGGTCGACTACGCTGATGACAAGTTTTTCTTGGTTGCGGGGAACAGTAGGAGAGAGCTTGAACGAAAGGCAGGTGAAGGTTTAAACATGATCCTCCAATGGGGAGAGAGAAATAGACTGAACTTCGCTCCCCAAAAAACCATGGGTCTCCTGATGAAAGGTTTTCTCAGCAGAGAGAGAAACCCAATCATAAAAATGGGAGACTCCAAAATCAAGTTTGTAGAGACAGTAAAATATCTTGGAGTTACTCTAGATCGATCGTCCTCCTTCTTAGCCCACGTTAAGAAAGTCTCCACTGAGGCCCAGGCCCTTTATCTGAAGCTGAGGAGAATCTCCACTACGGAATGGGGATTGAGGACACCAGCGATCCGTCTCCTATACAGGGGGGTTTTTGTGGCGCAAGTCACTTATGCCGCCTGCGTCTGGGAACATCGTCTGGATAATGCCCTTATACTCTTGGCTCTCAAGAGGGGCCAGCGAACTCCCTTGTTGGCACTTTCTGGAGCCTATAGAACAGTCGCTTCGGACGCACTTCCAGTGTTGGCAGGTGTCCTGCCAATCGATCTAGAGATTAGGGAAGTGCTTACAAAGAAAAAGCTGACTAGGGGCTTCCCGGCCAACCACCTCGGTGTAATTATTACACCAGGCGGTGCCGGGACCCTACCCAGTCGACTTAAACAAATGCGAGAGCTGTCACGCAAAGAGTGGCAATCTCGGTGGGATAGGTCGAATATGGGAAGATGGACCTTCTCCTTCTTCCCATCAATTAAACTCAGAATGGAAGGGGCTTTCATCAAACCAGACCACTATATGGTTCAACTGTTGTCCGGACATGGGGAATTCAGGGGGAGAATTCACAGACTCTCCCTGTCACCCCATCCCAACTGCGCCTGTGGCAATACGGACCAAACCGCCGAGCACATTCTGTGGCACTGCGAGATAATGACGGATGCGAGGGATGAATTACTGAGAGGCCTAGATGTAATCACGAGACCGGTTTGGAACGCCAATCTCGTTTCAAACAAGACAAATTTCGAATGTCTGAGGAAGTATGTTAAGTCATGGGTTGAGAGATGGCCAGCTTTGAGAGTCGCTGACTAGAGTAAAATCAATCATAACCTGGTGTACTTGCTCCTGACTTCCTTGACCATGATTTGTATACTCTTTTACACCCTCGCCAGATTTTGCTGATAATTTTTCTTCACCCAGCTCAGATGATAAACACCAGACCCAGGAGCAGCAGCTCCCATCTTTGTGGATACCTTGGAATGACAAATAATATTTTTTTTTTTTGCTATGGAAATTGTAGCTTCTACCAATTCTCCGTTCTTTCATACTTTTGTTTTATTTTTGCTTCATAATTTTCTTTATAGTTTCCTCACATTTCTCTTCTGCTTTCTTTTCTTATATTTTGTTATTCAGGTTATACACGCATATAGAAGACACCTTTAGGGGCAACACGAGTCCGGGATGAAACTGAACATCAATGTTCTGTCAATGTCCATTTTCCCCACAAGGGGGTGGATAAACCTCGTCCCCTCATACGGCCAACGGACAGACCCCGGAAACAGGATATCCACAAACCTACCGCGCCTCCCCCGAGGATAGTAGCAGGTTTGAGGGATGGTCGGTCGACCTTAGGGGATCTTCCTCCCCGCCTCCGACGACTCGACGCATCTCTCCCTAGGGTCTTCGGGTATCCACTCCCCCAGCTCCCAGTTACACTTTCTTCAGGGCACCACCGAGAAATCGGCTAAGGGGAGCGGTCCCCTGACTTCGTAACCGATCAACCCAATCACCAACTGGGTCGCCTCGGGACCGCCGAGAAGAATGTGGATTATTCCTCTCCGGACCAGCACCAGATGTTTTTCGTTTATACTTTTGTTTTCTCTAAATTACTATGCACATACTATGTAGACAAACAGTCTACACCAGTTGTTTTTATTTTTGTATTTATTTTTCTCCCCTTCTACTAACATAGAAACAAAGGCAAGTACTCCACTAACAAACTAACATTGTACACAGTAAGCACTCGCAGACTGCTTTCCTAAAAACGTATGCGGGGACATTCGAGGTTTAGCTTCGTTCTTATTAAATGTAGAGTCGTTCTTAACAAAAAAATTAGCGTCCTTGCAAGAGCCCTGAAGGGGTAACCATAAGTTACCTATACCGGGGCGGGTAAGTGGTGGGATCCTCGAATATCTTTTATCGATAGTAAAATAACAAACATTAGTAAAATTAATCACTATGACATACCTATTGTCAATGCATTCCGAAAGACCACTTAGGTCTATAAGTTTCTTGATTTTGGACTTGTTTTGGTTCTTGTTTATGCAGACACGTACATCAGATAAACTGTAAAGAAAAATAATGTAATAAATATTTCACAACACAATAATTTCATCGAAAATCTTAAATCCGTTTGTCCTTTCTACATTTTCTATATTCTCCTTATGAGTATAATCGTTAGGTGCCTTTTCAGATTGTTCGTGGAAGCTCGAAACAAATAAAAACATTGATTATTACTGCACTTCAAGAAGTGACATTTTAAATAACTGTAAAGGGCTCAAATGATTTTATTATTACCTCCGTGCTTTAACGTCTTTACAAGACTCAGGCAAAACATTCTGTAGCGGAGTATAGATTTCACATCTGAAACATAATTAAAGAGTTTATTGAAAATAGAACACCTAGGTACGGTTAGTCAAAAAATGTACAGTAAAGTTTTTTTCAAAGCCTCCTCCCGACATGAAAAAATGACATCACTAAATTAAATTAAATTCCCCACAGTTTCAGAACTTTCAATAGTAATAACGAAGCGAGAGCGAAAATAATAATTTTGGCCCAGTATTATTATTTGAAATAGATGGCCCATATATTATTATTACATATTATCGTTATTTATTCCGTTGCCCTTCAGCCAACATTTCAGACATCGTTGCAGTGTCCATCATGAGAGCAGTTGTGAAGTGACGTGTGTGTTTTCGTACGTAGAAAGTTAATTCAAAAACAAATCTCGATCATATAGGTATTCCTCAACAAGAAAAACTAAATAAATAAAATTGTTATTTCTAATGCATTGGAATTAGTTTTATTTCCCAGTATTCTGAAAAAATAAAATAATAACTTTAATTTTTACTACATAATACATAAATAACAATATTAATTACTTATTTTTGTAATAAATTATCGTTTATAATAAATATAAGCTTATAAATCAAATATTGTATTTTTTTCTTCTCACCTATTAGCTTGCATCATGCGTTGAACCTTTTGGAGATATAATATTTTCTTTGAAATACGAGATGTATTTCGTGTATTTCCCATCTTTGAAAAAACAATATTTATAAACGCGTAAAATTATCTTTATAGATTCAAATATTTGCACGTGATCGCACGTCTGTAGATCGTAGAACGTTGAACGACACGTCTGCTCACGAAGCCCTCGAGTTGGCGAATGAAGTTTTTCAAGGGAAGATAGGTAAATATTTAAGTGGGAGCGAGCGCGCTATTATTAATATGATTTAAAAGCAATAGGCGTAAGCGACAGTAGTGAAAATATTTAATTAAACACGACTTATTAACAATAGAGCAAAAATTTCTTTACAAAGACAGTGAGTAGCATTTAAAGAAGCAATGTGAATTTTTTCATACATATAACTTGTAATATAACAGAAACGAACGTGTAAATAGTAATTTTTGAAGCATACTTCGCAATTTTTTTCTATCGAGGGAATTTTATATAATTAACGTTTCGGCCTTACAAATCTTCAGATATTATCTTGAAAAATAACATATATTTTTTCGAGAACTTAGAAACTTAAAATGTTCAAGGAAAATATGTTATAAATCGGTAGAAAATCGGGATTCCGGCCCTTAACGGCTGGAGCAAATTTAGTCGTTCCCCTGGTGCTCGTTATAACCAAGTTTGACTATATACATTTTTTTTACTTCTTCAGTTATTACATATGTTCTCCTGATATTTCTGTAATAAATTATTTCTACCAAAGGAAGGTCAAAAATACCTAGGGTATTTAAAAAGAAATAGGTACAACTTGAATGAAGTATTTCGAGGAAGTCTTTGAAAGCGAAGTGAGTGACAGTGATTCTAGCGGCGAATCAGATATGAATGATGATGGACTGAATGTTACCGAAATTAGCATGGATGAGATAGAAAGATCAATTAAGTGTATGAAGATGTAACGGTGTAAATGTAAAGTAGGAACATTCCAATGTTTACATGTAATATTGAGATCTACAGGATCAATTATAGGGTACAAATACGGTAGAGCAAAGCTCTCAATCTCATGATTGTGGGGTTTATTCTCTGTCAAGTAAGGAGGAAAATCAGAAATAATAAGAGTAAATACTTAATAGAAATTATATTGAAACCATCAAAAGTTACAACAAAGGAGTACAAATAATAACCATGTAACAATAGGAATAAAAGTAGGCACATACCAGATGGACTCCTGAACCAAACTAAACTAACTTTACGTGGTCGAGAAACGAAGGAATAACAACGGGTGGCGAACGAAAACTTGTCTCTTGTCACTTGTCAACGCGCGCCTGTAGGAGCATCAAGTCCGCAGCACGTGGCAAGCAACCAGACTCGTCTTAAGGAGCCAGGACATCCTTCTCTTAGTGGAAACGGGAGGACGCAACTCCTTCAACGTGCGCCTGCAGGATCATCAAGTCTGCAGCACGTGGCAACCAACCAGACTCGTCTTACAGACCTCGGGAACAGCAATCCGTTCCTTCGCGACGCGGGGACACTCAGCCATCAACTTCTAGCCACAGCTAGGACCAATCCATTTGCGGTTTCACAACCGAAACACGAGTACTACAAATATGACCACCGGCCAACACTGGATAAAAAGCGGGATTCCATAATCACCACTAAAATAATAATCAACACGAACTATTCGTGAAAGGTAAAACACCCCGCGCCCTTTTTAAAAGAAAAGCATGACTTCTATTCACATGCTTAACTCAGATTCAAAACACCTTAAATGGCGAGTGACAAGATCCGCGAGCAGCTGGCCAAACAGATGTGGGGAGGAAGTGCTCAAAAACAAAACTGTGCTTCCTTCCTTAAAAATATAGCCAAAGCTAAAAAAAAAACACCATAGACAAAATAAACCCAATTAAGCAAGAACTACACTTGTCACAAAATATTTATGTGACAAAGAATGGTAAGACTGTCGGCTTCGACAATATTGCTGCTGAATATTTTAAAGGAGGTAGCCGTATAATTCTCACATGGTTGTGCATTCTTTTTAACCAATGTTTAAAGGAAGGTTACACGCCTTTAGATTGGAGAAGGGCAGTGATCATGCCATTATACAAAGGTAAAGGGTCACGTATGGAATGTGGGAATCATAGGGCTATTAGCCTGCTAAGTTCAGTTGGCAAGCTGTATGGTAGAATTTTGATTGAAAGGGTAAGAAAGGAAACAAAGGATAAAATATGGGATGTGCAAAGTGCTTTTATAGTGGAAGGGGGTGCATGGACCAGATCTTCTCATTGCGTATGCTCACCGAGAAGTTTCTGGCAAAAAACCAGAAACTTTTCTGTGCCTTTGTAGATCTACAAAAAGCATACGACCGAGTCGACAGGAAAAAGCTATGGAAGGTGTTGTCCAAGTATGGAGTGAATGCGAATCTGACTCAGGCAATTGCGTCTCTATATGAGGGAAGCGTTGCATGTGTTAGGGTGAAAGGTGGTTTTACGGGGTGGTTTGATATCACAAAAGGTAATGTCACCGTGGTTATTCAATCTATACATGGATAATTGTATGCAAGAATTGAAAGAGGTGGGATTGGGCGCGAATTTGAGTAATCTGAAAGTATGTTGCCTGTTGTATGCTGATGATGCGGTGCTGATTGCTAATAGTATGGATGATCTGCAGTCTCTCGTGTCTAGGATGAACGAAGTATGCGTGAAGAATGAGTTAATGATGAATGTAAGTAAGTCTAAAGTAATGGTGTTTGAAAGAGAAAGTACGAAAACAGTGTGCAATATAGCTGTGAATGAGGAATACTTGGAGCAGGTGGATGAATTTGTGTATTTAGGAAGCATGTTTACGAGAGATGGGAAGGCTGACAGAGATATTGAAAGAAGAGTAAATGCAGGTAACTCCATTAATGGAGGACTGAACGCAGTTGGCGCTAACAAAAAATTGTCCAAAGAAGCGAAGTTAGCAGTCCACAATGGAGTGCTGGTACCTACCCTGATGTATGGAAGTGAGGCATGGAACTGGCAAAGAAAGGATGAAAGTAGATTGAATGCTGTTGAAATGAGATCCCTGAGACGTATGTGTGGTAAAACCATGTATGATCGTGTGAGGAATGTGGATATCCGCAAAGAGTGCAAGGCTGATGTAAGCGTAATGAGTAAGATCAAGAAAGGGACGCTTAGATGGTTTGGGCATATAGAGCGAATGAGCGAAGAAAGGAGTGTAAGGAGAATATACGATGCAAATGTGAATGGTAGCAGAAGTCGGGGACGCCCGAGAAAGACATGGCACGACCAAGTGAATCAGATACTTGAGTCGGGCCATGTCAAGAGTCAGAACAATAGAAGAGTATGTATGAGACGATGTATGAATGTGAATGAGGCAAGGAGTGTGTGCCAAGACCGAGTTGTTTGGCGGTCCGTCCTCTCTGCCTACCCCTGCGGGGAAACGGCGTGATGGTTAGTTAGTTAGTTAGTTAGGTACAACTTATTGACCGGTCGGTGGCCGAGTTGACATCGCGCTTGGGTCCCACCCAGGCATAGTGTGTGTTCAATTCCTCGACTTGCGGAGTTCTCCATCACAACACAAGCAACATTTTCCGCTTACTGTGGTGGTAGTAGGAGATTTTCAAATATTGTCAGGTTATTCGTAACCCGTGAATGTTTGTCTTTCTTTTTAAAATTAAATATAAAAAAATAAAAATATTATCTTCGACAGCTGCCAAATATGCGCTCACTTAAAGCTCCAAGCTAACACGCAAAAAACTTGAGAGTTCAAAGCCATAGCTTAAGGCGATGCACTACGTCTTGTAATATTTTAAATCGAGCCATTATCAATAACACCCCTTACGTAGATGGCGATAAGGTTTAAATTCGCCTGTTTTGATTTATGCAAGAAAAAAACATGGCCAAAAAGTGCCTTTTATTTTATTTTGTGGATGTTCAGCATATACTAAAATACATCAATGATGTTCAGGCACAAATATTTAATTTTTTTCCGATCATTTTAGAAATAACTTAATTTGCCACATTATACAATAAGATCATAACCGAAAATAGGTTCGTAAGTAGGAGATTTTGAACTTTAAAGCAGTTTTATAGGTCTTATACATTATTTTTTTCTGGATTTATAAAAAGACTTATTTAAAAAATACTCGATTATTTCAAAGGCCAAAATCTATTCTACTCGCAGTATTTAATTAAAGCATCTGAAACATTTCTAGGCAACCAAATTTTCAAACCAAAAACACACGATTTTGCATTACTACGTAGTGCATCGCCTTAACCGGTTCAGTGCAAATCACTTCCATGGGCAGACCAACGACATGTAATTTTAATGGAAACAAAAGCTTCTGGGAGCGAATGTGATAATGCTCGAAGCACACAGCTCAAAGCTTAAATTGAACGTTCAAATTCGCCTGCGCGGCATATACTCTTCTGAACCAGGCCATCATGATTTTACATATATTCCTCAGCCACCCCGACTTCTTCTACCATTCAAGTTTTCATATTACTTCATTTGTTAATGTTTCTTGCTCATACCATCTAAGCATCCCTTCTTAACAGGTTTACTGCCAACCTTCAAATGTTTCGAGAAACTCGGCACTCAGCACACCAATTGGCATGTGCATTAATATAACTTTCGATGCTCAGTGAAAATCCGGCAACCGTCACAATGTGTTGTTTTCATGCTGGCCCTATACTTGAATGAATCAAAAATCATTGTCGTTTTTAACTACCTACTCAAGTTTTAAAGATATAATGTGTTGAATATGGGTGACTGAGCTTTCCAAGTTTATATGGCAGAATTTTCAAAACCTTTTCTGCCCAAGCTTGGTAGTGAACCCGTTAACTTACTTTGCTTTTTGACAGTGGAAAAGTCCTCGTTGAATGCCAATTCTTAGTTCATATCAGCTTTTGAACAAATTGTGATCAGCAGAAGAGGACAACTATCGTGTATGTACAGGGTTTTTTAATAAGAGGTGTTATTTTGAATAGCCCGCTATTTCGGTAGATGTTACTTTTGAAGCTGTCATTTTTTGACATTTGACAAGTAGAAACTACGCCATTAATAAAAATGGAACGATACACGCTTCAACAACGCATTGAAATTATTAAAATTCACTTGAGTGAATCAAATGCAAATCATCTTGAGTGATGAGGCCCATTTCCACCTCGGTGGCTTCGTCAACAAGCAAAATTGTCGCATCTGGGGCTCGGAAAACCCAAGAGTTATTGTTGAAAAGCCTCTCTATCCTCAACGTGTGACTGTTTGGTGCGGCTTATGGTCCGGCGGAGTCATTGGCAGTGGCGGCCAGCTAATATGTGCTCCCGAGCGCCGAACAACCAACAAGATTTCCGACATGGCTAATCACAATACGAAACTCGGTTCGGTTATAATATCTCATTCAAAAGGTACCTACTTATTAAGTGAGCTTAACTTGCAGACCGACTTTGACTTGTGCCTATGTTCGTAGCAGTTCGTTTTCGATTGCGATCCAAAATTTAACTGCTTTGTCGCATATTCTGTGGAACAGTCGAAAGCGTGGGTACATACCAGTACATACTATTCTTTGCAAATAATACCATATCAAGGACGGCGTTCGGGGTATTACCACCACATCAGAAGGAACGGTTTATTCAGTAGAAAGTTAAACTAAAACGCGTATGTTTGATATTATTGTCGATATCGTGGTTTCAATTTACCATATGCTATTTTTCAGCGAATGTTCCGATTCTTCGATACAAGCATACAGGATAAAACTTGTCATTAAGAGATGAGTGACGGTCAGATTACTTATTATCAGTTTAGTCAGTACTCGCCGTTGCCGGGCATTGTCTTTTGAATTTAAAACTTTTTTTACTCTGCGAAAGTTTTGGTTTAATTGCAGGTTATATCAATCTTGTATATCAATTATTATTTTTTTTTTTTTTCATGTTCTCCATAAAACGGTTATACACCAATATATCATATAATCATTAATAAGGCATATCATTAATAAGGCATATCAATTGCAGGTTATACTAATTTATGATTACTTTTGTGTTTGTTCAACGAATAAATTAAGAATGAATGTGGAATACATTAAGAACAATAGGTCGAGTTTTGAAAACAAAGTGATAATAAAAAATGCCGGTCCACCTAAACCTGAACTGATAATAAAACAAGAGTGCAAATCTGGATCGAAGAAGTTTACTCGATCATTTAACAAAACAATGTATAACAAAGCTTCGTAGCTCTGTGCATGTGATCAATTTATTTTATAGTTTATTTTGTTTTACGTGTTTAATTTACGATATTGATTCAGTTTGGACAATCAGCTGATGTAACTCACCTTTCTGAAAAAATCTCAAAACATAATTCTTGTCATTTACATTTACAAAAAGTTTTGAGCTTAAAGGTTTTAGGAAAAGTTGACATCAGATTGCAATTGGATTCAGGCTACTGTGCCTAAGTTAAACACCATAATGAGCTATTTAATAAAAATCGATACAGGTCAAATTTCCCAGAACATGATTTCAATGTGACGCTTAAAACATGACTTCCTAAATAAAGTTCAGTAAAAGGTGAACTCTGTGCAATTTACGCCCGCGACGATTTTTCAAAAGCTAACGGCGCTTTATCAATTTTACAACTTTTTTATAGTACTCGTTTATTAGAAGACTTTCCCGAGACTGTGAAATTACTAAAACTTTTGTGTAACATTCATGACCTTTGGAATGACCTCAGTTGAAAGCTAAAGATGTTTCTCAACGTTAAAAAGAATAAAATCTTTTTTAAACACGTTGAGCCAGGACAGACTGAACGCACTATCAGTGTTAAGCATTGATAGAGGTTTTCGATAAACAAAAGGAGCAGAGAATAGAACTTCTTTATAAATATGTATGTACCTTTATTTAATTTATTTTATGACTTAATGTTGTAATCCGGTGAACCCCCACATATTTTGACCACCGGCCGCCACTGGTCATTGGACCTTACTTTTTCGAAAATGAGGCTGGAGCAACAGTTACGGTGAATGGATTGCGCTATCGAGAGATGATTAATGATTTTTTATGGCCGGAATTCGATGGTATTGATCTGGACAACGTTTACTTTCAACAAGACGGCGCTACGTGCCACACAAGCAACGAAACCATTGATCTTTTACGATTGAATATCAAAATAACACCTCTTATTGGGAAAACCTGTATGTATAACAATCTTCCTCATTTCCTGTTTTGAAGATAAAACAAAAAAAATCTTTGCTTCTTTAATAATGTTTATTATATTTTACAAAGATATTTTCTTATTACACTACACATAATTAAGTAAATGCTGGAATTAATTAAATATAATTTCATCAGATACAAAACACACACTCGCTTCGTGTTTATTTACAAAAGTGACACAACTACACATTGCATGAAAGGTTAAATGTTTTATAATCATTACAAACATTTTGATGATCACATGGCCATTCTATGAAAGATTAAATTAGTAAATAAATAGACTATTATAAGTACATGCAGTTTATGAAATGAAAATAATATAACTGCATGTACTTATGATAGTCTATTATAAGTACACGCAGTTTATGAAATGAAAATAATATCCAAATTGTTATAAAATATTTTTTTCAAAACGAGTCAACAAAATCATTTATAAAAATATGCTCCAAAATAGTATTTATGTATTGCTTCTCTTCATTGCCAGCATGTATTGCGTTATTTTCTAACCATTTCATAGGTAATTTCAGTTATGTGATAGAAGCAACAGTCTTGGAATGAGGAAAAATAGATTTGTCATCAGAAAGGTCAAACTTTTACAGATTAAGGCGATGCCATAAGTAGTAATGCAAAATCATGTGTTTTTGGTTTGAAAATTTGGTTGCCTAGAAATGTTTCAGATGCTTTAATTAAATACTGCGAGTAGAATACATCTTGACCTTTGAAATGATCGAGTATTTTTTATATACCTAAGTCTTTTTATAAGCCCAGAAAAAAATAATGTATAGGCCTATGAAAACTGCTTTAAAGTTCAAAATCTCCTACTTGCGAACCCATTTTTGGTTATGATTTTATTTTATAATGTGGCAATTTAAGTTATTTATAAAATGATCGGAAAAAAATTAAATATTTATGCCTGAACATCCACAAAATAAAATAAAAGGCACTTTTTGGCCATGTTTTTTTCTTGCATAAATCAAAACAGGCGGATGGTGTTAAGCGGGAATTTAAACCTTATCGCCATCTACGTAAGGGTTGTTATTGATAGCGGCTCAATTTAAAATATTACACGACGTAGTGCATCGCCTTAACAGATAAGTTTGTACAACTATTAGATAGTTATGTAAATGATAATTATTACATTAGTTAAATATGAAACAAAATAATATTTGTTACAAAAAAATCACCAAGGGCGCTGTACCATTTTGTAAGGACTTCGGATGTTTTCACAAAATAGTATTTGGTGTTTATTTTAAGTTATTGTGTCAATAGTTGTATCAGTATGTACACAACCTATATTGACAAGTATGATTTAACAGACTCTTCCACGCTGTCAATCACATATTACTTTATGCATAGTACAAAAAGAAGCCAATATTACTTAAAATTCAAAATGATTAAAAATTCTCAATATTATTTTTAAGACAAACTTATGCGATATCATTAAAATAAATTATCATTATTTTATATACAAATTCCAAAACCATTCCCCAGTGATTATTTATTTGCTTTTCTGTTTAAAATCGGTTAGACCAATCAATATTATAATAAGGAAGTTGATTTCTTTACCAACTCTAATTGAAAAAAAAAATGATTTAGTAAAACCAAAAATTGTTATATTCTTACATCAAAAAATTAGAAGTATGTACATAGGTAATCTAGCAAACAATACAAACACACATTACTAAGCATTCTTTCAAACGTAACGTACAAGCTGTAATAGTATTAACAATAAGCAATTATTAATGTCTATGAGATTTCCAAAAGCAGCAATTACTAGACAAATTAAAATAAAATAAATAGTCAGGGATTTTTTAATAGCTAACTAGAAATAATTTAAATTTTAAGAATGAAACCCGCTTACAGATTTACAAAAAATTACAATCTGACATGTTTTAATAGTAGACAAAAATTGATGGCACTGTGATTGTTTAAAAGGTTATGAATGACAACACCAAGACGGCTCATAGGAAAACGTATGTAAGTTTAAAAAAGCACAATGGTCTAATTGCATATTTTTTGAAGTATAAAACAAAAAATATTAGTGGAACCTAACGTTTTACTAACCCAAACGATGCCGATTTTGTTTTTCATACATTTTTCGAAGCGTTAAGGTCAAAATCGCATCGCAAATTATTCTAATGTGAATCACATTAGAATGCTCATATGTTCTCCAGAGAACCCATCGGCGTTCCACTGGTTAAAAACATTGAGTCATCTTGTTTTCCCTTGTTTGTAACCATAGAATAAAGAATAATACAAGAAGAGTGTTTCAAAATCGAAATATAAGCCCAGTTTGGGCCTATATATTTCCATTATTTCACCATGATTACGAAACTCAAATGGGATGGCGATATACAATCTCAGGCAAGGGTAAGAGAGACAGAGCGAGTGCAAAATGGTCTAGAACCAAAAGGTACTAAGACAGCGGCACATTTGTTGCCATTTATATTTATATGGAAGGCAATTTCAGTTGTCTTCTTTATTTTATGTTTGTAACAAACTCTCCAATTCGAATGCGAGGAAAAAAAGACAAAGTGAGCAGCTTGGTGTTGTCAATACAGTGAAAAAATTTTGTACCAATTAAATATGAAAATATATGAAAAAAAATTGCTATCACACAACACATCCCTCCATTGTTTCTCGTAAATTATATTATCATTATTTATTTATGCCAAGCTAAATTTAAGATCTTAGTACTTAATCAACAAAATTAATGTTTAATTTCAACAAAAAAAAAAATATATTATTTTAAGGTCTTTTTTATCTTCTATTTTAGGCTTTTGATCTATATTTTTTTTTAAAATAGGAAAACACTCAAATTATATTCATTTTATCAAAATGATCTTTAACAATCATAATTTAAAGTTCATGGCACTGCATAATATAGTGCTGTAATATGCAATATATTTATGGATGGCAACTAATAATCTAATTTACACATTGAAATAATAAAAGCAAAATTGCAGTTTGTTTATCACAGCTTCAGGACTGTGAATTAACTGAAAGTTTAAAAAGTAAGAATAATTTTCAAGCATCTGTGAATAAATATAAAACAAAATTATAAAACCGAAGATTGGGGTGATGTAAATTCCCATTTTAGTTCGTTGGCAATCTTGTCTTTAGAAAGCACACACTTCAATAAATGGAATTAATCACCAAATAAAGTAATATCATTTTCTGAGAATATTTTTTTGAGTATTCTTATAAAAAGTATGTAGCTGAGTACATAGTTATGAAGAAAATATACTACAGTCTGACATTATTTAATATGTAGTAGACAAAAAGTGATGATGCTGCAATCATTTAAAATGGCAACACCAAGATGGCTCACGGAAAAATGAATGTAGGTGGAAAAAAGCACAATACTCCGAGAGCTTATTTTTTACTTCAAATAAACGGTGTTCAAGAAATTAGTGGTACTTTCCGAAAGCAGATAATTCTACATCATATTCTAAGACAATTTTTTGTTTAACTTTTGGAACACCCGACCCTTTTTGAGGGAAATCAAAAAAGAACTCCAATCTGTTTGAACTGCAAGTGATTCTGTTAAAAAAAATTGATGCACTTTCTCATGGCATAAAGGTTTAAGTCGCATATCAAAAATTCCCAGCCTAGGCGAAATTCCAATGCCAGCAGCGCATGAACGGTTTGTCGGCGGGAAAAAATTCTTGTCACTGGTGCGAACGGTTTTCCAGATGCTAAACATTTTATTATGTGATGCTTTGCAAAGAAAATAACTACATAGAAAGACATTTTTTGTATTTCTGAAATTTATGTATCAAAATAACGGATTAAGTCAATATAAAACACAACCTTATTCACAGATAAAAATTATAGAATTTTTAAAATGTTAGAAAATCAAGTTGTGTTGTTTTCTCTTGTTTCTTTAAAATATAATGTCTAACTCGAAAGTGAAGAACACATTTCAAAGACAAAGTGAGAGTAGTAGCTTGGTGTTGTAAAGGTAATGAAAAACTTTCTAGAATATTATGCCAAGCTATACTTACTTGACAAATGAGAATCATGTAAAATATAAACTGATTTCAAATAAATAAAGTATTGTCACAAGTTACACAAAAAATATCCTCAAAAGTGTTACAATTATATTGTAAAGCTTTACAACTATATTGCACTCAAATATATTATGTTAGCATCATTGAAACTAAAGCTGTGAAAAAATATGATGATCTCTTTGGGCACAAAAATTATTTCATAATAATTATGTAGTAGGTAAATATCAAATAAAAAGATCAACCCAAAATACATTGGTGATTGAAAAATTAAAATATCAACTGCAAAATAAATTGCTATCACACAACACGTCCCCCCATTGTTTCTCATAAATTATATTATCATTATTTATTTACAAATTAAAGAAATAAATACATACATTGTTCAAAGTGAAAATTCTAAAGACACTGCACAAATTCTTAACTAAGTTATTAAGATAGATTATATTTATCATTGTCAAGTTAGGCAATACCGTAGATAATATTGCACTCTTTTCAAACATGTACATAATAATATCACCTGCAGAATTCTCTTTCCGATTGCAGTCAATTGCCTCCGGAGAAACATCTCGCTATCTCACACACAATAATCTAAGAGAATATTTCTCTAAACATCTTTAAAATACACTATTCACTGATTTTGAAAATTGACTGAAGATGCTCGTCTGAAACTCTTGAAAACTCATCCGATCGAGTTTTTT
Source organism: Hesperophylax magnus (assembly GCA_026573805.1). Classification (NCBI taxonomy): domain Eukaryota; kingdom Metazoa; phylum Arthropoda; class Insecta; order Trichoptera; family Limnephilidae; genus Hesperophylax; species Hesperophylax magnus. The sequence continues at coordinate 1,223,967 of JAIUSX010000026.1, forward strand.
GTTTTTTTATTTTAATAACTGTTCAAACATACATATTATATAAATTTCCACAACTAGATGCATTCCATCTGCATGATTTTTCATGTAGGTTAGTTGCTATGTCATTTTGAATTCTAGTTCGAGGGAGCTGGTACGGGAATATAGATCTCTCTCCAAAACCTTTATTCAGTGAACGGGTTTGTAGTAAAAAATCAACTCGTAAAAAAAAAATCTTACCATAATCTTACTATAATACATCTACTTTAAAACAGTTGATAGAATGCATTGTCATCGATAATGAGTCTATTTGCTGAGTTTCAGCTCAATCAGATGTCGGGAAGTGGGTTAATTTCCGCTTCCAAGATTTGCATTCACTCATTATCCAAAAACCAAAGTGAAATGCAAATAATTAAATGTATTTAAAAAGAAAGGCTTTATCTTAACAAGTGAAGTAACACCGAGAGACTATTGCCAAATTTCCTGAAGATTTGTCATGTTCTCCCACAGAACATAGTAATGCTCCCAATAAGGAACTTGAGAGGAAAAGGAGAAGAATAAATCTGATTTAAAAATCTATGATAATAACGTATTTTGTAATTCTTTTAAAAATAATATTTTTATATTCACAGTTTAATTTTTGTACCTTTTTGAAAGTGATATTTGAATAGCTTTTAACCTTTGGAATGCTGAGCTCCGGAGACCCAATACTTCCGTAGTGTGCCATATGGATATGACAGCGCTCAACAGACACAAATTTTTCATACCCAGGTTAAAAAGGGTTTATAAAAAATAGGGACTACTCAGTATTTACAATTACAATTAAGTAGTGCATAAAAAGATAGATAACTAGTTTACAAAAAAAATTATAATACATAAGGTTTCCTAGATTTATTGTGACCACTTGCAAGCATTAAAACTGCAATTTATCTTTTGAGCGTGTAACCATTGTCCTACAAGAATGATATAAATATAATATTTGAACGAAATTAAAGCTTTCCGAGATTTTAAGTTACATAACAAATAATATTTAAATAGTTCATCAACATTTCTTCAGCTGTCATAAATATAAAAAATGAACCCGCCAATTGTAAATTGCATCGAGTACTGATCAGATGAAACATATTTTAACTCGGGCCTAAGTGTGAGTACATAAGATGCCAGAAGTAAAACTAAAATTAGTCCGAAAGAGAATTTTACAGGCAAGTGGACCTTTATGCATTCAATAAAATGTTTTCCATATTTAACACCCTAAAGGGAATCTAATATTAACACAATATAACCGCAAAAATATTCCAAAAGTAATATCAGCATTTAAAAAAAAAAATACCATTTAATAGCATAACAGTATTCATTATCCATTTTGGTATTTCATATTAGTATTAAAAATTATATTTAAAAAAACACAAAATAATTTCATCGATGAGAAGAAAAAAATATGTAGAAGCAATTGAGAAAACACTTTTCAGATTCTTTTTCTATAGGGATTATTGAATGCAGTCGTCAATGAAATACATTTGTAACACTCTAAATATTTGGGTTCAATAATATAATAATTATTGTATTATTGTATGGACATTAGTAACTTTAATTATTATTGCTAACCAAGGTTTGTTTAGACTTCGATACCATCGTTGGATCCCTTGGAATTTTTGACACGTAATTTGTTTTCCTCATTCATTTTGGATTTCTCCGTTCTCGTGTGCCATACGTATACCTTTGTGCACTTATCAGCTAACGGCTCCAGTTCATCCCGAGTTATGAGTTGCCGTAATATCTCACTTTCCTGAAAGAAAAAAATCCATTTTTAATAATAATATGTCATACATCATTGGTACTAAATTCCTTAGGATGCGATGTTTCAAAAATATAGGATGAGTGTAGTCACCCACCTCGCTGAGCAACGGCTTTTCCAACCACCATGCCGTTCACCAACCCCACGGGCCATACGCCCACCTTGTGCGCTTTTTGCATATATATATACGTACCTGATACCCCGCCTGCACCTTGTGCGTGAACACCGCCTTGGGATTCTGCTTGATGAGGGTGAGGTGTATAGCGAAGCCGGCCATGTCGATGGGAAAGGGGCGCTCGGGCCTCCACACAGAGTTGAAGCCCAGCACCTTGTCGCCCGTCTCGCTTACCAGCGGCCTCTCCACCATCATGCCGCCCACCAAACCCACGGGCCACACACCCACCTTGCGTACTTTTCGCATCTGAAAGAGAAAATAGAATTGTAAATAAATTCACAAGTAAAATAATAAACTCATGGTATAGTTGCGGTTCGTAATCTCAAGACAAATTAACCTGCTCTTTTCACTTCCCAACGCGGTTCCAAGCAACAGCTGCCTTCAGTGTTCTAGCACAGTGTTTGCTTTCTTTCAAATCTTTAAGATTGTACAGTTGTAAATATTCACAATTTGATTAAAACTTAAAACAGTTCGAGAATCGGGGTTTGACGGGGACTGGTCAAATGCAAAAAATTCACAATGTTACAGATCGTCGATTTGATGGCCATTAAATGTGATGCAGTCTAAGGACCAGTCGTTTCAGAACATGAATAAGTCTTCAAATTATTCTGAATTATTCTTGGCAAATGAAAGACTTTGCTTGACGGCAGATACAAAGAAACACAATTTCGTAGGAGGCTTCATCAACTGGAATAAACCATTAATCAATCACCAGTCCATAGATTATTTTGTGACAATGTTTTAATTTTATGTAGGAACTGCTCGCGTAAATAATTTTTAGTCTGGCAAGGTCCATCCACCTGTTGGCAACACCTACACGACACCAGAAAATATCGCAGCGAATTTTGGAACCTCATTTGAGTGTCCGCCCGCTATAGACGTGTACTTCCGTTCCATGTTCGACTTCTGATAATTTAGTCGCCTGTATGTATATTGTGTTTATAAAAAGTCATGTATTGAACATTCGCAGATTTTATGACAATTTTACATAGTCCCCGATGGATAGCAATATTTCACATGGAACATGAGAAATCCACACGTCCGCAATTGTATTTTTAGTTAGACCATCGATACCTACGACCACATAGCTGTGTGTGTGCTAGCACTGCTAGCCGCCAGCCAGTTGGTCGCAGACCGTCGTTAGATGTGGACCCCTCGCACATTTTTTTAGCATCTTCGATGGATTTTTCATGTTTTCAGCAATTAAATTACAATTATTATCACTTTTGATATAAAATATAATAAACATAAGAGATTAGCTATGAATATTCATATTTTCCGATATTAAATCGCTTATTTTGATTGACTACACAGGACGGGGACGCGTGGATTTTTTTTTGCACAGTAAGGGAAAGGTTAAATTCATCAATAATTATAGTGAAATGCCAATAGGTTAACTATACTCGTGTGCTGCCGTATCAGCATGTATGGACCAAGCCAATACATTCTAAAGATAACACAGTCATTGGATAACACTATGCGATAAATAATAATATAATATATCACCATGCTGCAACATATGTACTATTTATTCTTAATCACAAAAAATTACATCCTGCTGAGTACAAAATGAAATGCAATACAAAACAACAGTTCATCGACTAGACAAGAGATAATATGAAATATTGTATAAATAATTAAAATAGCTTTGTAAATGAAGCACAATAATAAAAGATGCCACCATCTATATAAATAAAAATGTGAATGTTCGTTCGTTCAAATTCTTAAATCTCCCAAAGTTCTCGATTGCTTTGAAATTTTGACACAAATATTTATTCTAATACGTGTGTATTTTTATATACCTATATTGTTTTATAATAGCGCCATCTGTTGGACGCAATAACAAAACGCGCTATTGTTTCTCTATCTGCACCGACAGACTGAGAAACAGCAATGCGTGGCGGGGGACAGCTAGTTAATTATAAAAATTTCATGTGGTTGGAACACCCATTGTGTTTAATTAATTACTGTGATTAACTTTTGGGTTAAATGCCGTGTTGCACTTCCTTTTTCTTTAGCGAACGTCTCGGACAGCTTTATAGTGTCATCATCAGGGCACATGTGTAGAATTACAGAGGCAATTTAAGGCCGAGTGTAGTTTTTTATTAATTTAAAATAACGATAATATTATTAAGCAAATCGATAATGATAGTGTTTTCACCAAGTAAAAATTTTTTTTTACATTTTTAAAATTAACATAGGCTTAGTAATTATCAAAATCAAATCGAAAATATGACCTTTTTCAGACCGTAATACGTGCGTTTTAAAAAATACTATTAAAGGCTGAATATCGTCAAAAAATACCTGAAGGGGTTTTCTTTAAACGTACGAAAAAAAAAACTAAAAAATAAATAAAATAGGTTCGAAGTTTAATTTTTTCATAAACACTAATTGTTCTTGTTTTTAAAATGCAGATTATAAAACTTTGGATACGTTTATTTAACAAAACTAAACGATAAATTATTGGTATTATATTTTTCCATTTTTTAAAGATAATTTAATATTTTTTATACTATAATTTAAGAAAGAACACTTAGATTTTTAAATTACTTTTAAAATAGGCCGTCTGGTGGCGCCTATTTGAAAATTTTAATACGGTAGAACATCGAACTAAAAGCTTCTTTTAAATATCCCAACAGATGGCGCTATCATGGTCGGAGTCTTGGTTATTGTTTATTTTTCAAACCGATTATATTATTAAGTTATTATTTATTAAATTATATGATAATTATTAAAATATATATTATAATTAAAATATATTAAAATATTATTATTATTAAATTATATGATATTATACCATATTTTTAAAAATTAAATATTAATAATATGATAATATTTTGTAATCCTACATGTATTTAAAATGACTGACTTTTGCATTTTTATATATAAATTTTTTGATAGATCTAATACGCCTAAATTTTTTATAAGAGAGCTAGGTATAATGCCAGTAGCCGAAATTACAAATGGTAATATTTTTATAGTGAGAATGCCAAATTCTTTTGAACTCATTTCCCAAATCTGTGTATTTTATTATTTTTTTCAAAAACAGATCTTTCGATATTACAGGAATTTGTTTTTTTTATATCAAAGTACTTAAATAAGTACAAAAAGAAAAAGAGAACAAAAAATCTATCCTATTAGGTATGTGAGTTTGTGTTAGCATGAGTTCGCTCTCGACTCTTCCCATGTCCATAAGCCAATATTCAACGTATAAATCGGTTTCAGTTATTCAAGCCAAACGGCCACTGCCACTGGCTTAGGTTATGCTATTCTGTACACTATACTGTAAAACTCTCGACTCGAAGTTTGCGGGATCGAATACGGATGGTATATTCGCGGTACGTTCCATAGTGAAAGATACTCTCAGTATCGCCTGGTGTAAGACCACCATTCAGAATTGAAACGTTGCTTGAAATGGCTTTAGCCGTGTTTGGTGACCAAATCTGAATAGCCAGGTAGATTCACTTATTCAATAAATAATACCCGTTCTGCGGTCTAAATTTAAATAATGATGTTAAAATTGTACTACCTACATGTAAAACCCCTCAGGGCTAAATAAGTAGATTTTTTTTTTTCTGAATATTTATTACGATAACCATGGTTTACCGAGATTAACCAAGGTCAACCATAGGGCAGGACCACAATGATATTTTTTCCGTGGCCAAGGAGACACGCTTGTACACCCACTTCCAGTTATATTATTTTTTTCTTCTACTTTTTACGTCTAGCAGTACATTTTTGAATTGAATACCACACAATAGTCTCAATCGCTCCCGTCTGGAGTCAGTGAGACTATGGCCTATCCCCAATTGGAGAATGTTGTGAGACTGAAGGTAGGTGAGGGGAATGAGACGAGGAAGAGGAAGGTGGGGAAGTACCAGGATATTCAGTTCTGGTCACCAAACACGGCTTAAGCCATTCCAAGCTAGCTTAATATTCTGAATGGTGGTGTTACACCAGGGCGATACTGAGAGTATCTTGCACTATGGAACGTGCCGCAAATATTCTATATATTATATTTAATTAAATTGTGAAATAACACCAAATAATCAAATAAAATTTATTTGCACATGCCGGAATTTGAACCCGCGTCCTTCGGATTGCTTGTCGAGAGCCTTACCCCTCGACCACGGAGACCGTCGAAGTAATAATGAAAAAATCTGGTCATGAAAAAAAAACATTCACAGACCTTTTACCGTTATTTGTCCTAACTTGGAGTTTTTTCTACAAAATTGGCTCGTCTATATTTTCAGGTTCTATAAGTACTCTAGGTAGTACCTAGTAGTACTACTAAGATGTTTTGCAAACACGCCATATTTGTATGACAAAAAATTCTCGAGTGTTTAAAACAAATTTAAAAATTAAATAAACATACCCAAGCTTTGCTTATTTAGACAAACATCTGACACCTTGATTAAGAATAGGTAGATAAAACAATTAAAAAAATAGATTTAATAAAAAAAACTCTTCCCTCGTGCCCTTCGGGGGCTTGTCAAACAAAAATCTATCATGAACTGTTTTGTCATCCGCGTAGTAATGAATTGGTGAACATGGTAAAAGATCGATGATTTGCAAGAAAACAAAGTAGTAAAGGGATGTTATGCTGTAAAAATGTAATTGTATATTACAAAGAAATTAAAATCAACCAGCTATGATTAAAGGAAGGGGGGGGGGGTAAATTAACGGTACTCATGGTGAGGCACTCTTCACTCGATGATTTTCTAAGTAAATCGGTTTTTAATTTCATCGTCATTTCACTGTTGAAAATATGACTGCGTATCGACAGAAGACAAAGGGCGCGGCTTCATTTGTATTTCTTACTTCCAAGGGCGTAGGGACGCGGGGGTTGTGCAGCGGGGTTGCAGGAATCGCCAGATGATTCTCTTGTAAGGGCGATGGTCTTTGGCGATTCAGTGACGGAAACACGGACAGGCTATATGGCCCACAGATGTCTATAACGGCGGCGGTGAAGGCGAGAATGGTGGCGGCTTATCTATTGTCTATCTCAAGTAGGGAAAGCAATAAATCTCCAACATTATATGGCTGCTTAAAATGAGAAGTGTTGAAGTCCCACCCGCTCCGCTATAGGTGTCACCAAAGATAAAATGTAAAATGTTGTATGAAAAAGTGACAGTATTAATTTATAAACACATTGAAACGAAAGGAAAGAAGCAACCGCAAGCAGCGTTATGCGTTGTTTGCGGTTGCTTCATTCCTTTCTCAAAGACAAATACATAGCACTATCTTTTTTTATGTCAATACAAACATGGGATGCTAGGAAGAGGAATGTAGGTATATTTTTTACAATGTGTAATAATACAAAAAAATAGTGCCATCTGGTAACTGAAATTCATAACTTTTATAACGATGATAACGAAGATTTACATTACCGCCATCTTACTGTTTTCAGGCAAACGTTTTTAAAATAAATTCTAGTTAGAAAAAATATTGTTTTGGAAATGAACAACAGAGTTCTTGTGTGTCGAAAATAGTTGATTTTGACAGGTCTACACTCGGCCTTAAATCTAAAAAACCCAACCAAATCAATAGGGACGAAGAGGCTCAGCTTAATAGTTCTCGGTATCCAGTACTTGATAATTACACCAAAACTTAATGTTGAAAACCACATTTATTTCACTAATTTAGAAATCGGGGCCCCCCCTAGGTAGACGTGGCACAATCAAGTGAACTAAATAGTTGAGTCGGGCCATATCAAGAGTCGGAATAACAAAAGGGTGTGTATGAGACGATCAATGAATATGAACGAAGCAAGGAATTTGTACAAAACCCAGTTGTTTGGCAGTCCATCCTCTGCCGACCACTGCGAGGAAACGGCGTGATGATTAGTTAGTTAGTTCATTTAATAAAATAATTATTGTGATCCAATTACAGCATTGGACAGTAGCAGACGGCACATATCATGTGGTGCAAGCGTGCTGACATTGGGTACTTGTCAGTGGCGATATGTGAAAGCACTAAAGTTTTTTATTGAAAAAAAATGCTATCGTCTGAACAATATGAAGGAGCGTTGCACGGGTGATGGGGATCGGTAGCTCGGTTCTTGGAAGTCACGACGGAGCGTTTCAACTTTTACAAAAATGGCGATTCGTACACTGTTAGGTACGAATTAGGTCATAAGTAAGACAGTTTAAAGTTACGAGTTCCACTCTTAATCAGAAGCCTGCAGGACATGCAAGGTCAACAAGAACAGAGGAAGCAGGTAAAGTTAGGACTTTCATAAAAAGCAATCCCGGTTTATCAACTCTCAATAGATCAACAGAACATGCCATATCGTTAACATCTTGGCACCCGTATAAAATCTATTTAGCCACCGAGAGGACATTTCGGAGCCCTCCAGGTGTCCATACCTGATTCCCTCTGACTTCTTTCTCTGGGGATACATAAAAAGTAATCCAACCACAAATGTCCAGTCGAAGTTTAATATTAGGAAAAAATAGCCGCTAATCAGAGTGCAACGTACGAGCGAGTTTTTACAAATTCGAGGTCCAGATTCGAAGAGTGTTTGCTGGACCGTGTTGTATTTAAAAAATATATTTCACAGGTAACTATTATAAGGTAAATAAATATTTTGTTTCAGTACTATTAATTGGTTTTTTTATGAATTCTTCAATTCGACAGAACTTTCTGGCCTACTGTAGATAATATGATGAAAACAGCAATAATTACTTCGAAAGTTTAGGTGGCCTTAAATTAAATTAATAAATTGATCGAGGAGAGGACCGTAAAATATGATTTTTTTGATATGTACATACATAGTTTGAATTATCAATTAGTAAAAAAAAATAATATAATTTGTACTGACCTCTTCGAATAACTTGAGCGCATAAGTGTTGTCATCGTCCATGAAGAACACCACCCCATTGAGCTGGTCCTTGGTGAGACTATCCCGCAGCCAGCTGAGCCCCGCATTGCGCTGCTCCACGCCCCTCGCCTTCATCCAATGAGGTTCCTTTATTAGTGTCAACGGCAGCGCGAGCCAAGCAATGATCGAGCCGGGGAGATGAGGGGTGAGGCAGAAAGAGAACAAACCAAAACACACAATGATGAACACTAAAACCTACCAACAAATCAAAACCAACTTCTAGCTAGGAAATGCATTAAAAAAACACAAGGTTATTGATCAGTAAGACTTACTGAAGAGATAACCCGATAGAAACGTGTTCTGGACCTTACCTTTCTGGCAAAATATACTTTCTATCAAATCGGTACAGATCACACTTCTAGGGATTTTCTTTTCAGTGATCAGTAAGCACACCACACTCGGGAGTCTTTGTCATTAGAATCTACAAAACTAAACAAGATTTCTGCAAGACGTTTCGATGTTAGATGCCTCCTTATTCCGCCACCAAGACCTAGAAGAAAAATCTCACCCCATGAACCCGGTCACCCCTGCTAAGTCACCAAACATAGCGAACCACTCGGGGTGACCAATGGCAGAGGTGTTGGTTATCCAAAAATGGCTCGCGGGGCGGCAGTACCCACAACCCCCCCCCCCAAATTGTAAAATAATTCATTTAGTTGGATCTGGTGATTTACATACAAAGATTGTTATTTCTTCCCTGGAGTTTGTTAAGTTTTGAGCGAGCGTGGAAACCGCGCCGATTAACTATTTCACATAGACTTATTATTATTATAGCACTACTATATAAAATGTGGAGAAATTGTCAGTGTTTTGAATTTTTTTCAAAACTCCTTAACCCTTCCCCCAAACAAGAGTTTTTTGCAATATCTAAGTTTATTTCAACATCACACACTCTATAATCTAGGTAATCTTAGAAAAAGTATTCAGTAATCGTCCTGCATTAAAAAAATATGAATTGTTACCGTTTTCTTTAGGTACTAAATACTGTCTTTCCAATTCTGGCAAAATTACTCCCCTCCCTGATCACTATTTACTGTGAAGGGCAAAGGGAATATTAACTCCGAGATTTTCAGGAACAGACCGCCCGGTAAGAAACCGGTGGATCAACCAAACAGGCGTCCGAATTGGCAGAGAGATCGGCGGGAAGTTTAAAATGTTCATAAAAAAGAGAATTCATATCACTGGAAACGGATAATTATTACGACTTGAGAGCATAAGCAGAATATAGTTTTTTAAATCTTTAATCTAGTCACTAGCATAATAACGCATAGAACAATGGCCCTTGAGGTGATTTTGCACAAAAACGGCGCTATACAAGTAATCCAATTATTATTATTATTATTAATGAATTGTCAGATGTGCAAATTGCTATCTTGCGCAGAAGAGCTTTTTAAAGATACGTTTCCACACATTTAATGTTTCCTACCTACATTTTTATTGTTTTTGAAGTAATTTTGTAGATTTCAATGTTAAAGACTTTAAAGTCATGTGGTGTCTGAAGAAATAGTTTATGAATAAGGTAGGAGTAAAGAAGTGTGCATGTAAAAAACGAAATAGTGTGTCATTATGAAGGGTGTTTTTTTGTTGGCTGCATGAGGGATTTCTACTTCACAACTGGTTTAAACGATAGTGACTTTGTGAGATAAAGTAGAATTCAATCATAAACATGGTGTTCTTGATCTAGTACCATAAATGAAAAACTGGCATCATTCAGAAATAAAAATCAATCATGATTGGTGGTTTATTATCCTTCCTTAGCTAACGTTTCGGTCAATTTTATAGCGCCCTTTATCAGGACAGAAGTTTTAAACCCTCCGGCTAATTTGTTTGTTTTTGGGTACAACTCATGCAGGTCTCACAGAAATTGTTGTGTCTCCCTTACTCTCATGGTGATAAATATGATCTAAACTGTTTTAAACATGCTTCATATTCAAATCTAAAAGTTAACTACAGAAGAATTTTAATGAATCCAAAGTTTCCGACTGCAATTTCAAAAATATTTATGAAACCGTGAATTTTTTTAATTATTTTTACACAAAACAACAAAAAAGTGAGGCGGCAATAATGTTCATACATAAATACACTTTTCTAGTAAAAATTTTTTTTTTTTCCTTACCAGTAATTTTAGTTTACCATTTTTAAAACATTTTATGTTTGCTTTAAAAAATTAAATGTTAATTTCTAAAAGTAAAATTTGAAAGCTTATTTCATCGCCTTTCAAAAACAGTTTTTAATTTTAGGACAAGTTCAGAAATATTCCATTTATTCAGATTTTATTGCAAAGCGGAAATAATTTTTCCATCTGACAGAATATGCCAGAGGCCTGGAGGTACAATGTAAAAATGTAGCGCTGTCCGTAACATTGGCTAAAAAAGGAGGAAGTGCTTCACAGCATAATAACCCAAAAATTAATCACCATTATACTTTTGGCAGTAACAATCTAAAATCGGTTCTCATAAAATTTTATCATAGATCTCCAATGGCTTTCTCCCATTTGTCTTTATGAAAAATGCAGGTGTTCTAGATTTTTAACAGCATGCATTAATTTATTTTCAAGATATTGTTTCCATTTTTATTACTAGGACACCGTGTTTAGATAAGAAGTAAGTTGAACAATATGATTAAAAGAGATTTGATAGCAGGCAACAAAAGGTTAAGGGATCAAATGCCTCTAGGACAATTGAGCCCTATATTCATATTACTAGAAGCATAAACGTAGAGATAAGAGTAGAAATTTTCAAGCAAGGATAACTCAAGCGGAACATTATATATTCATTATGGGCGTATTACATAATGGGCATATTTAAAATTTGTCAGGTTTTTTTTTGTGAATTTGATAATAAAAATTATAAAAGATTTTGTAAAGTCGTCATTGTTTTGTGCATTGGGTAATTTGATGTTTTGGTTTATTTTTTGTTGGTACACAATTCAAATAAGATTATTTCATTATATTTTCCATAAGAGAAAGCTTTAGTAGTCCCAGAGAGAGGTTGTACGTAGGTCATCGACGATTGTCCTCTTCCTTTCCACACGTCTCGTATGAAACGAAAAGGACAGAAGATACTAGAATGATGACGTGATGTATGACCTCTCTCTGGGACTCTTTTATTGTAAAGTCTTGATGACGTGATGTATGACGTCTTTCTGGGACTATTTTATTGTGAAGTCTTTTGAACAGTGAAAAAAAATCTGTATTTGCAACTGTTGCAACTTGGTGGAATTCCATCATAATGACAACAATTTAAAGCTTTATTTCACTTGTTTTTCTCAAAGTTCAGTCCAATAAACCACAGACCATTGTTGTCATTATACTTGTCCCTTTGAACACTTTAAAAATTGTTAATACAATAAACATAATGCTCAAAACAAGTAAATAATAAAATGCATATTATTTCAAAAGTAGATAAGCCACAAAGTAGATGAGTAAAAAGTGGCCTACAGACTTATCCAATTTAGCCTTCCTATATGAAGAATATATTAAAAATGGGCTTGGCTTAAGGAAAAGACAATCGAACGGCCAAGCTTTCTGACGTGGTTTCTTCAGGTAGTACAAGAAACTGGATGGTCTGTAGGCAGCTTAAGATATAAAATATTTTAATTAATTAAATACCACTTATTTTTTTAAATCACGGCCAAGAAAAGTCATTTTGCCACTACATTTCCATTTTAATTGCAGTGGTGAAATGCATTTTAGGGTGAGGCATATGGAGTTATGGTCAGATGGTTCCAAAAAATCAATGATTTATGATTGTCAAACGCATATTACCGCAAAGCAAAAGGGAACACGTCACATTTCTATTGATAGTAGCTGTCAAGGTTTGAGACAGCAGTAATTTTTTTAATTAATCTCAATTTTAATACTTTCAATACTTTTAATTAGTCTCTTCACTGAACAAAATATATTCAAACCTTGAATTAAAAATACTTTTTCCAAACATCAAATTAATGGATACGTGTTATTCCCAGCTCTGATATTTTATTTCTCTAGATACTCATAACGATTAGATACTTAAATAACTAAAAGCATGTTAGCATTTATTCGCCAGATACCAAGTTCAGCACACTGCAGTAGTCTGTGGTTAAAAAAACACCGTCAGCAACTACTTCAAAATGCGGCCGAGAATATCAATTGAGTGGATTCTTGTCCAAACTATGCAGATTCTTCTGTGTTCACATAAGAGATATGCTCAAAATTCTAGTCAAGCACTCTTGAGTAAACAAATTCTGAATAAAGAAATTAGCATTTCCAGTGAATACATCAATGGCTCGCTGATTGGTACTGTACAAGAAATTGGTCTATGTCAAATAGTGAAACAGAATCATTCAATAGTCACATCTTGATCTTCATGACTGCTGGTTTTCATGTATAGATATACAACAATATAAATTAAGATTTTCGAATCCAAAAAGTTTTTTTTTAGGTTTTTAGATGTGCCACGCTTGAGTCAGCAATTTGGACAGCTTTGCAATATCCAACAACTACCCTGATGATGGACACTGTAAGGTTGCCCGAAACGTTGGCTGAAGGAGATATCACTTTTCAGTTTGAATCAATTCAACGTAAAAAATTGTAATAATAAAATAGCTTCATGATTTCAGTAATTCATGTTTGTTTAATTAGCTATTAAAGCATTGGACCTTACTAAATACAATAGGAAATTACTGATTAACAACGGTCACTCAATTTACTTGATTGGTTGAAATCAATTACAAGCAATTGAATTTTGATGAATACAAAATTTACTTACACATACTTTTTATTACAGAATGGTATGAATGGTTATTCCTTCAATCTTTTTCTGTGGCATTATCAGAGCCTGGCAGTTATTTATCTAATAATAATTATTGAAACAAAATATAAATTAGAAAAACATGCAGAAAGGAAAAAGGATTAGGGTGTGACCGAGATTTTGAACTCGTAATCTTCTGTTAGCTGAACAGGTGCGTTAAACAATTTCGCCACCTCGCCGCTCTCCTATTAAGAGGTGTATATGAAATACATATATCCTGAAAACTATCTGTTTTTTGTTATTTTTGTAAGCCTCGAACCTGGCCTAAATTGCAAACTTAATTAGAGAGATTCAGAGTTCAATTCTTTTCAAATCTATTTTTCTTTCTATTCTGTATTTTTTTTTTAATTAATACTGTTTGATTATTACATATTGTCTCAATAAATAATATTAGTTATTTAATTTTAAAATACATTTTTAAATTGTTAAGGTGAAGCATTTACGAACGGTTGGTTTAAGAATCTTGTTTTTTTTCGTTCTCGCCACAAGATGGGTATACTGCAGGTGGGACTGCTTCAGGAAGTTCTCCACCAGGGGTGTCTTTGTCTCCGAGTCCTCGATAATGATCCAGTGAAAGTTTTCCAGCCACATTACAGTCTGAGCTAGTCTGGAAATAATTACAAATTAATATACAAACAGTATCTATAAAAAACAAATCGCATCACAATGCAAGAGCTAACCAGAAAGAGATTATAAACAAACCCAGATTTAAAACAACTCTTCGACAAAGAAACCACTACCAACATCAATAAAGAAAATGGATAATAAAAAAATATTTTAAAAATAAAGGTTGACACAGGGGAAATAAATAGCATTTAAAAACAAAGCCTATTAAATCCTTATCGAGTCCGCCTAAGCCCAAGACCCTCGTGAGGAGGACTATGACAAACATACAAGAAATGTGACAAATTACTTTGTAATTTTAATCAATTATATTATCTATCTATATATATAGTTTATGTTGAAAAATAATATTCATACAAAACGGTATCGATGAATAAACAATACCACCCAAACGCAAAAACCTAATTTTGCAGGAGAGACAAAAAACTTTAGCGGAGTATCAACTTTTGTGTAGCATACTAAAGCTATTTTTTGTGGAGGGAGTATTGGAAATTGGTGGTATTTCATTCAAATGTCAGATGTACGGTAGTGCTTATTTGCAGTTCTCCGCGATATCTAGAGGAAGTATTATGAACTAAGCATACGGACATAGGCGGAATTCGCTTCACCACCGAATTTCATAAAAAAGTTATTTTTAAATTGTATGGTATTGTTTCTTCATCGACCTTGGACGGGATTTGGACCCACGAACTCCGGGTTCGTAGCCAATGATCGTAGCCTCAATTCAACCACAGATGCTGTAAAACGTCAATTAACGATTTACAGGAGAAAATTATGCAGGTAGTAATCAAATATTATTTTCAATTGTGTGATAATTTAATTAAGAATATTTCTAGCATATAATTTTAAAAATATATAGAAACAGACTAAGGTTGGGTTTTTCACAGAATTTGAACGATTCATCAAATTTCAACGTTGTATTTCAAGATCTGCGAAAGTTCTTTTAAGGTCTCTTATTATTTCAGTTTTTTGAAGCAACTGGCCCATAATGATATAATAACAGAACTTGAATAGGACTTTCACAAAACTAAAAAATTTATTTATTTATTGCATCTCACTATACATAAAACACCTTTTTTTTCTCATAAAAATCAACCTCACTAGGACTGAGCCTGTATCGAGGTTAACAATTTACATTATAGTGAAGCAAACATAAGAGTAGTCACAAACATAAATTAATTCTACATACAAACACAAAATATTTCAAAATTAAAGAAAAAAATAAGTATTAGATGTGTTACCAGATGGGTAATTTGACAGTATATTGCATTGATGTATATACACTAGATCGATAATTACCGCGTCAAAGCATTGCCACTGCAATTAAGGCCACAGCCAACTTTGCCGCTAATGTCAGTTCAGTGCTCAGGGAGACGCCGACCGAGTTAAACCGAGCGACACGCCGTCAAAACTATTTCCAAAATGGGTAAATGCGTCGTTAAAGAATGCAATTCAAGGTCACAAAAACATAATAAATCATGCGGAATTACTTTCCACTCGTAAGTTTAATGTTTACATATTCACATTAAGTTAAAAAACGCTAAAATTGGAATAAAATATCGAATACTATAAATATAGGTTCAGTGTTGCCACTAAAAATTCGTTTTGGTTTTCCCACATTAATGGGAGAATACATAATTTATGGAATAAGTTACTATGGAGGTAACCTGTGATTTTAAATATTTTTGAAATAATATTAAATTATATTTTAATCTTCGTACAAAAGAATTCTTTAATCTTATTTTAGTTTATTAATGAATAATCCAGTAATTATATTTTTTTACGTATTTTATATTAATAATTTTGCAGTGCACCTAAAGATCCAGCACGCCGTGAGAAGTGGGTGGAAATTATTCGATTACTTAGAAAAAAGACAGACTGGCTGTCTACTAAATCTACAGTCATTTGTTCGAAACACTTCCGGGATCAAGACAAGCTAAGACCAAAAGGAGATGTTTGAGTATTGTATGCTAGGTATAATACAAAATATTGGAACAAAAAATGTCTTTATTATTTAATTAATTATGCTTACTTTTAGTCATATAATAAAAAAAACACATATAAAAATAATTTTAATTAGTTTATCTTATTACAAACTAACGTTAAAAAAATACTCTATTTTATTGCTTGTCGGGTAAAATTTCAAATGGTAGGCAACACTGACGCGCCAGCGCAGGTTTGTGTTTCTGTCGTTGTCTAATCGTAGCGGCAGCATTGTACTCGTGACTTGTGTAAGTGAGACAAATATATGTTTACTTTAAAATGTTTATTGGTTTCAAAGCTACGTCGTCGCGGTTTTAGAGTGGTTATGCTTTTTTTGACGCGCGGTAATGAAGTTTGCTTCTCTATTCATATAACTCAATGGTATATTGTAACAATATTTGAACCATAACTAATCATAATCATTATTCAAAAGAAGAAGCAAAGTAGATAATAAAGACAGATAGGGTGACATTCAGTTTTTAGTAAATGGGGCTTATATAAAATCTTATTATTTAAGAAAGGACAAGGATGAAAAAATATTAAGACAATTGTCTGTCAATACAAAAATCTTAATTAAATTTTTAAATTTAACTAAGGAATTGGTAGACTTATTGGAAGAATATTAAACATAAGTGGTGCCTGATATAAATAATTTCTTTGACCAAAAGAAGTTTTAGTATGTACCGCCACAAAGTTCAATGTAGAGCTAATTCTAGTTGTCCGCATTTGTTGTGTTCTTTCAGCAAATTTAATATTGATAAAAAATCGACAAAGTATTTGAGTGATATATAGTTGTTTTATACACATAACATTACATTCCTTATAAAGTAGGTTGGATGGATAACAGAATTTTTTTTGTACATTACTTTAAGGATCAATTTTTGAGTAATATTTAGTGGTTCAACATTGGACTTTGATGACATGATCCCCAGCATACTATGTTATAAGAAAGTCGAGATTGGACTAAGGCAAAATAGACAGTTTTTAATTTCTCTTTGTCCAATATGTGTCGCAGTTCTTTAAAAATAAATGTAAGTCTCCTGATATTTTTTGTTAACATATCGATATGGTCATTCCATCTTAAAAATTTATCAATCTTTACACCTAGATACATGATACAATCTACACTTTCCAAGAGGTGGCAATTACAATTTAGCAGACAATTATGTATAATTAGATTATGAGTGTCAGAAGGCTGACTTTTTGATGATATACTAAATGTCACATATTTAGTTTTTATTGTATTCAAAGTTAAGATGTTATTATTCAGCCGACTCTTTACTGCTCTTAATCCTAAGTCACATTTGTTAAAAGCATCCCTCCAGGTTTTACCCTCAAATATTAAAGCAGTATCGTCTGCGAAACTAACAATGTTACCTGGAATATCTAAATTACACAAATCATTAATGTAGATTAAAAACAATATTGGTCCAAGCACACTACCTTGCGGAACCCCAAAAGAGATTGGTTTCCTATTGCTTAAATGATTATTTATCTCTACTTGTTGCGTTCTATCACTTTGATAGGATGTGAACCAGCCTAGTGCTGTACTATGAATGCCAAGAGAAGATTAATGATGATATTTGATGAATTTATTTGGTACAATATTTTTTACATTTTAAGTTTTCCAGTAATGTAGGCCTCACTGGGTGGCTTGCCCGTGCTGAGGCCTTCATTTTATAATATGAAAATATAATCTACATAATACATTTAAAGAGAAAATAATACATTGAAAATAATCTTGTGTGTTTGTGAGTGATGTGTGTTTATATTGGTTTTGTGTGTTACGTGTAGGTTTTATTTTTATTTTATGCTATGAAATTTTGGTAATATTGTCTTTTTTGTTCTTTAATCCATTTTGTAATTTTGTGTGTGAATTTATTTTTATTTTCCTCAATTTTAATTTAATTTTAATTGTTCAAATACGGTGAAACAACCCTTCCGAACTAAAGCATGCAAAATTCAACGTTATGATTAATTTATTAGGTAAATATTCGGAATCATTGGACACGGATTATACGAAATATTTTTAAATAAAACCTTCTGATTAACCTTAATTACTACAAAAGGAATCCGACTTCATTTGGGAAATTTTTAATTTTAGCATTTTAATTTTTAATTATGTAAAATGAAAATTCGCTTTCGTTGTATGGGATGACAGCTGGAATGATTTATGTTAATCAAATTCATGAGAATGGTATTTTGATTAACATTCACAAATGTCATCAACAGAAATCATTGCAGCTGTCATCCTATACAACGAAAGTGAATTTTCGATTTACGTGATTAAAAATTATAATGCTAAAATTAAAAATTTCCCAAATGCAGTCGCATTTCTTTTATAGTCATTGAGGTAAATCAGAAGGTTTTATTTAAAAATATTTAGTATAATCCGTGTCCAGCGATTCCGAATAATTTCCGTTTATTATTATAATATCAAGCCCTTTAGAGATAAATTCACATAGATTGTGGTCACAAATAATATTGAATCAGATTCAAATTAAAATAATAATTGAAAGATGGCGGAAGTGATATACCTACCAATTAGGGATAGTGAAATTATAATTAAATTAAATCTAAACATACTAATTATGTAATGATACCTCCTAACATGTTTACAATAATATCAAAGCTAATCTTGGTTTGCAACAATATAATTCAAACTTGTGATAAAGCGCCATTAAATTTAAATTATTGATAATAATAATTGGATAATTTATACAGCGCCATTATTGTGAAAAATCACCTTGCAATAATTGTTAGTAAAGAAATAACTTTTGCATTTGTTATGCAATTACTGATAACATTTCACAATAATGTCATGATGGTATCTTTTTTCAGAGAAGACATTAAGTTGCCAACATGATTTTTCCTTGTAATGAAGGTAACGCAACTATAATGTACAGTTTTTAAGGTTCAAACATTGTACTAACATAAACAAACAACATGAAATAATAATACCAAACTATTACTTTTTTTTAGATTTTAAGTAAAATTTTCGTGTGCTGGCAAAATTAACGAATTGAATTACTGTTATCAATGACTTATTAAGATTGTTAATAATAAATTATCGGTGACTTATCAAGTCAGTCAACCCTGAAATCATCAAGGTGAAAAAGGTAAACATTTTCATTGAATGAGTAAGAACAAAAGCTCAATGAAAGTCGTGACTAGCCGACATGTGTGAGAAATAACAGGTATATTATTCAGATAGTATTAGATCATCATAAATACCTTGTAAGTTCAGCTTTTTGCACTGGCCGGGCGTATGTCGGGGTGATGGCGTATATCATGGGAAGATCTGCATTCCTAACCTCCTTCCTGTCATTGGCACACTGGCTCCTGTTACTGTACGAAAACAACAAATACAATGATGAAACAGCTAAAAAACACACAAAACTCGTCCGTTTCTTCAAGTATTTCTCGTGAATCATGGCGATTCGGGAGTAGTAATCACGACTCTACGGGAAGAAAATAAGCGTCACGGGTTTATGGGACTCAACACAACACAGCCATGATCGTTTTAATAAAATAACTTCGCGCGAATACACACTGCAGACGAGTACATTTCACAACCACAGTTATTGCACATCGCGGATTTCATCTCAAGTGTTTGAAGTAGTGTCAAAAACGTCAAACAAATAATGTCATTATTCGAATTTTGAAGATTTGCTGTGGTCTATGGTCTGTCGGCGGGAGGGGTTACCAGGTGGTTAAAAATGGCGTACTTAGCGAAAAACTAGCGGGAACATAAATCGATACTAGAACTATAGCGCGCACAATAAAATAAAGACTGATCATATTTTTATTTTATTTTAAGGAAAAGATATTATTAAAAAAATCTTTTGTACGAGTTTATTCAGCAATTTTTTATTTAAATTTTAACAAACGCAATGGCTTTTAACTTTAACTAGTGACCGACCTAAACAAGATGTTCAGCCGAAACCGAAACCGAATCCAAATTTCGGCTTCTGTTCTAGTTTCGGCCGAAACCGATACTTATTTGAGTAAATTAAAAAATATATAAAATTTTAAGAGTTCATTAGTTAGTTTTAAATAAAAATACATAAGATTTATGAGTAATTGGTTTACTTTTAACAGTTTTTGATGCGTCTTTTATAAGTACTTCAATTTACCTATAGGTACTTTAATGAAAGGAATTGAAAAAACACAAAAGATCTTAAAGCTACTAACTATAAATAGTAAACAAATCAGTCTAATATAATGGCCTTTACTTTATGGTACGTATACATTTGCGAACCGAAACGCGAGCTGAGCTACGAATTAAGGTAAAGAAACAAAGCAACATGAAGCGGCGTTTCGCGCCATTTGCGGTTGCTTCGTTCCTTTCCCATAAGTTGAGGTTCCACTCGGCAGTTCGGCTCGCGTATGTATCCGGGCCCTTAGACTATAGCAGTAGGTGCCTATAATAACAAACAATTATTTAATCGATCAACTTTGAAAAGAAAAAAATAAATAAATTACAAACTCTTTAAACTTTTAACTACGACAACTTTTACATAAGAGCTTATTTAAAAATAACATTATTTAAGTTATTTTAGAGCTAGAGGCATACACACGCGTTCGAGTAAATCCGACACATCATGAACGAAACCGAAAACGCGGACGAAACTCGTTTATTGGCCGAAACTGGCCAAAACCGAAATTTCGGTCAGTCTGTAACTGTGGGTAGATATTAGATATATTATGTATGTGTTGTGATTTATGGAAATGATAGCATTTAAAAACAATCACGTTTTGCAAACCAGGTTATTAAACTGGAAGTATAATACGCTTAGAGTGCCGCTAAAAATATATTATATATTGTTATATTATATGCAGACGGACATCTAGGGTCGGTTATTTTTGCGCAAAAGACAAGAGGCCCGAGAGAGCATAGCTACTTTAGACGATAATCCAAGCAACAACTGCGCGATGCGAGAGTCAGGAGAGTAATAAGCTTAATTGATATAATCACTTTAGGTTGAAATGCAATTGGGAAACAAAACGTAATTTAGAAAAACAACACATATTTTAGTTCCATTGATAAATAAATGTGGTACGACTAGCATAATGAACTCGACAAGGGAACAACTAACTTGTTCCCTTCGTGAACCATACTAGTAAAAGTAGGAATTTCATTAAAAATTTCGGTGATATTTCAGCGGCAGTATGAATTTATATAGGTTTCAGTGTAACAATTTCGAACGTAACGAAATTTATTTTCCGTTTAAGGCCCCGTAGTAAACGTTCAAATATGGTTCGAAAGGGAGATAAATAAATTCGAATGCTAAAATATTTAATAAAACACGACACGTTTGAAATAGAGCAAAAATAGTTGCTTTTAGAGATACACTGTGAATTTTCTCATGCCTATAGCATATTAAATAACAGAACAAAACGTGTTTTTAATAATTTAAGAAGCTTACTTTGCGATTTTTTTCTATCGAGGGAATTTCATATAATTAACGTTTCGGCATAACAAAAGTACAGATATTATCTTCAAAAATGATATATATTTTTTTGGAACTTAAAAACATAAAGAGTTAACGAGAAACTTGTTATAAATCGGTAGAAATTGTGTGTGCGGGGGCTTAAGAATCCCGATTTTTTTTTAAATCTCTTTTCAATTTCTCCAGAAGAAAATAAAGAACTTTTTTCGGGGTCTCATTTTCAAACCTGTTTTAATCTTGATTTTGTTATCAATTAGAAATAAATTAAATAACGCCGTCTACAAAAAGTGCACACTTTTCGGGAATTCCGAAATTCCGTCGTTTTTTTCCATACAAAAATATTTTTCCATATTCTTCTATGTTCTTATATTATTTTCTCCGTAAAAACAATTCCACTTTTATACATGAAAACGTTGAAATTTCTAAAAGTTATTTATATTTTTTACTTATACATTATGTAGAATCACCTCCCGAAGTTTGTGTACTATACCCCCAGTCGCTGTTTTACGTCGTGTAATATTTTAAATTGAGCCGCTAACAATAACAACCCTTACGTAGATGGCGATAAGGTTTAAATTCCCGCTTAACACCATCCGCCTGTTTTGATTTATGCAAGAAAACAACATGGCCAAAAAGAGCCTTTTATTTTATTTTGTGGATATTCAGGCATAAATATTTAATTTTTTTCCATCATTTTATAAATAACTTAATTTGCCACATTATACAATAAAATCATAACCGAAAATGGGTTCGTAAGTGGGAGATTTTGAACTTTAAAGCAGGTTTTATAGGCCTTATACATTATTTTTTTCTGAGCTTATAAAAAGACGTATCTAAAAAATACTCGATTATTTCAAAGGCCAAGATGTATTCTACTCGCAGTATTTAATTAAAGCATCTGAAACATTTCTAGGCGACCAAATTATCAAACCAAAAACACATGATTTTGCATTACTACGTATGGGATCAGGAAAACGGACGAATTTGAAACGTAATATTTATGTAAAAACGGATTATTGGCTGACCAATGGGTAGATGTGTAATAATTCACAGTGCGTGTGCCCAGATGTTTTTTTCTGTAATTCCATACTTAATGCCATTAGTGCTAATTTCTACAGTGCTAATTATCAGCAATGGTTACGTCATTGCTAGGTAAGTTAGGTTCATCTGGGTGGGTTCCTAAGCAGGTTTTTTTGTTTATGTACGACTTTATATTGAAAATATTACATAACAATTTAATATTATTACAAGAACTTGGCACAATAAAAATTTAAAAACCTCCTAAAAATTTCAAAGGGGTTTTTCGTCAAAAGGGCAACAGACCACACGACCTTTTTTACGTAATATTTATTTTGGGAGCTTGGTAATACACTAGTTAATACAAGAGTTATGCAATACTTTCCTTCCCCGAAATTAAATGTTTTAAATAGATGTCATATCCGGCTTTGCCCGCTCTTTTATCCTATTGAAAAATAATTATTTTGAAAAAAGAAAAAACTATAATAAATATAATACTATGTTTAATTAAAAATGTTTGTTGAAAATCTTAAATCTCCGAAATTACTTCACAGATTGCTTTGAAATTTTGACCCAACGTTGCATTCGAATACCCGTGTGATTTTATAAACGTATATTATATAGGTGTCACCTGTGACAGGTAAAAACAAGTTTTTTTGAAAAACAGTGCCATCTGTTAGACGTAAATGCAACACGCGCTATTGTTTCTCTATCTGCACAGACACAGCAACGCGTGGAGGGGTACGACTAGTATCTAAGTATATATACTCATACATCTCGTCTTCGTTGGTTGTCGAATGGATATTTCAAACCACAATAGCTCATGGTGTAAATGTGATTTCAAGCTGAAAATCGTTGCATTTACCTAGAAAATCCAGAAGGATTTTTTTTGCAAATTTCGTGAAGCCAGAGTTCGAGAGTTTTATCTGTGTTTATCGTTTATTTGACAATCATTACTTTTCTTCTTATGCGTGAGACTTTTGTCGTCCAGCTTCGGACATATTCCAGCATTCGACATATTCCAGCTTTCGACATAGTCCAGCTTTCGACATAGTTCAGCTTTCGACATTGTCCAGATTTAAACAGAGTCCTGCTCTGGACGAGCTTTGAACACAGTTCAGATTTGGACATAGGCCTCTCAATTTTTTTCTTGATTTTGCCATTCTTTGTTAGTATATTATTAACAGTGAGATTTGTAATCATGTCGTTAGATAAATATGAATATTGACACGAGATCAGACAATAACAGCGATGGCATGCTTGAATGCAAATTTGTACGAAGCGAAAGCCAAGTGGATGTATGGCGAATTTGTAAAAGTTTGTTTATGACGATTTTTACGTTGTCCTCAAAGTCGAAAAATAATAATAATATCATATAGCAGCTACTCTACTAGCAATGTGTTATGTTATTTGAAAACCAGATAAATACCCACTTTAGTAATAGATATGAATATTTTTTACATTCTTGCAAATGTTTTTAAAAAACAGTTAAATAACATATCTGCATTTTTGTCATATCCTCCAGGTGTTGTAATATCTTCCAGGTGTTGACTTTTTATAGACAAGTTTTGCCATTTTACCCTTCAGGCTAATAAAGGGTTAAATATCTAAACTTGTTATTTAACCCGTCAGGCTAATTTGTTCGCTTTTGTGAACAACTCACATGGTCTCACGGAAATTGTTGTCTTTCTTACTGTTGTAGTTAGAAATATGATCTAAACGGTGTTGGAAAGAAAAACACCACGCTTTATATTATGGCCTGAAAAGTTAAATGTTTTGGGTGTTAAATGTTGACATATTCAATACCAACTTGACAAGTTTTGTGGATCATTTAAAACATTTATTTCAACAATACTCCTAAACACATCATGTAAACCTACACATAGCTGTAATTTTCTGTTTTTGTTTCTTGTGTTTGTATGACTTGTTGCATAGCTTTTATCAAATGTAATTTTATTCTTATTTTTTATGTTTCAAAGTATCTGTCAAATTAAAATTATACTACCAACCATGTAAAAGCCCTCTGGGCGTTAAATAAATAAATAAATAAATCTAGAAGCTAACCACAGAACAATTAAAATATGCACCTTTATGAAATCAAAGGCACCGACCACAACTTGAAAAAAAAACATATGAGACTTGTGTTTTTTTAACAAATTACTTTTATATCAAACGACAATAGGGGACAATAACGTTTGTAATACAGTGGTTTAATAAAATAACTGTGTTTTTAAATATATTTTCGTTATCAGTAGTTTTAGTTATAAAAAAAGTAAAATGAGCCTTTTTTCATGCTTGCATTCAAAATGTTAATATTACTAAAAATATGTGTTTATTTCTAATAATAAAATATGATAGCGCATTTCATCACGTTTCAAAAACAGTTTTTAGTTTTCGGATACGTTCAGAAATAATCCATTTATTTGGATTGTATTGCAAAGCGGAAATACTGCGACCGTTTGACATAATGTGGCCTGAAAAGTTAAATGTTTTGGGTGTTGTTGAAAAGACGAAAAATGTGTTTTCTATTTATCGTATCCATTGTGTTGTGGATAATAAAGAAATATTTTTTTAATCTAATCCTGTAAAAATGGCCATGATGGAAAATTCCATTGAAATACGTTGATTATTATGTGTGGTCACGAAAGAATTCTACTACGTGCAGTATTTTTTTGAGCCAAGTTTTAATCCATTCTGTTAGCTCTCTCAGTTTGACGTATAATATTATAGTAGCTGTTTATAGGAACAGCGTATTCAAAGAAGTGTGAATTTACCTAAAAATATATATTTACTCTAACAATAAGCGTGATTGCGTTGTTATGACAGTAGTACAAATTGCAAAATAGCGCGACATCTTCTTTTATAAATTGGTATGCGGTAGCTAATTTTGTCACGAAGTCGAATGTTTGACGCTAAAGATAATACTCATAATACTATAAATGCATACAGTATATAAACCTTATTGGATAAAATGGGGATTATCCTTTGCGAAAAAAGAAATAGATTTTGAAAAATTTTCGAATTTGGGTAGGTACAAAAAATAACAATTTCGAATAGAGAATAAATCGTAAAAACGCAAATAAATTTTCCGTTTTCGAATTTCGGTACTTTCGTAGGCATGTAGGCTGTGGAATATTGGGCATTTTATCAATTTATGATTTCTACAAAAACGTTGGCCAAAAAGCAATGACACAAAAAAAACGAAAAATAATCGATTGTGAAATTTGGGTTAAATACTAAAACTTAATTAATTTTGGAAAAGAGGCAATTTTTTTTATATAGGTAATAAATATTTTTTTTAAATTGTAGTTGGCGAATTTGGTCAAAAAAATCTTTACATATATCTAAGGTGTTATCAAGCATTAAATATGCTCTATATATATATAGAAACCATAGACATCCAAATTAATAGACGAGCCAATCAGGGAAAGGGGAACAAACGTGGCGTGACCGTCCCACTTTCGGTGATTTGTCAATAAATGAATCTAACAGAATACAGGCAACAAGCATTTTAATATCACCATTCGGACCTCGAATGTGAAATTTGCTTACGAATTACTAGTCCTTTTTACAATTGAGCGCAAATTTCTGGCTGCGTAAAAAACTTTACAAATCCCTAATCGGGTAAACAAAAGTTATGGCTCGTTTCCAAAATGTAATATTTTGTTACATTATTTAGAAACTTTTACAAATGTGTTATAATTTACCCGCCTCACTCAATTTTAGCGTCACTACGCCAAGCGATTCATTTATGAACGAACATTCAGATCCTGCACAGAAAAGTCCCACAATGGACAGCGCTGCAAGCATACTTTAGCGAACTTTACTTTTCTGAGCATGGTTTGGTTATTTCAATGTGCACTTTTCGGTGGTCAATGCACGACTGATGTAATAGTTTATTCAAAGCATTTTGGAACCCTCTTGGTGCCAAAAATATATGGCCACATGAAGGTGGCCTTATTTTTGTGACTCCAGCTCGTCGAAATGATACCCAGATTTTATAATAGGGCAAGTCATTTGAATGTCTATGGTAGACAATAATGAAGGTAATAAAAATTATATTTTTCGAACAGACTATACATAATAATATGTATTCTTTAAATACCATAGACAAACGCAAATAAAAATTATTATATATTTGAATTTCCTTGTTGAGGTAAGTGGGTACTAAAAGGGCTATAGAATGGTGATAGAATTTTATGGTTCAGGTCGTTAATTTATTCCGCTACGGTATCTCAGTGATTACGAATTCGTATTCGAGTCACGTACAATTCGGTGCAAAAGCATTTTTGTGTCTAGCTACACCCAAAGAGTCGAAATCAAATAATGGGCAGCTTATTGTATGGGCTTGGCTTCCTCTTTATTGCAGAAAACTCACACAAAATCAATTAATCATTTCCCAAATAATGCGATCAGTATTGTGTACCTATAACAATAAAATATTTGATTTATTGATACGTAGATAATAAGGTAAAATTGTAGATTTTCGCTCACGCACAAAGTATTGAAATAATACTTCGTTTCAACCAAGAAACAACTTTTACGTAGGGAGAGATGGTTTTTTTTTCAACGTTAAAAAATTCACGTGTTTTGACCATTTCGACGACCATTTCTTTTCTTAATATTTTCTTTGGGCTAAGTTTGAAGGTTAGGAAATAATTAATAACCCAAACTAAGAATTTATAGTAAGATTCAATACACGCAGGAAATTAGAGATTTTCATACATCAAAATGATTTTCAGTTTTGTTTAATCCCGGAATTTATCATAAATCTGGTCAACATTATATAAATAATTTTTAAAAACGTATAACTGTATTAATGAATTAGATTTTCTTGTTTATTGGAGTAAAATACTGTTCACTCAGTATTTGCATAAGGGGGTTATTTCAACATACTGTCGAAATGACAACAAATCCATGGGATAATGTATATTTTCGATAAGCGATATAACAGTTTATGTATACATGGTGTCCGGAAACTCGTAGTACAAGCGGGAAACTGGTGAATCTACATCACATTTGGAGTCGATTTTGTAGTATAATTTTTTTTGATTTGAGCTTTCGTTTTCGAGTAAATCGAGTCAGAAGTTAATTTTTTTTTTGATCAAATTCTTATAAATTATTACTGAAGATCAAAGTACCCAACTAATTAAAACTATTTAAAAATTTAAAAGTAAAACAAATAGTGATGAAAAAATTTGAACCCTGAAATAGCCGAAAAATATTTTTTTTTGGTTTTTTTTTTTTTTATAAAAATGCTCAAATCAAAAAACTTTATGTTTATTTGGGTTCACCGTGTGGTATACATTCTCCAGTTTCCGGCTTGTACTTCGATTTTCCGGACACCATGTATAAATAAAAATGTAAATGTTCGCTTGTTCAAAATCTTATATCTCCGAAAGTTCTTCACCAATATCGCTGAAAATTTCAAAGTTTATTCTCATTAGTGCCAAGAGTGTTTATGGAGTGGTTTGAATGGTAGTAAGTCGGGGACACCCGAGGTATAACTTAACACAATATCTCTGCACCGGAATGAGATATGTAATGTAATGTAGTTTTTTAACAATAACATTGTGGTGTACAGTAGTGAATGGTGGGAGAACTCGGAGACGCCTGACAAAGACATTAGCAATAGCGAAGCATTGCGAAACATAGTCGGAGTTCACTATTTGCACTCGATCAACCTCCTGGATCACAAGGATGGGACACTCATTCAAAGCAGCCTCCTAACTTGTGTGGGATTTAACGAAAAATGTTGATTTCAATTTTTTTTTTCAATTTATTAAAACATCTTAAAATATTTCAGTTAGTTTAAAAAAATAAATAAAAATACATTTTTAGGAGATTCTCATACAAGTTATGAGGCTGATTTGATTCAGTGTCCCGGCCTTGTGATCTAGGAGGTATTGCTACACATCGGATAAGTTATAATGACCCCTAAGTAAACTAAGATACATTTGTAAATTTAAAAAATTCTATGATAGGAAAATAGTTTTTTTGAAATCCAGCTAATTGTGCCGGATTGATATTTTTACTTTTTAAATATGAAATTGAAAAAAATATTTATTTCCGGTTCATTTCTACCATATTTGGTTAATCTTCACATCATCCGGTCCCACTAAAACAGGAACTACAACTCCCGCTAGAGAGATAAGTTACCCAAATGTATGACATTGATAAGTACAGTGAAATTAATCACAATCAGTTAGTTGGCAATGTGACGAAAACAATATCGCACTATCAAAATAATAGCCAATCATATAAAAATAAGTTAATACTTACCAAATGCTGATAAAAAAAAATATTCAAAAAGATGGAAATTTTTGAGCGAGTACTTACTTCCCACCCAACGCTAATAATATAAAATCAAGATTTTCTATGTATAGTTGATGAGCTGTCAATTCACCACTCTTTACAAATTTAACTTTAACTAAACGATGTTATTAACCTTGAATGGGTATTATAACTTTTAACTGTGACTTGAGTCCATCTTTAAACATGGAGTATTTAAAATCGCCATTGAATAAGAAAATAATACTAATAAATCTAAACGATATATGAAATAGAACAAGACACGGAAAAACAAGCATCGGCAAAATCGAACCCAGGATCTCTTTATCTCACTGGGACAAATGCCTGAACCAACAAGGCCATTGCGATCTGATTATTTTACGTCGTTTTTGTCGAATTCAAATTCAGAATTAAAAAAAAGCTACAAGCCAAAAATGTGTATATTCTTGGTATACCTTATATTGTAGGTAATAGGCATTAAAATCGCTTGACAAATCGAGAAACGTTCGATTTCAAGCACAAAACTGTTTTTTTTTTGTAAATAATTTTATAAGAAAGCAAAAAAGTATATCAAGTGAAACTGTCACAGATAATTAGCTATAATACTGTATTTTTTTAAATCTGTTTCCTTTGCGCGTTCATACATTTCTATTGAAAAATGTTTTTTTTAGTAGTTAACATTTTTTATCGAGTAATTTTTTTTTTATTTGTATTTTACTCAAGCGAAACGATAGAAAAACCTTATATTTATCTAAAGCATATTTTTTTGGTATTCACAATGTACACCAATTCGTTATAAAGATTAATCAAAATAGTGATTTAGCATTAAGCTTCGCCTTAACAATATTAACTTCAACAATTTTTCCCATATTTTGGCTGCTATCTTTTTGAATTATTTAATGAACTTACTTGTAACCCAGGTGGCGTCTCGCAAATAATATTTCAATTTGTATTCTTCACTAATAGACTTTTTTTAAAAGTCTAAATGAATTAATGAACCTAGTTTTTGTGGGTACCCATTTCTTGTGTGTTGCTCTCATACACAACCCCTACTAGTACTTGTGAACGGTTATTTCAGAACGCCTGTGGCTTTCGCAACTACAAAATCAAACTACAAACTAACAGGAAATTCTCCAAGTGAGAAAATTATTTAATTTTTATTGAAATAACTTTTGAAGGTTATATCCATCAATGTAACATATCATTGAAGAAGAAAACATGAAACAGAACAAGACACAGTGGTCGAGTTGGTTGAGGTGTTGTCCTGGATTCGATTCCCAGTTGAGACCGTTACCTTTTTTCTGTGTCTTGTTCTGTTTCATGTTTCATTTAGATTTATTGGTATTATGGGTATAACCATCAAAATTTAAAATAATGTATTTGGGAGTTTTCAAAAAATTTACTGTATTTGTATTTTTAGCACATAATTATTTTACAGCCACAAAGGTTGTGTAAAAATTGTGGTCACTATCAACCGGAGTCCAAAAGCGAAATTGCAATAACAATTATTATTATAATGGAAGTAAGTAAATTAGTTTCAACGTCCCATTTCATATTGTAATTGGATTATCTGTCTGTACAATCAGTAAAAATCTGTAGTTAACAGCTAAATAAGCGCGTGTAACTCAGTGTAGATTTTATTAATTATTACTGTTCATAACACATGGCATGAAAATATTGATTATTTGTGATAATTGCCACAAACGGAAGTCGCTAATTAAAATACATTTAATAAATATATATTATAATTACCGACTTCCGTTTGTGGAAATTATCATAAAAAAATCAATATTTTTATGCTATGCGTTATGAACAATATTTTTTTTAGTATGGTTTTAGGAAGGAGATTTATGAATAAATTTGAAAACAATATTTTCCATCTTAAATCACCATTGTTAAAAAATATAATACAATGGAAACGCTATGCAGATGATATTATTAGTATATGGACTGGCACAGAGCGCCAGCTAAATTCCTTCCCAAAACTCCTCAACTCCTTACATAATCAGATCCAATTCACACTAGAAGTAGGTATAAATTCAACATTTAACTTTCTAGAACTCACCTTATCGATTGTTAATAATAAAATCCATTTTAATGTTTTTAGAAAACCTATTTTCACAGACATAATAATACGTCACTACTCCTTTATAATACGTCACTACTCCTTTATCAAAATATTGATTTTTTTTATTCATAGATTATATAAGTAAAATATCTGCAGTGGTTACCCCATCAACTGCGAAGATGGATAAGTCGATCTTTAACTGTATATTTTTTAATTTAACTTTATAGCTTTTAAACTTTTCTACTTTTTAGTACAATAATTTTAAAATATTAAAAGTAATGGAAAAATACATTAAAATAATATGTCGGTATTAGGTATGTATAGTAACTGTATCATGAAAACATTATTATAAAGTCAACTGACTGAATCTATCATACGTTATCTTAGACATTCAATAATTTGGAAATGCGAAAATAATTATAGATAGGTACTCATTTAGTGTTTTCACTGTTCTTATAATAACGTATTGGTTATTTTTTCTTTCGTTTTTGTTTACATTGTAGTAGGTATGTATAATTGTGTATATACCTAGATAATACTAGAAATTATTGGACTAACTACCATATGTATTCCTCTCTGCCCATAATACAAATAGAGTGAAATAAATTTACCGAGTCAGTGTATGTCTTCAATTTATCAATAAACACATATAAAATGTTGTTACTGAAGCCGTTCAGTCATGACGTATAATAAATATGTATAATATTAGTACTCGTTTGTAAAAAGGGCAGTAATAAATTAATAAATAACTAGCTGTACCCCGCCACGCGTTGTTGTGGCTCAGTCTGTCTGTGCAGATAGACAATAGCGAGTATTGCTTTTACGCCCAACAAATGGCGCTGTTTTTTTAAAAAGCATGTTTGTCCAACCGAAGTCGCAATTTAAAAAAAAAATGACGTTTTACTTGTCACAGGTGACATCTATATGCATAACATATATATGTATATTAAAAAAAACATGCGCGTATTCGAATGCAACGTTGTGTCAAAATTTCAAAGCAATCGGTGAAGAACTTTCTGAGATTTAGGATATATCCGCACGACTGTTTGAGTACTAATTTAACGTAATGTAAGGTTTAATTTTAATAATGTGAATGTATTATTAATTTCCTACTTTTAGGGTACATACCTACCACAGTTCAATGAATATCTAAATAAGGAGAAAAAGACAGAATAATAATATTATGAAAATTATTATCATAAGTTTGTGAACTTCTGTGTAGGGTGAGAGTAGGTAAATTTTACTACGCCGTTTTAAATAAGAAGCTCTAAATTAATTACAATTAGGCCAATCGTTTTGTTATCACAGTTACGTGAGGCCATTTAATATAATATATCCAGCTGCATGTTATATAGCGGCCATGAAATAAAAACCCTTATAAATTAGCTTCGATACAAATGACTAATGCAAACTTGATATGCAGGAATTTAAACTAATTAAATAAATATGTAGTTGTGTGAAAATAGATTTTGTGTAAATAATTCAACTTACTAACTACGGCTAACAAAATATTAAAAGAAAAAAATATCTGAAATCAATAAAACTACATTGAAGAACACAGTAAGGGGTTATATAAATTACTAAACCTGTATGGTGTACGACAGACACTTATATAAAACGTGGAAGTGTCTATAAACAATAGTTAATTAATATTATTGCCTAAAACGAGACCTTGTACTTCCATAATTAACCGCGAAAATGATTGATTTCCTGAGACGAATGGAAAATTTAATTAGTGTAATGTGTATTTACCTGGACGAATCAGCATTTTGCGCTTGCCTCTGTGACGGTACAATAGAATATTCAATTGGAAGATCACTTCTAACCTCCTGTACGTCATTCGTACATTGGGATGACCCGTTATTTGATAGAAGGGCACAAATAATGAGCAAAATTACTGCAGCATAAATTAAACATGTTCTTTTCCTGATGCGAATATCTGTTGTCATTGTTATGCATATACTAAAAATTATTACAATAATATCACAGTGTCACATAAAAAATCACTCCATAGCTAAGCTGAGATTCGAACAAAATTATCGATATTTGACAGCCATGTCCGTGTTGTGACTAGTAACTACCACCACAACAAACGTATTATAACTACCAACATAACAAGTGAAAATTTAATACCAGTAAACAAAATCAGAAAAAAGTAGCGAGAATTCAATCATAGACAAAGTGTTAATACGTGAGTAAAAAATTAATAATTTTTAATAATACCTAATAATTAATAACAATGTTTTTGTACTTTTTTCACAGTTTATCTTCTATAATTTGTATTTAAACAAAAATATAAATGTTCTCAAAATCTTAAGTCTACGAAAGTTCTTCACCGATTGCTTTGAAATTTTTGTTACAACGTTGCATTCAAACATGCATGTGTTTTTATCTTGAGGCCCCGTAGTAAGCGTTCAAAAATGGTTTGAAAAGGAGATATGTAATAACGAATGTTAGAGGGAGCGCGCTTATATTAAAAAACGATAAAAACAAGCGTAAATATTTAATATATCGGTAGAAATTTGGCATGGGAGGGCTTAATATATAAAAATCACATATCACTGTGTTCGTACACGCTAATCTCCGAAACCGCCCAACTGATTTCAACGTAATTTTGCGAATGTGTATGGTTGGTTCCAGCTTGAAATATAGTATTATAAAATTAAATATAGGAGTTTTGGACCCAATAAGTGGCAATGTTGTCGAATTCTAAAAAAAAATTTTTTCAACGATTTTTTATTTTTCAACGAAAAATACATAAAACCACAATTTTTAACTTCCCTACTAGAAGGCGGTGTGTGACAGGACAACGTCTTATATTATAAAATGCATTCCAATTGGTTGAGTATAATTCTAACTGGTTTCTAATGTCTAAATAGTATGAAACAAATTCGCTATCGAAGTCTGTGCGCAGATTTTAATGTATTCACTATCAGAGATATTTTCTTCTAGAAGGTTTCTATATATTTATAGAAAGTAGAGTAAGTCCCCGAGCAAGCCAGTCTTAGTATATAAAATATTTGCCTGGGTATGTTTTGTGCACACAAAACTCGTAGTTTGTTGTTATTAGTACCAGAAGGGTTTAGAGATATTTAGATGGTAGAAGATGTCGGGAAGGCCTGAGGAATACTTAAAGCGATATCTCTGCACCGTAATGAGATACAGAGTCAAATTAAAGTCGATGTAATGTAGTTTTTTAACAGTAACATTGCGGTTTACAGTAGTGAATGGTGGAAGAAGTCGGAGGCGCCCGAGAAAGACATTTGCAATAGCGAAACATTGTGGAGGATCCAATAGTATACCTATATTATATAGATGTCACCTGTGACAGGTAAAAAAAGGCTTTTTTTGGAAAACAGCGCCGTCTGTTGGACATAAAAGCAACACATGCTATTGTGTCTATCTGTACAGACTGACCCACAGCATTGTTTATGGTATGGGGTGAGACCGCCTTCCTCTGTGTGATTTTTCAATAAGTGAATCTGACGGTAAATCTGACTCGCATTGTAATTTCACTATTCATTCTTCGAAAATAAAATCTGCTAACGAATTACTAGTCCTTTTTACAATGGCGCGAAAACTGATGGCTGTGTAAAAAACTTCACATATCCCAAATCGGGTAACAAAAGTTCGTGCTTGTTTACAAAATTGAATATTTTGTTACACTATTTAGTTGACACTTTTATAAAAGAGTTATAATTTACCCGCCTCTCTCATTTTTAGCGTCGCTACACCAGGCAGTTCGTTAAAAAACGAACAATCAACAAACAGATCCTGCGCAGAAAAGTTCCACAATGGACTGCGCTGCAAATCTTTGCCTTTATTTACTTTCCTGCGCAGGGTATGGTTATTTCAATGAGAGCTTTCTGGCGGTTAATGTATGACTGATGTCGTAGTTTATTCAGAGCATTCTCGAATTCTCCTGGTGCCAAAAATATGGTCCCATGGTTTGCCTCCAGCTCGTAGAAGTGATACCCAGATTTCATGCCAGGGATAGTCTATCAATTTGGTTGTCTATGGAGCCGATACAGGATTGTCCATACTAAAAAATATTGGCAACATTGCTGATAGTATGCATGAAGCTAGCTACAGGGTAAATTATTTGTAAGTATTCATACCAAATAATACAACATATTTTATGGAACACTTTTATTACAACCCGCAAGTATCATCGTACAATATTATACATAAAAAAATTCAATCTACAAATATTAGACATGCTCATAGACACTACATGAACCGCATCACGTAATATATAACCGTTTACTACTTTCGCTAAAATGCATAACAATCATTTATTATTTAACTATATTTCTGGATGGTTGTACTATAAAATGTAGAGAAGGTTAGGTCCTGGTCAACACGTCGAGTTGCTTCACTTGTAGATCAGTCTTGTTTTCATGAAACGTTTCAATTAAATCAGATATCACACGATATTTAGTACAATTTTACAATCACAATAATCAATATTTGCACAAAAATGTAAAAGCGATCATCACTAAACATATTTTATGTTTCAGCAGCAATTTTTTTTTTGTAACAATTGAAAATTTCCGACGTTCACTACAATAATACACAGTACATCATATTTATTTATGAATTAATTCATTTTACATCCTTGATAATAGAATACACTAGGTCAAGTGACTGCCGCAAATTGAACTGTGCTAATTTAGTATTGTAGTTCTCGGCAAAACCAAGTGAGGAATCGTGGTTATATGTGACTGGTTCAATCCCAGTTCCGCTAATTCTTCCGGGCCGTAGCCTGCAGTAGTGAAGATTGCCATGACGGCAAACCTCCAACAGGGAACCAGAAGTATCTAGCTATAAGGTACCATATGCCATTCATTAAAAGAATTTCTAAAGGAAAGATTCAAGTATTACTAAATTATTATGCAATCAGAGAAATTCTATGCAAATCTTCAGTCGGCTATCTCGAACACTTTTTTACCTTACAAGAGTCCCAATTGCTCCCAACTGTCTGGAACAAGTGAGACTATGGCGTCCTCAATTGGGGTATGAAGGTAGTGGGGAGAGGAAGGAGATGGGGAAGAGGAGGGTTGGAAAGTACCCGCTATTTAGACCTGGTCACCAAACATGCCATTTCAAACAACATTTCGATTCTGAATGGTGGTCTATCACCAGGGCGATACTGAAAGCATCTAAATCTCCGGAACGTGCCGCTAATATAATAATGAATAAATTGTGAAATGAGGCCAATTAATCAAATAAAACTTACTTGCTGGATTCGTAGCCAAGGATCGTAACAGCTCAACTAAGTTCAATTTTTAGTAATCGAAAACCCCATACAAATCATCAGTCTATTATGACGACTACAACAATATCATTTACTTTCCCCCCAACTGCAACGAGACCTAATGATCATCAAGGAACTGAAAGTAAGTATTTTTCATCATGAAAACATTTGAGGAGCTATATCACTTTCCATTAGAATATTAGAACCAATCCAAGGTTAAACAGGCTCACCTAGTGTATTCACAATCAAATTTTTACACGCAATATAATAATTTATCTTTTAACAAGAAGTAAGCATAATAGAAGAAGATGGATTAAAATTCTACCTATTCTTTTTAACCATTAATAAATTTTTATCATATTATTATGTTTAACATTTTGAGGTTAGTTAGGCGATGC
Source organism: Hesperophylax magnus (assembly GCA_026573805.1). NCBI lineage: Eukaryota > Metazoa > Arthropoda > Insecta > Trichoptera > Limnephilidae > Hesperophylax > Hesperophylax magnus. Next base: position 1,260,677 of record JAIUSX010000026.1, read on the forward strand.
CTTTTTTAAATCGGCACACAAAACATTAAGTCGAAGAATATTAGAAGAAAAATCGCAAAATTGTGTTTAACTAGCGTGATCCTAAACTGCGTACAAAACAATTTTCTATGATTTAATTACAACGACTTTTGCATTAAGGTCCAGCTAATTGCAATATAATCTTATAAGAATCTAAATAAATTAATGTCTTGAAGTATGGTGAATCATTTTAAAGAGATTCTTGCTTGTGTAGTGGTGTATTGTATCGTAGGACTACACTGTGGGGCAAGAGGGGACTGCGGGCGGGTGTTCCAAACTATTTCGAATACTGAGTAGAAAGAGTTTGAACCAGTATCGGTGTGCATTAACGTGTGCTCTTTAAAACGACTCCTGAATACTTGAACTCCAGAATAGAAATTTGTGAATTAAACGTTGTGTAAAATACCCTACTAATAAAGGGTTAAATCATACAAATAATGTGGCAAAGGCCTAATAAAAGTACAGAAGATACATTTTGAACAATTTGAAACATTTTTCTATAAGTACATAGATTATTCATGAATAATAGCAGCCTGGCATTGAAATTCATCAACAACTTACAAATTTTGATCATTAAACACTTTCTGAATTAATCTATAATAATTAATTTACTTACTTATTTTAATAGAAATTTACCCATTGTACTTTTGGAGAAATTGAAATGGTGAAATAGACATATGTAATAAATATTGTTAGTACGGATTTTGGCAGAATTATTTTTTCCCTAGTTATGGTAATATTAAATCTAAAATAAACAGAACAGATTAATTACAGGGGCATGCTAATACAGGTAAAATATATTTGCTGACATGTTGGTCAAAAAATGAACACCCTGTTAAAATCATATTTAACGATTGGACAAATTTTATCTACAGAATTTTAACTTTCATTCACATAAGAATGGTGTTATAATATAATAATATTAATGATTTGAAGATAATAATGTAGATATAAAATATGTAAGTATTATTGCACTTTTCATTAAGCTTATTTGACTGAACACATTATGAATTTTACAAGTTGAAAATATAAATTGGAATTAAATTCATCTTGCTGAACAATTTGTTCGGAAACTGTGAATATAAAAATTACATTAAAATCAACAAACAAGATAGAAGAACAAGAAATGTCAATAGATGAAACATTTGCACAAAAGAAATTGCAAAACGCTTGCAGTGAAATTGTTTTACCTAAAGCATCGCCCCTACTTTTTGTCGCACAATGAGGCCTATAGTTTGCCACACAAAAGCAATCTAGTTGCTACAAAATGTATATTTTAGTCACAAAATGAAGCCAGTTGTCACAAAATTGATCTTTTTGCCACAGAATGAAGTTGGATGCCACAAAAGTAATCTAGTTGTCACAAAATGGATCTTTTTGCCACGAAACAGGTTAAAAGATTCAATGTCTCACTGGGAGCGTTAAGTATGTATTTAAATTACTCCACATCATAATAACACTGTAGAAAACTTATATCATAGACCTTTTGAAACCAGCAACACTCCTTAACCCTAATACCACTATCATAAATTGACATTTTACATACATTGTTAACAATAATAAATAACTTTCAATTCACAAAGAGAACTATTGACAATGTAGCGAGAACCTACTGTAAATAATTGTAACATTCATTAGCCGTTGTGAGAATAACGTATTCTCTCAACTTTGGCACGGCCGTGGGTGTTGAAAGAATAAAGTGGCTATTGAATGAAACAATTATTTACAGTAGGTACACGCTATAACACTACTGTTTGGCTATTACGAATATGAAAAATGTTATGTAAAAATATATATTTGATAATGTATCATAAATAGGTACCTCAAAAACAAACAAAAAATATCATAAGACGTGACATTTCTTAGGCTGCTGAATGCTGGAGTATTTAAAAAAAAGATTAAAGATTCAATGAATGAACAGTAGAATTTGTAAGATCTTTTGACAAATTTATACAAAGAAACTTGTGAATAATATTCTCTTTTAAGATGCAATAGTTACTTTATGCTTATATCTAGTTGAAATCGTAATGAAGATCGATTTAGTTGATAAATTTGTGCAATTTTGGTGTATCATTTGATGCTGTCTAGTTTTTCAAAAGTAATTTTTATAATGACTTCTACATTTGAGAGATACAATTAAATATATAATTTTTAACGATAAAAGAGGCCGTAGAATTTTGAATAGATTAGTGTTAAAGCGCGATGATAAATATAATATTAATAATTTTTTGAACAATATAACTTTACAATTATTCACACCTAAGAATTTCAAAGTACTCATCTATAGGAGTTTATATTACAGCCTTTTAATTAAAATATTTTTTAATACAAAATTACTTAAGCGATTCATATACTCACTAATCAATGCAAAACTGCTTACAAAAATATGATGCTAAATTGAAAAACATTACGAATCTATATAAGTTTAATTGAATAACTACTAGTTTTTAATTGAACTGGCCATTGAACATTTTAATTGTAAAATTGAATAGATCAGAAGCCATCATTTAGTTAAACTACGCGTAATGCTAATTTATACCTAATATAAATATAAATATTATAAGTATTAAATTCTTTATATATTCTGTTTTGACAAGTCTGATATTCGATTATAATTTATAAATATACAGTAAACATTATTCTTTGGAAAGCATTCATAATAATAAACAAAAGATTAAAGTGTAAATATCAACACTGGGTTTATAAATAATAATAAAATAAAAACAGTTATGTAACAAAAGGAATGGATTCAAAATTCAGTGTTGCCATGTTAAAAATACATACAGCGGAGTACTGAGAACAACTATGATTGTAAGTTACATTTATGTTTTAATTTAATTTATTAATAATATGCTAAACTGATAAGTAGCCAAAAATATATTATGGGGGTCGAGTAAATGTTCTATTTGTACAAAAACTATCTCTTCAGATTCAGAGAAGGTTCCTATATAACACAATACTCAAATACGTGATAGATCATTTTGGGTGTTGAAGAAACCAAAAGGTCAAAGAACCTTGAAACTAAATATTGTCATGAAATTTGCTTCGTAAATGATTTTGGGATAAAAGAACATGATCTAATATAATATGTTCAATGAATTAAATATGTATAAAATAAACATGATTAATAATTTTTTATACTTATTCTCTATTTATATAATATTTTTTTCGTTGTCAGGTAACAATACTAAACATAGACATGAGACAGACAATATTCACATAACTATATAACATGATTTTGCTCTTTTAGATTTAATGCTGTGTAAATTTAAATAGAATATATGATTTCTTTCGACATTTCAAATGTACAAAATGCCGGCACATATTTTTACAAATTATGTGACAACATGCATTAAACTTCAATGAACAAAAACATATAATAAAATATACGAAAGCAACAACTTTATTGTTAAGTACGTAAACAACACTCTACTGTAAAGTACGTAAGCAATACTCCACTGTAAAGTACGTAAACAATACTATAATGTAAAGTACATTTACATTACTCTACTGCAAAGTAAGTAAACAATGCTCCACCGTAAAGTACGTAAACAATACTCTAATGTAAAGTACGTGAACATTACTCTACTGCAAAGTAAGTAAACAATGCTCCACGTAAAGTATGTAAACAATATTCTACTGTAAAGTACGTAAACAATACTCTGCTATAAAGTACGTAAACAATGTACACAAAAAGTGTCGTTGAACAATAATATTGCATCCAGTACACGTCAGTTAAACTTAAAGATAACATAAATCAGTATTACCTAATTTGACCAACTGACAAAAAAAATTTAACAAACTTGTAAAGTTTAAATAAACATACCTAGATAACAATTTTAATTGAAATTGTTGATGACACTTAGTTATAATGTATGAGATTTTAGTCCAGTGGTGTAGCGACTGATTGGGCATTTTGGGTAGTAAGTCAAGTAGCTTGCGTGAAGACAAAAAAAAACATTCATGCTAGTTCTCATTGTGTCTTTTCTGTAAGTCAAGATCTAAAACTTCCCTTAATAGCATCATCTGTTTCATCAAGGAAAGAATATGACTATTTGGTGCAATGATGCATGCTAGGAATAGCTACAAATATTGATTAAACATGACTCATTGAACTTTGACAAACCATGGGGCCGGTAATTTGTCGCCAAGCCACTGTTTTAGTCCCATTAAGATAACAAATGATTCAAATATTTCAATAATAGTACAGTTGTTTTGAAAATGGGTGGATCACAGAAGAAAACATCATCAGGTCAATGGATATACATATTACACATATTTCTAAAGCTTATACATCATCATAACAAAAGACTTGTACAATATTATCTGAAAGTAATAAAAATCATTTTTCACACTCAGTCATGCTAAATATAACATTGATACAACAAAAATAAAATGTTCCAAATAAACTACTGTTTGAAAATCAATCTCGTAGAAAGTTTTTGATAATTATCGGGGCTTTTATATTATTATATAGATATTTTTATCAAAATGATAAGACCATTGAAGATACAGGAGTATAATCAATCTGTCAGAAAACAAAATATGCAGTGGCATTTCTAGTGCATGGTTGTCAGCGGTAATTCAAATATTTTATTTATTTATATCATGCAAATCTGTTAATGATGAAATCAAGAAATGATAATTTACCAATACTTGTTTTACTCTTCTTGCGAGAAAACCCCCAGAATAGAGTACATATTGCTTCGTAACAATTTGGTATTGTTAAAAAAAGATCAAATTAAATTTATTTTACTGATAAAGTCAGAATTCAGTACGGTTCAGTTTTAGTTAACATTTAGAACAATTATTTAAAAGCAACAAAGACACTTATTATTAATATAAACAAATACATACACAACTTAGTCAGCAGTCGCAAATGATTTCCCGCTCTGTCATAAAAATATAAAGACAGAGAGATTCGAAGCGATGGATGAATGATGTATGTAAAATAATAAAGTTGTTCATTTTCACTTCACTTAGGTTAGGTTATAATTTGGAAACCACTTAAAAGCAACATAAATAACATGAACACATCATACCAGGTAGGCCTAGTTATGCTAAATAGTAACGTTTTTCATTTTCAATTTCGCTTTAGTTAGGTTCCTATTTGGAAACAATTCAAAAGCAATATAAATATGAACAGTGAGGTATGAGGTCACAGGCCTAGTTATGTAAAATCATTCACTTCTGTTAGGTTAGGTTTCAATTTGAAAGTAACGTAATCATGAAGACATACAAAATCACAGGCTTCAGTTGATAGCCTGCTCCGTCATCTGGAGACATAGTGACTCGAGACGGGAATTGATGTCCCCCATCGAGGCAGCAGACGGAAAGGTGCCAGAAAGGGGAGGCGAGGGGAAAGATGGGAAAGAACCACTCTTCTTGGATGGTTCCGAAATCTGCCAGGAGCCTCCGCTGATGCTTGAGCGCCATCTAGAATAATGAAGTAAATTAAATTAGAAACTAGTCCTCTTCCATTGTGGGGCCTTTAGGGAACCAAGGAGGAGTGGAAAGGAGAGACGAAGGCCTCTTCTTTGGTGGGACCTTCAGGGAACCAAGGAGGAGTGGAGAGGAGAGACAAAGTCCTCTTCCACCGTGGGGCATTTAGGGAACCAAGGAGGGGTGGAGAGGAGAGACGAAGGCCTCTTCTCTCGTGGGGCTTCAGGGAATCAAGGAGGAGTGGAGAGGAGAGATGAGGCCCTCTTCCCTAGCGGGACCCTCAGAGAACCAAAGGGGAGTGGACTTTTTCGTCGTGTGGCCTTCAGGGAACCTACGGGGAGTGGACTCTTCCGCCATGGGGCCTTCGGGGAACCAAGGAGGAGTGGAGAGGAGAGAGGGGAAACAAGGGGGATTGGAGAGGAGAGATGAGACCTGGAAGACACATTGTGGAACCAGAAGACATAACCACATATCCAATGACAACCCTGGTGAACTTTACAAAAAGGACCAGGTGACTGTTAAAGGAATGAGGTAAAATGGGAGATAGCACAATGGGCCAATGGCCTAAGTGCTCACGGGAACTATATGAAAACCATCTCCGATCTAAAAAAAAAAAAAAATTAGGAACTAAAAATATAGTCTTGCCGCTGAAATAGCTCTGTTGTAAGCTTATTTGTTTTTATTTCTGTTTCTAAGGGGAGGTTGTCAAATTTCAAGAGCCTCATAGAAACAGATTATACTTTTAATAATAATACAGGCATTACTTCGGTGACTTGCTTCTAAAAGGGCAAAGTACGGCATCTGCTAATACCTTTCAGAACCAGCTAATACGATCGTGAGGGTTCGTTTATAAAAATATTTCTCGAAAACGATTAAAAATTTTCGCAGTATTCCGGCCCACAATGACCGTGAGGGGCTCATATCTAAACCGTACTGGCCTATGTTTTCGAAATTTACCGCTAGGGGCATCGATACAAGCTGTCAAAAATGTTGCGCCAACAATGAAGCCAACTGCCTCTTAAGTTATTTATAAATACCAATATATAAATTACTAGCTGACATGTGCCCGGCTTTACTCGGGGACTTATGAATGGTTTGGGGTAAAGTTGTGAGGCTGTGATGATCTTATAAGGTTTAGCCAGCGTTAGCAATGTAAGCGCCAGAAAATACTTTTTTAAGCCTCAATTACAAAACATCGACTTTTCTCTACTTTCTATATATATAATATGCATGTATTATATATATAAACCTTCCAGAAGAAGTTCTCCAAGTGATAGTCAAAACCTTATCAAAATCCGTTGCATAGTTTAGAACAGAGGTTCCCAAAGTGGTCTATATGGACCCCCAGGGGTCGATATCGGCTTGCTGGGGGTCTATGTCAGCGAGAAAAAAATTTGGGGGTCCACGAGATTCAAATGAGGGTACATACGAGCGGACCCCCATTTACCTTAAGTCAACATTTAGGAGTTCCGTAAATGACACAATAGAACTAACACAAATATAATAGACTGAGAAATTACTTATTAGATATTTGTATTTTTATATTTCGTAAAGTTGTTAATTGAGGTATATAAATAGAGTCTACGTTCCTTTTCTCGTCAGAATTAATATATTCAAGCAAAACATTGCACATTGGAAGCCGCGAATTTTCCTAGTTCCCCAACTTGTTTTTGAAAAACGTCCAGGGTAATAATGACTTTCAACATTTAAATGTACTTCACACAGACTTCAAAACTAAGTTTGAGGACATTTTGACTATCGAAATGGAACGTTGAAGAATCGAATATCGTGTGACAAAAAGAACTGACCGGAATAAGCACTGACAAAGAACTTAAGGGGCAGTTCTGTAGGGGCAGCTACAGAAAGAAATTCCCGTTGTTTATCCTGCTTCATTTTCATTTGGTGTAATACCTCACAAGAGCGCCCCTGTCTGCACAGTGTAAAGACAGAGGAACTATACCGCCACCTGGTTGTTGGACAGGCAAGGGAAGGGAATCTTTTTACGAAAAAAATAAATGATTATCACATGGGACGTTAATAGTTTTAGGAAAATTCAATATTCGGCAGGCAGGGGGTCTACGGAAAAAAAAAAATTTGGCAAGCGGTCTACGGGGCAAAAAAGTTTGGGAACCTCTGGTTTAGAAGAACTAAGCCCACAAAGAGTGATTTTGCTTTATACTATTTAGAGATGCAATTAAATGTGTTATTATTGTAGTAAACCTGTTAATCTATGAGTTTACTGTGTTTTTTATAATTATTGCATTCAACATTGAGTTATTTATTAATGCAAATATTTACACCAGCCAGGGCGTGCGGGTCAGGACTGATCTCATGTATTTCATACCAATTTTATGTGATAAATATTTGTGATGTGTACAGCTTTTCTAATCTTTATAAATTTTCAATGAGATAATGTCACTCCAACATCACCAGATATTAATTTTAGCTAAGTTTGAGCACAAAATGTTATTGTGTTTGAGTATTTTGGAGAATATTTTAAACAACTTTTAAAGAAGTTACTAAAATATCACCAGATGATGAAGTATGGAAATAGAAGGATATTTGAGTTGAAGATTAGGATCCTGTAGCTGATAGGTGCAGATATTTATGACCAGCAAATTGAGGACTTTGGATTGCACTTGGATCAAATACAAAAAATGGACCCTAAAAACCATTATTTTTTTTTTACTTTTGGTAAATTCTTGGTTGCTGTACCATGAAAATAAAAAAAAACTGCAAATAAAAAGCCTTTAAACTTATTAAAATTTCATTTGACGGTTGGTGAAGCGCTTATCAGAAATGAAAAAGAAAATCACCTAAAATCTGAACAAGAGGAGTATGAAGTACCCAAATTAAACAATACAAGGCTGTGAATCTACCATTAACAGATGATTACAGATTAAGAGATGACAGTTATGACCAATTGGCAATATTTGATGATAATATTGTTACACCAAGAATTTGTCCAATGGAAAATCGTAAAATCAGAATTAACATTTTGTGTGAAAAATGTAAAACCTACAGTCCTTCTTTCACAAAATAAACACTGTTTTATATTATTTATTGTTTAAATCCATGTTGGTTATAGTTGTTTTCGTATTCCTCCTTAGTAAAATCTAATTTTGCAGACATAAACATTTTTATTTTATATAAGTGATTTTTACGAACAAATTCATTTTGGATTTTATGAAGATAGTCCCGACCGTCACGATCGTGCTGGTGAAACCCGGTCGGCAGATTTGTATTAACTAGCTCAGTGGTCGGCAAAGTGCGGCTCCGGAGCCGCATGCGGCTCTTTGGCTCCTTGAGTGCGGCTCTGGCACAAATGCTAAGGTCGCTCTGCTGTTTTTAAACTCCTGAAATAATTCGTCTATTGACAAAACACCATTTCAAAACAACAATTTTAAATATGAGGGAAGCATTCAGCAGGAGTTTAAAAACAGCAGAGGAAACTTTGAAATACAATTGCAGGATTTAAAAAACAAGGAAATATGGAGCTCTAAATTTCAACGTTTTTGTATTGATTTGGAAATACTGGAGAAGAACAAATGTGATCTTAGTTCACAACACAAGTGGTCTGTTTTGAAAGACCCGGAGAAGGAAGACATTTTCAACGTCTGGAATAATATTCCCGACTCTTACGATCAGCTGAAAAAACTCGCGTTTACTGTTCGTTCCCTTTTTGATTCTACATATTCATGCGAAAAATCTTTTTCGAGAGTAAACTGAGAAGTCGTCTTATTAATGAGAACCTGGAATCATGCTTAAAATTAAAAACAACAACATACAAACCTGACTTACTGAAACTTTCCAATAAGGTGTAAGGACATTGTTCGCATTAAGTGTTTGTCAGTCATTGTCATGATTTAAATTTATGAATACCTTACTTTCATATTATTGTCTATCGACGAATGAATCTTTATTAAGTGTAAAATTAAGTTTTATTCAGTTTACCCGTAATTTAATGAAGGTCTAAAATTATAATAAAGGTTTACTAAAGTAAAAAAAAGATTTGGCTCTCAGAATTATTTAGAATCGTTGTAATGTACATATTTGGCTCTTTGGCCAATAAGTTTGCCGACCACTCAACTAGCTCATCGATCAATCAACAATACAAAACTATTAATGTCAATGACGTGCATACAATCTCTCTCTGGGACTATTATACACATTATTTACATTATTGAGCAGCAGATAATGTTTGTTTAGGCAGTTTATTTGCAATTGTAATCCCGTTAGCGAGTTTTAGTAGAACAGAAAAATGGTGTAGATTTGCGACTTTCTGAAATAAGGCTCTAATAAGGGAAAGCAGTGAGTCAGTATCGTGTATTCCCTCAATACGTACCTCGGCTTAGGCCTCCTCTGGAAGGGGGCATCGCCCAGGTGTGCCAGGAATTGCCTCGGGGGTACGCGGTACTTCAGGGACTTGAGCTCTGCGGCCAGGGCAGCACTGCGCGAGAAGGCGTCGTGTGATAGGGCTCTGTCCACCAGCCAGCAGTGCAGGGCCATCACAACACCGCCATCGTGGTACGAAGCACCGTTTGATAGCAGGCGCGATGAAGCTGGAATGATTTGTGAGACGATTAATCATTTTTAAGAAGATATAAACAACCAACAAAAATATGATCAACATCATTGACCTGTCTGGGGCTTGGGTTATTTGGCAACATCACTTTTCTTTAAAATTTGTGTAGATGACGCTTCTGCGAATTTTCTGTAGTGTTATAAACCCCAAGGTTAATACTACAGACCTTTTCATCAGGGATGGCTCACCCCTAGGTCAAAAATGGTCTTTGACCGCCCAAAATTATAAAACAACATAGTTAATTTATAAATCTATCTGTATAGGACCGGTTGGTGGCCGAGTTGACATCGCGCTTGGGTCCCAATCAGGCGTAGTGTGTTCAATTCCTCGGCTGGCTAAGTCCTACATCACAACACAAGCAACATTTTCAGCTTACTGTGGTGGTAGTAGGAGATTTTCAAATATTGTCAGGTTATTCGTAACCCGGGAATGTTTGTCTTTCTTTAAAAAAAAAAATATATATATAAAAATATAAATGTTCATTTGTTCAAAATCTTAAATCTGTGATATTTCTTCACAGATTGCTTTGAAATTTTGCATTCGAATACGCGTGTGCTTTTTGCATACTCATATTATAGATGTCACCTGTTAGAGTAAAAAAACTTTAATTTTTTAAAAAAAGCATCATCTGTTGGGCAAACATGCTTTTTTTGAAAAACAGCACCATCTGTTGGAAGTAAAAGCAATTGTTTCTCTATCTGCATAGACAGACTGAGCCACAGCAATGCGTGGCGGGGTACAGCTAGTAATATAATAAAATAATATTAATTTATGACCAATACGGTAGGCATATATACATATAACAATGTTCCATGTCTACTTGTGAGAGAACGCCATCCAAAACTGAAAAGTTGCTTGAAACAACTTTAAATATGTTTAGTGACTAGGTCTGAATTCCAAATACACCTCAAACTTCCTCTTCTTACATCTACTGGCTTCATAATATTCCCCAAATTAGGGATGCTATACTAGGGAAGTAAAGATTAATTAGGACACGAGAGTTCATGTTCTAGGGGCATTATAAGTTATTTTCATATATCGCCACTGGGCAGGTAATACCTCCAACTAAATAAATAATATTTTACATGAGTGACAAAACGAGAGTTTTGTGTGATAACTAAGTTGTTTTTCACATCACATACTGTATAATTTAGGTAAATCTATAAAAACTATTGGTTGATCGATCTGCATTTAAAATAAATTATTCTGTTTCTATTTTTTAAGACATTAAGTAATATCTATTCAATTCTGATTAAATTACTCTTCACTTACCCCCTCCCCCCTTACCTAAAAATTGCAAACAAGCCATGAGTACAGTTGTAAAGAGTGCACTTTACTAGAAAAAGCTACAATAATGTGTATTTGAGTTATATGGGGTACCCTGGCAACCCCCCTTCATTTTCAAATGCGTTTCTTCACTTGTTCACAAATTTTGCTAATTTTCACATTGGAAGTATTACGCACCCTGCGATTATAAATATGTATTACATGTCTAGTAGAATAATCGTTTCTTATTTTATTTCACATTACATAAAAACATACAAGTATTAATTACGTTATGGAAAATGAATACAGCAATGTATTTTTCAACATTGATATTTTCATTCACAATGTTTTAAAATAAAATAAAAAATACTCATCATTTTTTATCAAAAGGATTCAATATAATGTTAGCAAAAATGATCCATGTTTTGGAAACAACATTGACAAAAAATTATTTTATGCTATCATCACGTCAAGGTTTTAGAAATATTATCTTTGCTAACAAAATAATAATGAAGAAAATAACAATGTTTTTAATCAAATACCAAGATACATTATTATCAAACAAGTAAATAAATAAATCAATGTGTTACATGTGTAAAGTAAAAATCCTTGACTTGTACATTTCGTTATCAAAATATTATTGCTACATCTACATGTGTGTACTTGCAATGGTTTTGATACAAATAATGCTGTTATCATACCCACATGAAGATGTTTGTAAACAAAATTACATAGGCACATCAAAGAATATGATTTTATGAAGCAATCTAGGGTTTTAAGTCTGTTACACTTACATAGGTCCAAGACCCTGACTACCAATGTAGCAAGGATGGACTCCGGCTTGATGGGGCTGATGACTATGTTCCGCAACTGCTCCAGGAGAGCGGTCATGCCAGCCAAAGATATGAACGATCCACTCGATAGCTCTCTCTCCATGCCTTCTAGAACACTCTCCCGTTCAGATAACTTTCTTATAGATAACAGCAGCTTGTGTCTCGCTCCCTTTGTAACACCTGGAAAGAAGAAAATGTTAAAATAAATTAATTTTCTTACAAGCTGTATATCGTTGGTTTACGTTAAGGAGTAATTGTGAGGTTAGGAGTGTTTGTCACTTACCTAATCTTTGCAGATAAACCTCATCGATAGACATCATTTCATCATATGAAATATTTGAAAACAGCCAGATGTATTTGTGAAGCCTTAAGGTTTTCAACCAATGGGCAACTGTGGACATTCCACCGTGATCTCCGACATTGTTATAACGTAGGTCGTCTAATCTAGTTTCACTGCCGCTGCTTGTGGGGAGGTTTCCCATGGGTCGCACATTTAATAGGCTGTGTTCGCTGGAGAGGGAGAAGCTCCTAGGCTTCTGTACAAAGTACGGGTCATTATTTAAGTTCTCAGAAGAGGAGGTCAGAAAAACATAGGAGGTCGACGGAGGGGTCAAGCTATTTGACCTCCTCGCTTTAGGCTGAATAATCACAGGGTCAAATAATACCCTATCGTTGTCACCATTTAATTCTATCTCTGTTCCGTTCTTGGAGAAGGATTCGTGAAGAACTTCGTTATTTAGTTGAATGCAGATAGGTTCTGTATTATTTGATATCACTTGTTCGAGAGTGCTTTTGAATTCTACGTTTTTTCCGATGGTTCGTCTGAAGGTTTGGCTGCCGTTACTGGGCCACATAGGCTTGAGTTCGTCGGCAGGAAGCTCGGGGCTCTGCCAGAAGTCCATTTTCGGTTTGCTTGCGCCGTGGACGACATGATTTTCTAAATGTTTTAACAGTACTGTAAGTGACCTAGATAAAAATAAAAACATTATTAGTGATTTAGCAAACGTAGGCCGTGATTTAAATTGCGATAAAAAATAAGCACAATTTCACCTTCTGTCGGAGTTGTTGATAGCGGGATGGATGAGGAGGTAGGACAACAATATTTGACATTCTTCTGTATATTGTGACACATCAACACAGTGCTTGACCAGGTGAGGTACGCAGCGAAGGTAAAGGTCCTTGGCCTTGTCGTTGCCTGGCTTCAGCAGCGGCAAGTGTGTCACCAACTTGTTTAGTCTGTTTCCAATGTCAGAATCCAAGTCCTCTTCGGTCCCTTGTACGAGGGTAGCCACGAATTCGGGATCGTTGGCGTCGCTCTCTTGGCGATGGTTCTCAGCGCTGAAGTTCTGTATCAGCGCAGCGTCGATGGCATAACGAAGCAATTTGAGACTGTTGGTTGGAACTCTCCGGAGAAGGGCGCAGAGAACAACGGTCTTCTCGCAAGCCGTCCATCCTTCAAAAACACCCGCCACACCCCCCACTTGATTACAAAACGATCCGTTCATCCCTATTCCTGGCATCGGTCGTGTATTTGAGGAAATATACAGATTTACTCTTGTCAATGCTTATACGGAGAATTTAGCCGCCACATTTCCGATTGACAAGTGATGTAAAATAATGTCCAATGGACACGGCGTAAAATGACAAGTCTGCAGTCCAATATTAACTATGGGCACCTTTCTTGATTGAACTTATTAAATTGCTTATAATAGATGCCCTTTCGCCAGCTGGTAATACAAAATACTTTAATCTCGAATATCACTGACTGATAACGTGGAATCAGGCTACCTTTCAAAACATTCCCAAATCGCCCCAAGATGGCTGTCGATTCAGGTTAGGAAACTGGAAAAACATTAAAATAATGCTGCCATAGCGAGGATTGCGCAAACCCTATAAATTTAAAAAACTAGTAAATAATCATATAAAATGGAGAAATTTTGTCATTTAGTAATTCTAAAACTACCGGAATCCGAATTAGTATTCTGTATCCTCCACATTATGTACCTACTTATATAATATAAAGATTTTTTTGTTCTGGCCATTTTTCATCAGAGTGATTGAAATGCGGTTTATTTATGATTGAAATCATTGAAAACATGGATATGGAGATGGTCACGTAGACCCGCATAAACCTGACGTTGATCCAAATTAATGTGCAATAATATGCGTAAAGTGAAAAATTGAATAAAATGCCTATACTGTTTATTTGTTTAATAGTATTATTTTTCTATTGTGTAATTATAGACTTTTATAATGCAAATATGAGGCACATTTTACATAATATATTTTACAAAATATTACATGGGCATTCTTGGTAGTGTATGAATACCTTATCAAAAAACAAGCTCCTGTGCCTGATAAGTGAACCACAACTTTTATTTTGGTTGGTACATAATATTTCTTTTGTTATTTAAAAATGTTTTTTATAAAATATTTACATAATTATATAATATGTAAGTTTGTTTTTAGAGTAGTTTTTTTACGTTTGGTTTATATTATATATATTTGTTCCGCATAAGGGAGATTTATTTTATCTTACGGTTCCGATTTATTTTATTTTAGGGTTACGGTACCGATTCAGAATCAGAAAAACCAATTTTAATTTATATGTTAATATAAAACATGGTTAAATTTTTTCTGTGTAACAAACTTGTACGAAGTATTTTTCACATTTGTCGTAAAGTTATTGAATATTGAATAAATAATACAAAATCTCCAACTTCCTGTTATTTTACTTTGCAAATTGATGCATACCGAATTACGCATGATTTATGCTCGGCCTCAAGTTACCGCAACTTAAAATGTGTCAATTGAATGAATTGTGACTAATAATGTTGAACTATTGCGATTAAATGTACCTACGCCATTATTTGTCAACAGACGTGTTTCAATGGCCGACAATGGTTGGAAAATATTTTTTCTGCAACCCTTTATTCGCAACAATGGCGGATGAAAAAAATAATAGGGATATACAGTTACGAAGCCACACGCATTGCACCTGGCGTTTTATTTTCCAACCACCTTTTTCCTTGTTCCGCTTCTATTTTGTTTGGTTTTCCTGTATTCCTGAATAATGTGGGCAGTGTCCTGTCCACAGGGGCTGTGAAGTGCTTACTTACCTAAGGGCTAAACGGAGGCTGGGGAGGTAAATACAATGGGGTAGCTGTTATCGATGGATGGTTTATTGAAATACGTGTATGTAGGACGAAGGTAGGCTGATTTAATTTGTTTGATTGAAAAACTATAACATTATTGATTTGCAATAAGAAACTACATAATTTGATTTTTTTTTTCAAATACATATATAACCGTAAAAATTGTTTTTGACATCGGTACGCAGAAAATTTTTTTAATAGGTAAAAAACACTTTATTTTGAGAGATCGGTGGGAAGAAACTAAAAAATACACACTCAAAATATCCACAGGTAAAAATGTAAAATCGGCCAAAAGAAAATAGGAACAACAACAGCAGAAATAATTTATTTTTATAAATGTATTATTGAATTGCATCGGTAGGTACTATGTAGATGCAAATTTAATTTAAAAACTGCGCATTTTAATTGTCCTTATAACAAATAAATTATGTACCGATTACAGCTGAAACATCTCACTTTACTGTCCGTGACGTTGCAAGTGTAATTTTTTATTAAATTATTTTGTTGTTAATCAGTTCTTTCGTTCATTAGTTTCTCTTTAATTAAAACTGCAAAGTAAAACGTGTCAAGCTGTAAGTATTATGATGTTGGCAGTGTTGACATATACTTCCGGATAAGAAGCGCGAAATAATGAAGTGATAACAATAATCATTATTGTTGTCATTAAATTTTATTATACTTTCTTATCGATGTAAAGATAAAAGTCATACCCCCTTATTTTCATGTTATTTTAGAACTATGATAATATATATTTATTGTAATAGATAAAGATAGTTTAGTTATGTTTTTTGTATAAATTATATAGATTTGATGTAGAGATCCCCCTTTAGATGAATTTTATTAAGACTACGGGAGATCCTAAAATAATGCAAATCAGGTGTAAGCGTATTGATTTGTCGCAAGTGGGTGGAAATTCCCGGGAATATATCCAGGGCAATGTCTCCTTGGAGCCTTTTCTTATGTAAAAAATAACGTCCAATAAATTATTGACTGAACGTTTGAGAACACATGAATGTGGAGAACAAGAGAAGCGTGTCTGAACAGCATAGCGTTCTATCCTCTCTGTCTACCCTTCCTGAGTAATGGTGTGATGGGTTATTATTAGTTAGTGAGGTACTTGTACATTTCCAACGAACAGTACTTTATTATTTGGGTTTTCAAGGAGTACTTCTGAAATAAAAATGAACCCAATCTACCTAATTTAATAATACACAGGTGTGTACATGGTGACCGGAAACTGTGGTACAGGAGGGAAACTGATACATGTAAAATACATCACATGGATTCTATTTTGTGTTAAACATTTTTTGATTACAGTTTTGTTTTCAAGTAAATCAAGTCCGAAGTGGAATTTTTTTGTTTTGATTTTTTTTAAATACAGTTCTCTATGTGATTTAAATTCATCAGTTTCCCGCTTATACCACTAGTTTCCGGACTCGTGTACATTATAGTAAGATCCAATTTTTATCTACACTTGAACGGTGAGCTCTGATGTCATGACGCATTCACGGTATTTTGTTGCAGAGATATTCGTATTCAGAAAGGTATTCATTTAATTGTAAACAAAATGAATAAAGCGAATGTTACATTGTTTGATTCATATTTTTCCATTATACAATTGTACAATTACAACCTGTACGATGTGTTTGAAAATAAAGGTTAGTTACGTACGTAAAATATGAATTGGCTAATCTAATATTTGTGTACTTGTGTGCGTAGGTACTTATATTGATTTGGATCGACAAGATGTCCGGAGTTCAAAACTATCTAGCTAATAAAAGCCAAGTATTTTTACATTTTGTAAATCACAAAAACCCTTTTCAAATTCAATAAAATACACATCTGTTACATTTCCGCTACTTGTGTGAACCAGTAACATCTTCTCACGCAGACTCATCCCATTTCCCCAAAAACATAATTCCCAGAGAAATAGGCAAAGATGAAATAATAATAATATCGAATATATTATTATAATGACCGAACAACCTGCAATACTCCGTTTTGGCATTTTTCCCACACAAGACGGTAACTCAGAAAGCGTTCGCAACAATCGACAACACTGGGCTGAATAAATTCAAACCATTCATAATGGAGACGAAAAATAACCCGATGACCATTCAAAAGAATAAACCCATCTACTTACAGAGGGAAAAAAATACCTGTTGCTCCCACGATATTAAAAGCAAATTACAAAAGCGTCTTGGACGATATTTCAGCAATTTTAGAAACGCCTTTGATAAGGTTGTTGCTATGTTAAAAGTGAGCTGAAGCAAGATAATGGTTGTGTAATTATTGTACCTGATAGTTTAAGCCTTCTTTCACGTCCGCATTTATATATTATGATAAAAAAACGTGTGAAAGTGATATTTTTTTTTTAAATTAATTTATTCGGTAGGTACCTAGTGTGTTTTTAAATTCCTTGCATTTCAGATAAGAAACAAATTGAGTGGGATAAAATATGTATTATTTTAGGTACATACGATGAAAAATACATTTTTGCGGTAGAGTTGTTTGAGCCAAATAAATTTCATGATAATTATTGTGTAGGTACCTAAACATACGTAGTTGCTATATAATTACTATGCACTAATGTGTATTCTTTTTTCTTGTTAACATAATCTTATATTTTTTTCTTTATTTCTAAAATAGCCCAGCTACACTACTCGCGAAGTTGATCGAAGTTGACCGAATACGATAGTGTGGGCACGAACTTCACTTCGCTTCGGGCAACTTCGCTTCGCTTCGCCCGACTTCCGATTGTTGTCGGTAAAGCTGCTGCCACACGCAAAGCTCACATCAAAAGTTAATGTACAGCGCATCATCTTTTCTACCGACACACGACGCTATCAAATATTTCTTCCTATGGTAGGAGAGGGGGTCAGTTGAATTCGAGAGCGGCCGAGGAACATAATTTCATCTGTCAAAGTGACAACTTTACTTACTGACAGCTTGAGCACGTTTTCGAAATGGATGATACTTGTCGCCTATTGCTGGATCTGTTGGACAGCTCATCCTCAGATGATGATGCCGCCAACTATATAATTATAAATGCTATTTATAAACTTTTTAGATTTTAAACAATCTGCGCGTAAATAGCGCATTTTCACATAACCTGACATAACCTCTCCGTCGAATCAGGAAATTCGCAGTTCGCACGCCGATCGACGAAAGCGACATATAATAAATTATTGTAAAATAAGCTCACGTCGATTTCCAAAAATGTCGAAGGCAAAGGCGGCAAGGACCAACACCAGGGCAGGGAACGAGAAGATAGCACGAGAGCTGACGAGAGCAAACCAGATTACCCAGGAAAACAATCAACAAACGAACAAACTAGAAGCTTCTCTATGTAGGTATCAGGCCGTCCAACTTTATCAAAAAACCGAATGATATTACCATATAAACATACTGAGATTAAAAATATGATTAATTTTGAAAGGGCGAAAATTTGTTTACTTCAAATTCAAATATTGATTATATTTATATTTTAAATATATGTTAAGTATGTTTGCCAAATAAAGTTTTTTTTTATGTTTCTAAATTTACTAGCACACATGACGATATGAGCTAACATAATAAATAAGAAATGCATTATTAGGCTACTTATGTCATGGCTGTCAAAGGGAACACGGAACTTAGTTGGTAGCTCCGTAATTAAAATGACCCCCTCTCCTTTTTACGGCGGAGAGGGGGACGCATAACTTTTCAAATATCGCGTCGGGAGCGGTTACGTAAAATAAATTCGGTTAGCGAAGTTCAGAACCACACTTATAGCGCGTTATCTTTTTACGTGTGTCGGGTCTGTATGGGATTGTATGGCGAGCGCTATTGTGCTTTATATTATCTGTTGATGTGAGCTTTGCGTGTGGCAGCAGCTTAAATGCGCCCGAGTCAAAGAACTCGAAGCGTCCCGAAGTTCGAACACATAAATAAACCAATCACGACTGAGTTGGACTGAGTTACTCGCGAAGTTGCACGAGTGTGTGGGAACGCACTTCGAACTTCGGCTAACTTCGTCGAGGACTTCGTCGAAGCGTCGAAGCGAGTAGTGTAGCGGCCGCTTTGACTGTCACTAACTTTCACGTGTATAAATAATTAATATTGCCATATAAATTTTTTTATTGAATTTCTGATGTAATTTACACAATAATTTTTCGATTTAAGATTTACTTTAAGATTGAAATAAGAAATAAAGATTTAAAAATAAATAAAAAAGCAAAAAATATTTCCGGTACCGGGAATCGAACCCGAGCCTCCTGGGTGAGAGCCAGGTATCCTAGCCACTAGACCATACCGGATAATGGCAACGTTGCCAAAATTTACTTTAAGAACGTTACTACTACCACTTTCAATGGAACTTTAGTTACTATATTATATATACAGGGCCGTACGTAACTTATTTCAACCAGTGACATTATTTAGAGAAAAATAAAAATTAAGTTTTGGTCTCCGATGACATTTGTTTCAAATAAAAACATTACAAAATCAGTAGTAGTCCAGTCAGCCTGTGTTTTTATATGTAACTAAATAGAATAAAGCTATTTTTTTCCCCATCGACTACTATCATCTAGACCAAGGCTGCCCAACCTTTTTAGCAGTTGGGCGAAATTGACGATTCTGAATCACTGGCGGGCCACTGAATACCTGACGGTTCCTATTTCCATGGGGGGGGGGGGGTTGTTAGAGAATTTCTATAAAACATAATTCCCCACAAAAAAAATCTAAATAAGTGCTCCCCACAAAATATTTGAAATCCATGGGGGGGGTTGTTACGGAACTTCGCTGAGAACAAATTCCGCACATCCAAACATCATATGTGATACCCCACAGCAATTTTTCGAATTCCATGAGGGGGGGGGGGTGGCTACAGGATTCCATTTCGACGCAAAGAATATTATGTCGAAAACCGGTATTCGATATATTGTATTTTTGTTTCAAAAGTAAGTTCAACAGGTTAGATTTTTTCGTCGCTGATTCTCGTTCTGAGTAGCCTAAATAGCGATAAATCGCCGTCGTTGGCAACACTGGTGACCGCGCGCAAACTGCATTGTTTGTTTTGCCGCGGGCCCGCGACACTTTTTCAAATTGGCGGATTGGCGGGTTTTTTGAAAATGTTTCACGCGGGCCACTTATAATTCGTTCGCGGGCCACATTGTGGCCCGCGGGCCTGGGGTTGGGCAGCCTTGATCTAGACAAGTGTTAAGCAAAAAGTCCCCGCCCCTACCCCTCTTGCCTCCCCCCTGTGCCCCCCCAAACATGAAAAGTGTAAGGGTTTCGTAAATCGCGTCTATCTCAATTACTAAACAACATATCGGATTGCAATTTTTTTTATTCTCTTTGCTGTAATGTTTTCTACAAAAAAAGTTCAGTTAACTTTCGTCGTAACTTTTACCGTTTGTTTGTAATTCGTATGATAAGGTAAAAATTTGTATATTTTTTGGCACATAATTTTACATTTTGTCACAGAACTTTTCAGGCCGACATTTTATGAAAAAATATTTCCTACAAAAGTTGTAGCCCCTGTTATTACCTTTAAAATGATATAAAATAGTACTTACTTTGTTGGAGATCCAGCGAGATTATCATGGCGGGTTCGGTCGAGGTGGGGCCGGCCGGCGCGGCGTTGCAATGCAGATATTGTTGTATAGTGATAGTGTTTTTTATCTTCAAGGTACACTATTGCATTTTCCATAAATCAAACTAATCGAGTCTCGGTGAAACCTAAATTCCCCACTTTTTAAATTTGTTTCAAATAATAATAAGTCCTTGTATACAGCGAAAATAGGTATTTTAAATAGTTTTTGGTTTGAAAATGCATGTAATATTTTTTAAAGATGTTATTTTAGAACAAAATAATTGCGGTATCTTAATTTGATCATATCCTAAACTTCCATGAGAGGTTCTTCATTTTCCTCGACTTCAACCAAAGTTACATTGCTGCATGATCCACCACAGCTCCCGCACATTTCTGTGCAATCAAGTGATGCTTTAAAGCAGCTACAATTATTTTTGCAAGCCTTTTTGCAGTTGCAGGAAACTAAGTTTATAACTTCTTCAGGTGCCGGTGGTTTTTTTGAGTGCACTGGGTACAGCATGTTGTCTGTTAAAATCCATCCCCAGTCCGTAGCGCTGATTTCCTTATCTCCAATCCATTTTTGAATCTGATAGTATGTTCGATAGGCGTGTTGTTCAGCAGCATCAGATGTTGGAGGGAGGGACGCCATTTTAAATTTGGATTTTAATGACATTTTTGCAACAGCTTTAAGGTACATTGAATATCTACTGTCATTCAGACTTGCAGACCTTGTGCATCCATATAGTTTCAAGACAAAAGCCTCTCCTACCTCTTTGAGAATATTTTTGTCTGCCTGTTTTTCATAAAACTGTAAAACTTTTGTGCGGAGATCATTTGATGAACTTAGCAATTTGTACGCGTTAATTTAGCCTTTGCCGAATAAATAAGATGTGGTATCACATCCTGTGATAGCATGCAAAAATAATACCACATCCTTCATATCACCAATCTCTTCACGAATCATGCTGATGTCATACGTTGATGGTGTGCCAGAGGGTTTGTGAAAGAATAGTTGCACATTTTGACACTGTGGTAGCCCTAACAATAGAACGAAAAGATCAGTATCCTGTCCGACAACAACTACAGGCCTCCCACTTTGAATCTGGGAGACATCTATTGCTCTTCCGACCACTTTAGTATCTGCATCTTCCTCCGCCACAATGGTTGGAATGTTTGCTTCATTAAGCTTCTGAGAGAGCTGTTCAATAAGCTGGCTTTTGTTTTTTGGATTTGCCAAAAATTCATTTTGCTTCACAGAGCATTCCATATTAACGTTGAATTTCATTTCTAGAGATGTTTTTTTACTTCTCCGCATATGTTCGACCCCTTTTGTGGTGGGATAGTCAGGATACCCATCGAACACAACATGACAATCTTTCCCATACCGTTTCATTACAGTATCAACATACTTCTCTATGATGCTGCTATATGTTACTTTGTCAGGCCAAATAACACTGTGCAAAAGATACCCTCCATC
This sequence comes from Hesperophylax magnus, assembly GCA_026573805.1. Lineage (NCBI taxonomy): Eukaryota > Metazoa > Arthropoda > Insecta > Trichoptera > Limnephilidae > Hesperophylax > Hesperophylax magnus. Next base: position 1,283,028 of record JAIUSX010000026.1, read on the forward strand.
TACTACATATATTTTTGGGGGAAAATTTTTAAAAACTTCGTTGCTAACTGTCCACTTTTCAAATATTTTCATAAGACTTGATTTAGTTCCCTTTCTTATCATTTTATTGTTTTCAAATAAAGACAAAGGATATGGGCTAAGTTCATAGTTGAAGTATTGTTTGAGATTATTTGTTCCTTGAGACATACATATAACCCTATTAAACAGCTGATCAGGATTAATTGGCACTTCTTCAGATCTCACATTTATACCACTTACTACGGAGCCTATAGTTTTAACTTTATTTTTTCTTTTCAATTTAACATCTGCAAAATTATTTCCTTCGATGTCTTTCAAGCATTTCATTCCTACATCATACGCTTCATCGCAGTTTACACCCGAACTTGTCACTACTAGACCAGAGGATAAAGAAATTAAATCGTTGCTCTGTCGGAAAGGATTATAGATACGCAGCCACCCGAGAAATTTATTAATATCTTGCAAGTCCCTTTCTCTTCTACTGCATCTAAGTTCAGTGTGCTGTTCGTTAAACTGAGTCAAGCAGCCAGAGAACTTCTCGAAAGCCTCACAAATTTGTAGGGATGCAGGAGCGCAAGCAATGAACTTGGTTAGCGTCCTCTCGCTTAATCCTCGTCCATGAGTAAGGCCACCTATGGATTTTGATGATCGCATTAATGTCTGCTCTATGGTCATATCCGTCCAGATACCGGTAAAAAATCCATCTGTACGCCGAACTGTAAAAAAACCTTTATTGACGAACCTTTCGAAGTCTTCATTTGACATCTTCGATTGTAGACTCAACATTTGTTGTAAGTATATTTGTGCGGATTTGGCGTAGAGCAAATGTCCAGCAGCATGGAAATACGGTATCATTTGCTTGACTGTATTAATGTGCAAATTCCAATCGCCGATTCTCTCTGCCAGAATAAAGTCTAGAGCCAAATTCACCAATTTAAACTCTTGTAACCACAGTTTTGAAGTTCTACTAGTTTTAACCAAATCTTCATACACTTCTTCTAGTCTTGTCATTATTTCATTTATTTTACACTCTCTCATGGCGTCTTCAACAGTTGTTTGTTTGTTAATTGTTTGGATGTGAATATCATTAAAGTCGTTTGTAATCATTTCTTTAAGAGATGAACATTCCTCGAATAGCAGTAACATCAAAGCTGCCTGGGTCATCATGTGAGATCTATAAGACCTTGCGTAAGCATGTCCTGACATAAGGTGAGGAATCGTTGATTTTCCATAAACAGAGGTCCACATTTCTTCGATTCCACTACCTTCCATAAACTTTCCTAAGCAACCAAGGAAACTCATTAGAAGATGGAATCCGCCTAGTCTGACGATTACTCCAGATATTTCACTTTCTGTAGAAGAACTTGCAACAATGTCTACTGCTTTCAGGAAAAGTGGTTGGTCAAAAGTGACAATACACGGCTGGCCAGCTTACTTGCTCTCTTTAGAAGCGTAACTAAGGGCAGAATAATAAATAGCAGTCGGATTTCCTGGATCTATGTTTATAAAAGGCAAAGCCAGTACATAAGATGGTTCAAAGTTTTGTCTACCATCGTAACAGTTTCGCATGTATGCAGACCATCCAGGTAGTGAAACTGGCACAAAAGCAAAACTACATAACCAAAGCATGTTACGAGCTGAGACTAAGCATTGAGTGGGCATATTTTCAGAAATGTTTTCTATTGTTAAGGACTTTAAGCCACTTTTCGCCTTTTTAGTATACATTAAAACTGGGACATTGAATTTACCTTGAAAGTCGCATGTCTTAACACGTGGAACTCGGACATCACTCGACACAGCTGTTTTTGGAGTTACGCACTGTATGCCTCCGAGAGCGTGAAATGTGTCTTTACCGTCAAGAGTTCTTAAGTTGATATCAATATTGTCAAATACAAATTGGAAAAAAATCCTTTCCTCAATTTGGGGCCCGCCTGCTTTTAACAGCGATTGTAAGTACATTTCTGTCTCATAGTATAACGTTGAACATCCCAGAGATGAACAAATGTCTATTAAATGTTTAGAGCCATACCGTCTAGATAAGTATAATCCAAAAGCAGACTGGACAGGTGATTGAAAAGACCTAGGCCTACACAGTTTTAATATCATGTGATTTATGGTAGTCCTCTTTCGTTTTACGTCCATACTTTCGTCTGAAGTTTGCCTTCTTCTCTTCGTTAGATCGTTTAAAAACAAATCTAGAAGTTGTGGAACAACATCTTTCCCGCCTGACCTTATATCTTCAACACTGGGGTAAGTCGAGTCATCATACACTTGATTTTGAATTTCTTGTCTTATCAAAGCTGCTGCTGTAGAAACGATTCTCCTAATCTCATCATCTTTATTGCTTTTCTTTTGAGAGTACCAAGTTTCAGACAAAACCTTGCCCGCCCCATCTCTTAAACAAACGATGGAGGATTTATGTTTTATGTTTGTAATAAGAAGTCTTTCACCAAAGTGCCTAAGTAATAGAGTTTTGAAGTAGTTAATTTCATAAACCTGGTCTCTGCCTGACACACTTTTCATCAATTGCAAAAGGTCAGAAATACTATGCTGGCAATCATCGTTTTCCTCAATGAAATCACAAACTTTTATGAATGATTCTTTTAATAAATCGTCAACTGGTCTACCACGACCTGCGCACGTACTGGATGATTGAGTGGGTTGTTTCGAAAACCTAGCATAACAGTCGGAATGATAACGCCCCTCAGCAGCTACGAGGTCTACAACTCCTTCTAGCCTGGACCTAACCAAATCACCCCAATCATCATTCCTATTTTCAATATATTTAGATATAGTTTGTTTTATAGTTAAAGTATGAACTAAATGGACCGGTTTCCTATATTCTGTTGGAGTCTTTATATTTACCACCGCATCCATTCCACAAAATAAGCAATTCACTTTTAAATTAAACTTCTGAGAATTAGACCTACGTTTTATAGGCGCACTGTTTGATTCAAAATCTTCAACGTTTTTGGAGCTCGCTATGTAAGCTTTTATTGAACTACTACGGGTATACACTTTACGGCATTCTTTGTGTATACTGACTGTCGGAAGAGTTTCTAATTTACACTGTAGGCCGTCCTTCCTTTGAAGGCTAGATTCGATTAAAGTTTTAATCCCATTAGAAGTAACTGTAACATTTTGACTTACAGATAAAGGTTCATTGCAAATAACACATGACTCGCCCTCCATTTTGGTTCACAAAAACAAACACAAACCGTAAAACACAAACCATAAAACACAATCACTGCGAAACACGGACTCTCGCGACGCGACCCTTTCTGTCTGGCGGGTTTCCGTAACTGACCTATTTATGGCCTTGACATCAGTCACTCTGCATGCAACAACCCGAAACCCCCTCTTCAAGGCCAGTCCACTCTGATGTAACATCCCGACTTTCACGGTTGATATTTGGCGTTTCCTAGCCATAAAGTACACATTAAAATATATCATTTTAAAGGTAATAACAGGGGCTACAACTTTTCTAGGAAATATTTTTTCATAAAATGTCGGCCTGAAAAGTTCTGTGACAAAATATAAAATTATGTGCCAAAAAATATACAAATTTTTACCTTATCATACGAATTACAAACAAACGGTAAAAGTTACGACGAAAGTTAAAAGAATTTTTTTGTAGAAAATGTTACAACAAAGAGAATAAAAAAAAATTCATTCCGATATGTTGTTTAATAATTGAGATAGACGCGATTTACGAAACCCTTACACTTTTCATGTTTGGGGGGGCACAGGGGGGGAAGCAAGGGGGGTAGGGGCGGGGACTTTTTTCTAAACACTTGTCTAAATAGTAGTAGTCGATGGGGAAAAATTAGCTTTATACTATTTAGTTGGTCTAAATGGTGTTCTACGACACAGGCTGACTGGACTATAGGTATTGAGTCGGGTAAAGGGGTTGTTCTGTTACTCGTCTGAGTGACCAGTGACAACACGTTGAAGATTTTTTTTTTCATCAAAAAAATTTAAAATAAAACTCACACACAAGTCAACGGAGGCCAAAATCGCAATTACATCTTTTACTCCAAATAAAGTCAGGAATCACTGGTTAAAGTAAGTAAAGTACGTCCCTTAACACCCTGTATATAAGAATGAATGTATCTTGTTTGTCCCGTACGCGTTCCTATACCATTCATCCGATTGCGAAGAAACTTTAAAAGTTTGTTCTTATTAGTGCCAGGAGTGTTTAGAGTGGTTTGAAGGGTAGAAGAAGTCGGGGACGCTCGACAAAGACTTAATGATAGAACGTCCAGCGTCCTGCCAGCAGGACTTTACGTACTACCGGTAGGACGTAAGTTTTTTGTTTATATGCGGCTTTGTAGGCCTGCTAGCAGGATGCCGTTAACTGCATTGCATAGTGCGTCTCTTTCTGATTCAGCGAGTTTTTGAATCGTATTTCTGCGATCAGTCTGGCCAAAATGGCGGCGAGTATAAGACGTGGGGTCCGCGTTCGCGTCAAAGCCACGTATTTCGACGAAAATGATGGCCTAAACACATGGAGTCGCAAACATTTTGGTGATAATTACGACATTAGTTATTGTTGGGGCACTGTAAAAAAGTTAGAAAACAATTATGCAAGGGTATATTGGGAAATTGACAAAAAAATATCAACCGTGCCCGTTGGAGTTCTAATTGCTGAAACCGAAAATGACAATTTAGTGGAAGCAAATACAAATGAAGAACATTGTAAGTACAAACTTTCTTATTTTATTCATAGGCTTACGTTTATAGTAAGCCTAGTATATTCCCATAGAAAAAATAGTACTTGGAGGTTGCTTGTTCGTTTCCATTATTTACGTGATTGACAATTTTTTTTTGACAGGCACAACATAAATTAACTTTGCTAAGTTTGACTTGTATGGGTATGTATGCGTATGTATTTGCGTGTCTGTGTGTGTGGGCGCGTGCTTGCCTGTGTGTCTGTGCCTGGGTGTGTGTGTATTAAAAATATTTTTATTATTTTTTAACTGATAAACTTTATTAATGTTTATAAGACAAGGTTTTTATGCATATCACAAAGGATTACAAATTATTATAAGCAATAATTATTAGCCAGAAACACCCATACAAATTGAAAAAATCTTCCGAGAAGATATAATAACTGCCGACGACGAAAAATAATAATATTTGACAATTCTAAGTATTCACCAATAAAATGTAGACATAATTTGTCGCGACGCTATCTAGTGGGGAATTTAGCAAGTAAAATTGCCTTCCCTACTATAATAAAGTATGTTGTTCTTAGGTGAAATAATAAAATAAGCAATAGTTGTTGAACGAAATATTTCTAATACATATTGAATAATTTGACGGGACAGGAGATAGGCCGGCGTAGCTCAATGGATCGATCACCTGACCGGAAATCAGGAGGGTGTGAGTACCGTCGCGACGCGTCGGCGGTTATTATTTCTTCTCGGAAGATTTTTTCAATTTGTATGGGTGTTTCTGGCTAATAATTATTGCTTATATTTATTTGGAAAATAATTTTAAGTTTAAATATATTGAGTACCTACACCCCTTTGCGTCTGTTGATCACTAATAATGGATTTTTTTTCAGCATCGTCTGAATCGGGTTCTTCTTCTTCGAGCGAAGATGACGAGACAAGTATTTCAGTACATCCGAATTCAAGTACAAGCAACGTAAATTCTGCTCGAAATACAACAGTTGCAAAGGGTGTTACCTGGACTTTTCATGAAGCAATACGTGTCGATCAACGACAACAAGGCTATTTCAAAGCTACCTTGCTAGTACCATTGGGGCCCGCACGAAGTATCAAGGATGCATTTTTCATGATATTTCCGAGAGAGAAGCTTAGTTACATAGTCCATTGCACCAACTATTCGTTTCCAGCAAGACAAAAACTGTTGAACGAGAAGGAATTATTAACTGTTTTTGGCATATTATATGCTATGACTCTTCAAGAACTTCCAGATCGACGATCCTATTGGAATACCACCTCTGATGGAATATATCCCCCTGCAAATTTTGGACAAAGATTTGGTATGAGCCGCCAAAGATTTGAGATCATTCTCATGGCATTGCGCTTCACACAATCCTCAGACCTTGATTTTTCTGATAAATGGCGTAACACTAGAACATTAGTAACGATGGTGAATGATAAACTAAAAGATACCATCCATCCTGGGTCAAAAATAACTGTAGATGAATCCATGTTCGCCTGGTATGGAAGGGGTGCGTACTTCAAAAACGGAATGCCAGCAGTTATGAAGATTAAAAGAAAACCAAAAGGAGTCGGTTGTGAAGTAAAAACAGCGTGTGATAGTGACACAAACATTATGATCAGAATGGAAATTAATGAGGGCAAAGAAGCAATGAGTACGAAGAAATGGCAAAGAGAATTTGGCGCAGGAACTGCAACTACTTTGAGATTGACAGAGCCATGGTATGGTTCTGGCAGAGTTATAGTTGGTGACTCTTGGTTTGCTTCAGTCAAAACAGCTGTGGAGTTATTCAAAGTTGGATTGTATTTTATTGGACTGGTAAAGACAGCACATAGTTTCTATCCTGTGTCTGAGATGGCAGCTCAGTGTCCTACGCATAAGGGGGCATCTGTTGTGAGTACAGCAGAAAAAGACTCTGTGCAGCTCACTGCCTGTGCCTGGAGAGACAAAAAGATTCATACATTTGTAGCCACTTGCGAAACGACACTGCCTGGCCTGCCATCACGCAAAAGAAGGTGGGACGATGAAGGAAATTTATTTTACCGAGAAGTCGATCGGCCTAAATTAGTCCAGCAATATTTTGACGGGGCTGCGGCTATCGATATTCACAATCACATTAGGCAGGATGGATTGGCATTGGAGAAAGCTTGGGGCACACAAAAATGGGAACATAGAATATATGCCTCAGTTCTGGGCATTATAGAAACGAATGCGTATTTGGTTTTTAATAATTTCTTTCGCTCCGAACATGATCAGGTGTCTCACAGGTGGTTTACTACCAACCTGGTATTAGCTCTAACTATTAATGACGATGATAACCTACAAGAGAATGAGCCGCCACCACACGAGAACATCGCTCACAGCGGAGAACACATTCTTGAGGCCCTGTCAAAATCAGATGACAGAAAGAGAGTTCAACGCAAATGTATAGTTTGCTCCAGAGTCAACAAAAAACAGCAGAAGGCGAGCTTTTTTTGCAAGACATGTGGTCCGCGATGTGTTTTATGCTCTCCACAGACAGGAAGAAACTGCTTCACCTACCATATCGCGAATGGAATTCCAGCATAATCCTTTTTTTAATTTTCTCAAAGTAAATACAATTTTCACTTACGTTTTTTTTTCTTCATTTTCTTGTTTATTTTCTACCCTGTTATATTAATAAGCGCCCATGTCTTATTTTATTATACCTTTTTTTAATTTTCTCAAAATAAATACAATTTTCACTTTCGTTTTTTTTTTCATTTTCTTGTTTATTTTCTACCCTGTTATGTTAATAAGCGCCCATATCTAATTTTATTAAATAAAATACAGAAAGTTTGTCACCTCTGCCTATTTTTAACATGCATAAAAGTCGAGTACTGCTAGAAGGACAGCCTCTTATATTCATACAAAAACCGCAAAAAATTGCGTACTGCTGGCAGGACGCACACTCGTCGAATTGTCCTTCCGGAAGCTCCTTCCGGCAGGACAAGGGTTTGGACGTTCTATCATTAACGGTAATTTTTGCAATTCATGATGAAGAGGTTGAGGACGCCCGAGAAAGTTTTATTTTTATTTATTTTTTTATATGCATAAATAAAGTAAATACAGGATAATTATTATTATAGATGATATTCATTGAACATTTCAATTACCCAGTTAGTAGAGAAATCTCGGGTCTAACTGGGGAGCTAGTCTATTTACTAATTAAATACATAATATTTATAAATAGTTTAGGTGGTCGTAAATAGTAGGCATCGTTATTACAACAAAAATACAGTATCTAAGTATTAAAAAGACAAAAGTAAAAAAATAACATTACAAAAATAAATTGCTACAACATGGCACGATCAAGTGAAACAAATACTAATTACAATAGAATAATATTATTTCCTCCTTAAAAATTGCACCTAGTTGTTTCGTATTCTAGAATTAACAACCTCAAAAGTTTACCCCAACCATTTATAAGTCCCCCGGGTACACGTCAGCTAGTTCCTTATAATAATAAATACTTGTAATTAAATATTGTTTTTCCAAATAACTATTTAGGTTCAATGGCAACTCAGGACAGTGGCAATTCAACCCACTTATGAAAAGTAAAACAAAGTCATTAAAAGTTATGAAAAAGGGCCTATAAACCTAACCTAACGTAACCTAGTTTTTTCATGACTTTATAACACTTTTATACTATATTTTATAACACTTTTCAAGAATGTGTTTAATTGCCTATGTCCTAAGTTGCTCGTTTACCTCTTTTTGTGTTTTTTCGGGCTACACGCGTTGCATAATTCAGCAATAATTAGTACTAGCAGTTAAAAACCCGGTTTTTTTCTGCTAGGCCCTGCGGGCGGCACTTGGATGGGCTTCGCCCAGTTTAAGTGATACTTACAACAGTTACATTTAATAGGTAGATATTAGGTCATTCACAGAGAGAGGGTGAGTATATATTGTTAAAACACGGAACAGGAAGGCGTTTAGGCATAATAAGAATGACAGTTGTTCGGGTAAAACTTTACCTTTCCCGAATAATTGCCTAAATGGCTAAAGGTAAATTAATATAGGTAAATATTGGGAATCGCTGGACACGGAAAATAGGAAATATTTTTAAATAATACCTTCTGATTTACCCTAATCACTATAAAAGGAATCGAACAGCTTTTGGGAAAATTTTAATTTTAGCTTTTTAATTTTTAATTACGTAAAATGAAAATTCGCTTTCGCTGTATGGGATGACAGCCTGAATAATTTCTGTTGATAACATTTTCTTTTGTCGGTATTCCTGAAATGAGCGGCTAGAGACAATTGAAAAACGTAAATTAAAAAAAATATAATGTAATACAATATTCCGGCAAAATAGTGCCTACTTAGCACAAATGATTTTTTGACTATTATTTTATTTAACCTCACCTATAATAAAATAACCTAACCTATAATAATCCAGCCTAACCTATAATAATCCAGCCTAACCTATGTCCTAACCTAACCTAAAATAATCCAACCTAAGTTATATCCTATCCTAAACTATAATAATCTAACCTGACCTAAGCTTACCTCACCTATAATAATCCAACCTAACCTAACCTATATCCTAACCTAACCCATAATAATCCAATCTAGCCTAACCCAACCTAACCTAACCGAACCAATCCTAACCTAACCTATCCTAACCTAACCTAACCTATACAAATCCAACCTAACCTATAATAACCCAACCTAACCTAACCCATAATAACCCAAACTAACGTTACCTAACCTAACATAACCTGACTTATCCTAACCTATAATAATCCAACTTAATCTAACCTTATCTATAAACTAACTTGAACTATACTAATCCAACCTAATCTAACCTAACCTAGCATAACCCAACATAGCCTATCCTAACCTATAATAACCTTTTTTTAAATATTTCCTTACTTGTAAAAGAAACCAAAATACCAAAATAATATTTGCATAGAGTAAATTATGGTAAAATTATTTGAATTCGACCAATCAGAGGGCCCAGACCGTCCAGATGATCGTATAATAATATTATAGATGCCATTGCAAAGTTTAAATAAACTTCCAGAAGAAATCTTTTTATAAAACGCTTGTTAATGGTCAAGTAATTTTGCATATTTAAATATTCGCGCCAGCCACTTTCGGTTCGTTCTTTCACCGCCAGAGGAGCGCTCTGTCGGCTATCTATTGACACGGTGCGTATCGGCCATGTTGAATGAACGCGTGCTTTTTTCGTCAAACGTCAAACGTAATCACGTAATTGTGGATATTTTTCACTGTAATGTAATTAATCCAATGGATCATGAACTTACTAAAACATATTTTCTTCGATATTATCCAAAAATTGTATGAGCAGAAACGATATTTTTGAAGAAATATCGTATTACATGTGGCGATTCTATTTCAGTATGAAATCGTGTCTTAATCTTTAAAGTCTTATTTAAACACAATTTGAATTTGACCAATCACAGGGCCTACATCGTCCAGACGCTGGGACAATAATACTATTAGATAGATTCTAACTAATAAAATACAGGGTTTTCCAATAAGAGGTGTTATTTTGATATTCAATCGTAAAAGATCAATGGTTTCGTTGCTTGTGTGGCACGTGGCGTCGTCTTGTTGAAAGTAAACGTTGTCCAGATCAATACCATCCAATTCCGGCCATAAAAAATCATTAATCATCTCTCGATAGCGATCCATTCACCGTAACTGTTGCTCCAGCCTCATTTTCGAAAGAGTAAGGTCCAATGACTCCGCCGGACCATAAACCGCACCAAACAGTCACACGGATAGAGAGGCTTTTCAACAATAACTCTTGGGTTTTCCGAGCCCCAGATGCGACAATTTTGCTTGTTGACGAAGCCACCGAGGTGGAAATGGGACTCATCACTCAAGGTGATTTGCATTTGATTCACTCAATTTATTTATTTATTTATATATATAATTTTTACATTTATTTATAACAATTACAGGTAATATAGCCTAAGACGTTATAATTGTACCATTTATGCAGTGTATATGCAATGCCAAAAATCTCGCAAATGCGCTATAGGACACAAAAAATAAATCTATTTTTTTATCTACTGCATTCAAAAAGCACGTAGCTCTCCCCACAGGTGAGTTCATAAATAAATTAGTGCGGCTTGCTCTACTATATAGAAGATTGTGATGACGTCAAAGTGAATTTTGATCATTTCAATGCGTTGTTGAAGCGTGTATCGTTCCATTTTTATCAATGGCGTAGTTTCTACTTGTCAAATGTCAAAAAATGACAGCTTCAAAAGTAACATCTACCGAAATAGCGGGCTATTCAAAATAACACCTCTTATTGGAAAACCCTGTAGTTGTGCAATACGAAATACGGATAAAATAGTTATGCAATACGAATACGAATTTTACATATGTATATAATTAATTATGTATGCCAATATTGCCAATACCCTTTTTGTATTTTATAAAAATCGTTTTTCACCAAAGAAACCAAGAATAAATACGGAAGAAAAAGAGTTATATAAATTTGCATTGTTGTTAAATCAAACCAAATGCAATATTCATCATAAAAAAACATTTAAAATTTTGCTAACACTAATCGTTCGAAATAAATTATATTCATCGTCATTCATTAATTGTTAAACGGAGAAAACTTAATAATGCTATCCGTAATTCGGTTAAAAAACGGGATTGCAGGCCCTTAACGAATGAATTGATAGGTTTCCTGTTAAACTATTAGTAAAAAAGGAATGTATTATAGCGATGTCGGAACATGTGTTCAAAAAATTCAATATTTTTGCCATTTCGTCATTATATATTTTCAGGGCAAATTCAGGTGTATGAACACGTTGTCCGATATATGAGGAGTGTTCTTGTGTGTAAAATTTAAAACACTTTTATTAATAAGGCCCGTAGATTATATAGTTTGGAGGATTGAATCCAGTTCAATTTTTGTAGTGTACAATTTCTGGTTTGTTATTTTTTTATTATTTTTTATTTTAAAGACTTTACGAATATAAGACAAAAAAGTCCCGATAAACTACTTTTTAGCAGTTTGTCTAACGGGTTCTTTACATTATAAATCTTATTATAGTGAGTTTACAGTTACATTTTTTCAATTGTATAAAAAAAAATTAAAAATTTTGCAGAAATATAGCAATTTTTTTTCACAACTTTTCCAAGACTTTAAGTCCCACCACCAAAAAATACATATACAAAAAATACGCTGCTTCAAATCCACAAAGATCTCTATAAGAAGTCACACCATGCCATGGTTCGTGTTGAGAGCAATAGGAAAAATATAATGGGTCGCTTATGCACTCCATTAATGCACACCAGTTTTGCACAACACTACTACACTTACACTGGAGTGATGTGGTTTAATCAACTAACGACAGAGATGAGGTTAGAACCGTACCTTTATAAATTTAAAAATAAAATGACCTTTACTGCCTTAAATAATTTACCTAATTAGAATCATAACGACATTTCATTATATTATTATCTAAAAAAAACAAAAATCTCTTTACTTTATATGTTTTTTTAATCTTCTACATACATATGTATGTTAAGTTTTAATTTTTAATTTTTTTTCCTTTACACACGAGTGTTAGACTCTCGTAAAGGCAAACATGTTTAATTATAATTTGAAATGTGTTCTTATTATGTACATTTAACTAATTATATTGTATTTTATAAAATATATAAAAAAAGCTAATACAAATTAATTCTTTCAGTAAGCCAAGTCTTCAGTAAGTTAACCAATTGTTTGTTTTGGGCACAGTTTTTAATTTCAGACGGTAACATATTAAAACAACTCTGAATCAGATAGTTTAACGTTCTTTGTCTATATTTATTTGTATGCTAAGGTACAATAAGTCCTGCATTAAAGTTAAAACGAGTATTATGATTGTGTTCTAGCCTGTTTATATATAAAGGGTTATTTATGTGCTGAAATATAATAATACAGTATTTAAAAAGAATGTAAGTAAAATGATTGCATACGAAACAGAGGTTATCTATCGGTCTGGAAGTTATCATCAGTCTTCTCAGCATGTTCTTTTAATGTGAAAATAGATAAAATTATGTAAGTACGATTATTTTGCATGTTTCAGATTTTCATACTGATATGTAAAAAGTGTGTTTATTTCCTGTCAAAAGAGATGCTTGGGTACTTAGGCGCTATAAATAAATACCTACCTCTGACATTGATGTGCTATATTTAGATGAGACATGAAGCGAAAAAAACTGACCTCCAACTCTCCCAACGCTCTAACTAATACCTACCGAATCCGGTCTACGCGCACAGTATACGCCCATATGGGCTTTTAAAAACATTTGATATACATAATGGTTTAGTGGAACAGTAATCAAGATGTAAATTTATTATTAGTTGTACAGAAATTCAATGCAGAAGAACAGTATTATGATAACATCATTTATTAATATTATTGAGATATTTTATTATAGCCTTCTTGTAACTATATCCATGCAGTTCAACACATCTACTATTGCTGCGAAAGTATTGTCAACTACGTGTAATCTAGGTACAAGCGAGTATCTAAATGACTCAGTCCTTATATTGTTAAAAATAATTTTCGATCGAGTAGTTCTAGTTGATACGATGAAGGTGATTAGGCTGAATAAATAAGGGCTGTATATATTATATTAAAAATAAAAATCAAGTCAGAAACGAGTCTTTTATCTGAAAGTTAAAAATTATTTAATTTTTTTCATCAATTGGTTGTAATTTATAGTTTCTATTATGCGACCTTGAAGAGATATTTCACAAAAACGGCGATATATAATTTAGCCAAGTGCGGTTTTTATTATCAATGGATTTCAGATAAATAACTATATTTTGTTATTTTACTATGGATTTCAGATAAATAACTATATTTTGTTATTTTACTAAGCGTTCATTCAATTGTGGTCGACTCTTAAAAACTGTACCTAATCAAGAAAATCAGATATGACATAGATTATCGCACCAAAAGCTCCTGACCAGTGAGTTCCGGTATTATGAATTTTTAATTTATTTTTATTTTTATTAAAAACTACATATTTTAAAACACAAGTAAAGTAGTCTATTCACAGTTTATTCCTCCTCCTCACTAGGTATTCCTGATCCGAGGTTGACTGTAACCTGTTGTATGTTACATCATGACTTCCTCATCTTCATGTATGTTGATTTCCACAAAATAAAAATCTTCATGTTTGTTGACTGTGAGTTGTGTTAATGTTACTCCATAATTTGAATTATTTACTGATGTTCATGTTTACTTCGCCATATTTTGATGTCGTTTTTTATCTTTTTTTATTATCTTCGTGGTGTTCTAATTTCATTTGGAAGGGCATTACATAGTTTTGTAGCATGGAAATTATGGTTTTTCTGACCAAAAGACGTATTTAATTTTTGGGATGATCAGTAGAATTGAGGTTCTCGTCCGTAGACGTGTTGCTCAGTAAGGTACACATTTTTCAAGTTTGAGTAGAGCAGGGGTGCTCAAACGGTCGATCGCGAGTGCTTTTTGAGTCGATCTCGAGAAAAATTTCCCATTTTTCATGCCTTCTTTTTTATTATTTGACCAACATGATTATGGATCCCAATAATAAATTTACGAAAGAACGTATCGCTAAAATTATTCCTAGAACCAATGACATATTAGGAACAATTGGCCAAATGGCTGTTAAAATGGCGAATCTTGAGGGTGAATTAACAGCTCTTAAAACTGCAACCCCTAATGTGTGCACCCCCTCAGTTTCACAAACTCAGAGTGTCTGTGATATCCTCGCCGAAATCAAAGAACAAAGTTACAGAGATAAAAATTTGATTATTCATAATATTCCGGAGAATACATCGTTATCTCAGACTGAATCAATAAATAGCGACATAGTGTCAGTGAAAAAAATAATTTCAGATTTAGATATGTCAACATTAAATCTTGACTTGAAAATCTACAGATTGGGTCAAAGGCGTGCCGATAAACCAAGAGGAATTAAAATCGAGTTTCCGGAAGCTAAATGGCCGAAAATACTATTAAGCAAGAAACACGCATTAAAAAATAATATACGTATTTACCAAGATCAGTCATTTATGCAGCGGAAACAATTGAGTGACCTAAGAAAAGAATTGGAAAATAGAAAATCTTCTGGTGAAACGGATATCACGATAAAATACATAAATAATAATCCGTCGATAGTCAAATCGAACCCAATAAACTAAATTCTAAAATAAAAATATTTTATCAAAACGTACGTGGACTAAGAACAAAATTACAGGACCTGAAATCAACCTTACCTACTCTGGATTATGATTCTTACGCTTTCACTGAGACATGGCTGAACAAAAACATTGATACTACGGAATTGGGTTTCTTTGAACACACAGTGTACAGACAAGATAGAAGCAATAGCAATAAAACTAGAGGAGGTGGTGTGTTAATATCCGTAAATAAGAAATTCAACTCAAGAAAACTCAAATGCATCTACACTCATCTGGAACAACTATTCATCATGGTGTCTACCAATAAGGAAAAAATTATTGTTGGCTGCTTTTATATACCCCCTTCTTCTGATGCTCAATTATACAAATACCACTACCTCGAAGCTGAAACAATACGAAGAAAATTTCCAGATGCCACTTTGATATTAACAGGAGACTACAATCTACCTAATGTAACGTGGGACACAGAAAACAATAAAACTTCATGCACGGACAACATCAATCATGGTTCCCATGATATAATCGAGATGTCAAATTTTTTAAGTCTCCGGCAGTTAAACTATGTCTACAATGTTAACGCTCGTCTTCTCGATCTAGTGTTTTCCAATTCTTCTTCTGTAAAAGTATCCGCATCTGCTGAAGATATTCTCCCAATCGACAAGTATCACCCTCCTTTAACGATCGAATGCTACAGTTCAAAAATAGAAAAAAAATCCATCTCCATCAACAAAATTAAACTTTTTCAAAGCTGATTTTAAGCAAATCACAAATCTTCTATTGTCTACTGACTGGAACTTTCTTGACTTTGAAGAAAACCTAAATGTAATGGTAGACAAATTTTACTTAATTTTAAATAATGCAATTGAATTGTTTGTACCCGTCACTAAAATCACTGTGCACAACTACCCAAAATGGTTTAGCAACGACCTTATTAAAATAATTAGAGACAAAAAAATTGCTCATAAAGTTTATAAATCGTCACGTGATCCTAAAGATTATGTAAAATTTTGTGAACTAAGAAAGACAACTAAAAATATGTCCAAGTTATGTTACAAAAGGTGTATCGAAAACTGCGAAGAATTGGCAGCAGCTAATCCTCAGAACATTTATAAATTTGCGAACATGCTCAATAATAATGACTCTAGTATTCCGTCAAACATGTATTTAGATAATAAAATTGCCGATACCCCCCAAGAAGTCGTCAATCTGTTTGCTGAATTTTTCAGCAAAGTCTATGATACTGCAAACAACTCTCCATTATTCGATACAACTACAGCTAACAATGACAACAAGATCGATTTTAGCCAATGTATATTCAAAGAAAGCGATATTAGAACTAAATTAAAATCCCTTGATATTAATAAATCGGCTGGTCCCGATAACATTCCTCCAATTTTCTTATCAAAATGCTTATCAGTTTTAACATTACCTCTAACTAAACTTTTTAACTTGTCTCTAAAAATTGGTACCTTTCCACAAAAATGGAAAACCAGTTTTCTATTTCCAATCTTTAAGAAAGGAAATAGATCAGATATCTCTAACTATAGACCTATATGTATCCAATCGTCAATCCCTAAACTATTTGAATCTGCTCTGCTTTCTAAACTCTCGCCTGAGATTAACAAAGTTATTTCACATCGTCAACATGGTTTCATGGCAAAAAGATCTACTTTTACAAACTTGATGATCTATCAGGAATACCTATTTAATACAATGCAAAAGCGTCTTCAAACAGACGTAGTGTATACTGACTTTAGTAAGGCATTCGACAAAGTCTCACATAAAATTCTCATACATAAACTTAGTGCCCTTGGAATAACAGGGAATATTTTGAGATGGTTTGAGAGTTATCTGCATAAAAGAAAAATATGTGTTAAACTCAACTCACACTATTCACACCAGTTCGAAGTCTTTACCGGCGTCCCACAGGGGTCTCATTTAGGACCAGTACTATTTTTATTGTTTATCAATGATATAACTACGGTTTTTGATGGAGTCATGATTCTCTTATTTGCAGATGATCTCAAAATTTATAAAACCATTACAAATATTCATGACTGTTACGTACTACAATTTAATCTTGTGAGGCTACAAGAGTGGTGCACCCACAATGAACTATTTCTCAATATTGATAAATGTCAAACGATAACTTTTGCCCGAATCAAAAATCCCATTACGCATCAATATAGCATCAACAACATTTTCCTAAAAAGAGTTGAGAATATTAAGGATCTTGGTATTATTTTTGACAGGCAACTAACATTTGTTCCTCATATAAACGAAATAACCAACAAGGCCATGAAATGTTTGGGTTTTATATTAAGGACAGCGAAAGATTTTAAATTAATAAATTCCTTCAAACTGCTATTCACTGGTTTAGTTAGAAGTAATCTAGAGTATAACTCAACAATCTGGTCTCCATTTTATAAGATTCACCAATTAAAAATTGAAAGAGTGCAACATAAATTTCTGCGATTTATTAATTATAAATTAGGAATTCCAAACGAATATCTTAATTACACTTTCCTCATGAACTTACTAAATTTAACCGATTTATCATTGAGACGCACAGTGTGCGACTTAGTATCTCTTTTCAAAATTTCGAATGGCAGACTGGACGCCATTGATTTGACGAGTCTTATATCGCTCCGTGTACCTACGCGCGACACTCGACAGACCGCTCTATATAATGTTCCCATATCTGCTAACAATTATTTTCAAAACTCACCTATTCAAAGACTTCACATACTCGGTAATAAGTATAGCTCAATTGATGTTTATCATCACCAATCAGTATACAAACTAAAATACAGTATACTAGAATGTTTGTAACAGATTCTTAATTTTTTTTCAAACGCATATTTTATTGTTTCATTAACTAAGCTTTGTTTTGTAAAATTCCCTATCGGGCAAAATAAAGATTGATGATTACAAAGATGGTTTACAACAAACTGTAGTGTTTATCTTTATAATAATAATAACAAACTTACTTGTCTTGTGTGTATTACCTACTTACATTATTGTACTCTTGTAACTACACTATATTTATATAAACTTATCGAACTCATTGTCCAAATTCCAATAACACCGTAACTATATACTTGAATTGTATCTACTTAACTACCTACCTATATCTGTTATATTTTTCTCAAGTTTATGTATTAGTTTAACCTATGTTCTGTAAAATATTCAACCGACGTACTTTGTACAATAAACTTTGCTTGCTTATGTTTATAAAATAATAACACCATAACAATAACCCTACACATTGTTATGTAAGTTCATACTCAATTTACTATGCTATGTAATTAAAATATTTTATAATGCTACTGAACAACAAAACCCATAACATGTGTATGTAAAAGCCTTCTAGGCGTTAATAAAATGAAATAAATAAATAAATAAATTATTTATTTGTAGCTTGTAGCGGACTGAGTTACTGAACGGAGTGTTCTGGAACAGCTGGCAAATTTCGTATTCGCTGTGAGCTGAGAAAGTTCCACGTGCTGCGGAGCGCGAGTATGCACTGTCTCTGGACCTTTCCACTGAGTGCCGATATATATACTGCGCCGCACAGTGGGCTGAAAATCGCCTTTCATAGACATACAGACTTGAATTTTCAAGGGTATTTTTTTTGGCTAGAAATGGATTCTGCTGATCATTACTATGCTATAAAATTTCGTACGAAGCAATTGCGTGTACAAATGAAGGAGTTATCATTTTTTAATGAAAAATTTTTATGGCACTGACATTAAAAATGAGGCTATCTCTGGAATCATAAGGTTGGCCATTCTATCCTTACACACAGGTATACTACTATTTATTTGTATTTTTTGCCATACTTCGTATTGTGGCGCAACTTGCGATTTTTTTTTTTAAATCCTCAAGTTGAAAAAAAACTTTTCATCCAGTGCTCTGTGTTTTACGGCTTGCTGACGGCGCGGCGCACAGTGGGCTGAAAATCGCCTTTCATAGACATAGAGACTTGAATTTTCAAGGGTATTTTTTTGGCTAGAAATGGATTCTGCTGAAGGATAGAATGGCCAACCTTGTGATTCCCGAGATAGCCTCATTTTTAATGTCAGTGCCATACAAATTTGTCTTAAAAAATGATAACTCCTTCATTTGTACACGCAATTGCTTCGTACGAAATTTTATAGCATAGTAATGATCAGCAGAATCCATTTCTAGCCAAAAAAAATACCCTTGTAAATTCAAATCTCTATGTCTATGAAAGGCGATTTTCAGCCCACTGTGCGCCGTGGGAGCAGAATAGTGGGAGTCAGTAGTCAGTCAGTCCAAGTTAGTCCGAGTTGTAACTTGAAGGCAATACGACTTTTTGAATAAATATAAGTTTTTTCATTGACTTTTTAGTGCAGACCTCCAACTACCTTGACTAAAAAAAATGCAAATTGCGAAGTAATTTCTGTGGTTCCTCCAAATTCTATGTGGATTCGTGGCCATGCAATTATGCAACGTCCCTATATATACACTTATACCTGCGCCACGATACACCCTACCTACATAGACGACAATCCTGCTTCATACATACTTGCAGCCTCTCAGAGTCGATCGATCGGAATCTAATAATATTGAGGTAGATCGCCAGCAGTTCAAGTTTGAGCACCCCTGGAGTAGACCATTTAAAGTTTCAATACTGACACATTAAATTTAAAAAAATCTTTTTATGGAGTTCTTATTGGTACTTTCAGGATTATTTTGACTATTCCTTTTTATGTTTTAAAGAGCTGCTAATCGTTGGTGTTTGAGGTAAATCCCCATCCAAAAATCCCACATTCTATACGTGATTGGCAACAAGCAAACTAGACTTTTATACAGATTATTTTTACTAGTATATTGCTTAGGTTTCTAGAGTAGTATATGACATTTTTGAGTTTCTTTTCGTTCTATTTAAACAGATCTTTCTGTAAGAACCTAGAGATACTGACAAGTTCTAATAAAATGTATGAATAATATAATGGCATAACATTTTTGAGAAATCATATAATATTGTGTATGGTAAACCTTGTATGATCGTATTCCATCAGTGGAGGTCTGGAAAAAATGTAAAGATGGTGTAAGTGTAATGAATAAGATTCAGAAAGATATGCTTAGATGGTGTGGACGTGTGGGCGGATGAACGGAGGCAGGAGTGTAATGCCGCGTTCATACGTTTACAATCCAACATGCAATTCATCATGCAATGCAACGCGATTTCTTCGTTTGAACGGCAAGTAACGTCAAAAAAATCGCGGTGGGTTGCAAGCATTGCAAGCGTCTGTAATATAGGAATGACGTGAAGGCAGGGAAGTCGGGGACGCCCGAAGTAGATATGGCACGATCGAGTCAATCAAGTACTTAGTTAGGTCATGTCAAGAATCAGACTAACATAAGAGCAGATGTGATACGATCTATGAAAGTGAATGAAGTAACTAGTGTACCAATAAAGAGTGTGTGGTTGGGCATCCATCTGCCTACCCCTGCAAGAAAACGGCGTGATGGTTGAACACGGAGGAAATAAGGTCTTTCCTCCATTATTAGGTACGTAGTTTAATCTAGCGATATTCCTTCTCAAGTGCGCTTTATTTAATTAACAAACAGGTTTTTACAATACATACAAACGTAGTTTGCTGTCGAGAAACACTATGAATAATTAACAAAACACACGAGTGAACACATGAGCACTTAAATTTATGAAATTAAATTTATCACTTAAAGTTACTAAAAAATAAGGGTTATTTTGACGATAATCTCTATTCGATCGGAAGATAAAAAAAAAACAAGATATGTAACATGTCATAGGTAGGAAAAATCACATCTAACTAATGTTTGTGTTTTATTTAAATATTATAAAAACAGGAGATGAAAAAGTGGAACCTGTTTTTTCGCTTCATGTCTTATCAAAATATAATACATCAATGTTACGTCTATTAATTGTAATCTTTTTAAATATTATCGCGCTCCCTCTAACATTCGAATTTACATGTTATCTCCCCGTTTACCTTTCAAACCATCTTCAGTAATCTGAACGCTCACTACGATGTACTTTTAGATATTATCGAATTTTAATTCCAGTAAAACAGAATTCTCATTTGTTTGCTTTCCAGATTGTAGGCTTCAGACAGCAGGTAGGATGAGGGATATCCATTTTACGTGTCCAAAAATATGCATGCCCTGCCGCCTGGAATCCGCTCGACCCCAGACCCCATTTACATCTCTGTACCAACAACCCTTCAGGAAATTCTGAAAATTCAGAAAGGCTTGGGGCCATAAATCTTCAGGGATAACGGAAGGTCGTCAACACGTAATGGCTTCTATATAAGTACACGTTGACGAACCTCCCGGCCGAACGGGTCATTATCGATGGTCCATCCCTTTCAGATGTGTGTTGATTTGTTGGGAGAGAAGGGGATGAACAGTGTTCGGACACGGTGCTCACGAAGTAACAGATTTTGCATAAAAGACAGCACATTCCCAATATTTAAATGCGCAACTTTTCCCAAACCGTTAGAAGTTTTTGCAGAAGTTGCCAACTAATGAAACAATACATTTTTTTAGCGTATTTGATTTGAGTAGGGCGGTGGTGAACTTCTGAGCTAGGCAAGCAGTTTTGAAAATGTCTAATGGAAGGGAAAGCCTACATCTATTTTAAGCATTTACATTAATTGTTTCAGCAATCTTTAATTGTTACGTGAAATTATTAACTTTATGGTTTCATACATTTAAAACAAGCTTTAATCGATTATTTTGGATGTGACGGGCTCGAAAAATTACTGCGTAGCAATGGCACTTCAGGTGAAACTAACAGCGAAGTCACTATTTTCGACTAATCGGTTTAGAGGATTACAAAAAAATAAAATTGAAGCTTCTGGAAAAAAACATAGTTACCATTATAAAAAAATATCTACGTAAACTATTAAATCCTGTATTTTTCTACATTTTTCTATATCTACGTAAACCGTAAGGTTTCCTTGAATATCTTATAAAACTATTCCTAAATAAATTATTTATATACTTCGTTTGCCAAGCGATTTTGCTGACTTTTACCTATATTCGTGGTTAGATAATTTGGCTTATTTTTCTACTGTCTCTGTACCATGAAATTAGAAATGTCTATATTTTTTAACATACATATCTTGAGCGTTGAAAAAGCGTTATGTCTTTGGAATGCTTTCAATCAAGATTCAAGTAGATATTAATCATCGAAAAAAAAGATTGATGATATTGCCGGTGAGAACAGGCAAAGAAATATAGTGTCCACTGACATAAAAAATCTGACTACTAGTCTTTACAAATACAAAAATCTCCTCCTATCTCCTCCTAAAAGCTCCTTTTCGGCTTTTACTCAAATTTTTGATATATAAATTGTAATAACGTTTTGCATAAATCCTACCTACTACCTAATTGAGTAAATAAATAATGTATTTTAAAGAAAATAAGTAACTTTATGTACCTACACCACTATTTAATTAAAATGAAAATCTTGGTGGAAAAATATTTTTATTTTATTTTTTATTATATTTTATTATAGAAACAAACAGTACACGACTTACAGAGATGAAAAAATATACAGGAATAAGACACTTCATGTTGGGTACCTATGATATGTTTCCTTGTAATGTCTGCTAAGTGGTATGTTTATTTCTTAATTACCAGGTGAAGTGTGTAGTATATAGGTGTGTGTGTGTGACGTGTGTAAGTTAGGTGTAAGTGTTTGTGTGTATGTCTGTATGTATGCGCATTGAACAGTTTAAATTATTGACATGATGCCACGTTTGAATTTGGGCAGTGAATCCGAAAAATGTCAATGTTAGAGTTAAGACAAATATTATTTAGAGTAAAGTTATTTATTTTCTTTAAATTATTATGACGCCACAAAGTGAATTTGCAATAGTTGCAATAACAATTATTATTATTGAAGAAGAAATAATTAATTATCCAGGAAAAACCAAGATTCTGCTACTCTTCAAGTAATATGACTGTTAGACAACGGATTGAAATAGATGAATTATATAAGTCTTTGTAAAGTAAGTTTTCATAATTATTTTATCTTTACATAAATCCGATACTTCTTGTGAATACCTCACAAGAGTCCCAACTGATGCAAACCGTCTGGAATCATTGTGAACATGGCATCCCCTATTGAGGAATACTGTGAAGCTGAACACAGTGCCGGCCGTGAGTCAAACAGACTGCAATGAATAATTAGATTTGCCTGCCTATTGAAATTCCGGGAAGAGAATAAAAACAAATAACCCAATTAGCAAACTAAGTGATATCAAATACACGACCATTAAATTAAATATAAAATACCTGTCGATCTTGGGTTTACCACACCTGACCCATGATCTAAATGTGTTTAAAATTTGCAAACACTTCGGCTAGAAGCTAATATTATTGAAACCTTGGTTAGGTATATATTTTAAGGATTTTAAGTACAAATGAAATTGGTTTATTTACGAGACTGTTTTAGTAGGATCATAAATTGTCTTTAAATACTTTCTATTTATGTAAATGAAGGGTACATTCTTTTAGCAAAAAATTAAAAATGTTTATTGTTAACCCTTTTACCTGAAATTTGCATTGGGAACATGCAATACCTACTTTCGCCATTACGTGTCCCGTTTTTTTGCTGTATGCTAATTTTTTGTTCTCTGTTCCTATATATACAGAAAACTTCTGTTTCTTGAACATCAATACAAGAAATCTTCAGTTTCTTGATCATCAATATTAGAAAACTTCAGTTGTTTGGACATCAATACGATGAAACTTATGTTTCTTGGACATCAATACGAGAAATCTTCAGTTTCTTGCTTATCAATATTAGAAAACTTCAGTTTATTAGACATCTTACGTTTCTTGGATATCAATATGAGAAAACTCCAGTTTCTTGGAAATCAAAATGAGAAAACTCCAGTATTTTAGACATCAATATGAGAAAACTCCCGTTTCTTGATCAACATGATTAAACTACAGTTTCTTGTACCTCAATATGAGAAAACTGAAGAACTGAGAATGTGCCAGGTACGAAAAAAATTAACTAATTGCCTTGATGATAGTCAACCTCAAATAGCATAGTGAATCGTAATAAGCAGGCAATACAAGAGAGCATAATGAAATTAACTAATTGCCTTGATGATAGTCAACCTCAAAAAGCATAGTGAATCGTAATAAGCAGGCAATACAAGAGAGCATAATGAAATTAACTAATTGCCTTGATGATAGTCAACCTCAAAAAGCATAGTGAATCGTAATAAGCAGGCAATACAAGAGAGCATAATGAAATTAACTAATTGCCTTGATGATAGTCAACCTCAAAAAGCATAGTGAATCGTAATAAGCAGGCAATACAAGAGAGCATAATGAAATTAACTAATTGCCTTGATGATAGTCAACCTCAAAAAGCATAGTGAATCGTAATAAGCAGGCAATACAAGAAAGCGTAATGAAATTTGTACACGGAGGAAAATGAGTTCGGCTTTTAAAATCAAAATACTGTTAAAAATGTGACTGCATGACCATTTCCTTATAAAATATTAGTAATTCAGAATATATATGAACACATGTTCACGCAGGTGGCTTTGTTCGTAAAAATATAATGGACGAGATGCGAAAATATTATCATTTTGAAGAACACGTGTTCCGACTTCCTCTACTACCCTACTGATAGATATGAAAATAGTCAAATCATTTGTTATAGGCCTCCAGTCCCATTTTTAACAGGAAAACGAATAATATGACCAGATTTTCAATAAATTAACAATAACTCATATCAGTAATTTTTCTCCGTGTAGGTATATTTTAAAAGGCTGGGTAAGCAATGCCGTTTTTACCTACATAATATGTACTTCGTGAATAGATCATTTTACTAATGGTATCATAGAGACGGGCCATGTTAAGAGTAAAGATAACATAGTATTGCATATGATACGATGCATGAATAAGATAAGGAGTGTATGCCGTGACAGAGTTGTGTGGTGGTCTATCCTTTCTGCTTACTCCTCTCTAATACATTCTGGAATGATGTGCAAAGAGGTTAGGGACAGGTAAATTATTTTAAAGAGACCATTACTTATGTAGTGGTGTACAGATGGAAAAAAATATTTTGGGAAGCTGAGAATGAAACAAACAATTCTGAAAGAACATAACCAAATTAATTGGCGAATTAATAAAATTTAAACGGAATTGATAAACGTCGCTACGCACCCAGTATCTTTGGGCAAGACGTGTCCCCTGAAAATGATTTGCCTAAAGGTTCATGTTATTATATTTTATACATTTTTTGCATACTTACACCCAGTTTTTAATCCGTGACATCTAGGTACGGAGGTCTTGATTAAGGTTTACTTACGAAGATCAAAATTAAGGCAATAGGGAAGTACCTAGCTATGTAGAATATTAATCATACCTGTATACCAATGTATGTTATCAATGGTGTGAAAAATCATGGAATATTATTAAAATTGTCAGCTGAAAGCATTTATAAAAAAAATATTTGCCTGAGGTTTATTGTCTTTTAAAAGAAGAAATTTACCTATCGAACGTTAGTAAGCATTATTGCAAATTACGATATGAATCCTTACATGACACGTATCTTCACTTTAAATTCACTTTAGCACGTGTCATAATAAATACCCATTTTGAATAAATAATAATTATTCATTCCTAATTTTGAAAATTAAAAGTTTATTGAACTTGAATAATGTTACGTATTACGCAGGAATATTTCATTTAATGTACTCATGCACCAACAACCGCAAATTAATATTTTTATTAATATTATTAAAACTCTGTAAAACCGGTAGTATTTAATGTTTAAAAAAAATAATATTGATTATTTCAGAGAATAATGGCGTTATGCATAATGCATTGTGCCCATAGGAATCCTTCTATTCATAGGAAAAGAGTACAGTTATAGCTGTCAGGTGGTTTATCCTATTCTTGCTTCAAATTTCAAATTTTCAAGCATCGAAAAATAGTGCGTCTTTTGTGAATGCGATCGCACCGCTAGAAAAATAATGCAACAACAAGTTTAGTATTAAATAATTGTTTATTTTTGTTTTTGACTGGGCGCAGCAAAGTATAAATATAAATCGATACATCGATAAAACTCGATCCATCGATATAAATAATATCCCCCATCTTGAATATGCTTGTGTTATTTTGTCTCCTTTTTATGCTGTCCACATTCGACGCATTGAATCTGTTCAACATCGGTTCTTAAGAGGGATTGCTAGGAGGCTAGGTTTAGAAAATGGCAAATACTCATATGATGAAATTGAACTAACTCTAAACCTCTCTCCTTTGGTAGTCCGTCGGGAAAGAAATGACCTCATTTGCTTCTTCAAAATTATAAATGGTATTATTGATTCACCTACTCTACTGCAACTCATTCCCTTCAATATCCCCTCGCAAAGACTCAGAAATAATGAACTGCTCTTCCTCAACCATCATTCGACAAATTATGGATATTATTCACCATTGTCCAGAATGTGTAGACTGGTCAACTCAAGTCAAAACCTTAACTTTTTTGGGATAAGTCTGAATGTTTTTTGCCAGTCGCTAAACAAGTGACGGAATATTTAAGTGTCCTGTGGTCCTGACCCACGGCGTATTCTTGACTTGATTCGACTTGTCACTTTATTTTCTTATATTATATCTACCATATGTCTTTGCTTTCGTGTACCTTTGTCTACTCCTGTATTTTTCTTTTTACTTTATTCGTGTTATTATTTTGTAATTTGGACGTTGTCCGTTGATAAATAAGTATATAAATAAAACAGTGCATCGATATAAATAGGTACATCTATATAAATCGATACATCGTTATAAATCAGGTTGAATCAAATAAAAATACTTAATTACAATGTATATATCAGAAATAAAAAAAATATATTATCAGCAAATTCATTCCAAAAATATCGACGAGCACAACACGGTCCAAATATAATCGAAATTTTAATATTTTTTCAGTTGTCTTTTTTGATTCTGTGCGTGCGATTTTGGGTGAATAATAAGTGCATTTGCAAATAACTGACCACACATCCCCTCCCTCGCAAAACGGGTTGTCTAGTCCGTCAAAAATATACTTGGTAAATCCGACCCTTTCATAGAAATGCTCACAACACTTTTGACCTGTCAAAAACGTCCTTGAACTGAGGTAACCCTTTTTATAAACCTCCGCATACTTGCTGAAAGGTTTCAATATTTCAGGATTCCACTTCATGCAGTTTTACCCCTTTGGGTGAACTAAATAGTATTGTTGTTCGTAGCTCATTTATAGGTTGGTCATCTAGCCATAACCATTAGTTCTTCAGTTACCTTCCGTCTAGTGTGTCTTCCTTCTTCGCAGTTTTCATAGTTTGTTTAACTGTTTTTGTAGTTGCTTGTTGATTGTGTGACATTACGTGAAATTATTACCAAGTGACAAATTACATATTTACCTGAAAGTAACAGTGTTGAGACTCTATATAATTTGTTTACTGTATTATGGGATTGAATTGAATTTATTGACTGCATTACTAATACTAATTCATAATTAATTAATATTTATTTTTGAAGGTGAGTTCAAAATATTTTTGTAGTGACATCGTGAACACGCGTATTCTATAATTATCTAATTTGTTTTTGTTTTTTTTTTATCATGAAGTTTATCAATTTTTTTTTTAAATTAATTATTTCACTATATATATATTATATAATGTAGGTATTTTTTTAACGGTGAAGACCTCAAAATAAGCAAATTTAATTTTTGTGTTCCCATGTAATATTTCAAGTAAATACAGATTTAAAAAAAAATGTAGCTCAAAAGCATTGACCATTAACTTTCCGTCGGCAAGTGAAATCTTGTTATTTCCAATGTACGTAGGTATCAAGAACTATTTATACCAATATTCAGGAATTATAAATTATTTAACAGTTTTGGTCGCACCTTTAATAAATATATTTTACATGTTACTTTATACCTAAATATATAAATTATTTTCGAAATTTTGTTGTGGTCACCAATATCTAAATATGTATTTATCTTTTGCAGAAAAATGGCTGCAGTACATCACGTCACCCCTTCCAACTACATCATGGACTACTCCAGTCACGGAACTGGAGCTTTGGACCTCTCGAGATCGAAGCCTTCCCAGGAAATATACTACAAAAATGTCACCCCACAGGTGATCAAATACGAGCGAGACCATTTGGAACACCGTTCTCCCATCCACCCAGTCTCTCCTGAACATGGTTCACACAGCCCACACATGAATACAAGCGTCTCTCCTAGACACTTTAACTCAGCACATCAGTATAGGGACTCCTTCTACATGGATCCTCACAACACAACCTACAACACAGAAAATCGTTCCCCTTCTTTGTATAGTGCGGATAAAGATCACCCAGTCAGTCCGCAGTCTGGACTATCATCGCCGAACTATGCCTCATGTTACCCAGGCACAGAACACCTCAGTCCGTATATCATCCAGGCAGCGTTCCGTCAGCAACTTCTTCTGCAGAACCCTAACAAGAAACCTGCCAAATCGGAGTCAGATGCAGTCTCAGACGCAGGATCGGAAGGATCACACACTTCAACATTCCCGATCTATCCAATGGTGTCCTCAGGCAGAGACGGAAAGGTAGCAAGACCCTTCAAAGCATATCCAAAAGATCCAATGAGCTTGGCAGCTGGATTTTCATCAGTTGACGCTTTGCTGGACTCTCAATCAGCTGAGAAGTACTCTGTATTCAGAAAGAGGATGCTGGACCAAATTTGCGCTGCAAATGGAGGACAAGCCACCGTTTCCAACCCTAAGATGAGAAGAACCCTCAATGGTAACGGAAACTCAAACAACAACAACAACTGGGATCTCAGCGAAGATGGCATGAAAGGAGACGATTCGTACACAGAAAGAAGGAAGAAGAACAACGCTGCAGCAAAGAAGTCAAGAGATAGAAGGCGAATCAAAGAAGATGAAATCGCCATCAGAGCTGCATTCTTAGAGCGAGAAAACATTGAACTCAAATTCGAACTTGCCGCAGCCCGAAAGCAGCTCGCACTCTGCGGTGTCACAGCACCAAATTCCTAAGCAATTTTGATAAATATTCTATATTTGTACATTTAATATGTCAAGTTCTCAGGGTCTGAGATGTCTTGGCCAATGTTCCCTCGAAGATGTGCGGCCGCACATATGTTAAAAATCGACCGCTCATATGTTTTCATCTTCCGCGCACATCTCGAAGAACGAGATAAGAAAAAGCGATATTTTAGGATAGGTTCACAGAGTTCGCACCTTATTATTTAACCTAAATACGTTCAAAATTGAACAAACACTTTATGAATTATCCCTTGTTGCAAAGTCTTCGTGTTATTTAATTTATGTTTCAATTTTTTTCTTGTACCGGAGAAGCACAGACAGAGGTAGTCTCTCTTTTTACCGTGACTGTTTCATTGCTATATACCTTAGAAATAATGCATATATTTCCGAGGCGATACATAATTTAAAAAAAATTCGCCAGTCGTTAGCGTTATTAATTCGTTACCTTATGGGCCGGTAAGGGATTGACATAAGCCGGAATAAATAAATAATATATTATATGACATTAGCTACGCAAATAATCGTTGTTAATTAGTACTACGGTATCACCAATTATTATTAACCTTCTGGACTCCAATATGGAGCAAGAAAATAGTTTTTTTATAACCTACATTATTTCGAAAATGTAATTAATTATTCCGTATCATTAACTTGATTAATTGATGATTTTATCTACGCATGAATGTGCACAGATAGGTTAATGGGCCGCTCATATAATGAAAAAATTAGAGGGAACGTTGATCTTGGCTCGATTATTATTTGATTTTCTAATTTGTATATAAACGTATAGGATAAGGATTTTTACCAAATTATTTTTCTAGTTTTTTTTGTGGATGAAATATAAAATACTTGATTTTCACTTCTAAAGGATTTTTTTAGATCGTTAAAATGAGAGAGCAGAGGTTTTAAATTATAGTGCATTTACAATATGCGAATTCCTATAGAAATTAGAAAGTGTGAGAGTTAATCATTGCATCTCCCTTGTGTAATAATAATGACTTTGTAAACTAAATATTTGATATTATGCGACATTTGTCGATGTAATTTATTTTGGATGTCTTTGTCTTAAAACAAATCTGTTTTTGTATAAATTGTGATAAATGGAATTCTTGTCAGTGTGTTTTTGTAATATTTAACAGTATAATGTTTATGTTCCAATGTGTGAATTATTATTTATTAATTGGTAAAATAATTATTTTGATAATAAAATATATTTTGTGAAGCGAAATGAAATCATTTTTTTAATCAATATTTTATTCGTCTATGCCTTTTGATTTAACAAAATTATCTTTGCAATAATCATAATTCAAATCATCAATTACAATTTTCCGAAGATTTTTCTGTCCTGTTCATTTCTTTGATTTTATCACTTATGTGATAAAAGCAAAGAAACCCGTGAATCTGTGTAATCTCATAAAAACTGAACTGAAAAGAACAGATACTGCATTATGATGAAAGTGAGTAAAAAGACTTTCAGGCGAAAATTTCACATATCAACATGGATAACATTAAATCAAAAATAGTAACGCAAATATGTATGTGTTTTTTTATAATGATTGGGTAATGTAAGCCTATATTAATTATTATTATATTAAATCGTAAGAACGCTTGATATTTTACAATAATTAGTTATTATAAAAAAATTGAAAATGTTTATTCAGCACTGAAAAGAAAAATAGAAAAGCCCTTCTTTCACTTTGACGAGATCTAAAGACATTGTAGGTATATAGTTTTTTTTATATTTTCAATAATATTTTCATTCAATTTACAAAAAACTGTTTATTTTTAAACAAGTTCTGCTGTATAGTTATTATAACGCGTGACAGCTGTTTCGCCTACATTATCAGCATTATCAAACTGACAAAAAATACTTTTTAATATATTCGACTGTGTTTTGGTAAAAACTCTTCGAACCACATTTTTTGGGAACGTAACTTTTCTGTGGTTTTATATAGAATAGTTTTCAGTGGTAAAGTAATACTAAATGAATATTTTCAATACTTAAAATTAAATGTATGCGTTCAAATTTTTTGAGGTTATTTCGAGAAAACCGTAGACGAAATTATTCTACCCTCAAATCGGTAAAATTAGGATTATAAATAGATTCGCAATATTTTTAATCAAAATTTTTAAAACAAATAACCAATTTCACATAAACTTAAAAGAAGTGTAAACAAAGTATTTAATTTATATAATTAAAGCTATTTAATTAGTTTTACGAATTTTTAAATATTCGTTTTCGTCGTTTCCTGTAAAATTTTCATATTGTGGTTTGAAAAGTTTTTACCAAACCACGGTCGAATGTATTGTTTTATATATTAAGAGATTTTTTTTCTCTCGATTGTTATTAAAAAAATGTAATTCAACGAAATATTCTTGAGTTTTATTATATTTTCCAGCTAAATATGCGTTCTTTACAATACAAAAGAAGTCATATGAGGGTTTTCTGTAAATAAATGCAATCACAGAATAAAGACTAACAATACCTTATTCTATGAATACAGTACTGGGACTTTTGAAAATCGGAATTATGACATTTGATATGGAATTTTGGGACCTTAGATGAATGTATTTATGTCAATGTTTGCGACGCACTTTTTCACAGATAAAATAAACATGTTTGCAAGTGACGAAACAACAAGATAGAATAATATTAAGATACGTTTGAAATATTCTTGACAAGCAAATAAAATATATTTTACTATGTTAGGAGCATTTTAATGTTCAAAATACCATAACATAGAAATACCTTGGCACACTAGTGGTTAATTCATTATTATACACCTGCACACAAATTTTTAAAAGTCATAATTTATAGTAAACATATTTTGTTTGAACACCGCTTTAACTTTAACACCAAGTTTTTTCGGTCTAGCCTGAACCTTCCTCAGGGTTGTATAAATACATAGGTAGATACTGATAATAATGATAATAGGATAATTTGCATAGCGCCGTTTTTGTTAAAAATCACCTCGAGGGCGCGCAGTACAATTTTTTATTAGTTCCTAGGCTTTATTTTTTTCTGTTTGTATTCATACAACCCTGAGGAAGCTTTAGGCTCAGTAAAGTGGAGTTCATACAAAGTATTTTATTATTCAAATTACAGTTATTTTCAACCAAAAACTGATTACTTCCTGTGAAAATATTGTACTTTAAATGAATCTGTAGAACCAATAAGTCGAAAATTAATAATAATGACAAATACTTCATTAAAAACAGTTAATAATAATAACAGGCATTTATATAGCGCAGCTTAGTGTCATTTCACTTCAAGTGCGCTTTACTATAACAAACTTAAAAACGGTAATTTAGTATTAGTGGTCATGTTCTTAAATTTATTCCTACAGTGTGCCTTACCCAGTACAGATCTAATATTATAAGACTAAATATACTGTTTATACAAAATGATGAATATGATGTTTATACAAAACTTAGAATAACAATAACAGCAGGACAGGACAAAACAAGAATATTAAAACTAAAAACACGAGGCAGTTTGTGCTCAGAAATGAGAATCTTCTAAGCAGACATTTTACAAGGTATAAGGAGGCAACTGAAACCAAACAATTACCGGAAGTTTTAGAATATGGCTTTTTATAAAATATCAAAAAGAAGTTAAAATTTATGAATGGTAAATTTTTTTAAATATTTCTGTTTTAACCCGTTTAAATAAGGAAGTTGAGTCCATTTTTTTTATTTTTTTTTATCAATGTTCGCATTCAAACTTAAATACTGGTATTTTTTTTTTTTTTTTTAAAGTTTGTTTTCATAATTAAATTAATTCTCAAAGTTTAAATTTTATTAAGCCCGCCAAAACGAGCGGAATCCGAGCGGTAAGAGGCGGGGTGTGGTGTGACGTCATTCTAACTGTGAAAACCACGACGCTCAAGCATTTTGTATGGAAAAAAATTTAATTCTTCAACAAGGAATTCCAGTAATTTTTTTACCAATGTTAACCGTCTATTAGAATTGATGTTATTAAAAAAAAAAGAAAATTGATTAAGATTTCATAGTTAAATTAATATTTTAAGTTAGAATATTTGCTTTTCCCGCCCGGTACGGTACTTGTACGGTATTGCCGTCGCTACTTGTTGACGTTCCACGCGCTAATTCAGGACCACCGCGCAGAAAAGTAAAGACCAAAAGTAAAATAACGGTTTACAGCCCAGTTCACTGTGAGACCTTTCTGGGCGGCCGGCGGCCTGAAGTGTATCACATGCTATGTGACATGTATAATAATAAAAACTTCTAAGTTATGCAATAAACAACATATTATTATAAAGCACTATACTAATATGTATCTTTAGAAATCCATTTCATATAATAATAACAACAAATACGTACATATATTTGACAAACCCAAATAAACCTTTGGCCTATACACCTCTCTCATCTAAACCGACCATCTCTCATGTAATAGAAAGAGATGCACCATAGGTGATCCGTTGAACGTACAAGTCACGACACATGTGACGTCAGAATTCTTTCGACCAATCGTGGAGCGTATACACTCTATTGCTATTGAATGCTTTTTCAAGAACGTTTAACTAATTCTAAGAATAATAATATAGAAATATATTTATATTTTTAGAATCGATATTTTTTTATCTACATGAACATATTTTTTATAAGTCAAAATATTTTTCACTCAACTTCCTTATTCAGCCAAATTCTGGAGATTAGTAAGAGCTGAGGGAAGTCTATTCCAGATGAGCGGGCCTGTTACACGTAAAGAGCGATCATAGTATACGGCTCGATTTGACCTAGAATGTTCGATTAGACGATTAATAACATCTAGATCTGCTGATCTTAGAATAAGCTGTTTATTTTTTCTTTCAGGGCATCGAAGCCAGTGAAGGCGATCCCTTAGAAGTGGGGTTGTACGACAATAATTAGATTCACGAAAAATCATTCTCGCCGCAGCATTAAAAACTGACTGGATTCTATTGATTTGTTTCTGAGGTAGACCGACATATGCACTGTTGCAATAGTCCATACGTGAGACGACGAACGAATTTATGATTATTATTTTTTTTGGTAAACTAATGTTTAAGACAAGATTTTTTATGCATAGCACAAAGGGTAACAATTATTTTACAAGCAATAATTATTCGAAGGGACACGGGTTCGAGTCCCGTTGGCGTCATGTATCTTTTATCAGGAGATTTTTCAATGTGGATGAGTGTTTCAGGCGAATAATTATTGCTTGTAAAATAATTGTTAACGAATTTATGAGTGACTTTGCTCCATCAGAGGGAAGGCATCTCCTGATTGATTTTATCTGTCTTAAGTTATATTATCTTCAACTTACATTCAATTAAATTAAATTGCCTTAATCCTTGTTCTAATTACAACTAGTGAAGTCATATGAAAATCTTAGGAACACTAACTTAATTATGCCCATATACCTAATGGTACCTATTCGAACTTTGTACAGATACAAAATGGATTAAATTTTACATATTAAACAAAATATATAATTTATTAACAAATACTTTCAGCTTCACAAATACTACAATCTACATTTATAATATCACGTGATTTTTCACGCATTTTTTTCTGCGCTAGTTAAAAATAGTTTGGATTACGTTGTACATTGGAGGGGCTCCACAACTTTCCCAACGACGGTACAAGGAAACTGATTGTTTCTCTCCTTCGTCGTACACGTCAAAACACTACTCAATATTGTCTAAATAGAAACAAAAAGTTTAAAAATAATTTCATATGCACATTTTGAAAATCATCACAGGGCTGTCCCATTATGAATATGCGTTATAATTAATCGCAAACAAATCAAACTGTTACCCCCTAAAACCAGTTCACTGAGAGTTTTTATGAAGAAATCTGAATTGAAGAGGAGGGGAGAAACTCCTGAAGGCTCTAATACTCTACGTAGGTACAGAAATAAACAATATTTTAAGAAAAATAATCGTTACAAAAACACATGGTACCTATATAAAGTTGCCCCCCTTCTGTCAATAATCACCGCAGTACATAACAGGCGCATGAAGGTTGGGCTTATTGCATTTGCGGCCAATGTAATCATGGCCACATCCATATACTGTATTATCGTGCATATAGGATATAATATATATAGGGTCCAGGGTCCCCCCTTTTCATTTCCTTAAATACACAATACAGGCACGTTCCTGACACGAGTCAGCTACGATATTTGATAGGGTTGACAGTTTCAAAATTCTGTACAGGGTTTCACGATTTTGACTGAAAAAACAGTATAGGTGGGTAGGTACTGTTTACATACACTATTATGTGTAGAACTTTGTTCAAAGTGAAAAATGAATTATGCTCCGGTATATTATCGCCGTGACTACGAAATAACTGCAACGGGAGACGTATATTTTTGATTTTTCCACGGGAATATGAAAAACTTAAAAAATCACTTTTTTTAATCCTTACTTAAAATACACATTTTTTTACGTTGAATCCACGTAGAAGGCCCAGAGGAAAATATTTTCCCTCAGGGCCGGTGTCATCTTTGGGGATGCTGTGTGAAGGGTCTTTTTAAGGAAGGAAACGAGAGAATGTTCTTGAAAGGAGAAAGGTATTAGGAGTGGGTAGGAATCTGGGGGTCGGTGTGTCCAATAGTGTCGGACGTGCTTCTCCCGATCCAGTCCGCTAAGCAACTGGCGGGCAGACGTATCAATCGCCAAGACCTGAACATCATCACGAACCCGAGCATCCCCGTCAAATCACTTGGGGTACCAATAGAAGAGGTATTGGTTATTTAATTATTAGATCGATAATAACTAATTACGAGTATTATTATTATTTTAACTATTTTGGCAACCATGGCTGCTTACTGTAAGCAGTTGCGGAAATACTGCAGATGCGGAAGAGATAATACAATGCAACACCCTCTGCTGTAATTGTGCACAATAATAATAACCCCAATGCGGGGGCTTCATCCCTTATCGATAAATGAATTAAAGGGTTGTTCAATAGAACATATCAGAAAACAATTCCAATCGAAACGAATACGCCGAGTAAAAAGGAATCAGTTAAATCACCTTACATTTATTATGATGAATACTGCTAAAAATGACATTTTGGTGCAATCTCCGCATCTGTGCAAATTTCTTGTCTATGCCGAGATCAAATCATAGATTTTGTATATGATGGACTGGCAGCAATTTAGAGACTCTGATTAAAAAAAGTCAACTCATTCGTCTATGTACATTCAAAGTGATCCTTATTTAATGCGCCCCTTTTTATAAATCCTTAACTTGGCTGGGTTTATTATTTGTGCAAGTAGGGTTAATTTATTGCCGAGTGGGGTAGGCCATGAAAGGGTTGCAGAAATGAAGTCATTGGTGGATTTTTTTTTGTAGGGGCTAAAAGTAAATAAGGAGGTTCTTCGCTATCGAGGGTCTACAAAACATCCCCATTCACTATTATTGACCAGATGATGTGGGTGGATATTTTATCTAATTAGAGGCCTCACTCTCTGGAGGTAGGTATTAATTATTGAGTAAATGTTATGATTTTTTTATTGAGTTCATTTAACCTAAAGGTTGTTAGTTAGTTAATGAGTTACTCGTGGTTAGATTTAAAAATCAAAATTAATATATATTTGTGCAGATATGAAACGGGGCGGTCAATAATAAGTACCTACGTAGGTCTAGGTAAGTTATGTAAATTGAATATGATGTAATATTAAATAGGTATTATGTGGAACAATGATAGCTTTCTCCAATATTAGAATTCACTGCTCACCTGTTATGAAACACGTATTTCACAAGAAAAATATTTCGCCGTCATAATATTATGTAATACCATTCTAGATCCGTGAAAGCTGAATCATTCTAGAATAACTTCACTTACATGCAAGGGACAAATATTATCATAGCGTAATTGCACAACATATTTGATGAATTATTGTACTTACCTAATTTTAATTAGAACAAGGAGTGTTGAAAATAAAAGTTATAAGAAGAAGATAATATAGATTTACTATTTTTAAGGTAGTAATTGTAATTATTAATTATTTACGATTAGTAAGACGGATTAACCATCCATTTCCAGTACAATACTTCTTATTTGAGCATTTGGTAAGACAGGAGAGTATTTTATTCTTTCATTTGAATGTTTTTATACACAAGTTTTTACATGTTTTTCGACTACCAGACTAGGCACATGTCCATATTATGGTAGTCGAAATAATTTATAGTGATTAAGAAATATAGCACCATTCCTCTTGTCATGCCATGCTGTGCTAGAACATCTGTTCTGCCGTGTGGTATCTTGAACAAATCATGGCGACGATTACTTTTAATTCATGCACACAGTCCCTGTGTTTATTAAACATAAATAAAATCAAATATCTACAGCAAAACTATAACAAACTAGGCATCTACATATAGAAACTGCGTAATTAAGCAATAAATTCTGCGAAATGGAGCGAAAAACTGTATGAGAACGTTATATCGGATAATAATAAAAGTACACTGTGCTTTCACGAATTCGATTTTAAACCCATTTCTGAAAATCAGGTTAAATCCAGGTGCAGTGAACCGAAACTAAAGTTTTGGTCAAACACGGATTAGGAAGCTGCAATGGACCAACAGGCACGCTTCCAACAATTACCATCAGCAGTAATCCGACGGACATTTAGTTGTCATCTCTACAGAATTCCCTGTAACCTCCATTCACGAAAATAAACTGCTGTCCATCCTCTATTATCACTGCTTAGACAATGTGTTGCATCTAACAAAGTTCCTAAGCTGCATAAAACGGGAGTCAAATTGTAAAGGGTTTAGAATTAAGATCAAGTTTGACGATAAAGACGTAAGAAAGACTTAGCGTTGGTCCAAAAGTACTTGTGTTGGGATGTAGAGATGAAATTATGAGACATGTCATTCTTACTTAATTTTTTCATAGTTTTGGAGCATTCAGCCGGCGCGTCCCGTTACTTTGTGGAACAGTTTTGTGGTTTGGCGAAACTGTATTGTTGAGCATGCTGTTGTGTGTTGGAGTTCCTATGTATTAGCGAGGGATTCAAGGGTCCCAGGCGTCTACAAACTTTTGCTAATTAATAAGTGAATCGGTTGTCGAAATTATTAGCAGTCCCACTCACTGCCGGGAATCGGAGGAATTATATCTACAAATCAGGAAGATTTTGAATGTACATTTGCAATTAATTTAATGAAGAAAACATTTCACATCCAAATTTAAGGTTTGATTAACAAACCTGCAAACACATATACATAACCGTCGTATTTAGGAAGTGTTTAATTTTCATTACCGCCTTTATTGTTTTAGTTGGTGAAGGTACTTTATTAAATTGTTAAAAGAGGGCCTTATCACAAGTACACCATCCAAAGAGGTCCAAATTGGCAATAACAACGAGGATAACATTTTCCATAATATGCTTAAAATGTATACAATATTCAAAACTTTTGATGTTTATTTATATGCTGAAATGCTTCCTGATTGTAATTTCTATATATAGGTACCATTAGCACTTTTTATTGTTCCAGAGATATGAGTGTTCTAAATTATCGAAATTATGGTTTTTTTGTTAAATTTTAACACGTTGGTGACCGCTGCAGGTACAAGCCTCCTTTTGCATCGAGCAATATTTTTGGCATTTTGTTGAATACGTTTTGCATGCAATCATCAGGACAATGGGAACGAGGAAAGGATGAAATTTGTGAAAAAAAAACTACCACATGTAGGGTAAGGTGGGGGAATGCCGGTCAGCGGGAAATGCCGGTCACTGTGGAATACCAAGTTCCTGAATTATTTAAAAAATGATACCTATACCACCATCTAGTCTTCACTGGGGACAACTAATTTACATGGCCGCGGCCATCTTGCATCGCACGTCAGTATGGCAGTGCGTCGTTCATGTTTCGGAGTGTTTTGTTGTTAAAAATTGGAATTTTCAATCAAAGGTAAGCTTAAGTATATTATTTACGGCTGGATTTGCTTTTATCACCAATTATAACAAATTTGCTATCACTTTTGATGTGCCGGTTTGATTTTTGATAGCTTATTTAGATTTTTAGTGAATGTCAAAGAAAACATTTCTTTTGTTTTGGGGTAATGCCAGTTACTCGAAGTGGGTAATGGCAGTCACCGACCGGCATTACCTCATATGAAAATATAGGGCTAATTTACATGATGTAGCTTCTATATTCAACAAAGCCTACTGTGACACGGCTACAATTCAGAAAGGAGTTTCTGGATTTAAGGCGAGTGGAATTATGCCTATCGATCCTGCCGTTTTTGGAGAAGAAGATTTCATGGCCTCAGACTATCTATTAGATTTCCAAAACGACACTGTTACTCTGATGAATGATTCCACAGCTAACCCTTTGGACCATGATCAAGGAACATCTTTTACCTTTCCGCTTGAGGCCAATAATTTGCCAGGACTCAGTGCCCAAGTACAGATTACTCCTGAGGCCAATAACTTGCCAGAAACAAGCGCCCAATTACTGAATACTCCCGAGGACAATAATTTGCCAGGAACGAGCACCAAAATACAGAACGCCGTATTGTCTCCGTTGCCACTTTTGACAACTCAAGCCATAAAACGTGCAAATACCAAACAACACTCTGCTATCTTAACAGCAACACCCCTGAAAGCAGACTTAGAAAACAAGGAAAGAAAAAGACAAGAGAAGTTGTCAAAAGATAGCAAGAAGATTGACAAGAAAACTGACAAGAAAACGGACAAGAAAACTGACAAGAAAACTGATAAGAAAAAGACAAACACCACCACCAAACGAAGACAGCTTAAGACCAGTAAGAAATCAAGGATCGATTCAGAATATTTTTCTTCAGATGAAGAAGTTTTGGCTTCTAAGAAGAAAAAGTCAATCCCAGACTCGTCAGATGAAGAGAACCTTGAAAGAATAGATGATGATGAGCAAGAAATATGTTGCGTTTGCAAAGAATTTGGGAAAAATGAAATTTGGTTCAGATGTCGAGGTTGTGGAAAGTGGGCACACAAAGAATGCACCGGAACCGATTCTCCTGACAAATACGAATGCGATTCTTGTGTGCGTAGAAATAAAGTTCTAAAACGCCTTGATTTAGGTATAGCTTTTTAAATAAGAACTTTGGTAAATCTTTGTAATAAAAACATTGTGTTACATTTAAAACATTGTTTTACTGATTTCCAGTCATTATTAGTTTTTTTTTAATGCAAAGCTCTACTGATTTTGAGCGACTGTTATTACCCCTCATGGTGACTGCCATTTCCCGCAAAGTGCGGGCAATACCAGTCAATGAAAGGTTTAAAAAAATGTATAAAAATAATTAAACTACTTAAGCTGGGTTATTTACAACATAGTAAACATAAAGTGTACTATTTTAGCTATATGAAAGTTTAATTACTTTTACACAAAGTTCTTTAATAAAAGAATTATGTCGTTTTTCGCTTAAGTGACCGCCATTCCCCCACCTTACCCTACACTAACTGTCATAGTCAGAATTGTCAAGGGACCACGGAACAATAAAAACACAATGAAGAAAAAATATCCCCTTGTTGACTAATACAAGAATACAACCAAATATTCGAAAAATAAAAATGCGTTTTTCACATCATTTCAATTTGAGAGGCGGGTTTGCGTACCGCCACCTCGGGAACCATTTGTTGGATAACCGACACTTCTGCCGTAGGTCACCTCGGGTGGTTCGTTACATTTGGCGATTTAGCAGGGGTGCCCGTGTTCATCGGGTGAGGTGTGTTCAGGTTGCACCTGCCCACCAGTTGCATGGCGTACCGGATCGGGAGAGGCTGGTTTGGGGAGACCCTTTGACCTCTCGAACTAGTCTCACTTGACCCATCGTCTTGCGCTGCAGCGGGAGGGATGGATGATTCGTCCGTCACTTCTGGACAAACTGATCCCTAGATTCCTACCCACCCCACATTGTTCTTTTCCAGAACGTCCTCTCTTTCCTTGCCTTAAACAGTCCCTCCACACAGCACCCCTAAAGATGACGTAGGCCTTGAGGGAAATTATTTTCCTCCCAGCCTCCCGTGTGGGATAATGTAAAATAAAACACATAAAAAATTAAATACTAACACACAATTGGATCCTTTTACAACCGTTCAATTTGACCATATTTTCAGATATTTTTTCAGGCATTTCAGCCTCTCGATGCAAGTAAGTCAAACAAGTTTTGCCTAATACATATAGTTTTAATATGAAACGTGTATTTACTACTTAACGAAAAAAAATGCATGTACCATTTCAGTTGTTAACAGTGGCGTTTTTCTCTAATTGGAGTTAGTGCAGAGAACTCCAATAAAACATATAAGGGAATGAGGTGACAAAAAACTTGTATTGTACTAATCTCTAAAGATCGCGCCATTTAAATTCCATGGTAAAAACTCACAAGTCCGAATGAATGTGTTTTGGGCAGTACCTACTCGTACTGCCTAAAAGCGAGTTCGAATTGAATCCCTAATCCCGTAGGTGCGTTAGAATATCAGCACCTATGGGAACTTCATATTTCTTAGGCTCCATGAAAATATACTAAAGGCCCCTGTTACGGACGTACTGCTCCGGGCTCGGCCACGGTCGCCAATCTGTCTAATCCTAAATTGTATAAAATGAAAGAAATGTATAAAATGTATGTCTGAACCATGTAAATGAAAATGTGAAAGCCATGTAAAAGTAAACAATAAATGAAACGTCGGAGCTTGGATAGAGGTATACGGGCAGAGAAGTATTGTTAGAGCTGGTAAAATCATGAGAGCATTTAATTCGGGCACGATTATTAGAGTCGTGCTTATACGAGAGTGAACGCTCGGCCGCGACCCGAAGCAAAGGGCCGCGCGCCGTCACAGCGCCGAGGTGGTTTGCCGCCCGAGCGTTCCACAAGCGCGACTCTGGGAACCGTGCCTGAACAAAGAGAGGCCGTGGTCGCGTTCGGCCACGAGCCCGAAATTACCGGCCGAGGGGCGGTAGCCAACCCGGCGGCGGGCCGCGGGCACGTAACAAACACGGGCCTCGATTCAAGGAATCAAAGAGAAAGCGGGCCCGTGTGAACGTCGCTCGGTCAGCGAAGGCCGCCGGGGTCCTATAAAACGGGCAACAGCCCCTTGGAAAGTCAGTTAGCCAGCAACCTCCACCAGCTCAACACCTCTCTCTCTGCTCTGCCCTCTACCTCGCTCCGACTTCTGCTTCTACTCGCCTTCTTTCACTCTGACCCCCGCCTCATCCTGGACCACGGACTTGCCTACCCCTTCGGACCAGACTCGGAATCAGCTCAAGAACAAGAAAACAGCATTCGGACCAGCTCTACAGCGGCTTCAGAGACGGCCCCGTTCTACCCCTCCACGCCACTGAAGGACGACGCCTTCCGCCTCCACAGATTGGGATCACCGGCCCCTTACAGTCTTATGTGTCACCATTACGTCTGATACATAAGTGGTCCTTCGCCGCCGGATCTTTCTGTGGAAATCATGTCACCTTCACTGCGCTCTGGGAAGAACAGCGCTGACGGGGATTCATCGCAGGGAAGCGATGATCCCACACCAACCGGGGCGGCCACAGCCGCGCCCCCCGGACTCCGGCCAACCGCCCCCCTGGCCCCCTCTGATCCCCGAGCGGACCTACTGCCTGGTCCCTCCGGCGCATCACCACCACAGACGCCCCCTGCCGCGGCCGACGTCTCGTCAAGAAGCGAGGCTTCTAGCGAGGACACGCTCCGGCAGGTGCAGCTCGAGCTAAGAGCTGAGAGGCGGCGCACCCAGAAGCTGCAGGACGACCACGCCCGACAGATGGCAGAACTGATCGCCACGCTGAAGGGCCTCACGCGGACCGCTTCACCTGCAGCCTGGCAACCGGACGGAGCCCATCCCGGAAGCCAGCCTCCTAGCGGCCCCGGGCAAAGCTGGGGCTACGCACCCGAGGCGCACACCACTGGCCCACGGGTGGGCCTTCCACAGACTGCGGCGCCCCCGAGCGGCCCCAGTCATAGCCTTGCTTACACAGTGGGGGGAGATCCCACTGTTCCGCAAGCTACAGCTCCACGGGCGGAGTACCAACCGACGGCGGCGCCATCTAGCGGCCTCGGGCGAAACCTGGGCCACGCAGCGGAGACGCACACCACTGCGCTGCGGCTGGATTACCAACCGACGCCGACGCCGGCGC
The DNA here is from genome assembly GCA_026573805.1 of Hesperophylax magnus. Taxonomy (NCBI): domain Eukaryota; kingdom Metazoa; phylum Arthropoda; class Insecta; order Trichoptera; family Limnephilidae; genus Hesperophylax; species Hesperophylax magnus. Next base: position 1,326,155 of record JAIUSX010000026.1, read on the forward strand.
CCCCGGGCGTACCTAGTCAGGGGTACGCAGCGGAGGCGCAAACCACTGGCCCACGGATGGGCCTGCCACAGACTGCGGCGCCCTCTAGCGGCCCCAGTCACAGCCTTACGTACACAGTGGGGGGAGAGCCCACTGTGCCACCAACTACAGCCCAGCCTATCGATGTTTTCGGGAGCTCACGCCGCGCCGTGAGGGCTCACACCGGGACGGAGAGAAACCATGCTGCGGATCCACTCACGGACGGCGCTTCCCCAGGCGCCGCGACGCTGCGAGGTGGACCAGAGCCGCAGTACGGCTATCCCGGTGTGACCCGCGGGCCCGCCCAGTTCCCAGCATTTGCCCCGAGCGGAAACTCGCCATCGCAGCCCCCCGCTGACGGATACGGGGCCTGCAGTCCCAGGCCGGTGGCACACCTCGCTACCATCCCGAAGATGAGCGGATGGCATCCCTCATCGCCCGGCAGTCCAGCGCAAAGGACTTGCCGCCCTACGCTGGCGACGCCATAGAGTGGCAAGCCTGGAAGGCGCAATTCCTCCAGTCGACGGCCACCTGCGGGATGACGGCGGCCGAGAACCTGATGCGGCTGCAGCGTGCCCTGAAGGGAAAGGCACGAGAAGCCGTCAGCCCTCTCCTCCTGGACCCGGCGCAGGTGCCGGAAATTATGGATGTCCTGGAGCACCGCTTTGGCGGCGCGCACTCTGTCGCGGCGGTCATGTTCGACCGGATAAAGCGGCTGACCCGACTACAAGAGGACGCATCGACCGAGGCTCTGGTGGAGTTCTCGGGCACGGTGCAGAACATTGTGGCTTCGCTGGGGAATCTGCGGGGTGATTACCTCTCCAACCCGGCCCTCCTCAGCGAAATCGCCTCGAAGATGCCGTTAGCCCTACGCCTCTTGTGGCTGGGTAAGGTGGCCGACCAGACGCACGCGGCCACCGTGGTGCAGCTTGCCGCGTTCCTGAAGCGGCTGACCAACGCGGTGCCACGGTCGGGCCTCACCGACAATGGCCGAGCAGCGCGGCCGAGCAGCTCGGCCGAACAACAACGGGCCGCCCGCCCGTATCGTGAAAACGTGTACGTGACCGACGAGCGCCCGGAACCCCGCAGTGAAGTTTGGTGCACACTGTGCAAAGACGATTCGCACAAACTCTACAAGTGTCCCCGATTCGCCGAAGAGACAATCAGTGCGCGTTGGGAGCTTGTAAAAAGTGCACGGTTGTGTTTTAAGTGTCTGGACGGTGTGCACCAGACGAAACGGTGCGAGTACCGGACCAACTGCGGAGTGGGGACGTGCCGGGCCCCGCATCATCGCTTGCTGCACGATGACGCATACACTCGTGACCGCGAGACGCACACAGTCATGAACACGTGGGAAAGTGAGGGACAAGTGCTGATGAAAGTGATTCCCGTGACATTGTGCGGCCCCGGGGGCCGAGCGACCGTGCACGCGCTGCTTGACGAGGGCTCTGCAATAACCCTAGTCGAGGCAGATGTTGCAGACATCATCGGAGCCGCGGGTCCGGTACGCGGCCTGCGAATTCGGGGCGCTAATGGGATGTGCTCATCCGATGCTACGTCCCGGCGGGTGAGACTGTCGGTTTGCGGCGACGGAGACGCGTACACGGTGACGGCCCACACCGTAACGGACCTAGACCTCCCGCGGCAAACAGTGGCCGGCCGCCGGCAAGTGAAACCACGGCTGCTGATCGGCCAAGATAACGCGCCGCTTATCGTGTCGCGGGAGGTGCGGAAGGAAGAGAGCGGCCAAATGACGTCCCGGACAGCCCTCGGTTGGATAACGCATGGGAGCACCCGGCGCGACGCCGACGCCGGGACAACGCTGAGGGTGGCTTGTCCGAACGCCGCCCCACCGGCCTCGCTGCCGACGCCCGGGACCACGCCACCGGGGACCGACCATGCCACCGGGGACCGTGCCGCCGGGGACCATGCCGCCGGGGAACATGCCGCCGGGGACCTGTCCCGACGCCGCCCCACCGAACTCGCCACTGAGACACACTCGCCAGAGGGACCGGACGCCAGGGACCACACCGCGCCCGCAAGTCGCAGCACGCCTCCCGAAAAAGGGTGTAGCCGAGCTCCACGGGGGGAGTGTTACGGACGTACTGCTCCGGGCTCGGCCACTATTAGGATTAAAATATGTTTTCATTGTCGTCATTGCTGTGTTGCTTTCTGAATCAGAAAAGCATTCATCAACCATTTATGACAATGTTAGATCGAAATATCTTTGTTGGGTGAGGAATTCAAGTTAAACATGAATATAATGCAATAACTCACAACTGATATGGTACGTTACAAGATTTGTGGAATTTGAGTTATTGTAAATAATTTACTGTACAAATACGATTAGTGACTATACAAATTTTGACATAAATGACGCTTTTAAGATTTCTTTGAGTTATCAATATATATTATAAAAGTAAGTATTCAATGTATGTGCGGCTAAAACTCAGAAAAGAGTCCCGGTACGGTTAAGGGAGTTATATGGTGTGGTAGCCCTCTATCTCCCAGAAGGTTCCCGTTATTACCCGAAGGGCGTGCTTATGAAGATAAATGTTGAGGAATAGTCTGAAACGTTCGGGAACATCCCGGAACATCAAAAGCAGGATTACAGGCCGTTTCCTGATAAACTTTTAGTAATAATAATATTAATAAAAGTAATATTTGGATGATTTGTATAGCGCCGTTTTTGTGCAAAACCACCTCAAGGGAGTAAATTCGTAATAATATTATATAAATCGGGTAACTGGATAAATCATCACAATGATAATTCATCACAACTTTAAAAAGTCATGGAAAGTGATGAAACAAAAACTTTATTAACTGGGTTATGTAGGTTAGGTTAAGTTAGGTTAGGTTAGATTAAAAAAAATATTTCATCGTTTCTAATGACTTTATATCACTTTTTAAAAGTGTGTTGAATTGTCACTGTGTTGAGTTATGATGGAACCATAAATCGTGTTCATTTACCTGCGATATTACCTGATATTATATAGTGACGAAATGCGAAAAATGTTTTCTAGGAACACGTGTTCCGACATCGTGACAATACATTGGTATCTCTAAATAGTATGAAACAAAGTCACTATGTTTGTGCGCTTAGTTCTTCTAAACTATGCAACGGAGTTCGATAGGCTTTTCACTATCATTTAGACAATTTCTTCCGGAAGGTTTATATATATAATATATGAATATTATATTTATTGAAAGTAGAGAAAAGTCGAGCAACGCCGGTTGCACGTCAGCCTTGTTCGATTAAATATATTAATTTTCATGTTGGGCGGTAGATGTGTACGTGCCCACACCCACAGTTGTCTTTATGTCAAACAAAACAATATTCCAAAAAGGACCATACTACATGGCCATTAAAGTATATAACAATCTTCCACATAACATTAAACAAATACAAGATACACACAAATTCAAATCGTTACTAAATACTTTCCTTGTTAATAAATGTCACTACACGTTGAGTGAATAGCTCACGTAAATGAAACGCCTATTTTTATTGGTATATATATTTGTATTATTTTATTTTTTCATTGGTATATTGTTATTTTATCTGTATAAACATTGTAATTATATTATATAAACATTGTAATTAAATAAATGTGGTTAGCTGGAAGAAATGGGGTCTACCCATAAGCTACACCTTTTGTAATTTTTATTTTACAATAAATAATTTTTGATTTGATTTGATTTGATATGTAATAACTAGTTGTATTTATGTAATAACTAACCCCAGTTGCCTTTATGTAGTAAATAGCGAAGACCGTGAAAAATCACGGGATATTGTAACTGTAGGATTTGTGAAGCTGAAAATATTATTTAAAAAAATGCTTCAGGATCTTTGCCTTTCTAAAGAATTATATTTTTTTGAACTTAAAAAATTGTGTCATCTACAAGGTTTTCCAATAAGAGGTGTTATTTTGAATAGCCCGATATTTCGGTAGATGTTACTTTTGAAGCTGTCATTTATTGACATTTGACAAGTAGAAACTGTGCCATTAATAAAAATGGAACGATATACGCTTCAACAACGCATTGAAATTATTAAAATTCACTTGTGTGAATAAAATGCAAATCATCTTGAGTAATGATGCCGATTTCCACCTCGGTGGCTTCGTCAACAAGCAAAATTGTCACATTTGGGGCTTGAAAAACCCAAGAGTTATTGTTGAAAAGCCTCTCTATCCTCAACGTGTGACTGTTTGGTGCGGTTTATGATCGGGCGGAGATATTGGACCTTACTTTTTCGAAAATGAGGCTGGAGCAACAGTTACGGTGAATGGATTGCGCTATCGAGAGATGAATAATGATTTTTTATGGCCGGAATTGGATGGTATTGATCTGGACGCTACGTGCCACACAAGCAACGAAACCATTGATCTTTTACGATTGAATATCAAAATAACACCTCTTATTGGAAAACCCTGTATATCATCTTTCAAGTTTTCAAAAAAAAGAAATACACATTTAAAAATAATTATTAATTAAAAAATATAATTTTGGTACGGCGGTGGTTTACCGCTTGTCTGACATGATTTATACTTGTCAGTTAGAATTTTAAAAATTAAAATTCATTGAACCTGAAAGAATTTACGCATTACGCACGAATACAATTTCACATAAAGCACCCAAGCACCGACAACCGAAATTCAGAATCGAAACGTTGCTTGAAATGGCTTTAACCGTGGTTGGTGACCAGATCTGAATAACCGGGTACTTCCTCACCTTCCTCTCTCTATCTCCTTCACCTCACCACTAACTTCAGCCTCACAACATACCCCAATTGGCGATGCTATAGCTTCACTGACTCCACATGGTTAAGATCAATTTTCTTTTGCACACACATGAAAAATATAACAAAATAGGTCGCAAATAAATAATTTTATACACCATGTTTTAGGGCGCCTTGATATTAGATGCCCAAGTTACCATTTAGGTCAGGGTCGTGGATGATCACAGGATACTAATGCTTACGTTCCCCAATGAATTAGTTAAGATCATAGATATATAATGCTTGGTCGATGGTCAAGATTCAACTGATGATCTCGCAGGAAATTGAGGAAGTTGAAGAGGAAGGTGGGGTACAATTGATTGAAACTGTAGCGTGATAATCCTGATATTCGGAGGTGCCAATTCCGACCAAATCCAATAATTCATGAGCTGATCATTGATTGATATTAATTATGATTTCCCAGGAATAATAGCATCCCCGGAATAATCACATCAGGTGATCAAGTATTGCAGGCACCTTCATACATCTATGATTGGTGATTTTAATTATAATTTTGGTAAGTTAACAACTAAATCTACTGCTATTCCGTGACAAGGGTTAATACGACAAATAATTTAACGGCCCTCCACACCAACCACCAAATTTTAACAAAATTATAAAATAAAGGAAGTGATAATTTCATGAAATCACAAACAATTCTAAATTAGTTCTTTATAAAGCTTTTCATTTCTAATTTATAATAGCTAAATGCCTTATATTTAAAACACTAATAAACTACATTTTTGATAAAAAAAAAAACAAATTTCAACATACACAAAATACCACTAACAGACCAGTTAGACGAGCGTACAAAGAAAACATAAAAACTCCGACAGTAAATACAAGCTTTGGACAAAGACACTATCAATACCATGATATAAACGCATTCAACAGTCTAACACTTGAAAATAAAATTGAGGAAAACAAAAATAAATTCAGACAGAAAATTACAAAATGGATTGAAGAACAAAAAAGACAATATTACCAAAATTTTATAACATAAAATAATAAAACTTACACAAAAAACAAATTTAAAATACACATCACTCACAAACACACAAGATTATATATATTTCTCTTTAAATGTATTATGTATATTATTTTTTTCTATTTTAAAATGAAGGCCTCAGCACGGGTAAGCCACCCAGTGAGGCCAACATTACTAGATAACTTTGAAATGTAAAAAAATATTGTACCAAATAAAAAAATGAACATCTTAATTCAGTCGACTGGTATTAAAAACAGTAAAGATTATATGCCTAGAGTAACGAACCTAACCTAATTATAACATCGTTTCTCCGAAGGGGTAGATAGAAGGGTTCCATGGCCGCACTGCACAAATCTGTCTTGGCAAATACTCATATTTGTGCTTTATTCACGTTAATACATTGTCTCACATACACTTTTTAATAAATGTTGTTACTACACACGGATTCCAGAAACTCGTAGTACAAGCTAGAAACTAGTGAATCGACATCACGATTGTAGTCAATTTTGTGGAATGTAAACTTTTCTGGTTTAAGCTTTTCTTTTCGCGTGTAAATAGAGTCCGAAATTGTAGTTTTTAGGTTAAATTTGAAAAAAAAAACTCAGTGGCTACGGTGTTACTATAGTGACGAAAGGAAGACCCGGCTTCAAAATTTCATTAGTTTCTGGAAAAAAAGTAAGACACCAAAATTAAACGATTTAATTGATTTTTTGGGGTTTTCTGTGTGATGTAGTCTCACCAATTTCCCGTTTTGTATCACCAGATCCGGACACCGTGTATATTATGTATGTATATATTAATATACCTCTTTGGCACTTATCGGTTTCGTTTAAATCTAAGCACCAACTGAGCAGTTTTATAAACCGGTTAAACAATAAATTTACTGTTTCATACAAAAAAGTTTGATTTAATGTACAATACCATATCTCAAAATTAATGTTATCGACGAAAATCTCCCATATTATTTTTTCTAGTGTATATTTCAGAAGTCAATATTGTACAAAAACATGTCAAACCCCAGAACGGAAGTATAAAAATAGTTTCCCGCTGTCAAGATTGACGATTACTCGTGTCACTGCCTTCAATGGTTGCGATAGCAAGCCTATTGTCAACGCAGATACATGAATTATTATCTCTTCCAGTTTCTACTTACATTCAAACTGCAAACCATTGCACTTACGACAGAGTTACGACATCAATGACGTCATTTGTATCTTTCTGATTAATGATAATATGGATTTCAGAGAAAGGAACCAGCATTGTACTTTTACTACATTTATAACCCTATTGCTTTAGTTTGTGAGAAAAAGGGAAAGGTTATAATGGATCTATTAATATAATGTCTGTATTCGGGTATCTGTGACACTATTGAAAAATAAATAAATATATATATCAATAATAATTAGTGGTCATTGTGTATGGAATTGTACTACTATTTGTACAATTATTTGGGGTATTTTGTGTTAGTTTACCGTAGTTTTCAGAAGGTTATTGTACAATGGTTTCACGGTTCAATTTGTAAATAAATCAATTAGTGAAAATTCTCTATGAATTGGTTTTAATGTAAGTACGTTGGGCTATATTGCATGTGATCACCCCTACATTCTACACAAACGGTACGGATATTATTTCGCCTACAAAGAAAACATTGAAATGGGAACTACTTATATCATGTACCTTTTTACACTAGCTCCACACAGGAGGCCTTGAAGAAAATAATCTCCCTTAGGGCCTGTGTGATCTTTGGGGATGCTGTAAAGGAAGGAGAGGAACTTCTGGGAAGGAAAAAGGAATTCAGGGTCGGTGTAAATTATGAATCTATCCCTCCCACTGCGTTGCAAGGCGTTGGGTTTATAGTGTCCGGCTGGAGAGGTCTAAGGGTCTCCCTAAGCCTTTACAGACCACGTAACTGGTCTCCACCAAGACCTGGTCAAACCTCATCCCATGATACAGGGAACTCATATAAGCCACCAAACGTGGCGAAACATTTTAGGTGACCTACGGCAAAGGTGTCGGTTCTCCAATGAATGTTGGTTTTCCAATAACTGAACAGATTTTTTTGTTTTATGAAAGACATACATTTCCGAGTCGAATAACCTAACAATATCAAAAAACTCCTATTATAGTTAAACAGAAAGAATATGCCCGATCAAAGTCGAAGATCAAACTCGAGAATAAAATGTACCTACGGGTAAAGTTTCAAAAGAATGTTCTCGACTTAAAATACAGTTTATTTAATAAAATATGTTTTTATTACCTTCAGGATGGACTGAATGTAAATATCATCAACTATGAATTTCAGAAATTAATTAACATGTGTATTATAAATACCTACAAGCATCCTATAAGGTATCCGGTAACTCATAGTACCTACTTATTTCCGGGTTGAGGAGATTCTTGAACAGGTTTGATCTTATTATGGATGCTAAATATAATGTTTGCATTACACATGAATAATTATTGTATGCATATACATTATACTTGTTTTATGTGTCATACCTTATTTTATTGACTGTTATTATTGTATAAAATCGGCATCCATCATAGTATTAGTAATTTGAAAATTTGTTTTAGATATCTATGTGATTTTAGGCTACTATGTTTACATAATACTGTATTTATCCTGTTATAACTACTTGTTATACTGATTTACATACTGTAACTAAATAATACAAAAATTCCATGTAAAAGCCAATCAGAGTGTTGGTAAATAAATAAATAGTTAATGCAGAAATTAAAAATTTAAAAGACATTCAAAATAATACAAGTTACACTGTAAATTATTATTTTTAGAAAAATATTAAACATCGTTGTGTTCACGGAAAACATAGAGAATAGAACAAATTTATTCCAGAATGTGTGCGGGGTAATGAAATGCAATACCTTCGTTCCATTTGTCTTAAATACATAAGATGACATATAAATAAACAGAGATAGATCCATGAAAGCAAATATGTGATCAATTTATTGGAAGCCTGTAACAAAATATTTCAACATGTTACATGTAGGTAAGCCATTTTAAAGATTTAAATGAACATGTAAAATACATACATTTTATTAAATAATGATGAACTTGACAACACATTTTTTTATGATAAAAAAAGTTTTTACATACATTTTAAAAAAACATTCAGAAAGAGCTTTCGTTTTTTTTTACTTTCTTAGACAAAAAAGAAAATATAACAGAAATTAGATATGAACTTAGTAGATACAAAAGAGAAACGTAAAACGAGGAAGACAAAAAATATAGTGTCTGATTAATATTACTTAATTTATAATTACTAATAAAAATGTTACCTACATGTAACATTTAAAAATATTTTGTTATAGGCCTACAATGAATTAATAACTTATTTGCTTTCAATAATTTATTGAGAAATATTAAATTAACTTTACAAAAAATAATAATTGTGAAATACTATATATAGAGTTTTTTTTACTGCGCTTTTGGATTTGTATAATTTGTTACAATCTTATGTTAAACGGTAGTTGGTTAAACCATTTCACTCCAATGTATGTGTAATGTTGTTGGGCTGTAGCGGTGTTACGGTACGGAATAGTGATGGAGTCAATAACATTTTGTCTATTGTCGTTCGAAAAAAGTGTTAAGTTTTCATTGTTGAAACAATCTTTATGGATTTGCAACAGAGCTATTTTTTTATAAATAATTTTTAGTGGAGGGACTTTAAACTCTTGAATAAATTTGATTGTGCGGTAATCAAATGGCTTATTTAAATTATTTCCATTGATATATAGTTCTGGTACCTACCATGATCTATAGCAGTGAGGCATGGAACTGGCAGAGGAAGGACGAAAGTAGAATGAATGCTGTAGAAGTGAGATCCCTGAGGCGAATGTGTGGTAAAACCATGTATGATCGTGTGAGAAATGTGGAGATCCGCAAAGAATGCCAGGTTGATGTAAGCGTAATGAGTAAGATTAAGAAAGGGATGCATAAATGGTTTGGTTATGTAGAGCGAATGAACGAGGAAAGTAGTGCAATGAGAATATATGACGCAAATGTGAATGGTAGAAGAAGTTGGAGACGCCCGAGGAAGACATGTCACGATCAAGTGAATCAGATACATGAGTCAGGCCATGTCAAGGGTCATAATAATAAAATAGTATGTATGAGACGATGTATGAATGTGAATGAGGCAAGGAGTGTGTGTTAAGACCGAGTTGTTTGGCTGTCCGTCCCATATGCCTACCCCTGCGAAAAGGCGTGATGGTTAGTTATTTAATATTCTTTAAATGATTTCTAATGGAAAGAGAGATGTTTTGAAAGCACCACCCCAACCAAAAATTCCATATTAGAATACAAATTGTATAAATGGTTCTTAATAGTCTAAAATTTAAAATGTATCGTAATCTAATGAAAATGTACAGTATTTATTTGAACCTTTCTTCTTTGCATTAATTTGTAATTTCCACATTGTGTTATAATGGGTTTTCCAATAAGTGGTGTTATTTTGATATTAAATCGTAAAAGATCAATGTTTTCGTTGCTTGTGTGGCACGTAGCACCGTCTTGTTGAAAGTAAACGTTGTCCAGATCAATACCATCCAGTTCCGGCCATGAAAAATCATTAATCAACTCTCAATAGCGCAATCCATTCACCGTAACTGTTGCTCCAGCCTCATTTTCGAAAAAGTAAGGTCCAATGACTCCGCCGGACCATAAACCGCACCAAAAATTCGCACGTTGAAGATAGAGATGCTTTTCAACAATAACTCTTAGGTTTTCCGAGCCCCAGATGCGACAATTTTGCTTGTTGACGAAGCCACCGAGGTGGAAATGGGCCTCATCACTCAAGTGAATTTTAATAATTTCAATGCGTTGTTGAAGCGTGTATCGTTTCATTTTTATTAATGGCGTATAAGTGGCGTATTCTACTTGACAAATGTCAAAAAATAACAGCTTCAAAAGTGATATCTACCGAAATAGCGGGCTATTCAAAATAACACCTCTTATTGGAAAATCCTGTATTATGCCATTTGAGGCAACGTTTCGATTCTGAATGATGGCAAAATAAAATTTACTTGCGCATGCCGGGATTTGAAACTGCGATCTCCAGAATCGTAGCTGAGAATCGTAACTACTCGACCACAAAGGACGTCCTCAATTTGTGGTGCGTACAGCTGTAAAACAAGATATACATACAATTTAATCATTATTCTACTTTTTGAAGTTTGCTTCACCAATAATTACTGCTTGCTCTGTATTGACTCTTAATTGCAATCATAATTAACAGCCATCATTATCAGATATAGTTTCTGCACAATGTTACACAAACTTGTTGATATTTCTAGTTTGTCATTAGTGTTTATTATTTGAATTACACAATTCAAATAAGAATTTGACTTCAATTACGGAATATTACAAGAAATTAGCAAATAAATACTATCAGTTACATAATTATTATCTTCCAGTTTTAATATTTGTTTAGTGATCAACCGTTGTTATTATTTAAATGCCACATAAATAGACTCATTTCTTTGTGTTTAGTGTTCAAGGGGTATTTTGCATTGCATGTGTCACTTTGTATTAATCTGCTAGTACACGTAGGGCCAATGTGTTGGTTGACCGTTGATCGTTAAAGTTGGCCAACCAACTGAAAAGTTTTGATTTTTCGAGCCAACAGCGAAGGATCTTGGCGCCTTTTTTTATTATTTTTATTATGTCGACTATTTAACACTATACATACAAAATATGATAGTGAACATATGTATAGTAAATTGTATTTCTTAGTCCTCCTCACTAGGGTGACCTGTGCTGATGCGGATTAAAGTTATTTATTTCTCTTAAATTAGTTTTCTATTTCGTTTTTAATGTTTTTCCCGAGTTTTTTTTATCAATCTCTTTCAGCAAGATTTTTATTCATTCAAATTTTCCATTCAATTTGTATCTGGGGGAAAATGTTGTTGAGTTTTTTTCGCAAAATAAATGTAATTTATGTGTGCGAATGTGGTTTTATGACCTGGAATACATATTTTTGAATATATTGCATTGAAGGAGATAAATTTAAAAAAGTAAAGATAGGGTATTGAGACAATTCGCGTGGTTCACTGAACTAGGTCCAGTGGATATACTCGAGACTTCCTGCTTTGATTATCACACATAAATAAGTCGCTCTAGACCAAGGCTGCCCAACCTTTTTAGCAGTTGGGCCAAATTGACGATTTTGAATCACTGGCGGGCCACTGAGTACCTGACGGTTCCTATTTCCATGGGGGGGGGGGGGTTGTTAGAGAATTTCTATAAAACATATTTCCCCACAAAAGAAATCTAAATAAGTGCTCCCCACAAAATATTTGGAAATCCATGGGGGGGGGGGGGTTGTTAGAGAATTTCTATAAAACATAATTCCCCACAAAAGAAATTTAAATAAGTGCTTTAAGTGCTTTAAATAAGCAATTTTTCAAATTCCATGGGGGGGGGGGGGGGGGTGGCTACAGAATTCCATTTCGACGCAAAGGATATTATGTCGAAAACCGGTGTATTTTTGTTTCAAAAGTAAGTTCGACAGGTTAAATTTTTTCGTCGCTGATTCTCGTTCTGAGTAGCCTAAATAGCGATAAATCGCAGTCGTTGGCAACACTGGTGACCGCGCGCAAGCTGCATTGTTTGTTTTACCGCGGGCCCGCGACATTTTTTCAAATTGGCGGAGATTGGCGGGTTTTTTGAAAATGTTTCAGGCGGGCCACTTATAATTCGTTCGCGGGCCACATTGTGGCCCGCGGGCCTGGGGTTGGGCAGCCTTGGTCTAGACCAAGGCTGCCCAACCTTTTTAGCAGTTGGGCCAAATTGACGATTTTGAATCACTGGCGGGCCACTGAGTACCTGACGGTTCCTATTTCCATGGGTGGGGGGGGGTTGTTAGAGAATTTCTATAAAACATAATTCCCCACAAAAGAAATCTAAATAAGTGCTCCCCACAAAATATTTGAAATCCATGGGGGGGGGGGTTGTTAGAGAATTTCTATAAAACATAATTCCCCACAAAAGAAATTTAAATAAGTGCTCCCCACAAAATATTTGAAATCCATGGGGGGGGGGGGGTTGTTACGGAACTTCGCTGAGAAAAAATTCCGCACACCCGAACATCATATGTGATACCCCACAACAATTTTTCAAATTCCATGGGGGGGGGGGTGGCTACAGAATTCCATTTCGACGCAAAGAATATTATGTCGAAAACCGGTGTATTTTTGTTTCAAAAGTAAGTTCGACAGGTTAAATTTTTTCGTCGCTGATTCTCGTTCTGAGTAGCCTAAATAGCGATAAATCGCAGTCGTTGGCAACACTGGTGACCGCGCGCAAGCTGCATTGTTTGTTTTACCGCGGGCCCGCGACACTTTTTCAAATTGGCGGAGATTGGCGGGTTTTTTTAAAATGTTTCAGGCGGGCCACTTATAATTCGTTCGCGGGCCACATTGTGGCCCGCGGGCCTGGGGTTGGGCAGCCTTGCTCTAGACCATTTTTGTGGAAAAATGCTTTCTTGTGCCTCTGGGAAGTGCAAAAATTATTCACGAGCAAAATGATACCGCTTTTTTTCCATTTGTAAATACACACAAATTACTTATTATTTTAATAAATACAATTATTAATAAGGCTTTGAGTTAGACGAAACCACTAAATATAAAAATAAAATAAAATGAGACCGTAGGGGAACCTACATGGTCGTTTTATACAGCGATCCGTATTCGTCTTAGTGTGAGCTAGTGAGCATATATTGGCATCTCATTCACACCCGTGATGTAGAATTTAGTATATTCGCCGCAACTTTTGAGTACGTAAACGCTGCCCGGTCCTATATCTTTTTTATCTCACACACATATTATTTGAATAAAATCGTTTGATTTAACAATTTTCTGGAAACTTAAAGAGTGTGTGTTATTTCTATGTATTTGGTTAATTTTGTGAGACTATAACGTATCTATTCGTATCGTAATAGCGTTGCGCCAACCCGCCAACCGCGTTATCACGTTGGTGTGTTGGCGCTAACGTTGGCCCAACGTGAACTTGTAGCTTTATATTCATTGGCCATTGCAACCATATGTCTACACGTTAAAAAATGAATTTCAACTTCGACAATATATATTTTTTACTAATAATAATTGTTATATTTCATTGTATTGTTTAATAGTAGAGAAAAAAGTTTTTTATATGAACAATTTAGAGGAACTAATTCTATATTTTTAAATATAAAAAAAAACTGAGGGTACCTACCTATTGATGTCATGAAAATTGAGTGCATTTGGTCTACTTTACAAGTTAACCCTGGGGAAAGAGAGTTAAACAATATGCCATTAATTATATTGTATTCATTTATGTAATTGCCTGAGTTTTAAATCCGGCTGTCGTAATATCTTAGATAAGGCATATGCGTTGAATAATTTGTATGCACGCATTATTATTTATTTAAAATATATAATAATGTAAATGAGAAAAATCAATACCATCAATTTTCCAGAAAAAATTCTTACAAAAAAAATTTGTAAACTAATTATAGATTTTATGTTATGATATCTCAATAATTATTATTCACGAAGAATACTTATTTTAACAGAATATGTAAATCTCTATAATGTTATTTTAAATGTATAATGTTTGATATAGGGTTCAGCTTTCTCTTCTGGTTGTTTTTAGGCAATTTGGAAAAATACCAGATACAGATAATGTTATATATTGTAGAATAACACACGATAGTAAAATTAAGATAAAATCAGTGTTTATTTTGAAATACGAATTACATTCTGCTGTACCTCGCGGTCCAGACATTAATTCAATTAATTTCTGAACAAGTTCGGTTCACAATCTTTATTTTAATGTGAGACGGCACAATAGTCCCAACTGTCCCAACCGTCTGTAGCTAGTGAGACTATAGCATCCCTAATTGGAGGTTATGTTGTGAGGCTGAAGGTAGTGGGGAGAGGAAGGAGTTGGGAAAAGGAAGGTGGGGAAGTACCTAGCTATTCAGATCTGGTCACCAAACACGGTCAAACTATTTCAAGCAACGTTTCAATTCTGAATGATGGTCTTACCAGGGCGAAAGCGATGTTTCTGTCAGTGAGTATTTTGAGTAGGAAATTCACCTTTGATAGAGAGGTTCCCTCAATATTCTTTTTTTTTTTTTTTTTTATTTCCTTTATTTTTTCCCAATTTATATATTTCACATTACAAGTTTTATAATAATAGGAAAGGGAACCCACTAAGGCGCAGCCTGTGCGTGGGTAATATAAGTTAATACATTAGATTTTTGTACCTAAAAATATATAACAATAAAAATAAAATAAAAAACAGTAAGCATAATAAAGAAAAATTAAAGTCTAAAAGATTGTGCAAGAGGTGCATATTAAAAATAAATCAAAGTAAAAATAAAGATTCTAAGATAATATTTATGAATTAAAAGAACACAAAATAAAATAATAATAACTATACAGAAACAAAATAGAAAAAAGTAAAAATTAAATGAATAATGCTTCAACATTTGCATTGTACAGCCACAACTTTAATTTTTTTTGGTATTGCGCTAGTTTAGTAGTTACTTGAATTTTTTTTGGTAGTAGATTAAAAGTGCGAGGTCCAATAAAGCTACTGTGAGTTTGCATTAGTTTGGTATTGGTTTGTGGGGTATAAAATACATGATTTCTTCTAAAGTTGATTTTGGGTTCATATTTTTGAAATTTATTTTGGTTTTTCATGACATATTTCAGGCTTTGAAGTAAAAATAGTTTACGGAGATTGAATAGTTGAGATTCCTTGTACAATTGATCAGTCGAAAATGTCCTCTTTTTATTATATATAACCTTGATAATATGATTTTGTACTATTTGTAGTGGTTTTATAAATGTATCTAGTGCGCCACCCCATCCTAATATACCGTACATAATTGAGGATTGCACTAGAGAAAAATAAATCATTTTCAATTTGTCAACATTGAGTACTTCCTTAAGTCTATAAAATATGTACGTCAGATATCTTAATTTAGAAACAGTGTTATTAATTTGTGGTTGCCAGTTTAAATTTGTGTCAATATATATACCCAAATATTTGATCTTTTCAATTTTTCCAATTTCAAAGCAAGAGGTGCATGTTACTTTATTACAGTTAGCATTATGTAGTCTAATTTTAAGGTTATTGGGAGGTTTGTTTTTACTGTTTTTATAAAAAGTTAGGTAAAATGTTTTATTATAGTTTAAGTAAAGTCTATTACAAGTTAGCCATGATAAGACATATGAAATACATTTTGTTGCATTTAAAAAAGTTTCAGGCCAGGATTTTCCATTTACTATTATTGCTGTATCATCAGCGTAAGATACAATTTTACCAGGGATTACAACATTACATAAATCATTAATATATATTAGAAACAGAATTGGGCCAAGCACAGTCCCCTGTGGTACTCCATTTTTTATCACTGTTTCTGTGCTATAAAAGTTCCCTATTTTTGTTTTTTGTAATCTGTCTTTGAGATAGTGAGTGAGAATTTTTAGTGCATCTTTTTTGAAACCTATTTGATTAATTTTGTTTATGAGTAGATTGTGATTTACAGTATCAAACGCTTTTCTTAAGTCTAAAAATATAGCTAGACTTTTTTTATTTTGATCAACAGATGTGTATAATTTTTTTGTCAGATCGAATATTGCATCTTCAGTGCTTAATTTATTGCATCTTCAGTGCTTAATTCAGGGTCAATATTTTAAATAGTTCCCCGATATTTAGAGACCTATCGGTCTTCGGCCCCTTAAATAGCGGCATAGTTTGTAGTAGGAGGCCCACTTAATTTGGTATCCGCTTCACTCACTGCACTACCTACACGAACGAATCAACAGGTTGTCTGATGAATGTGGTGCGGTGCAGACCACCGAACATGTGGTCAACGAATGCCCGCTCCATTCGTTCCCCGGCGGGATTGATGAGGTTCACATGGTGACGCATGAGGCCCTAGAAAGGGTCGCAGACCTAGATGTCTCCCTCTCTCCCCCCCACCATACGAAAGAAGAATAAGAAGGGCTGAGAGTATCTCTGTATACTCTGTATCTCAGTATACTCTGGACATGGTGGAGTTTGCAGTAGCCAATTTAATATGAATATGAATATGATTTAAAGTGGTAGGCACTTTGCCCTATGTCTGTAAGAAAATGAATATTACCACGCTCGTTACTGCAGATCAAAGAAGTCGATTAATTTACAAAAAAAAATACGCAGGAAAAGTCGATGCCTAATACAAAATGGCGTCTAACGAAATTCGATTTTGGTAATGATTCCGACATTCTGTTTATTGGCAGTCGCGGTATTTAGTGTCATGGTGGTGTCTAACCCTTCCAAGATAAATCGGGGTCGGCCAAATCTAATCAAGCCGAGGGCATCAGGGCGGGATTTAGAGGTTCTCGGGAACCCGGCCCACGGGGGTTGTGGGGAGAATGACTGCTGGGTTTTGTTGAAAGTTTGTGCATTACAGATACAGATCAGATATTCTCTTATGCACACAAAAATCACTTTCAAATACTCAACTAAAAAAATTGTTGGTAGAAAAGAGTTAACTTAAAACATATATTTTTGAATATGTCGCTTTATGTGAGTTTAGGTTCAATTAGTATCGGATCAGACCGTAACTCTTCGGGGAAATCTTAAAAACTGATTGAAAACTAAAGTTGAACACAGTACAGCAAATAGGTTAGTGATTGAATTGCTCTTTAAAAATCTTTCACTTGTCGAACATACGGAGAAAATTATTGCTAATTCATCAAGTACCTCTTCAAAATATTGGAAATCCGGTTAAAAAAGTGGATTGCAGGCCTTACGAACGAATAAACAGGTTGTCTGATAAACTTTTAGTAAGCTACGAATATATGAGCATGTCATGAAAATCTGAATATTTTCGCATTTCGTCATGATGCACGTTCACTTGCTTTGCAATATATCATCACGGAATGTGAAAATATTCGGATTTTCATGAACACGTGTTCCATATCGTGATTATATATTATTATATTATTCCATATTTGTTATTTACTAAAAGTTACTAAGAAAACTTGTTAATTCATTCGTTAATCTTGCAATCCCGTTTTTATCCGGATTATCCGAGCTCTTCATACTCTAAATAATATTTGTCTTAACTCTAACATTGACATTTTTTCAGATTCATTGCCTAAATTCAAACGTGGTATCATGTCAATAATGTAAACTATTCAATGCACATACATACAGACACACACAAACACTCACACATACATTACACACGTCACACACACACCTATAAACTACACACGTCACCTGGTAATTAAGGAATAAACATACCACTTCGCAGACATTACAAAGGAAACATATCATAGGTACCCAACATGAAATATCTTATTCCTATATATTGTTTCATATCTGTAAATCATGTACTGTTTGTTTCTATAATATAAAATACAATATATAAAATACTAATAATTTGGAGAGATTCTTTATAAATTAGCAATACTCGTTTTCCTTCGTGTAGGTACAAACTATTCATAAAGTGAAATTGAATATTCAAACATATATCCTGCTAGAGAAGCACCAGCGCAGACATATATAGTACTGGTCTGCATGTTAAGGCGATCCACTTCGACGTGTAACATTGAGACCTTTAAGTTCTGAGGCCCAAAACTAAGTTTCATTATGCTGGTAGTCCAATCCAGCCCTTTCAGCTATGACGCATCGGTATATTACAGTATATTGGGTCTATAAATAGGAAGTGGTTATGCCTGGACCCTTACCAAGCCGTCGACATGACAATTGCTGAAATATGGATGAGATGAGAGGGGAGGGGAGCGAGATCGGGAGAACAAGGGCGTGGCGCTGGACAGATTATTGTTGAGCCAAACAGAGTGGCCCAGAGATGAGAATAATCGATACATTTTTAAAATCTCATTTTTTTATCAATAACATTTAAGTCACCGGTCATGAAAAATTACGGGAGTTACGAAAATGATCTTCGAAACATAATGTTTATTTTTTTTATCGGTAAACTTGTCGAATTCCGCTGTGTGCAAAAACTCTTTAAAAAAACAACACGTGATGTCTAAAAGTAAAATTTCTAATCGAGCCGACCATTTAAAAGGGGAGTTTAAGTAAACATGTTTTTAGGTGTTAGGTTGAGTTATTTTAAATATTGACGCGTGTTTCTTAACCTTCATATATTGATTTAGAAAAAAATGGAACCTTAATGCATAAAGTACGATCTTACCCGACATTAATATGTAGTTGTTTCTTGTAGTAATTAAGTTTTATTTTCTTTTTTATATAAAATAATATTGAATTTACGTAAAACAAAGTAGGTACCTAAACTTAATTGACACGATAGGAAAGGACAACCGGGGAAATAATATAATCTATAATTACATGAATGCCGAAGCCATTTTACAACGTTCTTGCCCTCAAATTGCAAATACAGAAAGTGTAAAATATCTTGCTAAAGAAGTAGACGAAAATCTTCAATGGGTGGCTCATATCATTGGTATTACACAAACACTAACAAAATAAACAAAAAAAAAATACAACACCGAAAAAAGTTATATGCAGGGTTTTCCAATAAGAGGTGTTCTTTTTATATACAATCGTAAAAGATCAATGCCGACTTGTTGAAAGTAAACGTTGTCCAGATCAATACCATCCAATTCCGGCCATAAAAAATCATTAATCATCTCTCGATAGCGCAATCCATTCACCGTAACTGTTGCTCCAGCCTCAATTTCGAAAAAGTAGACCATAAACCGCACCAAACAGTCACACGTTGAGGATAGAGAGGCTTTTCAACAATAACTCTTGGGTTTTCCGAGCCCCAGATGCGACAATTTTGCTTGTTGACGAAGCCACCTGGGTAGAAATGGGCCTCATCACTCAAGATGATTTGCATTTGATTCACTCATTTTTATTGATGGCGTAGTTTCTACTTGTCAAATGTCAAAAAGTGACAGCTTCAAAAGTAACATCAACCGAAATAGCGGGCTATTCAAAATAACACCTCTTATTGGAAAACCCTGTAATATGCGCTTTGCTAGGAGGATATGCCACTCGTCACGAACTAGTTTTTTTACGAACCACAAGTAACGATCATAATCAAACTTTTCAAAACATCCTAAATGTAAAAGTCGTTTCACCAAACAAACCATTTTTCTACTCTTAACCACATGCCATGTAACTAAATTCAAAAGATGAAGATATAATATTTTACAAAAAGATGTTCAGTTTGATTTTTTCTATATTCATAAAACTTCACGTTAAATTAAATAAAGTTGTATACAGAAACGCAGCCGAGCGTGATTCTCTCCATATGGTTAATGTTTCCAAATTCAAACGTATGTAATTCAAATTTGGAACCTTACAAATGGTCGGTCGGACCGGAAGGAGACGGACCCGCCAAAAAAGGTTTGGCGGGAACAAAAATTTGCATCCCTTTGAAGGTGGAACCTTACCGGAAACTCCTAACAACATAATCCAAATTGACCATTCATAACAGTTGCTTGATTTTTGTATAAAGAACGGTTTTTGACATATTCATATTTGAATAGTTGCGAATAATTGATATTACAATGCGTTATTATGCGTTTTGAATGTTTCCTAGTTATTGAGATGTAAGATGTAACGGATATACCATATGCCACCCAAAATCCTTTTCATCTTCAAATGTTTTAATCAATATGTAAAGGATGTTTGTTTTTTTTGTAAACGCATGTGCTTATAATATTGGTGTCATTGAAGATGATACCTTTAGTATTATTCTCTATTAAAAAAAACATAAGCAGTAGGTAGTAGTAGAAAATGCCCTGTTCACAGTAGGAGTAAAGAAACCTCTGGCGTATTTTCCTTGACAATTTATTCTGAAAACGAAGACGGCGTTATAAGGACTATGTTATGGTTTTGGCCACCATTATTGAAAGGTTATAATCCTTGCGGGTTCAAATTCCTACGTGCGCATGTAAATTTGATTTTATTTTTATTTATTTTACAATTTATTAATTCCAAATAATATTTAGTACCTACTTATATTTGCAGCATGTCCCAGCGTGGTAAAAACTTTTAGTATCGCACCGGTGAAAGACTACCATTCAGAATAGAAACGATGTTTGAAATGACTTTCGCCCTATTTGATGACCAGATCTGAATAGCCATGTACGTCCCCGCATTCGTTTTCTCATCTCCTTCAGTCTCACATCATAGGGAGCAGTTGGTACTCTTGTACAGTATACATAAAAAAGGAAAAAGTTTTTTCTCCATAAATTTTCTACATAAAAAAAAATGAATTAAGAAAATATGTCTATCTCAATTATTAATGTTTCTTTTTTTGTCACTTTATTGAAATATTTAAAGAAAGATTATGTTTGCCAAACAATGTACATGTTTATATGTTTATAAAACTATTAGCACACACGAAGATGCGAGCTAACTTAAGATTAATAAATAAATAAAAATAAATAAAATAAAATAAATTCTAAAAAATATTACGAAAATAAAAATTAAATTATGCGAAATGTAATTCGTAGTTTTTTTATTCAATGTCAATAAGATTTATTTTAAACAAAAGCAGCGTTTAGAGAAATTATTTTTTAGTTGTAATTTATTCTTTAAATATTAAATTAAAATAACCATTATTTAATAAAAAAATGATCTACTAGTTTCGAAACCAAAGGTTTATACAATTAGAAAATAAGCGCGGATACCATTATTGCGTACAAGGTATGTACCTACAGGTAGTGATTCCTATGAATTTAGTTTAATTTAATTAAATTTAATTCTGATTAGTTGTAATTTATTCTTTAAATATTAAATTAAAATAACCATTATTTAATAAAAAATATTCTATTAGTTTCGAAACCAAAGGTTTATACAATTACAAAATAAGCACGGATACCATTATTGCTGATTTTCATAAAGCTTAAGTATAATGTATGTACCTACAGGTAGTGGTACCTACTGTAGTAGTGTATAGAATGGATAGAAAAATAATTAGATTTAATTTTAATTATTATTATTTTTTTGTTTTTGGTAAACTAATGTTTAAGACAAGATTTTTTATGCATAGCACAAAGGGTAACAATTATTTATAAGCAATAATTATTAGACTGAAACACTCATCCACATTGAAAAATCTCCTGATAAAAGATACATGACGCCAACGGGACTTGAACCCGTGTCCTTTCGATTTCCGGTCGACAGCTCTGACCACTGAGCTATGGCGGCTTATCTCTTATCCGCGAAATAATTCAATATATACTAGTGTTTCATTCAACAATTACTGCTTATTACATTTTTTCACCTGAAACAACCAACTTTATTTTATATGAGAAAGGCATTGTAAGTGCTAACTCTCTCACTAGATGGCGTCGAGACAAATTGTTTACATTTTTTGGTGAGAATACTAGAACTTGTCAAATATAAATTATTATTATTTTTTTTTTTTTTGGTAAACTAATGTTTAAGACAAGATTTTTTATGCATAGCACAAATGGTAACAATTATTTATAAGCAATAATTATTAGCCTGAAACACTCATCCACATTGAAAAATCTCCTGATAAAAGATACATGACGCCAACGGGACTTGAACCCGTGTCCTTTCGATTTCCGGTCGACAGCTCTGACCACTGAGCTATGGCGGCTTATCTCTTATCCGCGAAATAATTCAATATATACTAGTGTTTCATTCAACAATTACTGCTTGTTACATTTTTTCACCTGAAACAACCAACTTTATATACGCCATCTAGTGAGAGAGTTAGCACTTACAATGCCTTTTTCATATAAAATAAAGTTGGTTGTTTCAGGTTTTTTTTTTTTTTTTTTTTTTTTTTATATTAACTCCACACAGGAGGCCCTGAAGAAAATAATTTCCCTCAGGGCCTATGTCATCTTTGGGGATGCTGTGTGGAGGGTCTTTTTGTGGAGAGGAAGGAGTGAACATGGGTCTTGAAGAGTCCCATGTTGTAGGAGGGAGGAAACACAGAGGCCGGCAGTTCGTTCCACAGCCGAGCTGTTGAACTTAAGAACGAATCGTAGAAGCGACCCGTTCTCATGTGACAAATGTCAACCGTGTACAAATGTTGGGCGCGCGTTTGGCGTGTATCCCGACTACGCACCGGTGCCGAAGGGATCAATGACGCTAGTTCCTCAGAGCATCTTCCATTGTAATACCGATAGAACAAGGACAGCATACCTACCTGACGCCTGTGCTCTAAAGATTGCAGTCCGTTTGTTAAGATTGGGGAATCTATCAAACGGACCGCCCGTTTTTGCACAGAGTCAAGGGTTTTTTTCAGGTATTTAGGGGCTCCGGACCAGAGATGGCTGCCAAATTCGACAGTAGGGCGCACTTGCGATTTGTACAGGGTCAGCAGTTGTGTACTATTAAAGTATCTGCGGGCCCTGTACAGTACGCCCAGCTTCTGAGAGGCCAGCTTTACTCTGGCTTCGATGGAGCCCCCATACCTGAGCTGGTCACTTATAGTTACACCAAGCATATCAATGGAAGGCCTGTTCGGAAGATTGCTTCCGTTGAAGGAGACTAGGTTATCATTTAGATCCCTTTTAGACGTAATCAGACAGGATTGGGTCTTTGAAACATTAAATTCGACGAGATTATTTTTACCCCAGGAGGAAATACTCTCGAGATAACCGTCCATTCTCTGCTTCAAAGCCCTCCGAGCCGTTGGAGTTTGTGTGCCCTTTGGGGGCTTGTCAAACAAAAAGCTATCATGAACTGTACTGTCATCCGCGTAACAATGAATCGGTGCACATGTCAAAAGGTCATTGATGTGCAATAAAAACAAAGTCGGAGACAGAACCGATCCCTGTGGGACGCCAGCATTTATAGAGTGTGAGGATGAGGTGAAACCGTCAGCAACAGCCTGAATCGACCTATCCCTTAAAAAATCAGCAATCCACGTACACAGGGATGCGGGAAGTCCGTAAGAAGGCAATTTGTTGACAAGTCCTCGGTGCCAGACCCGGTCAAAGGCCTTGGATATGTCTAGTGCGACCGTTTGGGTCTCACCGTGACGTTCCAGGCACCGCCCCCAAACATGCGACACATACGCGAGAAGATCACCGCACGAGCGGTTCCGCCGGAATCCGTATTGACGGTCGTTGATAATTTTGTTCTTCTCGAGGTATGTGAGCAGTTTGTCGTTGATCACACGTTCCATCACTTTGGACAGAACTGATGTGATCGCTATGGGGCGGTAGTTGGCCGGGTTGGAGCGGTCACCTTTCTTGGGAATAGGGTGAATGACCGCTTTTTTCCAACCAGAGGGCACAGTGCCACACTTCAGGGACATTTTGAAGAGCTTTGTCAAAACTGGAACTATTTCCGCAGCACACCTCTGCAATACCAGGGCAGGTATTCCATCAGGTCCACTAGCTTTGTTAACATCGAGCCCCCGTATAACGTGGAGTACATCCCGATGCCGGATCCTCAGCTTTTTCATATAGAAGCCGCAGTGAGGAACCGACGGCGGAACAGCACCTCCGTCATCGAGGGTCGAGTTTTCCGCAAACATTTTCCCTAATAAGTTAGCCTTTTCGGTGGCGGTGTTTGCTAGTGAGCCGTCAGGTCTGGTAAGAGGTGGCAAACTGGGTTTGCAAAAATTCCGACCTATTGAGCCTGCAAGGGACCAGAATGCTCTGCTGCCATGCGGGCAGGCAGTCAGCTTTTTGCTGATCTGCAGGTCGTGTTCGAATTTTGACCTATTAATGATTCTCTTGCATTCCTTTGCCGATTTGTTGTATGCTGATCTGCTTTCGGGCGTTCGAGATGTGTTGTAGGCTCGGTAAGCCGCGTTTTTTCGTCGAACTGCTTCGGAGCATTGTCGACTGAACCACGGCTTTGAGCCCACACCAGTTTCTTTAGTAGTCGATTGTATGAAGCCATCCATCGCCGATTTGATGACTTCACCAATCTCCTGGGCACATCTTGAAGGGTCCGAAGTCCGAAAACAAACAGCTGACCACGGAAAAGCGTTGAAATGGGCCCGCATACCGAACCAATCTGCTGACCTATAGTGCCACACTTTTCTCCTCAGCCTCTCATTGGTTGGTCTGAGGCTAACGGGGATTGATGTCGTCACTAGGCAGTGGTCAGATGATCCCAGAGGCGCTGTGACGTCAATCTTATAATCGTGTGGCACAGTAGTTAAAAATAGGTCTAACAGATTGGAACGGTGAGTCTGGACATCAGGAACCCTTGTAGGCTCCTGAACCAGTTGCTCTAATCCGTAGCAAATGGCAAAGGATTCCGCCTGTCGGCCAGCCGAGTCCGTTGGGCCTGAGAACTTCAACCATGGTTCGTTATGAACATTGAAGTCCCCCAGAACAATAAACTCGGCCGAAGGGTAGCGGGGCAAGAGATCATCAATAGTTTCTCTCAAATGTTTGAAGAGCTCGGAAGTGTCTGATTCGCTGTGGTTCGGTGAGCGGTATAGACATGCGTAGAATCTTGCCGTACTGGCAAGATTGACGCGCACCCACATTACGTCGAATCTGGAGTTTTCCAGACTCAATAGTCGTACACAGTTGACGTCAGCTCGACTATAGAGGCAGACTCCTCCTTTGAGTCGGAACTTGCTTGCAAGGGTAAAGCCCGGGCAGTCCAGATAGGAGGAGTTTGGCGGCTCGGCTATCTGAGTTTCGGATAGGAAAAGAAGGTTGGGACGTTGGGACAAAAGATGGTGATGAACAGAATTTAAATTAGTATGCAGACCGCGAATGTTGGCAAAATTTACCAACAGTTTTGGCCCGCACCGGGGACGCCTGCTACTCGCCGCTGTAATGACGTTAAGTTTGTTTTTATGTATATTCATGATTTTACTTTTTGTTTTTTTTTAAAATGGTATGAAGTGAAAGGAAGGTCTGGAATGGAAAGGTATGAGGAGTGGGTAGGAATATGGGGTTCAGGCTGTCCAGGAGTGATGAGCGTTTGGTTCCAGCCCACTCACTGCGGTGCTAGGCGATAGGCTGGGAGAGTCCGGCTGGAGAGGGCATCCAATGCGCCCCAAACAGGTGAAAAAATGTAACAAGCAGTAATTATTCAATGAAACACTAGTATATATTGAATTATTTTGCGGATAAGAGATAAGCCGCCATAGCTCAGTGGTCAGAGCTGTCGACCGGAAATCGAAAGGACACGGGTTCAAGTCCCGTTGGCGTCATGTATCTTTTATCAGGAGATTTTTCAATGTGGATGAGTGTTTCAGGCTAATAATTATTGCTTATAAATCGATTTAATTTTGTTTTGTTAGGAAGCTGAAGAATGAAACAATAAAAAAAACATAAACAGGTTATCATCGAATTGAATCGCGAGTCTAAATTTTAACGGAATTGAGAAACTTCGCGACGCACCAAGTACTCATATCTTTGGACATTTTAAGAGGAGACTGCGGGCGGGTGTTTCAAACTTTTTAAAACTTTCGATACTATTTATGTGCTTGAATACATTCTGACGTCTTATTATTGTCTTCAAAATGATTCGGCTGAACAAAAATAAAATAAATTAATCATTGAAATAATATTACCAACTTAATGCAAATATGAAATAGAATAAGACACAGGAAAAAAAATAACGGTGGCACGTGTGATTCGAACCCAGATCCTCTCGTCTTACTGGCAATAACACTACCAATTAGGCTATTGAGACCCAATTAAATTTTGGTAATTTTTATTTTATTATTTTGGAAACAAACAGTTTAAACGATTTTATAAATAATAATTACATGGATTACCAAAGACATGTCACTTTGAAAAATCTGGAGTGATTATATATAGGTAAGTTTTTAGATTCTCACGGCCAAAAGCATTGATTATATATATATTGGTATTGGAGTGAGTATATATATATATATAGAGTCAAAAATATGTCGAGAGTTCAGTTGGTGAAAAGATCAAACTCCATTAACAAGTTATATATAGGTACTATAGTTCGTGTACCGGTTGCGGCAGTTATCTTTTTATTTTCAGTCTTATTCTTTGTAAATGTTTTTAGAGTTGATAATACTATTTTTAATGATTAAATATTACAATCTCCGCAGAGGTAGCCAGAGAGGACTGACCGCCAAACAACTCTGTGCTGGTACGAACTCCTTGCCTCATTCACACTCATACATCGTCTCATACAAACTCTTTTATTATTCTGACTCTTGACATGGCCCAACTCAAGTATCGGATTCACTCGATCGTGTCGTGTCTTCCTCGGCCATTCCCGAAGGTTTAAACTTAAATAAGTTAAAGCCTACATGCTATTAACAAGATAACAAGTACTTAAACTAAAATTTCCTTAACAATTTGCAACCCAAGTTTTGTAATACAAAATCCACATCTACAATAAAATCCATTGAACATTATTTGTTCTTACAATATGCCATAAAAATAATCCAAATAGTTCCCAACCATCATCATAAATTCAATTAAAATATTATAAGATTTCACTGAAAAGGCAAAGACCTAGTATTTTACACTTTTGCAGGTAGCGAGGGAAGCAATTACTTGTTATTTAGCCGCAATTGTATTTTAAACAATGAGCAGGCAATACACTTTATTTGACTCCATTTTGCCATATTTTAACTGTTGTCCGTTGGGATTAAATAATAAATCAGAATTCGGGTTTTTTTGGTTTTAACCTGAATTTTGATGACGAGTTGTTTCAAGCTTTTTTCAATGGAATTGGAGAAATTTCAAAAGCTTAGGTTGTAACTGTAATTCGCGTTAAAAGTGAAATAAATACCGTTGTATTTTTATACTGACAATTCGTAGTGGAATTCCGTATATCATTATTTTTGAAAAACAATTTAAAACATTTTTCCACTATTTTGCCGTTGGCCATCTTCAGAGTTTTCCTCAAGCCCCCGCATTCCGAATTTTACCGAGTTTTTACATATTTCCCTAAAAAAAAAGTAATTTGGAAGATAATATCTATACAATGTCGAAACGGTGATTATATGAAATTCGCACGCTGGAAAAAATTCGCAAAGTATCTCCGAAAATTATTAAAAACACGTTTTGTTCCGTTATTCAATGTGTTATAGGTATGAAAAAATTCACAGTGTATGTTTAAAAGAAACTTGAGCATTTGTGGAGATATTTTGACTCTATTTCAAACGAGTCGTGTTTTATTAAATATTTTCACCATTTTCGCTCAATTATTTTGTTTTTCTTTGTTTGTTTGTTTGTTTTTTTTTTTAAATTTTAACATTCGTATTTACATATCTCCCTTTCAAAGCATCTTTGAACGCTTACTACATATTTCTCTTGATCATTTTAAATTCCTAAAAAAATGTATGTTGTTTTTGAAGATATTATCTTGACATATATTGAATTGACATTTGTAATGCCGAAACGGTAATTACATGAAATTCCGTCGGTAGAAAAAAATCGCAAAAAAGTTCTGAAAATGAATAAAAACACGTTTTTTTCTGTTATTTATTATGTTATAGGTATGAAAAAATTCAGTGTATCTTCAAGTGCAACTAAAGCATTTTTGGAGAAATTATGGCTCTATTTCAAACTTGTCGTGTTTTATTAAATATTTTCACCATTTTCGCTTTATTATATCATATTTGAACGCTTACTATAGAGTCTTAAACTATGGTACTTAAATATATAGTTTTTGGGGTCAGGAATGGTAAGCAATTATTTTTATTTACATTAAATAAATCAGTATTGTTATATACTTATTTTACATTATATTGTTAGATTTAGAAATGAAATCGATTAACTTTGGTAGTTTTTACTAATGAATAGTAGAAGAAGTTGGGGCCGGTCGCGGAAAATGGTCAAAGGAATCAAATACTGAGTCGGACCATGTCAAGAGTTAGAATAACAGAAAGCCGTGTATGATACGGTGTATGAATGAAGGGACCAGTTGAGTCAAGACAGTTGTTTGGAGGTCCGTCCTCTCTGCCTACCCCAATTCCATGGGCTAATTCCACAGGAAATATAAATAATTTGTTCAGTACTTAGTAGTTTCATGTCTACTAACCCCGGACAACGGGATAATAAGAGTTTCGATACTTAATAATCCCGTTTTGTTCTAACCGAAACCATCCCAATATAACCCATTTGAATTTTATTTAGAGATGTTATTTGAGATGTTGAACAATTCCACGATCATGGATACTAAGCCCTGACTTAAAACCACATTATTACATTTAGCAAAATAACACCACTGCTAAAATTTTAGATTAACAAAGGGATC
The DNA here is from genome assembly GCA_026573805.1 of Hesperophylax magnus. Classification (NCBI taxonomy): domain Eukaryota; kingdom Metazoa; phylum Arthropoda; class Insecta; order Trichoptera; family Limnephilidae; genus Hesperophylax; species Hesperophylax magnus. The sequence continues at coordinate 1,355,156 of JAIUSX010000026.1, forward strand.
CAGTATGCAAGCTTTTCCAGGCGCCATTCGGCTCAGGGCCGCGGTAACGTATCGATCTTCACATCTAAACGAAGTTACTAAGCTATTATGTTTTTCACTCAAAATACCTAAAATTTGCTGAAAATTCGGACATTTCTATAAAAATATATTTAAAGTGTTCGTAATATTTTTGGTACATAGATGTATGGCTCCCCCTCCTTTTAGGGCTCCCTGGATACGTTTGTTGACTGCCTTTTGAGTCTTAGATACACCGCTAATGTAACTTCACTTGCCAAGACGAAGGTTTGGTTTCGTTAATAAGTAAGGAAAAAGTAAAAATATCATTGGAAAGTACTTTATCAATCCCTAATTTAAAAAAAAATCTATACATAATTCGATTTAAAAAAATATATTGTACCTAAATATTCTACAGTTAAATTTTTGAAAATATCACGCTCGTATGCACAAGGATTTTGGATACTATTTTGAAGGCTTACAACCCTTTCAAAAGGTTGTAAGCACAAAACGTTTCTATAACCAGAAACGGTGATAAACAACTAACTTATAAGTAGTAGAATAACTATTTGTTTTCAGAATCTTTAATGTGAAAAGTGAATGAAACATGACTCTGCCATTGTCCTGTATTGATATCAAACACTTCATAGGGAGAAGCCTGTTTCCGGCAGAAGTGAATCGCATGTGTCAACCCTTCAGGTTCTGTTTGTGTAAAACTTCGAGCACAAAGAAAACACCACAAATCTAAGAATCGTATTACGCTGGAAGAGGTGTCAAGTATTTGTTCAGCACACGCTTCGAGACGCCATCTATGTTTGAATAGACTAAATTTAAAAGCAAGCCAACAAAAATAATGTTACAAAAGTTTTTTGTGGATTAGTGGTAGTTTGTTTTTTATACATGTATTTTATGAAATGTTTCAATCAGGTGAGTGGTGAGCGACTTGTAGATAACTGTTCAAATATTATATAAAATGAGTATTGCTAATTTATTAAGAATTTCTTCAAATTATGCCTTATCCGGTTATGAACCTGATTGCAGACCCCTAACAAATACATTTATAGGTTTCCTGTTAAACTTTTAGTAAAACACGATTGTTTTATCACGATGTCGCAACACGTGTTCATAAAAATCCTAATATTTTAGCATTTCGTCATTATATATTATCAAGGCCAATGGTGTTCAGGTACATGAACACGTATATAATATGAATTTTCTAAAAGGCTTATTAGGAAACGGCCTACAATCCCGTTTTTAAACGGATTTCCAATAATTTTAAGAGATTTTTAATGAATTAAAAAAACTAATTTTTCTCCGTGTGTGTACGTACGGGCGCAACATAATAATTTAAAGCATTACTTGCAGAAAGCGTTTCTTCCTCAAATAATTAAATTAGCGCCATCTATGAAAAAGTAGATTATGAATTATTTTACTTACAACCTTAAAAACTAAAGCCCGAGTGCAGTATAGCGTTGAAATACGATTTTTTCGCTGGTGACTGGAATTCAATTTATTACGATTGTATAAAATGGAAGCGAAAATGAAAGACTGACCTTATAATTAATCAAATTGACGATTGGTGACACTGAGATTTTGAAAATTCAACGATCCAGAGTTTGATCAAATTGTGATTAGCCGTCATGCATAGGGTCCCAAAATTCGTATCAAAATAAATGCGTTTTCAAAGACAGTTTAATTTAACAGAAAACAAATTATATCATCAATAAATTACGAATTAAAACCTTCCACGTAAAACCCTATAAGAATAATATACATTCTTTGTGTAACTGCCTCGTCGAAGTGCGCGTTAAATTAAGAATAATATACATTCTTTGTGTAACTGCCTCGTCGAAGTGCGCGTTAAATTAAGAATAATATACATTCTTTGTGTAACTGCCTCGTCGAAGTGCGCGTTAAATTAAGAATAATATACATTCTTTGTGTAACTGCCTCGTCGAAGTGCGCGTTAAATTAAGAAGAAAAAAAATCATAATGTCATTAATAATATTTGTTATTATTCTGCTTTACCTTGTACACTTTAATTACAAATGATCGATCACTTCGAGCTAGCTATTGTGTGTACCGAAAACCCCTTTTCAAAATCTCAATTAAGGCTTAAATTAATTATAAAAGAGGCTCTGAAAAATCAACGATAAAAAAATTCTGACTTTACCGACAATTTTAAAATATACTATTTCATAAATCAGATAAGTTTTTTTAAATGTGAATACCGCACAACAGTCCCAACACTCCGTAGCTAGTGGTTCTATGGCATTACCAATAGGGGAATGTTGTGAGACTGAATGTAGTAGATAAGGGAAGAAAATGGAGAAATGGCAGTTTGGGAATTATCCCACTATTCAGATCTAGTCACCAAACATGACTAAAGCCATTTTAAGCAACGTTTCGGTTTTGAATGGTGGTCTTTCACAAGCCACCAGCGGTCTATAAGACACTTATGAATGTAAATAGTTTTAATGAATCTATTAAATAATATTAATTTTATCACAGAGGAACGAATATTTCTGGCTTATCGATTACCTAAGAGATACTCTTTACCACATTTAAATGTATCCTTCATTATTATGTAGAAGTAGAAGTAAGAGGGGAACTTGTAAATTAATATGGGTTGTACCTGCATTGTATTTTGTTTGCGGGTTTATTCATAATAAGAATTTCTTAGTTCTTGGGAAAAAGTTTTGAATGTGTAATACCATTCAGACTTTTCCCAAGTGCTTATATTTTAAAGAAGGAACGCGGACTAATTAACTAATCATTACATTGTTAATCCGATGGGGTATGCAGAGGGGATGGGTTGTCACACAACTCTGTTCTCTCATTCTTGCATAAAAACACACCGGAGAGATAGTTTTCATCGAATCACTAAATCTGCGTAGCTAGGTATAAAAATAAGAAATCTTGGTTACGTTGGGAGGATATTTATTAATCTTTTTCTTTCGTATGGTAGAGGGTCAGAGAGGGACATCCAGGTCTGCGAGTCAGTCTAGGGCCTCAGGCGTCGCCATGAGAACCTCATCAATCCCGCCGGGGAATGAATGGAGCGGGTATTCGTTGACCACATGTTCAGTTGTCTGCACCGCACCACATTCACACATCGCCGACTCTTTAAGGCCCCATCTGTGCATCATGTGGGCACAGCGGCTATGGGAGCACCTTAACCTATTGATAGCGGACCAGGTTTTGCGAGGCAATGAGAACAATATTATATATATTATAATTGAAATCATTACTTGGGTGATGTTGACATATTCAATACCAACTTTGCAAGTTTTGTGGATCATTTAAAACATTTATTTCAACAATACTCCTAAACACATCATGTAAACCTACAAATAGCTGTAATTTTCTGTTTTTGTTTCTTGTGTTTGTATGACTTGTTGCATAGCTTTTATCAAATGTAATTTTATTCTTATTTTTTATGTTTTAAAGTATCTGTCAAATTAAAATTATACTACCAACCATGTAAAAGACCTCTGGGCGTTAAATAAATAAATAAAATAAAATAAATATTGTTGAATGTAGAAATTAGGAATACGCCGCAACCATGACTTTGAATATTAAAGTTAGACAACCACCGTTAGAAGGTTGCACCAGCAGATTTTTATTTAGTAAATAAGAAAATCTCACATGCCTACAAAACATCTGCCGAAGACGCCTCGATAATTTCCAACAAAATACAGTTGCCAAAAATTTGTTAGAAAATAGTTTCCAATACTAATTCGCAGAACATAAAAGAACGGTACTTACTCCTTACCCCCTTTTACATAATAAATTATGGCTACAGACGCACTTTTGCATCGTCTCAAAGAAAGACGAATTCAGTCTACAATAATGACAGTTGTCATAACCCATATTTCTATGGAAAAGGTTGCAAAAAATAATGTGCACCTTCCGTTAAGCCAAAGGGTAAACACCTTTGAGTGGCATTTAAGGGACCCAGTGGACAATGGCGGATATTTGCAATGAATGTACAATGAAGGGACTCTGTCAATAAACCGCTATGTGGGTTTTTTTCGTTTTTAGTTGATGCACAAAAATAGTGCTTCGAAAGCACACTGTTTTATAATATTAGTGGATTGAAGATTCACCATCGATGATCGAATTGGATTTTAATATTTTTAAATAATACTTATATGTGTTATCGTGATTAACTTTTGGGTTATTATGCCGTGTTGGGTTTCCGTCTTCTTTAGTCAACGTTTCGGACGGTCTTACACTTTAAGCGTCCTTGAGGTGATTTTCTCACGAAACCGGCGCTATAGAAATGATCCAATCATTTTTATTATTATTAAATATATATATATTTTTTAAATATTTTTGTACTATTTTGTGTGTGAAACTTATAATAATGATATCAAAATATCAATGCAAAATTGTACCTATTAACTACCACCCATGTATTGTAAGTTCCTCCCGTCCTACAATGAGTTTTGTAACTAATCGTGATTGCTCTAGCAAGAAAAAGACATACTTAAAAATATCATTAAAGATGTGACATCGCTCTGATGATGGACACAGTAACGCTATCCGAAAGTAGGATGAAGAAAGAGGAAGCGCAAGACGGCATAATAACCCAAAAAGTAATCACGATAATATTATTCTAAAATAAAAACACTACTTACTTATCTATCTTCGTAAAAGAAAAAATAATCAAGGATAGGGATAAATAACAGAAAAATGGAATACGAAAAATTCTTTAATAACATTACAACCTATCAAAGTAACGACACTTCTGCAATTATTAGATTAAGGACGGGTTGTTTCACAGAATTTGAAGAATTCATAAAATTTCAAAAATAATTTTCGAGTTCTGTTATTATTTCGAAATCTGTGAAACAACTGGCCCTAAGTCTCCGTTAACTACTTGTTAAATTGGTAATTTTTTGACTGCTTTTAAATTTAGTTTAACGAAAAACCTATTTTGAAATTGTAGAAACCATAAGACCACAATAATAAATAATTATACTACATTATATTCACTAGTAACCCCGATCGGTAAATACGTGTTTTTTACCTTCAGACATTTAAAAAACTATGTTCCACAGTAACGTTTCGCAAGGATACTACTAGTAGATATAATATTGACCTGATGATTACCAAACAGCAGAACAAGCCATAAAGTTATTATGATCAACTATTCTACAAATATAAAATAATATGACGCAGCACGTTAGGTTTCCAAGCTTCCGAATATCGCTTGAAACTGGCATAAAAACGCATTATTTGATATTTGAGTTCCCGCTCTAGTGATCGATCGGTGAACAAATTTGAAAATAATAAAGATGTGAAATCTAGTTATAATTTCGGTCTGTGTGTTATTTTCCACCGAGAGCTTTAAGGACATTGATGGAACGGTTCCTCACATAATAGATCAGAAACTGTTTGCTGTGTTTAATAACACAAAGAGAACAGATATGCAGAAAGGCAAATGTTAATTATAAAGTTGGACAATATTTTTGTTTACTTGGGTAGGTAGGAACCTTTATATTGCGATGTACCGTTTTAGTCGATAAAGGACCAATTATTATTATCGATAATAAAAAATAATGTTACGTAACTATCCGTACCTACACTTTATTTTTTATATGGGAACCATTTATTGGATAACAACACCTCTGTAACAGGTCACCCTAAGTGGTTCTTCGTTACGTTTGGAGACTCAGCAGGGGTGACCGGGTTCATGGGGTAAGGTTTGTCCGGGTCTTCGTGGCGGATGCGTCTTCCCACCTGCTGGCAGTACATATCGCGAGAGAATGGTTGAGGGAGACCTTTTGTCCTCTCCAGCAGGACTTTCTCGGAACATCGTCTTGCACCTCAGTGGGAGGGATGGATTCATTCGCCCGTCACTCATGGAAACACTGACCCCCAAATTCCTACCCACCCCTCGTGCATTTTTCCTAACCAGAACTTCCTCTCCTTCTTTCTCTGAAAAAATTCACCACACAGCATCCCCGAAGATGACAAATGCCCTGAGCAAAAAAAGGTACATCTGACTAATCAGATATTTTTCAACTTTTCTCTTTTTCATATTCTACTCCTACCCTTCAGCCATACAACACACACCATTTAGTAATCCTATAGTTCTTCTGACTTTGGGTAGTTGAGACTCTTGGGCGAGTTCATATAAAAAAAAATAATCGGGTAGAAGTGTAATCTGTGCTAATATATGTCGCCAATTTTCCTCCCAGGGCTCATAGAGGAAAATTATAATGATTATCGGTTCAAGAAACAATTTCGAAACAGAAGGGGAACACATTCACTATTATAAACAAGGTCAATATTTTGGGCGACCTTTTATGAAGTCATTGAAGAAGGAAGCAAAAAATTACAAAAGAAATGTCTATGAAATACTATTATTTATTAAAAAATATTCTTTATAATATCTACAATAATTAACCAGAAAAAAAGAAGATACTACGCAGGGGTCTTGATCACGTGAGGGAGGTCATATTTTCCTCTTACGCAGGTCAGCTTCACTCCGGGGGTGTCTTGAAGTCTAAAACAAAGAAAAAATAAATATTCTATTGCGTAACAAATACAAAAGAAAAGAACCAGCAATTCTCTTAGGCCATCGTCCCATGGGTCGGTGCTGTAAGATCCTGCGCAGAAAAGCAAAGTTCGCTAAAGGTCTGCAGCGCAGTCCATTGTGGAACTTTTCTACGCAGGGTCTTACAGCAACCGGTTTTTTTACGCTCCATGGGACGACGGCATTAATGGCCTAAAAATACACTAATTATAATAAGCAACTTCAGTTTAATAGTTATATGCAAAATAATCAATATATCCAAATCAGTAAATCCCTAGAAGTGTGATCTGTACCGATGTGAAAGAAAACCAATGTCACAAATCTAAATTTACAAGTCTTTTCGACTCCGACGGGCTATATGTAGTAATTGATTATCTGTGCATTAAAGAATTTGGATACTGGAAAAAAATTCACAAATTTCTGGTAAAATTAAGACAAAACTGACCATTCTTAAGACACACCGACATGCTCACAATACTTCAGTTTATCAGTATAGTGCGTACATTATCGAGATATTCACTTGTAAATAATCGATTATTTGAATGAAATAGTGATCGATAGTTTAAAAATGGTCAAAACATATTTCAAATTGGTAACGGTTTAAACGTGCCGATATAGGTTTAATTCGAAACATCTTCATATTAATAAAACTTTCATGTACCATAAACAAGAAAACCTCGTTAATTCGTTATAAATTACTCGTAATAATTCTCCATTAAGGGAAATGATAAATAAATTTGAGAAAAACATGGAACAGTAGTTGTAAAAGTTTAAATCCCTTTGTGTTCATAAAGATCCAAAGAGACAGTAAAAATCGCTATAAAATCTGTACGTGGGAAAATAATAAAATAAAGTTGAAACGTTCTAATGACTTATTTTAAAGCTCTGCCGATTTTTGACTGGGATACTTTCCGACATCGGGGGGCGAAAGGGCAGAACGCTCCCCCAGAAGGAGCGTAAAAATCACGGAATTACGACGATAAAAATGACACGCTTCGGAGAAAGTATATGAGTGGTTAAAAGATTTTGCGATCAGCGAAATTTTAATACTTTCGCACATCAAAAGTGTTGTAAATATACAAGTTGTAAGAAAGGGTATTAAATAGGTACAGGCGAGTCCATAAGAACGGATTTACATGAAATCCTTGCTTCGCAATTTCCATAATCGACACGCACTTTAATTTAAAAGTTTTAAAGCGAAAATGATCTTCGCAGTATCACAATATAGCATTAATAGTCTTGTAAAAATGATAAATGAGTGGGGTATCTCAGTGACCCCTCCACAGATATTTACAATAGTATTGTTTTGCATCTTGGCGTGTAGAAAGTTAAAAGAGTTTTGTTGAGTGGGAATTAGAAACGACAAAATTTGTGTTCTAACGAGGATTGTTACTAGTGTAGATACTGTAGATAAAAGTCCCCTTTTTGGCCGCTTGAATGCCTGCCGAATATTTACCCAAAAAGATTGTGTCTTTGCCCCAATGTTTCATGTTTGCACAAACATTTGGTTCAATGTTTGTGGTAATACTGTCGCTGGAGACGCGGCATTAAACAATATAATTTCGGATGTAACATCTAAAATTATTTTATAATACGTAACATTTTACAAATATTAGATTATTATTATTTTCAGTGGATTTATGCCTTCGTTTTTACAATAGTTAGTGGTGTAATGGTCAGCAGTTGCCTTCCAAGCATTTAATCGGGGTTCGATTCTCGGCAGTGGCATTTTTAAATTAATATATATTTTTTTAAATACACAAAAAAGGATTTTGCGTTTACGATACGACGTCATTTTTCACGGGTCTACACTAAAATTAAAATAGATTGATGTTAAGAGCAAATAAAGTCAAAGTGATAACAAAATTCATACTTTCCGACTCGTACCAGGACGATGTTGTGTTCCTGGAGATTGTGTCCGATACCGGGGATGTAGGCAACCATCTCCTTACCATTGGACAGTCTCACCAGAACGCACTTTCTGTTGGCCGAGTTGGGCTTCTTCGGCTTCTTGATGAGGGTCTTGAGTACTATACCCTGGGAGAGGGTAAAACATTTATATTTCCACGGTTCAAATTGCTTTAAATGACTACACCAATATTATTTAATGTGTAACTTTTAAAAGGCACTACACGTAGTCCAAGTGAATGTTTTTCAAAATAAATAATAATACAGTATCAATATATTGTTATAATTTTAAGCTCACGTGAAAATCTGTCATCAGATTTTATTTGTATTGTTTATGAGTTTATTATTTATAGATTTTTAAAAATCTGTTGTTTTTCCAAAATAAATAAATCTACAGAATTCTTGCTTGAACAAACTATGTAATATTGACAATAAAATGCTATCAAAAGTGGACATCTTCAATTGTTTCCAACAGTTTTCGCAAGTCATCAAATTTGAACGTTCAAGCTTGAATATAACTTTCACAGAACTTTAATTATGAAAATTGATTAATTGTTTAGATTCTGTGAAAAAACCCGTCCACATTCGAGATCGGGATTTTTTTTAAAGCTTAGTACCTAATAAAGATATTTGCATAGAAAGGTTTTTGTACTTTTGAAATGTAAACATCAAAGAAGTAATTTGTGATTAGAAGTTAAATCATAATAAAACTAAATGAAAAAAGCGGAATTCAAGCAAACAAAAAAAATTCAAAAAAACCACAACAGAATCCACCATTATTTTGATGTAAAATCGCCATTTATTGTCAAACTGCATTCGGTAATAGATAATTACGTAGCCAGCAGAACTTTCGAAGCCAAATACAGCGTTTTCTAGGATTGATTGGCATTTTAAAAAACAGATAAAAAATAATAAAATTAGTTTCCAATGATCAATATCTTTGTACCAATATCAATATCAGTACCTTTGCAAAAGGGTTTCCATCCAGGGGCTGCCTCGGGGGGCGGGTCTTGCGATGGGGCCCCTGCCTGTGCAATCGGTACAGCGAGATCATCCTCTTGGCCAGGCCGCTCAGGGCTCCGCCATCCGGAGTGAGCCCCCGCAGAGCTGGTGATGCTGAAACAAATGAAAACATCATAAGTTGATGTGCCAGAGTAAAAAAACAAGGTCTCAATTTAAACGATTTTATTTATTTACGCCTATTAAGGCTTTTACATACATATATAACAATATTTAAGAAATTATACTCATAAATAGTGCAGGAAATGACTGTTTAAAACACATATATAAAAAAAATATTGTTGAATTTGATCCACACAGTATGTAGGTACAAAATATAAATATAAAAAATCCAAAATATTTTTTTTCTTTCAGCCGAAAAAATACTGTTAACGTGCAAAATAATGTACTACTGTCAATTTAAATAGCTGTATCAAAATATTCCCCTACTTGATGCAAAAAACTTCAATAAGGTATGCTTATATAATGAAATTGATATACTAAATATATCAACAACATCGGAGTATTTGTTTCCTAGCTGTTGAATCCGTCGCATAGGAGTATGATATTGGGACGTTGATATAGAATTGTTACAATAATATGGTGGGTACTGTCTTGTAACCGACCTGCTTGGAGTATGAAAAGAGATTACATATAATAAAACAGTGGTATCAAATACTGAATTAATGATTTTATACAAACAGGTTAAATCGGAAATGATTCTACGATTAGATAATTTTATTAAATTTAATGAACAAAGCACTTTATCGTAATTTAGGTTTTCTCTAGGAATGCCCATTTTAAAATTTACATATCTTAAAAATTTATTTTGGATTCTTTCAATCGCATGTGAATGAACCTCATATTTTGGGGACCAAACCGTGGAATTGTATTCTACATGACTCCTTACTAGTGACATATATAATGTTTTTACAGTATTGACATTGTTGAAATCACTAGATACCCTTAAAATAAATCCCAACATTTTCAAAGCTTTATTCGTTATTATTTCAATATGATTGATAAAGTTAAGTTTCGTGTCAAACCAAATACCTAAGTCATTAATTTCCGAGACAGATACTAACGACATATTGTTAATGGAGTAATCAAAAAATTTTGGATTCTTTATTCGATAAAACCATATATTTGAAAATAAGAAAGAGTCCATGAAAAAATTCTGGACCCTCCGTTCTGATGGCCTACATGGGATGACTTATGTGAAAGTATTTCAGGGTAAAGATTGCCTTTTAACCTAACCTAACATATTTATTAATAGAACACAAAAGCATAAATAAACAAGTCTAAATAACACGTCGCACAGAATAAGTAGTCTACCGTCCAACATAGAAGGTTAAAGCACCTTAAAACGGCGATAAAAAGGATTTAAAAAAGCGTGCAAAAGCTATTACACACCTTTTAAAGTGGAGAAACATTTCAACTATTGAGATAGTTTAGATAACAGACGAAAAGATCTACATAGGAAAGTAGTAAAGCAGTATCTAAGGGGCGGCAAAGATACGCAGGATATGTAGGGCCTACCCCAGATAGGAAGGAAACCTATTCAATGGAGTTCGCATCTAAAATGCGAAAGTGTAATCTAAGGGTAGGTACCCTACCTGGGAGTAGGCTTTTCACCCTCAAAAGGCATTATGTTAAACGTTAATGGCATATGGAATCACTCAGACCGTGGTTACATGGAATATTTCCATCATATCAGGAAGAAAACATGAAATGTACAATTGGCGTTTTGCAATTTTTTTTTTTCAAATCGGTACATGACTAAGTGCGGGATAGAGTAATAATCTACATAAATAAAAATATTAATGTTCGTTTGTTCAAAATCTTAAATCGCCGAAAGTTCTTCACCGATTGCTTTGAAATTTTGACACAACGTTGCATTCGAATATACGTGTGTTTTTATGTACCGATATTATATATATATATCACCTTTTATAGATAAAAACATTTAAAAACAGCGCCATCTGTTGGACGTAAAAGCAAAACGCAAGATTGTTTCTCTTTCTGCACATACATACAGAGCCCCTTCAACGCGTGGCGGGGTACAGCTAGTTAATAATAAAACAAGTGAAGGGTAAGTTACGAGGGGTTTAAATCCGGCAAGTAAATTTTATTTGATGAATTTATGTTATTTCACAATTATATTAATTTAATATAATATACAGTATACTTGTGGCACATTCCAGAGTGGAAGATACTCTCAGTATCGCCATGGTGTAAGACCAATATTCAGAAATGAAAGGTTGCTTGAAATGGCTTTAGTCGTGCCTGGTGACCAGATATGAAGAGCTAGGTACTCCCTCACCATCCTCCTCCCCACCCCCTTTCCCTCCCCACTTCGTTTAGCCACAAAACATACCCCAATTGGGGATGCCAGTTTCACTGGTTCCAGACGGTTGAGAGCAGTTATGACTCTTGTGCGGTATTTACATTAAAATATATATCGTTGTCGGCCTACAAACAAAGTTGCTTCAAAGGCTTTAGTCTGGTAACTGATAATAAAAGAACACTGCAATCACAAAAAATATAAAATACTAATCATACAAAGATCAATGTTAGGTTTATCTTAGTGAAAATAGACAGAGGGACTGGTTTGGACTGATTGATTTCAGATATCAAACACAATCGGGCTGCGTCTTGGTTGGTGTAGCTAACAAGAGGTCGGTCGTAGATGAGATGAAGAACTGAAATGTGCTACATACATGACTATTAATGTTATTAGTGCTATTACTAAAAAAATTAACCACAATCTGCATGATTTGTAGAAAAAGCAACCTAGCAAAAGCTATTACGTAACACGCCACAAGCACTATCAGACAAGCACCTAGATAATAGAGAGGTAAACAAATTTTCACAGCATAAACATCACGAAATAACTACATATTTGTGTAAAATCTAGGCAAGGCACAGATCTAGGTCTTTTTTTATGCCCCATAAATCGTCTAAGGCGGTAGCTCTAGTGAATATTGGGAAACCTCTCATATTTTCCACCGAAAATATGCCCAAAAGGATACAAAAATATAAATATTTTATAAGAGGGATGTGCTTGAAACGTTTGAGGGCGGAGTGATGGGTTTTGCGCCCATTGCTGACAACGATTTAGTTCTACCCCGGTACATTAATTCATCCCTTCTCAGCTGCCTCCTTCAAGAGTGTAGGAAAACCAATTGCCCAGACATACGTGCTACTTAACCCGATACGCAATCCATTCTGTAGGGAAAAAACGTGATTCTTACAAGGTACGAAACTTGTAGATTTTTTAAGGCACAACGAATTATCAGCTTAGAAAATAAAATAGTTAACGTGTATTTAAAGATCGATTATAAGCCTAAATAAACTCTATTCTAAAATAATACTCCTTTATATTCATAAATACAAAATACAAGAAATATCAACTAACACGTATATTAGAAACAATAGATCTCCGGGTCAAAAACATATAAAACCTCAGCACGGGAGATCCCAGTAAGAACATCATTATCTATATTTGTTTCAAAAAAGGAAGATAATAAATAATTTATTATTATTATTAGTATAAGACTTTGTTTGCGGATTTGAAAAAATATGTTTGACGAAGGGATGATAACTATGAAGTAGGGGGTGTTCCGGCAGTACCGGTCGGCCAGCAGTATCGGTCGCTTGCTCGATTAGCGTTTCCATTTTCTATGATATTACATGGCGTTGATTTTTCTGTCGCAGTTGATGCATTAAGTAAGGTAATCAAAAGAGTGAAAAGGAGCCATCAGTATTGAACTTCTTTCACTGTTATCCATTCCATCCTGATACTTCTTGCGATGACATGTCGCATTACCTAACGTCACTATATGGCACCGCGTCATATAAGGTCGTAAAAATTAAAACTCGGGGTGAGTACTCCTCATTTAAGATTGGCGTGCCTCAGCCGGCTGTTGCCGAAGTTTTGAAAGCAAAACACTGGCCGCGCCGCACATTCATCAAGGAATGGGAAGTAAGGCTGACGGCGCCTCGTCTTCCAGCGGTTGCGGTCGGCAACAGCTGACTCAACTCACACACAAAAAAGATCATTTACTACCAAAATGTCAGAGGGTTGAAAACGAAATGCTCGCATTTTTACAATAATGTCGCGGCCGGTGACTGTGATATCATAGCACTGACCGAGACATGGCTAAATGCTGGTGTTTTGACCTCTGAACTTTTTGGTGGTGACTTCTTAGTTTTTAGAAGAGATCGAGACAATGGCAGTGGTCACAGGCAGGGTGGCGGTTGTCTCCTTGCCTTCAAGGGTGAGGATGGGGTAAAGGTAGAGCGCATCCACACCCTAGAAACTGAGCAAGAAGATTTATGGGTAAAAGTATCTTGCAAACTGACTGTCACATTCATTTGTGTAGTTTATTTCCCGCCTAACAGTAGGTGGGAAGTATTCAATCAATTTTTTGACAGGATACATTCTAATTTCGATGCAATTGGTCAAAAGAATGTCGTCATACTGGGAGATTTTAATTTGCATTCCGCTCGTGAAGTTTCTAAAGTAGAATCTGATTTGGACTATCTGTGCGCGGCCTTTGGTCTCTCGCAGTGTAATGACATTCTAAATTCCAATTCCAGAATCCTTGACTTTGTTCTGTGTAATGCCAATCTTGAGGTGAGACGCTGTGAATTTCCACTTGTACCTGAGGACAGCTTTCATCCGGCTATTGAATTTCAGTGCAGCTTGATGAGAAAACCTTTTAAAAGTAATAGAGTCCCGACCCTTGAACGTGAAATCTCAAGGGGATGGAATTTCAACAAGGGTAATTTCATCAACTTGTATGAATCAATGAGCCGGATGGACTGGCAAAACCTCAGCACTTTCTGTACAGTAGATGAGGCGGCGCAATATTTTTACAGATGTATTTATGACGTATTTGATTCTTGTTTTCCCAAAAAACGTGCAGGCAGTGGTGGTCGCAAGTATCCGAAGTGGTTCTCGAGAGAAGTCATCTCGAATATAGAGATCAAACACGCCCATCATAAGCGCTGGAAAGCTGGACGCCTTCAGAGTGAATACGATCTGTTTAGTTTTTACCGAGCGTTAGTTAGGCGCGAGATTCGAGTGGCCTATCGAGCCTACGTGTCTGAAATTGAGGAAAACATCATGCATGATCCCAAGATGTTTTGGCACTATATAAAATCTCTTCGGAAGGATGGTGGTCTCGAAGACACCATGATGAAAGGTAATCAGGAATTTCGTGGCTTGGGTGTGGCAAACGCATTTGCTGATCATTTTCAATCGGTCTACAATAAAGACCCTCCACTTCTAGACATTAATAATACGGCCACATTTAATACCAAAAGAGCTTCAAACGTCGATTTAGGTATACTTACGGAATCTGACGTTATGAGTGCCATAAGACTCATGAAGAACTCGCACTCTATCGGACCAGACTTCGTTCCCGTATTTTTTATTAAAGGGTGTGCCGAGTTCCTAAAAACACCACTATGTCTTATCTTTAACTTAGCTATAAATACTTCTACTTTTCCCGAAGTATGGAAAACTTCAAAAATATGTCCTATTTTTAAGAATGGTTCGAAAAAGTTAATCGAAAACTATAGACCAGTTGCTATACTATCAGCTCCTGCTAAAGTATTTGAAAAATTAATTCATAAATTCATTATGCCTCAGATAGACGCATACATTATCCCAGAACAGCATGGTTTCCGGAAAGGAAGATCCACTGAAACCAACCTGATGGTTTTCACCGACTATGTTGCTAGGTCCCTAGACAGAGGTTACCAAGTAGACTGTTCGTACAACGACTTCTCCAAAGCTTTTGACACCGTGAATCACGATATCTTACTCATAAAACTTGCCCAGATGGGTTTTTCACTTCGGATGTTAGAGTTTTTTAAAAGTTACCTCAAGAACAGAAAACAATTTGTCACTCACGGAATCTTCCAATCAGACGAATTTCTTGTATTTTCTGGGGTTCCCCAAGGATCGATCCTAGGGCCTCTTCTTTTTTCCATTTTCATTAATGACATTGCTGAAGTCATTCGTTTTTCTCGCTTTCTGCTGTTCGCTGACGATCTAAAATTATTTCTTCTAATAAGAAATATTGAGGACTGCCTGCACCTTCAAGCTGATGTTGATAACATTTCAGAATGGAGTCAACAAAACAAGCTTCATTTCAATGTCATGAAATGCGTAGTTCTGACTTTCACCAGAGCATTTAGTCTCACATACCACAGGTACACTATGCTCGGTCATAATCTCAAACGAGTTTCAAACATAAAGGATCTTGGGATTATGTATGAGAATAAGTTGACATTTCGTCCTCATATCGAAGGGGTGTGCCAGTCGGCCTTAAAAATGTTAGGGTTTGTTCTCCGAACCGTCAGAGTATTTCGGGATACCCGTGCTCTGAAGATTTTATACTTCTCCCTGGTCCGCAGTAGGCTGGAGAGTGGTTCGCTTATCTGGAATCCTCATGAGGCGGGGTGCTCCCTCATGTTGGAGAGGGTTCAAAAAAAGTTTCTAAGATTTCTTTACATGAGGGAGTACGGCCACTATCCATGGCTCTACCCGACGAACTTTCTTCTGGGCATGCTGGGACTTCACTCCCTGCAGCTCAGAAGGGAGGGGTATGCCGCTACCCACTTATTCAGACTGCTGCGAGGCTATATTGAGAACTCAGCCATTTTGGAGCGCGTGAGTCTCTATGTTCCAGATGACTATCTTAGACAACGTCATCATAGATTATTCTATCTTCCTGCCTGCAGAACTAACCTGCCAATGGTTCTCCCGGTAGGGAGGAGTATATTGCTCCTGAACCAAATCTCCTCCGAGATTGATATATTTGGCGTCAGTGAGGAGAGATTCAGAAGGGAAATTCTTCTGATTCTTGAAAGAGTCTCTCCACATTGACGAGATCTTTCACCACTGCCTGAATTTTTTTTGAAATTCCACATTTCTTGAAATTTCTTTTTCTATGTATAAATACTTAAAACAATCTTTTGTAAAATTTATATAACCTAATTTCTTATATGTATTAAATCCTAATTTGTAATTGTGTAAGAAATTAATAAAAAAATATTATTATTATTATTATACGTCCACGAGATGGTGAAGTAGAAGCCATCTTCATGTCAATGCGCTTTCTGTTGCATACCACTTTGAAGATGAGTATTCAAACCCTTGACGAAAACTGGTTTCAATGGAAGCTGGGAGGAATGGATGCATGAAGCACTTACTAATAATTTAGAAAGATCAAACCAGTATATATTTTTTGATCACTGCTTTATGTGACGTCTTAAATGTTCTATGACCGATACTGCCAGTCATTTTTTCGAGGTTGTTTTTTTCGATGATAGAAGATTTGGACATGTAGAGTGCAGAGGGGGTGCATGGAGAAAAGAGAGTCAGGGAAATTATGACCCATTATGAAGAGAATTGAAGATGCCAGGGCAGGAAATATGTATACATGAAGGTATGTTTTTATTGAAAAATGTTATGCAGAGAAAAGCTCTGATATTTTCGGTCGCTCAAGCTTGACCCCCCCTACAATAGCAATTGCACGAATATAACCATACTCTTTTCACAGAGACAAAATCATTTTCACAAAGACACAATATATTACACTTTGCTTTCCAGAATTAAGGTCCCGTAGTAAGCGTTCAAAGATCGTTTGAAAGGGAGATATGTAAATACGAATGTTAGAGGGAGAACTAAAATTAAAAAAAAAAAAATAATAATTAAGCGAAAATGGTAAAAACATTTAATAAAACACGATTCTATAAATGGTTTAGTTGCAATCAGTACATCAATACAGCGGCGAGTAGCAGGCGTCCCCGGTGCGGGCCAAAACTGTTGGTAAATTTTGCCAACATTCGCGGCCTGCACACAAATTTAAACTCTGTTCATCACCATCTTTTGTCCCAACGTCCCAATCTTCTTTTCCTATCCGAAACTCAGATAGCCGAGCCGCCAGACTCCTCCTATCTGGACTGCCCGGGCTTTACCCTAGCAAGCAAGTTCCGACTCAAAGGAGGAGTCTGCCTCTATAGTCGAGCTGACGTCAACTGTGTACGACTATTGAGTCTGGAAAACTCCAGATTCGACGTATTGTGGGTGCGCGTCAATCTTGCCAGTACGGAAAGATTCTACGCATGTTTATACCGCTCACCGAACCATAGCGAATCAGACACTTCCGAACTCTTCAAACATTTGAGTGATACTATTGATGATCTCTTGCCCCGCTACCCTTCGGCCGAGTTTATTGTTCTGGGGGACTTCAATGTTCATAACGAACCATGGTTGAAGTTTTCAGGCCCAACGAACTCGGCTGGCCGACAGGCGGAATCCTTTGCCATTTGCTACGGATTAGAGCAATTGGTTCAGGAGCCTACAAGGGTTCCTGATGTCCAGACTCACCGCTCCAATCTGTTAGACCTATTCTTAACTACTGTGCCACACGGTTAAATGATTGACATCGCAGCGCCTCTGGGATCATCCGACCACTGCCTAGTGACGACATCAATCCCGTTAACCTCAGAACAACCAATGAGAGGCTGAGGAGAAAAGTGTGGCACTATAGGTCAGCAGATTGGTTCGGTATGCGGGCCCATTTCAACGCTTTTCCGTGGTCAGCTGTTTGTTTTCGGACTTCGGACCCTTCAAGATCTGCCCAGGAGATTGGTGAAGTCATCAAATCGGCGATGGATGGCTTCATACAATCGACTACTAAAGAAACTGGTGTGGGCTCAAAGCCGTGGTTCAGTCGACAATGCTCCGAAGCAGTTCGACGAAAAAACGCGGCTTACCGAGCCTACAACACATCTCGAACGCCCGAAAGCAGATCAGCATAAAACAAATCGGCAAAGGAATGCAAGAGAATCATTAATAGGTCAAAATTCGAACACGACCTGCAGATCAGCAAAAAGCTGGCTGCCTGCCCGCATGGCAGCAGAGCATTCTGGTCACTTGCGGGCTCAATAGGCCGAAATTTTTGCAAACCCAGTTTGCCACCTCTTACCAGACCTGACGGCTCACTAGCAAACACCGCCACCGAAAAGGCTAACCTATTAGGGAAAATGTTTGCGGAAAACTCGACCCTCGACGACGGAGGTGCTGTTCCGCCGTTGGTTCCTCACTGCGGCTTCTATATGAAAAAGCTGAGGATCCGGCATCGGGATGTACTCCACGTCATACGGGGGCTCGATGTTAACAAAGCTAGTGGACCTGATGGAATACCTGCCCTGGTATTGCAGAGGTGTGCTGCGGAAATAGTTCCAGTTTTGACAAAGCTCTTCAAAATGTCCCTGAAGTGTGGCACTGTGCCCTCTGGTTGGAAAAAAGCGGTCATTCACCCTATTCCCAAGAAAGGTGACCGCTCCAACCCAGCCAACTACCGCCCCATAGCGATCACATCAGTTCTGTCCAAAGTGATGGAACGTGTGATCAACGACAAACTGCTCACATACCTCGAGAAGAACAAAATTATCAACGACCGTCAATACGGATTCCGGCGGAACCGCTCGTGCGGTGATCTTCTCGCGTATGTGACGCATGTTTGGGGGCGGTGCCTGGAACGTCACGGTGAGACCCAAACGGTCGCACTAGACATATCCAAGGCCTTTGACCGGGTCTGGCACCGAGGACTTGTCAACAAATTGCCTTCTTACGGACTTCCCGCATCCCTGTGTACGTGGATTGCTGACTTTTTAAGGGATAGGTCGATTCAGGCGGTTGCTGATGGTTTCACCTCTTCCTCGCACTCCATAAATGCTGAACCGATCCCACAGGGATCGGTTCTGTCTCCGACTTTGTTTTTGTTGCACATCAATGACCTTTTGACATGTGCACCGATTCATTGTTACGCGGATGACAGTACAGTTCATGATAGCTTTTTGTTTGACAAGCCCCCAAAGGGCACACAAACTCCAACGGCTCGGAGGGCTTTGAAGCAGAGAATGGACGGTTATCTCAAGAGTATTTCCTCCTGGGGTAAAAATAATCTCGTCGAATTTAATGTTTCAAAGACCCAATCCTGTCTGATTACGTCTTAAAGGGATCCAAATGATAATCTAGTCTCCTTCAACGGAAGCAATCTTCCGAACAGGCCTTCCATTGATATGCTTGGTATAACTATAAGTGACCAGCTCAGGTACGGGGGCTCCATCGAAACCAGAGTAAAGTTGGCCTCTCAGAAGCTGGGCGTACTGTACAGGGCCCGCAGATACTTTAATAATACACAACTGCTGACCCTGTACAAATCGCAAGTGCGCCCTACTGTCGAATTTGGCAGCCATCTCTGGTCCGGAGCCCCTAAATACCTGAAAAAAACCGTTGACTCTGTGCAAAAACGGGCGGTCCGTTTGATAGATTCCCCAATTTTAACAAACGGACTGCAATCTTTAGAGCACAGGCGTCAGGTAGGTATGCTGTCCTTGTTCTATCGGTATTACAATGGAAGATGCTCTGAGGAACTAGCGTCATTGATCCCTTCGGCACCGGTGCGTAGTCGGGATACACGCCAAACGCGCGCCCAACATTTGTACACGGTTGGCATTTGTCACATGAGAACGGGTCGCTTCTACGATTCGTTCCTAAGTTCAACAGCTCGGCTGTGGAACGAACTGCCGGCCTCTGTGTTTCCTCCCTCCTACAACATGGGACTCTTCAAGACCCATGTTCACTCCTTCCTCTCCACAAAAAGACCCTCCACACAGCATCCCCAAAGATGACATAGGCCCTGAGGGAAATTATTTTCTTCAGGGCCTCCTGTGTGGAGTTAATATAAAAAAAAATAAAAAAAAAGTTGCATTTAAAGATACACTGTGATTTTTTTAAGTATGTAAAAAACTGTATACAAATATATTTTACGAATAAAACTTAAAGAGTTACCTATAAATAAATAGGTAAAAATTAGGTATGCGGGGGCTTAAGGAAATATTAATTAAAATACCAAATTGAATAATAGTTCATTCTCATCAGTAGTAGGTTGGTTTCCATTAACATTGATTAACAATTTAGGTTCCAATTGTTGTTATTATCTTCTAAAATCTATGGTAAAAAATCGATGTAAATATAAAAAAATCGAGAGATAATTGAGATACCACAAGCCAAAATTTCGTCTTTTTTCTTGTAAAATGTCAAGTCATCTTATATGAATGCCCGAAAAACCATTCTTAGAATAAGTTACAAAAGTCCGTACAAGTCGGGAGTTTGGTACAAACGGGCATAATACGTATTTGCTGTAAGCGGGGACTTAATATTATAAAAATGTTTTTCCTCTGTCAATTAGGACTTGTCTCATTTCTATTCGAAGGCCACTTTCAGCAATAACACTTTTCAATGACACGCGCCCAATTTGTATGGACGTTCGGAATGAATAATTCAATTTCGGGGGACAAAGCCGGTTTTACAATGACACGTTTTCTTGCCGAGAGAGAGATGTGTCTTTTTATAATAAATCAATATCAGAAGCGGGACTTGAAGGTGTTTGCTTTGGAGATAATATAATATAAGCTCCGATGAGAACTACCGTCTTTTAAAAATAATATAATATAAGCTCCGATGAGAACTGCAGTCTTTTAAAAATAGTATTATAAGGCGAGTTCTTTGACGATAGACCGCGTAAAAATTGGAAAGCGAATAAGAAATTGTCAATATTGTTACGTGATACGGCGAAAGCTTCGTCTTACTTCGTAGTTTACATAACATACAATTTATCGTTGATATGGTATCAAACATCCCGAGTGGGAGATACTCTCAGTATCGCTCTGGTGAAAGACCACCGTTCAGAATCAAAAGTTACTTGACATGGCTGAATAGCCAGGTACTTTCCCACCTTCCTCTACCTCATCCCATATATTTTTTTACTCTATTCAGGAAACAAACAGTTCTTTGAAATTTAAAATTTAATTTAAACACTTTTAAATTTTTTTCGACATTTTGCGTGTTTACAGGGTTTCCACATACTACCTTCAGCCTCACAATATACCCCAATTGGGGATGCGATAGTCCCAATGGCTCCAGACGGTTAGGAGCAGTTGAGACGCTAGTGCAGTATTCACACAAAAAATATCTGTCTGTTCAACTTTGTTTTGTTAGTGACTGACGGGAATTAAGGTTGAACTTGCGTCATTGATCTTTTCGGAACCAGAGCACAGCTTGGAACCCACCAAAACACGGCCCAAACATTAATTTTAACACCGTAGATATTCGTCACATAAGAACGGATCATTTTTACGCTTCGTTTTTGTATTTAAAGCTTGGCTGTGGAATGATTTTCCAACCTCCTTGTTTCCTCTTTCCTGCAACATGGGCCTCTTCAAGACACAAGTTCACTCATCACTTTCCCTAAAAAGACCCTCCAGAGATCCCCAAAGGTGACAGGGGCTAAAGTAAATTATTTCCTTCAGGGCCTCCTATGTGCAGACATAACTGTACCAATTATTTTTATAAGCAATAATTATTAGCCTGAAACACTCATCCACATTGAAAAATCTCCTGATAAAAGATACATGACGTCAACGGGACTTGAACCCGTGTCCTTTCGATTTCTGGTCGACAGCTCTGACCACTGAGCTATGACGGCTTATCTCTTATCCACGAAATAATTCAATATATACTAGTGATTCATTCAACAATTACTGCTTATTACATTTTTTCACCTGAAAACAACCAACTTTATTTTTATATGAGAAAGGCATTGTAAGTGCTAACTCTCTCACTAGATGGCGTCGAGACAAATTGTCTACATTTTTTGGTGAAGATACCTGAACTTGTCAAATATTAATTATTATTTTTTTTTTGGTAAACTAATGTTTAAGACAAGATTTTTTATGCATAGCACAAAGGGTAAGAATTATTTTTATAAGCAATAATTATAAGCCTGAAACACAAATTACTGTACCACTTTGCCACGGATGTCGTCAAATAAAATAAGCTTCATCGTGGAATTAATGATATTGCATGAATTCCATTGAAATCAACCCAGAAACACAATTAATATTCTTAATGAGCGGGCAAAATGACGAGAGCAGCCGTGATATGAAAATCGACCGATATTGGATTCCTTTGAAACAGTGCCAATCATTGGCGAAAACTCGTTAGAGAATTGATTCGGCTTTAAACATTGTGACCTTGAATTCGCTGGGATCATTAAATTCCAAATAAATCCTATCGTTTCGAAAGGCACATTATTAGTTTGTACGTATTTATAGAGTAAAAAAAAACAGCAGAAAAATACATTTATTTTATGTAGAGCAGGTCACGAATAAAAATAATTTTTTGAAAAATTGTAGTAATTATTTTTGTGTACAAGAGCTGAAATATTTAATATGGAAAGGGTTTTACGAAGGCATAAAAAACTCCCGAACTCTGAGCCATGTTGCTAAGGTATCGTGAAATTTGAAAAATCTGTAAAGCTATTGGTTAGGAACATATAGGACAACGAAACATCGTTGGCATAACTTGCGACGGAACTTCGAAATATAAAAAATAAAGAAAACACATCACAATAGGCTCTGTCACTTCGAAGCGGCGGTACCATGCGCCACTCCAGGCCACCGCGCAGAATACCTTATTTGTAATATACCTTTATTGCATATTGTTAGCCGTAAAATTAATAAATAGATTTAGCAAACTCATTAAAAAATTGACAGATCAAAACGTCCCCGAGTGACGTCATCTGATTTAAATTATATAGTGCAATAATTATTAATTCAAATCGGGCACGTTTTCAGGGGGTAAAACACATTAAAAAGTACGTACCAAATTACAATGCTGGTACCTGCTCTTAATTGCCCAGAATACTAATGCAGGGTAATATATGGTTGTGTCCAGTAAGTGGACATCTTCAGCTCACGTAAAAGTCCAAAAAGGGCGAATGAATAAATGAGTAAAAGTAACAATAGATGCTAAACATATTTGGTTGATTTGTATAGTGCCGTTTATTTGAGAAATCATCTCTAGGGCGCTGTTGCGCTATATCATGGGCCGGCTAGCAGCCAATGCGTGTACGCGCGCATGAGTGCCACCAAAATTTGACATAATGCATTGTCATCGACGACGAGTCTATCTGCCGAGTTACTGCTCGATCGGATGTCGGGAAGTGGGTTAATTTCCACTAAAAATATTCCATTTCATTCATTCATACACTCAATCAAGAAAATAAAATCGAAATTAAAAAAATGTTAGAGAAAAACTCAGTCAAAGTCACGGGTTAATTTAAATTTATAGAATAATCAAATTCGCAGATAGCGAAATAACGCGCTATCCATAGCTCAACTATGTGATGTGTTTATAGGTTAAACTGCCCACGGATAGCTTATTATGGATACGTCATGATCACCCACCACAAATGCATACAGAATCTGTGTGGTCATCATTGGTCGCAATGCTCATTGTGCTGACCATTAGAAAGGGCCATTGTCCCTCCTTATCCGCGCTAACAATCACACAGAATGGTCGGCTCCTTTATTGATACGTTTACGCTTCAAGAAAAGGGTTTATCTCATGCATTGTGCACTCACGACAATTTTTTTTTCAAATTTCATATTTCTGGACACTTTTTGTTCAGATGTGATACAACAATGCCCAAATCATTAAGCTGCAACATGTGTTTGGTTTTTTTGTTAAAGAGAACATGTCAAGCATTACATGTAAAGTGTAAGGCATGTGCACGATCCATTATGTTGGTTTAAATTAGATAAGTAAGCGAAGAGTTTATACGTGACCAATTTTTAAGATGGCAAAAAATCTGTTCACCTGTTCGGAGTAGGCGCCACATAGCATGGAACAAAAGTATTATTTTGATTTAAAATGCACTACACAAAAAAATATAATTTATTTTTTGGTAGAATTTGAAAATCCTATTGTGTTATTTGTGTCAGGCGATGGTGTGAGATATTTTGGCAATCATAAGAAATTTTCTTATGTAGGTATTTATATTTTTATCTAAAGTCAGAATGCATCATCGTGGTCTCTCATATATTACGTGGAATCTATTCGGCGCTACCTCAGTATTAAGATGTTCATTGATATTTAGGTAATTAAGACGAGACAATACCCTAAAATAATGTCGGAATCTTAACGACTTAAGGCGATGTCATACGTAGTAATGCAAAATCATGTGTTTTTTAAATACTGCGGGTAGAATATATCTTGGCCTTTGAAATAATCGAGTATGTTTTAGATAAGTCTTTTTATAAGCCCAGAAAAAAATAATGTATAAGGCCTATGAAAACTGCTTTAAAGTTCAAAATCTCCTACTTACGAACCCATTTTCGGTTATGATTTTATTGTATAATGTGGCAAATTATTTATAAAATGATCGAAAAAAAATTAAATATTTATGCCTGAACATCCACAAAATAAAACAAAAGGCACTTTTTGGCCGCGTTTTTTTCTTGCATAAATCAAAACAGGCGGATGGTGTTAAGCGGGAATTTAAACCTTATCGCCATCTACGTAAGGGTTGTTATTGATAGCGGCTCAATTTAAAATTTTACACGACGTAGTGCATCGCTTTAAGTGCATAAGCGCGGCCTTTGTGTATTTATCGGACACACCTACGGTTGAATTTTCCCTGGCAAATCTCTGAAATAAAGTAGGAATGACAAAGTGATGAAGTCGTGTATAAACAATATAGGGCGCGCGGTTCAGCGTAATGGACAGATCTACGGTCGAATTTGCCCTAGCAGGCCTGGAAAATTGTTCTTTCCGTGGCATATATTTAAATTATTTCTGATGAACGTCTTACTAAAATCTCAGATGTTTCTAGAGGAATCCCTCGAGAAGTTACTAACTCATCGTCTACAAAATAAAATCTGGTGCTTATCGCTAATTTTATAGTTAAAAAACATTTTATAAAATTTTCAAACAATTTTACACAAATATTTTAATGGTAAGGTACTGTATTTATTAATCGTAAATATGAATAGCTTACATCTGTTGGGATCAGTTTAAAAAAATATACATAATATTGTTGAGATTAATTATAATGCGAGTCTCAAACGATCATCGACAAATTTATTCAAATTAGGGTAGCAGATATACATAATCGTTTTTTGGCAAATTATTTATTTATTTACCGTTTATTTATTTAATTACTTTATTAAAACCCCTTTTAGGGGCTTTTACATATGCATAGTAAACATTGTATATTAATACAGTAGATATTTATTATACAAAACTAAACTGTCTCAGTAACAATCTTTTGTATTTGTTAAGTGATAAATTGAAAATGAATTATGAATCCAAAACGCACTTTTTTGGTTGTTATCTAGTAATTATTATTATGATTTTATACTACCTACACATTTTTTGTATAAACGAGATAAAAAATAAGGTGACAGTTTTCTTGCAGATTTCCTAAAAAAAGATTCGTGGAAATATACGCATTACTCTGAAATCGGATGACATTACTGCGGTTAATATACGAAATGAATGTTGGTTCTACCCGATCGGCGTTTGGCAACATTGGTAGAGTTATCAACTCCAGTTCCTGGGTAGGAAGGTTCAGTAAACCAATTTTTTTAAAGATTTAAATAGGTACTCGTATTATATTTTTTAATGTTTGCAATTAAAATATATCAATTTATAAATTTTAAAGTATATTTCAAATACAAAAATCTAAAGGGTAATTTTATCTGCTTTTAAAAATGGTAAAATACAAATATCTACAAAAAGAATAAATATATAGCGCATTTAAAAAATCTTCGAAATATTAGCTGTATAAACAATGTACAGGGTTTTCCAATAAAAGGTGTTATTTTGAATAGCCCGCTATTTTGGTAGATGTTACTTTTGAAGCTGTCCTTTTTTAACATTTGACAAGTAGAAACTACACCATTAATTAAAAATGGAACGATACACGCTTCAACAACGCATTAAAATTATTAAAATTCACTTGAGTGAATCAAATGCAAATCATCTTGAGTGACGAGGCCCATTTCCACCTCGGTGGCTTCGTCAACAAGCAAAATTGTCGCACCTGGGGCTCGGAAAACCCAAGAGTTATTGTTAAAAAGCCTCTCTATCCTCAAAGTGTGACTGTTTGGTGCGGTTTATGATCCGGCGGAGTCATTGGACCTTACTTTTTCAAAAATGAGGCTGGAGCAACAGTTACGGTGAATGGATTGCGCTATCGAGAGATGATTAATGATTTTTTATGGCCGGAATTGGATGGTATTGATCTGGACAACGTTTACTTTCAACAAGACGGCGCTACGTGCCACAGAAGAAACGAAACCATTGATCTTTTACGATTAAATATATAAAAATAACACCTCTTATTGGAAAACCCTGTATATATCTTTTCACGAACTATTTGATGGCAGTTTCTACTTTGCGTTTATATTAGTAAGGTTTTTTCATACAGGTTGTTTATCAATTGTATACAATATATACCACGTTTATTAGTAAGGCTGTTAGATATTAAGTAGCTTTAGAGTTAACAGCCGCTCTCCATATACGAAATACCGTGACCTATTTAATTATAATGTAGAAAGTTCTAATCCGGTCCCACGTCACAATACGAAAGTGGTAAACAGGATTCTGCAATCAAATTGCGATCTCTATCATCAGATTTTGCATGAAAATTGGAACAGTTTCAGCAACCGAGAAATCAGATAAAAAAAAAAATTAAAAAAAGTTTGTGGAAAATTTTAAATTGCTGACAAGGATTTTTTGTTTGCTTTTAAAGGTTTAAAAAAATCATTTTCGAGCACTTCAAACAGGAAAGGAAAGGTAGATAGCTAACAGAACGTAGCTAAGTCCGGTTTTAGCTCGATCGTTTTGCATTTCGCCTGTCTGTATATGTTTCTGTTTCGAGATGGTGGTCGTTTTAATGGTTCGGTAAAGATTTTTTTTTTCAAATGTGAAATCGTCGTGCTTATTTTTAGTTTTATTTGCATTTTTCAAAATTATGGTACCTACCTGCTGAAGAAAGTTTGAAAAATGAATTGTCATTAATATAGTAACGTTTCTATGGACAAATCGCATAATTCCTCATTTGAAATAAAACAATGTAACATAAAATATAAGGTTGATAATTAAGTAGGTAGGTTTTGGCGTACCTACTTACAAATCTTATGATTTTAGCTAAGACGAATATGCTGTATGGATTTTAGAGGAAGTTTCGGTTTTGATTTATTAAATAAGAGAAAATTAGAAGCATACATTTTTGGACACGAGGTCTACTATTCACAGGACTAGTAGTATAGATAGTCTTGTAAAAATATGCCTCAAACTCATTATGTCATTGACACGTTTTTTGGTTCAGTTAATGAGCTCTCAACCATAGACACACTAATGTCTATGCTCTCAAAAAACTAAAATAGCGTTTCACTAACCTATGTTGCATGAAATAGCGTCGGGTATAATCGAAACAGTAAAACTCTTAGAATAATCGACAAAAATTTCCTTCAGGTGGAAATTTAATTTATTCAAAAGCATTAGAATAAATTAGACAAATTTTAAGTGAAAATAATATGTTTAGGTACTTAGGTACTGTTAGCGTTGGGTCGACCTTTCATATTTTTATTAATTGTTATTTTGATGGTTCAATTTCACATCTATCACTTCCTGTTTGTTTCCTTTCAAGTTTTGTGGATCCTACTCATGCCAGAAATATCTGGAAAAAATCCATGCATAGAACGTTGACCACTAGTGTTAGGACTTCGGAATGAGCCGCAGCAGGGGCGTGCCGAAATAACTAATTATTCTTGTTTTTTTAAATAACTTAATGAGTAAAACCTATATTGTAATATATAATTATTGAAGATAATATTAGCGATTCTTAAATGAAAATTTGAAACAGAAAAATCAGAAAAAGATACGGCTACATCTAGGACCAGATACAAGGACTAGGTTCTAGATCGTATCTTTTTCTGATTTTTCTGTTTCAAATTTTCGTTTAAGAATCGCTAATATTGTATTCAATAATTGACTAATTATTAGTATTTTAATTCTATATTTTTAATTATAAATAACAAAACTTGTCATCAACTTTTGTAATTTAATTACAAAATCAATAATAAGTATTGAAAAAATTCTGTACACACGGAGAAAAATGAGTATCGCGGATTTATTAAAATCCTGTTTAAAAACGTGATTGAATCCATTTCCTAGTGAAATATTAGTCTATTCAAAATATATGTTGGAACACGTGTTCATGCAGCTGCGCTATTCCCTACAAATATAAAGACGAAATGCGACTTTTTTATGAACATTCGTTAAAGGCCTGTATTTTCGTTTTCAATAGGAATACGAATAATTCAACCAGATTTTTAATAAATTAGATTGCATAAGATATCCTAAAATAATAAATTTAAGAAAGAGTAATAAATTAAAGTTATTATATATCAAAAGTAATCTACGATACAGGTGAGGGTTTTTATGAAAAATATGTCAAGTTTAACTATAAAAATAGCAAAAAAAATATATTTTTTAAATCGTACAGATAATCAAGGTGATAAAGAACTTTATAATCCCAGAACTAGACGTCAAGATGCATCCGTATCATAATAGTTGCAGCACTGGAAAAATCTCATCTCAAAATGGAAAGATAAATTTCGGGGTGAAAATGTTCACTGATTTTTTAAAATTTATGCTAACAATGCACTGCACGCCACTGCAACTGGTGTGAATATACGAGCAGAGGTGGACAGGCAGATGTAGCGGGCATGACATCTAAATTAGCCGTCGGATTGTCCCCAGTACAGCATCCGATAGTGTACCCCTTTAGGTGACATATAAATTACAGAGGATGCAGTACAGTATCACATTGTGCATGATGCACAGGAGTCAGTGGGACCAAGATTACTGAAGATGGTTTGAAAAGGATATATGTAAATACAAATGTTAGAGGGAGTGCGCTAATACAAAAAAACGATTATACTTAATGGCGTAAGCGACTTTTGTAAAAATATTAAATAAAACACGACTTATTTAAAATAGAGCCAAACTCTCTGTGATTTTTTCATACCCACAACAAAAGCATATGTGTTTTTTTATAATTTCAGAGCAATTCAAGACTGACCACTAAACAACTCGGTCTTGTCACAATTATTTTATTAGTAAATCGATTTAACCGGTACTAAATCATTTTAAATTGGAAGGGGGTAAAACAGAATCATATAAATAAGTCGTCTAAACGTGGTTAAAACCACAGTTTAACCACGTTTAGACGACTTTGGCCTTGAAAGCCGAAACAGCTGTAACAATAACAAAAACCAAAAAATACTATAGTTATATTATTAAATTATATTAAATTTAAAAAAACTCGGTCTTGGTACACACTCCTCGCTTCATTCACATTCATACATCTTCTGTTATTCCAACGCTAGACATAGCCCGACTCGAGTATCTGTTCACTTGATCGTGCCTTGTCTTTCCCGGGCGTTTACGTTTCTTCTACCATTCACATTCGCGTCATATAATCTCTTTACACTCTTTACATCGTTCATTCGCTCCACTTGTCCAAACCATCTAAGCATCCCTAATCTTATTCATTACGCTTAAATCAGTCTTGCATTCTATCATTATTTTTCATAGGATCATAAATGGTTTTACTAGACATACGCCCCAGGGATCTCATTTCTAGAGCATCCAGTCTGTTAGCATGTTATATGCAGAGATGTGCAAAATGGGTACACAAAACCATTTGAAATGCAAAATGGAAATGGGTCAAAACTTTTCCATTTGAAAATGCAAAATGCAAAATGGTTTTCAGAAAAGCATTTCAAATGCAAAATACCTATTTTTAAAATGCAAAATGGTTTCTCAGGTCAAACAATTAAAATAATTATAGAATTTATAAACAATTTTGTCATTTAATAATGGACATCAATGTAGAACAAACATATTAAATGATGTTAAATCCAAAAACACCACGACTATACA
Organism: Hesperophylax magnus; assembly: GCA_026573805.1. Lineage (NCBI taxonomy): Eukaryota > Metazoa > Arthropoda > Insecta > Trichoptera > Limnephilidae > Hesperophylax > Hesperophylax magnus. The sequence goes on from JAIUSX010000026.1 coordinate 1,385,491, forward strand.
TTATGAAACCACAAAAAAGTTGCGCGGGACTAATGTTGCCAACGTAAACAACATAGAAACTGCTATCTAACATTTAATATTACAGCGTCATGGCCCCATGTTCAGTATTTTTTGTAATGGTATCACTCAATTGCCAGGGCTCCTACCAGGGAGCAACTTGACAAATGTAATTTATCTCTCATAGCGAGGTTGAGGACCGACTGATATTTGGGGCTTATGAAAAAAGTGAAGATAGTAGGAAGAATGTTGCAAAAAAGCATTTAAAATGGAAAATGCATTGAGAAAAGCATTTAAAATGCAAAATGCAAAATGGCTTTTAGAAAAGCATTTAATTTACCCATTTTGCATTTTGCATTTCCATTTGAAATGGATTTATTTGAAATAAAGCACACCTCTGGTTATATGTTGGTAAATATACAGAATCCGGGGTCTTAAACACGTCCTCCGTAATTCTTTCAGCACTGTGTACCCCAAATACCACGCACGTTCCCATATAGCAGCGAGATGACTCTCACATTATGCATTATGCCATTCGTCCATTGAGAGACTACGGGCTGGCTGATAATGGCGGTGGCCAACTGACCAGCCCTTTCATTACGTCCAGCGGTCATAACTTTTGTGGCCATCTTTCAAAACACACTCCGCCATTGTCATTGTCCGCCCGCTTTTGAGCTACATGGACTGATATTCATGTTTTTTTATGCTTTTCGCGGCGATTTCTGGCGGATTTTTTGAAAATTTTGTAGCTTTCTCAGTATTATTGTAATTACTTTTTGAAGGTAATAATATCAATCAATGTAATATTTAATCATGGAAGAAGATACATTTAATAAATCTAACGTAAACACGAAACAGAAGAATCACGGAAAATTTAATAAAAATAAAATAACCAGTTACTATTTATATATTTAAAAAAATCATGGAAGAAGAAGATACATTAAATAAATCTAACGTAAACATGAAACAGAAGAATCACAGAAAATTTAATAAAAATAAAATAACCAGTTACGATTTATTAAAATATTATTATTATATATTTCTAATTATAATATTATTTTATTTCCTTTTAAATACTACTTGAATTTAGATTTTGTTTTCTTGGATGAATGGATAAATGAATTAATGAAGGGGAAACTTGGAAGCGGAAATTAACCCATTTCCCGACATCCGTTCGAGCTGAAACTCAGCAGATAGACTTGCTGTCAATGACAACGCATTCCATCAATTCATTGGTGGCAATGTAAAAACCAATATAAACACACAAGATTATATTTTAAACGTATTATTTTCTTTTTAAATGTATTATGTAGATTATATTTTCATATTATAAAATGAAGGCCTCAGCACGGGCAAGCCACCCAGTGAGGCCAACATTACTGGAAAACTTTGAAATGTAAAAAATATTGTACCAAATAAATAAATAATATAAATGTTTTAAAATACTTTTTAAAAGTTCACAGCAGTTAAGAGTCAGTCCCTGAGAGGAAGGTTCAATCGCAGTGAAACCATTCAGTCTATAAAAATAGATGTATTGTACAAAAAAACCTTTGTTTTTTTAAGGGTTGATTTTTTAAATTTTTTGTATCTTATTTCGTTTCACGTTTCATTTAAATTTATTAATATTATTTTTGTTTTTCAATGATGTAATATTTATATTCATACTGTACATATTTTTAACTGGATAATTTATGCACTGATGTAAGTGTGTACCCGTTATAAAGTTAATATTACCTAACTTTTTAAAATTGAATTTTCGAAATATCGAAAGAATTCATTTGCCTGTGTGTGTGAGAAAGCGATTACATAAAACGATTATGCACCAATAGATTACGGAGAAGATTAAAAATTTGAGGTACAAGTAAGTATAAAAGTTCATGAGAGCAGTTTTACTATTTCATGACAAATGTCAAAAGATAGTCGTTGAACTGTCTGTAAGTGACGTTAAAATTTCGAAAATCAATGCAGATTCGTTAAGCAGTTGTGTTGCTCTGTTAATTGGCGCGTTCATTCCGAGAAATTCTATCTATCTATCGGATTATAAAAAAAAGTGCATATGATCTCCCACGAGTAAACGTGTTAGGCACATATAAGTTAACTGCTCTCAATATAAGTGGATTAATATAGTTCCAGAGATTAGTTTGAAAAAATGTTATGTTGTATCTAAAAATATTATTCGGCGTGCTTCTATTCCTGTTAAAAACAAGGATGGATACAGGAACACAGATATCTAGAAGTTTTCTGTTGAGCGATCTTTCTAAAGAACACGAGCGAGAAAGTTAAGCTACAGCCACAACTCGAAATTTAGAGAAAAATTGCCATATAGGATTTACCTTGTCGATTTCACCTGCCTAGATTAGCGGTCTTGTCAAATACCCTGGACTTCAAGTCCTACTCTCCTGAGGGACTGAGGCATTCAAAGAACGATAAAGATTACATTGACAGTTGTATATAGGCATACCGCAGATGGTGACCAGATAACTCATCAAAATGACAATTCAACAAACCTATAAAAAATGTTATAAAGTTATAAAAACAAGGAAACAAAAACAAGGTTAAATAGGTTACACATGTAACTATTTAACTTAGTTTTTGTTTCATAACTTGTAATGACTTTATCACCTTTTAAAGGTGTGTTGAATTGTCATTTTGAGGAGTTATCATGGAACCACCGCGAATAGATCCGTTGGTACATCTCTCTCTTTTTCATATTCGAAGCAAGAATAAAGAAAAATTATCAATTCAGTGCCCACGAAATAGCTAGAACAAAAGGTCGTTAGTTGTAACACTGGCTTCCTTTAAAATCTACATTCTACATAGAAGGCATTTCAAGTTGACTGAGTGTAGAGAAGTCCTATTTTAACTCGATCATTTGGCATTTCATCTGTCTGTAAATTTATTTGTTATGTTCCGGTTCCAGTTAAAGATGGTGGCCATTTTAACTTGTCGTGCGCCGCAGTAGCTCATACACGGAGAAAAATGAGTACGCGGGATTTATTTAAATCCTGTTAAAAACGTGATGGCAAGCAATTTCCTAGTAAAATAGTAATACATTCAGAATATATCAGAACACGTGTTCATGCAGCGGTGCTTATCTTGTTACTATATAATGACGAAATACGAAAACATAATGATTTTTACTGACAGTTTGTTAGGAAATCTGTTAATTAATTCATTAAAAGCCCGCAGTCGGGTTATTAACATGATTACAATTATGTAATTTGATCAGTATTGTAATAAATTAGCAATATTTTATATCAGTAAATTTTTTCCGTGTAGGTACGATGAAAAAAATAATTTCTCTGAATACAAGTAGCTAATGGTGAAACTACTTATATTAGATTATACACAATTTTTATTAAAAACATTATATATCCACTGGAACGATTTCGGTCGAAAAATCGACCATTTTTATTTTTCTGCGATTGATATCGGTCCAAAAATGGACCGATTTTTCTACCATTCGTAAAATATTTATTGTAATTATTTAAAACGTTTCCATGGCCAGCTACTTGTTTTATCGAATAGCTGATAATATATTCTCTATGTCTATGAACTTATCCGTTGTCTTTGAAGTGTTATTTAACGAGTTTTCGCGGTTTTTAACGCGTCCTGTCAGAAACAAAATAATAACTTCTCAAACATTTCATGAAATTTTGGTCTCTTCCTAAAATGCCGTAAGTAATTAATTTATTGGGTTTTTAACGCATAATTATATATCTGTGTAATCATGATTGACTTATCTATCTTTGAAATGCGTTTTTAATTAGTTTGTTTCTAATATATTGTTTTGGTTGAAGTTTTTGTGTAAGAATACGTCAACTGAAGACGTCATCTGTTTTTGATTTACAATAATGTCTTATATACTGCACTCGCGCATTTGAAATATAGATATTCCATCACAGTGATTCAAAACAAAGAGATATATATAAGTTTTATTTGAATTGGTTCATTATTAATACAGATATTTGCTAACCAATTATTTTAAGTCATATGTCAAAAAGTTTCACTCTTTTTTACATGTAAAATGGTGTAAAGCCTTCGTCACACAATAAAAATTTAGTAATTTAGTTGTATAATTAATTAATTTCTTCACTTTTACCAAATTTGTGCAGAAACAGTTGTCGTCCAGGGAAAGGGAGCACTCCACGACCCAATAATTATTTTCAAATTTTATATTAGTGCAATATTTAACAAAATTTAAACATTTAAGTACTTACATTAAGTGTTTTCAATTTAAAATATATAGAGTGGTGCTGACTGCAAGAGGAGGCAGAGGAAGAGGGAGAGGTGGGGTACGAGCTGGTGCCGGACTACCTGCACGTGGACGTCAACGCAGAGCTGCAATTGCAGCCTCGTCTGGAGTGTTAGTATTTTTTAATGTTTTTTTATGAAAGTACTTTGCTGTGGCCGTTGAACTCATCATATATTTGTATTTATTTAAACAGCGACCCTGCTTTGCTACTGGTGCGAGAGGATCGCGTCAAGGCCCTAAAGGCTGTTAGGGCCCTGCCTGCTTCCTTCCGGCTAGAGCTGGAAAGCCGAAAATTCAAGAAGCAGGCGGCGCGCATTTTGCTCCCTACCGCACCTCCAAGAAAAACTAAACAAAAGTAAGCAATCGTATTTAGATGCTTGATACAATATTATTGTTTTTTCCTGACAGCGTTCCACTCTTACAGTGAGAGTTGGTAAGATCAGCGCTCTGTGCATTTGGCACATTCAGTGCATATTTTACAGAGTTCTAATTTTATTGTTTATTTACATACTGTACTTACTGTTTCACACGTGAATGAGAACAATTTATATGATTTATGTAAATGTTTTCAGAATTCCATCTCCGGAGAGAACAACGTGTCCCTTTTCACAAGGGACGCCTTCACCGTTGCCACGACCCGTACCACCACCGTGGATGTCCACTCCCGCACAGACCCAATCAACGGCTCCCAATGCACCAATTATGCCTATCCGTGCAGCATCTCCCGAGCCGTTACCTGGGACATCGCGGAGTGGGGAACTCTTCTCTCCGGAGGCCGGGTACCACAGCGGGCTGTGGGTGGACGTGCCATTGTACGAAGAATTGTCGGCGTTTGGGAACGGTGAGTTTATTTTTTGAAATGTCATACCAGTGGCTCAATATAAAATCAATTATCTATATTTTATATTGATATCCCTAGCACAGTTTCACTGTTGGTATATTGGCAGGAAATAAGCATAGTACTTAAAAATTCCACATAACAAACATACAAAATGTATTGTTGTTATGACGTGGATGCATCATTACACATCTTTTTTTTTCTGTAACGGGTATTGCAGAGTGAGAAATAAGACATGCCGAACTTCTTTGCGAGGATTACATTTGATTCACCGGCTTCTAAACGGTGTAATACAGCATTTTTTTTCTTAAATTGAAAAAACACTTTCGCTTCACGGGACTCATTGTGTCGAGCTTCCTAGTCAAAAGCGAGGCTGTATTGGTAGGTGGGTTTTGTAACCGGACAAATTATCATTAAAATAGGTCGCTTTACGTAGTTGGTCACTTTAAACGGATACGTTTTCCTACTAAAAGCTATGAAACCTTACTAGAGTTTACATTATCGTCACTTAAAACAGTAGACCGTTAAATGCAAAGTCATTATATCCAAATTCTACTGTAAATTTGTGTTTTCTTTTATTTCAGAGTCAGACATGGGCAGAAACAGTAACGTGGACGAGGCAGCTGTACTAGAAGAGTCTGTACTTGGAAACCGTGAGTTATAAAACTAACTAACTTACCTTCACGCCATTTCGGTAGGCAGAGAGGATGAACCACCATGCAACTCGATCTTGGCACACACACTCTTTTCTTCATTCCATACCTACCTGACTGTGCTATTCTGACTCCTGACATTGCCCGCCTCAAGTATTTGATAATACCTCACAAGAGCCTCAGCTGGAGCCAGTGAGACTATGGCATCCCCAATCGGGGTATGTTGTGAGGCTGAAGGTAGCGGGGAGGGGAAGGAGTGTGGAAGAGGGAGGTGGAAAAGTACCTGGCTATTCAGAACTGGTCACCAAACACGGCTAAAGCCATTTCAAGCAACGTTTCAATTCTGAATGGGGTCTTACACCAGGGCGATACTATGGATATCTTCCACTCTGGAACGTGCCGCAAATATAATATATATGAAAATAACACTAATTATTCAAATATAATTTATTTGATTTGATCCCGCGACCATCGTATTGCGAGTCATAAGCCGTACCAGAGGCAGTGGGTTATCGTAATATAGACACATTAAATTAATTTGGGTTTTCTGTTGTTTCAGAAATGGATATGGACAGATCGAGCGACGAGGATGACGAAGCGAGCGACGTCGACCACGAAGAGAGCGATGAGGATACCTTCTGCATGCCACCAATACCTTATCATAATATTATCAACGTTTCACCTAACTCCGCTATGGCCATAGACTTTAGTAGACAAGACCAGGTAGATAGTGAGGCAATGCGTTCGATTCTGCCGCCTGAAGGTTACTATTTCGATTGGTCTAAAGATATCTTACGTTTTACTGGGATAAGGGAGACTTTCACAGGCACGCCAGGATCAACTTTCAATACCGACAAAATGGGCAAACCTGTGGATGCCTTTCTTAAAATCTTTGATGCAGATTTCGTTGAACTGATCGCGAGAGAGACCAACAGGTATGCAGATAAATGGATTGCGAAAAAACAATTTAAGCGTCATGCGCGTACCAATAAATGGGCTCCCACGAATAAAGAGGAAATGTATGTATTCTTGGCAATTTTAATGTATCATGGTATTAGTCCCCTTCCTGTTGAAAAAGACTACTTCTATTCAAAAAAACTCACCGCCATGCCTTATTTCAGCCGAGCCATGGATTATAATCGTTTTCTTCTAATTAAAAAGTTCCTTCACTTCACCAACAATGAAAGTCTTTCTTCTGATGCACCATTATCTGTGCGAAGGTTACAAAAGATTCAGCCCGTCTTGGACCACCTCTCAAATAAGTTTGAGACTTTATACCTGCCCGAGCAAGACATCTCTCTGGATGAATCCAAAGGCCGTTTGGGATTCGTCCAGATGATCAAAACCAAAGCGGCCAGTGCGGGTATAAAGTCTTACGAGCTTTGTGAGTCCAAGTCTGGCTATCTTTGGAAATTCCAAATTTATACGGGGAAGACCATTTCCAGACAGGCTGAATCGACAAATCCAGACCAGGAAGATATGACGGAAGACATAACGGAAGATATGACGGACGACATGACACAGGCCAACTTTTTGGGTGCTCACAATATCTGCCCAGTTGGGGCCACTGCAAAGATAGTATACGACCTGGCCAGCCCTCTGTTTAACAAGGGATATACATTAATAATGGACAATTTTTATAATAGTCCATTATTGGCACGATGCCTCAAAAGAAATGGGATGGACTGCATGGGCACATTGCGGTTAAACCGAGAATTTGTGCCCTCTGCATTTAAGTCCCATCTCCGGACCAAACTGAGGGAAGGTGAGCTTGTATGCTCGAACTGCGGGGACCTCAATGTAATGGTTTGGTTGGACAAAAACCTGGTAAGTATGTTGTCCACCTAACATAAGGCAGAAATCGGGGCAGTTGAAAAGTTTGGTACCTGGACTTACAAACCTCAACTCGTACTAGACTATAACAAGGTAATGGGGGGGTTGACCGAAAAGATCAGCTTTTGTCAGGCTTCCCCATTGAACGACAGCGAAACCTGGTCTGGTACAAGAAGCTTTTCAGGAGACTACTAAGCGTTTCGGTGCAGAATGCGTATATATTGTACGGCTCAAAGCTCCGCAAGGAAAATAAACGCATTTTGTACAGAAACTTCAGGAGTAAGGTTGCGGATGATCTCCTTCTGCTGTTCTGTCGTAGTCAAATTGACACGACTGTGCGGACCATTGGCCTAATAGCTGAAGGAAAGACTCTGCGACCTATCCTGAAAGGCAACCACTTCGTGGTCCGTAGCGGGAAAAAGGTGAAATGTGTGTGGTGCAACATAAATAAAATTTTCAAAAGGACCCTTACAAAGTGTGATGTGTGTGATGTGGCATTATGCTATGATTGCATGAAGCCATATCACACTACAATATAGAATTGCTGAGGGTTTTTTATTTCATTTTTTTCTTTTTTGGTTTTTTAGTTATGAAATTCTAATTTATAAATTTAATTAAATTTGTTTGAACATCAATTATGATGGCCTGGATGGCTGGACTTAATCATTTCTTTCCGCATACTCATGTCTCATGTTATGTTGTCCTCAAAGGTTCTATATGATAAGGTTAGGTGGACATTTAATATGTATATTTCAATTCTGATCATTGAAATATGCATGTTAACAAATGCACAGGTATTCTCATTTTTCCCTGTTTATTGTACACATTAAATAACTCGTTTTATTTTTATGTCTTAATTATATTTTGTCAATTTTTCTGTAAAGAGGCTTTTCCAGATCTAGTCACTAAACATAACTAAGCCAATTCAAGCAATGTTCAATTCTGAATGGTGGTCCCTCACCAGAGCGATACTCAGAATCTCACTCTATAGCGAGGCACAATGATACTATTATGTATTGATTTTCTTAAATTATGAATAAACCAATAAATTGAACACATTTTTATTATGAAAAAGTGTGTAAACAATGTTTAAATCAATATACTGCTCTTTCATTGTAACCATACAACTGTAATATTGATTTAAAAGGATATTAGGGCTTAATAAATAAATCAATTATTGGTTCCATCAATTATTTTCCCCTCCATCATTTTTTTTCGATACCATTACGTTTAGATATAAAATTATCACTATGATTTTATTTGCCATTCTACGGTCATAAAAAGGTTTGATATATATATACAAATTTATCATCATTTTACATATTCCGATTTACCCTATGTAGCTTGACCTTAAGGTAGCTGTCAGAAGTGATTTTTCGTCAAATATTGGTGAATTTCATCAACTTTCAAAGTATCCCCCTGAAATATTGGCAATGTTTATATCTATGATATATATCTCATTTTAAGCCTTATTTCCTCGTTTTGCACGTTATATAAAAACATGGTTACAAATCTCCAGTTCTAATTTACAATTATTTAAAAAGTAGCACCTTGATTTTGACATCGTGAAATAGGCTCTCTGTATAATTCATCAAATGAATAAAATAAAGCCAACACGGCGACTATGCTTATTAATAATTGTAGACAGTTAATGTATCTTCCTAACGCTATACCAGTTTTTGTGGTAAATTTATTATATAGTATAATACAGTGATTTCAATTTTGACGCGTCACGCACTCAAATTTTCCAAAATTATTTTCTGACCAAACTTTTGAAGAGATCTTATCATGCAAAAAAATATTTTTTTATTATATTCTTGCATCTGTGGTTATCAAACAGGCCATAGAGAACATAAAAACGTAGAAAATATTCTATAAAGATTTTTAAAACTGCCACTGGCGGCAATTTCAAATCACAAAAACGCAAATTTCACGGATTTATAAAGTTTAAGATTTTTTAATAATTTATCTATCATTTCTAAAAATATAAAATAATTATTAAAATATAGGTGTATTCATTGGCTATATAGCACTATAATCAGTTTTATGTCTCCGTATTAAAATTCGGAGGTTTGATTTTTTTAATGTTGGCGGAAAATATTCAAAATCGTCGCCAAAAAACCGCGAGCAATCGGAGAAAAAAGTTTTTTGACGCGCGATCGTTCGAGTGGATAAATAAATTATCGGGTAAGGCGGTACATTTTACAAAAACACATTTTGCAAAAAACAAGTAGGTTAGGTATTACAAAACAGAATCAGTCGGCGCATAGCAAAAATTTATTTAATTTAGATTAATGGTTCAGCTAAGATAATCTTTTAAATGTGAAATTGTCGTGTTATTAATTAAGGTAGGAATTTAAGTACCTACTTATAAATCTGTTAATCTCAAAGGTAATTTTGGTATTGATAAAATAATTGAAAATAAGAAACATACTTTTTTGGACGCAAGGTCCACTGTTCTCTAGTGTGTTTATTATCAATTCAGTTACTATGATGGTATAAGTTTACAGTGTCCTTCGGCGTCATTCGGTAGCCCAAATATAACGTCCCTAATGAGTTTAGCAGCCTTAGAATCTCTATTAATTATAGAACATTCATACCGATACGAATTTGAATGGCGTTTTAATCTGTCAACTTTGGATGGGACACCGGTGTTCTCAATACAAAATTCGTTTTTTTTTTGCAAAGAGATTTTAACCCTTACGTGCAAAGGAACTAAATAAAATATAAGTTCAGAATCGCTTGCGCTAAATATTGTTTTAGAAAATACTTTTTATTTGACGTATGCAGCTTTTCTGACGGTTTTGGAATAAATAATCTACGATTTTTCAGCGTGACACTTTTTCTCAATGTCACCACACTGGTTTTTAAACGATATCTTTTTTCTTACCGATCACCACACGGAAACTATATCGGGACGCATATAATTTTTTTTTGCTGTTCATACTTACGATATCATACAGATAGTTGCCAGTAGAGAAGAAATACTATTTTGGGACGGTATTACAACGTCAAAAAATTGCAACATATTGAACATAATCATAGAACACATTAAAGCATTTATCATTTGCCTTTGCCGTTACGGTCAATAAATCACCAAAAATAGACGAGCAATTCACAATACTACATTTTATTTTCAATAATAAACAGATATTAAAGTTTTTTTAATCAATATTTTAAATACAAAACGAAATAAACTTTTCCATTTTCCACAATTTTCTTATAATATAGTTACCTCCGTAAAACAATTATATGACAGCTATCAAATAATGTTCGCAATCTTAAACTCTACGAAAACCGATACCAAAATAGAACACTTTTTTTCATCCCGAATCCATAGAGAAAAAAAAAACATCGTGTAAATCGACCATTTCTTTAGTAACCTAATCTGAAAATCAATGTGCATATCATTTGCCATCTCTTTTTCTCACTTCTTTCAACTTCAATCATTCGGATCTTATGTATAGTTGCATATTATATGTATTCAATCCCGACAAAGAAGTTCTTGTCAAAACATAAAACTGATAAGTGTTTTATTTCCTCCAAGTTTAAATATATTTATTCTAAATGTTTTCCAGTGTAAAAACTTTTGTCAAATGAAGTTTAAAACATGCTGTATGCAAGGAATGCATCTGTGAGTGTGCTGTATTAAATTTAACTCTGGTTGATACCTATACACATAAATTACAGGAAAAAACAAATATGTAGCTGAAACAAAGAGGAAATGCTCGGAAAAAGATATTTACGAACGAGAAAGAAATTTTCCGTATTATTTTGAAGAAATTCTAGAATCCAATCCTGAAAATAATCAATTTATGAAATTAAGGTTGAACAAGGAAAAAATGTTTACGTGTAAAGAAGATATGATACCTAAAACATATGAAAAAATAAAAGGAAATGTATAAATCATACCCTAAAATAAAATTCATCATTGGACTGATGTATGATGAAAAAACCGAGAAAGCTCACAATCTTCATTTCATATTCAAATGCAATAAGTTGAGAATATGTTTTTGGATCATTCAAGAAGGTGAGATGAGGGAACATTTCCATATAAACTGAGACATTTCCACCAAATGTAAAACATTTCATTGGGCTGCAACTGCATTAAGGACAAAAAAGGAAAGTTCTGCAACTCAGAGCCTAACCGAAATGAAAAAAAAGTGTTACACCTATTAATTTTGCTCACAGTAAAAGGAAATTCACCATGGCCGCCGACTTTTTTGAACCATTTACCTATACGGTATCAGCAAATCAGCAGTAAAAGTGGGAAACTGGTGAACCTACATTACACAGAGAACTTAAACACCATATAATGTTATACACGGTTCTAGAAACTCGCTGTACAAGCGGGAAACTGGCGTATCTACATCACATTTAGATACGATTTCATATTAATACTGTAGTATAACTTTTAAAACAATATTTGAATTTAGAAAAAAAAAATTAAAATGAGTTGATTCTAACAAGAATTCTATGCGTATACCAGCAGAAGCGGTTTATGGACATATTTATAAAAGGTGATTTTTCTTCCTACCAGAGCGAATATATTACGTATTTATAAAGCAACCTTTGCGCTGCGTACATTTTTGTTTTACTGGTAATATTTGGGTCATGTCTGCTGAGACTTTAAGGTTTAAAATAATTGGACATAAAAGCAGACGTAACTCGTAATTCCACTTAAAAATGAATTTCTTCTACCCTACTTTGCACCCCTGGGTTACACATAAAAGTGAAACGAAAAACCTTGCCGTGGAACGTGCGTGAAGACTATACGGCCGGTATTATAGGACCTTAAACACCCCACTGAGTCAAAAGAATCTATTCCACACTAATTTGATTGTTTCATTAATAAATAAATGCGGAACTTTTTTGTATTTCCTGGGCTTAGTTACTATGTAACAATTTCTTTCGATGAGTTTATTTCAAGTTACCTAGGCCGTCGTCCCACGAGTCGGTAAAGAAACGACACAAACCGATGAATGCTGCATGGTAATAATTTTGTGGCCCAGTAAACTGTCAGTATTGCAGGTTTTTGTTTTCGCATTTACCGCCCTTACGCTGAATGTCATTGTCTTACTGTCGTCAAATTGACTCACGGGTACTTTTGTAACAGGTAAATTAATATAAATTTTAAATTGACAAAATAAAGAGGAGAAGGCCGAATGGCGCGTTAACATGTAAACAATAACAAACGATTGTGAATCAAGTCAATCATCAAGGTTGTTTATGTCTGATTAATGTGCCCATATAATAAATTCTTAAGAATATTTTTTAACTAAAATAAATGTTATTGGTAAAAACAATAATTAGAAGTTGATGTCATATCAGCGGACAGGCATTAAATATCGAGCGCCCTCTGAAATCCGGTACCGCTAGATCTATACGGGAAGTATGATATCGGAGGTGCAAATAATCCAAAATAGAGCCATGCGTAACATTTTTGGCTTGCCTTAGGATATACCTGTAAAATATATTTACCCTCACGCACTTGTTTTGCCATTTAAGATGGTTCCTAGCTTTGAGATAACAAACACCATTTTAAATATTATTAAGTGTAACACCCATACAAATATAAAACTGAACTATAACAACGATGTTCACCAATATAATACACGACAACACAACAAACTACATATATCAAAAATACACTCAACAAAGTTCGGACTGAAATCATTAAAATATATTGCCTGCACTAACTATAACAAATTGCCTGAAGAATTAAGACAGGTATATATGCCTCTAACAAATATCGAAACGTAATATTGAAATCCTATTTTTTCAAATGTTATTTGGAAAACGAGTCATAAGTAGGTACAGACTCTGTTCTGATAGCCGTCCTAATTATCTCCAAATACCAAACTTTGTACATCCAGAGATGATGGGCTTTTTTAATCTTCTCATGTATTTTGAATGTAAAACATCTTGTATTAGGTTTGTTTATTTTTGAGCCCGTACTTTTAAATGTATTTTCCTGATTTTGTTTTTATGCATTTCTATAGTCCTTCATTGAGGATACTTTTTTAACTTTTTGACACCTACAGTACATAAATCAAATGAGTGATTATAATAATTCATAAAGTCTTATAAGACAATTTTTTTGTGACATATCTGTAAATTGATTCTTCATATGTTGTGTCTGTATGTTGCTTCTGTGAAATGTTTTCTTCATACATTGTGTCTGCACATTGGGTTGGGTTGGGTCTAATTTTTCTGTACAAAACTCTTTTATTTTTATTGAAGTGAAACTTCTTTACGCGCGTTATGCAATTTCGAGGACAGGAGTAAAACCAACTCATGACCGTCATGAAAAACCGTGATCACTTCGCTATAGGAGCCTAGCCAATATTATATACCTTTTTTAGGTCACTCTCCAAACTCAGCTTCGCAGTCTAGAGGCAGAGCGCGCGACTGTCGTGAAGAACCGACGTTCGATCCCCGCTTAAACTATTTTTTTTTCTTTTTGTGATTTTTTTTAAATAATATATTTTTTTAAAGTGATAAAATGCTTTTTTTAAAAGTGATAAAAGACGTTTTAGATATTTTGACTATATGATATTTTGGTCGAATACGTAATAACCGCGGTCTAGAGGCAGAGCGTTCGACACTCGTTATGCAGGACCCGGGTTCGAATCCCATATTTTTATAACTTTTAATTTTTTTTTATCAACGATTTGTATTTTCTTTTTGTGATTTTTTTAATAATAATTTTTTTTAAAGTGATAAAATGCTCTCGTGCTGCGACTTTTATATATTTTGACTATATGATATTTTGGTCGAATACGTAATAACCACGGTCTAGAGGCAGAGCGTTCGACACTCGTTATGCAGGACCCGGGTTCGAATCCCATATTTTTATAACTTTTAATTTTTTTTTATCACATGCTACTTATAAATATGTCAATAGACAGAAAAAAAGAGAGAATGAAATGAAAAGAGAGAGAGAAGAATACCAAAAGTTTTATTTCCGTCGTGCGTAGGCTTGCCACACACTGTATTTTTTTTACTCTTCTATTTCGAAACTACCAATTGGCGATCCCTTAATGAGTTTGATAAATTATGGGAGTGCAACATCGTTTGTTGTATGTTTAAAAAAATAAAAAAAATAAATAAAGTATGTCGCATTGATGCCGCTCGCTCACGACCCGTTGGCCCTATTTGCAGGCCTTAATACAAATATATAGATCGCTGGACTCTCGGTATATTGAACTCGGTTTTTGTCGATTCTTTACAGACCCGTGAGATGACTGTCTTATTTCTTATGGTATTTATTTACTTTCCAGCACAGAGCCGTGAAATATCATGTTAAAAAATCAATCAATACCTCGTTCCACTATTATGATGCGAGTGGTTCCAAGATAGCTCAACGCAGTGACAATTCAACACACTTTTAAAAAGTGATATAAAGTCATTAAAAACGATGAAATTTTTTTTTTCTTACCTAACCTACTAAACCCAGTTAATAACGTTTTTGTTTCATCACTTTCTATGACTTTATATAACTTTTTAAAGATGTGATGAATTATCATTGTGATGATTTATCCGGTCACCGACGCGAGTATAAGTGCGCGGGGACCGTATTTGGCATTAGAGCGTTGGAGGCCAAATTGGTCTAATTGGAGGTAAAACAAGTTTAACAAAATTTTTCGTTTTGTGTCTCATCTAAATATATGGTGATAGTCTGAATTCTTAAGGAATTACCGATAAATCAGTTTTAATTATTATGAAAATGGCAATTAAACTAGTTTTCTGTTAACAATATTATATCATAGGCAGGTACTTTATCGCTTGTCTGGATTCTGCACAACAAACAATTCCAATTTTGAAAATGATATTTAGATTCAAAGCAAAAGTTCTAGCATTAAACGCAACGTACGTTATAATCTACGCGTTCATAGATGGCGTTAATTTAATTATTATTTTTTAAATACACTTTCTGCAAGTTGTACATACGCAATATGTATATGAATAAAATGGTTTTGGGCGTGTAAAAAATCCGTTCTTTCAAGAGAGGCATACAAGTACAATATTGGATTGAATCACCGATAAAACATTGTGTTTGTATGCCTTTCTGGAAAAAAATGGGTTCTTATACGAAAAAAATTAATAAACAATTCTTCATAATATTTTAAAGCAAAGCTTGTTATGAAGTGAAACAATTAAATTAGCGCCATCTATGAAAGAGCAGATTATGAATTAAAGTTTATCCTTAATTGACTTGTAAAATTTAATCAATTTAAAACGTAACAAATTATTATAAGCATTAATTAGTCGCCTGAAATATCCATACAAATTGAAAATATCTCCCGACTGAAAATAAATGCCGTCGACGGGAATTGAACCCGCACATTCTGATGTCTGGTCAGGTGCTCTGAACCACTGAGCTACGTCGGCTTATTTCCAACACGCCAAATAATTCAATATGTACTAGTAGGGGAGGGCGGGGTTGGTTTTAACGGAGGTAAGAATTAACAAGCTGATTCCCGCCAAACATGAAGTGTCAAAAATATGATACTCGGTTTAGAATCAGTATATACACAGCCGAACGTGTCCTGACTTGTCAGATGCCAACCAGCCGTCGCTTGTAGTGGTTGTGCGCAGTGACCTTTGATTGACAGGTAAGCGAACTTTTTGTTCTTTACAATAAATTGATTTAAGATTTATTCATTCGCTAAATCAAATTATAGTTTTATCATGAATCGAGCTCTATTTTATTGACAGTAACACTATATTATTTGTTTGTAATTATTTTAACTAGTTTGTTTTCTGTAAATGATGAAGTAAAAAAAGTGACCTTGGGACTAAAATTAACAAATTGAGTGGGGTAAGTATTAACGTGTTAATACTTACCCCGTTCATGAAATTATTATTAACATGCCTGATATTTACATAAGTATTTTGGAGGTTATTGATCAGATATCACGCGTACCATCAAATGAGCCGGATTTTTCAAACGAATCAAGACCATCTACTAATAACAAGCCCGGACCATCAAATGAGCCAGGACCTTCAAACGAGCCAGGACCTTCAAATTTGCCAGGACCATCAAATACAAAGCCTACAGAAAAGTTTAATATTGTAAGCATACGACAGCTTCCAAAAGCATCACCACGTTTTGACTCCAAACGCAAACGTTCAAGAAAATCAACGATCCTCACCGATACTCCAGAAAAATTGGTCTTAGAGAATGATGCCAAATTAAAGTTAACCAAAAAGATAAAAAACAGTCAGATGGAAGCGAAAAAACAAAGTCAAAAGCAAAGGAAAGGGGAAAGGTAAAGGCAAAGAAACCCGGAGAGCAGAAGTGAAAAAGGTAAAGAAACATATTCTTCAGGATGATAGTTACGAAGAAGCCTGCTTCTGCTTAGTTTGCGCTGAGTCTTATAACGAAGACACATCTAGACTTGACTGGATACAATGTATTTTATGCAAAAGATGGGCTCATATCACCTGTGTTAGAGGTGACACCAGAAAATACATATGCCTCAATTGTTTCTTGGATGATGAGGGATCGTATTCTAAATAACTATTGCCTACCATAAAAATATACTATCAAAGTTCCTAACATAGTTCCTATCATAGTTCATATCATAAAAATTACTGTTTCATTTCAAATAAATATATCTTTAATATGAATGACTTTTATTTAATTATTTCATAGAATTTTAGCTTCTGTTAATAATTGCCCTTTGCGTTAATACTTACCCCAGCTCCGTTAATATTTACCCCAGATACGGGGTATGTATTAACAAATGATTTTATTGGTTTTGATGACTCTGTCTCTGAAAGGACTTACCTAACTGATGATTTTTGTTACTAATATCATAACTGAATAACCAAAGCATGCTATGAATAAAAAAAAAACAAAAAAGTTCATTATCATTGAAAATATAAACAATATTACAAAATTTGTTAGTACCAGCCCCGCCCTCCCCTACTTCAATCAACAATTACTGCTTATTATATTTTTTCGCCTATAAACAACTAGGCGACTAATTATTGTTTATAATAATTTGTTATCCTTTGTGCTATGCATAAAAAACCTTGGCTTAAAAACATTAGTTTATCATTCAAAAAATAATTTAAAACGTGTTTATTTTTATTCGTGGGAAATATTTCAAAAATGAAAGTTGTATATTTACTTCGTGGAAATTGAAAAAACGAATGAAATAATAATTATCTTTCACAGCCCGAGGGAAATTTGCCAGAAAAAAACGAAGCCCTCCTGAGTCCAGTTAAAAATTAAAATCAATTAGCAACACAGATGTCGCTTTGTCTTTTGCTTAACCATAAGGGTGAAATGATAACCGGACAAATAATGATAAAGTACTAGGTAAGGTTAGGTTAGTTTGGTTGTCTTGTCTTTTTCTGTCTTAATTCATCCGTTTGGCATTTCGCCTGCATGTAAATTTGTTTGTGCGTTTTGTTTCCAGTCCAAGGTGGTAGCCGCGTTGAATAATGCCATTTTATCCCGCTACAGTTCGCATGTGCGTGGATCCTTCTACGAGCTGTCAAATCGGAATAATCAATATTATTGTACCTACCTGTCTGAAGAAAGTTTGAAAAAATAAGTCGTTGATAGCGTGTAGTTTCTTTGGACAAATTGTATAATTTAGAATCGAAAAAATATAATACACAATTGAATGAGTTTTATTATTAGTAGGTATTCTTAAATCTTATGATTTTAAATGAAATTTTTGTAATAATTTATTAAATTAGAGAAAATTATAAACATCCTTCTTTTTTGTACGCAATATCTCCTGTTTACAGAACTAATAGTTTGGTTTATTTTCCGTAACTTTACTTAAATATTCATTTTGTCACGGAACTGGGTGAGATTAGGTACTAGAATAGAATTAAGTAAATTTCTTTCCGATGAGTTGATAAAAGAAACCCTGAAAACTTGATCACGTACATACAAAAAAACTATCTTTACAGTAAGTGCAAGCTCTTTCCCCCATTTGGAAGAGCTGTCTTCTGATATATAGGGTAGGTACCCTCTCAAACGGCACCTTAATACATATTTAAATTAAAGAGATGCTAACTTTCCGTCCCACACTTTGATGGTGTATATCCATTCACCTCAATTTATTCATCTAGAATTTCTAGAGTAAGTTAGACAAAACAATTTACACTAACGTGAAAAAAAAGCGATCCATGATTATATTCCGACTTACATCGGTATTCATTGGTAGAAAATGCCATTAGGGAGAAAGCCCGCTATTGTAAATATTACCACGGATATATAATAATCTTAGTTGAATACCTAATAGTAGTCTAAGTGGAATTTAAAAAAAAGTGAAGATAGGTTACTGAGACAAAGCGCGTGGTTCTACTGAACTAGGTCCCGTGGACATACTCGAGATTTCCTGCTTTGATTATCACACATAAGTTCGTTCGTCAGACAAGCTGTCACCAGCTACCACGAACACGTCGGATAAATGCCTACTCGTGGCTTTGAGAGGTGCAAAAATCATCCGCGAGCAAAACGTATCTCTTGGAGTTTCTTTCACAAATAAATACGCACAAATAACCAATTATTTCAATAAATACAATAATTTACAAGGATTTTAGCTACATAAACCTAAAAAGCCCTGGACGGAGCAAACGAAATAGAAAAAGTACAAAAGAGATTGCAAAATTGCGAAAGAGATGCTTTACCTATATATGAGGGAATATATGTACTACCCTTTCGATCTTAATACATTAGAAGCCCGCCGAAAAATATTTTTAGGAAAACATTTTTTTAAGATAATCTCTGGAACTATACATAATCCACCTATTTTGAAAGAGATTAACTTATATGTCCCAGACAAGTATACTCGTGGAAGGTCCCATACCCTTTTTTATGCTCCAAAAGCGAGGACTTCTGCCTATCAGAACGCCTCAGTCAACAGAGCGACTGAACTGCTCAACGAGTCTGCATTGACCATCGACATTTTTAATCTAACCTACAGGCAGTTTAACAATTATCTTTTGACGTATGTCACAAAGTAGTGAAACTGACCTTTTTATGTGTTTTGCTATACTTTTTGTCTAATTTGTAATCTTCTCCATAATGTATTGGTGAATAACCGTTTTACGGAGAACATGAAAAATAAATAAATAAATAAATTAGTAAGATTTTGAATGAATGACATCGAAGCCAAATCTAGGGTGAGGGGAAATTGCCTGGCAGCCGTCTTGTATGACAAACTATTCCGGGGTATTCATATCATGCAACAATAACAAAATTAAACAAAAACTCTGGTGTCGGAATATTCATATCCAACCAGTACAATGTACTCAATATTAAAGAAATTAACAGTGTTAGAAATGTTAACACTTTGAATATTGAATTTAAAGACATAAATAAACATTATAACGTTATTGCTATTTATCGTACGCATATGTCGATAATATCACAATTTATAGATGAATTAAAAAATATTTTATTCAATTTTAGAAACAAAAATAATGTTATTGTTGGGGATATCAATTTAAATATCGCAAACGGATACTCTAGTATGGATAAAGATAAGTACCTCAATATGTTAGCGGAACTCAACTATTTATCGTGCGTAAATTCATATACTAGGAACGTTCCAGGTCAACGACCTGCATGTTTAGATCATATTTTTACAAATATTCCTGATATCCACAATATAAACAGCTAATCAGCTGTCATTCATACTAATATTACTGATCATTACTCATGTATGTTTATCCATAAATTTTGCAATCCAATATTGCCATCATTTAAACAAAATAATACCTCAAAAAAGGTACTCGATATGGATACATTAAAAAATAAATTAGAATCGGAAAATTGGATAGAATTATTTCAATGTAATGATGTCAATGTTTGTTGTAAAATATTTGAAGAAAAAATTTCCAAATACATAAATGACTCATCAAATAATATAATACCCAAATCCAAACTATCTAAATTCAAACCTATAAAACCATGGATTACTCACGGTTTAATAGTATCTGTACGACATAAGCAAGCTCTATACAAATTGACTACTCAACAACCAAATAATAAAAATTTACTCAATCATTTTAAAGCATATAAAAACAAACTTTCTTATATTATAAAACATACAAAAGAAAGTTATTATACACATAAGTTGGATCAGGCTGAAAATGATAGTAAAAGAGTATGGACGGTGATAAATGAAATAATTGACAAAAAAAAATACAGGAATAATGAAATCAGTGCTATTAATCATGATAACTCGAAAACATGTTGTAAAGAAAACCCATTAAAAGCTGCAAATATATTTAACACCTATTTTGCAAACGTAGGGAAAAATCTAGCCAATCTTATACATATTGACCCAAATATAACATCTCCAGACTGTAATATTAATGCTGAAAAAAAAATGGCAACATTTGAAATCACCACAGAGGACGAAATAGTTTCTATTATAACTGATATGAAAGGAGGTTCTGCTCCGGGCTTTGATGCAATTACAGTTGATATTTTAAAAAACATCAAAAAACTAATTTCCAAACCATTAATGCATATAATAAATACAAGTTTTCAAAGCGGAGAATTCCCATCAGTTTACAAACAAACTACCATTACTCCAATATTTAAATCAGGTAATCCGGAAGAAGTAAACAATTACCGACCCATATCAGTCATCTCAAATATAGCAAAAATTTTTGAAAAAATTGTTAAAAAAAGAATGAGCCAATTTATAAAATGCAATGATATAATTAATGAAAACCAGTTCGGTTTTATGGAAGGGAGAAGCACACAGGATGCAATTGCAAAATTGAGTAGCCTAGTATATAATTCTTTAGATAAATCACTAAAATGCCTTGGAATTTTCATAGATCTCAAAAAAGCATTTGATAGCATATCACATGACAAACTTATAAATAAATTAAGAAACATTGGATTAAATGGTACAGCTCTAGAATGGGTAAAAAGTTACCTTTCCAAACGACCTCAAGTCGTAAAAATTAACAATGTGTTTAGATGCCAAAAACCAGTCAATTCGGCATACCGCAAGGTACAGTTCTGGGTCCGTTACTGTTTATCATCTATGTTAATGACATATTCATACAAAAACTAAACGGGAAAATAATATCGTATGCTGATGACACTGTCATAATAATCGAAGGTACGGATTGGAATACTGTTAATAACTTGGCAAATGCTGATATTAATATACTGAAAATTTGGTTCGATAAAAATCTTCTCTCCTTAAACACAGAAAAAACAAAATTTATCCCATTTTCAATCAATAAATTTAAATCAGAACCAGAAGTAAACATTATAATACACCAACACAAATGTGGCAGAACTAACTGCAATCAAACTTGTCCTATCCTTAGTCCAACATCCAAAATCAAATATCTTGGTGTATATATAGATCAATATTTTAAATGGAAAACACACATTTGTGAACTCGTCAAAAGGATTAGGAAATGTATTTATATATTTATAAGACTTAGAAATATTCTTAGACTAGAAAACCTAAAAAGAGTGTACTATGCGATTGTTCAATCTATATTACAATATGGTATTATTGGTTGGGGAGGAACATATAATAAAATTTTGAACCCACTTAAAGTAGTTCAAAGATTGGTAATCAAAGTAATTTTGAAAAAACCGTCAAAATTTTCTACCGAAATTCTTTTTACAATTTTTAAAGTACCTACAGTAGACAAAATGTATCAAAAATATTCAATACTTCAAATTTACAAAGAAATACAGTCAAATACTCATAACTTGCAATTCAATACATCAGCAAGATACCAGAAAACTATTAAAATCCCAAAATTTAACACTAAGCTCATTCAAAATACCTATCTATATCTAGGCATAATTTATTTTAATAAACTTCCATTAAATTTAAAAAATATCGAAAATATTCAGGAATTTCACCTTAAATTAAAAAATTACCTTAAACTATTATAAGTCGAAAATACTTTCACTACTTACATCTAGAAGTAATATTGTTTAAATCTTGTGTTGTTTCTTAATAATTTATTTACCTTAATACTAACATGTACATAATTGAACTAGAATTCCCTCACCAAACACAAGAGCATTGTCTCTTTATGGTGAGGAAAGGCTACTTTAATTTCTATTGTTTTATATCTTGTTTATATCCTGTATACTTATCTATGTAAAAATATATACTTTTTCAAATATTAAATAAAAAAAAAAAAAAAAATAAAAAAAACATGTTATACATCGTCCGCCGATATTGGATAAATTTGTAGCGTCGATATTAATCCATTGAATAATTAATAATAAATCGCTCGACCTACTTAGGTACGTACTTGCTAATTGCTACTTAGGTACGTATTTGCAGCCGAAATCAAAACAAAGCAACCTACCTGTTTCAAGACAAGCATACTCGCGACAATACTAACGCGCACTCAGTCCGGGATACTACGAGAACTCGCCAGAAGGTTCGAGTCTACGGCCTATGCTTAATCGCCGCAATGTCGAAGGTTCCCGAAACACACAGTCCGAGCGAGTGGCCTCGATTTAATTGCAATTTACTACCTACTGTCGCCATCGGCCGGGTAGTATAAATAAGCCCGACGCAGCGAGCCAGCCAGTCAGTCAGTCATAATTTTGCCGCCAGTCTACAAGGTTCAACGAGTGATCACCCGCGTTCTTCTTACTAGCGCGAGGGACACGTACCCGGCTTCGCCCCTATCATCATGGACTCTATCGGGACATCATCTTAGCGCCTCGGCCGTGTCCATGGCCAGCGCTAAAACGGATTACAAGCGCCCTGGTTCCAGCGTCTCTGACCAGCGCTTCTTCCACGCAACCATGACCACCACGAGGACACGCAGCATCCTCACTGGTCACGCCGTTCCCGTTCAACTGCCCACAAGGTCCGCCGCACCTTCGGCCGTCTCGTCAGCACTGGAGTGCCTGAAGACCTACGTTCTTCGCCAGTGCCTGACCTACATCGAGTCCCGGTCACCAGCGCCCGGCGTCGACTCACTGACCCGCGCTTGACCAGCACATCATCAGCCAGCATCCGGAATATTCTACATCTGTCCAGCGTCAACTCTCGTTACGGCTACACTGACTCACCAATAAACACATGTGACCTTCACAACCTTCTTTCATTTCGTGCCTCACCATAGATCCCCAAAAATTAAAAACATGTTTTATATGATAATCGTATTAGACATATTTAAACCGCACAAGAGTCCCAACTGCTCCCAGCCGTCTGTAGCCAGTGAGACTGGCAACCCCAATTGGGGTATGTTGGGAGGCTTACGGTAATGGGGAGAAGAAGGAGATAGGGAAGAGGAATGTGGGGATGTACCTGGCTACTCAGATCAGATTTTGAATTGTGGTCTTATACCAGGGCGATACTGAGAGTATCCAGCACTTTGTTGAATCCTACAAAGTATAGTAGCGTTGGTAATGAAGTTTTAGTGGTTTGTCTTATATATAGCATTGTTGTAGTTTCTATTTTATTTTATGTTACATGTTTTACTAATAACTAGTTTACCAAAAATTTTAAGGAATCTTTAATAAATTAGCAACACTAAATTTTCCAGTAACCACGATCATGCGAACTCTGGCAGTATAAAAAGGTAGTTTTCAACAAGGCCACCATCTTGAACCGGAACGTAACAAAAAAAATTTAGAGACTTCGCTTACGTTCAGTCAATATTGTCAGTACTTCATTTATTTTTTTACAAACAACGGAAACACCAATAAACAGATTTGATTGGATGTATATAATTACGCTCTCAATGGACGTTAAATACGTAATTTATTGCCCTTTTCTGTGATTAAATGCCTTCGGAATGAAGATTTATTCCTTTACATTATGACGTCATTAAACAAAAACAGGGGTTAGCGCTTAATCATAAATCTCGACCGTTAAATTCAAATCCACAATTTCGAACGTTAAATTCAAATTGGCTATTTGGAATGTTCAATTCATAATTTCAATTTGAAAATTGAGGGGATTAATAATAACAGTGAAAGTTTATTTCTAGACATTTTTATGCAAGCGGAAGAAATAAATGCCAGCCATTTGTCAGTTTTTTATGAAAGTTGTAAGTCTATTTTAGTAAGATTCATTAAGCCGAACGCTTTCTAAAAAAATGATTAATTGAAATATTCTGATTGATTGATAAGAGATTCCTAAAACAATTCATACAATATTTTAACGACGTTTATCGATGTAATTCAGAGTTGTAGAATTTGATGACAGTGATAATGATGATTTGATTGCAGTAAAACAGTAAGCATTGAGAACTTTATTTTATCTTATAGAATAATAATGTAAGGCAATTGCAAAAAAAACACCATACTTTAAGGGGTAGGTACTTTGCCAGCGGTTACAGTTTCAAACTGAAAAAAAATAATGTAAATTTCATGACGCCAGAACTCACCGTTAGAGAGTTTTTACTGGCACAGAAAATAGATATATATTTAAGCCCCGCATTCCAAATTTAAACCGATTTAACGTATTTCACCTGAACACAGTTTTTAAGTTCCTAAAAAAATACATTTGTAGACCCGAAACGGTAATTGTATGAAATTCCCACGCGATAAAAAAATCGCTAAGTAAATCCCGAAAATTATTGAAAAAACACGTTTTGTTCTGTTATTTAATATGTTACAGGTATAAAAAAATTCACAGTGCAGGTATTTGTTGAGCGATTTTTGTTATATTTTAAACGATTCGTTTTATATTCAATATTTTCACAATTTTTGCATAATTATAATCGATTTTTACCGAGTGCTTACTACGGTGTCTTAATACTAAACAATAACAAAAAAATACACTTTCAAAATATTAATTGAAAAAGAAACTTAAGTTTGGGTTCACACATTATTATTCCAGTTGAAAAAGTTCTCTTGCAACCAGAAAAGCTTTAGATTTTCGGTCCCCTAGGAGTAAAATGATCAAAAATAAAAATACGGCAATATTTCACATCCCCTACCGTAACGAGTGGAACCCTTATAAGAGCCGTTTTATCGTTCGCTGCGCAATAGTTTTAAAATTCTTTACAAGTCTCCAATTGCTCAGTATTAAATTTTAAACAAGCTGCGGAAGTTGCCATTACGATACTAAAATTATGTAATACAAATACCGCGTTCTTACCAATTGCAAGAAGTTTGAAAGAATTATTTAAAAATATCAAAATTTAGAGCAATTCGCGCAATCATTATTGGTGTTAACTCAAACGACACGGTAACCGGACCTCAACACAAAGATAATTCAACACACCTTTAAAGAGCAATATAAATAGGTTAGATTAGATTAGGTTAGGTTAACAGGTTAGTTTTTTTTTCATCACTTTAATGATTTTATCAAGTTACACTTTTAAAGGTGTGCTGATTTGTTGAGTTATCATAGAACCTTGTTATAGGCATTTATGCATCAATTAGTGTTACGAATGTTTGGAGCAAGCTGTTGAATCATTTTCGTAAGATTATTCTCAGATATTAATCAACTTCTTATGTGAATACCACACAAGAGTCCTAACTGCTCCCAACTGTCTGGAGCCAGTGAGACTATGGCATCCCCAATTGGGGTATGTTGTGAGGCTGAAGGTAGTGGGGAGGGGAAGCTGACGAGGAAGAGGAAGGTGGAGGAGTAACACGGCTAAACCCATTTCAAGCAACGTTTCAATTCTGAATGGTGGTCTTACACCGGGGCGATGCTGATAGTATTTTCCATTCTGGAACGTGCCGCAAGTAAACGATATATTATTTTAAATGAATAAATTGTGAAATAACACAAATTAATCAAATACAATTTATTTGCGTACGCCGGGATTTGAACCCGCGACTTTCGGCTTCCCGGTCGAGAGCCTTACCCCTCGACCACGGAGGTCGTCTAACTCCCACTCCCACTGTATTGGACAATAAGGGACAGTGCATATCACGTGGCAAAACGTGCTAGTATTATGTTCTTGTCGGTGACATGTGAATAAATTAATAAATTTATTCGTTTTTAATTGAAAAAAAAATGTAACCGGAGACTAGGAACATTTTTACTCCAAATAATCTAAAGAGTCGCTGGATAGTCTGTCTAATACGTCCTGATAAACCCGGTATAATATTTCATATTAAATAGTTCATAGCATTTATATACACAATCCTAAGTGTGTGCCAGCACGCTATGCCACGTGATATGTATCGTCCCTTACTGTCCAATTCAATGAGAGTGGGAAAGGACGAAGATGATTAGTATCTAAGAAATGAATCAATAGCTGCTGTTCGTGATACTAATCGATATATAAGTACGTATCACAATACCTCAAAAATACAAATGACAAAAAACCAAGAGGCAGAAGAGAGGTGGGTTTTATTGTATTTCCTTTTCAACGCTTTATTTCACCTCATTACCGCTGTCTGTTTTTCAGAACGTTTTCCGAGATAAGACGAGCAAAAGGTAAAAGAATTCTCAATTCTTGTCCCATTGTGGTGGGCTCGGATTGAAAAACCACCCCGTGGGCCCGTTTCTTATTCGCCATTGTCATCTGGATAAATATTGAAAACTTCGCTAGGGTTTTGCGCGCTAACCCGCGAGGGACCGAATTAAAAAGCCTAGAGGTTTTTTCTCATTTCGACCACGAAAGACAACGTTAGGGTTATATTTTTTTTTAAATTCCAAGTATTGGAATGATCAAGGAAACAACCAAAACCATAAAAAATTAAATAAATGACAGAAATACCTACCTGTTTAAATATTAACAACAGTGAGGTCTGGCGTCAAGAAATATGCATAGCTTTTGCTATCTGGTATTTGAAGACCAATGATTTATATTTCATATAGCAACATCTTGTTAATCACTATGGAGCTTTAACATAATAGAAGAAGCCATGTTGTCTGTTCCAAGTTTTGTTCAGTAAGAATACAAAATGATGAAATATACTGAGACCGCGATGAAGTGCTACGTTCTTGCGTTAGTTTTTCCGCGTAAATTATAGTAATTTTATCAATAAAATACATCAAATCTCTGACGAAACCGGGTGCTAACAATACAAAAAAATGCGTTAATTAATTTCGGTATCGCACAGGTTAAAACTTCTCGCTGACTTCTTTATTCTTCTGACTTCTATCGGTTTCTTTCTGAAAATCCGTTCAGAAGAAAATATCTCCTGCAGTCGCCAGGTGGCTGTAGAGGGGTGGGTTTGCGTCTCTGCTAATTGCTCTGAAAGCTCGTTTTATCGGAGCTATGGCTTCAATTTTCAGTACGTGCGGAAACTGCCGAATGAAATAATGATAATAAATAATACATGAGTTTAGTTTAGTTTCAAGATTCTACTAGGATTCGCGATATGGTGTGCAATATTAAGTACAAAAGGAATTAAAACTATAAATATTTCAAAAAATCATACTCGAATGCGATCCATATATTGTTATGATGTTTCAATTGTGATAACCAATATTAATTAACTTTGGTTTTTAAAAGCATTTTAAAGTAATGGACGTAGGAGGAATTAGAATAGGTATTGTCAGGTTATTCTAAATCCTGGAACGTTAATGTCTGTTTATACATGGTGTCCGGAAACTCGTAGTACAAGCCGGAAACTGGAGAATGTATACCACACGGGGAACCCAAATAAATATAAAGTTTTTTGATTTGAGCATTTTTATAAAAAAAAAAATATTTTTCGGCTATTTCAGGGTTCAAATTTTTTCGTCATTATTTGTTTTACTTTTAAATTTTTAAATAGTTTTAATTAGTTGGGTACTTTGATCTTTAGTAATAATTTATAAGAATTCGATCAAAAAAAAAATCAACTTCTGACTCGATTTACTCGAAAACGAAAGCTCAAATCAAAAAAAATTATACTACAAAATCGACTCCAAATGTGATGTAGATTCACCAGTTTCCCGCTTGTACTACGAGTTTCCGGACACCATGTATATGTATTCAAACAAAAAAACATATAAATAAGATACCTACGATTTTGGTCACAGTTCAATGTTTTTGGTAGCTACTGTCGGGACGGGTTGTTTTACAGAATTTTAACGACTGTTTAAAATTTTGTTAAAACAATTCAAGTTCTGTGAAAGTTTTATTCAAATTCTGTTATTATTTCATCATGAATCACAATACTTGGATAGTAACAGAATTTGAATAGGACTTTCACCGAACTTGAATATTAACTTTGAAATTTGATGAATTGTTCAAATTCTGTGAAATAAATAACGCTTAAAATCTGGGTATACTTATATCCTTCAAGAAATAAAGAAAGAAGGTACAAAGACTTGGATAGTAATTTGTTTGAGTTGTGCATACAGTTAAATCCTTTTTGTGATCTTAAAAAAAGATAAATAAAAAATAATTGCAATTTGGAGTTTAAAAATAAGTTAGGTTCCAACAAAAACAAAAATATAAGACTGTTATGTGTACCTATAACCTACGGTCCAATCTTCACCAGGAATCAAGCGCCATTAGGGATTCCGAGTTCCAGAGCCCAGTGCAGAGCGATATAATTATTATTAATACGACGCTCAGGTGAGTTTTAAAGGCTTTGTGCTGTAAACTGCATGAAGCCTTTTCAATGTGAAATATACCGGGCCTTTTGAAATTAATTTTGTAGACAGAATTCATGTTCGACAAAGAGGGATTGAGTGACGCAGTTCGGGCCCGGATAGAACCCGGATATTTAACTTTGGAATTACTTACTATTATACCAATTTTCAGATTCCGGATGGTATAACTTCCCGATGGATCTGTTCGTAGGTACTTCCCGATAGATCTACCTACTTCCCGATAGAACTACTTCCCGATAGAACTACTTCCCGATAGATCTACCTAATCCCCGGTATATCTACTTCCCGATAGAACTACTTCCAGATGGATCTACCTACTTACCGGTTTATCTACTTCCAGATAGATCTATTTCCCGAAATAATTACTTCACGATTAACCTACTACATAATTATAGTTACCGAAGCTAAACTTTTCGATAGACCTACTTTTCTATAGGCCAACTAACCGATTAAAATCAAATATTACCCTTCAGTTCCAGCATACAATTGCCGCCTGCAAAGTAAGTCATGTCAAACTATACATTTTCAATTTGGGAGGCGGGTTTGGATACCGCCGCCCCGGGAACCATTTATTGGATAACCAACACTTCTGTCATAGGTCACCCTAAGTGGTTTGCTACGTTTGGTGATTTAGCAGGGGTGCCCGGGTTCATCGGGTGAGGTGTGTTCAGGATGCGCCTACCCGCCAGCTGCGTGGCGTGCCAGATCGGGAGAGGCTGGTTGAGGAGACCCTTTCACCCCTCCAACTGGTCTCTCGACCCATCGCCGTGCGCCGCAGCGGATGGGATATATTCATTTGTCCGTCACTTCTGGACGCATTGATCCCTAGATTCCTACCCAACCCTCATACCTTTTACCTTCCCAGAACTTCCTCTCATTATTTTCCTTATAAAAAGACCCTTCACACAGCATCCCGAAATTATTTTCCTCAGGGCCTCTTGTGTGGGGTTAGTTTAAAGTAACTTTAGCTTCATTATATTAGCGATCGAATACAAATAAAACATAAAAACACACTTTTACTAAAAATAAACTATGTAGGTCAAAAGTAGTTGATAAACACCAAATAAAAGCATCCCTAGGCATTGCCTGAAATTCAAAGGTTCTGGGTACGTTTATTTTTAACTCGTCAATAAAACCTGAGACTGCCTTATGATCGTATCTTCGACGAGCACCATGGAGATACGATCATAAGTCCCCGTTCGATTCGATGTCGGGAATAAAATTGACGATGAAAATAAAATGGCTAACTCCACGAGAATTGGTTTCAATATCTATCGAGTGATTTGGTATAATATACGCTTTAAGTAACTGGTAATAATACTTGAAGAAAGTTTTTGAGTAATGATATTTCTTTCGTAATTACATCTACGGGTAACTCAAGAATTCACAATGGATTCTAAATTATATTATTATTATTTAATTTTTTATAATTCACTTTTTTTCTGTTATAACTATGGAAAAATCGATTTTATATTTTAATTTTTTTGTTTCTCTGTGTAACCAACTACACTGTATTGTTTTAGAATTATATAACTTAACAATTGAAAAAGTCCTCCACAACACAGGTGAACTCCTAGCGTGGAGGACAATATACCATACCATTGTAATACAAATTTAAGAATAAATAAATAAAAAATATTATCGACGGTAGGGTAGCATTTTAAAGGTCACTTGTCATAAAATTATTATCGATGGTAGGGTAGCATTTTAAAGGTCACTTGTCATAAACACAAATAAAATCTGTTAAAATAAAGTTTTTTTTGCTGTGAAAACGTCTGAGCTCGCATTCCCCACCCTTCTAATTTTGTTAAATTACTAAACAAAATATTTTTTAGCTAAACGATAATTTTGTGCCGAAAAGCTTATACTACTACGCCTTTATTACTATCTAGCGCAGACGCGTGAAAAATCACGGGATATAAAGAAATGTAAGTACTTACCTACATATTGCCACGGCCGAGAATCGAACCCTGATCAACTGCTTGGAAGTAACTAGGAGGCAACTATTATTATGCTGACCATTACATTACCAACTAATGTAAAAACGGCGGAATATTAAAAAAAATAAATACGTATATAGATATACCTACTGAAAACATAAGAATTATGTATTTTTGAATTTTAGAGTGTTACGTACCTACCTATCGAAAATATATTGCTTAATAACTAGCGCAGACCCGTGAAAAATCACGGGATCGTCGTAAATCTTTATAAATCAGGTCCAATTTTGAAAATGTGTTCAAAATGTTATACAGAGTTTTCCAATAAGAGGTGTTATTTTGATATTCAAAGAGCTATCGAGAGATGATCAATGATTTTTTATGGCCGGAATTGGATGGTATTGATCTGGAAAACGTTTACTTTCAACAAGACGGCGCTACGTGCCACACAAGCAACGAAACCATTGATCTTTTACGGGAAAAGTTTCCGGACCGTGATATCTCTCGAAGAGGTGATCGCAATTGGCCACCGAGATAATAATAAAATAATACTAATAATTGGATGACTTGTATAGCGCCGTTTTTCTTCTTCCTTTGGGGCCACGTGAAAGAGAAGGTCTACGCCAACAGCCCAGCGTCGATTCAAGACCTCAAAGATGGAATTCGTGAGGCTATCGAGGACATAAGGCAGCCACTTTGCGATTTGGTTATGGAAAATTTCATGAAAAGGATATGGTCCTGAAGGCGTGGTCGTAGTGGTCATTTGACTGATGTTATTTTTCGCTATTAACGGCATATCTTCCTCTTTATAATGAAATAAACATTCGATAATTTATATTAAAAATGGCATTTTTCTTTGAATATCAAAATAACACCTCTTATTGGAAAACCCTATACAATAGGTAGTTTTTACCTACTTATTCTATCGCTATCAGAATTCGTCACACAATCATTAACAATTTTGAACATGACTAACGCACGGCACAGACAACTGAAATTAGTATGTTTGATATTATACAGATAGAAATAGATACGAAAGAAGAAACGCTCAGATTAGTTTTAACTTCGAATATCAGTGGATTTACTTAATGTGCATCAAATAATGGAATTCATTCACACGCTTCCTTCAAACTCCACAAATGCAGACCATACACACATTTGCTGTACCATTGCAGTAAGTGGTGTTAGATTATTACGCGTAATGGCATTATAATACAAAAGAAACAACGCTCGAAGCAAGTCCAGTTTCGAATAGCAGCGGATTCACTTAATCTTCATCAAATAATGAATTAATGGAATTCATTCACACGCTTCCTTCAAACTCCACAGATGCAGACCATACACACATTTGCTGTACCATTGCAGTAAGTGGTGTTAGAGTATTACGCGTTATTGCATTATAATACAAAAGAAACAACGCTCGAAGCAAGTTCAGTTTCGAATAGCAGCGGATTCACTTAATCTACATAAAATAATGAATTAATGGAATTCATTCACACGCTTCCTTCAAACTCCACAAATGCAGACCATTAAATTGCTGTACCATCGCAGTAAGTGGCGTTAGAGTATTACGCGTGATTGCATTATAAAACAAAATAAACAACGCTCGAAGCAAGTCCAGTTTCGAATAGCAGCGGATTCACTTAATCTTCATCAAATAATGAATTAATGGAACTCAACAAATGCAGACCATTAAATTGCTGTACCATCGCAGTAAGTGGCGTTAGAGTATTACGCGTTATTACATTATAATACAAAAGAAACAACGCTCGAAGCAAGTCCAGTTTCGAATAGCAGCGGAATCACTCGACACATTTCCCGGAGTAGCTCGCAGTTTGATGACGTAATAAAGTGAATTTTCCAGCTAACTTGGTAATGAAAGAGTAAGACTCCAGCTGGATGAAGCCAAAATGGACTTGATGACATCGTATTATTTTTACGACGAGTTTCGCCGTTTAACGACGTCAGATTGATATTATTAACCCCATGCGATCAACGTGGCACTCTGGTCCACAGGTATAAAATACCAAAGAATGGCTTTGGTTGCACTAAAAATGACCATCATCGGAGATGAAAGGAAGTCCACTATTTTCCATGAGGCACGGCGATATCGACAACTAAGTAGAATCGACAGACAAACTAAGCGGCTGAGGCTAGTTTATCAATGTTGCTAGCACATCCGGCACTTAATTTTATCAAAAACACTCCACACTTTGGAACTTAATAATACGTAATACTTACTACCTTGGAGGAAATAAATCGTTAGTATAAGAAAACTGAGTTGGTGAACTTATCAAATATTTGATAAAGATTGCATAATATGTAGTAGGTAGGTACTTAATTTTATGAAAACTGATTTGATTTGCAGATAATTAATTATCCCTTTTTTATAAGATCACAAGCGCGCATATTATGTAATAATTATTTGTATTTTAAATTTTTTGGACTAATTTAAAGAGTAAAACCTCAAATTGTAATATTCAATCATTGAAGACAATATTAAAAAGTCTCAAACGAAAAATGTGAAACGGAAAATACAGAAAAAATATTCAGTCGCATCTAGGAATTGAACCCTGCATCTTTTACTAGCCCGGGAAGTGCTCTGACCACTGAGCTAATTCGACCATATCAACGTCATTTTCAACTGTTTCATAATACGCCTGAGAGCAACCAACATTATCGTAATTTTCTTAACGCACATTTTTTATTGGCCGCGGCTGTCGTTACATAAGAAAAGAATAGGTTATTAAAATGGTGTTGTATATAGTGATTTTAGTTTTATGGAAATTTAATGACGAATTCTTCCCAAAAATGAAATCTTTTTTCCAATTTTCTTTTGTGTATACTCATTAAATATTATAGAGGGTGTCTGGGGGTAAATTACTTTTTTCGAAATTACAATGTTTATTTTCCCGTACAAAAATATTTTCCATTGAAGAATATTTATTTTCCGATGCAAACAATCCACAATTTTTACATAAAAACTACCGTAAAGCATTGGAATTTCGAAAAAAGTTGTTTACCTTTTTTACTTCTAAAATCATGTAGAATCACCCCCCGAAGTGAGCGCAATTTACCCCCGGACATCCTGTATGTAGTCATCACAATAGTACAAGAGGTTGGGAGAAGTTTAAGCTTTTCATATTACTTGGAAAAGAGTAATTCAAGATAATTCGAGTATTCCAAGTAATATGAAAAGTTTCGGGGGTTTTTTAATAGACGGTGATTGATATTGATATTGATTGTGGCCAAGATTGAGGGAAGATTGGTTATTTATAATTTTGAAATGAAAATTGATTTTATTTTTGTCGAAAACGTTCATTTAACGTTTCTAATTTGAAATATTCTAGGCGTTTCTCAAGCGCAATATCCGAAGAATCGTCGAAGCTAAGCTATTACTAACTTAGTTTAGCTTAGCTCACATCGTAACTAGTCTTTTCATACAATCGTTTCCATCACGAGAGTATAGTGCTAAGCGTTGCGAGCTAACTCATCAATTACATCTAAGCTAAGTTACGCTGCCTCCCGCACACCCCTCGCCGAGCATACGCATTATTAAAACAGTGGTGTTGTTACATAGCATGTGGAGATTGGTCGTTCGTCTACGTTCTACATCATGGAAAAATGCATAGTATAGGTGGATACGCATATTAATAGCTTAGCTGACTAGCTTATCCTAGCTCATCTCGTTTCGTAGTTTCGTTCGCGGTTGATATTGCGCTTTATAGACGGTAAGCAGTGTGGACAAACATTATAGTAGAGATTGAGTAAGGAGATAAGCAGGAGGGATGCAATGGAATGAAGAAGAATGAATGTTTGTTAATTTTATATCAATGCTTTAGCTACTATCCGACAGGCGTTAAATTTCGATAACCCAGATTGTAATAAATATAATTATGTAGGTTTATGTCTTTATCATCTTGATTAGTAACCATCCAAGGAACAGGATTACATATTTGGAGGTCATACATAAAATACTCGTAAAAAAGAAAAAAAAAAAAGTAACAAAGGTAATTTCAACTTAAACCACAGTCGAGTATACTCTCAGTACCACCCTGGTGCGATATTATGTTTCAGATTTGAAATAGCTACGTGTTTAACACCTTCATTAAAAAGTGACTGAATAAAATGGTCGGAGAAAATTAAAACTAAATAAATTGAATCCAAATCTGTTAATTCAGTTTCAAGCAATGAAAACCCGAAAACGAAGGTACGATATTCAGTTTATTCAAAAGATTATAATTCCAAACCAAAATATAAGTAAAATTAAATATTATACACGTTCTTCAAGAATTATCCAAAAATACATACAGTCACATATAAATGTGTGTTTTCATGTTTCAATATGTCTGTGAAAAAAAAAAAAAAAACTTTCTACTACAACACATAAATACCTGTCACACTTAATCACAAACACGTTAACACCTCAGCAAAGGTTCTCCTAGTGAGGTGTTCACGTAATATACAATATATGACCCACACACAGTTTTACCTATATCAACCTATGTTCTTTATTTTTTATACCTTTTTTCTGTACTACAATATAAACCACTGTAATCATTTGTAAAATGTGTATTCAAGAATAGACATAAATAAATAAATAAACGTTATTGCATAAATGATCGACTGATTAACTAATTAACAAACTAAGCCATACCCGCAGTGGTCAGCAGAGAAGATGGAAGGGAACACTAGTCTCGGCGCACACTTCTTGCTCATTTTGTTATTCCGACACGTCATGATCCAATCAAACATTTGATTCACTTCATTGTGCCATGTCTTTCTGGGCGTCCACACGGAGAAAACTTACTGATTTGAAATACTGTTAATTTATTAAAAACTAGCTGACGTGTACCCGCCGTTACTCGACTTTTCTCTACTTTCAATAAATGTAATATCCATATATCTTTAAATAGTATAAAATCAAGTTGCTATTCGCGTTTGTGAGCTTAGTTCTTCTAAACCACGCAATGGATATTGATAAGTTTTTTTACTATCGTTTAGAGAATTTCTTCAGAAAGGTGTACATATATAATATATGCATATTAAATTTATAGAAAGTAGAGAAAAATCAATGTTTTATAATCAAGTTGTAAAAACATGTTTTCGGGCACTACATTAATGCTAGCTAAACCTTATGAGATACATTTCAGTTCGTGTCTTACGCTCGTAACGGCAGCCCGTCCCACGGCACTGTCTTCGCGCTCTCGTTACACCGCAACGTAACACTTTCATGACGGTAGAAGAGTTGTTGAGTACGCTAAAAAATGAAGTTCAAAAAATACAAACCGTTAAAGACTCAAAAACCAAAACAAACATCGAAAAAATTATTATCGATCTTGACAATGAAGTGAAATCTGAAATATTAAAAATGCAACAACAAATAATTCAACTACAAGACAAACTTATCGAAAAAAACGACCAGCTGGTGGGAAACTTTGAAAAAATAATGAAAAGCGCAACAACACCATCATATGCCCAGAAAGTATCAACAACCAAAATTACTCCTCGAGAAGAAGAGAGATTCTCAATCATCATTTCGTCGACCAAAAATAATGCTAAAGCAGAAGAAATTGAAAAAATAATAAAAAAAGAAATAAATTTAAGTAACATAAAGATAGGAATAAATGGTTTGAGAAAAACAAAAGAAGAAAAAATAATAATATCATGCCCAAAAAAGGAATATGCAAATACCTTAACCGCCGAAATAAAAAAACTGAATACCGATTTGGTGGTAAATGAAATTCAAAAGAAAAGACCAAAAATAATAATAAAAGGATTAAAATCCAATCTTACTGAAGACGAAATATTTTGCGGAATAATAACCCAGAACGAAGGAATTGAAGATGTTTACAAGGAAAGTGAAGACAACAAAATCACACTTATAACGGAGATAAAAAACACAAACATAAACGAAAAGCAGCGCCATTTCACTAGCTACATCATGGAAACCAGTGGCAAAATGCGAAAAAGTCTCCTTGCACTCGGTAAACTAAATATACAGTTTCAACGAGTAAAAATTGAAGATTGCGATCCTTTAACTCAATGTTTTCATTGCTGTATGTTCATGCATACGGCTAAAAGATGCCTACACCGAACCAGCCCTCCAATTTGCCCACACTGCATGGGCGACCACATCCTTTCAAAATGTCCGGGAAGAGGAAAAACAGTACCAGCATGTGTAAACTGCACCAGACAAAATTCTAAATATGGAGAAAAAAACACCACGGACCACGCAGCCAACAGTATTAGGTGCAACTATAGAAACAAAATGCTGAAAATTGCGAGGGATCGCATCGATTACGACTAATGATGCATATTATTAATTACAAGTCTAACGAAAACCTAAATAAATTGCACAATATTTCAAAAAAATATTTCGAAAAGCCCTCCCGCAAAGTGTTAACACGCAGTGATAATATACAAGTCAACACAAGTAATATTATAATTGCAAATGTGAAGTGTATTCCCAGCGCCAACATTATTGTTAATTTTTATTACTACCTCAAAATGAACGACTTTATAATAAACCCAATAGATAATTCATATAAAATAGACGTAAGGATTTTTGACACGGTAAAAAATACAAACGATCTTATAGATATAAAACCTACAGCCAGCCTAATAATAATACACATGAACGTTAGATCTTTGGAAAAAAATTTCGAAGAATTTCTAATAACTATTAAACAATTAAATAGACTTGACTGTATAATATTATCAGAAACGCATTCATCGAGTGAAATTAATTATAATATACCGGGTTACTCGTACTATACAACAAATTATAAAATTAACAGAAATAGCGGCGTCGCCATATTTGTATCAAATATTTACGCTGTCACAAGTGTAAATGAAATAATGGTGAATATTGTCAATATATTAAACTTGGAGATAAATTTTATAAATTATTCATTTAATGTCATTACTATTTATCGGACACACTCTTCTGCTATAACCACATACATATTTTTATTTATTTTCTTGCTGAAACTAATGTTTCACTCGGCGAACACTTTTTCTCCTCAAATACATTTTTTTCCTACAATTATACTTCTACAATACAATAATGTAAAAATCAAAAATTTATTTTTCTATACTCTTAATACACTCCCATGTCTGACTCATTATTTGAAGAGATAGACTCATCTTTTAATATTACGGAAAATATTTGTCTAACTAGTGTCGAATGTAATAACACATTATTAGAAATAGATCCTCTAAAAGCATTAACAATCCTTCACCTAAATATTCGAAGTGTCTCGAAAAATTTTGATCATTTTACACTTGCATTAAACGAACTCACTAATAAACCGGATTGTATTGTTTTGTCTGAAGCCAGAATTAGCGGCTACTCAGGTACCTATAATTTACCTGGTTACAAATACTTTGTCACAACTTACAAAATAAATCAAAACAGCGGAATCATTGTTTTTGTAAAATCTATTCATGAGAATATTTCCGTTAATGAAATTCATATCGATCTTGTAAATTGTCTTCATATTCGAATTATTATAAAACACACGTTTTACGATATAATAGCATTATATAGAACACATAACTCGAGCATTAGTAATTTCACCGAGAATCTGAAATCTATTATAAATACTAATTGCTCTCAAAATGCTTTTATTGTAGGCGATATTAATATTGATATATCTAATGAATTTGAAAACAATAGAAATAAAGAAAAAACTGAATATATCAACACATTAACGGAACTAAATTTTAAACCATGTATAAAAAAATATACGAGAGAATTTCATGGACAAAGGCCATCATGCATAGATCATATCTGGTGTAATTCTAATGAAACTGAAAAAATAAAAACAATTATTTGGAAAAATAACATTACTGATCATCACACATGTATTGTAGCTTTTAAAACTGACAAAATAGATGTGAATAATTACTCCCGCAATAATTTTCCAAAAACTATTATTAATTACGAAAAATTACAACAAAACCTTAATATTGAAAATTGGGAAACTGTTCTATCCTCTAATAACACCGACTTATGTTCACTAAATTTTGAAGCAATCTTGAATAAGCACATCAAATCTTCCTCTTCCATTATAAAATACTCTCCAAAAACTAAATTAAAAAAATTAAAACCATGGATCACTCAAGGAATCATAATTTCAATTAGACACAAAGAAAAAATTTATAAAGAACATAAAAAGTTTCCAGAAAACTATAAACTATACGAATATTTTAAAAAATTCAGAAATAAACTATGCCACATTATTCGGAAAACCAAAGAAGATTTCTATAAAGAAAAAATCAATATTGCTGGCAACAATAATAAAAAGATATGGCAAACTATAAATGAAATTATCAATAAAAAACCAAAAAAATCTAACATAAACAAAATCACAGATATTGATAACAAACTTTACGATGTAAACACGGATCCAACGAAATGTGCAAATATTTTTAACAGTTATTTTGGGTCAGTTGGTGAAAAATTAGCACTCAAAATAAAAAACACTGATAATAATGAAAAATTAGCACTTAAAATAAATAACACTGATAATAAAGATCTACCGTCACCATCCAATATTTGTAACAACTTGAGTCAATTTCAACGAACTAATGTTGATGAAATTAAACAAATTGTTAATGAATTAAAAGGTAATTCTTCCCCTGGTTTTGACAATATTTCTGTAGAAATACTTAAAAAAAATTCTGACTCACTCTGTAAACCATTGGCTCACATCATAAATACAAGTTTTGAAAATGGCAACTTTCCCTTTACCTACAAAAAAACTATTATTTCCCCAATTTTTAAATCTGGGGACCCCAATCTAAGTAGTAACTATAGGCCAATTTCTCTCACCTCAAACATTGCAAAAATATTTGAAAAAATTGTAAAAAAACAAATATTTAAATTTGTAAAAGAAAATAATATTTTAAATGCACATCAATATGGTTTTAGAGAAAATATGAGCACTCAAGATGCTATCGTTGACTTAACATCTGAAATATACAAATCTTTAGATAATAAAAAAAAAATGCATTGGAACATTTGTCGACTTAAGAAAAGCATTTGATAGTATATCACACTCTAATCTTATCTCGAAACTAGCGAAAATTGGTATAACTAACAATGCTTTAACGTGGATCGAAAATTACCTATTTAATAGAGAGCAATTTGTAAAGTTAAATGGCTCTCTGAGTGATTCGCAGACCACAAATTTTGGCATCCCGCAGGGAACTGTTCTAGGTCCAATTCTTTTCATCATTTATGTCAACGATATTTTTAAACTCTCAATTATGTCAAAACTTATTTCATACGCTGACGACACAGCAATTTTAACTGAGGGATTAACTTGGAATGAAACCCAAAGAACAGCAGAGTTAGATATAAACATACTAAAAAAATGGTTCGATAAAAATTTGTTAACACTTAATACGGAAAAAACTTTTATAATGCCTTTCACCATTAATAAAAATTCATTCCCTGATAATTTAAAGATAAGTATACACTCATGTAATTGTAATAGAATTTCAAATTTATGTAAACCTGACTGCTCTGTACTTACTGTTAAAACTAATGTAAAATATCTAGGTGTAATTATAGATAGTAACATAAAGTGGAAATTACAAATCAATGCAATAGTAGAAAGGTTAAGAAAATTATTGTACATTTTTCTTAGAATACGAAACATACTAAATTTTAAATTATTAAGAACCATCTATTTTTCACTAATTCAATCAGTATTACAATACGGAATTGTTGGTTGGGGTGGAGCATTCAAAACTTCTCTCTTACCTTTAGAAATCATCCAAAGAATATTAGTAAAAATAATTTTGAAAAAACCGTATGATTACCCTACATTTAGATTATTTCAAGAATTTAAAGTCCCTTCACTTCATATTATTTATAAAAAAATAACTCTTTTTCAAATACATAAAGATTGTTTCAACATTGACAACTTAACAACTTTTTCGAACAGCAATAGACAAAGTATTCTTGGCTCTATAACTATCCCGCGCTGTAACACCACCACAGCCCAACAATTTTATAAATATTTTGGTGTCAAATGGTTTAACCAATTACCTCTTAACTTAAGATTGGAAACGAATTATAAAAAATTCAAAAGCTCAATAAAAACACTATATCAATAGCATATTAAAATCGTTTATACTTAAAAATACAATATAATCTCTCAATTATTATTATATTGAAATCCTTTTCTCTTATTTCTTATTAATATCTCTTTCCTTCTTCTACATTATTTTCTCTTTTCTATTTGATAAAATTTTGTTGCATATAAAATTTTTATTTTGTTATATTAAAAAATAAAAATTCTTTTCATTATCTTGATAAAAAATATGTTAAATTACTATTTACACGCAATTCTCCGCCTTTTTAACACGAGCATCTGCTCTAAAAAAAGGTGTATCACGATGTACTGTAATAAAAAAAAATAAACTTAATGTAATGTAATAACATGTAATTGCAAATTTAATATTAAATAAAAAAAAAAAAAAAAAACATCAAAATAATGTACTACAGAATTGTATGTCTTAAAAATGTCTACAGAATCTCCTCCTAAGGATAACCTCCAGCAACGCCGGGTACACGTCAGCTATTTATATATATAAATCTTCCGGAAGAAATTCTCTAACTGATAGTGAAAACCCTATCAAACTCCATTGCATAGTTTAGGAGAACTAAGCGCACAGACAGACAGACGCGGAGAGGGACAAAAGTATTAGTCCTAACAAAGTATTAGTCAAAAGCAATAATGTTTTATGAGGACGGCGGAACAAGTGTTTATACAAAAACTGAAATTGATACTGACATACTTATATTGTAGCATTCCGTCATGATATCTATAAGGGAAAGAACACGTGTTCTCGATGTATTCTGAATGCCTAATATTTTATCAGGAAGTTCTGATGCTGTCACTTTTTTAACAGGTTCATTATTCTTTCGAGAAAGAAAACCGAGGATATCTACAGCCTGGCGACCGGGTATCTCATCAAAATGACAATTCAACACACCTACAAAAAGTGATATAAAGTAATGAAAAGTGATGAAACAAAAACTAGGTTACATAGGTATTTAACCTAGTTATACATAGGTATTTAACCCAGTTTTTTTCATCTCTTTTAATGACTCTATATCACTTTTTAAATGTGTGTTGAATTGTTGTTTCTATTAAATATCATGGAACCCTACAGAACATGAATAAAATAGTGTAATTATTTTTAAAAAAATCCCTGAATTAATTTATCTACCTAGTAGTTCTGTGACCAGCTGACCTCGCGTCCAAAAAATATCTATGTTTCTAATTATCCCTTATTTAATAAATCAATACCATTCATCAGAAACCGTAATATTTGTGAGTAGGTACTTCAATAGCTGTACTTGAGCGTAATTCGTGTATTTTAAGTAACATTTAAAAAAAGGGTCATACAAATTGTCCAAAGAAACTTAGGTTAACAAAGGTAGGTAGGTATCATAATTTTGATGATTCCGATTTGACAGCTCGTAGAAGGATACACGCTCATGCGAACTCTGGCGGGATAAAAATGCAGTATCCAACACGGAGAGACGGAAACGGAACATACAATCAAATTTAGAGACGAAGTATATAGGATGTACAGATAACATTAGGAATAACAAAACAGTCAAGAATATATAAGAGAAAGTTAAAATTATATGGTGGTACTACAAAAATATGATTTAATTTTTTTTTTGTATTTGATGTATTTTTTTGTTGTTCGTATATCAGCGGGTAATTGATTAAATAATTTTATTCCTTTATATACATAGTGATTCTGTGCTGTTGTGGTTCGTACGGGTGGTACAGTTAGTCCACCAACAGAAGTATACCTTATGCTAATATTTGGCAGTGGGGTATTATTTTCATTAAAGATATTAATGAAAATAATATTTCAGAAGTAAATGCAAAACAGTCAAGTTAAAACAGGACTTCGCTATACGCTAAGTCAAAAAGTATGTGTTTCCTTATGTTTTTAGCGGCAGCTAATGTTATCAAGAAAGTTTGATGTTTAGCGTCGGTCCAATCAATCAATCGACCAATCATAAACACCGAAGCTTGCAAGAAATCTGTCTTTTCGTTCCATCTATACGAGGATATAATTTTGGGAGCGTGCCATATGGAAAAAAGAGTGACAGTTACATTATTTAACAGAGGAGCCTACTTCATATGACAACAGATGTCAGGTCGTCTCGTATTATTATCTGTTAATCTTTTTTTTCCAAAACGAATATCGCATCTGCCGGACGGAAAGGGTGTTATTACAATATCAAGACCAATGGCTCAACTGAGAAAACAACATCTCGCTAAACTGAGAGAACTATAGTCGAAAGATTAAATATAACCGCCGGTTAGCGCTCAGTATGTTGTTTCACGAAACGAGGGTTTGGTGGTTAGAAATACTGTTAGATAAGGGTTCATAATTTTTAAGCGAGATCACAGTTTAGATTATTAATATGATGGTTTCGGTACTTGAAGTTATTAGCAGGTGGAATAAGCGATATTGATTTAGGATGGTGATAATATTTCCTGGAAAAAAGAATGGATGGAATTTTTATGAAATAATATAAGTCTATGTTTTGTGTCACGTGTCGAGATGACACGTGTCGGTAGGATCTTTAATATTTTATTTTAGAATTTGAATAAATACAATAAGTAGGGTAGGTACTTATATTCTCGAAAGCATGGTATTATTACAAACGTAGGAACCTAGCTACTAAAAAATATGTATATATATATATAACAATGATGACCACATAAGAGTCGCAACTGCCCGGAGTCGGTGGGATTATGTCACTCTCAAAAAAAATAGATGAAGGTTGAATGAAAAGATAGACGAATCTAACTACTTAGATTAAATCGGCTCGGTAGTAAACGTTAAAAAATAAGAAGAAGATGACTTGAAAGAGAAATATTATGTAAATACTAATATTACAAGGAGCGCGCTAATGCTAAAAAAATATTATTTATTTATTGCATCTCGCTATAGAATAATCATGTTTTTTCTAATAAAAATCGACCTCTCTGGTGCTAAGCCTGTATCGAGGTTAACCATTTATATTCGAGTGAAACAAACATAGAGTAATCACAAACATAAAGTAAACATCCAAACACAAAATATTAAAAAAAGAAGAAATATGTATTAGATGAGTTACCAGATGGGTAATTAACAGGCCTAAGGGAAAATATTCAATAAAGCGCTGCATATCGTCACCTTAAAGCAATAGTGGGATATCTTTGAAAAATACACTTTTGAGATAAGTAAGCAGTTCCATGTAAAATTGTGAGCTCTACATGATGCATAACTGGGATATTTTGTAAAAAAAAAATGCCATTGTTACAAGTAAAATCTCAGTATTGAAATGTTCGGTCAATCAGAGCAACACTGAGATATTGATGTTGTCCCACTGTTGCTTTCAAAAGGTCGTTTAAAATACTGAAATAAATTCATTGTCTCACTGTAGCTCTATAGTTTTCAACAAGTTGGGTGATCTTGGAAGAGAAACATAAAGAAACTGAAGGTGAATACTGGTCAGGAGTATGTAGCAAAGTCAGGAAAGGTACGCAGAGCAAAACAAATTAAGCCTGTACTGTGTACTAATTGTAAATACAAATGTTCTGAATCTGTTTTGGAAGTTGATCGATTAAAATATTTTAATATTTATGATTCCATGAATGCTAGCTAATAGTGGTTATTATTTTGAGAGAGATGGACATAACATACGTGTA
Organism: Hesperophylax magnus; assembly: GCA_026573805.1. Classification (NCBI taxonomy): domain Eukaryota; kingdom Metazoa; phylum Arthropoda; class Insecta; order Trichoptera; family Limnephilidae; genus Hesperophylax; species Hesperophylax magnus. Next base: position 1,430,261 of record JAIUSX010000026.1, read on the forward strand.
TGTAAGATTTTTTTATGGCAACCTTAGATATAAGCAATAATACCATAAGCGCTGCATTAAAAAATAAAACAGACAGATTCCTGCAAAAGGATGATTTAATTGATGGTGTTATGAATCACTTCAACAGCTTTAGTAGAGTGGAATCGCACTATTGTCGTGCAGGATCAGCTCGGATCTCCAAATATCCAAAAGATGTACAATTTGTACAAATAGAAGTGTGTCTCGGTAGGTAATCTCTATGTTACACACTCTACATACAGGAAAATATTCAATACCAAATTCAATATATATTTTTTTAAACCAATAAAGAACCTTTGCGCATTTTGTGTATAATACAACTATAGTACTGCAAATGAGATATTAGAAAAGATAATAATATTCTGAACACAAGTGTAAAGTGTGTGAATGTAAAGCTATCTCAACAAGAAAAGATAAAAACATTACCAAGACCACTGATGATACTGTAGTTGCCATTTATGACTTTCAAGCTGCTGAGCCGTTGCCGAATGGCAATATATCTATTTTTTTTATAAGAGCAAGTTAAACGTTATAACTTCTGTATTTACTTGGCATGAGGGTGTAGCTAAAAGAGGCGCAATTGAAATGTCTACCTGCGTGTACACATTTTTAAAAGACCTTTGCCAAGGGAAACGGGAAGTGATCTTTTATTCTGATAACTGTGTGGCACAGAATAAAAACAATTTTTTATTTTCCATGTACATGCATGCACTATGAACACTTGATATTCAAATCATTACCCATAAATATCTAATTGTTGGGCACTCAGAGAACGAAGGAGACTCCATTCATTATTGCATCGACAGAGAAAAGGTTAGGGTTTTAAAACAAGGCCTAATATTTATTCCAACGGAGTTAGCGATGATCATAAAGTGTTACAAGAAGAATGAACCTCGTTATAAGTTAACAGAAATGGAAACAACGGACTTCATTGACTGGAAGAAGGTATGTGAGAAGACTGGAAAAAATTTCTCAATAACCATGGAGAAAAATAAATGTATTTTGAATAAAGTTAAGATTTTACAGATCACTAAAGATGAACCGTCAGTTATCAAATACAAAAGCACCTCCACCGAGGATCCATTTAATCAGAGTATTAATGTGAGAGAGCGACTAAAGAATGTTCGGAATGAGAATAGTATAATTCTAGGACCAGCTTATACAGTTCCACCTACAATTCCACAGAATAAAAATCGTGATTTCTTATTTCTTTGCCAAAGTGGTGTTATACCAAAAAACCTCATAATTTTTTTGAATTAATTAATACAGACTGCGATGTACAAGAAGAAAATAACGATGAAGGTTCATTGTAGGTTTCCAGAGAAACAACACATATTTGTTTTATTTTTTTGTTCTTAAAGTTTTCTATAAAAAAATATACATACTTTTTATTCTAAAGGTTTTCTGTTACATACCTACTTTTTATTCTTGGTTTTCTGTTAATTTTGTTACATACTTTTATTCTTAATGTTTTCTGTTATTTTTGTTACATAAATTATATCACGCTTCTCATAAATAAATTTATAAGCACAAGTATATATTTTTTTCTATTTTATTCCACCTTACTCCCATACAATTGTCGTATTGACAAACTATAGGAGTGAGTGGGTGTGTACTGTTGAAAATGTATTTATGATTATAAACAGCATGGAAAAACATGCAGAAAAAAGAATTATTAATTATTTTAAGCAATAATTATTAGCCTGAAACAGTCGTCCACATTGAAAAAATCTCCCGAGAAACAATTATTAATTCATTTATCCATCTAAACTCATAATATTATTACTATGCTACACTGAGATAATTTGAGATGATTACCAAACACTCCACGCAACAGTGAGATATTTCCAGATTTACGTATACTTTGTCAAAATTAGTATGAAAAAATTAATTATTTTTCTATTATTACACTTTTGTGTTGACGTTAAATAATTTACCTCTCTTATACCATATCATTAATCTGCAAGATTATTTAATTTGATGCTGCTAGAGCTCACGCAAACCTAAAAGTCCTATTATCTCAGAACAGCATTTTTTAAGATATCCCACTATTGTTAAGGTGACGATATTTAAAATAGAGCAAAAATCTCTTGACAAGTGTATAAAGTAGTTAAAAACGCTGTGAATTTTTTATACATACAATATGTTCAATAACACAACATTTGTTTTTAATAACTTTCGGAGTACCTAGACTTTGCGATTTTTTTCAATGGAGGGAATATCATATAATTACTTTTTCGGCTAGGCGTAGAGATTATCTTAAAATAACCTATATTTAGTGCTCACGTGAAATACGTTATAAATCGGTAGAAAATCTGAACTCGGGGTCTTAAACATAGCTAAAGCAATATCAAGCAAACATTTCAATATTTCTGAACAGCGGTCTTTCACAAGGACGGTCCTGAAGGCACTTTCTACTTCCCTGGACTGCAGTAAAAAAATAAAGTACGTAAATAGGTATTGCGCATATATTATTTCAAAAACAAACGAAAGGACAAAAGAGTAGGTAGTAGGTATGAATCATAAGATGTATCTAGAAAAAATATGATTATGAACCTACCTATGTAAAAATAAAAATATCCAATCGATACTTGTTAGAATCTCAGAATGAAATTTAAAATGGTTTGAAAAGTATTAATGCATCTATTTATATATCTTAATCTAAAATTAAAAAAAAAACATGTAGTAATTCTTCAAAAAAAAATTTAATTTCAAAATATTTAGTCTGCCGCTGATCAAATCCAAATCCCAAAATAATTGACTTCCGTTGTTCATTTTATTGATTACTTATACACATGGGGTTATTATATATACATGAATTACTTTAATCAGTGATTCCTGACCCTTACCTTGTATGGAGTTAAAATTTTTAATGAAATTTTGGTGTCCGGTGAAATTAATTTTTATTTTTTTAATTCATGTAAAACAAAAACAAATCAATAGATATTGGACAGTTAGGGTCGTAGTGTGGGGTTGTGCGGCTATTCAATTGAATGACAAGTGATAAGTGAAAGATTATATATTTTTATTTGAAAAAGAAAAAATAAAACAAAAAAAGGAGACAAATGTTTAATTAACATTTTTTAAAACTTAAAATAAGGTCAGAAATCACTGGTTAAAGTAAGTCAGGTATGAATCTTAACACCCTGTATACGTAAAGCAACCAAATAGGAACCCACCCTTAAAGAAGCGTTCAATTGGATTAAGAAAGTTGCAAAGGAGATGGGACTTGATGTATGTCCGCTTGTAATGTCAACTGCATTGTCTCCTCTCACAGTTTACAGTTAATAAATTAATAGGTAGGTATGTTTTGAAGAAGTAACTGATATTTTTTACTGCAAAACCCTTGTCACACTGTAAAACGACATAAGCCAAAAAAGAGGTTATGTACATATATGTACTGAGTTCATTATATTACCTTGGCAACTGTGTCAGGGTCCCGTGGGAGTAGTTCCACTGGATACGAGACTTAGTGAATCATTCCCTACTAGAGAGTGTGAGGAGGAGTTAATATATGACTTATAATATAATCACTTTGGACGTAGCACAAAGAAGAACACAAGAAATGCTATGTGGACTTGTTTCGTGCTGTCTGAAAGTCTAAGAGATTTGGAACATGTGCTAAACGGAATAGAATCAGGGGCTGTTAGTGGTTATTTTCAATGGAGGTTCTATCAAAGTTTAGAGAGGAAAAATAAATTTATTTGAATCTCTATTCACATAAATATCTACCTATTAAATAATTAATATATTTGCAAATGCATAAAATATTTAGAAAAATGTGGGAAAAGTTATAAAACTTTATATTTTTTTATTAAACAATTGTTTCGTGCAACCAATAATAATTTGTTATTTTATATTACATTTCGCTTTCATCCGAAGCGCTATTCGAAAGTGACATCTGGCGAATTTTATCAAAGCTTATTTACCGTGTGAACAATGTATTGTAATTGCTAGCGGAAGGTGACAAAATACAAATATTTTGGCTCTGGAGATAGTGTGTAGGAACATTGGCAAACTGAAACTGAAAGAATGGATGTGGGAACATTGGCGAATATATATATTATACAAAACTCCAAAATAACATTCAAAATGAATCAGTGATGTGCATTTCACACAAACCACTGATTGGCACTGTTGATAGTGTGAAATCAATTGTCTATCAACAAGATTAATAAAAGTAATAGAGAATAGTGAAAACCAATAAATTTTTTTTAAGACAATGTTAGCGATTTCTAAACGAAAATTAGAAACAGAAAAATCAGAAAAAGATACGGTCACATTTAGGACTTGAACCCAGGACCCTTACCTTGCCGGGGCACCGCTCTACCAACTGAGCTAATGGGACCCTATCCCCTTCGGTCATATTTAACTGTATCATACTTCGAATAAGAACTACCAACATTGTCTTCATTTTCTCACCGCAAATTTTTATTTGCTGCTATCTTTATGTATGATAGCAAGATTCAACTCGAACTAAATGGAATCTAGACAGTGTCTTTGGATAAATATATCTTATTTTGATTTTAATGTGCAACATTTATTGAATTTTTCTGCAAGTCTAAGATGAATATTTAATTTTTGGAATAACTTAAAGAGTAAAACCTCTAATTGCAATATTTAATTATTAAAGACAATATTAGCACTTTTTTAATAAAAATTTGAAACAGAAATATCAGAAAAAGATACGGTCACATCTAGAACTTGAACCCAGGACCCTTGCCTTGCCGGAGCACTACTCCACCAACTAGAGTAGGGTACACTTTTTCAAAGCAATCGGTGAAGAACTTTAGGATATTTAAGATTTTGAATAAACAATCATTTACATTTTTATTTATATAGATTATAGAAAAGAAGATAGATTGTTATAAATTAAACGCATAATTTGTAATTAGAAAATTTTACCTCCAAAGTTAAAAAACTCTTATAAAAACAATAAAAAAATCTTTTCCTTGTATAATAGGATCAACTATTGTTTTTGTTTGTTACTTATGACACTTTTCAATATTACTAAATGCTTTCCAGTCTTCTTATATTACTAAAATAATATAGTTATACATATATTACACAAAATATGTGCCCTAGCAAAAGTTTCACAAAATATAATCATAATTCTCGCGGACGTACATCATAGCCATATCTAGTTATTTAGTGTATTTACCGCTGCGACACAGCTGTCTCACGTTAGTTCTGACCGACGATTGAATTAACTGAGACAGACAAGACTCTATGCGTTTTAATTAAAAAGAGACAGCAATAATTAAAAACAGTTTATGTTCTGCGGACATAGATTATGTTTTAGGGTTAACCTAGTTTTTGTTTCATCACTTTTCACGACTTAATATCACTTTTTAAAGATGTGTCGAATGGTGATTTTGAAGAGTTATCTGGTAAACAAAAAATACATGGGCATATTTTTAAATTACGCTAGCCCGATCTGACAAAGTGTTGTTAGTCATGAATGACCTCCACGGTAAGCATGACAGGTCAGCAGAACAGAACTCTTGTCAAGGTAATTACGAATTATAATCTAGAAATCAAACTGTATTATAAAAAGTAAAAAAAAAATCATTTAACCAGTAGTTATTTTTTTAGTGCTAAAAGATCAAGACATACAGCAGGTATTGCTTACGACAATACTAAATGATTTCTCAGATTTAATAATGAATTAGATTATTTGTATCTTTATTGTAATATTAGTTTCATCGTTGTCCTGATGAAATGAAAGATTCGTTCCAAAACGTTCAAAGTGGAAAAGATTAAAAATGATCTAAATAATAGACTGGAAGTAGCAGCTACGGCATGTGTGATGATGTAAGTATAATTTACTGGCATGAGATAGGAGAAACTGCGACAAATAGCCAATTCATTATCAGAGAGCTAAGTCCTCCCCCAAACAAACCTATACTGAAACAAAAGCTAAAATATCTTTGTGGTTAGTTAATAGAAGAGAATTCAAAATCGGAATGAAAAAAAAGAAATTGGGATGAGCAATAAAGTTATTGATATAATATAATTACCTTTCTTTCCACAAAAATATAGATCTGCATATTTATTGGAACTCAGAAAGAGTGGTCGTCGCGAAGTTTTCTTGAGATGTCAAAACTTGACGATACATTTAATATACTGACACAAAATCATCCAAAACTTATGAAATTAGCTTACAACTTTTGTTCATAAATGTAGAATTGACGTTGAAGAATTAGGACCGAAAAAACGCTTATTTTATAGCATATTTTAATAAATAAAACCAATATTTGCATAACTTATATCTTATATAAGTATACATTCAGTAATTTCACATAAAAAATGGTAAATTGAAAGTTTAAACCTCAAAATAATGATTCAAATAAGATTCCTAAAAACTGTTTCTTAGGTGCTAAAAAATCAAAAATTGACTCTCTAAACTTCAATATAACACAAAGTTTAGTGCATTTAATCATATCAGTCATTCTGAATTAGTCTGAAAAAAGAGTTTCATTGAAAAATAATCAAAACTGTATAAATAAACTTACCGAATGTACTGGGAATTAGCAAATTCGTTGCTGTTGATGAAAATAGCGATAAACCTTGCCGTAGAAAATTCATCTAGAATAATCAAAAATCAAATAAGTACCAAGACCATAATTTGAGTAAATATTCCATTTAATATTGACTTTAAAATAGGTTTTAGACCTACCTTGTATTTGCACGACCGTCAGTTTTTAGGTTAGAAACATCTGACAGCTAAAGCGGTGGGTCGGTATAGTAGAGAAGACCAATGGTTGAGCTTATCAAATATTTAGGAGATGGTACGATAATTTATCGCTAGGTGGCTGAATACAATGTTACGAAAAAATTATGTTTTTTTATTTACTACTGACCGTTATTTGATTTATTCTTCGTATGGCATTTTATGATATATGTATTTGCAAAAACATTATTTTTGATAATCTTTTTAATTCCTTCATAAAAATATGAATTTATATTTCAGCACTTTTCTACTTCCTCTTTTGTAGAACTTGACTGAAAATTTCAATCTCTCACAATATTTATTTTGTGGGGCGTATTATTGTACGTATACATTTGCGAACTGAAACGCGAACCGAGCCACGAATTACGGGAAAGGAACGAAGCAACTGCAAGCGGCGTTTCGCGCCATTTGCGGTTGCTTCGCTCCTTTCCCATAAGTTGAGGTTCAGCTTGGCAGTTCGGTTCGCGTATGTATACGTCGCATTTATAGAATCAACTATGTAGAGGTCAGTAGTTCTCTGGTGCTTAAAAAAACTGAAATGTTAAGTTGCCTCAAAATACTTTATAGCGCTGTTTTTGAATCTCCTCAAGGGCGCTGTGAAAATATCACTTGGCTTCTTTAAAATAAATGATTATCTCTTGACGATTATTATTAAATAAAAACACCTTTATGTTGACTTTAATTTAAGTTTATTTTTATACTGAAATTAAAACAATGGTAGATAAATAGGTGTATTTAAAAATAAAATATAATTAAATTAACTTATTAGGGGTGTATTTCACAATCCTCTCGATGATCTATCAAAAGCACCGTCCATAGAAAAACGTTTTTGAATTACGATTTAGGTTTATTTATTTAAAAAGGCCATATATTCGAGACTCGAACTTATGAATAGTGGCTTTATATATTATTTTATCGGATAAGTTAGCCTAGATTTCTACCTCCTACGAGTATTTTTAAAATCTATTTTAATGGATAGTTATCGAGAGGATGGTGAAATACCCCTCAAATATACAGTACATAGGTCCTAATTTAAAATAAATATTCGTTTTGTAAAATAACCGTTACGAGAAACAACAACTTCAAAAATATTATTAATAAAAAAATAAGAAACAGAAAAATTTAATGTAAAATAAAAACAGCATAATTGAATCTCAATATAAAATAGAAAAGCAATTATTACATAATTTGTTTTTTATATATTATATTTTTTACAGGTGCTTATAGTCTGGCTGTTGTATTTTTATACGAATGACGCACAAGAGTTCCAACTATGTTGTGAGGCTAAAGGTAATGTGAAAGGGAAGGAGATGGAAAGAGGAAGGTTGAGAGGTATCCAGGTATTCAGATCTAGTCACTAAACACGATTAATGCCATATCAAGCAACTTTCCGAACATGAATGTTGTTATTTCTCCGGGGCGATACTGAGAGTAGATATCTGAGTTAGGTATCTACCACTGGGTAGGATCTACAGAGATCGTCGCACTATTCCCCTCATATTTATTAGATTCTTGCGCGCAGGTTCAGCTTTGTTACATATAAACTCGGCTTAAGGCCGATTTATTTATTCCTACGCCGCGGTTTGAATTTGTCACTATTCTGACCTTATTTTTATAGGATTTTCTAATAAACATATTTTAAATTTAACACAACTGATAGACATCTATTTATATGGGGTAAATTGTTGAATATCAATTTAGTAAAATTTTAAACAAAATTAGAAAGGTGTAATAAAATATTTGTCGAAACTTGATTGGAACTATTGGAACGCGATATGCGGTGCGTGTAGAAAAAAATTGGTAGTTTTTTAGTTAGAGCGTTGGGAGAGTTGGAGGTCAGTTGGAGGTAAAAAAGCGAAACATATTTTTTTGCTTAATTCTCATCTAAATATAATACATCAATGTTTATATGGTCCAAACAACTTTTACATAATTTATTATAAAGGTGTGTAACAATAAATTTATGGAGTGGAAAGGTCGGTAATAATTGTTACAGAACAAATTGAAAATTGACATTTTACATCATTATTAGTTACATTAGCGGGTAAATAAACCTACGCATAATAATTTACATTTCCGGTAGCTCTTCGTGTTGAACCAGAAGTATTTGATCAGACCCTTTATTAGCAGCATTATGTTTCTGTGTAACTGGGTCAATTACAATATTATTTGGACTTTCGCGACCCTCGTTCCTTGAATATTGAATTTCTGTGGATTGGATTTCCGTGTCTTGTGGGATTGTAACAATTCTTCTTCTCGACATTTCTTTTCGACACGACGAAACAACAATGATGAAATAAACATCAATCGCTGGAAAAAAACATTAAAAGAGGTTAACACACCATTTTCAATGAATTTTTTTTATCTGTTATGTTTTAACTAAATTTAATTTTTTAATTTTTCTCATCAATATTTAATACTGCACTATGTATATGTAAAAAAAATAAAAACTTTGTATGTAAATTTACGGCACTTGTGCCGTAAATTCTAAATAAATTAATAAAAATTGTATTGAACTTTCAGACGTTTTTCCAAACAATTTTTTAAAAGTAAAATGGACATAAGATGCCTGAAAGTGTGAAAAGTACAAGAAAATGGTTGTTTTAATATAAAAAATATACAGTTTCTCCTTCTTAAAAAATCCGGGTCGTACAGCCCATACCTTAACCCGTCTCATAACACTGCCCAACCGGGTATTAAAAATCAACCCACTTATAGACACTATTTTTTATACACGGTGTCCGGAAACTCAAAGTACTTGCGGGAAACTGATGAATCTAAACTAGTCCCAGCGAGTGCTTGTACGTACGTCATCGACTATCGTTGCCTTGTATGACAACGAAAAGGGCAGAAGACACTAGAACGATGATGTCACGTACGATATCTTGCGGGACTAGTATACCTCAGAGCTACGACGCGTTTTATAAGACATTAAACACCTGATATTAACCCCCTAGCGTTCGATCAAAAAAAATTCCAAATTCAGACTCGATTTACTCGAATACGAGGGCTCAAATCAAATAAAGTTATACAACAAGACCGACTCCAAATGTGATGTATTTAATGTATATACAATGTATTCTTTATGTATACGATAGATGTACACAATACGAACCAAATGTACTTTGAAAGTTTGTGGCTTATGACGGAAATGAAGTTACGAACTGAAAAAATGTTTGATTGAGGAATTTCGAAAAGTGTTTCATGTTTTACCATGCGTTTTTACTACTACATAAACCGACAAACACCGTCGTTATCAGCTTATATTTATATTAGATTCAAACCCAGACTTCTTTTCTTTAAAAAAAAGACCTTTCACACACTTTCAGTATGGACTATGTAAAAATTTATTTAAAAATATATATTAAATTATTATTATGGCTAAATGTGAATTTTTAGACCTAAGCTATTAAAATATATACCTCACACAAAAAACATCCGGCCTTCAATAGGATGCAGATAAATGAACATTATATATATATTTTTTTATTATTTATTAACCAATATACATATAATACATAATATATAATATTGGTGGTAACAATACCTCCCTAATTGAGAAATTCTCGTGTTTAGGGAGGGAGCACTATCAAATTGACAGTACTATACATAATTTTCAGTTGTTACATTTTGGAAGCATGAAGGACTACGTGTAGTGATCGGTAATGTTTGTTTTCCAAATGACAGGTGTTAATTGTGTAGTTGTGTCAGCCTTAGTCCAGATATGATCAATACATGATGGGTTTTGTAGATTTTGTATATTATATTTATGATTGGGAAGTTAGTTAGTGTCTTGGATCAAAATCGAATATATTTGGTGAATATAATAGATACATTGTACAGAGCTTACCAACTTTGGAAGTAAATAAGATATTAAAATAATAATTTAAGTATGATGTACCTATGGAAATAATTTCTATAATCCCGTTGAGTAAAGCTTCTACTGAGCTTATCTCGTAGCTCAGCAAGAAAGGTGATGTTATTATTAAGAATATAAAACATAATATGACAAACACCGTTTGGTATTTCACCCAAAAATCTAGAAGCACGGTCTTTTTCTGAAACAAAAAGTACACATTAGAAATTTCATTTTTCATTAAAACGGTTTCAAATTTCATTAGAACAGTTTTGGTCTATTTCACAGGTTCTCAAACTTATTTCGACCACCGCCCACTTTAAGATTTAAAAAAATCTAGTGCCCCTCATATTTTTTACCTTACCTTTTTTCATTACCATCGGTTGAATATCTTTAAAAAAAATTCTCGCAAAAATAATAAATAAACATGCATTATTATATGAAAGATAAGTTGTGTACCATATTCTATTTCTGAGATCAAAGAATGTTTCAATGAGAAGAAATAAAACCTGTAATTAATCATATTTAGAGAAAATTAGTAGACACGAGCTGAAGGCGGATAGTCCGATACAGTTTTCCATAGAAATTTTAAGGATAAAAAATTTCCATCTTAAGTGTTTTACTTGATTTAAATACTAAATAACAAAGTGGCGAATTTCGAGCATTGTTATTAAAATGTTTTGTTATAAGGAAGAAAAACAAACTATTATTATTTAATTCAGCTAGATTCCGTCGGATTTTTATAGATAGAATTTATCTGCCGTCGCTCCTCTAGATTTCCTTAACGCTCCTTAATTTTATTTGAGCCTTCTACTGCCCCCTGAAAGACCCCTGCGCCCACAAGGGGGCGTTACCGCCCACTTTGAGAAAGAAGCAAATTCGCTTTGAGCTTGCCAAGAAGGAGGTGGCAACGTTGTGATCGGCCCGTATCCATTGAAACCGCAAGTAAACAATAATATTAGGCCGAGTGTTCGAAGCTTACAATTATGCTACAATTCGTGTGTTTTTCACCAAATTCAAAAGAGAACTGTATTAAAATTAACAAAATGTGGTAACACTTTGAAGGATAAAATTATTTAACTGTTAATTACTTACTAGTGCCTCTGCTTTTGACTAATTTAAAGATTTTTCAAAATGTCTACTTTCCATGGTATTTACATCATGTAGCCCGTAAACCTAATTCGTTTACCAATTCTTCGTGGGTGAAGTCAAACATTGTAACAGTAATTAACATTACACAATGTCAAAAAAAAGTATTCGGAGAAAACACTGAAAAAGACGTTTTTTAAAGTAAATCTAAATAAATCCACATTAAGTAAAAGACACCCTACAATGACAACTTTTGATTAAAACAATCAAATCGATTGGGGGCGGGAAGGTAGATTTAGCAATAGCGCATTAATAATGCCTGACCCACACGGCCGCGGCGGACCAATTTGACGTTTTTATCTGAAAAATACCCCTAAAAGTTGGAATTTCGGAAAAAGTCATTTGTGTTTTTTTAATTGTAATCCCCTTTTAGAATCCCCTCCCGAAGTTAGTGCACTTTATTCCCGGACACACACAGAATTCAATTGGAATTTTAAGCTTAAAATTATCGTGTCATATCAGAAGGTGACTTGTGGTTGCATCACGGTCACGTGGCTTTTAAGTATCTCTGTTAACGAAGAGCCTTATTGTATCGAATTGTGTTTCGTGTGACATGACGAGACACAATCTTAGGTCTTTAGGGAATTTATAATAGGTAGGGGAATATTCCCTGGAGCACAGCACTACTTATGAAGATGGCGTGATGAACCTACCCGTTGGATGCCAATCAATAGTAGTATAGCGAGCAAGAATCCCAGGACAACAGCAATCAATTCTAGGAAGAACTCCACGGAGTAAATCAACACCAGAGTTCGATGATAATTTTCTTCTCCTTCTTCAGGAGCATATTCAAGATATACCGCCATGGATAAGCCAAATAAAAACGTCAATGGTATGAATGTCTGCAAAGAAAACAAACTAATGAGGAATAATTCACATAAATTTATGACTATTTAAAATATATCTGGTGCTCTGTACTTTGTATACATGGTACCCGTTAGCAATTTTGTCATTTTTCCTCTTAAGGTGGATAAAAAAGAATAACTTAAATTTAAATCATTTTATTCACAGTTAATATGGACTCATGGACATAAGTAAAATAATACTAATTATTGGTGAAAAGCAAGTAGTTATCAACGCACACAGACATATGTATATTATATACTCCTATGAACGATTGTTACCGTTCTGTTCTAGAAAATATTTTTTTTCTGTTTCGTTCTATAAATACATAATATATTCCTGAGGAACATCTAAAATATAAACTCTGCAGTACGTATTTAACAGAGATATTGTAATAATTAAAGACATGTCGAATTAGTATACAGCACTGACAAGGAAAGATTTTTAGAAAAGAAAGGATTAAATATTGATTTTAATGATATCTATATTTAGGAGAAAGGAAACCCTTTCCAATTAGGGAGGTGGGTATGAATACCACCGCCCCGGGAACCATTAATTGGATAACCAACACCTACGCCATAGGTCACCTCAAGTGGTTCGCTAAGTATGGTGACTTGGCAGGGGTGTCAGGGTCATGGGGTGGGGATTGTCTAGGTTGTCGGAGAGACTGGTTGAGGGAGATCTTTTTATCTCTCTAGCTTCTCTCGACCCATCGCCTTGCACTTCAGTGGGAAGGATGAATTCAAACGTCAGTTATTCCTGGACACACACAAGATTCCTACCCACCGGTCATACCTTTTTCTTTCCCGCAAATATGTTATAAAGGTACCTACAATGGCATTTAGAACTAAAAAACGGGAAGTTTTTACGATTCGTTCCAGTGATCAGCTCAGCTGTGGAATGATTTTCGTTGTATTTTTAAAAAATCAAACGCTAAATTTGGAATTAAAAGAAATATTCATTGCCATCCAATTTATATTTCTTTAGACGTCAGAAATGTTGAACCGATTCATATTATGATTACGTAATTGCACCTATTTTTTTCAATTGTGTTGTTAATTGTGAACAAATTATCATAAAATTCTTAGCTCATTATAAGTATATAACATTTAATGAATTAAAAATAAAATCAATAGAAAGATCTCCCAAGCTCGATAACAAAGAGCGCCATGCATTTCCTAAGTTGTGTGATTTATTCTGATGTATAAATAATCTGTACTAATTTGTTTTCGAAGCTGTTAACACAAATCTTATAAATTCGATAGACAAAATAAAAAGTCTTTACGTACCATTTGCAACCATGCTATAATTTTACATCCAGTTTCAAGGGTGCAACAGCAGCAAAACTGCTGTACTTCGGGATATTTCATCTTAAATAGCTGCTTCTGCGGGTAAAGTAAAATTATTTTTACTACTCATAATCAATCACACTAGACGTAAACGTAACTTACGTTAATATATGGCGTAAATGTAATTATTTTCTGAAAACACACATTTTGCAAGTTAAGTAGTATGTATATTCATTACTTTTCATCACTTGTAGTACATTCATCAACCTTCAGTACTTTTATCACATTTGTTCAGTTTGCAATGTTTTTTATGTATTTCAAATGCGCAATGTACATCTTACTTTTTAATTTAACCGTAAAAATCATAGAAAATTTGAGAGAACTCGATATTTCGAAAAAACTTTTGTTTTGTTTGGGGAATTTGTAGGAAAACTCTACCTTCTTTTTATCTAGTTCATATAATAATAAAAAAAAAAAAAAATTGAACCGATAGCGGTGCGAAATATGAATAATTAATTTTCCCTATTCTTAGGAATTTATTAATGGATTCCAGTATAAATATTTGAGACAAACTGGAAAAAAATATTATTTCACTAAAAAAATACACACACACAAAAAATAAGTATTTCCTCATGATAGAAAAAAATATGGACGCCCGGTCATATATGACCCTAAAACGCTGGAGGTTTTTAATTATGCGTACATGCGCAATATGAAAACGAGTAAATAAGTTTGTACCTATTAAAAATTAATTCTTTCAAGAAAGGCACACAGATTCAATATTGTATTTGTATGGCCTTCATGAAAGAATTTTAGGTAGTTTTTGGCCTCAAACAGTTATTTATTATTAATATGGCAAATAACTAACGTACAAATAAGTGCTTGTTAAATAGTATATTGTAACATGAATAAATATAAGCGAAAATAAAAATATCATTGAATCAAAGATTAAGCAAGACTGCCGAAAAGGGTCTTGCTATAGTTGCGGTATTTGTCGCGGGAATAAGGATTGAAACCTTGCAAAAAAAATAAACGTAGGTAGTTTAGAAGAATCAGAAAACGAAAACTTCTCTTTAAAAAATATGGCCATGGGAAAAAAATCACAAGTAAGTATTAATTTGATTGTGGCCTAAGAGAAAGTAACAATATTAGTAAACAAACAAAAAATATCACTACAGGCTTAGTCCTAGTGAGGTTAATAACTGAAATGTAAACAATAAATGTTACCATGTTAAGTTTACCACAATAAACTGATAACGTCACATCACTAACAATTTTTCCCAGTACTGACGCTTCATAACCCTGATAACCTAACCTAATCTAACCTAAACTAACATAACAATATTAGTAAACAAAAAAAAAATTGTAGTCTTCATGTCACATCTCAAACAATACTTATAATCATAACCAGAGACGGAATAGTAATTTTATAACCAGAGGCGGAATATGTAAATTTTATAATCATACCCAGTTGCGGAATATGTAATTTTATAATCATAACCAGTGGCGGAATATGTAATTTTATAATCATAACCAGTGGCGGAATATATAGTTTTGTAATCATAACCAGTAACGGAATATATATATATATATATATATTTTATTTTTTTTTGTAAATAAATTTAAAATAAATCAAATTTAATAATGTTATAATAATTAATACTACTACTTGCAGAACTTAATAATTATTATAACATTATTAAATTTGATTTATTTTAAATTTATTTAAAAAAATTAAATGGAGTTCTACGAATTAAACACCAAAACAATAAATAAAAAGTAACGGAATATGTAATTTTATAATAATAACCAGTGGCGGAGTATGTATGTTCTATAATCATAACTGTGGTGAACGTATGTCTGTCGGTATGAAAGAGACAGGCATATCTGAGTGAGACAGCATGACCGAGACGTATAAAAAGGCGTGTCTGTTGTAACTCGTCCTCTCTTTGCAACAACATCTCGAATACTGTACATTAGTAATAACACTAAATAAACCAAATAGTATGGAGTATCCAAACGACTATTATTTACATCTTATCTGAGTGATCGACACGGCAGATCACTACAGTTGGCGCAGCCGAAAAAGGAAGCTGAACGGCCGCAAAATTCTTCCTGGAGGAAGAACCGTAGCCGCAGCTGAAAGAACTACAGTTGGAGCAGCCGAAAAAGGAATCTGAACAGCTATTAAATTCTTCCTGGAGGAAGAACTACAGTTGGAGCAGCCGAAAAAGGAAGCTGATCAGCCATTAAATTCTTCCTGGAGGAAGAACCACAGTAGGCGCAGCTGAAAGAACCATAGTTTGGTTATAATCCCACCGAGCACCGCGGAAGGGATTATTGTCGCATAAAAAAATAAAATAATTTGGGGGCAGCTTCACGGACAGTATCGGACATTGAAGGAGCATCAAGGCAAGGAACTGGTGAGGATATTCAAGGCGCTGAGCTCAAGGAATCAGCAGCCGAGAAACCGGATGAAAAACGGATCCAGGCAGCTTGTACGGGGACCCGACACGGGAAGGCGTGGCGGTGGTGACCGGACGAGAAGGACGACCAGGAATCCGGACGGAGCCAGAAGACGGTCAGACGCGGAAGGGCGGCGATCGGCGGCAGCATCAATCATCAGATTCGTGAGTTGAGTGCTGTTTGTTGTTGTTTTTTCTGATTATTGGTAATCTGTGTGGAAATGGAGGGAGTGGGTTTACCCAGGTTTTGTCACCTTAGGGACGGGCTGGAGACGTTCGTGCTACAGTTTGAGCAGTTGATCCTCGTCAATGATGACAAATTTAAATCCGAGGATAAAAAGAGGGCGGTTTTAATATCCCACCTACACACAGACACGATTAATCTACTGATAGATTTATGTTTTCCAAAAAAAAATAACAGAATTATCGGTTGAAAATATATTTTTGTTATTAGGAAACCACATTGGTGTTTCAAAGAATGTGTTTAAGGAACGTGGAAATTTTTTTGCGGCGAAACAAAAAGTTGGGGAATCTATAAATGATTATATAGCTAGGTTACGTTGTCTAACAAGATTCTGCAAATTTGAAAGCAGACTGGAAGAAAACTTAAAAGATATTTTTGTGACTGGTTTATTAGAAGGTCGTATTAAAGAAAAAATGTTTTTAGATGCAGAGAAGCTGACTTTAAAAAGTACATTAGAGTGCGCATCGGGAATGGATTCATTTCATAAAAATATTACGTGTATTAAATCCGAGAGTGTCGGGCTCATTTCTAGAAGTAAGAAAAATTTTAATAGTAGTGCAGGTAGGAATTATTCTACTTCACCGGCGCGGGCGAAAGACAAAAATGTTACAATTCCCAGAAAGAAATCAGTAGAACGTATACAACAGTTGAAGTGCAAATATTGTAATTTAAATAATCATGATTCCAGTAATTGTAGATTAAAAAACGTGACGTGTTTTAATTGCAAAAACAAGGGACATTTTAGTAAAAATTGTCGCGAAAAAAAACGGGAGGAAGTTTCATCTGTGTTTGTGAATTCAAGTGAAATAAATTCAAGGTTAACAAGAAATACCGATCCCATTTATTTATCGTTAAAAGTTAATAACGGTATCATCATAAAAGGATTATTTGACACGGGTGCAGGAATATCGATCCTATCGGATAAAGATTATTGGGAACATTTTAAAGATGTACAATTGAAGCCGAAGAATTTAACCCTGAAGGGTTACAATAATTGTAAGTTACAGTTACTTGGATGTTTAATTTTGTCAATTAATTTCAATGGTATTACTAAAATAATGGAATTTTGTGTTGTAAAGGATGGTTCAACCACTGTGCTAGGTAGAGACTTCGTAAAAGAATTTAACATTGGTTTTACGGGTTTCGAGACGGTTTCTTCACAGTTGAAAAGTGAAATACTCACGCATAATATTCTCGACGTAAACAATAATAGTGTCGATACGTTAGTGCGTAAATATCCGGAGGTATTTTCAAGTAAACTAGGTAGATTCAATAAATTTAAAGTTCATTTAAAATTGAAAGAAAATGCAGAACCGAAATTCTGCAATCCGAGAAGTATTCCTTTCGCTTTAAAAGCGAAAGTTGAAACGGAATTGAACCGTTTACAGGAAGAGGGGATTTTAGTTCCGATTAGTTATAGCAAGTTTGCATCTCCTATCGTGCCCGTAGTTAAAAGCGATGGAAGCATTAGAATTTGCGGGGATTATAAATGTACTGTGAACCCACAATTGATTGTTGACAAATATCCCATGCCGAAGATAGAAGTTTTATTATCACAAATTTCGGGCGGAATAATATTTTCAAAAATTGATTTACGTCAAGCTTATTTACAGTTGGAACTAGACGAAGAAAGTATGGAATATACTACGATTTCTACACATTTAGGATTATTTAAATTCACTAGGCTAGTGTTTGGGATTAACAGTGCACCGGCAATATTTTGTAGAACTATAGCTTCATGTCTACAAGGTTTGAAGAAAACAGCGGTTTTCCTGGATGATATTATGGTTACAGGAGAAACGATAGAGGAACATAATGCTAATTTAAATGCAGTTCTTAATAGGTTAAAAGATTGCGGTTTGTGCGTAAATATTCAAAAGTGCAATTTTAACGCTTCATCGGTATGTTTCTTAGGGTTTGAAATCTCGAAGGAAGGGATTAAACCTATGGAAGATAAAACGAACGCAATTAGTAAAGTCGCGCAACCAAAAGATTTATCAGAGCTACGCAGTTTTTTAGGAATGGTAAATTTTTACCGATCTTTTGTGCCAAATATGTCTATGTTATTAGATCCTTTGCACAAATTATTGAAAAAAAATACGAATTTTGATTTTAATCAAGATTGCGTAAAAGTTTTTAATAAAATAAAATTAATTTTATGTGATAATCGAGTGTTAGCACATTACGATCCAAATGTTACTTTGAAGGTAGTTACGGACGCCTCAACGAAAGGTTTGGGTGCAACATTGTTACATGTGTATGAAAATAATTTACAAAGACCTATTTCTTTTGTTTCTCGTAAACTGACAGAAGCGGAAAAGAAATATTCAATTTTAGACCTCGAGGCTTGTGCAATTGTGTTTGCTTTTAAGAAGTTTTTCGAGTACATTTACGGAAGGGAATTCATTCTAGAAATAGATAATGAACCTTTATGTAGAATTTTTGGTGAAAAAAAAGGAATTCCTGTTTTAACTTGTAATAGATTACAACGTTATGGTGTAATTCTCTCATCTTTCAATTATAAAGTTCAATACGTAAAATCAACATTAAATTGTTCGGATTACTTATCTCGCGTACCTGTAGGAGATCCTGTTGAGGAAAATAATAACTTTGATTCAAGAATTTTGTGTTTATTCAAAAATAATAGCGAGATGCCAATAGATGTTGAGGAAGTTAAAGCAGAATCTAATACGGATAAATTATTATTAGAGATAAAAAATTATCTTAGAACAGGGTGGCCAAATAAAGTCAATAAGGATGATTGCAAATGGATTTATTGGATAAAAAGGAACGATTTATCAATAATTGATGATTGTATTTTCTGGAACCATAGGTTAGTAATTCCAATAAGTTTAAGGGATAAGATATTAAGCTTATTGCATAGATCTCATCTAGGGATTGCCAAGATGAAAGGGCTAGCTAGAGGCTATTTTTGGTGGCCAGGGATTGACAGTCAAATTGAATTTTTAGTTAGAGAGTGCGGAATTTGTGCGGAAATTCAACCATCACAACCCAAGAGTGAGTTAACTCCATGGCCGATAACGGAAGAAATTTGGAGTAGGGTTCATATAGATTACGTAGGGCCTATCGGAAATAAATATTTTTTGGTAATCATAGATTCAACCTCAAAATGGTTGGATTGCGTGGAAGTAAATTCACCTAACTCAGATAATACCATTAAAATCTTAAAGAGATTATTCAGTTATTTCGGTAATGTACAAACCTTAGTTTCTGATAATGGAGCAGCATTCATGTCAGCAGACTTTAAACAGTTTTGCGAGAGAAATGGCATTAAACATTTAACAACACCTATAAATCATCCTCAATCAAATGGATTGGCAGAGAATGCAGTCAAAACGTGTAAAAATTTTTTAAAGAAAATATTGTTAGAAAAAAAATTTCAGTCAGGTTATAATGAGAAGTTAGAATGTTTTCTCATAGATTATAGGAATGCACCACACTGTACAACAGGGTTAGAGCCAGCAGTTGTAATGTTTGGTAGAAGGTTAAGGTCAAATTTGAATAATTTTATACCTAGAGGGGGGAAGGTAAAGGAAAATGTGATTGATAAAGATACCAAAATGAAAATGTCAAAATGTCAGGAAAATCAGAAATTCTATTATAAAAGGAATAACAAAGTATCTACGAATTTTAAGATTAATCAGAAAGTTATGGTTAGGGATTTTAGAGACCAAAACAATGATAAGTGGGTACCAGGGAAAGTACATAAACGTTTGGGAAATAAACTATATTTAATTGAGGTTAAATTGAATGATAAAATCATGTACTGGAAAAGACATTTTGATCAATTATCCAAACTGTGTGTATCATGGGAAAAGAACCCTAGTATTTTAATTCCTGAGTCTGAGACGAGGAGGCTATCGTTCGATGAGTACGATGTCTCCGACTTTGTTTCGGATGACAATCTAACGGGTGACCCTCTTTTTCCTTCCAGCTCCAGTGAACCCGTGGCGTCAACGTCGGGGAACTGGAAGGAGCGCCTTCGACCAAGGACAGAGAAATCAAAATAAGCAGCAGTCAACTCTCCGAATCAACATGGTTATAAATAAAAAAGAAAATGTTGTAAAATAATAATTAAATATGTGTATGTATGTTTTATAATTATTATTATGATAATCATGTTGTGTTACTGTCTGCTGATTTAAGTGTGGAGGGATGTGGTGAACGTATGTCTGTCGGTATGAAAGAGACAGGCATATCTGAGTGAGACAGCATGACCGAGACGTATAAAAAGGCGTGTCTGTTGTAACTCGTCCTCTCTTTGCAACAACATCTCGAATACTGTACATTAGTAATAACACTAAATAAACCAAATAGTATGGAGTATCCAAACGACTATTATTTACATCTTATCTGAGTGATCGACACGGCAGATCACTACAATAACCAGAGGGGGAATATGTACTTTTTTAATCATAACCAGTGGCGGAATGTACCTAAAACAAAAGCAGTTGAATTGTTGATATTTGTGGCCGGTCGACAGTGTGTGACATTACGGTACTTGCGCGGCGGTACTCTAGCACTGCCATTCGTATTACGAACTGTACTGAATCGTGTCTCATGTGACGTCACGAGATACCATTGTAGAGATATAGAAAAACTATTTATACTGTCGTTATCAACTCTAAATATAACACATTTTTGTTTAAATAAAAAAATATGATAACCCTTTTCTTGAGATATATGTTAAAAGGGGATAAATTTCGATAAATTCTTAAAAAACGAAAAATCTTATAGCATATTGAAATCTAGCAAAAATTCCACAAAATTATAAAGTCACCCTCCACGCGTATTTTTACCAGCTGTGACTGAATAATTTGGTAGGTTTTTTCTTATTTGAATAAAAAAAAAATGCCGCCTGGTACCTATTTGGGCTCATGCTGTTCCACCAGTGAAAATAGCCGACGTACCTACCTACTATTTTATCTTTCAGTTCTCATTCAGATTATTCTTATGTGTTCTTATGTAATTTTGAGGTTATATAATGTGTTTTGTAAAATTTATTCCACTCTACATAAACTTGTACTTATTTTGTTTATTTTTCTAGGTTAGTTTTATGAAATTTCACCATCATAATAAGCACCATAATAAAGGCATTTGAAATAAGTAGTGAAATATGTGATTGTAATTTTGTATGAACAATTGAAAATAAATCTTTTTCAGATCCTTTTCAAGTCAGAAACTTATATTTTATTTTAATTGGTACATAGCAACAGTAATATTTGAAAAATAATATTACTGTTGCTATGTGGAACAAACAATCTGACTTGTTTTGTTTAATGTCGGTTCTGTCTGAATGCATATTTCAATGCTTCATAATATATTTGGTATCACGATAACAACGACGTTGTCAGCTTATAATAATTGCGTTGACCTTAACTTAGAACACCTAGTACAAAGTTCAATAGAGCCACAAGTGTATCTACATGTATGAACAGATTTTGTGCTTTATAGTCAAAATGCGTCACACAATATTAACATGCATGATATTTTTAATCTTCCTAAGACAAGAACTGAAATCTTTGACACAATGCTGCAAGTTTCATTGTGATTCATTATTTGTTATCAACGTGGAATGGTATCGTGTACTTCAAAAATAGGTAAATAAAAAAACATTGTTAAACATCAAAATGAAAATCAAATTAAAATGTTTATAGAAATTTTGACAATTCCTACTTACTTCATAAAATATCGTAGAGCGGGAGCACACAGAGAGCGGTCAGAGTTCTGCGTTCTAGTGACCGTTGACCGCTCAAGAGTTCCAAAGCACTAGTTTCGTTTGGGTCTTTGCATATGCAACATGTCACTAGAAAGTTCATCATCCGATGAAGAATTATTGCTCTTGTGGAGCTTAGCAGCTTCTAAAAAGAAAAGGAAGTATTGGGTGCACCCAATGAACACAACGCGAGAAGAACAAGGCGAAATTAATAGTATTTTTCAGGATTTACTTAAAGATGAACAACGATTCTATATTTTTATAATTAGTTATTATTCTTAGAGCGGGAGCACACAGAGAGTGGTCAGGAGTTCCGAGTTCCGAGTTCCGCGTTCGGCGTTCATTAGAATGTACTGATACTATAACAACAACGCACACAGCGGGCAGTCAGACCGCGGCGGTCAAAACGGAACGTCGCGTTCTAAGAGTTCCAGAGAACGCCAGAACGCCGCGATGTCTGAGGTTACAAACACGGAAAAGTTAATTGAATTGGTTAGGTAAAGGAGTTTATTATACAATTTAAGTGATGTAAATTATAAAAATATAGAATCGTTGTTCATCTTTAAGTAAATCCTGAAAAATACTAGTAAATTCGCCTTGTTCTTCTCGCGTTGTGTTGATTGGGTGCACCCAATACTTCCCTTTCTTTTCTTTTTATCTTATAATAAGATCAACTATCAGTCCTCGTTTGTTACTTTTGACACTTTTCTTTAACTTTTACTAAATGCTTTTCAGTCTTTTTATATAAATAAAATAATATAGTTATACATTTATTACACAAAATATGTGCATAGCAAGTTTCACAAAATATAATCATAATTCTCGCAGACGTACATCATAACCATATCTAGGTATTTAGTGTATTTACCGTTGCGACACAGCTGTCTTACGTTAGTTCTGACCAGCGATTGAATTAACTGATTGAACTAACAGACAAGACTCTTAGGTGGTGTAATTAAAAAGAGACAGCAATATTTAAAAACCCTTTATGTCCTGCGGACGTAGATTATCTTTCTATCTAGTTTTTGTTTTATCTCTTTTTTCACGACTTTATATCACTTTTTAAAGGTGTGTTGAATGGTCATCTTTATGAGTTATCCGGTTAGCAAAAAAATACATGTGCATATTTTTAAATTACGCTAGCCCGATCTGACAAAGTGTTGTTGGTCATGAATGACCTCCACGGTAAGCTTGACAGGTCAGCAGAACAGAACTCTTGATAAGGTAATTACGAATTTTAATCCAGCAATCAAAATGTATTATAAAAAGTAAAAAAAAATCATTTAAGCAGTACTTATTTTTTTAGTGCTAGAAGATCAAGACATACAGCAGGTATTGCTTACGACAATACTAAATGATGTCTCAGATTTAATAATGATTTAGATTATTTGTATATTTAATGTGATATTAATGTAATCGTTGTCCTGACGAAATGAAAGGTTCATTCAAAAGTTTTTTTTTATTTATATATATATTTTTTTATATTAACTCCACACAGGAGGTCCTGAAGAAAATAATTTCCCTCTGGGCCTATGTCATCTTTGGGGATGCTGTGTGGAGGGTCTTTTTGTGGAGAGGAAGGAGTGAACATGGGTCTTGAAGAGTCCCATGTTGTAGGAGGGAGGAAACACAGAGGCCGGCAGTTCGTTCCACAGCCGAGCTGTTGAACTTAGGAACGAATCGTAGAAGCGACCCGTTCTCATGTGACAAATGTCAACCGTGTACAAATGTTGGGCGCGCGTTTGGCGTGTATCCCGACTACGCACCGGTGCCGAATGGATCAATGACGCTAGTTCCTCAGAGCATCTTACATTGTAATACCGATAGAACAAGGACAGCATACCTACCTGACGCCTGTGCTCTAAAGATTGCAGTCCGTTTGTTAAGATTGGGGATTCTATCAAACGGACCGCCCGTTTTTGCACATAGTCAAGGGTTTTTTTCAGGTATTTAGGGGCTCCGGACCAGAGATGGCTGCCAAATTCAACAGTAGGGCGCACTTGCGATTTGTACAGGGTCAGCAGTTGTGTACTATTAAAGTATCTGCGGGCCCTGTACAGTACGCCCAGCTTCTGAGAGGCCAACTTTACTCTGGCTTCGATGGAGCCCCAGTACCTGAGCTGGTCACTTATAGCTACACCAAGCATATCAATGGAAGGCCTGTTCGGAAGATTGCTTCCGTTGAAGGAGACTAGATTATCATTTGGATCCCTTTTACATAGACGTAATCAGACATCATTGGGTCTTTGAAACATTAAATTCGACGAGATTATTTTTACCCCAGGAGGAAATACTCTCGAGATAACCGTCCATTCTCTGCTTCAAAGCCCTCCGAGCCGTTGGAGTTTGTGTGCCGTTTGAGGGCTTGTCAAAAAAAAAACTATCATGAACTGTACTGTCATCCGCGTAGCAATGAATCGGTGCACATGTCAAAAGGTCATTGATGTGCAACAAAAACAAAGTCGGAGACAGAACCGATCCCTGTGGGACGCCAGCAAAAGTTGAAAAGATTAAAAAGGATTTAAGTAATAGATTCGAAGTAGCAGCTGTGGCAGTGTTGTTTTCCTGGGATGATGTAGCTATAATTTACTAGCATGAGATAGGAGAAACTGAGACAAATGGCCAATTCATAATCAGAGAGCTAAGTCCTCCCCCAAACAAACATATACATACTAAAACAAAAGCATAAATATCTTCGTGGTTAGTTAATAGAAGAGAATTCAAAATCGGAATGAAAAAAAAAGAATTTGGGATTAGCAATAAAGTTATTGATGTAATATTTACCTTTCTTTCCACAAAAATATAGATCTGCATATTTATTGGAACTCAGAAAGAGTGGTGGTCGCGAAGTTTTCTTGAGATGTCAAAACTGGCCGATACATTTAATATACTGACACAAAATCACCCAAAACTTAAGAAATTAGCTTACAACTTTTGTTCGAAAATGTAGAATTGACGTTGAAGAATTAGGACAGAAAAAACACTTATTTCATAGCATATTTTAATAAATAAAACCAATATATGCATAATTTATATCTTATATAAGTACACACCCAGTAATTTCTCATAAAAAATGGTAAATTGAAAGTTTAAACCTCAAAATAATGATTCATTAAGATTCATAAAATCTGTTTCTTAGGTGGTAAAAAATCAGATACTGATTCTCTAAACTACAATACAACCCACCCTTTAGTGCATTTAATCATATCTGACATTCCGAATTAGTCTGAAAAAAAGTTTCATTGAAAAATAATAAAAACTGTATAAATAAACTTACCGAATGTACTGGGAATTAGCGAATTCGTTGCCGTTGATGAAAATAGCGATAAACCTTGCCGTAGAAAATTCATCTAGAATAATACAAAAATCAAATAAATACTAAGACCACAATTTGAGTAAATATTCCATTTAATATTGACTTTAAAATAGGTTTTAGACCAGTGTTTCCCACCGGTGGGGCATAATGCCTCAGACGTGGGGCACCACACTTCAGAGATGAGACACGTAGGCATTCCACATATAAAGGGGATTACTCATTGGTCATACAAAAATTTATAGCACCATTAGCGATTTACTCATTAAAAAACGAAATCGATTGGATATAAATAATAGAGGGGACCTAAGACTGAAATTAAATAAGTTAGATCCGGACATAAAATGTCTGTGTAGCAAGCGTAACCGAATTTAATAATGAATTAGGCGTCAATATATGTACGTGTTGTACTAAATTTCAATTATAACTTGTTTTATATTAGTATATTTTAATTTTTATTTTATTCTACTTAATTACATTTTCAATTTGTGTTTTGTAATAATTTCATTTATAATATATGTATTAGAATAGGTTTTATTTAATTTCATTAGGGGTTCATATGTTTACAAACATGACATTTATATAATCAAAGGGCATGGCATGAAGAAGGCTGGGAAACACTGTTTTAGACCTACCTTGTATTTTCACGACCGTCAGTTTTTAGGTTAGAAACATCTGACAGCTAAAGCGATAGGTCGGTATAGTAGAGAAGACCAATGGTTACGCTTATCAAATATTTAGGAGATGGTACGATTATTTACCGGTAGGTGGCTGACTTCCAATGTTATGAAAAAATGATGTATTTTTATTTATTACCGACAATTTTTTGATTTATTCTTCGTATGGCATTTTATTATGTATTAGCACTAATTTTATATTTGATAATCTTTTTAATTCCTTCATAAAATATGAATTTATATTTCAGCACTTCCCTACTTTTCTACTTCCTCTTTTGTAGAACTAGGCTGAAAATTTGAATCTCTCACAATATATTTTATTTTGATGGGCGTATTATGGTACGTATACATTTGTGAATTGAAACGCGAACCGAGCCACGAATTACGGGAAAGGAACGAAGCAAATGCAAGCTGCTTTTCGCGCCATTTGCGGTTGCTTCGCTCCTTTCCCATAAGTTGAGGTTCAGCTCGGGAGTTCGGCTCGCGTATATATACGTCACATTATAGAATCAACTATGTAGAGGTTAGTAGTTCTCTGGTGCTTAAAAAAAACTGAAATATTACGTTGCCTCAAAATACTTTACAGCGCTGTTTTTGAATCTCCTCAAGGGCGCTGTTAAAATTTCACTTAGCTTATTTAAAATAAATGATTATCTCTTGACGATTATTATTGAATAAAAAGACATTTGTGTTGACTTTAATTTAAGTTTATTTTTATACTGAAATTAAAACAAAGGTAGGTAAATAGGTATATTTAAAATTTAATATAAAATATAATTAAATTAAATTATTAGGAGTGTATTTCTCAATATCTCGATGATCTATCAAAAGCACTATTCATACAAAAACGTTTTTCGAATTAAGATTTAGGTTTATTTATTTAAAAAGGCCACAGTTTACCAAAGAAGCTTACTATTCGGGACTCGAACTTATGAATAGTGGCTATATATGTATATTATGTTATTGGATTAGTTGGCCGAGATTTCCACCTCATACGAGTATTTTGAGAATCTATTTTAATGGATAGTTATCGAGAGGATGGTGAAATACCCCTCAAATACATAGTACATAGGTCCTAATTTGAAATAAATAATACTTTTGTAAAATAATCGTTACGAGAAATAACAATATCAAAAATATTATTAATAAAAAAATAAGAAACAGAACAATTTGATGTAAAAAAAAAAGGATAATTGAATCTCCGTATAAAATATAAAAGCAATTATTACAATTTTTTTTTTTTTATATATTATATTTATTACAGGTGCTTATAGTCTGGCTGTTGTATTTTTATACGAATGACGCACAAGAGTTCCAACCATGTTGTGAGGCTAAAGGGAGTGTGAAAGGGAAGGAGATGGGAAAGAGGAAGGTTGAGAGGTATCCAGGTATTCAGTTCTATAAACACGCTTAACGCCATATCAAGCAACTTTCAGAACATGAATGTTATTTCTCCGGGGCGATACTGAGAGTAGATATCTGAGTTAGGTATCTACCACTGGGTAGGATCTACAGAGATCGTCGCACTATTCCCGTTATATTTATTAGATTCTTGCGCGCAGGTTCAGCTTTGTTATAGTTAAACTCGTCTTATGGCCGATTTATCTATTCCTACGCCGCGGTTTCATGACGAATTTGTCAATATTCTGACCTTATTTTTATAGGAATTTCTATTAAACATGTTTTAAATTTAACACAACTGATAAACAGCTATTTATATGGGGTAAATGGTTGAATATCAATTGTGTAAAATTAAAAACAAAATTAGAAAGGTGGAATATAATATTTGTCGAAACTTGATTGGAACGCGATATGCAGTGCGCGTAGAAAAAAATTGGTAGTTTTTTAGTTAGAGCGTTGGGAGAGTTGGAGGTCAGTTGGAGGTAAAAAAGCGAAACATATTTTTTTGCTTAATTCTCATCTAAATATAATACATCAATGTTTATATGGTCCAAACAACTTTTACATAATTTATTATAAAGGTGTGTAACAATAAATTTATGGAGTGGAAAGGTCGGTAATAATTGTTACAGAACAAATTGAAAATTGACATTTTACATCATTATTAGTTACATTAGCGGGTAAATAAACCTACGCATAATAATTTACATTTCCGGGAGCTCTTCGTGTTGAACCAGAGGTATTTGATCAGACCCTTTATTAGCAGCATTATATTTCTGTGTAACTGGGTCAATTACGATATTATTTGGACTTTCGCGACCCTCGTTCCTTGAATATTGAATTTCTGTGGATTGGATTTCCGTGTCTTGTGGAATTGGAACAATTCTTCTTCTCGACATTTCTTTTCGACACGAAGAAACAACAATGATGAAATAAACATCAATCGCTGGAAAAAAAACATTAGAAGAGGTTAACACGCCATTTTCAATGTAAAATTTATTATTTGTTATGTTTTTTTTATTTGTTATGTTTTTTTTTATTTGTTATGTTTTAACTAAATTTAATTTTTTAATTTTTCTCATGAAAATTTAATACTGCAATATGTATATGTAAAAAAATAAAATAAAAACTTTGTCAGTATGTAAATTGCACTTGTGCCGAAAATTCTAAATAAATAAATAAAAATTGTATTGAACTTTCAGACGTTTTTGCCAACAAATTTTTAAAAGTAAAATGGACATAAGATGCCTGAAAGTGTGAAAAGTACAAGAAAATGGTTGTTTTAATATAAAAAATATACAGTTTCTCCTTCTTAAAAAATCCAGGTCGTACAGCCCATACCTTAACCCGTCTCATAACACTGCCCAACCGGGTATTAAAAATCAACCCACTTATAGACACTATTCTTTATACACGGTGTCCGGAAACTCAAAGTACTTGCGGGAAACTGATGAATCTAAACTAGTCCCAGCGAGTGCTTGTACGTACGTCATCGACTATCGTTGCCTTGTATGATAACGAAAAAGGCAGAAGACACTAGAACGATGATGTCACGTACGATATCTTGCGGGACTAGTATACATCACAGAGCTACGACGCGTTTTATAAGACATTAAACACCTGATATTAACCCCCTAGCGTTCGATCAAAAAAAATTCCAAATTCAGACTCGATTTACTCGAATACGAGGGCTCAAATCAAATAAAGTTATACAAAAAGACCGACTCCAAATGTGATGTATTTAATGTATATAAAATACAATGTATTCTTTATGTATACGATAGATGTACACAATACGAACCAAATGTACTTTGAAAGTTTGTGGCTTATGACGGAAATGAAGTTACGAACTGAAAAAATGTTTGATTGAGGAATTTCGAAAAGTGTTTCATGTTTTACCCTGCGTTTTTACTGCTACATAAACCGACAAACACCGTCGTTATCAGCTTATATTTATATTAGATTCAAACCAAGACTTCCTTTCTTTAAAAAAGACCTTTCACACACTTTCAGTGTGGACTATGTAAAAATTTATTTAAAAAATATATATTAAATTATTATTACGGCTAAATTTTAAAAATTTTACACGCAAAACACTTCAATTATCTCAACCAAACGTATGTTGACAAATTTTCGTCAAACAAATGGTTGAGTATTGGAGAGTTGAGCGCAGAAATAGAAGGATTTATGCTTGCCATTCAGGATAGAGTCATTAATACTAAAAATTATAGAAAGCATATAATCAAAGATACAAATCAAATTGATGATTTGTGTAGAAAATGTTTGGCTTTTACGGAAACTACAGAACATATTATATCGGGATGTTCTATATTAGCACCGTCCGAGTATACATTTAGGCACAATCAAGTTTTAAAAATAATTCACCAAAATTTGGTAATTAAACATAACTTGATTGACTGCCGTAATATAGTACCATATTATGAATACGAACCAAATTCATTTTTAGAAAACGAATTTTATAAAATATATTATGATAAAACTATACTAACAGACCGAGCGATTCGTCATAATAGACCCGATATAGTTTTACATGACAAAATTAAAAAAATAACTTATACCATTGATGTCGCTATACCAAATTCCTGTAATATTCAAAAATCTGTCAGCGAAAAAATAAGAAAATACACAGATTTAGGAAATGAAATAAAAAGAATTTGGCATTCTCAGACTATAAAAATATTACCATTCGTTATTTCGGCTACTGGCATTATACCTAGCTCTCTAATTAAAAATTTAGGCGTATTAGATCTTTCAAAAAAATTATATATAAAGATGCAAAAGTCGGTCATTTTGAATACATGTAGGATAACAAAAGAATTTTTAAATATTTATGTTGAGGGATCAGTAGGATTTATAGGTCCTGTTAGAAGTTCTACCGAGCCGAACCCTCTGATATGAAAATATCTGGAGTCGGTGAATTATTTTCCCATTTGATCTCTTGTGAGTTGACGTGTTGTTCTTGTATTGTTTTGTATTTATTTTGCTTATATAATGCACTTACATAATGTTGATTGACTAGATGATAATTTGTGGAAAAGTGAGTGGAATGGTTTAGTTTTTCCTATGGGGAAGATTTAACCCGGACAACAAAATCTGAAGCATAAAAAAAAAAAAAAAGCTATTTTAATAAATACCTCACACAAAGAAAACATCCGGCCTTCAATAGGTTGCAGATAAATGAAAATTATATTATATTTATGTTCGGGAAGTTAGTTAGTGTCTTGGATCAAAATCGAATCTATTTGGTGAATATAATACACTGTACAGAGCTTACCAACTTTCTTTATTTCTGAAAGTAAATAAGATATTAAAATAATAATTAAAGTATGATGTACCTATGGAAATAATTTCTATAATCCCGTTGAGTAAAGCTTCTACTGAGCTCATCTCATAACTCCACAAGAAAGGTGATGTTATTATTAAGAATATAAAACATAATATGACAAACACCGTTTCGTATTTCACCCAAAAATCTAGAAGCACGGTCTTTTTCTGAAACAAAAAAGTACACATTAGAAATTTCATTTTGCATTAGAACGGTTTCAAATTATATTAGAACAGTTTTGGTCTATTTCACAGGTTCTCAAACTTATTTCGACCACCGCCCACTTTAAGATTTAAAAAAATCTAGTGCCCCCCATATTTTACCTTTACATTTCCATGGGATGGGTATCTTAAAAAAGTTATTGCAAATATGTATAATTTTTAAACATGCATTATTATATGATAGATAAGGTGTGACCCATATTCTATTTCTGAGATCAAAGATTGTTTCAATGAGAGGAAATAAAACTCATACTTAATCATATTTAGAAGTATTTTAGTAGGCACGAGCTGAAGGTGGATATTCCGATACAGTTTTCCATACAAATTTTGAGGAAAAAATATAATTCCATTATAAATGTTTTACTTGATTAAAAAACTAACTAACAAAGTGGTGGATTCCCAGCATTGTTATTAAAAATGTTTTGTTATAAGGGAGGAAAATAAACTATTATTATTTAATTCAGCTAGATTCCGTCGGATTTTTATATATAGAAGTTATCTGCCGTCGCCCCTCTAGATTTCCTTAACGCTCCCTAATTTTGTTTGAGCTTTCTACTGCCCCCTGAAAGACTCCTGCGCCCACAAGGGGGCGTTACCGCCCACTTTGAGAAATACTGCTCTATTTCTTCTGAAATGCTCTTCAATCCAAATGCTCTAAATTATACTTACACAGATGTAAATATTTGAATGTATTTATTTTAAAATTATAATATTTTATTTATATTTTTTTCATTTAATGTATCTATAAAGTTTGGGATTGACTACATTAATTTGTTATATTATTATACATATATCACTGCATTATTTTTTGTCCGCAGGTACTTATTTGTCTATTCGAATATTTATTAATTTTAATTATAGGTTTATCCTGATGAAGAAAATGTATGAAAGTTCCCGAAACGGGGACTAATTTTCATCTATTTTTTATTAAATTAAATTAAATTTTATTTGGTTTTACGCCTAGCTGGGCTATACATGATTATAATAACATAATACACCTAGTGAGCCATCGAAAATTATAAAAATAGATGATGTAAAAAATTATAAACTAAATATGAAAGAATTAGCAAAACATGTAACCTTAACATAAAATAAAATAGAATCTAAAACAATACAACATATGAGACAAATTACTACATTACCAACGCTACTATAATTTGTAGGATTCAACAAATTGCTGGTACAGATTATGTTCAATTCTATAAATGGAGTCAGTAAATATGTCAACAGTACTCCTAAACTTGTTGCCCAGATCATGCATCCTATTGGTCAGTGAATGTATCTGATGTTGTGTGTGTATTGTAGTTTGTCTTGTGTTCCTAGTCGTTACATGAAATTTAATCGTGGTGATGATGCCAGGGCTATCAATTAAGTTGATAATGACTTTGTTATTAGTTGCATTTGATTCATCACGCTGACAAATACAGCGAGTCCTGGGGTAAAGTGCACTAACATCGGGAGGTTAAAGGAGTAAAAAAGGTGAATAACTTTTTTTTTTTAAATTCCAACTTTTTTTGTGAGGACAAACTTACCCGATAAATTCGCTCTGAGCTTGGCAAGAAGGAGGTGGCAACGTTGTGATCGGCCCGTATCCACTGAGACCGCAAGTAAACAAGGTAAACATTAGGCAGAGGTTCGAAGCTTACAATTATGCTACAATTAGTGTTTTTAACCAAATTCAAAAGAGAATTGTACTAAAATTAACAAAATGTAGTAACACTTTGAAGGATAAAATTATTTAACTGTTAATCACTTACTAGTGCCACTACTTTTGACTAATTTAAAGTTTTTCAAAATGTCTACTTTCCATGTGTATTTATGTACCTACATCATGTAGCCCGTAAACCTAATGAATGTTTCCAATTCTTCGTGGGTGAAGTCAGACATTGTAACAGTAATTAACATTACACAATGTCAAAAAAAAAAATTCGGAGAAAACACTGAATAAAGACGTTTTCTCAAGTAAATCTTAATAAATCCACATTAAGTAAAAGACACC
Source organism: Hesperophylax magnus (assembly GCA_026573805.1). Lineage (NCBI taxonomy): Eukaryota > Metazoa > Arthropoda > Insecta > Trichoptera > Limnephilidae > Hesperophylax > Hesperophylax magnus. Next base: position 1,463,552 of record JAIUSX010000026.1, read on the forward strand.
CTACAATAACAACTTTTGATTAAAACAATCAAATCGCTTGGGCGCGGGAAGGTAGATTTAGCAACATCGCAAGAATAATGCCCGACCCACACGGCCGCGGCGCGGCGGACTAGTTTGACATTTTTACCTGAAAAGTCCCCTTAAAAGTTGGAATTTCGGAAAAAGTCATTTGTGTTTTTTTACTTGTACTATAACTTAGAATCTCCTCCCGAAGTTGGTGCACTTTACTCCTGGACACACAGTATTCAATTGGAATTTCGAGCTTAAAATTATCGTGTCATATCAGAAGGTGACTTGTGGTTGCATCACGGTCACGTGGCTTTTAAGTATCTCTGTTAACGAAGAGCCTTATTGTATCGAATTGTGTTTCATGTGACATTACGAGACACAATCCGGACTTTAGGGAATTTATAATAGGTAGGGGAATATTCCCTGGAGCACAGCACTACTTATGAAGATGACGCGATGAACCTACCCGTTGGATGCCAATCAATAGTAGTATAGCGAGCAAGAATCCCAGGACAACAGCAATCAACTCTAGGAAGGCCTCCACCGAGTAAATCAACACCAGAGTTCGGTGAAGTTGGTGATAATTTTCTTCTTCGTTTTCAGGAGAATATTCAACATATACCGCCATGGATAAGTCAAATAAAAACGTCAATGGTATGAATATCTGCAAAGAAAACAAACTAATGAGGAATAATTCACATAAATTTATGACTATTTAAAATATCTCTTGGGCTCCAGTGCTCTGTACTTTGTATACATGGCACCCGTTAACAATTTTGTCATTTGAAGGTGGATAAAAATGAATAACTTAAATTTAAATCATTTTGTTCACAGTAAATATGGACTCATGACATAAGTAAAATAATACTAATTATTGGTGAAAAGCAAGTAGTTCTCAACCCACACAGACATATGTATATTATATACTCGTATGAACGATTGTTACCAATTTTTCTAGAAAATATTTTTTTTCTGTTTCGTTCTATAAATACATAATATATATATATATATATATATTTTTCTTTAAAAAGAAAGACAAACATTCCCGGGTTACGAATAACCTGACAATATTTGAAAATCTCCTACTACCACTACAGTAAGCTGAAAATGTTGCTTGAGTTGTGATGGAGGACTTAGCCAGCCAAGGAATTGAACACACTACGCCTGAGTGGGACCTAAGCGCGATGTCAACTCGGCCACCGACCGGTCCTGAGGAACATCTAAAATATGAACTCTGCGTTAAGTATTTAACAGAGATATTGTAATAATTATTGACATGTCAAATTAGTATACAGCACTGGCAAGGAATGGTTTTTAGAAAAGAAAGGATTAAATATTGATTTTGATGATATCTATATTTAGGAGAAAGGAAACCCTTTCCAATTAGGGAGGTGGGTATGGATACCACCACCCCGAGAACCATTAATTGGATAACCAACACCTACGTCATAGGTCACCTCAAGTGGTTCGCTAAGTTTGGTGACTTGGCAGGGGTGTCAGGGTCATGGGTGGGATTGTCCAGGTTGTCGGAGAGTGGTAGAGGGAAATCTTTTTATCTCTCCAGCTTCTCTCGACCCATCGCCTTGCACTGTAGTGGAAGGGATGAATTCAAAAGTCAGTTACTCCTGGACACACTGACCCCCAGATTCCTACCCACCGGTCATAACCTTTTCTTTCCCGGAAATATATTATAAAGGTACCTAGAATGGCATTTAGAGCTAAAGAACGGGAAGTTTTTACGATTCGTTCTAGTGATCAGCTCAGCTGTGGGATGATTTTAGTTGCATTTAAAAAAAATCAATAGCTAAATTTAAAAAAAAAGAAATTTGCATTGCCGTCCAATTTATTTTTCTTTAGACATCAGAAATGTTGAACCGATTCAAATTATGATTACGTAATTGTACCTATTTTTTCAATTGTGTTGTTAGTTGAGAACAAATCATTATAAAATTCTTAGCTCATTAACAGTATATAACATTTTAATGAATTAAAAATAAAATCAATAGAAAGATCTTCCAAGCTCGATAACAAAGAGCACCGTGCGTTTCCTAAGTTGTGTGTTTTATTCTGATGTATAAATAATCTGTACTAATTTTTTTTCGAAGTTGTTAACACAAATCTTATAACTTCGATAGACAAAATAAAAAATCTGTACGTACCATTTGCAACCATGCTATAATTTTACATCCAGTTTCAAGGGTGCAACAGCAGCAAAACTGCTGTACTTCGGGATATTTCATCTTAAATAGGGGCTTCTGCGGGTAAAGCAAAATTTTTTTTATTACTCATAATCAATCACACTAGACGTAAACGTAACTTACGTTAATAGATGGCGTAATTGTAATTATTTTATGAAAACACACATTTTGCAAGTTAAGTAGTACATTCATCACTTTTCAAAATTTGTAGTACATTCATCACTTGTAGTACATTCATCACCCTTCAGTACTTTTATCACTTTTGTTCAGTTTGCAATGTTTTCTATGTATTTCAAATGCGCAATGTACATCTTATTTTTTAATTTAACCGTAAAAACATATACTGTTTAAGAAACTAGACAAAATTATCTTTCCGGTTCGTGAATTTAAAATAAATATTACTATTTTTAAATAATAAAATTTTAATATAAAACCTGAAAAACTTTGTCAAAAACGCTAAACACATTTTTACTTAATGTTTTACGCCAATCATAGAAAATTTGAAAGATCTCGATACTTAGAAAAAACGTTCGTTTTTTTGGGGAATTTGTAAGAAAACTGTACCTTCACTTTTATCTCGTTCATATAATAAAAAATAAGTTTTAAATTAAAACCGATAGCGGTGCGAAATATGAATAATTAATTTTGGCTATTTTTAGGAATTTATTAATGGATTCCAGTATAAATATTTGAAAAAAACTGGAAAAAAATAATATTTCACTTTCTAACGTCAAACAAAAAGTATTTCCGCATGATAGAAAACAATACTTTTCATAAAATATGGACGTCCGGTCATATATGACCCTAAAAAGCTGTAGGGGTTTAATTATGTGTTTGCGACCGTACATGTGCAATATGAAAACGAGTAAATAAGTTTGTGCCTATTAAAAATTAATTCTTTCAAGAAAGGTATACATATTCAATATTGTATTTGTATGGCCTCCTTGAAAGTATTTTAAGTAATTTTTGGCCTCAAAAAGTTATTTATTATAAGGCAAATAACTAACGCACAAATAAGTGCTTGTTAAATAGAAAATCATTTATAGTGTAACATGAATAAATATAATCGAAAATAAAAATAATATTGAATCCAAGACCAAGCAAGACTGCCGAAAAGGGTCTTGCTATAGTTGCGGTATTTGTCGCGGGAATTGAAGACTTGCAGAAAAAAATAAACGGAGTTTAGAAGATTCTCAACTATCAGAAAACAAAAATTTCTCTTTAAAAAAATATCTTTATGGCCATGGGAAAAAATCACAAGTTAGTGATAATTTGATTGTTGCTTAAGAGAAAGTAACAATATTAGTAAACAAACAAAAAATATCATTACAGGCTTAGTCTCAGCGAGGTTAATAACTGAAATGTAAACAATAAATTTACCATAATAAACTGATAATGTCACATCACTAGCAATTTCTCCCAGTACTGACGCCTCATAACCCTGATAACCTAACCTAACCTAACCTAACAATATTAGTAAACAAACAAAAAATTGTAGTCTTCATGTCACATCTCAAACAATACTTATAATCATAACCAGAGACGAAATAGTAATTTTATAATTATAACCAGTGGCGGAATATGTACTTTTATAATGATAACCAGTGGCGGAGTATGTAAGTTTTATAATCATAACCAGAGGCGGAATATGTAATTTTGTAATCATAACCAGTGGCGGAATATGTAATTTTATAATCATAACCAGTGGCGGAATATGTAACTTGAGGCTAGCGCCACACTTGACGGAAATTCCGTCGCGTATCTTCCGCTGGAGTCAATCCGTTACCATACGTTGCAGCCACACTGAATATTCAGTGGCGGATTATCAGTCGACTGCCAACGCTTATACAGCGTGCTCGTAATGGATCCGATAGAAGTGATAGCTATTTATGAGGCATTAGAAGAAGAAAGAAAAAGAAAGCGTAAATATTGGGTTCATCCCATAAATACTCTTCGACTAGAAATTGGGCAATTTCATACCTTGTATATGCAACTAAGAAATTATCCAGATAAAGTATTCGAATATTATCGAATGTCCATACAATCATTTGATGTATTGCTGAATTTAACGAAGGACTATATTACCAAGCAAAATACAAAACTTAGAACGGCTATATCTCTCCCAAAGGCAAACTCTATTTTGCACTTCGATAATAAATCTTTCAGTGTCGAACATTCTGTGTGTTCGTCGTCGCCGCGTGTTATCCGCCGAATGTGGCGCGATGCATACAAATACTTGGAATGCGACTTTGCCGATCTTCCGCCGACGGAAGATCGGTGCGCGGAGGACGGAACAGACGCGAGTGTCGGCGGTCCGCCACGGAGCGACCGATCGTCCGCGACGGAACGACCGATCTTCCGCGTAGTGTGCCCGCTATTTGTAATTTATATGCAATTACATGTATTGGCGTTCCGTCGCGAAAGATCCGCGACGGAATTTCCGTCAAGTGTGGCGCTGGCCTTATAATCGTAACCAGTGGCGGAATATGTAATTTTATAATGATAATCAGTGGCGGAGTATGTAATTTTGTAATCATAACCAGTGGCGGAATATGTAATTTTATAATCATAACCAGAGGCGGAATATGTAATTTTGTAATCATAACCAGTGGCGGAATATGTAATTTTATAATCATAACCAGAGGCGGAATATGTAATTTTGTAATCATAACCAGTGGCGGAATATGTAATTTTATAATCATAACCAGAGGCGGAATATGTAATTTTGTAATCATAACCAGTGGCGGAATATGTAATTTTATAATCATAACCAGAGGCGGAATATGTAATTTTGTAATCATAACCAGTGGCGGAATATGTAATTTTATAATCATAACCAGTTGCGGAATATGTAATTTTATAATCATAACCAGTGGCGTAATATGTAATTTTATAATCATAACCGGCGGTAGGTTATGTAAATATATTTCAGAAAAAAATCCTTTTCAAGTTAGTTTTACTATATTGAAATAATGAATATAAGTTTTCAATTCAATTCAATTCAATTCAATTTGTTTATTCCTTTAAAAACATTACAAAATTACATTTTATTTCGTTTTTAAGTACATTTGTAAAATGGTATTACATAATAGTTAGCGGTGTATAAACTATACCAGCATCAATAGAGCTTGCCTTTTAAAGGCAGCTTCACCGATGCTAAATATGTCGATATCCGAATTAATTCTGTTCAACAGCAAGACTGCTCTCCCCACCGGCATGACCATTGGCAAGTTGGTCCTGCAGGCCGGGAGATAAAACAGTCTATGCTGTCGGTGACGGAGATAACCATCAGGAACATAGAGACTAATACTCTCCATGATAGTCGGATTTTCAAACCATCCACGAATCAGTTTGAAGAAGTGTGATACAATATGCACATCTCTTCTGACCCGTAGATGGTTCATACCGAGCATGCCCAAGAGAAAGTCAGTAGGATAGAGCCACGGGTAGTAGCCATACTTCCTCAGGTAGAGGAATCTCAGAAATTTCTTCTGTACTCTCTCCAACATAAGGGAATACTTCACCTGATGCGGGCTCCAAACCACCGACCCGCTCTCAAGCCTAGTCCTAACCAACGCAATGTATAGCACTTGGAGAACCCGGGTGTCTCTAAAATTCATCGCAGTGCGTAGGACGAATAACATTTTCAGTGAAGCACTACACGTCATTTCGATATGAGTATGAAATGTCAGCCTACTATCAAACATGATGCCAAGATCTTTCATAGTGGAGACACGTTTTAAACTTCGGGCATTCATGGTATACCGGTAAAACCAAGTATGACGTGCCCGTGTGAAAGAAAGAATGAAACATTTAGAAACATTGAATTCGATCCGATTCCGTTTACTCCAGTCAACAATTCTATTAATGTCCGATTGGAGTCGAATGCAGTCTTCTAAAGTTTTAATTTCCAAGAATAGTTTTAGGTCATCAGCAAAAAGAAGTGACCTGGAATGCAGAATATTTTCTGTAATATCGTTAATAAAAATCAGAAAGAGGAGCGGTCCTAAATTAGAGCCCTGTGGAACGCCTGACAGCACAAGGAATAATTTTGACAAGAATATTCCATGAGATACAAATTGCTTTCTTCCAGTAAAATAACTTGCAAAGAATATGAGAAACCGTAAAGAAAAACCTATCGTTGACAATTTATTTAATAATATGTCATGGTTTACGGTATCAAATGCCTTCGAGAAATCATTATATGAGCAATCTACTTGGTAGCCCTTATCTAAAGATTTGGAAATATAATCTGTGAGTACCAGTAGGTTAGTATCTGTTGATCGACCTTTTCTAAACCCATGCTGTTCCGATATTAAGAAAGGCTCTACTTGAAACAGCACATGTTTATGAATTATCGATTCGAATAACTTAGCCGGGGCGGAAAGTATTGCCACTGGCCTGAAATTTTCGACAGATGTCTTTGATCCACTTTTGAAAATGGGACAAATTTTTGAGACTTTCCAGGAATCAGGAAATATACCAGTATCTAAAGATAGGTTGAATATAAAACTTAGTGGCATTTTTAAAAATTCAACGCATCCTTTTAAAAAAAATACTGGAAGAAAGTCTGGCCCAAGTGAATGTGTATGTTTCATGTTATTAATTGAAGATTTAACATCTGATTCGTCTATATGACTTATATCAATGTTTTGGGCTCCCTTCACATTCATCTTGGAAGCAGAAATGGGATTTAGTAATGGAGGCTCATTACTGTACACTGATTGGAAATGAGTTGCAAATGCATTGGCTACATCCGCTCCTCTAACTTCCCGATCACCATGCATCATGATGTCTGTTATACCACCATCCTTGCGCAGTGATTTTACGTAGTCCCAAAATGCCTTTGGATCATGCTTGATATCACTCTCTATTGAGTCGACATACGTTCGGAATGCAATATGAACATTTCTTCTAACAACTGCTCTGAGATTACTGAACATTTTATATTCATTTTGGTCACCAGTAGCTTTCCATTTTTTATGGTGAGCATGTTTTTTCTCAATGCTCCTGATGGTATCTCTAGTGAACCACTTCGGATATCTACGTCCACCTCTGTTGGGAGGTTTCCTAGGGAAACAAGCGTCAAATACATTATATATACATGAATAAAAATGGTGTAGCGCCTCATTAACGGTATCGAATTTAGAAAGTTCCTGCCAATCCAATTGGCTCATCATCTGATAAAGTTTGACAAAATCACCCCTACTAAAAATCCATCCCCGCAAAGTGCCGTCTGTAGTTTTAGGTAATTTGGTAGTCTTCGGAGGCTTTTTACAAGAATACCGGAACTCTAATGCGGGGTGATATTTGTCCTCATATACAAGGGGAGAATCGCTATGTATGACATTTAATTCAATGTTACACAAAACGAGATCCAACATCCTCAATTCAGAATTGGGAATACCATTATTCTGGGTGAGCCCAAACACTTCACATAAAAAATTGAGGTCATTTTCAACATCCTTGCCGCTACGCGCTGAATGGATGTTGAAATCTCCCAAAACAATAATATTCCTTCCTCCGAGAAGATCCACGTTTCCGTGAAACTTATCGAAGAATAGTTGATATGTTTCCAGAGTTGATGCCGGTGGAAAATATATTACACATATAAAAGTAACAAAGAAATCGATTGTAATTTTTATCCACAAGTCTTCGATGTCAGCTTCCAGATCAGGCATGTGTTCGGCCTTAAACTTAGTTTTGACAGCCAAAAGGCAGCCTCCGCCTTGTCTGTGGCCACTACCACTATCTCTGTCTTTTCTGTACACTTGAAAACTGTCATCGAATAACTCCTGGCTGCACACACTGGAGTTCAGCCAAGTCTCAGTGAGCCCTATTACATCGTAATTGTTTACCAAAACGTTAGAATAAAATAGAGAACATTTAGTTTTCAGTCCCCTAACGTTTTGGTAAAAAAATGAAAACTATTTTACTGTCAACTAGGTTTAATATTTGGTAGCCGTGGTGTAATTACTTTATTGACCCATTCTTTTAAGAACGAATGCTTAGGCCAATGCTTAGATTGCAGTATGCCACCGCTGACCCGGGTACACCGATTTTAAATGATGCATATTATAAGTTATTCGCGCTAATATAAATTCATCCTTCAGCAAAACGTTAAGTGTAATCTAGAGAGATAATTTTTTTTTAAATATCTAGGTATCTATAAAAAAAGACTCGTTTATATTTATTAAGTACTTATGAAGAAACTTGAATGAATGAAATTAGAAACCAACAAAAAAATAATGACCAAATCACTCTTAGAAATTTATAAAAATTCTGAGAATAACAATGTCACGGCGGTTCTCTAGCACTACCATTCGTATTACGAACTGTACTGAATCGTGTCTCATGTGACGTCACGAGATAACATTGTAGAGATATAGAAAAACTATTTATACTGTCGTTATCAACTCTAAATATAATACATTTTTGTTGAAATAAAAAAAGATGATAACCCTTTTCTTGAGATATATGTTAAAAGGGGATAAATTTCGATAAATACTTAAAACACGAAAAATCTTATAGCTTATTAAAATCTAGCAAAAATTCCACAAAATTATAATCCCACCCTCCCACGCGTATTTTGACAAGCTGTGACTGAATAATTTGGTAGGTTTTTTCTTATTTGAATAAAAAAAAAAAAATCCGTTTGGTACCTATTTGGGCTCAATAGGTACCAAACCATTGCCACCAGTGAAAATAGCAGACGCACCTACTATTTTATCTTTCAGCTCTCATTCAGATTATTCTGATGTGTTCTTATGTAATTTTGAGGTTATATAATGTGTTTTGGAAAATTTCTTCCACTCTACATAAAATTATACTTCTTTTATTTATTTTTCTATGTTAGTTTTATAAAATTTCAGCATCATAATACGCACCATAATAAAGGCATTAGAAATTAGTAGTGAAATATGTGATTGTAATTTTTATAAAGAATTTTTATGAACAATTGAAAATAAATCTTTTTCAGATCCTTTTCAAGTAAGAAATTAATATTTTATTTTAATAGGTACGAGTACATAGCAACAGTAATCTTTGAAAAATAATATATTTTGTATGTGGAACAAAGAACGCGACTTGTTTTGCTTTATGTCGGTTCTGTCTAGTTTATGAAGGTTGAATGCATATTTCAATTCTTCATAATATATTTGGTATCACAATAACAACGACGTTGTGAGCTTATAATAATTGCGTTGACCTGACTTAGAACACCTAGTACAAATTTCAATAGAGCCACACATGTATCTATATGAAGAGATTTTGTGCTTTATAGTCAAAATGCGTCACACAATATTAACATGCATGATATTTTTAATCTTCCTAATACAAGAACTGAAATCTTTGACACAGTTCTGCAAGTTTCATTGTGATTCATTATTTATTATCAACGTTGAATGATATTGCGTACTTCAAAAATAAGTAAATAAAAAAAAACATTGTTCAACATCAAAATGAAAATCAAACTAAAATGTTTATAGAAACTTTGACAATTCCTACTTACTTCATAAAATATCTTAATAATGCAAGCAAATAATAAAGTGTTGTGTTATTTATCACGGAAACTGGCACCACAATAACATTAATCACTTGGTTAATAACGGCGTATTGCAAAATTCAGTTAATTAGGCGTCAACAATGAAGGACCTTGAAACAAAACATAGGATTATTATACGGGTTGAAATGTTTGGGGATTAAACTTGTTGTAATTCAAATATCAACACGACACGTTGAATACACCAAACACAGTAGTCCTTTTGAATAACTTCGCGAAAGCACTGGAGATACCATGTCTATTTCTAACCACACTGATAAATTAATACGTTTTGTTCTCATTGTGGCGTGTACTTGGCAAGAAATTTCATCAACGAATACGCATCGTCGCGTCGTTTAGCTTCAAATGCATTACTACATTATATGTATTAGGTATGTTTGTTGGCACTTGCTCTATGCGATAATCAGAATGATTGAGGCTAAAAATAAAATAATAATAATTGCAAATTATACCGCAACTAATATTTTTTATAAAACTACTTTACCTACATATCGAGATACGCTGGATATTGTTTAGGCACATTTTATTTTAAAAACGCTTTGAAACAGTTAGGTAAGACGCAGGAAACGAAAAAAAAAACATTTTAATAGTTATTTAGTTCAACCTACGGATAATTTGACGTTTCATCATTTGACATAATAATATTAACATAGGTCTAGTGGAGTAGTTTTTAAAAGTTATTTTTTGATTAAGGCGAAGCTTAATGCTAAATCACTATTTTGATCTTTATAAGAATCGGTGTACATTGTGAATACCAAAAAATATGCTATAGATAAATTGAAGGTTTTCTTATCGTTTCGCTTGAGTAGAATACAAATAAAAAAATAAATTACTCAATAAAAAATATAAATGTAAACTACTAGAAAATATATTTTATCACTAGAAATGTATGAACGCGTAAAGGAAACTACTTATAAAAAATACCGTATTATAGCTAAGATTATCTGTGACAGTTTCAATTGATTAACTCTTTTGCTTTCTTATAAAATTATTTACAAAATAAATAAAAAAAACAGTTTTTTGCTTAAAATCGAACGTTTCTAGACTCCGCTTGTCAAGCGATTTTAATGCCTATTACCTACAATATAAGGTATATCAAGAATAAACACATTTTTGGCTTGTAACTTCCTCTTAATCCAAATCATAGAACAATTAAAAAAGAGAAGAAGAAACTAACCTACTTTCACATCAATAAAATGGCCACCAAATGAACAATCAATTCTAATTTTAAAGAAATTACTATTAAAGTGCATTATTTCCATTTCCGCTGATTGAAATAGTTTTTCTCGTTATTGCACCAACTGATTCAAGGGGTTCTATAAATAATATGTACGTATTAACCGTGTACAGATTATCTGGATATTTTCCAAAATTCGTCTTAGAAAGTACTTAGAAACTTTGTGATTAATCGTGTGACTAGTGAAATACATCACAGTAACTTGGAATAAGTCAGCTTCTTGTTTTTTATTCGTTTTTAATGTAAAAAAAAATCTTTACGTGCATTATGAAACAATATACCTGTTACCAGTTTAAAAACTCTCCACGTCTTAGCTAACTAACCGTAACGTCATTTCTCCGCAGGGGTAGGCAGAGAGGACAGACCGCCAAACAACTCGTTCTTGGCACACACTCCTTGCCTCATTCACATTTATACATCGTCTCATTCATACTCTTCTATTATTCTGACTCTTGACATGTCCCGACTCAAGTGTCTGATTCACAAGATCATGCCATGTCTTCCTCGGGCGTTCCCGACTTCTGCTACCATTCACATTTGCATCTCTTCCTCATAGACTCCTTTCTTCGCTCATTCGTTCTACATTCCCGAACCATCTAAGCGAACCTTTCTTTATCTTACTAATTACGCTTACATCAGCATTGCATTAATGATTTTACCACACATACGCCTCAGTGATCTCATTTCTACAGAATTCAGTGTACTTTTATCTTTCCTGTGAAAGATGCATGCCTTTCTTCCATACATCATGGTAGGTGTACAAATGTACGGATATTATCTAAATATAACATATTTTTTGGAACTAAAAAAGAAATATGTTATAATTTCGAAGAAATTCGGAAAGCCGAGTTGTTGACGTATAATTTAGATTGAACATAATAAGTTTTGCCACGTTTAGCCTGTTGGAATCAAGTGTAGTTGACAGTGTTGACACGTGTAGGAAAAGGTATAAATAATAATAATTAAGGAGATATATGCTGCTTGAGGGATGTGGCTGGAGGGAAATTCTCCATCTATGATCTAATGGCGCGCCCTGCCACTGGGCGACGGCCAGGACAAGAGTGTTTTCTAATCTCCGGTAGCACTGACTCGTCACGGCTACTCTGTTGCGCATCATGGCAGAAAAACCATGCACCCTTCCTTCTGCGAACATCTGTGAGGCGCTGCATTGCCAAGGGAGGCCGAACAGCGCCCTGTATGCGTGGTTTTACTTTACTCGGAGTGTGTTCATGGCGTCTTGTGTGTACCTTGTCCATAGTTCGCTAGTGTAAAATCCCATGCAGTATGTTTGGAATAGTTGCTTCTTCACCGGAGGACAGCACTTGTTGAATCTCCTGGTGAGCATGTTAGCTCGCACGCATTTTTATCATTTAGGTTAGTGACGACATGCCCCAAATATTTTATTTCGCTGTAGATTTTGAGATCGGCTCCGCCTTGACATATGGGCGGAATGACAGCTGGACCGGACTTGCTCTAAATATCATGATTTTTTAGCATTGTTCATAATGTAAATTAGACCGTGACTATGGACGTATGCTTCGCATATGGCCAGATATTTCCTCATTGCTCTTACCGATGGGGCAGGTACGACCATATCGTCTGCATAACTAATATTGTCCATACATACCCTGGTAGTATGACATCCGATTCTGGTTTTATTCAATGATTTACAACAGCATTATGCTTCTGATTTCTACTGGTAGTCGATAGAAAAAAGTTCTTCCTTGGTAAGCATAATAATTTTGTGCAAATTGATTATCTTTCGGGGATGGGAAAATATATTTAAGTCGATTACGGTTTTCAGTTAAATAATAATACTTCTCTTTTTCTTTTATAATTTGAATTTTTAATCTTGAAATAAAGGTACATTATTTAAATATTAAAAATTAACTTCGAATAAGTGATTTTTGATATTTCGCAAGATTTTTTCCGACATTGGCAAACAGAGAATTATAGATGTTTGAACATGGTTTAGGTTAGATATTGTATCTATGATTATGTTTTCGTGTTCGATATATTTATGTTCTGTGTTTTTTTTTTCAGTTTTTTCTATGGCTAAATTAATTGTTTTCCACATATGTTTATGATTACTGCCCGAAGAAAGTATTTTATTTCTGAAAAAATCCTCTTGACTTTTTTAATACAGGTTGTTAATTTATTTTAATTTTTTAAATAAAATTGTATGCATTTTCACTATGGAGGTTATTTAGTGTTGACTCATAATTTTTTTCTGTTTGATATTTAATGTTCTTGGGTGATCCAAGGTTTAAAATATCTTAGTTTTGATTTTGTGTATATTGTAGTTTACTTTTATTAGTACAACTTTACTAATGAAATAATTTTCATATAACGTTGATTTTTTTCATGCAATCCTGCGGTCGAAAAAAAAGTGGAAATTTTATATAATCCAGTAATCTGCATAAATGAAGAGGTAATTTGGAAATTTTATATTACTTAGGTAATCCCAGCCATCATTGGCTAAAGACAACAACGCCATTCTTAGCAATAGTTTTTTTTTAATATGGTTTATTTTGCTATTTTTCCTACTACCTACCATTATTAAAAAAAAAAACTGGTGACTACTATGCCTGAGTTAAAATCATTAATTATTATTCCGACTTTGTCAACAACCCATACAAGTACAACTACCTTTTTACTAACAACTACTGATGTATGGTAAACGGTTTTATTGTGAGTTGTGTAAAATTTAAGTCACGTTTGTTAGTAGGTAACTAAGGCCTTTATTGTTTAAATAATTATTTTTAAACTATGAGTGAGCTTGTAATTATTGTGATTACACCAATTACTCCAATCTCACTCAGCGCAAAAAAAGTAAGGCTGAGCATATGCTGAGAAGCAGACCGCGCAGCTCAGCGCAGAGCAAGGAAACGCAGATTTGCAATGTACGATGAAATATGGACCTTCAAGGGCACCCACCACTTTCCCGAACCATTTTAAGGACCAAGTGGGTCAATCTATCGGCTCTCACGTCAAGACTTTACTTTTGCATAAATGAAGGTACTATTAAATGATTCTAAAATCCCCGAATGTCCCTAAACCGCACAACATACATTTATAATTTTAGGTGTTCTCATCCAAGGCAGTTTTTTCTTGTTTTTGAAGCTAGTGGAAAGTCAATTATAAAGAAGAACATATACATTCCCATGGCAGCGACCGAGACATGAACAGCTTTACCTTCTGGAGCACCACAGACAGTCCCGAATGTGAGCAGTGGGATGGGAAGGTGGTCCTACGAACCATTCACAACGTCCCCGGCAGCACAGTGGCCAGACGTGACCCATTTGAAAACGGTGGGATAGTGGAGCAGACACTTCTGAAGAACCCTGGGGACCAAGTAACTCACTCCAGCCGAAAGGACCAGAAGAGAACTGGAGATCAGGGACGAAGGGAACCTTCCCTTTCACTGCTACCGCTACGTCAGGGGGGTACCTCTGCCAGGAAAGGAACAAGGGACTATTTCACCCCCATATGGGGATGGTGTAACAAAACAGACAAAGAAGCAATACAATTCTACCTACAAGATAAAGCTAAAACACAAAGTAAAATATAAAGATTCTAGTATCATCCCTGAAGGAGTGTGGACCGCCGTCCGCAGCGGTACATGCGCATGCGACGCAGACATGCGACTGCTCTCTGCTCTGCTCTCAGTTGTGGCTGCGACTCAGTTTTTGCAGGACGTGTGCGCAGACGAATAATACCTGGGCGTTAAATTTCAAAATGACTAAGAAATTAACCGAGTTAGTCAGAAATTAACCTCTTATGTATGACATGCGGCATCCGGATTACTCCAAAAAGTCGCTAAAGGAAGTGTTATGGGCCAGAATTGCAACTGAAGCAAACTAACAAGCGGGCATAAGCCGAACTGAGCTAACTAAGCTGTGTCGCAGCACATTATGGTCACCGATTCGGCGACATTCCTGCTCGGCACTGAGCTGCACGGTTTGAAGATGCACATTGCTCATTTTGCATATGTTGCATCACTATCGCACGTGTGCGCATTTGAGTGGACTCGTCCAAATGAGGGCGCTGCAATGTATCAACATCTGCGAATGTAATTGGAACGAAAAAACTCAAAAGGTTCCAGTTTCGATTGTGTGAAATAAATTAACTTATGTTTTTAAAGAATAAGTTTTAACATTTTCTAAAAACTATTAGACCAGCGAAAAAATGGAAAAAAAGCGCAGACCGTTGAAAAATTACGAAATCTGACTTCACTTGTCAAGATATGACCGTAAGAAATTTAAAGAAAAGCAAGTAGGTAGGTACTTAATCGCTTGTCTGAATTCTTGACACCATCAGTAACAATTTTGAAATGCCACTTAAAATCAAAACGAATCCGAATTCATTGAACTATAGTTAATTTTATTCCACTTTTTTCTGACCGCAAAGGTTTTTCAATCCATAAAGTCATTTTAAAAAGGAATTCCATAATGAATAAATAAAGGTTTGAAAATTGGAAATAGTTTTGATCACTACATAGTTAGCTGCTAATTCAATATGACATCGTTATAATACAAGGTGTCCTGTTAGCTATGGATCAAACGAATTGTGGTGATAGGGGAGTTATTTGCAATCAAAATGACTCCAATTCTTAAACCTTTCAATGTTTTATCAATTTTTGTATTTTTAAACCCTGTACGCCATCTTTAAAAAATCGTCATAAAAGATAGCATATTTAGATATTTTTTTC
Source organism: Hesperophylax magnus (assembly GCA_026573805.1). NCBI lineage: Eukaryota > Metazoa > Arthropoda > Insecta > Trichoptera > Limnephilidae > Hesperophylax > Hesperophylax magnus. The sequence continues at coordinate 1,479,268 of JAIUSX010000026.1, forward strand.
TAATATTGCTGTTAAGTGTCGTATCTATATACTGAAAGTATGTCTATGAACTCCGTACCAATAATACAATACTGGGGAGCGCCCTTGAGGTGATTTCTCACGAAAACCGCGCTATATAAATTAGCCAAATATTAAATATTATTAAGAATTGAATCTGAAAATTTTGATCGCAAATAACCTTCCCTCCCTTTAAACATAAAAAGTTCCAGTAAAATGAAACTGAGATGAAACTTTTCACACATCCGTCCGGGGCTTTTGTTACCATTAAAATAACATGTGATTGGTCCGCCAATGGGAGTGATTGGCACTGAACCGCTTCAAATATTCATTTCGAAAATAATAATAATTTATTAGAAAGTGACCAATGAGTTATCAGCATAAACTGAGGAAGTTTTATTAATTGTGGTTCAACTTTATACGAAAATTACATATTTTTTGTAATCTGTATTCGTAATATACGGTTTATTTTTTATATTACCAAAAACTGAGATTAACTACTGTAATATGGATACGGAGTTCATAAAAATACTTTCATTAGAAAGACCCATTCACTGCCAGTTGTTACTATTCAAATTACATAAGATTAGTCCGCCCATGCGAGTGGTTGTAACTTAACCAGTTAATGTCAAACGCGACGCTTGCCATAATGCATTTGTAGATGATTCAATCCAGTATTGTATTTGTATGCCTTTCTTGAAATAATCGATTTTTTTACTGAAAAAACTATTTATTCATATTCACATTGCGTTCGGTCGCAAACAAATAATTTGTCTTAATATTGAATAAATTAAATATTGCAAACGGCGTATTTAAAAAAAAAGGTAAATATTCGGAATCGCTGGACAAGGATTATATGACATATTTTTAAATAAAACCTTCTGATTTACCTTAATTACTATAAAAGGAAACTGACTGCATTTGTGATATTTTTAATTTTAGCATTTTAATTTTTAATTACGTAAATCGAAAATTCACTTTCGTTGTATGGGATGACAGCTGGAATGATTTCTGTTGATGACATTTTCTCTGGTTGGTATTCCTGATACGAGTAGCTAGAATTTGAATCATTTCAGAATGCAAATTCTAGTTAGGTACTGTTTTGGCCAAACTCGAAAAATAAAATATTTTTATGTTACTTAAAAAACTTAAATTATTTATATTTAGGTATTATTAAAATTATTGTTTTATTTAACCTAAACTATAGTAACCTAACCTAAGATAATTAAACCTAAACTAACCTAACCTAAATCCTAACATAACCTAAATCCTAACGTAACCCATAATAATCCAACCTAACCTAACCTAACCTATATCCTAACCTAAACCAACACACCTAATTTAACCGATAATAATCCAACCTAACCTAACCTATAATGATCCAACTTTACCTAACCTAACCTATATCCTAATAATAATCGAACCTAACCTATAATAATCGAACCTAACCTAACCTATAATAATCCAACCTAACCTATATCCTAATAATAATCCAACCTAACCTAACCTAACCTATATCCTAATAATAATCCAACCTAATCTATAATAATCCAACCTAACCTAACCTAACCTATATCCTAATAATAATCCAACCTAACCTATAATAATCCAACCTAACCTAACCTAACCTATATCCTAATAATAATCCAACCTAACCTATAATAATCGAACCTAACCTACAATAATCCAACCTAACCTAACCTAACCTATAATAATCCAACCTAACCTAACCTAACCTATATCCTAACAATAATCCTACCTAACCTATAATAATCGAATCTAACCTATAATAATCCTACCTAACCTATAATAACCTCACCTTTTTTAATTTTTCTATTTTATAAAACATACCTAAATATTTTTATTTTATTTTTTGAGTTTGGCTAAAATACTACCTACCTAGTATTTGCACATGGTAAAAAATATAGCCACTCGTATCAGGAATACCAAAAAAAGAAAATTTTATCAACAGAAACCATTCCAGCTGTCATCCCATGATCCCATACAACGAGAGTGAATTTTCGATTTACGTAATTAAAAATTAAAATGCTAAAATTAAAAATATCCCAAATGCAGTCAGATTCCTTTTATAGTAATTAAGGTAAATCAGAAGGTTTTATTTAAAAATATTTCATATAATCCTTGTCCAGCGATTCCGAATAATTACCAAAAAAATTAATTGCCTCCATATATAAACAAGTACAATATAACAAGCGTCGTGTTTAACCTTAAAAGCATAATTAAAAAAAAAAAATCCAAATTCACAGTCATTTTTTTAGTTGTTATTGCGTGTAAATAGCCCCAAAAACGGCGGACTTAATATCCTAGAAAATAAAACAAAAAATAAATTATTACGCGGCGTTCTCACCTCAACGATTATGTCACGAATTGTCTAAACGTATAATAAAAGACGTGCACTAACCTGATGGAGATCCCTTCGAGCAATAGTAAGGCTTCGTCTGGCCCATGCAATATGTGCAGCAGATTACTTTCTTTTGGTGGCATATCAATCCATTTGTTATTTGGTGGTGGTAAATTCAATCTTGCAGATGCCAATTTTTTCCAACAACGACAGCGAACGACAGTAAGAAAAAATAGAAGACCAAACAAGCGTAGACAATTCTAATTTTTAAGTATTTTAACAAAATAGAATAATTGCCATTTGCTGTTCATTTGGGTAAGCACTTACCAGATTAGTGCACATTATAAATACATAAAGGTATGAAACACAATCTTTGAGGTACTTATTTAAAAATATTAAGGAATAATAAAATAAACAAAAAGAAATAGAAATAATATTATGGTGCTTAACCAGTTGACATAATGGCTATATAAAAAAATTGCAAAGCATTGAAAGGGTTAAGAATTGGACTACAACACACATGCGGTCATTTTGATTGCAAATAATCTCAGCTATCACCCCACTTCGTTTGATCCATAACTCACGGGTCACCATGTGTAATTAAGCTATGTATTATTAAGTACAAAGAAAAGTATTATTATTAAGTATTGTATGTGACTTTTCACGATCCTTTTCAAAAGGATACCTACTTTTTTATAATTTACTCTAAGTGGACCACAATAAGAGGGTTTCTCATTATAGTTTCTACAAAATTCCATTAATCTGTGAACTTATAATACATACCTAGTGGGAAAAAACTTACTAATATTAAATATTGTTAATTTTAAAAAAAATCTAATAAAATTATTAGTTTTTTTGTTAAAAACAGGAACCTGTAACGAATGATTTCTCAAATTTCATAACAAACCATCAGTAAAGCACGAATATGTTACGAGGAAGTCGGAACACGTGTTCTTCAAAAATATAGTATTTTCGCATCATGTCCATTATATTTATTCGGACAAGGAAACCTGCGTTAACATGTGTTGAGATATATTCTGAACGACTACTATTTTTTTAGGAAATGGTCATGCTGTCACATTTATAGATAGTATCTTGATAATAAAAGCACTACTCATTTTTCTCCGTGGGTAAGCAATAATTCTCCACAGGATGTTATGTAATTACATCGCATTTACTAAATTGATAATTATAACACTGTTTACTGTTGCCGACGAAACGTCGGTATATTATGATATCGTTATGGCATGCTGTCAGTCTTTTTTAGCGGTCAGAATAACTAGATAAAACATTATCTAATCCAGAACAGTTTATACTTGTTACATGCCGCCAAAGGAGATTGTACCGAACAAACGAATGAACTTGACAATTTTCAGATATTTCTGTGTATTTTTTTCACTTATTCATTTACTGTCCAATATTTCTAATATTTTAGATACTTACTGATTTTTTTAAACTATTAGTACTATTTTTAGACAATTATACAGTACCTTTATTATTTAAAGTATTAGTTAATAGACTAGCTCCCCAGTTACATCAAAACCTTCTAGATCACAAGGCCGGGACACTTATTCAAAGCAGCCTCCTAACTTGTATGGGATTTTACAAACATATTCGTTATTTTTTTTTTCAATTTATTCTTATTCATTAAAAAATCTTAAAATGTTTAAGTCAATTTAATAAAATAAATAAAAAAATAGATTGTTTGGAGGTTCTTATACAAGTTAGGAGGCTGATTTGTTTTAGTGTCCCGGCCTTTTGATCTAGGAGGTTTTGGTTACATCCGAGAATATTTCTCTACTTACTAGGTAATTAATTATTTCATTAAGATCGTTTAGTAACGTGTAATTAATTTTTATCTTTTCTTTATAATTTCAATAAATATATATTTTTTTAAAATCCTTATTTATTTTTTGTATTCACAAATTCTACAATGTCTGCAAAGTTTTTTTTGTATTTTTATCTACCGAAGCATGTGAGACTGTAGCCGCCCCGATTGAATTGGGGTATATTGTTTGTTAAAGGGTACGGGTAGGGGAAGGAGATGTGTAAAAGAAAGTGGAGAAGTATCTGGCTATTCAGATTTGGCCCCCTAACGTGGCTAAATCTATTACAAGCGACACCAATGTTTGGATTCTAAAAAGTGGCCTTTCACCAAAGCGTTAGATTACACTGAGAGCATCTATCACTTTGAGAAAGTTATCAGCGCCAAGCTGTATTGAATCTGAAAAATAATAGTATACCTTACAACCGATTTCTAAAAATGTCAGTGGAAATTGTGATTTTATTTCGTAGGTATTTGTTTTTTGATTTTCAAATATCCTGAACTAAAAATCACGCCAAATTCAACAAAAATATTGTAAGCCTATATTAATTTATAATATAGTAAAGAGTAAATAAATATTTTTATCTTTAGTGGATTTTTTTTACATGAATTAAGAAATAATTGAGCAGGTAACCAATGCTTAGAGAATCCCTACATATAAATGTTGTTTTTGCAACAATCAATTACTGTGATGAACATTCTAATTTATTTGTAGTATTAAAAATAATAATTTCAAAAATACGTTCACATGCATAAATTTTTTTTTTAATTATTTAGAAACAAAAACAAAATATTTACATAAAAGCGTAAAAACAAAATACATTATAAGCAATCTGCGAGTAAACATCTCAAATAAATTTGTTTAATCTTGGTTTACATCATGTTCGTAATAAAGCTTATAATTCATTAATTTAGCATATTTAATCATTAACACAATAGTTTTAATTATTTTTTTACTGAAACTCGGTACGTGTATCAACACATTAGTAATATAATGACAGCCAAACAAACAGAGATGATATTCATACAATAAAACAGTTCAAAGAATAATTAATTAGGGGAAGGTTGCGATCAATGAACCACTTCATTATTTCCGTTTCTTATTAACCGTTTCTAAAATTCAAGGCTAGGACAAAAAGCAAGCAATACCCCGTAAAGACTCGCTTCTCTTCTTCTCTATTGTCTTCGCCCATCGGAGTGTAACGTATTTGGGTATGTCACCGGTGCTACGGATACAAAATTTACGCTATGGACTACATGTAAGTATGATGTTATTAATCATTTTCATTGTATTTTTTGTAAAGATTGTATATTTATTACTGATTGTGTTTTCATTTATTGCAAAATGTATTCGAAAAATCTTTTAGGGTGTTTGAAACATATATTTTAAAGAACAGAAACACTATTGAACCAGTCCAATGGCGGGAATGTTTTTTTTAAAGTTTTTAATATTTTTGGATTTTTTTAGGTTAGCAAAAAGAAGGCCGAGTGGAGTGAAACCAGAATGCTCTTGGCATTACAAGCCTCGTCTTAGAACCAAGTTGCTTTGAATGCAGCAAGTAGGATGTATGGAGTATAAGGCGACACAAAAACGAATACTCGACGGCGGAAACGAACAAGCGAAAGAGGAGCAGAAACTAATTGGATAATATGCAAAATTTGTCACTATTGTCCCAATGCGGATATTATAATATGACACAGTGCATAATGAATGTGCAAAGCTTGGGTTCAAGAAGAGTCTCTGCGTTTTAAAAAGAGCTTAAAAAACAGTGTTTTAAACAATTAATTTTACTTTTTTCAATACACGAATCAAAAAAGCACCAAACGAATATTTTTGAATTACGTGTAAGGTGATGGAAACTAATAAATACATTAAAAAAAGTTTTAACCAAATTTGAATTATTTTGAGATGCCTGCAAATAAATGTTTTTGCTTTCGCTATCGACATTTATAGAGTTCAGGTTTTTCGTATCAAAAATGAAATTATAAAAAGGCGCTATCATTGGAACTTCGAACCCAGTGGTTATACCCACGAGATCGTGAAAATTTTTTTTTTCACTATCTCGTGTAATGAGAAGTTCTAAAATTCTGTGACTTACCCATTTATTATATGTATAACCGGTGGTTTTTATGAATCAATTGTTTTAATTATATATACCAAGACTAAGGAGCTATACTTCTACTAAATTAGGTACTCCAAACATCTCAACCTTCCCTCATCTATTATTCACCGCATATTACAGGTATCATATCATATAATCAGGTAAAAGTAAAATGATTAATGAAAACATAATAATTAATACAAAATAATTTCAAAGATAATTATTTTGCAAACAAACTGACAACTTAGTTTGAACTATGGTGACATCTTATCCTAATACTGAAATTTTTTGAAACTGTTAAGTATTAGTTTCCAAAACTTTGAAAAAAAATTTCAGTGCCACACTTTGAATATAATTTCGCATTTACATCGTATTAATTTCGAAAAACGGTAGAAGCCTAACCTACAAAGTAAATAAAATTAGCGATAAAAATTTTCGATAGCGAGAAAAAGACTGACATTTTATTAGACACATTTATTATACACGTTATGGTCACCTCCATTTTTGGACGTTTCATACAAAAAAAAAAATATAAAAAATTCACGAAGTTTTGGTTTCATAGTGCTGTACATTTTAATTCTTCTGTTGTTAACTTCAAGATTTCATATAAAGAGCGGTGTTTATTTATAACACCACTTACATCACATTTATCACCATTACAGTAACGGAGAGACAACGATTTCTATGAGATCAAATGAGCCGTCCCCAAAAGGGAACAAATTGGCCTCTGGGGTTAATTTTGCTCTCTAAATTGGATAATTATTTTTTTCCTATAATTATGAATGCCCGATGAAAATATTTTAACTCAAGGCATTGATGTATTATACTAGATTAGCCCTGTCTAGTTAAATCCATTTAAAAAATGACACCACATACGTCACAAATATGGATATGAACTTAACAACCCAACTCTGTTTAAACTCCTTGTACAAGCGTTCAAACTCGTAAGCGATACCAAGGAAGAGCGTTCATTTTGTTACCGAGTTTTTGTTGTAATTTGAATACAAAGCCGTCACCCAACTAACATTTTTTGCTTAACCAGGTCTGAATCAGGTAAAGGACTAATAAATAACACAAAATGATTTTTATTTTCACATTTTAAGTTTTGGATTCTGTACACTACGTATTGAACCAAAACAGGAAAAGTACACATATTTACTATTGAGTAGAAGTTTTATGAATTTACAAAATTATTTCTATAAAAGAAAGCGTTTACTTTGTGGCTTGACACTTTAATCAAATGAAAAGTTATTTTGTTTTTAACCGCTTTGCTAGGTTTATAAGAGAGCATTATAAAAAAACTTGTCTAGGTACAAACATTAATAATGTATAAAATATAATATTAAAATAAAGCGAGAGAAATCATATTAGACGAGGACAGAGCTTCAGAGAGGGTGTGGTGGGGTGGGACAAGGGAGGGTGGGGGTTACATGGTTATAATATCAATTTATTCATTCCCATTAAATAAGCTTTTACATTGTGTTTGTCTCATTTTTTTTAATATAGGCACAACTTTACATTTCTACGACAAAAAATTTGACAACTCCATCTGTACTCCCTCGATTCATCGCCCTGCACCACAGTTGGGAGTGAGGGGGATGGTTTCATACGTCTTTAACTCTTGGACACATTGATTGACCCCCATATTCATAACCGTCACTCATACAGAACTTCCTCTCCTTCCGTTCCATAAAGAAATCCCACACACAGCATCCCCAAAGATAAAATAAATTCAGTGTTGGGCAAATCAAAAAAAAAAATGTTGCTTTCAATTGAGGAAAAATTCCATTTTATCCATTTTGCTCCCTATTTTTGATAAAGTATATTTTTTCAACGCATTCATTTTGACCTTATACAGGTGTCGGTGTGTACGTCGAGGGTGCCAGAAAACTCTCACTTTCTGGGTTCATAAATTCCATCCCTGAAAACTGAGTCATTTCGTTTTGTGGTCTCGAATTCCATCTTCTCAATTCTTTCATGTACGACGAGACTACTATGGCGTGGTAAATGCTGATAACTGAAAATAGCAAGAAAATCACAAATTATTCATTTAAAAGAAGAAAACGGTATTACACCTATCTTGATTTACTCTCACAGCGCGAAACTTCAGGGGGTAATTATCTGATTTTTCATAATAATCTCTTCTTATTATCCTATGTATTTGTAAAAATTCAATATGGAGAGAGATTTATCTCATAATTGTTTTGTTATGTGTTTTACTGAAGTTAAATTCACTTAATTATGTGTTGTTTGTTATCAAACGCCAACAGTTCAGAAGGCAAAACGTCTGCCACGCGTAATAATAATTACACAGCGGAATTGTTTGAAAACTATTTGTTCAAAATATTATTATTGTTATTTTTTTTTCTAGATAAAATAAAATAACATTTTTCACTTATTTAACTAGAAATAACGAATACATTACACATAAATATATTACACAACGATATTATTCACTTTCATTGTTTTGTTGATTGAGCATAAAACGGAACAATTTTTTTTTAAATGTACCTACACTTTTTTCATTTTTAATTTCGTCTGGGAGGCAATTATATATGTTGCTCCCCTCGTAACCAATGGATTGCTTGCCATAATGATTATGTATGGTGTTTAAATGTATTTTATCGTATTGCCGTGTAAAGTGTGTGAGTACTTGGGACGTTTTAATGAGTTCTGTATTTGTATGTATGAGTTTATTATTTATTTTGTAAATAAGGAGACATGTGTTATATTCATATAATTTTCTTAATTTTAATAGTTTTGTTTCCATATAAATTTTTTTGTTGATGTTCTAGGTTTGAAATGTAATAGCTTTTTGATTACTTTGTTTTGTGTTACCTGTAGTTCATTTATATATGTTTCACATGCATTTCCCCAGATTTCAATCAGTAGTTTAAATGTGAGTGTACGAGGCTATAATATTGACAGTTTTTAATTTTACTAATACGCTAATTAAGGGGGTGATTTTATATTATAACATTTCAAAATATAATAACATAAAATAATTTTTTTAATTAAAATGGTTTTCTACAAATTAAACTTGATAGCTATTTTAAACATATCATTACCTGTTATGCAAGGTCCAGATGTTACAAATGAAAACAGGTTTCCCAAGTGTGCTTCATGCGACAGATCGTAAGAGGTTGTCTTAATGTAGGTATAAGTGATAAATGAAAGCATCAAAATCACCACAAAAAATGTTGACTTTACCCAGACATTGAGATATCCAGGTTTTTTCTGAAAAAAAGGTTTTTAACATCCTTAAAAAAAATACCAAAAAGAAGAGTGTGGAATATACAGGATTTCCAATAAAAGGTGTTATTTTGAATAGCCCGCTATTTCGGTAGATGTTACTTTTAAAGCTGTAATTTTTTGACATTTGACAAGTAGAAACTACGCCATTAATAAACTGGAACGATACACGCTTCAACAACGCATTGAAATTATGAAAATTCGCTTGAGTGAATCAAATGTAAATCATCTTGAGTGATTAGGCCCATTTCCACCTCGCTGGCTTCGTCAACAAGCAAAATTGTCGCATCTGGGGCTCGGAAAACCCAAGAGTTATTGTTGAAAAGCCTTTCTATCCTCAACGGTGCGGTTTATGGTCCGGCGGAGTCATTGGACCTTACTTTTTTGAAAATGAGGCTGGAGCAACAGTTACGGTGAATGGATTGCGCTATTGAGAGATGATTAATGATTTTTTATGGCCGGAATTGGATGGTATTGATCTGGACAAAGTTTATTTTCAACAAAACGGCGCTACGTGCCACACAAGCAACGAAACCATTGATCTTTTACGATTGAATATCAAAATAACACCTCTTATTGGAAAATCCTGTATAATAAGTTTTGGCTACTGAGACCAGGTCACTAAATAAGGTTAAGCCCATTCAGCGTAGTGGTATTTTAGCAGAGCGTTAGTGACACTGCACAAGAATTCAAACTGCTCCCAATCGCCCAGGGCCTGTGGAACTATGGCACCCCCATTTTTAGTATGTTCTGAGAAGGTAGTAGATAGAGGAAGGAGAAGAGGTAAGGGATGGTAGTAAGTAGCTACTCAGATCTGGCCATCAAACACGGCTAAAGTTATTTCAAGTAAGATTTCGATTTTTAATGTTATACTTTCATTACGGATACTGAGAGTATCTGCCATTCTGGAATGTGCTGCAAATATGCCATAATAGATTTATAGACTATTGTGTTTTTTTAAACATATATTATGTGATTGTGACATAACACAAATTAATCAACTGTAATTTACTTCAAATATATTTTACACTAATACGAGTATAAGCGTGCGAGTCAGAACTTGCAAGATACATTAAAATGTAGACAAGCACGTCGATGTCCGACACTTACGTCAGAAAACGATTTATTAAACATTTTAAGTCAAAACAAACTCATTTCACACCAATAATACCTACCGTCATTGATTACACAGATAGTGAATACGCTCCACATTAAAACTTCCAAAACATTAGAAAATTGCAAGTAAACACAACATAAAGTGTCGAAGTAGTTAAATCACTTCATCTTCGAAATATTCAATCAGTTAGATTTTTAAATTATCGTGTGTGCTGTGCAGTGCTGTGTTTTAAAAATATTAAAATAACAATTTTCAACTGGTAAACATACCAAACGCGCAGGCGCATTATCAGTCCGTCATTACTATCGCCATTGGTCGAAAGTGTCGTCACTTTTGAATAGTGCTAAACAGTTTGCGGGAAACAGGCGTTTGTGTATAAACTAATTACGAATAAAGTTAACATATTTTTAACTCTTTTTAAATAAATTTTAATATGGATTTAAACGAGAACTCTCTTAACTATATGACCAAGGCCAAGGATCTACTCTGTTCGCTGATAAAAATTATTAATGACCCCGGCAACAAATTTACGAAGGAGCAAATGGGTAAAATTACCCCGATAACAACGGATCTGTTAGGAACCACAGGATTGATGGCTGTTCGTATGGGAATGTTGGAAGGAGAATTGTCAACATTAAAAAGTGTAACGGATACTCAGTCTATTGTTACTAACCCGACAAATACTTCATCTTCAATAAATGATTTGCTCGCAGAGGCCGAGGAAAGAAAAACCCGGTCAAAAAACATTATTTTATTTAATGTTCCCGAAAGTATTTCAGAATCAACAACAACAATTATTAAAATGGACAGCGATAAAGTAGTTTCAGCGATTAGTGATATAAATAATGAATTAATACCGAGTGTGGTTAAGTCGTACAGACTTGGTGTAAAAAAGTCCAACAAAATTAGACCGATTAAGGTCGAATTCAATGACTCTGTCTCGGCTCGTGAGGTTTTGACCAGGAACGCAAAACTGAAAAACGGTATAAAGGCCAGTAACGACCAAACACCATTGCAGAGGACTCAACTTCTAGATTTACGCCAACAACTCGAGACGAGGAAGAACAACGGTGAAACCAATATAACTATCAAATATGTGAACTCTGTACCTAAAATTATTGAATGTGCGCCAAAAAACTGAAACAACAAAAAATAAAATGCTACTACCAAAATGTGAGAGGGATCCGCACTAAACTTCCCATGTTGCTGACTTCGGCGGCAACTATCAGCAGTGATATCTTCATTTTAACCGAAACATGGCTCGACTCAGGAATCAATTCTGCCGAATTAGGCTTCCCTAATTTCAACATCTACCGTATGGATAGGAATTCTAAAACAAGTGCCAAAACGAGAGGAGGTGGTGTAGCCATTGCTATCTCAAAAAATCTCAGTTCTTCAAAAATATCCACAAAAAACACATCCATCGAGCAACTATTTGTCAATGTGAACACTTCTAGAGGTAAAATAATAGTGGGATGTGCATACTTACCTCCGAATTCTGATGTCCAAAGCTACAGCAATCACTGCGACGAGGTTGAATCAATTTGTGCTAAATATCCTAATACTAAACTACTTCTAGTTGGTGATTACAATCTGCCACATTATGATTGGTGTAATATGAATTCTGTCAATTCTTGTTCTAATGTTAATATTCGTGTTATTAGAGATATGGCACTGTTCTTAGGTCTAACACAGTGTAATAATGTTCATAATATAGGAGGTCGTACGTTGGATTTGGCACTGTCAAATGTGTCTGACATCTGTGTTGTGAGAAGTACCGAAATTTTATTACCTGTCGATGTTTACCATCCACCACTAGAAATATGCATGTCTAATCTTAAACCAATTCCTATCGTAAAAAAGGTAGTAGAAACTCGAAATTTCAAAAAAGCTGACTATGTTAAAATTTCAAATTTCCTTAAACAGACTGACTGGTCATTCTTTGATAGCGACGATGATATTAATGTACACCTTAAAAAATTTTACTTCATCGTTAATTCTGCAATTGAACAATTTGTTCCTTTAACGACTTACAGAGAAACTCTATACCCAAAATGGTTCTCAAAAGACCTGATAGACTTAATTTACCTTAAAAAATTATCTCATAAGAGATTCAAACAAAGTCGCCTGGCCATCGATTATACTGCGTTTCAAAAATTGAGGGCAGAGTGCAATAAGCTCTCCGCAAAATGTTACAAAAATTACATTAGTGATGTCGAAGGCTCTATCATGGACGACTCAAATTTCTTTTGGAAATATGTTAAATCCCAAAAAGAAAATGGTACTTACATACCTAGTAGTGTGTCATTCGATTCTAAATTATCCCAAAATCTTCAGGAAACTGTTAATCTTTTTGCTGATTTTTTTAGCGGCGTTTACATTAATGCAAGTGAAGACAGCAATATTTCGTGCTTTGATTTGGTTGAAACTCTTGATATATCTGACTGTAATGTAACCATAGACGATATTATATCTAAGCTGAAGAGTCTTGATTCCCGAAAATCCGCAGGACCTGATAATGTTTCGCCCAGGTTTTTAGTAAATTGTATGCATACATTGTCATATCCTATTCATAAGTTATTTACAAAGTCACTCTCATCAGGTGTATTCCCGGACCTTTGGAAGTTTAGTCTTTTAACGCCCATTTTCAAAAAAGGTAATAAGAGCGAAGTAACAAATTATAGGCCAATATGTATAATGTCTACTTTACCCAAACTTTTTGAAAGCCTAGTACTAGATAAGTTGATATCCCGAATCAATCGAACCATCTCTCCCCTTCAACATGGATTCATTAAAGGTAGATCTACTCTTACCAATTTGATATTGTACACGAATGATATTGTTAATGCCCTTAATGCATCACATCAAACTGATTCCATATATACTGACTTCAGTAAGGCATTTGATAAAGTAAACCACAAAATATTATTACGTAAACTAAAATTGTTGGGAATAAGAGGGAGTATGTTGGAATGGTTTAAGAGTTATCTATTAGGAAGGTACTTAGCAGTCAAGATAGATTCGTTTACTTCTTATACATTTGCTGCCTCGAGCGGAGTACCACAGGGATCTCACTTGGGCCCAATATTATTTTGTTTGTTTATCAATGATATTGTTAATATTTTTACTAATGTTAAAGTCCTGTTATTTGCCGACGATCTGAAGATATACAGAATAATCAAAGACGATGACGATCGCGCAATTTTGCAGTTGAACCTTAATAAACTATGTGCGTGGTGTTCTGTCAATGATTTGCAACTAAATTTAGGTAAATGCCAGATTATCAGTTTTTACAAAGGCAAAAATCCACTTAATTTTTCCTATTTTATGAATGGTGCTAATCTTCTTCGTGTATCACAGATTCGTGATCTTGGTGTTATATTCCACGAGAGTCTACAGTTTAACGAACACATCGAAACCTTTCAAGTAAATTATATCCATATTTGTTTGTTTTTTATTTGCTCTACTATACACTTATAATTGTATGCTTATACCTACTAACTACTTTTTATACATAACACTATGTTCCATCTCAGATCTTATTATTTCTTATTCATGTCGATATTGCTAAATTCTATTAGTTTTTGCTTTTTACAGGTGCAACTCTTATTTTGTTATTTTTTTTTATTTTTTAAATCTCTGTTATAATGTTCTTTACCTCACGAGTAAGTTACACTCTAATTTATATTGGTTTATCGATTTGTTAAACACACAATTAATACTGGGTTTAAACACACCCACTTACTTACTTTTTATGTTGAACTTTCTTTTACTTACTATTTCATGCTTGGGTATATTTTATATTGAATCCATCTTATTAGTGTTTTGCTAATTTGCACAAAATTTTATTATATGTGTTGCTTTCTTACAATTAACTCCATTTATCTTCTTATGTTCAATTATTGTAATCAATGTAAATGTATATTTTCATGTAAAAGCCCATTAGGGCGTAAATAAAATAATAAATAAATAAATAAATAAATAAATTTTAAAATTGACCTTTGATGAGAAATATTGTGTTAGTACATAATTTGTGTTATTGCATTAATGACCTTTGATTAAATGATAACCTACCCGTCGAACACCGAACAAAAGAATTGCTCCCAGAATTGATTCGCATAATGGAAATAGTACGAACACAAATATGCCAGAGAAACCTTGACCTTCGGTAAATAGCTTCAAAATATTGTAGGCTTCATTCAGGTAAATTGTCACTGTGATTTGTATAATGGAAAGGGGACAACATAACTGAAAACACAAAAATATCTGTATTATTTATGGAATACTTATAGATAACAATTTTATTAATATATTCCTGAATATAATTAAATATAAAGGTACCTGTAAAGTTTTATACCACATTATAATTAAACATTTTGTCAACTTTCTTCAGGATAAAATCTATAATATAAACTTGTTAGTTATTAAGCTAAAAAAAATATTTTACAAGCAATAATTATTCGCCTGAAACACTCATCCACATTGAAAAATCTCCCGATAAAAGATACATGACGCCAACAGGACGTGAACCCGTGTCCTTTCGATTTCCGGTCGACAGCGCTGACCCCTGAGCTATGGCGGCTTATCTCTTATCCGCGAAATAATTCAATATATACTAGTGTTTCATTCAACAATTACTGCTTGTTACATTTTTTCACCTGAAAACAACCAACTTTATTTTTTATTATTTTTTGGTAAACTAATGTTTTTAAGACAAGATTTTTTATGCATAGCACAAAGGGTAACAATTATTTTGCAAGCAATAATTATTCACCTGAAACACTCATCCACATTGAAAAATCTCCTGATAAAAGATACATGACGCCAACGGGACTCGAACCCGTGTCACATTGTTACCCTTTGTGCTATGCATAAAAAATCTTGTCTTAAACATTAGTTTTTAAAAAAAAAAATAATAACTAAAAAAAATTGTCCAAAGAAGCGAAGCAGTCCACAATGGAGTGCTGGTACCTACCCTGATGTACGGAAGTGAGGCATGGAACTGGCAGAGAAAGGATGAAAGTAGACTGAATACTTTTTTGTTGTTTGTTTTTGGGGTGTTATGCCGTGTTGCGCTAACTCCTTCTTTCACACATCTTCGGATCTACCGGATCTGCCCTGATGATGGACACTGCAACGCTGTCCGAAACGTCGGCTAAAGAAGGAGTTAGCGCAACCCGGCATAACACCCCAAAAACAAACAACAAAAATGCTTTTGGCCGTGAGAATCTAAAAACTTACTAGACTGAATACTGTAGAAATGCGATCGCTGAGGCATATGTGTCGAAAAACCATGTACGATCGTGTGAGAAATGTGGAGATCCGAAAAGAGTGCAAGGCTGATGTAGGCGTAATGATTAAGATCAAGAAAGGGACGCTTAGATGGTTTGGGCATGTAGAGCGAATGAGCGAAGAAAGGAGTGTAAGGAGAATATACGATGCAAATGTGAATGGTAGCGACTATGCGAAGTCGGGGAGGCCCGAGGAAGACATGGCACGATCAAGTGAATCAGATACTCGAGTCGGGCCATGTCAATAGTCAGAATAATAGAAGAGTATGTGTGAGACGATGTATGAATGTGAATGAGGCAAGGAGTGTGTGCCAAGACTGAGTTGTTTGACGGTCCGTCCTCTCTGCCTACCCCTGCGTGGAAATGGCGTGATGGTATTTTTTTTTTTTAAGTGAAACTTCTTTACGCGCGTTATGCAATTTCGAGGACAGGAGTAAAACCAACTCATGACCGTCATGAAAAACCGTGATCATTTCGCTATAGGAGCCTAGCCAATATTATATACCTTTTTTAGGTCACTCTCCAAACTCAGCTTCGCGGTCTAGAGGCAGAGCGCGCGACTCTTGTCGTGAAGAACCGAGGTTCGATCCCCGCTTAAACTATTTTTTCTTTTCTTTTTGTGATTTTTTTAATAATATTTTTTTTTGAAGTGATAAAATGCTTTTTTTAAAAGTGATAAAAGACTTTTAGATATTTTGACTATATGATATTTTGGTCGAATACGTAATAACCGCGGTCTAGAGGCAGAGCGTTCGACACTCGTTATGCAGGACCCGGGTTCGAATCCCATATTTTTATAACTTTTAATTTTTTTTATCACATGCTACTTATAAATATGTCAATAGACAGAAAAAAGAGAGAATGAAATGAAAAGAGAGAGAGAGAGAAGAATACTAAAAGTTTCACTTCCGTCGTGCGTAGGCTTGCCACACAATGTATTTTTTTTTTAATATGACCCAACGGTGTTAAAAAGTTAAAAAAAAACACCATGCTTCATATTCTAATATAAAAGCTAACCATATAAGAATTAAAATGCGCATCTTTATTAAACCAAAGGATCCGAACGCAATTTGAAACTTTTTTTTAAATTTCCTGAATTTTGAAAAGTTTCCTGAAAAATTTTATTTTTTACATGAAACGATAAAAAGTCGGGTAACAATAACGTTTATAAAACATTTGTCTAATAAAATGTGTGTGTTTTTATATATTTTTTTCATAATCAGTAATTTTAGTTACAAAAAAGTATCAATATTTTTTTATGTTCGCATTCAAAATTTTGATAAACCGAAAATTATACTGTTATTTTATCAATTTTCAATAGCAGTATTTAGTTTTCTGATACGTTCAGAAATATTCCATTTATTTGGATTTTATTGTAAAGTGTACCGACCTTTTATCAAAATATGGCAAGACCACCATTGGTTACTACCTTGAACTATTATAAGGTCTTTTATTAATTTTGACTGAGGAATGAATCTTCCTCCCCAGGGCTGGCTCTTAACTGCTTTGAACTTTTAAAATATTCTCAAAACTTATTTTTTTTTATCGGATTGACTGATGATTGAACCATCTCCCCAGGGACTGGAGTCAACAACGCTAACACATAAGAAAATAATTCTAATTGGATAGTACCGAAATTTATTTCGTATGTTAAATGTTGTATTTTTTAATATATGATTTCATCTAATTTCAGAAAAATGCTTGCATGAGTACCACCATGAGTGTTGATAGAATGCATTGTCATCGGCATCGAGTCTATCTGCCGAGTTTCAGCTCGGGCGGATGTCAGGAAGTGACAATATTAAAAAAAATTAATTGACTCATTAATAATGCTAATCAAACAATATTATTAATAAATGATATAATATAAATAATAATAACTTTTTAATGATAATCTAATGTTTAAAAAAGAAGGTTTTTTATACATAGCACAAGAATAACAGAAGAACAAGAACAGCCTGAAACACCTAAAAATATTTTAAAAATGTATTTTAGGCTAATCATTATTGGTTAAAAATAATATGCTATCCTTTGTGCTATGTATAAAAAACATTGTTTCTTAAACATTAGTTTATTATTAAAATAATAATATATGAGAAGTAAAAATATTTTCACCAATAAATGACAACTTTCCTACAAAAACATAGTAGGTTGTTTTCTAGCGGAAAACAACCAAGAAATTGAATGTTGAATGAAAATAAGCCGACGTAGCGACATTAGTAGATCACCTGACCGGCAGTCAGAAGGCTGCAGGTTCAATTCCCGTTGGCGGCATTTATATTTTTTATCAGATTTTTTTTTAAATTTATATGTTTCAGGCTAATAATTATTGCTTAAAAATAAAATATTAATTCTTAATTGTTCGCAAAACACGGCACAGGCAGGTATTGCTGTGTTTTCGAGCTAGCTTACCTTTCGAGAAATAATTTCCCATTACAGTCATTCTAGATATTAAATAATACTTACAATTTGCACCCAACCAATGATATTACAGCCAGTTTGCAAGGAACAACCACAACAGCATTGATCCACCACTGGCAGACTCATTCTTACAAGTTACGATGAATAAAACAAACACAACTTATATGTACAAAAAGGATATCTAACACTACAAACTATGAAAATCACAGTAGTTAAAATCAAGCACCACCAAAATCTTTAGTTGAACCTTTTTGGTTTAATAAATTTACTTTTAGTGAATGTGGCCAAGTTTTAATGCGGAGATATAGTGAACCTTGCTGTGTAAATTTCTTAATATTAACACTTGTGATTTCGATTCTGTTCTCGTAACAGACTCTTAAAGATTGTTGGGGTCTCATGCAGTGTTCCGAAACCGGTGGGTCACGAGACGTTGTTGAGTTCTCAATTTTTTTTCTATTTTATGTCATGATTCCTGACTTGACTATGTTAAAGGGAGAGTTTTCAAGAGTAGCCAGCTGTTATTATATGAGCGACGGTGATGATGTTGGGGAAAGTTCGATGGCCGCATGATCATAAAAAACTCACGAGATATCTGTCGTAAGACATCGCGTGTGTTGTATCATAATATAACAGCTTGATTATTAGCAATAAGGTATTATGCCGACTGTTAATACAAACATACAAATGTTGGTACAATCGGTAAAATACAAGATTACGTTCAGAAATAAACTAAGTTTTATATTTCCCATGCGTATATTATTGGAATCTTTCGCCATTCTGGAATGTTCTTTTTCATGCAATGCGTGTGAGAGGGAGAATGATTGTTCAAGAATTTAGCATTCTTCGTCGGTAATTAACGACGGTCCTAATGTCGAAATATTATCGTTACATCGGAAATAATCTTTATTTTTGATCGCGATATTCAAATTCAAATTCAAAAAAATATTTATTGCACAAAAAGAGTACAAAGGGTAAAGCTTATAGGTTACATCCTATTTCTTCCAGCTAACCCAACAAATACACATTATATTACATAACCCAACAATAACATATTAACAAATGTATGTAAATAATAAATAAAACACAGAGGTATTTAATTTATGTAAGGTATT
Organism: Hesperophylax magnus; assembly: GCA_026573805.1. Taxonomy (NCBI): domain Eukaryota; kingdom Metazoa; phylum Arthropoda; class Insecta; order Trichoptera; family Limnephilidae; genus Hesperophylax; species Hesperophylax magnus. Next base: position 1,498,747 of record JAIUSX010000026.1, read on the forward strand.
CATTTAAGGTGTAGTGACATTTGTTTAGAAGAAATGTTTTTAGTGTTCATTTAAATTTAAGTATGTCGGTTATTTGTTTGATGCTACGTGGAAGGTTGTCATATACTTTAATGGCCATGTAGTGTGGTCCTTTTTGAAATATAGTTTTGTTTGCTTTTGGGATTAATAAGTTTTCTGTGAACCTTGTAGCGTGTTTATGTGTTGAGTTTTTTTGTGGGATCATTTCTGGAGATGATCGAACTAACAGGCATAACTCCATTATATATATGTCCGTCACTATCAGAAGTTTGAGATTTTAAAAAATTGGTCTACTTGAATCCCGGTGATCAGAGTTATTAATTTTTCGTAGGCACCTCTTTTGGATGATAAAAACATCTTTCGCGTTTACTGAGTTTCCCCAAAAAACTATTCCGTATTTTGTCATTGAGTATACGTATCCATAGTATGTGGCGATTACTTACTCGATGTTTAAGATATTTTTAAGGGTGCCTAGATCAAAGGAAAAGCTACTGATTTTTGCAACAACTTTAGATACATGTTCTTTCCAGTTTATATTTGTATCTTGTTGTATTCCCAGCAGTGAACAAGTTTGGGAAGGTTCGATATGATTGTTATTAAAGTTAACATTTATGTTTATAGGAGTAGCTTGTACTGGACAAAATTTTAAAAGTTCTGTTTTGTTTGTGTTAAGCGACAGATTTTGTGATAACAGCCAGTTTGCTATTGATTGACAAGTCTTGTTAACATGTTTATTAAACTCGTCAACGTCTCCAGTACATTCAAATAACAGAGCAGTATCATCAGCAAACATTGAAAATTCTGTGCCAGCAATTATTGGAAGTTCGTTTATGTACACAAGGAAGAGGAGAGGCCCAAGAATGCTTCCTTGTGGCACGCCCTTATTTATGGTTCTCCATTGTGATTTTACCATGTGTTGCATCATTTTTTCGTCAATATTTGAAATTTGAACTTTCTGCTTACGATTGTTGAGGTACGATTCAACCATTTTAAGGCTAAGCCCCTTATACCAATGTGTTCAAGTTTAACTAGAAGAAGTTTATGGTCAACATTATCAAATGCTTTTGAGAGGTCGAGAAAAATGCCCACGGCTTTTTTGCTAACATTTACACTATCCAGAATTTTGTTATAATTTTTTTATGTACACAAAACAAATAATTTTTTAAGTGCAATTATCGTGCGTTTATCTTTACACTAAAAACCAATGGGTTAATTTTAAAAATTTATTTTAAAGATAGATTGTGATAGTTTTAGTGATCAAATGTTTACTTCTGCAGTGGGTGTGATAAAGGTTGTGAATGACTGAGCTTTGATTAACGCTCTAGATACTCGTATCTCCCAAGTACAAACAATCATTTACAAAATAAATGACAAGTCGGACCGCTCGCGATATAATGTAAAAATGTTACTTAAAATAACGCTAGTATTAATCTCAGCTATTTTCGATTTTAATACATTTTATTCATTCCAAAATTTTCTCTTCCGACTTCCACAACCTCTCAGCGTGTCCACGTTTGTAATTGTGTAGAGCCACTGGCTCCGGGCAATTGGGACTCTTGCACAGTAATTAAAAAAAAGGGTGTTTACATCCGTAGTGCCCGATTTATTTTTTCACTGCACAGTCACATGTGTAACTTAATCGATAGGTCTGATATTTAAATTATTTTCTGCGATTAAAATATTAAATTAAAGCAAGGGATTTTCATTAAACGTGGTCCCTTGTTTCGAGCGGACTTAGAATAAATTATATTAAGGCAATATTACTGACAATTATTAGATAGAGTAACCCACCTCGAAGGGTTGATATTTTAGCATTAGCTGTTTGCTCTTCTTAGCTCAGCTTTACCCGAGGAATTGTTTGAAATCCAATAAAACCCAAGTAGAAAATATTTATTCAGTTTTTGGTAATTCTGGCAACACATCTTTTGTTGGTTTTTGGTTTGTCAGTTTTTTATGTCTCACACCATTAGTTGATTAGAAATTGCCTTTTGCTGGATGTGGATAACTATAATTTTATATGTGGTTTTATACCACCCTTTCGTTTAATTCATTGTTGATTATGTTCGTCAAACTACAAACTACAAATGGGAGACTAACTAATCATCTGACCGTTTAATTCATTGTTGATTAAGTTCGTCAAACTACAAACTACAAAGGGGAGACTAACTAACCATCTGACCTTTTTTATTCTAAAGAATAGAGAGAGAGAGAGAGAGGGAGGGAGAAGGTTTAATAGTAATAATAATGATAAATAAATTCAAATGGTTAATTTGTTCGGCGTCGTTTTGTGAAAATCTCCCCATGGGTAAATGCCGCATAACTTCGACTTGTAAAACACTCTTTTCCTTACTCTGCACGGAGAAAAATAACCACGTTAAAAAAATTACAGCATTCGAACTTCCTGATAGAATAGTAGTCATTCAGAATATATCGAGAACACGTGTTCTTTTCCTAATAGATATCATGACGGAATGTATTGTCATAAAAGGATATAAGTATGTCGGTATCCATATCAGCATTTGTATGAACACGAGTTCCGTCATCCTCTCAAAACATTTACTTTTGACTGATACTTTGACTGACGGCAATCTATTTCTTGATAAAATATTGGTTCATTCGAAACACGTGTTCATCCAGGTGTTCTTTTACTGATAAATATAACGACGAAATTCAACAATATTAGTATTTTAATGAACACGTCGCGTCGCCGCCGTGTTTATAACGCATTCGCGTTTTTCTGATACTTTGTTAGGAACTCTTTAAATTCATTCGTTATAGGACTGAAGTCCCATTTTTAATAGGAAAACGAATGATTTGACTAGATATTTTAATAAATTTATAGTATTTCATATCAGTAAGTTTTCTCCGTGTGTTAACATTTATGCACATACATCACCTAATTCACACACTTCTGACCGTACTTAGCATTTGAATGGCTTCATATTGACATTTGCAATGGCGGCCTAGAGTTTCCCCGACCACTCTTCCGTCCACTTGCATGTCACAATACATTCTACCTACACTCCCCTATACTTGTGATAAAATGCTACATTGTATCTGTTTTTATCTTCACAGTGATTTATTATGAAGCCCTTTTTTCATCACTCTTTCTTTTCTCATTTTAAAAATATTTGCTTTTTAGGTCTTACAAATTAACAACCAATAGTTTTGCTCTCAGATATGTTTACAAATTACAAACCACTATTTTTCAGGAATAAACTTTGTTAATGGTAGGTTGTATTAGGGTGGTATCAGGGCGAAGGTATACGTTGGTATTTTAAAATACCTATCTAAGGTCATTTCTACGTAGCTCCAACCTGCAGCTTAGATAGAAATTTTCATTTGACCGTGGGTTGTTTGAAAAATAGAGGGGCTAATGCCTAACACCTAACAGGATGTTCCCAACGAAATGAAATAATACAATCTTATTAGAGTTCTTCGTTGCCTTCGATGGATTTCGCGAGACTATTCATAGGATAACATTCATAGGATTTGACCGGTCGGTGGCCGAGTTGACATCGCGCTTGGGTCCCACTCAGGCGTACTGTGTTCAATTCCTCGGCTGGCTTAGTCCTCCATCACAACACAAGCAACATTTTCAGCTTACTGTGGTGGTAGTAGGAGATTTTCAAATATTGTCAGGTTATTCGTAACCCGGGAAATGTTAGTCTTTCTTTAAAAAAAAAAACAAATATATATATATATATATCCAGGTATTATTTGTATGAAAAGGGACTTAATTTACCCAACGTTTGGTGACAATATCTTACAACATCTCAATGTCATTTTTGGGATGCTGTAAGGTCATTCTTTAAGGAGAGGAAGTTCTGGAAAGGAAATAGTTGGGTGTGCCCAGGAGTGCCGAGCGTATAAGTCAATCCCTACCACTGCGATCGATGGGTCGGGAATTCGACTAGAGAAGTGAAAGGGTCAACCTCGTCGGATGACTTTATTTAAAAAAAAAAATTGATAGATTTCTCTCTCACTTTACCACTTGTCGGTGGTAAGTTGGGTATATCCTCTCTTTCCAAAGATTTTGTTTCACACGTTTATTTAGGCTGGAAATAGTACCATGCGTATCGCTGGACTACCGACGACGTAGCATTGACGAGCTGAACCGATGGTCACGTACGCAGCGTGTAAGGATCGGGTTTCTTCTCAACCTTACGTGGTTCCATGCCATTTGTTTACGGTTTGCATCGAGTTTTATGCTATTAATCTTTTAAATCTTACTTACCTACTCGGGACAGATTATTTAATCTAACTAACTAACCATAATATCATTTCCCCGCAGGGTAGGTAGAGAGGATAAACAGCCAGACAACTCTATTTCAATTATTCTGACTCTTGACTTGTGATTCAAGTTTTAATTCTATTTATACCATGTTTTCCTCGGACGCCGTTTAGCTTATTTTTTCCGCTACTATATTATTGTCTTGAAATTTTTTTGAATAGAAAATATTTCATTTCTTTCACTGAATGCTTGAATGAATTTTATCTAAACTGGCTTATTGTTTATTGTTATCTTTGAAAAACAAAACGTTAATTTCCAGGTTTTACTTATCATCCACTTTGACACAGAGGTCATTGGGGCAGCTAATTAAATTATTATTCATTGAAGAAGAAGATGATATTAATAAATCTAAATGAAACCGAACAAGACACAAAAAATAAAAAAAAATATGTCAATCGAATCGAACCCAGGACCTCTGTCATACCAGGACAAGGCCTCAATCCACTTGGCCACTCTTATCTATTTTTTTCATGTCATTTTTGTCTCATATCTTAAATTGAATTAAAAATATTATCTTCAACTATTTTTTACGATATTTTTGGCAACTACCTTTATGAACGATTATAAAGTTCTAGCGAATTTATTTCTTATCCAGATAGTGTATTGGACGTACATATCCGATCGTTACCTTTTTATTTTCTGTGTCTTATTATGTTTCATAATTCGTTTAGATTTAGATATCATCTTCTTCTTTACTGATTAATATACATCTTAAAACCTTCAAAAAACTATTCCAATAAATAATTAAATTGTTATAATCAATGAGTGGCGACTTTTACTCAATTCATTGATTGCAATTAAATCACAGCAAACATTAACGTACCGATGATTTATGGCCAATTTTCCAGGCGACTAATTTTTTTGGAAACACCGTATTTGATGCGCATTTATTTAACAGCCATATTTTGGTAGACGATCAGACCTGTTTAAACAACATTGAGCTTATTTACAATAATTTAAATTGGTCCATTAAGCCCCTGAAAATGGTAATGGAGTTGGCACTGTACACAGTGTACACTGTACCAAATTTAATAATAAACATATTTGTGGAAGGTATTCCGATACTTGTTTAGTTAATATTTCACTCAAATTCACTGACGATAAATTGCTCATTTAATGCAGAATTTGTAGAGTTTGCACATTTTTAATTACTTTTCGTAATCGCTCTATTTGTCTGAATCTAATCTCCTTCAATCTTTCAACGTGCCTTCTATTAATATGCTTGGATTAATTCTATCACGCATCATCCATCGAAGTCAGAGTAAAGCTAGCCTCTCTGATGCTGGACGTACTATATAGGGCTCAAGTACCTACTGCGATTGTACTTTAATAGTACACAATCGCTGACCTTGAATTGCCCTGTTGAATGTGGCAGCCCTATCTTTTCTGGAGCCCCAAAATGTTTGAAAAAAACCCTTGACTTGAGAAATGGACGGTCCGTTTGATAGATTCCCCCATCTTAACAAACGTATTTCAATCTTTATAGCACAGGCGTCAGGTAGAATTGCTATCCTTGTACTACCGGTATTTCGATGGAAGATGTTCCGAGGAAGTAGCATATTTGAATCCTTCGACACCGGTGCATAGTCGGGAAACACTCCAAAGCACGCCCAGTATTGGTGTACGGTTGTCCCATGAGAACGGGTCGTTGCTAGAACTCGTTCTAGATATCAACAGCTCGGTTGTGGAATGATTTGCTGGCTTGTGTGTTTCCTCCCTTCTACGACATGGATTTCTTCAAGACTCATGTTCACTCCTACCTCTTCTCAAAAATACCCTACATAGCGCCCAGCTCCCAGCATAAGCGTATGAATGAAATTACGACTCTTGGTACCGGATAAGATGATGCTAGGTACATGTGTCCAATTCCAGATGTCAGACTGTCAAGTGCCGTTTACGTCACTGAGTATGGACATCACATCACGTGAAATTTCGTAAAAGCACACGATAAATATATTTAAATACTTTTTGCCATTTTTACAATAAGTATGTTTATGTCGACACCATTTATGGTGGTGGAAACATTGACCTATCTTTGCATGTATTTACTTGAAAAAACAAAAATCTTGAAAAAATAATCAAATCGCCCACTTCCGACCTTAATAATTACTAATTAGGAATCTCACTGCTTAAAAATACATCTTTTGGTCATCTAGTAATACTATTGACTATTGACTCAAATAAAAACTTGGCCGTGGCTTGACCTTGACCCAAAACATTATATCCTACTTCAAATTAGATAGCGATCTAAAAATCAGAGTCAATTCAATTAATGTAAAAACGTTACGAACTTGAATGGCAAATTGTCAATCAAATCTATTAATTTTATTGACTCACTGGCTTCAGTACCCGGTTTCACTAGTGTTTTGTTCATAATCAATGAACTTTAGCAGTTTAACATTGATGTTTTAGTACATTTTTTATTGATACATTTCTGAGTAAGTGTTTTTGACTACCTTTGTGTTAAGACAGTGCCTTCGGAAGTTCTCCGTTCGTAAAACCTAATACATTTGAAGGAGAAAATGACATGAGAGAAGTAATTCTATCAGTTTTAAACCGAAGTTACTTAAAAAAAAATTGTAAGTGAGTTTTGATATTATTTGACCGAGTTTCAAGCTGATTGATTGACCAATTGTATAAATCATTTATATTTTTGCCTTCTAGATCGTAGAACATTAAAGATTTTTTTATTTGATACAACTTTCTATTTGTGGGAAAAACTGTGAAATTGTTCTAATTGTTCTTCAGTAAAACTGGCGAGATGATACTTTTTATTTTTATAAAATCTGATTAAAATTATTCCAAAATAACGATTTATAATAACATAATTTAACTTTGCTAATAAACTTAATTATCTTTCTTAAGTTACTTGGAAATCGCCCAACTTAAAGCGCGGTTGTTTCTCCCGCGCAGCGAGCCCATTTACGTTCGCATCCCCAACCGACCAGGTCCATCGTACCTCCAGCTTTCTTACTTCACTCTGGAGTACCTGGAAGATCCATGATCTTCACTAGTGCTGAATACCACCTACAAGTCCGGTCTCCACTAACGCGGTGCAGACCCACCAACTTCGCCACGACCACTTTACTACCGTTCATCTCCGCTTCATATGGTGTTGACCATCGATCTTGACATGATCTGCCCTTTCTACTTCAAACTTTTCCTTCTCTTCTTTCTACGATAATTTTTCTTTAAAGTCCCATAGGTAACTTTTCCATAAGGCTTTGCATATGTGTTCGCAGGGATGGAAAATTCCTCCCCTGCCGTCTCTACGAGCCTTTGCTCCTCTCCTTTGATTCTAGTTTGTCTACGTGACGTACGACCTTGAACGTACTCATTTCACGTGACGGATCAGTATAAAAAGGCTTCACCGAACGTTGTGTTGGTTTTTTGTTTCTCGGTTTAGAAACCTAGTTATCTGTGTATGTGTGGTATCCCTTGGTTCTTTTGAGATAGAGTGAGTTGAATCGATTACCGCTGTGTTTTAAAACCATTTCACAAACCTTATCTTCTAAGTCGCCTGCTCCCCCAACTAGCTACGTGATTCTACCTGTCATAGAGTAATGTGAGTATAATAAAGTGTTAGATTTTATATATGTGATATACATACGATAAATTTATGGTGTTAGTTGTCGGCGCCATCCATGTATATATTTTGGGAGGGGAAGGAGAGGAAAGGAAATGAATTTTTTTCAAGTTAAGACTGGCTCCTCCGCTTACCAAACAAAACTGATGGATGATAATTCGAACAAGGCAATCGATATCTGCGTGTCTGGATATCACAACCGGCCGGGTCTCCCCTTGTTCCAAATCGGCAACCTTCACGCCAGAATAAAGAAAACCAGGTCTCTTCACCAATTTCAGAATTGCCCCAATCTCAAACACCTCCAGGATAATCTACTTTACTGAGTGTAGAAGGGGAAAACCATGACATCCCTTGTCACGAATCTAGTCGCGAAAATGTGACACGCAAGGTCCTAAGTTACGTGCCACCTCTAGAAAACGTTGTAACTCCCACGCCGTCGGGGATTTACATCCCTTTCTAGGTCAATACATATATAACACACGACGATCTTGTCGACATTTTGCCCGCTTATTAACGATAGGTTGTGTGCCTACCCATTCAGCCAATTATCATGTGAGATATATGTAAGGTCTACTCGATATGCCAAATTTGGGATGAGGACTGTCTGTATTTTAATATTTGGTTCCAGTATTTATTTTATGAGGTTACTAGCATCCTCGTGTATTAGGTATGGGTAACTTCTACTGAATACCTATCCTCTCAGGTAAGGTATAAACGGATAATTGGTTTGATTTTTTGCATTTAATTTAAAGAGGCTGCCTACCTCTCGAAAGATACCTGTTGAGAAAAGTTGTTCGGTTGGTAGTTCTATTTCGGAGATTACCATCTCCCTCTTTCGACTTTAGATTTGTTTTTGTGCATCCCAATTCGTAACTTAGAAAGTCAAACAATAGATGAAAAGTATTAAATTAGAAAAGTCAAATAACAGAAGAAAAGTTTTCATTTTGTTCCGTCTGGTTGCATCCGAACGCTTTCAATTCGGGACGGCATACGCTAGCAAAACTTCCCCTTTGACTGACTGTACCTGCGTCTTGTCCTATATATGAAAAGGTCGTTGACTCGTCTCTCGCTCACAGCTGATTGACGGTTCGCCTAGCACATCCCTGTTAATGATAACATTATTTGGGCGGCAGGTGTAGTAAACTTAGTTGTATCCGTCTTTAAAAAGGGTCCTCTGAAATTTAATAAATAATATAAAAAAACTCACCCGGTTAGTCACCTCTCATTCTCAGCGTGAAGCTTACCTGGTTACACTATATAGCTAAATCACTTTAATTTTCGACCTCCTCCCTACGCTTATAAAAGGGTAATTAAATATTCCTGTAAATAAAATTGTACCTCCCTAATCTGTTAGGATTCGAACCCACAGTTAATAATCTATTTGATTCTCTGGTTTTCGGTCTCCGTGGATAGAATGCCATCTCGCCAAATCAATAACTTAGCCCGATTAAACACTTCCTGCCTTTAAGTACATTCACTCTATTTTAAAAACGCAATCATTATTTTTATTATTTTCATGTTTTTAAGACAAGCAATCTAGTTCGAACTGTATACGAAATCACGTTTAAATCAACACAACTTTATAACACAATCGCGATTGCACAACACCTGGCGCCCCTGAGGTGGGTTTTTACAAAACGGCGCTCTAAAAATTATCCGATTGTTCCTTACTGTCATTATTATTAATTGTTTTCTCACTGAGTCCAACCACTTTCACTTCACACAAAAACCGGTTCAATAATATTTCACTTTAGTTCAAAATTCCACAATACTATTAACACCATCTGAATCCACTAATTCACTGCAATTTCACACAACACTTCTCATTTGTATCGATTTCATGGAGATGTCAACGTACTCAAGTTCCAAACCTGACTGCCCGTCCCTGCGCCCTGTCCCGTGTGAATGTGTTTACTCCAGGCCTGTCTGTCCATAAATCTCCCGTCGTTGTCTAAACAAAAAATTTTTTTTTGAGCACGTTCGTTTCGTTTATTTTATGTGAGTGTCCAAAACATCACAGCCTCCCTTTAGTTCTAAGCCCAGCGGGTAATCTCGCTTCCTCGTGTTAGTCGATGGGATTAGAAATAACTATAGGTAATTTACGTTTCTCGAATACCTCTGTATTTATTTTTTTATTTTTATTTTAAATTTTATTTTAATTCTTCCAAAATGTTGAGCGCCCCTGTTCTTCGTTTCTAACCTAGCATCTGTTTATTTTTTGGTTCCCGTGATTATCGGCTTGTTCTGCTGGTGAGTTTTTTCCCGCCCTCACCTTTTTCAAGTGTTTTTGTGTCTCTATGGGTAGAAATTCAATATGTCATGTCACACTTATTTATTTTCGAATTTTAAACTCCGAGTTTTGTTTATTACATAATAGTACTTGACTTAACTTTGTGTTTTTTCATCTCAATGCGTTATTTGTATTATATTCGAGTGTTATTTATTTCCATGTTGATTTGTTTTTATTTTGTGTCCTCGGCTGTGATCCGATGGTTTTTTGTCCGTCTGTGTTATTTATGACTTAAACATTCTCTGCCTTTTAGATCTGGAATAAACAATAATTGTTTACAGTTATTCTAATATCAATGGTATAAAATATGCCATATACTTCACGATATCCGATGCAATGTTTATTTTAGATTTGTCCCAGCTATCTTATTCTTGTGTTATAATTAATCCGATTTCGATGTTTGTTTATCCTTTGGCTTCGTTGTTTATGAACATTTTAGATGTTTTTTGTCGTCACAATGAATTCAATGTTTTCCGGGTCTGTCTGTTTATTCTATTTTGCCTTTGAAGTACGATGTCTCTGTTATCATTTTTGACGATAGGTACCATTTCTTTTGCTGTTAATGTGAATTAATAAGGTTTATGAAATCCATTTTTTTTCTCAACAACAGTAATGAACTCAAGCCAGCTTTTATATCTATCTCTCCTGGTTTGCGGCATCAAATGACATGATCTGCCCTTTCTACTTCAAACTTTTCCTTCTCTTCTTTCTACGATAATTTTTCTTTAAAGTCCCATAGGTAACTTTTCCATAAGGCTTTGCATATGTGTTCGCAGGGATGGAAAATTCCTCCCCTGCCGTCTCTACGAGCCTTTGCTCCTCTCCTTTGATTCTAGTTTGTCTACGTGACGTACGACCTTGAACGTACTCATTTCACGTGACGGATCAGTATAAAAAGGCTTCACCGAACGTTGTGTTGGTTTTTTGTTTCTCGGTTTAGAAACCTAGTTATCTGTGTATGTGTGGTATCCCTTGGTTCTTTTGAGATAGAGTGAGTTGAATCGATTACCGCTGTGTTTTAAAACCATTTCACAAACCTTATCTTCTAAGTCGCCTGCTCCCCCAACTAGCTACGTGATTCTACCTGTCATAGAGTAATGTGAGTATAATAAAGTGTTAGATTTTATATATGTGATATACATACGATAAATTTATGGTGTTAGTTGTCGGCGCCATCCATGTATATATTTTGGGAGGGGAAGGAGAGGAAAGGAAATGAATTTTTTTCAAGTTAAGACTGGCTCCTCCGCTTACCAAACAAAACTGATGGATGATAATTCGAACAAGGCAATCGATATCTGCGTGTCTGGATATCACAACCGGCCGGGTCTCCCCTTGTTCCAAATCGGCAACCTTCACGCCAGAATAAAGAAAACCAGGTCTCTTCACCAATTTCAGAATTGCCCCAATCTCAAACACCTCCAGGATAATCTACTTTACTGAGTGTAGAAGGGGAAAACCATGACATCCCTTGTCACGAATCTAGTCGCGAAAATGTGACACGCAAGGTCCTAAGTTACGTGCCACCTCTAGAAAACGTTGTAACTCCCACGCCGTCGGGGATTTACATCCCTTTCTAGGTCAATACATATATAACACACGACGATCTTGTCGACATTTTGCCCGCTTATTAACGATAGGTTGTGTGCCTACCCATTCAGCCAATTATCATGTGAGATATATGTAAGGTCTACTCGATATGCCAAATTTGGGATGAGGACTGTCTGTATTTTAATATTTGGTTCCAGTATTTATTTTATGAGGTTACTAGCATCCTCGTGTATTAGGTATGGGTAACTTCTACTGAATACCTATCCTCTCAGGTAAGGTATAAACGGATAATTGGTTTGATTTTTTGCATTTAATTTAAAGAGGCTGCCTACCTCTCGAAAGATACCTGTTGAGAAAAGTTGTTCGGTTGGTAGTTCTATTTCGGAGATTACCATCTCCCTCTTTCGACTTTAGATTTGTTTTTGTGCATCCCAATTCGTAACTTAGAAAGTCAAACAATAGATGAAAAGTATTAAATTAGAAAAGTCAAATAACAGAAGAAAAGTTTTCATTTTGTTCCGTCTGGTTGCATCCGAACGCTTTCAATTCGGGACGGCATACGCTAGCAAAACTTCCCCTTTGACTGACTGTACCTGCGTCTTGTCCTATATATGAAAAGGTCGTTGACTCGTCTCTCGCTCACAGCTGATTGACGGTTCGCCTAGCACATCCCTGTTAATGATAACATTATTTGGGCGGCAGGTGTAGTAAACTTAGTTGTATCCGTCTTTAAAAAGGGTCCTCTGAAATTTAATAAATAATATAAAAAAACTCACCCGGTTAGTCACCTCTCATTCTCAGCGTGAAGCTTACCTGGTTACACTATATAGCTAAATCACTTTAATTTTCGACCTCCTCCCTACGCTTATAAAAGGGTAATTAAATATTCCTGTAAATAAAATTGTACCTCCCTAATCTGTTAGGATTCGAACCCACAGTTAATAATCTATTTGATTCTCTGGTTTTCCAAAGTCAGGAAAAGATATTATTATTTTTATCACTAGACATTCGACAGATTTATTAGAAGAATAGAAAGGTTTAGAGAAATTAAATTGATTAATGTATTACAACACCCAATGTACCTTACTAGATATCATTGGTTTTACAAAAATAATGATTACTTAAAATATAAAATTGATTGATAGCAATTGATTAACAAAAAAAAAATATTTTTTTTTTTGATTAACATTAATATCATTATAAAACAAAAGAAAAAAACAATTATTATGACATGTTGGGGTGTTATCTATTATGACCATCTGTAACATAATAAATAACGGAAATATTACACCCATATCGTGTGATAGGTAGATCTATGAAAACAATAATATCAAAATAGAAAAGTGTAATTGTATTAAATCATAGTTAATCATTAGGACCACGTGTTAAATTCAAATGATCGCTCTACGTGCCGCCAATGCACGAGTAGATAGATTTAGTCAGGATCACAAATCTCGATAATCGACAGAGTCATTAATGAGGGTGAAACATTTGATGTTTTGTTTTGTGAGGTAAGATTAATCTTACATAATATAATTTACCATATAAACGGGTAAGTTGAAATAACGTAAGATTTACTCATGATAAGTTTGTTGACATTCAGGTTAGGTTGTTGACTATTGAGGCATATTTTAAGACACAGAGAACCCAGTCAATGGATTCGATAAGGAATTCAAGTATGGGCCAAACAAATAAACGTTGTTTTGAAAAGACAAAGTGTTAGTTGAGAATTCGACTTTCAATCTCAAAGAAAAAAATACAATCCAGAGTCGGCTCGAGACTTTTAATGTCGTTGACGAATGTTTATGATGGGATTATATATATGTGTATATATACCTATTAAAAGGAAATTCATTTTAGGCATTGAAAAAATCCTAATAGATTTTGTAAATTGAAAATAGATAAACGGAACATCTTGATAGGTATTGTAAAAAAATTTAAAATAGGTCGGATATCGAACAAGGCAAGTGTATACAAGAGGATGATGTGAAAATCATAAACGAACTTGAAATTTTACAGGAACAGCCAGGTGATAAAATACAAGAAAAATCTAGAAAAACAAAAAAAAATAAGAAAAACGAGAAAAATTTGAAAAAAAAATATATAGAATAAAAAAGGCAACATATATATAAAATAATTAAGAAAATTAAAATAGGAATATTGAGGTTGTCGCTTAGTAAGAAAAAAAATAGATACATAAGCCGGTAACATTCGGAAGATCTAAGAAAATGGTGGGAAAACGTGGAATGGGGAGGCAAACAGAAGCTTTAGTGACGGCAATCGAGGAAAATGCTACAGCTGGGACGTCAACAGTGAACATCGGAGATATTACTACAATAATTCAAGCAGCTTTAGCACCGCTTGTTGATAAAATGCAGGAACTTGAGAAACAATTAGGAAGACCAACAACAGTGGCGGTGACAGGAGAGGATAGTGCGCCGAAAAACGTTCTCCAAGTAGTGGAAATGCTACCGCAGCAGGAACGACCTTCATTTTCCGGTGGAAACCAAAACCCCATAAGTTTCTTAGAAGATTTAAAAGAATACACTAGAAAAGTTAAACGTACAGATCCATTAATTGTCGTACGGGAAAATTTGAAGGGAGAAGCAAAAACGTGGGCCAAGTTATACAACAAGCGATGGGAAACAATGTTGGATTTCGAAAGAGATTTTTTAGCTACCTATTGGGGAGATATAAAGAAGAATGAGGTTCGCCGTCGTCTTGCGGAAGGGGTATATGATTCCAAGAGAGATATATCCATGCTCACTCATTTCGCAAATTATTGGGATTTAGCGAAAGCATTAAAAATTACCGAGACACCGTTGGGCGTAGTTGGCGAGATTATGAGACATTACCCTAAAGAAGTTCAATCGCTATGGTTTTCAGGACAGTCAGGAGATGAGATTGTCGCTGCTGAGTTTCTTCGAAAACTAGATACAATGGTTTGCACACCGGAAGAACGGAACACAAAGAAAAGGAGTGGGGAGGAGTTCACCAAGAAGGACAAATACCGTGACCGTTACCACGCTATAAAGAAGAGAATTCACGCAATAGAGAGTGTGGAAGGAGGCGCTAGCTGCAGTAAGTGTGCAGAAGCTACGACATCTTCACAGGGAGGTTCTACAAAAACTACAAGCGGCAAGGAGCTAGTCATCGCGAACAATTCGGGAAACGGCCGAAGGTTGATTCATTAGCCCTCATGAATACGACTCACACAGGGAGAGGGACGCCGGCACCAAAACACAACACTGCATTGAAGATTATGATGAAATGGGGGTGGAATCCAATGAAAGGATTGGGAAGAAATGAACAAGGGATGACTGTTCCAATAAAAGCAGAAAGGAATGTGAGAAGACGAAAGGATGGAGCGGAAGAAACGAGAACGGAAGCGGAAATAGATGTGGAAGTATGTGTCAATTCTTTACAACAAATAACGGATGAATGGAATCAATTGAAAGTGAACGAAGAGAAAACAAGAAGGGAAATTAGTGGGTTCAACAACATTTTCGAAGACAGAGATTATGAGGAAGTAGAAAAGGGTAGCACTTTACCGTTATTACCGGAAGCCAAAGCACAGATAGATAACACGGAAGTTCACTGTTTAATAGATACCGGAAGTCAAATCACGTGCGTTTCTCAAGAGTTTTATGAAAATTATTTAAATGATCAAACAATTTATCCTATTATGCCTGTAACCACTATACAAATTAAAGTAGCGATAGGACATAAAAGTCAGAGAATATCTAGGTTGGTTTTAGTACCATTGCGATTTGGAGATGTTATAATAAATACGCCGTGTTTAATAATACCAAAGTTAATTAGGCCAATTATATTGGGTATCAACTGGTTAGACGAATATACAGCTGAATTTAAATGTGGAGAAAACAGAAAGTTAAAAATAAAAACAGGAAATGGAAAGAAGGAAATAGAGTTAGTAAATTCATCCGTAATTCATAGGAAACCTAAACACGAGATTAGAAATCAAAATTGCACAAGTGGAAAAATAATTAATATTGAAGTAAACCCTGAAATAAATAATACGGCGTGCCTCGAGCGTAGAATAACGACCTTTGTGTCCGAACTAAATTTAGATTCAAAAGGAAAAGAAGGGTTAGAAAAGATTTTAATTAAACATAAGAATGTATTTATAGACAAACCGGGTCTAACTACCTTGTACACTCACGAAATAAGAATGACGGACGAGACGCCTTTCGTTAAGCGATCCTACCCAGTACCTTTTGCTTACAGGGATAAGATTGATGAAAAGATTAGAGAATTGGAGTCATTAGGAATCATCAGTAGAGAAGCCACGCAGTTTTCTAGTCCTCTAACATTTACCTTGAAAAAAGATGGGACGGTTAGGATACTCTTAGATGCTAGATTCTTAAACACCAGAATGCAGGCGGAAGTAGAAAAACCACCATTAACTTCAGAAATTATACAGCGTTTTCATGGTGTAAAATTCATAACCACAATAGATCTAAATTCAGCTTACTTTCAAATACCTATCAGTCCAGAAAGTCGCAAGTATACTGGGTTTGTATACAATGGAAAATCTTACGTATACAAGGTATTACCGCAGGGGTTAAAAACATCAGTAGGGAGTTTTTCAAGAGGAATGGACAAAATTCTAGGACCAGGGGTGAGGGAATTCTGCGCTAATTACTTAGATGATTTAATAATATATACGTGTGGTAGTCAAGAAGATCATTTTGAACATGTAAACGCGGTACTTGAGAGGTTAAAGGAAGCAAACATGACTTGTAAACTTGAAAAATGTCAATTTTTATTCACAGAAGTACGTATGTTAGGACATATTATAACGCCTTTGGGAGTTCAAATGGATCCGGAAAAGATTGACGCCATTAAAAATTTTCCGGTACCCAAGAAAATAAAACAAGTTAGAGCCTTTCTTGGACTTTGTAATTATTACCGTAGATTCGCGAATAAATATGGGGAAACAACACGGGTTTTGTGCGATTTACTTCAGAAAAATAGAACCTGGCGATGGGGTGACTCAGAACAGCGCGCATTCGAGAGGGTGAAAACATTATTTTTAGAGACAGTTATTTTACATCATCATGACCCAAATAGTACTTATTATTTACAGACAGATAGTTCGGGGTTCGCCATAGGAGGAGAATTATATCAGTTGGATGAGGAAGGAAATCACCACGTTATTGGATTTATTAGCAAAGCTTTAAGAGGACCGGAGTTGAAATGGACCACGTCAGAACAAGAGTTATGGGCGATAATATATGCTTTACACAAATTTGAGACATACTTAAGAGGAGTACACTTAATAATTAGGACGGATCATCAAGCATTGACATTTTTAAAGAGCTGGAAGATGTACAGTGGCCGACTAACACGGTGGATTTTATATTTAAATCAATTTAACTTCACTGTAGAGTACGTCAAAGGGAAGGAAAATATAGGGCCTGATATTTTATCTCGTTATTCTTGTGATGCAAAAAATGTACAGGAGGAGAAAAACACGTGCCCAGAGATAGCAGCTTTTGCAGTGAAAGGTAGACAACAGATTCGAAAACACTTAGAAAATATAACTGAACTACAAAAACAAGAGACATTTTTGGGAGAAATTTTCGGATATTTGCGCAAAGGAAAATTCGGGCCGCCGACAAAAGATGTAAATAGGTATTTGAAAAATTACAAAAAAATAGGCAAGACTTTATATTACACAACAGGACTAAACAAAACGGTGTTAGCAGTACCACAAGAGTTGACTGAAGAACTAATAAAAATGATACATTTAGAAATTGGACACGGAGGAGTTTTTAAAACAGGGACAGCTTTGGGAGATAGGTATTATTGGCCAGGCATGCACCGAGATATAAAACGCATAGTGAGAGGGTGTCACCTATGTCAGCTGGCGAAGCGCGAAATTCGACCAACTGTAGGGCCGAGTAAATCCATAATTACCAAAGAAGTAGGACAATTAGCTATGGCAGATTTATACGGACCTTTACCGAGAGGAATAGGAGGGGTTAAATTCATTTTCGTGATCCAAGATTCATTCAGTAGATTTGTAAAATTATATAAATTGAGGATAGCAAGTACTAAGACCGTGTTAAATTGTGTAGAGGATTTTAATAAAACAATACAAATAGATGCTTTGTTAACGGACAACGGATCTCAATTTACATCGAAGAAATGGGAAAGCAACTTAAATAGGATGGGCATACAAATCGTACATACTTCAATACGAAATCCCGGACCGAACATAACAGAGCGCGTGAATAAAGAATTAGGTAGAATTTTCCGTATTTATTGTCACGAAAAACATACCAAGTGGGCGGCTTTCCTTAAAGAAATAGAACAAACCTACAATAATTCGATACACTGTTCAACAGGATTTTCACCTAATGAAATAGCTTTTGGGAAATCACCAACTTATAGTTTAGACAGGTATACTCAAGGCTGCGGAAAATCTACGAAAACAATAAATGAAATAAGACTAGCAGCACGGAAAAATTTAGAGAAAAGCGCTGCAAATCGACAGAAATACTATAATCTCAACAAAAGATTAATAACTTATGAGATTGGGACCCTGGTCAAGTTGAAAAAATTTACACAATCAAACCTACTCAAAAAAGAAATAAAAAAATTCAATCTGCTTTACGATGGACCTTATGTAATTGGATCAGAAGTTTATAGTAACACGTATACGCTAATTGATCCGGTAACTCGGGAAATAAAAGGAGATTATAGCGCAATTCATTTAGCGAAATATTATACATGTAATAAGGAACAAAAACCAAGTTTAGAGATAGTGGAAATCAACGAATAAAATGCGAAATTTACAAATATTTGAAACCTTAAATAAATAAACGATTGAGAAAAATTTAAAATCTGTTAGGATACGATATAATTTAAGGAGAAAGAAAATTACTAAAATATTAGACTATCAGTTCGTTTGCGAGGGGCGGGTCGTCCTTAAGTCTTTAAGGTTGAGTGAACAAATCTCTTAATAAGCGACAATCATATTCTAATTTACTAATAGAGTAAGAGGAAAAATTTTTCGATAATATTGATTTTCTAGTTTAGGAAAAAAAATTGTGTGTTAGTGTGTAGGAAAATTTTGTTAGATAAGTAAGAACACAGAAGGAAAGCGTATGGGAGTTATATACCCACAAAAGGAACAAAAAAAAATACATATATTATAAATAGGATAGGGTACGTTTTATAAAACAAGATTTTAAATTGACAATGCATAGAGTTAGAATTTTTTTTTGAAAACTTGAAATAAGGTTATCTATAGATTTAGAGTAGACATTAGGTAAAAGATAAAAAGGGAACATTAGAATTACGATATGGTTAGGTTAAATTTTCAAAAAAAAAAAATTTAAAAGGAAACAGGAACGATGAGAAAATTGGAGTTTAGTTAAGAACATTTATGAAATTTAAAAATTAGGGTGGGTAACACCTAGGCTAGAACAACTTGTTTGAATGATCTATGAAAAGACAATTAGAAATTACACAAAAAAAAAAAAAAAAATTTTGCGAATAAGAGAAAAAAAAAAAAATGCTGGAAAAGTTTAAATGAAACATGTATACCACTGATTTTTGGATTGGGTGAGGTCGTGCAAAGATACATATTTCACAAAAATTATCATACTTACAAAACAAAAACAAAACGAAAAATTATTTGCACACCAAGAGACCATCCACTTTTCAGTTGGTCAATAGACCGCGAGATTGCAAACAATCTTTATCTGAATCATTGTAAGGGAGGTCTTAGTCCAACCAGGTTGAGGACCACCTAAACACGCGAGTCGAGGGGCGTGTTTTTTTCCAGAAAAAAAAAGAGAATAATTTTGAGTTTATCAAAATTAGAGAAAATTCCATAAAATAAAATCTACGCGAAAAGAAAATAGAAAATACAATGTGATTCAAAGTCAAGGTTGTTAACAATCCAAACAGAATGAAGAAAAAGATAGGGAATAACAAAATGAGGGGGGGGAGAAAGGAAATAACAGGAAGTGATGTAGGAAAAGGAATAACAGAATGAGGGGGGGGAGAAAGGAAATAACAGGAAGTGATGTAGGAAAAGGAATAACAGAATGAAGAGAGAGAAAAGGAATAACAGAATGAAGAAAGAGATAGGGAATAACAGAATGAGGGGGGGGAGAAAGGAAATAACAGGAAGTGATGTAGGAAAAGGAATAACAGAACGAGGGGGGGAGAATAGCTAGACTACATTTGAACACAATTTCGATGTCTAAAGTAGTATACAACGTTAGCCACAGCAAATTGAGTTCAGAGGGGGGAACTGTGATGAAAGGCTTAAATCACAGTGAAAAACAGATAAACCATAGCTGCTAAAAATATACAAATTATTAATGAAAACCGTCATTCTAGCGACATCTGTTGAGGTTAAAATTGATTCAGTTTGTTTTTCAGTAGGCCCCTGTAATAGTTGGAATTATGTTGAGATTCTATAGTATAAACACAGAGGTCATTAAAATCGTCTAGGAACGACTAGGAACCCCCTTTTGAGGCTTCAAAATAAACATTGAATTTTGTCAACCAATAGATCTGAACAAAGAGCTATAAAATTTTGAGTAACCAATCAGTGAACGAAGAGGCGTACATCAAATGCAGACAAAGGAATGAACTGTGGATCAGGCAATAAAAAAGATAATTAACGACATTTCGATTCTCACAGAAATTGGAGGTGAACGCACTTTAGGGTCAACATCGACTTTCAAGGTGACAAACTCCTGGGAATGTTTACAATAACTGAGACATTTATGGGGTATCGAACCATTGAAATCGGGTGCTTGGAAGTTTTACAGGTTGTAAAGCGCACACACAAAAATGCAATGAAAAAAATTATAAACGTGATAGTATAAAAAAAGGACGGGAAAAGCAAAGGAAAGTTACTGGCGGAATTTCAACTGTAGTGCAATTATTTATGATAGAAGGAGGGTGTCATGTTCGATAAAAATCGTACTAAAGAGAGGAGTGAGTGTTGGAAACAATGGAAATTAATCGTTATCAATTTAAGATGAAACGGACATATTGGTAAATCAATCTTGGATGAAAATCTCGCAAAAAAAATAGACATTTTAGAAAAGTGCGGCGACCGAATGGAAGGATAATACAGAGATTTTAGCTGCTACAAAGGTCCTAGGGGCATAAAAATTGAGTATCAGAAGAAGACAGTAAAACTGAACATATAGCGATAGATTAAATTCAGGAAACGTAGGCATTTTACATGATTATCAGGGTAGATATATATTAGAGTTACCCAATATTACGGAGGGATCGAAACAAGATAAAAGGTTGGCGGTCTCATGTATATTTTGAAGAATAAACAATCGAAATCCGGACATGATTTTTATTTACGTTAAGGTAATAACCCATTAGAAAAGCCATTAAGTTTAACGTTGAGCTTATGGAATATTTATTTAAAGCAAAAGATATTAAAACTAATGGCTCTAAAATTAAATTAAATTTACGACCGTAGTACCAAAAATTTAAACGTAAACAGGTGTCCAGACGTATAATTTATGTGAAATCTTGTAAGTGAGGGATGGAGAATGGGCGGAGATTGGATCAGACAATAAAAGTGACACATATACCAGAGTCTAATTAGGTATATCTCCCATAGAAGTGTGGAAAATTATATATTAATTAATAATAGATGAAGTATGAAATTTTCCTGGAGACCACACACATCGGGAAAAGTGAGAGAAAGATAAAAAGAAGGGTAAAGAACGGAGATAAAGAATAATCCAAGTAGAGAAAAGTGATATAATTCAAATTTATCCGTGAAATAAATAAATACGACTTGGAAAAATAATTAGTTATAGAGTTATGAGAAATAAGATAAGAATAAAGAAGAAATTTGTGTAAGAAAACGTCGCTAATAATATAAAATTCAAAGGGAGAAGGAAAAATTCAAATCTACGACATAAAGGAAGAAGGTACGGGTGAAAATGGAAAAGCTCATATAGGTGACAATAAAATTAAGTAGATTTTAGACAAATCGAAATTCAAAAATGCATAGTAAAGATTTCGCCATGGATTTAATCATGTTTCGCATGAGATGCATAAAATTGAGATCTATATATATGTTACTGAGGACGGACCTATCGCGAATTGAGAAAAAAAGGGAACGCAAAATCATGATATTTTAACTACATTTTGTATGAACCATAGAACAAAGGAAGCTTGGGCAATGAACGCAGACTTACCCGATTCGGACCCTATCAAGTTAGCGACGTGAGATAAAAACTGGCCGCCGCCCAAAGCTGGACGACGAAAGATCGTATGAATGTATAAACAATATTAGTGAGAGAGATATTCAAGTTTACGAGTTGATAGGAAATAGAATTAAGCATCAAGAGAAATTCAGATACGTCTTTTGGGACCTGAGAGGGATATAAAAGATGGAACACATCAGTCAGGAGGCAGTCGCGCGGAGGATTCGAAAAGTTGTTACGTGGCGGTACTACGTTCTTTGGTAGGATTAACAGTGAAAAATCTTTAAGTGTTAAATTTTAAATAAGCCCCAAGACTTAGGAAAATTTTGTGAAAATACAAGTGCTAGAGTCAGTGAAATTTAATTTGGTTAAACAGTGAAAATAAATATAATTTAAACTCAGTGCTTAAAAGTGTTAAGTGAAGTGCAGAAAGTGATTACGGAATTAAGAATTTAACTAAAATTTAAAAATAATTATTTCATTCAAAGTGAAAACATTCAAATTAAATTTAAGAGTTTGTTATCGTTAAATTAAAGTGGATGTGCTCGTGAATTGATATTTAAAAATAGATTATAATTTTGTTTAAAATTATTAATAGTAAATACTTCATCTTAGGTTAAAAGAAACACAAAAACAAAAAAAAGGGATTCGATAATAATAAACGTTTAAACCTTTGTTCTAAAATTAACAGTTAGAAAAAAAAATAATTTATTAAGAGTCGAGTTTAATTAAAAGTTTGCACAATTCGGAATAAATTTTCTTATCAATTTATATAAAAAGAAATTTAGAATTAATAAATTGTTCAATTAAAATCCATCGTGCGTATAGCGACAGTGTTAAAAGTGTTTGTCGTTTTAACCGGAATTTTAATCATCAGTCTATCATTTCGAAAAGGAATTTGAAACAGCTATCATTCAAAAGCCTAAACTAGAAAAGTGTTATTAAATCAACGGGTTTTCTGAATTAGGATTTCGTTCGGAAGAAAAATTAAATATCAACTAATTTATACGATTCAAGCGAGAATAAAATATTAAATAGGAATAAATAGTCGAAAAGATTTATTTTGAAATTAGTTGAAAAAATACAATTAATTAGGTAGGATTTCTTCATCAAGGTTGTTGTGTACACCCGACCGGAAATACCTTGACGGGGGGTAAGTTTTCTTTTTATAAATAATTTTCAGGACCTAGGAGTGAGGAGATACAGCTGATTATGGTATATCAATTAAATTATTAAAAACAACAAAACAAAGCATTACACATTAATATATGTATATTATGTATTTATTTATATAAAATAAAGTAATATATTGTATATAAAGAATAAATATATGAGTAATGTATTTATATATATGTATTTTACTTATTAATCGAAGCATCGAAATGGTAGCGATTCTTAGATACCTACCTATGGACATATCTACTTTATTGAAAAAGAAAATATGTATTTATTAATATTCAAGACTATGTAGAATCATATATTTTATATTTATTTATTAATATATGTACTCTTTTTTTAACATATTTTGACAATCGAGATATGTGTACTTATATATATATATATATATTTATTTATATTTAATTTTCACCTAACTTCTAGTAAGTTTACTAAATTCGGGACATGAAATAAATAGTTTAACTTCAAAAGGATTTAAAAATATTTAAATTAACAATGCACAATAAAAGTAAAGAGGCACAAATGACATGATCTGCCCTTTCTACTTCAAACTTTTCCTTCTCTTCTTTCTACGATAATTTTTCTTTAAAGTCCCATAGGTAACTTTTCCATAAGGCTTTGCATATGTGTTCGCAGGGATGGAAAATTCCTCCCCTGCCGTCTCTACGAGCCTTTGCTCCTCTCCTTTGATTCTAGTTTGTCTACGTGACGTACGACCTTGAACGTACTCATTTCACGTGACGGATCAGTATAAAAAGGCTTCACCGAACGTTGTGTTGGTTTTTTGTTTCTCGGTTTAGAAACCTAGTTATCTGTGTATGTGTGGTATCCCTTGGTTCTTTTGAGATAGAGTGAGTTGAATCGATTACCGCTGTGTTTTAAAACCATTTCACAAACCTTATCTTCTAAGTCGCCTGCTCCCCCAACTAGCTACGTGATTCTACCTGTCATAGAGTAATGTGAGTATAATAAAGTGTTAGATTTTATATATGTGATATACATACGATAAATTTATGGTGTTAGTTGTCGGCGCCATCCATGTATATATTTTGGGAGGGGAAGGAGAGGAAAGGAAATGAATTTTTTTCAAGTTAAGACTGGCTCCTCCGCTTACCAAACAAAACTGATGGATGATAATTCGAACAAGGCAATCGATATCTGCGTGTCTGGATATCACAACCGGCCGGGTCTCCCCTTGTTCCAAATCGGCAACCTTCACGCCAGAATAAAGAAAACCAGGTCTCTTCACCAATTTCAGAATTGCCCCAATCTCAAACACCTCCAGGATAATCTACTTTACTGAGTGTAGAAGGGGAAAACCATGACATCCCTTGTCACGAATCTAGTCGCGAAAATGTGACACGCAAGGTCCTAAGTTACGTGCCACCTCTAGAAAACGTTGTAACTCCCACGCCGTCGGGGATTTACATCCCTTTCTAGGTCAATACATATATAACACACGACGATCTTGTCGACATTTTGCCCGCTTATTAACGATAGGTTGTGTGCCTACCCATTCAGCCAATTATCATGTGAGATATATGTAAGGTCTACTCGATATGCCAAATTTGGGATGAGGACTGTCTGTATTTTAATATTTGGTTCCAGTATTTATTTTATGAGGTTACTAGCATCCTCGTGTATTAGGTATGGGTAACTTCTACTGAATACCTATCCTCTCAGGTAAGGTATAAACGGATAATTGGTTTGATTTTTTGCATTTAATTTAAAGAGGCTGCCTACCTCTCGAAAGATACCTGTTGAGAAAAGTTGTTCGGTTGGTAGTTCTATTTCGGAGATTACCATCTCCCTCTTTCGACTTTAGATTTGTTTTTGTGCATCCCAATTCGTAACTTAGAAAGTCAAACAATAGATGAAAAGTATTAAATTAGAAAAGTCAAATAACAGAAGAAAAGTTTTCATTTTGTTCCGTCTGGTTGCATCCGAACGCTTTCAATTCGGGACGGCATACGCTAGCAAAACTTCCCCTTTGACTGACTGTACCTGCGTCTTGTCCTATATATGAAAAGGTCGTTGACTCGTCTCTCGCTCACAGCTGATTGACGGTTCGCCTAGCACATCCCTGTTAATGATAACATTATTTGGGCGGCAGGTGTAGTAAACTTAGTTGTATCCGTCTTTAAAAAGGGTCCTCTGAAATTTAATAAATAATATAAAAAAACTCACCCGGTTAGTCACCTCTCATTCTCAGCGTGAAGCTTACCTGGTTACACTATATAGCTAAATCACTTTAATTTTCGACCTCCTCCCTACGCTTATAAAAGGGTAATTAAATATTCCTGTAAATAAAATTGTACCTCCCTAATCTGTTAGGATTCGAACCCACAGTTAATAATCTATTTGATTCTCTGGTTTTCGGTCTCCGTGGATAGAATGCCATCTCGCCAAATCAATAACTTAGCCCGATTAAACACTTCCTGCCTTTAAGTACATTCACTCTATTTTAAAAACGCAATCATTATTTTTATTATTTTCATGTTTTTAAGACAAGCAATCTAGTTCGAACTGTATACGAAATCACGTTTAAATCAACACAACTTTATAACACAATCGCGATTGCACAACACCTGGCGCCCCTGAGGTGGGTTTTTACAAAACGGCGCTCTAAAAATTATCCGATTGTTCCTTACTGTCATTATTATTAATTGTTTTCTCACTGAGTCCAACCACTTTCACTTCACACAAAAACCGGTTCAATAATATTTCACTTTAGTTCAAAATTCCACAATACTATTAACACCATCTGAATCCACTAATTCACTGCAATTTCACACAACACTTCTCATTTGTATCGATTTCATGGAGATGTCAACGTACTCAAGTTCCAAACCTGACTGCCCGTCCCTGCGCCCTGTCCCGTGTGAATGTGTTTACTCCAGGCCTGTCTGTCCATAAATCTCCCGTCGTTGTCTAAACAAAAAATTTTTTTTTGAGCACGTTCGTTTCGTTTATTTTATGTGAGTGTCCAAAACATCACAATCTGGAGGATTCGCCGTCGACTACATTCACCGACGCGATGTCGATCTTTGGCCTGGGGGATTCGCCACCGATCACGTCCAATTCAGCGTCGAGCAACGGTTCGGAGTCATCGCAACATCAACTTCACTGACTCAATAAATGCTGTGATACAACAACTCATATTTCATTCGTCTCCTCACCATCCCCAAATGTGTATACGCAGCACAAGATGTCGACAGCTTCAGAAAGTTTCACATAAAAATGTTTTAAAAGAACATTGTCAATACGACCGGTCGGTGGCCGAGTTGACATCGCGCTTGGGTCCCACTCAGGCGTAGTGTGTTCAATTCCTCGGCTGGCTAAGTCCTCCATCACAACACAAGCAACATTTTCAGCTTACTGTGGTGGTAGTAGGAGATTTTCAAATATTGTCAGGTTATTCGTAACCCGGGAATATTTGTCTTTCTTTTGAAAAAATTAATTTAAAAAAAAAAAAAACTGTTAATTTTATGGATCAATCAGTCATTCCCTTGCCAAAAATGTATATAATAAAACACTGGAAAAATGCAGTGCTTTTCTTATTCAAATTAATATTTTCAGAGAAAATTAGTGAAGCTTAACCCAATTGCTCCGATTTTTAGTTAAATATTTTAAATTTCTTTAAATTAGCATATTATGGCATGTTTGTAAAACGTCTTGAATCATCGATTGCCATACTGTGCCAAATGTATGTAGAACCTAAAAAATATTTAATACACGGTGAAGTGTAGGTGGATTCGTTGGCTTTAAACTGCAGTAAGCAGGTTCTTTGTTTCTGTATTAATATTTTCAGGAATGATATTCCCTTTTGACAGGCCAAAATGCCAAACAAAACGTCTGAAACCAAGTGGGTCTTCCGACGACCCCACGCCTTTTTCTGTCTTATCGGCTTTTAAACCATAAAAATCCCAATTATTCAGTCAATTATTAATGGTAACTTATGCATTTGCTCAGGAATACGTAAAATACTAAAATGATATGTCAAGTATCTAAGCTAATACGAGTATAAGGAGGATAGTAATTTTGAATACTACCAACAGTACCTACTCGCCCACTCGGCTGCGGGATAGTTACTTAAATCGAATAGCCAAATCGAAAACCGAAAACCCATCGCTCGAGTGGTGAACTTACGCAATATAAATTGTTTATCATTGTTATTTCATCTTTGCACAGAACACTTACTTTTATAGACATGTATAATATAATCGCATAAGTAGCTAAATAGATTGACATCAAGGTTTTCAACATTGACCTGTCATAGGTATCAGTTTATCAATATTAGTAGAAAGTTATCCTTGATTACAAAACATATGAATGGGGGTCTTTTTTATAAAAACTACAAATAAAAATCCAGTCGAATAATATTTTCATGTACAATCGTATTCACATTTTCTCCAAAGATTTGAGACTCTTTAGCGGGTCGTTCAGTTTAAATCGTGTAGCACAATAAGTCATTAAGTAACATTTTTGGTCAAATCGAGTTAAAAAACATTATGGGATATTTTTGAATGAAAACTATGAGGACATGAAGAAATCTGTTGCTTTTGGCTTAAGAACAGCAGCAGGAGGGACAAGGTGAGTAATTATTGTGTAAAATGTAATTTCATTGAAACAAAAATCATTATGTTACTTAATGACCGTTTATATAATATTCCGCTAAACCAACGGCATTCGTTATTTCAAATAGACAAATTAATAAACTAATGGGAAATTATTAATCTGCATTTTCTACAATAAATTATCATTTATTAGCTAGTCCATTGCGTTGCTTTGCGCGAAGTTTTTTGAAATCACATTGATACACCAATTTCCTTCTTATTTTGAACGTGAAGTGTGCGAAATTTCATCAAGAAGTATTAAAATTCTGCTATAAAGTGTTGAAAAGGGGATGAATGGAATTTCAAAATCTCATGTAAACAGTGACCTTCCTCTTATTTTGAAGGTGTGCAAAAATTCATCAATCTAGGAATAAAAATTAGGTTTGTATAAAAATCAAATATACGCCTCCCGCCACAGGCACACTTCTTTAAATAAATAAATAAATAAATTGAAAACCAGCTTACGCGTTATAAATTACCTACATTTCATCATAAATTTCCTATATTTTGCTTTTGATTTGTTAAATAAGAGAAAATTATATACATAACAGCGCTCTTGAGGTGATTTGTCACCAAAACGGCGCTATATAAATCAACCAAATATTATTATAATTTTACAACGCAAAGTCTACTGTCATAAATGCGTATTTTAGTGTATGTGCAATGTTTATATGTATGTGTAATGCATATAAATATGAAATAGTATAATGATATCGAATATTGCCGTGAGGAATTTGGAACTCAGGACTCAATCAACCAATAACGTGTACACGGTAAACACATTAACATAAATGGTTAGCATATACCATAGATTTAGAATTTGCAAGGTAGGATGTCTTGTGTTTTTTTATAACAAAAATTTCAATTTGCTATGCTTGTTTCAATGGGAGTTTTCGGGTCGAGATTGATATTATTTGAAGAACAATGCAATCAACATGTTTATTAATTTATATTACCTTCGTATTGTCTTATTTTTAAGAATATTTGAGATTCGTGTTTAAGATCAGTTTATTTTTTTTTGTTTGACTGAGGATTGAACTTTCCTACCAATGAACTGGATTCGACAACTCTACTGAACTAGGACATTATTTCGTGTACTATTTGCTGTAATGTCTCATTGCTACTTCAGAGTATTTCATATCAATTTTAATTTGCATCAATGGGTACGATTCAGATACATTCATGAAGGCTCACCTAGTGTAATCTGTAACTAACATTCCGTTGGTACTCACTGGCTCATATTAAGTAAAGTTTACTATGTACATAATTCCAATATATGTGAACTCAAGACGAATGCATCGATTATAATCGAAAGGTAAAGAGACCAAGAATGGCTAAGTGGAATTTAAGCTGTTCATACTGTTATAACACAATGATCTGGTTTTGATTCCAATGCTTATTTATGTCAACAGTGCATTTTTGGAAAATGGAATATGTTTAATTATGTTTAATATGTTTTAATTAGCCGTTACAATTTTATTTATTTTTTATATATAAATTATAAACAAAATGAACCTTTGTCTGTCCAACTGGGAAGGATTCCCGTTTCCGGACAGCCAAATTGTGTATTTAGTACATAATATTCTTACAATGGAATGGCGATGCTGTCAAAACAAATTTTGAGAACATTGTTGATTGCATTCGAAGTGACAGGATGGTTTCTTTATCCTTAAAAGAATCGCAAAGATGTAATTTATTACCAGGGTCAATTTGGATAAAATTAGTAATTGCATTCAGAACAGATGAATGGTTTCTTTTGGGACATCACAAGTCTGAGATTCTTTCCAGTGCATTTTGGAGAACATTTACAATTGTATAGTTAGAATTTCCACATTTATAAATCAGCATAAGACATATGAATCCTATAGTAGTATATTTTTTGAATTTCTTAGGTCATAAAAATTACACATTACTAGACCAGAATATATGCCGTATGACATATGAATTTCCAATTTAAAAATTTCGAATCTTTATTTATTAAATGGCTAGTCATTATTATACAGTAATCGAAATAAAACCGCGCAAAAGTTTCGTAAATTTAAATTAAAATAATAACAACAATGAAGATCAAGTATTAGGAACAAAAATAACCATTTTTAAACTTGAAATAAAAAGTTACTTTAGATCTTTATCTCTCTTAAGTAGAAAATAGCCTTTTGGAAAATAAAAAATATAATTTAACATAATATTATCAACGCTATTATATATTTTTTCTACCTAAGTACTTAAATAAGTACTAAAAAAATAAATTAATTAACATATTTTTTAATTTAATTTTTTTTTTAACTTACAGTCATTTTTTTGCTCGTGAAGACTTTTTAATTACATACTAGCTGATGTGTACCGGCGTTGCTCGGGGTTGTGAATGGTTTGGAGTAAAGTTTTGAGGTTGTGAATTCTAGGATAAACATCAAATTTTCTTTACATTCTATAAATATATTATATGCAAATTTTTCTCGGAAGATGTTTTCAATTTTTAATGGGTGTTATCCTTTGTGCTATGCCTTGTCTTGTTAACATTAGTTTATCATTAAAGATAATAATATTTTAAACTTTTAAATTTTGAAAACAGATGAAAAATAAACGACCTAACCTTTTTATTAAATTTGTTGAACTCTAAATTTGATCGTTCTCAACTCCTCGACTTAATTAATCTAAACTTACCTAAACGAACGACTAGTCAGACAATAACATTATACTTTTATGCATTTTTCATTCCTAATACGGTTTGCATTCCCAATACAACGTTTACAAGTCTTAGTAACAAATATAAACGATATGGAATTATCAAACAAAAATTTGAATTTGGCAAACTTCAAATACCGTATATGGAAACTACTCATTTTATTTATGAATTAAATGAGTAGTTCCCATATAAGCCCGACGTTGTCCGGGCTTTATGCGTAGACAGAAATTTTCCTCATCTTTTAAACGTCAAGAGTGCAAAATTTCATAAAGAAGTTTCAAGGTTGTGACCCTCATTTTGTTTTGAAGGTCAAGTTTGCATAATTTCATCAAGAAGTTTCAAAGTTGTGACCCTCATCTTGTTTTGAAGGTCAAGTTTGCATAATTTCATCAAGAAGTTTCAAAGTTGTGACCCTCATCTTGTTTTGAAGGTCAAGTTTGCATAATTTCATCAAGAAGTTTCAAAGTTGTGACCCTCATCTTGTTTTGAAGGTCAAGTTTGCATAATTTCATCGAGAAGTTTCAAAGTTGTGACCCTCATCTTGTTTTGAAGGTCAAGTTTACATAATTTCATCAAGAAGTTTCAAGGTTGTGACCCTCATCTTATATATACAAAAAAATAGATAAAGCCTTACTAATAAACGCGTTTTAAATTTTACACAACTAATTTACAGATTGTTGTTTTTCAGGTGTGTAAAATTTAAAACACGTTTATAAACGAGACTGTTGTTGATATGGTAGAAATTTGCAGATTAACTATTTGATATGATACTTTATTTGTATTTTGAGTTTCTTGTATTTTGTTTTATAACTCTTGGGCATTTTTATTATCTTTTTCTTGTAAATTATTAAATTTAAAAATAAAAATCAATTGAAAGATGTACTATACACGAGTATGTAGTATATAAAAGCTATCTGGAAGTTTTTTTTTTAAAGAATAATAAAGAACAAAGAAGAGATTGAGAAGAAGATACGAACAGTATGAAAAAATGACTACATTTCGTAAGAATATTTAATGTGATTCTGAGTAGGCAAAAACTAAAATATTGATAAAAATACAGCGATGTGGAAAATCATCCTTTGACATAGGTACTTTTCTTTTTTTCTGCTTACTCAGGTTATGAAACGTAAAAAAAGAAAGTTTATAACATTTCAACGAAATATGGAGACATTATGCTTTTAAGGAAATGCTTTCATTTAGGGGAGGAGGGGGCGGCTGTTTAAGAGTTGGTATCAACTCATTTTATGTCGCTATTTGGTCAATAGAAACTATTGAATCTAATATGAAAACAATCACAGCTCAAGTTCACATCAAATATTGACATTTAGAAAAAAAAAAACTTATAGGTATTACGGCAACAAGTTATGTTTTCCGTGAAATATGGCACATGACATTTATAGAAATAAAATAACAAGCAGTGTTGTTTATTTGGCATAGTTTCAATATTGTAAACACAAAACAAAAATTGACCGGTCAGTGCTGAGTTGGCATCGCGTTTGAAGTCCCACCCGGGCATCTCAGTTCAATTCCTCGGCTGTCTAAGTCCTCCATCACAACACAAGCAACATTGTTCGAAGAGCGGCCAGCACATTTATTTGTTTTTTTAAATGTGTTATTTCATAGTATACAATTGAAATAAAGTTACTTGTGGGTATTGTATTTTTTGGCACATTTCTGAGCGGTAGAATGTTTCAGTAGGAATTGCTTTTTTTAACATTATCTCCACACAGGAGGCTCTGAGGAAAGTAATTTTCTTCAGGGTCTATGTCATTTGAAGATGCCACATGTAAGGTCTTATAAAATAAAGGGTTTAGAGGAAATTTTGGGAAGCATATGTATGTCGAGGAGTGACATAGACATTTTAATCCATCCCTCCCACTGCAGTGCAAGGCGATGCGTAGTGAGAGTCCGGCTGAAGAGGTCAAAGGGTCTCTCTAAATCGGTCTCTCCCTATCCGGCCCGCCACGCAGCTGGACAGACCTGAAAAAACCTCACCCTAAGAATACGGCACCCCTGTAAAGTCACCAAACGTAGCAAACCTTGTGGTATTCCCGGGGCGGCGGTACCCATACCGCCGCCCCATTGGTTTTGGGGTATTTTCAAAAACTATGAATACTCTTAAAAATGTGTGGAATATTTAAAGTTTATTTTTCGGATTCTGATTATAGTACGAAAAACGTGTAATTTTAATATATTCTTTCATAAATTTAATCCGAATTTAATCTAAAACCGCATATTTCGAAATGGTTCCAACCGGCTACAACGTCATTACAAGGTAGTAAACGCCGCTGGCTATTAAGACGGCTGTCACTAACGTTGCCCGTCGTGACCCCAACGCCGCCATATTCACGAATAAAAACTAATATGTCGTTTTGGCGGCAAATCGAAAATGGCACACTTTAAATCATTATAGAAAATTTATTCGTCAACATAAAAACAATATATTAATTCCTTCACTATCGTATTTTCACGATAAAAAAACAGTTAAAATACCGTATTGTATTTGGTGACAAGATCTTAATAGTCAGGCCCTTAGTAACCCCACTCTTCCCCATCTCCAACTCCCCCTCATTTCTATCAGCCTAAAGCCACAAAGAAAAGATTTCTTCTGATTACACCTCTTCATTAAATTAACCATGGGAGCAAAAGGCCATGTAGTAATCTGTATGGTAAGCAGCTTTTAGACCATACTTGGGGTCAAAGTTAAAACATTTTAAATTTGTGTCGGAAAAACTTGTACAGACGTCATTTGTTCGCAGTTCGTATTCACGAGAGTATGCTCGAGTTGTCTTTTGTATTTTATTATTTTGAGTGAAAAACGGTTTTGTGTTCAGTGATTTCGTGTTCCAACAAAAGCAATTAAAAATATAAATCGATTAATGGCTTAAAGTTTTATAATTTTTGATGTAAATTTCCCAAATATGTTTACAGCCAGTACAAGTATGCAATGCATTAATAATTATTTTTTACATTGGTATAGTTTGGTATTATAACGACATTTAAAAAAAATGACTGACACCCATTTACATTTTTGTAAAAAAACCTTTTTTTTAATATTCTCCTGACGAAGGAAGGGTGCTTCCGAAACCGGTAGAGTGCAATTAAAATTAAAGTGGTCTAAAACAAATTTATATCTTTTATTGACACCTATTTAAACTGTAAGTACTTGGTGAGACTCCATCTTATTAATACAATTTTATACTTTTGAAATTAGTTTTAACTATAATCCATTATAAATAATTGAATCAAGGTAAATTTTTTTGAAGTACTATTTTTTCTTAATAAATCCGACCGGTTTTGGAACAACCGTTCTTTCTTCAGGGCAAAATATATATTAACTTAATAAGTTAATATATACTAAGTAAGTATATATTTTACCCTGAGGAAGGAACGGTTGGTCCGAAACCGGTCGGCATTTATTAAAATATTATGTATAGTGGTTCATACAAAACCATTTTAATTTAATTATTAAAATTGAGTAATATTGAAATTGTGTTTCAATTTTGAGTGTTTTTACTGAAAAAGTTTAGATTGTTTTTATCCTTCTAATATCTTTGGTTTTATCATACTTTATTAAATTTATGATTTTCATATTTCTTATCTTATTTTATAATTTATAAATCATAAAATGCTATTTTCATTAATATAACTCACCATTTATTATGTAAATGCTCCTACGATAATCACGAGCTATTTATTAGCTCAAACTATGATAAGATACATTAACTACGATAATTATTGCACTATTTATACCTGTCTATATTTTGAATAAAATAAATAAATACAATACATATATACTAGGTTTTTTTTATTTTTTTTAATAGTGAATACCTCACAAGAGTCCCAACTGCTCCCGTCTGGAGCCAGTGAGACTATGGAATCCCCAATTGGGGGATGTTGTGAGGCTGAAGGTAAGTGGGGAAGGGAAAGAGGAAGGTGGGGAAGTACCTGGCTATTCAGATCTAGTCACTAAACACGGCTAAAGCCATTTGGAGCAACGTTTCAATTCTGAATGGTGGTCTTACACCAGGGCGATACTGGTAGTATCTTCCACTCTGGAACGTGCCGCAAATATACTATATATTATTTTAATTAATTAATTGTGAAATAACACAAATTAATCAAATAAAATTTATTTGCGCACGCCGGGTTCGAACCCGCGACCTTCGGAATGGCAGTCCAATGCGTTACCACTGGACTATGCCGGCCGTCAATGATGATTTGTAATGAGCAACCTCACGGCTGTCGTAAAAGTAATAATAATATGGATGGTGTATGTTATTAAACCACTCTTTTTCAACATGTTTTAAAAAATTCAAACAAATATTTTCAATAGAATTAAAATACTAGGTAACTATAAAAATATTTTCATTAGAATTAAAATACTTGGTAAGTAAACAAATATTTTCAATAGAATTTTTTTTTTTGTATTAGGCAATTCACCCTAAATAGAGTGCTATGTGTTCAATATAATTAAAATACTAGGTAAGTATACAAGTATTTTCAATAGAATTAAAATACTTGGTAAGTAAACATTTATTTTCAATAGAATTAAAATGCTAGGTAAGTATACAAATATTTTCAATTGAATTGAAATAATAGGTAAGCATACAAATATTTTCAATAGAATTAAAATGCACATCTAATATATTATTAATATTATATAAATGTATTTTTAATAAAAAAATTGCAATGCAGCCAAATTTATTTAACATCAAACCCAATGGTGCCCTTTACTTATTTACCTTGTGACCATGACAACAGGTAGTTGAGGGCGGATCTTAAATATCAGGTGCTTAAAAAATATTCTCCATTTTCTAGTATGGAGTAAGGGTTATATTGCCATGGGTTCCATAGATTCTTAATTCCATGAAATTAACGTAAAAGAGAATGGTCGTTTTATCAACAATTAACATTCGTTAAGCTATCATCAGAAGTTGAACAACGTTCAATAAACCAGATCGTAACACCCTTTCACAGATGGTGTCGATATCATGAGAACGAAATTTCTTGTGAATGGAACTTTTAAGTTTTCGGTATTCATTTATTTTGATTAAATGATATAACATTAAATTGGGCAATAATTTTTTTATTTAATGGTTAATATTTAATCGAAGATCTTACGAAGCTCATAAATACATTTTTGCATTTGTATTATATTATATTTTCATTCTGATTTCTCAATTTTCGGTTATAATTTACATTATAATTAACATCTTAACTAATCATTGGATTAATTTTCATCATTTTTCACAATCGTAAACATTTATGTTACGTCTAATTTCCCCTAGAACTGACCGTAGTTCATCAATGAATCGACGTGTATTGAATCGCAAGTGCAAACTTGTTTTTTCAATACAAATTTGGTAAACAGGTTTTTTTCCGAACGTTCGCTTACTCAGTGAATACAATTTATTATTGCCCGCGTATAGGCGAATTAACTCATGTCGCGTTCGCTCGTTCATTGGCGAGAATTTTATTACGCAAGATGATGAAAAATATAAAGTTATCCACACACAGTCGCAATCTGCAGGCTAAAGTCGCTAGTCACGCTTGACCCCGCTTCTGAATTTGAAAATATCCCGCTTAATTCGTCTAACTTAGCGTCAAATCATAATAACAGAACATTATTTACTCGGAAGCAGATACTAAAAAAAGGGATTTTAATATGTGATTTGAGGTTAACAAACAATAATTTACCGCCAATTTTATCGTGTTCCGAATTCAAACCAGTGTCAAAGGGAATAATTACCAATGTTGAAAAAAAATATGGCCTCTATTAAATGTCATTTTTATAATTCGTTAATCGCATTGTTTACGAGGTGATTTTTCCTTGAACATTAGTAAAATATGGTGTTTTGATGTTGTCGGATGTTTTTGCTTACACTGTGAAACATTATTGATTTTTGAGTTTGTTGTGTTTGATGTGATAGAACTGTAGTGATTTGTTGTGATGGGATAGTTCGTTCCTGATTTTATTCACATTGACATCGAATACTAAAATGATTGATGGATTTCATAAAGTAAGTGAAAATTTTTATAATAAAATTAAAGATTTTATTAAGCCTTCATAAAAATATAGATCGTATACCGGCAAAACATTTTAGAAAGAACACATTTGCAAATTTGTTCATTTTAGAAATATTTTACCGGTACACGATCTATATTTTATGAACGCTTAATTAAATCTTTTATTAAGCCTTCATAAAATATAGATCGTGTAAAGGTAAAACATTTAAAAAATAACACATTTGCAAATTCAATTAGTAAATAACATCTCGCGAGAAAAAGATGGTTTAGTGTAATTTAAAATAAAAGTTTTAGACATGTAAATTAGTTGCCCAACTGACGAATTAAAAAAGCTGTTCTAGATTTTACATTCCTTATTATAAAATGATGTGCTGATGTAAAATAAGAACATAAATATAATATAATAACTACCTAAAATATAAACAGGGTTGCTATGGATGTAACAATTAAAAATTATGGTTATAAAAATGAATTAAAAACTATGATATTTTTTACTATAACAAAAAACTATCATAACCAAGCCATTTTTATTTTCAAAATACATTTCAAAATCATGAAATAAGTGTCGCTAACTGTAAATAAACAAACAGGCTTGTTGCTGTTTCCCCCACCAATTATAACTTGTTGAATTTTGTTTATAAAGTTGAGTTGTCGTTGAGTTTTGTTTTGTCGCACCATATTACAATAGCTTGATAGCGTGATTTAATAGCTTCATTTTTTTAACATATTAAATCGATGGTATAATAATTTTTCAGATAATTTACAAAAATATGGTTAGGTAAGCTTTATACCCATAGAAGCACTGTACACAGATAACTGCATAATTAATTATTTCAAAGCACTCAAGCTGGTTTTTTTTAATTACAAATTTTACAGACAGATTTTCCATATTAAAATTATATCGCTGATTAACTTTTGATTCAAGCAGGTATAACATGCACGGACAAATAATTACACACTTGAAATAACAACATCTCATTAAAATAAGTGTATGGCTGTATTAAAAACATATACACGAACTTTTATATATATATATATGTTTTTGCGCTTTTCCAATAATCCGTTTTCCTTCTTCGCAATTTGCACTTTCGGATAGTAGATGAAACTAGGCTCTTATTAGAAATTATTTTGCGGTTTGTACCTCACCGGAAATTGGTCGGTTATCTCTTTGGAAGTTTCTGAAGATTGCGACCAAAACTTCACAAATGTTGAATAAGCCGCAAGCTTGTAACAGAACTAGCGTATGCGTGCGCTCAATTTAACGATTGGCGCGTGTCCGAGATATCGATTGATTAACTTTTGTTATATCTACTCGAATCTAATCGTCTGTGTAAGAACCAAGCCCCAAAATTTACACACACAAAACAATAAATTCACAAAAGCAATCTTTAAAAAATGTATCACTATACAGCAAGAGTATGTTAAAAAGATAAAAAATGCAGCAATGTCTTTCAAACTCAAAACCGTGTATATAAGTTTATAATTATCATACATTTATTACATTATTACGTCATCAGAGATGCAGTTTTTATTTCCTTAATATAACTAAAAATAAATTAAGTACAGAAAAAAGACAGAATAGAGACAAAAAATACAGAATAGTGCCCATAGTAGCATAGAGCTAATATAATACACAAATGAACAACAGGGAAGAGTTTTTATTAACAAACACACAAAATTAATAGTTGACTTCCTCACTTGGATTTTTCACGCCGAACAAACTATTTTTTATATTAATTTTTATAGTAAGGTTACTATTATTATATTTTTTACTTTGTTTTTTGTTAATCAAGATATCTGGAAAAACTTTTGGTAGGTTTTTGTAATTCATCCGCCTTGTTAAAAAAATTATGGTTTGAATGATGCTACGTTGTAACTTTTTATTTATATCATCGCCTTGTTCTAGTACAACGTCATCGTTCAAAGGAAATCAACTTTAGTTGGGATTTACTTTATTTTACACACTTTTGTCTAATGCGGTATCAAACAATCTAGAACAACTACGTTAAATTCTTATTTATCCACACAGATAATATTTTTGTGCTAAATAAATATTTAATACTGTTTTTAAAAAGAAAAAAACTATAAACAATAGCCGACAACCTAAAAACACACAGAAATTATCTATTAAAAACTATATAATATTTACATTTTGCAAACGACTTGCAACCATAATGAAAGATAACAACAATATATACACGAATAATTATTTTAATATATACACGAACTTTAAAATATTACTTATTCCTATGAGGAAAAATTACACGTAAAATCTGAGAGTCTATTAATTTAAGCTAATTAAAAATAATTATATGTAAGTTGTATGTCTTTGGGTAGCCACAAATTGAATATTTTTTTTAATAGTTTTAATTAGTTAAGATCGGTAATACACTATGAAATAATATTAAAATAAATATATACGTACGTCACAGTAGCTTACCTATTATAAGGCACGTGGTTGACACTTTATTAACCATAAAATACCATAAATAAATATCGAACAAAATACTTATAAATATTATATGTAAAGTTAGTGCATATTTTGTGAATGCCAATTGGCGAAGAGTGCGCAGCTAACTAAGGGCCAGTTGCTTGACCAGCCGGTAAACTTGACATTCTAAGAATATCACTATTTTAAATTTTCTTCTGAAGCATGACAGACAACTAAAATCGGTCTATAATTTAAATATTCTTTCTTGCGCGATGCGATCATGTTACTTTCTCACATATTAAATAGGGTGACCCGATAAATCATCAAAATGATAATTCATCACATGGAAAGTGATGAAACAAAAACTTTATTAACTGGGTTAAGTAGGTTAGGTTAGGTTGGGTTTAAATTTCTTTTTTTCATCGTTTCTAATGACTTTATATCACTTTTTAAAGGCGTGTTGAATTGTCATGGAACCATTAAATAGTAAGTTGCATCGATATACAATGCATTGATAACGTTTCAAGACTTGAACGTTGAGCAGGTGTTAAGCCAAAATATAAATATGTATATATTACGTGCAAAGCGGTTCTAAAAAAATCGCTGAAAACAATTCACCGCTCACATTTCACCGCCCACAATAGATAAAATAAAATAAACGGAGCTAAGGACTGTATAAATTATATTAGTAGTGACAAGTTAACATAACCAAACAGAACCTGACAAAATCTAACCTAAGTATTAATTCCTATTATTAATTACTATTATTCATATTTTTTACTGATATTTAATTGATTTTCTTCATATTTCTTCATATTCATATACTTGGCTATTATTTGTACAAATTTAAAAAAAAGTCAAACAACGGCGTATTATTTTGCCATTGTTTCGGAATGTTCCGCAGTGAATTATAGGCGGCGAACTTTTCCAGCGGTGAATTAAAGGTAGTAAATTTAACAGACACCGTGTAAAGGCATCTTTAGTTTTATTTTTTTTATGGAAATACTGCACAAGAGTCCCAGTGAGACTCATCCCCAAATGGGGTATTTTGTGAGGCTAAAGGTAGTGGAGAGGAGAAGGAGATTGGCAAGAGAAAGATGCGGTTGTTTCTGGCTATTAAAATCTGGTCACTAAACACGGCTAAAGCCATATCAAGCAACGTTTCAATTCTGAATGGTGGTCTAACACTAGGGCGATACTGAGAGCAACTTTCACACGGGAGGGTGCCGCAAATATACTATGTATTATTTATAAATTAATAAATTTCGAAATAATACAATTTAGTCAAATTAAATTTACTTGCGTGTATACATTTTATGTTGTAAATTTGAAAGCCCGGCAATACTGGCACGCCATTGCATCGTTACAGAAGTTTAAGAGAGGCTAAGGTTGTGTAAGGAAATTAAATTAGAATATTCAATGTGTTTCTGATGCATTTTACAGCTGATGCGAGTTAACGAGCTTCCGGAATGTAAACCTTGCCCGGGTCAAGGGTTTGGCCTTTGGTTAAACTCGAATCGATAATATTATTGAGAACGTCATGTGTGAAGTGAGGCACTTGCGTACGCATATGGTATATATACTGAACGACTCT
The DNA here is from genome assembly GCA_026573805.1 of Hesperophylax magnus. Lineage (NCBI taxonomy): Eukaryota > Metazoa > Arthropoda > Insecta > Trichoptera > Limnephilidae > Hesperophylax > Hesperophylax magnus. Next base: position 1,539,251 of record JAIUSX010000026.1, read on the forward strand.
TAAAAAAACCAACCATTGGTAAATTATTTTGAAAAAGAAAGACCTTTATTCTAATTTAAACAATGCAATTGGTGGAGAAACTTTAAATGCTAATTGATAATTTCCGAAATTTTACTTTTATAAATATGTCGTTTTTAAGCGGCCTAACCACAGTTTAACAATTCCTTCGAAAGAAAACGAAACAGATGTATAATAATAAATACACAGAAAAACTTGTTTGTAAATAAACTCTTTTTGAATGGTAAATTATTGGATGTGTAAAAGAAAAACACTTGAATTTAAAACGAAGTTCTGAAAATTAAACTCGATACAACAAATATAAACAATATTCTTCAATGCATTCGTATCCCAAATAAACCAAACTGCAATAAAATTTAATGATTTTATGGAGTATCTCTTGTTGTAATTACACATATGTAAGTCCTATACTATTTTATTGTTAAAAAACATTTCGTCGTACTAATTAGATTCTTATATGCCTGTTCAACGTTGGTGTGGTATAGCCGGCCTCGATCCTGGTTTAAGACCATTTTAACCAAACAAACGTCATTGTTCTGACTTTCGCACCGCGTAATATTTACACCACGTTTTTTAGTAAGTCTGATAATGTATTAGTATGTGTAAACCAACCTTATTTGTAAACGGTTGATTTCCCTAAAATAAAATAAATACATTTTATTTACATTCGTGTATCACAAATGAGCATTACAAGAAATATTAGTGCCATTTGAGCAAATAGAACTGTGTTAGTGAGGCTAGAGGAAGCTGTGATTAGGGGGAGGAGAAGAAGGAAAATAAATGGGTTAGTTTCTATCTATTCAGCTCTAGTCACAAAACATAGCCAAAGCCATTTCAAGAACGATTCGATTTCAAATGGTGGCATTTCACGTACATATATTTCCTTATGTGGTTATTAAAGCAAACTGCTTATGGGGTCTGTTCGATATTGCAACGGAAGCCTTTTAGCGTTCCATCCAATTTCCTTGCATGCTTTCAGAAAATAAACCGATGTGCTTTCACTCTGTCGTATTAATTTGCGGTAATAATATTTAACTTTGCCACCATTTTTCTTAATAATTTGATCAACATAAAACATTTATTTAATAATTGAGGTGAAATGGTAAAATGTTGAAAACACGATAAATTTTGATGATATGTTTAAAAAATATTTAATCATTATGAAATAAAAAATTACGAAAAATTGGTAAATAATTTTGACTAAATATTGTTCAATTGGATAAACATTTTATTCAATTGGATACACATTTTGTTCAATTGGATAAACATTTTGTTCAATTAGATATCCTTTTTGTTCAATTCGATACACATTTTGTTTATTTGGACATTTTTCCAAATGGAATTTATAAGTTTTTTATCATATGTATTTTGCTTACCATCAATGCCTTAAATACAACAAGAAAACAATAAGTCCGAGAGGGGATATGTTTAAAAAAAACTGAATGCGTGTTTGGGTTTTTGTTGTTTTTCATTGACCAATATTGGCAATCGCCCACGATCTGTGGCTATGACGTCCGTCAACTAATTATTAATGTAAAATGAAGATAGTCAGATGTAAATATTTCACAATTCAGTTGTGTAAGAAAATTGCCTTATAAAAGTAAATGCTTTATAAGTGTACCACGACCTTCCTACCACCTAATTATTGAAACTTTTTTCGTAACAATTAATAATGACAGAATACATAATAATGATGTCCTATATATTATACAGGGTGTAACAAGATTTAGCCGAAGAACTTAATTAGTGATTTCTAAGATTATTTGGGGACATTTTTTTCAAGTAAAAAAAATAGATTCTTTCACATATTGGTCACTCCGCCCGTATATCGTCCTGACCCTAACTATTAACTATACAATACCTACTGATGTTTAATGTTTTTTATAGGTAAACAAAAAATAGTCACCGGGGTCCAAAATGCCACAATTTTTTAAAACTATAAATAAGCTCAAAAATCGCTGGTCAAAGTTTGTAGGGTTTCTTGTCAATCTTATAGATAGCCTTGGTTAAATACACACCCTAGTTGGGCTAAACAAATCTAAACATTTTGAAGATAAGAAGGTAAGTATACGTCTATACCGTTAAAAGCAGTAAAGTCAAAACAAATCCATATAAATCCCTGTTTATGTGCTATAAATAAACATCAAAATAACACAATAATTATGAACGCCATAACAACCTGAATGTGTTTGTAATTAAAATAAATTACACCTTGCTTAATCGGTCACCCCACGGAGTAAACAGTTGTCCTAAACCGGATTGCACCAGTTTGGACTCCTTACGTTCAGGTGTAAGAAATAGTAATTTATTTGACCTTTTTTTAGTGAGTTGCCTAAGTATTCAGATATATTTCATACAGTGGAAGCTACGCTTTGACGACAAAAATCAAAGCGTTAAAACGGTTAAGCCTATAAATACACTCGACGATCTAGTAGTTCTGTGAACAGTAAACATCGCGTAATGTTCATTATTTAGATGTTACAGATTGTTACAGCTTGTGCGTCATAGAGCATCAGCGCGCTCTGAGGGAATACAAAGGTACTATCAAATACGTCTACCATCTTGACAGGATTTACCAGACCCGGAACACGTGTCGCGTTATTAATTATTATTATCGATATGCATGCAGCCAACACTCCCTAAAATGTTGATGATAAATAAATCTATTTAAATAAATAAATAATACTAGTAATCTACGAGTCTTGTATAGTATATACCTACCTACTTGTTGTGAAACTGATAGGAGTGGTGATGGTGATGGGTAGGAGATGGTGAAAAGGAAGGTTGGAAAGTACACTGGTCACTAAACACGACTAAAGTTATTTCAAGCAACGTTTCGATTCCAAATGGTGGTATTTCACCAGAGCGATTCGAAAATACCACTCTGGAAGATTGGTTTATTAGATCGGCTCTTATGAAATACCACTCTGGAAGATCGGTTTAGTAGATCGGCTCTTATAAAATGATTTTATGGTATTTTCATACCGTTATGTCAAGAACATTCATAATTGCGTAAAACGATTTGTGCGGCAATTTCATACTATTCACGTGATTTCGTTTTGAAGTTAAGAAATTCTTGAAAAGTTTGAAAGCATTTTTTATTAATTACCCCACCTCATTTTTTGTGTGGGTAGACCCATCATGACGAAGCCTTATTAGAGTTTTAATTTAAACTTTTGACTTTATTGTCTAGACTCGAAGAGTCAACGGTTTTAACCTTGGGTTGGAATATTTCGGTTTCAATTTTTGACTCCCACCGCAGTTCAAAAATATATTTTGACTGTCGATATTTTTTTCCTATATTTCATAATCACATTTATCGTACAAAGGAATATATTATTCATGTAAGATATGAGAGTTTTGAAGAATAGTATAATACTTCATTTCTTTCTATAACAGGATTTGACGTCTGAAAACCCCTTGTCCGCCATATACCTATAAGACAAGCAAATAAAGCAATCACAATAGAAATAACGCGTACGTATATTAAAAACAATCGTTCTAATGATTTATTCTAACATTTATCTACTTTTTATTTATAACCATTAGCGGTGTCAGACTGGTACAATATACAATACTTGGGGTCAGGGATTATAATCATTAATTTTTGCTACCCCTGAAAAGCCATCTTCAGACTGGTACAATTTTTATGTAAAATAAGTTATATCTGTACGTAATGCTGTGTCCGAAATGTTGGTTAAAGAAGGAAGAAACTCTACACGGCTCAGTAATCTAAAAATTACTCACATTCACCAATCCAAACATAGCGAACGCAATTCCTTGAAAGTAAACCCCAACAAATAACTTAGCGAAGGATCACTCAATTCCTTTATTTGATGGTCACTGTGCTTGACGTGTTGAATTACTAGATAGTAAACTACTGGTCACTATGTATATCGTCTTAAATTACTAAATAGTAAACTACTGGTCACTATGTTTAACATGTTGAATTACTAGACATAATCGATTGGTCACTATATTTAACTTATTGAATTAGTATATAGCAAACTACTGGTCACTAAGTTTAACTTGTTGTATTACTAGAAAGGAAACTACTGGTCACAATGTTTAACGTCTTTTGATTTTCTAGATAGTAAACTACTGGTCACTTTGTTTAAGGCGATGCACTACGTCGTGTAATATTTTAAATTGAGCCGCTATCAATAACAACCTTTACGTAAATGGCGATAAGGTTTAAATTCCCGCTTAACACCATCCGCCTATTTTGATTTACGCAAGAAAAAAACATGGCCAAAAAGTGCCTTTTATTTTATTTTGTGGATGTTCAGGCATAAATATTAATTTTTTTTCCGATCATTTTATAAAAAACTTAATTTTCCACATTATTCAATAAAATCATAACCGAAAATGGGTTCGTAAGTAGGAGATTTTGAACTTTAAAGCAGTTTTCATAGGCCTTTACATTATTTTTTTCTGGGCTTATAAAAAGACTTATCTAAAAAATACTCGATTATTTCAAATGCCAAGATGTATTCTACTCGCAGTATTTAATTAAAGCATCTGAAACATTTCTAGGCGACCAAATTTTCTAACCAAAAACACATGATTTTGCATTACTAAGTATGGTATCGCCTTAACCTTTTTTATTACTAGATATTAAACTACTGGTCATTATGTATAGCGTCTTGAATTACTATATAGAAAACTACGTCACTATGTTAAACCCGTTGAAATATGTGGGAGCAATCATGAAAAAACAATATAGGCGACTAGACGCTGAAGAGATGAAAACAGTGTAATTTTTCATGAGAAAGCCTTAATTTTATTTAAGGATTACTGAATTTAAGAAACTAATTACCTTTGTAGGATATCCAATCAAGTATGGAAGTTTGGCGGCCACGTATAGATCCACGGACGGACGTGGGCGCAGATTCACGTTGCGATCCAGCTAAGTGGGTTAGTTTATAAAACAAGACATGTCTGAGACAGTGACGAGAGTTCGAATCTGTCGAGTAACACAATTATGTTATCTTATTACGCGTGAAATTCGGCGCAGGTGGATAAATTGAATTTACGCTAGTTAATTAATGCCACAAAGACAGTTCGTACGTGATAGGTGATACGTTCGTACCACAGAACTTCAGAAAAAAATACTAAAATAATAGAGCTATTTTTTTAAATGTGAACATAGCTCAAGAGTCCCAACGGTATATTGTGGGGCTGAAAGGAAAGAGGGGGAAGGAGACAAGGAAGAGAAAATGTAAGAAGTACCTGGTTATTCAGATCTGATCACTAAACTATTTCAAACAACGTGTCGATTCTGAATTGTTTACGAGTATGTACCGACTAACGCACTTCCAAAAGCAGCGATCCTCGTATTAGTTGGGAAATTACTTGGTAACTTTCTTGCAAAACTTTATTTGTGTTGGAAACTGAGAGTTTGTACACCCCACTACGCTAAAGTATTAAAACAAACTAGTTTTGGCTCGGAAGTATCTTCTTTAGGGCAGATATTATATTACTTCCTTCCAGATACACCGCTGAAATACTTTTCCCTCCCTTGACAATCTCTTTCTGCTGCAGGGTCTCTCTCTCTTTTTTTACGCGTAACGTTATTATTATTTCTTTATGATTAAAAAATATGATTTATCGGATTTTTTTCAAATTAACTTCACACAGGAGGCCCGAAGGAAAATATTTCCCTGGGAACCTCTGTCATCTTTAGGAATGCTGTATGGAGGGTTTTGTTAAAGATATGACGTTCTGGGAATGAAAAGGCTATGAAGGGTGGATAGGAATCTGCAGGTAAGTGTGCCGGACGTGACAGGGGTGACGGTCGTATGAAGTAAGGCGATGGGTCGAGACTCAAATCCTTGAACCGGCCTTTCCCGATTTGACTCTAGAATTCGACATTAATAGAATTGTTAAAGGAGTAAAATAAATCGGATTGAGTTTAATGTTTCTAAATGTTTAATTTTGTCATTCACTAGGGCGAGTCATACCTGGTATTATCGGTATACAATGGACGCCGGAAGTTTAAAACGTGTCTCGACAATGAAGGATCTTGGAATCATGTTTGATAGTAGACTGACATTTTATGCTCATATTGAGGCGGCATGTAGCACTTCACTTAGAATTCTGGGCTTTGTTCTACGCACTGCGAGGAATTTTAGAGATAACCGGGTGCTTATAGTTTTATTTAATTCCTTAGTAAGGAGTAGACTTGAAAGTGGGTCGGTGATTTGGAGTCCACACCAGGTAAAGTATTCTCTCATGTTGGAGAGAGTTCAGAAGAAATTCTTGAGATTTCTCTACATGAGGAAGTATGGCTACTATCCGTGGCTCTATCCCACTGACTTTCTTTTGGGTATGCTCGGAATGAACTATCTACGGGTCAGGAGAGATGTGCGCATTGATACACATTTCTTTAGACTGATTCGTGGATGGTTTGAAAACTCGGTCATCATTGAGAGCATTCATTTCTATGTTCCCGATGGTTATCTACGTCACCGACAACATAGACTATTATCTACCGGCCTGCAGAACTAACTTGCCAATGGTCATGCCTGTGGGGAGAGCAATCTTGCTGTTGAACAGAATCAATTCGGATATCGACATGTTTTGCATCAATGAAGCTTCCTTTCAAAGGCGAGCTCTATTATCACTGGTTTAGTTGACATACACACTGTAAATATTAATCTTAGAATTCTTATTATAAAAATATTTTAAAAACGCATTGAAATGAACAATTTTGTAATGTTTTTGAAATTAATAAACAAATTGAATTGAATTGACTCGCCATGTATTCGGTGGGCTGACGTATCCATCGCCAATACCTGTACAAACCTCAACCCAAGAACCAGGGCACCCCTGTAATGTCACGATAGCGTTGGTGAATGAAGAATGAAGATAGGATAGATGAGTTTGGCATTTTTATCAAGGTTCAGAAGAACTTTATTATAAAGAAGAAATTTATTTTAATCCAAGCTTTTTCTGTAAGGTTTGCTTAGAAATAACTGACTTGGCTCTCTACACCTCGGTTCCTAAATAAGGCAAAATAAATACAGGTTAAAGCGTCCAAGGCGATAAACAGGGCGGTATTATTTAGTTAAACCTATGGCAAGGGAAGATACACTGGATCCACCCAACGTCATGTTGAGTTTACAAACTTATGGTAATCCGAGCCTTGTAGTGGTGTTATTGTAAGTTAATTCAAGAAAAAGGATTTTTAAATTAAAACAAATGTGTGAACTTAGATTTTCGTTTGTTTCCTGTGATATCGGTCTTGGTTTCTTTAGTTTTCCACGGAAAACGAAAAGATTGAGAAAAAGTTTTATATAAAATGTATTCAGTGTTAAGGGACGTACTTGACTTACTTTCACCAGTGATTTCTGACATTATTTAGAGTGAAAAATGTGGATGATATTTTGGTATACGGAAATTATAATTTTTTTAAATTTTTATGTTTTTTTTCTGGTTATTTTTGATGGGTAACGTGTGGAAGAATAAAAAAATATAAATATTTTTGTAATTTTTTTTTACTCCGAACCTTGCCAACCCCGAAACCTTGGCAATCACCGGTTAAAGTAGGTCACTTACCTCTCCTAATACCCAGTTTATTGTTTTATTCTTACGTAAAACCCTTTTTCGTTTGATAGAAAAAATATTAAATGCGTTTAGATTTAATAACCAATATATTTTGAATAGCTAGTAAATAAATAAAATGATAATAATGACCGGATCAATTTTGTGGCATTGATTTAGTGAAACTATAATATAATCTCCAATTAATAATTGTCAATTTTTTTACTGCAACATATTTTTATTTACTGCTGTATTGCTACCGAAGCTTCAAACAGGTCGTAGAAATTGTTAGCGAAATAAAAAAAATGTATTAATATTAATGATGATAGATTAGGTAAACATACTCAAACTAAGGATATACGTTAAACTTTCGAAGAAATTAATAATTACGAATGAATTAATTAATTATTACGAATAAGGAATAAATGTGGAACAGGACTAATAACCAAACACCTATAAAATACACCTCGTAGAGGAAGTTGACCTCAATTTAATATCAAATGATAAACAGTTATGTTTGACTTTTTTAAACAATTTGAATTACGAATAGGTAGTGTACATGGTGTCCAGAAGCAAGTGAATCCCCTTCAAATAGAGCATAGTTTCTCAACCTATTTAGTGTCAGGATCCTCTCGAAAGCCAAAATATACTACATATTTTAACGATTATTTTTTTTTGCTTTACTTACGTGAAAAGAATGTGTTGAATGTGATAGACTCACAACGAATGAAGAACGAGTTGTTACACAGAATTTAAACAATTCATCAAATTTCAACGTTCATTTTCAAGTTTTGTGAAAGTCCAACTCAAATGATGTAATTATATCACTATAGGCCAGTAGCTTCATACATCTGAAATAATAACAGAACTTGAATAGAACATTCACAGATCTTGAAAATTAACTTTGATGTTTGATGAATTTGACAAAACTTTACAACCAGAATTTATGTTTCAAGATTTTGACCTGCGCAACCACGTGAATACGCTGAATACTGATTACTGAAAACGAAAGCTTTGAACGGGCTTTTTCACAGAACAGTGAATTTTGAAAGTTGATTTTCAAGTTCTGTGAAAGTTCTATTCAAGTTCTGTTATAATATCATTCTTGGCTAATTGATTCACAAAACTTGAATAGAACCTTCACGGAATGTGAAAATCAACATTGAAATTTGATAAATTGCTCAAATTCTGTAAAAAACCCGTCCTTAGTAACCGATGCTATAAAAACATTCATTATATTTGTCACTTACTAGTGCGAAAAAGACTTCTCGTTTCCTATTTGGATTTAAAAAGTAAATACAGAAAACATCTACGAGTATTATTACTTGAAAATAATTCTTTGTTTTGAATGCCACGTATGATAAACCTTTTATGTGAAACTTACACATTTTTTAATAAGTTTATTAAGAAGGATACCTACTTGATTATATTTGAAATTCAATCTTTAATAAATGAATTTTTCGTGTACGTGACTTATTTTTTGACAGATTGCGACCAGTCCTGTAGTCATAGAGCTATATAATTGGGGGCTCTATTGCTTACTGATATCTCATCTTACTGATATGACCGGATTTGGTAGATTTTGTTAGATCGTTGGGAGCGTTGGAGGTCACTTGAAGGCAAAAAGTGGAATCTATTTATTCGCTTCAATACATCAATGCCTGTAGTCGATCGCGATCTACAGTTTGCGAAACAATGACCGATAAAACGACGAAATATATTTTTTGATTTGAGCATTTTATTTTTATATTTCGGGATGTAAAGGTTTTAAAAACTTTTGAATCTTGTTCTACACTGCTTAAATCTAAAAGTAACGCTGTAACGACCGATTTTTTAAAAACGAAACTTAAAAAATCCCTACTTTGGATTCTATTTAAGTACTCGAAAATGACAGCTCAAATAATAAAAAAGTTTTGTGACGAAAACGACTCAAAATGTGTTTTAGATTAACCAGTTTCCTGCTTGCACTATTAGTCACCGGACACAATATATGTTTGTATATTTTTTAAATCTCGAGCATTGTTTTGAAATATTTCATTTTCACGTTTTACAACATCGACGTCACAAAACGCATCGACCGTCATTTATACTCGTAAACTGAAAAAAAACACTTTAACACGATTAATTTGTGCTGCGAGATTTTAAGGAAATTCCTCAATAAACAGTATTCTTTACTATACGATAAAACAATCGAAATTTATGTATTTCATGGACAGTTTATTGATTATTGCATAGTTTGTTTACTAAGTCAAACTCGGTTAGATAACTGTCAATGAACCAAGACCTCTTTCCCAACTAGACCGTGATATAACCGTTGTTGAAGGCCGTTCCTAAAAATATTTCAATGCTATTACGGCAAGAATACGTCTTTATATTGTTTTATGGTCAATCTTACATTTTTTTCTTACAAAAGAGGACGGAGCTGATCGTGCAAGGAATAAGATTTTATCACAATCATTTTCTTTTATAATAAATAAAAAACACTGTTTGTTAGTCAGTTGGTTACACGTTTTTTTGGAAGTTCCAAAACATAAGACAAATATTTCACTTTATATTTTTTATTCAAAATCCATTCATTAAAATTTGCAGCTTTTCGTGTACTACGTAGTTACTGGATTTAGCTATTTATAGAAATCGTTTAATAGACAGCTGTTTCTTAACCTTCTTACCCCCTTTCCTCCGCTCACACTTCATTTGGCCTAAACACATACCTTCCCCAATAATTTGGGTTATCCCACCGTGTTCAGGAACTCTTGTGCGGTCGAACGTAAAAAAGTAAGTTATTCCAGTGGGTGTAATTTAAGTAGGTGTTAGATTCTCAATGTGTTATTTTGAAAATGTAAAAAAAATATAGTACTCGAATATTGTAATAGTATCGTACTATACCAAACTATTGTCAGGTCAACTTGATGTTTTGATGGTGTGTGTATTGGTAGTAGGTTATAGTAGGTGGATGTAATCTATAGATTTGGTTGATAGGTTATTTATAGAACTGTTGAGATGTTAAGCTCCATTGTGTAATTAGAATGATAAAAAATTTACAATAATACATCTATTTTAAAAAACTAGTTAAATAACCGACATCCAATTTCAGAAAAGTTGGTAAATATCCGCGTATGTATGAGTGATTGATATTAACTGCTGTAAATTTAGAGATGTAAGCCTAGAGGTCAAGCCGGACGGTACTAGAAACTACTGCGCTATTCCTACAGGTACTGGGTGAAGTGTCCAGTAGGTTCTACGACGGCCTAGTTATCTTAGCGCTTGGTACTGCGTACTAAGTACCTAGTACCCGACACCATCCGACTCAAGTAGTAGCGTATCACTACATGTCAACCAATATCAGAGAAATGCGTGTGTGTTCGCTTGTGTGTGCGTGATTAACATAAAACGTTGATACAATACATTGTCATCGACAATGAGTCTATCTGCAGAGTTTCAGCTTTTAAAGCACGAATGAAATTCAAATAGAAGTATTTAAAAATGAAATTTATACAAAGTTAAAATGCTTTGTAACATTCCACAACAATTAACTAATTTTCGTACCTAAACTACATGCTCTAATTTTAAAGGCTGATTTAGTTTCCACGATACAAATAAGCATCAAAATCGAATTAATTTTGTTTTAACATCGGAAGGGGATACTACCTTTTTTACCTGGGCAACTGCAGGCTTCTAAAGCTAGTAAAATCTATAACTTTAGGGGTTTTCAGGGAAGGAAGGAAAATAAAAAATAATTTCCACTGAATATGGAGATTTTACGAGGGATGAAAATTCGTAGCGGATATGAGAATATGCGGGAAAGTACTTTGCTGTAAATATGTCCTTTACTATTATTATTATATCCAAACTGGCATCTAGGGGTGGCAAACCCAAATGTTAACGAACCAAAATTGATAACATAAATTTAAAAAGTTAAGAAACACCAAAAACCTGATAAATAGGTTCGGGCAATTGGCTTCAATTAGTAATAAAAAAGGTACATAAGAAATTCTCTTTTTTATAGAATTTCTAACATCCCCCGGTTACAAATAACAAGATAATATTTCACATTCATTAAAAGATTTTTATATTATTTTTGTTTGTGCAATGTGGTGGTAGGAAAACTGCGAAAATTAAAATTTAAAATAAAAATATAACGTACTGTGTAAAACTATACTTAAATTGCAGCTCCACCATTTCGCCACATTAAGTAATACAGCAGATTTGCCATATAACTCTATACTCTTTGCCGTATAACTCTACCGAATGATAGAGCGCTCAGTTTGCAAACTATAGAACCTATGTTTTATTTTTTTATTAGGTTATAAACGAACTTTTTAGGGGCTTGTAGATATGAATAGTGATAATATATTATATAATATCTGTACCCTGCCATGTGTTGCTGTGACTCAGTGTGTCCGTGCAGATAGAGAAACAATAGCGCGTGTTGCTTTTACGTACAACAGATGGCACTGTTTAAGAAAAAAGCACGTTTGTTCAACAAATAACGTTATTTTACAAAAAAGGTGACAAAAAGCATGTTTTTACCTGTCACAGGTGACATCTATATAATATAGGTTTATAAAGACACTCGTATTCGATTGCAATGCTTTGTCAAAATTTCATACTAATCGGTAAAGAACTTTCGGAGATAATAGATAACTAAACTGAATCAGTAACAATCGTTTGTTTTTGTGATAAATTTAAGATTTCCACAGATTCTATATGATCATTTCACTCCATTCGTTTTCTGGGTAATATGGTATCAAAATCTGTCTACTAGCATGTTACTCCAGGCTATTCGATAAAAAATATATCTAGAGTTGAAAAAAAAGTAAGTTTTTTAGAAAATCGTGAGAAAACTCCATATTTTTACTCGCACGGAGACAACATATTGATATTGAAATCTGTTGATTTATTAAAAAATATGATCAAATTATTCGTTTTTCTGTTAAAAACGGGACTGCAGGCCTTGAATTGTCAGAGTTACGAACAAAGCATCAGTTGAAAGCGAATGTTTTATGAGGACGGCCGAACACGTGTTTATTAAATATTGATATTGATATTGTCATACTGATATTGTCGCATTCCGTCATGATATCATTCTGTCATGATATTTGTTAGGAGAAGAACACGTATTTTCTATATATTCTGAATGACTAAATTGGAATGCTATCACTTTTTTAACAGGATAATTTTTCTTCGTGCGAACTTAGTATTGTTACTTTTGGCAGAATCGTGTTTAATTGGTCCATTTACATCGTTCCATAATATTTTTAGTATGAAAGGGAGCTTCTATCGGAGGTTGTCTATCATTAGAACATTTCTCACCATGTAAAATGCTGCCAGATTATATATATATATATATACACTCAGTCAGTCATGTTTAGTAGCCTCGGGAATTTCCCCTGGATGTTCTCGTATTTGTCGCCAGTCGGAACGGAACGCGACAAAACTTTTAATTCTTTTATCATTTAAAAAATAGCTCAATTACAAAAGATTGACAATACCTGACGAAGTCCCTTTATTATCGCTAAAATTGGATCGTCCCCTTATTGTATAGATGAGTCGATATTGAGAGCACATGGTAACATTGTATAGGAAAATAGTTTTTTTCGTTCAAACGTAAGCGTCCTTTGAACATAAATATGGCGAAATTCAAATCTTAAGGGTTTTATTAAAAAGAAGATTTTTTCTTTCCTTCCGAAATCCATTTAACATTTTTTTCAAACCATTGTAATATTAATAATAGATAAATATACTTAGGTTTACTTTCTTTACACCGGTTGAATATAGTTATTTTTTTGGTGGTGCAGTAGGTGAAGGCATTTATAGGGACTAGCAGTTAAAAACCCGCTACGCGGGTTTTTTGCTACTGGGCCCTGCGGGCAGCAATTATTTGGGCTTCGCCCAGTTGAAGTGATACTAACAACAGTTACATTTAATATGTACATATTTGGTCATTCACAAAGAGAGGGTGAGTAAATATGGTTAATAGATTATTACAATATAGCTCCCCTGACGTGATATCTCACAAAAGCGGCGCTATACAAATTGTCCAATAAATATAATGCTTACATTTTATTGCGCATTGATATACAATGGAAATAGATAAAATAATGTAATCTTATTAAATTTTATTTCAAACAAAAATAACGTTGTTTACATAACTTTATTATATACAACCACTAAATGTTTCATGAACGAAGTTCACCTCATCAGGAGTAAGTATACTCCGAAGTAAAAAAATAAATATTGATTACAATTGGAAAGAAGAAGTGGAAGGAGGGGGGAGGGGTTAGAGTGGCCGGGGTTTATCAGAATTAGGAATTACAATATCGTTAGACGGGAAAGACCAGTTGAGTTGGAAAATATTTAAAAGAGAGTTTATTAAAAAAAAATTAATAACGGTTATTCTAATAAATTGATAGTTGAAATACTAAATAAAAAAATTAAACATGATCTCTTCAAATGGTGTATTTACCCTATTTCTAAAGATAGAAATAAACAATGTCGTAGAATTCTATTTGTGGATAACGTTATTTCCAAAATTATAAATAAAAACATTCCTGGTACTATTCAATCGGCGCTTTACACTACTAACAAAATGAAGAAATATATTCTTAATAATAAAGATGGCGATAGTCAAAAAAAAATCGGGAGTTAATAAACTCAATTGGGATGATTGTAATTTCTTTTACAAAGGTAGAACCAATAGAAACTTTGAAGTCAGAACTAAAGAACATCTCGGAGCTCTAAATGGAAATAGTGAATCTGAGTTTGATCATCTTTTGAATAATGATCACACTTGATAAAAATTCAGGTCTTAAAATACTTCACACAGGATATAAAGCATCGCAAATAAATAATTTTGAAATTTTAGAAATAAGAAAACATGTCAATATAAAATCAAATATAATTAATAAGCAAAAAAAAATTATAAACCCTCTTTTAAATATTTTCCCACTCAACTGGTCTTTCCCGTCTAACGATATTGTAATTCCTAATTCTGATAAACTCCGCCCATTCTTACCTCTCCCCCCTACTTCCACTTCTTCTTTCCTATTGAAATCTATATTTAATTTTTGACTTCAATGTATACTTACTCCTGGTGAGGTGAACTTCGTTCATGTAACATGTAGAGGTTGTATGTAATTAAGTGATGTAAACAAAGTTATTTATGTTTTAATAAAATAAATAATGCCATCACAAAATGCTTCCAGAAGAAATCTTCTCATTAAACGCTTGTTAATGGTCAAACAATTTTGCGTATTGTTAGCTGCATATTTAAATATTCGCGCCAGTCATTTGGTTCATTCTTATACCGCCAGAGGGGCAGAGTGGTCGAATTTTGCCTGCAGACCCCCTATTCGGGATTTACCCGAAACATACGATTTGAATTCGACCAATCAGAGGGCCTAGATTGTCCAGACGCTAGTGTAATAATACTATCAGATGAGACGGATTGAACATGTGATATCTACCCGTTTACTCCAAACATCTAATTTTTCAAGAAGAAAAACAAACATTTTCTGGCCACGAATAGCGTTACATAGACGGCCTCCGTGATCGAGGGGTCCTCGACTAGCAAGCTGGAGATCACGAACGATCGAGTTCAAAAATATTATTTGATGTTTATTTTATTTCACAAATTACTCATTTAAACTTTTGCGGTACGTTTTAGACTGGAAGATACTCTCAGGATGGCCCTGGTTTAAGAACACCATTCAGATTTGAAACGTTGCTTGAAATGGCTTTGGCCGAGTTTTG
This sequence comes from Hesperophylax magnus, assembly GCA_026573805.1. Taxonomy (NCBI): domain Eukaryota; kingdom Metazoa; phylum Arthropoda; class Insecta; order Trichoptera; family Limnephilidae; genus Hesperophylax; species Hesperophylax magnus. Next base: position 1,554,566 of record JAIUSX010000026.1, read on the forward strand.
TGACCAGATCTGAATAGCCAGGTACTTTCACACCTTCCTCTTTCACTTCTCCATCCCCTCCCCACTACCTTCAGCTTCACAACATACCCCAATTGGGGATGCTATACTGGATCCTGATGGTTAAGATCAGTTGGGACTTCACTCGAAGATCTAACCGATCATAAACTCGAGTCGAGTCTCGAGTCATTATGTTAACTCAAGGGGACACATATACTCGTAAATCAAATGATTTGCGGTAGGAAAACAGTATTTCACCCGTTTATTACTTAAATAATGTGATTGTATATATCTGCATAATTTCCATGCTTTAGCTAATTATAAGCCTGCACTCGGTTAACTAATTGCCTCTAAATACTATGCCATTATGCCACTGAAATATCTAAGAGCAGTAATAACAACTCGAGGGAGATAAATGTACCCACCTGACTTAATAAATTGCTCAATCACGTAGGTAGTTAGGTAGGTACTTAATAAGTTAATCGTAGTGTTTTGGCAGATCACGTAGGTAGTTAGGTAGGTACTTAATAAGTTAATCTTAGTGTTTTGGCAGATCACGTAGGTAGTTAGGTAGGTACTTAATAAGTTAATCGTAGTGTTTCGGCAGATCACGTAGGTAGTTAGGTAGGTACTTAATAAGTTAATCGTAGTGTTTTGGCAGATTTTTTTTGGCCATCGATAACTTGTTGAATTCTTATTCATATAAATAAGTGTTATATTTTTTCGTATCCAGCCTATAGACGAAATTGTTAAAATAACATGTTTACAGCTAGAACTTAGAATCGAGTCAAGCGAAGTCAGAGGTGAACAAAAAATAATGTACTTGCACAATGTTCAGATTAAATTGTCATAAAAAAATCTTTCCTTTCATTTTATTTAGTTCAGATGCAATTTTTAATATTCAACTATGGGTGGCGATTTTTACGGGTGACAGCTGTTTCACTAACCGAAGGTTATATCGTTTATTTGAAATTGACATTAATTTTTTTTTTATAACCGTTTTTTCACATAATGTAAACTAAAAAACCTTTTAATATTTTACGTAGATTTGTAAATTAGTAAAATCATTTAAAGCTTAACATTAAACACTTATAAGGTGTAACATCTCAACAAATAACCAATTTATTCTGAAATTTAGCAACACAACCACTCATATTCATTAAATAGCATTTAAATTAGTATTCTTCATATAATAGTAAGTTAATGATCCCTAATCAATTACCTATAGGCATTTGTATTTATCAGTAGATTTTCCTTATAGGTCTTATGACCAGAGACATAACTTAACGTTTTAGACACAAATCATAAATTTAAACGGAAATTATCTACATAAATTTTAAACCTACAAATATGTAAATATTAGAAAAAAAATTTGACGCTCACTAATAGTAATCAATAGTAACCAGTTTGATCGGGTATATTCAAAAATTTCCTTGTTTTAAAAAAAAGTTTGTGTATTTACAACCAGATGGTGATTCATTCAAATGTGAATCATTTTGTTTAAAAACATCAACAAAATTCCCAGTCAATTTGCGATTCCGTCTGCGAACAGTTTTCAATAATAAGCAGATGTATTATTAGAGGCACGTTTTCTGTTAATAATAACTGATAATGTATTCATGGAGATAATCTTGTGAGACAAAAAGCAAGTGATTGGTAACACGTCTACATCTTCGGGCGGTTTTCCACATTGTCAAATATTCAGGAAATAATAGCATATGATTTTAACATCTTACATTGTCTGTAGGTGCGCTATTAATATGCGAGTGGGTGCTGTACCTACACTGATCGGTGGAAATATTAATCTCAATTGCTTAGGCGGTTTGGAAATGTTAATCAGATAGACGGAGAAAGAAGATTAGGATATAATGACTCGTCAATAATGAAAGAAGTCGGAGATACCTAATAAAGAAAGTCATGGTAAGATATTTCTCGTTTTTTAAAAAGTAAGATTACTTCAACGTTGCGAATAACCTGAAGATATTTAAATTCATCCTACTACTATTATCATCAGTATTAACGGAAAATGTAATGATACAGGACATGGCCAAGGACCTGGATGAGAATTCACAGCTTTAGATTACATACTGAGCAGTTGACTGATCGAGTGAATCTTATTAAGTTAATAAGATTCTAATAAGGGGGGTTTGCTCTACGCTCACATTTAAATTATTTCTGACGAACGTATTACTAATATCTCAAATGTATCTAGAAGGATCCCCACGGACGTAAGTTATAAAAAATAATAAGTATATATAACTTGACCCCACATTTATATTTAAGATTCATAAAAACCGGACCTTACTATTAAAATATTTTTAACGTTTTTCAACTATAAAATTAGCGGTAGGTACCAGAATTTATTACAGAATAGTATGAATGAGACGATTTATGAATGTTTTTGAACCGAGGAATGCTTGCCAAGACAGAGTTATGTGTGACGGTGAATCCTCTCCGTCAACCCCTCCAAAAATATGGTGATGGTTCGTTATCTTCAGCCATTTATTTATATGTTCATGGCTGTTGTCTTGTAATTTTGGGAAGTCAAACTGACCCAAGGACCGCTTCTGGTTGGTAAAAATATATCAGACGGAGGGTTAACATAAAAAATGTTAAGAAATAAGAAAGAATATCATCCAATAGCGGTGAAAAACCATATATATATATTTAACATTAATAACACACAGAAGGCTCTGAGGAAAACAATTTCCCTTAAGGTCTATGTCATCTTTGGGGATGAGAGAGGATGTTCTTGAAGGGAAAAAGGGGTGGGTAGGAATCTAGGGATCGGTGTGTCTAGGAGTTAAGAATATATGGTCAAGGGAGACCAGTTGGAGAGGTCAAAGGGTCTTCCCAAACAAGCCTCTCCCGATTCGGCACACCGCGCAGCCGTTGGGAAGGCGCATCCTGAACGCACCTTCCCCGAAGAACCCGGGCAACCCTGCTAAGTCACCAAACATAGCGAACCACTCGGAGTGACCTATGGCAGTTGGTTAATCAAAAAATGGTTCCCGGGGGGGCGGTAACCAAATTATTGAATACATACAAGGATACTCCACTTATAAAGGTCCTTACTCCACTTATCTGAAGGTTATTCTTAAAGTCCCATTAAGAACGAACACTGAATTTATTTTTAAGACACTAAATGTTCCAAACCTGAAAAAATTATAATAAAGAAATATCCTGCTTCATCAGTTTAAAAATACCCATATGTATGAAAAACGAATAAGCACTAGAGCCTTGAGACATTCACATGTAAAATCTTTTAACATACCAGTTTGTCAAACCTCCTATGGACAAAAAAGTTTTAAATACAATGCTATGAAGCTATTCAATTCTCTACCTATTGACATTAGAAACACACAAACCAAAACTTTTTTTTAAAATAAAATCATTCATTACCTCCAATAAAAATATACATTAGAAGTATTTTATAACATACTAAAAATTGTGCCTACTGTGTATATATATGTATAGTATGCCTTTTGGTCAAACTGAAATTTTATTAATTAATTACTTAAAATTATTATCGCTTCGCCTTCACCTTCTACATTCATTCTTGAATTGTATAATTGAAAAAAAATATATTGATTTCATTTTATCTGGCATTTTCACAATATTGTATTAGCTAAAACCTAGTTAACAACCACTCTGCAAATTGCCATCTCAACACAGGCGTTACACACCTAGTGAGATGGAAAATTCGTTACTATTTTAACTAAATGTTATATTAAAATAAAGAATCCAACCAAATATCTTTATCTTCGTACATATTAATATTATTATCAGTGTATCTAAGACGATGCGTAGTTAAATTAATTATTGAATACCTACTTATGCTATGAAAACCATACAAGATATTATTACCAGCATGATACAATTTCGTCTTGAGGGAAGCTTATATTTATAAGATGAGGGGATTGTTGGTTTTCAGAGATGATCGTATTATGCTTAGAACTGATAGAATACAGTATATATGATATATATGACCCATATCGTCGAAGCAAATATTCAAACTATATACTAAATTACAACAAGAAGATTTGAAATAGCCGCACGGTTATTAGATTTCCAAGGCCAAAAGCATTATTGTGAATAATTTTTGGGTTTTTGTTATTATCTCGTGCAGAGCTTCTATTGTTTTTAGTCATTTTATAAAATAAGTAATATTGACAAAATTTTAAACTTTCCACCATGTTTCCACCTTTTTTCACCTTTTAACTAATTATAGCCATCTTCAGACTTTTTTTTTTTTTTTTTTTTTAAATAAATAAGCTTTATTGACTGAAAATTTTACATTTTTTTTTTTTAGACAATGTATAGATAGTCCCACGAAGCTGCCACATGGCTGCTTGTCTGCAGGTTCTATCTCAATATACAATTATAATATAATATAAGTCTCCCGTTATATAAAATAAATAACAGACTCTTACATACAACTACACTAACATAGGACAATATAGCACACAGATAACACACATTCAAAAATAATACATATACGATCACACACATTGAAAGTGAATAACATCGTACTGTAACATAATGTAATAGAAATAAAATTCTAGTTAACTAAGTGAAAAATGTTATTTTAATTTTTTTTTTCTGGAAATAAAAAGCTTGTTAGTGAAAAAAAAAAAAATAAATAAATACATTAATTTATACTAGAATTAAAACTTTCAAATAATGTCTTTCCTTTTCTTCTTTGTTTGATACAATTATTCATAAAACTACTGCTTATGTACAAGACCCAGGTTCAATTCTTACTTTCCGCAAAAATACCCTTCACACAGCATCTCCAAAGATGACATAGACCTAGGCGTATGTGTGGAGTAAATCTAAAAATAAAAATCTATCGTGAAACTAACCTAACACAAACTAGCCAATAAATCTGCTATACCTACTCTGTTCCTTCCTCTACACATTGTATGTGTGTTGTGATTGCGGTTACCTGCCACATGCTGATTCAACAGCGTATTTGCATCAAGATAATTTGTATTCAATTCCCACTTCATTCCCCGAACTGTTTTAAATTCTTCCAGCATATTTACTACTGTGTAGTATCTTCTGATTTTCTTAAGAATAAAAATGTGTTTTCTAGAATGAAAGTGAGATTTATCGTATCAAGATTCACGTCGAATTTTATTAATTTAAATAACTATAAACGAATTTTATTAACTATTCTGTTGTAAATAATGATTGAATATTGATCATTTTAATTCAGTTGGAAGCATGTTCTTCGTGACGTAAATCTGTTGGATCTGTTTCACACATAAATCTGTTTGTTAAGCGGATGATCCAAAACTGAAATTTGTTTTATAGTATGTTACGTGATCAATCCCAAATAACATGAAAAAAAGTTTTTTTTAATTTTAAAAATATTTCAATGGGTGAAGGTTAAGTGTATTTTTTCGTTACAGTTAATTTTCACTCGTTTTTATTTCGCACTCAGACACCATCTTTTATTTTATTTTAATACATCGTATTAAAATAAAATAGCTAAACGGCGCCTGGCGATAGTGAAAACATCATGGCCGCTATCATTGGCAAGTCGGCGCCCAGAGCAGACTACCCCAATAGGGTATTTTCACAAACCATGAATACCGCTAAAATGCGTGGAAGATTACATTTTATATTTGTGATTATGATTATCGTACTAAGTAATTTTAATATTTTCATTCATAAATTATTAATTTAAAAAACGATCTAAAACCACACATCCTGCAATTGGCTACAACGTCATTATGACATAGAAACTACAATGTTTGGTGAGACGGTTGTCACCTACGTCGCCCGGCGTAAACGTCAACGCAACCGAATTCACAAATTTACTATTTAAAAAAAAAAAAAAAAACGAAAATGTCTTTTTGGCAGCAAATCAAAAAATTACAAATTTTAAATCTTTAAAAAGTTTCATTTTCGTTTAAATTTATTCGTCAACATAAAAAAACCTTCACCAACACAATAAAAAAAACATTAAAAATATCCTATTGCGCCTTCGCAGGACCAGCTTTGAAATTTCTTTCGCAATTGAAAGTTGAAAGCACGTCAACGTCAAAGTGAAATTAAGATTATATTAGGCGTAGAGTAATAACTTGTTTCACCTTAAAATTTCACTTCTGACAGCTAAAACATGAAAGTTTTACTGCCTTTTAACAACCACCATTGATACTTACACATCCCATCGAAAAGTGATATTTTTTGTTCAGGCTTACTAATATTAGTCTACTTAGATCATGATCATGATGCATCTTCTAATCTACACGCAGCCCTAGTTTTCAAGATTGGCTAATTTATGCCGTGTCTGACCTTACCAAAGTCAGAAAAGCCGTCAGCCCATCTCCCGTTGTTTGAATTCCAACGGTGTTAATTTTCACTTTCAGTTCAAGGCGAAGTTATAGCAATTTGAGGTCAGTGGTTTGGACAGCTCTTCACCAAAATGGTAGTTGTTGGCAGTCGACGTATAGTGAGGTCTACACGTCTTCATGCAGCGTATACTTCAACGGAATATTTTGTCTCCCTCGGCATTGATTAGGTAACAACAAGTTGGTTATATTCTTAAGAGTTGAGAGTCCTTTCCTGCATTTTACGTGCCAAAGCCCATGGAGTCTTTCTTCGATATTTACTCGAATGTTTTTCATACGCATTTAAGAAAAATCGTTACTATTTAAAAATCCTAACTGGACGTGTAAGTATTTTATTATTATGTTTAGTTAAACTTAGTGAGGCTGATCTCAGTGAGAGAAGGTAAATGGTTCAAATATAGTCATTAAATTTAGCGAATTCTAATTCCAGAAAATATTTCCTTTCTGATTGGTGGTCTCTCACAAGTGCGATTGTGGAAGCATTTTCAACTCTGGTAGCCTAATATGCAAATGTATCAGGTACCTGTACAAACAAAAATGTTTGTTATGTGGTTTGAAGAAAAAGATAATATTAACAAATCTAAATGAAACATGAAACAGAACATAAAAATATAACGATCACTCTACGGGCAGAACCGGACTTTTATATAAAACTGAATGCAGCGTAAATTACGCGACTCAAAAAAAAGCGAGTCACAACTCACAAAATTACGCCCGTTTGGCCTCAGCCTAAAATAAATTATGTCATACGTGCTAATAAAAGTCAAAGGTTTGCTACGTTTGCATTATTTACTACGCAGCAGAACTAACAAATCCCTACCACTTGTTACACCTTCCTCTGGTAGAACCAACGCAGAATGCAGACCGTTGACTTCGTAAGTAGGCACACCGCAACTTTATTAGATTCCACCTTGAAAACCGAAAGTCACTCTTCAGGTGTGCTCTGTAACTTTAACTCTGAAATACGCCGTACGTACTCGTATGAAAGTCACTCTTTAAATTATTCCTAAGCCTACCTGTCACGTGTAACGTCACGGCTTACTGTCAACCGCAGCATGTTTGGCTAAATTCACAGACGAATTACGTGGGTGCTTTCTTATTTATTTTGGGGGAGAAAGTATTACTCTCTTGAGTGGCGGAATCGAGTTAACTTTTGACATTTAATCACTTATTGTACGTGTTAGGGTTCTGATAACCAAATTGATATAATAGATGCTGGAATATTTTGGGCCAGAAAATAACAAGAAAAAAAATGTCCAAGGACGGTGAAATTATTAATATAGCAATACAGATAAAACCATAATTTATTACATAAAGGTACTTTAAAAATTTATGAGAAAAAAAATAATGCCAGGTAATGCATGTATGCACTTATTTATTCAAAAATGAAAGCGGTTAGGTGGAGGTGTTCACGTTGTTTCAGATTGTTCATATTTATGACGAATTTATTTTGACGAAAAATAAGAGATTTGATTTAGAGCATAGAGCAAAAAAATTACAGCAACTTTTTATTTGTAAGATTATAGGTAAAGTTGATTTAAATGTTTCTTTTTATTTAAACATGAATTCAAACCGTGTTTAGACAAACTATTATGCATATATTAAAATTATGAAGATGTGAAAACAAATTAAATGAGAAAATTTTGGCGACTTGTCTTTTTGTGAAGGTTAAATACATAAATATCGGGGGGTTAATGCAAAAATAGCCCATGTCAGTTATTGGTAATTGTATTATTAATTATAATATTTGAATGCAATGAATACCCCGTCAAGTGCTCTAGATTGATAAAATTGTAACATGTCTAGTGTAGAAGTCAAAGTATGATATTGGTAAATAATCTCCATTCCAGAGCAATTTAAAAATTTAACAAAAGCACTTTTAGCATTAAGCCCAAGATATACATATAACTCCATAGCTTATGATGGAAAGTTCGTGAAGAGCTGAAAACTGCTATTGAAATATATAAAATACAGACAGATATGTTTTATTTTATATAAAAAACCGTATTTTTAGTAATGTATGTACCAGTCTGAAGATGACCATATCAGATTAAAACCGGCTTAGTCTACCAATATAATGTGGAGAAAGTGTTCCAGTTGAGTCTTGCGATCATACATAAAGATAGCAGCCAATAAAAATGTGTGGTGAGAAAATTAAGACAGTGTGGGTAGTTCTTATTTGAAGTATGATACAGTTAAATATGACCGAAGGAGATAGGGTCCTAATAGCTCAGATGGTAAAGCGGCACCCCGGCAAGGCAAGGGTCCTGGGTTCAAGTCCTAGATGTGACCGTATGTTTTTCTGATTTTCTGTTTCAAATTTTCGTTTAAGGATTTCTAATATTGTTTATTAAATTTATAAGACCGACAGATATTCTGTTTATAGTTGTAGGAATAAGATTTATTTAATAAATGAGCGTTTTAAAGAGCACGTAAGCCATTGAAGAGTGAATTCGTTATAAAGCTGTGAACCACTGGAATGCATTAAAATTAAATAACATGTCATGCAGGCAAAATGAAATGCAGGACATGTTATGTTTATTCCCGACATAACTTCAAATGGCACAGACGAGGGTTGTGGATTTAATTCAAGCCCTTAATTAGCGTGTAATTTTAAATGAAGCAAGGGACCTTATATGGTTTGGACGTGAATTTATAAATGCCTAACGTTTGGCTTCACGTGGTAACGTAGCGGAATTAGTTACTCATACGGTGAAGTTTGAATTGTACGAAATTAAAATGAGTGCTAATTAGCGCGTACTTTTATTACCATAGGTACTTTTGTATTGTTTTTGGTGTCTGTGATGGTGGTGTGAGTTTTAATTGAACGTAATTTTGCAGAAAGCAGTTTGCAAAACTAAAACTAAGATAAAAGCACTTTTGCCTATAGATTGAAAAATCGAGTCTATACAACACCTTGAATTAATTTTTTAATGATAACGTAATGTATATAAGACAAGGTTTTATACACAGCACAAAGGATGAGAAATTATTATTAGCAATAATTTCAATACAAATTGAAAATATCTCCCGAGTACAAATGCCGCCGGCGGGAATATACGGGATACATACTGGAATACATACTTCCCTGGATATACATACTCGTACTTCCCTTCGGGAATACATACTTCCCGTCGGCGGCATTTATTTTTACTCGGTAGATATTTTTAATTTGTAATGATATTTCAGGCCACTAATTATTGCTTATAATAATTGAACACCTATAATGTTTTTTATACTTCTAAAAGTTACAGATTTATTTATTTATCGGTGAATATATATATTAATTAGTGTTTCTTTGTTTGTTCCCAATAGACTCCAAAACTACTAACAAGTCGCTAAAAAATTCAAAGTTTATTCTTGTTAGTGCCAGGAGTGTTTAAATAGTAGGTGTTATTTAAGATTTTCACGGCCAAAAGTATTATAGTGATTTGTTTTTGAGGTATTATGCCGTGTTGCGCTACCTCATTCTTTAGCCAACGTTTCGGACAGCATTACAGTGGCCATCATCAGGGCAGATGTGTATTTTTGAAAATGTAAAATTACACATCTGCCCTAATGATGGACGCTGCAATGCTGTCCGAAACGTTGGCTAAAGAAGGAGGTAGCGCAACACGGCATAATACCCCAAAAACAAATCACTTTAATACTTACTTATCTGTGCATGGGAATGAGATGCGGAGTCGAATGAAAGTCGATATAATGTTGATTTTCTAAAGTAACAATTTGGTATACAGTAGTGAATTGCAGAAAAAGTCGGGGAGACCCGATGAAGACTTTACTCTAATTTCTGCACTGAATGAGATAGAATGTTGATTTTCTAAAGTAACAATTTGGTATACAGTAGTGAATTGTAGAAACGGTCGGGGAGACCCGAGGAAGACTTTACTCTAATTTATGCATTGAATGAGATAGAATGTTGATTTTCTAAAGTAACAATTTGGTATACAGTAGTGAATTGTAGAAACGGTCGGGGAGACCCGAGGAAGACTTTACTCTAATTTATGCATTGAATGAGATAGAATGTTGATTTTCTAAAGTAACAATTTGGTATACAGTAGTGAATTGTAGAAACGGTCGGAGAGACCCGAGGAAGACTTTACTCTAATTTATGCATTGAATGAGATAGAATATTGATTTTCTAAAGTAACAATTTGGTATACAGTAGTGAATTGTAGAAACGGTCGGGGAGACCCGAGGAAGACTTTACTCTAATTTATGCATTGAATGAGATAGAATGTTGATTTTCTAAAGTAACAATTTGGTATACAGTAGTGAATTGTAGAAACGGTCGGGGAGACCCGAGGAAGACTTTACTCTAATTTATGCATTGAATGAGATAGAATGTTGATTTTCTAAAGTAACAATTTGGTATACAGTAGTGAATTGTAGAAACGGTCGGGGAGACCCGAGGAAGACTTTACTCTAATTTATGCATTGAATGAGATAGAATGTTGATTCTCTAAAGAAACCATTTGGTATACAGTAGTGAATTGTAGAAAAGGTCAGGGAAACCCGAGGAAGACTTTACTCTAATTTCTGCACTGGAATGAGATATGGAGTCAATATAATGTAGTTTTTTAAGAGTAGACGTGTGATATTTCATGATATTACATGAAGTGAATGGTAGAAAAGACATGAATAAAACAATTATTAGTGGTAAAATGAGGCATACGTGATGAACGAAGATGGAAGTGTGAGGAAAGTGTATGACTTGGAAGTGAATAGTTGAATAAGTCGAGGATGCCCGAGGAAGACATGGCAGGATCAAGTGAAACAAATACTTATTATAATACTATAATATATTTTTTTACATTAACCCCGCACAGCAGGCCTAGAGGAAAACAATTTCCCAAGGGCCTATGTCATATTTTGGGATGCTATGTGAAGTGTCTTTTTTAAGTTCTCCGAAGGTAAAAAGGTATGAGGGTTGGTTAGGAAAATAGGGATCAGTGAGTCCAGGAGTGACGGACATATGAATATATACCTCTCACTGCGGCGCAAGGCTATGGGTCGAGGGACCAGTCGAAGAGGTCAAAGGGTCTCCCCAAACCTGCCTTTCCCGATCTGGCACGCCTCTGGCAGCTGGTGGGCAGGCGTATTCTGAACACATCTCACCCGATGAACCAGGGCACCCCTGCTAAATATCCAAAGTAGCGAACCCCCTGGGGTCACCTATGACCTAGGTGTTGGTTATCCAATAAATGGTTACCTGGGCGGCGGTACCTAAACCCGTCTCCGAAATTGCAAATATAGTCAATATATACAATAGTAATTTCATTTTTGTCACCCAATTAATAATAATAATAATAATGATTTATTGTCTTCTTTTCTTAGTAACATATAGAGATAATGATATCCTTACTGGGATCTCCCGTGCTGAGGATTTCATTTACATATTATAATTTAATTATAAGAAATTAATATTACAACAAAGTAACATATGAATTTAATTATAAACATATATCATGTAGCATAATTTTTTTTTTTTAAATAATTTTAAAATAAGTAAGATAGTGTTTTTTGTATAATTCAGTTTAGTAGATTCGGTTTTAGTCTTTGTTTGATATCAGTATATTTTCTATTTCAGATCTTCCTATATTAAGTATCCAGCTTTTTATTTGAGATTTAAATGTTATAATGTAATTATAATTGTCAGGTACATAAGTCCCCGAGCAACGCCGGGTACAAGTAAGATAGTAATATATTTTCTTAGATACCAATTTCTGATAACTAAAGTGAATTTAAGTGTGAATTTTTAGAGATATTGGTGTTTTTTCAGGTCTGGCTATTTTCTGTCGAATGCATATTGGTGAATGATAGTTCTGCAATCAGCCGCCTGACCCTGCAGAAAATTGCCAGAGCTACCAAAAACATGAATATATGTAATTACAATCCCCGGGAACGTTTTATGCTGATTAGGAAAATGTAGATGTTCAAACGTTAGGTACATTGCTAAAATCGACCAGTTGACTCTGCTCGTTTTCTGGTTAATATGTTTTGAGAAATAGCCACATAAACAGTCATTTAACTGCCATGGAGGCTTTCTGCACATTTTTAAATGTTGTTTTATCGCGATCAACAAATATTTCGGAAAGCGATTATTATGAAGTTTTATTTATTTAACATGTATACTTTTTTAATTTTTTAATAATTTCCGACTTTATGTCCGGGTTAAATCTTCCCCACAGGAAAAACTAAACCCTTCTACACACTTTTCCACAGATGATCATCTAGTCAATCCACATTATGCAAGTGCATTATAAAAGCAAAATAATACAAGAACAACACGTCAAATCACCAGAGATCAAATGGGAAAATAATTCACCGACTCCAGATATTTTCATATTAAGTTCGGCAAGTTCTTATTTATTATTATTATTATTCTTATTCTAGTTGCAAAATTTCTATTGTTATTATTATTATTATGTATATATCTAACTCGATCTGAATTCAAATACAAGCGTTCTACCTAAAACAAATATATTTTTTTCGAATGAAATGTTGAACGATTGGATAAACAAAATACCTGAGCAGTACCATCCTAGTAGAACAAAAGTCAGTTCTCACGTAACAACAATAATGTACCCAAATAAAGCATGCCACTCACGTATAGATTACCTGATATTGACATTTAGTGACGTTCGTGAGTCCAAAGACGTCAGCCGATTTAATATGCAGTTTTTAATCTACTTTGAGGATAGCATACTTAATCATTCAACAATCTCTACAACAATATGACTTTTTGTTCTTTGTTATGGAACAATGGTAGAACGGAGGACACAGTGTTATCCGACCATCGCATCATTTCCCCGTAGAGACAGCACATACGTAGTTATTCATAGACGTTCATCTTAAATCGTCTCACACATTCACTGTGATATATTGAAACACTTCAATGAATACTCCATTTATGAATGTGCAGGTATCAGACTATGCTCCGTACTTTGTTGAAGATTTTTACTGATTCCAGTAGCCGGCTGTTAGCCTTTTCAGGTCGTAGGAAATGTCAACACATCGATTATGTAGATAATTTATTCCCTGAATTATTCTGCTCTTTTTCGTGGTGACCGGATAAATCATCAAAATGATAATTCATCACATCTTTAAAAAGTTATATAAAGTCATGGAAAGTGATGAAACGAAAACTTTATTAACTGGTTTAAGTAGGTTAGGTTTAAATTTTTTTTCTTCGTTTTTAATGACTTTATATCACTTTTTAAAGGTGTGTTGAATTGTCACTGTGTTGAGTTATCATGGAACCGTTTTTCGTAAATTACTATGCCTTATATACTACAGATACACGGTTCCACTCTATAACTGACGAGGTTGGCTTCTATTGAACTCCGCAAAGATTGTGTCAGTTCCATTGCCCTCTGTTGAACTCGACCGTTTCGTCAGCTGTCTTGGAAAATTCCGTTCAGGTGATGGGCAGCCATCGCCGTCGGTCAAAGCCCGATGACTTCCATAACTCAGAATCAACATTTAGGGGTAAATATGTCATGTTATTATTACGTGTTTGTTGAAATGGTGCTTGTTGATAGAAGTCTTGAATTGTTTAAAGAAGAAGGTTTTATAAAGTAAGATTTATAAAGTCTATCCATCCTCATATCGTAAAGGGACCTTACTTCTACTAAATTTAACAGTCTACTTTGCTGCTATTTTTAATCCAGTTCCATGCCTCACTGCCATACATCAGGGTTTGTATCAGAACTCCATTATGTACTGCTAACCAACAATATAGTATTAGCGACTACTGAATAAATCAGTCATATAATAATTTAACTCCACAATGCGAACAAACTTCCCAAGTACAGAAACCAAATGGAATAAATTAATTGTAGAACTGCGATTCAATCAAGAGTTGATTTTAATACAAATATAGAAGATAATAACCTTTGCTAAGAGCATTGTTTCATTAACAATGCAAACAACCATAGACTTCCGGGAAACCTAATATCAATATTAAAACATTTTAATTACTATATGGAAACTTTCTGACCTTACTTCGTTTGATTACCTACAACGTTTTTTACAGTTCACCACTAAAGGTACTTCCTATTGACTTTAAGGTTCCTGGTACTGAACGAAGGTCGAGCGCTTTTAATAGAGATCTGTAATAAAATCGTTCATTTTTATTTAGTCACTAAAAAAGTGATTCAAGGGCGCGCTTTGTAGTTGAAAATTTAACCAAAAATATATCTGCAAGAAAAAAGATATTATTTAATTAATTTTTAATTTTGTTGCACTTAGGACATAAATGAGTAAAATAAGATTTTGAAATAAAACAACAAAATGTATACAGGTATACGAGTACATTAAAAAAGTGAATACCGCGGTAAATGCTTCGATATATGTAGGTACATATACATAATATAGGGTGTGAGGTGTGGGTAGGAATCTGTGTGTGTTCAGGTTCGACGCACGTTTGAATCCCTCCCCCGGTCGAAAGAGTCCAGTTAGAGAGGTCAAAGGGCCTCTCTTAAACGGTCCTATACAACGCCAAGATCTAAACAAATCTCACCCCATAAACCCGGGCACCCCTGTTTTTTTATGTGAATATCCCACAAGAGTCAGAACTATTCCTAACCGTCTGGAGCCAGTGAGACTATGGCATCCCTAATTAGGGCATATTGTGACGCTAAAGGTAGTGAGGAGAGGAAGGAGATGTGAAGAGGAAGGTGGGGGTGGGGGGTAGCTGGCTTTTCAAGTTTGGTCACCAAACACGACTAAAGCCATTCAAGCAACGTTTCAATTCTGAATGGTGATCTTACACCAGAGCGACACGGAGAGTAACTTCCAATCTGGGACGTGCCGCAAGTATACTGTGTATTATTTTATTTGAATACATTGTGAAATAACACAAATTAATCAAGTAAAATTTACTCGCTCACACCGGGATTTTAACCAGCGACCTTCGGCTCGCTAGTCGAAAGCTTTACCACTCGACCACGGAGGCCGTCAGTGCAAGTTACCAATCGTAGTTAACCACTCGGGGTGACGTTTGGCAGCGGTGTTGGTTATCCAGTAAATGGTTCCCGAGGCGGAGGCACACGCCCCCCAAATTGTAATCACTTATCGTTTTGCGCACAAAACCGGTTTTGCGTTATTATGTTCCTGAGAAGGGACAAAATAAGGCGATGCACTATGTCGTTTAATATTTTAAATTGCGCCGCTATCAATAACAACCCTTACGTAGATGTCGATAAGGTTTAAATTCCCGCTTAACCGCATCCGCCTGTTTTGATTTATGCAAGGATAAACCATGGCCAAAAAGTGCCTTTTATTTTATTTTGTGGATGTTCAGGCATAAATATTAATATTTTTTTCGATCATTTTATAAATAACTTAATTTTCCACATTGTACAGTAAAATCATAACCGAAAATGGATTCGTAAGTAGGAGATTTTGAACTTTAAAGCATTTTTCATAGGCCTTATACATTATATTTTTCTGGGCTTATAAAAAGACTAATCTAAAAAATACTCAATTATTTCAAAGGCCAAGATGTATTCTACTCGCAGTATTTAATTAAAGCATCTGAAATATTTCTAGAAACAAACACATGATTTTGCATTACTACGTATGGCATCGCCTTAAGGTAGTTTCTATTTTCACATAGCCACAAGCAAATCGGGTGCGGAGCACAGTCCTTGTGGATGACCACCATTAAGCCAGATTTATAGAGGTATTCAAATTACACGTCGCCATAGTGAACCATTTTAAATTTTTTGCTGTTTCATATACTTAGATTTCTACTTTAAAGTTATTTCTATTGCTGTTTATAATATACAATATGTATGTATGCGAAATATTTTGCAGACCTCATCAACAGCCCTTCTCTTAGGGACAAAACTTTATTCAGCATTTCTTAAATTTACTAATAAGGGTCTCAAACGGTCCTTTGCCGTGGGTATCAGGCCCGCCCCGGGGTCTCAGTAATAATATGTTTCGGGATAAAGCCGGCGGTTTACCTGAAGGCGGCCGGAGGGATAGAACTTAATGTTTCGTATAAACCTTAATATAGCGGGGTTAACCCTAAGCGAGAAAATCAATACGCCGTTCCTAAGCCGACGAAATATTCATGCGGCCCTTATGAGAGTTATTATTTTAATACTGGTATTAAGGCGTAATAATAGGTGTGGGTTATACTTAAGTGTTCAGCAATGCTTTGCATTCAAGTTATCACCTTTGAATTTGGGAAAGGTACTTTTTTCACGACTATAAACTATATCCTTATTTGGGAAATGGTGTGAGGCAGAATGGAGTGGGGAAGAGAAGGATATGCAGAATAGAAATAATGGGAAGGTCCTGGTTATTCCGATCTGGTCACCAAACACGACTAAAACTATTTCAAGCATTGTTTCGATTCTGAACTGTGGTTTTACATCAAGCAGATATAAATAGTATTTACATAAATAAACATTATACTTGTTTTTGAGACGGCAAAAATCCTAAAATAAAGGCAGAATTTTAACGACGTAAGTGAAGAAGGCGTGGACAAAAATATTCGACGTGCTGTCCCGAGGTATTGGACGCACCTTCGGCCGAGTTTGCCCCAGCAAATACTGTAAAATTATGTGGAAATCTTAACGACGAAGTGACTTGGAATGTCTTACGGCCGAATTTGACCTGGCAGGCCTAGAAAATTTATCTTTTCGCGGGGTTTATTTTAATTAATTCCTAAAAACGTATTAAGAAGATTTCAGATTTTTCTAACCGAATCCCTCGGGAAGTTACTATTTCATTGTCAAGAAAAATAAAACTTGGTGCTTAACGCTAATTTTATAGTTGAATGACGTTTTATGATTTTTTGGAACCGTTTTACGTAAAATATTCTAATGAGTTTTTAAGTCACTGCTCTCATTACTAACTTAACTCTTATTAACTCTTATCGGGTATCGAATTCGGTGGAAATAATTGGAGTCTTATATCGCATTAAAAACGTATGGGTTAAAGATTTGTTAATAACAATATTCTATTTTTCATAAAACAGTGCCGCTATCATCTTCGCTATCATCTGATTAAATTTAAGTAGTATACGTAATTATTTAATAATCATGATTTTGAAATCAAAATGTCTCAAGAATTCTTAGACTTTAAATGTAAGTATATTTATTGCATGCTTATCAATCTAAAGCAGATGAAAGGCCAACCTTGCAAATTCTGTATCTATACGAAGTGAACCTACATTAATATTTGCTCCTAAGATCAAACACTGATTGATTTCCTGCTACGCCATATTTATTTGATTTTGAGATTCATCAGAATACTCTTTCACTGAAACTCAATTCCCCTTTGGGATCAGTCTCCCCAGCAAATCGTTTCCAATAAATGTTTAATTGGATGAGATTTGAACTTTGAGAAACAATAAACTTTTTAGCCCTTCATTGGTCGGACACCCAAATTTGCTGTATTTAGTCACGTTTCAAAGACATCGACGCTCTAGTATCGCCTTGGAGAAAAATTAGAGTTAATAATTTACTAAGAATCTCAAATATTGGTAATTCGGAGAAAAACGGGTTTGCAGACATTAACGAATGAATTATTAGGTTCCCTGACAAAATTTTAGTAAATTACGAATAGCTATCATGCACTACATTTGCCTTGATAATATAGTCATAATTTCCTAAAAGTTTATCAGGAAACCTGTTAATTAATTCGTTAAGATTCTTAATAAATAAGCAATACTCATTTTTCTCCGTGCGTTCGCAGAGAATCATTGCGTGATTTGGCTATATCCGTGTTTAATTTTTAGATTTATGTCACGTGCTTCCAACCATCTTCATTCGTATTTCCTTTCCTTCATCTCATACATAGTCCCAATATACTCCGGTTGGATATACCATCAGATCTGAAGTTTTTAGACAGTTAAATTTAATCAATTTTGCTGAAGCACCTACATTGGAACTCATTGGGATCTCTTTGTGTTGCGACCAGCCGTATAAAGCCAGCGATTCTCACCGATTTACACCGAAGCATCATATATCTGCAAATATGCCCATATAACCGGAGCATACCATTACCGTGCTATGAACGTATCGGCCACAAAAAGAAACACGACACGCACTACTATTAGCCCGTTGCAACGGATTGACAGCGTTCTATCCCCGTATGTATGTATGCACGGAGCGTATCTCCACCGGCAAAATATTCTACGGTGTTGGTCGGTGACGGAACGGTCTAGTGTGGGTTGTTTCACATTCGCTGATAGAAATAATGTTTTTTTGCATGTGTCGATCGGTTACGGTCATGGTATGAAACGTTGTAGTGGACAGAGTCTTTAAGGGGCTTAAGTGGTGTCCGCACGACTACTTGAGGGTTAAGCGAACTAATTAAACTGTTCAAACGTTGTACAATATCTACAAACGATAGATTATGCATATTATATGCCTTAGTAGGTAGGTATTCCTTAAGTCCAAGGTATAATGCTTGTCGCTTGATTGTAAATATGCTTTGGGTTTGATTATTGGTAATGTGCGGCTGTTATCACATACTTACGGCTTCCTAAGCATTCATTTAGATCCCAGTAAATCAACGAATTTGAATGATAATCATTTTGGAGACTAATGTAAGATTCTTAATTGAGAACAAATTTTTGATTTATTTAAGATTAGAATACGTTACCTATCCACTGAATCAGTTATAGTTTTCCATCGTTCTATGCAAAAAAAAAAACATTAAATAAATGCAAGCACCAAGTGAACCTACCTGTAGATATAGACTATACACTATATAGTTGCCTATATCTAACAGCATACCTAGAATAATACCTTCATAAAAGAGACATACATATCAGTCCTACAGGGAAAAATAAATTACACTTTTATCTCTTAATAACAAATTAAGAAACCAAAATCACCAAAAAAGAATTCAAAATTTAATAAGTAGTATTTGCTAAAAGCGTATGACTTATATAAAAATACCGAATCCTCTACTAGACCACATGTCCATCACACAAGATTGAATCTAAATGACATAAAAACAGTACGAGTTATATAAACACATTCGGACAAAAATCTACACTTATTTTGTAGCAAAACTCTACAACATCCTTCCCTAGAAATAAATAAAAACAGAAAAGTTTAATGAATACAAATCAAGAACAAAAAATTGACTGAAAGTGGTCAATAATAAAACAAAAATAGTGAAAACGAAGTAGAAGACAAATTAAATAACTTTCGTCACCTTAGAACAGAATCGCCTAGTGATAAATATCATTCCTATCATTAACTAAATAAGACAAATCGATGATTACCATACTAAAATTCACCATAATAATTTGTGTGTAAAATGTTTTATACAATCGCTTAAAAAAATCGTTACCTATGTTAATAATGATTAAAAGTACTACCAACGTTAATAATGATTAAAAGTAGTATTTATAGCATGCAAAATACATAACAACATAACGTACAACATTATTTTATTCTCTTCAGAAATTTTAACCAAATAATAAATTAAGATCAGTTTGTTTTTTTAGATTTTTCTTCCTTTTCTACAGCAATTTGATTCAAAACTGTTAAATAACCAAATATAGAACATCTTCTAAAAAATAAAGAATACACAACTTTTTTCCCGACGTAATGTCAAAATCAAAATCTTTGAACGGTTTGAAATGACACGACACCCTACGAGACCGAAAATACTTGCAGTTCGTCACCATCGAGAGTGATCGAAAACAGGCAATCTAGCTGTCACTTACTCCAATTCTCAGAGTGAATGAAGGAAGCAAGCTGTCACCCAAAATGAATTGTCTCTAAATTGGAATTTGTTGTGCCTCCCTAGTAAACACTTTTGATATTAGAGTGGATATACATTTTAACTATATCATATTTTATTATAGTCTATCTAAATACATACTTAATCATACTTAAAGGTTTGATAAGACAGCGAAATATAATATGCCAAAAAAATACTAGGAACAACATTTTCTAATAAAACAATTGTTTTTGACATTGTTCTCGGAAATTGACGTGTATTTTTTTTTTGAAATTTACAATTTTTTATTATTATTTATTATATTACAGTTTGTTGTTTATTGTTTATTTTTTTGTTTATTGTTCATTGTTAATTGTTTATTTTTTATTGTTTATTGCTTAGTATTTATTGTTTGTGGTTTGTTGTTTGTGGTTTGATGTTTGTGGTTTGTTGTTTGTGGTTTGTTATTAACAATAAACAAGAAACAATCTAAATTAACTAGCACGACATATTTTATATCATTTTTCGTTTTCTTTTATGTACAATTTTTTTTTTTTTTCATTTTTCAATGATACTATTTAAAATTTACAATAAACAGTTTATTTATAAACAAGTTATGCTGTGTAATTATTATTACACGTGACAGCTGTTTCTCCCTCTGAAGGCATTATCAAATTATAAATATCTACGATTTGGTAATAAAATAGAATCTAATTATTTTCATTACAAGTCCCTATATACAAATAAAATAAATATATCGCCCGTCGTTGGCTCCACCATAGTTTCATAATGCCTTCACATGGCGAACAAAATTATATAATGTTAGAATATAATAAAATAAATAAAGTGTACCTACTGCTTGTTGTTAATTAACATGTACCTACTTATAAATTTATGAATTTTCAAAATTAATTTATTCCTGAGCCAACTCTCATGTAATAACAATATTCACTGTACCTAGAAAAATCATAAATATAATAATATAATATGTAAATTACCCGCCTCAGAACAGACTATCTAATGAAGCGAATAAAGAAATACATTTGAATGAATATTTCAATAAAATAAACTTTTGATTGAAAAAAAACATTCCAAATTATAAGTAAGTACCTACGTTTAAAAAAATATCATTAAAGAATACTATTGTAATCGTACATTATTCCACTAAGACACCAATAAGATTGTAATACATCTTGCTCTAAACTGTGATTTCACCATTTCTATGAATTCAGATACTCGAAAGGACTTTACTTACTTATCAGTAAAAATACAGCAGACAACTTTATTTTATGGGGTAGATCATCTTATACTAAGATAATATCCCTTAAATTCCATGTATATTTTATGATTAAAAAATATTTAATTTAGTCGATAAAAAAATAAAAATATATTGTTTCAATAATATTTAATAGATGATCCGTCTCATAAAATTGGAATTGAAATGGTACTGTGACTCACTCAATTAATTATTTAGATTACTTGAATGTTTTTCGTACTCTTCGTTTAAGGTTAACTCTAATTGAATATTTTGTGTATTGGTGTTTGCTATTATAGATTTAATTTTATCCATTTCAAAAGAGGTAAATTAATATTGTAAAAACTTGTCTATTGAACAAAACCAGCTAGATTTCACACAATTTAAGAGCTTGTAATGTTTTTTTTAATTCTTAAAATATACATATTTTTATTTTTTATTTATCCTTAATTAAATTAGTATTACAAAAGTATAGTACATTATCCTCCACGCTAGGAGTTCACTCGTGTTGTGGATGACTTTTTCAATTATAAAGTTATATAATAGTAAACAATACAGTGGAGATTAGTTACACAGAGAAACAATAAAAATTAAAATATAATATCGATTTTTACATAGTTTTAACAAAAACATATGCGAATATAACAAAATTCCCTATGAGTTTTTTGAATTCTGTAAGATTAGATGTTTTATATTGTGTTGGAAGTAAATTGTATAGTTTTATAGCCTGTAGTGTTTTTGTCCAAAGGATGTGTTGGTATTTGGTATTAGTAGTTGGTGTGCATGTCTTGTTCTAGTATTGCGAGAAATTTGTGAAGTTTTAAATGTGTTTAGGTTCTTGTAAAGGAAAGTTAGTATTTGTTTTGAATATAATTTTTGAATCTTCAACACTGGGAATTTTTTGAATATGGTTGAAGTGGGTGTTAGCTTAGGTACTTTGAGTATTACTTTATTAAGGTTTTCTAAGCTTTATACAGAGTGTCTATGTATTTTTTACTTGCATAGCCCCAGGCAATAATGCCGTATTCCATTATGGATTGTGCTTTGCGAGGTATATATTCTTTATATCATATATGTTTAGTATATTTGAAAAAAAAAAAAAAGTTAATCAACTTGTTTAGCTTTCCTTTAATCGACTCTATATGTCTGTCTCATTTTAAATAACGGTCGAAGTAAATACCAAGATATTTGATATTTTCCGTTTGTGTGATTGAAGGACAATTGCATGGGGTGCTCGCTGAGTGACAGGAATATATTTTAAGATGGATGTTTTTGGAGGGTTGGTCTCTCGAGTTTATGCTAAATGTTATGAATTTAGTCTTATCTATATTTAAAGTTAATATGTTAGAGTCAAACCATTTTTTGTAATATTTAGGCCAGCTTTTGTGATTAGTGTGTTCCAGTCAGTGGCTTTAAAAAGTAACACAGTGTCATCAGCAAAGTTTTTAATTTCCCCTCTATTTGGAGGTGACATAGATCGTTAATATAAACAAGGAATAGGATTGGGCCAAGTACGCTGCCTTGTGGTACTCCGTAGGATACTTGTTCCTTGTCACTACATATGTTTTCTATTGAGGTATATTGGGTGCGATTTTCCATGTAGCTTTCAATTAATTTGAGTTCTGTTCTATATTACTTGAGCAATTCCCAATAAACGTTGTTTGCTGAGTGTAATGAATAATTTATTTCAAGAATCACGGTTATTCACGATAACATTAGTGAGATATATAATAGTGGTACAGTTGAAAAAATGAAATGTTTCTATCGTAAGTGAATATAATAGTAATTATTAACCTAGAATCTTCCTAAGTAATATGATTTGAGTGTGGCTTTTCAGCAGTCATAAATAACAAATTCTTTCTACCTGTCAAATAAAACCATTACAAAATATTCGGTAATAATACAGGAGTAGGCGCATTCTCAATATTTTAAATCTCTTTGGAAATTTCTTAAAATATTCACTTGAACGTATTCAGAATTGAAAAGCGTTGCAAGACAAGCACTTTCCGCAAGTAATGTTCCTCTAAGCGGAACAGGAGTTTCTTGGAAACTTTTCCATTCTCTCTTCTTTCGCACAATCGCTTTAGATTCTCACCGATATTCGAGTACAGTGGCTTTCTGTCAAGCACATTGGCTAATATTGAATATTTGGATTTTTCTAGATTTAAGAGCAGGTTCGGATTCGAGGAAAAAATAATACAATGAGAGCGAAATTTGGCAGCTGTACGTTTCGATTGCGAAATCCTTTCCATTTGAATGGGTTGTTTGTAAAATCCTAAATGAATTGTTTTAACTGAAAGGGTAGAAGGGAGAAGGGTAGTTAAGTAAGAGGTGTATTTCCAGCAACAGGAGAGGAAGAAAATACATTTTAAAAATAGCAATATCTGCATGCTAAATTTAAAGACCCGAGCTAGGAAATGGATCCTACAGAATCCCGAGGAATTAAACTCACGACGCCAAACGCGATGCCAACTCAACCACTAACCAATCCTGTTGTCGCACGGAAGGAAATTTACTTGTCGCCGCTCCAAACAATCATCTTCATCTATGGCAGTGGCTCTAAACCCTTTTTTACTAGGGACCACTGTGACACTTATTTGTTCATACAAGGACCAATGTGGTACAAGAAAAAATATTAAACTCTGTTAATCTTAAAATAAACTTTAATCGAAACTTTCAACATATTCGTTAATTAATCTAAATAGTAGGTAAAGGCACTTAGAGTAAGGTAGGTATTATTATACTCGTATTGTTAAAATAACATTTTGGAAGTCATGTAAAACAAAATTTTAATATTTCGCGGACTATTTTTGAGTTCGCGTGGACCACCGATTGGGAACCACTGATCCATGGTGATATTAGTCGAATGATAAATTTGGTTCCTATTGCAGATAAAAATGAATGCTTTTCGCACAGCTTTCGTGCACTGATCTCTAGTGCAAATTGTTGGTTTTGGTCCACATGGCTTGTGAATGTGACCCATCCATATATAGGTTTATCATATCTCGGGAACATAGACTAATTTCGTATTCTTTTTGTACCTTCTCCAATTTTCACCTCGAAGGCCACAGACAGAAAAAACTCTTCAGAATTGCACTCGATCCGGTTGCGCTGACTTCAAAGCGGCAAAGTTTCACACCAATCTTTCCTAGATCATCAATATGGGATAATCTTGTATTGACCCCGCATTCAGAATTTCTATCAATTTATAAAATTCTTCATTTAATTTTTTTTAAGCTATTAATAAAAAATAAAATAGAAAAATGTTATGAAATTCCATCGATATAATAAAATTGAGAGATATTCTGTCATTAACATGTTATTTAAAATGTAAAGTGTTTCTTTCAATGTCACTTTAGACAATTGTTGGGATGGTTTTGGTCTATTTGAAATAAGTTATGCTTTATTCAATATTATCGCTTGCGTCTATTAATCTGTCAATTGTGGATGGGACACCGGTGTCCTCCATACAAACACCGATTTTTCAAAGCAATATTAATCCTTGTGTAGAAATTAACTGTACAAAGAATAAGTTCAAAATCGCTTGCACTAAATATTGCTTCAGAAAATACTTTCTACCGCTTTGGAATAAATTATTTACGATTTTTCTTAAGGTCAAATATCTTTCTTTCAAACTATCTTCTTCTTATTTTTTAATACTTACTACGAAGCCTTAAAAATCACATTATTGGCAAATTTATCCTAATACGCCTCTGCGCCTGAAGTAAAACCCAAAAGAAGATAAATACAAGTGAAGAGTTCCTTGTCAGTTTTTTCTCTTCCCAGGACGTCAAGCTGTCAGACAAAGTTGCCTGTTTTATCCCTGGAATATCGTTACTGGGATCCAAATTCAATATTAGCCTACTTCCCGCCGTATCTACTTTACCATCTGGTGTGAAAAGCCTGTCACTAACTTGATAAATAATCAGCCACTTTGTTAATAGCTTAGTATTTGCGGTTTTCTCGGCAAACTTTCTTAGGCGTCTTGTTTGTTTTGTTAGAGTAAACACTACTAGGTGTACCCTTACTTAGGTAGCTACCCGAACAAAGCCTTTATTCTATTTTATTTTGTTATAAATATAAAAGGACGCCATAAAATAAAAATACAATTCGCATTTTTATATATGAAAAAAAACTAAAATATTATGATTTAACTGTAATAAAAAAAGAGTTTTTGCGTACGTAGGTAATACTGACTCGAATTTTGTTGTTGATCACTTGGAAGGTTTCTGTCTGAAAATTCTTTTAAAGGAAATCAAATAGAAAATAATATTAGCATAAATTGATTAAATCATAAACATAGAAAAATATTTTTTGTGATGCCAACCTCTAGATTTCATTAGTATTATTTTCAAGTTAAAACTTGGGGCTCTAATATTTTTTTTTGATAACTGTTCTCTTCTAACAAACAAAGGAAGTGCACTTAAAAAGTGTTTAGGTATATTAAATTAACTGAAATTATGTAGTTACCTATCTATCTATATCAAAACGTATCAGTTTTTCGAATGATATATACTCCTGGTGTAAATAGAAAAATTTATTAGATAAATAAAAAATTATTATTATTTCTCTTCTTCCGATACCATTTTCCATCAGAGGTTGGCTATCATCAGGTCAATCTTCTGCCATGATAGTTAGTAGGGAGTAAAATATAAAATGGTTTCCCGTTGTCTTCACGTCGCTGTCCCACAGCAATAACCAAAGACAAAACTTTTTTCAAATTTTATTTTTTTTTCCTATACAATAGAAGAATTATTTTTCCATCCAAATAATACCCCTTGCCAATTGAGTGAAAATGAAAAGAATCCATGAATTGGAAAAAAAAATAGTTCATGTTAAGGAAAATGGACGCGCTGCCTTTTTGAAGCAAAAGTTAGTTTTGGATTTGAAACCAAAATTGTTGACCAAACTGAAAAGTTCTTTTTTTAATCAAAAGTTATAGCAAATATCTATTATGTGTAAAAGCAACTTTATTTATTTGTATTTTAAATAACATCTTATGGTTCATTAAAGAAATCAACTTTTCTTGATTTTAGCTGCAAATTTGACATTTTTTAAATAAAATTTTTAAATTTACATACGACCAATTTGTATTGCATTCCAAGGTAAATCGACCGTTCGTAATTAAAATTTAAGCGCATTAAAAATCTTTTTTTATAATAAATATATTGTAACTCTATATTTCATTACATTTTTCTAATAATTACAATTAACTCACAAAAAATCCAAAGTTATCTCAAAAATCTTGCAAAATCATAATTTAAAACACAAGTAGATAAAGTAGCATATATCCATACTACACATTTGCTATAACTTTTGTTTAAAAAAAATCTTTTGGTTTTGTATTTTGGCCTCAAATCTAAATTAAAATTATCTGTGCAAAAGGCCGCGCAGCCGTTCCTCTTAATAACCTACCCCCTAACTTGAGAAGCACAGCTGAAAATAAATAAAATAAAATAAAAATACATAAATTTGTAAATTATGACGAGCCACAAAGTTAATGCTTATTACAAATATGAAATAAAATACCCATTGTTACGGCGTAAAGAGAAAATATATTATATGAAATAAATTAACATAGAAAATATAAAATAATTAAAACAATAAGTATTACTACACTATCCCAATCATGACCATGAAAATATTCGATATTTAGAATGTTTAGAGGAATATAAAGGACGCAATTTCCTCCTGTAAATTAACATCATTAATAACATTACCGTCATACTTTTTCCATCTCGGTGATCATCGAAGTTTTCTTATTAACCAATGATGAGATAAGAAAGGGGAAGATTAGGTTGGGAGAGTCGGCTTTAAAAACCTCCATTTATCTCGTCAAACAGGATGATTTATTGGACCATTATCTATCTATCCGTGAAGTGGAACAAATACAAATACCCACTATTTACAGGAATCTCCGAAGAAATAACGCGGCAGAAATGTGTTCCGAGCGTGGCCGTGTGCCCGAGGTAAGCTCAAATACATCTTATTTAGGGTGAAATCGCTCAAAATTTTTCAAATATCGAAATGCTTTCTTGAACGTATTATGATCATTTTTTTCTGTCACAACTGGGAATCGAACCCAGGATCTCTGTCTTACTGGGATAACACATTTAACTACTCTGCCATTGAGACCTGATTACGTAGTTTTTGTCAATATCAACTCAAACTTAGAAATATAATTTTTATCCTTTGGATGGTTATAGAGTTTTACCCGATTTTATTTGTAACCTAGATAGTGTCTTGTATATATCTGTCCTTTTTTAAATTTATTTATTATATGAAACACCTATTTACCTTTTTACAAGTCTTTGAGGGCTGAGGATTATGTCGTCAATTCTAAGATTAAGATATGAGATTGATCAAAATGACACTGATATAGATTCACCAGTTTCCCGTTTATACTAAGATTTTCTGAAAACCAAGTGTATATAATTTTGGGCAATTACTAAACTAGACTTTAGGTCTATTTGTCGAAGTTTCATCAGGGTTCGGATTAACAATGGTCCGCAATTATCGATATCCGGCATTCAAATGATCATTAGAATACGGTTAAACTAATCTGAACTCCAAGCAGCCATTATCGGCCGCCCACACTAGCAATTAAATTCACATAAAGAGTTGCGAAAATTAAGATTTTATCTGATATCTGAGCCAAAGGGTTGCGGAAGTTAAAATTTCATCTGATTTCTGAGCCCAAAAACTTACAAACGTTAAGATTTCATCTGATATATGAGACTAAAATTAGAAAATAAATCGAAAAAGTTAACTAAACATACAAATTTTTCCATTGATTGAAAAATTCTATTGAATATTTGCTATACGCCGAACGTCGCGTCGAATTAAATTATTCAATTTGGTTCGGATAGATTTTTTTCTACTACAAACTTACGTAAACATTCGATTTTCAAGAAACATGGTCTCATCGTTTCATCATTTGGAAAATGGATTCGGTAGCTTAGTTGGCGGAATCTCCGCACGGCAAGGGAGGTACTGAGTTCGGTTCCCAAATCTTATTCTTTTCCGAATGTAAGCGTTATCTTTATATAAATGAGTTTTACTTTTTTGTCCTCTATAGACTCAAAACTACTAGAACGATTTCGCTGAAAATTTCAAAGTTTGTTCTAATTAGTAGTAGAGTGTTTAGACAGTAGTTTGAATTGTAGAAGAAGTCGGGGGCGCTCGAGGAAGACTTAATGAGATACGGAATCGAAGTAAAGTCGATAAAATAAAGATTTTTTTAAGTAACAATGTAGTGAACAGTTGTGAATGGTAGAAACATTCGGGAACGCCCGAGGAAGATTTAACTCGTATTTTTGCGATGGAATGAGATATAACGTCGAATTATAGGTAGTTTTTTAACAGTAAAATGTGGATTTCATGATATTACATGAAATTAATGGTTGAAAACACCGCAATCAAATAATTATTTATGGCAAATGAGGCATACTTGAAAAATTAAATTTATTTATTTCATCAAAAAATTACAGAATATATAATATATCATTAGTAAGTTTTATAATTATATGTCAGTTAGAAATAATGAAATTGTTGAAAGAATAATTTTACAATAATACAGCAGTTTCTAATATGAAAAAAAGTAAATATGAATGTAAGAGTGTTATATAGAAATGGCATAATATACTATATTTTAGGTTGTGCATAACCTGCCTCACTAGGCGAACCTGTATTGAGGCAGAATTTTTAGTTAATTATTTCTCCATTTTGTCTATGGTTTGCTTATATGTAAATGTTTAATATGGGTTCCCATACAGCAATCCATTATTTTAGGTTACATTATTGTTTACATATTGAAAATAGAAATACAACAAGTTTAAGCATAATACATACTATAATAACTTACAGTGACAAGGCATTTGGTTACTTTTCATTATTGTTTGCATTTACACAATACATATACAATAAGTTTTAGTAAAGTACATACTGCAATAACTGTCAATGACAAGGCGTTTGGGTGAGGGCACCAGTATAGGCTCGATCCTTTGAATAAATCCAAATTTTAAATTTTTTTTAAACTCTTCCTGTGTTTGACTCACTTTAATATTATTTAATTTAATATTTATGAACGAAGAAAGAGGTCTGAGGACAATGTATGACTTGGAAATGAATGGTTGAAGAAGCCGAGGACGCTTTAGGAAGATATCACCCGGTCAAGTGAAACAAATACGTATTGTAATACAACAGTATTATTTTCCCTTTAAAAGGTACATAAGAATTCACAACCTCAAAACTTTACCCCAATCTATTCGTAAGTCCCCGAATAACGCCGTTAAAACGTCAGCTATTATAAAAATAGTAAAAAAAATAGTGGTTAGTCAGAAGGTAGAGCTAAATTCAAATTATAAAACTCCACCAAAGGCACATTGGACGTAAAACTGTGTCTGCAAATATCCAAGTCATAAAAATATAACTTCTTGGTTCTAGGTCGTTGATAATCATTAAAACAAGTATGTGGACACTCGCAAGCAGTTACGTGGTTGTTTGCACAAACTTTGTGCATTAATTTCGCCGATATTCAGAACAAGAATTCTAGCCACAGCCTTAAATGCACAGATTGCACCGTGAACGTAATATAAAGCGTAATTTATTACGCATTTACAACATGGTACCGAACACAGCATTATAATGTTTGATTAGAATTAGTAATGAGTAATGATTAATGTTGGATCGATAGATCTCGCGCTATATTAAATAAGTCCTGCTGATTGTATTGGGATAATATCGGATTTAATTTTCTGAAAGTGAATTGTAATTTATCGGTTAATTAATCGTTTGTAGAATCTAGAACATTGACAATCGTTTTTGTATGGGTGCTGTAAGTTTTTTTCATTTCATTCAATACGTAGAAACCTTTTCAATTTATTATAATAAATTTGATTGTATGTGTATTTTCCAAGGATTAATTTAATCCAAAATCTGATTTTCCGTCTAAGAATAAAAATAATATAGAAGCCACATGAATATTTTCCAAAATATTTACATTTACATGGCCATGGAAATCAAATACTGCCGTAATCGTAAATGTGTTATAAATTTAGGATTTCTATTTCGACTTGTCCTGTTTTTCTTCGAATTCTACGTGAGCGCATTTTTTTTAGAAACTAAGTCAATTAGAAATCATTTTTTATTGAATTTGTATTGCATCTTGATCTCGCCTAGTATTTACGTAAGGACATGTCGGAGCAAGCACGATGGCACAGGCTGAGCAACGAGCATTTCCATATCTATCTATCAATGCTCGTCACTCGGCCTGCGACGCCATGCTCGTCCGTG
This sequence comes from Hesperophylax magnus, assembly GCA_026573805.1. NCBI lineage: Eukaryota > Metazoa > Arthropoda > Insecta > Trichoptera > Limnephilidae > Hesperophylax > Hesperophylax magnus. The sequence goes on from JAIUSX010000026.1 coordinate 1,585,175, forward strand.
AATACTAGGCTTATGTGCATATCCTACTATCCTGCTTTGCATCTTACAATTTATCTTCAGACAGTTTTGAAAGGAAAATGATAAGGTCGAGTGATGTGTCAATTCCCAATGGTTCTAAAATTTTTGGAAATTAATCAATTATATTCTGCCCTAAAATATCCAATATTCTGTCCAGTTCAATATGCTTTGACATGTTTGAAAGGTCATTGATACGTTGCTTTTGAATGAAGTGTTAATATTTTTTGAAAAACGAAATTGATTTACATACTATTACCTAGCCGTTTTATTCTGACAACTTTTCACAGGAAGGGCTAATTCATATTTATCAAAAAATTAATCGAAAAATTATTCAATACCAAGACTAAGTTGATAATCGGATACCAAAACTAGCACCTTTATTAAAATCGTTCTCTGATATTTTGCTTTTTTTTTCTTTTCAGATTTCGTCAGTAATACTACTGACCATCGTTGCAGAGTGCATATCCAAACCTCTGGACGCTCATAGTCTTTTCGAGATCAACGCAGAGTATACGAAGGGCCCCGGAAGACACAATGCCAAGAGATCTCCACAGCCTCTAGGAGTTGGCTATGTCTCCTTCGGCAACTCGGATAATTTCCACAGGCGTCACTTCTCACCAGACTATTCTAGCCACGGCGCAGTCAACCAGCTGATACCAAGCTTTCCTCTACAAGTGCAACAGGCCATATCTTCAACAGCTGTAAAATCTGAAGCGGTACACAGAGGACCTTTCGTGTCTCACGGATCCACCATTAACCTAGTCAGTCATGAACTGCTACAAACACACGACCAATCTAAACAAAATGGAAAACCTGATCATTTAACCATCAATGACCACGCGTCTGTGATTCCCCATGCAATAGCTGTGATCCACGGATTGGCCCCTTCTGCATCATCTGCGTCAAAGACATCAATTACTTCGAAGTTATCTCACTTGATCACAGATGATGAAAAGAGCATACCAGTGATCACGCATACAGTAAGAGAGACAGAGGATCATATAGTTCACTTTGCTGATCATTATGTACCCATTGTACCAGTGACAAGTCACGTTATAGTGACAGGTCATACAGTCAAACCAGTTTTGGTCACACCCCACAATGAGTCTGGAGAAAGTCAAGAGAAGGAGACTGACGATCACCCTGTGGCACTGGCCCAGCATTACAATGAAGACAGGGACGGGTACAGAGATATCATCGGAGGGTTTGGAGTAGGACTCAGATTTGGAGGTCAGGGCGCAGGACATGGCTTTTACGCTGGACATGGTTAAGAACTAAAATATCTGGTGTGATGAATGCTGCATTTATTGTGTAGGATTTCAAGCCTGGGCTAACTACTGGTTACTGGTCAAGTGTGTATGTAATGTATGTACGCCCTTAGGTAGCGCACAGTATGTACACATATTGTATATGTATATGTGTGTACCTTTGTATGCGTAAAGTTATGAGTGAATGTACCCACTCATTATTCTAGAAGTGTTTTACGATAGTCATAGGTATTTGATCAGAAACAGCTATGAAATATTTTCATAAACCATAAATACCGTTAAAAATGTATGAAAGATTTGAAGTTATTTTTGTGCTTATGATTATCATGCTAAAAATATTTCATTTTAATATTTTCATACATAAATATTGATTTAAAAAACGATATAAAACTGCATTTTCCGAAACGCTTCCAATTGGCTACAACTTCATTGTGACAAAGATAACACCTATGTCCGGTAAGACGGCTGTCACCAACGTCGCCTTGCGTGATTTCACGAATAAAAACAAACATGTTGGTTTGGCTGCAAATCGAAAAGAGCACATTTTAAATCGTTATAAAAAATTTATTCGTCAAGATAAAAATACCTTCAATATCATATTTTTTCGAGAGTAAAAAAAAAGTGAAAATACGCTAATGCTGATTGAGTCATTTTTGCTTGGCATTCTTAATTTATTAATAACCGTTCATTAAAAAATTGATCTCCAGAAAAATTCAAACCATTAAATTCATTTTATTTTATCACATCACGTAACAAAGAATATTTTGAACTGAACGACTTTGTGCGCAATTTACCTTCTGTCAATATCTAGGTATTTACATCAAATTGACCTTCTGTCAATAAATAAATATTTACATCAAATTGACGCTCTGTCAATATCTAATTATTTACATCAAATTGACTTTCTGTCAATATCAAGGTAATAACATCAATTTTTTTACAACGATAATTTCAAATAGAAAACTTCTTACAAATCCCTGAAATGAGTATGTAATTGAACATAAATGGGAAATAATACCATTAATTTAATTTATTTGTCGCTTCATAATTCAGCGAATCGGACTAATTATGTACCTATCTATTTCATTTACGAATTAAAGAAAAAATAAATTAAATGCTTAATAATGATTAAGATTAGAAAAAATGCACCAAGAGCGCCAAAATAAAATGATTTTATGAATGACTAGCTGAAGTGTACCGGGCGTTGCTCGACTTTCCTCTTTTTCTATAAATATAATATGCATGTGTTATATTTATATAAACCTTCTAGAAAAATCTCTGAATGATAGTGAAAACCCTATCAAAATCCGTTGCGTAGTTTAGAAGAACTAAGCGCACAAACAGACAGACGGAGATAGCGGCTTTGTTTTATATTATTTATAGATTTTTAGTTTTGATTGAATGAACATTAGAATTAATATTTATGAATTTTATTTTAACTTTAATTTTATAAGAGATTGTTGCTTAGTCTCCGCACAAATATATAATATTAACAGTACCAATTATTATTAGATTATAAGTTGTTTAAACATTAAATTAATGTTTTGCGAATAAAAAATGAATATAAAATAAAATTTGTTTTATTGCAATTTTAAGAATCGTCATAAATTGTTACATGCCATTAATAAAAAACGTAGGTGTTTTTTTATGTCATTATTTATTATCTTTCCAGTAATGCTTTTACTAATTAATTGTAATTTATTTATTATTTTTAATGATAAACTAATGCACAGCAAAAAGGATAACATATTATTTTTAGGCAATAATTATTAGCCTGAAAAATATATATACATTTGAAAAAATCTACTGAGAAAATATACATGCCGCCGACGGGAATTGAACCCGCATCCCTATGGTTACCGGTGCTCTACGAGTACATATTGAATATTTTTTTAATAAGCCGACGTAGCGCAATTGGTAGAGCAATGCTAATAATTGTTGCTTAAAAATACCATGGTAATTTATTTATTTAAATTAAATACATCACATATCAATATCGCACACATATGTAGTACAGTATTTTAGTAATATAAAAAAATGTAATTACAGTTTAGTAGTAATAATACTATCCTAGTCAAATGTAATTACAGTTAAGTAGTAATGATACTGTCTTCGTTAAATGTAATTACAGTTTAGTAGTAATAATACTATCTTCATTAAATGTAATTACAGTTTAGTAGTAATAATACTATCTTCATTAAATGTAATTACAGTTTAGGAGTAATAATACTAATTCTGTCACAAAGTGAGTCCCCCAAATAAACACAACACAGGTGAATTCCTAATATGAATGCCGCACAAGAGTACCAACAACTGCCCGAAACCAGTGGGACTATACAGGGCGGCCGGAATCTCGTAGTACAAGCGGGTAACTGGTAACATAGAGAACCCAAAACAACTTCTTTTCTTTAAAAATTTAGAGCTGGGCCTGTGCTTCGACCCATAAAAAAAACATTTAACAGCTTATTAGTCAATATTAGACACTGACCCCAGCTACCGATTTTGTCAAATTCCACCTAAAAAATTCTATCTTCGTTGTAATTTCGCTGTAACATGTAACGAATCAAATACACGCTCCTCTTTTGGTTCGCAACTCCTTCCTTCAGAAACACCGATTCACCCACTTGTCTGGTGTCGTCTGACCAGCAAAACTTTGTTCTACTGGTTTTCTGCAACCAGTTGTAGGTCACGACTCGATCGATCTTCTTGAACACCTGTTGTCCTCGACTAGAACAACGTGCCCACTGCCCAGTCTGGGATCGCTCGAGCTTGGGACATCTTTTCAATGACAATTGTTACTATTTTTTTAATGTTAAACTAATGTTTATAAGACAAGGTTTTTATGCATAGCACAAATGATAATAAATTTTTATAAGCAATAATTAATAGCCTGAAATATCAATACAAATTGAAAATATCTACCGAGTAAAAATAAATGCCGCCGACGGGAATTGAACTCGCGCTTTCTGATATCTGGTCAGCCGCTCTGGACCACTGAGCCACGTAGTCGAGAGTCTCGACTACGGAGGCCGTCAACTTGCTTTTATGGGTGAAAAGAAAGGTTGTCTGATAAATAGTTTTCATAATTTCGAATAGTTGATCAATTGTCAATAGATCGATTACTACCTCAAACACACAATGATATATGGTAAGAAGGTGGAGTCTGTTTCAAACATATGGAGCCTGCTAGGAGAAACTAGCAAAAACATTGCACGTCTACAAGGAACTCGGCGGACAAGAGCAGAACACCTGATGTTTACAGTCGATGTCGGCAGCATGAGAATAAGTTGTTTTTGCTACTCGTTGTGTAAGATGACATTTTACTTACAAATTTTCAAAGCCCACATTCACAGTGTCGCGAAACCGAGTAAAGATCCCTGATTATACTACACGGAAGGCTTTAGAAAAATATCGCAAACACGTGGTAGCGTTTAAACCAACCAGGAGAATGGAAGCAGGTACGAGAGGTCTTCATCCAGCATTAATGTGAATAATGGAAATATTTTGACAATGGCTGATTATATTATAATGATCGTGTACGTGATCTATATGTATATGTATGTGATTCTAAATTATAATAATATGAATAAATTATTTACTCAAGTCCACTAAATAAAAAAAATTATAGCATTTTTATTTAGAGGTCATCACGAAAAAACGAATTAGCATAATATGTACATATTATTTGTATGGCCGTTTCAATTTTATCTCTATCAGCCGAACTGAAATACGTCAATTAAACATATGAAGCTTCACCGTTTAGCTATGGCATCATTTCAGATGGCTTTGTTTTTTACAATCATGTCAGGTAGGTATTATGAATCATGGCATATTATCATGGAAATAGAAAATATTACAAGGGCCCCTGATAGGAATACAGTTTTGAACAAAATAAGTAAACATCCTTAATACATGGAATTACAACAATAGTGCAATAAAGGAGTTTCAAGTTATTCCAAAGTATCTGTGTTAACTTAAATCTCAATTTAAAAACCAGTGTTTTCTTCATTATAATTCATTTTCACCGAACGCTCAGTACGAACTCGAAGGAAAGTGTTAGAGTGATCAGTCTAAATATAAAAAAAATAGATTACTAATAAGATGTTTGTCAAAAGAAGGCGCGGAAAAAATGAGTAAAGTCACTTTGAACGAGATTACAGAGATAAATGCCACTGAAGTTAAGAAGAAAAGTTATATTTAATAAATACTATGCTGATTTAAAATAAGTTACTTCAGATTAAAGAATTATCCGAGGAGAACAAAATAAGGGTGAATACCGAAATCTGTTTTTCTTACTTTATATAGTCCCTTCCCGCAGCCCTTACATTAACGCACCTCGGGTGGTGATATAATTGAACTATCTTTAAACTGTACAGACAGGGGCGTTCTTGTGAGGTATCACATACAAATCAAAAATAATAAGGTTTAGGAGAGTGGTAGGGTGACCGGATAAATCATCAAAATGATAATTCATCACATCTTTAAAAAGTTATATAAAGTCATGGAAAGTGATGAAACAAAAACTTTATTAACTGGGTTAAGTAGGTTAGGTTAGGTTAGGTTAGGTAAAAATTTTTTTTTTTCATCCATTTTAATGACTTTATAACACTTTTTAAAAGTGTGTTGAACAGTCACTGTGTTGAGTTGTCATGGAACCGAGTGGTAGATACTCTTGCATTGGTGAAATACCACAATTTAGAATCGATATATTTTGCGTCGCTTCAAACGGTTTTAGCCCGTGCTTAAAAAATAGTTCCGGCCATTCTTTGTTAACCACGTGGTGGATGGTAAATCCTAATTGACATTGAAATGGACAATGCTTTACTTTCTAACTCATTACGTTTTAATTTTTGGAAAACATTTTTAACTGCATGGACTAACATACATTATTCCATTTCGATGGCTGTTAACTGAAAAACTAAAAATAAAAATAATCGTTATCGATAAGTAAGTCAATTCACTAACATAGTATTGGGTATGTAAGAACCCGATAAATAAATAAAGAGTCGATTATAAAGAACCTACATTTCTAGAGTATTTTGTCTCAGAGAGCGATGTGTTTGTTTTTTCAGAGGTCATCGGTTCAGTTCCCACGCAGTTGAATCAGAGAGTTGTCATTGCTTAGCTAATAGCATATTATTAACTATTAGACCCGTAATAAAAGGAAACCTTGAATAAATCCACATTTTTAAATGAATGTCTATTTCCGACTTGTAATTAAGTATAAACGTGAGACAGAATACAGAACACGACAATTTAATTTATTAATGTTTTATGTCATTACAGCACAAGTTAGTAAAATCTTTTGGTATCAATTGGGGTATGTTGTTAGACTGGAGAGTGTGGGGATAGGAAGGAGATGGGGAATAGTTAAACTAGTTGGTGTAGACCTGGCTATTCAGATCTGGCAACTAAATGAGAGATGCTGAATGTAAGCTTCTAAACCTCCAGATTGTGCCGCAAATCTCGATGAGAAAGAGACCATGGTTGAGGGTCGAATTTTGGCTTAACATGTTTTTTGATTAGAATATTTTTAGTCACTAGTTTTGAATAGTCACGTTATGAACCCGGATATCACACAAAGCAAGCATCAAAATCAGTTTCTTTTCTCAATAAAGAAGAAAAAAGCACTTAGCAGCGATTAGAAAAAAGATGGTTATTGCTATTAACCTTTCCATTGTTTTTATGCAAACTCCGTAGTAACATACTTCTTGCCGACTAAAAGAAACGCCTAGGATATTTCAAAATAAAAACATTATATAAACGTCGTGACAAAAATTACATCAACATTATGAATAGCCACGTAGAATCTTCTCTCTTGGCCACGGTTAAAATAATTATCAATCACCGTCTACTACCCCGAAACTTTCTATATTCCTTTCCAGAGAACCAACTTATCTTTCTCCTAACCTCTCGTGGAAGTGTGTCCACTATATAAAAATTCAATGTTGTGGTAAGATTCCGGATAGACATATTTAGCGATAACCCCCAAAAATTCATTGTTTCCTGTTTTTTTTTTTATGTTTTACCCCCTTACTAATAAACGGGTTTTAATGTTTACAGAGCTGATAATTTTATTAATTTATGATACATTAATGGTTGTGACGCCTTTATTGTCTTATTCTTTCAAATTTTGTTCACCGTTATTGGACGGTAGTTAGTTATACTTTGTTTTTTCATGGCAATTTTTTTTAGTGTTGAACCTCTGTGTGTTGTGTAAGTCATAAATTAAATTAATTAAAAACACCAACATTTGGTTAGTAGACAAATGGTTCAAATACAGCTTGTAATGACTCAAGTAGAAGACATACAAATATTATATGATTATTCGTATATATCCGTTGATGTATTAAATTATACCGCGCAATAAGAGTTAACCCAAACTAAACAAACTTAGGATTGTGTGTATTGATAAGCATTGACTTCCGACAATTGCCAATTGTCACTTAGAAACAATCGAACCTTGCTTATGGCTAATTAATGGAACCGACAAAGGGACGACAATCTCAATTCTCTAATCCCATTATTTTTACCTGCTTAATTCTTTCAAATATTTTTGTTTATAATTTGTCAAATAAATGAATCTATTTCTTTTAAGAAGAACAAACATTCCCGGCTTACGAATAACCTGACAATATTTGAAAATCTCCTACTACCACCACGGCAAGCTGAAAATGTTGCTTCTGTTGTGATGGAGGACTTAGCCAGCCGAGGAATTGAACACACTACGCCTGGGTGGGACCCAAACGCGATGTAAACTAGACCGGTCAAATTGAAATTAACCTTTCGAAAAATACACCAATTATTTAAATAAAATATTTTTAAACTAGCATGTCTCGACTCACGATATCGCTAGTGAGATAGGTGCAGTGTAAACTGGTAGCATGTCTCGACACACGATATCCCTAGTAAGTATCACAGTAAAACATATGTGAAAACCCTACTTATTGAACTTCAACTTTAAACTTTAAAATTATCACTTTTTATTCACTTTAAAATATTTATCTGTACAACTTTAAGCAATTATATAAATGTCTAACTAATATACACATCTAACCTTTCACTTAACCTCACTCTGTAACCTTTCACTTTGTAACATTTCACTTTAAAAATTTTATAACTCTACACAATATTTGTAATACAAGGTGTCCGAGGGTAAAGTGCGCTAACTTCGGGGGTGATTCTAAATGATTTTAGAAGTAAAAAAGAATTTTTTATAGAAATTTCAATGTTTTAAGGTTATTTTTATGTAAAAAGGTTGATTGTTTGTGGGGAAATAAATATTCTTCTATGGAAAAATATTGTTTTTATGGGAAAATAAACCCAATTAATAAGTTCTGCTCTCCCAAGCATAAGCATTACATTCATGAGGAGAGTGAAGGTAATATAGTATAAATCAATTCAAATATAATCTAATTTAAGCCATTTTTTCTGCAGTAGAATACTATATTTAAACATCTTGTATGCAGGCAATGCATTATTGAGAATTCTGTGTTCGACTCAACACTATTGGAATGTCTTTTTATTTTTCAAATACAAAACAAAAAAAATGTAAGTATACACGACAATGGCTTGTCATGGTTTTCCAAGGGTCTTTCCTATGTATACGTAATAATTATAAGCAAATTATCTATGTTTTATTCAGTGGAAGGGCCGCTCATTAAATGTGAGGTTATTTTATTTAACTGCCGGTTAAAATCACAGGTAGGCACTTAGTATTAAATTACTCCAGCCTAATGATAGTTTGAACCAGCAGTTAGGGCTAATTTTACAAAGAAAAAATTATCTTCCGCACGTGAACCTTTAAGTGGAAGGTATAATCGGGGAATAAATTTCGAAATTATTTAATTAATGATAACTGTGTAAAAAACGAATAACTTAATATTGACCGCAACGTCGCGTTGCTTCGTAAACCAAAAAAGTTTAAAGGGTCATAATTTTTTGGTAAAGATAAACTGTTTGTTATGTATTCTCCTTTTGACTTGTTTTCTTTGGAACATTTGATCTTAAAAAAATCAAAAACCGCTTTACCCTGATGACTTTTTTTCGATTGTGTCAGATGAGAATGCTACTAGTCAGTGTCCTATATCAGAACATTTAAACCAAAGTCTTTTAAAGCATTTTGGTTAAAGGTCAAACAAATCAACTCAAGTTGGATACAACTTAACTTGAATAATTTGAAAACTTGTCTCGGGAACTTGCGCAAAGTTTAATTGCGTTTTCAATTAGCAAATATTTCTTACTCAGATGTTATAAATGTGCATTTCATTTCTTCACTTTTAATTAGAGCTACCCGGAACGAAAGTTTAAATTAAAATATAATTAAGCTAATTTAGGCCAAAGCAATTACTATGCATTTATATATTTTAGCTTATAATGTCATACTAGATAGCTGAAAATATGGTAATCTTGTCAGCACAAACTATCCTCACCAAACATTTTATTTGGGACAATTTTGCAATGCGTGCTAAGTGAATTTATGATTTTTTGTCGAATTTTTTGTTGTAAACACAAATTTAACGTGAAGATCACCGAAGGTATAAAGCGATTGAAGTGTGTTGTGGATATGTCTGCTTTCCCTTACAGGTATGGGAAATTGACGAACTTTTTTTTAAAGTATCAACACAAATTTTCTGTAAACTTTTTTGATTTTGACATGAAAACAATTTTTTGTCTTATTTTGTAATATACGGTATAGCAGGCTGGAGGAGAGTTAACCTTATTTAGCTCGGTCCAATAATAAAAATACAAAAACTGCTCCTGCGAATTATATTTAGAACGTCTTTCAAATGGAGAAAAATGAGTCTTGCTGCAATCAAAGAGATTCTTAATAAATTAGGAATACTCATTTTTCTTCGTGCTGGCATTCAAAAAAGTTGCTTTTTCAGTCTTTTAGATTTCTTTGTGTCAGGCAATTATAATGTAAGCATAAAAATAATACATTTATCAAAAGAATCGATCTATATCATCCATAGTAAAGACACGAGAGCTAAAAAACAAGAGAGACTTTTGGTACCGAAATATACAACAATCATTGCTTAAACACACCTCATGTACAGCGCCAACTAATATATATTCCTTTAACAAAAACATCACTGAATTACTGCTGAGAAAAGATAACTAAAAAATTGAATTATGGTAGAAACACACTGGGTCAACGTAAGCAATGCATTACGATAGCTGGACAAATTAAAATCCATACAGTTCCTAAGGAAATACATGTTTTAGAAACACGCTTGTCACACGCAGCGCAAAACCACGTTTCCATCGCTGCGATCTGGGCTGTCCAGACCGACGTGGGAAGTGTGTAAGATGGAGGGGGTGGCGTCACGCCTCCGACATCTGTGAGTGGTATAATCTATGAATCAACGGTTATGTTTGTTTTGACGTATTGATTTAGCAGTTGATTGATTAGCAGCTGGCTTGACATTAATTTATTATAGATCATACACGAATACAAATGAATTTGCATTTTGGCATAAATGCAGCAGACCTCTTCAGCAGCTCACTGTAGGCAGACTGGAGGAGCAGGTGCAGGAGACACAACAACAACATAAAGAATTGCTATGATCGTTACCCACATATTTCGTTGATATTGAAAAAAATATATTCAAATATATAATTATTTTGAAATTTTTCCATTATTCCCCTAGAATGAATTGAAATTGTACTGTAGAAAACTGCCAGTCTCTCTAATATCAAGAATTTACTTCCGAAAATGTGTTTTTTCCTTTCTTATGTTTGATTCAATGATGCTGTGTAGCTCGTCGAATTTCACTTTGCTCATACGAAGTACATAAAGAATCGTTCCTTTATCAGAGCATGGATCTCTGCCAATGTTTGTGTCCTTGTTTATTTATTTCGTAAACCCAGAGTGCACTTTCACTTGTTTTATTTTTCTTTTTAAGAAAAAAATAATTTAAAAATAATAAATTTGGTAGATCGTCCACTTAACGTTTATGAATAGCAAGAAATGACAAAGATACGAATTGCGTCTGTTAAAAAGTGAAATACGTAAAAAAAAATCAAATCAATTGACGCGCCTGCGCGCCGCCTACTTAAGAACTAGAGACCACTTGTCACGTGGTCACATCTGTTGAAAGATACGTAGAGTCATCGCGCATTGACCTGGTAACGTAATAATATCGCGTACGTCGACCCAGTGTGTTTCTACCTTTATCGTACTATCTTGCAATTTCACTTTGTATTATTTTTTTTATATTACCTAATCGTTAACATTCTAACTATGTGTCTAAAAAATAGTTTTTTCTTCTTCTTTTACACAATACATGCGTTATTACTTCTTCTTCATAAATATTTATGTAAATTTAATATTACCTAAGTTTCTCAATAACACAGTAATTAAATATTTTAACTGTAAATTAACCTAGACCTAAAGTCACCTACATCAGAACAGTTTACACCTAGTGAGGTAGGTAATATAAAGCATTACATTAAATTATGTTGATAATTGATTATGATAACTAGTAATAAAAACATTTTCCCTTTTTCGTATGGAAATGTAAAAATTTATCGGAACTGAACTGAACTAAAAGCTAAATAATTCAAGGCGTTATTACTCACGATGAAAGTGACTATGCGAATTGAAAACGATTCCTTTGTCTTGGAGATTAGGTTTTAGAGTTACGAGATAAATGTCAATAGATGTCAGATAAAATTGATCTTTTCAGACAATTCATTTAGAGAACGAACTTTCAATGTAGGTATATTTGTGTGAAAATTGTTTCTTGGTAATTATTATTACCTATCTACAAAATATAAATGTAAAAAAAATATGTCAAAATCATTCACGGGAAAACTGAAATTCTATGAAAATTCGAGTTTTATGGTTTGATATAAACACATCAAACGGCGTAAATCGAAGTAAACAAAATATTTTATACCAACTTCAAATCAATTTATTCATAATATTTCATACTTTTCTTCCGAAATTCGGAGAAAGGGGCGAGGTAATGGATTTCTCGAAAACAATTATAGGGCAAAAAGGAAATTTTCCCAGAAGTCAAAATGTCTAGTTATAAAATATGTACAAATAAAAACTCGGTGAAAACAAAAGGAATTGGGAGTATAACGATAAGGATGATATCATAATAATTGTTTTTCGACTCATTTTCATATTTTGGGTCGTTATTAAAGAGCTGCCTTGGTTTTATTGTAATCGTGAATTGAAAAGTTATCAATAAATTTTTGCTTTTTTTTATTTACAAAAAAACTGGTTCTTTTTCAATGGCCTTCATTCATTGTTATTATTAGTTTTTTCCTTTAATTAATTTATTTTATGTCTGGGGACATTTTAGTATCTACCAAAAATGAGGCCAATCATCAACATTCAGATAAAATTGGTATTTGAATTTTCCTAAAATTCAAATAAAATAATCAATTATGAATATTTCAGCTATTTTTAATAACTAACAACTTTAAAATAAGAACTCTTTTTAAATACGCTTAATTTTGATGGATTTTAATTTCCCTTGGCAAAGAAATTTGCAATATTTCTCTATAAAACTATTTAATATACCCCCTCTTGCAATACATAAAAAATAACAACATTACAAACAACATAAAAAATAACAACATTACAAACAACATTAAAAAATAACCGACTTTAAAGAAGTATTAAGATATGGATTATGGACACAGGAAGGAAGAATATGGATAAAATGTTGCAATGTTTTTCTTCTGTATTTTTCCACTATTATTTCTTCAATTATTTTGCTTTTTAATTTACCTCTTATATATTTTGAACGTTTACAAAAATTACTTTAAAAATTAACGTACTAAAAAACTTGACCAAATTTACAATTAACAATTCACACAAAAGACCATGTACAATGTGACCTTATAACGGGGTATCCCAGTAAGGTTACATTCTTTTCAACAAATATAAAAAAAAAAACTAAAAAAACACAAAAAAATAATTAAAAACTGTTCATTTGGATGCGTACAGTAAACAAATTCTGTATTTTTGATTTTTTCCATCTTTTTAGCCTAATTCATATTGTTTGTATTGTATGGTATTTTGTAAGTCTTTATTGTAATTAAGTTTATCTCTAAATAATGTTTCTAGTAAATTATTTACTAAAAAATGACAAGGTTATAAAAAAATCTTTCTTGAATTATTAGCGGAGAAGATGGAACGTCACACACCCCCGCCTTGGTACAAACTCATTTTTTAATTCACTTTCAAACAACTGCACAAGCCAATGGCACTCAAATATCGGGAATATTGTAATTCTGAAGCTATCGGGAAGGGAAATACTCGTAGGATGGAAAATAGGTACCTGGAAACCCCGATTAGGATAGTTAACATAACTAAAGTGATTTCAAATAACTTTTTGTTTTTGTTGAGATTTCACTAGTGCGATATTGAGTGTACTTACCACTGGGAATATTAATGTTATATTTAGATGAGAAATGAAGCGAAAAAACAGGTTCAACTTTTTTACCTCCAATTGACCTCCAACGCTCTCAACGCGCTAACTAAAACAACCAAATCCTGTTTACGCGCAACGCTTAGAGCGTTTCAATAGAGGAACACATTTAGACCTAGCCTCTAATTATATATCTCTATGACTGGGATTTTTTTAAAGATTTTATCGCAATAGGAAGTTTGTGAAAAAAACTAGAAGTGCTTTCTATACAAATTTTAACGAAAAACAAAAATTCAATTTCTCTCAATAGCCCAGCGCCCTGTCTCACTTACATTCGCTTGGCATAGTATATCTCCATTCCATTTGAAATTCGTAAACACAGTATTGTATTGAGAAAGCCTGAATTGGGCAAATATTTGGATCATGAAACACGCCCACGAGGCATTTCTTGTGTTCTTCCTTATTCCATGGTTATACCCACCAATTTAATATTTAATCACTGTAGAAGAAGAAACCTAATACTAATAAATCTATAAATATGAGAAAATTACTTGAGATAATCTTAGTTAATTCCGAAATTGAAATACCAGATCTATAAAAATTACGTCAAAAAATCAATCGGCATTATTGCCTGGGGCTATGCCAGTAAAAAATACATAGACACACTGTACAAAGCTCAGAAAACCTTAATAAAAGTAATACTTAAAGTACCAATACTAACACCCACTTCAACCATATTTAAAAAATTCCCAGTGTTGAAGATTCAAAAATTATATTCTAAACAAATACTTACTTTCCTTTACAAGAACCTAAACACATTTAAAACTTCACAAACTTCTCTCAATACTAGAACAAGACATGCACACCAACTACTAATACCAAAAACCAACACATCCTTTGGACAAAAACACTACAGATTCCAGGCTATAAAACTTTACAATTCACTTCCAACACAATATAAAACATCTAATCTCACAGAATACAAAAAACACATATGGAACTGGCTACAATCCTTTTAATATTTAATTTTTTATATTTCGCATTTGTTTTTGTTAAAACTATGTAAAAATCGATATTATATTTTAATTTCTATCGTTTCTCTGTCTAACTAATCGCCACTGTATTGTTTACTATTATGTATATAACTTTACAATTGAAAAAGTCCTCCACAACACAGAACTCCTAGCGTGGAGGACAATGTACTTTACCTTTGTAAAACTAATTTATATAAGAATAAATTTAAAAAAAAAAAAAAAAAAAAAAAAAAAAAAAAAAAAAAAAAAAAAAAAAAAAAAAAAAAAAATGGTCGAGTGGAAAGTTGCGTTGTCTCAGTAAGACAGATATCCTGTGTTCGATTGCCAGTTGCAGCGGTTACTTTTTTTATTTTCTGTTTCTTCTTCTATTTCACCTTTTGTTTAGATATATTAGTACAATCATCTTCATCAATAATCACATTTAAAAATATTAATATAATATTTGTTTATTCAAGTAGAAATGTAGAAATACTTTTTTAAATATTTTAATGGCTGTAGAAAGACCCTGCCTTTATATGGAAAAAATATTATTTATAATATTGCGGTAGGATTGTATTTCCCCGAGCACGGTATATATTACACGTGAAATGGGATTGTCATAAATATATTGATAACTTTCAATATCAGGTTATTCTGAGAACATAAGGTCATAGATAGTACATAATACATAAAATATGATACATATTAATCATCTGTTTATTCGGTATGAGGGATATGTGCAAATATAACATAACTTTTATATTTGCACATATCCCTCATATCCCTTCAGAACTATTAAATTGTAATGTAGCAATGTACTTAATTACTTACTAATGGATATAATGTAGGTACTTACAATGAGTATTGCTGATTTATTAAAAGTCTTTTAAAGTTATTCGTAATCCGGTTAAAAATGGGATTACAGGCCGTTTCTTGATAAACTTTTAGTAAAATCCACGCACCTGCATTTGCCTTGATAGTATTTATATAAAAGAAATTTTACATTTCACTTTCTTAACTTAAATAAGTACATGCAGCATTCAATAAGTAGTTGTCTAATTTTGTTCTGATAACTTAAGATTAAAAAGATTTTTTTTAAATACATTTATTCTCTCCGTTTTAGGGTTATCTGGAAGGAGATTGTATATTTGTACACCCTCGTGGCCAATGCCTCTTTTGCCACTTTCAGTCCTTACAGTATTTGTGTACAATTTGTTATGTTGCCTAGTATAATATTCGTGTACTTGTGACGTTTGTTTAAATGTTGTGTTTGTCTGTATAAGTCCATTTTGGATTTTGTAGATTAGGAGGTATATGTTGTATTCGTACAATTTTCTTATTTTCAGGAGTTTCATTTCTTGATATAGTTTTTTTGTGGGAGTGTCCGGGTTATAATTGAAGAGTTTTTTAATAACTTTGTTCTGTATTGTTTATAAATCATTTAGTTATGGAGTGTATGTGTTTCCCCATATTTCTATTAAATAATTTAGATGGGACTGGATTAAACTAAAGTATTAGCCCCTCTTTACCTCTGTTGGTAAGAGATGGGCAATTCTACCAAATACCAATTAGTGGGATGATTTTTGCTTTGAATTTTTCTACGTGTTGTTTAAATGTCAGATGTTTATCAATATGTAAGCCAAGGTATTTTTCGCTGTCTAGAATAAGCAGGTCCCTTTCTTCTATTTGTAAAGGTTTATGCGACGGTATTATTATTTTACTAAGGGTTTAACAGGAAACCTATCGAATCATTCGTTAAGGGCCTGATTACGATTACGAATAATTTGAAGAGATTCTTGATAAATAAGTAATACTTCATTTTTCAGTGTGTATTATAATCTTGTTGAAATTTTTAGATTTTTTTATTTTATTTTTGTTTTGCTAAGAGGTATGATATTATAAAATGTATTTAACATAAAGATCATGACCTTATGTCTAAAACTGATAGGTAAAGGTAATTTAGGATGCCTAACACAAAATCACTTTACACTAGGTAAGAGCAAGTTTGCAGGCTACCCTGTTTTGTCGGACGGCATCCGGCCGGTTATTTCAAAGATGTGACGACGCATTCACCTACTGCCTGGCAGTTTTCATAATTTTTCAACGACTATTGTACCATTCGGTTGTGCGATTACGCCCGAATTCGAACACGTACTATTGAATATTATTTCTAACAGAATAAAACTAAGTGCATTAGAATATCGATTCCTTCCGAGAAACTAGATACAAACAAACCAATGTTAGCTTCAAAGGAGATTATAATATTAAATTGTCTCCTCACTAATAACATTAATTGTTCATCTTTGAACGGAATATGAATGTAATCACTGAAGAAGAAAATAATATTTAAAAATCTAAACGGGACCCGGGATTTCTGTCTTACCAGGACAACGTGACAGTTGTGATCTGATTCTTTTTACGTCATATTTGCCGATATCGTATTCTAATTTCAGAAATAACAATCTTATTCATACTTATATAACAATAATTAAAAGGAATACGAATAATTTTCACTTCACTTTTTTAAGAAAAACTAATCCTTATAAAACAAGGTTGTTATGCACAGCACAAAGGATAACAAATTATTAAAAGCTGTTCCGTCACGCCGTTTGCTTTAACAGGCCGTGTGCTAACCAATCGTATCGTCAGAATTTGAACTGTGTAGTTTAAGTTCGCACACATCAGCTATAACCACGGAGGGCCGTGAGCCGAACTATCGCACAAAAACCGTTCGTCCTGTCAAAACACCATCGCCGGTTCTTTATCGGAATAATCACTTAATACGTATTTTATCGCAATTTAATTTAAAATAACGAGTGCTAACGAACCACAATCCCGTTCCAGTGCTGACAGATGAGTCTCACCATGCAGATTTCAGCATCGCCACTCGGTTGATTGTGAATTAACCTTACGATTTGTGTTTTCGCATTCGCCTGTCACAAGCCATAGACTTCATTTATGCTTTATCTGTGTGGAATAGCCCCAAAGTACGGCTATTCCAACCCTTGTTCGTTCCTCTAACATAAGCAATAGGATTTATTTATACGTTTACATTTTTCAATTCTAATTTTATTTAGTAGATAATATTTTACTCCTGTAGTCGTAAACAAAGACGTTTTTATGAAGAAATTAAATCGTTAATTCAAAACTACATCCATACATAATGTTTTTATTTTACCCCCTTACTAATGGGCTTGTTTTAGATTTTGTGCAACTGAGAAACAACCATTACTCTACATTAAGGACTGGTTATCGGTTGTGTAGCGTTTGAAACATGTTCATTAGTAAGGCCTCAAATTTAAATTGTATTGTTTACACTTTTTAAATAGAAACGGGCAGTTGCCTAGTATGGTGATTCAATGTCAATCAAATTCACTGTATTTCATAAATTAATAATTATCCGCCTGAAATAACCATAAAAAATTGAAAAAATCTCCCGAGGAAGAATGAATGCTGCTGACGGGGATCAAACCCGCAGCCGAACCTGTAGCTGATCAGAGCAGCTTACCGGCAATCAGAAGGCTGCTTACAATATCGAATTATTTTGGATTATGTCAGATTGTTATAAATAATTATCATATATTTTCAACGAGCTAACTGATAAAAATAATACCACCGTATCGTCCGCGCGCCGTAGTTGATTTTTGAAAGCTCACGGTTTGCATTATTGCCGGGACGGTGTGCCAGGCCGGTGCACGTGTGCCGCCACTTTATGTAGGTATATTGCCACACAAATAATCAGTACCGGTCGAAAAAAATCGGCCGGTAATACCATCGTCTCTGTTAGCACCCTCAGTTCGTTAATATATTTCAAACCAACCTAAAAACCGGCAAAATTTATCTAGTAAGGTACTAGCAGATAATATTTAAAAAAAATAACGTGTTTATGATTTTATTAAAATACGATTTTTTTTAGTTATTTACAGTTAATGAATAACCTGACAAAACTCGAATTCCTGCTACTTCCAGCATAAAAAGCGAAAAATATATCTTATGCAATAATGTATTATTTAGTCAATGAAGGATTGAGCCCACCACGCCTGGGTGGAATCCCAACGCATTTTTTCATTATAATTAGTTATTATTTTGAAGAGTGTTTGGAGGACTGGATGAAGTGACGACTGGATCAGGTACCCAGATGTACACATAAATTTGATAGATAAATGTAAAAAACTTTATAGGTAGAGCATACCTTTGGGAACCGAATCGAATTACGGCAAAGGAAAGAAACAACTGCAAGCGGCGTTTCACCCCATTTGCTGTTGCTTCGTTCCTTTCCCATAAGTTGAGGTTCAGTTCGGCAGTACGGCAGTTCGGCTCGGGTATGTATACCAATATAGCATCATATAAAATTATATAATACTTACCTCATAATATTATTGAGATTGGATACCGTCAAATATGATTAAATCGTCGGTGAACGCCATCTATCATTAACTAAGCAAAACTTTTTACACATTTTTATTGATTGTTCGATGTGTTCGTTACTGTTTGATTCATTTATGTTATTGTATTGAATTTATGCTATTCACTTGCCTTGCGTGATGTAAATATGAAAAAAAAATCCGCAATCCTATAACAATATTGATAAAATATTAGATATAGATTTTTTATGCAATTTCGATAAGACAGCATGTAAGTAAGCCATACATAAAAAAATCAGACCAATAAATTACTCCATTGGTAATGTTCTTCTATTTTCCACGAAACTTAAAGATAGGAGATGTTACTTCGTACGAAAGCATTTATCGAGCTTCAACACATAAATAAAGTCGAAATTTCACCTGAACGTTCCCACCATTTCGTTCGTCCTTTATTTCATTGCATTAAAAATCATTTCTCCCGTTCGGATCGCCGGCTCCTATGCCTCGTAAAATAAGGAAAATGACCCAAAACAAATTGAACATAATGGACGGATGCCGTAACTGTGGGCACAAATGGGTCAGATGAATTCTCACTCAAAGGAAATGAAAGGAAACGAATCGAAAATCGATTTGCCTGAACCCTTGGTAATGGGTTTCGAATATACGAGACGTAGGTTCTATGTTTCATGCGGGGTTTTAGCAATAAGAACATTGTGAGACCCGCATAATACTTAATGCGCAATGGAAAATCAAATCAAAGATATTAAAATATTTAAAAAATGTAATTTCTATAAAACCGACATTTTATTGAATTTTTTGCTGGTCGATATCATGGAATAATTTTTTTAATACAGTTTTTATAATAAAAATAACAATAAGCATTTATTCAAGAATGTATGCAGGGGTAGTGCAATGCAATACATTCCATATTTGAAATAATATACATAATTAGAGTAATAAAAAATAATAATAATACATAGGTAGGTGATTCCGACAGGCACAAAAAAGCGGAATTTTAGTGAAAAAAGATAAAATATAAAAACAAAAATGAGTATAAGCAGCCGTTTATGGAAGATATTTCGACAACTCCCGTCTCCAGAGGGCCATTAGAGGGGACTCCATCCAGGCAACCATGGCAGCGATGATTTTGTTACTTGATTGGCGTAGTATGCGCCATAAGCTTCCCATGTGATGGCGGAGAAGCGCTCTGAAAGAGTGTACTCGTCCCTCCAGGAACATTTCCGTGGCGCTGCAGTATCTCGGGAGGCGGAATAGTTGGCGATAAGCATTATTGTAAGCTATGGTAATAAAAAATTACTTTAATCAACTAATTTATTAAAAATCTCTTCAAATTATTTGTAATCCTTTATAAACGGAATTTTTTAACGTTTCCTGATAAACTTTTAGTAAATTCCTAATATATCGGAACACGTGTTCATGCACCTGCCTCGATAATATACAATGACGAAATGGGGCAATATTATGATTTTTATGAACACGTGTTCCGACATGTTGATAATACGTTGGTATTTTACTCAAAGTTAGGAATCCTATCAATTCATTCGTTAAGGGCCTGCAATCACGTTTTTAACCGTATTACGAATTATTTGAAGAAAATATAAATAAATAAACAATATTTTATATCAGTACGTTCTCTCCGTGTAAAGCCTTACTCATAAACTCGTGTTTTAAAATCGTAAACTGTTGTTTATCGGTTGCGTAATTAAATACACAATTTTTATTAGTAAGTCGAATAAGTAGTAAATTAAATTATGAAGTCAAATAGTTCAACTGATTTGCGGACGCGTCTGCCCACGCAGTAATTTTTTTGCCTGCACTGCATTTAAATGTGATTTTTTTTCTTTTTCATTATTTAGGATTTCTTGAATTTCTACTTTAATTTGAAATATTTAGTTTATAAATAACTAGCTGACTTGTACCCGGCGCTGCTAAAATATTCCATACTTTCAATAAATACAATATCCATTATTTTATATATATAAACGTTCAGGAAGAAATTATGTAAATGATTGTGAAAACGCTATCAAACTCCTATGCATACTTTAGAAGAATGACCGTTATATGATGAAGCCACTCCTTTTACATAAATTCTATTATATATCTTTATTTCGAAATCTCTCAATTCATTTGTTAAAGGCCTGCAGTCCCATTTTTAACAGGAAAACGAATAATTTAACCAGTTTTTTTTTTAAATTTACGATATTTTATATCAGTAAGCTTTCTCCGTACAGGTAATATCATAATCCATAGATAGACGACTTTTGAAAAAATGTAATAAACACGTCTGTGGGTTTCTAGGGTATCGATTCTACAATCCAGGCCGATCGCAATCACCGTCAAAAGCACATACATACATTGCTCGACATTCTTATTCTTAGACCCACTAGTTGTTCGAGTGGAATGACTTTTGACGTTCGACGTATGTAAGTAGGTACAAGACTCAAGAATAAGAACACCGACCAATATAATATGTACATTGACGGCGATTGTGAGCGACGCGGATTGGAAAATTGCTATTACGAAAACGGTTTTATTGATGATCTCGGTAACTTGTCATCGTTTCCGAGCATAACTGCAGATCACCAACGAACAATAACAGTTCACAACGACTAAGTGTTCTTAATTTATTCGTCGTGAACTGTGGTTTTTACGTTAGCGATCTGCGGTCGTCCTCGAGAACGATGACAAGTTATCGACATTATCAATAGACCGTGCTAGACATTCAGACATTGTAGCAGTGCGTACTTCTGGACGGGCAGTTCCTACCCGATTAAGATAATCATTGGTCAACATTCTTCAATTGGCACGACTGTTTCGAGCTATGAGTGCGGAGAGCACTTGGTCGAGCTCAGTTGCTTGCTGGACTCGGTTTCAATACGGTGTGTTCGTGCGACGCTAGAACAATGAGGGTCTACTGTGCAAACTACGAAAGGTCTTTTTCAGGGATTATACAAGAAATTCATAAAAAAAAATCAGACATCGCAATACAAGATTAAAACAAGGAAAGAAAAAAAAATACTGCATTATTATTTAGTCAAAAAAATTAGGTTCACCCACAAGGGCTGCCATTTGTAACATTAAATCGTGGATGGGTGATGAAAGGATAATTGTATTAATTAATGATGGATCTTTCAATTGTGACATTAATAGGTTAATTACCGAATACAATTATCTAGACATCTACGCACACGCACTAACTCAATGTAGGTAGGTAGTGATGAGAACTGATAAGGAAGAATAAATAAAGAATATTTTAAATATCAACAGACTCTAATTTATTAAAACAATTATTAAAATAATTAATCAAATAAAATAAACATGAGACTCTATCAAACAACTATCTCCGGGCGTGTCAAGAATAAACGTGTGTTTAACGCCATCTTGATAAGATTTTGACTAACGAACATGTAACATTAATAAATTTAAAACATTAAAATCTTGTAAGGAATGTCTGAGCGGGCGCCAGCGAGTTATAAAAATAACTACGCAAGAAGTTAAAATGAGTAATCCCTAATTGAATTATAAGTACATTGTTAAAAAGTTATAAGTGAAAAAGACCTTTCGTAGTTTGCACAGTAGACCCTCATTGTTCTAGCGTCGCACGAACACACCGTATTGAAACCGAGTCCAGCAAGCAACTGAGCTCGACCAAGTGCTCTCCGCACTCATAGCTCGAAACAGTCGTGCCAATTGAAGAATGTTGACCAATGATTATCTTAATCGGGTAGGAACTGCCCGTCCAGAAGTACGCACTGCTACAACATGCGCACAAAATGTACGTTCGTGATAAGCGGCCAAGTAACCTTTCATTATGAGATATTCCGCCACATGCGGGGTCATAGATTTTTACGATCTTCCGGCCTCTGTAAGGTTTGCTGAAATACGATGTTCTGGATCACGAATCTTGTCTATGCTACCAACCTACCAATATACAAAAAGCAGCACTAAAATAATAGGTATAACCAATGGCTAAATAAAACGGTTCCGGGATAACTCAATACAATAACAATTCAAAAGACCCAGTGATAAGTCATTAAAAGCAATAAAAAATAAACTAGCCTATACGTAACCTATTACTTACGTTACGTAAGAATTAATTCAATCTTGTAACACACTTGATCTGATTCTCATTTTCAAAGGGAATTGAATCTTCATTCCTTATCGTTAGATTTTTTTTCTATATATTTTACAGTTAAATTATTTCATCATAATAAGGCAATAATTAATAATGATGTGCACTTTAAATGATTTAAATATTATAGTGTTTCAAAGAAATCTAATTAAATATTATTACGTTACTGTGGCGGTGCGCCGCGGAGTTCGTATGTACTGTGCCCTGTCGCACTAAATCACGTATCTAGTATTCCGCGTCCCGCGCCGTAATTCAAAAGACTCTCTTCATCGAGTCCTAGTTTATTTGAATGCAAAAAAATCCTTCATTATTGCTTTCTCTGAGGTTCCTAAATGTGAGCATTCTAGGTACAAAACCAATATGAAGTGTCGAATCAAGGAATTAAATGAATTAGTTCACCTGACCAAGTGAATAAGACTGAATTGATTCATTATTGTGAATGAATCTGTCCATGTCTACTGTATACCCTTCAAACAGTGATATCCTAGAAAAGCATCTCATAAGAACAGTTTAAAAAAATCTTCGACCTCATGTGGTGATGAATTAAGACTTGCAATTCGAGTGAATTGCAAGTTTAAATTTAAACGGAAGTAATAAAGATCGCTACGCACCCAGCATCTTTGGGCATTTGCGAGGTAAGAGGGAACTGCGCGTGGGTGTTCATCTAATAATGAATATTAATCATTTTTAAAACACCTTTGGTGCTAAATCAACTAGTATTGTATCGGTATGATGTGTTGTGATATATTTTTGACGACCTCCGTGGGTGAGGGGTTAGGCACTCGAATACCAATTCGGAGATCGCCGTTCAAACCCCGGCGTACACATTTTATTTATTATATGTATAGTTATTTCATAAAATTAATATTTTAAAATAATATTAGAAATATTGAAATACTCACCTTCCTCTTCTCCACATCCTTCCCCTCCACACTACCTTCAACATCACAACATACCCCAATTTAGGACGCCGTAGTCTCATTGGCTAGAGAGCGGTTAGTATTCAGAAAGTACAAATAATTGCGGATGACCTTCCAGTACTGAACGAATATTGTAATAACCGAATGCATGAGACAATTTCACTGATTGTTTTGCTTTATAAACTCACTGTCTTGACTTTACAAGAGTGAAGCCTTAAAAAGATAACGTCAAATACACTTTAATTATATACGCCACAATACGCCTTATCTCTTAATAGTATAAACACACAGTCACTATCCGCGTCTGTCTGTTTGTACGCTCAGTTCTTCTAACTATGCGACCGAGTTTGATAGGGTTTTCACTTTCATTTAGGGAATTTCTTCGGGAACGTTTAAATATGACGGTTAATACATGGATATACGCGTAAGCTAGTTATTTATACAGTAAGAATTTCAAATTAATGTAGAAATTCAAGACATCCAAAATAATATAAACGAAAAAAAATCACATATAAATGTAGTGCAGGCACAAAAATGACTGCGTGGGCAGATGCGTCCGCAAATCAGTTAAATAATTTGCGGACGCGTCTTCAAATCGTTTAACTAACTAGCTTACGTGTAAGGCGTGTTATAACGATTTTAAAACATGCCTTACTCAGAAAGTCGTGTTTTAAAATGGTTACTAACTTTTATTAGTAAGTATAAGAATTGTGTCGTAATTTTTGTGAAATGACTCCGTGGGCAGACGCGTCCGCAAATCAGTTAAACAATTTGACTTCATGGTTTAATTTACGACATAATTCTGATACTTACTAATAAAAGTCGATTATTTAATTTTACGCAACTGATAAACACCCGTTTACGATTTTAAAACACGACTATCTGAGTAAGGCTCTACATGGAGAATACATACTGATAGATACTATTGTTAATTTATGAAGATTTTCTTCAAATAATTTGTAATACGGTTATTATAATTACGCCTTATCTCTAAATAGTACAGGGTTTTCCAATAAGAGGTGTTATTTTGAATAGCTCGCTATTTCGGTAGATGTTACTTTTGAAGCTGTAATTTTTTAACATTTGACAAGTAGAAAGTACGCCATTCATAAAAATGGAACGATACAGGCTTCAACAACGCATTGAAATTATTAAAATTCACTTGAGTGAATCAAATACAAATCATCTTGAGTGATGAGGACCATTTCCACCTCGGTGGCTTCGTCAACAAGCAAAATTGTCGCATCTGGGGCTCGGAAAACCCAAGAGTCATTGTTGAAAAGCCGCTCTATCTTCAACATGTGACTGTTTGGTGCGGTTTATGGTCCAGCAGAGTGATTGGACCTTACTTTTTGGAAAATGAGGCTGGAGCAACAGTTACGGTGAATGGATTGCGCTATCGAGAGATGATTAATGATTTTTTATGGCCGGAATTGGATGGTATTGATCTGGACAACGTTGACTTTCAACCAGACGGCGCGGGCGCTACGTGCCACACAAGCAACAAAACCATTGATCTTTTAAGATTGAATATCAAAATAACACCTCTTATTGAAAAACCCTGTATAAAACAATGTCACGTCTGTCTGTTTGTGCGCTTAGTTCTTCTAAACTATGCTTCTACGTTTAATAGGGTTTTCACTATCATTTAGAAAATTTCTTCCAGAAGGTTTATATATATAAAACATGGATATTATATTTATTGAAAGTAGAGAAAAGTCGAGCAACGCCGGGTACAAGTCAGCTAGTTTGAATAAATTTTGATTCCCATCTAACTAATATGTACCTACCCGGTGTTTCTCGGAGGCTTTTCTGTACTTTCTATAAATTTAATATGCATGTATTATATATGTAAGCCTTACGGCAGAAATTTTCTAAATTATACTGAAATCCCTATATGAGAACAAAGCGCACAAACAGACGGACGCGGTAAGCCACTTTGTTTTATACTATTCAGAGATTTACAGATAATTATTGTATTCCTTAGTAATATAGGTAGGTTTATAAACATAACATCTTGACCCCTGTCTTTATAGTAATTCAAATATAATATGAAAAAAAAACATCAAAGAGAAATATATTAATTATTTTTCTTTTCGCCTTCCTCTTTGATACAAAAGCAACTTTTTCTATTTCATCGGATTTTATAAATGTCTTCAACAGTCACAGTCGTTATGTAAATCTTCCTGTGTCTTAACAGATCAAAGTGACATAAGAAAAGATGAAAGCATATCGATTGCAATAAAATATGATCCAGATAAAAAGAATCTGAATGGGCTTTGATGTTTTTATTACAAAAAATAACGAATAATTTTGGTCCTTTTTGAATGGATGTCATTTATGGTAATCTGTTCGATGCAAATAAATCGAAAGGGAAGTTATATTTGCGATAGGACCAAATTAGAATAAAGATGAAATTATGGAGAGAAAAACGCTAAATTTAAACTACCTACATTTGGTTTGTATCGTGTTATTAAAATAAAATTTAATAACGGTACAGATGGTAATTTATTTTCTTTCAGTTGAACAATTTCTATTCATATGTTGTTAACCTCATCACTACCGGATTTTTGACCAATAAAAACAATGCAGTTTTTAATTAATTAATATAATATAATATGTTCGGCTACACAGACTAGGTCATAATTATAGTTCAATCGATGAAATTTTTTTTTTTAAAAGTTTACCCGTTTTTGGTGACCAGATCTCAATAGCCAGGTACTCTCTCACCTTCCTCTTCCTCTTTCCCATCTCCTTCCCCTTCCCACTAGCTTCGTCCTCACAACATACTCTAAATGCCATAGACTCACTGGCTCCAAACGATTGGGAGCAGTTGAGACTCTTGTACGGTATTCAAATTAAAAATAATTATTAATTACTTACTTGCAATTAATTAGACAAACGCGTCACTCTAAGCTCTTTTTTGGAGAACAAATGCATTCCTGTGCTTTTTAGATGTGCACAAATCATTCTCGAGCAAAACACAAACCTGATGTAGTTTCTTTCCATTCGCATTTAATCAAAAAATACTTATTATTTCAGTAAATAAAATCGTTTTGGTCGTCAAAAAGTTAAATAAAAGAAAGTAAGACATCGAAGGCAGAAACACATAAGTATATGAAGGACAACCTAGTGACAGTACATCGAATTCTACTACTCTGCTCGCTCGTTTGTTCGTCGAGAAATGGGGGAAAAGGGGCTTATAATTGCTCGCCCGTCAGTGGGCTGCTTATGGCTCCGTAAGCGTTCAAAGAAGGTTTAATAGGGAGATATGTAAATGCGAACGTTAGAGGGAGCGCGCTAATATTTAATAAAAACGATAGTAATTAAGCGAAAATGGTGAAAATATTTATTAAAAAAACGGCTTTTTTGAAAAAGAGCAAAACTCTCTCAATAAATGCTAAAGTTGCATAAGGTGTACCTACTGTGATTTTTTTAATACCAATAACTTGTAAAATAATGTAAAAAAATGTATTTTTAATAATTTTCGGAGCTTACTTTATCTGTGGAATTTCATATAATTACGATTTCGGCTTAAAAAATGTATAGATATTGTCTTCATAATTTACTTTATTTTTTTTCAAAATGTTAAAGAGTAATATGTAATAAATCGGTAGAAATTCGGAATGCGAGGGTTTAAGCACAAAACGAGGGGCGTTCATAATGTCAACGATTAAGCCCCAGGTATACAATTTTTCATAAGCAGTTTCCCCAGAATAGATACTTATATTCAGAGAAACGATCTTTTGATTCTACCCATCAACAACGACGGCGCACAAGAGGTAACTTTTATAATTACAACAGATTACTCTCGTAAGGTATCGAATTGCTCACGATTCTTGTCAGAAACTTCTTTTGTGTTACTGCTGAGTATTACTACCTAGCATCTAGTGCAGACATGGCAATTTAGCAAGTTCCATTTCAATCATAATCTATTTTGTTGTGCGGCCCGATACTTTGGCGTATCGTGGCTTCATACAAAACGTCTTGTTAGCCAGAGATAATTCTTGAGTTCATTCAGCGAGTGCTGGCAATTCAATAACATCTAATGAAATACAAATCAGAACCACGTTTACAAAATATTGATTGCACTATGTTCTTAGACAAAATGTGCACAATTTTAACGTGCATGGATTTTCTTAGCATGACTTCAGATTCTACGTTCGAATCGTTTTTAAGTATCTTAAAAATACAGACTATATTAATTTGAAAAATTTCAGTCTACCTTTTTATTATAATAAATAAAATACCTTGCTTGATTCATGTCAAAAAATGAAAATCTTTTTGTGTTTTCAAGTTCAACGTATGACTTAAATTGTCAGTGAACATGTATTTTTAAACCAACTTTTCTTGATGATATAAGTTTTAGACCATGTAAAATAGAATGGGCACGACATAAATACGATTTTCAATCAAATGAAGTCATTTAGTTGTCAATCTATCCATGTTACTCCATATTGACTTTTCGATCGGTATAGAGTGACGCCTGAGGTATTTTTACCTAATGTTTCTTGAAAGTCTGTTAATAATTTAACTCAGATATCTTTTAAAAGCGTTTGAAACATAATTTTGTAGCATGAAAAATTGCAATTAAATTTGGGAGTCACCTCTGGGCTGGAGTCTCAAAATACTTGATAAACCAATTTGATTATGTACAAAGGAGGGCATTCCGTCTATTGACAATCCGTTGTAAACAGACTGATTGTCATATCTACTGCACGGAGTTTGCTTTACATGTATTTAACTGGAGCCGGTTCTATGGAGCTTGTAGCATTGATTCCCTGTGCAGCGGTACACGTGCACGATACTCGAAGGGCACAAGCGGAAAACCCGTTCTCATTCGCTTTTCGAGAACAGATTGTTTTTTCGACCATTTTTTGTATTATATGTGGAACATGCTGCCGGCATGTGTCTTTCCTCCATCATATATAATCAGCGTCTCTTCAAGACCCGTGTTGATATATCCCTTCCTAAAGCACCTACCACAACGCTGCCCAATCGGCTAATGGTATAGTTGCCCCGTCTTTACACTGTCAAGACCGGATCGGTTTTGTAGGTGCAAGATAAAAAAAATGCAATTTCTTGCGAAATAAATACATTGTGAATATCTGCCTGAAACTTTTCTCGTACAAGTCACAGCTAGGAAATAAGTTCGACCTTGCGCTGCGAAGTTTTGTCATTAATTTTTGCCATTACCATATAATAATGATAATAATAATAATTGGATGATTTGTATTGCTCCGTTTTTGTGCAAAATCACCTCAAGAGCACTGTACAAATATAAAATACATTTCTACAATGATCTATGTTATTACTAACTATACATAGACTAGTCAAACTATTATCAATTTATGGCATAACAGATATGAACAGATTGCATACACCGGTTAGTCGATTACTAATACAGTGCATTGATTGATGAACGTGATGCTATAATGTGCATATTAGGGCGGAACGAAAATTTTTTTTTTCTAATTTTGATTTGGAATAGTTGTATTAAGTTGCCAATTGCCATCAATTACCTCAATTAAAAATATAAATAATATCATACAACGGTAAGAGCCCCCGCCAAGACATCGAACATTTACAAAAACGACAGTTTAGGGGATATTTGCGCGGCCTAGAAAACAGTACAGAATTTATTAAAATAGGTTTATTTTATTTAAAAACATATTTAAATATAGTTAAATAGCTATTGCAATCAAATATTTCTTTATTTTAATATACTTTGGCGCTGTAACAGAGGTGCAAAGTGCGGGACGAAGCGGGGGGCGGCACCTGACAATCTACGAAATGCAGTGTTTTGTTTAAACTACTGTCGATAATTATTGTCTCAGGTGAAAGGTCGCGCGTCAATTATATTCACGCGTACTTATTGATAAACGTTTTTTAAGTGAATTAAACTGATTTCTAGAAGACAAAATTTAAAATGTCCGATATTTGGTGTAAGTGCAGAGTTGAAGGAGAATATCCTACCTACGTATGAAAATGTGATGAAATTCTACGAATGGGTTAGAGAAGACTTAAAAGTAAGGAATAACACAACAAAAGAACCTACGTATTTGGAAATTGCCGTAGTAGTTTGAACGAAAATTGAAGAATTGTGGATAAAATCTTCTATTCCAATTGTCACACACAAAATAATCTTACAGTTACTAAAAAGTTATCACTCGAAGTGTTATAAATTGAAAAAGTCTTTAAAGAAACTTAAGGAAGAAAAGTTAGAAGAGTTCAGAGTACAGAGTAGAAAGATTTTTGACATAGCTGCAAGTAAATGTCAAGAATTTGTAAGCTGTACTTGTTTGAGAGAAAAAAAAGTTCCAAAAGAGGAACAAATGTTTTTAGAAGACCAACGCACTAACTGACTAATGACTTTAGGAAGAACTGATCTTATCCATAATAAAAAATTGCTGAATAGAAGATTACGTACTCTCAAACAAGAAATAAGGCATAATAGATAGGATGAAACTAAGAACAATAAGACAGAATGAGACGCGAGCAAATTTTAACCGAAGAAAGAGTAACAGAAATTCCGTCATTATATTTCGTTGGAAGGAAAGCCAAGAGGGCTAAAACTGTTTTAAAAAGATCAAAGAGGCTTAGAGTGATTGTACAAGAGGAACATATTTCGATTATAAAAGAACCAGGTACTGTTTATGGGGTTCCAACATCGGGCAGTGCAAGAAATATTGAAAGAGCTATCCACAGATTTTTAACGACTGAAAAGATATCACTAGATGGTTTAATGGCTGTTGGCTGTGATCTCGACTGTTGCAATGGATAATTTGTCTCTTACACTCCAGTGAGTTACCATTGAGGCATTTGTTTACCTATTTGGATGGCCCTACTGCAGGACCTAAATCATTTGCAGGTCAAATTGGTAAAGCATTAGAGATATGCGAGACGCTGCCGTTGGCTAACTTTGAGAAGATAGAAGGTGAACTACCTCCACAAATATCCACAGATCTCAGTACAGACCAGAAATATTTACAAGAAATTACTACTGCTGTCATAAATGGATCCTGGTCTCCTGGATTTATTAAAGAGAAGCCCAGGTAAACTACCCCATGCCCGCTGGTTGACAAGAGCTAATCGCATACTGCATTTGTATATTTCTACAGAAAATCCACAACAAAATCTTGTGACTTTAGGAACGTTTGTCGTATAATCATACGCTCCTGTCTGGTTTACTATCAAAACACATTCATCCTGCAAAGATGGTTCAAATCATTTATGGAAGCTCATTAACAGCACTAGATATTTGTCCAACGAGTTGTTAGCGATAGTGGACCCTGTTATAATTTGAAACAGTTACTTCGCTCATCCAGAAAACATGTTGTTGAGTATGATAACAGATTCACGTAAGCACATTAGAGAACTCGCTGCAAGACGCATTTTAAAGGCTCGTCAAGTTAATAAAAAATCTGTTTCGCGCATTTTTGCGGTGCCAAAAGTGAACTTAAATGCATGTTCTTACATAGACATGATTGACTGGCAACAAAATATATACAAACCCTCAATATTGATGAATATTTCCGATGATCAGTTACAAGATCTTATTGAAAATGGAGAAGATACAGTGTTGAAGTTTATGAGACTGACTTGCCACACCCAGGATGTGGAAAGATTTGTAAAAGTTGTGACAGAAGCAGTTCTAAGTGCATTCGACAAGACAAGACGAGAGGGATTCATAAAATCTAAATTAGCATCTCGAAAACTCATCCCAAAGTTTGAACCTAAAAATGGTTTTTTGCTATAAAAAATGATTATATTCATACCAACATAACTTTCTTAATCTGTGTTTAATTTTGAAAAAAATGTTTTAATTAAATAAAATCAACTTTAATTTTATCATTTCATGCATAACATATTATATTTACTTATTATTTTGTTTATAGGGTGTTTAATACAAAACGTCTATAAAACCTTAAAATATAAAATTTCAAGTCTATGGCGGGACCTCAAGATGTCGAGCTAGAAGTTCCAAATTGAGAAGTGTTATTTAGAATTACATAAAGCAACTTTTACCTGGTATTACAATTCGAATTTCGAAAAAAAAAATTTTTTCATACAAAAGTGTTCCACCCTAGTGCATATGTTATTTGTTTATATTTTGTACGGGCAGATAATATACAGTACCATACTTTCCTGGTGGGTCTGTATGTAATATGCCGTTATTTATTTGAATCAAGAAATGTGTCGTTGAAAGCATTCCTTTGAAAAAATTAAATAAAATAACATTGTCACATTGATGATATTTAGATGAGACATGAAGTGAAACAATAGGTTCCGCTTTTTTACGTCCAACCAACCTCCAACTCTCCCAATGCTCTAACTAAAACTACCGAATACATGATTTTCATTATTTTGTGTGCATTCCTTGAAAGGTTATTTTTACGACTTACAGTTAGTTTGAGTTACACTGGTATTTTTCCATCGGTTTCCATTTTCGACAGAGCGCAAAGTTTTATTTTAACTCGACCGTTTTGCATTTCGTTTCGTTTCCGATTCACAATGGTAGCCATTTTAATGTTTCACAAATTATTATTTTTTTAATGTGTAATCGTTTGGACTTTCTTAATCGTAGTTTTCAATATTATGGTACCTACCTCACTGAAGAAAATTCAAATAAAATAGTTTTTTTAATAATATATTTCTTTATAAAATATGTTTATAGATAGTTATCAAGTGGGAAGGTATTTAAGTACCCACTTACAAATCTTGTAATATAATATGATTTCAGGGGAAATTTTGTTTTTGATTTATTAAATAATTTTTTGGACGCAAGGTTTACACTGCTCACAGAACTAATAGTAAATTCGCTATAAAGTTGCATTATAGTGAAGTAGCGGAATTGGGTAGGTATAAGGAATTTGGCGAATTTAAATTAAAAGTGATCTCAGGGATATCTATATACAAATGTATTTACGTTTGAAAAAAAGAGGTGAATTTTGCATTTTATAGTTAATATTGTAGCTTAGATCTTCGATAGAACCTTAGATCATGCAATACTTTGAGAAGAATTTGGTCGCTAGTGTGGAGGACAACTAAACAATAGCTAAGCACCTACCTACACAACATGTTCAAAGACCCATGTTAAATAATACATTTATTTGTTTGGTGCCATCTACATATTAAAAGAATAAAAAATAAAACACTTAAGTGGGTATTGTACCTTGTTATGGGTAATATTGCGCTGTGCGTGAAAAGTAAAGGAATAATTACATA
Organism: Hesperophylax magnus; assembly: GCA_026573805.1. Classification (NCBI taxonomy): domain Eukaryota; kingdom Metazoa; phylum Arthropoda; class Insecta; order Trichoptera; family Limnephilidae; genus Hesperophylax; species Hesperophylax magnus. The sequence continues at coordinate 1,618,531 of JAIUSX010000026.1, forward strand.
GCACAATCAATTGAATCAAATACTCGGTCATGTCAAAAGTCAGAATAACAGACGAGTATGAATTCGACGATGTATGAATTTGAATGAAGCAAGGAGTGAATACCGATATACTTTTTTGCTTGCCGGTGTTTCCACTCTACCTACCTTTAACGGAAAACGGCGTGTAGTTATGGTTAGTTAGTTAGTGAAATGAATCTACAATCTTCCAACAAAAAGCCAAATTCGTGGAGTAGGTACCTCAAATTAAGTCGTTTTACTTATACCAGTCTAGACTTATTTGAAATAATATTTATTTTGTTGTATTACTGTTATGGTTATTTGTAATGATGTGTGATATGATTATTTATTTATTTCTAAATTTACGCCCGGCTGGGCTTTTACGTGTTATTTTTTTAATTTTTTTACAAAGAACATATAAATAAACACAACAAAATAAAAAAAAAAAAGAAAATAGTAGACATAATAAAACACAACCTCTAACACAAACAAATACAATGTCAAAACGAAATAAAGTGGAAACTAGACACTCCACCATGCAAGATGGAAAAATATAATACTAGGAAAATTACAAAACTTTGGTAAGATAAACAGAGCTACGTAGTTTCTATAGTTAAATTATAATATATTTGATATTCTTCTTTCTGAAATAAATTGGGCAATGACTTGTTTATATTTGGTAAATGATGTGTTGAATATATCAACATCATCTTTATAGTCATTACCCAAATATTGTATACGGAGAATGGGGGTATAGAATTGAGATTTTGTGTTGGAGTTATCACAATAGAACGGTAGATAATGCCTCGATGTTGGTTTGCGAGGTAAATGTAAAGAAATCAAGTATAATCAAGGCTGTCAATTATTGAATTTATGATTTTATATAAATATTTTAGGTCATTAACTATTCTACGTTCAGATAATTTTAATAAATTGAGTTGACATAGTAGATAATCAAAGTTGTTATGGTAGCTTTTCAATGATTCTCCGAGATGGATTATTGCGTTCATTAAACCGAGTACAAGATTATGGATATGTCTTAACTAGATAGCAGCTGGAATGTGTGAGAGAGATATACTAACTGCATTCGTATTTATAACACTGTTAACCTCTCTGTTTCGCTCTGTACTGACAGGATCAACTACACTACTAATTTATCCAACATCCTCCTCTGCTTAAATTATAAGTAACCTTAGCTACATGCCAATTATTACTTAAATATTTCACATGTAATAATATACTCAATAATTCAATTAATTTTACACAATAATTTATGTAAATTTATTTCCTGGATCGTTATCCCGCGTTCCTTTTTTTTGCTTTTCCTCTTTACTTCTTACTTTCGGATCTGTAGACAGTTCCTCACCTAGTGCGAAAAGGTCCATCCCATGATTTAGATCTGAAACATGGAAAAATATTTTTTGTAATATCTCGGTTGCAGTTAGAGATCTACCTACTGCATTCGCATTTATAACACTGTCACCTATCTGTCTCACTCTATACTGACAAAGTCAACCACACTACTTATTCATACCAAATTTCTCAAGCACAAAGTCAACCACACTACACATTAATACCAAATTTCTCAAGGACAGGGTCAACCACACTACACATTAATACGAAATTTCTCAAGTACAAAGTCAACCACACAACACATTAATACCAAACTTCTCAAGTACAAAGTCAACCCCACTACTTATTCATACCAAATTTCTCAAGTACAAAGTCAACCACACTACTTATTAACACCAAATTTCTCAAGTACAAAGTTGTATGCAGATACACTGTAGCTTTGCTACATGTAACCTTTTTCTCACTTTTAAAATTTTTAATCAAGGTACAGGTCAGAATAATAATAATGATGATAACAACAATTGTTTAAAATTGCATCACCAAGATGACTCACGGGAAAATGAATATATGTTTAAAAAAGCGCAATTGTGCATTTTTTTACCAACCAAACGGTGTTAAGAGATTATTGGTAAATAAATTCAGAATTAATATACATTGTTCGCTCTATTTCATTATTTAATGCTTTGCATGGCAGATAATTAATATGAAAAATAATTTTATTTGTATTTCGAAAATTATTTCATAAAAAAATATATTTATAAGATATCGTTTAAAAATAAAACCAAGTCAAACCTTATGTTACTGCTTCTCTTCAAAGCTCTTTCAACTTTATTATCAACGTAAGCTGTTTTTAAATAACTAATGTAATCTAAACAATTCAGCCTAATATGTTAGTAAATTTACAAGAAACAAGTTTATATAGGTAATATAAAGACGAGCAATAAATGTTGCCATTGATATATTTCCTTTTAAAAAACTGTGTTGATGATCAGTAACACATTTTAAATAAACTTCATTAACAGTGAAACAGGTCCAATTTACAGATTAATGTTCAGGAACCGATACTTAAATAATTTGACAAAGTAAACAAAATAAATATATTTTTTTAAAGTTCCCAAAAAAACGAAATAATTCCATTCGGGATATTCAAAATTCTCTGTTAGCTGACTCGAATTATAATAATTATTCACATTATAATGCAAAATTTATCCAAAACAACAATTCGGCAATATGTTAACGTCGCCAAAGGGCAACCCTTTCGGTATCAACACTAACGCTTGACAGCCGTTATCATGGGTTATTCAATAATCGGCAGTTGACGACTTGTGGGTTATATTAATTTATCGTTAACAAGAGTTTATTTAGGCATTAATTATTTTCGATCTTGAAAATTGGTAGGAAGGTATAGTTAGATAAAGAAAGGTATAGTTATTAGTATAGTTATAGGTATAGTTATACGTATAGTTATAGGTATAGTTATAGAAGGTATAGATAGGTAAAGGTATAAGTATAGTCATAGAAAGTATAGATAGGTATAGTTATAGGTGTAGTGGTACGCCACTACTTGATTCGAACGGCATTCTAGAAGTTTCGGCTTTTTCCAAACAAGCTTCTTGGATGTTCTTTTATTTTTTAATTTTAGTTTGGCAATATCTACATAGCAACCAAAATGTTCGAGAAGCTTCTTCACCTTATAAAAGCGGCAGCGTGAAGGAACTCGCCAGTATTCAGTCTCCAAACCGTCAGCCAAGTACTTCCGCGCTAGGGAACATTGACCTAGATATCGCCCGCATTCTATAGTGTTGTAAATAGTAAACGCGTAAATATTGCAACTGTAAAATCGATTTTTAATTTAACAATAAACGCTGTATCAGAGTTGAAGAGATTTTTATTTGTACACCAAGATAACTACATAGGTATAGTCATTGAAGGTATAGATATTTATTAATAGGTACTGTCTTGTAATTATTTTTATGTGTACCATTTTTAAGGTGAAGGTAAAAAAAACAATTCAGTTAGTTCACTGGATTAATGAAGAAAGATATAATATTTGGCAAATAAATACTTAGAAGATGTTGGGAGTAATGCTTGGGAAGGAAAGTTGGAAATGCAAATTGGGATCGATAATTAAGTTGGAAAGGAATGTTGGCAGCAATAGTTGGAAGAGTAAGTTGGGATGCAAAATTGGAAGGAAAAGCGTGTCTTCAGCACGAGTAAAGCTTCCAGTATGGCCCACATTATCAAATAATGTTTTAAATGTGGTTACTGCATCAAGTAAAAAAAAAAATTAAATAATCAAAAGTGGGAAGGTCAGGAGGGAATGGTTCATGTTGGGATAGAAAGTTGAAGGAAGGGAAAGTACTATATTCATGTTAAAGTAGCGTATCTATTACATAACGTTATTATATTAGGTGACTTAGAAGAGGTGCCCGAGTTCATCGGGTAAGATGTGCTCAGATCTTGTCAGCGAATGCGCCTACCCACCAGCTGTTTGGGGAGACCCTTTGCTCTATCCAGTTGGTCTCTCTCGACCAATCGTCTTGCACCGCAGTGGGAGAGAGAGACGCATTTGTCCGTCACTCCTGGACACCTATATTCCTATCCACCCTTCAAATATTTTTCCTTTACCGAACTTCCTCTCCTTCATTTTCTTAAAAAGACCCTCGACACAGCATCCTGAAAGAAATTGTTTTCCTGAGGGCGTTACGTTTTTTTTATTGTAAAAAAATGTCAGGAATTTATACATTGTTGCAATAATAACCATATTTCACAATATTATTACGTTATTATTATTACTACGTTAAAATCATAGCAGTTTTCGGAAATTTAATAGATATCAATTATAAAGCTTTAAGAAATAGTTTTAAATAAACATCAGATTCACGAAATGCAATTTATTTTTTGCTATACATCAGTATGTTATACAATTATAAATAAGTAAAAAAAAATAATATTCCATAATTCAACGACCTTTAATTATATTTAAACAATCCAATAAGTGGGGAATCATTAAATGGTAATTAATAACTATTAATAAATTCCGACATTTAATTCCGAAATCAATAAGGGCGAAGTAAGAAAAATAAATAATATATGTAAAAAGAGGCTTCACCACAGTTTGATAATGCCTTCAGACACAATCAACGAGAAACTGTATTTATTCACAACTGGATTGACGGAAATAAAAAGTATCAATTCGTTAATCAGTATTCTGTTTAAATATTGACAAAATATAATTCAAATGAAATACTTATACTCTTGAAAGAATATATTGATAATGAGATGGCTTTGACATGTACTCAGAATACCAGAAAGCCGACTTCTGGTTAGCTACGTTATAGGCATACGAAAAGAAGAAGAAGATTACTGAAGATGGTTTGAAACGGAGATTTATAAATATTAATGATAGAGGAGCGCGCTAGTAAAAAAAAATATCTAAAATAAGTAAGTTGTGTTATAAAAATTTAAATTAAAAAACAACTTATTTAAGGCGATGCACTACGTCGTGTAATATTTTAAATCAAGTCGCCATCAATAACACCCCTTACGTAGATGGCGATAAGGTTTAAATTCCCGTTTAATACCATCCGCCTGTTTTGATTTATGCAAGAAAAAACATGGCCAAAAAGTACAATTTATTTTATTTTGTGGATGTCCAGGCATAAATATTTAATTTTTTTCGGATCATTTTATAAATAACTTAATTTGCCACATTATAAAATAAAATCATAACCGAAAATGGGTTCGTAAGTAGGAGATTTTGAACTTTAAAGCAGTTTTCATGGGATTATCTAAAAAATACTCGATTATTTCAAAGGCCAAGATGTATTCTACTCGCAGTATTTAATTAAAGCATCCGAAACATTTCTAAGTGACCAAATTTTTAAACCAAAAACACAATATGATTTGGCATTACTACGTAGTGCATCGCCTTAAAAGAGTGCAAAAACGTCTCAACATCTGAGATAAGAAGAATTCAAAGAAAAACGGTGGGTTGTAAGAGAACAGATGTGTCCTATAATTTTCGGAGCGTTCTACCTATTTTGAGATTTTTTCTATCTAAGGAAGTTAGTTTTGCAGGTTGAAGAGTCATACTCGACTTACTTGATTATTCCTGACATTACTTGGAGTAAAATTTGTTAATGAATTTATTCTTCTTTATAAAACATTAAAAAAAATTGTAGGTGTTGGGCAGTTAAGGACGATATGAGGGTTGGGCTGTTACTCAGCTGAGTGACCAGTCAAGACATGTGGAGGATTTTATTTTGTTTTGTTTTTGAAAAAAAGATAAAATATAAAAAAACACCAGAAAGTCACTGGAGACTAAAATTTCGTATTCATGTTTTTATCCAAATAATGTCAAGATTCACTGGTTAATGTAAGTCAAGTACGCCCCTTATGGTGACCGGATAAATCATCACAATGACAATTCATCACATCTTTAAAAAGTTATATAAAGTCATGGAAAGTGATGAAACAAAAACTTTATTAACGGGGTTAAGTAGGTTAGGTTAGGTTAATTTTTTTTTTCATCGTTTCTAATGATTTTATATCACTTTTTAAAAGTGTGTTGAATTGTCACTGTGTTGAGTTATCATGGCACCAATATGTTATATGTGCCAATATATAAAATCTCGTAATAATTAGTAATAAGGTTAAAACCTAAAGTATAGTAGGTATTAAAAATTACAATTATTTTTATTTACCCTTCGCATATTTTTCATATATATTTTCTTTTTAAAATTTTAAAAGACGGTCGATCTTTATACTAACGAGTTAAGCGATGTTGACTTCATTCCAAAGGGAAGTCTTATCTCCTGTTCTTCTTCTTGTAGAGTGATTACAAATTACGTTTGCGTTCATGTTTATTAACTTTTAAAAGTTTTAAGACTTTTTCGCAGTATATTTTATTTTCAAAATAAAATATTGTGAAAAATATTCTATTTTAAAAATATAGTAAGAGGAAAAAAGTAAAAAAATAAAATAAAGACGAAAATTTTTTTATAATCTATTATAATATTATTATAATGGAATTCCAACACGAATTGCCAGTATACAAAATAGAAATATTAATTCTGAAAACTTTTGAAATTTTAAAATATAAAACCAATATTATTACTATACTATTTGAAACAGAAAAATCAAAAAAGATACGATTGGATCTAGGACTTGAACCCAGGACCCTAGTCTTGGCCGTCAATTTTCAATAATTAAAAACTATTACATTTAAGTAAACAATTTGTTTAAAAGACAATACATTTAGATTCTTTAAGATATTTTAAATTTGATTCGTCTTAATATTATTTTCAGGACTTAGTGTTGCAAAATTCTAAACTCATCCTCTTTTATCAAAAACAAAATACTGCCGCAATAATTAATATCAGGAACAGTGGCGCAATTATATGTAAAACTTACCTTCCCTTTTATGTTGTTTAAGACTAAATCCGTTATCTGTTAAGTCCTCCGAGTAATTGACTCCAGATTTCCCACATACATCCCACAGACCATGTTCAACCAAAAACGAACTTTACATTTGATCTGCAATCAAAAAAGACTCACTAATTAAAGATCTGTGGTAATGATGTGATGTGAATTGTTGACATTAAGTTGGTTGATAACCCAGTATGCAGGACTCTCGCATAGAAGCACGACGGATCGTGATTTATATTGCCATGTTTAGTGACCAGATCAGAACAGACAAGTGCTTTCTAACCATTATCCTCCCTGCCTCCATCCCCTCTCCACTCCCTCCAGCTTCACAACATACCCAAATTGAAGATGCCGTAGTCCCACTGACTCTTGGACAGCATTCCAAATTTCCGATTTTTCCTGTCAATGAATAATTTAAGGAAGTCATATTTGAATTGCAGAATATGATTCCTAATAATCGTAAGTAAGAAAATTTCCGACACCTCATAAAAAATAATAAATTCACAATGAAAAACCAACATAATAAATTCATATTCTTTTGACGGGAACGTTGAAAGGAAATTCGTCGAGCTGCTAAGAAATTCATAAACATATAAGATTTAACCGTAAAAATATACCAAAAACACATTATATTATTTACGGGGGCATTTCGTTATCCCATTTGTTTGGCGAACCGTGATACGCAGAATATTCGTCGAAACGTAAGACATAAAGTATCAAAGCTAAGAAGATCAGGCAAAATCATCAATTATTCAAATGAAGAAATTAAGTTTGTAAGCAAAGTGACATTTTACTAGAAATTGTTCATGATACTCAAAATTCAAGCGACTGTTTTGCTCTCATGGATAAATTAAGAAATTTGAAAACACTTTGTAAAAAATAAGGCAATATTTTTCGCGTTTTAAAAAAAACATTGAAAATACGAAATAACTTTTATACTTCGTGCCTTTTGACTAATTTAGTTAAATTAGCAAGCGTTGACGATATTCATTTGGGGAGCATTGTAGAAAAGTTTTACGTCACGTGATGTTTAGGAACTTTCTACAAATTACCTCAAATTTAGCTCCAAATATCGAAGGCATCTCATCAATACGGTATGGTTTCAAATTATCTACACTTACGGGGAAATGGCGAAGTAAAAGATAACGGCCACTTGCAAAAAGCGACAAAGTTATTTTCAATTAACGTGTGATTTATGCAAATAATGGTCAGAAGTTGTCATGAAAAGGTAATATTACTTTATGGGTTATTACGGATTCTTTTATAAAATTGATAAAAAAGAATAAGGGTAGACCTTCACGCTATTAACTCAAAACTAAACAGAAGGTTTTGGAATATTTACATTTACGTTAGTAATTTGGTTACGAATTGGCTTGGACGTTATTAGATTCACTAAAATAACAAAACAGTAGATCGTTATTTATGATGTACAATAAGATACTTACTTACGCTGTTAAATATGTTTTTAAGATTGAAAATAAAATACTAATTAATCTTAACGAATCATGAAACAGAACAAGATACAGAAATTAAAAAGGTGACGACGGTCGCAACTGGGTATCGGACGCAAAATCTCTGCCTTCCCAAAACAATAATAATTGATACCAAAAAAAAAAAAGTAAAAATCTCAATGGCTTGGTAGTTAAACGCGTTGTCCCGGTAAGTCAGAGGTCCTGGATTCGAACCCCCGTTGCGATTATTACTTTATTATTTTCTGTGTGTTGTTCTATTTTCTATGTTTCGTTTTGATGTACCTATTAGTACCTATTATCACCATCTTCAATATATTACATTGATGGATATATAACCTTCAAAAGTTATTCCAAAAATATGAATATTTTTAGAACCCACAATTAACGACTAACAAAGAAATTATGTGAAAATTTTATTCAATATGCAAGATAATGTAGTTCAATATGTAAGATAGTGTTGTCATAATTACAGAACGATTGAGTGAATTCCAGAGGACTTTAGTAGGGAAATATACATAGATTTCACAGGCGGGAAATAAATAGATAGTTGCCTTCCGCAGGAATCAGGCTGGATAGAAATAGATAGTTGCCCTCCGCAGGAATCAGGTTGGATTGAAATAGATAGTTGCTCTCCGCAGGAATCAGGCTAGATATAAATAGATAGTTGCCCTCCTCAAGATCAGGCTGGACAGAAATAGATAGTTGCCCTCCGCAGGAATCAGGTTGGATTGAAATAGATAGTTGCCCTCCGCAGGAATTAGGCTAGATATAAATAGATAGTTGCCCTCCTCAAGATCAGGCTGGACAGAAATAGATAGTTGCCCTCCGCAGGAATCAGGTTGGATTGAAATAGATAGTTGCCCTCCGCAAGAATCAGGCTGGATAGAAATAGATAGTCAAATGTTGAAGTTGAAATTCATAATCTCTTGACCGTAAGTTGGTTTTTCGTAATCTATTGGATCAAAGGTCAACTGTACCCTTAGGTTAAGAATTAAAAAAAAATCACCACATGCCTTTACGGAAACACGCCACGAGGAGTGACGATTATTTTACATGCAGTAAACAGTAGTTTTTAATGATGAATTGGAACTCGGCATGATGTATTTATGTATCCCAAGACAGATCAGAAAGTAGCGCCCCACCATCTTTTTTAGTTAGAGAGACAATAGATTTATTTCGCATTAGCAAAAAGAACGTGTCTACGAAGGAGTGTATTTAAACCTCAACAATTCCCGGGAACTGGAAGGAGCAAGATGAATAATCAAATCAGATGTAGAGGAACGTGATCAAAAACTTATCTGAGTCCCTGCTTATCCCTGCGAGAAGATGGCACTGGGGTTATTTCTATTAGCATTCGAATTCATAATATATTCTACCGGTGTTCCCAAGGCTTGGAAATAACTTAACATTAGATTCAAAAAGCCAGGAATATAATGATTATTTAAAATATCGCCACAAAGAGACCTTTAATAAAACACAAGATTACAACATTTTAATATCACGTTCAAAATATTATAATTATATGTGGATTGTTCAACTATTTATACTCACATAGGATTTGTTGAAATTGTTGAACTGATTATAAAAATAATACTGAAAAAACCAAGAGATTATCCAACGCACCTAATTTTTGCAGAATTTAAAGGCCCCTGCGGTGATATCTCGCAAAAGCGGCGCTATACCAATTGTCCAATAAATTAATTAATTAATAATATTTAAATTTAATGATCTTGTCCGGAAAAACATAAATTAAATAATAAAGGAAAAACAAAATTACATCTTTTTAACTGAAAGTCGTACTGGTCAAAAACATATATTTCCAGCACAAAAATGTAACACCACTTTTGTTCAACATCATTACATATATCTAGGAAAAAAAATAGTTCAACAGCCTACCCGAAAATATCAGAACAATCGAAAACGATAAACACCTACTAAAAGCGATTAAAATTCAACAAAAAATTACCAAAATGATATAGCTATCTTCTTAATTAATAATAAATTTGATTTTTTGTTCATTTACATATATTTTTTAATATTCATATTTCCTTAACTCATATTTACAAACACTAAATATTCTTCATGTTGATGCTCACCACTCTTTTAAACACAAGCGCCAGCTTCTATAGAAGCGAAACATTAAAAACATCAAACGTAGTGAAAACTAGTTTTATGAATTATTTTAGTTAACATAGATTATTATACTCTGTAAATTGATTAATTATTTAATAAAGAAAAAAATCGATTTCAAAATAAAAAAACATCACAATTACAAACAAAAACATTTCACATTAATTAATTTACTATCTGGATGTTTAATAATAAGACGTCATCGAACTGGACCGCTGCCATTGATAAAATGTTGAATTATTGTTTCAAGTGATTTATTATTGTTGCTACCGTACAACCGAATGCTTTCAATAAATAACATGTGGTCTATATGACACCCACTCGTTGGGTCGATAGGAATATTATAAGTTTTAAATACAAAACATTACCATAGTCTATTTAAACTGATGTGTGATTTATACCGTTTTGAAAGAAACTTGATATTTTGACTTTTCGACTCCTAGTTCCCAGACACGTCTGTTAAATTGATGGTCGGTTCAAGAGAGGATTTCGCTATTTGAAATTATTTTCATTTATTTCACCCGAAGTAAGGAAAATTCGACCTTACTTTGGACATACCCATAACATACTTTTCCGGTTTATTTCTTTAGTGCTAGAGTTATGTAGAGAACAATAAGAGATTTACATAAAGAAATATTAACATATATAAACAAAATTATAAAGTGTACCTTATCAATAATCAAACCCAATCAATATAAACTACAAAGAATTGATTTTTTTCAAACTATGAGCTCTTGCGTAATGATATTGGTATGATATTGTTCCGTTTGAGATTTATGTACATTTCAACGCAATTATTTTTAGTTTATGGTCATTTCTATACTTATAATGATTTATGGAGCTTTGAAATATACTTTCAAAAAATTATCAACACTAGTTGTTCTAATATTATTTGTAAATTTATTTTTTTTGTTTTCTTTATGAGTAGTATTTTTTTATAGTATTTAGATTTTGCAGTATACAATTTTGTGCATTTTTACATGTATAATTTCATAATATAAGCTGGTGCTTGTGTTTAGGAAAGGAGTGCTCGTTAATATAAAAATAAAAACTGTACACTGAAAAAATTAAAAGAAATGTTTAAATATACGAAAATTAAGAACCAACAATGAGAAGGTAATATAATTACCAAATTATTAAATTTATTCGTCATGTATCAGAAATCTTACAACATACTGTATGTTCAAATTTTGACAATACTGGTAAATAAATTGGTGGTGAAATATAATTTTTTTTAATTAAAAATATTTTTTTAATGCAAAATATATGTTTTAATTTTTATAAAAAATAACTCATCAAACACACCTACTTATATAGGTCGTGTGGTCTGTGTGTGAGTGATTTAAACACTAAATACAAATACCTATAACATTTTTTTTTATGTTTTTTTTTAACGATAATAATAATTCAGATTATAAATAAAACACTCCACCACTCGCGTGTAAAGGGGAAATAAATGTATTACTTAACAAGCATATTAAGAAAAAAATAATATAATTAGTTTTGCATATGTATATATAAGTAAATTAATTTGTGTAGTGAGTTTATGATTTAAAAACCTATAAACAGACTTTTCACAATTCGCAATTGTCCACTTCTTTTTAACTTTGTTTTGTTATTATTCATCATCTTTACCAGTTAATTGAATTTGCATTTATAGATTGTCATTAAATAGTGACAATGAGAAAAATTGTTTATGCTGTATATAGGAATATGGTTATTTATATTTCTTATACTGAGGTTAATCTCGGGCGATTCGTAAATTCCTTTAGTTGTGAATTGAGTGATCAAAGATGTGTGTATGAAAATGGAATGACTCATAGAAGTTTAACAATAGTGGTTTATTATAGTATGCACAATGTTAATGTAATTGATTATAAATACGATATTATTAATTAGAATGATGAAAAAATGACAGTGAAAAGAACCGAATAAAATTGTGTGAAACTTAACAAGTAATGAATAATGTTTTTTTAATGGTTTGTCGATATTTCAAAATTTTCATTTCGTCTAGAGCAGATTTTTTGTGAAAACCTTGTTTTTGAAGAAATACTCTACTATAAAGAGGCGCTATCAAAATGGTTTTAAGACATCGCTAAACGGTATCTGTGGATATTGAGAATTTAAGAGATGAGACAAAAAACTACTAATCTCAGAGTTGTTTCTTAGCACGCGACGAGTAGAATGAAATTTATGTGCTTGGGTGTTGTTTGGTTTTGAAATCAGAAAATGAATAGTTTCTACCGGAATGTCATTTATCTAGTTGCTACCTGTCCCCAACAATCACCTTGCGGGAAAAATTTTGTTTTTTGGAACAATGGCAAGAACACATTGCAAAATCGAGTGAATTTGTTTTGAAAAAAAATCGGAACATTGATTGAAATGCTGGAAGTAAGTTGTTGGTGTTTTTTCGTGAACATAATCTTTGGAAAGAAGGAAGATGACTATAATGGAAGTGCTTAATATCGTTAAGTACTCATTTGCTTTGTTGTGGCGATAATTACCTCTAGTTATTGCGGTGGATCTCATTGTATTGTGATTGTGTTGTGCTTGAACTCGCTACATTATGATTGTGATCGAAGATATACAGTGTAAGTGATTGTACTTCCCTTTTTCCCTCCTTCTATACCTTATCCGTTCCTCCACATTCTATCACCCAATTTCAGGAAACACCCATTCATTTCGTATTCGTTTTAATTCATTCACAATCCACCACGGACGTATATAAGGGGGGGGTCTTGGGGGTCCGGACCCCCCCCATTGCACCGCGCCGATTGTAGAATACGATAGTTTCTTAAGTCCGCCACAGTGCGGGGAGCGGGGGAATGGGCAGTGCCCCCGCCGCGGCGCGCCGCCGCCGCCCGCGTTTCGGCCGCGCGCACCATACCAAGCTAGAATCTAGTTTAGTCTATTTTATCATTATATTCAAATAAGTATTATTGCATTAAAAATATTTTGTCATTGTAGGTAGGATGGTACTTTTTAATTTTAATTATATTGTAGTTCATTAAAAAGAGTGCCATACAAAATGACCAGAGTTTAGAGGAAATTATTTTGTTCTTAAAATGAAAGAGTATTTTTTGTTTAGTGTAGGTAGGTACCTAAAGAAATTAGTGCACCTAAAAAAGTAATTTTGTTTTCTACCTTTTATTTTATGTTATTCGTTAATAATGTTCACACAGGTAATACCTAGATACTGTTTATTTTTTTATATTATTTACGAAGAAGTTATAACTTATTTAAAAAAGCACAACCATTTATTTGAAATAAGGAATGATAATTTTTAATTAATAGTAGTTGTAAAACAATGAATCTCGTGTCAGTTTTTTTTATTTGAGAGAAAACTACATTTATTTTCATGTATAACTTGAATTTACAATATTTTGTTAGTGTTACTGTAGGTAGGTAGGTAATTTTTAATTTTAATTATATTGTAGTTCATTAAAAAGAGTGTCATAATAATACGACCAAAGTTTAAAAGAAATTATTTTGTTCTTAAGATGAAAGCTCTTCATTTAGCTTGAGAGAAAACGCTTATTTTTTTCATACATTAAGTATTATTTGCATTAAAAATATTTTGTTATTGTAGGTAGGATGATACTTTTTGATTTTAATTTTATAATTGTAGTTCATTAAAAAGAGTGCCTTACAATATGACCAAAGTTTAGAATAAATTATTTGGTTATGTGATTAAATAAAAGGTGTTTCAATTAAGATGAAAGAGTATTTTTGTCTAGTGTACCTTAACAAATTAGGTATAAAAAAAAGTTATTTTGTTTTCCACCTTTTATTTTATGTTATTTCTTTTTTTATGTTATAAACGAAGCGATTTTATTTAAATAAGGAGCGATAATTATGTTATGTTTATTTTTAGTTCAAATATCAGAGACTGAATGATTTATACATATAATATTTAAAAATAAAGGCTGATTGATCAAGACTGACTATTTTTTTCACGAAAACATGACCTTATATATTTTTTTTTTAATTTGCGGACCCCCCCCTTATCAAAGCTATATATACGTCCGTGCAATCCACAATTCACGTTCATCTGAATCTGTAATTCGGAAGCAGTTTCGGATGTAACAGATATCATCGTGTTTTCAATGGCTTCTGTTGTTGTTATCATAGGGAAAATCACACTGCAATCATAAACAAAAAAGGCAGTTAAGAATTTGCAAAAGAATTTTGATAAAAAAGTAACATCGTCAAGTATATTTTATCATAATTATAGGTGAAAGGCTTAGAATGTATTGTTTTTTTTTAAAGAGTCCTTGCATGCAGCGCAATCGACAAGTTTACCAAAATTGAAAGGTTTACATTGACTTTTTAATTCACTGCCCGTGCTTTTGTACATGGTAGTGGCAGAGAAAAGTCGTATGTACGTCATCGAAGATCGTCGTTGTCCTTCTCACACGAATTGTAACAAAACGAAAAGACAGAGTATACTACAACGATGACGCCACGTATAATTCAATTTCGTAGCCGATGGAATGAGCGTTTATTCAGAATTCATTTAAAAAATATTTTCTTACAAATATAGGATACACTTGACGAATTCCACTGAACGCCTAATACGCAAAAATATATAAATAGCACTTGGTTTCAACATAATTACTACAAGAAATAACTATGTCGTTGGAGATAGTAAAAGATGCATTAAAGTTCAATTTTTTCTCAATACGCATAAATTATTAAAGTATAAATTAAACCTTACAAACATAGTTGTCATTAGATTAGATCTAGGGGTAAGGCTCTCTACCAGCAAGGTGGAGGTGACGGGTTCATCCCAAATAAATTTTATTGGATTAATTTGTGTTATTTCACAAATTACTCATTAAAAATAATATGTAGTATATTTGTGGTATGTTCCAGAGTGGAAGATACTCTTAGTATCGCCTCATACTCTCAAGATCACCATTCGGAATTGCAACGTTGCTTGAAATGGCTTTGGCCGTATTTGGTGACTAGATCTGAATAGTTAGGTACTTCCCAACTTTGCTCTCCACACTACCTTCAGACTCACAACATACCCCAATTGGGGATGCCATAGTCTCACTGGCTCCAGACGGCTGGGAGCGGTTGGGACACTTGTGCGGTTTCATAAAAAAAAAGAAAAAGATAATTAAACTTAAATCAAGTGTTGTTTTTTTAAAGAGTCTTTGCATGCAGCGCAATCGACAAGTTTACCAAACATAGTTGGAACGCGGTCATAGATATAATACTTACGATGGGAAGTAAATATATAGAAATATTACAGAATTATGGCCAGAAACATTTATATACTCGTACAATACCATGTCAATGTGCAAAAATACTACGTCTTCAAATTGATACACATAATATCATTAGACATAATATAGTTAACGTTGGTTTCATAATGTTTCAGAAAGTAGTTTATTCCTTGGAATTTTTACGGGTTATGTCAGAGACATGTCTCGTTGGGAGTTAATACCGGGAAACTAGGAAAAGCCTGGGTAAAAAATTCTCAGCGCAGTGGATTCGGCGCGGCGTTGTCATGTTTAGCGCGGTGGACCTGCATGGTTCATAATATAAATACGAGTATACCTCAATCGAATGAGTACGCGTACAATGGCACAATCTACTAGTACCTAAAATTTTGGAAAACAATTTGGCAAATAATTTGAAGTAAACAAAACAAGGGCATTCAAAATAATGATTTATTGTCAAATTTTCCGCACGAATATGTCCTATTTCAACAATAGGATGGCAATCTTTATAGCACAGGCGTCAGGTGGGAATGCTGTCATTTTTCTACCAGTATTTCAATAGAAGACGCTCCGAACACGCCAAATGCTCGTCCAACCTTTGTACACGATTGAAATTTATCACCTAAGAGCGGGTCGTTTTTACACCTCGTTCTTGAGTTCAACAGTTCGACTGTGGAACGATTTGCTAGCTTCTGTGTTTCCTACCACCTACCAGATGGGTATTTTCAAGACCCATTTTCCGCGATTTTATGCGTCGCTAGAGAAAATGCAAGGCCGACTAGAGTACAGGTCTGGACGCGTAACTGCCAAATTACGAAGTCACTGCTGTTGCTAAGTAAATTTCACTGTATATTTAATATTGTATAATAGTCTAATTAATCTGTTTATTTATGCACCTAAAAATCTAAATAATACAAAATATTGCTAATTTTTTAAGAATCTCGTCGTCTTTAAGGGTCTTATCGTTTATTGCGTCCTTACACATATATTTTATTTTATTTAAACGCCCATAGGGCTTTTACCTATAATAATGTACATCTTTATTTTTTAGTTATACAGATTACATTTAAAAAAATCAGTGTTAACAAAATACAGGTTACATAAAAAAAAAATATCAGAGTTGACAAAATAAGTTACATAAAATATAAGAGTTTAAAATATATAATGTCTACCTTTGTCATACATGAGCAACGTTAGAATTAAGAATTTACTTGAAACGTAAGAGTATTTCTTTGCCACATTTTATCTTTAACAAGTCAAGATGTATTGTAACGTTTTTGCCAAAACGTAACTCTTTTTTTTGAGATTTCAATATTCTCTTGTAAAGTTGACCTCTCACGCTTGTGATATATTTTCATTGGAGTAACTAAATTAGATAATATTGTGTGAAGATTGAAAATTTGATTTGTTGTAATTCTATTTTCTACAATTTGAAAATTTTAGATATCCTACCAAATGCTCCCCTCCATTGAAAGTCCACCAATTCACGAGATGGCACTTTCAAAGAACTTCACGGCAAAGAACGGCTGAACCGGTTCCACTAGCAAGGATAACAGTTCCTGTTCCTACGAGTGTAGTGAAAGGACGCCGCTCAATAATCACAGTTCATAAAGAAATATATATGACTTTTTCTGAAGCCGTGAACCCGTCTAATAAGACAACTTTTGGTGAAGTCTAGTATTTGACGATATTATAATATTCGTGTCATCCATATAAACCATAAACCATATAAAATAATTCTACTATTTTAGATCTAGCACAGGATAATTTTAACAATAGGTATATGAAACGGAAAAGAAAATTTAATTTTATAAACAAACCCAGCAACAAGTATATTTTTCTCATGTAATTATCCCGCTTATTAAAATAATGTAATTATAACAGAATTTTCGCATGCCAAAATTGTCTGTGGTTGCTGAAAATACTTCAAATTTAAAATTATGATTATAACGCAAACAACGCCAACGATGTGAAGAATGTGAAATTAGGGAATAATTTAATCTAAAAGATGTCAAGCCTTACTAAAACTGATGTTAAATTATGTACTTCATAGAAAAAGGCTACTATAACTTAAAACTCGAGTAATAGTGATTTGATGTAGTAATGTTCGTTTTTAAATATTTTTAGAATTTTTAAGACCGAACACGTCGACTGCAGGAAAGGTTATGGCCACCTACACCAAGACTCCGAGGTTTCATACAATCCAAGGTTACAAAACTCGAATACAAAACCGCGTCTACAATCCTGATGAAACTCCACTAACCACCGCCGAACCGAATAATGTCATCATGGCCAAGAACCATTAATTTTAAACCGAATGATAGCCCAACTTACGAGGTTACCAAGGTATCAACATTATCATCCATAAAAGAGGACCTTATGAGAGAAAATATACGATCTCATTTGTTTTCAGTCTCATCGCCGTCTGAGCAAGAGGTATCTAATGCTGCGTATGCATTTGCGAGACAAAACGATATTGTTTAGTTCCTTTCCCATAATTTGAGCCTCGGTTTGCGTTTCGGCTCGCAAATGTATTCGCGCCATTACACAGACCACTACAAGACGTGTATATTAGAGAGTCCTGATTTACCTACTATTCCAAGTCCCTTTAACAGGGGAAAAGTCCTCTCGCAGCTAATAGCTAAATCGATCCAAGAAACTTTAATCTCGGATTTAGCGTGCCCAAAGGCTCCACTGAAATACAACTGAACATTAAGATAACGAAGAGGACAGTGTTCATTAAGGAGTCGAGGAAGGTGGACACTAGGTCAATAGATAATATTGATGGTCAGCAGAAAGGCCAGGTATAGAACTAGTCTACCACAATTTGGTCAAGGTTCGTTAGTGGGCTCAAATGGGTCGTTTGGGGAGACAGAAATAGACAGAATGGTTCTCCCGAGAGAATCGTGGAGGCAGGAGGTACGATAAATCAAGCTGTACTTTTTTTTTACAATCTCTTTAGTAGGAAACTTTCTTTCAAAGAAAAAGCATAATTTTGTTTCTCGTAAAAATTATTTTTGCCGGACATCTTTTTATCCTCCCTTGCCATGGGTTTTTTAATGTAATGAAAGATTATATAATTTGCTAACACAAATTAAGTGCTGCCAAAATGATATCTCGCTTCCGAGAGGATGACAAAACTTTTGCAGGTATCATCTTCTGCAGCATGGAAATTATATTTCATCTGTAAATTTTACTTTCAAACGAATCTATAATGAATTCAACAACAATAAATCAAACTCACATAGTAATTTACGGAACAAAACTTTGTACAATGAAATTATCACGATACTATAACTTAACGTTAAAAATTATTTCAATACGATTTATGTTTCCATACGTGAAACTATGAAAGTAACTTTTAACTAGGTGTACGAACATAAATTTATCATGGGAAGCGTAGAGTCAAAACACATGAAAAAAACAACAACTTTTCAGGAGAGTGATTTCAAATTCAGTTCGGGGTATTCAAATTGTGAAAATCCGTCCTTAGAAATTTCAAAAAGCTTTTCATCTAAAGTTTCTGGGTGAACAAACTTTGTTTTCAGTTGTCTATGTCAGTTTTATAGAGAGCTATGCACTTTTTA
Source organism: Hesperophylax magnus (assembly GCA_026573805.1). Taxonomy (NCBI): domain Eukaryota; kingdom Metazoa; phylum Arthropoda; class Insecta; order Trichoptera; family Limnephilidae; genus Hesperophylax; species Hesperophylax magnus. The sequence continues at coordinate 1,637,731 of JAIUSX010000026.1, forward strand.
AATATTATTTTTAGAAAAAATAATCATTGATCGGTTAAAATTATTTATTGTTGAAACTCGGGTAAAGTCGAGAAGAAACTAATATCATATTAATGAAAATTTGTTTAGTTTTGACAGTAATTACTTGAAAACTGTTAATTTTCAACCCCAGCATTAGATATTATATTATAAAACTTTTCATCTCTGTTTAACCCCTACGTAGAACGAGTGTCATGTGGGGTAAAATTGGGCCAATTTGAGGCTCACCGCGTCTTCAAATCAGCGCCACTCCTCGGTCATAATTATTGCTAAAGTTTACTCATCTTACGAACAGCGGTGGACGTTTTACCCAAACAATCAGCTTACGTACACAATATGTTCCTCAATTTAATGGCTCAATAGTTCACCAATTAATAACTTTGGCTACGAATAACTTGGTAAGCCTACATCTCGTGCTTGAGCGACTTCAGAGATATATTATGCAAGTTGAAGCTGTGTTATAATATTTATCAATTTAATGATTCAGTAGTTTTAACAATAAATTTACCGGTTAGTGGGTGGGTTGGAAAATGTTCCACCCAATTGAATGTTTGAACAAATGGATAGTAAAAAAAATATCAGCTCTTCGAACTGTGATTAGAAGATTAGTTAATGTTTCTTTTTCTTTAAATAATTTCAATACATAATTAAATATCATTGAACAAATTTCAATCACTAGCGGTCATAGTACTAAATTAATACATAATATGTTAAACAAAAAAATATAGTGTTTTGACCGGTCGGTGGCCGAGATGACATCGCGTTTGGGTCCCACCAAGGCGTAGTGTGTTCATTTCCTCGGCTGGCTAAGTCCTCCATCACAACACAAGCAACATTTTCAGCTTACTGTGGTGGTATTAGGAGATTTTCAAATATTGTCAGGTTATTCGTAACCCGGGAATGTTTGTCTTTCTTTAAAAAAATAAAAAAAGTTTATTCACCCATGGTTGACAATGTTAAGAAGTGGGGAAAATAGTATTTTTAAATAATCATATTACAAATTACACCTCAAAAATTATCCAACCAGCTTTTAATGCTAATAAAAAAAAAAAAATATATATATATATAAACCATATGTGATTGCTTACTTTGTTCATTTGAAATAAACTGGACGAATGAAAACTAATTTCTACTAAGTAACAAACTACCATTAACTAAGAAATATACTGCCAATCAGTTCTCAAGAGACGTTCTAAAGAACGTCGCCGAAATTGTGTATTGTACTGTACCTACTGACTAGGCCAGACATACTTATCCTATCCTGCAGGATACCTAAGTCAATTTAATAAATTCACCATGATGAACACAGGTCATAGGCTAAAAGAACATTAAAATACTTAAAAACTGCAAGATGTTAAGGTTTAAAGTATTGTAAAGATGGAAATGTAAACCCTGAAGGTTATATTGATGCTGATTGGGCAAATAATTCTGTAATATTTTGTTTTATGTTATCAAGTTGAAACATCTAATGGGTGAATAAAAACAAAGAACAGTAGCACTTTCGATTACATAGGGTTCCAGAGAAGCTGTGTATCTTATTAATTTATAGAATGATATAATTGAACAGATGTATACAATTAACTTGTATAATGATAATCAAAGCGCTCAAAATTTATCAGGAAATCCTGAATTCCATTACAGATTATAACATATTGATGATCGCTACTATTATTGTAGTGAAATAATTAGTAATAAAATTATAAAAATTAACTATTTGCCTTCTAAGGATATGCCAGCACACATACTTACAAAAAGCTTATCTTCAGTGAAACATTATATGTTTGTTACAATGTTAGGCATCGTAACTGTAGTATTTTAATGTGTAAAATATCTGTATTTTGGAGAGAGAGGGTGTTATAATATGCTCAAAATACCATGTCTTTAGGTTCTTGTCTCTGACGGTGTAACTTGTCTACCATGAGAAATAAATCCTCGTCCGTTTTGTCAGTCTAGCCAAGCACGTTGATTCATTCAGAACCTAATTAATGTCACATTATTAACAATTTTCATTATATTATGTGTGTCTGACTGAGAAACCTTTGGTTTCGAAACGTGTATATCCTTTTTGATTAAATAATGGCGTACAATTATAATAAGCATAATAATAAAATAAATGTACGAATTAAAAATGTATGCAAAGTATTTAATTTTTATATAATTAAAATGATGCCACAAAGCAGTTTTGAAAGTATTGAAGAATAATTTATGATTATTATTAAATAATAGAGCTGTAATTAAGTTTGTATTAAAGCGTGTGATATTTGATGGTCAGTCTATATGACACCAGCACTTTTGATTGAACAAACTATGGCTACTAAACTAAATGATTTAATGCAACTGATAGCATTTTGCTTTCATTACGTTCGTGTTAAAAAAAGAAAATAACAGTGGCATATAAACATTTTTTTTAAATTAATTTATTGTGAAATACCTATTTAATCCATTACATTTCACAACATGTACAATTACCTCAGTTGTTGAGAGGCAACCTTGTGTTAAAAGTATATTTATAATCTACAAGTCACTGAAATTTAACTGAAAAATGTCCACTTCTGAATAAAGGTGGTTTAAGAGAGTAGTTATTCTCCCCAAAGGCATTATCATTGGTACACGTTGGTCCTGCCCCTTGGAAAAATAAAAAAGCCTATGCTGCCTAGCGTTGGTGAAGTTATCGGGGAAATAAAGCGTAATATGTTCTAGAACGTCAGAATTGCAAATGCGTCCATTGAGCAGTGTTACTAACATTATTGGAATTTTTTGCCTAACGTATAGACCTAGACGATCTAGTCCTAACATTTCAGTGAAAAAATTCGACGTTCGACGAATTCAACACTGGGAAGTACCCGAACTCTCGCGTGTAAAGGTATCGCATTAAATGAATAAAGGGAATTTTCAGGTCCACATATTACCGAGCCACTCTAATATATAGTATAGTCATTCACTCACGTTAGAAAGAATTCAAAATAAATTCTTAAGATTTATTCATTTCAGAATGGGTAATGTGTAAACTATGATTATCTACTATGTCAACTCAATTTATTAAAATTATCTGAACGTAGAATAGTTAATAATCTGACATGTTTATAAAAATCATAAATTCAATAATTGACAGCCCTGTACTATTATACTTGATTTCTTTACATCTACCTCGCAAACCAACATCGAGGGATTATTTGCCGTTCTATTGTAATAAAACCAACTCAGAATCACAATTTTATACCTCCGTTTGCCGTACACAAAATTTGGGTAGTGACTAGAAAAATTTTGCTGATATATTCAACACATCATTCACCAAATATAAATAAGTCATTACCCAATTTATTTCAGAAAGAAGAACATCAAATTTAATATAATTTAACTATACAAACTACGTAGCTCTTTTTATCTTACCAACATATCTTAACAATTTATTGTAATTTTCCTAGTGTTATATTTTTCCATCTTGCATGGTGTCGTACTGCATTCGTTTTTTACTTCGTTTTTGTTTTATTTATTCATTTTCTTGAAATCGACAGTTTACATTCAAACAGTTTGTACATGAGTATTATATAGTAAAATAAAACCAACTATGGATTTCCTCCTTGGGACTTTAACTGAGACAGCATAATATGGAATAAGTTATTTAAATTTGTGAGAAAGGAATATGAATTAAAAAATTTATACAAACAAAAGATTATATAAATCGAAAAATTTACAAAACAATACATTTATAGCCATGGAGAGAGGTTGTAGATATAAATCAAATCATAATAGAGATATAAACAAAAGAGACATAAAAATTATTCACAAACCATCAGAGAAATATTATTTTTTGGACCTCTTGTATTTGGTAAGTTCGCAACTGAAAATATCATCCTTGGATAATACGCTATTGTAATTATTGCATAGTCTGTTCAGGCAAGAATTCTGATAAATGTAGAGGTTATTTTTTATTTTGCTTTCTATTTTATTTTTCATTTGGTTTTTTTGTTTTTGCTTTGATTTTTTTTTATCTTAATTTTGATGATAATAATATTTAATAATTCCAAATGTTAATACACCTTTAGTGTGTGAAAGTTCATTTCAGTGTGGAAAAGTAAAAGCGGTTCAGGTAAAAAAATACATAATTAAAATTTGTGGTCTAATTAACGCCCAGGTTGCCGGTACTGAAACTAAAACATAAATAGATTGTAGCCAATGTAATAATATATAGATACGTAAACTGGTTGTTACTATATTGTGGGCAATGATAACTAATATAATTTTAATTAAATTTTAGCCAAGACACCAAATACGGACAATAAAAATATAATATTTTTTAGTAATGAAATTTAATATATCTGATTTTATTTGTGCATTTAATCGATAGATGACGCTAAGCCGAAAAGAGTAAAATAAATAGTGACTACTCAACAACTCGCGATGAATAGTTTTGTCATTTCATTGCATTCTAAAGTAAAGAGAATATATTGATGATTATCTATGTATAAACAGGCACTTGCGATGCCTAAATGTAATATATGTTGGATTACCGACTTGATTAAATACGTATGCTCACAATGATCTTTTCCGTTCACCACCCTGTAATATTTATGAGACTATACGAGTGTACATATAGGGGAGTATTTTCAGTAAGAGCATACATTATTAGTCCGAAGAAATCGCAGGGTTATCATCAGCCTGCAAAATTATCTCCCTAAAGCCTCGCAGGATATTAAACCGGCACCAAGAATTGATACTAGGGAAATCGTCATAATCACTGAACTGATAATTTTCTAGAAATGCGATCTAAACTGATTTAAAATAAAGCTGGTGGTAGTAAACGCCACATAAGACCTTGGACCTGATTCATGTTTTAATTACTAGAAAAACACTAGTAAAAGTCAAGGAATAACATTATATTTGTAAATAAATACAGGCAAATTACTTATAATAATGCATTTATTTTCCGCTAGAAGTTTTTATTTTATCGTTAGAGAAAACGCACGGCCGACACAACTGCCAAATTGGGAAGTCACTGCTGTTGCTACATAAACTTTACTGTTTAAAATAGTTTAATTTCTCTGCTTATTTATATGCAAAAAAACATACAAATCGGCAGTAACAGCGAGAATCGACAACAATCACCACATTTTGCCAACTGTAGTTGCTCTATTATGAAACGGCAGTGACTTTATCACTTGACACCTCAAAAATCTGTCAGGCGCCCAGGCCTGTTGTACTGTAGTCGGCCTTGAGATAGTATTCGACGCAATTTTTGAATGCGAAAACGCCGGCTCTAACGTTTATTTCGTTCATACACATATATTTTTTGAATATCTATCTTCTTCACACATGAAGAACGTTTGAATTAAGAATTCAATGGAAATATAAGAGTGTTTTTTTACTTGCCACAATCTTTTCATTTTGTAAGACAATAGCAAGTCTAGATATATTGTAATGTCATTGGTTTAATCCATTTCAACTCGAGACACGCCCATAACGAACTTCTATCGGTGTATCTGTTCAGTGGTCATAATATACATGATTATTACTATCTATGGTCCCCTTGCATGTGGTTTCTAGGGCATATAAGTTCAAATCCCCACCCCTGTCGCTGTATAACCGCTAAGGGAGGCCTCCGTGCTTTACTGAAGGGTCGGAACCAGGGGAGGAATGAGATAACCTATGCAAGATATTCCATTATGATGATGGCAGATTTAGTACGAGTGCATCTCTAAATCATGGAATTTGTAACCTAATAATCCTTGTTTATTATTTCCCTTGTCGAAAACGTTTGCCCTTCATAATTTGCGTTTAATAATTTTACTGCCAGCAAGCAGATTTTGACAATGGAATAAAATTAATTAATCAACTGGAAAACATAATTTTTTGTTTCTTTAATAAATAATTGTTTAAACGGGTTGATTTTTTATCGATGCTGTGTTTTTACTTATGACGGCACAATAACACTTTTCATAAAATTTGCGAACACCTCAGCACAGGTTCTTCCACTGAGGTGTTCACAAAACATTTCTTCTAACCCATACAGGTACTGATTATTAACATCCTTGTACAACTGGTATTTATAATGTAAAATAATAGAAATAAATAAAATATCGACTCCGTGATCGAGCGGTTAAATCCCAGCGGTAAGATCCTCAACTACGAATTGAGAGCTTGATTAAATTCAGGCGTGGGAGCAAATAATTTTAATTTACATGCGTAAATTCACAATTTATTGGCCTCGTCTTCCTCTCCCCACTTCCTTAAGCCTCCCATACATACCCCAATCGGGGATGCCATAATCTCACTAAATCCAGACGGAAGGGAGCAGTTGGGACTCTTGTGCGGTTTCACATATAAAAAAATATATAAAACAACACATCCAACATCAAATACCACACGAAAAATATTTTTTTTACACGATCATTATTTTCATACTTACATATGTAGCAGATTTTGGGTCAGTACTAAATCATCGAAAAAAGGGAAATACCTTAAACTTAACCGTAAATCACATGATGGCATCTGCCATTTGCCTTTGCCGCCAACAAATCATCAAAAATACACAGGAAAATTACAATACCGAAAAGTAATACTCGTTCACAATCAGTAATAAACTAGTCCCTTTTTATCAATATTAAGATAAAACGAAATAAATATGCAAAATTTCCACGTAATAGAGTTACGTAAAATAATTACTGTTAAATATTATGTACTCAATTAAAAATAATAATATGCGCCATCTTAAACAACCATCTTAACAAAATAGAACGTGTATTTTTTTTTAAATCCGGAATCCATTATGAAAGACGACCCGTATGGAAACTGGACGAAAAAAAGCATCGTGTAAATTGCCCATTATTCTCTCCCAACAGTAAATCCCTTCTGAACTACTCATGTTATAAGAGCGGTCACGGTGGTTTGTTGGTAAGTAAAGGATGAACAGTATGAACATGAATAATCACTCAAAGCTGACAATACCTATGGAGGGTTGGGAGGATAAATTATTATGGTGGGAGGGAGGGAGGATGTTGGGAGGATCTGTTGATGAAGCACGTTCCTCGTAAAATCTTCATGCTGCTTTTAATTATTAGTAATACAAAGTCCGGTGTCAGATTACCACTAATCGAAACATTATATCTTTTAACTTATTACCTCCTGACATGGTATGTTCGCATGTTGAAATTAATCATAAAATGTAGGTACAGGTAAATCATTTTAAAGAGACCCTTGCTTGGGTTACTGGATGGATCAAAAATAATTTAATTAACCCCTCAAGCTAATTTGTTCGCTTATGGGAACAGCTACCATCATGAATCTAAATTTTGTTAGAAAGAGAATGCACTACGCTTTGTTTTCAAATCTAAGAGTTAACAATAGAATAATAAAAATATACACACATATGAAACCAAGCTTCCGTCTGCAATTCGGCAAAAAATCATGAAGCCTTATTTGTCTTGTGAATTTTTGATTAATTATTATTACGTGAAACGAAAAAAATTAGGTGACTAATGTTTATAATACATTTGTCTAATAAAAGTGTATATTTTCATTATCACTAATTTTAGTTCAGTGTTAAGATGAAACAAGTATACACTTTTTTTCAGAGCTATTTTTAAAACTTTTTTCTGTTATAATATTAATAGTAATATTATATGTTTACCTTTTTTTTCGAATGTTTCGAACTTTCACGTGTCCTCTTTAAAAAGATTTAAAGATCAAAAACTTGTCATTCATTGAACACATCAACTATATAACTAATAAGGCTTTAAAGATGCTTGGCTTCCTTTGCAGAACTTTAACCGATTTTAAGTCCATAGATTGTATGAGAACCCTCTATACTTCATTAGTCAGAAGTCAATTGGAGTATAATTCACCTATTTGGTCCCCTTTATATAAAGTTCACTCCAATAATATAGAAAGAGTTCAGCACAATTTTAAGCTCGGAATTCCTATTGATTACATTAATTATGTCAGTTTGATGAATCAATTGCATCTAATAACACTGTCTGACAGGAGAATTATTTCAGACCTGGTTGTGTTACACAGAGTCATTAACAACTTAATTGATAGTCCTGCCATCCTTGCCACTATTAAACTACATGTGCCGACTAGGAATACAAGGCAAAATATAACATTCTTCTGTAATACATACTCGACCAACTATCAGACACACTCACTGACCAATAGGATGCACGATCTGGGCAACAAGTATGGGGGTGTTATTGATTTATTTATTGACTCCATATATAGAATTAAGCATAATCTACATCAACACTTTGTTGAATCCTACAAATTAGAGTAGCTTTGGTAAATTAGTTTTAATGATTTGTTTTGTTTTATATGTAATGTTGTTGTAATTTCTTTTTTAATTTATGTTATTTTTTTCCTTCTTTAAAATGGATTACATCTATTTTCCGTCAATATCTCCTGTATAATACATATTCTCTTATTATACTGCATCATGTATCACTTCTATGTAAAAGCCTTTTTAGGCGTATATATATATAAATAAATAAATAAAAAAATGAAAATAATTTAATTTAAACTTTTTATAAAATGGAATGGTTTCAAAAGTCTCATTTTTCGTACTTGCAACTAGATAACGAGACAAAAAATAAAACAAAGCGTGACAGAAAACAATTGCTCACGGTGACCCAGTAAAGTCGCTTAGTTACCAACATGTATACCTGTATAATATAGAGTTCGAACTTTTTAACGCTAAGCGGTCATATACCTTTGTCTCCCTCTCGGTTGAGTTTTCAAAGAAATCAAGTCAAACAATTCGCATTCGTTGGGTCATTTTACCGACGACGCACTACTTCGACTGGTTCAACTATTACATACAGTGTTTTGATTTGGACCTTTTTGGAAAAACATTTGGATTCAGTGTTACACGAAAAAAATATATCCTGCCGAATAAATATTGTAAGAAAGATACTTTATTTTCTATTAGGTATATTCGAATAACTATCACACTCCTTACAATTATTTATCTTCTGCCTTTCATGAACTTAAATAAATCACAAATTAAATCATGTTTTGTATTTGTATATTATTGTAATCAGTGGCGAAACTATACCATCGGGGGCCCGTTGCAAATTCATTGGATGGGGCCCCCCAGTAAAAATCACAGTCGCGTTGTAATTTATTTTTTATAAATAACTTAAGAAGTTATCCAGCAGTATTACTAATATTGTGTGCATTTTTATTTTCAAAAGCATAGGTATTACATATGTACGTATAATGAAAAAACCATTTAGTCTTTACAAGATATTTATGAATAAAATTCTTTTCTCCAAGCTTTCTGTTCCGCAAAAGTATCAATAACGTCATCAAAGTTTAAAGATCAGGACATTGAATTTTCAATAGACAGAATATCTAAGTTACGTAGCCTGTCTTGTCTTCAACAAACCGAACTTTTAGAGCAAAAATAGCATCATAACGTCCTGACCATCTAGTAGGGTTCAATGTTTTTAATGTTATCAAAGTTGAAGACTCCCTTTCTGTATCATATATAAAACTTGATAAGATAATCCATCTTTTGATACTGCCTAAAAAAATTATAAATTTGTTGAACTGTTTTAAAAAATGTTGCATATCAATAACCTCTCTTACTGCATCATTAAGTACTAGATTTAGTTATGAGAAGCACAGGGAACATATACCGCATTTGGCTCGATATCTTTTATGAGCTTTTGAACTCTACCATAAGTGCCTTTCATTGTATTAACACCATCATATCCTTGTCCTCGACACTTATTTAGAGGCATATTTTTGTGATTTATGGATTTAATAATTTGGTTGGACATTGATAAGGCTGTTTGGTCATTAACTTCATGAAATCCTAAAAATGACTCTTCAATTAATGAAAACAGAATGAGCAAAAGAACAAATAATATTTTTTACACCCCCCAAACCAATACTAAATTAATGCAGACACACAGTTTCATTGGTCCTCGTACATTTAACCTTCTACCACTACAAACTCAAATGATAAATAAAAAGATAGAATATATTAAAGATGTAAAATTATGGCTGAATGACGCAGATATTGAAACGCTTTTACTGTAAATTTATTGATCCTTTCTACAACTCACTTGCTGAAACTTTATAAACTATTGTACATAATGTTTTCTCTTTACTTTTAATAATAACTATAAACAAAAAAAACTTTTTCTACTAATGTATATTATACTTTAGGTACTTGAAATATAGTAATCGTTTTATATTACCCACACTCAGGCAGTGCCTTAGTGGGTTTTCATTTCTTGTGTATACTATTTGGTATTATATATTATGTTATTATATACTATCTATTAATATGTATAATAAATGTAAAGAAATGAAAATAAATAAAGTAAAATAAATAAAGTAAAAAAAAAAATGACAAGCGCCTTTGGGATTCCATTTTCGTCTTTCGTAACGGTAAAGTTCACACATTTGATCTGTTTTTGAAATATCTTGATTTGTATCGAATATGATTGAGTAAAAAGGTACGGCATTTATTTAATTTATGAGTGCATGTTCTATTTTTAGAACCAGAACAGAAATGACCTCATTTTGTATTTTTGAACTTAAGTATTTTATCTGGCCCTTTGATTTACTTAACAACTCTTGTAAAATCGGATCGTATTTTACTAATAACTCAACAATATTCAAAAAGTTTCCTCTGCACAAAGGCTAAATTACACGTTGAAAGTGTCAGAGTAACATCAAGGAGTCTAGAGAGTAGGTACTTGGCGCCAAAAGAATCATGAATTCTTGCTCTTTATCTTGTGTTCCATGTAGCCGCCATTAATTAACCAAGAATCCAGGTGAATTTTAGATGTCTCGTGTCTTTCTATGGCGTCTATAATATGTTTCCAGTCGTCATAAAATAAAATAAAATTTATAATTCTTACTAAATTTTGTTAAAAATGTAAGGTTACTTCTGACTTCTGAGCTCGGGGCCCCGCGGCGGCCGGGGCCCCTGCCCCGCGGGGCCCGTGGCATTTTGCCAGCCCTGCCACCCTATAGTTTCGCCACTGATTGTAATAATCTGTAATGTTACAATACGATGAACATTTAATAAATAAAACGATCACAACGAAATTAACGTTGAAATTCTGTTTAGTGCGGAATCCCTCCAGTTTAATATTGTTTTAATCCCGTAAGCATTTCATAGATGTCAGGAGTATCTACTTCTAGCTTATTATTTGGTTTCTGCTAATAAACAGATATATCTGTAGAAATAAAAATGTTAATATTCGTTTTTTCAAAATCTTAAATCTCCGAAAGTTCTTCACCGATTGCTTTGAAATTTTGCCACAACGTTGCATTCGAATACGTTTTATATACCTATATTATATAGATGTCACCTGTGACAGATAAAAACATGCAGTCACAGCAATGCGTAGCGGGGTACAGTTAGTAAATATTAAATCTAATACAAAAGTACGTCATTCATGAAATACTTATATTCCTTTGTGTAAGAATTTGAGTTGTGACCAATTATTTAATTAGTTATAAAATTATGCATGGAAGTGACATAATGCAGTGATACATACTTTGTATTATTACATTAACCGGAAACAGATAAAATTAACTAAATATAACACTTTTTATAAGTATTACGAAAAAAGTCATAAAAAGTAATGAAAAAAAACTAGGTCAACAAAGTTGAAGGTTAGGTTAATTTTTTTTTCTTAACTTTCAATTACTTTATGGCACTTTTCAAAAGTATTCTGTTTGTTACGGAATCATAATTATTACTTTAGACGCCTTACCTGTTTCGCTTGCAACCAAACATCGCATAAAGCTACCTATTTTTGAATGTGGGAAATTGAATTATGATTGATTTTTGGTGCAATAAGCGGGCATAATTGGAGCAGTTGATAATACCTATCACCTAACAGTTCTAATAGTCCTAACCCCTGAGATTAGTTTTGATTGAAACGGCGCTACACAAAAATACAAATCGTCTAGGCGTCTACTGGTTTTGACAAGGGGCGCCAAATTTTACCGCCATGTGCAGTTTGGCTCAGGGCCGGCCCTGGCAATAAGCAGTAATGCGCTTCCACCTCTTTCAGCCAACGTTTCAGATAGCTTTGCAGATTATGATGAAAAGTGTGCTGGGTGTAAATGATACCATGTTGCGTTTATCAACTTTATTTTGAAATGAAATAGGTCTTACGTAGCATCAGTTTTTGCAAAACTCTTTCCTCATTAGGTTCCTTATTGTTCGTCGGTTCATGCGTGTCAAGCAACCCTTAGGAAAAACAAAATAATTGCTCCTACGAAGGTCTCTGATGAAGGTGTTGAGCGGGTGATTCCAGGTGCTGTAATTGCTATAAAAAGAGCTGGTTATTCAATATACAAGCCCAAAACATTGTCGAAAATCATGCAATGGCGTGTTCGAGTTCGGAGACTAACTAAATGGCCACCGCATTACGTTCTGATATACTATTTACACACGTAATCATATTATTAGCAGTTAGGAGAGACGAAGGAGAAGAATGGTCGGTCGCAGGCTGTAAACCGCAGCGGCAGACCTCAAATAAATTGAATCGTCAATAATAATATAATAATAATAATAATAATAAGTGTTTTATTATTTTTTTTTGTAACAAATAGATATAATGATATCCTCACTGGGATCTCCCGTGCTGAGGATTTCATTTACATTTTATGTATAATTTAATTATAAGAAAATTAATATCACAACAAAGTTACATATGAATTTAATTATAAACATATATTTTTTTATTTTATTTTATTAGGTACAATATTTTTTACAATTCAAGGTTTTCAGTAATGTAGGCCTCACTGGATGGCTTGCCCGTGCTGAGGCCTTCATTTTATAATATAAAAAAAACTACATAATACATTTAATGAGAAAAGTAATGATATAATATATACATATATCATGTAGTATAATTTTTTTTTTAAATAATTTTAAAATAAGTAAGATAGTGTTTTTTTGGCATAGTTCAGTTGATTCTGTTTTAGTCTGTGTTTGCTATCAGTAAATTTTCTATTTCAGATCTCCCTATATTAAGTATCCAGCTTTTAATTTGAGATTTAAATGTTAAAATGTTTAGGTTTTTCAGTGCTTTTTTGCCCAAAAGTTGTATTAGTAGTTATTTGTTGGATAAGTGACCATGAGATCTAGTGTTTCTATTGTACGTGTTTGTTGTTATTTCTTGGGTTTTGTACTTATGAATGTAAATGAGTATAGTTTTAGAATATAGTTGTAATTGACATGATGTTAAGATTGGTGAAGATTTTGTCAGTGCTAGTTCTTACAGGAACTTTCACTATAATTTTCATTATTGATTTTGAGTTTTAATTAGTGGATTTAGCATATACAATGAACAATATTGTATTTGCACGCCTTTCTTGAAAGCATTGAGTTTTTACAGATAAATCTATTTATTTATATTCTTATTGCGTCTATAAGGGCACAAAACATATTTTAAAGGATATATAAATAAGAATAAGCCTATTTAAAAAAAGTAGATAAATTTTCCTTATTTGTTTTTGGGGTGTTATGCCGTGTTGCGCTAACTCCTTCTTAAAGAAGCATAACACCCCAAAAACAAATAACGAAAATACTTTTGGCCGTGAAAATCTCAAATCATATTTAAAGTAGATAAAGTTTATCAGATGTCATATTAAAAAGGTAGCAGCATACTTTACCCATATATTTATTATGTAAACGAGTAAATTAATAGGTAAAAATTTGATTCATGAAAATGTGCGTTGGCCGATGATACCGAATCTATTTGAAAGGTGAAATTTGTCAGGCGTAAAGATAATTAACTGAATACACAATAAATATATTTTTTGGAAATATCCAACATGTAATTTTTCAAAACAAACACAAAACCATACATAAATCAAAAGGGATGTGGGGCAACGTTTCAATTAAAGCATGCGAGTGTTCGGTTACCGTTTTTTTTTTCAAATTATTTTATGGTAATTTCCTCTTTTGTTGACCGATTTTGGCGCCTCTTCGATATTGCGCCTTGGGGCAGTTTCCAAGTACAAAACCCTTGTCGTGCCCCTGGACACCAGTAACTACTCGTACGTCTGATAAGAAACTACTATCATAGTTTTATTCGATATATTTTGTAACTTTGGTTCATAATTTAGTTGCGTAAAAAACTATATATTATTATGAAATCGGAAAATTCTTTGGACATCCAGGGTTTTCCAATAAGAGGTGTTATTTTGATATTCAATCGTAAAAAATCAATGGTTTTGTTGCTTGTGTGGCACGTAGCGCCGTCTTGTTGAAAGTAATTGTTGTCCAGATCAATACCATTTAATTCCGGCCATAAAAAAAATCATTAATCATCTCTCGATAGCGCAATCCATTCACCGTAACTGTTGCTCCAGCTTCATTTTCGAAACAGTAAGGTCCAATGACACCGCACCAAACAGTCATACGGATAGAGAGGCTTTTCAACAATAACTCTTGGGTTTTCCGAGCCCCAGATGCGACAATTTTGCTTGTTGACGAAGCCACTGAGGTGGAAATGGGCCTCATCACTCAAGATGATTTGCATTTGATTCACTCAAGTGAATTTTTATAAATTTCAATGCGTTGTTGAAGCGTGTATCGTTCCATTTGTATTAATGGCGTAGTTTTTACTTGTCAAATGTTAAAAACTGACAGCTTCAAAAGTAACATCTACCGAAATAGCGGGCTATTCAAAATAACACCTCTTATTGGAAAACCCTGTATTATGTTACTTTTCGAATCGTCTTATACGAGTATTGTATGGATTTTTACGCCAAACGAGTGTCCTACTGGCACAAGGCCCAATCTAACACGGATGATCGATAAAGCCCCACGTCAATACGATATTGACTAATTTCGTTATCTATGGTCAGTTAGCGTTATTTGCGAGCATGGCCAATGAGAAATGTTCCGACGGCCGAGAGACAAATTTTAGCGTCGTCTCCATAGTATCAGATGAGCTTCGGTTAACTATATACATATCTTTTTTTTATAATGTCATTTGTTTGCAAAATTAAAGGCTTATTGATGAATGGAGTGGAACTAAACGAAGCTCTTAGAATTGAAAGAAATCGTACACGCGGCGAGTTGAATCCATTTGGGCCAATGACGCCACATTGGTTCGGGCGAAATTTGTACACGGAACAAGTTTTTAAAACGAAACAAAGTAGGTTTATTTATTTCTTCATTAACGATTATTAAAATTGTTATGATGTGGAATTGTGTGTTATGTGAATGACTCAGTTACCTTGTGGAGGGAGGTATTAAATAAAGATGCGAAATATGACCCCATCTTCGTGTTTATTGGATTCCCCATCTCATGTTCATGTTTTCGATGTCTTAGTTGTTTGTTGAATGTAAACCACTTAAATGTTTAGTTATTATTCAGTTACCTTGTGGAGGGAGGATAAAGATGCGAAATATGACCCCATCTTCGTGTGTATTGGATTCCCCATCGAATGTTCGTGTTTTCGATGTCTTAGTTGTTTGTTGACTGTAAACCACTTAAATGTTTAGTTATTATTCATTAACAAATATGCCACACATAAGAGCAGTGGGCTTAAGGTTAAGTCAATGCGCAAGTATTCTTTATAAAGATTTTGAAAATAGTAGTAGGTACTATTTTATACGTGCGGTAAGGCGTTTCCTACTAATAAAAGCAATTTGTTTGTGCCAAGACACGATAATTTTTTTTTGTTTAAAGTAACTTATTATCTCCTCCCATACTCAACGACTCGTAATATTACTCGGTTACACGTGGTTGATTAGATCCCTCAAGCCTTATAAATCACACGAATAATTGCTTATTCAATTCTGTCAATCAGAGCCTCATTTAATCACCGAAAATACCAATCTTATATCAATCCTGGCAACACTCTATGTTAAATTGATACGTGAGTAGCGGAAATTGGTTTGATTTGCCACGTCGCGTGCGGTATTTCGTCTAGTTAATTTATGTAATTCGATTCACAGCAGTGTTACCATCTGCCATTAAGCTTTTAAAGGTCAACTGAAACTAGCGCGCCCTTGAAACCTTAGTTCTCAAGGACGCGTTGATTTATCAACGAGAAAATCTACGTTTAATGAAAGGGAAAACGTTAACCGGATGAACGCGGCATAATACTTTTATGATGAGAGATTTTGAACGCGTGCCAAATACGCGGCTGTCGCAGTATGATCCACGGGGTTTAACAGTCAATAGAGGGGAATTCTTTGATTAAAATTAGTTAGAACTTTTTCAATCTTCTAAAATTTTAGCGATAGTTTCAAGACTTTATCAAAAAAAATTTTTGAAGGACAGAAACACACTTTGTTATATTTAAATGTTTCACGTAGGACTCCAGCAAAGAGTTACCGAGGAATTATGTTTATCATGAAAAATTATTCCATAATTATCAACCTTCTCACACGTCTTGTATAAAAAAAAAAACATATTTGTGTATAAAAATTGCATTTGATTGTTAATTAGCCATCTAAATTTTTAAACGAAACCAGAGTTGTAGGTGCCCACCACAGACATAGGAATTAATAGACGAGAAGATAAGGGCGAGGGGTAAAATCAACTGTTGAAGAACGAGGGGAGTAAGGCTGACTGTGATTCGTCAATAAATCAATCTGACAGTAAATAGGCATCTCGCATTATAATATCACCATTTACTTCTTAAAAGTAAAATCTGCGTTTGAATGAATAGACATTTTTACATGGGAGCGCAAATTACCCGCCACGTTATGAACTAATTTGCGAAGTCCAAATTCGGCAAAGTAAGGCAGCTTCTATTTCAGAGTCGTAGTTAGTTTCAGAGTATTTAGTTAAGACACTTTTACAAATGTCTCATAATTTACTTACCCCAGTAAACAACGATGAGCACACTTGAGAATCGCTACATTGTGATGTGATAGTATATGTTTCTAAAACTGATCCATATAATACGGTGTGAATAAGCTTAAAATAAAGTAAAATAATGCTTACTTATGGAATGTAATACGACAATTGGGTTTATTCTCTTTTTCACATCTATTTTTACAAGTTTTCATATCAAAAGTCAACATTTTGCCGTGTTATTTCGTAAAATGAACCGATGATGCCTCGACCATAGTTCGCACAAGAATGATGACGTCACGTTTTCAAATTTCACTTGAAGCCATATGCGAGCCCAGCCGGCTCAATGGAACCGGTATGGGGAGTGGGGATAATACGCTTTTAATCACTTAGGGCAGGTCTACTAATATTCATATGTCTATGGTGCCCACGGTATTATCCTTATGTAAAACAACTATTCGGAATAAACCGTTGCTTTAAATGACTTTAACCATGACATGAGATATTAATAGTCAGACATTTTTTGATCATCCTCTTCCACCCCCCTTTTCCTCTGCTCGCAACATAAAATAAATATAATTTTTTTTTTTTTATTTATTAATTTTCAACGCCCTGATGGGCTTTTACATGACAAGTTCATAATACAGAGACGGTTTTATAAATAAAAAAGATAACTATAAAAATATAACTAGTAAACATCATATGAAAGGTATACAGATAAATTTAAGCAAAGATAGTGCACAATAAAAGATAAAGATTCTAAGTTGTAAATGGCATAGAAATAAACTAGTATGTATGTTAGTAATTACAAAATTTACAGGTGACTAATTAAATGTGATGAATAATACATGACAAAATGCAAGATACATAAACAGAAAACGGTAATAGGTTTTTACATTGTAGATTAATATAGAAATACACAAATATGTATATGCAATAGACCCTATGTGATGCTCCATAGATATCAAAATATTCTACGTAAAAATATTGTTCAGATATTTCTTGAATAAAGGTAAACTTGTATTAAATACATCAATGTTTGAGGTGAATTTGTTCCCTAGTGTGTGTAGTCGTGAAATTGGTGCATGTGTGTGATAGTTGGTTACAGAATTATTGTTGCAGAATAATATGTTTTGCCTTGTTTCTCGAGTAGGTACTTTAAAATCAATGAGATTCAGGAGTTCGCAACAATCTAATTCGGAGTGAATAATTTTAAACAAAAATGTTAGATCGTTTATTTTTCTTCTGTTTTCTAGGGAGTGCAATTTAAGTGTATTTAGTAAAGATGTGTAGTTAATGTGTTGAATAGGTATGTGTAACTTGAAGTTAATAAATCTTAAAAATTTGTGCTGCACTCTTTCAATATTTTTTATATGAATTTGATAATATGGAGACCAAACTATGGAATTGTATTCCAGCAAGCTGCGTACGAGTGACAAATATACGATTTTTATAACTTCCAGCGAATCGAAGTCTTTGATTGTTCTGATTATAAATCCTAGTGTTTTCATGCCTTTGTTAGTTATTTGTTGAATGTGATTTATAAAGTTTAATTGCATATCAAACACAACTCCAAGATCCCTAATTTCTTTGACTTTTTCTAAGATTTTATTATCTATTGTGTATTTGAAAGATAGTGGGGTCTTTGTTCGACAAAATGTTAGTGTCTTACATTTATCGATATTGAGGAATAAGTTGTTTGCGACACACCAATTTTGCAATTTGACAATGTTTGACTGTAGGATTAGGCAGTCGCCTATATTGGATATTTCTTTGTATAATTTGATGTCATCGGCAAAAAGCAGAACTTCTACATCGTCGAAACAACTTATGATATCATTTATGAATATTAAGAAAAGGATGGGGCTGAGATGACTCCCTTGCGGTAGACCACTAGTTGCATATAATAACTTAGATTTAGTATGTTTAATTTTAACAAATAAGATTCTGTTAGACAAATAATTTGAGAACCAATCTAACAACTTACCTCTCAATCCTAAGGCATACAGTTTTCTAAGTAATATTTTATGTGATACTTTGTCAAAAGCTTTTGAAAAATCTGTGTAGATACTGTCAACTTGTTTTTTTTTTGTAAAAGATTCTGTAATATAGTTATGGTAAAGTAACAGGTTAGTAGCAGTTGACCTACCAGAAACGAATCCGTGTTGGTTTTTATCAATTACTTTTAATACTGATGGATAAATTAAATCGAGAACAAGGGATTCAAAGATTTTCGGAAGTGCTGATTGTATGCATATAGGACGGTAGTTTTTAATGTCTGTGTCGTCACCTTTTTTGAAAATCGGGGTAATATAACTAGATTTCCAACGGGTTGGAAAATGTCCAGAAGAAAGTAGGTGGTTAAATAATGTGGTGAGTGGACCTGATATTGCAGATGCGCATTGTTTGAAAAATATTGGTGGGATGTTATCTGGGCCTGCAGATTTGTTAGGATCAAGTGAAATGATTTTATTTAAGCATGATTCCTGTGTTATGAGGCAATTATGTAGATGTATTGTATTTTGATATGTGTATGATGGTACGTTGTTTTCTGATATTTCGCCTTCGTATACACTTTGGAAATGATCTGCAAACAAATTAACAATATCACAGGTGCTATTGGCTATTTTGCCATCATAATGCATTGTGGGGGGGTAGTCTGTACTTTCATTGTTTAATTTTTTAACAAAATTCCAAAGATTCTTTGTTCCTAGCGCAGTGTTCTCAATGGAGGTGATGTGTGCTTTATAGCACAGTTTTGATAGTATTTTACATTTCTTTCTTGTTTCTGAGAAGTTTGAATAGTCGTTGGTTTGGTGTGTCAGTTTAAAAATTTTGTGTAGCTGTTTTTTTTGTTTCAGTAAGAGTATTAGGTCCGTGGAGAACCAAATTGGATATGTTCTGTATTTTGGTGTATACGAGGGGACATGAGATTTTATATTTTCAGAAAATTTTTCATAGAGTTTTTCTAGTATTTGTTCGATATCATTGTTAGTGGTCAAGAAAGTCCAATCTGTATTAGTGAGTTGGTAGTTAATAGAATCGTAATCAGCGTTTTTGAAGTTGAGTGTTGTTTGTTTTAGTGGTGGATTGTTTGTGTACATATTTACTATAATGTGTAGGGGGGGATGATAATTATCCACCTGAACGAGCTGATCGTCTGACATTTCAACACACAGTTTGGAGCTGTTTGAAAGGGCAAGGTCTAGAAGGCGACCACATATATTGGGTACAAAATTATGTTGATACAAATTTAAATAGTTTATTGTATCTATCACTTCACGTGCTGGGTCGTTAGAACTTTCATTGGTAATATAACCATTGTCACTAGAGTTCCATTTCAAATTGGGAAGATTATAATCGCCGACAATAATTATTTTCGATGTAGGATTTTTTGACATGAGAAATTCGATGTCTTCACAGTGTTTCTTGTAGGTTTGGATGTCGGAGTTCGGTGGTATGTATACAGTTCCAATGATGATTTTTTCCATGGGAGTGACAATTTGTACAAATAATTGCTCCAATGAGGTATTTTGCGTTTTTAGTTTTTTCACTGATATATTTTCCTTGATTGCAATCAAAACTCCGCCTCCTCTAGATTTAGTACTAGATTTAGGGTTTCTGTCACGCCGAAATATCTTGTGGTTTGTGAAACCAAGTTCAGGAGATTTTATTTCTGGAACGAGCCATGTTTCAGTAAGGATAAATATATCGTGTTCATGTAAAGGTACCATTACTTTAAGGTCATGTAGTTTTGTACGAAGTCCTCGTGTATTTTGATAATAGATTTTGATTTTATCAGGGCATTTGGTCCGGCGTACATATACGTCGTAATGGTGTAGTGATATTGTAGAACGTAGTTCATTTAATTTGGTGCGTGGTCCCCGCGCGTTCTGGTAGTATAACTTGAGTTTGCATCGTTTTTTGGCGGTGTTTGCACTATTTTAGGGTTTCCGTTTACATATTTTATAGTAATATCATTTTCGCCATTTGTCTTTCGTTTTTCCAGTTCTTCTCTTAGATTTTTTAGATGTTTTTGTTGAAAAATTGTAGAATCGGGGTATATCCTTGTGTTGTTTTTTAAAAGATGACGTTTACTTAGTAATGTTCTGGATGTTGTGGAGTTATTGAATTCTATTTTAA
This sequence comes from Hesperophylax magnus, assembly GCA_026573805.1. Lineage (NCBI taxonomy): Eukaryota > Metazoa > Arthropoda > Insecta > Trichoptera > Limnephilidae > Hesperophylax > Hesperophylax magnus. Next base: position 1,658,682 of record JAIUSX010000026.1, read on the forward strand.
GGGACCTTGGTTTTTCAACACTTGGTTTTCCAATGCGGTAGACGCGTAGCATATCACGGTTTGCGGTATCATCGAGAGCAGAGATTAAAACCGTTGCTTTGTTTTTGTCATCTATTAATTTGTTGGCCGCAGTCGTTTCAGTGCTTTCGGGTATATTACAAAGAATGATGTTTTTAGCTCTTTTGCTACGCTCATTAATTTCAGAAATTACCTCGCAAATGTCGAGGTTGTTTTGTGGGGCTGGGATATTTATTCCGATTTCCTTATAAGCCCGTAATTCACCCTCTAGACTAGCAGTTTTATTAGACACCGTTTGTGCCAATCTACCAATAGCTATTAAGAAATGACTTGTAATTGGGGTTAGTTTTGTTATTTGGTCTTTCGTGAACTTATTTGCTGGATCCGTTAAACAGGTATTAAATGCAGCCACAGCATTTTCTACATTTGTTATAAATGCTTCGACATCCATTATGGTAAAAATTGGATTGCAAGTAGAAAAAAGGTTATTATTTTTATTTAATTATTTAACTGCAATGGTTTCACTCCCCTAAAAGTTGGTTTACTCCGAGTACCAATGTAATATTGCTATGAGTACTTATGTAGGCAATACACTGCGAGATAGTAAGTTTGACAAGGCAGGTAGCAATAATAATCTTCCAGATATTCGCACTGAGTCACTTTTAATTATTATTTTGTTTTCACTTTTGACACTTTAAAATCACTTTTTTAAAAGATGTAAGACCAGTTATACTTGTGGGCAATTGAAGCCACGTTTTAATATACTTTTCGCTGCTTTTGAGTATATAAATTCACTGGTTTTCTATTAATTTGTATAGAGCGAATATTTGATGTGTTCACCGTGTCGCTGTTGTTGAAGTTGAAGATAAGTTAAAAAAAAATGAGTATTGCTAGTTTATTACGAATTTCTTTAAATTATTGGTAATCCGCATAAAAGTGGGATTGCAGGCCCTTAACGAATGAACTAATAGGTTTCCTGATAAACTTTTGGTAAAATACGATGTCATAAAAACCACGTGTTCATCAAAATCTTAAAATGCTGGTGCATGAACATGTGTTAGGATAAATAAGAACTTAACTAAAAGTTTATCAGGAAACGTTCTCCTGTTCTTAACCGGATTAACAATGATTTAAAGAGATTTTTATAAAATTAGCAATACTTATTTTTCTCCATGCATGATACACCTGGCTTCGGATAGTTGGGAACATTTACTTTAAAGAAGGTGCGATATGATTGTGATGACTTACGACTTGATCTCTCACAAATAAATACGAAAAAAATAAATAATTGAATTCATAGAAACAGTGCCTCATACAACACGACACAAGAAGACTTATTGCTACAACTATAATTCCAGAGTTAAAAAGGTTAATGTTCCCGTGTATCATTAAGCCCAACATTTACTTTCCAAAATCAATTTGATGAGAGATTTCGTCTTCTAAGGGGATTAAGATCTTTGCAGACACAAATCCCAGAAATGCCTCAAGGCGTAAAAGGTTTTCTGATCGAGGATTAGAGATAATGAGGTGCTTACGTGCTGCTAGGTTGCCGGGCTGCTGGTACTCCCGAATGAGTCTCAAAGTTGGAGCCAATAGAGCGGGACATGAGAGAGACATTATAAAATAATTAGTTTTGACCGTGCGATCCAGCTGCTTGCGTTAATAACGTTATTGATTTTGACAGTGATTTATTCGGTTTATTTATATCTCACCCTTCCTTTATATCATTTTAATTTTATTTTTACTTACCAATCTACACTAAATTGAAAATATCTCCCGAGTAAAAATAAATGCCGCCTACGGAAATTGAACCCGCACCTTCTGATGTCCGGTCAGGTGCTCTGGATCACTGAGCTACGTCGGCTTATTCCCAACCCCTAAATAATTTGATATGTGCAACTACTTCAATCGACAATTACTGCTTATTATATCTTTTTCACATGTAAACAACCAAATTTATTTTTATTTTAATTTTTGTAGGAAAGGATTTTTGGGTGCTGAATTTCCCACTAGATGGCGTTGAAATATATTATATCCAAATTTGTTGGTGAAATATTTTGACTTGTCAAATATTATTATTTCTTAATGATAAACTAATGTTTATTAGACAAGATTTATATGCATAGCACAAAGGATAACAAATTATTATAAGCATTAATTACTCGCCTCAAATATCCATACAAATTGAAAATATCTGAGATATTTTCATTTTGTTCGCTTGCTCTATTTACAAGACTCTCGAACTCTCGACTATCCAGATCTGGTGGAACTAGTTTGATGTAAGTGAGGTGGATGTGCCACAGGTTTGGTTGGGTTAGGTTAGGTTAGATTAGGTTAGCTTAGGTTAGGTTAGGATAGATGCGATTAGGTAAAGTTAGAATAGGTGTGGAATTATATATTTTATTTATTTAAATATTTTCTCACTTTTCCTCGATGTTCTGTTTTGTTATAGAACTATTAGTGATTTCGTTTTAACCTATATCGATGGTTTGATGGGTATTCAGATTCTCCCTTAGCACGAACACAATAATAAGGATTTTATCGATTGTATCAGTAACTTGTTTCTGTTCCAGAGCACAACAGCAGAACGCCAACGAACGAACAAGAGTTCATTTCGACTAAATTAAACCTTCTTAGTCGACTTGAACTAGTGTTCGTTTCCGATTCGTTTGCGATTTTTAGTCGTACTCAGAACGATAAGTTTCAGGTATACCATACTAGGTATTCGGGTCTTCATCAATCAATATCACTACAATATCACTGATGACTACGCCTTTCGGAGGTTGGCTATCATCATGACGATTTTTCATCCAAACTATTAAGCTTGAAGTATACTAAAACTTTATTTTTCATTTTTGTCAATTTTAATTTGTTGAACTCCATTTTAATTTCAAGTTTTTCATTTATATATTCAATAAAATTATTACTCATTTTACAAATCAAAGTTCTGTGGTGTAATTGTTTGTTACGCATGATAGCCGTTTCGCCTTCTGACGGCGTTATCAAACTGCCTACTTCAAAACTCAAGATTTTCATTTCGATAATCTGTGGAAAAAAACATTACGTACCTTGAGTTTATAATCTCAACATAAAACATAGAATGTACCTACTGGTTTCGTATTACAGCAGTTGAGAGATAATCGGCACCATATGTTGACGAAAACTCCCACACTAAATAATTTTGCGTTTTTCGTCAGTAAAAAAAACATTTTTACCTTTTATTAAATTGAATTAACCTGGTTATTTAAAGTAAAATAAACGTTTTATCATCGTAAAGGGGAGAAGGGGGGCAAGACGAATTGAACTAAAATATGGTTTTTAACATCATTACAATATTAATCGCTTTCACTTATGATGTAGTTGTAGATTATAGTATTGAAAATATTTGTCGAAAGAGGGAATAGTAATAAAATAGGATTTTTGGAAAGATTTAAAATTTCTATTTTGCTTGTTTCCCTCCCTCTAAGGATTTTTCTCCACATATCACATAAGTGTGACCTGTAACAATGATCCCATCTCAACTAACGACAGTCATGTTAAAGGTTTAAGAGATTCCTGGAATATCGGACAGTGTGGGCAGATTCCTACCTTACCGGCAGGCGAAAACCCTTTCCCGGGTTAATAGAGGGTTTGGATCTACGAATCTAGTCTACAAACTATACGCACATACTTCATCTTGTTTATAATATGACATTCCATGCATATGAAATGGTACCTATATACGTATACGATATCTACGAACTATACGCACGTAATTCGTCTTGTTATAAAACGACATTCCATACATATGAAATGGTATAAATGAAATATCTACAAACTATATGCACGTACATCTTCTTGTTTATAATATGACATTCAACGCACATGAAATGGTATACAAACGATATCTACGAAATATACACACGTCTTATTTATAATATGACATTCCATGCGTATGAAATGGTGAATGCACAATAAAGATAATAGGTATATGCATTTTTTAGAACACCTCACAATACGTTAGAGTTGGGCAATTGCAGATTGCCATAAAAAATGTGCATATTCGACGAGAATTTCCCTTTGTTCGTCAGTGATCTGCAGTTGTACTTTGGAATAGTGAAAAGAATTATATTATTGATAAAAATATCGCAATAACGCACATTGGTATGTGCTAGGGACTTTGGTAGGTAGAAACGTCGCAATTATTTATTTTCCATTCCTTCTTCCTCTGGCCCATTTCCTTCCGGCATACAACATAACGGAATGCGCGTTCTAGATATCCCCTGGCTTCAAGAAGTGACACTCGATTAATGACATATTTTTATTTTTTATTATTGTTCATGGCCACGAATAAAACAAAACTCCAGTAAGCAATCATTCTTATTAAATTTATCAAGTTACGTATCTTACTTTTAAAAGTGTATTTTCCATAAAACATGGACTAAACTGTTTCAGTTTATCAAAATTTGATCCAAAGTAAACGCGATGTTATGTTAAAATGTAGATTTTTAAGTCTTTTTTCGTTTACGCCTGCTTCTCGTGAGCAACCGTGGGCGTAGGCCAAGTAAATGGTTGGCATTTCGCCAAAGTAAGCCAAGCCACTCTTTTATTAACAGCTTTTTTATATTGTTAAAAGGATGTCCGGACGAAATTACACAGGCGAGAATTTCAAATACCAATTTAAACTTCTAGAAATATACACGGACGGAATTACCAATATACGGAAAAAATTACACATCTAATACTACACCTAAATTACACATGTCTAAACAATTTGTTGTTAATAAATATAATTTAATTTTTTAATAATCTTTTTTTTCTGTAATGATCTCTTCAGTCGTAAATAAACTGTAATAATGACGTTCGTCGCAGAGCGGTAAACTTCTTGGCTCTGGAACCAGAGTTCTCAGGTTAGAGATTTGGCAATTAAACTGGAAGTATTATTCATGCTTTACATAAATACATTGCGAGGAGAACACATTACAATTTACTACTTTTTTGAAAAGTCTTTTTATAAGACCAATAAAAATTGCAAAATCTCCTACTTACGAACCCCTTTTCGGTTGTGGTTTAATTGTATACTGATTTTATTAAACATCACAAAATATAATAACTTTTTGAGGTGTTAAACAAGAATTTTAACCTTATTGCCATCTACATAAATAGTGTTATAGTAAATTATTAATAATATCGGAACACGTGTTCATGCACCTGCGTTTATCTTAATAATTATATAAATACGAAATGCAAAAATGTAAGGATCTTTATGAACACATGTTTTGATATCCTGACAAAACATTGGTATTTTACTAAAAGTTTATCAGGATACCTATCAATTGATTCGATAATGACCTACAATCCCGTTTAAACCGGATTCAGAATAGTTTATAGAGATTCTTAATTAATTATCAATATATTTTTAATAAGTTCCGTGTATGATATGTATTATGGATTTACATTTAAAAATATTTTATTTAGATTTTCGACATTTTCTTTATATTAATTTATAGGAAGCTCACTTAAAATGAAAAGGACAATCAATGCATTAATAAATAATAAAGTAATTATCTCAAGTGATAGAGAAAGAAGCCACATACTGGGAAGATATATACGGTAAAAACAGGTAAGGCGAGGGTTTACCAGAATAGTGGGGCTATAAATACGTTATTTGACTATTAATGATTATTTGATCGTTTTCACTGAACCATTTCTTGAATTCACGTGCGTCCTTTTAAATTCTTAATTTTTACTTGTGTTCGTACTTAACAGACTACAAAGCGGCGTGTACATATGTAGGTTGATTGATAATTAACTATTTTCCATTTAATTTAAGTTTTTTATGTTCATGTGCCTTTGCAAGATGTAATGTATGTCTTCTGTTATTGATACGCATATATAAAAAAATATATGCATACATAGGTAATATAATACTTTGAAGATCATAATTTTTGCTATACTTCACAAATATATTAAACTATTTTTAAACGTAATCGCCGTTGCGATCGAGACATTTCTGTAGTCGGGCACCAGTCTTTGTATACTCGTGTCATAAACAGATCTTTCGGCCACTTCTTCATAGCTTCCTCGGCCTAATGATCTTTGGAAAAACGTTTCCCACCCAAGAACTTACTTAGTTTAGTGAAAAGGTGATAATTCGAAGGCGCTAAATCGTGTGAATAGGTAAGGTGGGTGACAATATCCCATCCAAACGATGTCAGCAGCTCCTGTGAAATCAACCAAAAAACCCCCTACGATTCAAAAAAACAGATGCCATGAATTTTACCGCTGGGGTCGTCTTGAACTTTTTCGTGACTGAAGAAGATGATTGACGCCACACCCACTTTTCATTCCCTGTTACGATAGAGTCCAGAAAATCTGCTCTCTCCTGTGAACGACCCAAATTTTCACGCGGAAGTCGCACAGCCAGGAGGTGGCAGCAGCGAGTGACGACCTCTTCATTGGAAGAACTTACTGTGGCTGAACAAAATGGGCACAAACACCCCGAACCAAAAAAATTGGCGGGTCCCCCCTACACACCAGAAAAAAAACAAAAAAATTCCCCCGGCCTCAGAAGCCCTTGTAACCTTACTTTCTGGATGGCTCCGTATCAACAATGTTTTTACGTTCGTTCCATAGGCAAAATTTTCACTAATTTCTTTTAACGATTTTCTTGGCAGAGCGGTAATCTCTTGACACTAGACTCCAATCAAAGTTGTGTATAAATATATAAAATAATATTATTATATGCACGGTCTTCAGAAATTCGTAGTACAAGTGGGTAACTGGTAAATCTAGACCACATAGAGAACCCGAAATACTTCTTTTCTTCCTGAGCTAATCAACATATTCAAATAAAACCGTTTTTTATAAAATATTGTGGGTTAAGTTGTAACTGCATAACGTAGTATAATTATCCCCACATGATTAATATTGATTAGGCACGGCAACACTGAACAATGAACATAGTATTATTTACCAGTGATTTATTAGTCTGAGGCTAGGTCAAACTTTTTGTAAGGGGGAAAATACGACCCTGGTTGTGGGTACCGAAACATTTTTAGATCCAAGTTTTCCAGGTAATTGCATCAATCTTCACTTAGCGATGTTCCCGAACAATTCTCTCGTAAGTTTCTGTGATGATTTATGGATGAAGATTCTTTTGCTATTGGTAAATGTAGCTAAATATCAACATTATGGAGAAAGACCTTGCATGAAATGAGCAATGAAGAATACAGATACTATTGTAAATACTTAAGTAGTGATATTATATTTATAGGCAGCCTTACTAAAAAACGCTATGAAATTTTATTAAATTGATAAACAACCGTGTATGTGAAAACCTTACTAATATAGAAACTGACATGAAATAGTTCATGGAAATATATAAAAATTACTTACACAGCCAAAGAGGGTTGTTTATCTGATGTGTAAACGTGAAATAATAATAACTTCTCATCGAATTTCGAATTTTTCGAAGGTATTTTAAATTTTCTATATTTTTCTTCATTTTGAAGATGTCTTAAAAACAAATACCGATTTTAGATTTTTGTATTTAAAATATAATTTACTATTTAAAAATTACAATATTTCTATTTCACACACTAAAAAAGTAGAAACAAATACTTACCAAATTAAAACTTAGTATAAACGTTGAAAAATTTCACAGAATTTCAAATTTCACAGAATCCAAAATTTAAAATATAGAATCCTTTGATTCGCAAGAAAACTATCACTTCTAATTATAATCTCGTTCATACAATTACAAATTTTTATGATAATTCCCAGAGGATTACGAAAAAAATCAGACAGTTTGGATTCATAAACATAATCGTTTATTTTTATGAATTTGTATTTACATAGATATGCTAAAAATGTATGTTATTACAAACATTACTTTCATGGAAGTTTTATTAGGTTCACGCGGTAAAAGTCAATTTAAAAAATATATGTACCGAATAACCTCGCTTTTTCGATGACATGAATATACTACATACTTATTACATACTTTTTATTTTTTTTATTTATTTGGAAATTCACCGTTCATTTTACTACAAGTTCAACCAATATGGTTCTTAATTAAATTATACAAAGGTGATATACCTTTTACGTATGTCCTTAAAATTTAGATAAAAATTATAGTTCTTAATTCTTTTTATTGATGTAGGTGTGAGTGTAACAAAGAATACTAAATAGTGTCTCGAGACACACCGTCTTAATTGGTAAGTTCTTTTCTGCATTAGTGTTGTTGGCTTCTGTATGAAAAAGCGTAGTATGCCTGGTAGACCTCATTGAAACGTTTAAACCAATGGCAGATTTGGGACTATCTCTATTTTATTATTTAGCAGATTTGGTAGACTCTATAGATCCGTCAATGTACGTCTTTTGTTTAGGTTGTTTGCGCATAAATGATCAAGATCGCTTTGTAATTCCGTAAAGTGGGATAAAGAATGTATAGGTTTAAAAAAATCATGTCATCGCGTATTAACTATTTTGAAAGCATACATAAATGTTATGTATGTAAATATAAAATAGGAGTGGTCCGAGATGCGAGCCCTGGGGCACACCTAGTGAATTTTGAGTAAATTTAACTCAACTTAATTTAAAATATAAAAGGTCATGTGGGTCGTTATACTATTTTTGACATACGCAAAATAAAGTTACTAAGCTGTCTGTAAGTGAATCCCGGCGGGCGCAGATAAATTTAATATGACATATTTATTTTATTTAACAAATTACTCAATTAATAATTCAATTTCAACAATATATGGAATATTTGCAGCACGTTCCAAGTGAGGATCCTCTCAGCATCGCATTAGTGTAAGACCACCATTCAGAATTGAAATGTTGCTTTAAATGATTGATTTGGCCGTGTTTGGTGACCAAATCAAAATAGCCAGAAAATTCTCCACCTTTTATCAAAAGAAAACATTTATCAAAATAGTTCCTTCCTTTTAAAAATAACCGATTTTGAACACTGATGGTAAAAAAAATCATAAGTTTTTGATTTCCCATTATCAATACTAAGTGAGTTGAACATTTTGTGAGCAATATAAGAGAACCGTCGAAAGATGTTAACAAATTGATATTTACTAAAAATATATTTAAAAAAAAAATGTTCGTTTCACATTATGGTGGTTACCAAGCCCCTCTTCAATTTATTTTCTGATTTCCTTTGCATTTTTAAAGTTATTAATACTCCTTTCCCCTTTGACCTAGATCAAGAATTCATATTTTAAACCCTTAACTCACGCGGAAAGGTGTTTGAGCGAGACCTTGAAAGGGAAACGATAAATCAGTGTTTTAATTAACGCTTAATACCACGAATCTAGACTATCTGATCTGGAATTGATTTATTCACAGATTTTAGTTAAAATGTAAACGATTTTAATCGTTCCGCTTACGCACTGTAAGCTACAAGGCTTCGGGTCGTTTTGACCATCTGTTAACCAAAAAGTAAAGTAGGCCATTTCAGTTTTGTGAACTAAAAACCAACCTTACCTAATCGATTGTGAATGTAGACCATTGTAGGGCAAATTAATATATATCTAGCCTATACCAACTTACAACGAATTTAAGGCAAAACTTTTACCGAAACCGTTGCAGTTAAACAGAAAATTTAACTGCAACGAATTTAGGACACATTCAGATCGGACCCTAACCATTTTTACAGTACAAATTCGGAAAATGGTAGTTTGTGCCCTAAAATCTTACTTAACCTTACTTACAACGAATTAACGAAACACGTGAACTAAAAAGTAATCTAACGTTACCTGTTACGTGGTCACTCTGCTAGTTACTGGGAGAGCGCTGAGACATGCTGCGTCTCCTAACGCTCCCCCCACCGCACACTGCATGTCCTGGCAGTCAAACAACGTGCGATTGAATAACATACGAGCTACTAGCATCGACACAGTACAAATGGCACTGGCATACTAAAAACTGCTACTGACGTGCTTTTGAGCGAGTTACTGGCATGTGTATCCGCGGCTTTAAATATTAAACACCTTGAAATGATGAAAAAGCGTGCTTCAGGTTCAATGTCGGAATTGCAAACAAAACGCCTATTTGCTTTAATTTTAAATAAATGTGTTATTGTTTACACGCCTTTTAATTCCTTTATTATAAAAACTGATAAAGCAATTAAACAGTTTCCGTTAAAAAATATATACTGGTTAAATTAAAAAGGTGTTAATTCAACATTATTTTTACGAGATACTCGCCATTTTGCGATATGGTCTGTTAGCTTTGAAATAAAAACAGCTGTTTGAGTAAATTGCAAGCTGGTTTATTATAAACCTCGTTATCCCGGAATATAAAATCATTGATGCGGTATCTAATAGGTGAGCCTTCCAACCGGAAAAATTATGTTTAATGATCTTTTTTTAATTCGTTTTCGTAACTTTATAATAAAAAGATTTACAATAAATTATTTTAGCTCTTTTTCTTCTATTCCATTAGCATTATCAACTATTTTTTAATATTGATGAAAATTAAGTTAAATCGTTAGGAAATAAATGTATTATATGATGTTGTTATTTTTAAAGTATATTAAAATGTATAATGATTGGTCGGTGGCTGAGTTTACACCGCGTTTGGGTCCCACAAAGGCATAGTGTGTTTATTATTCCTCAGTTGGCTAAGTCCTCCATGACAACACAAGACACATTTTCCGATTACTGTAATGGTAGTAGAAGATTTTCAAATATTTCCAGGTTATTCGCAACCCCGGAATATTTGTCTTTCGTTAAAAAGTATTAAAAACGTTTACTGTAAAATACTTAAATTGACTTCTACGTATGGGATGACTTATAATGAAGTAGTCTTATAAATGTATTGTTTCTACAAGGAAGCAAGGGGTATGTGTCACGTTTGAGTATCATTTAGATTTGAATGGAAACCAATGTTGCCAGCCTAGTATTACCTTTTGATTGTTTAATCGAGACAGCCACTCGACATTGCTTACTCTGTCTCTCTTAAACTGCCTGATATTGTATTTTACCCAGTACATTTTATTTTGAACTGTAATGCGATTCTAATTTCCTGAATTTTAAATACAGAGGAAGAATGGTCAGATTCTTGGATCACGAAAAACGCCAATACCGCATTTTGGGTTTTTTTTATTCTTTGGTTTATACAAACTGATTTATCTGAATGTTATTCTTTGCTGTGGTTCACCTTCACCCCTGGATCTATAATAATGGATCATTCCGCCCTACTGAATAGACCTAATTCTTTTAACACTTTTGCAATCAACCAATTTTAGTTTGTAAATCTTTTTCAGTTTCAATATCGTGGATAAAAATGCTAATGAACTTGTGGTGACAAAATATGTGCCTGCGCAGGCTTATACTTCCTGAAGTCTGGCTGCTTAATTTATCCTTGAATTGACTTTGTAACCTTCAATCATTTTATTTCAGCTAACAAATAATTGTGATAGTAATTTTATTGGAATCGATCATATTTATATTCTTGTATCACAAATTAGAATAGAATTTAGACGAAAAAACATTAAAATGTTCTTGAATACACTTTGCTGTATTACGGTTCATACATTTCATTATTATAAAGTTTATGTTGCTGTGAAGTCATAGTCACAGTCAACGTACGAGTATGTTGATAACTCGCAAGAACAGACAGAAACTAAAAGTACAAAAAAACTCGGAAGCATTAGTAAGGAATTTATCAAAGTCACTTTGACCACTGCAGAGTGTAAAAAGGTGATGAATGCGGTGGTTTAATCGTAAGTTCTACTCTATTTTACAAAGTTACTTTAGAAATAAGAATAAAATTACAACGCTCTTTTGTATAGCGCCATTGTTGTGAAATATCTCGTCAAAGCAATATTTCAAACGGTTCCATGATAACTCAACACAGTGACAATTCAGCACAATTGTAATTGTAATTGTAAATAAAAAGTGATATAAAATCATTAGAAACGACAAAAAAAAATTAACCTAACCTAACCTAACCTACTTAACCCAGTTAATAAAGTTTTTTTTTCATCACTTTCCATGACTTTATATAACTTTTTAAAGATGTGATGAATTATCATTGTGATGATTTATCCGGTCACCATTTCGAACATATTTCAATATAAATAATAATAAAACGTTTTATTTTTATCACCGTTTGTTGATATGATCTACATGTTTCAGAAGCGAAGGTCACTTTCTCAACCTTTCGAGCCACAAAAGTTGTTGCAATAAAGATAGAATAATTAGTGATTGTTATACTTTGATGAAGTCGAATCGATAAGTGTAATAATTATTATAGAAAAAAGAATAGAAAATTTATTGAGACAAATATATCGATGCAAGGAAGTACATAACTCTTGAAATATGACATAATACGTTGAGCAGCAGTAATTTCTTTAGGTTCTACGCTAAAACCACTCGAATAGTTTTTGTCTGGTGATTTTTTTCGTATTCGTTTTTTCTTGAGAAATTTACCAACCTTCATTAATTGAATGAATCAGTAAAAACAATTCTTTTCACAAAGAAATTATTTAGGTATCGTTTCAATAGATTGCTTTACATTAGCATTAACACATTTTACATTAATACTACTTGCACATAAACTTACGAAGGCAACACAAACGATTAGTTCCGATGTGTAAACAACCAGGTCTTTACTTTTAACTTTTGATTTATAAGTTGATGTAGTTACGGAAACATACTAAATAGCCAAAATTAGCAAGGTAAGTACTTAACGTTCTAGCATTATTAGATGCTCGTTGGCCCTTAACCGGTTCAGTGCCAATCACTCTCATGGGCGAACCAATCATATGTAATTTTAACGGTAACAAAAGCTCCGGCAGCGAATGGTTAATTTGTTCATTTCGCTTAGTCCCACGCATCGATTAGGATATTGGAAAACACTCGATTGTTAAATGAGTAGAAACTTTCAAGGGGAGTGGGTAACTCATTAATCGTTGAATATTTGATCTTGAAGGCTGTTAACTTAAAATATCGTTATTTCTTCGCCATTTCACGAAAAGTGTTTCGAATTTATAAAATATTATCAATATTGCAAGGTATTTTTAAATGCGCAGTCAATGAACGCATTAAACTGGAACAAATTAGGGGCAAGCTGAATTTTTGCAAGTGAATAGTACCTACCTCAGGGAGTATTTTCATAAAAGTCCCCATTTCTCCTTGTTTCCCCTTCCCCTTTGTTCCCCCTCATACATTGACATAGTAGAATTCTACTAAAGCCACTATATGTCCTAAGCTAAAACATAAACCAGAAATTGTCCACCAATGAACTTTTTACGAAACCACATGAAAATTATAATATTCAAAGGCTTTTGTTATCTCTAATAGTTTGGTTGAAAATTGAAATTTTTTGTTTTCAAGATGAATTTTTTTTTGATCAGTTTAAAAAAAATGTAATACAACTATTTACATTGATAACAGTTGGAAATTAAATATATTAAAAAGAGAAGAGAAAAAAAGTAGCCAGATAAGGTATTCCACTAACCGCCGGGCAGTCTCAATGAGAATGTACCTGGCGATCGGCCCGACCGCTAACGATACCCGACGTCCTCGCCTTTTAGCCACCTTCCCGATTGTACCTCGACGAAATGTTAGTGGGGGAGAGGGGAAAATTCCTGAAAACCGTGAGGAAAAAGTGAGCGTCGTGTTGCCGGAGGAGAGGCGGAAAGGTGCCGGGATTGCTCATGTCATTGGGGGAGGCGCGGGCGGCTTTAAAATTTCACGATTTTTGAAAGGCATGAAATTTTTTTAATTTATTTACGTATTCAGACAATAGTATGATACAAAAAAATCATAAGCCGCTAATCTCAATAGAACATTCCTGTGGCAGCTACTTTTGAATGTATTTTTGTTGGCAAGCTGCACGGAGAAAAATGCCAATTTATTATGAGTCTCTTCAAATTATTGGTAATACCTGTTAAAAACGAGAATTGCAAGCCTTATGAATGAATCAACAGATTTCCTATAAAATTACAAGTATGTTATCATGATAACACGTGTTCGTGAAAATCCGAAAATTTTTTCATTACAACGAAATTTTTTGTATTGTTATGACACATTATCAAGGTCAATCGATAAAGCATTATTAATTTGATGTTTTATTAATAAGGCCTGAAAATTGCCAAAAATCGATTTCTTTCCGTGTGCTTGATGAATATCCTTTCAACATAAAAAAATACATAAATATGGATTACTGGGCAATCTGAACACGTACCGCCATTTACCCATGTAATATCTATTGTAAATATAATACGTAATCTTATACGCTGAAAGAACGTTTAATATTTCAGTGCGTACTGCTCTGATTATTATGAAATAAAACGCGTTCACGAACAATAATTTAAAGTAGGTACCTTATAATTTGTTTTTTTTTTTTGCATTATTATGTTGTCAAGGACGAATGCCTGACATGATATTGAGATCATAATTTAAAATGCTATCTAAGAATTTGAGTGTTATTTAATGACTCCGAAAAAAACGATATTTCTATGGTAGTATTTCGACAAGGCTCTGATCGTGAACGAACCTAACGCAAAGTAAACACGCATCCGCAGTATTGAATAGACTACAAACTAAAAGAATTAATGAAAATCTATTTTTTCTCTCTCTTCATGTTAATTAGCGTAAAACCTTGTACTAAAATCGGTACTTACTTTTGTTTTGTTAAAAAATTAAACTATTTCCTCTTGTTTTTATTTTACAATTATACAAAAGTTTATAAATGAATGAGTTATGTTTTGTCAAAGACGTGGGACAGTGAATAGATTAGGCATTTAAATGGTTTAAAGATATTGTGTACTCGTAATACGGTAACAGGGAAAACTATTAAGAGTTCTGACCATCTAAGCCAATGGTGGACATTGCAAGGTTGTCCAAAATGTTGGAAGATAAAGTGCAATAAGCCAGATCGAAGTTCGCGTTTAAAAAATTATTATACAATCAGGCGGATTTTTTAAATTGAAGATCAACTTGATGACTGAAAAATAAATCGAATGAAGTAAAATCAACTTAAGTTGTGGCGACAGTTTGTTGCATTGATGTAATTATACTAAGGATGGGTTGTTTCACAAAACTTGAACAATTCATCAAATTTAAAAGTTGATTTTCAAGTTCTGTGAAGGTTATATTCAAGTTCTGTTTTTTATATCATTTTTGGTCAGTTGTTTCACCAAGACTGAAATGATAACAGAAATTGAGTAGAACCTTTACAAAACTTGAAATTTCATGAATTGTTCAAATTCTCTGAAACAACCCAACCTTAGTTTATGATTTTTTTTAAATATTTTTATTTATTTTATAAAATACAGTATAATTATTTAAATTTACATAGTAAGAACATATTTAAAATAAAAATACCTTTACAAGAGTCTAAAACTTGTGTGTAAAGGGAAAAAAATAAAAATAAAAACTTAACATACATTTGTAAATAGAAGAAAAAAATTCATAAAAACATATAAAGTGAAGAGATTTTTGTTTTTTTTATATAATAATATATAAAATAATATAGTGACATGTCATCGTCATTCTAATTCGCTAAATTATTTAAGGTAGTGAAGTTTATTTTATTTTTTAATTTATTATAGTCCGGTTCTAACCTTATCTCTGTCGTTAGATGATTAAACCACACCACTCCAGTGTACGTGTAATAGTGTTGTGCAAAACTGGTGTGCATTAATGGAGTGCATAAGCGACCCATTGTATTTTGCCTATTGCTCTCAACACAAACCATGGCATGGTGTGACTTCTTATACAGATCTTTGTGGATTTGAAGCAGCGTATTTTTTGTATATGTATTTTTTAGTGGTGGGACTGAAAGTCTTGGCAACTATTTCAAAATGCATACAAATTCAAAAAAAGTATCCCTAGTGTCCCGTCTCTTCGTATGCGTACGTTCAAATACTGCAATGGATTTTGACGTACGCAATTATTGCATTCAAAGTTGCACATGTATGTGCGCCTGGTATATATATTTTAATAACTTTATTTTTTTAACTTATAGCTGAATAATACTAACACATATAACAGTAAAACATTTAAATAATTTAATAATAACATCTTAATTATTTTTCATTTATTTTCCGATTTTATGTCCGGGTTAAATCTTCCCCATAGGAAAAACTAAACCCTTCCAAACACTTTTCCACAAATGATCATAAGCAAAATAAATACAAAACAATACAAAAACAACACGTCAACTCACCAAAGATCAAATGGGACTCCAGATATTTTCATATCAGAGGGTTCGGCTCGGTAGAACTCCTAACAGGGTCTATAAATCCTACTGATCTCTCAACATAAATACTTAAAAAATCTTTCGTTATCCTACATGTATTTAAAATGACTGATTTTTGCATTTTTATCACGTCAGTGCCATCGAGTACGATAACTTGCCAATGGCGATAGAGTGACTCTAGTCGGCCTTGGTTTATTTTAGCGTTAATCCACACACATATAAGCCCGTAGGACTAATTGCTGAAACAAACATGCATACCTATTCGATAACTCATTGATTCATCGATACAGAGAAATTTAATTATATTCAGCTTTAAAATTCTCTAATCCACGTCAGCCAATGAAACCAGTCAAAAAACAAGTTGACGGATATTAAACGCTTTGTGTTTGCTTTCGCTACCCTCGTCTGTTCGCCACGAGTTGGTCGTGCCAATTATTCGCTGCAACAAAATGACCGGATGCACTTGCACAATTTTATGCAAATCAGGGTTCGAGTTATTGATGGATAAAAAGAAGTTTTTCAATAGAGCTGTCACGTCGCCTTTTTTCGCTGAAATATTTGGTATTTTTCGTCTATACGCAAGCCAGTTTTTGTTTTCAACTCTTCCCATTAAAAACTCTAATATGGAACAATAGATATATTTACTTATGCCAACTAGCATAAACTTTGAATCCACTTTCTTAACTGGACTCGCATTTGAATAGGTTAATTATAACAATAAAAAAATTGAACTGAAATAAAGCTCTAAAAAATAAAAAATATGAAAATAAACAACGCACTCCATTTTGTCCCATTTTTTTACATTGTAGACTTATGCAACATGCTCGCCACTGCATCGTGTGCCTTTCTTAAGAAATATCTTCGGAAACAGACGTGCGCTTGTCGTATTTGCATTTCTTAAAAAGTGCCCCAAGAGCAAGTTCTTTTCTGTCATACTTTAGAAAAAAATATTGCTTAAAAAAACTAACGTTTAGGAAATCTGAACATTTTTTAATCGTGTATCGTCTGCGACTAAACATTTCCGTGACTAAAAACAAAACTGAAAAAATGGGACGAAAAGGGGTATTTTGTTCATTTTATAGTTAAATACATATTTGAACGTACCTACAATAGCTTAGAATCTATATGAATTTGCAAGAGAAAAAAAGTTTTTTTCAAAAATCTAATAATACTAATTAGAAAAACATACGCAGAGGTAAAATGATTTGGGCGCAACAGAGAATAAACTCAGAACCTTCCGCTTGCCTGCCGAAGTGTACGAATACAAAGATCGCGGGTTTCGGCTTTCCGATTAGTCGGCGCGTACGCGGCCGACTTGCGCAGGCGCGCCAACGAGAATGTTTGTATGTAAACGTAATGATAAGTATACATTTTCGAACCGAAACGCGAACCGAGCCACGAATCATGGGAAAGGAACAAAGCAACCTACTCGCCTACTGGCCTGTAATGCCGGTTAGTGACGAGTATTTTGTTAAGTGGGAAGGTAGTGTCAAAATGAGCGACCTGTTAATTGCCCCTGTTTTCAACAAATCGCCAATCTGAGATAAATGAAACACTGTACACATATTTTATTTTATACACTCCAAAAGAAAAAAAATCTTCATCTGACAAGCTTGACATTTTGTTAAGACTGACAGCTGCTGTCGAGCTACCGCGTAGGTGGCAGTACACATTCAGATTTCACCCGCGTTCTAAGTGTCCAAAACTCGGCGCCAACTGCCGCCGACGAACTCAGGCACTGAGCACCGATAATCTGAAAGCCGATACCCGATACCGTTGCATTACCGAACCCGATTTCCACTGTCGTTGTAATCAACCACAACATGCGCAATTAACAAGACAACGTATAAAAATATCAAAGTAATGCTTGAAGAGAATATTAAAAAAAAAAGAAAATACGTAATTCTTGTCATATTGTGTATTATCTTGTTTATTTTTCACTCATTTTCTATCCCATGTATATATGTACCAATGAAATCGAGCATAATCTATTTTTACCAATGAATTAGTGGGTAACTACCTTTTTGTAAATTCTTACCATGTCTTTGTGCTTATGTATTTTTAATATCAAAATTATAAATTTCACATACAAAACAGTACAAAAATAGAAAAAGGTAGGTTAAGTAGAACAAACAAAAAAAAACAACAGGAAAAAAATAGAAAATAAAATAATATAATATCCTGTTGTTTTTTTTGTTTGTTCTACTTAACCTCGCTTTTTCTATTTTTCTACTGTTTTGTATGTGAAATTTATAATTTTGATATTAAAATACCAATGTAAAATTGTACCTTTTAACTCCCATCTATATATTGTAAGTTCATTTCGTCCTACAGTGAGTTTTGTAACTCTTCGGGAGTGCTCTAGCAAGAAATAAAATATATTTTTTTAAATTTTAATATTGTTTTAAATTACTTTCCGAGAGAGGCATATAGATATTTGTGAGTTGATATGCTTTCCAGGATCGCTCAGCAGGACATTTTCCAAATTCAAATGGAATGACGTTATCCACTGTCAGGCAGTGAAAAGAGCAATTTGTATAACAGTCAAAGGTCTTATATGAAATTTGTTTGGCGATTATTATTTTTCATTCAAATCGACGTGGAACGTGAACGTTCAGTGCTAAAAATAAATTATTACGTTCACTAGTATGTATATCTTTTCTTCGTGATTGTGTATAAGCTACAGTTAATTTATCCCCGGAAGCGACCATTCCTAGAGAATTTCATGTAGTTTATCTTTAATTGATTACCTCTCGTTGTCCCTTTGTTTCTGGCCGGTCTCTTCCCCTCACCCACTTGGGGTTCTGTTCAAACATGATAATTGAACTGTCACCCACACAGCTTCTCAGATCGAGACCCAGCGTTAAATTATATTGTGTAATATATAATATATAATGTACTAAGCAGGGTAAAGCAGCCAAAAAGACTTCAGAATTTGGACTGGCGCGGCCAATTTAACAGGTAAATAGGATATTTTCACAATTTTTAATGGTTGAAAAAAATTACGATATTAATGGAATTTTTATTAACTTTTTATGATGACTAATAATTTTTCTATTCACTATTTAGATTGTGTCATTTTTGATTTACCGCAAAACGACATGTGCTTTTTGCTTGTGAATAATATGTCGTTGTTGACGTCACGTCTTATCAAATACTCGCAGCATTTTCAATGTCATGATGATGTTGTAGCCAGTTTGAACCATTTTGGAATGTGCGGTTTTGATTCGTTTTACGTACGTTAGTCAAAATCAGAAAAATAAACTTTGAATCTTGCACATATTTTTAACGGTATCCATGGTGTGTGAAAATATCCTGGCGATTAAAGCGATTCAATTTCATGAATATACATATATTAAGTTTAAATTTGAAATATTAATGTACGAGTACTCGGTGCCTACGTTAGAAGGTAGCCAATTACTAGAAAAAGTTCGGGTTATAGGAAAGCTAGGGGTAGAACGTATGCAGAGTTATATGATGTTATTGAAATTAAACGACTGAAGCCTATGTGTGTTAACTCATTAATATCCGTTCTACGAATGAGGATATCTTTAAAGAACACCGACGGGATTTATATTTATTTATTTGCAAAAAACAATAAGTTTACATAATATAAAAATATATAATATTCACATGTTAAGTTAATTAAACTTAATTAATTAACTTGAGAGTGGGTCGGTGGTTTGGAGCCCACATCAGGTGAAGTATTCCCTCATGTTGGGGAGAGTGCAGAAGAAATTTCTGAGATTCCTCTACCTGAGGGAGTATGGCTACTACCCGTGGCTCTATCCTACTGACTTTCTCTTGGGCATGCTCGGTATGAACCATCTACGGGTTAGAAGAGATGTGCATATTGTATCACACTTCTTCAAACTGATTCGTGGATGGTTTGAAAATCCGACTATCATGGAGAGTATTAGTCTCTATGTTCCTGATGGTTATCTCCGTCACCGACAGCATAGACTGTTTTATCTCCCGGCCTGCAGGACTAACTTGCCAATGGTCATGCCGGTGGGGAGAGCAGTCTTGCTGTTGAATAGAATCAATTCGGATATCGACATATTTAGCTGAAGGTGAAGCTGCCTTTAAAAGGCAAGCTCTATTGATGCTGGTATAGTTGATACACCGCTTACTTATTGTGTAATACCATTTTACAAATGTACTTAAAAACGAAATAAAATGTAATTTTGTAATGTTTTTGAAGAAATAAACTAGTTGAATGGAAAAATTGAAAAATTAAGCCAAAAATATTTCGTATGCTAAAGTTGCTTAGAAATTGAGTTTGATAGTGTTTTAAACTGTTTTAAGACAAGGGATAGATGAAGAGTAATATAGGATAAGGATAGAAGATGCTTTTGTTACATTCATTTTCCACGTATTAATTGATAATGATATGCGTTACTTCTGCTCGATATTTCTGATAGGTTTAGAAATAAATAATTTAGATGGGTTGAACGCACGGGTGTAAGGAGCATTTGCGAAACACAAGTGGATGAAGAGGTAATCGGTGACGCCCCAGAAGTTATACCAAGTGAATCAAATACTTGATTTGAGTAATCGGTGACGCCCCAGAAGCTATACCAAGTGAATCAAATACTTGATTTGAGTCACATCAACAAGTCAGAACATTAATAGTATGTGCGTTTGGATATAATATAAATGTTATTAAAGAATAAAGTTGGAAAATTTGTTTGAACATCAGTTTGAACACACTGAGTTGTAATATTCCATCCTCTCTACCAACCCCTGTGACTGGGAATGAGCCGATTGTACAACAAATGAGACCAATCGAAATAATGTACCTACATATTATAACCAATCGCTAATTAATTACTGCAATTATGCTATACAGGATGTCCGGGGGTATAGTGCGCTATCTTCGGAAGCTGATTCTATATGATGGTACAAGTAAAAAAAGTATAAATTTTTTAAAATTTCAATGTTTACTTTCTCATACGTTAGCGTAGGTACCTTACCCCCGACACTCTGTATAATGGTAATAAGGGTTCTTGATTTTAATAAGGACTAATGGCAAGAAACTTAATTCGATATTAAGTAGGTACTTAAAAAGGAACAAATGTAAGCCTTTGAGTATGTGATAATACTAAATAGAACTAAAGAAAAACAACTTGCTGTTGTTTGTTCGGATGAGATTATTTTTCAAACATCAGATAGATAATCTTAGCTTTGCTTGATTGTTCAATAAAGCTCTCAAAGGAAGAAATTCAGAATGGATATACTTCAATCAATTAGTTATATAACATATAAGTGAATTCCTAGTGAAAGGACATTTTACTTATGCTATGTTTTATTCAAAGTCACAAAGAAAAACATTTTTTTTCTTGAATACTAAAAAAAGAACTGTGCAAAATACATACCTTGGCAAAAGAAAATACCTCAATGACATTAAATGAGGTATGGTTGAAAATTATTTACATTTACAATTATATACATTTTTTAACGTTCTTATTCACAAGATTTATAAAAGGTTTATAACTATCTACCTAACTAATTACAATCCATATATTCTAAGAAACATTAAAAAAATTTTAACTACGATATTATACAATTTATCCGAAGAAACGTTCAACGTCAATGACAATTTTTGCAAACATTCTTCAGGCAGGTATGTACATTAATATTTAAAATCTCAATCAAAATTAGCCACCTAGTCAAAGTTAGCCATATAGTCAAAGTAAGGCTTGAATAATAAAGTTGATGCAGCAAATTTTTGAAACCGGAGACAGAACTTAAAAACAAACGGTCAAATTGTAACAGGACGTCGCGTCGCTACGCTCAGTCAATAAAGCACGAATTTGCTCGAAGCATTAATTGAATGGAATACCAGAAAAAGTTTTTCTGTGACACGCTTCTCATTAGGTAGATACCATGTTAACAGATATCCAAAATGAACAAAGCAGTTTTATAAAGTAGTTGAAGAATTTTCCGATTCAAATGACGAAAAAAATATTTTCTGATTTAAAAAAGCTTTTTAGGACTTCCAAATAGTAAAAAAAAATTACGTAATTGAAAATGTTCTGCAGGAAAACATTCCGGGCTTGGTGTTTGTAAGGCTCAGTAAATTAGCATAAATTAGACACAAGAGATTTTTTAGAATACATTTCGGTAGGTATATAAATGTATAGTGATTCCTTTCTACCCTTCATCCATTCTACTAGGTATATAAATGTATTGTGATTCCCTTCTACCCTTCTTCCCTTCAACTAGGGTATATAAATGTATTGTGATTCCCTTCTACCTTTCTTCCCTTCCACTAGGTGTATTAATGTATTGTGATTCCTTCTGCACTTCTACTAGGTATATAAATGTATCGTGATTCCCTTCTACTAGATGTATTAATATATTGTGATTCCCTTCTGCCCTTCTTCCCTTCTACTAGGTATATAAATTAATTGTTATTCTCTTCTACCCTTCTTACCTTCTACTAGGTATGTAAATGTGGGTAATTACCTTCTACCTTTTGGCCATGAAAATACAGTCGATATTATTGTTTACTTGCAGAAATGAAGCCAAATACGTGACAAGTTTATTACAGTTATGCGAGCACAATGTCTTGAATGAATTATGTCACAAAAAGCAAGAGTTTTTCGGGGTCATAATAATCATTTGCCTACGTGCGACTTTTCACAAACGGTTTCTCTATGGCTTCGGTTCGCTAGGCTTCACACAGTCATGGGGGCTATTCTGAATATGTCAATGTCGACGGTACTTCTTACAACTAGCGATTCGTGGAACGAAATAATTTTTTGAAGACGTAATTTCTTTGCATATTAGCAAATACCCTATAGTATTAATAATACGTCCAAATCCAGTAAAATGGTGGAAATATCAACAACGTTGGCCGCTAGAGGCTCTAATGCATGGGTGGCCAACCTTTTTAGCAGCTCTGCCAGATTTTAGAAATAAGATTTCCTACCGGGCCGTACAACAAAAAAAAAATTAACTATTCAAAGCAAACAAGAAATATATTGTTTTTTTAATAAAATATAACAAAAATGAGAATCAAAAATATTGTTAAATTAGAGTTAGGCAATACCAATAATAATGTTAAAAAATAAACAAAATAAAATACATTTTAGTGAAACGTCTGATTTTGTTTGACAGGACTAAGTGCATCAATGTTGATAACGATTGATGTTGTTGCTACACGCAAACAGTTTTCCAAATGTTCATCAGTGATTCGTCTTCTCATTTGAGATTTAATATGTTTCATTCGACAAAAATGCTGTTCACACATGTTTCCAAATAGCGAAATCATCGAAAGAACATGTTTGTAAGATGAGGGTTAGTTCTCCTTGTCCAAATATGTTTTGTAAAACTCTTCCAAACCAACCCGATTGAATTTCTCCTTTAAGTGTGCATCACAACACATTTGACAATGTTCCATTTTTAAAATTCCTTGCAATAAATTTACGTCTACGGAGAATGGCGTTGCAAATGCAGCAAAAAGCACACGATGCTTTTTAAAATCTTGAAATCGGTTTTCAAATTCCAGGTTCAAGTCGGATATCATCTACCGCCACCGCCACTGCGACTGGCGGTCGCACGACGCATTCCGCCCCACATCACGCATTCACGCTACTGCTATCCACGCAAGATCGGCGTGCGCGCTTTTTTAAATCAGCTTAACGTTGTGATTATTTGTTAACACGAATATACCATGGAAGAAATTGTCACGATAGCTGAATCAATGTACTGAGATACTTCAATATATGAGATATGATACGAACTACGCACGTTGGAATGTTCTTTTTGTGGTTTTATGTACACTAAAAGAAAAAAAATGTGCATATGCTTCGCGGGCCACAAGTAGACACCCAGCAGGTCGCACGCAGCCCGTGGGCTGCGTGTTGGGCACCTAGTGTATTAGCCACCTTGTATTACTTTGTATTGTACCTATTACTTGTATTGTATTGTATTTGTATTACTTTGACATTCATTTCAAAAGCAGCAAATTGAACTTATTTAGGACTTGGTTTTAGCACTTTCTAATTTGTATTTTGATCAATCTTAACATAAAGTATATAAAAATGTCACAATAATTATTTTCTGTGTGTGCGGTTTACGAATGTAATAATTATGAACAATAAAAACACTCAAGAGATAGAATCCGTTAATTTATTTAAAATTCAAATCACGCCTCATAATAATGAATTAGGAATTTATTTTTCTCTACTAACCGAAAATCCTTTAACTTTGTTTCACACAGAAATTTGCAAAGAATCTTACTGGTAAGGAAAACACGTTATTACCAATATCTCTCGCACCATGGAATTTTCACAGTTCCTTTTGTCTGAAAATTCAAAACATTGCAACATCTTTGGTTATGAAGTGTTAAACCATTACTTTGGACCCTAGAAAAAAGAGTTACTGTGCTACTTTTATGTATCTTTCAATTATTTTTTTGAATACATCATACCAGTGAGACCACGGCATCCCCAATTGGGGTAAGTTGTGAGGTTGAAATTAATGGCAATAAGATGGAAAAAAGGTTTACAGATCTGGTCACCCAACACGGCTAAAGCAATTTCAAGCTAAGTTTCAATTCAGAATGGTGATCTTGCACCACGGCGATACTGAGATATCTTTCCTCTATGGAATGTGCTGCAAATATATTTTACTTTATTTAAAATAAATAAATTGTGAAATTAGACAAAATAAAAAAATAAATTTTTCATGCGCACTCCGGGTTAAAACCCTCGACCTCCAGATTATTAGTCTAGAGCTTTCTCCCTCGATAACGGAGGCCATCAATTTTGGACAGTTAAGAAAATATATATACAATATGTTAAAATATAGTATCTATTCTGAGGGACCAAAAAACTCATGCTATTATTTATTTCGAATAGCACAGGTTTTAATAAATATAAATATTACACAACTAGTCATTCCACGGAGGTTAGTTAGGTTCACTAATTGCAAATGCTAATCAATTTGTTGGCTATCACAAACATATTTTAACACAAGTTAATAAGCAAAACTTATAAATGTTACATTTTTAAATTTCTAAATACAATTGAAGAAATTTTCTTTTCAAGAACAATCTTTGTTCTGTGTCGTTGTCAAGTGATTGGTGTCGTTGTCAACTAAATGTTTATCACTAAAGTGAATACATTTTTGCTAAAGCAATGCTAAATAAATTATTTACACATTTTAAAATAAATTTTTTTGTATCTTCTCAAATGAATGCTTGGATTGTATCTCCATTGTTAGAATGGCAAAAAACGTTAATAGAAAAAGTATCATGATTAATTTATTATAGCCGAAAGTCTTGTGCAGAAGCGAAAACCCTCGAAAGAAGAGCAATGCGGTCAAAAAATTTTTACAGTTTTTTTCTGAGAGAAATATGTAGTCAAACGTAATACTTTTAAACTCACAAAGCTAATTTCATCGTGAACTCTGGAGCATTGAAATTTTATCTGTCCGAAAAGGAAGACAATAATCCTCTAAACTGTTATTTGTTATAAATATGTTACTACTAAACAGGAAAACTTCTTGATGAAACCACTAATACCCGTCTGCGGTGAGCTCTCGCTTCGTGAAATTTGAGCATCTTTTTTTTAATCTAAAATTTATAGGCTAGCCCAATTCTATGCAGTTACTACACAACGTTATTTAAAGTATTAGCCATGGAATTTTGTATTCAAAACTCAGACAAGGCAACATTTTGATTTCCAATATTTTGAATACAAATCTCGATCGAAGCCGGTTAGAAGTTAGGTTAGTTAGTTTATATTTAAAAAATCGTATATTTGTATCATCATAACAACATTCTGCCAATATTATATAATTTCGTCTAACATTATTTTGTGAGATATTTCACATAAATGTTTTAACTGGATATTAATTTGATATTTATGCGTGCAAATTCAGCAATTTGAATAATAATCACGAATTCACGTGCGTAGACCAGAATTAATCTCCAATAAACAATACCGAAAATCTTCAGAGGAAAATATTAAAATACCGTGTAGACTTCTTGCATCAACACGATAAAGCGATAAAGTGTTATTAGTATATTATTTATTTGCTCCACTTATTTGGAATTAAATATCAAGGACGGATTTTTTAAGATATCGTTTATTATCGTATGTTATTACATAACATGTACTAGCGCAGACCCGTGAAAAATCACGGGATATTAAAATATCAATTTTGGAAAAATAAATATAGTATTGGTACCTACGTTATAGCTTATCTCAATTATTCTTAAAAGCAATTTTGAAAATTACACTAAAATTCAATGCAAATATGAGTTCATTGAACGTGAATTATATCATGGAGAAATACTTCACATTCCGCGCACATACAACCGAAATTAATTAGTTTACAAGTATTATTTTTTTAATGATAAACTAATGTTTATAAGACAAGGTTTTTTATGCATCGCACAAAGAATAACAAATTATTATAAGCAATAATTAGTCGCTTGAAATATCCATACAAATTGAAAATATCTCTTTTTACTCGGGATTAACACTCGTTTTAAAATAACCTAATTGATCAATTTTTATTTATTTATTAAGTGCAACAGGTCCAACTGTACGGAGCCAGTGGTAATATGGCAGTTAGGTATGTTATAATACTGAAGGGAGTTGGTAGGCAAAGAAGATTATTGCGATAATTAAAGAGTGCTTTCCACTCTGGAGGGTGTTGCAAAAATTGTATATAATATTTATATTTTTAAAATTATATTTTAATGACACAAATGATCGAAGCCGAGATTCGTAGACGAAGATCACCGCTCGAGCAAGGAGGGCTAAATAATTAAAGGACTAATAGTAAGGCATTCAGCTTTTATACAGTTAAACTTTGGTGCATTTAAAGGATTTTAAATAAATGATTGGAAGCTACAAATAGTTTAATCATTGAAGAATAATATTATGTTAATAAATCTTAACAAAACATGAAACAGAACACGACACAGACAATACAAAAGGTAACGGTCGCAACTGGGAATCGAACCCAAATCGAATGGTTAAATGCAATTACCCGGTCAGAGATCCTGGGTTCTCTTCCCACTTGCGATTGTTACCATTCTATTATCTGTATTTGTTCGGTTTCATCAGGATTTATAAATATTTTAAACTTCTTTAATGATTAAACTATTTTTAGCTTACAATAATTTATTCTTCAACTCTACTTTATCTCAGTAAAATTAAATTAAAATAGTTTTGTTGCACCAGAAATACGAAAGAAAAACTTTCTCATCAAAAAAGAATTCCGAGTGCAGCCAGCTAGTAAAACTTGTCTACTATAGGAATATTTATTGTCACCAGACAAGTGCAGTAAAACCAGAATTTTATGCACTGGAACTTTAAGGTTGTATTACGTTCATAACTTCTAAGCCTTGTTTCGTAAATGTTCAAGATTTCTGTTAAAAATAGTACTTCAGTACTGCAATAAACTAGAATAATCTACAACATTATAAAACTGAACCTACACTTAAAAGCTAGCACTAGGGGAAGTGTTAAGCAGTATTTCATACATAATTTCATGCCTCAATCTTAAAAAACTTCTATCGAAGGTTAATAATGATTATGAGCTCCATAAAGACCGGTATTACGCAATCATTATAAAGGTAATAGCCACCTGGAATGATGTATTTCATCATTAGATTGGGGTGGATATTTCCTAATTCACACGCGTAGTCTCTAGTGTTCCAGCTTTATTCCAAGGTAACTTCGGTCATAAAATCCAAAACCCAACCATTATTTAGGATTGGATCGCTGTCGTATCGGTTATTTAGCCAATGAGAAATCACGATTAGCTGGGATAGATAATTTTGGGTGTTTATTTATCACATCTAAAGGATTACATGTAGGTATTGATTTAGGAAAAAATATTTCGATGAGTTGCAAATTACTTATATTTAGTGAAAGCAATTTGCATTCGTAAATTTAAACTGTTCATCTGCATTTATTTATCATATTCACCTTTCGATTGATTTGAGTGGTAAGCTCGTTGGTTCCAAACCCAAAGACCGCGGATCAAATCCCGGTGAGAGCAAATTATAAAAATAGGCACTTTGCGATTTCATAGACAAATAAACAAAATACTGTAAAAATTGGGCTTACGAACATTCCAGAGAGGAAAACTCCGTGTCGTTCTCGTGAGAGATCGAAAATCGGATTGGAACGTCTTGTTTCTTGAATGACTTTAGCTTTTGACAGCGTCCGTGGTCGTGGGGTAAGGCTCTCGACTAGCAAGTCAAAGGTCATGGGTTCAAATCCCAACGTGCGAAAGTAAAATTTATTTGTGTAATTTCACAATTTATTAATTTAAATAAACGTATCGTGTACTTGCGGCACTTCCAGAGCGAAAGATACTCTCAGTATCGACCTGATATAAGACTACCATTCAGAATAGAAACGTTACTTGGAATGGCTTTAGTCGTGTCTGGTGACCTGATCTAAATGTTTAGGTACTCCTCCACCTTCCTCTTCCCATCTTCTTCACCTCCCCACTACCTTCAGCCTCACAACATACCCCAATTGGGAATGCCGTAGTCTAATTGGCTCCAAACGGTTGGGAGCAGTTGGGACTCTTGTGCGGTATTTCTTTCTTCTTTATTAGGTTATAAAAAGTGAATTTACTCGAAATCAATTGTTTGTCTTTTTTTTATTTTGTAAACTCACGGATTTTACGTGAATTCCTAGCACAATAATAGTTTGCATAACTTTTGTGTAACTCAGAACTTTATGATTCCCGGGCAACACCGGGGACATACCGTGAACATAACCCCAATTAACTACTTTTAACCACACAAATCATACGCCTACATACTCATTAGATATAATATACAATTACAGGTAATTAATTGTGTACTTGGCTTTAAACAGTAATTGAGGCCTATTACAGAACACTTAATTTGATTTGTAAACAATGCAATCAACAATAATCCACAATCATGATCAAACATTAAGTTCCGGCGCACACGAGCAACTTTAGTTGTGGTGACCGTAAGTTTAAGGTTCCATAGCGTCTCCTGGTGTGCGCACATTTATTTAGTACCGCAATTGATTTTGATGCAGCGACGCAACTGTTTCCCGCAACTAAAGTCGATCGTGTGCGCTTGGATTAAATGGTTTTGTTATCTCTCTGATTTTCAACGTTGATAAGTAATATTTTAATTGTTTTCATATCAGAATTATTTTTTTGCAGGTGGAATGTGTTGTAAAAGTTCATTTACCTTGCAAAAATACAATAGAACAATAAAAAATTGAGGATCATTATAATTATTCTGAAGAATTTTTGTTGACAAATTAATTCTGATTCTACTTACCTATTATATTTTGTATGATTGTATGCATTCAAGTTTTGTACTGTTATCTAGCTAAACAAATTTCTGACTTTGTCTCATGGAGCGTTGTTGTGTGAATAAATCTTAACATGTTAGAAACATTTAAGTTCCATCAATGGTTTTTCCTGGAGTTTTTTTTAAAATTTGAATACAATTTAAAGATTTCTTTTTTACAATAAGATGCACTGTAGAAAAAATACAGCTAGTTGTGTAGATAGCACTTGACCATTTAGTACAACGAAATTAAAATATTGACAAAGCCAAAAGCAGTTGCTGGGCGAAATATTATTCGCACCTGCATTTTGAAAACGCAAACATGTTTTCGCAAACTGACGTCACACAAACGCTTGTAAGAGATATTATAAATAGCCCATTAAAACAAAATATTGGTGGATTCTAGTTTTAAAACTACGCCGGTAAACAACTCGATTACAATTTCTGAGTGTCAGCTGAAATCTGTATTCGCTTCTGTTCCTCCATCACGGCACGATCATTTTAAAGATTACAACTATGTGCAACGAGCTGTTTACTACCGGCACTCTATCAGCGGAGCCAGACGCATCTGTCATCATTACAATAATGGGGCGTCTCCGTGTGCCGGCCCTTATAATCAAATGACCATGCCGCGGCTGAATTCATGCGACTGAACCAGCCACAGATGCTGACAACCTAAAGGTTGACGAATAACTGCTGGCTACCCACTGAACTGCCCACTGCCACTGATCACCCAGAGGCTGGCCAATCCCTGCTGCATTGATGCTGACAACCTAGAGGCTGGCCAATTCCTCCTGACTACTGACTGAATTAGCCACTGACGCTGACAATCTCGAGGCTGGCCAAGTCCTCCTGGCTACCGACTGAATTAGCCACTGACGCTGACAACCTAGAGGCTGGCCAATTGCTCCTGGCTACCGACTGAATTAACCACCAATGCTGACAACCTAGAGGCTGGCCAATTCCTCCTGGCTACCGACTGAATTAGCCACTGATGCTGACAACCTAGAGACTGGCCAATTTCTCCTGGCTACCGACTAAATTAGCCACTGATGCTGACAACTTAGAGGCTGGCCAATTCTTCCTGGCTACCAATTGAACTGGCCACTGCTGCAGCAGTTGCCGGCGCAATTTGCTGTATCATATGGTGCGATGATGTTATTATTATTATTATTGCTCCAATCTGAAATTATTGCTGAAAGAATTCCGATTGCCTCTTCAGTTAAATTGAAATACAAATAACTATTTCTTGTGAATTGGGTTGGCTGTAAGAAATAGGAAGTACTTATAAGCTACACCCCTTTGTACGTTCTGTATATCAGTACAATACATCTAATTAAAATGTGAATTTCGATTTGAATCGTCTTTCTTTTATGATGGTTTGGATAGAACACCTCACGGTGTTTTACTTACATCATTACCCAGGTTGAGGGCTGACGTGTGCCGGTGCTTATTATTTACAGTCTTTTCTTACGTCCCGTACAAGAAATTTTAAGTATTTTGTTACAAGATTTTTCAGTATTCTTCCAGATTAATCCACACCTTAATAATAACACCTCAAAAATCTCAATCATCAAAAATCTCAACCCTAAAAAATATGTAAAATGACTGTCTCAACACATGCTAACCTAGTGAGGTGGGTTATAAGACACCTCAAATTATAAATATACATTTCTATTTGATAAATACTACCTTCTCTTTATATGTTATTATTTTTGATTGATAATGTTATCTACTTATCTAATTTGTAAACACATGTACCTAAACTTAACATGTATTTTAGTTATAGTTGCAATATCTAATAATATTGCAACTATATATAATACGTTAATAATAAACAATAATAAACATACGTTATTATTATTATGTTCTAAGGTAGCTTTTTATTATTCATGCGACACTATAAGGCCTCATTTTTAAAAATTTTAGCAATATATGAACACAATAATAAATTATAAGTGAACATTACAATAACGCTTCAATGGAGGGAATAAATACGCTTCAAGACGAGACAATACCCTAAAATAAAGCCAGAAACTTAACGACGTAAGTGAAGCAGCCATGCGCAAAAATATGCGACGCGCGGCCCTGGTGTATTGGACACATCTGCGGTGGAATTTGCCCTGTCAAATCTCTAAAATAAATTGGGAGTCAACGACGTAAGTGATGAAGTCGTGTAAAAAAAGTCATTAAAACAAGGATATTGGTCTACAATACCACTGTAGCATCCCATCTAAATTATTGTACAAGTGTAATATTTCTAAGTAACAAAACCCAAATTAAGAGAATGGAAGTAATCCAGAACAGAGGCACGAGGTCAATACTGTGTTGTAGCAGGTACACCAGAATAAAAACCATGCAACGTCAACTCAATATTTTAAGTGTGTGGCAACGATTAGTTTATAATACCTTAGTGTTTATTTATAAGCTAAAAAATAAAATGTTACCTGACTATATGTCAAAGAATGTTAGAATTAATAGTGCAGTTCATTTATATCCTACGAGAAACTGCAACGATTTTAGGCTTCCTAAAACACACTTATCAGAAATACAAAACAATATTTATTATAAAGGTTTTAAAATGTTCAATGAACTCCCGGTAATTGTTAAGGAAGCTAAAAGTTTTGCAGTTTTTCGTGGATTATGTCTCAATGTTGTGAAATCTAAATTTTAGTATGTAAGAAGTAAATAATATTGTAGTAGTCATAGAAAATAATATATTAGGTATAAGATGTAAACTCTTATAACTAAATAAAATATACATTAAAAAAAAAAAAAAAAAAAAAAAAAAAAAACAATATTCGGTGCGCGGCCCGGCGCAATGGATGGAAATGTTTCTAGAGGGATCTCTCGGGATGTTACTAATTCATCGTCTAGAAAAATAAAATCTTCTGCTTACCGCTAATTTTAAGGTTTAAATAATTTTAAAACCGTTTAACAAATAAAATATTTTAATGGCAGGGTCCTGTTTTTGTTAATCTTAAATATAAATAAGTTAAATCCGCAAGGATCCCTCAAGTAACATTTGAGATTTTAGTAATACGTTAATCAAATATAATTAAAATTTGAGCGTCGAGCAAACCCTCGTTATTAGTCTTATGTCGCCTTAAACAGACCATTTTCCACTTAGAGTTTACTCAGGCAGAACCGTTGGCGTTTAAAATCATTTAAACCTTATTTATTCATATTTTACCGGTACCAGAGTAGGTTTTCCTCATTATAATTACAGGGTCATCGTGAAAAATGCATAATAATTTTAAATTTGATTTTAGTTTCCGTGTGTAGGTTTAATGTCAGAAAGCGTCAACTATTGGCAATACCGGTTGAAGAGAATAAATAGGTAACTATGTATAATTTGTTTTTTAATTTTTTTTTAGATTTTTTTTTTAATATCATCGGTATAAAATATACCATATACAGTAAATTATAAACAGTGACATCAGAAAATATACAATTGACAGAAACTCTAGATGGATATAAAAAGTTAGAGATACAAGTAAATGCATCACTTATAGGTAGACTAGGTTAGATTAGTATTGATTGAAATATATGATAGTATAGATATATGATATAATATATTACAATAGCTAAAATGTATGCATTTATTTTCAGGTTTTGGTTGAAAGTAGGTAAGTGCCAATTAAGCTGTTGGTTCACCGTATTATTATTACTGACCCAAGTTTCCTCAGATGCCCCAGGCAGTTCATTTTATAATCACAGTCAATGGGGTAAATTTGAATTCATTATATGTCGTCTAGGACGTATAAAGTCTTCTTTTCTTCATAGGGCTTCCCCAAGACCTTCGTAAACTCCTTCGAAACCGGGAGTTTATTTTTTTTTTATTAATTGCAAATGTGTTATGCAACAAACTGTTCATGTTTATTTTTTTTAATTATGTTACAAACTTAATTTAACTACGTTTTTATATAACTCTAAAACACTCAAACTCCATTGTACCACTTTTGATACATCATTATATCTTTCATACTTCTTCATGTGAACCTTTTATAGTTGTATTAATTTTGCTATGTTCTGTATAACACCCAATCTGGCATAATAAAGTCTCGCTAAATACAAAGATGCTTAACAACAAACTTTATTTTTATTAATATCAACAAAGTTACAATATACTTTCATAGTACACGAAGAAAAATTATCACTGCTGATTTATTAAAATCCTGTTAAAAACGTGATGGCAGGCCATGTCCTAATAAAATATTAGTACATTCAAAATATATCGGAACACGCTGCGTGTTTGTCTATAATGACGAAATGCAAACATATTAAAATTTATATGAACACGTGTTCCGAAATCCTCATAATTATGTTTTACTGATAGTTTGTCCGGAAATCTGCTGTTTCATCCTTTAAAGGCCTGCAGTCCCGTTTTTAACAATTTCGTCAGATTTTTTAATAAATTATGAATATTTTATATCAGTGAGTTTTCTACGTGTACCTTTAATATTTATTTTTTACATTCACAGTCGGCAGCTCCCATTAGCTCGTCAACAAATATCATAAGTTGTATGTTGGCTATCCTTGTTTACCTTTCCTGACCATATATAGTCAACCGTTTTTTGAGATTGTCATTTTTTATTCTATCAAACTAGAAATGATTGAAGATGTTTTTTTTTTAGTATTGCTGATTTATTAAAATCCTGTTAAAACGTGATGGATAAGTCCTAATATAAAATAAACTAACTAAGCATCACGCCGTTTTCTTATAGTGTAGTCGTAACTCGGTCTTGGCACAAACTTCTGGCCTCATTCACATTCATACTTCGTATCCAATATACTCTTCTATTATTCTGATTCCTGACATGGACCGACTCAAGTATTTCATTCACTTGATCGTACCATGTCTTCCTAAATTAATACTATTATAAATATTTTCTTTCATAGATTTTGTACACCTAATGTTATATTAAAAAAGAATGACGTATACTGTAACTGATTTAAATATTATACTGTTTCGTGTACACCTCACTAGGTGAACCTGTGCGAGGTATTTACATGTTTTCTGGATAGTATTGTTATATTATTAAGATAATTATAAGATAATACGATATTATAAGAGAGACAAAAAAATACAGATTTATGAGTGTGCATACCAAAGATATTAGAAGAACGAGATGTGCTATGAGCAGTTCATACTGTGTGGAATTGTTTTGCCGAGTGTCGCCGGTTTTGTTCACCAACACTACTGCACACCTTCGCTTACGCTAAGGTATCCGCACTAATACATAGAACAGATTTCTGTGCGTACACGTCTCGATACCGTTCAAAGTACCCTAATTAGGTAATACTCCGCCTACGGTCCGGCGTCCAACATAGCATATCTCGTTCTTCTAATATCTTTAGTGCATACTGTTAAATTACTAACCTAACCTAACGGAGTTTCGCGAGAACCTTATCAGGAGAACCTGTGTTGAGGTGATCACGTGTTTAAAAAAAAATTACGTTATTATTGAAATATAGTGTTTTAGGAAAATCTTGAAAAAGAAGATATTCATGAAAAACAATGGTAGTTCAACAAAAAATATTTATAGCATATACAGGATTTTTCAATGAGAGGTGTTATTTTGATATTCAATCGTAAAAGATCAATGATTTCGTTGCTTGTGTGGCACGTAGCGCCGTTTTGTTGAAAGTAAACGTTGTCCAGATCAATACCATCCAATTCCGGCCATAAAAAATCATTAATCATCTCTCGATTGCGCAATCCATTCACCGTAACTGTTGCTCCAGCCTCATTTTCGAAAAAGTAAGGTCCAGTGAATCCGCCGGACCATAAACCGCACCAAACAGTTACACGTTGAAGATAGAGAGGCCTTTCAACAATAACTCTTGGGTTTTCCGAGCCCCAAATGCGACAATTTTGCTTATTGACGAAGCCACCGAGGTGGAAATAGGCCTCATTACTCAAGATGATTTGCATTTGATTCACTCAAGTGAATTTTAATAATTTCAATGCGTTGTTCAATTTTTATCAATCGCGTAGTTTCTACGTGTCAAATGTTAAAAAATTACAGCTTCAAAAGTAACATCTACCGAAATAGCGGGCTATTCAAAATAACACCTCGTATTGGAAATCCATATATGTTACCCTATTTTACAAATGACAAAAAAACAACAGACAGTGTCCTGGTATTTGGTCTAAAGTTTTATACATATTTTATTACCATTTAGGAAAATACATAAAAAGCTTATAAAGTCGTAATAAGTCAATATTTTCCATCATGTTTTAACTCATTCCTAATAAATTTATCATTTTAAACTTCCATTATAAAAATGTGTAAAGAAAAAAATATCACAGAATATCAAGAATTCTACAAACTCATGAGAAATGGAAATCAATTTATTACGCCAATCGTTAAAACAACTCAAATGCAAAACCATTATATTTACCAAGCCATAAAAAACTACAATAATCTCCCTTCCGAATTGCGCTGTATTACGAACCAACAAGAACAAATAAATAAAATCAAACTTTTTTTCCAAAAAAACTTATATTAAAAAAAATATACATATATATATATATATACATTATATATTTTACACATAACATAATATTATAACATTGAATCTAAGTAAGAATCGTGGCTCCCTTATCAGGCACAAGAGCTCCTCTTTTCTGATTAGGTATACATGACCAATTATGAACCTTAATATTATATTTTGCAAAATATGTATGTATTGTAACCCATATGATCTATATTAAAATAATAAAAAAAAAATAAAAAAATTACTATATTATTGTTTTGTCTGATCAAATGAAACCGCAACTCACATAGATTTGTTTGCTTAGTACATGCATTTAAAACTTAACAGTTTGCTGTAAATTTCTGTCATTGCTTCAATTTTTTTCTCATTCCCCCATTTTTTTCTTTTTAAGTTCTTTGTATATATATATACTGTAAACTAACGTGAGGATATTCGCATTTGTGACACTAATGAGTTCGTTGACAATGTATTTATTACATGAAAAGCGCACTTAAAGTGATATGACACTAAACTGCGTTATATAAATGCCGTGTTATTATTATTGTGAAAATACATTGTAATACTAATTCAAAACAAAATTCATTCATTCACCGGGCTTCCCATACTTTCAACAATTCGTACAACACATTTGACTTATTTAACACAACACCTCGCATTTTTAAATCTAAAATCACAAAATAACATTTAAATTAGCATGTTACTTTTCACATAGACTAGATCCATCCCCATCCTACCCCTCCCTTACTCCATCCCATCCCATCCCCATAGGCCAATGTAACTTTTTCTCTTATATTCACAAAATAATTAAGATCCATCAGTAAAAACCTATTATTGGTTGTACTTTATATTACTTATACTGCTACAATTTATAAAATATTATAACTGTTGGTTTTCCAAATAAAACAGATATAAAAATAATACATTACATTAGAGGTTATTTGGTAGCAATAATTTTTTTAAAGTTAAAAGCAACGTTTCAATAAGTAATTTTCACGTAGTGTAGGTAAATTTATAGCGAGGTTGGTAACATAGCTAATTGATTAAAATATGTTTTGTGTATTATTGAAAAGAAGAATAAAAAAAGATAAATTTCTGATAATCGAACGATTAACAATGACAGGCGATCAATGCAAGAGACATTGTCCATTTCATGGTCATTTTCATGACCCAATGTTTCTGCAAGGAAAATTCAGAAATCTAATAGATACCTCATAATATTTGCAGATGTACATACCTAATTCAACAGAAACAAAATCCATCGTCATTATTTTGTTTTTAAGGCGAAGCACTATGTAAGTAATGCGAAATGACGTTTTCGATGATTTCATTTAAATACTGCGAGTAAAATAAAACTTGGCATATAAAACATTCTAGCATTTTTTGTTTTTGTTTAAGATGGCAAATTAAGTTCTTTATAAAATTATTGTAAAATTTAAAAAAAATATTTGTGCCTCAACTGAAAAATAAAATAAAACATACTCTTTGGTTATGTTTTGTTCTTACATAAATCAGAACAGGTGGCTAATGTTAAGCGGGAATTTAAACCTCTTCGCCATGTACATGGATTGTTATTGTCAACCCACAACCCGTGAGGTAGCAATTCAATTGCTGTCAGTATCCATCGACCAATTACAGGGCGTTTCAGTGTCTCACGGTTTTAAATGACAATACATCGTATGCAACCAGCGTATGATGATCTATATGAACATTTGTTTTTTAACCTACAGTATTACAGAATAATCAGAAATTTAAACACGCCTTTATTGAATATTTTTTGTATTAAATTCTTTCCCCCTTTTACCAACCATATTATTCCCTAATTATCACCCCCCTCCTTCTCTTCTACACCTCATCAATTTTTCTGCCGATTTGGGTTTCCCCAATTCCGCTATCTAACCCCTCCCCCGATGTTCATCTTGATGAAGAGAACACTGGGAACAATATTTTATAAACCTCCGTGGTCGAGGTGTTCACAAAAATTCTAGATTTGGTATATAATAAAGCAGTGTGCACGACGTGGTGGTAAACACATTGATAGTAAATATTCAAAAGATTTGTGGAAATTTTATTGGAAATAAATAAATTTATGTTGATCGGAATCCAACGAACGACATACGAAAACTCGTAATGACTTCCGAATATGCGTAATGAACTATGACTTGCGTGCTGAGAACTAT
The DNA here is from genome assembly GCA_026573805.1 of Hesperophylax magnus. NCBI lineage: Eukaryota > Metazoa > Arthropoda > Insecta > Trichoptera > Limnephilidae > Hesperophylax > Hesperophylax magnus. The sequence goes on from JAIUSX010000026.1 coordinate 1,696,905, forward strand.
CCGAAGAAGGAAATATTGAAAAGAGAAAATTTATGTGTTTTTATTATGAAAAAAAAACATTTTAAAAACGCATTCAATCACAGACATAGGAATTATCATATGTCTATGCATTCAATCAATTTATTCAGATATCGTAAAACACATAAATAAAATATGTACGATTTACTGTAGACCAATGAAAATAATTATTGACGCGTTAGGTTCAGAATGTTAGGAAATGTTTGCCATAACAAATGGTGTGAATTTTTTGCATTCTTGTTCGAAAACAATAGTTATTGTATTTTAATGGGAACAGAACGTATTCAGTACGTATGTGAAGCATGACAATTATTTAGTTATATGTATCATTAAGATCATTTTGATAGACATTTACTTTAATAGCGAGAGACAATTCACTAATAATTATGAAGGATTTTTAAACACTTTTTGCTGTTTTAATTTCATACTTTTAAGACTTTTGAAGTGAGTATTTTATTCACACTTTTGTTTCTATTTTATTATGAATATCGCAATGAGTCCAAACTACAGCCATTTGTGCATATGGTGAGGTTGAAGTGAGTAGGGTAGGGAAGTAGTATTCAGATCTGGTCATCAAACACGGATAAAGTCATTTCAAGCAACATTTCAATTCTGAATGGTGGTGCAATTCTGATAGTATCTACCACTCCAGTACGTGCCACGTATGTAGGTACTACCATTTTACTACCATATTATTCAATTAAAAATAAAATATGATTAAACAAAATATGCATTCCTCCATAGTGCTTTCACGCAAACGAATTATTGAATTCTATAAGTCTAAACTTAAAATATATGGCGCATATTTTACACCCGCGTTGTGCAAGCTGATCGCCTTCAGAGCATCGGAGCATCCTTCACCTCTTACTGTCGCCATTTTATGTATTGTTTCATGGTGCTTTCAAACAAACAAAATACTGAATATCTGACGATTCGTAGTTGATGATTTTAACAGCTCTACTACGGAGGTCGTCAAAGACTAGACTAGTGCAACGTGTTAAACTTGTCTGTTGGTCTGCCTAATGTGGATTTGAACAGACTTCCTGCGATGTTCAAATCAGCATCGCACCTAATATACGTTTCCTCGAGAATTAGCGGGTATTACGCGTACACTTCGGAACGAGCGTTCTTCTCGCCTTTTTAGGCCGCCATGCAGAAAAGTCCCACAAAGGACTGTGTTGCAAACCGTTACCTTGCGCTAGCGGATTTTACTTTTCTGCCTGTAGCGGCGCGTGGTATGCTCGTTCCGAAGCGTACGTTTGGGGGGGCCTATTGTCAAATCATTTTTTTCCACACCATTGTCTACCTTTACTTTGAGCCATGGAGGCTCGTAAATAATTATTATCGTCTTATGTTGTGTAGGGTACCTGAACGGGCTGGCACAATCGTACTGCCTGATCTCTGCGTGAGGAATTGTCTTATCAGCAGTCATCTTACGTTTAGGTTGGCCAAGGTTTATGCCTCTAACAAACGTGAGAAGCCTTTCCATATAAACGTTTTGAAATAACTAGGGGATGCACAGTTTAAACTTTTTTATTACTAGTATCTGCGAACAGTAGACCTCGCGTCCAAAACTATATATTTTATTTTCTCTTATTTATTAAATCAAAACCAAAATTTCTTTAAAGATCGTAAAATTTGTAAGTAGATACTTAAATATAATTTTTCTTTTAAATTTCAAGTTAGGAATTACGCAAGTTGTCCAGATAAACGTCACTACCTCAATGTCATATCTTTTTTCATTAGGTAGTAGGGACCATTGTACGAGTATTTGTAAAAATGCTAGTAACAAAGTGTAAATAAACACAACAATTTCACATTTGACAAAATAATCTTTACTCAACCATGGTCAAAGTTAGCCACTTAGTCAAGTTAGCCATCCAGTCAAAGTAAGGTTTGCTTTAATAAAAAGTGGATGCAGCGGATTTTTGAAAACTGAAAAAATACACTAAAAAATTTACAGACAGACGAAATGTAAAACGGTCGAGTTAAAACACGACTTAACTAGGCTTAGTCAATTAAGACGACACGAGACTCTAAACGGGGGTTTCGTCAAGGCTCACATTTCAATTGATTTCGAAAAATTTGTAACTACAGCATCTTTTTTTAAGGATCGGTACCAACGGAAGTACCTTAGTTATTTATATTTAAAAGTAATAAATTCAGAACATTACCATTCAAATATTTACGTAAAAACAATTGAAAATTTTACTAAAGGTTTTTCAACTATAAAATTATCGGTTAGTTCCAGATTTTATTTTCTAGACCATGAGTTATTAACTTCCTGAGATATTTCGGGACATCTCAGCTTTTAGAATTATCAGAGATCGATTTTCTAGGCCCGCCAGGGCAAAGTTGACCGTAGGTCCGCTTAATACGCCGGAACTTAACATTTTTTATACGCCTTTGTCACTTACGTCATTAAGATTCCCACTTTATTTTAGAGTATTTGCTAGGGAAAATTCGACCATAGGTTCGTACAATATACAGGGGACCGCGTGGCGCATAATTTTGTTCACGCTCTCTCATTAAGAATTCCTACCTTATATTAGGGTATTGTTTGGTCTTTACAGTTAACTAAATATTTCAAAGATTTAAAACTAATGATGCAAAAAGCTGTAAATAGTTACATTTACGTAGAAAATACTGACAAAAAGTTTTGCAAATATCATGACACCAGAACTTACGTCTAGTTTTTCTAAAACAAAAAAAAAATGTGATTACACATGTTCAATAATTGTATTTAAATACGGTATTACTAAATTGTTCAAGGAAGAGCACATCTAGTAACCCCTTTTTCTGTATTTAAGCCAGTAATTATCTACTCCACAAAAGGTATTTATTTTCCACAGCAATCTAAATAGAAACAAAGGATCTCACTACTGAGGTGTCGTCATTGTCATTACTCTATAAAACCAACTATACCTAGACCAGGGGTTGGCAGATTTTCTAGTATGAAGAGCTTAAATCATGTAAACAAAATTCGAAAACACTCGCAACATAAATTTATTTATTTATTCATTTTCGGGAAGTCGACAGTTTACATTTAATCAGTTTGTACATAAGTATTATATAGTAAAATAAAACCTATTATGGATTTCCTCCTTGTGACTTTAACTGAGACAGACATATAATATGGAATAAGTTATTTAAATTTGTGAGAAAGGAATATGAATTAGAAAATTAATACAAAACAAAATTATATAAAACGAAAAATTTACAAAACAATGCATTTATAGCCATGGAGAGAGGTTGTAGATGTAAATCAAATCATTATAGAGATATAAACAATAGAGACATAAACATTATTAACAAACCATCAGAGAAATATTCTTTTATGGACCTCTTGTATTTGATAAGTTCGGAACCGAAAATATCAACCTATGATAATATGCTATTGTAGTCTGTTTAGGCAACAATTCTGCTTAGAGTTCGTTTTTATTCGATCAACCCTGAACAGGACACAAGAGCGTGTTGAACGTGCAGGTACATTGAATCCATGGAAACATCCCGTAGTAAACATTCAAATATGGATTAAAGGGGAGATATGTAAATACTAATGTTAGGGGGAGCGCTAAAATAAAATAAAAAAAAAACGATAGTAATAAAGCGAAAATGGTGAAAATATTTAATAAAACACGACTCGTTTGAGTTAGAGCCAAAATATCGCGACAAATGCATTTAAAGATACACTGTGAATTTCATGCATGTAACATATTTAATAATAGAACAAAACTAGTTTTTATTAATTAAGGAACTTATTTTGCGTTTTTTTTTCTATCGAGGGAATTTCATATAATTAACGTTTCAGCGAGACAAATGTAGACATATTATCTTCAAAAATAATTTTTTTTTCGAGCTAAAAAACATAAGGAGTTAAAGGGAAACTTGTATAAATCTATATAAAATGGGAATGTGGGGGGCTGAAGCTAAGGACGGGTTGTTTCGGAGAATTTGAACAATTCATCAAATTTCAACGTTCATTTACGGGTTCTGTGAAAGTCCTATTCAAATTCTGTTATTATATCATTATAGGCTAGTTGCTTGACAGAACTGAAATAAAAACAGAACTTAAAAATATCTTTCACAGAACTTGAAAATTAACTTTGAAATTTGAAGAATTGTTAAAGTTCTCCGAAACAACCCGTCCTAAGTGTATAGATTTGAATGATGAAACAATGGGCTAAAAGCCAGATTTTTTACTTAAATACATCGCAATACCATCGGACGCTACTTAGAATAATAAATATTTGTATACTTAGTTTCTATGGAACAGTTTGTACATGATGTAAGTATAAATAAGAATCTCACAATTATCTCAGTTCCCCTTACTAGGGTGTCGAGGGGTCCTTTGGTTTTTATATTTTTGTATTTAGTGTCTAGTTGTCTAATGTTTGGAAGTTGATTATCACTCTATTCCCTCAGCAATATTTTACAATAAAGTTTCTGTTATTTTTTGTTTTGTTTTATTTGGTAGGGCATTATTTAGTTACGCATTCACGAAATTTAATATTTCTCTGTCCAAAAGATGTACAAATTGGGAATAACTGGAATGTTGGGCAGTGGAGTACTCAGTTATGTTTGAATAAAAGATTTTTTGAATAAAGTGAATTTTTTTGAAAATGCGTTAGTTATAATTAGCTTAATGCTCAGCTTATAAAACAAGAAAATCACAAATAAACAGCTAACTAATATCACAACTCTCGAGGACAAACTGCCTCCAAACTCTGCCTCGGTGCACACTCCTATGACACAATGTGCATTATGATATACACATTGTGTCATACGTAATATTCCATTCTAATATTCTGACGGACGGGGCTGCCATATATGTCAGGGAAGTTACTCTATTTTCAATTTAAGACATGATCGTTATAATAATTTTTTCAGTTAATTTGCTAATAAACTTACCTATACATATTTTATTTCATTCATAGAAGAGAATTTTTGTTTGCACACAAAGGTGGAGCCAAAAATTGTTAAAATGATAAATCAAAAAATCAAATATGTTTGTATCGATTTTAGCAATTTATTTCGCAGCTGTCCATTTACGTTAAAAATCATATTGGATTTTTCTCTTTTTCGTTCTTCAGTGTGCAACAAATGTCTAAGAAAATGGTCTTAGAGGCTCGCAAGCCTAGACCTGCCGATCCCTGACGTAGAGACTAACTACTGATAAGTTTGTAGGAGTGTCTGGGAACTATTTACCATTTACTCCAACTGAAAGTGATTCACTGGATGAATGGTTTGTTGAATTACATTGTCTCTGTACACATTTCAAATGCCGTTCGTACCTGTTACATTGTTGGCGAAGTAATAGCCAATGTCCATTGAAATAACTACGTGTTTGTACTTTGTTCAAAACTGTTAATTGCGATAAATATATATAATCACTATTCGTTTACTTTGATAAAATACTTGGTAGAGCGATAGGACTTACGACTCTGGGATGTCTGAGATATTGAAAGATGAAGTTCAAAAATAGATGTTTTATCTTTATTTTTGCAACGTTTCTCCCAACTTCTCAATCAGCATCACCACACTCCTAAGGCTCGCCTGATTGTCTTAGGACGGGTTGTTTGACAGAATTTGAACAATTCATCAAATTTTAAATCTGAATTTCAAGTTCTGTGAATGTTCCATTCAAGTTCTGTTATTATTCCAGTTTTGTAAAGCCCCTGGCCAATAATGATATAATAATAGCACTTGAATTGAACTTTCCCAGAACTTGAAGATCAAATTTGAAAATTGATGAATTGTTCAAATTCTGTGAAACAATCCGTCCTCAATCAAAGATTTAAGTCATAAATGGCAACAAAAGAAAACCTTTCTCATGTTTCAATTTGGGGGCTTAGGATCACAAGGGCCTAACTACAAAAACTGATCTTGAGTTAAGCTCAATTTCTGTAATGCCATAATCATATTTATTAGTGACACGAAGCTCAATCTCGTACATACAGATGTATAAGAAATACAGTTGGTCAATTAGTTGGGCATAAAGTTGGTCATATGAGCACTCCAATTTTTATTTGCGTTTGTTTATCTCAAAATTATGTTTTTGTAGATAGACCCCTGTGATCCTAAGCCCCTGAATTTCAAATTTGTATTCATAACCATTCGTGTGGAGGGCCATTAAAATGTGGACTATTAACCTATCTCGATGTTATATTTTAGTCAGACAGCAAATGTATCAATTGATCGTGTTTCACTTTGCCCCCTCCATTTCTACAACAGATCACACTCGTAACAGTGAAGTGGCACGCCACCATCCGTTTGACATGCAATGAACACGAAGCCGCATGGCGTTTGCAATGCCTCAAGTACAGGTCGTTGCCAACATAAACAGAGAAGCAATAAAACCCATTGACAGCAACTGTTGCGTTTGGTTTATGGCAAAGGATGAAACCATTATTTTGTTTCTTCTTAAGCCAAGTATCGTTTCGAAGTCAGGGTGATATACGCCAGAACCTTACTGGGAATTGCAATAAACTGTCAACTACTGGAAACCATTATTTAGGGAGAAATTGTTACCCGTTTAAATATTGAAGGATTTAAGTTTATCGAATTCACACAAGACCACGTTGCCGTGTCTAGCTCGGGAGTGTCTTTTATCTGGCAATTTCCATTTACATGTCATTTTTCTTTATAAACGTTGAACAATATTCCCATGTTACGATTAACCAATTTTTGATTTCTTCTTACTTCCATCAATATAAACGGAACATGTTATGCGTTGATTGAACATTTAGTTGACAGAGGGTTGAACTCGCGACGCCTAAGTGGGATCCTGACGCAGTGGAACACCCGTCCTCCAACCATTTTATGTATTTTGGACATGCTAGTCATGTTGAGAAGTCGCATTATATTCCTTAACCTTTAGAAATGAGTTCATGTTAAATTTAATCAGAGCGAATACTAAAGTTTTAATGAAACAATAGTAAAAGAAAAGAGTATGTATTAGAAAAACAAGAATAAAAAACGTTTAAGTAGGAGCGACATGGACTTGAATTCGAAACCTTCCACTTTTCTTGTACCAATTAAACTACCGGACCGACCTTGAAGTTAAATATGATTTAAGATTTTCACGGCCAAAAGTATTTTTGTTATTTGTTTTTGGGGTGTTATGCCGTGTTGCGCTAACTCCTTCTTTAGCCAACGTTTCGGACAGCATTGCAGTGTCCATCATCAGGGCAGATGTGTTATTTGTAAATAAATAACACATTTGCCCTGATGATGGACACTGCAATGCTGTCCGAAACGTTGGCTAAAGAAGGAGTTAGCGCAACACGGCATAACACCCCAAAAACAAATAACAAAAAAGACCTTGAAGTTGCTTAGTTATCAACTCTCGCATTAGTAGGTAGGTACCTAACCTACCTGTGGCGCAACTATATATATATTTAAAATTGATTATTGCTGTGTATAAATATGAAGCAATGCAAACAAAATCCAAACACCTAGGCGTTCCTTAACGAAATGCATTGAATTATTAAAAATAAACAAAAAAGGTTGAAAAAAAAACAGTTTGGAAAACCTGTCCGCAGTCCCCTCTTACCCCGTAAATACTTAAAGACATAAAGTGGTTATCAAAAAATCCATATTAATTTCCACTCTTGATTCAACTCAACAATTTTATTTTCGTCTTTTTTTCTTTCATTCTTCACCTGCCTATAAAAAAAATATTTTTTATTATTTGTTTTTAATCTATACAGTATACCACTACGCTAGCAAGGGTCTCCTTAATTATACCAGTAACTACCTACCCACTAAGGGATTTTGACACGATCCAAAACAACTTCAGTCCAGATCCAAATTAACCAATTACCGATCGACTCAACGCATAAAATATAAATTTTCCTCAACATCGCACAATTTATTTTCCCGTCAATGGAAGACATCAGTTAAAAATGTTTAATTTAATCGGGCCTATGTATTATCGATTACAAAAGGTCGAGGAGTATATTCATGGCAATTTCCTGTCATAACGGCACATTTTGCAATTTCATTGTCATTATTATTTCACTGTAAAACAATAAATATACCACTACCTATTCACTTAAAAATAGTACCTTCCTGCAATGCGAATTGTTTGGTCTAGCTGGCAATATGAAAATTATGGAAAATTAACAACGTTAATCGCACCATTGACTACGAAATCAGGCAATGGTGATATTGAATTATTGTTATTCTGTTTTTGATATCAGTTCGCAATGTTTCCATTATCCTCGCTTGAATCATGCAAATTGTTATTATCATTATTATTTTTGGCATTTTCATACAACTTATTCAATGATTAGACACACTATTGCATCAATCATTCGCTCGATAACCATGACTTCTGACATTGTAATGAATATGACATTTAGGATTATCTTATTGTTATTGAATACAATAAATCGAGGAAAACAATAAAGAAATTACTCCATAATATTTTAAAAGCAATATTATTATTAGTTGGCTGCTAAAGTAAATATAGTTGCATCTTCGTTCCAGTGGAGTAGACGATACTCAGTTTCTCACTGATGAGAGATCATAATTAGGAACTGAATCTAGGTACTTTAAAAGTTCATTGTTTTAATCCCCTCCCTAGTTTTGTTGGGAAAATAACATTAACTAACGTTTAGCTTAATGCCAAATCACTATTTTGATTAATCTTTATAACGAATCGGTGTATATTATGGATACCAAAATATATGATTTAGATAAATTGAAGGTTTTCCTATCGTTTCGCTTGAATAGAATACAAATAAAAAATAAATTACTCAATAAAAAATATAAATGTAAACTACTATAAAATATTTTTTCAATAGAAATGTATGAACGCGTAAAGAAAACAACTTTAAAAAGTATTGACTTTAAAAGTATATAAGCTAAGATTATCTGTGACAGTTCCACTTGATAAACATTTTTACTTTCTTATAAAATTATTAACAAAATAAATAAAAACCGGTTTTGTGCTTGAAATCGAACGTTTCTAGACTCTGTTGGTCAAGCAATTTTAATGCCCATTACCTACAATATAAGGTATACCAAGAATATACACATTTTTGGCTTATAGCTCCCTCTTAATCTAGGTTAGCGTTTTAAGTACTTCTTACTAGTTAGTTGAAAATGGTTGAATTCTTTGATCTGTAAAATTTCCTTTTGCAATACAAAACTAAAACTAAAACAAGACATTTAATTAATTGAAAATGTATGCACCACCCTTCAATACTGAGATCTGAAATCTATAAAAGGATGCAATCGTCAATTCTATGCGTTAAAGATTCCGAGAAAAATGCTTTCAGTAGAATGCATTTTCTTCATATTCAATATCTAATAGCCTGGCTTTGAACTATGCTATCTGCACAAGAGACCCGGGACGTGATTGCGTCTATCGTGAAACCTTAGACTGCTTTCTCAGGACACTAAGGACATGGTGGACAAATCAGAGATTCCAAGAATGGTAAGTAGATGAACTTCAAATAATAGACCAAAATGCAATGGTGAAAGTGGAGCGTGTTGCAGATGATAGAGAGAGAGAGAGAGAGAGAGAGAGAGAGAGAGATAAACAGATTAAGAAGACAACATGTTACCAGTATTTACAGTTTTTCCTGCAATTAGGAATAAAAGTTTTTATGCTATTTGTAAGACAATATGTTCGTACTGGTATTCGCAGAGAGACTAAGGAAAGGAAACGATAAAAAATAAGTAACTGCGTAAATATGAATATAATATATCTACTTCGTTGCCGCTGGAATCGTCCTCGTTTGTATCAACTTTTTTCCATTTCATTAAACAGATTTTCAAAATGAACTGTACCTATCCAAATTATTGATTTAATCGGAATCCAACCCTACCTTCGCAAAAATACTAAACATGTACCCTAAGCTTGTCCCGCCATTGATGTATATACACGAGAAATGTGAAAAGCGAATTATTTTTACGTAATATAATATTCATATCATATACAATACTTATACAATAATAATACAAACGTAAAAAGCATTATGTAATATATACACACTCATGAATCCCGCAATGTTTTGCTATTGCTGTTTTTTCTAGAGCGTCTCTGACTTCTTCCACCATTCACTAATGGCATCCATCTTCCATCCATCCACCAATCCTCCATTGACAATGTTACTGTCAAAAAATATCGCGTAACTTATTCCTCGAACGTCCCCGACATCTTCTACCATTAAAACTACTCTCTAAACACTTCTGGCACTAATATGAACCTTTTTTTATTTCAGCGACATCGGTTGGCTACTTTTCGAATTTTGCGAGCGCAAACACACGCTGGCTGAATTTTTATATACTATTCAGTAGATAATACAATGAAATACCACTAATACAATAAGATATGAATTGAGATTTTCTTTTTCTTTTTGGTGTATTACCCAATTGTTGCCCTATCACTTTCTTTATCAAAAGTTTCGGACAGCGTTACATTGTCACAAATTATCAGTAGGTACAGATGTGTAATCGTTAAACCCCCAAAATAAATCTCTTAATACGTTTAAATAATGTCTTGAGTTAGACCAATCAAAATAAACAATGTAAAAGTGTTTATTTTCTGAGATTTATGATTTTAAATATGTATCTACCCTTTTACTATGAAAAGCTTCTGCGCCAGTTTTTTTTTTTAAATTTACACTCTGGTTCTGAGGTATGTTTTTAAACCATAGTTGAATTTTTATATTTCTTTATAATTCTTATTATCGGGGGCATATTTAAAATCGAGGGTAAAAGATAGGTCATTAATTACCAATGACCTTATTTATTACTTAGACGAAAACGCACAAGCTACTACTGATCTTTCTTTCACAACACTTGACTACCGAAATGTTAACGCGGCGACTCACTCAATTAGTTAAAAATCTGTATGTTTCCTTCGATTCAGCGCTCAACCTGTCGGATCGCACAATGGTGCGAAAGTAGATTACGAAACTTACATACCAGTTACATATTACAGCAACCGGCCATCCCATTGCAATAAGATATATGTTTTAGGCCCAATTTCAATAATGATATTCATAACTTCGCACGAATGAATGTGAAATATGACACGAAAACATGGCACATTTTGTCAACGTTATTAACAAACTTTGAGCAATATTTATTACCTTCAAGTTAAATTATGGCAGAATGACAATTTTACGAGGAAATGATATAGAATTAACCCAATTTACCGCCGTGTCAAAGTTTCGTATAAATTAGCATAAAAATATAACAAGTCAAGAAGAAAAATGAGATAGATGTGATTTGATTCTGAAAATTATGCAAAGTGTGTTATTTATGTTTACCGATTCGTAAATCTACATTTTACGGTTTCCGAGAAATGTGTTGACAATGGGATTATATTTATTTTGAATGTGTTGGTAAAACAATGTCAAAGTTGATTATTTCGATTCTTCTCAAATGTGTTATTTTATTTCTTCATTAATTGCAAAATCAGTTTGTGTTGTCATTTTAATTTAAATATATATTTTACTAAGAACAAAAAATTATCATTTTATTTTATGTTCGGTAAAATTTTAGAATCGCTGGACACGCGTAATGCTTCAAAACAAGGAAAAAAACAAGGGGGTTACATTTTGTAACTTTGATTGAAAAAAATTCAACCATTAAAAAACAAAGTTTTTTTGACAATAATAAATCTTTTTATAAATGTCTATTAAAAAACTATTTATTTATTCACTTAAGATTAAACCTTCCTACCCAGGAACTGGAGTCGACAACTATACCAAACTCGAAAAAAGCCGTTCAGGTAGGACCAACAACAGCTGCCGTTGTTCCCAACTTTTTGAACGATCAATCTCAGGCTCCGATCAGCCAAGAGATTTGTTCAGATACGTTCGATTAGCCTGTTTCCAAACATGTTTACCGTTGATTATCTTTATTGGTCCCGCCCACTTTCATAGACAATAAAATGACATCAAAGTAAAAATTTCAATGTTTAAATACTGTAATACATTAAACGATATTTTTATGTGTTTTTAAACAAACGTGTGTAATATGTTAAAAATAAAGTGTTAGCTTGACATTTATGCCACCGTGTCGAATATTTTTCACTCTGTCGACACTTTTTAGAACTAGTCATTTACTGAGGCAAGCAGTATCGTATTTATAGTTAATCCAGTAGTTTGGTTTCCTTAAATTGGTGGATCGCTCAGTCGTCAAATTTCCGTTGGAAAGAGCGTAGTTGTGAATTTGAGCAGTGTTGAGGCAACATTACAACTCATCAGTTGATCAGTAGGATTGGGAACAGCGGCCGTTAGTTTCGTAAATGAACTGCCGTAATGACATTCAAGTTCAGAGAATTGCCATTATGTCCGCATTCGTATGCGTGGCTGCCACCATGGAAGAAAACATTGTCATCGACAACGAGTCTATCTGCCGAGTTTCACCTCGATATGATGTCGGGAAGTGAGTTATATTCCACTTACAAGAATTGAATGTATTCATTCACTCTTTTACCATCTCTCCCTATGTAAATAGTTGTCTCAGTAATTAGGGTTCAATCGAAGTGTTATTTAAAAAAAATAATAAATAGGCTTGTCCAGCTACTCTGATTTTTTTTTCAACATCTTTTTTACACAGAAAGCCCTGATAAAAATAATTTCCCTCAGGGCGTATGTCATCTTTGGGGATGCTGCAAGGAGAGTCTTTATAGTAAAATTATGGAGAGGAAGTTCTAGGAAGGAAAAAGGTATGAGGGATTGGTAGGATTCTAGGGATCAGTGTATCCAGTAGTGACGGACGTACGATCTATCGCTCGCACTGCTGTGCTAGGCGATTGGTCAAGATATACCAGTTGATTACCATGTGTTTTATTATATGTTCTATTTACACATTAAAACACAGAAAAAAAATTTGTAGTAACGTCACAAATATTAATGGTTTTAAGGAGTTAATTTAAAAAAAAAATAACCAACCTTTTTCGATATTTTTCTCGCATTCTTTTCTCGCCATCTAACGTGTCGCCTCTCTAAAGTAATTCGAAAACCATCATCAAGCAGATAACACATTTTATTCACACACACTGAAAGTCACGGTGATCTGAATATAAATAAACAAGATATCTTTTTCATCTCGACACAGATTTAAGAAAATCTTTTTGAATGATATTAATTTGTAGAACTCCATTTTAAATTTTTTATTTATAGTGGGCTACCCACAGTTTGATAATGCCTTCAGAGGGCGAAACAGCTGTCACGCGTAATAATAATCACACAGCAGAACTTGTTTAAAAATAAACTGTTTTTATAAACCCAATAACAATATTATTGAATATATAAAAGAAAAAATGTAATTCCTTATTAAAAAAAGTTATATGAAACAACTGGTTTATAATTAAGTAGGTAGCTAGGTACTCACTTCAAAATCCTATGATAACTATTAGTTATTTATCCTATCATATAAATAAAATCGCATATGTATCTTGATAGTCATAGAAGTTATCAATCTACATACACACCCAAACTAAATAATAATGCTATATCGGCTTCTAACTTTTAAATGCTAAATCAAATTATAATTTATAAGATAATGCGTTTTCTCCTTTTCTTCAAAGTGAACTCAATTACTCGCCGTGTAATGTTAACTGTGTAATCACATTGTCACCCATGATAATATGACGTATAATAATGTCACTTAACTTTTCACTTGTGATAAACCTGACGAGATCATGGAGCAAATTAAACTCAGGATTCGTGGAAAAGTCGTTACTGTTTTCAGTCTAAGGGGTGAGGATTTCATCTCCTTGATTAATGAAATTATAAAAAAATAAGAAAAAAATGCTCTTAACAACTATCAATATATTTAGTATATAAAACCAGGGAGAGAAAAAAAATGAATTTTACAAACGCGTGTTTTACTGGTTGAAGGTAGCATTCTCTTCCAGGCGTGTTCCTCTAGATTGAAGGTAACACTCTCTGCCAAGCGTGCTCTTACAGCACCTCTTCTGGAATGATGGCAACGAGGTCCAGCCCTCATATCCGGGAATCAAGCGGCAAAAAACTACCATCAATAGGTAGAAAAAAAACTCTTCAAAACTGCATCGATATTCCGGGCAAAATCCAGCTCCAGTCTTGCCAAAAGCCAACGTCAACCCGACAAACAAATCCACGTCAATCTCCATCTTGTTGTGGTTCAGCTGTTTCCACTTCCACCAGGCTCAGCTGGCCATTGCACAAAACAAAGTCCATCCACATTTCCTCAACTAACTACATTACAACATTTTACATAACATGCCATGTGTTCATAACATTCACAACCTAACCCCGAGAGCGCATGTTCACTTTGTTGTTCTTTGCATGTTCACCCGTTCATTTTGTTAAAATTCTAGCCATGGCTATCGCCTCTGTATTTATCTCAGGGAAAACAATGCGGAGGATATTTTAAGTGGAGAAAAGAGTGAACAAGAGTTGTAAAATATCCCGTTTTATCTGAATAAAGAAACATAAACGTTGACAGCTCGTTCCCGAGTTAAGAAAAACCGTCAATTTTCGTTGCGATGATTGAAAATGAATTGCAAAATTTCGTGCTCAATGCAATAATTACATTAAAAATTATTATGTTTTTCAGATGAGATAACTGAAGCATAATATTAATTGATTTTTTATTTTTTGTCATAACGCTTTTCGGCATTTACATAATATAACTTATAGTTGCGTAAATAATAAACAGTCCCAATGCGCGTATAAACTAACAAAACATAGAAAATAGACAGATCTATTGAGCATGTAAAACAGCAAAGAATAGAACATAGAAGCTTAGAATATATGTTAACTAGTTTAGAATATATGTAAATAAAAAAAATAAATCATAACAATATTGCAACGATAAAACAATATATTTATATTGTATAATATTAATAATAATAATGTTTATTTCAGCTGGACAGAGCGGTGTGTGCAATGCGCTGCCTGCCATCAAAGTTTACATTTAAGTTAATAAATACACAAATCAATATAGAAATAAATAAATTGATGGACACATTAGGACATTATGGTGGTTTGAGTGAAATTTTCCGTCTCTGGTGTAGAGGCGCTCCCTGCCACTGGGCAACGGCCTGGACAAGAGTGTTGTCCGATCTCTGGTAGCGCTATTCGTCCCGGCTATTCTGTGGCGCATCAAAGCAGCGAACCCACACACCCTTCCTTCGGTGAACATCAGCGAGGCGCTGCATCGCCAGGGGAGTAATATGTAACCAACTTAATATAAATATGATGTACATATTAAATGCTTACGGGTAGTATATAGTAGGTTAAACATATTTCAAGTTGAGAACGTGTCTACATATTAAAAGGTAAACAACCAAATTCACAATGTTACAATTGTGAACATGTAAAATACCAAAGATAAGATTAATTAAGATATTATTTATTGTTTACTATTATATAACTTTACAATTGAAAAAGTCCTCCTCAACACAGGTGAACTCTTATCGTGGAGGAAAATATATTATACCTTTGTAATACTAATATATTTAAGAATAAATAAAAAATAACAAAAAGAATATCTGTAAATATATTAAACAAATAAACCAACAAGATTTTCGCTACAGATTTAATTTTTTTCGAGATTTTTTTTAAAGATTTTTCACATAGTTATAAAAATGACTTTACCAACTAAAAATAGATACTGCGACCTAGAACATTTCGACAGAAACATCTATAATGCTTTGTGGTTTTTACGATACCAAAACTAGGGTCGACTGATTCTTGCCGTTGTTTTCCCTATAAGTCTTAAGTCAATAATATTATTACTATTAATATTGTAGGTATGTTCCAATCATTAATCAATTTCAAACACCAACATTTTCTATGTCTAGAAATGTCTCCTAAAATTCTCAGTTTTTTCTCACCGTTCTATAGCTTTTACTACGACACCTAAATAGACTATTAAATCTTCATTGTTAAAGATTTGTCAGATAATCACCATAATTATTAATAACCTAAGCTTTGGCTTGACAATAAGCTAGCTGCCTAAACGTTAAGTTCCCACTCGACTATGATAAAGTACGCGTGTGACGAACTAGTAGACTCGTATGTTTCGGTTGTGTGTCAAGGAGACTTTTCTCTACGTGGGGAGGGGAAAACTTATCATTTGGTTTGGTCAGGTCTCGCGTTTCCTTTGTTTCCTATGCTGTGATTGGTCCAGCTGGTCCAAGCAGAGGTATATAAGGTCCTGGGGCGATGGAACGGTCATCAGTCATCATCCATCAGTCAATCTTATCAGTGCAGTGTCAATTTATCACAAAAAATGAAGTTTTTGGTACGTCAACACAAGCCCAAACATATTGATTAATCGAAATAAACTGCTTGTTGCTTTATTTATTATTAATTATTATTTTGTGAAATCGAACATGTTTAAAATGTCTACTGGTACTAACCAATGTTTTAATTTTGGTTGTGTATCCGCATATATAACATTTTGCTTGTGCATACGTAACATTCTAAAATTCAAAAGTACAATAAAAATTCTTAATATCAGTAAGTTAAAAGAATTTATGCGGCCGTTCTTAAAATAGTTGGCGGTGTAATGGTCAGCGTAGTTGCCTCCCAAACAGTTGATCAGGATTCGAATCTTGACGGTGGCAATAAAAAAAAAATATATTTAATTTAATTATTTAATTTTTACATTAATTAAAAAAAAGTGATTTTTTACGAGTCCCTTGATTTCTCATGGGTCTGCGCTAGTATTAATATAGTTTGACTAAAATGATATTTTATTATAGCTTTAAACCTAATTTTTAATAGATAGATATTATAGGTATAGCTATTATACTCGTATAAAAAAGTACTTTTAACCCTAGTTAGGATTTATTTCTTTAAGTATACTTAGTATCCAATATTGGTAGATAAATGAATTTGGAGCTTTAACGTTAAAATAAGTTTAAATTTTGGCGGCCAACAACACAAAATGTAATGTTTTTTTGTTGGTATTTTTGTTTCGACAGGTGAACGGAAAAATAAAGCATAAATTTGCGCGTTATTTGAATATCAAAAGTTCCTCAAATAAATTGTTTGGTCTCATTTACAAAAGGATATATATTTAGCATGAAACCGTTTACGCTACCCTGATTTTGTATGGAATCTGACGGGAGTTCACCTGTGTCAGATTCCTTACAAAAGCAGAATGGGAAATTTGTATCGTGCTAAAAAATGGTTTTGCTGAATGGGATTTACATTTAAATAAAAGTTACAAATATGTTCCAGACTTCAAACAGCACATTTGCTTTAACATTAAATTTGTCTTTGCCAAGCAATTTTTTAATGCTCTTTTCTTATTATGTCGATTTTGTAGATTCTATTGATTATTTTAAATTGTTGATCGTTAGTAAATTTGGCGAATTAGAAAAATAACTTTATTTTCAATTATGTGTACTTTAAAATAGCTTCTTTATCGATTACGAGCAAAATACGAGTTCACCGGAATCATAGCTTTTAGAAGGTATTAAAAATGTCTTAAATTCGTTGCACTAGCACAAAATTGATTTAAAATGTTTAATATTAATGAAAAGTTTGAAATTATTCAAAAATTTCAAACTTTTTTGAAAGAAAACCAACATATTATATATGTTATTAAATACGTAAAAATTTGTTATAAAATACCTAAAAATCGAACTGAAGATGAAAATGATGTTAGGCACTAAATAGTATATTTAAATTGAGAACAGCAAATCATCTTTCCTGACAAATTGACGTTGTATACAAACGCTAATAATGTATTTTGATGACTCAAAAACCACATCTAAAATTCTAGACTCTTTCAAGAAGGACGCATTTTTCATACGAAAAGTCGCATCCCTAATTCACATTTTTCAACAGATATTTAGATATTTTAGCGGCTTAAAACAAATAAAACGTTTCCAAGAGATTCAAATTTTCACCTGAAATAATGGCTTATGAACAATAATTGTTATTGTGTTTATGTAGGTACTGCACAATGATTCCCACTGTATCAATATGTGTAGTCAGAGTGGCTGAAGGGAATGGGAAGGTGATGGATATGAAGAAGATGATTGTTGGGAAGCTATGAATAATATTTTAGCTTTAAACTTTGAAATCGTCGATTTTCATACATCTTGTAAAACATTGGTTATTTTTTTTTATCTAGATTGTCTTAATCTCCCTCGCCGCAATGGCAGCCAGCGAAGAAGTAGCCAAGAAGACGGAGAAGCGTGGTCTAGCCACGCTGGGATATGGCGGTCTGGGCTACGGGGGCGTGGGCCACGCCGGGTTGGTGGGATACGGGACCGTGGGCCACGCCGGGTTGGGATACGGGACCGTGGGCCACGCCGGGTTGGTGTATGACGGTCTGGGATACGGCAGTGCGGGATATGGCGGACTAGGACACGGTGGAGTGGCGTACGGAGGAATCTATGATGGACTCTATGATGGATACAGCGGCTACAGTAAGTTCAATATTTTATTTGTTCTAGTATTATTATATATAGTACTTCAGTAGTTTTTGTGTCGCGATAAGTTTTTCTTTTTTCGTTGAAGTTTTAACTGTCTGTTGTACCACCGATAGGGAAAATTATGTACCAATGTAAAGTCTATAAGCCAGAAACCATCAAATTTATTTCATATGGCGTAATTTGAAGAAGAAGAAACTCGTTGAAAGTTCCTGCGCAGATATTAGTCAATTTACACCCATTTCGAACCTTTCAGAATAATACTGGGAATGTGCTGTTTTCTAGAACGTTACTTTTATTGTACATTTTTAATGGTAAAAAGCATTAGATACAAATGCAAATAGAATGTTTGTAAGTATATTTGGTGGGTATTGGATCGACTTTAACGGAGAATTGTAAATTAAAAATTTTAAGGATACTCAACCAACCTTGAGAAAGGTTATTATAAACAAACTTTTTGATACTGGGGTACTATTATGTAATGTAAGACGTTGAAATTATCTTACACAATTAGGGCTAAGAAATAAGGTAATTTAAAACCTAAAGGAATTTTTTAGCTGTTGATATCTTCGAGAATGATTGGAAAAGTTGATTCTGAAAATTTGTGTGTACTACCACATCAAATTTGTAAACTTGTTGTTACTGGATTAAATTACATTCCGGCATTTTTTTCTGTATCCTTTTTATGATTAAAATGAGTATCGTTATCAAAGGTATCCAATACCCAGTTGTATGATGGGGAAAGTGGGAGGGTATTGGGAGACCCAGCAAAAGAGTTCAATATGATGCCAATAAAATGAATTTCTTTTTAATCTTATCTTCAGAATTATACAGCCCAAGGTTAATCTTCTTATAAAACCAATAAAAAAACTCGATACAAAATTTAAAAAGCAGGTACTAAGCTAATAAATTATTATAAGCAATAATTAGTCGCCTGCAAAATCAATACAAATTGAAAATATCTCCAGAGTAAAAATAAATGCCGCCGACGTGAATTGAACCCGCGCCTTCTGATGTCAGACAGTCGGTCAGACGCTCTGGACTACTGAGCCACGTCGGCTTATTTACAACCCGCCAAATAATTATTGCTTATAATAATTAATTATCCTTTGTGCTATGCATAAAAACCTTGTCTTATAAACATTAGTTTATCATTAAAACGAATAAGGTACTTAGATGTTTATTAAAAAAGTAAAAGATTTCTAAAGGTTCCCAAATCAATGTCAAAAAAATGTAAAATGATCAATTTTCGTCACGTAGTCATCATTCTATGGTTTTCTGCTTTACATAAAATATATAAACAAAAAAGATTAATTGTCATTACTTTAGATTATAAAACAATATTTCTACGGAATCTTGAAAATAACAAATATCGATGAAAAACAACGTTACAAAGTAGGTTAACGCTTTATTAATTAATTAACTAGGTACTTATCGCTCGCAGTATTATTTTCGCGACGAACTGTATCAAATAAATTTATAACGTGAAATGCCGTCTTGTTTAATTGATCTGTAAGAAATAAAAAAAATGTGTTAAAACTAGAACGAAGCCGGACAAAAACGTACGTAAGTATCCTTACTACTTGAATATAATCAACATGCGACATAACAACACACAAAAAATCGTATTCCAACGTGCCTTCCAAATAATTTATTACATATGTACCGATTTTGTATTATATTCTGTAACTTACATAGGTATTATCACAGTGAAACAATATAAAAAAACAGCCTTCCCACGTGTGAAAGCGTGCCATTCCCACCGGCACGTGCTCTCCACATATATTCATTACGAAGCGACGAAAAATCTATGCGACCTTGGCGCACGTACGAATTCGAATTTGCCGCTAAATTGACACGATTCATTCTTCTTTCCGTCGTGCACAATTTATATGGGAACAAGACAAGAGGAAATTTTTTTAAAATTTAACTCTACAATAAATGCTTAGTTTTATTGACCAAAAACATTCTTCTCCAGCGACTTTAATGAATTAGTTTCCCATGATTCCTTTATCATAAAAATATATTATTTTTAGTTCATGTAACCACTTGGGTAAAAATACTATATCTTACACCAAATGACACGTCCTCATAAAATTCTTTTTATTTTTTTTCTATTGTGGTTAACTAAATGTGTTTTCTAGTTTCGTATAGCGTATAAAAGATTGCAAAAGAACTAGCTATTTTAAAGACTTTAGTTATGTTTGCGTTTTATATATATATATATGTTTAAATTGCATTGATCTGTTTCTAAGATTAAAGATCTGGAAAAGTCTTTCATTTGCTTTCAACAAAATTTTATACATTTTTAATGGCAAATAAATCTACTTGAAGTTGTAAGTCAAGCGGGAACATTCTTTGATGACATGATATTTGATATCTAGAACCTTGGGGATCATACATTAATCACGTTAAATTTTGTATTATTCCCATGATTATATATTTCATGAAAAAACAAGGAAAATAAGATTAAAATTGTAATACTTAGCGAATTATTTATCATCAGTTTTACTTAACTTTATTACAGAAACATTTATGATTACTAAACATTTAAAATATCTGTAAGTAAATGATTATGAAAGTTAAAATTTAATCGAATTATTATTTTAAAACTGGATTTCAGGCGACATGTAGTGTAGGCCCATGGAGTCTGGGCTTTAGAAATGGAGATACAACTAATGAAGAACGTGTAACTTTTTTGAAATTGAGACGGCTGCCTAGGTAATCTTACAGAAGACCCAAACATGATTTTATTGAAAACCATAGTACAAACAATAGTTTGATCAAACAGTAATTCTTGTGATTAAGATTGAACTTATATGGGGAAAAGAAATAAGTGGATCGGATCCAAACAATAGTTCAAAATAATGATTTAATTTCGGCATCGTATTATTTGATGAAGTCAACTTTTCAAAAGGCTATTGTTACAATTTCTCTAGATAAGTATTAGCTTCACCTTCATTTCTGCAAATACAAATACACAACGAATTGGCCACGCGAATTGATACAAAATTTCAATCAATTCGATGCTTTGTCGGACTTAAATTAACAAACAATGTTCATTGTTACCAATTGTCTACCAATTACGAGTGTCTGGGTTGTTTATTTATTTATATGAGGTTCGTAGCTAATTTTATAATCATTGTTAAATGAACATTTGAAATGGTAGTCCGTCTTTGAATTGATGTAAAATTTACAATGCATTTATGCATGTATTTAAAAAATTCAACCAATTCCTGTCTTTGAAAGACACTATACGCCAGGTGCTCTCAAATTATTTTGATTTTTAAATAAATTACTGCTGTTTCCAAATAAATATTTTATTTAATTAATCGAAACACAATAATTATGTGCAGATTCTCTCCAAATAGGAATTTTAACATGAAAAAATGTCGTGAATCTCTAGGTAGCCGCAAATATTTTTATACCTCGTTTATAGTAATTTTCATCATGCGCTACGGAGCTTAGAAAAAGTTGTTAAATTTCAGACACAAATAAACTAGACCCCATTTTTTTACGATACCTACAGGTATTTCAAATGATCGACGGTGATGATTAGTAGATAGTAATAAATAAATAAATATTCATGAACCGTGTTTGATGTATTTTGTTTTCTGCTCACTCATTTGATCTTTTCATTTTGAAAACCGTTTATCAAAACTCAAATTCTTCAGAATCGAAAAATAATTCAAAAGCTGGTAGTAAATCATTATTAGTAGACGCAACAATTAATTACTATTATCTAATTCTAATTACCGGCTTAATACGAAATCATAGAATCGCTTAGCGGTTCCCATGATTATACAGTGCTTAAATTCCATCAAGTCATTGATTTAACTAAGGATATTGTCGCTGCGGAAATCCCACGCTTGTGAAAAATATAAACGTAGTCGTTTGTATCCGATTTTGCAATGCGTGTTGCGATTGTTAGTGATAATAATATAATATCTTAGATATCCCGCACGCACTGTTGGAAAAACAAACAAAAAAGGTTAGTAAAATGCTACAAAGGTACCTACTATTAAAAGTAAAACTTGTTTAAAGTACTCAAGTTTTCAGTTTGCATCATGATTTCCACCACGATCTATAAAGCATAGATCGATCCATTTAACAAAAACGTTAGAAAAAAAATATTTTCGAAAAAATTGTGTTGATCGTCATGCGAAATCTGGTAGTATCCAACTACTAAGCTATCTTGTTTTTCAACTACATTGGAACCTTTGTAACCTTATTTTACAAACTCAGTTAACCTACAATAAATAATAAGTCTTATATCATAAAAACTTAGCTTTTCGTAGTTAGAAGGTGACATTTATCGCTTATTCATAAAATGTCATTGTTCGATTTCGAATTACCATGTACTAAATTTAAACTGTGGTTATTAACTAATTACATTTATGCATTCGATTAATGTTTGTTTTAATCATAACAGGTCATGGAATCGCAACCCCCGTGGCTGTGTCTAAAGTAAGCTACGCCACTACCCATGGTTTGGGTCACGGATACGGCGGTCTGGGCTACGGAGGGTACCACGGAGGATATGGTGGTGAGCTTGGCTAATTAATATTCTATCATAATGTATTCCCAGGGGACAACATCTCCTTACTCCGTACTTATATGAACTCCTGGAAGAACCAAGAAAAATTATCATGTGATTAATCAATTCAAATAATTTGACGATTTTAGTGTGATATTTATTAAAAATATTAAGAGGGTATTTTTAGAAATTTTTGGTCTAAACATTTGCACTCGGAAAATACAAGACGATAAACAATTGATTCGAGTCTTCTAGTGGTGGGTTTATGATTAGATCACCTCGCTAGTAATAAATTAATTTAATATCTTGGCGGTGACAGTTTGAAATTCAAGAGACTTTACAATAATATTGTTTCAGTATATTATTATATCACGTTGATAAAGAATTTTAACAATATTGGTTACGTTTAGAAGGGTGAAAAACGACCAGAAACGAATTGTTATTTGAAATGGCTTTATCCGTGTTTAGTGACCATATCTAGGTACTTTCCAACATTCCTCTTCCCAACTCCTTCCCCTCACTAATTCCTATAGCAAAAATAAAAATAATAAATAGGAATGCAGTAGTCCCACTAGCTCAGGGTATTTACGACATAAATAAAATCATTACTTTACAGTTTTCTATATCAATACAAAAATAGTCAAAAACAATTTGATTGGCGTATAAATCTTTCGGCCATTGCAACTGTAGGCTGGGAATAAAAAATTATTAGTTTAAGAGAAATGTATTACTCTAGTGAGATGTATAAATAATTTAAAACAAATATTTAATATCATAGGCACTGCGGTATGTTTCTAGCCCGACGAATCGACCAACTGAGACATGTCCCATATCCTGTGTCCTACCTCAATTCCAAGCGCATTCCGTACCGAGGGTTACGGATATGATATTTTATGTATGGGAAACTTATTAATATTGCATGCAATATTTCTCCAATACCGCGGTCCCGGTCGATTTCACAAATATATCGCTTATGGGATAGAAGGTTTCTTTGAGGTTCGATAAAATATGTGACCTATGAAATGGCCCCATTGGAAACAAATATATGGAATATCCACGGGGTTAATATACTCAAGTTATTTTATTTACACAACAGAATTGGTTTATATTTCATAGAATGCAGATTGACTTTAACATATTCATATGTACCAATGGCTTTCCACTTACAAAATAAAATGTAAGCGCCCGAAAAAATATTATCGACTTGATTATAAAATACCGACTTTTATCTTCTTTATATAAATATAAGCTATATACGGGAGAGATGATTTCTCTAACGCCGATGGTGCAGTGGAAATCTTGCAACTTTTTTATAAAAATAATTTAGTCGAGTCGTTTTCGGAGAGTGTGAAGCTTTTATAAATAATATGTACAATACCTATGACATCTGTGGAAAGCGAAAGGTGTTTTTCTACCCTAAAACGAATTAAATCATTCTTGCGAAACACGATGAGTCAAGACCGTTTGAATGCTTTATCTGTACTCAGTATTGAAAAAAAAATTTTGCAAACAATCCCAAATTTCACTTCAAAAGTGATAGAAGTTTTTGCTCTTCACAAACAACGTAGAATAGACCTTATCTACAAATAAGGTAGGTGGAATAATTATTTTTACCCATAATCTTTTTGTCATAATGTTTTTATTTTGGATTGTCAGTGAACCACCACCTTTTTAGGGCAGCGGCCGCCACTGAATATAACATGCATATATCATATATGTAAACCTTTCGGAAGAAATTCTCGAAATGATGATGAAATTCCTTACATAGTTTAGAAGAACTAAGCGCGCAAAACAGACAGATGCGTATAGCGACTTTATTTTATACTGTTTAGAGATTTAACTTTATTTAATTTAATTAAATTTATTTAATATATTTTATAATATTGTTAAATAGGTGTCTTGGCAAGGTTAAAGCACTTGGTGTGGCTTACATTATCAAATAATCGGTAATAATAATTTTAATATCGTTAAAATTCAAAATAATTTATTATATGGATTCCCCTTGTAATCTGATATGTTTACGGTAATAAGTATCCTTCGAGTCAATTTATCATTAAATTATCTTTAGTCATCAAGCCAAAATACACTGAACAGAAAAACCGTTAGCAGTGTTTGTGGAAGTATCTGTATGCCCGAAGTAAGGTCGATTTTTCCTTACTTCAAGTGAAATAGAGCAAACATTTTCGAACACCGATATTCTTTCTTGAACAAATAGTGAATTATTTCATTTCAGGTGTGGAAAGGTATCATGTAAACAATATACATTTGTTTTCTTTGATGTTGATTCGCACATTTATATATTTACTTTTCAATTAATGCATACGAGTAAATATTTATATAGGTATTCCAATGAACAGTCATACTCAAAAACCCCTTAAATCTAATATAGAATATCATTCAACCACTAGCATTTTACCTTTTAATCTGTTACCAAAGAACGCTACATCCAAATAATCGAGAATTCATTACAGACGAAAGTATATAATTTATGAACACATTAAGCGGCAAATTCAAGAAAGTACATGATAATGGAAATAATTTTGAAGTGTTTTCATAAACCCTTTGAAATATGTAGGATGAGATCATTTTGTGTGAACTTACTTCAACTATTAAACACACACTTACCGAAGTAGTGTACGAGATACTTTGACGCTATTACGTTCTACATGTCAAAAGAATTAACATACCTTCTGTAATTCATAATCTCCTAATACATTATTCAGTAGGTATTCAAAACCCCATCGCATTTGCGAATGTATATTTTACCCCCAAAGAGTCTTTTATACATATAAGAATATTAATAGTTACACTTAAATAGCTCTATTATTTTTAAAATATAAAACGTCTTCTATTTTGTATTATAAATGACAAAAACTGTTTTTTTTTATTTTTTGGAATAACTTAATGAGTAGAATCTCATATTGTAATATTTAATCATTGGAGACAATATTAGAGACTATCAAATGAAAATTTGAAACACGAAAATCAGAAAAATATTGGGTCACTTTGATATTGATACGCTAGGAATTGAAAATATTGTCTTCAATGATTAAATATTACAATTTAAGGTTTCCCTCATTACGTTATTAAACAATTAAAAATTTATTCATCCTGGACTTACAAAAAAAGGATATATTTATCGAAGAGACTATTTTGATTACATTTATTTCGGTAAGAATCTAGCAATAATATCAGCATCACAATTTTGATTAATCTTTATAACGAATTGGTGTACATTATGAATACCAAAAAAATATGCTTCTTTAGATAAATTGAAGGTTTTCCTATCGTTTCGCTTCAGTAGAATACAACTAAAAAATAAATTACTCAAAAACTCTTTAAAAAAATATTTTTTCAATAGAAATGTATGAACGCGTATAGGAAACAGCTTTAAAAAAATACATTATTATATCTAAGATTATATGTGACGGTTTCACTTGATAAACTTTTTTGCTTT
This sequence comes from Hesperophylax magnus, assembly GCA_026573805.1. Classification (NCBI taxonomy): domain Eukaryota; kingdom Metazoa; phylum Arthropoda; class Insecta; order Trichoptera; family Limnephilidae; genus Hesperophylax; species Hesperophylax magnus. Next base: position 1,723,326 of record JAIUSX010000026.1, read on the forward strand.
CTTATAAAATTATTTAAAAAATAAATGAAAACCAGTTTTGTGCTTGAAATCGAACGTTTCCAGACTCCGTTTGTCAAGCGATTAATGCCTATTACCTACAATATAACGTATACCAAGAATATACACATGTTTGGCTTGTAGTTTCATCTTAAGAAAATGAAACAGTACAAGTATGACGTTTAAAATATAGATCCCAATTTTCAAGTTGGTTTTATTTAGATGCGACCGAATCCTTTTCTGTTCCACATTTGTCTTCAATGAATAGTAAAATATTTGTGTCAGTATCACAATAACACCTGATTCAAGATACTAGTTGAAAGTACGCACAAAAATGATTGAATAAAAATTAGGAAATAATAATAATTAACATTTATCACACAAGCTTAGAAACGCGAAAGAGATCACTGATCGCAAATTAAAAAGACGTTATGAACTTAAACATTCCTTAAAATAAACTTTAATAATAATGGTTAGTATTATTATGACGACGTAATTCCAGGTATTACGACTCTCCAGACAGACAACTTATTAAATAAGTGTCCTAATTGGTACTTAACTAACTTTGATTTTATCGCGTCGTCAAAATTGCGCGGGTTTAATTAACCTCTCATAGAAACGCCGTTAATTTTTTTTCCGCTTGACAGCGAAGAATAATTAACGAAGAAGATAATTATGAACATTTCACTCAGATTTCTGCATCAAATTATTCATATAATATCTAGTTTGTGGTTTTGTTCGGATGGAATTTGAAAAATGCTATACATTTTTATTATAATCTTATACCGTATCCTTTGTATCTTTGGTAAAATTGAACAATAGCACACGTTGTTTTTTATTAGTGTGCCCAATGGCAATAATGTTTCCCTTAGGTCTATAAAAATGATAAATGGAAACTTTTTTCCAGTCGAAATTAAAACTGGTAGAAAATAGTGGAATAAGTACAACAAGTAAAGTGTCGTGAAATGTTACATCAAAATTGGACTTCTTTTTTAATACTTTTTTGAAAGTAGAAATGAACTCATTTCCTGACAACCGATCGAGCTGCAACTTGGCAGATAGACTCGTTGTTGATAATAATGCAATTTATTGGTGGCTGCGCGTACACACGCGGACATATACGAATTTCTCTGAAATTGGATGACATTACAGAAGTTAATATAAGAAATAATTGTCGGTTCTCAAAATCAGGATTTGCTCTAGTTGTTAGCTCGGTTGACTTCAGCCACTGGGGAGGAAGGTCCAATCCTCAGTAAAACAAAAACAAAAACATTTTAAAAGCATTCACAGCACTTAAGAGCCAGTATCCGGGCAGGAAGGATCAATCATCAGTCAAACAAAAAAATAAATATATGTAAATGTGTTTATTTTTTAAACACATCTGTTGGTTTGTGCCGGGTTGATTTTTTTCAATAATTGTTATATTTTTTTTCAATATCTTTGAAAGAATTCCCTCTAATTCAATCTAATATGACCATATATCTAAATAATAACATTTGAAAGTTTTAATTATTTATGGATATGGATATTTCTAATAGATTTACCTGCACTACGCTTTCGGGGTGTAATTAATTGTGCTTACCTTGTTATTTAAAGCTTTAGAGATTAACCCTCGCCCCGAGCGTACGAAGGCAAGTTTTCACCTTCTCAGCAGCCCGGCTTATCAATTATTATTTATTAGGGTTGACTATCATTAATATGAAGATAATACTAAATGTTTGGAGTAGTTTACTAACGTCTTATGGATTGCATTTTTTCAAAGCGAATTAAAAAAAACCAGTATCATTCTCTTGTTGTTTTTCAAATCGTAACTGAAATATGTTTTGTTTTTGATTTTTAAATAAAATTCTCCCCTTTCGATAAAACTTAATTCGTTTTCTAAATTTTCATAAAATTTTTTCTTCTCACTGCTTTTTCACAAAACAGTTTTTCCAAGATGTTAAAAATGTTGAGGATTTTCTTCATGAAATTTACTCCGCACGTATTCTTTCTGAAATGTTTATTATATTATAAATATAAATAAGTAAATACATTAATAATATTATAGGTAGACTACTAAATTATTTACTATTTTCAGCACATGAAGTTAATTTCATAATTACTTTTGCTCTAAAAAACCTATTCAATTGTCGATAATTTCGATAGGACCAAAATAAATTTATGTTTCTATTGTTTTAATAACAAAAGATTTATTTGTGAGAGTGAGAGTGCTAAAACTCAAAATCCAGGTAATAAGGAAAGAGAGAGAGAGAGAGAGAGAGCTTTGTTTTTTAAAAAAGTAAAGTTTTGTTATTTGGTTCGCGACGCAATCATAAGAAAATGATACCATTGCAACATTGCCTTAAATTTAACCCATGTAATTAGTATCGAAGTGTTTCTGGATCTTTCACATTTGATCGTTGGTTTCATTCGAACTTGAGAATCAATTGTAAACACATTTATTTTATGGTCAAATTATTTTATTGTCTACAATTTGCATTAAGATAGAAATATTGTTATATCTATATTCTAATTACTACGCAACTATTATCGGGCTATTTTCTTCATTACACATTTTGTCATTTATGGCAACACTTTATAGAAAATTTGACATAAAAAAAAAGAATTCACAGCACAATAACAAGCGAAAATATGCACTATTTTTCATGTAAATCGTTGAATATTAAGAAATAAACGTCAGTAATTATATCATTAAAAGAGGTATGTTGATATGGCCAGTCTCAATATCCATCTCTCTATAGGGATTTTAGTTCTGGTCGGTTGGAGTTGGTATTTGTATTGCGCATATTTAAAAAAAATACACAAATAAACACCTTGAAGTTATCTATACTTGCCGATATGCTTCAACTGACTTACATCACAAAGAAATGACTTTGAGAACATTAATGAAGGTTAAGTTACTCAAATAGGCTGCGATATTGTTAGACACGTTCAAATATTTCATTATTTTTACCTAATAAAAAACATATAAATGAACAGGTATTCAATATTTTAAATAATAGAAGTTAATCTAGCTAAAACATTATTTGATTTTCTCAGCTTCGCCTGTATTTTAAATATGTATGTCGTTTTTACTTGTGATAAAACAGTAAATTTATTTAGCTCTAGCATAAAACAATACGAAAGCCTTTTCTCTATCAAACAAAATAATTGGATTTTTGAAAAAAAAACAGTATAAGTTCGTAGTTAAAATACAATACAATAGACTTAAAACGGTAAATTACTAATGCCTTTTTGACTTAAGGTCTTCTCGATTTTATATATTATTATATAATAAAACCTTTTAAGATGTGATGTAAGTAGTAGATGGGGAGAATTTGTAGGGTAGAAAACTTATTTAGCAATTTCTTAATAAATGAAATTGTAAAATTCAAGTAACAGAAACTGAAAGAATACACCTGTTACATTAAAAAGCAAGCTCCACTACATTTCAAGCTACTCGTAAGTGCAAGCATCTATCTCGTGGAATGGTCGCATTATGCAAGCAGTATTTTGATGGGGAAGATTACTTATTATGCACTTGCAATGCATTTGCAACTTACAGGAACTGCATTAGTTGTTAGTAAATCATAACAGTAACTGGTTTTAGAGAAATATGATAAAACTACATATCTTTTAGAATTCGAAGAAAAGTGAATCATCGAAAAGAGATTGTATTTTATTAACTTCAGAAATTGTATTTTCTCCAAACGTTTCTTTAGATTCTAAATGAATGTATTTCTCTATCCAGTACTGCTTCGGTAGGAATCTAACACCTTTTCTAACTTCCCACCCTATTATCTCCATACATACCATTCGTCTCTCACGACTTCTCATCAATTAAGATCATCGATTCCGAATCCAGAGAGCGCAATGTTCAGAACCTCTGTTAAGTTAGCTGTTTTTTTCACAAATTAATAAATAATAAAAAAATGTTACACATTCCAGAGTAGTAAATAATCCCAGTACGTCCCAGAACTTCATATCTTCAATTATACATTTTTATGCATTTTTCAGGATTGAACGGAGCGTATTTGTCCGGACACGGCTACCACGCACCTGCTGTGAGCTACGCCAACCAGGTCGGCTACTCCGGACACGGCGGTTACGGCGGATACGCCGGACACGGCGGGTACGGAGTCGGCTACGGACATAATCTCGGTCATGGACTGGGCTACGGATACTATTAACACTAGGAAACTATATGATATTAAAGTATGACAAGAGGTGTCGCTAAATAATTTTAAACATTTACACATCTTGATCGATTATATTATATTTGTATTTTTTTAATACTGTACATTACGCATATATGTAAATATGTATATTTTTTATAAAGATCTCTGTTTCTTAAATGGTTTTTCATTTTTAAAATTTAATTCTTGTATTTTTACAGTCGTATTATCGTACTTATAAAAGAACAACTTGGTCAATCCTGACTTTCCACATTCATTTTCAAATTGAACAATTTATAATTATATATTATTGTAGAAAGCAATCACTTTGTGGTTTGACATATTTAATAAAATAAAATACTTTTTTGTTTTAAAACCACGATATTTATTAATTTAAGAACCGACCGGTTTCGCTTTACTTAAGCATCATCAGGGTACAAATTAATACTGTAAATTAAATAATTAGTAAATTAGTACGTATTAATTTGTACCCTGATGATGCTTAAGTAAAGCGAAACCGGTCGGTTCTTAAATTAATAAATGTCGTGGTTTTAAAACAAAAAAGTATTTTATTTTATTAATTTATAATTAAATTAACCTTTTTTTCCTTAATATGGTTATTTAATGTCTACACAGCTCGTGATAGAACCATCGCAAGTTTATAATGAGTTCCCTTACCTAGAAATTCAGGAGGTATATAGAAAACTTAATGACTTAATTTAACAATCTAAAGCAACATCCTGAAAACTCAAATTCGAACCAGCCAGGTTTACAATAAATTTAGGTTTTTGAATATTTCACACTAAGAAAGAAAGTTTTCTACGTAAAACCCCATTTACTCGTAGAAGTCAGTAATAGGTACAGAAGCGGGATAGTGAAATTATTCACTCCTCTGAAAAGAATAATTCATTTCGCCACAGGTTATAATAAATTAGACGTGGGATTAATTCCCTTTCTAGCAGATAATTATGTGTACCTCGGCTGCTATTGCATATTACATGGCCATACTGTCGTTAGCACCGTTGGCAGTGTGTAGGTACTAGGTACTAGTTATGAAGAACAACTCTCCTCTTTGCGGAATTCCCTGGATATTTGCCGAGTGGAACGCAAACCCTGTTAATATATTATCATCTTCATCTTGCCTCGCCCCAAGCCCCTAGGCTCGGGATTGACGACTCAAATTACATCGGAGCTTTCGAAGCAGCTACAATAAGGGAATAATGCGGTTTTGTTATTCAATGATTGGAGACTGGAGGTGTTTTGATAAGAAACCAAAATAGGTTGAATTGAGTTTTGGATAGCGGAGTTGACGCTGTATCCCTTCAAAACCAGTTGGGATGAACGTGGTTCCATTAACTGGTGCGTATTGTTTTAAAATATCAACGGAAAATTAAAGGCAGACCTCTGTAAATTTTAAGATTCTGTTTTGTTTGACTGTGGACAAACTCAAACAACAAATAATAAGGAACTACGATAAACTTTTTGAAAGTATTTTTAATACTTGTTAACTAATAATTTGATGTTTAAGTTTTTCTATTACATATTCAATGACATTTTTATTTTAAAAAAAAGTTCTGCTGCGTAATTATAACTACGCGTTATAGCTGTTTCGCCTTCTGCAGGCTTTATCAGGACAGCTCGAAAATGCCTTTAGAAGGCGAAAAAGCTGTCACGTGTAATAATAATTACACAGAAAAACGTTTTCAAGAATTGAATAATAATATCACTGAATACATAAAAGAAAAATTTAACAATTCAAATGGAGTTCCACAGATTACTTGATAACAATAACTTAATTATTTTTTTGTAAATACAATTATTTTCTTAATATGATCCACTTAATTTGCTTATATTTATTTACTTACTAGTATTTACTTATGATTACTTACCTGTTTATATATTTTTACTTTCATTTTTTATTTTATTTTGTTCATTAATGAATTATTCTTACTATCCTTCTCGTCATTGTCAGTATGGTCACCCTACGATTTTGGCTGCTATGCCAACACAGGTACTTTGTAATACTTTTTTAATCAGTAGAGTTTTATTGTTTCCAATTTAAAACGTACTCCTCAGCAGACTGTATTTCTGTAATAATTTGATAGCATTATATTTTCAATATTATATAGTTAACATTTAATATAATTGTAAAGCTGCACATCTCGACACGGAAATTGTCAAGTAAGATGAGCGGTTTATAATAAACATATAATTATTTTAAAATTAAATAAATAGGTACATATTTTCTATTATAAGTAGGTTGCAGAGTTTTCGAATGTTATTTGGGAAAATATTAAACTCTATTTTTTTCAGGGCAAATAAGCCAGGGCTATTTTTAATAAAATTTTCGGTTTACATTTTTGTTTTTATTATTAAAATCCAAACCAATAAGCAAGCGATATGTATTTTTATTGAAATTTTTTATAAAATAGGTCTTTATTATATTTTTCAATATTTTGGAACAGTTATAAAATACAGGGTAGTAAAAGTAAAATATAAAAAGGTATTAACAAAAAAAACCACAAATAAATGTGTAATATAAAAAAAAAAAAATATATGTTTTAAGATTTTAAAAATATTTATAAATTATTTTGTAGGTACGTAGTATACTCACATGTTTCATGCTGTTAATTAATTCCTCCCTAATTGAGATTAACTCCTTTTTAGGGAGGGAGTTAGATATGCACGATAACTACGTCAATGTTGCGAATAATATAGGTTTTAAAACAGTCAGTGTTAATATAGGAACCTACGTCCCCTATCCATCTCTTTTATGGTACTTTTAGCATTAGATAACGTAATTTAATATGAACAACAATATTTTTTCTAGGAAACCAAAATGAAAATATATGTAGGTACCGTCCACAGCCTTATTAATTAACAACTGAATATGATGAAAGTCTTCAAATAATTCTCGGAAGCTTTCATACTTCTAAAGGATCACAGATCGCGTTTTCAAAAATACACCGATTCAACGCTTGATTCAAACATTCTACTAAACATACCCGACACAATATGGTACCATAATCATGTATGAAAGGTTCCTTTGAAATGGCCTAATCCAAGTTAGTGTAAGAGCCGCAAGCTTTAGAGCTCCGTTTAAGGTGTAGAGATTATTTCTAAGGACATGTTTCCAATGTCAATTACACCTCCGTGATAATGATTTTACGTGCTCTAATGTTCTAATACGCTCCAGGAGAAGATTGGGAAAATCTCAGGCCTTATTGTATCATAGGCGTAATCCTATGTGGACGCACGTGGGACGAATATACCTGCCATATTTAAAGGACACGAACCTCTGACATTAAACTTAAAGTTAGCGTATAACGCAAATACACCAAATGCTTATGTTTATTATTATTGCTAGTACAGGATATAGAGGCGATACGAGCAAGTTAAATATTAACGGCACTTATTTATGTAGAATAATAGACCCTCGAGTTCTCGTACAAATTGGTTTTGAATTTCTGTCTTCAATAACGCTTAGACTACAGATAATGAAATTATCTCCATCATCCAAATTGTTGTTCTGTTCATTCTGCAGATACAATTTGTACGCAATAATAATAACAATTAAATAATTATTAAGCGGTTGTGAAGAAATAACGTTTTGCAGTACGAATGGATACGGTGGTAAAAAATATTAAACCCTCCAAAACGGCAAACGGCGATAGAAAGGACACATCCAATGGAAAATTACACATTTCCGGAGAAACCAAAAGGTTTCATGAATGTCCTAGATCGAGCTGAATCGATAATTTAGACGTTGAAATTGTTTAAAAAAATCTGAGCATAATTCCTGTTTTAACTCGACTGTTTGGTATTTTATTTGTATGTAAATTTGTTTGTACATTCCGTTTTCAGTTTCGAAAATCTGTTGCATCCACTTAATTTTTCAAGCAAGCCTTATTTTTACTAGATGGCGAACTTTGACTAAATAATTGACCGATTTGGGTTTTCGAAAATCTGCTGCATTCACTTAATATTCCAGTAAGCCTTACTTTGTCCAGAATTGCCATTGAGATAGTGACGTTCAACAACACAACACAAATACAAGTATAATATAGAAAGGTTTATAATTATGTAGGTATGTAATTAAGTACCTACCTACAAATCTTATGATTTCAGAAAAAAATTAAGATTTGATTTAGTAAATACCTACTATAAAAATAGAAACATTCTATTTTTGAGACCGATAATTCGTGGTGGAATTCCATTATAATATATTATAATAAAACAAATAAAAAACTTTATTCCACTTAATTTTATTTTGACCGTAACCGGTTTCAGCTCGTCAAAGCCATCTTCAGACTGGACCAGTCTGAAGATGGCTTTGACGAGCTGAAACCGGTTACGGTCAAAATAAAATTAAGTGGAATAAAGTTTTTTATTTGTTTTATTATAATATATTAGAAACATTCGTTATAATATATTATAATAAAACAAATAAAAAACTTTATTCCACTTAATTTTATTTTGACCGTAACCGGTTTCAGCTCGTCAAAGCCATCTTCAGACTGGACCAGTCTGAAGATGGCTTTGACGAGCTGAAACCGGTTACGGTCAAAATAAAATTAAGTGGAATAAAGTTTTTTATTTGTTTTATTATAATATATTAGAAACATTCGTTCACGCAGTTCACGGAACTACTACTTATACTCTTAAATACTTAGAAGTAGACAATGGTAGAGAATAACGATTCATATTATGTTAAAACCATATTTTATATATTGGGTACACCTTTCAAATACGTTTATTTTCGATGTTGTATGCGGGTTCATGGTGGAAATATCATTAAGCATTTATTTGATAAATAAGATTCAACTCGATGTACCGACTTGTACGCAGATTCTAACTAATGGGATAGTGGGACCTAGAAAATTTATTGTAGGTATGTGAAGCTGGTTTGTTAAAACGTCAATATCATAAGAGTCCCAACTGCTCCGTGGAGCTAATTGCTAACTCTACGGAGCTATTGGGACTATGATGATATCCCAAATTAGGTTATGTTGTGAAACTGGAGGGAGTGGGGGAGGGAAGGAGATGGGAAAGAGGAAGGTTGGCAAGTACCTGGCTATTTTGATGTATACATATATTATATATACATTTTAAACGTGACAACGTTTTTAAAATGGTTCCCATACGAAGGTCCCGCCAGAGTTCGCGATGATACGCTTTTGTTGCCGACAAACACCTATAATAACTTATATCATAAATATATCTCGTGGCCCAAGGGTTGAGGCGCCAAGTGGTATGTATGTATATTGCAAAAACTATTGTCCGTTGCTTGTCAGTGCGCTTACGTCATCGAGCGACGAGGGGTGTCAGATAAGAGCCCCGAAATTCACTCTGCGTGAACAAGGAATCGCTCATAACTACGCAATGGAAAGGTTCCATAAATTATTCGTACGTCGTCTTGTAGATCTTGAAGAGTTTCAAAAAGAGAATTAAACAGAATAATAAAAATTATACCCTGTGACGAACGAAAGACGTTTTCAAGCTAAACAATTACGGTAGTGTCGAGAGACTACCCAAACGAATTTTTAACCCGATTTTTAAATGAAAATGTATACTGCTATCGCTGCTTTAATTTGTTTTCCAAACGGTGTATTGTGTACGGTGTAAGTTTCCGCAACGTACAGTTCACCTAGCATTACTTGTGAAACTTCTGCGTTACTTTAACTTGCTTTTGAATGCAAATTGAAGCAGCGATCCACTAAGAATTTAGGAAGCAATACACTTCCAGAGGAAGTTCCGGTAGCAAACAATGAGGAAAATTGATGGAGAGGGTTTATTGAAATGCTTTACTGTACAAGTGTGGAATAGGGTGTATGAAATTTAATGATCTACATATGTGTTTTAATTTATAATTTTCTTTGTTCACAGCTCTAGGCATTTTTGTTAACACTAAACTAAATTACATTAAACATTAAAAAAATAATAATAAACTGACAGTCTCTCAGTATAATGCAAAATTAAAAATATCAAAAAAAGGCACTGCCAAACTGTTTGACAATGCATTTGGAAGGCCAAATAGCTATCACTCTCCAAAATTAGTTAGTACTATGCCTACCCAATAATCATAAAATAAATAACCCAATCCGTGATGAAAAAAATTCTCTGACATCGGACAACACATTTCACCAACATTCTGAATATTCACATTTGGCTGGATGCTGTTAGGGATATTTTGGACTTGACTGGTAAGAATTCAGTTCCACGGAGTTGTTCCGGGTTTGCAGGATAAAGGGTTTCCTAATGATAACCAACTTCCGATGAGATATATGTGTTAATGCTATCTTGACCATCAGTGTTTCGGCATTTAAGTAATATTTGATTTAACCCGCACACTCCCGTTAAATAAATCAAGCCACGTGGACTATTACACACCTTCGATAGTGAAATTTTAAAATGAAATTCCATTTTTCTACTGAAAAAATTGCTTGAAAATAACACGTATCTCCATGAAAATAACTCGTGAATGAAAAGTAATGTAAATAAATAACATTTAGATAAAAGTCTCTGCCCCCAATTACAACCTTCCTTTTCAATTTTTTTTTTAAATCGCTACCTTCAAATTTATCAACACTTCAGGCCTTAAAAATATTTTTACCTAAAAGTCCCAACGAGACGTTGAAATTTCGTGGAATTTCAGAATGCTTCCGAGACACGTTCGTATTTGAAATAAACATTGAAAGTTTTAGCAAAAAAACTTATCAAAACTTAGAAAAAAAATCGGTATTTAGAAAACACATTCCTTGTGTGTAGGGAATAAGTAAGACCGTCACTTCACTTTTATACCGTTTAAACGATATTTTTTTTTCCATAATTGTTATTATTGATACACAGTTCAAATGTAAACCTAGAAAATATCCAAAAAAATATGTACCTTTACGTATTTGCACTTATATAAGAACTGTTAATATTATAATGTTATGTATTTTTATGTTATTTTATTTGGTCTTAAATTTTTAATTTATTTATTTTATTGGTCAATGATGTAAAATATCCTAACACTGTAAAACATTAATGAATAAAAACTATTTATAACGCAAATAAATAAATAAATACATTTTTAGCTTTCAACCGTCAATGAAAAAATCCCTCAATTTTAATCATACTTTAATTTATTAATGATAACTTTGAAAGTCAAGTGTGCAAAATTTCATCCGTCTCGGAATAAAACTGTAGATTTGTATAAAAACAGAGTCGTAGATAATAGACATTATTCTTCGCATATAGTGATATCTACAAAAGATAATAAATAACTCATAACCTTTTCTTTGAGTAACTTTCTCTTCTCCAAATTTTTTTTCTTCATATTTTTCATTGCAATAAACTATATAAATGTAAAAAATATATATTAACATTGTATAGATTGTATAAATACTAATTTGTAACGCCATCATGAAAACATTAGTATGAGCATATTGAAGCAAATTTAAGACTTTATGGAACTTGCCTGCTTTTTCTTACCGGACCGTTTTCAAACAATCACATTCATCGTTTGAAACCGGTCGGTCAAAAAAAAATAAAAAAGTTTAATAAAGTTTTAAATGATGGAATTCCTCCAAATACAAAAAGCTGCAATCATAGATATTTTAATAATATTATGGCGCGCATATACTTGCGAGCCAAACGATTCGGCCCGCAAGTGTGTACGCGCCATTAGGTATAACTAAAAGAAAGCTTTACCCCTCAGGCTAATTTGTTCGGTTTTGGGAACAAACACCTATTAATTACCCTCAGGTCGAATTGTTCGTTGTGTCTCCTTTACTGTCATAGATATGAACTAAACGGTGTATGAAAAAAACACCAAGCCTTATACTAAAGTATGGAAATTTACTACAAAATAATTCAAATGCACACCTTTATACAGCCAAAGTTTCCGAACGTAATTTGAGAAAAGTTTACGAAACTTTGTGAATTTTTATTAATTATTTTTATATGAGACGACAAACGAGTGAGATGACCAAAAGATAACTGTAGTGTTTTTAATACATTTGCTAAACAATGTGTATTTTGTTCGTGGTCGGTAATTTTAGTTCAGTGTTTAGATTGCGGACTTTCTGAGGGGAAGAACAATTCAAACCGTGGTTGACGGCTCTTCTTCCTCACCGCACCAAATCAATGCGGGGGTGCCACAAGGATCTGTGCTGTCTCCGACGCTGTTTTTATAAAGCGTAAGGTGTGATTTTTTTAAATTTTCATGTTTGTCTTCAAATTTTGTATTTAACAAAATTATATATTTCTTTCTTATAACAAAATTTGAAAGCGTCTTTTGTCACCTTTAAAAAAAAGTTTTTAGTTTTCGGATACGTTCAGAAATAATCCATTTATTTGGATTTTTGCAAAGTGGAAATACTTCTTCTGGCAGCGTCTGTAAAAAATATAATGGTCAATATTCAAGAGGCCTGAGGGGTTTGCAAATCTAATACATCAAACATAGATTAATGTAAAAAGTCTTTTCTTCTTAATACTGCCATCCTTTTCTACTATTTTAATCATTGGCTGTCGTCATTTTATATTACTATGAAGGTTTCTACTTTAAAAACTATTCTCTAAAGTGCAATATTTATTTCAAACTTCACTTTGGCCAGCTTCCCGGAACCATTTCTATTATTGATCATACTTCGCGCCTGGCTCTCCGCAATGCAACAAATAAATTGAAGACGTGTTGCCGATCGCTTGGAACGTGCGAACGCCGGCTTTTGATTGGATGGCACGCCATGTAATGTGCAATTTATAGAGCGCCATCAGGGGTGCTAACACGCCGGGCGGTGTTCCGCTCTTTCCTAGGACCATGAATTATTTATGCCAACCCTGGGCGGAAAGGCATCGCGGGCTAGGGTGACCAAGACTTAATGAATAATTAGAACTTCATATTTCTTTAGCTATACTTATCCTACAAGCTATACTTATACTTATCTTCCACAAGAGAGAATACATAGAAATCGAAATTTGTCTACCATTCAGTCACATTTTTTCATCGTGACCTAAGTTATACATATTACACACTTCTATTACTTCCAACTGCTGATATTTCTCAAAAAATTCATATCACAAGTTTTTAGAAGGTTTTATAATAGATTTCGGTGATTGGGCTCAAGCTACGAACCAAATGAATGAATAATGGATATAATTTTCATGACAAATGACGCAGATATTTGCTTGTTGTTTGCTCTGCCATAACATTATTTTTACAAAATTTCGTTAAATTGTAGTCTAAGTATTGACATATATGGCGGACAGGGTATGTCAGTCACCGTTCTGTACTGTTAAAGGAAAAAAAAAACATTTCTTGTAATGGACTCCACACCGAGTTAACACCAAGACCATAACACTCGTACTCGATCATAGGTAATACGTTTACGGGTAATACATGCTACAAATAAAAATATTATTGAACATGTAGCAACATTGCAAGATGATAAGGTTGTCAGTATGACTACTGTAGTGTTAGATTGAGACGGCAATAGCCTTGTTTTATATACAGTAGTGCGTGCTCGATTAGTCTCTCTTGATACCCAGAACTTCTCCAGCTCAGATGTTAACATCGCAATATTTCATTGTTACTAGGTGTACTAGGTGTATAATAAACATGTTGTGGACTGGAGACTATTTTATACTTCCTACACTCTAACCTTTAAATAACATTGGCGCAGCCGGTAGGATTTATAAGCATAAGTATAATCACTTTATAGTAAACATTTAATAAATAATCCCTTGAGTTTCTGCGATACCATGGCTACCCGATCTCTCGGAAAGCGCACCGTAGTCAATGAAACAAATCGATATGGAATTATTTATGAAAGAGGAAGGAATCAATGGTTACAAAGTGGCTGAATTCAGATAAATTAATCGTCTTCCGCCTCACGTGGAATTAAACAATTTATTTATTAGGTACATATTCCATTTCGAGGAATACCATTTTCGTGGAATTAGATGTTATTATGAATGACTCCACCGCACCGGTATGAGCTTTCAACCCGTGTCTTAGTAGAGGTTTGGGAATTTCGGTTACATTCCGATATGTCAAGTGATTAATTGTCAAACGTACATTGGTAGGTCCCTTTTAAATTAATTTAACTACTAATCTATTACTTATTAGATTATTACGCGCCAGTTTGGCGTTGGTATAGTTTAACGGCGTTAAGCCCGGTTTTAGGCTATTTTAATTATATATTTTTTCACAACAACAACCGAACGAATTTGACATTGGAAGATTTTTGGTTTTTTATTTATTTGATAAACGAGTCCCAACTGTTCCTCAACATCCGGATCCAATGGGACTATGGAATCCCCGATTGGTGTAATTAAATTAATTGTTATGAGATATCGAGAATGAAGGAGGGAAAGAGATGAGGAAGTAGAAGGTTGAAAAATAGCCATAGAAACTAGATGGATCTAAAGTAGTTATATGGGCGTCAGTTGAACAGTGGAAAAGGGCTCCTCCAGTAAGCGATAGGATCCGAGTTCTATCAATAGGCGCACCTCAATCTTTTTCCCACTTTCTTGGCATTTTTCTATTCGTATTTAAATATTTTTACAACAGTTCAAAAATAAAGGTTATTTAACCGTGACATATTCCGCTCTTAACACTGACAAAGAATAATAGAATAATTGAAAATATTTAAGAAAATTTTTAAATACATTTCCCGCTGTCGCTGAATTTATCTTGGATTCTACCGGTTTTAGACGAATCTATGTCACTTACATCTGAAAGTGGGTTGATAATTTACATTCGTGATGTTTCAAGTACCAGTCTGCATGAAAAGAACATGGAAAGATATATTTTTAACGATCTAAGAACATAATATTTAATCTATCTTGAGCTTATTTTATATTTATGCACTAATTTTTGCAATTTTATCGATGTATATACATGTAATTTAAATTGTTTATTTGACATTATTAAAAATATTAACTTTTTTGAAAAAAAAAACACTTTATTGAGAACGGAAAAAAATATTCACTCTAAAAATCCGAAATAAGACGACCTTTGTGAAATAGCGACAATGCACTAGGCTCTGGTATCGATTCTCCTATCTAGGCCGCTCGCAATCGCCGTCGAAAGTACATATTTTGGTCGACATTCTTATACTTGAGTCAGGTGACAGTACATACCTACATACGCCAAACGTCAAAAGTCATTCCACTCGAACAGCAAGTGGTTCGACCCAATCGTTGTTCGAGTGGAATGATTCTTGACGTTTGGCGTATGTAAGTATGTACGTTCGACAAAACTCAGGAAGAGCAATGTATGTACTTTCTACGACGATTGCGAACGGCCTGGATTGGAGAATCGATATCGTGAATAATGCAAATGTAGTTTAATAACTTGAATTGTACCACGTCTTCAGGGAAGATCACCGACTTCTCCAACCCATATTCTTCTGCTTCTTTCTTCATCAATCAACTATACTTTTCTAATCTTGCTGAGCGCTCATTTCTTGTCAACCTTTCACTGACCTTCTAAATATTTAATTCCTTTGCATTCTTTACGAACCACCACATTTTGTAATTCGGTAACACAATATAGGAAATATGGTGATTTTAGTTAAAGCATTGAATAGTTATTATAGGAAATTTTGTTTATTTTGCAGCGAACGCCGCTAGCGCTGAAAATCTTTGTGCAGTATTAATGAAGCGTATCAAACTAATATTGAAATTTATACTAACCACGTGGGATGAAAGTTGATAGAAAATCGACACTTCCTTTCATTATTAATTTAATTCGTGATAGTCGAAACATCACTTTACAAAGATTGAATTATAATATCGAACTTATTAAGGCGATGCAATACGTCGTGTAATATTTTAAATTGAGAAGCTATCAATAACAACCAATAAATTGCTACATTATACAATAAAATCATAACCGAAAATGGGTTCGTAAGTAGGAGATTTTGAACTTTAAAGCAGTTTTCATAGGCCTATACATTATTTTTTTCTGGGCTTATAAAAAGCCTTATCTAAAAAGTTCTCGATTATTTCAAAGGCCAAGATGTGTTCTACTCTCAGTATTTAATCAAAGCATCTGAAACATTTCTAGGCGACCAAATTTTCAAACCAAAAACACATGATTTTGCATTACTACGTATGGCGTCGCCTTAAACATTTCATTCAAGGAAATGCGTTCGAATTAATTATTTTGTCTTAAAAATAAACTAATTTATTATGTTAAAGGAAGTAAAATTTGAGTTATATTACAGTTACAAATAATTTGATTTCACATAGTAGCATAAAAAAATATTCTTAGGCCGTAATAGTAAGTCATATTATAGTGGTATTGCGTAAATACCCACTCGGTCATAAAAATATGTATTAGTTAGTTGTAAATCATTAGTTGTTAATCTTAGTTATAAGACAATATCTACGAAACTTATATGTAAACCAAAAGTAATAAGTTTAAGTCTAAGTGATAGAAATACATTAAATGCATAAATTAAGTTGTTAAGCGCCCTTGAGGTGAAATTCTCACGAAAACGGCGCTATAAAAATAATCCAATCATTAATATTATTATTTTACAACACTTTTTCAATATTAAGTTTTGGCTTTAATTTTAATGGAAACTGTGAAGAATTATTCTAGATACCTACGGAAAATATATTGTGAGCTTAAGGTAGTTTAGTTGTTTTAAAACATTTTAGCATTTTTCTAAGTGTTATTTGAGAGGTTTTAGAAGAACAGAAGAATAAATTGTGTTGAGGGAATGAGGAACTAACTGCTAGATTATATTTATGTTTCAAAAGGTTAGATGATTTTCAGAAATTCATACCCGAAAAACTACTCCCACATGTCCTGTAAGTAGTTTTCCATTAAAGAAAATATTATTTTTCTCAATACCCTTCAAAAATAAATTGCTGAAACAGACGTCTTATGAAAAGGTTGCAAATACTCCTACGTGTGAAAAGGCATAATGTTGTAAGTGACCAAATGTTCCAAGAACTCCCCCTACAGAATAAAGAATAATATACCGGCCAACTTAACGATACATAAATGCCGATACGTACAATTGCGTGTACCATTTATTCACGGTGAATTTTCTCCAGTTTCATCGAATTTGAAAGCTGACATTAATTTATACTGTGTATATTCGTACCTATATTCTGTTTCGTCTTATCTTCCAAGCAATCTTTCAAGCCTAACTTAATAATGAAGGGTAGGCATTATGGGTACTTTTATTTCTATTCGTGAGATGGGCCTTTCATATAATACTAAAAAAAAGCTTTTATCTATGAAACGTGCCAACTTATATGATAAGTAAGCATTGGTACATTTGAGACATTTATCTCCGTCCTGAGAAATAATTGTACATATCTTAAGATTCTATTATGAAGATTGCTCGTTTTTACGGATTAAAAAAAAAAAAATCAAAGCTATTCAAAAAGAATTGAAACCGTACATTATCTTTAAGTTTGTCTGACTTCTATTAATGTACACGACATATACACTCAGTAAACAGTTAAAAATTGTTTTAACCGGCTAAATCTTTCAAAAGCGCTTCCAAAGTTGTGACAGTTTACCTTAAAAAAACAAAATTTAAACATTTCTTAAAAAAATACTTCCTTTTCGGTATCTTCTTGAGACAATTGATACATTTATAGCAAACGTTTTACTCACCCAAAGTCTAAGGACGGGTTGTTACACAGAATTTTAACAATTCATCAAATTTCAAAGTCCTATTTGAGTTTTGTAACAAATGATGATAAATGTAAATTACCATTTGATCGTAGTATTTGCTAACAATCATTTGCTTATTATTTGCCTACGATCATTTGAGAGTAATGATCATTTGATTACGATAATTTTATCAATAACTGTAAAAAATCATGATGCCAGAACTCATAATTGAAATGTATTCAAAATATTTTCTTATTTCGGTACATTGATTTTATGCTTTTTATATGCCAATTTAGCTAACTTTCAGTTACCCTTATCCGGTTAAATCACCCCTGCCTCGGCCTTTCCTAAAGAAAAACGTGCGGTAAACCAACGACATGAATTCTCACTTGGAATAGAAATTCCAGCACTTGGTTAACATCCCATAACAAATTTTCATCCCATCCGAGATAAAGCACTCATTACTGATACAATTAATAATGTATCTACTTCTGGCGTTAATTTCCGCTTTCCAATTCCAATATAAGTAACGTAGAACGACATCTATTGGTGCGATAAACATTAAATGCTATTCCAATTAACCAATGTTTGGTTTGGCCCCCATTCTCCCTACACTCCAGTGATAGAAATCCGAGTCACGGAGGGGATAGAATATATTTTGTTGTACAGGGTTTTCCAATAAGAGGTGTTATTTTGATATTCAATCGTAAAAGATCAATGGTTTTGTTGCTTGTGTGGCACGTAGCTCCGTTTTGTTGAAAGTAAACGTTATCCAGATCAATACCATCCAACTCCGACCATAAAAAATCATAAATCATCTCTCGATAGCGCAATCCATTCACCGTAACTGTTGCTCCAGCCTCATTTACGAAAAAGTAAGGTCCAATGATTCGACCGGACCATAAACCGCACCAAACAGTCACACGTTGAGGATAGAGAGGCTTTTCAACAATAACTCTTGGGTTTTCCGAGCCCCAGATGCGACAATTTTGCTTGTTAACGAAGCCACCGAGGTGGAAATGGGCCTCAAGTGAATTTTAATAATTTCAATGCGTTGTTGAAGCGTGCATCGTTCCATTTTTATTAATGGCGTAGTTTCTACTTGTCAAATGTCAAAAAATGACAGCTTCAAAAGTAACATCTACTGAAATAGCGGGCTATTCAAAATAACACCTCTTATTGGAAAACCCTGTATAAGCGGTATAACCTATTTCTTTAAGATCGGGCAATAATAAATATTGAATGTTGTAACGAAATAAATAAAATAAAATAAAATATGTTTATTTATTTATTTCTGTTTGTTTTTTGTTGACAGCTATAGTATTACCATTTGAAGGTATTTTAAAACTGTCCACATTATTAAGGTGTGGCTACCTAGAGGTTTAGAAATCAGGAACAACTTAAGTAGGTAGGTACTTCCCTAGGTAAAACCTGTAGTTAGTTCCTATTTTTCCCGCGACAATCTTTTAGCGACAATGTAGGGTCTAACTAACTTACCGTCACGCCGCAACCCGCACGGGTAGGCAGATTGGAAAGCCTGTCACACAACATTGTATTGGCACAAACTCTTCGCTTCATTAACATTCATACATCGTCTCATATTGATATTCTGACTCTTGACTTGATCCCACTCAAGTAGTTTTTGAAGATGAAACGCGAGAATTTCCGGTTTACGAATAACCTGATAATATTTCGAAATCTCCTACTGTCGTCATCAAATACGAAAGATGCCGTTGTGGAATGATGGAGGACTTATCCAACCAAGGAATTGAACCCACTATGCTTGAGTTAAACCCAACGCATTTGTACCAGATATCAATATCCAAGTACTTCCCCACCGTCCTCTTCATCATCTCGTTTCCCTTACCATTACATTCAGCCTCACAAACTGGGAGAAGTCGGAACTATTGTGAGATATTCACAATAAAAAAGCAAAAAAAAAACTTTTAAAGATTATTCTTGCACAAGTTTAGTAATTATTTACAGATTGATGGAAAAATTCTAAATAGCTATTTTTTTAATTCTTTCAAGAAACTGATTCTTGACATATTTTTGGTTTCTAATGTAAAATTTTGATACTGAGAGTTACCACCTTTTCCTTAACACAGTATTAAAAAAAAATACCTAACAGATACAGGATATGATAGGAAATTATCGAAATTTATCTGCCTGCATAACGGAATAACATTTATGCAAAACTGTCCACATCGGAGCCGAAAAGGAATAAACTGGATAACTGCATTTCAATTCATGCTAAATACAGCCTTTATCTTCATTTCTTCGAGCTCCTTAGCGCAGTGGTACAATATTATATGGATTTTGACTTCGAGAAAGAAGGTTCGGGATTTCAGTCCTTCCCGGCGCCAAAAAGTATTAACCAATTAATAAAAAATCGATTACCTTATTGAAGTTTATAAATTCATTGTAATAATATATAAAGGTTCATATTTATATTGTATAACACTATATAGGTAAAAAAATTATTATGGGAAGTTTGTAAGCATTTCAAAGATGAAGGCAACCGGGATGAAAAAATAAGGAAAAATAATTGAGGATATTGTTTATATGGGTGAGAGCGTTAAAAGTGACCGAATTCAACTAGCTCTTAGTAGTTTAATTGTAGCTCAATGGTGGCTCAATTATAGCTCAACTGTGGCTCAACTATAGCTCAACTGATCTCGGCAAAAAACGGAGATCTGAGTTTGAATCCCAGTAGCCACCATTATCTTTTTTTTCGTTGTCATCCATCTACAAATTTCCATTGAGAGTTGTTAATATTATTTCCACAAATTAATAAAATGTTTACACTTAATATTATGTCCAGGAACACTGATAAATCAAACACAAAATATCAGCGTTTTTATATGGCATGTATTTCCGAACTCCGTGAAAAGAGACAAATATTCTTGTTTTTAATTATCGTGAGTTTGTAACTTACTACAGTTTTACTTCGATCTTTTCACGAGCGCCATCTTTTGACGTCTTGCTGAATATAAACTACAAATTGTTGATAAGATTTCATACTCGGATAAACTTGATGATTTGTTTAGATTTCTCCAGAGATCGATACAATATCTAGTTATTATTTTGAACAACAATATGAAGAATTGTTGTAAGAAGCATACATACCATTAGTGCGTAGACGTTTTTTATGATTTTCGGGAAAATTTTTTTAAATAATAATATACTTAAATTTTTTAATAAATGTTTTCAAGTTGGTATTGTTGGTAACCGGCTTCGTTCTTTTTTGTAATGTTATTTTCTAATGATATATGTCCATTTATATTATAAGATTATTAACTTGAAATAGGTCTGGGTGTTATGATGTCGATTGTTATGTACGAGTATAAAATGGAAGTCTGCTTTCAAAATTGTCTGCAATACTGTCGTAAGGAGTAATAAGATTTTTTGTGATTTTTGATTGAGTTGAAGCTATGTTTAAAATATTTCTACAGCACTTTCTGTATTTTAATAAATAGTCACACTGAAAAAAATGAGTTAGCTAAAGTGTTAAGCTAATTGAAGTTGTGTAACCATCGCCTGAACTTCAGTTAGTAGTACCTAAACTACTTTATGTGCAGATACCGTCGTTGTTTAGTAAAATGTGCTTGAGCTATTACAACCAAACTTTAATAATAGCATACTAAAAGTTTACTTACCTAAACAAAATAATCGGTTTGGTTAATTAAGCTATAGTAATTTACTAAACCTATTTCACTTTAGTAACTTAAGTTTATTTGTTACTTCCCAAAGTATTTAGCTAAATTTAACTAAACATCCATCTAGTTTGGTTAAATGTTTTGTTCAAACAGCCAAATTTAGGTTGGAATATCTAAATTTGGTATTTTTACATAACAATTAGTTGTTTTGCACAAACTTGAGCAAAGTGCGCCAAATACTTTAGTTGAATCCCCCGAACCTTATTATATATTTTCGTCGTCGCTAACGGTCCGGCTGTTTATTTATGACGCAGTTGTCAGTTCGCCACAGTTGGCACCATACGTGAATTGACGTTCGTTGCGAATTTATTTTATGCAAACCGCTGTTCCTAGTTCCTAGTGATAATGGCAGACAAAACCGTGAAGGATTATTTAATTTCTTGGAATCTGGAAGCTTACATAGAAACATTTAAAGGTGAGTGTTCTTTTTTTATTGATTTAGAATTTAGATCATGGAACTATGATAATATCCATTCTTTTTGATTTAGAAACTGGCACCTTCATTATTCTATGACTCAAGTAGGCAATAGATTTAGTCGATTTATATTTATTATGTACCTAGTTTGAAGAGCGCATGTGAACCAAGATTGTGTCAGGGGTCATGACACAGGTTACAGAGAGTGGTATATAAATAATAATAATAATAATTGGATGACTTGTATAGCGCTGTTTTTGTGCAAAATCACCTCAAGGGCGCCCTTATTTCTTTGTTCTTTTCCGCCAGTATTATTTTGTATTGAACGAATGTTGTTTGAAATTGCAGTATTACCCTAGCCAGAAACTAGAACCAACCAAACTAGCTTTGAAATCGTACCGATGGATGGTCAATCATAGCAGGTTATGTTTAATTTTAATAAATGTGTATTGCAATTATTAATTCGGACATAACATTTTGAACATTGAATTCTATTGATTTTTTTTTGGGAGGGATATGTTTTTTTAAATACAGGGTGACCACCCATTGTTTATGTTTACATTGGAATTTTTCATATAAATGAAATAATTTCATTATTAAAACCATTTCATCTCCGCTTGATTCATGATACAGGGTGTTCGGTATCTGCTGTTGTATAAATATTATTTTTTTTAATGAATAATTTTCATTCCTTTGAAAAATAAATATTTGTTTTCTGATTTGAAAATTTTTGTATTTTCTCGTCGTTTTTTTTTTCTTTATTTTAGAACAAGCCATAGACTCGAAAACACTCCTGATAATATCTGAAGATGATATTAAAGAATTGATTCCGACTGTAGGGCACCGGGCACTGTTTGCAGCACACATTAATGCGTTCAAGGATGTTATTAATTCACCTGTCATAAGAGTAAGTTTTTAAAAGCAGTAATGATGACATATTGTATACCTAGGCCTTTTTTGGCTAACCATTTGGAAATAGTTGTACCGGACGCGATTTTGATACAAAAATAATAGTATTTAAAATAATAATTCCTGTAATTAATGAATAATCGACTGCCGGGGGGGTCAAGCAATTCCAAAAATATAAAACAAAGCTTGACCCCTTCACCCCTTCTTTCCCCTTTGTGTACAAACCTGCTTTTTGTTTCAGAATGAAGATATACCTTCAACTTCCAAACAAACAACACCCATATATTATGAAAACGATGACTTCGTTGAAAATGACATTTCCTTGTTGGAAAATATAAATAAATCACAAAGAATAACGCAAGAAGCTTTTGAAGAGCAAATTTCGAATGTAAGTTAAATAATTTTAGTAAGTTTCAGATACCTTAGTAACTTAGGTTAATTGTTTTATAAATTCCGATGTATGTATTTTAGTAGAAGCAGCGAAGAATAGCCGTCCTGTGACTAATATTATGATGTTTATAGAAGTGGTTATTATGTAATCAATATGCAATTTAATTTTGTTTTCTAGGACTTACGCAATCATCTCCTATCAATCAATGAAGGGCAAGCACTTTTAATGCAGTTGTGAGTCAAAGGGTCTGTTGGACAATTCTGCCAGACTGTGCAGTACTATTATAAGTAAGGAATTGCAGGGAAATCCAGATAATTTGCTTTTCAAATCACTCAAGTCTTTAATAAAGAAAGCGCAGCTGTATATTTCACCCCATATGTGTGTTTTGGGCCTACCCAAAAAATTGCTGCTAAAGGTAAATTACTAGACACATACAGGCAGCGCCGAAAAGAGTTTACCAAATCAGGACACAAACAACTTTTACTATATTTAAGAAAAACTTATAATAAAAAAATATAATATAGATGTGTGTGTGATCAAAAGTGTTTTCTTTTTTGAGGCTTTCTGGTAGCTGGAAACAATATTTTGAGAGACGATTCTTAACAAAATAACTTTTATATGAATGAGGTTTTTAATAAGTACATTCTAGTCTTACAAAACATAATATTTATTTATTTAGGTTTCATCTCTCAAAAGAGTTGTAATAAACTACCTGCAACTCAAAGTATTTAACCCATGATTCTGAATTATGGGTATAATCCTTCGAGTTGATGGTGGTTACATTTACACCCTGTATTGTTTTCAGCTAAACTGTAAAGCTGCACTTCCTATTTAATATAGATAATCTAACCAAAAAGCCAAGCTACAGTACTTAAAGCTAGCTAGCAGTAGAGAGCTAAAACACCTATATCAGTAGGGCTATTCCAACCGAAGTTTAGTTAATCAACCTAACCATTTTGTAATATTAACTAAATAATAAGGTTACTATATCTAAACAGTTATGTTTTTCTAACCAAACACTACACAATGGTTTAGGTATATAATTATTAGTTTAGGTAACACAACTAAACACAGAAAGCTGTCTCAACCGATTAGTTTAGCTAGAATATCTGAATCGTTAAGCTGTCATAAATACAGTTTAGGTAACACAACTAAACACAGAAAGTTAGAAAGCTGTCTCAACCGATTAGTTTAGCTAGAATATCTGAATCGTTAAGCTGTCATAAATACAGTTTAGGTAACACAACTAAACGCAGAAAGCTGTCTCAACCGATTAGTTTAGCTAGAATATCTGAATCGTTAAGCTGTCATAAATAAACTGCTGTTTAGCAAACAGTAGCTAAAAGTTCGGCAGTCACCACAGCAACTAAACTGTTTAGTAGATAATTACTGAAAATTTAGTAAATAGTACCCAAACATTTCTTTCAGTGCATACAACGCAATTTTTGTTGATAATTATAGTTGTTATTACTTATCGATTTTCTCTGAAATTTCTATTCATTGATACGAGTTATGTTGTTTGATAAACAGGCATTTAGTACGTGATATGTTTTATGTGAACACTGTACAAGAGTTATAAATGCTTCCAACGGTCCAGAGCCAGACTGACTACGGAATCCGCAAATGGGGAATGTTGTGAAGCTGAACTGAATGGGTAAGGGAGGGAGATAGGAAAGGAATAGGTTGGGGAGTACCTGAATATTCAGATTTGAACACTAAATCCGGCTAGTAATATTCCAAGCAACATTTCGAGTCTTCGTGATGGTCTTTCATCAAGACGATATTGAGAGTGTCAGCCCTCAATGTGTACTAAAAAACGGGTACCTCGGGATAGTGGCAATTCAATACACTTCAACAAACTCTTTAAAAGTGATATTAAGTCATAAAAGTAATAAAAAAAAAATAGTTAAAAATGTTACGTAAGATTAGGTTTATAGGACGGTTTTTTTTTTGGTTTTTTTCATTACTTTTAAGGACTTAATGTATTTTTTCAAAAGTGTGTTGAATACCCACTCTCCACAGTTGCCATGGAACCGTGTAATAGATAGTTAGAGACGTTTGTGTATTCGTTAGTGACCTTATATCTTTCAAGGTACTTTCTAAGTCGTAACGGAATGCATTGATTTTATGTTCGCCCTTGTGGTCAAAAGGTTACGCTCTAGTAATTTCCTTTATTTGACTTATTTAAGCGTTTATACCGTATAACCTTTTACGACCGTGGTCCTTAATAATTATTCTAATTTATTACGCACTCCCTGTTGTTTTAAGGGATGCCAGATTACCTATAATACCTATCCACCCCCTACGAAGGTTTTACAACTTCATATAAACGTGCTTTGATGAATGGACTTAATTAACTGTTTTTAGGAGATTGTCTTACTAAGTATACCCATTTAAATGACTTATGCATTCTTAACTTTGATGAATTTTGCAAATTAGGCACCCCGCTTAATTTTTACCTTCAACAGTTTGTCAAGTCAATGGTTTGTTGTTTCAATAAATCTGAAAAAGTTTATAAAGAATGGTTTCTTTTACATGTTAATTACATATACAATGTAACAAACCAACAAAATAATTATATGTAGTAAAAACTGTGCAATATAAACCTACAATTTACATTAGATCTAATGCTTTTTGTAAGATCGTGTTAAATTGAGGAGATCCGAAAAGAAAGCAAGGCTGATGGTATATTGAAGATTAAGAAAGTGACACTTAGACAGTTTTGGCATGTAGAACGGATGGACGAAGAAAGTAGTGCAAGGCGAGTATAATATGTCACGGAAGTTAATGTTAGAATAAGCCGGGACGCCCGAGGAGGACAAGGTACGATCAAGTGAATCAATTAATCGAGTTCGATCACGTTAAGATTCATAATAACAGAAAAGTAAGTTAAGTTATACCGTCTTATATATATCATAACCTCACACATAACTTACTCTTCTGTTATTCTGAATCTACATGCCTAAACTGTCTAAGCGTCACTTTTTTAATCTTGAATATGCTTACCTCACCCATGCTTTCTTTTAGCATCTCTACAATTTAACCTTGACTATGCTTATCTCACCCATGCTTTCTTTTAGCATCTCTACATTTTAGCATTGAATATGCTTATCTCACCCATGCTTTCTTTTAGCATCTCTACATTTTAACCTTGACTATGCTTATCTCACCCATGCTTTCTTTTAGCTTCTCTACATTTTATCCTTGAATATGCTTATCTCACCCATGCTTTCTTTTAGCTCCTCTACATTTTATCCTTGAATATGCTTATCTCACCCATGCTTTCTTTTAGCATCTCTACATTTTAACCTTGAATATGCTTTTCTCACCCATGCTTTCTTTTAGCTTCTCTACATTTTATCCTTGAATATGCTTATCTCACCCATGCTTTCTTTTAGCATCTCTACATTTTAACCTTGAATATGCTTATCTCACCCATGCTTTCTTTTAGCATCTCTAAATTTTAATCTTGAATATGCTTACCTCACCCTTGCTTTCTTTTAGCATCTCTACATTTTAAGACGATCTTATAAATAAATTTTATTTTATTTATATACGTATTTTTAAAAAGTGAAACCGCATAAAAGTCCCAACTGCTCCCGACCGTCTGGAATCAGTGAGACTATGGCATCCCCAATTGGGGTATGTTGTTAACTGAAGATAGTGGAAAGGGGAAGAAGATGGGAAAGAGGAAGGTAGAGAAGTATGAAGTATTTGAATGAATCAAGAAGTGTGTGCCGAGACAACATCGTGCAGTGGTCTATCCTCTCTGCCTCTCTTTGTAGAATTGGCGTGAAGTAAATTTACACTATAAATTTTACATTTAAAATACCGAAATATCACCAACCACTTCGTGGATGTACTAAACCAATGTTAAATTTTGCAGGTTAATCGAACTGTTTAAATTGCATTTAAACATATTGCCTAAATCTGCTGTAATTGGGATAAATTCAACACTTGCACCAGTCAATTTTGTTTGAAACGGTTCCCTTCATTTTCAGATGGACTCCCCATCTTAACTTTATTTGTTGAAGTTCTGAATCTATCAGAGCTTCCCACTTTTAAGTTACTATGTAAAATAACTTGGTTATTTTATTACATTATTTTACGTAGATTTAAAAAAAATCGTAGAAACAAACACAATGATTATTTTTGTATATTTCCTAAATGATTTTTTTTATTAATTCATTCAATGTATTTTATGAACTACTATTTATTTAAATGCTTCGACATATAGAACATTTCCAAATACGTTGGTATTTCCAGTTACTTCTAAAAAACATTATTAATAGCAATCTCATTTTTGTCAACTCAATAACTTAAAACTAAAAATTGTATGCTTTTCGTGAAAAGCAAACATTTTTTTGTTCGCAGATGTACAAACATTACCTTTGCATGAAACTACATTATTTTCAGTACGTGTCTGATTGGTAATAGTTTAGTTTTCCCATAATGGTTGAATAATGAAATGTAAATAATGAATTTACCATTAATGTTTACGCTGCCACTGACACTCTTATTCATATAAATTATAGATAGACAGGCCAATAATGTTTTATTTTTTATCTATTTTTTGTACGACAGATTATCAATCCATTTATTGTACAATCTTCCCATTCTGGTACACTTTAACATCTGGGAAGATAATTATACAAAAAAGTCTAAAGGCTATTTAAAGAGGAATTAAATGCATTCACAGTTTCAGAAATTTTATTCAACAAAATCATTCCTCGTGTCATATAGAACATCTGTTCTCCGTGTGGTATCTTTAAAAAGTCATGGCGATGACTATTGTGTTGTTAAGTCTATATTAAATCGCATCCCATCCCAGCTTACTGTTTTACTTTCCAAAACATGTACTCAAATTGTGACAATTCATTTATGGACTGATAGCTAAAGGATTGCTTACCTCAAATTTTTATCTCCCCATTTCAAACCTAACTTTATTCGGTACAGATTTTTATTCCGAAAACCAGAAATCTGTCTGGAAAAAGTCTAAAACCTTTCACCCCAGACCTCATTAAATGGCGATCTGTTCTAGAAACTCCTTTGGCTTTTTAGGTTTCATACAGTAATGAAAGTTTCCGTCGCTCGTTAATAGAAGGCTCCCTATTGAGTGTAGAAGAAAGTTGACGAGAAATTATTATTACAATTTTGAAAGTCTGCTCCCATCACGTAACGAGGATCATCACTTTCCAGAGAAGCAGCTAATTGGCTGAGGACGAACCCGTTGTATGGGGAATTTGACGAAATTGTTTGGACCGGACTCTAGAGTTTATGCAGAGTAAAGTTAAAGTAATTAATACTGGAAAGCAGTGGCGGTTCTTCCCTTAGATCAATTGGTGTTTGACCCCCCAAAATTATAAGGCAACAATAATAATCAATTATGTTATATTAGGGATTGCTAGGTGGCAAGGATAAGAAAAAGGCAAATACTCATATGATGAAATTGAACTTACTCTAAACCTCTCTCCTTTGAAAGTCCATCGGGAAAAAAATGACCTCATTTGCTTCTTCAAAATTATAAATGGTATTATTGATTCACCTACTCTTCTGCAACTCATTCCCTTCAATATCCCCTCGCACAGACTCAGAAATAATGAACTGCTCTTCCTCAACCATCATTCGACAATTTATGGATATTATTCACCATTGTCCAGAATGTGTAGACTGGTCAACTCAAGTCAAAACCTTAACTTTTTTGGGATAAGTCTGAATGATTTTTGCCAGTTGCTAAACAAGTGACGGAATATTATAAGTATCCTGTGGTCCTGACCCACGGCGTAGTCTTGACTTGATTCGACTTGTCACTTTATTTTCTTATATTATATCTGCCTTTTGTCTTTGCTTTCATGTACCTTTGTCTATTTATTTTATTTATTTATTTATTTAAGTACATAAAACAGGCATGGTGCCCAAGAATTTACATACATGGATGTTTAAATACATAATAATAACAAAAATAGTAACAAAATGAATAAGCTAAATATGCAGAAGTAAATAACAAATAAGAATGGGTAAAAGGTAAATACAAATATGTTCATAAACGATTTGTTATTGTCACACCTGTACTGGTGAGATACTGATTAGGTAGGTACAATGTTGCTTCTCTTTAAATAAAGGGTTTCATCATAATATCAGCTTAATATGATTAAAGGTAATACATTTTTTTGAAGTATTTAAATTGGTCATTAAAAATGTCTATTTCATCATTATACATTATCCATGTATAATGTTATAATTTCTTAATGTTCGTGGTACAGGGGAAAAATATCCTGTATTTGTGTGGTAGGCTTTAATATAGAAAATGTCGTTCATCCTCCTTGTTGATTTTCTTGATGGAATATTGATGTTAATTTGGGATAAAATGTTTGGTGTATCAACTGATGCATGTATAATTTTGTGTAGGAGCAGTACGTCAGAAAGTTTACGTCTGACCGTCAGTGAGTGTAGTTTGTAGTGCAAAATTCGGTCAATATATGTTCCAAATTGACCAGATAAACCTTCACGATAAGCAATTACACGGGTTAGTTTCCTTTGTATGGATTCAATCCTATAATTATGAATCTCATAATTAGGAGTTTCTACTTCTGTATTATTCATTTTACTATATTCGTGTTATTATTTTGTAATTTGGACGATGTAAATAAATGTCCATCAAACAATTTCTTAATTTATTTAAAATATAACGCGAAACAGCGGCGGCGGCGAGTGACTAGCAGTGACATCTGTTGTCTCTATTAGAAGCTTTCATTCACAAGTCCACACGATTCACTGGGTCAATTTAAAGAATGTCCACTTTGGTATCTTCTGTCCCTATGCGCGCCATAGAATAAACGAGATGGCACTATATTTTTCGTCGAAGTAAAAATTAGGTACCGAAGAAAGCTTAGGGACGCTTAGATCATGACCGTGGGGGAGACAACACGATGAATATTATATGTTTTACAGAGATGGTGACATAAACAAATGTCGGTTTTTCATTTTACACGCTTGTAATGTGTGGAACAATGGTTGTTTTTCAATTGGATAGTTCGGGAAAGGTTGGGAATAATTATTTATGTTGTTATCGATTTAGAATGAACCTGAAGAATGAAACAAAAAAAAAGAAAAAGATCATTGTAAACTAGAATCAAACTACCTTAAAAATAATTTGCCGTAAGTACATGGATTGTGTGTTTATTTCCAATTTACTATATTAGCATAATATGTACATATTTAGAGTTGCGGACTCTAAATACTATAACAAATTGATACAGATAATAATATATGGGCATTTTTTACAATATTAAATAAAGATTAGTCACAGATTTTTTTTAAATAACCTAACACGACTGGATCATTAGAGCCGCCTCTGCTGGAAAGGTTTTATTTTCTCTCTTGTTGAAAAAGTGACCTCGTTGATAACATAGAATATGCTTTTTAATTAGAGAATGAGGTTGCATTTTCAGTGTTTTGGAGATCTATGACTGGGAATAAACGGATTGCTATACGGAGAAAATTGATATAAAATATTGCTAATTTATTAATAATATGGTCAATTATTAACGGCACTGCAGGCTTTTAACGAATGAATGGACAAAAGATATTAGAAGAACGAGATATGCTATGTTGGCCGCCGGACCGTAGCCGGAGTACTACCTAATTAGGGTACTTTGAACGGTATCGGGACGTGTACGCACAGAAATCTGTTCTATGTATCAGTGCGGATACCTTAGCGATGCCTTAGCGTAAGCGAAGGTGTGCAGTAGTATTGGTGAACAAAACCGGCGACACTCGGCAAAACAATTCCACTCAGTACGAACTGCGCATAGCACATCTCGTTCTTCTAATATCTTTGGAATGGACAGATTTCCTATCAAACTACCAGTAAGCCGGTAGTTTGTTAGACCGGTTGGTGGCTCAGTTGACATCGCGTTTCGGTCTCACCCAGGTGTCGTGTGTTCATTTCCTCGGCTGGCTAAGTCCTCCATCACAACACAAGCAACATTAGTAGAGTTTTGAAATATTGTCAGAATATTCATAACCCGGAAACGCTTGTCTCTCTTCAAAAAACAACAAAAAAATCAAACAACAAAACCTCAGTGTTATGAGGTTGGCGAAACACTTTCTTGTTCAGTTATCAGGTTAGGCGCTGCTACACGAACGCGTGTTCCGATATATTCAGAGTCGACTTATAAATTATATTAGGAAATGGCTTGCCATGAAGTTTTTAACAGGATTTTAATAAATCAGCAATTCTCATTTTTCTCCGTGTATAATCAGTCGATATACGAAATACATAGATTTCTATGTTGTTTAGCAATCTTTTTTCCGTGAAAACTATGAAGTCACTATTTGGATCTATCGATATCGACGGCTTGCAGCTGAACGTTTATTCCGAATCTTAGGGTTGGTTGTTTTGCAAAATTTGAAAAATTCATCAAATTTTAAAGCTAATATTCAAGTTCTGTAAAAGTCCCATTCAAGTTTGGCTATTATCCAAGTACTGTGAAGAAACCGGCCCATGATGAAATAATAACAGAACTTGAATAGAATTTGAATTTTAACTCCGAAATTTGAAGTATAATCGTTCAAATTTTGTGAAACAACCCGTTTTTAGAGTCTTCTTCTAGTAGAAGAGGGTTAAACGGCCTAAGAAGAGAGCAAAGAAGTAGTCGGATACGCTTCAGGAAGACATATCATTTTACAATGAAACAAGTTCGCGTGATGGGTTATGCTAAGAGATAGCAAAATAGAACATTTTTATATTTTACCATTTTCCTTTCGAAAACTTCCTCTCTTTCATTAACTTAAAATTACCCTTTACACAGCACCCCCAAATACGACAAAGCCCCTGTGGGAAATTATTTTCAACACCACACTGGCCTCCTGTGTGAGGTTGATGTAAAAAAAGGACGCCTTAGGAGGAAATAATTCTTCTCAGGGCCTACGTAATCTTTGGGAATTCTGTGTGGAGAGTATTTTAAGGAAGGAAAGAGATGAAGTTCTGGGAAGGAAAAAGGAATGAGGGGTAGGTAGGAATCTGGGTGTAAATGTGTCCAGGGGTGACGGACGCACAAATTTATCCCTCACACTGCAGTGCAAGGCGATGTTCATAGAGAGAGAGAGTCCTACTGGAGAGGTCAAAGTGTCTCCCTCAACCAGTCTCTGGCCTTCCATGCATTTAACCGAGCAAACCCATTAATTCTTACCAATTACGAATCTTCGAATGGATTAGAGTATTCTTTCAACAAGTCAACCGTTCGTTCGTTGTAGGTAGTTTCCAGCCTGTATTTTCCGTCTCCAGTGGAAGATACTCTCAGTACCGCCTGGTGAAAGACCACCAATCAGAAATTAAACGTTGTTGAATAGCCAGGTACTTCCCCTCCTGCCTCTTCCCCATCTCCTTCCCCTCCCCGCTACCTTCAGTCTCATAACTTACCCCACATGGAGATGCCATAGATCCACTTGATCCGGAATAGTTAATTATGTAATGTGCGCTATTTTTACAGGGTGTATCAGGAGGTACCCGACAAAGTTTAACCATCAATTCCTTATTTCATTAAGAGTAAAAAAAGGAGATGTCTATATTTGCGGACCGCTGATATATGTTTTGATTAAAAACAAAATATCATTTTTCATTTATTACACGTCGCCACTGGATACAACCGGATGGATCACGTGGTACACGTTCCATCTCGTTCCAGCAGCACTGTACAGACGAGACGGAGATATGTTATTGAAAAAAAATAAGAATGAGAGCTCGAATATTTTTTATGAATTAAAAGAAAAAAGTTAAAAGTCTGATAGTTTTTCGTCAATTTATAATGTATAATAATTAATCAGCATTCTTATCAGTGAACCTTAAAGGTTAAAAGAACTTGTTTAACGTCATCTAATAAGAAATTACTCAAGCTTAAGTCGCAAAAGTAATTAACCTTAAATCACCCGAATACTGCTCCAATATTTATAAGAAAACACTAGGTGCGCTCTTCACGACTAAGAAAGATTAAAACATTAAAAAAATTACTTAAAATGCAACAGAAAAAAAATTATTACACTGAGGAGAGCTCAGGTAGAGGTTTGTTCCTGAACTAAAAACCTGGTGAAGTGCAAATATTATTAAAATTAATTAAATAAAAAATATACATGTATTCTTTTTACTGGTTTTCAGGATAGAAAACAGTGTGCACGGTGAAAAGCTAATATGGTATATTTATAATACCTATAGTGTAGTTCAGATGTTTGTCCAGTTTTTTCCTCTTCCACCTTATTTCCGGGATCACGCAGGACAATACAGAAGACAAAACAATAGTGTCCTGTCCTGACTCCGTGTACAGCCTCGACCGCGAATATCAGGACAATGGGACAATACAACGATTCATCCGTTGTTCAAACGCGGAACGCTATCAAAATGGATACACGAAGACGTGCGTTGCAAGCTAGTTTGCAAAAAATATTTTCTATCTTTATACCAAGATGTATTGTAGTGTTCCAATTACTCGACATTTACTAGCCGAAATCCAAGAGCCCAGAGCCGAGAGACTGGCTATTATGTTACTGTTTTGTGAAAACGCGTTTACACGCGAGCAACACAGTTAGGCACAGTGGTGGGGTTAAGACACTATCCTGTGGAGATAGTTCTCCCGTCTATCTATGAGACGGTGTCTTGGTTCATTGTTCTGTCTTCAAACTACTGTTCATACGAAGACAGTGGGTCCGGAGCTGGGACAAAACAGTGTTGTACTGTCTTCGTGTGATCCCTGCATAAGTAATATTTGGATGATTGATATCATATGAATTCTGATGGTGGATACATTAAGGTTACGTTGGGTAAAATAAAAGAAAGAATTCGAAATTCTAAAAGCCCTACTCGTCGCCAAAAGCTTTCGATTTGCTGCATTCCTAATTAGGGTAGAACAGCTACATTCGTAATATTGCATTTTCTTTTCTTTTGCCATTTCATCAGTTTGTTGTTTCAATGTCCCACGGACTCTATATCTTTTCAAGGCCTGTATTAACAATTCCCTTCCAAGCCCTTTCCTTGACCCACCTAACAAAGTTGCCTAGTAGGGTGGCAATATAGCTCCCCTGTCTTTACACCGTATGACAGGGGCGCTCTTGTGAAGTGTCATAAAAAAGATAGTGGAAATTAGAAGATATACTTGATCAAACGAAAGACTACATAATAAAACCATTTTTTAAATTTTATTTTATATTTCGTACGGACCTTTTCACTAGCCCTTTCCTATATATTAAAATTATGAAAATATTGTAAAACATTGCACATATTCAAGCTTAATTAATTCGTCTTGACAGAATCACATGTAATAAGTATAAACCATCAAGGGAGTTATTTTAAGTGCGGAAAATAATTGGCAATCTCGTATTATCTATATCAATTTTCTTCAAGAGCTAAGATGGCGCACCTCCATAAAGGCATCATTCTACGAATTCTGCGAGAAATTTTCAATTAGTCGTGTCATTTCGCATCATAATAATTAATCTTTACTGCGCACACAAGAGTGGGCCGAAATATTTTATGTGTTGCCCTATTAAAAAAATGGCCAGAATAATGAAGTTATTTCGACGCGCTATCGGGCGCTGACATAAAATATGAGTCGACTAATTGAAGGGAGAATTTTGCTCGGGGCTCCTCCACGGATCGTAAAGCAGTTTGGGAATGCCCCGTCATAAAGAAAACTTTGAGAACTTTATGAAGGTCTATGAAATTGTTAATTTCGAACTAGGAGTCAACAACCCTTAAACTCACATATAGTTTTCTTTGATAGTCAGGCACACATACCTAAATATTTTCCATAAGAATATTTATTTATATGTCTTATAAAGGCTTTTACATAAAAAATGATACGCGATGAAGTGCACTGTAGTGAAAATATCTGTATTATATAAGCGATGATAACATGCAGATGTAATCAATTATAAAGCAGGTAAAAAATAGATCTATGAATATACATATGAAACTGTGATTATATGAACATATATAATGAGAATTTAGTGAAAATAAATAAAATAAAACAAAATATGAAACAATATTTGTAAAACGTAACAGTAACATAAAATAAAAATCATTAAAACTACATTACAAATGATACTATAATTCGTAGGAATCAACAAAGTGCTGTTAATTCTATAAGTAGAGTAATTAAATATATCAATGATACCCATAAACTTGTTACCTAGATTGTGCATCTTATTGGTTAGAGAGTGTGTCTGATATTTGGTTGTGTATGTATTACAGAAGAATAT
Source organism: Hesperophylax magnus (assembly GCA_026573805.1). Taxonomy (NCBI): domain Eukaryota; kingdom Metazoa; phylum Arthropoda; class Insecta; order Trichoptera; family Limnephilidae; genus Hesperophylax; species Hesperophylax magnus. The sequence continues at coordinate 1,758,790 of JAIUSX010000026.1, forward strand.
TACATTTTGTCACAACAATCCTATTTAATAATTTTCCTTTGATGCCCAACAATCGGAGTGATGTAGAATAGATATATTATAAAGGTATTTTCAATATTGTGAGAAACTTTTAATTTATTTATTTAATTATTAGTACTCTTCGTAGGGTCTTTTACATGACTGCTCCTAGCAACAATCTTTTGTATTTTATTTAGTTATAAATAATTGAAGACATCCATTGTCTCCTCATAATTATTTCCCTCCGTTAGTATTCTGGGCAATGAGGAGTACTTTTTTATGATAGTTAGACCAACAATTTGTGCAGTAAAATAAATCTCGTCTTCTAGTATTACGTAGTGGAATCCGAAAGTTTCAAGAAGCAAGCAATTCTGGTCTATCAAATGAACCATTAAGATTTTTTTATAGAAATACCAAGTCAGTGAAAATCCTTCTGTCCTACAATTTAAGCTTATTCAGATAATTATGTATAAAGATATTAAGTAAATAAAGAGTGTTATGGCTCAACAAAATTGCTGAAATACCCATTTTAATACTTAAAAGCGTAAGATTTATTTGATATTCTTTCAAAAGGTGAAAATGAATAATGTGGATAAATTTAGTTACAAAATGTTGCTAAAAAAGAGGTTGAAATGACTCCAACAGACGTTTTAAGTTATTTGATCTGAAAAGCACTTCCAATCATATCATCATCTTCCCCTTAACCTTTTATCATACTTACAGCATACTCCAATTAATGAATGCCAATGTTTCACCGGGCAGTTGGCACTTTTAAAAGAACATCATTGATTAAAAAAAATCTCCTTTCCAATCTTGGTTGAATGCGCCTTTAATATAACACTTTTGCCTGCTTTCTCTGTAAAAGAGCATTTCTATTGTTTCCTTATGTGAAAACGAAATTTAGGAAAATTCACGGAAATATCTATATCTACAGGAGTATCTCCATTGAATGATACCATCGACAACACAAATCATATTTATTTTATTTTAATTATAATGTCCACGAAGAACAGAGGGTTAACTAAAAAAATTACAAAGAAAGAACATATATAAAAACCAACTTTCCAAAAATGTGTACAAAAATATGTAAGAATAAAACGGTAGTAGTGTTTTAATTTACATAACTGATAAACAACCATTTACCCTATTACAATACTTTTCGTCAATTGTGGAAAATTTAAAAGACATTTATTAGTAAATCTCTAAGTGTGTAAAACAATAATAACCATAACAAAAAGAGACAATGAATTTAGATGAAGTGAAGTCAAGAAACAAGAGATTTGAGAAATTTGTAAAAGAGTCTATTGCTAAATTAATATGTCCTGAATCTAGCCGTCATATTCGCCCAAGAGTTTGGGAGAAAATTCTTTGGAAAGGAATAAGGAATTTCGGGGATTCTTAATATATTGTGATTGATATTGATTTTTATTGTGACTGAGAAAGAATATTTAACATGGTTATTTATAATTTTGAAAAGAAAATTATGTTATTTTTGTTACAACGTTCATTTAATGTTTCTAATTCGAAATATTATAGTCGTCAAGCAGTGTGAACCATCCGGTTCTATAGAAGAATACACTAATTATTAGTTTCTTTTGAACTGATTCGATCCTTATTTTGGAAACATATTTACATATTATTCCATATAATCAGTAATGCACTAAACACATCGCTTGGCTTACAATTTTTTCATCAATGCTTATTGCTTTGAACTTTATAATAGTCGGAAAATTTTGCGGAGAATATTTACAGCTATTCGCAAAATAATCTGTGTCGATTATTCATGCAAAATACATATTATCAACAGCGAAAGGAATGATCCTTCCAACACTAAACAAAAAAAGATGATTGATTTTGTTAGAGCATATTCACTCAGTAATTTATGTAGCAACATTTCTAGGTCAATCTGCTTCCCGTGGGTGGCATTAAACGCAGGCAAAAAGTGGCTAGGAATAATAATATCGTCTCTACGCAACACTATACCCCCTGGACCCCATTTAGATTATTACGAGCGCCTTGGCCTTGATGTTCTAACTAATTCATCATTACAGGGAAGCTTCGAGGGAGAAGAACCATGTAACGCCTGTAATATTAATTCTAGAACATCTGAAGTGATTTTCTTTTTTAAAATTGTTTTGTAGTTTATTTGGGATGTGTCTGATTCACTCTGCTACGGGCATCTTCAGATTGGTACTTGTGCATTTGCAATATTTTAATTAATTATATTTTACAATCAAAAACATATCTGTGCATATCGAAATTGCCCGTGGCAGCTCCAGAGAGAGGTCGTACGTGACATTATCGTAGTAGTATTTTTTTGTCTCGTTCGTTTTCATACAAGTCATTTAAGATGGAAGATTAGAAGGTAGATTATATGGATAAAAAATTATGGATTTATAATGTGGCTCATTTTTACGATAGTCCCTCATTTGAAAAAAATAATGTGTCAAGCTGCAGAACAATTTTCTCTTTTCCTTTCAAAACTCAGTCGGGTCAGAACTTTGCAAATGTTATGACGCTAATAGATCAGTACCAAAAAGTATTGATTTTTTTTGTTTTTTAAGTACCTAAACTTAGCTTACACCCATTCAGGATGATCTTGTAGAAATTTTTTCTACGACACAGGTAATTAGAACAGGGTACCAAAGAGTAAATTATTGGCGTGCATTGCTTTTTCACTAAATCTAAACTATGTGTAATTTTCAAGTTCTGGAAAATCGACATATGATAATATGTTATATAGCCGAGCAGCACAATGTGAAGAAGTTGATAAAGCTTGAACGCCGAAACGACTAACACAATAATATGTTATATAGAAGAGCAGCACAATGTGAAGAGGTGATATAGCTTGAACGCCGAAACGACTAACACAATAATATGTTATATAGAAGAGCAGCACAATGTGAAAAGGTGATATAGCTTGAACGCCGAAACGACTAACACAATAATATAGCCGAGCTGCACAATATGAAGAAGTGGTATAGCTTGAACGCCGAAACGACTAACACAATAATATGTTATATAGCCGAGCAGCACAATGTGAATACACTTATTCACTATATAGCTTGAACGCTGAAACGACTAACACAATACTATGTTATGTACCCTAGCAGCACAATGTGAAGAAGTGATATAGCTTGAACGCCGAAACCGCTAACACAATAATATACTATATAGCCCAGCAGCACAATGTGAAGAATTGATATAGGTTGAACGCCGAAACGACTAACATAATAAAAAAATTAAAATATATGCAGAATTTAATGATAAAATTTTGACAAAAAAAAAATAAAAAAAAAAATTAAATAGAGTTCTATGAATTAAACACAATAACAAAGTGATAGAGTGTTTACTTTTTAGTGACTTAAGCGATGTATCCCATCATCAATGATCCCATACGATAAAGCTAAAAATACTCTCTTGAGATTTTTTATTATATGTGAAGAAGCAACGGGGGTAGGTAAGATGTAACTGAAAAGATGAAAATAATTGTTAAGCAGAGATATACGAGTATTATAAGATTAGAACGATTATGACCATTACTTTTAACTATATTTTTTTGCGCGATTTTATCTTGAAGACACCGCCTATATGAACTGCATGCCAATGGGTTGTATAAATAAAATCATAGATATTGACACGCAAAAAGTTTTGGCTTCGTGCATTCTACACCGGGATAATGATTATTGCTAATTTATTAAAAAACTCTTCAAACTATTCGTAATCCGGTTAAAAACGTGATTGCAGACTCTAAACGAATGAATTGATAGGTTTATTGGTAATCTTTTGGTAAAATAAGAATGTATCTCACGATATCATAAAAACGTGTTCATAAAAATCGTAATATTTTCGCATTATGTCATTATATGTATATTAAAATGTCGGCTTTAAATGTATGTAATAATAATCATCATTATATGTAATGCAAGTGCAGGTACTAGAACACGTGTTCCGATATATTAGGAATTTACTAAAATTTTATTCGTTTTGAACCGGATAACTAATAATTTTAAGAGATTATTAATAAATAAGCAATACGCATTTTGCTCCGTGTACCTACATACTAGATGAAATTTAATGGAAAATCACATTCGTAATTTATTTGTGGGTTTTAATTGGTGTTCTAGAATAATCTAGAAGGATGCAGGAATGAAAGTAATTCAACGAATTTTTTTTTTTAAATTTTATTATTGTTATCAGCTTTTGCGAGTTTGCCGTCTCAAGATAATATATAAAAGTAGCGCTGAGCTGTGGTAGCAAATTCGTAAAGACCCGCTCGCTTTGATACCGCCGTGTAATATATGTGGTAAGTGGCACAAAAGCTGCAAACCCTGAGCTTGGAATGGAGCAAATATTAGGGGTCACGGCTTAGACGAATTAAAAGGGAAGATAGGTTACTGAGACAACGCGTGTGGTTGCACTGAACTGGATCCAGTGGACAAACAGGTGACTTATTGCGTTTGCCATCGCACATAAGCCCGTCAGTCAGACAAGCTGTCACCAGCTTCCACAAACATGTCGCTCTAGGCTTTTTTTGTGAAAAAAAGAATGCCTTTCTGTGCTTTGAAAGGGGAAAAAAACATTCAAAAACAAAAATCGAATTTGATGGAATTTCTCCCAATTCGCATGTACTGAAAAATCACGTATTATTTCAATAAATTCAATTATACAAAATGCTTTTCAAATAAAATAAAGTGAGACAGCACGCAGAAAAACAGAGGATGAAGGACAACCTAGTGACAGTACGTCACATTCTACTACTCTACTTGCTCGTTTGTTCGTCAATAATGAAGGTAAAAGCTGCCCGCTGACGGGCGAGCATGTGCGCGGCGAGCAGTCTCAGCATAACGTTGGTAGAAATATGCTCGTCGATCGCCTGTAACGTCATGCTTGCCGCATTTATGCTCGCCCGTCAGCGGTGTTAAGGCTCGCAACTATTGTACGGAGGAGACAAGATAAACGAAGGGCTTTCATAATAATTAATATTATAATATAGCCGTTTCACCCGTACAGATATTATTATTATTATTTATTCATTTGGTACAATATTTTTTACATTTTAAGTTTTCCAGTAATGTAGGCCTCACTGGGTGGCTTGCCCGTGCTGAGGCCTTCATTTTATAATGTGAAAATATAATCTACATAATTGTATCAGACGTAATCGTGTGACACACAAGACTGTAAGGGGGCCGGTGATCCCAATCTGTGGAGGCGTGAGATGTCGTCCTTCAGTGGCGTGGAGGGGTAGAATGGGGCCGTCTCTGTAGCTGGTCCGATTACTTGTCGCTTGTTCTGATGCTGATTCCGGGTCTGGTCCGAAGGGGTAGGCAGTCCGTGGTCCAGGGTGAGGCGGGGGTCAGAGTGAAAGAAGGCGAGCAGAGTCAGAAGTCGGAGCGAGGTAGAGGGCAGAGCAGAGAGAGAGGTTGTAGAGCTGGTGAGTGTTGCTGGCTATCTGCCGTTTTGAGGGCCTGTTGCCCGTTTTATAGGCCGCCAGTGGGCGCGCGACGCGCACACGGGCCCACTTTCTCTTTGATTCCTGGAATCCGTGAACCGTGTTTGCGACGCTATCGCGGCGCCCCGCCGGGCCGTCTACCACCGCTCGGCCGGTAGTTTCGAGCCGTGGTCGAACGTGACCACGGCCTTTCTTTGTTCAGGCACGATCCTTAGAATCGCGCTTGTGGAACGTTCTGACGGCAAATTACCTCGCACGCCATGACGGCGCACGGCCCTTTGCTTTGGGTCGCGGCCGAACGTTCCCTCTCGTATAAGCACGATTCTCATAACCGTGCCCGAATTAAATGCTATGATATCCACCAGCTCTCTCAGTATACTTCTCTGCCCGTGTCCCCTAGCCAAGCTCCGATGTTTCATTTATTGTTTATACTTTTAAATTTTCATTTTTACATTATTTAATACATAGAGGTTCAGTTACAGCTTAATTTTATACATTGACATACATTTTATACATTTCTTAATTTAGGATTCATTTGATAATTTTAATGGGTGACTGCGGCCGAGCCCGGAGCAGTACGTCCGTTACAATAATACATTTAAAGAGAAAATAATACATTTAAAATTAAAAATACAAAATACATAATAATATATTTAAAATTAAAAAATAATACATTGAAAATAATCTTGTGTGTTTGTGAGTGGTGTGTTTATATTGGTTTTGTGTGTTACGTGTAGGTTTTATTTTTATTTCATGCTATGAAATTTTGGTAATATTGTCTTTTTTGTTCTTTAATCTATTTTGTAATTTTGTGTGTGAATTTATTTTTATTTTCCTCAGTTTTAATTTCAAGTTTTACACTGTTGAATGCTTTTATAGCATGGTAGTGTCTTTGTCCAAAGCTTGAATTTACTGTCGGAGTTTTTATGTTTTCTTTGTACGCTTGTCTAACTGGTCTGTTAGTGTTATTTTGTGTATGTTGAAATTTTTTTTTTGTCAAAAATGTAGTTTAGTAGTGTTTTAACGTATAATTGGCGTATATCTAATACATTCACAGCTGTTGAATATTTGGTCTGTATCAGTCAGTCTATGTTTTTTTAGTATTACCTTTAAGATCGTTTTCTGTGCGGTTTCTATGCAATAATATTCTTTGAATGGCTATCTCTTTTTAATGCTTTCCGTTCTTTTAGCTGTGTACAATATTTTTTGCAGCTATTTCATTCATTCGCATAAATTCTTTGTGGCTATTCTTTTCTCGTGCGTTTCGTTTCTCGATTTCAATCTAGAAACAGGAACGTGCCATATTTTTTATTCGACTAGTATAAACATAGTGCGTTTATGTATTTATGTCAAAGGGACAAACATCTCAAATTTACCAAAATAGTGACATGGTTTTACCCTGATTTTTTTGGTAACTGAATAAGGTAAAACGCTATTTTATTGCCCACCGATCCAATCCAATAGTAGGTCTGCTTTTCTGTCATAGTTTTACATGCATAGATCAATTCGATGTATATTTCACAACTCATACGATTGTTAAACCAAACCTATGTAGCTTTTATTTTATTTTATTTTTTATTTTATTCTATTTTTATTTTTATTTTTATTATTTATACCCGCTAAACTGCCTAAGCAGTTTATCAAACATACATTATTTTTATTATTTCTTAATCTTAAGTTAGCTCCCATCAAAAAAATCAACTGTATTTGGAAAACATAATATATATTTAAAAAATTTAAATAAAAATATATTGAGTCAAACAAAACAACAATATTTGAGGTAGATTTACTTTCTGAATTCCTTCTTAAAATTAATCAAATTCTAAATCTTAATAATTTAATTCGGGATTTCGTTATAAAGTCGAACGGCCTAGGCCGATTTCTGGGTGCTTAATTTTTTCCTTGTTGACAATCTAATTTGTTTTGCATATCTCGTCCAGTGTCCGTGTATCTCGTGATTGAAATTAATTTTTCTTTTCAGTTATTTAGACATCATCCCAACGTTAATTTTATGTAAAAAATAAATACATTCCAATATATAGTTTTCTTCACCGTCATAAAACTTAGCTCCTTTAACATGTCTCTTATCGGCGTGTATGTGTTGCATTTGAATATTATTCGCATTGTTAGATTGAGTATTTGCATTTTTTCATTTTCATTGCAGAGAAAAATAATGCTTAAATGGTAATTAAAGTTTGGTAATATAATTGTTTTACATTTTATATGTACTTTGTTACTGATTCTGTTAACAATATATAATTTTTATAATTTTTTAAACTTGTATAGTCTTCATTTTTGCAAGTTCAGATTTTAGTCTAATCACAGCAAGATATTTAATTTCTTCCACTTTTTTTACGATTTCTCATTAATATAATCACTTTGGATCCTCGTGCGTACTTTTTCTGCCTAATGTGTATAGGCAGAAAACATGAATATAACTAAATTTTCTGCATATAAACTTATCGACATTTAGTTTGAGCCATTTTGACACAGTATCCAAGTCAATATTATCTTTTTTATTGCTTTCTCATACTTATATTTTGCAATATAAATCAGAGAGTCACCTACAAACAGTCTTATATGATAATTGATAATTTAAATTTTTATTTAAAATACTAAAATAATTTTTAGTATTTTTACTATGATATGTGTATAAATTATTATCTTATCACTGCCTAACCCCAATAAATTAAATCAGTTTGTAATAATACTGAACAAGAGTTCCGACTGCCTGGAGTCCTAATGGGGCTATGGAAGAACAATCCATTGGCTGATCTAAATCTGTTGAAAAAACTTGTCTTTCTATAACAAAATTTGTAGGCATGTTATTTTATCGAATAACTTCAGATTTTGATGCCAGTTTTTAAAAATGTACGTTTAAAGTGAGCTTTTTCTAAAAGCATACGCAAACTCTGGCTTATCCCGCTCCATCTCTTAATCATTCGCTGTCAGTCGGGCTTAAGGATAAATTATTGGATAGGACAGGGATGTACGGAATCGATAGGTTGAGCCAATATTGGACAGTGAGCGTATTACACATGCCCTTGTGGGGAGCTATATGCCGATTTAATATCCTACTCTAAAGTGGTGTGGTCAGCCATTTCCTCTATTATGGACTGCATGCCAGTGGCGTTCAGTTCATAACAGCTGAAAAGCATTACCTACCCAGGGACAAAAGAACCATAAAATTAAATAAAAAAATCGACAAATTTTGGATAAACACTTTATTTTTTCATGAATTTGGTAAGGATCTTGAACGATCAAAATTTTATTCGTTTGGCTACAACGATCAACGGAATATCATTTAAATGGTTATTATCAATGTGTAATTCTTTCCCGAACTATACCTACTACCCACAGTTTATATTTGGTCATATAGCAATGAACGCCACTGGTTATTAACAGTTATTCACTTGCTAAAGAAGAAAATCACGTCAAAATGCATTTTGTAATGTAACTTAAGAAGGTTAATAATGTTTAAAAATGGTTTTTTTCATTGCAAGCGAATCGTATTGCTTTTATACTTTTACCCCGTTCAACGTATTTGTGAGCATCTTAACGATTTATACGCTGATAATCATTATTGGTGGAGTCCTAGCCTTAAGGTCTTCATACAAAGATAATTATTCTATGTTGATTTTGTAAACGTGTTATTGCTTCTGGGTTCTGCTTAAAACCCGATAAATAATTCTGCTGATGACAATATGTTAGGGTAAAACTTGCAAAAACTTGCAAAAACTTGCAATATAAAATGAATCCCATAGAATCAAAGCACACCACGGCGTGATCTATATTTAGAATTACCTATAAATAAATTATTGCGAAATTCGGTCTATTATATTTCAATTATTGTTCTACATTGCTGTGTGATTTATTCTTCTTTTGTATATGGGTGTCAGAGGGGAACATTAGGCCAGTGAGCCAGTCTAGGGCCTAAGGCATTTCCCTGTGGACTTCATCAATCCCCCGCGGAATTAATGCAGCAGGCGTTCTTTAATCACATATTGACCAACCAATGAGAGGCTGAGGAGAAAAGTGTGGCACTATAGGTCAGCAGATTGGTTCGGCATGCGGGCCCGTTTTAACGCTTTTCCGTGGTCAGCTGTTTGTTTTCGGACTTCGGACCCTTCAAGATGTGCCCAGGAGATTGGTGAAGTCATCAAATCGGCGATGGATGGCTTCATACAATCGAATACTAAAGAAACTGGTGTTGGCTCAAAGCCGTGGTTCAGTCGACAATGCTCCGAAGCAGTTCGACGAAAAAACGCGGCTTACCGAGCCTACAACACATCTCGAACGTCCGAAAGCAGATCAGCATAAAACAAATCGGCAAAGGAATGCAAGAGAATCATTAATAGGTCAAAATTCGAACACGACCTGCAGATCAGCAAAAAGCTGGCTGCCTGCCCGCATGGCAGCGGAGCATTCTGGTCGCTTGCGGGCTCAATAGGTCGGAATTTTTGCAAACCCAGTTTGCCACCTCTTACCAGACCTGACGGCTCACTAGCAAACACCGCCACCGAAAAGGCTAACTTATTAGGGAAAATGTTTGCGGAAAACTCGACCCTCGATGACGGAGGTGCTGTTCCGCCGTCGGTTCCTCACTGCGGCTTCTTTATGAAAAAGCTGAGGATCCGGCATCGGGATGTACTCCACGTTATACGGGGGCTCGATGTTAACAAAGCTAGTGGACCTGATGGAATACCTGCCCTGGTATTGCAGAGGTGTGCTGCGGAAATAGTTCCAGTTTTGACAAAGCTCTTCAAAATGTCCCTGAAGTGTGGCACTGTGCCCTCTGGTTGGAAAAAAGCGGTCATTCACCCTATTCCCAAGAAAGGTGACCGCTCCAAACCGGCCAACTACCGCCCCATAGCGATTACATCAGTTCTGTCCAAAGTGATGGAACGTGTGATCAACGACAAACTGCTCACATAACTCGAGAAGAACAAAATTATCAACGACCGTCAATACGGATTCCGGCGGAACCGCTCGTGCGGTGATCTTCTCGCGTATGTGACGCATGTTTGGGGGCGGTGCCTGGAACGTCACGGTGAGACCCAAACGGTCGCACTAGACATACCCAAGGCCTTTGACCGGGTCTGGCACCGAGGACTTGTCAACAAATTGCCTTCTTACGGACTTCCCGCATCCCTGTGTACGTGGATTGCTGACTTTTTAAGGGATAGGTCGATTCAGGCGGTTGCTGACGGTTTCACCTCTTCCTTACACTCCATAAATGCTGGCGTCCCACAGGGATCGGTTCTGTCTCTGACTTTGTTTTTGTTGCACATCAATGACCTTTTGACATGTGCACCAATTCATTGTTACGCGGATGACAGTACAGTTCATGATAGCTTTTTGTTTGACAAGCCCCCAAAGGGCACACAAACTCCAATGGCTCGGAGGGCTTTGAAGCAGAGAATGGACGGTTATCTCGAGAGTATTTCCTCCTGGGGTAAAAATAATCTCGTCGAATTTAATGTTTCAAAGACCCAATCCTGTCTGATTACGTCTAAAAGGGATCCAAATGACAATCTAGTCTCCTTCAACGGAAGCAATCTTCCGAACAAGCCTTCCATTGATATGCTTGGTGTAACTATAAGTGACCAGCTCAGGTACGGGGGCTCCATTGAAGTCAGAGTAAAGTTGGCCTCTCAGAAGCTGGGCGTACTGTACAGGGCCCGCAGATACTTTAATAGTACACAACTGCTGACCCTGTACAAATCGCAAGTGCGCCCTACTCTCGAATTTGGTAGCCATCACTGGTCCGGAGCCCCTAAATACCTGAAAAAAACCCTTGACTCGGTTGACATTTGTCACATGAGAACGGGTCGCTTCTACGATTCGTTCTTAAGTTCAACAGCTCGGCTGTGGAACGAACTGCCGGCCTCTGTGTTTCCTCCCTCCTACAACATGGGACTCTTCAAGACCCATGTTCACTCCTTCCTCTCCACAAAAAGACCCTCCGCACAGCATCCCCAAAGATGACATAGGCCCTGAGGGAAATTATTTTCTTCAGGGCCTCCTGTGTGGAGTTAATATAAAAAATAAAAAAAATTAAAGAACGTCGAAGAAGAAAAATGTTATGGGTGATCTGCACCGCCCCGCGTTCACACATCGCCGACTCTTTAAGGACCCACCTGAGCATCATGTAGGCACAGCGGTTGTGGGAGGACCTTATCCTATCGATGGTGGACTAGAGTTTATGAGCAAGTGTGAATCCAGGCTGTCTCTCAGTGGGGTTGTACACTAGATGGGCATATCTCACGTCGGCCGATTGCTTCTTTCGGAGTGAGAGGTAATCTCCTTCCATCCAGAAGGGTTTTCAAGACTTCCAGCGGAATGCAGGGTGAGAGATGAACCTGATCATCGTGTAAAGTCATGAGTCCAAATCATTATTCTACGATGATTCAAATCTTTAATATAAAAATAAACAAAGAGCAGTGTATTATTTTCGGATCAATTAAATACCACTAGTGCCACCTGTGAAGGTTAGATTGTATTGTTTATGGAAGGTTCGCCTCTGCTATTTGTTTGTAATTAAGTCGTGTCGGCAAGGCCGATTCCTGTTTTGCGGCCTTTTGAATTTGAAGTTTTTTTTTTTTTTTTTTTTTTTTTCATTTATTTATTGTTTACTTTTACATTACAAAATATATTTATGTTCGCAATCTCACCAATGAAGAAACTGGTTCTTGTGTTTGGTGAGAGAGTTACACTAATTATAAGAAAAATAGAATCATTATGCTATAAGTAAGTATATATATATGATAGGAACAATATATAAAGAGACAAAATCTAAATACAGTGGAGATGAGTATAGACTGATAATAAATATCAATGAAGGGAAAAACAGGCAATTATTTAGTTGATTATTTCTGAAAGAGTAACTTTAGTTTTAGTTTAAGTATGTTAATATCCTTTAATTTCTTTATTTCAATCGGAAGGTTGTTGAAATACTTTATTCCTAAATATTTATAGTTATTTTGCATTTGTTTGGTATTACATTTTGGAATTTTGATATTGTATTGATATCTTTTAGATAAGTGGGTTTCAAATTTTTTGTTTATATTATCTTTATAAATTTGGATAATTGCATTTTTCTTGAATATATCTTCTACTCGGGGCACCCCGAAATCTGTAAATAGCGTTTCTGTTGGATACGTGGAGGGTTTCTTGAGGATTACTTTGAGGATTAGCTTCTGGACCACTTTGATCGGGGTCAGAATCTTATTGTATGACCCTCCCCATCCAATAATTCCGTATTGAATTAACGACTGGATTAGTGCGTAGTATACTCTTTTTAGGTTATTTCTTTTTAAAATATTTCTTAATCTTATGAATATGTATACACACTTTCTGATACGCTTGACCAATTCACATATATGTCTTTTCCACTTCATATGTTGTTCTATTATCACTCCGAGATATTTAATTTCTGATACTGAGTTCAATATTGAACAGCCTTGGATACATATGTTTTTATTACATTTGTTATTGTGAATAATTATTTGAGTGTTAGGGAGTGTTTGTAGTTTGTTAATTGAGAAATGTATATAGTATGTCTTGTTAGCATTTAATGAGAGAAGATTTGTATCAAACCATTGTTTCAATGTGTTCATGCAATTATTTGCTTGTTCGTTAACTATATTCCAGTCGATCCCATTCACTATGATAGCTGTGTCGTCGGCATAGGATATTATGTTTGCGTTAAGTGGTAGTTTGAAAATATCGTTGACATAAATTATAAATAGTAGGGGGCCTAGGACTGTGCCTTGCGGTATCCCGAAATTACTTGTTAGCGGTAGACTAAGTGAGTTGTTTATCTTGACTACTTGGCATCGTTCAAATAAATAGCTTTTTATCCATTTTAGAGCTTTATCGTTTATCCCAACACAATTCAATTTTTCAATAAGTTTATCATGAGAAATACTATCGAAAGCTTTTTTAAGATCTATGAAAATTCCGAGACATTTCAAAGATTTGTCTAATGTGTCCTGGATTATGTTCGATAATTTGGCAATTGCATCTTGGGTACTTCTATTTTTCATAAATCCATATTGGTTGCCGTGAATTACGTCATTTTTGTCAATAAATTCAGTCAATCTTTTTTTGATAATTTTTTCAAAGATTTTCGCAATATTTGAGATCAGCGATATTGGACGATAATTTGACACTTCTTCTGGGTTGCCAGATTTATGGATTGGAGTGATGATGGTTTGTTTATATACAGTTGGGAATATTCCGCTTTGGAGACTTATGTTGATTAAATGTGTTAAGGGTTTTGAGATATGTTTTTTGATAATTTTTAGTGTTTCGACAGTAATTCCATCGAAACCTGGTGCTGATCTTCCCTTCATGCTTGAAATGATTTGCTCAATTTCCTGTGCTGAAGTAAGGTGAAACATGTCAATTTTATTTGAGATTTTAATTTTAACGTTCTGTACGTCATTGGACGGTACTTTTTGAATTTGATTTGCAAGGTTTTTGCCTACATTTGCAAAGAAGTTGTTGAATATGTTAGCGGTATCTAAAGGATTTTCTTTGCATCGTATTTTGATATTGTTATTTGTGATGCTATGTATTTCATTTTTTTTATGTTTTTTCTTGTCTATGATTTCATTTACAACATGCCAGACTTTTTTTGGATCGTTCTCCGTTGCTTCCAATTTTTGCCGAAAATAGTTTTCTTTTGTGTTTTTTATTAAATAATTGAGTTTGTTTTTGTATGCTTTTAGGTGATTCTTTAGTGTTTCATTTGTAGGTTGTCGGATAAATTTTTTATATAGTGCTTCTTTGTGTCTGATTGATACAATTAATCCAAAAGTTATCCATGGCTTAACCGGTTTAAATTTTGAAGATTGTTTTCTGGAATCAATGAATTGTGCAGTACTTACGTGCGTTGATAGTTTTTTTTCAAATAGTTCGAAGCATTTATTCGTGTCATTACAATTGAAGATGTCGTGCCATTTCTCTTTATCTAGATTATGTATTAGGGCATTTATGTTGAGCGTTTTGTGTCGGCCGTTGTCCTTCTCCGGAGTTTGAGTTTGTATTGGTAAACATTTTTTATCGTAATTGTACGTAAAAATGCACCCGAAATGATCTGTGATTGTCGTTTGTATGACTGCAGATACTATGTTTTTTATATCTTGAATATTTGTGAATACATGATCTATGCACGAAGGTCGTTGACCTGGGATAATTCTCGTAAATGAATTAATACACGAAATATAATTTAATTCTGCCATCATATTCAGATAATTATCTTTGTCATAGGATGAGTAATCATTTGCGATATTGAGGTTAATGTCTCCGACAATGATGGTTTTCTTATTTCTGTTCGCAAGAAGAATGTGTTTTAGTTCATCTACATAGGTTGGTAATATTGAGGCATGGGTTCTATATATGGCGAATATGCTAAAGGTGTACTTTTGGAAACTGATTTCCATATTTAAAATGTTTACATTGTGCATGTGGTTTTCTCTGTAATAAGTCACAACATATTTATTTGAAATAAATATTGCGATTCCGCTGTTTTTATTAATTTTGGTATTTGTTGCATAGTATGTATAACCCGGAATATTATAATTTATATCACTTGATGAATGCGTCTCTGTTAATATTATGCAGTCTAGTCTGTTAAGTGATTTTATTGTTACCAGGAGTTCGTCTAAATGCAATTCTATGCTCCTGACATTCATATGAAATATGGTTAAGCTAACTTCGGAATTTATCGCTAATATGTTGTTTGTTTCGTTCACCGATGTATATATTCTTTCGTCTATTAATATGGTTTTATCTATAGCATTTACCACAAAGTCATCCATATCGAAGAAATAATAATATTGAAATTCATTAGTAGCCGTAAATCACCTTTGTTCGTTTCACTGTTGGAGTTAGATTTTATGGAGAACGGACTTCTTGAGAGCCTTTGTGTTTTTTTATCGCTAATAAGTAGGTGTGCAATTTTATTCATATTCTATTCTCTCTTTGGCGATTTGAAGCATTTTTTGTCTGTATGTGCAGTTTATATAGCAAATACTTTGGATAATAAAAACCTTTGGTACAATATAATTTGATGGAAAAATAAGTTGAATGATTTTGATAATAAACACTTTTAGAACAATAAAGTAATATGGTAATAATGATGGTAAAATAATTCAAACACTTAGGATAATTAAAACATTTTAAGCAATAGCATTTGATGGTATAATAATAAAAAAACATTGGATAATGAAAACCTTTAAAAACATAAAAGTTCATGGTAAAATAATTAGAATACTGTGGATAGTAAAATAGAATCCCTTTAAACTTTAAAGTTTGATGGTAGAATAATTCAAAAAATTTGGAGAGTAAAAAATATTTATAACAGTAAAATTTGATGGTAAAATAATAACAGTACTTTGGATAATAGAAACCTTTAAAAACATAAAATTTGATGGTAAAATAATGAAAATACTTTGGATAATAAAAACCTTGAAAAGCATAAAATTTTAAAGGAAAATAATTTAAGTACTTTGAATAATAAAAACCTTTAAAACAATAAAGTTTGACAGTAAAATTATTCAAATACTTTGGATAATAAAAACCTTTGGTACAATATAATTTGATGGAAAAATAAGTTGAATAATTTGGGTAATAAAAATTTTTAGAGCAATAAAAATTGATGTTAAAATAATTCAAATACTTTGGATAATTAGAACATTTAAAACAATAGCATTTGATGGTATGATAATAAAAATACATTGGATAATAAGAACCTTTAGAAACATAAAATTTCATGCTAAAATAATTAGAATACTTTGGATAATAAATTCCTTTTAAACCAAAAAATTTGATGGTAAAATAATTTAAAATACTTTGGATAATAAAAACCTTTAAAGGTATAAATTTGTTAGTAGAATAATTAAAATACTTTGGATAATAAAAACCTTTAAAGGTAAAAAATTTTATGGTAAAATACTTAAAAAACTTTAGATAATAAAAACCTTTAGAGCAATAATATTTTATGGTAAAGTGATTAACATAATTAGAGTAATAAAAACATTTAGAATAATAGAATTTGATGATAAAATAATCAAAATAGTTTGGGTAGTAAAGACATTTAAAATAATAAAATTTTATGGTAAAATAGTTAAAATACTTTGGGTAATAAAAACCATTGGAAAAATAGAAATTGAAGTAAAAATAATTAAAATACTTTGAAAGACCTTTAAAACAATAAAATTTGAAGGTAAAAATGTAAAGATAATTTGGGTTATAATTTGGGTTATAATAGAAAATGATGGTAAAATAATTGAAATAATTTGGGTTATAATAGAAAATGATGGAAAAATAATTAAAATAATTAGGGTTATAATAGAAAATGATGGTAAAATAATTGAAATAATTTGGGTTATAATAGAAAATGATGGAAAAATAATTAAAATAATTAGGGTTATAATAGAAAATGATGGAGAAATAATTAAAATAATTTGGGTTATAATAGAAAATGATGGAAAAATAATTAAAATAATTTGGGTAATAAAAACATTCAAAACAATCAAATTTTCTGATAAGATAACTTAAATAATTTGGGTAAAAAAAAAAACATTTAGAATGATAAGGTTTGATGTTAAAATAATTAAAATGGTTTTGGTAATAAAAACATTTAGAGCAGTAAAATTTGGTGTTAAAATAATTTGGATAATCAAAAGAATTAGAAAGATTTTTGTAAACAAAATCGGTGGAAATAATTAATGAAATGGGACTTGTAGGGGAATAATATAGTTGCAATGATTGCAATGTGTTAAATAATTCTGCCATTATGATTTATTGCAATACAGGAAGTTTATAATAGAATGCTCAGTTATCTACAGTTGAATCCCCATTTTTTTCAAATCATTTTCATGTTTTATTTCAATTATTTTTTCCCCAGTTGTTTTGCGGACAAGCAATTTATTAGATTTGAACCAAACGAATTGATAAAGGGTTTCTTTGGCCCTTTGCTTCGTTTTCCACATCAGTTCCTTGAAGTAAGGAGAGAGTACTTCATTGATGAAGATAGGAGAGGTTGGGTTTAAGGTTTTGGCCTCTTTCTTTAGCGAGAGCAACGATTCCCTTGTTTTTTGGCTGTACAAGGCAATGTGTAGTTTGACCGGGGTGTTCCGCCTGCGATCTTGGGTCCTGGTCACCATGCGGATGTCTTGTAGTTGCAGTGGCAGTCCCAGCGAGCCAGCTACCCGAAGAACGGCTTCCGCGGGTTGTTCTCCCGTCCGTAAGTCCACACCCGCTATTTCCACGCTGTCGGAGAGTTTGACTTGTTCTAAATCCGCGAGTCGACTTTCCAGGGCAGAGATTCTGTTGTTTTTTTTTTCGTTTTCCTCACGTAGGAATTTTGCTTCTTTATGAATGTCCTGTACTTGTTTGAGGTTTAATAGCAGGTCTTCATATTGTTTACAGATGAATTCACTGCTTCTTTTGAGGTCATTAATTTCCTCCTCAAACATTTGTTTTATTTCAAAAATTTTGTCATCAAAATGTTTAGTGAGACGATTATATAAGGAGTCGGCTTCTGATCCGAATGTCGCGGCCGACGTAGCAGGTGAGTTCGGTCTGCTTTTGCATTTTGGGCATTTCCAGTTTTGTTTATTTTTTAAAGACATTTTTTTGAAATTGATGTCTGTGATATTTAAGCAATTGTTATGGAAACCGATGTTGCAAGTGGCACACGTGAGCGCGTGGTCATTTTTGGTGATAAGGTTTAGGCAGGCTTCACAATTCATTGTTGGTTCGCTTTTTTAAATTTTTTTAAATAAATATTCGGAATAGAGTAGGATTCGGTGGTTAGTGCGGCCTCTGTGTGGTGATCGAGCTAATAGATTTGTAATGTTTGTAATAATGTTCTTGTTATTGCTCGCAGACACAGATGGCGTTAGATAAAAACGAAAATAAATAAATAAAGGTTATAGTGAAATTTGCTTTTTTAACTTATTTAACTGATCTGGTATGCACTGGATATAACAATTTAATTTATTTCATTTATAAATTTTAATTTTCACTGTCTTGATTTAAATATCTGTAGGGAAATATTTTTATGTGGGTTGATTTTGTTACACTTTATAAAATAAATGTCAAATGTCACAGTTTGAATGATGTTTTTAAATAGATCATTTAGAACAGATTCGTGTATTTTTGATTAGGGACGGCTGGATGATTATACGTAGGATGAAGCACAGTCGCCACTTTAATCCGTTCTGGGTTCACAGAACACTTTTTAACAAATATTTTTTATAATTATTTCGGGAGATGAGCAAAACACGATATCACTCTGTTGTATTATTATTGTAACTGATGAGTTTGTCAACTGTCTTTTCATATAAAAGGTTGGGTTTCCTTAAAAACTCTCTCTTGCTCAAAAACAACCAAAGGTTTCACCTTTCATAAAGAACCACAGGAACTAGCCTGTATCTAGAGTATTTACTGTAAAAAGTGCCTAGTTATATCATGTGATAGTGTATATTTATTGTTAAATAAAGTGATTCAGTTTGCTCTCAATAACGGAGTTTAATTAAAAGGACCCTAATTTATAACAAGCAGCTCTTAGTGTGTTGCTACTGTTAGTTGTGTCAGTGTTGCATTAATTATTATTACGTAGTTAATCAATTAATATATTCCGCGTCCACCATTGACTATTATACTAGCATGATTTTCGGCACCCAATGACCTAATGTAATAGTTATAGTGCCTACCACTAATATGATTGAGATATTATGGTATTCCCAGGTAGAGCTCGTATGTACGTAATGTATGCCATCGTGAAGCATTCGAATGGGACGTGTATCGTATCTTGTAGAATAATGACGGGTGACTGTGACCATTCTTGTATAATTAACGGGACCTGTACAATGGTATGTAATATTAATGACGTAGTTTTTATTTATTTTTTAATTACTTTCGTTTTATTACTATATTTATACGTGTAAAGTCGTATTTACATTGGGTTTATACATATTAAGCGATTTGTATACTAGTATTAATGAGTGAACTAGTATTAATACATATCTACCCACATCGATGATTAAGATACATTTTTTTTTTATTATATTTATACGTATATTAATAAATGTACGTAAAATTGAAATAAAATAGCCAAGTTAATGTTAGTGTACCCATAATATTTTACTAATTCAGTAGAAAATATTTGTTTAAAAAATAATTGTAAAACGTTTATAAAAGCTTCCAAAACACGGTAAAAATATGAGATCGACAAATATCACGTTTAATAACTATAATGCTCCAATGGTCGCGTGGTTAAGACGCTGTCCTGGTAAGACAAGAGATCCTGGGTTCGATTACTAGTTGTGACCGTTGTTTCTTTATTTTCTGTGTCCTGTTCTGTTTCATGTTTCATTTAGGTTTGTTGGTATTATCTTCTTCGTTATGGGTATAATCTTCAAAAGTTAATACGCATACTCTCCCTAGGACTACTATAACTAGTAGTGGCTAGTGGCTATCTCTAGTAGTGGCTTACAACACATTCGTCACACCATACTGGTTTCCTGTACATATACGCCTCAAAGCTCTGCCTTAATTTGAATGTCCTGAGGGAACAAATACCAACATGGCTGTCAGTGCCGCTTCAGCAGAACAATGTGTGATCAACCGTTGTTAAAATAAATTGGTTTTGGTTGCATAATTCACATCGAGGTACATTTCATGGATAATTCATGTTATGGTTGTCAAATATAACTTAAACCTAACGCAACTCAATCTGGTGCTATCTAACCTTACCGAAATTAGCCCAAACTAACCCAACCCAATGCAATCGCGCGTCGCTAATTTCGGTATATTTTTTTTACTATTTTAATTACGTCTTTAAAGTGCGTTCAATTCTTTTATATCCCCAGAGTGGTAAATACTTCCAGTAACGTCCTGGTGATGGACAAGCATTCAGAATCGAAACATCACTTGAAATGGTTTTACCCGTGTTTGGTGACTTTCGTGTTTCTGACTAACCAGGTACTTCCCAAGCTCCCTCTTCCACATCTACTTCCTTTACCCACTCCATTCAGCCTCACAATATCCAAATTAGTGTTGCCAAAGTCCCACTGGCTCCGGAAAGATTTAAGTTATATGGATTCATGAGCGATATTCACATACAAAAGTATTTATAGGAGAATCGGCATCAAATGTGCATATTTCGAAAAAATTATCGTCATATTTTGTGTTTTCGTCATAATCGTTAAAAAAGCGGAAATATATTTTGAAAGAGATATATGTAAATACGAATGATAGAGGTTGGGCACTAACTATTTAAAAAAATGATTATAATTAATAGGCGTAAGCGACTGTTGTGAAAATATTTAATAAAACACGACTTTTTTTAATATTTCAAAAATCTCTACTAATATGAATTAAGTAGCATTTAAAGAAACACTATGATTTTTTATTCATGCGTGCATACAATAGAGCATATTTAATAATAGTTTGTACGTGTTTTTATACTTTTAGGAGCACACCTTGCGATTTAACGCAGCACCACAGACATATGAATATATAGACTAGAAATTAAAGGTGAGGGGTAAAATCAACTGTTGAAGAACGAAAGGGGGTAAAGCTGACTGTGATTCGTAAATAAATCAATCTGACAGTATATAGGCATCTCGCATTTTAATATCACCATTTAGTTCTTAAAAGTAAAATCTGCTTTTGAATGAATAGACATTTTTGCATGGGAGCGCAAATTACTCGCCACGTTATGAACAAATTTGCGAAGTCCAAATTCGGCAAAAAAAAATTTCTTCTATTTTCAGAGTAGAATATTTTGTTTACGTATTTAGTTAAGACAATTTTATAAGTGTTCATAATTTACTTCCCAGTAACAACGATGCGCACACTTGGGAATCGCTACATTCGACCAATGTTGGAGGGTTGTCACAACCGCTATGTTCCTATTAATAATAAAATATTGAAATCTTTCTGAAAGAAAAGTAAAACAACTAAAAAAACAAATGAAATTATATACACACAGTTTTTACCAGCGATTCCTAAGAGTATTTGGAGTAAAAATTTGGACATCATTTTGCCTTCCGATGACATTTTTTCAATAAAAAACAAAAAACTTGATTTTCTATCACACATCGCCACTCGGTATAACCTAGCGCATTACGTGATATGCACTCCTTCTCTTTCCAGCAGTACCGTACATACGAAACAAGCGCGTACCTAACACGTGGTACCTAAGTGTACGAACACAAAGAACGCTTGTTTCGGCTTTCAGATTAGCCGGCGAGTAAGCGGCCGACTGGCGCAGGCGCGCCGACAAGAATGTTTGTATCTAAACGTGTGAGAACGCACATAGTGAAGGCAGGTTCAGATTTGTATCCGCGCGCTGGCGGGCCGAGAAGCTTTACCGGAATGAATTCTTAATTCCTACTCGCCGGTGCGGCCGGTTAGTGAAGCTTGTTTTGGAAGCTAGTGTCAAAACATAAGTCCTGTCAAAATGAGCGACTTACTAATTGCTGCTGTTTTTAACAAATCGCCGATCTAGGATAAAAGAAACAGTTTACATAGCAACAGAAATGTTGTCGACAAGTGCTGGAAAGAAATCAGTAAGGATATGAATGAAAACGTTACGAACAAAAGTACGAACTGAGAAAATTTTATGATAACCTCAAATGTCACGACTGAATTAAGGTATATTTAAAAAATCTTTCTTCGTCCGCCTTAAGCTCACTAAACAAGTGATGATATTCACCATGACTTTTTCTACTACTATTAATTGGATGAATACCAATTGTTTTATTACTTAATTTCAAGAAAAAAAGTATAAAATCTCCTTCCTACGAGCTTGACATTTTGTTAAAACTGACAGCTGCTATCAGGCTACCGCGCAAATGGCGCGGATTTTACCGGCGTTTTATGTGTCCACAACTCGGCGGATATCTTCTCCGGCGGACTCAGGCACTGAGTGCTGGTAATCTGAAAGCTGAAACACGCGTTCTTTGTGTTCGTACACTAAAGCGCAAAAGGCAAAGGCACATCCTATAAGGGAATAGATACATTTCTATTCCCTTATCACATTAATAAAAATATATTAACACGCAAAAACGAGATTCGTGACCTTGGGGTGATCTTCGAAGCAAATCTCTCTTTCATATCCCACATATATGACATTGTCTCCCGCGCCAACAAAATGCTTGGATTTGTTCTTCGTAATGCGAGATCATTTACTAATGGAATTGCAATACGGAGAACATATGAAGCACTTGTCCGCAGTATCCTGGAATACAGCTCCATTATTTGGGCCCCTTCTGAACAAAACCATATCTTAGAAATAGAAAAAGTACAAAAAAGGTTTATGCGTTACCTGTATATGAGGGAATATACATACTATCCATTCCTGTATCCATCCTTGTTCTTAACAGGAATGCTCGATTTCAATACATTAGAAGCCCGCAGAAAAATATTTTTAGGCAAACACTTTTTTAAGTTAATCTCTGGTACAATACATAATCCGCCTATGTTGAAAGAGGTTAACTTTTATGTCCCTAACAATTATACTCGAGGGAGATCCCATGCACTCTTATATGCTCCGAAAGCGAGGACTTCTGCCTATCAGAACGCGCCAATACACAGAGCGACTCAACTGCTTAACGATTCTGCATTAACCATCGACATTTTCAATGTCACCTACAGACAATTCAGAAACTATCTTATAACGCATGTGACAAAATAGTAAAACTGCCTGTGTAAACCTTTTAATTTGTAATCTTCTCCATGATATATTGGTGTATAACCGTTTCATGGAGAACATGAAAAAATAAATAATAAATAAATCCCTGATTCTTATGCGAACGGCTTTGTATTTTGCGTCCAGATGTATCTCGATGTGATAGTATATGTTTCTACAACTGATTCATATTATACGATGTGAAAGAGCTTAAAATAATGCTTACATATGGAATGTAATACGACAATTGGGTTTATTCTCTTTTTCACATCTATTTTTACAAGTTTTCATATCACAAGCCACCATTTTGCCGTGTTATTTCGTAAAATGCCTCGACCATAGCTCGACGCTAGTTCGAACAAGAATGATGACGTCACATTCTCAAGATTCACGGGAAGCCATACGCGAGCCCAGACGGCTCCAATGGAACCGGTAGGGGAAGTGGGGAATAATACGCTTTTAATCACTTAGGGCAGGTCTACTAATATTCATATGTCTATGCGCATCACCCAAATTAACGCAACACCCAAATCAAGTTATATCTACAAAAATTGAATCTTTATCATAATTATTTTTATAGGTACCTATGCCTTGGTAAAATTGCTTGTCTGATCGCTGTATCTTCGTCGATATGACATTAGAGATTCAAAAACAATAGCTGCCACAACCCTTTATAATTAATTAATTAATAAAAGTTTGTTGAAATATGAAGTTAACACACATGAATATTCTTTATTCGATAAGTTAACTGTCACACCCGTGTCTTGTATATAAACTTCTGGTTTATTATTTCCTCAAAACAAAATGTTAAAACATCAACCATACTCGCGAAATTCATAATATCTTACAATAATACAAATCCAAAATCAATAATAAAAAAGTATTGTAGTCGTTTTAATAATATTCAAAATATAAAACTCAGTAAGCTATGCTGATGACACAGTTTTACTCTTCAAATCTAAGGATTGGAATAATGTATATAACATAGCGAATTTGGGAATCTCGCAAGTTAAAACATGGCTAGACTCAAACATACTTACACTTAACATATCAAAGACGAAATTCACAACATACAGTATAAATAGCACGGGACAGCCAAAAAACAACAAAAACACCATAAAAATACACGAATGTTTAAACACCAACATCTGCGATTGCCCTCCTCTAGAAAAAACAGAACAAATAAAGTATCTAGGAATCGTAATTGATCATAACCTTAGATGGATACCTCACATCAAACAAATCACAAATAAACTTCTCAAAACAATACACATTTTCCTAAACATAAGAAACATATATAAAATAAAACAATTGAAAACAATATATTTTGCACTTTGCCAATCAATAAAAGAATATGGAATTATTGCTTGGGGGGGAGCAACAAACTCGGCAATCAATTAATACTAATAGTCAGTAATACTAAAAAACATAGACTGACTGATACAGACCAAATATTCAACAGCTGTGACGTACTAGATATACGCCAATTATACGTTAAAACACTACTAAACTACATTTTTGACAAAAAAATAAATTTCAACATACACAAAATAACACTGACAGACCAGTTAGACAAGCGTACAAAGAAAACATAAAAACTCCGACAGTAAATTCAAGCTTTGGACAAAGACACTACCAATACCGTGCAATAAAAGCTTTCAACAGTTTAAAAATTGGAATTAAAATTGAGGAAAATAAAAATAACTTCACACACAAAATTACAAAATGGATTAAAGAACAAAAAAGACAATATTACCAAAATTTCATAGCATAAAATAAAAATAAAACCTACACGTAACACACAAAACCAATATAAACACACATCACTCACAAACACACAAGATTATTTTCAATGTACTATTTTGTCAATAAGTCCTTAGAAAAGCCGACAGGTGGCGCGACTAGTACTGTAAGCGGTTTGTTTTCATGCAGCGGCACTACCGATTCAGTATGCTGCGAAGTTTCAAGCAGATTGGTCGGGTTGTTGTGTGTTTCTCGTACATTTAAAAAAAAAATTGCTTGTTTACAAAAATGGAGAACATTGAGTTTAGAGCTGTTATTAAACATTTTAATATAAAAGGGTTAACAGCAAAGGAAATAAAAAATGAGTTGGATTTAGTTCACGGCACATCTGCTCCACTTGCACTTGCAACTATTTATAACTGGTTAAATGAATTTAAACGTGGTCGTACATCAACAAAGGATGAACCACGCTCAGGACGTCCTGTAGAGGTGACTACACCATAAATGATCAATAAAATCCACGATATGGTGTTAAGTGACCGAAGATTAAAGTTGAGTGAGATAATTGAGGTTACAGGGATCTCAAAAGGTAGCGTCATTTCTATTTTACATGACAAATTGGGCATGAAAAAAATTTCTGTAAGATGGGTGCCGCGTTTGCTCACAGTCGACAATAAACGCAATAGGGTGGTGGCCTCTAAAGCCCTGTTGTCGCTCATGCAACGCAATCCGGATGAATTTTTTCGTCGCTTTGTGACTGCAGATGAAACATGGATACACCACTAAACTCCCGAGACGAAAGAACAGTCAAAGCAGTGGATTGCGAAAGGCGAACCATGTCCAAAGAAGGCGAAAACCGTCAAATCAGCTGGTAAGGTTATGGCTACTGTATTTTGGGATGCACGTGGAATTATTTTCGTTGACTATTTGGAAAAAGGAAAAACAATAACAGGGGATTATTATGCATCTTTTTTGGACCAGCTAAAAAACAAAATTGAAGAAAACGGCCTCATTTAAACAGGAAAAAAATCCTCTTTCATCAGGACAATGCCCGTGTTCACACACGTTTACGATCAATGGCTAAAATTGAAGAATAGAAGTTCGAATTGGTCGACCACCCACCGTATTCGCCAGATTTAGCCCCCAGTGACTTTTTCCTTTTCCCAAACTTAAAAAAATGGCTAAGTGGACAACGTTTTTTTTCAAATGAAGAAGTCATCGATCGGACAAATGCTTATTTTGAGGACTTTCCGAAAACTTATTTTTCTGACGGTTTAAAAAAAATTGAGAAACGTCTAACCAAGTGTATTGAGCTCCAAGGAGATTATGTTGAGAAATAAAAAAAAAATACAAAAATACAAACTGTTTTAATGCTTTTTTCTAAGGACTTATTGACCAACCCTCGTATTATGTATTTTTAATTTTAAATGCATAATTTTTCTCATTAAATGTATTATGTAGTTTTTTTATATTATAAAATGAAGGCCTCAGCACGAGCAAGCCACCCAGTGAGGCCTACATTACTGAAAACCTTGAATTGTAAAAAATATTGTACCATTGTTGTATGAGAGATGACAGACGTCAATTAATGAGCTTAAACTGTACAAAAATCAGTACTCATACCTTTGTGAAAAAATGGCGTATATCTAGTACATAAAACATGTTGATTATTTGGTCTGTGTCAGTCATTCTATGTTTTTTTTAAATATTTTGTTTGATGGCTTTCTGTGCGATTTTCATATGACCGATAGCTAGGTTTGTTGCTCCTCCACAAGCCACGATTAAATATGTATTGACAAAGTGCAATATATATATATGTATATATGTGTATGTATGACCATAAACATAATTTGGTCAATTTTTATTCCTTGATATACATACATATCAGTGATCATCTTAATAATTTACATGCCTATAATCATTATTGCTGATGAATTCATAACAATCCTTATAAAAAGATAATTACTGTACGATGATTTTTTTAGGTGCTATTATTGATTCTGAGTTCTGTTTTTCATAACAGAATAATAATAATTTTTTACGTTTTTTAACCCTTTCACACCCGCATTATTGTTTCCACATAATATATAAAATATGTAATGCTTAAATTTTTTTTTAGAAATTATTCTAGGTTAGTTTGGATTAACAATGGATGTCAGAGGGTATTTTTTAAATAGTAAGGTAAAGTAAACATAACACAAAAGTAATACAAATAACTGTTTCATGTCAAAAATGCTCATTTACAATGTAGTGATAATCTCTAGAGTACAAACAAATAAAATTTTAACTAAAATTCTTTCAGAAATAACAAAAAAATAATCTAGGATAATAAATCTTTAAAAATTCGCCATACTAGTAGAAAACATCTCTGTCACTATCAGTGTTAATTTGAATGAACATTGAAATTCATTTACAATATTCTGGCAAATGACTGTGAACAGTGAATTGAACTGATGTTATTATTATAGAACACATATTAATGCGTTAAAATATTTGTAATTCGAGTAGAAAATATTGATATCTCACCTTAAATTAAGTAATCAATGACGGCAAAAATTCTATGAAACTCACAATCAGCAGATGTCAAAATATTTATCGTTGTTGTGGCGGGAATAAGGATTTCAACCGAGCGGAAAAAAAAGACGCAACAGAAAAGACTACAAACTATAAGAAAACAAAAACATGGCTTTTCTAAATCGCTACCGTTACGGTAAAAAATTTCACAAAGTTAATGTTAATTTGAATTAACGCTGGGGCTGAAAGGGTTAAGAGCTTAAAAACTTTTTTTTACATTAACCCCACACAAGAGGCCCCCGGGAAATAATTTTATCTCAATCATTTTCTTTTGGAATGCTGCGTGGAGGGTCTTCTCTAATATAAGCAAGAATATGAAGTTCTAGGAAGGTAATTTATTTTATTTTTTAAATAATTAATCAATTTACAGTATAATAGTATTACAGAGTATAATCATACAATTATACATCATTTGTATGATTATAATTATAATTCCACTGGGAATAGGTATAATCAATACCATAGGTATAATCATATAATTAGTTTTCACTGCTTTTTTAATGTTCCTCTTCTATAGAATATGTATGAGGGTTGGGTAGAAATCTATCTTTAATATCAGTATGTGCAGGGGTGACAAACATATAAACAAATCCCACGATGTTTGCGGTGCAAAGCGATGGGTAGACAGACTAGTAGACACACCTCACCCGTTCTATTAAGTAAAATTATTAATGAATGTATTCACAGCCTTGAAATTCTCTCCAAAATAAAAGAGACAGAGTGCTACCTTTTTCTGTGACATTTTTAAAACCAATTATCAGGCTCATAAACCTATAAATCGACTGCATAATTTTGGGAATAGATTTAGGAATGTTATAGGAAAAGAAATCTTCATAATTACTTGAGAAATCTTTATAATTCCACTGTGCCGTAAATAAAGAAATAAAATTTCAGTAAGAATTCCGAATGCAGCATCTGAACGCCATACCAATCATCATAACTTTAAAAAAAAAAAAAATATTCCTTCCTTTTGTTCTTATTCCCACTGCTGTCATAATAAGCGGAACAAGTTGCCTTTTTAAGCGAACGAATTGAATCCGCGATACCTGGAAAGAAACTGAAGTTTTGGACCGCACGATCAACTACCGATCAGTAAGTGCAGCTTTGCTTGTCAATACAGCGTAAGAAAAGATCAATATTAGATAATTCACTAATGTTAAAATATAAATCATTGATTGTATTTCATTCCGTTATTTTGTTAACACATATATTTTGGCACCCGGTCTCAAATAACCAGTTTAGACTGCCCATGCGATTCCCACGGCACTTAGGTATCATTGCATCAATGCGGTTTTTTTAGCGTTGACTTTCACAGAAATTTGACACTAATTGACTACTTGAATTCAGTTACTAAACCACTATAATGTATACTAGTAATTTATTTTTATTACATAAATAATGTTATCACATATAAAGTTCTATTTACATTGGATTTTTACTTATCAAGAGATTTGAATACTACTCTTCCATAGAAGCGTTAGCTTGTGTTTGGGAGAGAAGTGCACAGTACATTATTGTAGTTATTTATAAGTAATTAATAATATGATAGGTATTACATGCTGTAGTAAGTACATTGCAGTGAGAAAGTAAAAAATAATTATATCATATGTTTGGTAGATGTGATATAAGTGTAGGTAGAAAGAAGATAAGTAATATACTTTATACAGAAAATGGGTGATATTCGTTATTTTTAATAGTAATAAAAATAAAAATAAATAAGTTAGTTTTAAAAAAATTATTTATAGTGTTCAATGTTTGTTTGTTATTTTTGGGATATTTTGCGTACAAAAAATAAAAATATACAAAAACAAATTCACCTCCAATATTGACATATTTAATATAAGTCTATCTGTATTTAAAAGAAATCAGAATGCTATTTTTACCTAAAATCACATTTTTATTATTTAGGAGAATCACATAGGAACTATTGCATACATTTTTATATTCCCTCTATTTATCCACAGTATAAGAAAGTACTCGTTCCTCTCTTTTCTTTTTTCAATGAAGTACTTTTTTTAACATGAACTAGTAAATTATGTATTTTGGTCCTACAATAATACGGTAGTTATCCATTTTATCGTATATTATGATGTACAAAAAGAGAGAGATAAAATAGCTTTTGAACTGTAAATACATGTAAAAATTATATGTAATAACAATTATCATTTTAAATGGATAATTTGTACAGCGCCACTTTTGTGAAAAATCACCTCAAACGCACCAGGGTGATTTTTTACTTATTGCTACTTCTGACACAAGTTACTGTAGTATGTTTCTATTTGATTACCTTCATTTTGAGATATATATGTTACTTGTCCATGCTCATTTGATTTCAGGAAGATTATCTTCGACCGTCGGTTACAACTTGAGAGTTCTATACCCATAAGCAGTGGTTGAGGTTAACTTTACTGAAACTAGACGCAAGTACCTCGGTAAATAGTTGTAGTGTGGTTGATGGGGTCAAAAGATCCGGCTCGAAGGGGTAATTCTTAGCTTTGTCTTGTAAGACCAACGACTATAAACGTAATGTACACATTAAAACTAACATTAGCTACCTGTTGATTGTAGAGTTGTACATTTCATCAAATACTGTGGTACGTACTGATTGATGAATGATTTAATAATAATAGAAAACCTTTGAACAATGCTGATTTATTTAATTTACAGGATGAAGAAATAATTTTTTTAAACACACCTATCAAAATTTTTACTTTTGTTTTCGGTAATGAATGAATGTAAATCTTAGAAGTGGAAATTAACCCACTTCTTGACATCTGACCAAGCTGAAACTCGGCAGATGGATTGTTTATGATAGCATTCACGTTCACACACACCGATATATACGCATTTTTCTGAAACAAATAATTTCGGTCCTACCCGATCGGCCTTTGGCGAGATTGGTAGTTGTGGACTCCAGTTCGTGGGTACACGGAGAAAAAATACTGATATAAAATATTGCTAATTAATTAAAAATATGGTTAAATTTTTATTATTCCTGTTGAAATAGGACTGAAGGTCTTTAACGAATGAATTGACAGATTTCATAAGAAAATATCGGAAAAAATTGATACTATCGTATTTATTTATTTCTATACATACAGTGTCTACCAAATATTTACATTTGTATATAATACATAAATTTAGAACTGTTGTTAATATGGTGTTTTTTTTATGCTGGGTGTGAGGTAGGTTTGAGTAGGTGACACTGTGGTGTGTAATGTTATATGTTTCGTGAACACCTCACTGGGAGAACCTGTGCTGAGGTGTTTACGTGGTTATGATTAAATGGTACATGTATTTATGTGTATTGGTTAAATTTTCTTATATAAGTGTAAGTTGGGATTTTAAATTATTATTAATTTTTTTTAATGGTTATTGTACATTGTTATTTAAAGAAAAGGGAAAAAAATATTTATTTATATGCACATATATACATACACCCATGTATACACATACATACATAAATACACATATATGCATGCATACACACATATAAGTAAACACATGTATACATACATACACATTCATCCATGATTATGTTTGGTTTGGTGTTATAATGTTTTGTATAAAATGGATATCTTGTTTTTTGATCCAGGCTGTGATCAGTTTTTTGTGAATGTTTGTGTATGTATTTCCCATTAGTAGCAGTTTCAGAGTGGTGGGCATACAATTAAAAAGTTTTGTAGCGTAATACTGGAAGTGTCTTTGTCCGTGTGTGGTGTATGTTATCGGTATGTTCAGGGTATTGTTTGTTGTCGACCTTGTTTTTATTGTTGTTTGAGGTGGCATTGGAATGTGTAGTTTCTGTTGGAGGAAATTTAGTAGTGCAGATTTGGCATAAAGTTGTCTTATTGACATGACGTCTAATGTTTTGAAAATTTCGCTTGAATTTGTGTGGAATGGTACTTGCAAGATGATTTTAATTATTGCCTTTTGAATTTTTTGTATTGGGTCGATTGCAGTGTTTGTAGTGCTTCCCCAAGCCAGTATGCCATATGTAACAAT
This sequence comes from Hesperophylax magnus, assembly GCA_026573805.1. Taxonomy (NCBI): domain Eukaryota; kingdom Metazoa; phylum Arthropoda; class Insecta; order Trichoptera; family Limnephilidae; genus Hesperophylax; species Hesperophylax magnus. The sequence continues at coordinate 1,790,274 of JAIUSX010000026.1, forward strand.
CGATTGACAGAGTGCGAAATATATAGATCTAAGTATTGAATGTGGGAAAATGTTTTTAATTGACTTTATTAGGTGCATGACTCTTTTTAGTTTATTAGTAATGAAAGTTATGTGGTCAGTCCAGCGTAAGTGTGAATCAATAATGACCCATAGGTATTTTGTTTGGTTTACCCTTTCTATACGCTCGCATTGGCAATTGGGTGAAGTTTGTTCACAGTCATGTAATGTCATGTAGTCATGTATGTAATATTTCATTATTATATTTATCAGCAAGTGTAGCTGCACGAACGTGTGATATATTCTTGTACTAACCATTAAAAAATGGCTTTTCAAATCACGTTTTAACAGAATTTTAATAAGTCAGCGATACTTATTTTTCTCTATGTAGGAAGGTTCAATCCAATTTATATTTTAAGACATTTTGGAAGTAATTTTACGGATTAATTTTTTACTAAGTTTGACTGATTGTTTCTTTGTGCAGAATGATACACCTTAAGTATTTGAATACAATAGAACAACGGCTTAAAGTCAAAATATTCTATTTTTCTTTTTGAAGGTTGCCGAAATGTTGCACTTCAATTTAAATTATAAATTGTTTAAATAACTGAGTCTTAACTTAATAACCCATTTTGTATGCGTTCTTCTATCTCCCACAACACAAATAGTTGTTTTTTGTACCAATTAACTAGTAGAACGGTTCGTCAGAAGGTACCTTACCATTGTAACATTGCAGGTACCAAAGCAGAAATAAATTCAGTAATGAACCGACTGCACAGTGCAGGGAATAAATATTGCGTGAACATCAACGGTACTGAATGTCTATCAGCCTATAAACACATTATTATTAAATCTGTATGTCAAACATGAACTTGGCAAACATTAAATGGAGTATGTGCGAACTATTTCTACCTACTCGGCAAACTATTTTTATGCTTTCTTATAATCATTATCATTGATTTGGAGGATTTTGGCAGATTTTATTTGTACCTGTATTTTGTTAAGTCGGATATTTTTTATATAACCTTTATTTTGTTAACACTGATTTTTTAAATGTAATCTTTATAACTAAAAAAAAAAGATGTACATTATTATCTGTAAAAGCCCTTTGGGCGTTTAAATAAATAAATAAATAAATTAAGTTAAAACGAAGTGGTTTTTTTAAATAATTTGGACATATCTTATTGAGCAATATTCTTTTAATAAGCCCAGATTCTAAGAGTTATGCAATAATCTGAAATATGAGAATTTGTTTGCCCGTAACACAGGTATCCGGGGGTATAAGTGCACTAACTTCGGAATGTGATTCTACAAGCAGGTAAAAAAAAATTATTCGTAACCTGTACACTTAAATACGTTTTCTTTTCTATCACGTAGAATCACCTCCTAAGTTAATGCACTTTACCCTCTGACAACTTGTAGTTATATCGGTATAATTTGAAACATGTAAAAACCTTTGGAATGGTATGAGTTAAAATTGTCATGTTTTTACACGTACAAAAGTTTTGACTCTCCTTCTCATTCTAAAAGTACAGTTAAATGTCTACTACGTAGTAATCGATATGAGAGTTACCATAATTTTTGGTATGTTTTTGGAAATCAACTTAAAATAAAAGACATAAATAAAGTCTACTTCCAAAATACAATTATGAATAACAAATTATAATAAGCAATAATTATTAGCCTGAAAAACAAATATAAATTTTAAAAATCTTACGAGAAAAAATAAATACCACCGACAGGAATTGAACCCACACCTTCTGATTGCCGGTCAGGTGCACGGAACCACTGTGCTACGGCGCCTTATTTCGAACTGCCAAATAATTCAATAAATACTAGTATTTCATTCAAAAATTATTTTGCTTTTGATTTTTGATTTTTTTCCCCTATTTTTTTCCTAGGCTAATAATAATTGCTTATTATAAATTGTTTTACTTTATGCTTTGCATACAACTTTGTCTTGTAAACATATATTAACCTTTAATAAATAAATTACAAGTAAGAATAATAATGCGTAGTTGTATGTAAGTACTATTCCATGCCAATATTAATTATGTATGGAATTAGTAATTTTGGTGGACGTTCAATTTTCACGACAAACGTAATACCATTTTTTTAATAAATACTAGTTTATGAACCAAGCGGGCCTTTTTTAGTGGATACAAATTATTCACATAATAACGTGTAATCTCCCGTACGACCCATACAATAAAAGATACGTACAACAATGAACAGTAATACAAATGTTACAAAATATTATAATATACAACGTAAAAAATTACTTTATATTTAAATTTAACTTCAATAATTGTTATTATTGGGAAACTTACTAAAATTTTCATATAATTTAAAATTAAACAATAACTTTGTAAACATCACTTATAGGTAAATACTTAATGTCGACCGGGTTTCACTACAACCGTAGCTTCATCAGGACAGTATAATAACAGTACAAAGTTGTTGTTTAATTTTAAATTATAATGTCACATCACAAAGTAACCGCTTCATATGAAGAAATTTTCATATACATCACCATTTAAATAATAATATTAATTTTTTAAACGCTGTTGGGTGGCTGATTGGTAAACGTACATACCCATCCGGCAAAGGGAAATTTAAAGATTGATTCTCTGATGGCTACAAACGTATTTCTCTTTCAATGAATTCTTATTAGTTTTGTTTCAGTAATGAAATTATATACATAAATTAAAACAAACGAGTAAACGAAAAAAATCGTCTCTCTGTCAAGTTATCTTAATATATGCATTAACGGTATCCACATGTACCTACATGAATGTGATTCGGCCACACAATTTAGCACGCAGGTAGCATGGATTTGCCCCCACAGACCCCGCGATTACTATCAAGGTACAGAAGAACTTTACCTAGTTAACCTTCCAAGCGCCAGGTCATTACCAATTTAATCCCATTAGCTTCAAGTTTGGCGAAAGCTCACGTGTTTTCCTGGAGTTCCCCAGACTCCACATCTAGATGGGTATTAATGGGACGTATTCGAGGCTGTAACAGTGTTTATGTGAAAGGATCAAGTATTTACAGGTATTCAATGATTCGGTTTGGAACTTAGTGGATTTATTTCCTTATTTTTGGCAGCTACTTTAAGATAAATGAAGTAGTACTTACAAATACGGTTGGTATAAATCTGTTTATCAGGGAAGACGTGGTTTCAGGAGTAAGGAAGCAAAATTACACAATATGTGAAAGCACATTTTTTATCTTGGGATTTATCCCTGTCTGATTACATTTGAAACTCTACAATGTCAAAAGGCCATATTTTTGCTTAATTATTTTTTAAAATGCACAAACTTCAATTTCTAAAAATTGTGTTAAAACTTTGGTTTAGCCAGTTAGTAACTTACAGTATTATGATACGTATCTCTTGCTTTCTAGATTGAGTATTTATATTTCGTTTTAATTCAAATTCAATTACAAGGAAAATTAACTTTAATTGCAAAGAGCTCGATAGATAAATCAATTGAAATAATGATTGTCAATCGATCAAACGATCATTTCGCTGCTTTAATGGCGCTTATCCATGGCATCTATGCGCTCAACCAAAATAAACATAATTTCCCCCGTCAATTGATGTCTCAATTGTCAATCGCTTCAATTGCCTTATCAAACCATTATTATAAATAAATTATAATTAATAATTAAAAATCGCCATTTGAATAATTATTTCCAATCGCATTAATCAAAATTTTCAATGAAATGCATATTATTTAAGAATTACGATATGGCGCTTTTATGACTCCTACGGCAACGGCACCGCGACGCTGACAAAACCACCGCGACGGCAACGGTGTTTCATTTATGTAAAACGTGTGAAGGAGATATTTATTAATTTAAACGCCCTGATGGGCTTTTAAATGTTACATAATTTACTGCATAATACAGTGACAACAAAAGGTTTTTATTTTTAAAACATCAACGCTAAAATAATAATTTTTTTTTAAGTTCACAACATATCTACAAGAAAACAATAAATATACACAATCGCTCTTTAAATATGCTACATAAAAATGTCATTCAGGTATTTCTTGAACAAAGGCAAACTTATATTAAATATGTCGATATTTGAGGTGAATTTGTTGCCAAGTGTGTGAAAGCGAGAAATAGGTGCGTGTATGTTATAGTTGGTACTAAAGTTGTTGTTGCGGAATAATACATTTTGCCTAGTTGCTCGAGTAGGTACTCTGAAATCTATGAGTTGCAGGAGTTCACAGCAGTCTAGTTTGGAGTGAATAATCTCAAATAAAAAAGTTTGGTCATTGAGATATATGATAATGATAACATTTTTCCTTTGGGGGAAGCAGAGATAGGTACATCATTTGTCTTATTTTCAACAGCTCTTTCTAACACACTATTATACAGTGTAAAGAGCTCCATCATTATTGTGATAAAGAACGTATGTTATTTTTTTTATTTGTGCAGTAACCGCAGGAATTATAAAAGTACCCATTAGCAACATACTCGTACCATTCAAACAAACCACCAAACAAAGCAAAGCACAAAACAAAATATTTTTTTGCGAAACCGTGATAAAAACTATCTCTTTTAAAAACATCACTAATGACATAGATACTCCTTCAATCTGATTGAAGTAAATGGAATGTGAAAGCCGCCTTACATTTCTCCAGCGGGTGTGAGTATGGATTGCGTCGTGTGATACAATTAATAACTCAGATCAAGACGTATGAACTATCAATTATTCTCAAGACTTGTTTCTGCTACGCGTGCTCTGATTTATGACTTGGGTCTCCAATTGATGCCGCTTGTTGTTTGAGCAGTCTATCGGAACAAACTATTGTGGTTTATATGGATATGTAAACATTACATACTTAATACATGCTTTGAAAGCGATCAAATTGGAAATGATTCAGCTGCAAGTAGTGTAATTGGGATGAATAAATATTTATTTTTCGGAATAACTTTATTGAGTAAAACCTCAAATTGTAATATTTAAATATTGAAGACAATATTAGTGATTTCTAAACGAAAATCTGAAACAGAAAAATCAGAAAAGGAAACGGTCACATCTGGGACTCGAACCCAGGACCCTTGTCTTTCCGGGACAGTGCTCTACCAACTGAGCTAATGGGACCCTATTCCCCTCGGTCACTTTTAACTGTATCATACTTCGAATATGAACTACTAACATTGTTTTCATTTTTTCACCGCACATTTTTATTGGCAACTATCTTTATGTATGATCGCAAGATTCAACCCGAACTAAATGCAATCCAGACAGCGTCTTTTTACATAAACCTATCTTATTTTTTTATTTTTAATGTGCGACATCTGTTGACTTTTCTGCAAGTCTAGAATGAATATTTATTTTTCGGATTAACTTTATTGAGTAAAACCTCAAATCGTAATATTTAAATATTGAAGACAATATTAGTGATTTCTAAACGAAAATCTGAAACAGAAAAATCAGAAAAGGAAACGGTCACATCTGGGACTCGAACCCAGGACCCTTGTCTTTCCGGGACAGTGCTCTACCAACTGAGCTAATGGGACCCTATTCCCCTCGGTTACTTTTAACTGTATCATACTTTTACCGTTTCCTTTTCTGATTTTTCTGTTTCAGATTTTCGTTTAGAAATCACTAATATTGTCTTCAATATTTTGTATCAATATTAATGAAATACCACTGTGAATAGTGTGAATGAATATCATCGAAGCAATGCACCGATTTTAGAGAGAACGAGTAGTTTACAAAAATTCACAACCATAATATTGATAAATTTTATTTTTTGTTGAAAGTTGGTGTTTATTGCTTAATAAATAACTTACCAAACATACTAATATCGGTTGTCTGTGATGAAGTTCATCCGTTATTCCATTTGAAATTTGAAATTTGCTTTGAATTTAAGTGTCATTTTTAAAATAGTTAATGAATGTGGGGAAAAATCAAACAAGTGATAAAGTGGGTTTAAATAATTAATTATTAATTTTTACCTATGATCAGAATTTTATTTTTATTTTGTAATGAATTAATAATTTTATATTTTAAACAGGTATATCTTTCACACGTTCATTGGAAAGGTTAAATTATAGACAGTTATTATTAGACAGTAATGCCATCGTTTCCACTAATCAATTCCATGTGCCGACTAGGAATACAAGAAAAAAAAATAACATTTTTCTGCAATACAAACAAATATCAGACACTCACTAACCCATAGGATGCATGACCTGGGGAACAAATTTGGAGGTACTGTTGATATATTTATTGACTCCATAAAGAACTAAGCGTAAACTATACCAGCACTTTGTTGAATCCAACAAATGAGAATAGCGTTGGTAATGTAGTTTTAAATGTAGTATTTTTCTAGTTTTCATATTATTTTATGTTACTGTTACACGTTTTACTAATATTGTTTTATATTCAGTTTATCAGTTTACTGTTATATAATGCTTTAATTTTTTTTGAATAATTTTCGATAGCTTAGATATATATTCAATGCCCAGAGTTGCTAAATAATATTAAATTTAATGTTCCTGCACGTTTAACACGGTCTTCTATCCTGTTTAAAATCAATCAAAGCAAAACGAACTGTAGACAAAATTCTTGCCTGAACAGAATATGTAATAATTACAATAACATATTATTCAATATCGACATCTTCAATTGCGAATTTACTAAATATAAAATGACCTTAAAAGAGTATTTCACTGATGTTTCTTGAATTGATGTTTCTGATGTTTATGTTTCTAGTATTTATATATTTATAATCCTGTTATGGTATGATTTATATGCACAACATTGTCTTCTTATGGTTATGGTTATGATATGATTTATATGCACAATATTGTTTGTATTCTTATGGTTACCAATGTATCGATAATCTTTTATTTTATATAAATTTTAATTTTTTTTTTTTCCCCTTTATTTTTGTTGTATTATTTTGTTCTATTATTTTATACAATTCTTTTATTTTATATAATTATAACTTCACATTTCTCATAAATTTAATTATTTCTTCTAATGCTGTCTTACGTAAAGTCACAAGGAGGAAATCCGTAATTGGTTTTATTTTGGCTATTTTACTTATGTACAATCTGTAAAAATGTAAACTGTTGATTTCCCAAAAATGAATAAATAAATAAATATTCTGTTTTTAAAATGGTTTGTGGCTAATTTTTAATATTTTTTATAATTTCATTAAAAAAACATGTTATCACTTGCTTCAACGCTTGTTTGTGAAAACTTCATGACAGAAAAAAAAATTAAAAATTATATAAAATTTAACCGGAAACATTTTTACAAATACTTTCATTTTTCTTATTTTGATACTGTTGTATATTATATGCATTATAGAATTCCGCTGAACTGTAAGTTCTCAGTAATTCTTAGCTAAAATGACAACAAAGGGTAAAGTTTCACTTTACTTGTCAGAGGTGGTAGGAGAATTACTAATATTGTATCATAATTATTATATTCACTAGTTATTATTTTTTCATGTATAAAACCGTGTTATTTCGAATTTTTGTATTTCCACGTATTGAAATAATACGAATCTCTACAATAATACTCGTATATATGCTCTATGGGTAAAGTTATACAATTTTTTTTACATGCCAGTATGCAATGCAAATTCAATACTTTGCCTTTTTCGTTCATTATACAATTCCTAAAAATGTTTGATTTTTTAATAAGAGACATCTGCGACCAGCCGTTTTATTTTCAGGTTTAACTAAGACCCACAGTCCTTGAAAAAGGTTAGAGTGTACTTTCAGTCCTCTTTGATCACTTTAGCGTTTGTGTAACTGTGAACTTATAGCACAACACATTACAACGCAGCGCCGCTGGCTAACTATCTTATTAAGCCGTCACAGCACAGGGGTAGGCTGAGGGAATGGACTCATAACACTGTGCTTTGGGACACACTCCTAGCTTCAATCACATTCATACATCGTCTCATACATAATGTTGTGTTTATCTGACTCTTATCACTCGATCGTAACTTCTCAACTCAACTTCTTCTACCGTTCACCATTGTGTCATATTCTCTTAACACTACTTGCTTCGTTCATCCACTGTGAATTTAAAAATATGAAAGACAAAATGCTGCTGGAAGGTTACGAAAGGTTTGTGAGAGGAGTGAGAGACTTGCCTTTTCTTTAAAAAAATAATTATTTTGCAAATGTCTCAAAATTACTGAGACGAATTCAGTTCAGTTTAAAAACGTTGATATTTTTTTTCTAAATTCAGAATTCGACAACAAAGCGCAAAAAAATGTTTACAGAGATGATTAATTACAATTTGTATTTAAAGTCGTTTGTTTTTTGTAACTCATTATTCAAAATGATCTCACTAATGGCCGCGGAAGATGGCTGAGATGTTTCTTGTCTTAACTGTGTACTTTCTTTTTCCTCTTTTATGTTTATTTTCCAACGTCCTTTGTTGTGACGAAATTTCTGCCAAGCCTTAATGAATACATTTCAAGAAATTATTATTCGCGTAAGAAAAATGTTAAATTGTTAAGGCGATGCTGTATTTATGTACGTAATTGTTTTTGAAAATGATTGTTGTATTGTTTTACGGCTATGCAAGACTATTTTTTGTAGGCATCACTAAATAGATAAACCGACAGAAATGTGTTATAGTATTGTCATTGTGCCAGGAAGTAGGCTCAAGCTTACAAACTTGTAAAAAGATCAATTTTATTGGCCTGTCTGATACGAGGTAAGAGTCCATAAATCTTATGTATATTCGCCAATTATTGTAAACATCGGATTCCCCTAAAACCGCTAGGAATCACAAATCTAGGGATTTTCTATGCAGTGGTCTGTGTATACAACATAACCTCACATACACGGAGAAAACATACTGAATAAATTATATTGCTAATTTATTAAAAATCTCTTAATTTTTTTTCGTAAGAATGGGATTGAGGGTCATTAACGAATGAATTGATAGGTATCCTAAAAAACTTTTATTAAAATATTAATGTTTTCTCGCAATGTCCGAACACGTTTATAAAATATTTTTTTCGCGTTTCGTCATAATTAAGACAATCTCAGTTGCACGAACACTTGTTCCGACATTTCGATAAAAGTTGTTCATGAAGCGGCCTGCAGTCCCGTTTTATTCGAATTACCAATAATTCGAAGACATATTTAATAAATCACCAATACTCATTTTTCTCCATATATGAACATTGGGTTATTATAGAATTTGTTAATATCTTGTGTATTGATAAATTTAATAATAATATTTAGATGATTTTGGAGGGCGCTTCACAAAAAATTAATATACTGTAATGCTATATCCTATTATTATTAATGCCGTAATATATAGTACCATATTGTGAATACGAACCAAATTCATTTTTAGAGAATAAATTTTATAAAATGGATTATGATAAAATAATTATTATAAAACTATACTAACAGACCGAACGATTAGTCATAATAGACCCGAAATAGTTTTACATGAAAAAAAATTAAAAAATAACTTGTATCATTGATGTCGCTATTCCAAATTCCTGTAATATTCAAAAATCTGTTTCTGAAAAAAAAAGAAAATACATAGATTTAGGAAATTAAATTAAAAGAATTTGGCATTCTCACACTATAAAAATATTACCATTTGTTATTTCGGCTACTGGCATTATACCAAGCTCTCTCATTCAAAATTTGGGCGTATTAAATCTGTCAAAAAATTTATACATAAATATGCAAAAATCAGTCATTTTAAATATATGTAGGATTACGAAAGATTTTTAAAATATTTATATTGAGGGATCAGTAGGATTTATAGGTCCAATTAGAAGTTCTACCGAGCCGAGCCCTCTGATATGAAAATATCTGGGGTCGCTGAATTATTTTCCCATTTGATCTCTGGTGATTTGACGTCTTGTATTTGTATTGTTTTGTATTTATTATGCTTATATAATGCACTTGCATAATGCGGATTGACTAGATAATCATTTGTGGAAAAGTGTGTGGATGGGTTTAGTTTTTCCTGTGGGGACGATTTAACCCGGATATAAAGTCGTAAAAAAAGAAACTATAGACCAAGCAAACCATTTTAATAACGTATGGTTAACAGATTGCATCCACCGGTTCGTCTATCAATAATAAAAAACTATACGTACATTGCTTTTGACCTGTGAACGTGATGCTCCGTTAGAATGTACAAGAGGTTTGTAGTAAGAGGAAAAATACTGTCAACATTTGTGAGAGGTATCAAACATAACGCCGGAAGCTATTGTAGAAGAATACATACTAACAATAAAAATGTATATTGACAAATAAATCACTAAATAAACTGTTTTGTTTTAGCGAAACCGATAGCTGACCAATTTATCATTTTAGGTATTAGTGGTTCACACAAATTGATAAATATTTAAACAGTTGCTTTCTTTATGGGCACTGTTCAAAAAATATATATGTTTACTCCAATGTATTTCAAGCAAGACAAAATATTATCAAAAAAATTACAAAAATATAATGATGCTCATCTAATTTATTTGGGTCGTTTTGCCTTTCCAAAGTAAACTTGTCTATTTTATAATTTGTTCTTCAGTCTGCCAAATATTTTTAAGTTATATGTTGTGGTTTTTGTTTTAAGAAGCTCAAGTTTGGCCAAAAATATTAAAATTATTACAATTCCTTTTCCGGGCGTTCAACCGTATTTCAGGGAAATTTACAATCACACGAGAGGGACTGGAAACGTGTCAAAAGTAATTACATTTTCCATGATACTGGAAGTTATGCGCTTTGGAATAAATTTCACAGTTTTCGGGGAATTCATTTTAGAGACAAAGAAAGCAATGGTAAAGAATATGCCTCAGTCTAGTCTAAAACTTTAACGGTTTTTTTTTAAATATGGCTTCGCACCGTAATATAAAATCTGCGCAGGAACGTTACTTTCAGAATAGTTATAATGGAGATTTAGTTTTTTAACCTATTATCATCCTAATTTTAAAAAATGCGGATGAAAATGATAGATTTTTTGGGGGTAGTTATATTTTTTTCATTACAGTAGCGTACAGTGTCACTTTAAGTTCGATTTTCCAAGAATGTTTAATTTTTGTGTTTTCAATTATGTTTGTGTTTTCGAGTATGTTTTAATGGTAAGTGGGATAAAACATATTATAAATTCATCTTTCGACTTTTTGTGAAAATCCAAAATATAAAAAAACAATTCGAAAAACAGATTGCCCGGGCTTTATAATATACTCAGAGGGCTATTTCTCTGTTCATCTAAAAGTTAAAGCAGTGGAAAAAATTGAATTTTTTTTTTTTTAAATTTTTTTATATTAACTCCACACAGGAGGCCCTGAAGAAAATAATTTCCCTTAGGGCCTATGTCATCTTTGGGGATGCTGTGTGGAGGGTCTTTTTGTGGAGAGGAAGGAGTGAAGAATATGAATCTTTGGAGAAGAAGCAGGCCACCAAATAAGAAGAAATCTGGAAAAAAACTTTAAAGATGTAGATTGTTCCAGCTATATATACCCTGGGGCAACACTAGACTGGTACACGGCAAACATCATAAGAGAAAGTAAGAATTTAAACAAAAATGATTTTGTAATTTTAATAGCCGGAGAAAATGAGACATCCCCTAAAAACTTTCTAAGCAACTTGTACTACACCCTACGACAACTAGCCCATACTAATGTCCTAATACATCCAGTTACTAAAAACAACTATTTAAACATCTATAAACTGAATTCTGAGATTACATCTCACATCTTCGAATTCAAAAATTATTGTAAATTTACTGGGCCCATTTTTTATGAAAAAAAGAATAACCATACAATTTTCAAAATGATGAGCTTAACAAGGGCGCATATAAAAAATGAGATCAATAAAATATCAGTCTACAATTTTGAGCACCCACATCCATCAGAAAAAAACCCAAAATATATTCATTCATCCATTCCTACACAAACCCGAGATGACAGGAACTCACCTTACCCGGAACAACAAACTACTTTTTTATGAATAATACTCGTACTCCTAAACTTGACGACATCAAATCCACCTTCAATATAATGCATCAAAACGTACAATGCATTCGAAATAAAATCCTAGAATTAGAAAATATTCTATATGAAAAAAATATCGATGTACTTTGTGTTAGCGAACACTGGCTACAAAAGGATGAAACGACATCTATTAATTTTAATGGTTATAAATTAGGTTCAATTTTTTGTCGAGAGAGTCATATTCATGGATGTGTCTCCATTTACTTAAACGAAAACATTGTATTTAAAGAACTAGAATTTGTTAAACAAATAACAAAATAATTTGTATTTGAATGTGTTGGTAAAGAAATTCCAAAACTTAAAATGATAATCTGTACAGTCTACTATAATGACTCTGATATTAATATTTTTTTTGAACAACTTGAACTTTTACTCAACAAAATTTGCAAAAACAACAAAAAACAAATAATAATCTGCGGTGACTTAAATATTGATACAAGCTACAAGAACAAAAACGCAGATTCACTCAAAAACACACTAAAATCTCACAACATACGCTTGATTATTGATAAACCTACTCGTATACAAGGAAATAAAAAAAGTATAATTGATCATATAGGTACAAATATATCAAAAAGCTCTTACACATGGGAAGTCACAGAATTAGCTGTATCAGATCATATGGCACAGTTAATGCACGTAAAAACAGAATATAATATAAACCAAACGTGGTATACAAAAAAACAATTATTTAACACAGAAAACACAAACATTTTTAACAATTACTTATCGTGTATATGTTGGGAACCACTGAAATCCTTTGAATCCATTAATGACAGCTACGAATACTTCATTAATGAAATAAATAATGGTATGAAGCTTTGTTTCCCCTTTAAACTGTATAAATATCCTCAAAAACGCAAAATAAATTGGGTAACGACTGGTATAAGGATATCTATTAGACAAAAAAGACATCTGTACATGAAACAAAAAAACACAAATGACCTCAAAATCATAAACAATTACAAACAATACAAAAAAATTCTCAGTAAAGTAAAACAGGTAGCTAAACGGAATTACAATAGTAAACGAATTCAAAACGCGCAAAATAAAACCAAAACATCGTGGAACATAATAAAAGAGAACTCAAATAATTCTAATTCTAAAAATAAACCAAAAATCTGTCTTAAAATAAATGATAACCTGGTATCAGAACCAAAAAACATTGCAAATGAATTTAACATTTTCTTTGCACCACCGCCACCACCACAAAATACATCTCTACATCCACAATCTGCCAAAACAGTCAAAAACAAACAGTCGCGATCATTCTTTATAACGCCTGTAAACAGGGAGGAAATTATTAAAATCATCGTAAAACTGAAAAATAAAAGCAGTGTCGGCACTGACAAAATCCCTATAAAAATTATAAAAGCATGTGCAGAAGCGTTAAGTTACCCGTTGGAAATATTAATTAACAAATCTTTTGAATCAGGAACCTTCCCAGAACAATTAAAACAATCTATTATTGTACCTTTGTATAAGAAGGGTCCTAAACAGGAAATCTCAAACTACAGACCGATATCCTTATTACCAAACTTTTCAAAAATATTTGAAAGAGCCATGTACAATCGCATTTATAACTTTCTCGAAAACTTTGAGATAATATGTCCACAGCAATTTGGATTCCGTAAAGGCCGTTCAACAACACAGGCAGTATTCAATTTTTTGAACAAAATTCTAGAAAATATCAATATTAGTAAAAAAACTGTAGGTATCTTTCTCTACCTCTCAAAAGCATTCGACAATGTTGATCATGAGCTTCTTCTAATTAAACTTGAACATGTGGGTATTAGAGGTTTAGCATTAAAATGGTTTGAATCGTACTTAAAAAACCGTCAGCAGAAAGTTCAAATTTCAAATATCAATGAAAAAATGGTCCAGTACATGGTAGAATCCAAATGGAGAACAATAAACAAGGGTGTGCCACAAGGAAGCATTCTTGGGCCTCTCCTCTTCCTTATCTATATAAACGAACTTCCAATAATTGCTGGCACAGAATGTTCAATGTTTGCTGATGACACCGCTTTGTTGTTTGAATGTAATGGAGACGTTGACGAATTTAACAAACAAGTTAACGAGACTTGCCAATTAATAGCAAACTGGCTGTTATCGCAACATCTATCACTCAACACAAACAAAACCCAAATCTTAAAATTTTGTCCAGTGCAAGCTACAGCTATAAATATAAATGTAAACATTAATAATAATATAATTGAACCTTCCCAAACCTGTTCACTACTGGGAATAGAAATAGATACAAACATAAACTGGAAAGAACATGTCTCAAAAATTGTAGCAAAAATCAGTAGTTTTTCTTATGTTCTGGGTACCTTGAGAAAAATATTAAACACCGAATCAGTAATAGCCGCATACTATGGTTATGTATATTCAATAATAAAATACGGTATTATTTTTTGGGGAAACTCGGTAAACGCTAAAGATGTTTTCATCATACAAAAGAGATGCATAAGAAAAATTACAAACTCTGATCGTTTAGATTCATGTAGACCTATGTTTAAAAATCTGAAAATTCTGACAGTCACAGATATATATATAATGGAGTTATGCATGTTAGTGCGATCATCTACAGACAAGTTCCCACTAAAAAACTCAACACATAAATACGCTACAAGGCTCACAGAAAACCTACTAATACCAAAAGCAAACAAAACAATATTCCAAAAAGGACCATACTACATGGCCATTAAAGTATATAACAACCTTCCACATAACATTAAACAAATACAAGATACACACAAATTCAAATCGTTACTAAACACTTTCCTTGTTAATAAATGTCACTACACGTTGAGTGAATACCTCACGTAAATGAAACGCCTATTTTTATTGGTATATATATTTGTATTTTTTTTTTTTTTTTCATTGGTATATTGTTATTTTATCTGTATAAACATTGTAATTATTATAATAAAACAAATAATATTATATATTGTATTTAAATAAATGTGGTTAGCTGGAAGAAATGGGGTCTACCCATAAGCTACACCTTTTGTAATTTTTATTTTACAATAAATAATTTTTGATTTGATTTGATTTGATTTTTGAAGGGTTGAGGGGTAAACTGAAAAAACAAATTAATATGTACGTATATATATTGGTGGTGCGCAAATCCTTCGTTCGCAATTGTGCGGGGTTGGTTGCGGTAAGTGCGATAAAGACTTAGACAAAAAAAAACGAATTGAATTTGCCTTAGTGTTTGCAAGAGGAAATGAGTGGGAAAGGCCTAAGACTTACCCCGGTCTCGTCCTCCGTAGCCGCTGGTTCCTTTTCACTTATCAGCTTGCAATTCCCTTTAAAATTCGCTCACTCAACACAAAACAAAACAGTGACATTCACTGCGGCGGGTAAAAACGTTTCACTGGACGATGTGTGCTCCAAAACAATCACAGCCGAGTTCAACATATGCGGGTATTCACAAGATGACACGAATGTTCGCGGACCAAGATGCAAAGATAACAATGTTACTTGTCGTTTGGCTGGGTACACATTTTAAGGCTATTCAATTTTAAAACCTCACGCGCAACTATATATTTATATATATATATATATATATATTTTAATGATAAACCACACAAGAGTCCCAACTGCTTTCAACAGCCTGGAGCCAGTGAGACAACGGCATCTCTATTTTTTTATTTTTATTATTTATTGAGTTAGTTTATACATTTGAATATAAACTAATATAAACAAGATCATATTTCATTTTGTAATTTTACATATTTTTACAATAAATATAACATTTCTTTTTAAATACATTCATTCTTCCTTCATTCTTCAGACTTTCAGGCATTTCATCATACATTTTTAGTCCTTTGTACATTAGGCAGTTCTGTGATTTTGTTTTTTTCATATGTGGCAATCTAATCCTATTTACATTTCTGGTTTCGTAATTATGAACATCTCTATTAAAAACAATTTCATCCTTAAAATATTTTGGCATTTGGTTGTTCATGATTTTATGTACAAAAATTAACACATTAAATAATAGTCTCTTTTTTATAGAAATCCAATTTAGCTGTTCTCTCATTTGATCTATGCTTGCGTATTTTCCTTTTCCTAGTATACATCTCATAGCTCTATTCTGTATAACATCTAGCTTGTTCAAGTTTTCTTCATTGGCCAAATACAACATAGTAGAGCAATAATCTAAATGTGGAGCAACTATAGTTTTATAAATCAGCTCTGTAGTGTTTCCATTTAGTTTATTTCTTAATCTTCTAAGAAAATTGACTTTTTTAGATACCTTCTTTAGCACATATTCAAAATTTGCTGCGAAAGTTAGTTTTGAATCTAGTATCACACCCAGGTACTTAATTTCATTTACTTTTTCAATTTTTTCGCCATTAATTGTCAATTTTAACTCTGTGTTATGCGTTTTGTTGCCTATTTCCATATATTTTGTTTTGTTGACATTCAGTTTTAATTTGTTTAATTTCAGCCATTTCGCTATATTTTGTAGGTCTTCATTTAATTTATTAATTGCATCTATGTACTCTTCACATGAAATATAGATTAATGTATCGTCTGCAAATAATCTAATTTTGCAATGTTTTATTGTTTTAATTATATCATTAATGTAAATAATGAATAGAATTGGACCTAATACCGACCCTTGTGGAACACCGAGGTTGTTTTCTATCGGTTCTGATTCTGAGCTTTCCACTTTTGTTACCTGTTTTCTTTCGTGGAGATATTCTTTGAAAAGATTTAGAGCTACTTCAGAAAGACCTATATCTTCTAATTTTTCCAAAAGTTTTTTCCTTTCTATCGTTTCAAATGCTCTTTTAAAATCTAAAAATGTTGCAATGGTGATTTTTTTATTATCTGTTTCTTTCTTCCATGTATTAATCACAATGTTTTTTGCAGCTTCACAAGAGTTATTATTACGGAATCCTGATTGTTCGTCACATAATATATGATGTTTTTCCAAATACTCAACGAGTTGTTTCTTTATTACAATTTCTAGTACCTGTTCGTATTTTGGTAACATATTTATAGGTCTAAATTCTTCACATTTTCTGGTATTAACAACTTTCGGAATCGGGATCACAATAGATGTTTTCCATGTGTTTTGAAATTTTCCACTTCTTAACGATTCATTTATTATGTTCAGTAGATGAGGTCCTATCACTGGCATTGCATCCCTTAAAACTGTAAAGCTTATTCGATCTGGACTCTCTTTTGATTTGGTGCTGTTTAGAATCTGTAAAAGATATGTTTCATCAATCTCTTTAAACACAAGTTTTTCTCGGTTTAGGGGAACATTTCTCACGCGGTTGTCTTCCTTCAGAATTGGTATACTCTGATGTAATTCCGTTATGCTGTTTACAAAATATTTGTTGAAGCAGTTCTGTATGCTACCCTGTATCTGATGTGGAAATTCAATGTCATGTTTCATCCCTTTATCTTCAGTTTGCATTAATCCTTTTATGGTTTTCCACATTTTTTTAGTGTCTACTTTTTCACAGATAATTTTATTTTTGAAGTAATCGTTCTTACAAACTTTCAGTTGTTTTGAGTATTTATTTCTTGCATTTTTGAATGCTTTCCAGTCTTGTGAGTTTCTTGAGATTTTTGCAATTTTGTACAGTCTATCTCTTTCATATTGTATTGATTGTAGTTCTATGTTATACCATTTATTTGTTCCTCTTATTTTAGTAGTTTGGATTGGTATTAACTGGTCGATTACTTCTTGAAGGTTATTTATTAATGATTTAGCCTTTTCATTAAATTCCATTTGATGAAGTTCATTCATATCACCCAGAAGTTCAATTAACCTTTCACTGTTATATTTTTTATAATTTCTGTATTTTATTACTTTGCTGGTTTTCGTATTAGTTCTTTTTGTGTTATCTGTAATGTGGATAAGGTTATGGTCGGTTATTTTTGGCTCATCTAGAACTTTTACATTCAAATCTAATCTGTTGGATATGACAAGGTCAATTAACGTCCTGGATTTATCCGTTATTCGTGTCTCACTTTTAACAAGTTGTTTCATTCCCGATGCTTGGATAATTTTTTTAAGTCTTTTAGTATATCTATCATTCAAATTTTTTAAATTTATATTAAAGTCACCAGTTAGGATATTATCTTCTTCCTCTTCTAGGTTTTGGGTGCACCAGTTCTCTATAAATGATAAAAAGTCTTTTGTACTTGCATTTGGAGAATGGTAAATTACTCCGTATACTCCTTTCTTATATCCAGAAGTTATCCTGATCGCTAGTATCCAGCAGTTCTTTTCGTATTTTGTGTTAGAAATAACTTCAAATTTTTTTTTATGTCTTTTTTTGATAATTATTATTGCTCCCCCTGTGTGTCTACTGTAGGAATCACAGCGTATTGTTGAATATCCTTGAAAAGTAACTTTGCTGTCTTCAATATCGCATGTTATGTGAGTCTCGCTTAACATTACAAGTGCAGGATCATTTCGTTCAATCAGTATCTGGATTATAGATAGAGTATCTTGTGATGCTGAAGATAGTGGGGAGGGGATAAAATGTTGTAGAGGATGTTGGTTGAGTACCTGGCTATTCAGACCTGGTCACCAATCATGGCCAAAGCCATTTTATGCAACGTTTCAATTCTGAATGGTGGTCTTTCACCAGGGCGATACTGAAAGTATCTTTCACATTGGAACGTGCCGAAAATATACTACATATTTTTTTAAATGATCAATTTGTGAAATAACACAAAATTCGCACTCCGCAGCCGGGATTTGAGCCCGCGACCTACAGCTTGCTAGCCGAGAGTATTACCCCTAGACCACGGAGGGCATCATAATCACATATCTGAGCGTTTGTTATTAGTAAAATACTGAAATGTATTGAGTCATACTTAATGTTTAGTGATCGTATCATAACTATCTTCAGTTTCACACAACCTTCCTTAAACGGGTAGGCCATAGTTCCTACCGGCTGCGCCAGTGTTATTTGGATGTCAAGAGTGTAGGATTCAAAGAGACAAATCAGTTTATAAGTTCATTGAATAAATGATAGTAGTAACAATTTAATTTATCCAGCTAACGTCTGAGTTGGTGGAGTTCCGGGTATCAAAAGAGTATAATAAGAGTGGACAGGCAAATTCTGTATTATAAAGCACTGTCTATTAAGTTGTCCCACTCTTACATTGTAGTAGTCAAGCTAACAACTGTATGATATCACACAGTGGCTTCGATATTTTATATAATGCGAACACGCACAAGAGTTCCAACGGCTGCCAAACGTCTGGGGCCAGTGAGACTATGGCATCTCAAATTAGGGTAAGGCTGAAGGTAGTTGGAAGCATATGGGAAGATGAAGGTGGGGAAGTAATTGGCTAGTCAGATTTGATCACCAAACACGGCTTAAGCCATTTCAAGCATCTAAAGATCTTTTACGAGAGCGATACTGAGAGTATTTTTCACTCTGGAACGCGAAAGAAATAAACTGTATTATATTATATTTAATTATAAATTTGTGAAAAAAACTTTAATCAATCAAATAAAATTACAATAAAAGATATAAATTTGTTTTAGACCACTTTAATTTTAATTGTACTATACCGTGCAATTACAATTAAAGTGGTCTAAAACACATTTATATCTTTTATTGTATGAGTTTATCTATTACACTTTTATACTTGGTGGAATAATATATTATTAAAATAGAAAATAAAACATTTTTAAGATGTCCATAATAGGACGAAACCGGTAACTGGTAAAATAAACAAGTGGAAATAAGTTAAAAAATGTTTTATTTTCTATTCTTTTATTGTAAATTATGGCGAGCCACAATGTAAATGCTTATTACAAATATGCAAATAAAATTAACTTGATTCGTAGACAAGAATCGTAAATTGTAACTACTCTACCACGGAGGCCGTCACAATACGTTTTTTAATTGTTCTTAAACCTTTGAGAATTTTTCACAGCACACTACTGCGGCTTATAATTATATTGCTACATTAATATTATATTTCTATACACGTTCTGTAACAAGGTTTCTGCCTTATCGAAAGATTTTAATATTCCTTACCTTAGCAATGCGATATTTTACAATTAGTTGCTATTCCAATCCCAACTTTCCCTATCAAAAACACCAAATATTATTCAAATTATGATGGCAATTTTGCGTATGTGAACTGAGTTGGCATGGCATTTCAGTTGGTGAATGGGTTGGACATTCGATACAAAGCAATTAACTAAATTAATGAACACAAAACCATTTGACTATAGTTTAAATTATTTATCTACGTATCAATTGCTTTGGCATAGCTTAGCTCTCTGCTTATCGCAGATCTCAATCTAGACTGGCTTCCGTTCTTATTGCTTCATTTCTAATGTTTTATAAGTAGTTGATATTCAAAGGTCAAATTTTCGCTTAAACTAATGATTACATACAGTTTCTCTGGACATGGTATGTTCAAATACACATGTCTATCTCGAAATTTGTGCGTACATTTATTATATTTTCTGTGTAACTTCAATCTGTTAACTAAACATAAAGTATATTAATTTTAACCTGATTAATGCACGAAACTAAAAAAAAGCGAAAGTAATACAGAAGTTAACACTATTTTGCAATTAATCACACAGCCTTAACCTTTGAGAGCTATCCACCTAATTATTAAATTGAAGGTTTGTCTCCAAAATGGATCTATATTTTATCTATTATAAATATTATAGTATTTTAGAATTGTAGAACATACACGTAAAAATCATGGCAGCCATTAAAATCACGTTTAAAGATCGAACCTCGATCAACTACCTACAAAACCACGATACTGACCGTTACACAGTGCCCTTGAGGTGATTTTGCACAAAAACGGCGCTATAAAAATCATCCAAATATTAACGGAACAGAACGGAGGCATAAATTAATCTTTACTGATAATAACTATTTTGAATTAGACGTTAATTTGGTATTTTTGTTATTTAGAATGTTACGTATATGCAACCGAAAGAGTGTTGTTTTCAATTATTTTGCATCATATTGCAAAAATCACATTGTGTGGTCACGTACCTGGAATACCTACATTATATTTTCCTATTGCTGGTTGTTGGATTGCAATGAATAATTTTTTAAATGCTTAAAGTAGGATATAGAATTAGGTAGACAATCTCGGTGCCGTAAAAGTGCCTTTTTTGTGTATTATCTTTGTAAAACTTGAAAAGTAATTCCAAGTTTTTTTAATCAATAAGTTATCTAAAACAGGGCTAAAAATAATGCGATATTTTTGAACAAAATAAACAACTCATCCACTCAAGCACTAGTTTCCAAATTAGGAAATAGATATTCGTCAAATGCAGACATTTGCAAACAAATTTAGCAGTCCTCATCTATCTAGAGCCGATATTAAAGTTTTTATGCGATCAAACAACTAAACTAGTTTATAAAACAGCTTTTCACTTTTTCTTAAATTTCTTTGAAAAATACTTTTAACTGTTCGGTTATCGTGATCAGTGATCAAATTGTTATTTCCAAAATCCAACATAACACTTAGAACCTAAATTCACACACATGTACGAGTAATTGATTAATGATTACGGATCCAAGAAATACGCCCTTCACGTTTGCAAAAAGGCCGCCGAGTGAATTTGTTCGTTTAAACAATGACATGACGTGATACAAATCTAGCGAAACAAAGAAAGACACGTGGAAAAAAGAATTAACGAACACGAAACAAGTAGTGAAGGAAAAGTTCCGTGTTAGAAACGCCCCCTTATTACGTGTCCAGTGAAAGAAACAGTTGTTAAAGAGGGTCATTATGTGAGCCCAGCAAAGAAAACAGATTAGTTATTTGCCTTTTTTGATGTTGTCCTGGGATTTGTTTGCAAACAATATAAATTGGTTTGATTTGTTTTTGGGGGTTAAAATTTTTTAAGTGAGTACGGATTGCGTAGATTACAAAGGTAGGTACTTACAAAGTTTTATTCGCCAACCAGAGAAATTCAGCTCGTTTTTAATTGACACAGACACTTACCATACTTTGTGTAAAACTAATTCCATTCGAATTTTGCAACAGATTCCAGGAATGTGCTAATGGGGAGAACGTAAGAAATTAATTTGTTTCTTAATAGGGTAAATTTTTTTATGCCGGTTATTATAACGTATGTGTCACATGAGCATAAAAATAAAGTCCTTACATTTTAATTTCCTTTCCAGCATATTTAGCGTTAAGCGCAGGTATTAGAGGGCACATGTTTCGCGATAGTTACGCTAATTGCGACTAATTATTATACTCTAATTATAATGGAAGTAATTAAGTTTATGGTTTTGTAAAATTTCTTGTATCTGGGTACTCGTTAAAAATCACGAATAAACTCGACACTTTCTAGGCAAATTTCGTCACCATACAAATATGGTTATAGTCCAGATAACTTTAATGTTCTTTTTTTATTAGTTTAGTCATAAATTACTAGTATTGATTTCAACTTTTCAAGATAAAATTCATGGTTTACATTTCAAAATATTACGATATTAAATCAAAAGCAATTTTCGAGAAATAATAATTGTAACCGATATATAGAAAGCTAACCTATATGTTTTGAATATTTGCGGGAAATTCAAAATCTTATAATTGAAGCAAAAAATTTTATCAAAAGATGAGCGTTGGCGTCTTAAAACTTTCATGGATTTTTTTGATCGAATTTACAGGTAAACGCAACAATTTTCTGCTCGCCATTTCATTTCCATGCTGAGCTAAAGAATTTTGAAATATCCATTATATTGTCCAAAATTTTGAAAATAACGTTTATTATAAAATCACCGTACTGTTTGTATGCCCCTCGCAAATGAGAGTAATTCGTGAACACCTGTGCGATTCGCCATGTCGAGCGGAAACGGCGAAAAGAAATGGCGTCATTGACCTTACAACATACGAACCTACATTGATTCCGGTCCATCACACGAGACCAGCGTAAATGAAATACTGAAAATTTCAAATCGGGGTTTGTTTAAATGGCTTGGTTTCCTGATGTGCGTGTAGTCGCGGTGATGCTGTGATATCTTTTAAGAGATCAAATAGTGATGAAAATAATTATATTATTAACTCTGGAATGTTACGCAATAAGCCATATAAGTCATTTTGTGGTTGGTATTTAAAAACACGTTAGCATATTTCTTAATAAATAACTGCAACATTCTTCAATATAATTTTACCATGTTTTTCTTGCAAGGAATTATTAAATTTTTAGTTTTTGTAGAACCTACCCAGCACTTTTTTTTAAATCTTTTTTTTTTACTTAAAAATAAAGTGGGGTTACTGCCAAAAGTTGGTAACTAAATTATTGTGTTAGCGATAATTATAATGTTTAAATATTATAATTTATGTTTGGGATTATTTTGGGTATCCTCTTATGTTGTTAAGTAGGTTTTTTTAGCTACCATTTTTGTATAAAACTTCATTATTGTATAATTAGAAAAAAATAAAAATATTTAAAAATAACTTGTTTGTTTAGAAAACAACATTCTAGTATTTTTTTTAAATAACGTTAACAATATTTCCCAAAACCCGAACTTTATAATGAAGATCATACGTTAAAATAGAGTTTACCCAAAACATGTTTTTGTAAGTTACCTACTTTTGGAAGTAACCCCACGATATATCATTTTGTTTTATGTTTTGAAGCTCTATGGCGTATAATAGAAAATATATATAACATCGAACTGGGAATATCTTGGATGATCTTTGATGTATAATATATTATATAAGCTGCTTCAGAGATTGGAACACATTTTATAATTCATGAAAAAAAACATATCCAGTAGAAAACGCCAAGAATCACAGACACCTTGAGTAGGTGTGTATCACTTTTGAAGCAAATGAAGAGCAATCGGCAATAATTATGGCTATATTTTGTATATAAATTTAGCAACTGAATTCGAATAGTCGGTTTTTTATTAATGTTCCTTTATCCTTCCTCATTTTTTCGCATTTTCAGTGGTGTGTCGGTCTCTGCGTCTGTAACTCCGGATCAATACAATCAAGAATCGGATTTTTCTTAGACTCTCAAAATTGGAACCAATTGTGGAAATGATTAAATAATAGACAAACCAGGTACCAACATCAATAAAACATCAACTAAACCAGGATCAATAATTTCATATTTAAATGTGTATTCCGTTGGCTTAAATCTTTTGAAGTTAACTAGCGGTGTTCATTTGAAAAGTAAATATATAAATTATTTTTTTTTGGCAATTTTCCTGAAGCAAATATTTTTTTACAAATATTTTCTTTTTGAAAATACTAAAATTATAATATCTCGTTATTTTTCACGGTCCTGCGCTAGTTATTATGTACGTACTGAGCGATATAACCATATACTTTTTTCAAACGATTTTAAAAGCAAATCAAATTGATATAGGTAAATTACGATAAACACTGCTTGAAAAACGCCATAACTACTCCACAAGCAATCTCGTATTTATAAACCACGGATAATAACCTCTTCGATAATAATGCCCCTTGTTGTAACCGAAGAAGTTGTTATATAAAACACGGCGTACTTAAACAGGTTTTTCGCAGAATTAATCGATGTGCTTTTACTCTCATCTCGTGACTTTCATCGCTATCCCTTCTGATGTCGGCATTCTATAAACCTCTTAAAAGGGTACCTTACTTTTACCCGTAGATGTTTTATTACCGAAACGAATGAGTAACGAAAGAAATACGTTTGCACAATAAATTTATTTGGAGACTCGTAACATTCTTTTCATTAAATATATCATCAAAATTTGATAAAATAAAAAAACATAATTGTATTCGGGATAATGGAAAATTACTTGTGGTTTTATACGATTAAACTTTGTGGTGTGGGTAGGTACTACATTATAAAGTTTAATAATAATAATAATAATAATTGTTTATTCCAGAATGTGGGGAGGTTAGTGCAATCCCACACAATCCATAAAATATAACTACAATGTTATATACAGAGAAACAATTAAGTACAAATAAAATAAAATATAAATTGTAAGTTTGATAAAGCAAATAAAACATAAGAAAAAGTAAAAGGAACTATATAGAATGGAGAGTGATATCATAAAACATTTAAATTTCTTGTAAGCTTATTGGTATATCGGAGCGATAATTATGGGGGCCAATATTTTTCTCCAATGTTTTTCGATGCTCGATCCTGAGGTCTGGCGGGATTCGATGATGAGGATGTTTCTGGAGTTATTGATCCTTCCCCTCGTTCCGGCTACCCTGGATCTCATTAGGGCTGCAAAGTCGGGAACTCTTCCCTCCATGAACATCGAGGAGGCACTGCAGTACCTTGGAAGTCCGAACATTATGCGGTAGGCAATATTATATTGAATCCGAAGCCTTTCCATGGTTCGCTTTTTGAAATTTGCCCACAGCTCGCAAGTATACAAGGTAGTGCAGAAAGTTGAGAATAGCGTCCTTTTCACCTGCGGGCTGCAGAGTCGAAATCTTCTACTGAGCATGTTACTTTTTATGCTCAGTGCTCGCCTCTGCCTATCGATGTCGTCGTCATCCGTTAAGTTGTTGGTGATGATATGCCCTAAATATTTCGTGTTTTCTACTATTGTGAGAGGTTCTCCATTTAAAAACGCTGGGGGAATCTTTTTTGGTCCTTCTCTGTATTTGACGACCAGCAGTGCTGTTTTTTTCGCGTTATATAACATGTTTGTTTCGAGTGCATATTCTTCGCAGATCTTCAAGAGAATTCTTAGTCCCCTTATTGACGGTGCCATCAGCACCATATCGTCTGCGTAGCTCACGTTGTTGATGCATTGTCCTCCAATATGGCAGCCTACCCCAGCGTTATTTAACCTGTGAGTTAATTCATCCATATATATGTTAAACAGTACTGGGGACAAACAACCTCCTTGTCTGACCCCACTCTTTAAGAAAAAGGGTTCTGAGAAACCATCTTTCCATTTAACGAGGTTTTCTTGTTGACGGTGCCGTGTGTCGAGAATTAGTACTACTTTCCATGGTAGACCTCTTTCTTTTAGTTTGGTCCACAATAATGGGTGGTAGACTCTGTCGAAGGCCTTACTAAGGTCCAGAAAGCATGCGTAAGTTGTTGTTTTTCTCTTCCTGTAGTATTCCAGTGTTCGTTTTACGCAGAATATGGCTGAGTCCGTGGAGCATTCTGTTTTAAAACCCATCTGATTGTCTTTCGTTTTCAGTTGGGGTCCGACTTGATCTAAGAGAACTCGTTCAAATATTCTGGCGATGGCGGTGGCGATGGATATCGGTCTGTAATTTTCCTGTAAAGTTATGTCTGTCAGTTTAGATTTTACTATCGGTATTATGATGGTCTTTGTCATGTCTTTGGGTAGATAACTACTCTTTATGATATCGGTGAACAATGTTGCCAGTAGTTTCAGAATCGCTACCCCTGCATGTTTGACGTGTTCGGTACTTAATCCGTCATGTCCTGCTGATGTTCCGGATTTCATGTTTTTAATGGCGGTTTTCACCATGTTTGCAGTGACTATAGGGTCAATGTCATCATAGGCATTCAAATGCGTTTCGTTTGAGGAGATGGTCGGCGTGGTAGTCGCGAAATGTTTTTTGAAAATATTGGCGATTACTTCAGGATTCGTTTCTCCGTTTATGTTGCACGAGACTTTGGAACGCATGTTCAACATTTTATTAGATTTATTCCAAAATGATTTGAAGTCCCGATTGTCTAAGTCCGCAGCTATTTTATCCATCTGGAGTTGTGTCGAATTCCTTTGGCATTGTTTTAGAGCTGTTTTGAAGGCGGCACGCTTTGTCCTTCTATCCTCCGCTATGGGACCATTGTGCGGTCTCCCATTATCAATCCAGGTGAGCATCGCTTTTCTTGATTTTTCGTATTTGTCTGCAACAAATTCATTCCACCCACAATATTGATTAAGATAATATGTATTATATTTTATTAAATGTAAATTAGATGTCATCATGATGAGGGTTCTTTTTTCTTTATCTTAAATGTACCTAGATTAATCAAAATTGACAGGTTCAGAAATCTGACAGGTTTTATATAAGGTTTTATAATAAGTTTTATAATATTTTCAGACCAGTACAATTTTATGTCACTATGTTGTCTATTTATAACATCCTGTGTAAGCGATGAAAACACACTAAAAAAATAGTGTTTGTAACCTGATCACCAATAATTTGAAGAATTTTTTAAAAATACGCAAAAGCCATTTATCAGGATATTTTTATTTTGATTTGTTGCACTAATTTTTATAGATATTAAATTTTTTTCTGGTTAGTTACCTTAAACATTGGAATTACTCGTCCATTGTTTTAATTTATATTTATTTGTTGTCATATTTCGTCGTATTTAAAACCTCCACGCACATAAAACGACGAAAAATGACTTACAGTCAAACATATATTGAAATAATTTCTAGCAGCTTGATTCCGGCAGTTTGGCTGAGATTATTTTAAACCAGTTGAATTAAAAACATTGAAAAACTTTTTTAATCATACCGTTTTTGATCTTCTGGGATGTGCATATTGTAAAGAAGATTGTAATAAAGCATGTTTTAAGGAGATTTTTATTTTCTTGTTCATTTTTAAGGCATGTTCACATTGTTTCAAACTTTGCCTTTTTTTCTTCCCATCTTTTAAACTTCAAACGTTTTTAATTTATATTAGAGTTATACAACGTATTGAATGGAGTATGCAATCAGTGGTGGCTCTTGACTGTTGGGTGTGCTAGGATGCTAATATTAAAAATGACATTATTGATGTGGTTGAACCAAAAACAATTTTTGGATGAAGATTTTCATAAAATTGGTGCAGCGCACTGCCAAATTCAAATTTACTAAAAGATCTAGATATGTCAAAAAAATTTGAAAAAAAATATTTTTGACTAAACAACATCAATAATGTAGGATTGTGTGAAATACAGTATTACTCAACCCGCCAAATCAAACAAATAAATACGTTTACAAAAGGTATTATGTAAAATGTGCATTACAATGATAGTGTTTATGCATGATTATATAAGTCATTAATAAAAAGCAACATTGAAAATATTAAATGACACATTATCTCATTGACGCGAATAGCTCAACCCAAAACAAATAATGATGAATTGTTTTCAAAGAGGAAAAGAAGTAAGCGCACCTATCCAAAAATAAACACAAATTAAGTCCACCATCATGACCATGATCATCGAATTGTAAAGTATTCATGATCATCCACTTACAATGACGATTTATTGCATTATGACGGGACATCAAAATAATGTATGGATACGCACGTAGGTTTAACGGTACGTGTAGTATCACGCATCGATACAATGTAAACAAATACACACTTCTGAACAGAGGAACAGAGCTACTTCC
The DNA here is from genome assembly GCA_026573805.1 of Hesperophylax magnus. Taxonomy (NCBI): domain Eukaryota; kingdom Metazoa; phylum Arthropoda; class Insecta; order Trichoptera; family Limnephilidae; genus Hesperophylax; species Hesperophylax magnus. Next base: position 1,818,619 of record JAIUSX010000026.1, read on the forward strand.
TACGTTAAAAAACTAGAGGAATACTAATAATGTTTATCATTAACATGCTTGTTTGGATATCGAAGTAGCTTGTCGGTTGGATGAAAGTGATACGAAGGCCCGGGGCAGTTTTAGCCTCAAGAGCCTCACATCGCCATCGTTTGCATTTCGTAATCGTTCGAAGTTGTAGCGACATAGCCAATTTAACTCTGCTACAGCGATTCACATATGTTCTTCAAAATATTGTGAGTATTTTAAATAATTTAAATAAATAATAAGTTGATTTCTTTTACATTTTTCACGCTTCCAAAGTCCACGGAGCTTCCTGATAAAAAAAAATTGCTTATTTATAAAAAATCCGTATTCCTGTTAAAAACTGGATTGAAGGCCATTAACGAACGAATTGAAAGGTATCCTGATAAACTTTAAGTTAAATACCAATGTTTTATCACGATGTCCGAACACGTGTTCATAAAAGTCCCTGCATTTTTGTATTTCGTCGTGATATATTATTAAGACAAACGCAGGTGGATGAACACGTGTTTCGATATTATTACAAATTTACCAACAGTTTATAAGAAAGCGGCTTACAGTCCCGTTTTTAACAAGATGATTTGAAGAGATTTTCAATAATCGGCATTATTTTTCTCCCTGTGGTAACCGTATACTTCTGCCGCGTTAAAATGAGAGTTACAGAGTGGAAGATACTTTCATAATAGCCTTGATGAAAGACAAAAAATCGAGAATCGATAAATTTCTTGAAATGGCTTTGGCCATGTTCGTTGACCATATTTTATGACAGGTTTTTATATAAAGCAGTACATCTTCAATACGAGGCATAATAAGTTTGAACAGTAGAAAAGTATGCTAAAAATACGATTACAATAATTAAATTTTCATGAAATAATAAATAATACTGACACTTTATATAGAATATTAATTGTAGTACATACCTATAATAGATAAATTGTATAACAAATATTGTTTTATTTATTTATAAATTTTATAAATATATTTTTGTTATTTACTAAACTACCATACTAGGCACATGTTCGTATTATACATGGTTTTCCAATAAGAGGTGTTATTTTGATATTTAATCGAAAAACATCAATAGTTTCGTTGCTTGTGTGGCACGTAGCGCCGTTTTGTTAAACGTAAATGTTGCCCAAATCAATACCATCCAATTTTGGCCATAAAAAATCATTAATCTTCTCTCGATAGCGCAATCCATTCATCGTAACGGTTGCTCCAGCCTCATTTTCGAAAAAGTAAGGTCCAATGACTCTGCCGGACCATAAACCGCACCAAACAGTTACACATTGAAGATAGAGAGACTTTTCAACAATAACTCTTGGGTTTTCCAAGCCCCAGATGCGACAATTTTGCTTGTTGACGAAGCCACCGAAATGGGCCTCATCACTCAAGATGATTTGCATTTGATTCACTCAAGTGAATTTTAATAATTTCAATGGATTGTTGAAGCGTATATCATTCCATTTTTATTAATGGCGTAGTTTTTACTTGTCAAATGTTAAAAAATTACAGCTTCAAAAGTAACATCTACCGAAAGAGCGGGCTATTCAAAATAACACCTCTTATTGGAAAACCCTGTAGTAGTCGTACATAATTAAAACTAAAATGTAAGGAACCAGGAAAAAAACTTTCTAGAAATAATTGATAAAACATATGTAAGGAATAAAAACAAAATGCACATTTTAACCAAAACAGAAATTAAATTAAAGATTAAACAGAATGATAAAAACGTTATTTTTGAGAAAATGGAAATAAGTATTACAAAGTAAGATTAAAATATGTCATTTCAATCGGTATTTTTAACACTTCTTCTTACCCATTTCCTTCTCTTTCCCACTATTTTCAGACTCACATCATCAGGGGATAATCATTGATTGGAGATTTCACATTCTCACTGGCTTCGGATAGTAGGCAATCTTATGCGGTATTTACATAAAAACTATTATTATTTAAAAAAATTACGGTTATTTTAGGGTTTGAAATGTTACACGTATGTTTGCTGATCCCATTTAGGAATGGAGAGTAAACTTTCGTTGTATTAACCTGGTGACGCAATAAGTTACCTAGTAGTAACTAAGTCAAAGTAAACTGTAACTGTATAATTAATGTATTAGTATTTTAACTACATGTATTTTATAGATTTCACCGGAAATGGTTAATAAATATCTAAGATATTAGAAAATTTGTCTTTTATTGGACCGTGTTTATATGATTAAATTTTTTATTAATAATTAGCACTTGACATTAACTTATCTATTAATTATGTTACTAGAGTGAGCGTTTATTCCTTTTACATAACTATTACCAACTGGTAATTAATCATCATTTATGGTAGGACTTAATTAAATTTTTGTTTTCAGGCTTTGAAATTTACAAAACGATGAAAAATCTTTTTGAAATACAGTTCGTCGCAAAGGACCATAAATTGATGGAAAGTTAATGAGAAAGGGGACAAGAAGTTCATATCAGAGTTGGATACTACACAGGGTGATACAAAGATATTTCTTTTAAAAAAAAATTTATTTGTATATATATAAAGTAAATACACGATTATAGATATATTATACATGATATTCATTGAACATTTCATTTACCCAGTTCGTAGAGAAATCTCGGGTCAAACTGGGGAGCTAGTCTATTTACTAATTAAATACATAATATTTATAAATACTTAAGGTGGTCATAAATAGTAAGCATCGTTATTACAACAAAAATACAGTATATATTTATTAAAAACACAAAAGTAAAAACAAATAACAGTACATAAATAAATTGCAACAGGGTATGTATATCTGAAAATCATCGATCATTGTGTAGGTTTTCTGTAAAAAAAAGTAATGTCATTTGTTTTTTAAATTTTAAATAGTTTTTTCACTTTTTATCATATCGGGTAAATCGTTGAATAGCTTAGGGCCTAAGTATTGATATTGGTGTTGTGCAGCTGTCGTGCTGCATCTAGATATATATATATTCCCAGATGTTCTAGGTCTTAAGCTTCTCGTTGAGGACACTTCAGATTCTTTAAAAACTTTTAAAATAGCACATCTTTCAAATAATTTTAAAACCGGTAGGACCTTAAATTTATTGAATAGTTCACTTGTTTGAAAATCTCTTGGTTTTTTAAGAATAACTTTAATAATCATTTTTGTGATATTATTATCGGATTCAAGTAAGTCTTATAAATGCTGCTCCATGCAATTACACCATACTGCAATACTGATTGTTCAAGAGCAAAGTAAACCATTTTAACATTTGAAAGTTTTAGGATATTTCTTAATCGTATAAATATATAAGTGAGTTTTCTAATTCTTTTAACACAGTTATCTACATGTTTCTTAAATTTCATATTTCTTTCTATGGTGATCCCCAGGTATTTGACATCTGAGGTTTTCTTCAATAATTTACACCTATCGTTACATATACCCCCCACACATGAACGACTGTGCACCAGCACTCCAATGTTGGAGGTAGGGACAGGGTCATTAAGGTGAAAAGGCATTTATGATGTTTTTTCTACATTAAGATTATCATCAAACCATTCCTTCAAAGTGTTAATATTATCATCATCAGCTACTGTCACATCTGTTCATGTTATTCCTTCGACAATGATAACTGTGTCATCCGCATACGAGATGATACTTCCACTAATAGGGAGACTGAACATATCATTGACATATATAAGAAAAAGTATAGGCCCGATTACTGTGCAAATATAACTTACATATTTAACTTACTTTATCCAGTGAATCCTGAGCATATTTGAAGGGAAAAATGTTAATGGTATTTTGGTATCCCTAAAAACAAACAATTAGTAGGTATTGATCAAATACAGTCGAGATGGTGGGTTGAACGTTTCCTCGGCTAAGTTACGTTTGTCGACATGTGAAGATTTTTTTTTGTATTTAAAAAAAATAAACTAACTAACCATCACTCCATTTCCTCGCAAGGCAGAGAGGACGGACCGCCAAACAACTCGGTCTTGGCATACGCTCCATGCGTCATTCACATTCATACATACTCTTTTATTATTCTGACTCCTGATATGGCCAGACATTTTAACTTTGAAGTATCTTTTTTATTTTATTTTATTTTTTAAAATTTAATGTAATTCAATTTAAATAATATTATTATTGAGTTCTGCAACTATTTTTTGCATGTTGTTATTGTTACAGCTGTTTCGGATTTCAAGGTCATTTTCAAACTGCCTTGATAGCCGAAACAGCTGTAACAATAACAAAAACCAAAAAACACTTTCAGAACTTAATAATAATATTATTAAATTTGATTTACATTAAATTTTTAAAGTTTAAATAGAGTTCTACAAATTAAACACAAAAACAATAAATATTTTAAGTATCTGATGACATGTCTTCCTTCGGCATCCCGGATTTCTTTTACCATTCACATATATTCTCCTTATACTCCTTTCTAAAATACTGATGGTTTCATTTTTATACTACATTCAAAATTTCAAAATAATCTTTGAACCCGTAAGTTCAGAATATAAATAGACGATTAGAATAATGTTGGCGCTCGAATAGTATTATATTTGTAACATATGCTTTCCTCACAGGCTTGAATATTTATGCACGATTGAAAATATACGAAAGTCTGAAAATATTTTATTCGCCTGCTTAAATATCAATTTCGAAACGGTTGGTAAATATTAAAATTGAATCCCTCCATTTTGGAGCTTACAGCGGATCTTTGGCTCACCAAATGCATCATAGAAATAGATTTTCGGAATAACAAATTGTGATGAAAATTAGCTTTGTTGCTTGTCGGCTATAATGCTGTGGATTAATCACATTTAATCCACTGCAGAGCCGACAAATAGGATGCGCTGACTTTATATATCATATTTTAGAATAATTAGCCAGAACAAATTACATGTAATATTTAAAATACATGGATGAAAATACACATATTGCAAATTATTATAGTTTTAACAGAAAGGTTTAACCCTTAACCGGAGTTGTCATTTCATATGGTATCGTGGGTCAAATGGACCCAACAACAGAATACTTTTGTATTTTCGTAATAAATGTTACTATTTAAGTGCTTTTTTGAAGGAATGTAATAACAATGAATGATACAAAAAACAGGTTACTTCTTTAAGATAAACTTTTGTTTATCAACATGCATATTTAACTTAAAATTTTGTGTAATTATTGAAGACAATATTAGCGAATCCTAAATTAAAATTTCAAACAAGATACGCTCACATCTAAGACCTGAACCCAGGACTAGACGTCCTGGTTGGGAAGTTGGGAAAAATTAGCTTTTTAATTTTTTTTTTGATTTTTATTTCTACAATATTTATGTGTATAAAATGCAAAGGCTTTTGTTTTCTAGAAAAGTATACATACGTACTCGAAAAATAAACACACTCCACCAAATCTCTCAAAGAATCTCACATCGTAAAAGCGACCCGTTCTATTAGAGCTAAATGTTTGGCCCTCATTTGGCGTTCGTGTTTGAGGAATATGCACAGGCTCCAAAGTAATAATCCATGACATACACATAGGTTGAATACTGTTGTTCATGTTTTTTTTAAATCAGGGAGTATGTCAATATTGAATGGATGATCTTATCTTCTGATGGTTAGCGAATTTTTTTTATTTATTTTTTATATTTATTAATACCATAATATTACAAAAGATAATAATAAAAAGAGTCGAAATTTATAGTCAGTTTCCGAACAGTTTACAAATTTTAACTTAACTAGCATGCTTAATTTTATTTCTGTTGAAATCTGGATATTTTACAAAACTGACCCCATTCCCTATTTTCCTAGCGGACACTAGAAATGTATTAGGCACTTGAAAACCACTTCTAGGCTTACAACAGGTTCTTCATAGTATGTGACACATTCGCTTCATACCAACATGCTTATTAAATAACGTTTAGTGTAATTACCTAGAAAGACAACGATAATGTCAGAGTTTGCCCTATTGCAGAATAAAACGTTAGTTTTAGTACTTACGTAAGTATGTTAAAATGCAACTATTTATAGAACTTATTTACACCGAATTCAAAACATAACTATTCCATTATTTTTCAAAAACGTCTTCCAGTAAATTTTGTAGGTACTTTTTGTAGTAACCCATGTTAGATAATGCGTTTCCACGGAATCGAACCGCGTATGGAAAGGTAATATATCTTCAAGAATACCTGGCTAGCTCAAGCAGGATTCCGTGTTTTCAGTCCGTTTGTATTAAGAGAGAACATACGCCTTCTAGAAATGGGTAGAACAAAAGGATTTCTTGGAAATAAAACACTATTATTGTGGTGCTTTTAAATGCCTTCAAAAAGACCTATATTATAGCACTGGAATCTACGCGTAGGAAAAGCTTAAATCTCTTTGTGGACGGTTAAAAGAATGATGTTAAATTAATGAGAAGAAAACAGATACAGAAATTAATAGAATAAAGCATGGAACGATACCGCCGGTATTTTTGTAGACGTCCAGGGGGCAGGCAGTAGAAGAAATGAATCGAAATATACTAGTAATCAATTGACAAACACTGTAGAAAAAATGAATCGAAATATACTAGTAATTAATTGACAAAAACTTTTCAAAACACTGTTTAGCAAAGCAAGTCTCGAATTCAAAGCGGAGCACGTAACAACCTCCCGCAACCAGCGCTAAAATCCAAGAGACCTTTCCTCGCCTGGACCTTAGGGACCCGCGGCTTCGCCCCCCCCCCCCGTGGCCATATGAAAGAATTTAAAAATACAAAGTACTTGATTTTAAGAAAATATTACGGGGTTGAATGTTTTAATTTTAAGAAAGTTCATTTCATAACACCCATCTGTGCAGTGGATAACGATATTGAAGGTGTTGTATTAACTCATCTGTCCAGTGGAGAACGACATTGTAGATGTGGTATTAACTCATCTGTGCAGTGGAGAATGACATTGGAGGTGTTGTGGATATAATGCTGAAAAACATGATGACAAACATGAACCAGGAGTCCCCGATAAATACAATATCCTTAAAGAAACGAAGAAGAGGAAGATTTGGGAAAGATAAAGATATGAGGGGTGGATAGGAATCTCGAGTGTAGTGTATCCACGAATGACGGACGTATGACCACAAGGGTATTCTCTTACAATAATAATAATAATGATGTAACATTTGTATATCCCAGTTTAATTTTAATTTTTTTAATTTTATTTCATTTCGATTGTGCAACCCTTAACTGGCCTTCTGACTATCCGGCCTACCAAGCAGTTAATGAACCACATCCATCGCCAAGACCTAGACAAACATCACCCCCATAAACCCGGGCACCCCGGCTAATTCCCTAAACGTAGCGGATCACCTCGAGCGACTTACGGCAGAGGTGTTTATTTTCAATAAATGTTTCGCGGGGCGGCGGTACCCATACCTGCCTTCTTAACAGAAAACGTGCGCTGTGGTAATTATAAATAAAGAAAATAAAATATAAAAAAGTACGTCATGTACGGAACGCTCCCAACCTACACATATATCAACAAAATATTTTAAATTTATATTAACTTATACTAAATTTTCATTTCTAATATCCCTTTTTGAATTTTTTTGATCGTGGTTTTTACGGCTTATCTAATAGTTTTATAAAAAAATTATGAAGAATTTATTTTTCACTATCTGAAGAACTAATAAATCATTGCGAGACGGAAACGTAAATAAATACAAAAAGGGTTAAGGCAAAACAAAGTTTCGTTAACGACTGAGAACAAAGGAAGTATAGTTTTTCATTTAATCTTAATTAAATTACGGAGATCTAAATACAATGTTGGATTGAAAATAGAGTTTCTTGGTACAATGGAGATTTCAGCTTCCACTTGGTTAAGTTCACTTAATTATACTTAGGGACTTTCATGAAATACGTAGGTAGGAAATGAACAAAACATTTATATTTTGAAATGTTGAAAAATAAACGGATTTCTGTACAGCCAACGTTTTGATTGATGTGCTGCCATTATTTTACGATGACTGATCGCACTTTGCAAAAAACGATGGCTGTGAATTTAAAACGACGATTTACCAGTCTTCTGTTTCCAGTTTCCTATATGAGGTAAGCTATCATCGAGCTGCTCTATATTCTGTATAATGCAGATGTAAACAACTTTCCGTAAAATGATACGTATGAAAAACTTTCAGTCATCATATAAGTATTATTTTGAAATTAATTGAAACTACATTTTATTTTTATTTTGTATAAATTATGTAAGATTTTGTCTTTGGCAAATGTTTAAATCAGTGACGTATTTTTTTCTAACGCTTCGTATACACGTATAAGCCGAAGCGCGGGCCAAGCCAATAATTGTGGGAAATGAACCAAGCAACAGCAAAGCCGCGTTTCGTGCCATTTGCAGTCGCGTCGTTCCCATAATTCGTGGACGGCTCACGCTTCGGTTCGTACGTATATACGCAGAGTAAGAAGACAAAGCCATTGTCAAAATCTTACAAACAGAATATCTAAGCCGAATCTTAGAAATATGATTTATTAATTATGTTAATATTAACAACGAAAATTAACACAGCAGCTTTTCTCTCAAAAATCTCATTGGTGAATATGCACTGTCATTATTTATTTAACATAATAATTATATGGATTTAACGTAAGTATGTGTAGCTGAATAAAAAATATTCTATATCACGTTGGTGAGCTAATTAAATAATTGAGCCTAATTAAAACCGAGTCGACACACGGTGCGATTACATAATGGAAACGATTCGTCTTTTTATATTTATATTTTATTTTTCGTTACAATATTTTTTATAACCGTATCAATTTGATTTAAATACTTTTTTATTAGATTTTCCAACTGCCACAATTTTCAATAAGATAATAAAATTTAAATATTCATATTAAAAAATTACAGAGTGTTTTCAAATGTAATGCTTCCGAAATTAAATTATGTAAGCAAAGGGCCCCCAAGAAAACCGCCCGCAAAAATTTGACAAGGCTTTGACATGCAAATACGTTGCGAAGCGTTGAGGCGGTCTTAAAATGTTGCCATTTAAACTTTTAATAAGTGCAACCTGAAACCAGGGATTGTGGAAAAGCTGGGAAAACTTTTAGCTGCAATAAATTTTGTCTTATTTTAATCTCCTGCACTAGAAATAAGGATATACTGGTATAATTATACGCCATTATAGTAATTTTATACGTATTTAAATTGAATAACGCAAATGATTAAATTTGAATTTAATGCCCAAATTGTAGGGTTCTGATTCTTTTTCTCAAATAAATTGTCTCCATATCAGAGGAAAAATAATGAAAGATATTAAGGCTTAATAAAAAAGTTATTTTGCAGTTCTCCAGTAACAGGTTTTTATATTGCAGTTAATCTTTTCACCATTATAATACAGAAGAGGACCACCATGACGATCTAGATAATTATTTTAATGGAAGAATAAGAAGATTTCTATGCACTCTCCAGTAAAATGCAACCATTGTACCACTTGTTAATTACTCCAGCATCATTTTTTCTTAGCCAACGATGGATTAATGAAACAAATGACTTTACTACAAAATAGAGCTATGAGATTTATACTGAAGAAAAATAGACATACGAAAATTAGTTATAAAATAAGTTAATATAAATATAATTAATATCGAAATATAAATAAAATTGCACCAAAGTTATATTATTGAACAAAATGATTAATGGCAATACATGAATTGATTTCTAACAAAAAATGAAAACATGCAGCAAAAACACATACACGAGACGAGGGAGAGAAGTGAATCAAGTCAAAAGTCCTTGGTGTACAGAGCAATTAAGATATTTGGCGTATTACGAAATAAAATAATTAAAACACTTTGTTTTTACCACGATAATCTTTATTTTTTATATAAAGTCAACATGTTTCAAGAACGATGTTCTCTTCATCAGGACAATTAATGTACTAAAAACTAAAATTTTAGTTTTTAGTACATTAATTGTCGAAACATGTTGACTTTATATAAAAAATAAAGATTATCGTGGTAAAAACAAAGTGTTTTAATTATTTTATTTATAAAATGGTGCCACAAAGTGAATTTGCAAAATTTGAAAAAATATGTAATGTTATTTATTAGGAAATAGGTAAAGAGGAAAAGTATTTAAAAATTACAAAAATAACACCATTAAAAGTTTTCAAAGTTCCTCCCCGAAAATATTTTTTAACAATAATAATATAAATAATATTTGGATGATTTGTATAGCGCCGTTGTGTGCAAAATCACCTTAATTAACAAACACAAATGAACCCATAGAAACTTTTACACATCGATACAGGTTCTTTCAGAGATAAATTTTAACGCAATAAATACCATAAAAAAGCTTTGCAGTATTTTATTCTACTTGTTTATGGTTTATGTAGCTTTCACCACATAATGGCATAGTCCGGCCATGTTGACGGCCGGCATAGTCCAGTGGTAACGCATTGGACTGCCATTCCGAAGGTCGCGGGTTCGAACCCGGCGTGCGCAAATAAATTTTATTTGATTAATTTGTGTTATTTCACAATTAATTCATTAAAATAATATATAGTATATTTGCGGCACGTTCCAGAGTGGAAGATACTACCAGTATCGCCCTGGTGTAAGACCACCATTCAGAATTGAAACGTTGCTCCAAATGGCTTTAGCCGTGTTTAGTGACTAGATCTGAATAGCCAGGTACTTCCCCACCTTCCTCTTTCCCTTCCCCACTTACCTTCAGCCTCACAACATCACCCAATTGGGGATGCCATAGTCTCACTGGCTCCAGACGGGAGCAGTTGGGACTCTTGTGAGGTATTCACTATAAAAAAAAAAAAAAAAAAAAAAATAATAAAATTGCATTTTTTTATTAATTTTACTGTTACCATTTTTACAAAAATAAATATTATCTACCTATAGTACGCACAGTGCTGCAGTGCCATACAAACCTAGGGACAAAATTGAATTATGAATGTCAAAATAAATTTTTCGCACAAATGATTTATATTCCTACAGGATGGATGACTAATGCATGCCGATCATTGGCAAAAAACTATTTCCCAGAGATTATCATAGGTAACAAAAAAAAGGTCAAAGAAGACGCATTCTTTAATTGGAAAGGTGCAATCTTTAACACAAATCAGAGTGTCAGCATCAGTGATAGGTGCGAGGAGTCTACTATTTTGTGTTGTTTTCAGTATGGAGTTACTTGCTAATATATGTGTACGTACTTACACCATTTTAAGAAATTATTAATACTGATGCCCACATTTTGTAAACTTTTCAACACAACTAATTGTTTTGAAATTTTTCAATGAATGCATCTTGTCTAATGAATATTATATACGCATTCAGCCTGCAGGAAAATTTATTTATGAGAATTTAAAAAAAAAAATTGTCACTTTCCTTGTATGGGACAGAAGCACTGTGCTGCGTGAAGTTATGCACAGCTTGGATGGAATTTCTTCTCAGAATCGAGACCGAGTCTTCATAGTAATCTCGCCGCAAAACTTTCCTTCTAATACCAATAAAGTTTTAAATTGAACCGAAGTAATAGTTCTGGCAGGCTTTCAGTTCAATTCCAACCTGTGTTTATCATGCTGAAGAATCAAATTACGGATCGGTCCATTTCCACGCCGCATCCTTAGACTTGCAGCCGCTCGATTTTAGATTAAAGTGGGTACTTAAGTGTTGGGATGGAATGGAGATTTCTTAAAGTGCATTATTCAACAGTGCGTATTTTACCTTCCTCGGTATAAAACATGTGGATTCAGAGTTATTTAAAAAATGGTGGAAAGAAAACTATTTAAAAAAAGCTGATTATTAATATAAAATAATTAAAAGGTACTGTAGATCTTAACTATTTGACAATCGTGATGGTCGAATAGTTCTTGAAGATCCACGACTCTTTTAACCGCGTTGCATACTTTCGATACATTTCAGAGTTCCTTGAATTGACTTAAGCCGTGTTGGGTGACCAAACCTGAATAGCCAGGTACCTATAACCCACCTTTTTCTTCTCCATCTTCTTTCCCTCCAAGCTCCCTTGGTACCCCTATTGGGTTGCCTAGTTCACTGGCTGTGGTTAGTAAGCAGCAGTTCGGGAAAACTGGCCATATTTATTTATTGTTTATCAAGAACATTTGAAAGAGTGATGATGAATAAAGCAAGTTTATGGAAGCAAAATAAATGTAAGGTCGTCAGTGCATTTACGCATAATAAAATAAATAAATATATGATGTTACAACGTAGCAAAGAGAAGAAAAAACTACGTAGCTATGAACGATACCAACATATTTTGAATACATTTGTTTTCGTGAATGAATGCAAATCTTGAAAGTGAAAATTAATCTATTTCCCGACATTCGATTGAGCTGAAACTCAGCAGATAGACTCGTTGTCGATGACAATGCATTCTATAAATTGTCGGTGCCAATAAAGCACGCCCATGCGGATAAACAGACCTACCCATTTCTTTGAAATGCGATGAAATTACAGCAGTTAATATACGCAATAAATGTCGGTCTTTTCCAAATGGGATTTGGCTCGAGAGTCAGCTCCAGTTACTGGGTAGAAAGGTTCATTGCTCAGTCGAACCATATATTTTTTTAAGCTTAAAAGGCAATTAAAAATAGGTATGTATAATACATCTATACTACAATAGTAAAAAAACATAGTTTTTTCTCGTAGATTTAAAAAAAGTTAATATGTTATTTAAAATGTGTGTACAATATAAAGACCTACATTGGTTTTTGACCACTTTATTTTAATTAAACCAAACCGGTTCAAGAAGTACCCTTCCTTCGTTCAAAGAAGGGTACTTCTGAAACCGGTTGAGTGTGATTAAAATATAGTGGTCAATAACTAATTTATGTTTCACTTCTTCAAATTTTGCAAATTTACTTTGTGGCACCATTTTATAAATAAAATAATTAAAACACTTTGTTTTTACCACGATAATCTTTATTTTTTATATAAAGTCAACATGTTTCTTTGGAGGGGAGGGGTGAGAGGTGGAAAGGGGAGGTGCTTCCCCTTTCCACCTCTCCCCCCTCCCCTCCACCCCCCTCCCCCCACACACTACTTCCTTTTCTACCCACACCTGTCTCTATATACTTGACAATTTAGTTTTTAGTACATTAATTTTCCTGATGAAGAGAACATCGTTCTCGAAACATGTTGACTTTATATAAAAAATAAAGATTATCGTAGTAAAAACAAAGTGTTTTAATTATTTTATTTACTAATTTATGTGTTTGTATTGTAAGTTATGGTGAGCCACAAAGTAAATGCTTTATACAAGCATGTAAAATGAGTGTACTCACTTAAAAATAAAAATGTAGTAGGTAAGTTCTTAATGCACTTTTGTTGAATCAGTTCTACATAGCTTCTAAATTTATTGGAGTCCAGTAGGTACCAAACTATATATGTGAGTACTATATATAATAATAACGTTACTATCTTACGTGACAATACTACAGTCATCTTGAAACTCTAATCATCCCCCATAGAGTACCTACTTGCCACGGAACAGTCGACTGTTGCACCACCACAACCCCTCTTCGCGTTGTGTTCCCTGCAATGTCGCCATGTTAACGGTGTTAGAAAACCACACACCTCATTTCCCGTTATGTGTTCTCAAGTTGTACAGTCAAAGTAAGAGGAAACATTAATTGCACGTAACCAGAAATGAGTGGGTATACTCGAATATTACAGAAATTTTTTATTTAAATTTTTTGAACTTTCAATATGAAATTGTGCTCATTTGGATGGTCCATTTTTTAATGATATTGAGAGTTGGTGAATGCTAATAAGTAATTGAGCTCTATGCGATATCGAGGGTAGGTCAACGCCCCCAGGTAATTGAGCTCTCTTCAATAGTGAGAGTGGTTATATGCTACCAGGTGATTGAGCTTTCTGCGATATAGAGAGTAGGTATATGCCATCAGGTAATTGAGCTCTCTGCGATATTGAGAGTAGTTATATGCCACAATGCCACAAGATAATTGAGCTCTCTGCGATATTACGAGTAGGTATACGCCACCAGGTAATTGAGCTCTCTGCGATATTGAGAATAGTTATATGCCACCAGGTAATTGAGCTCTCTGCGATACTGAGAGTAGGTATATGCCACCAAGTGACGAAGTATCAGTAAATTTTGTACTTATAACATATGTAACCATAATATTCCAGAGCGGTGGGAGATGGCCTCTCTGCCTGGTTAAAATTTATCTGAGTAACTATTGCATAATGTACATCTGTACCAAAATTTAATAAAATTATCTCCAGAAGATGTACACTATAATAATAAGTGGAATCTAAAGAAATACGAGCAAAACGTATTTTCATAGACTCGAATTTTCGCAAAGCCTCTGTAGGAATATTATCATTTAATTTATAGCTAATTAAGAAACAACCAAATACTTTTTACCTACGATAATTTAACCGTTTAACTAAATTTAATTTTAAAATCACTCCCCATTAGACGAGTACCAAATATTTCTGCAGCCTTAAAAGTTTCTCTTTGCGAAATGAATTTGCAAAACTCTTTTGATTTATTCATTTTTACAATGCTCTGAACCGAATGTTTGAAACTTAAACCATCTGTGAATTTAAACTGTATTACTTTGGTGGAATATTTTTTTACAATTAAAATACTGCACGGTCTCGTGCCATTGCGTCTGCGAGTCTCATGTGAGCAAGTTACGGTATTGAGTGTTCTCAAGCGCAAAAATACCTTCAGTGGAATTTTCATGCACACATATATATTTTGAAGTTTGATTACTTAAACATTTTAACATTTATTCAAGTTAAAATGCGGACAAAAGCAATATTCTAGTCGTTGGAACATTATATAATAATTCTATTTTCATTCTCTTTTTGTCAAGATTATTTTCGTCATGTGCAAAATTCCCACCACTCATTGTCTGATATTCATAATATTAATTTTTGTCATGTGCAAAATTCCCACCACTCATTGTCTGATATTCATAATATTCATTTTCATAATGTATTCTCAATAAAGTTGGTTTCAGGTAATTTAAGGAGTCATAGTCTATTCCATCTTGATTTATCTAATTTTGGCTAGTGTGTCTTTGTGTTTCAATGTGTCTGTGTAATACTATTGAATGTGACTATATAGATATCTATCCAATTAGTTTCGCATTCCTTAAAAAGCAAATTAGCAAGCCACCAACATGACATGTCACAAAGAATAGTTATATTTTAACGTGAATGTGATTTTTTTTTTGTTTTTTAATATATTTATTATTATCTTTTTACATTATGTTGATCTTTATGTTTTATTTTTTTTATAACTCTTTATATTTTTGTTTATATCGTCTTAATTCTAATTATTGTTAACATCAACTCAATAAAAAACAAATCATGAACTGTGTACTATGCGAACATTTTTAATTGGAATACATTTAAGCTCCTTACAATGTTAAACTTATTGCTCTTCCATGTTAAATAATACATGTATTAGAATATAAAACTTATATATATAATACCATTATATGCCAATGGAATGCTTTAACATAATTAGAGTAAACTAGTTTGGATATTAATCTCTTTTTTTAAGCAAATGTGTTCTATTATGAAGACATTTGGGTAAAATAAACTTGGGGTCAATGATGAACATATCACATTATTGCCATTTAATAGAACTCCTTCTTGATAAGAGTAATAATGTGACACTTGTGAAAACCACATTATTAAATTATTCTCTTCTGGTATGCATCGTTTTCTGTCTATTTTTGTAGGTATTATGTCACCTACACACTGTTGTCATAATAGCTACATAATTTGTGAAAAATTGCTTGGGACTCTTCTTATTTCTATAATTCATTTTTTAACTTTTGTTATTGTTTCACGTTTGGGAGCAGTTGGGATCAGGCATTTAAAAATCCCTTTCTCGGAAATCTTCTAACCCGCATCAAAACATTGTTCAACCAGGTTACGAAAAAACTGTACTGCGTAAACACGAGTTAGGCCAATGTCAATAATCTTATGAAAATTACAAAAAAATCGTTAACTTGTCTAAAATATCTTATGAATGGCATTCCTCACCAACATAATTTAATTTAAATAAATTAAAGTGTCTGAGTAGGTATCTACACATTTGATAAAGACGTAATGTGACAACATCGTAAACGATTTAAATCCCATTCCACAATTCTAAAGTCTACAAAACAACACACCTTCAAACTTAGTGATAAAATGATGACAGTAAGGTTTCTTTGCTTTTGTGAGATTTAATAAACTTGTAACATAAAACTCATATATTATAAGAAATGTGAGAATTGAGTTAATAAGAGCAATCTGTGGAGAAATTAAGTTATTATAAAAAGCTGTCATGAAACATGATACAACATTTGAAGTACCTTACTTACTCTCAGATAATATTTGTGTTTGCACACATAATATTTGACACCAAATTAACATTTATCTCCCACATTAACAATATAACCACTAAAGCGATGCAAATGTTGGGTTTCATATTAAGAAATGCAAAAGATTTCAAAAATTTAAAAACTTTAAAAATATTATATTCATCCATTGTCAGAAGCCATTTAGAATTCAACTCAACCATTTGGAATCCATTTTACAATATTCATGAAAAATCTATCGAGCGAATCCAACATAAATTTTTACGTAACATAAATTATAGATTAGGTATTCCTATTGAAAACATTAACTACACCTCACTGTTGAAAGTCATGGGCCTAGCCACATTAAAAGAAAGAAGAATATGTTCTGATCTCTTTTTTCTTTATAAAATTGTTAATAACATGTTTGACTCCCCTGAACTCCTTAGGTTGATCGACTTTCATGTGCCTAGTAGAAGGGTTCGTCAGAAGGTACCTTACCATTGTAACATTGCAGGTACCATAGCAGAAATAAATTCAGTAATGAACCGACTACACAGTGCAGGGAATAAATATTGCGTGAACACTAACGGTACTGAATGTCTATCAGCCTATAAACACATTATTATTAAATCTGTATGTCAAATATGAACTTGGCAAACATTAAACGGAGAAAAAATTAAACTTGCAGAAAAGTCAACAGATGTCGCACATTAAATAAAAAAATAAGATAGGTTTATCTAAAAAAAGACGCTGTCTGGATTGCATTTAGTTCGGGTTGAATCTTGCGATCATACATAAAGATAGTTGCCAATTAAAATGTGCGGTGAAAAAATGAAGACAATGTTAGTAGTTCTTATTCGAAGTATGATACAGTTAAAAGTGACCGAGGAGAATAGGGTCCCATTAGCGCAGTTGGTAGAGCACTGTCCCGGAAAGACAGGGGTCCTGGGTTCGAGTCCCAGATGTGACCGTTTCCTTTTCTGATTTTTCTGTTTCAGATTTTCGTTTAGAAATCACTAATATTGTCTTCAATATTTAAATATTACAATTTGAGGTTTTACTCAATAAAGTTATTCCGAAAAATAAATAAAAAACTCTTTATTGTTATTGTATTTAAAAAACATAATAGCATTGTATGTAAAAGCCCTATGGGCGTTTAAATAAAATAAATAAATAAACGTTTAAGTCGTTTCAGAGAAAAAAAATTATGAAAGCTTTATAAAGATATTCTTAGGATAACTTCGGAAGGAAAGTAGGTAGGTACGTTAAAATTCTGCGAAAATACGGTGAAGTTGTCATTTTTGAGAAGCATTTTTCAACAGATTCAGTTTTATGTGAAGGGATCAAACCAATTTATCTCATTTTTATTTATTTAAGACCGCACAAGAGTCCCAACTGCTTCTAACTGTTCGTATCCAATGGATATTTGGCCTCCCCCTTGGGATATGGTGAGGCTCACGGAAGTGGGTAAGGGATGGAGATGAGAGAGGAAGGTTTGGAAGAACTTGGTTTTTCATATCTGGTCACCAAACATGACTAAAGTCATATAAAAGTATTCATTCACCGGGCGATACTAAGAGCATCTGCCACTATGGAATGTACCGCAATAAAGCTATAAATTATTTTACATGAATTAACAAAGAAATAACTCACAAATATATTATTTAGCCGAGATTTCAACCCGTGACCTCTCGATTTGTAGTCGAGTATTATGGATCGCTCTACCACGGAGGTCGTTTTTATCTGAACAAAGGCGTCGTTTGAAGTGTCAAGTATTCAGTTTGTCTTTTATACATTCAATAATATTGGTAATCAATTTATTAAAAAATATATATATTTATACACAAGTTCTAATGTGTGATTATTATTACTTCTGAAGGCATTACAAAACTGTCGTTATCATCATCTGTTTGGGTATTACCAGTGTGATAATGCCTTTAGAAGACAAAACTTGGTTATGAATGAACTGTTTTTTGTAAAAAGAATTGATTATATTAAAAAAAAAAACTTAAAATTAAAATGAAGTTCTACCAATTAAATTTGTTAACAATAAAAAAAGTAAGATATTACCATAAAAAAATAGTTTATTTTATATAATGCTGCATTTTATAAGTTCGTTTTACACGTTTCTATGGCTAAACGGAACACTTATGAAACGTCGTTAAAAGTGATAAAAAAAACTATTGAGACTTAACTTAACATTAAAATATATCACTTTTCAATGGTTTACTATTTTGTCCGATTAGCCTTTTGGACAAAGATTGCAAAACTGTGTAAATATATACCTGCGAGTTATTGAAATAAAGTCTTAATATTTGCGAGAAGCAGTGAGTGTTCAAACTATGCCATTATCTAACTTTAATATTAACTCATTAACTCAACGAGAAATTAACTCTCACTTTTGATTAAACGCTTCAAAACAGACACGTGCCAAGTTACATTCTACTCCAAAAAAGAGACTTAGACTCGAGAGCGGATTCCTATTAATAAACAGATTAAAATTGCCTTCTCTTTCTCTTACTAGTTTCAGCAATTACCTCTTTGTATTATTTACCGAACGACAGGAAATTGGGATGGAAAGTTATATAGCTGGGAACGCTGTGTATTTATTTGGGATAATCCAGATCACTAGAATGAGACTGCTCGTTGGACTTGTCCATCCGTGAATACTAGACTTTAAATACCCAACCACTGAATTATCTTTTTTATCAAAAAGTTATTGCCAATTTGCTCAACGACAATTCTGGTTCATCGCCCCTAAAATATACAAAGTATCAACTAATAAGATATTCCTTTTTACTATAGATGTTCAACGTTGGATATTTGAAAGGGGCGAGAATTCTTTAAAGAACTTCTAAAGACTTCCTAAAACTATTAAAAAAATAATTTAAAAATATTTATATTATACCTTTATATTATTTTACCACTTTTTATTATTATTTTTTTTCACATTGTATAATTTGTATGACTACCATAACACGGGCATTAGCCTAGTATGGTAGTTTAAAATTGTGATGTTTAAAAATCTATAAAATAAAAGAAAAAAAATCTAGGACCTACATAAGTATTTTTTTGATGTATAAAATATGTTCCTTAAAAAAATCATTTTTTCGTGACTTTGGGGTTTTTTATGTAAAACCTCACACGCGAGCTTGTCTGTACAGTGTAAAGGGAGGGGAGCTATGTCGCCACTCGGTTGGAAAGCATTGTGATGCGGGTTAAGGTAGGGGCTGTAGAAAGGGATTTATGCGGATCTTAAAGGGGCCCGGATTATATGAAGGAGGATAAACAGATGCCGGTGGCTCGTTTCACGTACGAGTTGTCTTACACAAAAAAAAACAAGTGGAAAAAGCGGCCCGTTTTCATGTCAAGTCAACATCTATTGTGAACGAGTGTTCCGCTCGTGTACGTTTCATGCACGTGCACCACCGGGGATCAATTCTGCTAACTAGAGCAGACTCCACTAATATACCCGTAGAACAGACTCAGCATGACCACATTGCACCTGTGCATTAACAATTGATTGTCAATCAGACGGACCGCCATCAAGTAGGTTTATCAAGTATCATAGGTTTCTTTACGATCTGTGTAGGTTTAGCAGCCGGTTATTATTCAAGAATCTACTAGCCCTATACAAGACGACTTGGTCAGATTTGAAAATTTGAATGAATAGTCCTAATTCGTAAAAGAAATCTTACTTAAGTAACACTGTCAAAAAATGATGAAAGATCAAATTAAAAAAATTAAACAATAGAGAATAATAACATATTTTTTGGCGTAAATTTGACACAACAATAGAAAAAAAATTCAAACAAACATTTTCTATCAATTTTGAAGAAGATACCATAATAATTGGGGATTCTGCTGTGATCACAAAAAAAGGTGGAAATGCCCTGGCCATTGCATATAGTGGATTAGTGGACTAGATATAGTGGATTTAATAAGGCTATTGTATATAAATACTATCGTGTATATAGTGCAAAGAAAATTAATTATAAAGAGTACTAAGATTTCGGGGAAAGATACCGAGCTCGAGAGATAGGCAATGGCGACAGATCTCCGGGCTGTTAAAATTTAATAAGAAAAGGAAAATTGAAAAACTTTTTACTAACCAATTGTCGGGACATGTCGTGACGGAGAATCAACTACTTTAATTTCTTCCTGTTTCCCTGGGCTGGATTTTATAGGGGTAGATAGAAAGGGTAAGGTCCTTCAAATTTTTAGGTTGGTGGAGGGTCGCCTTACATTTTTAATGTCAAAAAAATATTTTCGGAACATCTTATTTTTTTTATCATAACGAATCCTATGAAAAAAATGTATTTTTAGATACGTTAGGCACTTTGTAAAGATGACTTAAAAATTCACAAATTAAGTAGGTATCATGGTCTTCGCCGGAGAACGGTCAAATAATCAATTGTTCATCTTTAAAAAAAAATGAACAAGTTATAACGTGATTTGGTAATTATTTGGGATCGCTGGCCATGTTTAAATGGATTTTTTCCAAATAAAACCGTTCAACTTAATTACTATAAAAGTAAACTGGAAAGGCCAGTGATGATATCCGGGACCAGGGCGCTGATATAATCTCGCGGAGTCCATGATAATCCGTAGCCTTTCCTATACGGTCACAGAGCCCGCAGGTTGGTCACTTGTAGAACTGCTGATTGCTGACTGACTGTGTACGTCTCGATGCGGCCCGTTTTCATAGGCGCCCGGTACGTCGAGAATCTTCGGGCGAGTAGGTAGATGCGCAGAATGCTAGGAAAAAATTCGGTTTATGGGAGTCACTCGAATAACCGAAATTGAAATTGATTTAGACTAATTTAGGGCTGGGGAATCCGAATCTGTAAGAATTAGGTGGGGGTCGGCACTATTAACTGAGTTATATGGTTTTGAAATTTCGTACGCGATACATAGAAACCATTTATTATTTATCAATTATGACATAAGAAAATCAAATTAGTGACGATTTATTAGTCTCACATTTCGGAAGTGCCAAACAAAAAATAAAAAGTGTTGCCATATAATAATAATATTTTTTTACAAAATAGGTTAGGTTTTTAGTTTGGGTTAGAGTAGGCAGAAGAACATGGGAAAAAGGTATTAGAATTAAATCACAAACCAGTCTATACAAACCTAGCGTAGCCCACAAATTAGTCTAAATCAAGTTCAATTTCGGTTATTCGAGTGACTCCCATAAACCGAATTTTACCCGAATGCTAATATCGTATCTAGAGAGTTTTAGCCACGATGCGTTTGGCATGGGCGAACATTCCCGAATATTCTAGTGGCATCGCTATAGTTTTATTATAAAAAAATCGTAATAAGCGCGGCCAGCGATCCCGAATAAGATTTGAAATTTTCATGGCAAAAAAATGATAGTGATCAATTTTTGGGTCTTTATACCGCATTGCACTTTCTTCTTCTTTGGCCTACGCTTCGGAAACCACGCGCGTTGTTTCGTATGTATCTTCACTCTATAAATTCATCTAAGCATCTGTCAAGCATTTGAAAAATAAATACGCATTTGAAAAAAGAATAAAATACCAACTTTGGAATTTTTCATTTTGGTACTTACCTACCAACAACCGTAAATAGTATGTTTAATAATTGTTGTTTTATAAGGAATGTAATTTCCCATAATACCGCAATTCCAAGAGTCAGTGGTTCTTTTAATATGAAGGCCTCTTTTGTAATAGTCACCTATTCTTAATTATTCATGAAAGATTCATATTCGTTATTCTCCGAAAAACACAAGAGACTGTTAGAATTTTCAATTTTCTGAGAAGGTCAAACCCGACCGTAGAAATGAATTTCCTCCGTGTTAAATTATTAATAATGATCCTACTCCGGGAAGCAATAATGTCCTTTACGTAATATGAACGCGCATACATTATTATGCTAAAATATTAAAGGATACAAGCCCTGGTAAAGGTTTAATAGGGATCAATTTCGCTTGTTCCGGTTATGAACACGCCTGGAAACTTCTTGGCTTTTCTTTTGTGTTTCAAATACCAGGGGCGTGCTTTGAGAGTTTACCGTGGGAAAGTTGCTTCACTATTTGAACATAAAATTAATAAACATTGATTATAAAAACAGCTACGTACACGCTAATCTCCGAAAACGCTCAACCGATTTCTAGGAAATTTTGTGAATGTGTATGGTTGGTTCCAAATTTTGTGAATGTGTATGGTTGGTTCCAAATTTTGTGAATGTGTATAGTTGGTTCCAAATTTTGTGAATGTGTATGGTTGGTTCCAAATTTTGTGAATGTGTATGGTTGGTTCCAAGTTTTGTGAATGTGTATAGTTGGTTCCAAATTTTGTGAATGTGTATGGTTGGTTCCAAATTTTGTGAATTTGTATGGTTGGTTCCAAATTTTGTGAATGTGTATGGTTGGTTCCAAATTTTGTGAATGCGTTTGGTTGGTTCCAAATTGAAATATAGGATAGTTTTTTTCGATTTGTCATCCAAATATACATACAATCACAAATTTTAACTACCCCACATAGAAGGCTGTCTGTGGCAGGATAACGTCTCAAATTATAAAATACATTCCAATTGGTTATATTCTAACTGGTTTCAGCATGCGTATGTTTGTGTAAAAGTAGTCGACCGATATCGCTGAAAATGTTAAATTTTGTTGTTATTAGTGCCAGGAGTGTTTAGAGATGTTTAAATTTTAGAAAAAGTTGGTGGCGCCCAACGAATGCTTAACGCTATATCTTTGCACCGTAATGAGTTTCGGGGTCAAATTAAAATCGATGTAATGTAGTTTTTTAACAGAAACATTGGTATACAGTAGTGAATGGTGAAAGAAGTTGGAGGTGCCCGAAAAAGAAATTAGCAATGGCAAAGCATTTCGTGGAATCCACTAGTATGTACTAATTTATTCAAATTCTTTACCTAAGCAATGGTGAAAATTTGGCCTAACAACTCAAATGCCATATTAAATTTTTTTATTGAGATTTACAAGGTCGCAAAATATATTACGAATTTAATTAATTTGGTACGAGATGGATTTGAGTAATAATTTTAGCAATATTTTTAAGTGTAACATTTTCTCACTTCTAAATTAATCCTAATTAAATAAATTAAAAACCCATTTTGTTGAAATTATGTTTACCTTAGCACCGATTGGCACACACCGTACTTGTATTAAAATGAAATATTTAAAAGACGCAATTGTCTTATCTAAGTGAAAACTAAAGATAGAAAATGTTCATACCTATGGTTCTATGTCAAATTACAGCAGGTAAAATACCCTAGCTGAGTTGGCATCATTTGAGTCCCACCCATGCGTCGCGAGTTCACCTCCACGGCTCGTTTAGTCATCCATCACGACACAAGCAAATTTTTTGTCAACTTTGGTGGTAGCAGGAGATTTTAAATTATTGTCAAATTATTCGGAACCGGGAAATATTTGTCTTCCTAAAAAAGATGTCTGTGCCTATTTCACGCGACGGCCTACGTGTTTAGAGGTAAGGTCCTTGACCCCGAATCGGGTAATTTCGGAGTAGTAAAAATATCTTGACAATCGTAGTGAGTGCTACCACATTGTACCAAAATAATACAGCAAAATATTAATAACAAAAAGGAATTCGAGAGCCTTAAATAACGTGACATAATTTTTTTTTTTTTTCTAACCTCACATTGTGGGAAAAAAAAATATAGAAAAAAAAAATCTACACAATATTTTGATGCCCATCTTTCAATTCCTTAGAACAGCCAATATGTGTAGAATTACTATCAACCATGCAAACATAATGACAACTTGAATATTCATGCACCTAAATTTATAATAAATTATTTTTGTACTTAATATGTTTCGCATATATTAATTACATAATGTAATGCGTACATAAATATATAAACAAACTAAAATAATCTATTGTAACTTTACATCCGACAGATTTCATAATGGTAGATACTCTCAGTATCGCCCTAGTGAAAGACCATAATTCAGAATCGAAACGATACTTGAAATGGCTTTAGCCGTTTTCAAAATATACCTCGATTGGGGGATGCCATAGACTTATTGGCTCCGGCTAGCAAATACGTTTACTCACGTTGTGTAGCAATCACATAATATACATTTTTTAAAGTTGTGTGGTGGAATTTATAAGTATTGTTCCGTACAATGGGGTATTTTCACAAACTGTAAATAGCGATAAAAATGTGTGGAAGGTTTCTGATAATTGTACAAAAAATGTGAAATTAATAAGTAATTAAGTAAGTTTAAAACCGGTTATTCCAAAACACTTATTATGAAATATAAACCGCCACTGGAAGCCACCATCGTCTCTCGGTGTGACGTCAATGCCGCCGAATTCACGAATAAAAACGAACATGTCGTTTTGGCGAATAATCGAAAATGTCACATGTGAAATCATTCTAGAAAATTAATTCGTCAAAATAATAATTCCTCAATTTTTTTGGAGAATATAAAAAAACAGTAAAAATACTCTATTATCACGGCTATGTTAACAAACTTTATTATTTTAGTTTTTAATATATATATTTTGAATAATGGTGTTCAGTAATAAAATAAAACAGATTTGAGAATGTTACTGTTTGTCGCTGGCACATGATACTAAATTTTGATTGTAAACTTTATTTGGCGTTCCAAAGTCACCCTTATGCTGTCCATATGTAACCTCTGCAAACCTCCAAGAATGTTAATGCCCCTATTGAAAATAAATTTAATTCAATTTCTCCTTGCTTCCACGTTACAATTTAATGTTTAAAGTGGCTATCAGTTATCATTATCATAATAGGCACGAAGCCATAATTCTAACATAAACATTAAATTTAAAATAATATCACATCAAATATTTGTTCTTTCATTTTTTATTGTTTAGATAGGTCCTTCCATACAAGTTTTAATGGATACATATGTTAAATTTAGCCCAACAGCTCAGCGCTCTGTTTCACTTGCACTCGCCTGACGTCGTAGATCTCCACCTTATTTACATTTCGTAAACACAGTTTTGTAATGGAAACTTAAGCCTTGATTAGGCAAACAATTGGATGACGAAACACGCCCACAAGGCACTTTTTGTGCTATTCTTTATTCTTGGTACGAGATATTATTTTGATTTTGATGATTTTTTTAGATTTAATATCCACCTGGTTTTAGCAAAGAATCTGCTAATTAAAAGAACTAAATTAACTATTATATATTTATATGAACTTCCGGCTTAGGGTAGGGAAGAGTAGGTATATTAATATAATTTTTGTATTAAATAATTAATCAGTTTATTGAGGTAATCATGCTAACTTAAATAATTTATAAAATTAATTTTCACCGCTTTTCATTTTTTTAATGTTTCTCTTCTATAGAATTAGGCACTTATGTTTAGAAGAGTGGTGAGGATCAAGATGAAAAATATTTTGTGTTTGTAATTAATTATGATTTAAGGATATATTATTTGTATATTTAAGTGTGGCACTGTGCCCTCTGGTTGGAAAAAAGCGGTCATTCACCCTATTCCCAAGAAAGGTGACCGCTCCAACCCGGCCAACTACCGCCCCATAGCGATCACATCAGTTCTGTCCAAAGTGATGGAACGTGTGATCAACGACAAACTGCTCACATACCTCGAGAAGAACAAAATTATCAACGACCGTCAATACGGATTCCGGCGGAACCGCTCGTGCGGTGATCTTCTCGCGTATGTGTCGCATGTTTGGGGGCGGTGCCTGGAACGTCACGGTGAGACCCAAACGGTCGCACTAGACATATCCAAGGCCTTTGACCGGGTCTGGCACCGAGGACTTGTCAACAAATTGCCTTCTTACGGACTTCCCGCATCCCTGTGTACGTGGATTGCTGATTTTTTAAGGGATAGGTCGATTCAGGCTGTTGCTGACGGTTTCACCTCATCCTCACACTCTATAAATGCTGGCGTCCCACAGGGATCGGTTCTGTCTCCGACTTTGTTTTTGTTGCACATCAATGACCTTTTGACATGTGCACCGATTCATTGTTACGCGGATGACAGTACAGTTCATGATAGCTTTTTGTTTGACAAGCCCCCAAAGGGCACACAAACTCCAACGGCTCGGAGGGCTTTGAAGCAGAGAATGGACGGTTATCTCGAGAGTATTTCCTCCTGGGGTAAAAATAATCTCGTCGAATTTAATGTTTCAAAGACCCAATCCTGTCTGATTACGTCTAAAAGGGATCTAAATGATAACCTAGTCTCCTTCAACGGAAGCAATCTTCCGAACAGGCCTTCCATTGATATGCTTGGTGTAACTATAAGTGACCAGCTCAGGTATGGGGGCTCCATCGAAGCCAGAGTAAAGCTGGCCTCTCAGAAGTACTGTACAGGGCCCGCAGATACTTTAATAGTACACAACTGCTGACCCTGTACAAATCGCAAGTGCGCCCTACTGTCGAATTTGGCAGCCATCTCTGGTCCGGAGCCCCTAAATACCTGAAAAAAACCCTTGACTCTGTGCAGAAACGGGCGGTCCGTTTGATAGATTCCCCAATCTTAACAAACGGACTGCAATCTTTAGAGCACAGGCGTCAGGTAGGTATGCTGTCCTTGTTCTATCGGTATTACAATGGAAGATGCTCTGAGGAACTAGCGTCATTGATCCCTTCGGCACCGTTGCGTAGTCGGGATACACGCCAAACGCGCGCCCAACATTTGTACACGGTTGACATTTGTCACATGAGAACGGGTCGCTTCTACGATTCGTTCTTAAGTTCAACAGCTCGGCTGTGGAACGAACTGCCGGCCTCTGTGTTTCCTCCCTCCTACAACATGGGACTCTTCAAGACCCATGTTCACTCCTTCCTCTCCACAAAAAGACCCTCCACACAGCATCCCCAAAGATGACATAGGCCCTGAGGGAAATTATTTTCTTCAGGGCCTCCTGTGTGGAGTTAATATAAAAAAAAAAAAATAAAAAAAATATGATTATTGAAAAAATATACGTAACTTACTAACCATCACGCCGTTTCTCCGCAGGGGTAGGCAGAGAGGACGGACCGCCAAACAACTCGGTCTTGGCACACACTTCTTGCCTCATTCACATTCATACATACTCTTCTATTATTCTGACTCTTGACATGGCCCGACTCGAGTATCCGATTCACATGATCTTGCCATGTCTTCCTCGGGCGTCCCCGACTTCTGCCACCATTCGCATTTGCATCATATATTCTCCTTACACTCATTTATTTGCTCATTTGCTCTACATGCCCATACTGATATTATTGCTTATAATAATTTATTAAAAAATTATATTTAAACCTGATGAAAGTTCAGCGTGAACTGAAACCGGTTGATTTTATATATTGAAAATATATAAACTATAGTGGTATTAAAAACACACTTATGTTATTATAATTATCATGATCAACAATTAATAATATAAATGTATTTCTTGAATATTATGCAAAATAGTTGTTATCTCCTATCGCTAGGCTTGAAATTTTTCATATTCTGACGAGGGTGATAATTGACTTGTTCCTTTAAAAAAGCAAAAAACACGTATTTTGAGTCCGGGTAGTGTTGCCATGCCAGGACACTGCTAATAATGAAATCGAAAAATTCCTCAATGCATGTAACTAACAATTTTATTGAATAAAGAAACTTAAAAAAAAAAAAATGCTAATAAAATCAAAATGGTCATCCATTTCATTGCTCATATTTTCAGCGCGACCAAATTTTATTTATGTTTTTACCATCAGCCTTTACCAACATTGCCCATAAGTGTGGTTAAAAATATTTGACCATTTGTAATTTTTGTTTGCAGGGACATGTCTGGTTTTTATCCTAATTACTAATTAGTCGTCATTAGTATCTGTCTCTTTGCTGCTTGTATTTTCAAATAATTAAGAGTCTTGAGTAATACTCCTTTGAATGTTTTAATTTCGAAATTTTAATGAGTTTATGAAAAAATAACACATTTCAATGATTTGATATTTGTGTACCAAACGTATATAATAGAGAGATGCTTTGATGAGAAAATTACTTCTCCAACGTTTAGCCATTTTCCGTCAAGCGGTAAAAAGTAGTTTTGATTCGAAAATGTCCTCTTTAACATAATTTTCAGATAAAATAAATTTTTACAAGTAACTACCGAAGAGTTTCTATTGGCTTAAATGCCATTTTTTAAGTTCTGTTTAGATGAATGAACGAAAAATTTATTGAACGAAAGCTTTATATTTGATTATTTAAAATCCACCGATGATAATCTTTTTTTTCGATAAAAACAAAAACAGTTTAACAAGTAACAAGGTATTATATTATGCTGTTGGTGAATTTCGCTCTGTGGGTTGGAGGATATGCGGTATTTTATCCGTTGTGGGGATTAAAATTTAACACCTTCACAAATGTATCTAAATTCCAATAGATCCAATAGATACTCGTTCCAGGTTCCACATAGTATTTTACATTGCATAAGTATTTTTTTCATCAACAGTTTATAATTATTTTCTCAGGAGGATATATATATCAAATGCATCCGTTATTGGCGCAATACTGGTAGTTTATAGAGAAATCTCTCACGAATATTGGTTACCTAACGTAGGAAAGGTTATGGTTTATTAAAACATCAATGGATGGAAACGCCTGCAAACGATTTATAGGAATTTTAACATGCAAGGCAACGGAAGTTATTGACTAATGCATGCGTTCAAGGAATTATGCAACTTTCTGAATATCACGAGTTATATTTATTTTATAAATATGGAGCGTTTTCTGAGAAACGTTTTCATTAAATGACGGAGGAGAATAATTATAGAGGTTGAGGTTTGCAATCGAAGAATCACTAACTAATAATTAACCATCACAATATTATCTAGAAGAAGTGGGCAGATTTCACCATCTCTGTCCTGGAGAAATTACGTGGGTACTACAATCAAATACACTTTTCTCACATTTGTTCAGACACTTTAAATGACTACTTAATCATTAATTCCTTTCATCAAATATATTCTTTCATTCGGTTCTAGGGAGATTCGTTTTAAATTTAATGGTAAAACCATTTTAAAAATTGTTTTTAAAAAAAAACACTGCGCTTAGGTAATGGTAAACTATTAACTTAGATAATGATTTTCTTTGTGTACATATATAAATTTTCAAGTAATTACAAATCCTATAGTTTTTCATGTTGTTTCAGCCAAGGTTTGTGACAAGTAAATTTTAAAAAGTGTAATGTTGTTTATTTATATTTAATATATAAAAAAAAAAAATTCCTATCTGAAGAAAGTATTCAACTATTCCAAATGCGCTCTGTCCTAAAACATATTAATATAATTTGTTAAGTACAGTTTTTCGCTATTTTCCACCATCTTCATTGGTAATTCGGTCATAAATTGATTTACCATACACATCCAGAGACAGGAATGTCAATTCTGCATCACTGCAATACTATTATTATATCGGAATTGGCATCTGAACTCCGCTGTAGATATCTATCCTCCGACAATTGCTCATTAGTGTCAATTGCACAAGTCTCAAATGAATTGAATGCATCCCTTAATTCCCCTTGTTGTCAGTGTCTTTACCAGCTTTCCCATATATGGTACATTTGCTACCT
This sequence comes from Hesperophylax magnus, assembly GCA_026573805.1. NCBI lineage: Eukaryota > Metazoa > Arthropoda > Insecta > Trichoptera > Limnephilidae > Hesperophylax > Hesperophylax magnus. The sequence goes on from JAIUSX010000026.1 coordinate 1,848,533, forward strand.
AATTTACTTATTTATTAACGAATTTTACACGAAACGATTCTTAATACATTACATTAGTGCATTCAAATTATAATATAATTTTTAAAAAACTTGTCCGGAGATTTCATGAAGTCCTATTACAAATACAAAAAACCTATCATATCTGAATAGTAAGAGAGAGTTTTGAAAATAATTTGGTACCTCAAAAAAGGACAAAAAACTAAGTTCAATCGGCAATACCTAGTAAAACCGAAGTAAAAACTACGAGACTGAAGAGAGCCTGCCAACGAGTCCACTGAAAAAGTACAAGTTAGGGATGCTTGGAGGTGGAGGATTAAGAAACAAACTCAGTTCTATCGACAGTATTGTAGAAATTTGATGCGCAGAAAAGGCTGGGTAAAACAAGTGCAGATGCTACGAAAGGAGAGACTGGGCCTACAAAGAATCTGTGTCGTCAATTTAGTATAAGATGGGGACACCTGGAGGAGATTTGTAAATACAGGGTTACTCAAGTATAAATCAATTTCAATTATCTATAATATGGCAATAATCGAGAATATAATATTATTCAATCTAAATCAGCAATATTCATTTTTCAATAAATATTACAACCCTGGTAAATCCAGGTGATTTATGTAACATGTAACACAAAAACAAAACTTCCACCAAAATAAGTCAGCGGGTTTTCAATATTTGCAAATCGACATCAGCAAGCGAGCACGCCATTTTATTTTTTTTTGAATTTTGTAGGTTCCCGTTAAAAAACCGACTATCGATCTGTTTCAGATTTTGATCAAAATTTAATCAGCCGTTAAGCACAACAGTCAAGCAAATATGACATCTCGCTCTTTTCCGTGATTTCAAAAATATCTGTTTTTGAAACGTTTTCATAAATTGTTACGCTTACAGCTTACAATTTCGACATATTTTAGAAGACCATTGTGACAATTTGGCTTTTTCAACATGTTTGTATTATTTATTCTTGAATATACTGGTATCTTTATTTTATTCTGACTGTATAAAGCTTTCTGTGACCGGCTAGCTTAATGCGGTCTGTTCGTGTATTTTTCATTTTGTCGAAGTCATAAATTTGCGGACTTACGTGCCCTATAATATAAAGTATATTATGCAAAACCCTGCAACCGGGACCTGCACCGGCACTGCGGTTAAACCAACGCCTCTAATGCAGAAGCAAGTTATACGGATGCACAATGCACATACACAGGGTACATACTGTGCATGCCGTCGATGCGCTATGACAGTGAACGTGAACCTGTGTTTCGCGAACAAGGGGTCTAGCACAGTGAAATCGATTAATTTTACAATATCGGATCGTTAGGCATAATTACCGGTGATTTTATCCCGATTTATCGAGCACGGTCTCGCCGTTGATAGCCAGACAGATATTGATAATGAAAATAAATACATCAGTAGAATGTATAGCATTATGAAATCAGTAGAATGTTATGCATAACTACATACCGCAGAAATTAGTGGTTAGAAATAAAATGTATTATTGATATACTACAACACGCATCACTTAAACCTTTAGTTACCTCATTTTAATATCATACTATGATCGTATAAAGTAAAACTTTAAACCTAAGGCGATGCACTACGTAGTAATGCAAAATCATGTGTTTTTTGTTTGAAAATTTGGTCGCCTAGAAATGTTTCAGATGCTTTAATTAAATACTGCGAGTAGAATACATCCTGGTCTCTGAAATAATCGAGTATTTTTTAGATAAGCCTTTTTATAAGCCTAGAAAAAATAATGTATAAGGCCTATGAAAACTGCTTTAAAGTTCAAAACCTCCTACTTACGAACCCATTTTCTGTTATGGTTTTATTGTATACTGTGGCAAATTAAGTTATTTATAAAATGATCGAAAAACTTTTAAATATTTGTGCCTGAACATCCACAAAATAAAATAAAAGTCACTTTTTGGCCATGTTTTTTTCTTGCATAAATCACAACAGCGGGAATTTAAGCCTTATCGCCATCTACGTAAGGTGTGTTATTGGTAGCTGCTCGATTCAAAATATTACACGACGTAGTGCATCGCCTTAAGTAGTATGAACAAAATTCTGAATGCGTATTATAGAAATAAATAAATTTGTAAAAATGATAAATCTTACAATCAAACTGAATGCTACTTAGTTTTGTGGGATATATTTAAATTTTATTTTTTTATATTACAAATGATTAAAAAAAAATGATAACGTCAACATTTTCAAATATTCCGTGGCAATGAACAGGTTGAAGACCACTGCCACGGTGTCACATGCATCCATGACGTTATTATCGTGTTGTGGTATTTAGTACGTCTACGACTATATACATATATATAGAAGTGTTTTTAGGCGTGTCGGGCGTGCACGACGTAAGGTTATCTCTCTCTTATTTAGGGCGAAGTGATCAAGATTTTTCAAATATCGAAATCATTTCTTAAAAACATAATCAATTAATTATACCTATCTCCATAAGGCTAAAGTAAAGAAAACGAACCGTAACAAAATAAATAAAAATTTACTCAAAACGTATTTTTTCACAATTTTTTATGGATTTACTATCTTCATTCTTAAATTGTTTCTAAATTACAAATTTACAGTTTTCAGTACAGTGGCCAATTTCATCTGAACAAAGCATTAGTGCTATTTTGTATGAATGGCATTTAAGCTAGAAATATAGGGTGAGAAGGAATTGCCTAGCAGTCATCTTATGTGACAAAATTTTGAATTGAATTGTATGCAAAGTTAATGAATAAAATCATAGTTAATAATGCATTTATAACTTTGGGTATTTGATGAGATAAGGAATGGGATAATGTCATTACAAAAATTAAGTAGGTTTTGGCATGTTTCATACAACTTTGCCCTCGCCCCACGGCTTCAAATGGTTCTCGAACAGCTCCGTCCAGGGCTTTTTTATTACACGCATTTAAAAAATATTCAATACACAATACATTACTCATTCATATGGTCAAAGGCCATTTGGAAGGTGGGAATGGATACCGCCATCCCGGGAACCATTTATTGGAGAACGAACACCTCTGCTATAGATCACCCAGTTCGCTATTTTTGGTGACTTAGCAAGGTATTGGCGGCGGATGAGTCAGACCACCAGCTGCGTGGCGGGCCGGACAGGGGAAGGCCGGATAAGGGAGACCCATTGATCTGAACTTTTTTGACACATCTTACACCACAGTGGTATGAAAGGACACTTTTTATTATTATTTTAAAATAAATACCGCACATAGTCCTAATTGCTCCAAGCCGTCTAGAGCTATTGAAACTATAATGATTGGATTATTTATGTAGCGCCGTTTTCGTGAGAAAATCACCTCAAGGGCGCTTAACAACTTGGCATCCCCAATTGGGGTATGCTATGAGAAATAAGGTAGTGGGGGAGGGGGAGATGAGAAAGAGGAAGGTGAGGGAGTACCTGGCTATTTAAATCTACCTAATCTAAACTTAAGCCAGTTTAAGCAAGGTTCCATTTCTGAATAGAGTGGTCTTACACCCGGGCGATACAGAGAGTATTTTCGTCGCTTGAACGAGCCGTTAGTATAATATTTATTAATTAAATCAATAAATTGTGAAATATAACAGATATTGTGACAAAATAGTAAAACTGCCTGTGTAAACCTTTTATTTGTAATCTTCTCCATGATATATTGGTGTATAACCGTTTCATGGAGAACATGAAAAAAAAAAAAAAAAAAAATCAAATACAATGTACTTGTGCACACCGGGATTTGAACCCGCGACCTTCGAATTGCTAGTCCAGAGCCTACCCCTCGGCCGTGGAGGCCGTCATACGTCCGTCACTCCTTGACACACTGACTCCCAGATTCCTGCACACCTCTTTTATATTTTCCTTCCCAGAACTTCCACTTCTTTCCTTAATCAGACTCTTCACACAGCATCCCAAAATATGACGAGAAAGGAAATTATTTACCTAGAGCCTCATGTATGTCTGGGAGTAGAAACATCTTATATAATTTACATTTAGATTACGAAATCGAATGAATCGGCGCAGATCATTCTAGGGATTTTCTGTTCAGTGGATAAAGAACAATATGCTTGCCGCATGTTATGTGTATGTGCTCAAGTTGTGTTGACATTACGACCTCCGTAGCATGCTAGTCTACTCATTTGACTTTGAGTTGTGAGGTTACGCGTTCCATTCCTGTGCAGTGCAAACATTTACTTACTAGCACTAAACTATACATTTATACACAGCAACGCAATGTTTTTTTTTTAATGTGAATACGGCACAAGATTTCCAACTGTCTGGAGCCAGTGAGACACGGCATGGCATCCCCAATTGGGGTTTGTTGTGTTGCTGGGGAGGGAAAGGAAATGGAAAAGAGGAAGATGGGGGAGTTCCTAACTATTCAGATCTGGTCAACAAACACGGTTAAATCCCATTTTATGCAACGTTTCAATTCTGAATGGTGGTCTTATACCAGGAAGATACTGAGAGTATATTTTACTGGAACGTGCCGCAAGTAAAAATATATTATTTTATATTAATAAATTGTGTAATAAAATAAAATTTACTTGCGCACTCCAACATTTGAACCCGCGACCTTCAGCTTGCTAGCCGAAAGCCTTACTCCTCGACCACGGAGGCTGTAAAATATTGTAGGTGGAGAATGTTTCAATTAATGTCCTATTAAAGTGTGGCTTTATTTTGATGATTCTGGGAAAATCTATGAAATGTATATATACATGATTAATACAGATTTTCACTGTTTTTTTACCCTCGGAAAAACAATACAACAGTGAAGTTATTTTTATTTTATTTTTGCGTTGACGAATAAATTTTCTATAACGATTTAAAGTGTGCCAATTTAGATTTGTCGCCGAAACGACATGTTCGTTTTTATTCGTGAATTCGGCGGCGTTGACGTCACACTGGGCGAGGTTGGTGATAGCTGTCTTACCAGACATTAGCGGTTTCTATGTCATAATGATGTTGAAGCCAGTTGGAATCGTTTCTGAATGTGAATAAAAATAGTTTTATATCATTTTGAAATGAATAAGTATGAATGAAAATATTATAATTACTTGTTTTCAAAATCAATATAATAAACTGTTATGGATCGCCCATAAAAACAAGCTAACTGCACAGTTAGGGATATTCTCACGCGTTACCGGAAATCGATCACGCACTGAGTTCATGTTAAAACACCAATACATACACGTACATCCGCGACATCGCGCCTGATATCAGTCACGTAGGCCACAAGGACCTACAACCAATCCGATATCGTAGGATACCCCTTCCACTTGCGCCCGAAGCAGGCCAAGTACTTGCGGCTAGCTGCCCACGCGCCAGTTGACCGCCGACCCCGCTGATCTCAACACGATGTATTAGTTCGGAGTTATCATTTACCGCCAAATCAGTGTCGCCGTAATTGGACCGGCGTGCATACATTTTATAATGTGCCGCGTTCCTAGACTCAGTTATCACGTCCAGGCAATCTTCGGCCGGCTACACCATCATGGATATGATGGCGCCATATCTCTGCGCCGCCCTTTTGCCGTAAGCCGCCCATCACCGCTCCAGGCCGCTTCTGCGCCGCCCTGGCCGCCTCAGGCCGCTTCTGTGCCGCCCTTCGTCGTATTCCCGCCCTACCGCATCAGTTAGGCCGTGCTATGGCATCCGCCTATCGTAGCCGCCCTTCGTCCTGCACCCTGCCTAGGCACCCGCCTATGGCCCCTGCTCATCATTCACCGCTTCAGCCTAGTTTACACGTGAGCGAATGTTATACCTTTGTCAATCAGAGCCCTTAGAGTCAATAGATTGCCTAGTAACTAGTTAGGCCTTAAAAAGCTATGTACCTTTTGTAGATCTGTTGATAACCTGTATTACCTGTACAATAAACCCTCATATCAAGAGACTTGTTTTAATTGGGAGATTGACTATAATCCACACCCTGAAAGATTGGAGTATCAAGCTCTGCCGCCGGCTTGTGCGGCGATGACTATTTGTGTAACACACCTATAGTATATTACATGGCCTAAACGCTAATGTAACAAAACATTATATCTTCCACATTTTTTAAACGGTTTCATAGTTTGTGAAAATTCCCCATTGAGACAAATCATAGTTTTTAATAGTAGCTTATGTCTCATGTTTTAAAATAACAATATCCTTATAATAATATAATAAAGATTCAGTCATCAGTAAAATCAAAAACAAACAAAAAAATACTTTAAAATAAAAATAAAACGAAAGATTTATAAAAATAGAAGTAAAAAAAAACTTGGTTTTTCACGAGTTTTCGATTATTCATTTACGGTCTGATTTGACAACAATTGTAAGTCAAACGCATCGTCGAAAATCTTCGAGGGGGTACGGTTCTCGATTGTTGGTTCTTCCTCTTGAGTGTCTGAATATTTCCAGCAAGTCACTCATACCGTATTAATTTCCCGTTCAATCACAGATTGCATTCTTTCGTATTCCATGAAGAAATACCCAGTTTCTAGAAATTTGTATTTAATGGTATGGATGTAAAGATTTATATTACCGTGAACATAAATAGAGTAGCAATATTTTTACTGCGGTACTGGCCACAAAATATATCAGAAAAGAGAGAAATTTCTTAACAAGACGATTCTTGACAAGAAGATTTTCCATCTATTGCAACAAAGCAGAGCCTATTTCCAAGCTGATTTCATTCATTTAATCAAGGATCTGATTTTGTTCTCTCCTTTTCACCGGTTTTGCTGCGTTACAATTCTCATTCATCCTTTGATGCTCCAGGTAATCTTCTTGGAGTTCGACCTTTTTTATTACAACAGTACATGCATAACAATTTGTGCAAGCTAGGCTTCTGAGCCTAAAAAGTATAAAAAGAACAAGTTAAAGTTTTTGCAGAAAAGAAAATCTCTCGCGCTTTTACTTTTTCTGGAGTTGACGTGTTCCCTTCGCAATATTCCTTATACAATTTTTACATTCCTTGAATATTAAAATTTTAATCTAAATAATGTTTGCGGGAACGTTTTCAAACATACTGTAATTATAGGTCTAATTACCAACATCATAACAGTCACTTTCTTCATTTCTCGGAAGTAACTTTTTTCTTTCATATCTTTTTGATAGACTAAATAATTATAGCATTTTCGTGACATTTTGGCGGTTTAACGAGAAACAACACAGGGAAAGTAAACTCGTCAAAGCAAAGCACTCAAATGGAACAACTGACATATTAACCAAGTGTTGCCAGGGATAAATTTTCCGCGGGGAAAAACCCCTTTGATATTTGGAGAGATTACACACACACCTTCAATTTGAAATGCCGTTCGTGAAGATATGAAGGAACCAAAAACCCACCGACTTTAGTATCTTTAGGTTATTATATACAGTCAATCAATATTGCGTACCCTGTCTTTCTTATATTGCTTGACCTTGTACATCGTCATTTCATTCAAATTTTTATTTGTACTAAGAGACCGAATTCTGAATTGAAATTATTACATCAGCCTTAAATTGTTAATCGATATCCTCAATAAACTAAAAGTAGGAAACATTCAATTTCAATTGTATAAAAACTGTAGCCTGGTTTAAGGTTGATTTACTGAATCAATTATTGGGAATCAACTTGATGGATCCGTTGTGATTGTTGGTACATTTTTTCAGGCAATTTGCCGAACATTTATCAACCTCAGCGGCATTATTTGTAATTGGAGATCTATAATGTTAATTGCAAGCGCTAAATCTTCGTCAGATAATTAACGAGCCCTTAAATCTTGGATTGACGTGGCGGCCCTAATTGATGCTATTGTTAAACCTACATATTGACGGATTGCTTTCATTATTTCTGGGGTTGTTGTTTTTACTGCGATTTTCCGATTTCAAATTAATTGCACTTTAATTAAAAATTATTGATTTTTAGAGTGTACGTTGATTTTTCCCACTACCATTAATTTGTTTAACCCACTGTAGAAATGTGAATATAGAGTGCATCAAATACATAAATGAACTAATACAGGCAGACTAACTGCACAAAAATGTGCGAATGGTATACAAATCTGAAGGATTATGACAAAGTATTGTTTGATACATGTCATGCTTTTAAATGGAAACTGTTCTCATACAAAAAATAAATTCGACATTATCTGTGTCCTTATCTCATTTCTCTGAACAACACTATTTTTGATTTATTTTTGAAGTGAAACTTCTTTACGCGCGTCATGCATTTTCGAGGACCGGAGTAAAACCGACTCATGACCGTCACGAAAAACCGTGATCATTTGGTGGTGGGGGTACGGGACCCCCACCACCGCTCACCGTTCACTGTCGCTCTCTCACCGTAGTCGCTTACTGAGGTGAGGGAGCCACTGACGAACGTTCTCTCTCTCTCTTCTCTCTTTTCCTCTCTCTCTAGCCAACGACGCCATGCTAGGCCAGCTGCTTGCTTCGTGTACTGCGCGGTGAGTGTAATACGAGTGAAATACGTAATTGATTGTGGTTTATTCGATTTGGAACAGAGTTTTAGTGTCAAAAATGAGTAGTGACGAGATAGAAGTGAGAAAAAAGACAGAATGAAATGAAAAGAGAGATAGAAGAATACTAAAAGTTTCACTTCCGTCGTGCGTAGGCTTGCCACACACTGTATTTTTTTCCTATTAAACTATATGTAAACGTTTTTATAAAAACTTTTAATGAGTTTTTCTCATTTTTCCAAGAACAGAAAACAATTTTCATATATTCTTTTCCCCTTTAAATGTAAGTAAAAATGTTTGTAAAGGTTCAATTATTTGCTAAAATGCTAATCTATAAGGGTGCAGACGAATTTACCAGATGATGTTTTACGTTGTCTTGTTAATTGTCAGTATCTATGTTTTCTCTTTAAATACCTTAATCGTGAAAACTTTTTGGATTATCATGCTGATTTGTGTTTCCCCCTTCTTCAACCAACGTCGTGGACCGCATTGTTATATATCCTAACATCAGGGTAGACATAAATCACAATAATACTTTTGGTCGTGAAAATCTCGTTCATGTCCAATGTAGAACTATTAGTGATAAATCAGAATATTCCAAGTTTCAATTTGAGGTGGGTATGCTAACCACCGCCCCAGGAACCATTTATTGGATAACCAACACCCCTGCCATAGTTCACTCCAAGTGGTTCGCTACTTTTCGTGACTTAGCGGGGGTGCCCGGGGTCATGGGTTGAGGTTTTTCTAGGTCTTGGCGGCGAATATATTTGGTCGCCTACTGTGTGGCGGGCCGAATAGGGAGAGACCGGTTGAAGAAGAACTTTTGACCTCGCCAGCCGGACTCTCTCGACCCATTGCCTTGCACCGAACACTCACTGTCACTCCTGAACACTTTGACTCCCAGATTCTCACCCACCCTCATACCTTTTTCCTTCCTATAATTTCCCCACCTTATTTTTTTTTAAAAGACCCTCTACACAGCATCTCCAAAGATGACATAGATCCTGAGCGATTTTTGTTTTTTCAGGGCCTCCTTTGTGGAGCTATTTTATTTTAAGATATTTAAAAAAAAAGACCACACCAATATCTTTGTAAAATCATGAGGGTAGACACGACTTTATACATAAAATAACTCTAATACCGTTATCACATCTTGAAGGGTGAGAATACAATGACACCATGCTGATAATCCTGGAGGATTAAAGAAAGCCGTGAAGAGTAAGAAGACCTGAGAAACATAATGAAATACCCAGAAATACCTGACTAACACTTGTACAGTTTCGATGAACTGCGGTATGAAGATTGACCTAATAATTGTAAACATCATATACGAGATGGCATCTGAAAAATAGGAAGAACACTGTAGAAATTATATTTTGAATGATCAATCAAAAGATGCATGTACTTAAATGATATTATGATGTTTTGCTAAAACAGTATTATAAACAGTAATTTTCACAAAATTAATATCTAAAATTTATTCAAACCAATCCGTCATTTTCGAGATAATTGGTTTTCGACACAGATTATGAAATTTTCTAATTAGATATTTACGATATGCAATACATTATGGGAACTTTGATAAATTTTAATGGTGATTCATTCAGTAACGAACGAAATAATTAGGTAATGGTGCTAATTTATTATTATTGTCAGCGTAGCCGAGAACCAAATTATATTCCAAGCAGCCCAGTAGTACCTACACTCATACAGAATACGTATAACCTTTCTCATAACCCATTTTAATCTCTCTTAAACTTTGAAATAAACAAACACAGGTATCAAATCAATAAATTAACTTCTTGTGAGAGTTTCCAGCTTTAAATTACACAAATTTTTTGATAGGATTAACCAATTTCGCAATAATACAGGGTTTTCCAATAAGAGGTTTTATTTTGAATAGGCCGCTATTTTGGTAGATGTTACTTTTGAAGCTGTCATTTTTTGACATTTGACAAGTAGAAAGTACGACATTAATAAAAATGGAACGATACACGCTTCAACAATGCATTGAAATCATTAAAATTCACTTGAGTTAATCAAATGCAAATCATCTTGAGTGATGAGGCTCATTTCCACCTCGGTTGCTTCGTCACCAAGCAAAATTGTCGCATCTGGGGCTCGAAAAACCCAAGAGTTATTTTTGAAAAGCCTCTCTATCCTCAACGTGTGACTGTTTGGTGCGGTTTATCGTCCGGCGGAGTCATTGGACCTTACTTTTTTGAAAATGAGGCTGGAGCAACAGTTACGGTGAATGGATTGCGCTATCAAGAGATGATTAATGATTTTTGATGGCCGGAATTGGATGGAATTGATCTGGACAACGTTTACTTTCAACAAAACGGCGCTAAGTGCCACACAAGCAACGAAACCATTGATCTTTTACGATTGAATATCAAAATTACACCTCTTATTGGAAAACCCTGTATAATAAGTGCTTAATTATTAAGTCACTGTATATACTACAGATTCCCACTACAATTAAAATACCCACGGTGCTTAAGTGTTTCTATCGATTACCTGTCGTAGCTATTAATCATGTTGTGACTAAATAATAATTGAACAGAGTGTTTCGTAAACCATCACTCTCTATTCTTCAGTACGCATTCTAAAAAAAACTAGATCATTTATGCCACACCTTGTAATTTCTTCGCATTACGAAATATTCTTGGAAGAGATACGCATTTTGGGCTCCGTATTTCTTATATTTTCTTGTAATACCTGAAACTGTGTAGCCTTATTACGAGAAGTCTTTCTAGTTGTACGATCAGTTATATTTTTTTATAAGGTTGGAAAAGAAGAGAAAAGAGAGAAGAGAAACACAATTTTTTAGGAAACATTCCACAAAACATTTATCTCAAAGAACCGATCGCAAAGTAACGAAAAAGGCGTCAACATCACTGTTATTTTGATTCAGTATCCATCTCTTAAGGCGATGCACTACGTCATGTAATATTTTAAATTGAGCCGCTATCAATAACAACCCTTGCGTAGATGGTGATAAGGTTTAAATCCCCGTTCTACACCATCCGCCTGTTTTGATTTATGCAAGAAAAAAACATGGCCAAAAAGTGCCTTTTATTTTATTTTGTGGATGTTCAGGCATAACTATTTAATTTTTTCCTATCATTTTATAAATAAATTAATTTGCCACATTATACAATAAAATCATAACCGAAAATGGGTTCGTAAGTAAGGGATTTTGAACTTTAAAGCAGTTTTCATAGGCCTATACATTATTTTTTTCTGTGCTTATAAAAAGACTTATATAAAAAATGCTCGATTATTTCAAAGGCCAAAATGAATTCTACTCGCAGTATTTAATTAAAGCATCTGAAAAATTTCTAGGCGACCAAATTTTCAAACCAAAAACATATGATTTTGCATTACCACGTATGGCATCGCCTTAACTTGAAGTTTTGTTTTTATGGAAAATGTTTGGTTGATGATATGTAATCTATGAGTTATTGTTTAAATTACGTAATTTACTTACATGCACATAATTTATTTTATTAATTGAACAAAAAAATAACATACAAACTGTTGCATTCAATTAATAATAGTTGGCATTTATGGCTAAAATTTACGTAATACCTTAGATCGACAATATTTGAGAAATGATTGAAATTTCTTTCAGTGTGATAAAATGTAACTTCAAAGGAAGTAACTATGTTATTTATTATTGCTCCTTATGAATAAATTCATTTTTATTTGAAAAAATCATTTGTTAAATAAAGTTTGGTGTTCGACTGCTTTCGATTAATTCATACTTAAATAACTCGGTCTGTTTGATTGCAACCCACGTGTAACGTAATCAAGAGCCAATAGCATAATGTTATTGCTGTTTATCGACTACACAATATCAAAGACATAACAGGGCAGATAGCAATGACAGCAAGTGATCACTGTATGCTTTGTGAACGACTGAGAAGAAAGATGCCCGCAGGCTTGAAAAAATCCGTTATTGTTTGATGTTTAGGTAATGATACAAGATGGCGAACAATTTCTTGAAATCTTATTAAATGAGGTAGAAAGACTAATTTATTTATTCCTGAATGTGGAGAGGTTAGTGGAATCCCCGATTTGGGCCCCAATTGACCACAAATCCTATAGACAAAATACATACACTATATGAAAACAAGTAATAATATAGACGTAATAGAATTTACAAAGAAAAACACATTGAAAATTGAAAAACAGATTAGTATGAAAAGAAAAATAATGAATTTACATAAATGTAAATAAGAAAATATCATTGATGTTACTTATCATGTTCGTTATTGATCCGTTGCGTCGACTTAAAGATTATTGGGGCACATATCTTCCTCCAATTTGCTTAAATACTCAAATCTGAACTCTGACTGGATTCATCTTAACGTAAATGTTCGTTTATTCAAAATCATAAATCTCCGGAAGTTCTTCATCGATTGCTTTTAAATTATGACACAACGTTGCATTCGAATACGCGTGTGTTGTTTTCCTATATTATATAGATGTCACCTGTGACAAGTAAAAACAAGCCTTTTTTGAAAAATAGCGTAATCTGTTCGACAAACATGCTTTAAAAAAAAACAGCGCTATACGCTGGATACGCGCTATTGTTTTTCTATCTGCACTGACAGACTGAGCACACACCACAGCAACGCATGGCGGGGTCTTTGGTCTTTGATTGGGAACTTTGCTACTAACCGGTCAAATAACAGTATAACAAAGTACTACTTAACTCTTCGAATACCCTTTACATGTTTCATAATATTCCATTGACGATTGCCGTCATTAACAGGCGTTTTGCATGGGCTCGGTCTCAGCAAAGATCAATTTGAAAGACAATGCAATATATGCATGCTGCAATACATACTTAATGATGGCTCTATTATTATCAACCATCATACAAACAAACAGGAACTGTTGTTTGATGTAGATGAATTTATGGACATATTAAATATATAGTTCAATGCAAGATGTAGAATACAATACTCTGAGAAAAAACCCTAATATTGAATGCAAATGTATTTTGATGACAGTAAGGTTTCTGATTTTCAATGTTTTGCAAAGAGCTTTTAAAATGGATACACTTTTAATCCCTGTTTGTTAAAATTACTAAACTAGTAGTTTTGTGAAAAGTATACCTCACGTTCAAAAAAATATGTTTCTTATTTTTTTAATCAAAACTTAAATACATTCAATCCATATATTTTGTTTTCAAATAAGCATTAATACATTTTTTACCATATAAACGTCACTATCTCAATGACAATTCATTTTTCATACATTAGTCAGGCAGGTAGGTACTTACCATAATATTTATTATATCTATTTGAAAGTTCGAAGCATCCACGCTCAGAAGAGTTGAGAATCTGTCGGGTTAAATAGGCAATACACAAGACAAACACCACCTTGAAACGGAAACGGAACGTATAAACAAATTTACATATAAACGAAACTCCCAAGAATATATGAAAGTTACCTAACCATCAATGGTGTCATCAAAATCATGAACTGTTAATATTAATGTTTCCTTTTTATATCGTTTACCGTTGACATTAGGTAATTACCCACTATGTAATTAATGTAAAAATACAATGTTATGTTCGTATCTATATTGTTAAAAATATTTTGTATTTAATGTACACGTATTCACACATGGCAAGTTTTCACACATGGCACGTATTCAAACGTGGCACGTATTAACACGTGGCACGAATTCACATAAATAACGTTAAAATTATCTAATTTTTTGGCTTATGTGGGTACCTGTTGAGAATTTAACTAATTTTTATGTAGAGTAAATTTGCACATCGTTCGAGTTCAGATAAATTCAGTGTTGGTGAGAAGCGACCACTCAAAATAGAAAAATTGTCATGTACTTATTAGTCAGTCATTAAAAAAAATTTGAAAATACGTTTGCCATGTTTAATGATTAGATTTGAATAACTACGTCTTTACCAACTTTACGCATTCTACATTCCAATCTTGGCAATTTTCGGTGGAGGAGTCATATACAATAAAATAAGCAGATATGTTTATTATTTAATAAAGTGTAAATAATCATATTCATCTATAGTTACATTCCAATAAAATAAGACTCATGCGCCCCAGTTTTAGAATATTTAACAAACCGCAGTGAAAATTTGACAATTTTCGCGAGGTCTCTTTCGGTCATAAAAAAATTTGACACGTTCTATTGGCGAAAATTTTACTTTTTCAAATGCTCGGTTTTTTGGGAATTCGGTTGAATTTTCTCTGATATTGTATGAAATGTGAGTGTGAACGTGTGTTAAGACGCAACGCTGAATCAAAATCAAGAAGTCGTATAGCGCCCTTCGTGGCAGCAGGACGCGTCATAACGCTTCCTCCAACCGCTTTGTGTTTTTTTTTAGTATTTTCAAGGGAAATAAGGCAACATCCCTTTGAAATTATTTTTAAAATCAATCAATCAACATTTGAACTTAAATTAAAATAAACTTAATAATTATTAGAACTTTATAATATGTGATTTGAGTGCAGTGTTTTAAAAGTGAATAAATAATCGGAAATTTGCTCAAAAATATTGGACATTCGAAACGAACGGCGATCGGTTAATGCACTCCAGATGTTTTCAACAAAATTCTCGGAAACTGGGCAAGCTTGGCCCTGCAAGTTTTTTTACTAAGCCCAGGGTAATTTATTACCCAACCGTCGCTTTTTATTGCGGACAGAATGCACCACTTCAACAATTACCAGGAACAGGATTACATGGAGATAAATGATGGACTTTCCGAACGTCACAGCGGTGCTGCCAGGGTCTCTTATCTATGTGAGGTGTCAGCGCTTTATTAGCAGCAGATACATACCTGGACGCTGTTGTTGGACGCGGTGGACTCTCTTACTGCAGCAGCTGGTCCAGTCCCTTCACCACTTAGGATTCTTGCTGCAGAGCCTCCATCTTCTATCTTCGTAGAACGTCACAGCGGTGCTGCCAAGGTCTGGTATCTGTGAGAGGATAGTGTGTCAGCGCTTTATTAGCAGCAGACACATACCTGGACGGATGACGAACCTCGTGCTGGCACTGTTGGTGGACGCGGTGGTCTCTTTCGCTGCAGCAAGCTGGCCCAGTTTCTTCACCACCTAGGATTCTGGCTGCAGAGTCTTCATCTTCTATATTCGTGTCACCTGTTCCTATACTTCATTTTACTTAACTTAACTTCAATCTATTTTTTTAATATTTATATTTTCTGTAATACCTGCATCAACTGTAAAGCGCCCCTGAGGTGATATCTCACAAAAGCGGCGCTATACAAATTATCCAATAATAAATAAATAAAATAAATAAGTCGAAAATTACAGTAAAAAAATCGTTATCTGAAAGAGGCAAATATTCATACAAACTAAAATGTATGAGTTATTGACGTTTTTCTCATATTAACTGCTGTATTGAAGAGTTAGACAGATTTATAGAAAGTTACATCATTAAAATATAAAAAAAAAAAAATTGTTTAAATTCTTATCATGTATAACTACGAAAACTTTGATTGGAATTTCCTGAGCCAATTTTTAATTTTGAGAAGTTTTTTTCTTTATTAATAACTCGCTGACGTGTACCCGGCGTTGCTCATGGACTTATGTATTCTTTGAGGTAAAGTTTTAAAGATTTTAATTCTAGTGTACCTGTCAACTGGGTGCATTTAAAAAGTGAAAAATACTATTATTTGTATTATAATAAGCATTTATTTCGCTTGATCGTGCCATGTCTCCTGCTGGCGTCCTTAACTTTCCTTCCTTTCACTTCTAAGTCATACAATGTCCTCAAATTTCGTTCTTTAATTATACAAAACAAAATAAAAATAAAACTCCAAACGCAGACATTCAAAGATATGAAATTCGATGGTTTTAAAGATTCAAAAAATATATTTCATAACATATAATGATCTACGATTATCTATGAACTTGGTTTTACTTTCAAAGTTCGTTTTAAAAAATATTGTCAAACACACTTACATTTTACGAGGACGCATGGTGAAAAATGATCCTCTTAAAAAAGTGACAGAATGCGAACTTAATGATAAAATATTAGTCATTCAGAATATATCAAAAACACTTGTTCTTTTCCTAATAGATATCATGATGGGATTCTACAAAATAAGTATGTCAGTATCCATATAATTATTTGTATGAACACGTATTCCGCAGTCTTTACAAAAAACTTTTGCTTTGACTGATACTTTGTTAGGAACTCTTTCAATTTATTCGTTATAGGCCCGCAGTCCCATTTTTAACATAAAAAATCGAATACTTTGACCAGATTTTTAATAAATTAACAGTAATTTTTTCCGTGTGGTTTTATAAAAAAAAATATCATTTCAAATTCATTTTCAAGAAAACTGTAATAATATATATTTTTACACTAACTCCATGCATGAGTCCTTTTTCTTTTTTAGTATGTGTACATCAATTTATAAATGTTATTAGGATGAAATGTTTGCTGTTGCTACAGATCACATTTTCTTGCTCCAAGTAAGTGCTTTTTAGACAGTGATTCCTATTACCTAATTAATTTCAAACTGTTCTTTATTTCTCCTCCGACTGATGTTAAAAGTCATTAAGTGCCTGTAAAGTAAAAAGAAAACATTCCGCTTTTCAAAGAATAAGTTTGTTTGTTTTCTCAGAAAGGAATTTATTTTTTCTTCTACGACAACAAGTTCCATTATTTTTTTTTCTGTCAGAAAAATTGGTCTCATTCTCAATATTTTATCATTGCAAAATTAATTTTCGAGTCTCAAAAAACAATTTATTGAATACAACAATTTTACATGTTTTAAAAGATTATTTGATAATAATAGTCATATGTAATGAACATATTTTCAAACTCCAGGACATCAAATAAAATTCATTTTAAATAAAAATTTTAACAGTTTTTATCTTGGATTCAGAAAAAAAGAGGTGTTGATTATAAGGCTTTGGGGATCTGGTGAGGAGACACACAATGAAAGAAGTTTTTGAAGGTCACAGTGTTTTTTCAGGATGCAGTATGGAAGATGACGATGACACCGGATGCAGGAGGTGAAGTGGTCTAGGCGGTAGTTGGCGACGGCGCGTTGAGACCGGACTCGTGGATGTGTCAGGAACTGGTGAAGACCATGAGTCTTCCGGGGGCTTCAGTGCTGAACAAGGTGGCCGAAGATACGAAGGATCTGGTTGGCGGTTGATCGGGATATACAGGCCGGCGAAGATGCCGCGGGCCAATGCGCAGACGTTCGCGGCCCATGCATTTTATATAGGTCGTCTTTCTGGAACCTTCTAGGAGCGTCGATCGCTACAAGGCTTTCTCCTTAGGGGAGAAAAACTAAGTATGATCGTGGGACAAATGTAGAAATCAAAGCTGTTGTACGCGCAATGATAAAGATTAAGAAAGGGACGCTTAGATGGTTTGGGAACGAACACGATCAATTGAACTAAATAATCATAATAACGGAAGGATGTTAGAATGCGTAACATAAGGGATGTACGAGACGAAGTATGAATGTGAAAAAACAATGAGTGTGGGCCAAGACAAAATGGTTAGGCGGTTCGTTCTCTCCGCCTGCCCCCGCGGGACAATGAAATGATGATTGGTTAGTTCTTTTTAATTATAGAAATTAAAAAAAATAAGTTAGGGTAAGGTAAGCTATTGCTTTATTTTTTATTACCACTATAAATATTTCCCTTGAAAATAATCTTGTGTCACAAATAATATTTTTCAAATATAATACTGCATTACATATTAATGTTCATGATATCAAGTTGTGTAAATATCAAAGTATGTAAAGTATAAACTCCATACATAAACACGTGCATGTAAACAAAACATTATTGACTCCACAGAAATACTAATAATTGCCTCTAGACTTTTTAGCGAAATTATATATACGCGATTATAATTAAAATACTTCCTTTACCAATAAAATATTTTCCAATAGAACTCAGCCAAGTGAAATAATTACTGTCTTATACATGGAATAATGATTGTTTCCGGTGTAAATGTACCAATCTTTATATTATGTTGCTTCTAGATATTGTACTAAATAATGTCTGCAGAGTATGTATGTAGTTTAACGTTTATTATTTATATTAGATAAGTTATTCACATTTAAATTGATCACACGAGTCAGCGAACATCTTGAATTTATCGCTAGACAAATACGAAGGATTGTTTCTGAGATAGTGTAATTTTGTACGATACTGAATAAATTTCACTATTTTGAATAAATAATTTTTACAGGCCAGGGAAAACAAGAAAAAAAGGTTTAAAAAAACCTTTTAACATCTTAGTTTTAAAATGGAAAATATGTTTTTGTAAGATGGCTCATACTCTCAATCGGCGAGCGTAATGAAATTTGCAAAGTGTATTCAGCCGGAATATTATATATACATATCTAATATAAAGTCCCAATAATAATAAGTATTCATTCAACATCTGAAATTTTAGTAACACGTTTATCAGAAATAATTAAAATAAACCCTACGGAAATATCAATTTTCGAGGGCTGCTAGGGAAAATTCGACGTTAGGTCCATCCAGTACGCCGGGCCGCGCGAGGAATATTTTTGTAGACGCCTTCTCCACTTACGTCCTTAAGATTTCGACTTTGTTTTAGGGTACTATGTTTTCTTAAATAATATACATATATCTAGAAAGATACTAGTAGTATCACCATGTTGACAGACAAACATTCAAAATTGAAACGGTTTACTTTAAATGGCTTTAGCCGTATTTCGTGGCAAGATCTGAATATCCAGGTATTTCTCCACCTTTCTGTTCTTCATTTTCTTCACCTCCCATATCCTTCAGCTTTACGACATGTGCATGGGATAAGGCACCAGTCGTTATGTTTTCTTGTAGCTCGGAGGCTGTCTCACTTGCTGCATGACTATAATAACAATCTTTGATTTTAAAGTTACTTTTCTTTTTCTTTATTTTTTTTTATAACCCAATACGAAATTTGAATCAAAATTTTGTTTTCAAATTTAAGTGATATTTAAAAGTTAAATGGCGAATTTAACGTTTTCCACATTTAAATATCAAGTAACATTGGCTTAAATGCCATGCGACATAGCATCTGTCATAAAAAAATTCTTTCGCAATATCAGAGCTTCATTGTATTTTTACGATGTACAGTCATGCGTAGGGATTAGATTCCCACTATATAAATGTCATACAGTATAGGATGATACATTGAAATGGCAGAATGATATTAAAATTTTACCGAAAAAGGGATATTTTAGGGTTTGTAAAAATACTCGGAATACATCATGCAAATATTTTCTCTTCGAATTTTGCATTTTAAGCCTCTATCTCGCACAGAAATTTATTTATTTATTTCACCATGCAAAGTAGGTACTTAGTATTTGAAAGGAATTATTTCTAAGAATTTTTTTGACAAAAGTATAGATGTACATATGTGTATTTGGCTTTCTCTTCAAAAAACGGCCTAGCAAATGTAAATGAGGCACCCTCACATTTCAGTCTACAACTTCAAATAGGTCTGGCTATTTATAAAAAACACATATTTGAAATTCATATCTTAAGGGATCGTTAGAAATTGTATTTTTTTTACTATCGGTATTGTCCAAGAAGGATTACCATATCAATTTTGAAGATATTTGGTCCAAGAAGTGTTATCATATCAATATTGAAGATATTTTGTCCAAGAAGGACAATATCAATATTGAAAATCTTTTGTCCAAGAAGGACCATATCAATATTGAAGATATTTTGTCCAAGAAAGACCATATCAATATTGAAGATATTTCGTCCAAGACGGATTATCATATCAATATTGAAGATATTTTGTCCAAGAAGGACCATATCAAAATTGAAGATATTTTGTCCAAGAAGGACCATATCAATATTGAAGATATTTTGTCCAAGAAAGACCATAACAATATTGAAGATATTTTGTCAAAGAAGGACCATATCAATATTGAAGATATTTTGTCCAAAAAAGATTATCATATCAATATTGAAGATATTTTCTCCAAAACGGATTACCATATCAATATTGAAGATATTTCGTCCAAGACAGATTATCATATCAATATTGAAGATATTTTGTCCAAAAATGATTACCATATCAATATTGACGACTTTTCGTCCAAGACGGATTATCATATCAATATTGAAGATATTTTGTCCAAGAAGGATTACCATATCAATATGGAAGATATTTTGATTTAGTGATTGTTTGTAGCAAACAAATACAAAATATCGTCGACTGAGAGTTCGTTATTTGAGTTGGACAAGGTTCTAACTGACATATTTAAAAAAAAGAGCTTTGAATGCAAAACCATTTTTTTCGTCATTTCTATAACCGAAATAACTTTCAGAGCCATCGGTGTTGTATTTCCGTAGATGCTTGTATAACGAAGTTTTAACAACATGTTTTTAAAGCTTCCATTTGTTTTACAACATTCTAACATCACTTTAAGCCGTTTGCAATTGCCAGTTGTTTGTATCGTTTCTACAATGCCCATATTCGTTCGCCACTTTAGTTTGATATTCTAACTTTGCCTTCCATGTTCGGAGGGGTCAAAGTTTACATTCGGACAATTTCTCACAATCTATTAATATTTTATGATTTTGAGCTTGAATCTTCAGTTAAGTATTTTAATTTAACATATTTAGTGGACAATACTTAATTAGAACGTGGCCTTATCTTGCAATAGCATTAGGGAAATGTAGTTAGAACCTTGTGCATTGAATTATTACGCCCTAGCTGGTTGCATATGGTTCTACCTATACGTTTAGGTATGTTCTAAAATGGTAAGTATAGGTCCTAATAAATTTATTTTCCTTTAAAATATGTTAAACTAAAATACTTTCCTCAAGATTCAATCTCAACATCAAAAATCGGTAATTATATTATGAGAAATCGTTTTTGCAAACATTGATGTCTCATATCTCAGAACTAGGTAAAGTGGAGTTCTAGTGGACATTTCAAAAACATTTTGTAAAATTAAAACATTTTATTTTTAAGGCAATATTTATAAAAAAATTATACAGAATTTAGCAGTATTTTATTTTAATTTTAAATAATAGCTGAAATTAACAGAATAAAAAATATATCCCAGTATATGACTCACTTACAGTAACATTATTATTTTCAAGATCAATGGAATTGAGACATTATAATATTGTTAAATAAAAATTAGAAAATATATAAATACATATGATGTTTTTGGTATGTCATTATCTTTTCTCAGTGTGTTGAAAAGTATCGAAGGATGACGAAACAATATTAGCCTATGAAATCAGACCATATTTAAACCATAGATATTTTATGCAAAATAATGATGAGTACAACACCGAGACATACTAGATGTCTCACTGTTGTACTGGCATCAGTAGAATATTTATGACTTCTGGTTTTAAGATATTTTTACCTACAAGCCCCAACGATATGGTGAAATTTCATGGAATTTAGGAATGCTCCCTAGGTTTATGAAATTAATTATTTATTATATAGCTAAGCTTTCGTAAAAAAAATACCATTTACAAACTTATCTTAGTACAAAATTATCTTAGAAATGTTTGAATTTGAAATTAAAATAAATCATTCAAAAACATTTTTTATGTCAAACGTGATGATGTTAACAAAAAAATTTACCCGGACATTTTGCATCGAAAGGTACATACTTTTGAAAGAATTCAATATATAGGAAACACATTCTTTTTGTTTAGGGAATTAGTAAGAAAACTGTCACTTCACTTTTTACGCCTTTTGTACAATAACTAATTTTAAACTTTCAACTGTCAATGAATAAATCCCGTCAATTTGTTATCATGCACTTCGACGAATTTTTGGATTTTATCCGTGTGTAAATATTTTAGACAAACTTAGAAGAATAATTATTTAACTTTCCAATGACGAAGAAATCACATTTTATGAAAAAAATACAAATTCTTTTATAATGTATGGACTCCCCGGTCAGATTTGTCCTTCAGAGACTCCAATGGAATATGATGTTTGTGGGTAGAAATTTCCTTCCGATGCCTAAAAGGTTAAATCATGTAAGTGTTATAATGAGACTTGTGTGTTACCCCAGTCCTACATTAAACACAGTAAATTTTTTTATGCAATGCTGTAGTGGTACTTTTCTCTACAAATAAATGTTTTAAAAAAATTATATTAATTCCAGAACAGCACTCAACACTACTAAAAATAAGCTAAATTTTGGAGAGATTAAATAAAAAAAGATGTCCCACCCACCAAAAAGATGTGTTCTTTTAGATGTCCCACCATAACTCTACGATGTATGAATTTTAGATTATGTTTTTCACAAATCAACACAGCAACCAAGCATTTTGTGTTGATTGGTGAAAGGGTCTGAGAAAGTGAACCATATATTGTCTTTTTAACTATCGACAGCTTCTGTCTTTTATGATATACTTTATGCCCAAAAGTTGTGCAATCCCTTAGGTCCTGGTTTCTCATTGCCATGTGTTTCCTTTTCTATAACCCCTTTTCCGAGTAGGGTCAGGGTCCAATAGTCGCTATCTGGCTCTGTCAGGTATATTGGCCTATATAACTTCTGTATCTTCTGAGGCTTCCGGTCCCATGGGATTTTCAGCCTTTTCACGAAGTTTTCTTTGTAGTTCTACCGTTTTTCCCGTGAATTTAGCAAATGGCGAGACATTTCTGGTTCGAAGAACCAGTATCTATGTGAGGGGTAATTTTACCCAATTAACTAACTAAACGAATTATTTTAAAATTGTTAAGAGGAGATTATGGAAAAAAACACACCTCTGTACTTATTTCCTCATTAAACTATATTTTGCGACTACCAGTTTCCGCCGCCAGATTCTACGAGATATGTAATATAAAATAGCATCGCTTTATTTGTTGTTTTAATCATGGCAGTAAAATTATGTAATATAGGTTCTTGCATACATCTGCAACACATTTACTGCATCTCACGAGATGTAGGTTCTTGCATGCATCTTATAACACGTTGATTGTGCCTCACAAAATGTAGGTTCTTGCATGCATCTTCTAACACTTTGTGTAATGTAGGTTTTTGCATGCATCTTATAACACATTTACTGCACCTCACGAAATGTAGGTTCTTGCATGCATCTTATAACACATTGATTGTGCCTCACGAAATGTAGGTTCTTGCATGCATCTTATAACACATTTACTGCACCTCACGAAATATAGGTTCTTGCATGCATCTTATAACACATTGATTGTGCCTCACGAAATGTAGGTTCTTGCATGCATCTTATAACACATTTACTGCACCTCACGAAATATAGGTTCTTGCATGCATCTCATAACTCATTGATTGTGCCTCGCGAAATGTAGGTTCTTGCATGCATCTTATAACACATTTACTGCACCTCACGAAATATAGGTTTTTGCATGCATCTTATAACACATCGACTGTGCCTCACGAAATTTAGTTTCTTGCATGCATCTTCTAATAATTTGTGTAGTGTAGGTTTTCTTGGATGCATCTTTTAACACATTTACTGCACCTCACGAAATGACCAGGTAAATTGTTATTTTAACTTGCTGATTGGTACTTTTATTAAAAACTAATTAACCATCGCATTATTCTACCACCGGTGTAGGGAAATACGATAGTAGAGCAGGATACTTTAATTTTGCAAGTGCATTCTCCTTACTTTATTCTAATTCATTCATAGTTAGTCTAAATTTTATTTGAACTATTTCAACCCAATTTCATTGTATTTAAAGCAGCAATTCTCATATTTTCCTGACTTATCCCACGCCCATGCGTTTTACGTACTTACGCCATCTATGCGTTCTTTTATTCCCAATTAATATCTCATAATATATCAATTTGTATAGATCATTTAATCGTTAAGTTTGGATCTCCACCTCAATTTGATTATGAATCCATTGTCTTATCAATCCGCCAAGAGGACTTTTATAAATGGGTGGTAACTTGTGATAAATACTAACACAATAAATAAATAATAAAAACAAAATTATAATGGTTAAAAATACAAATGCGAGAAATAAAAATACATAAACGAAAATAAAAACAATGCGGCGATCATATATGCTGTACCTACTACCATTACAAAAAGACAGCCGATGGTTATAGAGTTCAATTTAAGGGTTGGAATAAATATTTAATAAGATCCACAACATAAAACACGCGTCAATATCACACACCTAAGTATTAATTTCCCATTATGTGAAATCGCTGTATCGGGTAATAAGCAATGTATAGTTTCGTGTTTTTCTTGTGGGTATGTGTACGTCTATAAGTTGTAGGATTTTGGATCAGTCTAATTTGGAGTTTAATTAAGATTTAAGTCTAGTTTTACGATCCAATGTCGATAGCATACAATCTAATTTCGTCCTTCCTCTGCCAATTCCACATCCAACTGCCATACATCAGTGTTGGCATCACAACATATTTTGAGCAACTAACTTATTGGTTATTAGTACTTAACACTGCCATTACAGGTAAGCATGTTCCAACACATTGAGTATAACCTCAGGGCTCAGTAAATCAATTAAATCTTATGTTGATTTTTGATTGATGGTGACGTGAAGTAGACAGATCCATCATTTCTTCTAATCGGTTTAGGTGAGAACTGTAATTATTATGAAAGCAAATTTCAAAAGTCTGTGCATCTAAAAATTTATTGATCGGTCGGTGGCTGAGTTGACATCGCGCTTGGGTCCCACCCAGGCGTAGTGTGTTCAATTCCTCGGCTGGCTAATTCCTCCATCACAACACATGCAACATTTTCCGCTTTCTGTGGTGGAAGTAGGAGATTTTCAAATATTGTCAGGTTATTCTTAGCCCGGGAATGTTTGTCTTTCTTTAAAAAAAAAAAAATAATTATAATAATAAAATTAGACAATTTTTAAAGCGCCAAAAAAAAAACTATTTTATTTAAATCAGCATTGTTCTCAAAATTCACAACGCCATAGATAATAATTATTACTTGCTTATTTACATAGTCATTTAATAATACATTTTCACTGCTGACAAACAACCGTTTACCCAAGATCAATGTTTATATATCAGTAGTGTAAAATTTAATATACGGTTTTTAGTGAGGCCCCTTATAAGTTACATAAGTCCATCGTCACTCAGTTAAGAAGTATTTGACACGTTCAAACAAAATGAAATAAAAACTAGACATTTAGACAAGTTGTTTCTTGTTGTCAAAACTTCGAAGTAAAATCTCAAAGGAAGGCTTGTCAATTCGTAAGTGGTCAAAGTTACTTTAAAACTTATTACGTAATATTTGAAAGGAGTCATCTTACATTTCAAATTTTCCTTTTACTGAATTATAACCATCTATTTCTACCTGTCTCTACGACTGCGACGGTGAGAGAATTTCGTGAGTTTTGTTGTGCATGTGTACTATGTAGAGTTCCACATATGCTAAGTGGGACTACGTTACCCTTATTAGTGGAATTTTGAGACCTGAATATGTTCTTTGTTTTAAATTGAGATGGGGAGAAAGGAGAATGTAGTTTTCAAAATATCAGTAAAACAGTTTGTTACGGTTTTTTGTGACTTGCGGCCAACGTCAGGCATGTGGCCATATTGTGGCAGTTAAATGTTATTTTGGAAGGTTATACAGAACCTTTTATCATGCGCGGCAACATTTCCTTATCCTTCTTCTACCCTTACTCGCCCCAACTCCATTATATGTTTCCCACTCTGTCTAGGTAAAGTTATAATCACATATATTGTATTAAATATTGGATCGGATTAATCATCACAATGATAATTCATCACATCTTTAAAAAGTCATGGAAAGTGATGAAACAAAAACTTTAATAACTGGGTTAAGTAGGTTAGGTTAGGTTAGGTTAGGTTATGTTAAAATACTTATATCATATGTTAATAACTTTATATCACTTTTTAAAAGTGTGTTGAGTTATCATGGAACCTTAAAAATTATATGGGTATATTATATTTCTTCTATATTCATTTTTTTTTAAATTTGTTACTTAGTCCTACTATTTTATATTTTACATTTATTAAATACTTCATAGTGTTTTTTTTAAATCAAACTATCTGTGAATATTAATAATTGGTTTGTTTTATTGTTATCCTCTTCTGTACATTATATTTATATTTGAATTCTTCATGTTCCTCATAAATAAATAAAAATGTTTCTGATTCAGATCCAGAGTGGAAGATACCCTCAGATTCGCCCTGGTGTTAGACCAATATTCAGAATTGAAGTGTTGCTTGAAACTGATTTGGCCATGTTTGGTGACCAGATCTGAAGAGCTAGGTACTTCCCCTCCCCATTACCTTCAGTCTCAACACATGGGAATATCATATGTACTTTATCTATGTACTCTTAAAACTATTTTTTTATAGTTCGCTACCGGTTTCGACACGTGCGTCCGTAAAAAGTGTGCATTATAAAATAAAACTCTTAAAAACTGATCAAGTTGCATTACAAAAACCACCTTTCTTCTCTTTTCTTTCATCTCCCTGGCAGATCGTTTACAAGCTCCTTCTGGATCTAGAGACCACGTGTTCGAATTCAGATTGGAGCACCAAAAGTCGTTTGGTTTACTGTCACACATTGCAACGCAATATTTATGGCTACATAACAAAACTATGAAAGAAATTGTGTAATAAAATATTCTATTTATTTACAAGACACGTAATACAAATTGTAAAATAAAATATTCTAATTATTAAAAATACACGTAATACAATTTGTAAAATAAAATATGCTACTTATTTAAAAGACACGTAATAAAATTTAAAAAATATGTAAATGAAAATATTTTAACTATTTTTAGACTTATGTTAAAAAAATTTCCTTTTATTATTGGGATTGAATCCTAAAAAAATCTTTTGGCTTTAAAAATATTAACCTTAACAGGAAAATTTCCTTTTAATGGTTTTCTCCCACTCTACAAATAATATTATTTCTGAATTTCGAGGAAAATTCTTTGACATTTCTTGTAAAGCTTACTTCCTCTACCAAAAATAGTCCAAGAATTAACGTAATATTACATTACATTACTAAAATATTGAATGTGAAAAAGGTTCCACATTTTGGTAAAATTATTGTCATTAAACCATTTGTCATCATTATGTATATACATGAAAAGGGAATATCTTCTACGTTCTACGTGATATTAGAATATGGAGATCAGAAAAAATGCAAAAATAAAATGTTATGAGCAAGATAATTAAAGGGAGATTTAATCGCATGTTAATACTGGAACAGATAATAATAAACCGATTCTTAAAAATTACTCAGAGCTCCCGACAACTAATTAATACTTGCCGAGGGTAAAAATCTCACGGACCAAATGTATTAATGTCATATTACCACAACGGATATAATTTTTTCCTATCCAATGTATGCATTTGGCGCTTGAGAAGTTAATCAACGCATCAAAATACCCTACGTCACTTTATCCCGATCGCAGTGCAATTGTGTAGCAATGTGGAGAGATTAACAACTATTGTGACGTCATCTACTTCAAATGCGGTCTTTTTCAATATTGAAAATGTGTTTCAAAAAACATACATTACAAAAGTTGCCTGGAGTTCCTCTTTGTTTAACTTCATATATTATTATATCACCATACTCTTTCAAGCGATATTACACAAAAAAATACTAATATTATGCAAGTGAACGCCTTTAGACTGGATTCTTATGACTTTCACTCCACTTATGTAGACTTCAGATGACAATGTATGGCCAAATGTTTGGGAATATACATAACTCGATGCTCAATCAATGGCGACGTATTACGACACGAAGAAACAGGTTTTGCGGTGTAAAAGAAATGTGAATCATTCTGAGGTACTTGCAAAAGATGAATGTAGGCGGGTAATGGTTACCTACACTGTGGTTGTTTCAAAAGGATCTTATTATTTTTTTTAATAATTATAATACCTTCATTTTATTGTATATTTCAGAATAGATACATAACCTTACAAACTCAGGACAAATATGTAGGTATGGTGGGAAAAATTCAGAAAAAAATCGTAAAACATATTAATTTAGGTTCTGTTTGAAATTACTCACGTCCAATGAATTTTTGCAATTGAAGCTGATTGTGGGAATAATTCAGTAAAATGATTATTTAAACTCCAACATATTTAATTTTATTTTTTTAACAAATTATTGCATTTTGAAATGCATATTTCTTTTCTTTAAAATGTTGACAGACGATTTTTTAAGTTTACTAACGGTGGTAATTTGAAAAGTAAATTTCTGACATCTCTCTAAATAGTTAATCAATAAAAAGAAAATTGATAACGTTTGTTTTTGAAAGGCAATTGCGCTGATGCAAATATTGTATAAATACTTTCAGCTTCACACATCCTACAACTAGGCGTGAAATCAACGCTTTGGATCACTCGGCCACTTAACATCAATGTATTTTCTCAGTTTTCCTAGCATAATTACTATCGTTGCTTCATCCACATTTTTTTATTTTTGCAATAACTTAGTGAGTAAAACCTCAAATTGTAATATTTAATTATTGAAGACAATATTAGCAATTTCTAATCGAATATTTGAAACAGAAAAATAAGACTCCATTAGCTCAGTTGGTAGAGCGGTGCCCCGGCAAGGCAAGGGTCCTGGGTTCGAGTCCTAGATTTGACCGTATGTTTTTCTGTTTCAAATATTCGTTTAGGAATTGCTAATATTGTCTTCGTAATATTCTCCTGAAATAACAGAAAAAATCCATCTCTCCTCCGTTCTATTTACTTAAACCGTAAAAGTATCCGTTTATCGTATTCATATTCATTCCATTCACATGTGTATCAAACGAATAAACTACTTATCAAAGACTTGCTTTTCTTCGAAAAATACAAAAACATCCACATACACATGATTAGAATTTGGCGCAGTAGGTACGAAGAATTATTTATTGTCTGATTTTATTAAAACCCCAATCACACGCACACGCAAATATTGATATTTGAATTATTTGTAGTAATATTGAAAGACAGCCTGGATTTTAGTAAGTATATATCGTTCCATGTATATTACGTGCATAAAAAGAACCACTATGAATCAAAATAGACCAAAAACTTATCATTACAACCAGCGTTCAAACTGCTCTGAGGTTTCGACAGGTAAGAGAGTCCAGTGCGGTCCAATTTTTTTTGCAGCCGTGATAAAGATGCCTCGTGAGAGTATATAAGAGGCTGCGGTACAAACCAGTCCACACTCTCTGCTCTGGTCTTGATCAGGCTTAGTGGATCTGTCCCAACGGTGATTTTACAACAATAATAAATTAGCTTGGTAACCGATAAAAGTTGAAGTTATTTTACTGGCAGCTTTGACAAGACCAGTGATAAGGTTTCTGAAAAGTCGTTGATTTCGCGAGTGCTGCGTAGTTAGATACGTGATTTTTATTATTGGAACTGTTCGCTGTGTGTTTCTGTGATACAAGTGACTGACAATATGAAGCTTTTGGTAAGGATAAAAAGTTTCAGAAATAAAGACTTGAAATAATTTAGTCTGAACTTAGAAAAATTCCTGTTTTTTACACTTTATTTGTGTCAAAAGAAATATTTGTATTATTGTCTCTTTAAAAACTAGAAAATTATTTTGGAATAATATTTATATTTCAACAAAAAAAAATGATATCAGAAACGTGCTGCTCATAAAGCTGTAAAGCATGCAACACATAAATAAGGTTTTAAAAATGAAATGTCAACTCTATTTCAAATTAATTATACCAACTTTTCATTTTCCTTTGACTTATTTGGAACATTCACAGTAATAACCTTTATTAACTTCACGCCCTTGATAAATCTAAATAACACATATCGGGAATGATTTTTATTCAACTATAACCGTATTTTGAAATAGGTTGAAAGTAGAATCAGCAAAAGTGGTTTCAAATTCAATTTAAAAAATAAATCAAATTTCAATCAGTTTATTAAATTTTCTAACTTTTAATATGATTTGGCAAATAAATACATTTGCATAAACGTTAAAGTATCGCGCCTTTGAAAAGGCACACGGATGGCAGGGGGTTGGTAAAGTGCTTTATGAAAAAAGCTGTTAATTATTTAAGACAAAGAAAGCAATTATTTACCTTCGAAGCAAGTCAGAAACACGCCATTATTATTTTATCTTTTAAAATAATAGTTATAACAATATTCTGCGATAAGACTTTTGTTAACAATTAGTCTCTGCGGTATTATTTCTCTCGTGTGATGCAAAATAAACATATCTGCATTTTGAGAAAACGTTAAATGTCTGAGGATTATATTTGTCAAAAATCAATATGCTATTTTTTCTGTAATTAGCGTATATGTTTTTTTTAAAGGGGTATATTTAGGTTTAATATAAAATTTGTTATGATTGCAAAGAAACTTATCTAACAATAATGGTGATTTTAGTTGAATAAGAGAAATGGTCTTTTTAAAGAACAAATTTTCTGAATTCACGGAAGTCAAAATTGATTTTTTCGCGCATGTTTTCGGTTCTTGTGAATTACATGAGCAAAATATGTTCGTAGATATTAATAAAATACTAATTACATTCAAGATGGTTATTTTATCAATTTAAAAACGTTTATGTTGTAAATTGGAAGAATCGCTAAAGGCGTCATTATTTAAGCTCCTAATTACGTAAAATTAGTTCTTGAATTATAAAAGACAAAACATTTTTTACTAAAGTCAAAGGGGCTTAAATATAAATATTTTAAAAAGGTTTTTCATCTATTGTTTCCCAACAGAATCATGCATCAATTCAGTTGGGTAGAAATAAGAGGTAGCACTCTTATTTTGTTAAAAGGCTTTCCTCAGCTGGCTCAGTCCTCCATCTTGAAACAAACAACATTTTCCGCTCACTATGGTTGAAGAAGGAGATTTTAAAATATTGTAAGGTTATTCGTAACCTGGGAATGTTTGTATTTTTTTCATAAAAAAACGATTTTTATTTTAAACTGTGTGAAAACTTAAAGCACGTGATGTAATTAATTTACCAAAGCACCAAGCAGGCACACCCAAATGTATAATACGAGTAAATACCAAAACGAGGGAAAATTTATTTCGCCAGCTTACATAAGACCTTTAAACTCTAAGATCCCAGACAGGCTTATGAAATTCATAACCGGTTCTAAAAATAATTTAAAAAAACCCTTTGATTATAATTTCACCTTAAGTTCGGAAAAGTTGAGCTAACTTCGTTAATTCAAAAATTCACCAATCTGAATACAAAGTAAATTAAAAATATTACCACTTTACAACTGAAATGAATTCGTCTGACTAATTTTGAAATATTTGCAAATTTATTTTAAATAACGGTTTTTTGAATGAAACGCAAACATTCACCCTTACTTATTTAGACATTTGGAGTGAATGAATGAAGAAATATTTGGACATCTGGAGTGGATAAACGAAGAAAACACTCACTCCTACTTATTTAGACCTCTGGAGTGAATGAACGAAGAAAACATTCACCCCTACTTATTTAGACATTTGGAGTGAATGAATGAAGAAATATTTGGACATCTGGAGTGGATAAACGAAGAAAACACTCACTCCTACTTATTTAGACCTCTGGAGTGAATGAACGAAGAAATATTTAGACATCTGGAGGGGATAAACGAGGAAAACATTCACTCCTACTTATTTAGACCTCTGGAGTGAATGAACGAAGAAATATTTAGACATCTGGAGGGGATAAACGAAGAAAACATTCACTCTTACTTATTTAGACCTCTGGAGTGAATGAACGAAGAAATATTTAGACATCTGGAGGGGATGAACGAATAAAACATTCACTCCTACTTATTTAGACATCTGGAGTGAATGAACGAAGAAAACATTCACCCCTATTTATTTAGACATCTGGAGTGGATGAACAAAGAAAAATTTAGACATCTGGAGTGGATAAACGAAGAAAACATTCACTCCTACTTATTTAGACCTCTGGAGTGAATGAACGAAGAAAACATTCACCCCTACTTATTTAGACATCTGGAGTGGATGAACGAAGAAAAAATTTTCTTGGTATCTCCTTGGTGAAAGACCATTATTCAGAATCTTAAAGTTGCTTTAAATTACTGTAGCCGCGTTTGGTAACTAGATATGAATAGCCAGTTATCTCTCAACCTTCCTCTATACCATATTTTCCCCTTTTCTATTCACATGAGCTTCACCCCAAATATACCCCAATTAGGGGTGCCATAGTAACACTGTCATTGGACAGATTAAGACCAGGTAAATACATAAAATCAAATTTTAAGCGTCTTTGGAAATTTCCAGAAACCTATAATTTTTTAATAACATTTTTTTTCAGTTTCTTACAATCCTGGCAGTCAGCTGCGTAGGCCTGGCCCTGGGTAAGGAAGCCGCTAAGCCAAAGGAAGAATCTTCACTAAACTTCGGTGACAAGAAGACAGACAAAAGGGGAGCCGTGGAGATACTACCCTCAAACTCGGCCTACATCACCCCCACCCCCAGTCTGCTCGCTGGTAATTATTGTACTCACCCTTTTATATAATTCACGGTTTCTTTTAATTTTTTGGGGCTGGTACGGGTAATACCGCTCTGAAATCTATTCATTGAATTACAAACACCTTTGCCAAAAGTCACCATAAGCGGTTAGCCGATTTGGTGAGGTTTGTCCAGGTCTTGGCGGTGGATAAACTTGACCTATTGAGTCTTTGACTACTCCGGCCTGGACTATTGACCCACCGCCTTGTACTTCAGTGGGAGGGATGGCCCACCCTTCGTAACTTTTTCCTTCCCAGACCTTCATACACTTCATTTCCTTAAAAACATTCTCTTAACAGCATTTCCATAAATGACGTAGGCCCTGAGGAAAATGATGTTATAAATTATGTGTGGAGATAACCGTTAATAATAAAAAGGAATAAAAGTTTAATTATTAAAGACAATATTAGCAATTCCTAAACGAAAATCTGAAACAGAAAAAGTTACGGTCACATCTAAGGCTCGAACCCAGGACCCTTGCCTTGCCGTGGCACGTGTCAAGTAAAAGGTCCTGGACACAATTATATTTAATAATTATTGTCTTCAATAATTATATATTAAAATTTGAGGTTTTACTCACTAAGTTATTCCAAAAAATAAATAAGGAATGTAGGTACTTCAAACCACTAATACAATATATATATGTGTATATCTTGTTTATATATATACAAGATATACGGGGTTAAAGTGCACAAATCTCGGGAGGTGATTCTACATGATTTTAGAAGTAAAAATATTTTTAAAAATTTCGAAGTTTAAACGTTTTAAGTTAATTTTCAGGTACGAAAGTTGATTTGTTTGTATTGAGAAAATAATATTTTTCTATGGAAAAATATTTTTATAGGAAAAAAACTTACTTAAAAAAAGGTTATTTATCTTTTTTACTTCTACCATCACGTAGAATTACTTCTCGACGTTTGTGCACTTACTTCCGGACACCCTGTATACAATATATTTTATGTAGGTTACAGCTGAAAAACGAAAGGATTCATTATGTAACTACATTATGTTGTGAAGAAGTAAGTCAACGTTTTAAACACTAAACATAAACAGCAGTGTCGATATTACGTTGTTGCTCAATTATAGAAGCTTTTTGTAATGACATCCTGATACTAGGCTTATAACTGCCTTATATTAGTGTCTGTATTTTTTGTTCGCAGTACTTAGTTAATTGATTTGAATATTTAATGTAACAGTATTCCCCACAGTTTCCCATGGACCAACAGTTATTCCAGTCGGCACATCCGCCCCAGGGATTGTCTACGCTCCACAAAAGCAGATTGTTTCCTCCGCATCTCCATCTCAGGTATTATTAATTACTATAATATTATTATTATTTATCTTATTATTTCAGTAATCTTCGAAAAACAAAATAAACATTGAAAAAGTGCTAACGGGTACAGGTCAATATTTTTATCATGTCGAATTTAACATTTTTTCAATTTCAATGTCAATAAATCGTCGTTAAACAATTCAAATAATATTTAGGTATAAAAATGTACATAATTTAATTATAGGTATATGTTGGGTAAGTTTTTAGATTCTCACGGCCAAAAGCATTTTTGTTATTTGTTTTTGGGGTGTTATGCCGTGTTGCGCTATCTCCTTCTTTAGCCGACGTTTCGGACAGCGTTGCAGTGTCCATCATCAGGGCAGATCCGGTAGATCACATCTTCGGATCTACCGGATCTGCCCTGATGATGGACACTGCAACGCTGTCTGAAACGTCGGCTAAAGAAGGAGTTAGCGCAACACGGCATAACACCCCAAAAACAAATAACAAAAATAGGTATATGTTCTTTGCATCACCTATATCACTAGGCGTAACCTATACTGAGGTAGGTTTTCAATGAATTATTTACCCGCCCGAGTTTCTGAGAGCTTCCTACGCGTATTTGGATATTCAAATGTCCGTCGTTTAACAACGCTTACCAAGCACGTCTGTTTGTTTTTGTTGTTGTTGTTGTTTTTGTTTGTTATTGTTTCAACTCTAAAAAAAACTTTACAATTCACACTTTTTTTATAGTTTTATAAAGTATCGTCTGCTACAATTATTCTCTTAAAAATGGTATTTAAAAGTAATATAAAGTGAACTGATATTACGAATTTCGCTCCATATTTATGATGGCTTCAAAAGCAGAAACGATTGTCACATATAAAGCAAGCAATTTTATCAGTTATCGTAGTTTTTTTAATATAATGTGGACTTATAACAGTAATAATGAATTGCAGATGAGGACGAGCAATTAAATGGAAATATTTTTTTTTATAATTTGAAATGACCATTGTTTTCATTCGAATCGAAATATAAAATCATTGTACCCATGAAATGGATTACATGAATTAAATGCACAATAAGGACGGATTGTTTCGGAGAATTTGAACAATTCATCAAATTTTAACGTTCATTTTCCAGTTATGCGAAAGATTTTTTCAAGATCTGTTTTTATTTCAGTTCTGTGGCCTATAATGATATATTAACAGAACTTGAATAGGACTTTCACAGAACCCGGAAATGAACGTTGAAATTTGATGAATTGTTCAAATTCTCCGAAACAACCCGTCCTAAAAGTGGTGAAAATATATTTCACAGTCGTCAAATAAAAAATAAAACGCCCTATCTATCTGATTATAAATCTGCAAAAACCTTGTAATGTCGTAAAGATTTGTTGTTTTTGTCTTGTTAATGGTATAAAGATTGTTACGGTTTACTGCTTTTATGCCTGTTTTAGTATCAATGTAACGTTTTTAAGTGTCGTCTTGTTTGTCCTACATACCACTTCATTTGACAACATTTTAAGGTTTGAGTACCCTGTTCAAATAATCCAATTTTCTGGAAAATTTATTATAAACTTTACAGTCGGCAGAAGGAAGAACTAAAGATATAATAAACTTTATTTTTAAATTCATTGATTTTTTTTATAAATAAACCTTGTCAAGCTGTAGTCATCAAGGACGGATTATGATCATCTGAGAAGTATTTTTGCATAGAGTTTATTTTAATGTTCGACCGCTAAATTTTTTACTAAACGTCTTAATGGGAGAAATAAACTCATTCATCTAATCACGTGTTTGAACGTTCTCGTTTGTTACTACAATATTCTAGGTACAAATATATTTAACATAATATGTAGGTAAAAGAGATTCAATTAACTATAGAAAGTTGTTCAAACTACATACTGTACTACGCCTACGTCAATAATATCAATTCATTGAATTTTCAGAAATATTTTTTGAAAACATTGAAATCAAGATTATTAAAGGCAAACGGGTAGGAAATATTATAAATGGTTATAAAACTGTTAGCTTAAAAAATAAATCTAAGTTTTCCATCATAAAAGAATTTCGCTGCTTAAATATTGTGTGTTATGTGTTGTTGTGTTTTTGTGTTAAATGTCGCCTTTTGCTGATAATTTTCTTTACGAACTTGAATAGAATTGTTTAAGGAGATGATAACAATGATGAGTATTTTGTTCTTTTTACATTTACGATTTTTATTTAATTAAAATCAAATGTTTCAAACACAGTTTGAAAATGGTCTTGGAAGCCGAAACAGCTGTAACAATATCAAAAACCAAAAAAAAAATGCAGAACTTAATAATTATATTATTAAATTTGAATTTAATTAAATTTAAAAAAATAAATTTGAAGGAGCTTTACGAATTAAACACAAAAACAATAAATACATTTACGAATGTTCGTTGCAACTGCAATAAGAAATGAGTTTTAATAACGAAAAATTTTATATCAAAAATTTTCAGAAAATAATTATTACATATGAAATAAAACGTAGTTTTGCAAAGTTTACTTTCAAAATATTTGCACGAGCGCCAAAAAAATATGGCATTGGCCCGCATATTACATGAATTCAAAATTCACAACTCAGTACCTATCTCCCTTTAATAAAAAAATTAAATAGAAAAAATGCCATAATGCCATTGGTACTTGATTTTCGTACTAATATTATGTAAAAACTTTCCTGAGCTTCGCATAATAAAATCCCATGTAAAATTTATGAGCTTTCCTTAAAGATGTTCTTGACAAAATGGCGTGCTTTCAGATGAGATATTTATGACGGAAATAAACGTTCTAATATGCTCTACAATCATCGTAAAAAATTGACGAAAAAATCCGCCGATATCAATCACTTCACTAATAAAAAGCCCGCGTAATACAACCGGTCATTCGATAATCGTTCAGCTTTTTTACGGAGCGTAAAAGTAAATATTTTAAAGCCGCTGTTCTCCATCAAAATCCGTGCGAAGCGTGGAAAGTCACACCTTGCACAAAAAAATATTAAACAGAATATTACGAATATTTTAACACACCTTTCGTGATTGTTCCTTTTGTTTTAAGAAATCAAGACATAAAACTTACTATAACTGGTTTTTGAATCATTGGATCTCTGGCGTTTCCGATGCATGCGAGAAAAAATATGTAGGTATTCAGCGAAGTTAAGAAAGCGACTAGCAGTAAAATAAGACCTTTGAACTGGTTTGGCTGAGTTTGAGCTTGAGCGAATGGTCTGTATCTTTCGATTACGAGATTGTTTTTGAGCGGTGCTTTCTCTTGAAATATTTGTGACGTCGAGCTGATATCATAAGCGAAAGTAGTCGAATCGGGAAGTCTGACAGATGGTGTCGTGTGAGAGTAGCGGGTGGTCTAAATTAAATGACATGTAGAATGTAGATTAGTACAGGGGGTTCCAAAAGTTTCATTCAGTTTTAAATACTTCTTAACCGTTATTTTTGTAAGATATGTTAGTTATTAAACCTATTAATGTATTAACAAATATCATGTACATTCGTTTGGTTTATAAAATAACAATATTTTTCGTTTCATTTATAGAAGACAAATATTTCATAATACTAAATACTACCTGTGCAAGGATTGCCCTTTTACGAAACTCATCTCTTACCAAATGATTGAAAACAAACGTATCCATAAAACAATGACTTTATCAAAACCAAACATTGTTTCTTCAAACCTTCAGAATATCTTTTCACAGAACGGTGAGCTCTGGCGTCATGAAACATGCGTTTTTGTGTTTGCCGTCATTTTAAAACGAAATATTTTCAAATGGATGAATATCCAAATAGACTAGAGTAAAATTAATTTTTAATGGTAATTTTTATTTACAATTTACCAATGAGAATGAAAGATTAAAATAAAGACTATTGACCGATAATTGGTATATTCCAAAGGTGTATAATATTTTGGAATTGTGAATTTAAAACAGTCAAGATAGAACTACGATTCTAAAATAATGCGATTTTAAAAACTGGGTAAAGAGTTCCATTTTGACTTAAAAACGTTTCGAAACGGTCTGGTAGGAGAGAAATAAAAGTGAAATGAAGTTTAAAAATTGGTTTTGTTATACTTTTTTAATGCAATGGAGTTCTTTTTTTTTTTTTTTTTACAGTAATACCGCACAAGAGTCCCAACTGCTCCCGTCTGGAGCCAGTGAGACTATGGCATCCCCAATTGGGGTATGTTGTGAGGCTGAGGGTATTGGGGAGGGGAGGGAGATGGGGAAGAGGAATGTGGGGAAGTACCTGGCTATTCAGATCTGGTCACCAAACACGGCTAAAGCCATTTCAAGCAACGTTTCAATTCTGAATGGTGGTCTTACACCAGGGCGATACTGAGAGTATCTTCCACTATGGAACGTGCCGCAAATATACTATATATAATTTAAATTAATTAATTGTGAAATAACACAAATTAATCAAATAAAATTTATTTGCGCACGCCGGGTTCGAACCCGCGACCTTCGGATCTGTAGTCAAAAGCGTATACCACTAGACCACGCCGGCCGTCTGTACGTGTACTGAGTTCTACCAAGTACTACTGTAGTTCTACCCAGTATTAACAGTTGAAAAGTAATATTTTTGGAGTAGGTACTATGCCGAGTTGCGCTTCCTCCTTCTTTAGCTAACTTTTCAGACAGATTTACAGTGTTCTTTCCGTCTACAGTGCCACTCTGCCTTGATGATGGAGTTCATAACGCTGTCCGTAAACTTGTTTAAAAAAAGAGGAAGAGCAAAACGGTGCAATATCCGAAAAATAAATCACGAAAATTCTTAATTCTAGTTAAAAATTAAAAATGACATACCTGCGATTAATATTAAAATTGGCCTCAGTTGAAGAATAATTCTAAGAGAATTCTTTTTCATTGGATCGACTGCATGGCACACTAGCAAAAGAAGTCTAAGAATGATTGGTGAAAGCTAGCGGACGTCAAATATTCTCAGAATTATTAAAAAACAAACTTAAGAATTTTAAGGAAAAAAATAATTAATTAATTTCAAAAATGATGTATCGAATAACTGAAAGTAGGTAAAGTAGGTTGAAACTGTGTCAAATTGGTTGATAGTTGGTAACATTGGTTGAAAGTAGATAAAATTGGTTGAAAGTAGGTAAAATTTGTAAAAAAGTAGATAACATCGGTTGAAAGAAAAATAAAAAATAAAAATTACATTAGGTAACAAAAATAACATTAAAATAAAATATAATTTTTATATTAAAATAACATTTGTTAACAAAAATAACATTAGTTAACATCACTCACAAACACACAAGATTATTTTCAATGTACTATTTTTTTTTTTAAATTTTAAATATATTATTATGTATTTTTAATTTTACATGTATAATTTTTCTCATTAAATGTATTATGTAGTTTTTTTTATATTATAAAATGAAGGCCTCAGCACGGGCAAGCCACCCAGTGAGGCCTACATTACTGAAAACCTTGAATTGTAAAAAATATTGTACCTAATAAAAAAAAAAAAAGTTGGTGCATTAGTTGAAAGTAGAGAAAATTTGTTAAAAGTATCTGAAATTGGTTAAAAGTAGCCGAAATTGATCTGAATCCCTTTATTTGGTTATGCCGCTACTTCCAAGTCTGGACATTTCGAAAAGTCGCCGGAAGGAAGTTCCATTTTGAAACAATAAAAATGAGGGAGTATTTCTTCGAGCGTGGGAACAAGGCGCCATCTGCCCTGCGATATGTGAAGCTGGAAGCTTTTACATTGGAAATAGTTGCAGTTGGTTATATAAAGCATAATAAAATGGATGGAAGTAACAAAACATATTTTTAGGATGAACATATTTAAATTCTTTCCTGCAGTAAATTTAAGGCCTTGAGGCCCCAGACGGGCCATAAAATTAGATATATGATTTGATCAAGAAAGAAATACAATATTTTTTAAAGTTTGGTGAATTTTGCCAAAATTAAGATAAAATTGAGTTTATGTAGGGTACATCCACAACACCTGTTAAAAATGTGCAAAAATTAAAGAATTTCGGTAATAAAACAAGTCATGTACCACTTTCATAACAATAATAAGCACACGCTTTCCGTAAAATAAAAAAATAAAAATTTAATAGTAACTAGGTACCCACTAGATACATAAAATGTGAATATATAATAATAGTATTCAAATACAAAGCGCACAGTGGTCAACTTATTCCAATCGGCGGTCACTTTCGATTTCAAAGTAATTATTTTTGTCGTTAATTTATTTTGTCAGTCCGCTCTACACGGCCGACAAAACACCGACCAATCTTCTTTTGAATTTATCCAGATCGAAATTTCACTGTTCGGACACATTCACCGGGGAGCTTGGTTCGCAGGTGGTAAAAGAAAGTGCTATTTCAACTACCATTTCTTCTTCCAACTACTTATCCTACGCGAAATCTCACTCGATTAGCGGGAGTGACGTCACACGAAACGTGCTTGCCGGAAACGTTGAGACTGATCACTGTGCGCTCTGGAACTAGTATGATGTGAATATATATTAACATACTTTAGTTCAATGAAATATAATTGTTATTGTGATTAGTTACAACAAATTTCGAAACAAATAATTTTTTAATCACAAATGAAGAAGGATTGAGGTATTTATTTAAACCCTTTCACTAAGTAGGTAGGTACATGTAGGTTCTAAATTTAGATTTATGCGTTAAGTGATGGTTAGAATGTTGTTTTTTAGATGAAAAATTGATCATAGGCTTAATATTTTATTAATTGTAAAGTGCTCCTACGATAAGTAAAATATTGGAAAGTGCTGGAAAATATTATCCAATTATTTTTTTAATAAAAATTAGTCACACAAAAGTTTTCCCTTAAAAATATTTCAGAAAACCTCCTGATAACATCAAAATGAGAATTAACACACCCTTATAAAGTGATATAATGTGATGAAATAAAAACTAGGTACATACGTTACGCAGGTTAGGTCAATAGATTAGTTTTTTTCATCGCTTTTATTAATTTTATATCTCTTTTTAAAGGCATATCGAGTTATCCTGTAACCCACTCAAAGAATACGCAATAATATCTTTTGCACCCAGCATACAATATAAGGAGCTATTTATTTCACCGAAGAATATGTTTTAAATTATATAATTCACAATAAGTATATATGGGTAAATATTTCTTTTGATGGTTCCTAAAATACAATGACAGTTAAAGGGCAAATCCATTTTTATCACAATAATACGTACCCACCAATTTATTATTCCGAATTTTCTCTTTGATACATTCATAAACCAAAAAAATAAACACGGAGAAAGTTGAAAAATAAGACTTCAAAAGCTCTAAGAGCGTACTCAGAATTATGTACTTTGTGGGTTTCTCAGTACGTTATTTATTATTGCCTTGGCAATAATAATTCCATGTATAACTTATTCAAGTTGTTTTGCGAAACACCCATGAAGTTATTTACCCCTTGACGGAGTTGCAAGAAAAAATTTATTATAAATATTTTTAATGCTTTAGTTTGAATATAAATGGGGAACTTATTCATTGTGTTGCTGCCTTCAACTTTGTGCAAGTTGATGCAATCTTTAAAAGTTGAACCTTTATAGCCTCAAGCATGTCAACACCGTCAAGAACTCAAGTTCATTGTTTATAATATCATGTAGGATCTTGACAATGGAAAA
Organism: Hesperophylax magnus; assembly: GCA_026573805.1. Classification (NCBI taxonomy): domain Eukaryota; kingdom Metazoa; phylum Arthropoda; class Insecta; order Trichoptera; family Limnephilidae; genus Hesperophylax; species Hesperophylax magnus. Next base: position 1,890,388 of record JAIUSX010000026.1, read on the forward strand.
TTTATTAAGGCATTATGAGGTTCATCCAGGGGAAGATTAATGAAATTAGACATAGGGGAAGACGCCGTACCTCGTTGCTTACGTGACTGGTACGGGTGCATTTATGCTGAGTTGTTACGGGCGCAGTCTGCAGGGTGCAGATTATTTTATTACATCCTTCCTCTGGACGAAACAAGTCCTTACATATAAATATTGGGATAAAATATTGAGTGGTTAGTAATCGACTGAATTGGGCATTAAAAGAAATTATTGTAATATAAGTAAAATAATTTCATTCTTAACAAATTCGGAAGAAATATAATTGCTTCAAATTAATAATGCACTTAGTATAAACCAGCTGTACCAGAACATTATCGGCAACGGAACCCATAAAAACTGCTTGGATGTTGGTGGAACCCCAGTTAACCCCGAAGTTTATTGTGCCAAATCTTACATACTTTTTTGTTAATTTCTCCTTCTTAAATTATTGTGAACGAAAAACAATGCACGAATATCGCAAAATATTTGTTATATCCTTTTTGTTCTTATTGGAAATATGATACAGTTAAATGTGACCGAAGGGGATAGCGTCCCATTAGCTCAGTGGTAAAGCGGTGCCCCGTCAAGGTAAGGGTCTTGTGTCCGAGTTCTAGATGTGACCGTATCCTTTTCTGATTTTTCTGTTTCATATTTTCGTTTAGAAATCGCTGATATTGTCATCAATAATTAAATATTACAATTTGAGGGTTTACTCAATAAAGTTGTTCAAAAAAATAAAAATATATTTATTTATTAATTTAATAAAGTATAATTTACATGTTTTTACAATAAAGAAATAGTTTTACAAGCTTTCCTCAACATAAAAAGACAAGGTTCTTGTGTTTGAGCAGGGATTTCAAGCTCAAGTAATAAAATCATGTAAGTAGAAACTATTTTAAATAATAATAACAAGAAAATTATGACATGAAAATATATCAGAAAAACAAAAGTTTTATCGATAACAGAAAAATAAGACTTAAAAAAAATAATAACAAATATTTCAATTCAAGATGATATTAATGAATATTCTCGATATTTTTTTGTTAAAATAATTAATTCGCTGACAGAGGTACACGGGTGCGTTTTAAGCTTGGTGTTCAATTTATGAATTTTAATGTTATTCTGATATCTTGTTGATATAATAAAATGTTATTTATTTATCTGTTTTTCATTATTGAATATTTTTTACATACTTTGTATATTGTGGGTACATTGAATATTGTAAAAAGAGTTTCAGTAGAAAATATACGTGATTTATAATCCTCTTAAAACACCGAAGAAAGCTCAACAGGCGAAAAAATTACTTCGTTTAAGATGAAACCAATAAATTATGTGAATTTAGTATAAAAGTAAAATAAAAATATGAAATATTGAAGTAAAAAAAGGAAAATTTAAATTGCCCATTTCCCCTGTTTGGCGTCCGCCCCATGTTGACAAACGCTGACCTAAATATGTAAGTTTTAAACACAAATGAAATTAATTAATATTAGCAATTACCTTGTGGTTAGGCATTATATTTTTAAATGAAACAAACACTTTGTACATAACCACTAACTTTATTTAACACTTTTTATTTCGACTGGTTTTGCTTAAACCAAGCTTAATCAGGATTTAATAACAAATTAATATCTATCAGGAAGCGAAATGGGTCGGTATGCCAAATGATAAAATAAAGTTCGTAGTTACATACAAAGTGTTTGTTTCATAATTAATCTTCCATTACCTTAAGTATGCTTTATTTTACTGTAAAGATACAACATGAAGTTTGGCGTTCATTTGTAATAAAGCGTTCACATAAAAACATATTTACATGTTGTCTCGGCAGAGACTGCTTTAAATTCGTGTCATATATTCACTTTCGGTCATTTGGTAGTACTTTCTTTGACGAATAAAGATGAAGGCTAAGAGAAAGGGATGCTCGGGAGATGAAATCAGTACGAAATTATTCAGGCTGTGTAATTTACATAGTAAAAAACAACGCCGACATGCGTATTACACTCATAGAAAATAAAGCCTTATCTCCCGAAAACATAATTATGATATTATTATTATAAACGACCAGTATTGATTAGTGGACGAGTGATCCAAAGCGACGGGTTCTTACCCAGATTTCTATTACTCCACGTCAATTTAAGTGATTCACATTCAAAATCGTACCAATTTAATATCCATATAAATATAATATGTGTTATGAAAAACCAAGTGGGTGCTATTGTTGATTGATCCTGTCTTCTTACTATGGATGTCAAATGAATCCAGTCAATTCCCATAATTAACTTCGTATTTAATAACCCGTGTAATTGCCTCATTATTATTTTATTACCATGATATTATCGTATTAATACCGGTTAAGGTAAGCGGTATGATTATTTAATTACATATCATAACACACTGGAGATACGAATGTGAGGCGTTACGTAACCAGAAGAAAGTGTTTTAATTTAAATCAGTAAGTGATATCGTAAACTGGATCCAAAGTATTTAATAATATAAGGTATAAAATATAGCAAACACGTTCTGTAATTTTTAATAAAAATATACTCGTATACAAGGCGAAGTACTAATGTAATATGTAATGCAAAATCATGTGTTATTGGTTTTAATATTTGATCACTTAGAAATATTCAAGATGCTTTAACACAAAGTATTAGGGCGATGCCATACGTAGTAATGCAAAATCATGTGTTATTGGTTTTAATATTTGATCACTTAGAAATATTCAAGATGCTTTAACCCAAAGTATTAGGGCGATGCCATACGTAGTAATGCAAAATCATATGTTATTGATTTTAATATTTGATCACTTAGAAATATTCAAGATGCTTTAACACAAAGTATTACGGCGATGCCATACGTAATAATGCAAAATCATGTGTTATAGGTTTTAATATTTAATCACTTAGAAATATTCAAGATGCTTTAACACAAAGTATTAAGGCGATGCCATACGTAGTAATTCAAAATCATGTGTTTTTGGTTTGAAAATTTTGTCGCCTAGAAATGTTTCAGATGCTTTAATTAAATACTGCGAGTAGAATACATCTTGGCCTTTGAAATAATCAAGTATTTTTTATATAAGTCTTTTTAGAAGCACAGAAAAAATAGTGTATAGGCCCATGAAAACTGCTTTAAAGTTCAAAATCTCTTACTTACGAATCCATTTTCGGTTATGATTTTATTGTATAATGTGGCAAATTAAGTTATTTATAAAATGATGGAAAAAAAATTAAATATATATTTCTGAACATCCACAAAATAAAATGAAAGGCACTTTTTGGCCATGTTTTTTTCTTGCATAAATCAAAACAGGCGGATGGTGTTAAGCGGGAATTTAAACCTTATCGCCATCTACGTAAGGGTTGTTATTGATAGCGGCTCAATTTAAAATATTACACGACGTAGTGCATCGCCTTAATTCTTTTTATAAGCCTAGAAAGTATCAGGCCTATAAAAACAGTTTAATGGTTCACAATCTCCTACTTTTTTAACCTCTTTTCGGTTATGATTTCATTGTACGATGTGGCAAATTAAGTTTTTTTTAATTAAAAAAATATAAATACCACGTAAGTAACATGATTTAGAAAAATAAAGAGACAAGGTAAACAATCACTACAAAAAAAGTTTAGTTACGTTTACCTGTTTATTAGTTCATTAATGGACATATTGCGATTTACATAATTTTATGTCTCTCTTATATTACCGATTGTTTCAGCCAATAATCTCGTGAACATTTAATGCTATCAAATCCCTGCGAAAAATATTTAAATAAACATTTCAACCACCATACAGATGGTCACTTTAAGCATGGCTGTCATGTCATGGGCATTTAGTGAAACTGATCACATTTTTAGAACATTCAAACTTTTTCTGATATAACTCGAGTATAAGTTATGCAGACAAAATATGTGGCCCACAGTTGAATATAAAACGACCATTATTTTACTGCAGCTGGCTTTGTTTTATTTGTGTATTTAAATACTTGTGATTTATAATCCTCTTAAAAAACATGGAAGAAAGCGAAAATAATATGTCAATTTAATATGAAAAAAATTGAAACCTTGGATACACGCCGGAGGCGAATGTTTGCTACGTTCGTCAAATAAAATAAAAAAATATGAATATTGTAGTAAAAAAATAAATTATTCGAACATTATCTACTGATTTGCGTGTGCCCAACGTTGAGAAACGCTACCTAAATATTTAAGTTTTATACACAAATGGACTAATTTAATCTTCCATTACTTTTGGAATGCTTTATTAAATATTAAATTTAAAAGAAATATAAACCTTTCAAATTTATTGTTACAAAAATTTCTTTCTATTGGTTTTTATTTTATTTTACTAATGCACAAGTATCCGAAGTTGTTTCTGTATGGTGATATTTCAGGCGGTACTGAGAGTATCTACCATTCTAAAATATAAATAGGATATGCAAAATAATCACCATTCAGCAATCTGGTTTATGTCGAGTTTTTACGGTCTCTATAAACCACCGCTGTGCAATAATTGCGAGAAAACTCTCCTTTTATTCTTAACGAGATTTTTAATTGAGGAATATAATTCACGATTTTTGTCGAGCAAACGAAGCACTGGAAGTGGTACAGTAGGAAACTGCATTGCAGATTAATGTATGAAAGAAGATTAGTCATAAATATTATCGTAGTATTCCTATTTGCAGATAATGCTAAGCATAAATAAGAGTAATCCCAGAAATATACTATCCGCAAAACGATACGGTTAACGGGGGAACAGAACAATGACACAAAAGACGAAAAAGCTCAGATTTTGCATGTCAAAGCTTCTTCTAAAGATTTTGGATGCCATTGTTTCTTTAAGAAAAGAATTATTATTTTGTTTCATTTCATAGAATACAAAAACGTTGAAATCATTGTCGTGCAATGAGATAAGGTTTATAATAATATTTGTGAATAATTTATTTATGGGATTTGTAATGATATTTGGTCTCCCTGTCTTCCAGCTATACGCAAAGCCCTCCCCAAATCTGGTAAAGATATCCGACGCAGTTCTTGCTGGACAAGGTCAAGTGTACCAAGGAGTTGCTCCAAGCCATGTCTACCAACAACAGCAACAGGTTCTGCAACCTAAGGTATAATACTCTAAGAATATTAGCTTCTTTATCAACTGGCAGTCAATTCATTAAATCTAAGCAAACTTTAAATTCCTAATTAAGCATTTTAATCTATCTTTGTTTGCTTTTAGTTGGCCTACAACTCTCAACCAAGCTACACCATATCAGCTCCGATAGCGTCTCATCTCGCCTACTCAAAGCATCAAATTCTTACCCCACAGCCGCAGTACCAACCTCAGATCTCCCTGCAGCAACACTACGCTGGATATGCCCAGCCCCAAGTCTACGCGCAGCCACAGGTCTATGCGCAGCCGCAGGCCTACGCGCAGGCTCAAGTCTTCCCTCAGGCGCAAGTGAACCACTACGCGCAATACGCCCAATCCCAGCAAAACGCTCAGGCACAGCAGATCGCCCAGGTTCAGCAGTACGCTCAGAGTCAGCAGTACGCACAGCCCCAGCAGTACGCTCAGAGTCAGCAGTACGCACAGCCCCAGCAGTACGCACAACCCCAGCACTATTCTCAACAGCTGTTCCATCCGGCCGCCCAGGCAACCTACGCACAGCCGCAGGTGTACCATCAGCAGGTCTTCCAGCAGCAGCCTATTGCCCATCATCAGGTGACTTACGCTCAGCCACAGGTTTCTACTTATTCGCCGGTCGTAGCTAAGATTGCATACGCACAGTCTCCGGTTGTCGCTCACCAGGTAAAATATTCATAACAATGTGATATATCTCCTCCACATTATTATTTTTTTAGCGTTTAATTAAGCTTAAAAGTTTGTTCACTAAATGCTATATCTTGTTCACGTACAGTACAATGCTTTTTTGCTACCCATGTCTTCCTAGACTCAGCAAGCCATCTCTAAATGCAAGGGTTATGTTAACTTTGCGAGTTATATAAAAGATCAAGGTAGAAATTTCCAATTGCTAGCTGAAAACAGTTCAACAGAAAAGCTTTTATTCCAATTCAGTTGTTTTCAACAAAATCTAACGCTTTTAATGCTCAATCATTGACAATTTTATTTTATTTATTAGACCTCAAATGCTACGCCAGGATTATATTACTCTTGTTTTAAATGTTATATAGTATTAATCATAAAATTAAACTAATTATCTTATAGGTGGCCGTTCCTACCGTGACATCATCAAAGCAGATCGTGACACCTCAGGTCTTCCCTCAGCAATACTATCAGCAAGCTCAGCAGTCACAAAACTATCAGCAAAGTTACCTTCCTCAGGCTCAGGTCTACTCACAACAGCTCCAACACCAAGTCCTGGTTCAACCCCAGCATGTTTACCACTCCCAACCGCAGGTTTATCATTCTCAGCCTCAGGTTTACCAGGCTCAACACCAGCAGGTTTATCAAACCCAACCTCAGCAGGTATACCAAGGTCAGCAACAGGTTTATTCAGCTGGCAAAGCAGCTTATTCTCAACCTCAAGCTACAGTTCAGTTCTTTGGAAAGGCTGCTCAAAGTAATTCCAATGCTTATTCACAATACAACCATTAAAAAACCCTTTCATAATTGTGGTTAAATATCGTCCATTTCAGCAAAATCACCTTCACTAACCTTATTACATTCATCATTTTTTTTCTTCATGCTTCATTAAGGGTTACTATACCTATATTTTATTTGAATAGGATTCTTCTTCAATAATCTTATTACTTAAACAAAACATTACTAGACATCTTTCTCCAAAACTTTCTTACACTACTTCTGCTCTTAATTTTCTGGTTTTGATGTTTCTTTTTTGAATCTCTATCCTATTTTTGTTTTAGGACTGGTTGTTTTACACAATTTGAATGATTCGTCAAATTTCATCGTTGTTTTTCAAGTTCCATGAATGTTCTATTCAAGTTCTGTTATTATTTCAGTTCTGTGCCACAGAATTTTAATAAGACTTTCACATAACTTTAAAATTTGATGAATTGTTCAAATTTTGTGAAACAAACCATTCTTAAAAACTTTTTGCTGAAACACTTGTTTCTACGATCACAAATTTAAAGTATGTTTATTGTATAAACTCATTTCATAAAAACATCATTCATAAAGTATTATTTAGTGATTAGTTTAGGTTTAAGACCAAAAAATGCCATTTACAATTAATCAATTCATTGACCAAAATTGTGTTAGTTGTTGTATAATTATAATGGAGATGTTTCCTTTAATAAAGTTATAAAAATATTGACTTATTTAATTTGTTTTTCACCTACATGTTGTAATCATTGTGATATAATATTACGGTTTGATTTTCAACACTGATTTGTACATCACTAGCTCAACACGCAAACGTCAAGTGAATCTAGTGCTAGGTGTTGTCTTATCGGTGACCGGGTATGTCATCAAAATGACAATTCAACACACCTCCAAAAAGTGATATGAAGTCCTGAAAATTGATGAAACAAAAACTAGGTTAAATAGGTTACACAGGTAACTATTAAACCTAGTTTTTGTTTCATCACTTTTAATCACTCTATATCACTTTTTAAGGTTTGTTGAATTTTCATTTCGATGAAATATCATGGAACCCTTTTTGCCTATAGCTGCGAGAAAATATAGCGATGATAATTTTGTTGGTTAGATGAAAACAATCTCTAAAATCAATCAAGAAAAAAACGTATTAAATGTAGAAACATTTTTTTTTTGGTTATCAGATGACGCTTATGTTAATAATAGAATGATATCAACTATTCGAAATGCAATAAAATTGAAGATGTAACTAGTTGTTTGACGCAATAAGAAATTACAAAACTTTTCATTGCTCTAGATTTAACATTTATGGACGTCGTTATTAAATTTTTTGCGAAAAATTCCATCAAAATGACCGTTGAAATCCGTTTTAGCTGGTTTAATTTTAAGGAAAAACTTTTCTGATAACACCGGTTCTTTCTTTCATTACATTTCCCATCTCTGGAAAGGTTTTCAAGCAGTATAGTCGGAGACAAATGAAAAACATACCTCGATTTCTGCGCCTCAGAACAAGATCGTCCCTAGTAAGGACTTGAAATATACATAGATTTTATGATTCATTATACTCTTTCAGTACAGCGATTTAAAAGGTTATTTTGAGATAGGTCTAGGCACCTCTATTTAATTGAATAATATAATTGTAGAAATATCACAACTAAAATTGTTGTCGTTGGGAGTAGCCAAATTCTCCGGTTAAGAAGAATTTCTCAAATAGTATAATATTAGATAACATTTTAATAATTCAAATGAACATTTTTATGAGTATTGGGATGTAATTACACGGCGGAAATTTCACGTACCAATTATAGAAGCCACAATCCAATAGATATAGAAGAATAAAATTTTAAAGGACTACAATACAAAGAAATACAATACATAGACAAGACAGTCAACATACTCATAAGCATATACACACTCAAAGGCACACAGCATACTTATAACCATCTCATATACATACATATACAATTACATGCATACAATCAATGGATACTAGTGTATTCGTAAACAATACTAATATGGAAATCTTGATCCATTAACCACTGTTTTGGCTTTTTTAGTTGAGTTGTGCAGGTTGATTCGCTTTTTACATCCATCGGCATCTAATTAAATATAGAAGTCACAAGATAAGTAAATGGCGTATTGTATACGTTGGCCGTATTTACTACTAATTTTTGGAATGGACATACCTTCATTTTGACTAAATCTTGTGTTGTGAGTGTGATCTACCTTTTGTTAATATATACAATCCGATAATACATTTCGGCATACAATTTTAAACCATAATATCCGTCGAACAGGTAATATATTAACTGACAAATTTAATGTCTCTTATTTGTTCATAAATACTTGCCAAAAGCTTAGTCATAGAGTTTTGGATTGTGTGAATGTAACTTATATTATATATGGAAGAAATTACACAATGAAGAGAATTCACGTTTTAAAAGCGCATTAAAATACTACAGTCGCATAAGTTTATTTTATTTTAGTTCCAAATAACAAACTACAAACTTACATTCAAGTGATAAACTCGAAATCACCAAACACTAAAGCCCTGGCGATTAAAATTATCTTTATATTGAAGAAATTACACATTGGAGAGAATACATGTTTTCAAAGTGTATTAAAATACTACGGTCGCACAAGATTATTTTATTTAAGTTCCATATAACAAATACAAACTTAAATTCAAGTAACAACTTCGAAATCACCAAACACTAAAGCCCGGGCGATTAAAACTATCATTATATGGAAGAAATTATACATTGAAGAGGTTTGTTATGAAGCGGTGTTAAGTCTTATTTAAAAGTAATTATTTAAAACACCTCTTCAGAACAAGTACCATTCATAGCATTAATTTTGATTAAAATTATAGAGAGCACGGTCTGGCAACAAATAGACCGCCGGGCAGTCTATTGTTTGTTTCCGTTTCCTTTCGGGGGGACTCTGGAATTGTTACACGAGCGGGGCGGCCGTGTAATGATCGCACAGTGAATTAGATTATAATTCATTTTTACCCTGGATGGGCGATCGTATTAAAAAAGTGTACATCAGTATTCCTGATGCGGGTTATTCGGTTCTTTTTTACAAAAACCAAGTCGGTGCAGGTTCTATTAAATAAACGTCCGTATAATGGATGACCGTGTGTGTGTTCGTGAAGATCACAAATAATGTTCTACTGAAGTTTATATACGTGATCCCTTGCAAATCGTTATACCGCGGACTCCGGGAAATGAAGCATTCACCTCAAGTGGCGCGATACAAGCCGTATTTTTCTTAATAAGAAACGGATAATAAAATCACAAGCCCGGACGGCACCCGCTCAAGTAATCTGCCGATCAGCTCAATGGATGGATTCGCTCCATTAATGTTACATAAACGATAGACCCGATACGCTCCAGAACCGCTTATCAGCCACCTTGTCGGAGACGCTGGACCCGTCTCCTGGACCAAAGCCCTGATGGTGCCAGCTCGATCTGTCGGGGACAGACCACCGCCGGCCGTATAGAAGCTCCCCGCTCACTTCCCGTAATTAAGTGGTTAATCAGTTTTAGATAGAATTAAAAAACCAATTATTGATCCCTGGGGGTAAGTGCCGAGTCATAATATGTAACATGTTAACTTAAATATATTCTCCATGTTTTATAATGTGCAAAAACAAAACTACAGCTTTCATTTCACTACAATCAGTAGAACCTGTAATCCTTTGTGTGCCCATGCCTTGGCGACAGTTTCATGCTCTGCCCATCCCGAACATTACTCGAGGACCGAGTATTGGCGCGCAGAAAATCTGCAAAGTTCTGGATGGCATTTAATATAAAATATGGCCGGTAACAATTGGCGCCTCAACGTGTTTTGGCTCGTGGTGATTGCATGTTGTGCTGATTTTGGTGAAATGTTTCATGATTAATTGACATAATATTGTATCACTTATGTCTAGTGATTTGAATATTGTTTCATAACCTCAAATACACTCAGTATTCTTGTAACGATAATTCATAATTTGCGTTATTCTATGGTAAAATCTTGCGTAAACTTTCATCTTTCATGAAATCTATGATTTATCTATGCTTTTGTAGCTGTCAAATTTTATGTCAACACTAATTGGTAAACAAGATGATTATATGGGAGGTTATGTCAAACTGTCTAATTCATAATTATTTACGATTATTTTACGATGTCATTCACTTGTTTGATCAAGGCATATTTGCGTTTTATAATATTATTAGATTTTTACGCTAATATACATAATATTAAAAACATTTATGTCGGCGTTCTACAATACAAATTGTAAGTCCACATTACAATCGATATGCGTTTTAATTACTCGTAAGTCAACAAACACTCAATATTATTTATATACATACCTACGTCAATTTTTTTTTTTTCGCCCAAATTAAATGATATCTTTGATTGACAATTACATTAGGCCGACGTTTAATAACGTTTCACAATATAATAGGGTGGTCCATTTTTCGCAATTCTCATTAGGGTGGAGCATATTTTTTTTAACAATTTTTTTTTGTTTTTTTTCACAATTGTACAATAGAAGTTGAGCTAATATTACGTCTAATGATACTACAGCCGTCAATGAAGAGTTTCTTTTGTTTTATAAACAAAAAAAAATTAAATATTTATTTTTCTCTTCTTTTACTTCTTTCTTCCTATCTGAACATCAAAGAACGTAATCATGTCTTCACCAATACCAATACCAAATATCAATGGGGCTTCGAAGGAGGTTCTCATTAAAGAACTTAAAGACAGGAATATTGATCCATCGTCGACTTCTCATGAGTTACGTTTACAGGCGCGCGCTTATAATAAAGAGATTAAAACACCTGCTATAAGTGAAGTGAATTCTGAATCATCGGATTCTGAATTAGACGACACAACCATTAAGAAAGCCTACATAATTAAACAAACGAAGATTATTTATAGGGACTCACACTCAAATAACGTAGACGGTTGGAAACTGAAATATGACGGAAAAAGTAGTGTAAGGGAATTCTTACTATTAATTGAGGAGAAATGTAGGACAAAAAATTTTAACCAGGATCATCTTGTACGCGTTTTTCCTGATCTTTTAGAAGGTTTAGCACTCCTGTGGTTCAGGTCTATTTACACTCAGGATTTGAAATGGGACGATCTTTCAAAACTTTTGATAAGACAATTTGAAGCAAACGACCTTCAAACAGATCTTAAGGTAAAACTATTTAACATGACACAACCTAAAGGTATGTCAGTGCTAGAATTCACTCTCAGAATGAAATCATTAAACAATATGCTTGAAGCTAAACTACCGGAATTAGAACTTTTGCGGTTGGCAAAAAAAGCTTTATTGCCTATGTATACAAATTTACTAGTCTCAAGAGATATATCGACATTCGAGCAATTGACTACTCATGCAGGCAACTTGGAATCTTATGCATCACTGTCGGATGATTTCGTATCTTTCAACGTTTCTCAACCAAAAGTAGACTTACCTGTCACTAATAAACCGGAGAAATTTGATAGTACTGCTAGACAAACACCTAATTTTAATAATAATAATATTCATAGACACCAAGGTTATAGCCAAAATCAGTACAGAAAACCAAATAACAACAATTATTCCAACAACTATACTAAAGTTAGTTTTGGAAACAGAGATAATAATTATAAATACAATAAACCGTCTTCTTCTACTTCTAACACATATACAAAAACTGCACACGAAAATTCTAGAACGTTTTACAATAAACCATTCTGTTCATATTGTAAACTATCGGGACACGTTATAGAAGATTGCAGGAAGAAAAATTCAAGGTCTAACAATCCTAAAGTGGGAGCTATCAATGACAAAGCTCATAAAAAGTCAAAAAACTAGGTCGGAGTCTCTCTTGCTACAAGCCGTCCTTGGCGCAGAGGAAAAGCGAGTGGGAGAGTTGGCTCCGAATAGTTGATAAATTTCTTTCATCCCCATCAACCGGAACAGTGGGCCCGCTGCCACGGGAGATGGCTATTGAAAATGATAACCGTCCTTATACTTATGTACATATTATAAATAATTTCTACAGTGGAATGCTAGACAGCGGCGCTTCATTGTCATGTCTAGGAGGCAATAGTTATAAAATTTTTAAGGAATTAGGTATTAAGTTAGTTAAAGTTAAGTTTAGTGTTTATACAGCGGACGGTTCAAACCAACCAGTCTTAGGGACAATGTCATTGCCGGTCACGTATAAATCATCCACAAAGGAAATTCTTTTCTACGTCATCCCGACATTGTCGCCTTCAATTATTCTAGGAGTTAACTTTTGGAAGGAGTTCCACATCGCACCGGAACTGTTTTCGAAAGCTACTCTTCCTGTTTCGGAAGGAAATATTAGTGGGTTGCGGGCTATTCGGCCAGCCTCATCCCTAACTATTGAAGAGAACAGGGAACTCTCTAAAATAGTTAAAAAATTCGAGTCAATTTCTTTTGAAAAAAAGGGGTTAGGTCTAACACACTTAGTTAAACACAAAATAATTACAACAGGACCACCCATCAAACAGCGGTATTACCCTCTTTCACCCGCACGGCAGAAACAATTAGAAACAGAAGTTGATGAAATGCTAAAATTAGGGGTTATTCAACCTTCTCGTTCACCATGGTCCAGTCCAGTAATAATTGTAACAAAAAAAGACGGAACAGCTAGATTCTGCCTTGATTCTCGAAAAATTAATAACGTCACGGTACGTGATAGTTACCCTCTTCCCTATATTGCGCGTATCCTAGATAAACTGGGCGGTGCCAGATATGTTTCCTCGATTGACCTCTCCAAGGCATTTTGGCAAATAGCCTTGGACAAAAAATCATGTGAAAAGACAGCATTTGTTGTTCCTGGGCGGGGCCTCTTTGAGTTCACTCGCATGCCGTTTGGTTTGAAAAATGCTCCTAGCGAATTACAAAGACTAGCGGATGCATTGTTTGGACCTGATTTCGATGATAATGTTTTTTGCTATTTAGATGACCTTATATTAGTATCGGAAGACTTGAAATCACATTTAAACTTGTTAAATCGGGTGTACGAACGTCTACGAGACGCGGGTCTCACCATTAACTTAAAAAAGTCAGAATTTTGTAAAGCCGAGCTTAAATACTTGGGCTATATGGTGGATTCCCAGGGACTTCGCACTGATCCAAGTAAGATAGATAGTATTAAAGATTTTCCTATACCGAAAAATGCTAAACAAATTCGGGCATTTGTTGGCCTGTGCGGTTACTTTAGACGGTTTATCAAGGGATTTTCAAGCATTGCAGCTCCTTTAACAAGTATTACTGGTTCAAAAAAGGGAATTAGTAATTTTAAATGGTCACCGGAAGCTGAATCCGCATTTATTGCACTAAAGCAAGCACTTACTTCTGCCCCAGTCTTAAGTTGTCCAGATTTTTCGAAACCCTTCGCTATACACTGTGACGCAAGCTCCGTAGGCATTGGGGGGGTATTAATTCAAACTATAGATGGACAGGAGCACCCTATAGCTTATTTTTCGAGATGCTTAAACGTTCACGAACGTAATTATGGAATAACTGAGCGCGAACTTTTAGCCGTACTAGACTCCGTTACACACTTTAGACCATACATTGAAGGAACTCATTTTACAGTTGTAACCGACCACTCAAGCCTAAAATGGTTAGGTTCTCTGTCCAACCCCAGCGGTCGTCTCGCGCGTTGGAGTTCACGCCTATCCCAATTCTCGTTTGACGTAATCCATCGTAAAGGTACTCAACACATAGTCCCAGATGTCCTTTCGCGAATGGATCTTGCCGAAATCTCCATTATAGATTCAGGAAATATTCAAGATGAGTGGTATCAAAATATTTGGAAGGGTTGTCAAGAATTTCCCCAACGTTTTCAGAACTTCCAAATTCGGGAAAACGAACTATTTCGTCACACGAAAACTCGTTTAGCACTGTGTGAAGACACTGCGTGGAAAAAAGTAATTCCTCAAGAAAAAAGATTAGACATTTTAAGTAGTGTTCACGAGTCTATTCGATCTTGTCACCCCGGCGTTTTTAAAACTTATAAAAAAGCACAATTACGGTATTTTTGGCCAAATATGTACAGAGACATTAAACAATTTGTAAATCGCTGTACGGTCTGTAAGGCCCACAAAATCAGTACGGCCTCACCTAACGGTATTTCATCACATCCAAAAAAAGTTACACGTCCAATGCAAATGTTATCGTTGGATTTGGTAGGTCCATTACCGAGAAGTTACTCTGGTTTTACCGTTATTTTATCCTGTGTCGATGTTTTTTCAAAGTTTACCTGGCTGTTCCCGTTGCGCAAAGGTACCGCGCGAAGCATTGTGAAGAGTTTAGAAGAAAGTATCTTTCTTGTACATGGCGTACCGCGCACCATTGTTTGTGATAACGGCCGTCAGTTTGTATCCAAAGAATTTAAGGACTTATTAAATAATTATAATATACCTCCTCCGTTTTATAACTCTTATTATACCCCTCAAAATAATGTGGTAGAGAGATATAACCAAACTTTGGGCACCGCATTATCGATATTAGTTGAATCAGACCACCGTAATTGGTCAAAATTTTTACCACAAATACAATCAGCTATGAACAATTCCGTAAATTGCGCTACGGGTTTTACACCTTATTTTCTAATGCATGGTCGGGAGCAAATATTAGACGGTGATTTGCATCGTAACCCTATAGCTGATACGGAATCTAATTTACAAAATTGTACTAGTCAGAGAATCTACGCACAAAAATTAGAAGAACTGTCATCAGTTTATGAGCAAGTCTCAGATGCTTTACTAAAAGCTTATCAAAAAGGAGCAAACCATTATAACCTGCGGAGAAAACATGTTAGTTTTCAAGTCGGAGATAGGGTTTGGCGTAGAAATTTCGTCCAATCAAACGCTTTAAATTACTTTGCACAGAAACTAGCTCCACGCTTTGTGCAAAATATAGTCGTGAAGAAAAAATCAGACTTAATCTATACATTAGCAGACCTCAAAGGTAAGGAAACTGGTAACTTTCACGTGAAAGACATCGTCAAGTCAGAAAATATACCGGATTAATATGTTTCTGATAGTGCTTTGGTGGGTCTGGCCACCCTACCAAGTACTCTCAATTAATTAATATTTCAAATATTTTTCAATGCACGGGAGCACAAAGCGGCTTGATCACCCGAGTTGGAGCGACCCAGCATTATGACAGTCCTTAGTCCTGTCCTAGTTAATTTTCTTTTAGAAAATATAGAAATTTCGTAAAATGGTTAGTATAATCGGTAAATAATAGAAAGAAACATAATAAATTTAGTATAACACTCTAGTATCCTACTCGAGTTTGTTACACGACAATGATGTTGTTCAGATAAGCTTATAGGAAAATAATTTAAAAAAAAAAAAAAAAAAAAAAATGACTTGAAATATGGCTTTGACTAAACAAGTGAAAGTTAGGTAGCATGGGATATATAAACTGCCCAAATCTTGGAATGCACGGTGATACTTTTCCACTATCCCCGTATATTCTAGGTTTCTTAATATATACTTATGTTCATATTGTATACGTTCGCCCGTTACTTAGAAAGTGAAGATGTACCGGTCCAGTACATCTTTGTTTTCTAAGCAGTTTTAAAAAATTTTATTATTAAGAATTGAATTTTACCAAATATATTTTTGTTTACTTTATTATAATTATCTTGTCATGTTTGAAAATGGTATACTTATGTTAGTACTCTTGATATTTTGTTTAATAATTTCATAGTAATTAATGTTACAATTATAAGAGCTGGTTCAGCATATGTCTTTTCCTTAAATTCCTTCTATAACTTTAGTTATATTAAGTAAAAGTAGGTTTTATCTATAAATTAGTACAATAATACAATTTTCTACAAATTGCACCATTTACAACAATGGATGTATACAATTTTCTACCAATTGCACCATTTACAACAATGGATGTATACAATTTTCTACCAATTGCACCATTTACAACAATGGATGTATACAATCTTCGACCAATGACTCCATTTACAACAATGGATGTATACTACTACTAATTGCACCACATCTATAAGATTGGTTGTTGACAGTTCCACTCGATTAAACCACCTTACACACCTGCGTGTGTGTAAAGGTTAAAAGTTTTTTCTACTATTACGAAATAATGCTTTCCAAGGATGATTATTTTGTCTTATTGTATAAATTCTCTTCGAAAAACTTACCCAATAACCAGGTCAGGTAGAGTAGATAGAATTTCTTCGAAGTGTGTTTTATCTCCAACGGAGAAGTAGACTCAGTGAAAAGTGAGGGTTGGTTTACCTCCCTAAAAAAGTGTTGCCTGAGTGGCTTATCGCCCTATTAAAGGGCCAGTGAAGCTTTAACGCTTAAGTTGTTTAGATGTGTTGAGAAGAACAATAATATTTTTTTATATACCTACAGGTTTACCTACAATTTTGTTTAAGAATATTTTCCGTCACAGATGTAACGCTAACGGCAGTCTTCGACAATCGTCAATTTATCATCACCCGGTATTCCGATACTGTGGG
Organism: Hesperophylax magnus; assembly: GCA_026573805.1. Taxonomy (NCBI): domain Eukaryota; kingdom Metazoa; phylum Arthropoda; class Insecta; order Trichoptera; family Limnephilidae; genus Hesperophylax; species Hesperophylax magnus. The sequence continues at coordinate 1,907,499 of JAIUSX010000026.1, forward strand.
TGCTTGCAGACTCCGTTCACGTAATATCTTCTAAAATTTGTAATTAAGTTACATTAATCTTAAGTTATCTTTAAGTTCTAGAATGGATGAATCGCAGGCTCAACCATCCGGCTGCACGCTCGATGGGTGCGATTGAAGCTGCGGCACACCCATTCATCATAAGTTTTGCTATCCAAATCGTAGATTTTGTCTTATTCCTTACTTATCTTACAAATTATGATGCTCATGTATAATTGTTGATTGTTTTTTTTAGAAACCCAGAGGATCTTTTCAAGCTTAGTTATTGCAGTTGTAGTTTTTTTTAGAGTTGTATTAATGTTTGGGGACAAACATTTGTGTGGCGCGGGGGGTAATGTTATGAAGCGGTGTTAAGTCTTATTTAAAAGTAATTATTTAAAACACCTCTTCAGAACAAGTACCATTCATAGCATTAATTTTGATTAAAATTATAGAGAGCACGGTCTGGCAACAAATAGACCGCCGGGCAGTCTATTGTTTGTTTCCGTTTCCTTTCGGGGGGACTCTGGAATTGTTACACGAGCGGGGCGGCCGTGTAATGATCGCACAGTGAATTAGATTATAATTCATTTTTACCCTGGATGGGCGATCGTATTAAAAAAGTGTACATCAGTATTCCTGATGCGGGTTATTCGGTTCTTTTTTACAAAAACCAAGTCGGTGCAGGTTCTATTAAATAAACGTCCGTATAATGGATGACCGTGTGTGTGTTCGTGAAGATCACAAATAATGTTCTACTGAAGTTTATATACGTGATCCCTTGCAAATCGTTATACCGCGGACTCCGGGAAATGAAGCATTCACCTCAAGTGGCGCGATACAAGCCGTATTTTTCTTAATAAGAAACGGATAATAAAATCACAAGCCCGGACGGCACCCGCTCAAGTAATCTGCCGATCAGCTCAATGGATGGATTCGCTCCATTAATGTTACATAAACGATAGACCCGATACGCTCCAGAACCGCTTATCAGCCACCTTGTCGGAGACGCTGGACCCGTCTCCTGGACCAAAGCCCTGATGGTGCCAGCTCGATCTGTCGGGGACAGACCACCGCCGGCCGTATAGAAGCTCCCCGCTCACTTCCCGTAATTAAGTGGTTAATCAGTTTTAGATAGAATTAAAAAACCAATTATTGATCCCTGGGGGTAAGTGCCGAGTCATAATATGTAACATGTTAACTTAAATATATTCTCCATGTTTTATAATGTGCAAAAACAAAACTACAGCTTTCATTTCACTACAATCAGTAGAACCTGTAATCCTTTGTGTGCCCATGCCTTGGCGACAGTTTCATGCTCTGCCCATCCCGAACATTACTCGAGGACCGAGTATTGGCGCGCAGAAAATCTGCAAAGTTCTGGATGGCATTTAATATAAAATATGGCCGGTAACAGGTTTAACGTTTTAAAAGTGCATTAAAATACTACAGTGGCATAAGTTTATTTTATTTTAGTTTCATACAACAAACTACAAACTTAAAAACTACATACTTAAGTGAGAACTTTGAAATCAAGCCTGGGCGATTAAAATTATTCTTATTAACTACCTACATATTTGTCTAACAGAATATTACGCCCAACAATATTAATTTGAAATTTTTGTGAAAAATAATAAAGAAACTTTTTAAACACTATAGTTTTAATCTTCATGTTATTATATGTTGTATTATGTGTAATAAACCAGACTTTTGATATGTACACGAAATTAATGAAAAGCACCACAAAAAACTCAAAATTATTATAAAACGACTTAATATTTCTGCTTCTCAGGCGCCGAATTGTGCATAGCGAACCGTTATAACGAAATTTTCAATTCCTTCAACAGTGTTTACACTCTTCATCCGCAACCCCCTAACAGTAGATAAGGAACGTTTAAAAGGTTATTACGGCCGTTAGCCGTTAGCCGTTAGCGCAGGTTATTATCTTTCGATATTATCCTGAAACTCATTTATGCCGTAATGTGACTGGATAGCGCTTACAGGTAATACGCGTATCTCAGCTTTATTATTTTATCCGGTCTTTATTTTAAGACGGAATACGTATTTATCAAAATGTTTCTCAACTTACGAAAAATAATTATCATTCTATTTTCGAAGGAAGCAAATACTTTGGGGTGTGACATATTGAATGAAAAAACATACACTTAGTAAGACACCACTTTATTTTTGAATCAATAACGATAGCCAACCGGGTTTCGCTTGTCCCAAGCTTCATCAGGGCTAAATATCAACTAAAGCTAATTAGATACAGGCACATATAAATATAGGTAAATGAAAACAATGAGTGAAAGAGATACAAAACAGATAGAAAGAGATGCAAATAGAAAAGGTGGAGACAAATTATTAAGGAGGGAGGGGGGGGGGAAGGAAATAACAGTTTCAGCGGCGGAATAAATTTAATATGGGACTATCAGATAAATTAATTTGGTTATTTATTATATTTAAATTATTATTAACTGCTTTTTTATTTCAAGGGCTTCTAAGTTGTTTAATCTAATTCCAGATCCATTTTTATGCAATATTTTAGTTCCAGAGATTTTATCGAATGAATGATTAGATTCTATTAAATGATTCGCAAATTCTGAAAAGGCATTATTGTTTAAACATCGTATATGTTCTTTTACTCTTAAGTTGACATTCCGGGCCGTTTTTCCGATATAAAAAGCAGAACAATCATTACAATTAAGTTTATATATGCCCGAGTGGCTTAGTTTATCGTCTTTATCTTTAGTATTAATTAAATATTTTCCTAAATTATTATTAGTGTAAAAAGCGGCTTTTATTTCAGATGGGAATTTTTTAACGCTTAAAGAAGAAAAGTTATTTGTATACAGAACTCTACGCCATTGGAATGTTTGATTTATGTTTATATTATTAGGGTTATAAGATTTGTTAAATAGAAATTTATTTGATGCTATTTGTTTCAATTTTTTATTAAGAATATTGTCTATTATTTTTGTATCATACCCATTATTTAAAGCGATTTGTTTAATGATGGATAATTCGTTGTAAAAATTATTATTATTCAATGGTACGGTAACCAATCTATGAATCATGGAGTGAAATGCTGAATGTTTGTGGGATATAGGATGGTTGGATGAATTGTGAATTGTAATATCAGTATACGTGGGCTTACGATAGATATTAAATTCAAATTTATTGTTAATTATACTTAAAGTTAGGTCTAGAAAATTCAAAGTTAAGTTTGTACCTATTTCTACAGTGAATTGAATTTGTTTGTGAAAGGAGTTTAATATTTTAAGAAAAGAGTTTAATTGTCTTTCAGTGCCTGTCCAAATGCAAAAAACATCGTCAACATATCTTCTCCATAATAAAATATTCTTTAAGAGAGGTGAATTTGAAGCAAAAATATTGTTTTCTAGGTTATTCATAAAGATGTCAGCGATAAGGGGGCTTGTAGGAGCGCCAATTGCTAGTCCCTCTCTCTGCTGGTAAATAACATTATTGTATTGGAAGTAATTTTGATTCAAACAAATATTAAAAAGACGAGATAAATCATTAGCTAAATCTTTAGACAAGTGAGAATTATTCAGTAAATTAGAAATTAGGGTTTTGCTTTCAGTGACAGGTACATTGGGGAATAAGTTGACTACATCGAAAGATATTAATTTGCAATTACTGGGAAGAACCAGGTCCTTTAGTTCATCGATTAATGCTAATGAGTTTTTGATAGTATATTTTGGGAAAAACACATTGGCATCGTTAAATACTTTTGTTATAAATGAAGATAATTTAAAATTGGGGGAATTACAACAGGACACTACAGGGCGAATGGGGCAATTACTTTTATGGATTTTTAGAAATCCATAAAGTTTTGGTGCTTTGGGGTTTTTTGTTAAGAACTTTGTTTGGTTATAAGAATCATCCTGAAAAATAGAGTTTTTAGAATTTTTTATAGCACATTTTATACTATCTAAATATTTAGATGTAGGGTCAGATGGTAAGACACTAAACACATCATTTTTGATGAAATCTTCAATTTTTGTGTTATAATCACTTTTGTTTCACAAGTGATTATAACACAAAAATTGAAGATTTCATCAAAAATGATGTGTTTAGTGTCTTACCATCTGACCCTACATCTAAATATTTAGATAGTATAAAATGTGCTATAAAAAATTCTAAAAACTCTATTTTTCAGGATGATTCTTATAACCAAACAAAGTTCTTAACAAAAAACCCCAAAGCACCAAAACTTTATGGATTTCTAAAAATCCATAAAAGTAATTGCCCCATTCGCCCTGTAGTGTCCTGTTGTAATTCCCCCAATTTTAAATTATCTTCATTTATAACAAAAGTATTTAACGATGCCAATGTGTTTTTCCCAAAATATACTATCAAAAACTCATTAGCATTAATCGATGAACTAAAGGACCTGGTTCTTCCCAGTAATTGCAAATTAATATCTTTCGATGTAGTCAACTTATTCCCCAATGTACCTGTCACTGAAAGCAAAACCCTAATTTCTAATTTACTGAATAATTCTCACTTGTCTAAAGATTTAGCTAATGATTTATCTCGTCTTTTTAATATTTGTTTGAATCAAAATTACTTCCAATACAATAATGTTATTTACCAGCAGAGAGAGGGACTAGCAATTGGCGCTCCTACAAGCCCCCTTATCGCTGACATCTTTATGAATAACCTAGAAAACAATATTTTTGCTTCAAATTCACCTCTCTTAAAGAATATTTTATTATGGAGAAGATATGTTGACGATGTTTTTTGCATTTGGACAGGCACTGAAAGACAATTAAACTCTTTTCTTAAAATATTAAACTCCTTTCACAAACAAATTCAATTCACTGTAGAAATAGGTACAAACTTAACTTTGAATTTTCTAGACCTAACTTTAAGTATAATTAACAATAAATTTGAATTTAATATCTATCGTAAGCCCACGTATACTGATATTACAATTCACAATTCATCCAACCATCCTATATCCCACAAACATTCAGCATTTCACTCCATGATTCATAGATTGGTTACCGTACCATTGAATAATAATAATTTTTACAACGAATTATCCATCATTAAACAAATCGCTTTAAATAATGGGTATGATACAAAAATAATAGACAATATTCTTAATAAAAAATTGAAACAAATAGCATCAAATAAATTTCTATTTAACAAATCTTATAACCCTAATAATATAAACATAAATCAAACATTCCAATGGCGTAGAGTTCTGTATACAAATAACTTTTCTTCTTTAAGCGTTAAAAAATTCCCATCTGAAATAAAAGCCGCTTTTTACACTAATAATAATTTAGGAAAATATTTAATTAATACTAAAGATAAAGACGATAAACTAAGCCACTCGGGCATATATAAACTTAATTGTAATGATTGTTCTGCTTTTTATATCGGAAAAACGGCCCGGAATGTCAACTTAAGAGTAAAAGAACATATACGATGTTTAAACAATAATGCCTTTTCAGAATTTGCGAATCATTTAATAGAATCTAATCATTCATTCGATAAAATCTCTGGAACTAAAATATTGCATAAAAATGGATCTGGAATTAGATTAAACAACTTAGAAGCCCTTGAAATAAAAAAGCAGTTAATAATAATTTAAATATAATAAATAACCAAATTAATTTATCTGATAGTCCCATATTAAATTTATTCCGCCGCTGAAACTGTTATTTCCTTCCCCCCCCCCTCCCTCCTTAATAATTTGTCTCCACCTTTTCTATTTGCATCTCTTTCTATCTGTTTTGTATCTCTTTCACTCATTGTTTTCATTTACCTATATTTATATGTGCCTGTATCTAATTAGCTTTAGTTGATATTTAGCCCTGATGAAGCTTGGGACAAGCGAAACCCGGTTGGCTATCGTTATTGATTCAAAAATAAAGTGGTGTCTTACTAAGTGTATGTTTTTTCATTCAATTATCATTCTATTATTCTGCATTGAACTCATCGTACTTTAATTTATTGAATTACGTGTAAACCAATATTATACGTTCATCATTTACATTTTACATTTATTTTAAAAAATAAATTACTAGTTGAAACTTGGCACACTTGATGGAACGGATACAAACAAGTAAACAATGAATATGTCAAAATGTCCAGGCAATTATATTTTTTCAAAAAAAAGGTTGTAGTTTTCATGACATTTTAATATTTTCATAATAAGCGTTAATGAATTCACCATACGTCAAACCGATTTTGTGACTTAGTTTTTTTTTTCAATCGTTGTATTTTATACATAACAAGCTGACGTGTACCCGGCGTTGCTCGGGGTTATAAATGATTAAGGCGATGCACTACGTCGTGTAATATTTTAAATTGAGCCGCTATCAATAACAACCCTTACGTAGATGGCGATAAGGTTTAAATTCCCGCTTAACACCATCAGCCTGTTTTGATTTATGCAAGAAAAAAACATGGCCAAAAAGTGCCTTTTATTTTATTTTGTGGATGTTCAGGCATAAATATTTAATTTTTTTTCGATCATTTTATAAATAAATTAATTTTCCACATTATTCAATAAAATCATAACCGAAAATAGGTTAGTAAGTAGGAGATTTTGAACTTTAAAGCAGTTTTCATAGGCCTTATACATTATTTTTTTCTGGGCTTATAAAGAGATTTATCTAAAAAATACTCAATTATTTCAAAGGCCAAGATGTATCCTACTCGCAGTATTTAATTAAAGCATCTGAAACATTTCTATGCGACCAAATTTTCAAACCAAAAACACATGATTTTGCATTACCACGTATGGCATAGAGTAAAATTTTGAGGTTGTGAATTGTTAGTTTACCTGAAAAGTGGGTCTATTTTTATTGTAAAAATAATATTTTTCTAAAGGATTGAGAAAGTTTCATTTAATAAGTTTTTTTTTCACTTGATCGTGCCATGTCTTCTTTATGCGTACACAACTTCTACCATTCACTTCTGTATACCACATTGATACTATCAAAAAGCTACATCATTCTGTATCTCATTCCAGTGCAGTGATCAGGTTGTTGAGTCTTCCTCGGAGATCTCCGACTTCTTTCAACACTATAATTAAATTATTAATTGTTTTTGTGTTTAATTCGTAGAACTCCATTTATTTTGTTATAAATTTAATTAAAATAAAATTTAATAATATACTTAATAATTATATTATTAAATTTGATTGTAATTAAAAAAAAGACTATAATTAATGTTTCTTTGTAAAAACTACTAACCCAATTTCGCTTAAATTTTCAAAATTTGTTCTTATTCGTATATTTTGAGTGTTTAGAGAGTAATTTGAATGGAAAAAGAAGTCGGGGACGCCCGATATGTAAATATAAGATAATAATTGTAGACAAATCATTTAATAATAATATAATATCTTTATTGTGACAAATTTTCAAACTATAACTATAAAAATACATGAAAGACTGTTTGGTGTACATTGATTTATAAATTATATGAGTATATAATTTTTAAATATTGGAGACAATATTAGTGATTTCTAAACGAAAATCTGAAACAGAAAAATCAGAAAAGGAAACGGTCACATCTGGGACTCGAACCCAGGACCCTTGTCTTTCCGGGACAGTGCTCTACCGACTGAGCTAATGGGACCCTATTCCCCTAGGTCACTTTTAACTGTATCAAACTTCGAATAAGAACTTACTAACATTGTCTTCATTTTTTTTTTTTTTTTTTTTTTTTTCACCGCACATTTTATTGGCAACTATCTTTATGTATAGGCTTAGCCTGTGTTGAGGCAGCTATCTACCAAGTTTATTTATAGTACTACAATTAGTACAATTATATAAAAATACGAACACTCAATAGTAAGGTAGCATCGATATCAATACATCATTTACCAAGTTCGTTTATAGTCCTAATAATATACCTACAATTGAAAATACATACAATAATGGTTGCATCTAATAATATACCTACAATTGAATTTTGAAAGAGATTCTTGCTTGAATAGTGGTGTACTGTATTGTGACGGGCGGATGTGCCAAACTAATACGAACCAGTTTGAATACAACCAGAGTGCACAAACAAAATTGAGCGTGACACTTATTACAAAAAAAATACTTTTGAAAAATAAATTTTAAATAAGGTTCTGTTCAAATATTATATTATAGGTAGGTACTCGTTAATCGTTAGTCTGAATTATAATTTTTCACAAACGCAGTTCAAATGATGAAAATGGAACTTAAATTCAAAGCAATTCCAGTGTAAATAACTATGTTTAGGAGTGCGTTTGGAGTTTTTAGACATGATCACAGTCTTTTAGGTAGTCTATGCTTATGAGACATGGCAGACTTAATAGATCACACATCACTAGAGATGGCAAAATTTCGTTTTAACTAAAAACGCGAAAAAATATTTATGGATCGAAAATAGGGCATTTATAAGTTTTCTTTGCGTTTCAAGGCATTTGAAAGTGTTTCCAGTGATTTCTATTTCGCGAATTAACGCGAAAAACGTGATTTTGGCCGTATTTCAGCTAAATTATTCTATTTAGCGAAATTTCCCGAAAATACCGGGTATTAAAATAATATGTGAGAATTTCAAAAAATCGATATTTACATTACGATTTTTTATAATTTTTTTACTATTTTATGTGTAAATATTTAATATTTTTGTACTGTAGGATAAAATTGCTTTTTGAAATTACACAAATTGTGTGAAATAAATTACGCCTATTGATGTTAATCGCAATTTGCATTTGTTGTGTTTGTGTTCGACCCGTACTTAGAGTTTCCTTCCTTATTAATTTAATATTAAAATTATTTTTTTATAATCTTTCACATGGAAATACTTGCAAATGAAGGTTAAACATATATTTTACCAAAAATACTTAAAATATGCGCTAAAAACATTCAGGAAATAATTTTTTTTTTCTATTTTGCTACAAAACGTTAAATTATGCCTCAAAATGCTATAAAACGCTAAATTTCCAATTGTTAATGCTAAAAAATCTGAAAATTAATGCTAAATTTTGCCATCCCTACACATCACCAATTCAATGTTCATCTACTAGTGATGACGAGATAGTGTTCAACGTTGGATATTTGAAAGGGGGCGAGAATTATCTGAAGAAGTTATAAAGACTTCCTAAAACTAAATAAAAAATTAATGCAAAAACATGTATATTTTATCTTCACCTTTAACACTTTTTATTATTTTATTATTATTATTTTTTTTCAAATTTTGTAATTTGTATGGCTACCATAACACAAGCCTAGTATGGTAGTTGAAAATTGTAATCTTTAAAAATCTATAAAATAAAAGAAATTAAAATTTAAAAAATAACATCTTTTATTGGAGTGTTCTTTTTTAGGAGAATACCGCAAAAATACCAAATGCTCCCAATCGTCTGCAGCCAGTGATACTTTGTTTTTGTTTTTAAAGCTTTATTTAGATGTTAGCAAATTTTTTCATACATCTAGTAATAAAAACATATAAAATACAAAATAAAAAAAAACAAATAGAATCATTTAAATATATTGCATGTTTTGAGGCTGAAAGTAGTGGAAAGAGGATGGAGATGGTAAAGAGGAAAATGATGGAGTACCTGGATATTCAGACTGGTTATCAAGCGCGGCTAAAGCCATTTTAACCTCTTAAGGACCACGCCCGAGTATACTCGGGCGGCTATTATGTGACAGAATTCGGAATTCATACTAAAGAAAATTTGTAATTATTTTTTCACACTATGCACCCCAACATCAACATTCAGGGCCCGAAATGGCTTTTATATGAGGATATATATTTTGAGTAAATAAAATTCATTGATAAAAAAGGTGTTTTTTTCCATTTTTAATTTTTAAATGATTACTGAAGGGGTCAAGCAACGTTTCAATTCTGAATACTGGTGGTCTTTATTAATAATTATTATTATTATCAATATCGTAATAATTTTGCGGCATCGTACTCATTAATTTTTTGGTTTCATCTATTTTTTTTTGGTTATTGAATAAAATGTCAGATAGAGGGGAAGAATATACAATACCTCATAAATCGTTTTATAAAAAACATGTCAAACACTTTGGGTTTTACGTGGTAAATATTGGAAATTTTCTAATAAATCGTGCGAAAGGTGATCATTACATACTCGATGTAAGCTCATTTACAGGGAAAAACCAAAAATATGCTTCATCGTTACTATACGTTATTATACGTTATCAAACGTTATTATACATTATTATAAGTTATTTATTAATGAGACTCACTATAAATTATAGAAACAAGGGGTAAATGGCAAGGATAAACATGGCATACTCTCAAACTGCACGGAGTATCAAAGCTATGCGATGGATCCAATTAAAGTAATAATTTGGTGGATAATTAGAAAGAAAATTTTATTTTTTTATTGTAATATAAGGAATAGAGATACATAAATCTTTAACAATATTACATTTTAGATCATCATTGGTTATGTATACCTTGTCAGAAAAAAGAAGTTCTTGTATCTGATAAGAGAGCCACGATTCATACATAGGTTTTATGTTTTGACGGCCGGCGTGGTCTAGTGGTATACGCTTTTGACTACAGATCCGAAGGTCGCGGGTTCGAACCCGGCGTGCGCAAATAAATTTTATTTGATTAATTTGTGTTATTTCACAATTAATTAATTTAAAATAATATATAGTATATTTGCGGCACGTTCCAGAGTGGAAGATACTCTCAGTATCGCCCTGGTGTAAGACCACCATTCAGAATTGAAACGTTGCTTGAAATGGCTTTAGCCGTGTTTGGTGACCAGATCTGAATAGCCAGGTACTTCCCCACCTTCCTCTTCCCCATCTCCCTCCCCTCCCCAATACCCTCAGCCTCACAACATACCCCAATTGGGGATGCCATAGTCTCACTGGCTCCAGACGGGAGCAGTTGGGACTCTTGTGCGGTATTACTGTAAAAAAAAAAAAAAAAATGTAATAATATTTTTGTATGGAATATAGATGTAATGTTTCATTTAAGATTTTTTGGATTTTTTTATATTTCTTTTTTATGTTCTGATTAGTTTACAATACAGCGCAGTTCAGAAGGGAAATGATTGTAGTTTTTTATGGCTTGTTAATAATAATAATAATAATAATAATAATTGGATAACTTGTAGAGCGCCGTTTTTGTTAAAAATCACCTCAAGGGCGCTGTATAATGGATTTGCATTTTTGTTGTTTTAAAATTTGGTGTAATAAATTAATTTCTATTTCTCATTAGTTTGTAAAATTCTTGGTATTCTTTGTTATTTTTTTCTTTGCACATTTTTACAATGGAAGCTAGCTTAAATATGTCATTGACATTTGGTACTCGAAACAATTTAAATAGTGACTCTGTTGAGAAGGTAGAATTTTTTTTAGTATTATTTGTGATGATTCTTTGTGAAACATTTACAGAGTTTAGATTGTTTTTATATGATCCATTCTTTATTGAGATAATGTAAATGCATTATTTTTATTTAAAAAAATACTTACACCTCAGAAAACATCAAATCCATGTATGATAATAAACAAGAAATTGTATCAAGTTTAAGAAATAGTGAAGACTAAAAATAATAAAAAAAAAACATTTACAAATTTCAAAAAAAAATATTTTGTAAACTAAAGCAGTCTTTACTCAGTCGTTATTTTGTACTTATTAGATAAGAAAGAAAAAAAATATAGGTAGTTATTCAATATTCATAGGCCATAATTTCAAATCATGGAGGGAGGTTGGCAAATTTTTAAATTAATTTTAAATAGGAAAACGTCAGAATTATATTGAAGATTGGAGCCGATTTAATTTCTAAGAGATGAGTTTTTTTATTTAAGCTTCACACGCCTTTATCATCTCGGGGGATACTGTGTGGACGGTTATTTGAAAGAAAGGGAGGAGAAGATATTCTGGAAAAGAAAAAATGTATGAATGTGCATAAAGTATGTAGTCTAGATTGGCTTTTTAACGAAAGGAAGTTCTGGAAAAGAAAAATGCGTTAAGGTTTGGTAGGAATCTAAGGGCCAGTGTATCCACGAATGACGGACGGATCAATTCATCTCTCCCATCACGGTGCAAGGTGATACGTCAAAACAGAAGTCTACCTCAACAAATCTCTTCCGATCCTAATGTTACGCAGATGCAACTACCTCAAAAGCCTAGATAAACCTCACCCTATGAACGGATGGGAGGCCATTTTAGATAAGGCTCGATAAAGGTGTGAATATTTGTTTAAGGAGGGAGAACCACAAATATGTAACCTAAAGTTCTCACTTATGGACCGCAGAATACACTCCAGAATAGATGAAAATGAACTGTCGGAATGTAATTTGCTGAAGTTGGCTATATAAACCAATGGGACATGACATGAGTGTGTTATTAGCTTTAAGGAAGTGAGGAGGGGGAGATAGGTCTAATCACTATAAACGACTAAAGCCGTTTCAAGCAACTTTACAATTCTGAATGGTGGCATTCCACCAGGGCGATACTGAGAAATATGACATCTACCGATAATTCTATATTTTCTCTTATACTAGTATTATATATGTACTCTCTAGTAATCTAGGTATTCAGTTCATACTGTTCATATTCTGTCCAGTAAAATAAGGCACCTCGGGGATGGCTCGAGGTGTTAACGCGTTGATTGTCACAAGGGTTCCATTCGTTAGAAACTGGCCTCATTTACGAATTTGAAATTTGACGTACAACATAACGTGATTGCGAGCATACAGGGGCGTGGAATATAAAATTAAAGAAAATGAAGCAAAAAAAAATCGAAAGATTAAAATTTTTTATCAAATGATTATCACCATATATTAATAACTACAGACGGCTTCCGTGGTCGAGGGGTAAGGCTCTCGACTAGCTATCCGAAGACCGCAGGTTCAAATCCCGACGTGCGCAAGTTCATTTAATTTGATGAATTTGTGTTATTTCACGATTAATTAATTGAAAATAATATATGGTATTCTTGCGGCATGTTCCAGAGTAGAAGATACTCTCAGTATCGCCCTGGTCTAAGATCGCCATTCAGAATTGAATCGTAGCTTGAAATGGCTTTAGCGGGTGTTTGGTGACCAGATCTGAATGGTTTGGTACCCTCCCACTTTCCTCTAAGCCCTTTCTTCTCCTCTCCACTACCTTCAGCCACACAACATACCCCAACAGGGGATGCCTTAGTCTCCCTGGCTCCAGGCGGTTGGGAACAGTTGGGACTCTTCTGCGGTATTCATAATTAAAAAAATCCTATTCACAGTTTCATTCAGGGGAAACTGTTATTTATTATATTTTCTTGCCTTTGAATTTTTCTTTGAATAATCCCTAAATTATAATTATAGTCTATGGAATAACCAATTAAATTTACCTTCTAGAGTACTATTGTGAGAATATTTCTACTAAGCCGCTCTGCTATCCCCTCGATTCCCCTAACTATCCATTCTCCTTTTTGACCTCTCACTTCAACACTTAAATATTTATGTATGTCTGTCAGTATGTTGTATATTACGTTAGTTTTAATATTGTTCTGATTTCTATAGCTTAGGCAGGAGGGATCAATATAAATGATTTAGATGGCTCATATTTTAAAGTTGTATTAATAATATTAGTTAATTAATAAAATGACTATCACCATCACAGACCGCAATGGAGAATTAAAGAACGATCATCGAATTATTATTTAAATGCATTAATGAAAAACAATTATCGGCATTGCAATACATGCATTAATGTTGAAGCAAAATTCTTGAAATAGTACCTGGGTATTTTACTTTTTTTTTCTCTCTTTTATTCCAGATCTCGGGGAGGGTGGTAAAATCCCACATATAATATATCAAAGTAAAACAAAATATTGCAAGAATACATAGAAAATAAAAATTTGCCTATTTTGAAAAACAGCACCAACAGGACGTAAAATCAACACGCGTATTATTTATCTATCTGCACAGACAGACTGAGCCACAGCAACGCGTGACGGGGATGGGAGAGGTTGTATTTGTTTAGATTTAGATAACTGCATTTCCCATCATAATATAATCGTGTTTAATCAAGAACCAACAAAATATTATATTATGTGTGTCTTATCGAATGAATATTTTCATGAAACTCGATTATTCACTGCGTAGGTGATTTTTTGAAAATTTACTGACATTCATTATTTAAACTGGGTAACGATTAACGATATTTTGCAAATCAATGAAAATAGTAGATAACTTTTAAAGCAGATATTAATTATAGTGTAGATAGGTTAATTTCCCAAAAAGTACCTATACTATGGTTTAAAAATTAATTACATGTTTAAATTTAGATTTTTTTTCTCGCTTTTAAACCAAACGATATTCAAATGTTAATTTCTAGCTGCCAGTTGAAAATATTTGATACTTTGTTATTACGGTGAGAATTAAACCAAAGCATCAAGATTAAATAAAATCAAAGTAATGGAGAAGGCTCATCTTGAGAAGTCTCATCTTAGTCGGAGACACACAGAAGCTAAGAAGACACCATCATGTTCTTTACCCATCTGTGCTCCGAAACACAAACGAGCTTCTCGTCGAATCAGTTCCTCCTCATTTATGACTCTTAACACAACAAGAAGAAGCACCATAGAGGTGATGCGGGCTAGGAAGACCGAGACCAACATTGCCGCTCATTTTCTCACACCATCGCAGCTGAGTAAGATACTCGTCACTAACCTGGAAACTGGTCTCACTGAACTGAGAGCCGCTGAACAACTCATTGTGGATGGACCAAACGCCCTGCCGCATGCCCCCGACCTCTCCCTTTTAAAAATATTTTTTTCCAATCTATTTGGCTGGTTTCCTTTACTATTGTGGAGTGCAGGATCTCTTGCTCTATTCATACACTTCATTCAATATATTGATGATGATAATGCTGAATCGAACGAAAACCTCTACTTGGGAGTTATTATTATTGCAGTAATCATATTTACTGGCTTATTTGCATTTTACCAAGAGGCTAAAAACCACCAAGTTATGAAAGGTTTTAAGGAGTTGATACCACTTTCCGCAAACGTCATCCGTGAAGGAAAGTTACGAGAAGTACCCGTGGAAAATTTGGTGGTTGGAGACCTTGTTGAAATGACGGCTGGAGAGGTGGTGCCCGCTGACGTGAGGCTTGTCCAGATGAATAATTTTCGCATAGACATGTCCTCTATCACTGGTGAAGCAGAACCCCAGTCGAGGACCCTTTATTATACGAATGAAAACCCTCTAGAAACAAAGAACTTGGCGTTTTTCTCTTGTCAAGTAACAGATGGATCAGCGCGTGGTATAGTGGTTGCCACGGGAGGACACACGGTCATAGGCAAAATAGCAGACCTCACTGAAGGCTTGCAGAAAGAGGAAACCCCGATAGCTATGGAAATCAAACACTTTATCAAGATACTTACAATACTGGCATTAATACTCGGAGGGTTTTTTTTTGTGATGGTGACTGTAGTTCAATCTAACTGGGTAGCAGGATTCTATTATTTTACAGGAATTATTATTGCAAATGTTCCTGAAGGTTTACTTGTGACATTAACTGTATCGCTAACATTGACTGCAAAAAAATTGGCAAAGAAAAATTGTTTAGTTAAAAAATTGCAATCGGTTGAAACTTTAGGAGCAATGTCTTGTATCTGTTCAGATAAAACAGGAACGCTTACTGAAAATCGAATGACGGTTTCCCATCTAGCATTTGATTTCAGGATACAAGATGCTAAAGAGCCCTTTGAAAGCGATATTAACAAAAATCCTTTCCTTCGTGCTGCTTGTCTTTGTCTCAAAGCCGAATTTATCGACGACACCAGTGTGCCTTTAGCTACTAGACGAATCAAGGGTGATGCTTCGGAGTCAGCCGTTCTTCGGTTTATGGAAAAAAATTATAATGCAAATCACATAAGGAATGCCAACCTAAAGGTCAGTGAAATACCATTTAATTCAAAAACTAAATATCAGATATCAATTCACATGTTGGAGTATTCAAACTCACACCTCGTTGTACTGAAAGGCGCCCCAGAAATAGTTATAGAAATGTGCTCTACAATATGGAAAGATGGTCAGACTATTCAATTGTCGCAAGCTCTATTCAGGGACGTTAAACAGATGTGCGTTGATTTAGGTAATAAAGGAGAACGAGTCTTGGGCTATTGCGACCTTGATCTTCCGGTAGCTGATTTTCCAAAAGGTTATAAATTTAATTCAGAAACACCAAATTTTCCCGTAACAGGCTTTCGATTTTTGGGTCTCATTTCACTTATAGATCCACCAAGAGCTAGCGTTCCCAACGCCATAACAAAATGTCGATCTGCGGGGATCAAAGTAATAATGGTTACTGGAGACCATCCGATAACAGCTTTAGCTATATCAAAAAAGGTAGGAATAATTTCAGAGGATAGCAGAACAGCATACGACGATGCTTTTGATGCCAACATAGAACCAAAAGCATTCATGAAAACGATTGATCCGCACAAATATAATGCTATACTAGTAACGGGGGACGATTTGCGAACAATGTCAGCCCATCAACTGGACATGATAGTGGAAAAAGTAGATGAAATCACTTTTGCTCGTACGAGTCCTCAGCAGAAGTTATTCATTGTCGAAGCATGCCAAAGAATTGGCCACGTTGTAGGTGTCACTGGAGATGGGGTAAATGATTCTCCGGCTCTTAAGAAGGCGGACATTGGCATTGCAATGGGGATTACTGGAACTGATGTATCAAAACAAGCGGCGGATATGATTCTGATGGATGATGATTTTTCCTCCATTATTTTGGGAGTTGAAGAAGGAAGACTTATATTTGATAACCTCAAAAAGAGTATTGCGTTTACTCTCACGTCTAACCTCTCCGAGATGGTACCATTTATTCTCTACGCAACAATCGGGATACCTCTTCCATTGCATGCTTTGCTCATTATTTGTATTAACGTTCTTACAGACTTGTGGCCGGCTATAAGTTTGGCATATGAAAAAGCCGAAAGAGACATCATGCATAAACCACCGAGAGATTTACAAAAAGATCATTTAGTAACTTGGAATCTCATAAACATGGCATATTTTCAAGTTGGTGTAATACAATTGGCAGCCGCAATGACAGGATACTTTACGGCTTATGCGGCTTATGGGTTTTATCCTTCAGATCTTTTTTTTACGAGGGAAAGATGGGACTCCATGGCAGTGAATGATTTTACTGATTCTTATGGTCAAGAGTGGTCTTACGATGATAGAAAAAAGTTGGAAACTTTGGCGCAATCTTCTTACTACGCGACAGTGGTGATTGTTCAAATTGCCGATGTGATCATTTGCAAGACGAGGCGGCTATCCATCATTCACCAAGGTATGACCAACTACATGTTGAATTTCGGGATTCTTTTTGAGTTTACAATTACTATCTTGATCTTGTACGTTCCATTTTTCAATGAATATTTATACACACAACCAATTCCGTGGTTAATGTGGATGCCGGGAATACCATTTGCAGTATTGATCATTCTCCTTGATGAATTTCGAAGGTATTTAATCAGAAAGTATCCAAATGGTTGGGTCGAAAGAGAGTTATACTATTAGTTTATTTGATAAATCTATCAATATAATTGTTAAATCCTTCGAAATACATTATCTATTTTTGTTCATTTTCCTTGATGAATTCCGAAAGTTTAATCACTAATAATCAGGAAGTATCCGAATGGTTGGATCAAAGGAGAGTTATACTATTTAGATTTTGATAAGTCTATAAATAGCTTAGTCGAATCCTTTAAAATATATTATCTATTTTTGTTCATTTTCCTTGATTAATTCAGAAGCTATTTAATCAGGAAGTATTTAAATGGTTGGGTCAAAAGAGAATTTTACTTTTAAGTTGTTTGATAAATCTATGAAAAGCTTAGTTTGATCGTAAAAAATACATTATATCTTTTTATGGCTCATTTTTCTTTAATTTATTACCTACATTGAAGTAGTACCCACACCAAACTAAAGTTTTTATTTGATATTTTTGAAGCAAATAACAAACTTATTTTAATTTAATGTGTTAAGGTATAACGAGTTTTGTATTTTCAATCTTATCATTAATTATATTCTGTTAATGTGGCGTTTTAAACCGCTAGAATTTTTCTGCGTTCTGTTTTGTATCTTAACGTCTACGATTATTGTTTAGCGTTGTAAACCAATGCAAAATATTATTTACAAGTAGTTTGATTTAACTTGTGTAACTTTATGGAAACTTTAGCTCTATTAAAATAGCACATTTTCACATTACTTACTAGCTCACATTAATTATGTTTGGATGGCGTAGACCCAAGTTTTTAAATTCATCCACTTTTATAAAGTCTGTTAAATCAAACCACAACTAGTGATTGCCAACTGTATGATTGTGCTTTAAGATGAACGGCTGCGCAGTCTTTTTCATACAAAACTTAAATTTGCATTTGAGGCCGAAATACTTGATCAAACTGAAAGTTCTTTTTAAAATCAAAAGATTAAGCCAATATCTAGTACAAATATGCGCTACTCTGTTTGATTTGTTATTTGTGTTTATATATTTTACGTGGTTATATATTTTTTTACAATTACCATTTACTCACAAAAAAATATTAAAAATGCCTCTAGAATCATGATATTTTTTATTCCTACTAGATATTTGCTTTAACTTTTGATTTGAAAAAATAATTATTCAGTTTGGTTGGGTCTATTGGCTTCAAATCCAAATTTAAGTTTTGCATAAACAGGCTGTGCAGTTATTCCTTTTTCATGCATTCACGGATATACATGCCGTTATACAAAAAAGGTTAAATTTTTCAAATGGTTAGTTTTCATTAACTTCAGAATTTACAATGTTCTAAGTATGGGTATAGGTAGTAAGGATGGGTTGTTTCATAGAATTTGAACAATTCATCAAATTTCAAGGTTTATTTGCGAGTTCTGTGAATGAAATATTCAAATTTTATTATGATATCATTATATCATTATAATATTAATTTACTTGACATACACGAAGTTATACAAAAATTGTTAAATTTGTTAATTTGTAAACTGATGCTAAGGATGGGTTGTTTCATAGAATTTGAACAATTCATCATATTTCAACGTTCATTTGCAAGTTCTGTGAATGTCCTATTCAAGTTTGAAGGCCAGTTACTTAACAGAACTGAAATAATAACACAACTTGAAAATAAACTTTTAAATTTGAAGAATTGTTCAAATTATCTGAAACCCGTCCTAATAAATAAATATTTTTCACGTCGACATAATTATGTCGTATAATAAAGTAATGTTACAAAATTTATTACAAAAATATGTAACAATTTGAAATGAATATATTTATAAATATAAATAAAACATGCATATAAGATGAACCCACATAATTAAGCTGAGCTTGTATTATTATTATTATTTATTTATTTACGTTATTATTATCTTTACATTAAATTTGACGTCACCTCAATATATTGTATTGTCGATCAAGTGGAACAAATCTGTTCCGGAATACGCTCACGCTTCATTAACACAGTGGACGTAAAATTCAACATGGTCTTCGAAACATACAATGAGGTTGCAAAACTTTTAGCGATGCATAACTAACTATTCAGTGTGTCAACGATACGTTTACAATGTATCAGATAAAATATTAAATGTTGTAATTATTATCTAGCACAAAATAAAATTTAAAAAATATATTTATCTAATTTATATTTTCATCGTGTTTTTTTTAAATTTTTATTTAAAATATTTGAATTTGTTATTTATATTATTGTGAATATATAAAAAAGATATAATAAAATTGTTTCCCGATTGGTCTATTAAAATTTGTAACCGGGTGAATTGAAGTTTGTCTAAGATTTCTATTATTTTTGAATAAGACATTCTTATGAATATGTATGGTTTATTTAGAAATATTTTAAAACTAATTCTTGTGCCAAGCAATATGATTATGTATTTTTTTTATAAGTTTTATCCCATCCTTCAATGCCTTTGTATTATTGATTGGCAGTCGGCAGAGTACGTTATTCTCAAGTATATCTTTATTTTAAATATGTCTTAGATATCTATGTTAGTTTCCTAACTCTACGTTTGTGTGTGTAGATAATTTTAGGCATTATTATTATTAAAAAAATCTTACCTGTCTTTGTGTATGTCGATTTAGCTAAGAAATGTCTTTTAAAAATATGTTTATTAAATACATAAATAAAATTGTTTTTTTCATTCATATTTGTGACTATTATTTCCAGTTTCACTATATGAATATTCCCAAAAATATCCGATTTAAACAATATTTTTAATGATCGGAATGACCGCCGAAATGTTGATTTTAACATTCTAGTGTCCTAAATGCATTGTTTGATACAGCGTGTTCCAATCTCGTTATTCTACTATCGTTGGAAATTTCGGTAAAAATTAAGATTTTAATATTATCAAAAAACAAATTGCTTTTATTTATGATTTCTTTTTTTTTAAATTAGTATTTAAAAAAAAAAAATTAATAAAAGGACATTTTTTTTTATATATTCCTGTATATATTTGTAGTTGATCTATAACTTACATTCTTATCTTCACAACGCGTTGCAGTTGCAAATTGAAAACCTTTTTCCTATAATCCACCCGAAATTTCGTGTTCTTTCGTGCTCGCTAGTTCGTTCGTACTTCTGACTTGAATATAAAACCTTGGCACAAAAATTGATGGAAACAAAGTTTTTTTTAATATTGACCAGACGACAAGGATGCTTAACTTTAAAAAAAAAACATTATAAGCTAGAAACTTCCAAACAATGTTTCATTTTGTGAAACTTTTCTCTCGGTTTAATTGAGAACTTAAAGTATTTCTACGAATTAATAACGAAATAAAAGTTTCTTAATATCCCTTCCACTGACTTGTGATATATCAGATTGGTTTTTGTAGAACTAACCATGACTCTTGCCTAGTGGTATGGTTTAACTATTCACTTACTATGAAAAATAATATGGGTAACCTAAATGCTACTAGCTGACGTATCCCCAGCGTTAACCAATGCCACAACTATCCAAAAAATTGACGAAATAAACTAAATATGCCATATTATTATTAAGGTCATAATATGCGTAAAAAGGTTAAATTTGTTTTATAAGTCGTATCTCTGTAGGATTAAAAATGATTTGAAAATCGTCGGTATCAAAAATAGAACCCTCCACGAATTTAAAATCAAATGAGGAACTATTAGATTTCGATCGATTCTGGATAGTTCTGTCTTTGATTCTAAACCACTCAAATATTATATGTCTTTTTTTATTGACCGTGAGTAGCGGTCCTATTTAAACTCGACCGTTTGGAATTTCGTCTGGCTTTAAATTTTTGTATGTTCCGTTTCCTAATGGTGAAGATGGTGGCCGTATTGGATAGTGCCTTTTTATCCCACTAAAGTTTGTATTTCAAAGTCGTGGATCTTTCGATTAGCTATCAAACCCAAATTATCAATGTTATGGTACCTACCTACCCGAAGAAAGTCTAAAAAAAGAATTGACATTGAAGATTTTTTATGTAAAATATACTAATGGTTTATGATTAGGTAGGTGGGTATTTAAGTACCTACTTACTTATCTTGTAATTTCAGAAGTAATTACAGTTTTGATTTATTAAATGAGAGAATATTAGGAACACACTTTTTTGAGGTTCACAGAATAAAGTTTAGTTAGGCCGTTATCCTATTTTTTCAGTAGTTTATACTCCTGACAAAAAATAACGATTTTTGTGTTAGGTAATGTATAAAAATGCATTGTTCACAAGCGAAGACCTCATCTGGTGTATTTATTGTCATTGTTCTCTACAATTTCAAAAATCTTTTTCCGAACCTCAAACACTAAACTTGTTAAACAAGTCTCTAAAAATGAAATGATAGGAAGTTTTCCAATTTAAATTACCGAGGAATATTTCTATCGTTATGAGCTGAAAAGTTTATCAATGCTGCAGTTTTAGAGCTTTTATTTCTCTCATTGCAATTTATCCCATTCGAGGATTTTATTGAATGAGCATTAAACGAAGAATTGGATGGTGAAATTTCATAATGAAGAAGTTAAAGATTCTTGAAAAGGCAGACTATAATTTTCCTTTAAAATAGGGTTGTAAGTCACGTATTGAATTGTGTTTAAGAGCTTTAAAAAAAAGTATAGACCTTACCAAATATTTTTTTCATTTCATGCAATATGTTAAGCCACAAAGTGATTGCTTTCTTTAAATGAGAGAATATTAGGAACACACTTTTTTGAGGTTCACAGAATAAAGTTTAGTTAGGCCGTTATCCTATTTTTTCAGTAGTTTATACTCCTGACAAAAAATAACGATTTTTGTGTTAGGTAATGTATAAAAATACGTGTAAGGTTTCTAAAAGATTTAGATTTATTTTTTTTATAATCTATCTATCAATTTAAATAAATTAGACTTTGTTTAGCGGGCGGGCGGCGACGTAGCAGATACCGAGTTACATTTTTTTGGTTTGTATACCAAATATATATATATATATATGTTTTTTGTTATATATATATATATATATTGAGATTTTGAAAGTACTTTACAAAAGTGCTTAAAACGAGGTGAAGTGACTAAGAAAAGAGGCATAATTTTTTTAAATAATTCGATAATAAGCATATTCATGTCTTATAAACATAAGAACAATCAAATATGATAAACAATGAATATCATTTCTTTAAAAGATTTTCAGTCAGGGCAATTCGTTCCTACATTAGAAGAATATTCTCCTAAATATTATAGGTCAACATGTCCCTTGCGAAATCTACGAGTTACGATGTACCACAGCACGATTGCATGAACTCAAATCTCTACAGAATTCTCTACGCCAGATTCGTAGAGACGTAGATAATAATATTCTATATTGGACAGCAGAGATCTTCCGTTAGCGCGTTTTTGGTTAGAAACTTATTTGAATTTTAATTGTTTTCGTATTATAATATACCTGTTGTTGTCTTTATCAAAAGTCCTCTTAGTTGCAAAATATTATTAAGAGTTGGGGTTTATGAAACATGCTTTTCATTTCTCCAGCTTATTTACCGCAATATTTATTTGGCATTCTTTATGCGGATACCTCTCAAAAGTGCCAACTGCTCGCGATCATGTGTTCTTGATAAATTTTCTTAGCCTTAAATCGTTGTGGCTTCTCGTAGGATAGCCACGAACTGTAATATTAAAACTAACACTTTTTAACAATATTATTACATTTATTATACTATTTATTTTTTTAATAAATACTAGGGTATTAAATAAATACTAGGGTTGTATTTTTTATCCTGGTATATCTGCTACAGCACAATATAGACCTCGTGCCTCTATTCTGATTTTTTTCCATACTTTTAACTAGTATTTTATTTACTAGTATTGATCAGAAAAAAGTATACTTATTCAGCATTTTTTTTGAGATTCTACAGTAGTTGGAAGTAATTATTAATAAATTGTACGATTTATGATAGTGAAGTTACAACCTGGTTTTGTCCGATATACTAGTACAATTTTGGACTTGACTTTATAAACACGTGGAACAATTAACAGAACATCTAACCTTATTTTTTAAAGATTAAATTGATTTCTAAAAACGCTTCAGGTTATAAAAGTAATATTTGTTAACTTTATTTAAAAAATTCCCCTGTTAAGGAATTCAATCACTTCAAGGGCAACGTTATTGTAGGTAGTCAAGATGGAAATGAGGCTGCCAATACTATTTTAGATTTTCCAGATGGAATGCAATGAAAACTTCATGACGGTAGAACTCATCAATAAAGAGTTTTGTTATCTCTTTTATAAAACCAAATTTCTTTGGCATAAATAAACACTAAAGAAACGGAAAGAATTCAAACTCTGATCATCAATTGGAGTCATCAAGTAAAATATAATAATATATTGTAAGGAATTCCAATAAGTCCATCCGCTCACGGAGCAACTGAAACTGGTTTGGCAACTGCCGGTTGGAAAATGGTTGTCGAGCTTCTCTAACGGCGCAACTCAAGTTTACGATTTCACAAATTTTCTAAGCTTGTTTAAAACCATAGAATATGCATAGAATGATAAAGAACACTTCAGCTGTCATTTGTCACTATCATATTGCGGTAAAAAATGTCTGCATAATCAAGTGATGTTGTAGCCGCCTTTATTTTGTTCACTTTTCTTGCATAATCAGGAAGCCTACGGCCGTAAATACGCAGAATTTTTCAACCTGCTGAACATATATAATGTTTTGCTCAGAATCATGCCTATATCGCTCTTAAGGCATGGACGAATCGCAAATTTCTTGAAAACTGACAAATTCTATGGGCCAAAAACGCGCAGGCGATTTGCGAGTAACTGGTTGGGTCGCCCTTAAAAGCTGGTTGTGCCGTGTGCGTACTGCCATTGAAATACATAGGATAGAAACATGAGTTACAAACTAGTTTTTTTTCAGTTATCCCTTGAGACTTAAAAAAACCTTCTCAAGGCGCCTGGCAGATGTGAAACATAGATATTGATTTTTATTGAAAGAAGTGAAAATTAAAGGAAACAAGTCTTTATATTTTTGGTAATAACACAATAATAAAATATAATAATAATAAAATATAAACAATAAAATATATTGCAAATAAAAAATGCATCATCATTTGCAGTAGATCCATTGACAATTTTAGTGATTTTAGCGCAGAGTTTTGGCGGCCGGGCTGAAAGAGCTGACGATTCACAAGAATGGACGAATGTAGCTTCGTTCCGTGCTAGAGCGTTGTCCCGTCTGACCACCCTTGCTACGCAAGAGTCAGTTTTATCCCCTTAGATGCGCCAAAAGATGTTTCAAATCGAAATATATTCGGATGGTAAAAACGTCAACCCTAAGTATTAAGTTCAATAATAATATGGTTGTTTGTGGAATCATTTATTATCACACAAATTGTGCAAACACCCCTATCGAAAATAATTTGCAGGGCTATTCCCATGTTGAAAGATTAACTACAAATGTGATATATATATATACATATCTGACCCTGATTCTTATCGTTCTAATCAACAATTTTTATAAATTCATTTTACAAGCAATCGAAACCAAAAAAATCTGTAAATAATGTTGAAGTTGGACTGTGAAAATGGTGGTAATTTTTTATTGTCGACTAGAGATCGCGAAATGGCTGTATAAATGTTTATAACTTATTTTACACGGTTTCACAATCCGCGTTATTTTCATTTATTTTATCCCCGCGTCAGCCGAGGGAGGTCGCTACAGTGGCAGGAAGATTTATGGCGTCACTCTGTTTCGCATTTCGACATATACATGGATATTTATGTATTTAGAGCAGTTCCGACCGTCGAGCGTCGGCGATGCTAGGTGAGATTGTGTGAGATGGCTTAGATTGGAAGCGTCCATTATACCTTTGTTCCAGGACGACAAATTGAATTTCCAACACAATTTCTCGGGTGGAGACACTCAAAAGGTTTCATTCATGCCTACACATAAAATCTCACAACAGATACCTGTTATTTTTTTTACATTTTTTTATTGCCTTTGTATTATTTCTTTAAGGAAGGTATATATTCACCTTTAAACAAACTGTCGATTAGCTATGTTACTCGGCGAGTAGCGATAGCGCTAACATATTATATTATCCATGACACCATCTAAACCTAACGTAATGCTACCCGTCAAGTAAATACCGGTGTTAAATTACTCAGCACTCACAATCTAATAATTAACTAATTGCGAGCTGAACGAGAAGTTACTGAACAGTTTAATCAGAGGTGTTGAAACACCTCTAAAGTCGACATTATTACTACCAGAATTAGCATTTCACAGTAAAAAGATACTAGTAGTTCTGTGGAATTTGACCTCGCTTCCAAAATAGAACTAATTTTCACTTTTTAATAAATCAAAAACAAAATTTTATTATAATTATTAAATTTAAGAAAACAATTTATTTTTAAATAAGTTCTGCTGTGCAATTATTACTATGCGTGACAGCAATTTCGCCCTATAAATGCATTATCAAACTGTGGTGAAGCCCCTTATAGACGGTATATTTATATCATTTTCGTATTGGTACTTATGAGGCAAGAAGTGTGTGCCAAGACCGATTTGTTTAGCGGTCCGTCCTCTCTGCCTACCCCTGCGGAGAAACGGCGTGATGGTTAGTTAGTTAATTAGTATTTGTAATGAAAACAAATAGATTTCATTTTTATTACATACGCCATCATTGATTTCCGAGTAAATATCAGAACATATTCATGGTTATTACCCTTTAAAGTTTTTACCAATTATTGTATTGTTTAAATTTGAATAAATGTAGTTAAAGCAGGTATTTTTAAAAATTAATAACTCGGATGACTCATTTAGAAACACCTGACTTTAGAGACCTTAAAATCGAATTTAAACTAAAAATTAAACTTAATAACAATAAATATTTCAATAAAAAACACATAAATTTGTTTTTGACCACTTTAATTTTATTTAAACTCTACCGGTTTCAGATAAACCCCTCCTTCATCAGGAGAATATTAAAAAAAAATAATATTCTCTTGATGAAGGAAGGGTTTTTCTGAAACCTGTAGAGTTTAAATAAATTTAAAGTATATTATATTATAATAATTCAAATATAAAACATTTTTCCACTTTAATTAAAGTGGAAAAAAGTTTTGTTATAATATACTACAATGATATTCCACCAGTTAGTTTCAAAAATCGAAATATTAAAATTAACGTGGTCAAAAACAAATTAATGTGTTTTTTTATTGTAAGTTATGAGGAGCCTCAAAGTTAATGCTTTTTAAAAATATATAAATATGACAATATGCTTGGATGGCGTCCTGAACGATGTTTAGAATTCATTTTTATTTGCACTCTATTTGTACCCACTAGCTTACTTAGTTTTTCAACAACTTTGAATGTTATTTTAACTGTACTCTAGTCCCATATATATCAATCAAGCTTGTGACAGAATTGGGATAAAGATAATTATCTACCTTTCTCTTGTAAGTTTTTAGGTATGCCATTCCATTTACACTTGCAAACTTTTTACCAAATTACACCATTTTATCCTTACCGTACATGATTTATACATTTTTTAAAGAAATAAAAATAAAAAATTTCATTTTTCATATTTTTATCTTCATCGCTTGACGCTTTTCCTTGGAACTTAGGTAAATTTTAAACTTTTACATTCTTAAACACATGTTCGGCGAAGGTAAATAATGACCATGATGATAAAAGCAGAATTTATTTAATCCCGGGAGGTAAACGCGATCCCTCACATCTCATAAAGCATAATATGCTTAGTGTACGTAGAAGGGATGTCAGGATGACAAAACACAGTCGTGAATTTCACGTACCAATATGACATGACAATCTCATTGAGAGCCCCTTAGAAATCTGTTTTCTTTATTTACTGAACAACAGTTTTTTAAATTTATTTTTTAAATATTTATGGTAATTGCAGATTTTACTAGGGCCCAGTGCACTATATCTAGAATGGTTCTGTAATCACGGAAAAAAAATCTTTTGTTTTAGGTAAGTCGAACAACTCCGTAGACGCAATTTGTTTCCGGAGTACTTGAAAAAATCTTCAATGAAACAAAGCTTTTTTCAAATACCCGAGCCTTACAAATTGATTCGGGCGTAGAGACTTCGAGGGATGAAAGTGGGGTTTTAATTACGGCCTAAGTGCTTTTTTATTAATTAAACCGAGAGGGGAATAATACGGAAATACAAACAGATGCCTGTATTATATAATATAACAAAGTCAAGTTTGGAAACTAAAATTTGGACTTCAAATAAAAACGAAGTGAAACCAATTGAAACCAACAAATTGTTAAAGAGCATTTGAATTATTTTAATCTTTTGAAGTACGAGATGGTTAAAGGTTTTTTAATAGAATTAATTTTTTTAATCTGATTAAATAATATCACAAAGCAAATACAGTAAAAAAGATTACCTTTTTTACTAACTGCGAATTATATTGGAATTAACGAGGTTCAGAAAACTAATTAAAATTGTTTTTAAAATAAGGGCGTAAGTAGATACCTCCATACACATGTTTTTTTTTATGTAATCTGGGTTGCACCGTGACCTATATTTCGATTTTGCATTATTCAGGGAAAAAAAAAATTTTTTTTGCCCTTACAAGGCAAAAGTCTGCAGGTTTTTCCGTAAGGAGTGTTAAAAATAATTCTCAAATATGTACGCCATGCATTTTTGGCTAATAAAGACTAACAAGTATATAAGAAATATTAGATTGCATGATTACAGGTAAACTCTTGGGCATTTCACGTTTTGTATTCCGTGCTGAGAGAATTAGAAATAGATAGTAAAACAAAACCTCACTGCGAGAAAAATTATTATTGCTAATTTATTAACCCTTCAGGCTAATTTGTTCGTTGTTGGAAACAACTCTTATGGTCTCACAGAAATTGTTGTGTACCACCTTGTGAGAAATATGATCTAAACGGTGAAAAATTAACAAAATACCACGTTTTACACTCAAATCTAGAAAATAACTACAGAAGATAGAAAATGTGCACCTTTATGAAACCAAATGTTCTGACCGCAAGTTGAAAAAAAACCTGTAATTCATTTTGTTTATCCATAATTTAAATATTTCAATTTTTTTTTTATTTATTTGGAATCATTAATTTTGAAAGCCTATTTTATCACTTTTCAAAAACATTTTCGGTTTTCTATTACGTTCAGAAATATTTTATTTATTCAGATTTTAATTCATAGCGGAAATACTCAGAAATTCTGACAGAATTATTAATATTTACGGTTAAAAACGGGATTTCAGGCATTACGAATGAATTGACAGGCTACCTGAGAAACTTTTAGTAAATTACGAGTGTATTATCAAGATGTCGTATCACGTGTTTATGAAAATCCGAATATTTTTGCGTTTCACCCAAAATTCTTTGTATCTAAGGTAAATCTAAAAAGTATTCTCAAATTGATGTTTTATTAATTTGACTGTTAACTTATAGCAAGGTTAAAAATCTATTTCTCTTCGTTCCCGATCAGAAAAACGTGAAAAAATTATGAGAAATTCCTACTGAACACACTATGCCTGGGTGGGACTCAAACGCGACGGTGTCACCCAGCCACCGACCGGTCGATATAATTATAAATGCTTTCTTGTATTTCATAACAGCAAAACAAATATATTTGTATCCTTTAAGCCTGCGAGCTTCAGGCTGTCATTAAAGACATTCATTCATACTTCATACGTCCTCTCCAAATAGTTTGAATAATAATATGTGCTTCGAGGTATGCCATTGAGTGAGATTAATCTATAATGTCTTCGATGCTTCAGTAACTAGTAACAATACCAACAGAATAATGATATTTTGTGATTTATCACCGACGTCACATTGGCTAGGACATTTTTCATATTTGGCCAAAACAATTTGACAATCCCGACCAGTGTGTTCGTTTCGTATTTCATCTTGAATGATCGTTTTCGGTTCACCTAGTCGGCGTCATTTGATTAATTATAACTAGGTGAATCATTTTTCTATTAGGGTTTGATTATACAGGATTAATTCAAACACGTCGATATATTATCTCAATCATCTGATTAACTTTCTGTTTTATCCGTTCGCTGATCACCAAAGTGTTTATCACAAGTTTTGAATTTTATTTTTAACCATTGATAATAGAAACAAAGGACGATAAGAGATGGCAAGGAAGCGGGCCAACTGTCGCCGAGCTACGGCCAAACTGCCATCTCTTGAACCGACTAGTAGCATTTAAAAAAAATGATTAGACTTTTTAAATGTTTAAAAACTTTAAAAAAATGTGAAAAGGTTTGACTGGGGATTGAACCTTCCTCCCCAGTGACTGGAGTCAACCACTCTAATAACTTAAGTGCTGTAATGTCATTCAATTTCAAAGTAATGAATGACATTACAACACTTAAGTTGTTGTAATGTCATTCAATACAACTTACAACACTTAAGTTCTATTGAATGACATTATGTCATTCAATTTCAAAGTAATGAATGCATTGGAATCGATAAGAAGTCTATCTGACGAGTTTCAGGTCGATCTGATGTCGGGAAATGGGTGGATTTCCGCTTCCAAGATTTGCTTTCATTATCTTATTACGAAAACCAAAACTACATTCAAATATATGTCTTTAAAAAGGATGGGCGCTGTTATGCACATATGCAATTTTCGTTAGTATTAGTGAACAATGTTGGCGATATTGCGATCGGTTTCATACTGTTTATGCTTAAATTAATGTTCATGGCCCATCTCACTTGTTTCTATTATCTACGTTTCAAACGCCCGGGGAATGAATTGGAGCGGGGTGTGCATTGACCGTGAATTATTCTAAAGCGAACCCATTCTTCGCGGAATTCTTAGCGGGTTGACAGCAGCCAGAAGTTATTATCCGCAGCGCAGCGGTCTAAAGTGGAGATTTTATTGGGGTAATATAAAGTCATACATACTGTAATACTAGGTACTGAAAGTCGAATTATTTAGATTGATACCTACTGGCCTTGGGTTTGGCTAATCTTTATATTCATATTATTTTGAAGACGATTTTTTCCAAGGATTTGATCTTTTTTCTTTTAAAGATATAAAAATTATCCTATTTTTATGGCGGACTAACTAGGCATTATGTTCTTACTTTCTTAAAATTTATTTTTTTATATGAAACCGCATGAATACCATCTGCTCTGTCCCACCTGGAACCAGTGAGACTATGATATCCCCATGTTGTGAGGCTGAAGGTAATGGGGAGGGGAAGGAAATGGGGAAGAGGAAGGTGGGAAGCACCTTGCTATTCGAATCTGGTCACCAAACACGGCTAAAGCCATATCAAGCAATTTTTCAATTCTGAATGTTTGTCTTACACCAGGGCGATACTCAAAATACACTCTGGAGCTATATATATTATTTTTAATGAATAAATTTTGAAATAATAATAAAGTTGATAGAATAAATTTTACTTGCGCATGCCGGGATTTGAACTCGGGCTTGCTAGTCAAGAGCCTCACCCCTCGACCACGTTCTATTAATCATTTGGTATTTACCTAAACGTATAAGAAATTATTATTTTTTTTTTTTTTAAAGAAAGACAAACATTCCCGGGTTACGAATAACCTGACAATATTTGAAAAACTCCTACTACCACCACAGTAAGCTGAAAATGTTGCTTGTGTTGTGATGGAGGACTTAGCCAGCCGAGGAATTGAACACACTACGCCTGGGTGGGACCCAAACGCGATGTCAACTCGGCCACCGACCGGTCAAATCATCCAAATCAGTTATTGCGAAACGCAATTACCTTGGCGAAGCCGGGCTGCAATTTAAAAAATGAAGAAATTTAAATTTAAATTAACCGAAATATATTTATTTAAGACACGAACAGTCTTGAATGTTAACAGATAAGTTGATTTAAAAATATAAAACTAAGTACTTACGAAGGTTTACTAATATTTTTAAAAAAAGGAGTTTAAGTTACAAATATTAAAAAAAATTAAAACGTAAGCACAACAAATGTAATAAACATTTATAAATTATATAATACTTTATACAACAATATATATATATATATATGTTTATAACTATACCGAATAGAGTGGGAAATAGGTTTTGGGGTTGGGATGGTTTTGCGGAGACTAAGGATAAGGATATGTTGCCGCGCAAGTATAAAAATAACACGTTCAATTAATTTAATCATCATGAATTTGTGTTATTAGTACCCAGAATGTGATACAATTAACTTCTGTAATGATGGCAACTGGCAGTAAACATTTCAGCATGTATGCCTATATTTGCAAGTTTGTCGTTGTACCAATTACAGGTCCAATTTATAAATTCATTTTGATTGGATTTGATGCTGCATCCGTCAATGTAGAAAGGAGTTTTCTGTCTGATATATTGAAGCGGTGGGTGGAAATTATTATTTTTTGCGTTATTTTGTTTGTCAACTACTGGAGGTCAACTTTTGAATTAATA
Organism: Hesperophylax magnus; assembly: GCA_026573805.1. Classification (NCBI taxonomy): domain Eukaryota; kingdom Metazoa; phylum Arthropoda; class Insecta; order Trichoptera; family Limnephilidae; genus Hesperophylax; species Hesperophylax magnus. Next base: position 1,939,417 of record JAIUSX010000026.1, read on the forward strand.
ATTTTATATAGGATCATCTGATCGGCCACAAAGTCATCCTGTAGGTTAGAGTAGTTTCATGCTTCGAAAATGTTTCTCGATTTCGTCGTTAGAGTTGTATACATTAAATGTTTTACAATTGAGGAATTTAAGGAATCGCTCCAGAACCCATTCTAACCTGTTAACGTAAACAATGTAGCAATTTTAAACCCTGTGAACAGAATTCTAGTTGGGGACGAACACGTGAATTATAGAAAATCAGATAAGTCTTAGTATTGCGGAAAAATTTACACGTTATCAGTACAAAACCCAGATTTTTTGTTGCTTTGGTAACAAACAGCAAACAGAAGAGCTTATAGAAAGGTATATCTCCATATGGTCAGCAAATAATAAAATTTGAGCATTGTGATAATATGTCGTAATATCATTGATATAGATAAAGAAAAGCAAGAGACCCAAAATGGACCCCTGACGCACATCGGGAGTGATGATTTTCTAGATGGAGGAAAATCCACCCACTTTGACAATCTGAGACCTGATTGTTACTCATAAAAATATTGAACTGCATGAATACCACGATTAACAAGTTTTTAAGCAGGACGTTGTGGTTGATCAAAGGCTTTGCTGTAATTGTTACACGTACACGTTTATCCGTGCAGGCAAATAAACAATTTGAAAAGATTATATTTTTAGCAATAGAGCCACATGCAAAGAAATTCGTTAATCGAATTCTTTACAAACGGGAATAACTAACTGGTCGAAGACTATATTTTCGAGTGCAAAACTTGGAAATAGGTCTATATTTATATACTTCCATTTGTCTGGAAATGTACCAGTCTTGAGCGATATTTTGAAAAATATTGACAGCGGAAGTGATTTGCATACACGGTAATGAACAGCAGTGGATACCATTGGCACAACTCCTCTTCTGGAATCGAGCCTTTTTAAATTTTAGATATAAGGTCAGCATCGATGAAAACTGGTCCGATCGCACACGTGCTCAACTACAGAGTCATCGTAGGAAGTTTTCGGAGAGTCGGCCGGTTCGTAGAGGGAATGGAAATAATCCGCAAATAAATAACAGACTGCCTGATCACCCTCGACTGTTTCATCCTTAGATTTAATACGTAAAGAATAGAGGCTGATTTTTATTTACTTAATATATGATCAAAATGCTTTGGGATCTCTCTTTTCAGCGTTTTTAATAAAGTCTTCGTGACACTTCTTTGCCATTTTTTTTATCTGGTTCGTACACGGAGAAAGATGAGTATTGCAAATTTATTAAGAATCTCATGAAATTATTCTTAAACCCGTTAAAACGGGACTACAGGCCCTTCACGAATGAATTGTTGGGTTTCTTGATATTATTTTAGTAAAATACGAATATATTATCACGATGTAGGAACACGTGTTAATAAAAATCTTAATATTGTCGCATATTGTCATTATATATTTTAAAAGCAAATGCAGGTGTATGAACACGTGTTTCGATATATTAGGAAATTACTAAAAGTGTATTAGGAAATAGCCTGCAATCCCGTTTTTACCCGGATTATCAATAATTTGAAGAGATTCTAAATGAATTGACAATACTTATTTTTCTCCGTGTAGCCTTGAAAAAGTTGCGTAATCGGAGAGGTTCTATAAAATTTATTATTTTCACAAATAGTTTTATATTATGCTCATATCTTCCTGAATTCTAAGGGGAAGTAAATTAATTAAATATATTATGTCCATATTAAACCTATTAGATGCTCTTAGATAACTCAGCAATCCGTTTAAAGAAAACAACAAAAGATTTAAGAATAAGGTAGTTTTCATACATAAAAAAATTTCAAGTAAGCAGTAAAAAGCCATAATGGAAGAAATTGAGCTAAAAGCCATTTTCAAACAAAGAAAGCGAGCAATAAATCTAAATCAAAATAATATGAGGTATTAATGGCATGTTTAAAAAAACGTTTTTATTTTAGGGTAACGTACAAAGCCATTATGTAGTCCATTTCCTTCGCCGTAAAATTAAAAATGCATTCGAATTCAGTCGTATTGTACCTAATATGATAAATCATGCCGGGCTTAGCGCAAATAGCAATTGTCTTTCTTCGCTCCGTGCGCTAAGGCCGTCCTCTGGGCAGTATCTCTGAACGTAGCCTAGTACCAGAGCTCCATGAAACAAGGAAGGATGATTTCCTTTGAGATTCCCCTACTTACATTATGTACTGCACGCTTAACCCATATACACATTATACACAGAGGCAATACATGTAGTGTACGTCACATTATAAAGCGAAATATATCGGATTGTCGTCGGGCTGAATTTAAAATATGTCTGACCTTTTCAGCGGAAGTAATATAATGTAATATGACAGTGCGGAGTAAGATTTATTCCATTCTTTGGTAATTGTTGAAACTTTTTTGGATTGCTTCGGACTGTAGGGTTGATAATGATCTAATTTGTGCATATTTATGGGGACATAAATTATTTGATTGTACATAATATTTTTTATGATTTTCGTGCAACTGATCCCAACTGTCTGAATCCAGTTGTAGTGTGGCATCCCTGATAGGAAGTATGTTATGAGCAGTGACGGCTTGTGACTTTTGAAAAATTCGACTTAATTGATGTTGTTTATTCCAAATATATATATAATTCGATTTTTTGGATGAAGATTTACAGGATATTTCAGTTTGGCACAGATTTCCTGAAAATATTTATATTAAAAACCGAATTTTCGAAAGAAAAAAGAAAACGTTTTCAGCTACAACATCAAAAATGCCATCTTTTTGTAATATATTAGCACTCTAGAAAGTCACGAGCCGCAACTTGTTATGAGGCTGAAGGGAGTGGGAAAGGAAAGGGATAGATAATAAAAACACATAAATTTGTTTTTGACCACGATAGTTTTATTTTCACTCTACCGGTTTCGGAAGATCCCTTCCTTCGTCAGGAGAATATTTAAAACTAATCTACGTAGATTAGTTTTAAATATTCTCCTGACGAAGGAAGGGATCTTCCGAAACCGGTAGAGTGAAAATAAAACTATCGTGGTCAAAAACAAATTTATGTGTTTTTATTATAAATTATGATGAGCCACAAAGTGAATGCTTTTTACAATTACGAAAGGGATAGAATTTAAATTAGCGTGTACTTTGAACTATAAATAAGAAAGTGTGAAATATCTGTACTAGAATTTGAAAAACTAAGTAGTAGGTCTGTAAATAGTAGACAAGCGCTCTAAAAGCATGTTTCTTGTTTTATATTATTTAATAAATCAATACGAAAATTTCCCCTGAAATCATAAAAATTGTAAGCAGATTCTTAAATATATTTTTACTTAATTACAAACCATGTATACTTGTATTTTAACTAACGTTTTTATTTAAATTTCATATAAGGAATTATACCATTTGTCCCTAAAAGCGTCACTATTTCAATAACAATCCTTGGTATTTATTTTGTCCTTTTGCTAGTTCAGCGGAACTAGCTTATACTTTTGCTCTTTTTTTAGCTTTTTATCATTTTGCTAGTTTTGCGGCTCAATAGGTTGTGCAGGTGTTGTGTGGACTGAACCAAATACACGTGTCAGGGTATGTACAACACAATGATGCAATAAATGTGCCTAATTTATTAAATGATTATTTGTTGTCATTTAAAAATAGGTGAATTAATAGTTTGCATCTTTGGTTCCCTTCCAATACGATACAAGGCTAGTAAAGTGACTGTTGTGTATCTCTCTCTTCTGGAAGTTAGTTAGATTAACTTAGTTTAAGGTTCTAGGGGTGTTTATGAACCCCCGCCCCTGCAGTGTAAAACGAATTAAACTTAGCGGCACTGCCGAAGGTGGAACTTCGCAGATTCTATATATTACAGTACGCACGCCAGTTTAATAGAAGCTTGAATACCTTATATTTGGACATAAATATACCGAAGGCATTAATGTTTAATAACCCTGAAAACAAATATGATTTTATCATTCATAAAAAAAAATTGAATAACCTTGCCTAAAAAATTCATTTTAATCATGATTTCTACAAAGATTCAAAATAAATAATCACTTAGTTTTATCCACTCTTTTATTTTTTAGGAAGCCAATATGTTTCGTAAGCAATTTCATTTTTTGTATAAAGTATACCCTGATGAAGTAAGCATTGCCTACGAAACATGTTGGTATTAATTGTATTAAGTATATCAACAGAGTTTCTAAGTGGTGCACTGACAATAGAATGTTTCTGAATTCTTTAAAATGTGTCCACATAACTTTTACACGTAAACGCAACTCAATCTCAACTCAATATTTTATCGACGGTACTAAACTCCAGGAAGTCACAACCATTCGGGACCTAGGCGTAATATTCGATAAAAAACTAACTTTCACACCTCATATCGACAGCATTATTTCTAGATCCCTAAAAATGCTAGGATTTATCAAACGAAATAGTAAAAATTTTCAGAATCCCAAATCAAAAATAACGCTATACAATTCCTTGACCCGCAACGTGTTGGAGTACGCAAGTTCTATATGGAGTCCAACCTACAAAGTTCATATTCAGCGAATAGAGCGGGTTCAAAAACATTTTATGTACCACCTAGCGTATTGTGATAAGCGAGCTCGATCACTTCCTCATTACACCGATAGACTAAATTTCTACAATGTACGCACCCTTGAACAGAGAAGACTAAATATCGATTTAAATTTTCTTTTCAAAATTGTTAATGCTCTAATAAACTGCCCTTTTTTACTCTATAAAATTATGTTCAACGTTCCTAGAATTGGTTCCCGACTCATACATTATATTCCGTTACATATTAAAAAATATAAAACTAAGCTGGGGTATGACTCACCTTTACCAAGAATGTGCCGTTATTTTAACGAGACATATAAAAGTCATCCCATTGATTTGTCAATGTCATCACTGGCCACTTTCAAATCAAACGTAAACAAGACTTAAAGCTACCTATCGTGTTTATCTATAAAGTAATTACTATTGCTGTTATGAAATGTATATGTAAGTGTATGTATTTGTGTATACATGTATGCATGTAGGTGCATACATGTACATTATTCTTTACTTATAGTTTTGTGCTCATCAATGTTGTGTTTGTCTGTAATTAGTGATAGTATCAACCAAGTTTAAATTGTGTAATTGAATTTCGAGAGCTTTGATATGAATCACTGTTGACAAACCTAAAAAAAAAAAAAAAAAAAAAAAAAAAAATAAAATAAAAAAAAAAAAAAAAAAAAAAAAAAAAGTATACCCTGATGAAATGAGCATCGCTTACAAAACATGTTAGTTTTAATAGTATTAAGTATACTCTGATGAAGTAAGCATCGCTTACAAAATGTTGGTTTTTTTTTTTTTTTTTGTATTAGGCAATTCACCCTAAAGAGAGTGCTTTGTGCCGATTGGGTTAAGATATATGGTTAAACTGATGTGAATTATCTATAAGGGGACTGGACATATCATATATTAAAGTCATTCAAATCTATAAACTTATAAAGAATAGAATATACGCGAGAGTTATTGAGAGACAGCAAATATGGAATACTAAGGGGAGACTGGTGGGTGATTTTAATAAGCAATCGATACATGCCTTTGAAAGAAGAATGGTTTTTACAATTGAAGAAAACATGGTCAAGAGTCTCATCCTCCACACCACACTGGCATAATGAACTTTCGAGCACCCGAATTTTAAACAAATGAGTTGCAATAGAGCAGTGGCCAATTCTCATTCTCGAGATACAGGAAATAAATCTTTTGGACTTTTTTTTGCCGTGGAACCAGGGTTTACTTGGAATATGATTTTGTATTCCAGCATAGAAAGATCCAGTTTGAGTTTTCGTGACTGTCCAATTTTCTTCCCAGGAACGAGACATGTTGGATTTAAGAATAGAGAAGACGTCAGAGACAGGAATTTTAAAATCTAAAGGAATAGAACCAGATACAGTTCCAAGTTTAGCGAGAGAATCAGCTTTCTCGTTACCCTCAATTCCTAGATGGCCAGGCACCCAAACCAGTATTGTCTCAAACATAGATTCGTTTAAAGAATCGAGGATTTTTTTAATATTACAAATAACATAGTCTTCTGGACATCGAACGATATTAGAGGAAATTTTTAATACTGCACTTAGAGAGTCAGTACACAGTAAGGCTCGACGAATATTAAGGAGTTGGATTTGAATTAAAGCTTGTTCAATTGCGAAGCATTCTGCAGTAAATATGGAAATTTCTTTAGGCAATTTATAAGACAGATTAACATTGAATTCAGGAATATATACCGATGCGCCACATTCTTTGTGGTCGGATTTGGAACCATCTGTGTATATTAGGGAAAATCCAGGAAACTTTGAAAATATAAAGTTTTTAAAATGTTCTTCAACATTTTGAAAGTTATTAGCTGATGATAAAATGTTCGTCCGGAAGTCAGAAATTATTACGTTTGGGATAAAATTAATAGCATTAAACGGGGTACTGTAAATAGGAAGGATTGGATCATCTTGTAGATTTTGAAGGTAAGAAGACAGAGATCTAAATGATAGAAAACTTTTTAATAAGAGAGGGAATCGATCTCTATCTATTACCCTCCTTCTGTTATTCAAAATACTGAACAAACGATCGAGACTCTGTTCCAATGAGTGACGCGATAAAGATAACGCTTTGAAGATATATCTATCCGCGAGGTATTGTCTTCTCAAAAATAAGGGAGGATCTACACATTCTATCTGAAGAGCATTAATTGGAGAAGATTTCATTGCCCCAATAATCATTCTGAGCCCTTTTGATTGGATTCTTTCAAGTTTTTTATCCAGATATTTAGGAAGTGGGTCGAAAAGAAATGTGCCATAATCCAAGTGACTTCGAACGAGGGAATTATACATTAGTTTAAGAGTAGTAGGATGGGATCCCCACCATACTCTGGAAACAGCTCGCATCATATTAAGCCCCTTTTCACACTTAGCAGAAACGTTCTGAATATGAGGGAGCCAGGAAAGCTTATGGTCCAAAAGCAGGCCAAGAAATTTTATTTGCTTAACGATTTGAAGGGGGAAATTATCAAAAGAGACTGTAAAGTTAGGCAGTTTTCTTTTGCGAGTAAAAGCCACTACCTTGGTTTTAGAGGTAGCTAAATTCATTCCATTTGTCAACATCCAAACTTTAATATTATGTAAGGCCAAATTTAATTCCTTCGCAGCATGCAATAAATTTTTGTGAGATAAATATATGAGAAAATCGTCCGCAAAATAAAGTCGCTTTATAGACGAAGGGATTACAATGTCTAAATCACTCATATAAATATTAAATAATAATGGACTGATAACAGACCCCTGGGGTAGCCCTTTCCAAAGTTTGCGCTTCAATATGTTTGAGGAAGAGTGGATAATAATGGATCTGTCTGTTAGCAAGTTGATAATAAATTGAACTAATTTTATGGGGATTTTTATTTTAATTAATTTTTCCTTCAAAACATCAATTAATACATCGTCGTAAGCTGAAGAAAGATCTAGAAATGTGGCCAATGTACAAGAGTTAAGGGATTGAGAAATACGGATATCTGTTGTTAACAAACTTAAATTATCCATAGTAGATTTCTTTTTCCGAAAGCCGTATTGATTAGGAGGGATAATACTGTGATTTTCAACAAACCATTCTAATCTGTTCTTTATCAAATGTTCCACTACTTTAATTAAACACGACGAAAGAGCAATAGGACGATAAGATGAGACTTCGGACGGATTTTTCCCTGGTTTTAAAACCGGGAGGATTTTTTGAACCTTCCAGACATCCGGAATAAATCCTGTTTCAAACATGTTATTAATTAAGGATAAGAAATATTCAACCGACATGTCGGAGAATGCTTTAAAGAAGCTATATAATATTCCATCAGGACCCGGAGAAGAGTCAGAAAGAGATTTGATTACTCGTTTTAGTTCACTAACTAAGAAAGGAGAGTCTAGCCAGTTAGAGTGAGATGGATATGAAATAAAAGAGGGCATTTCTTCACATGTGGCAACTGAAGGAGGGGCAATTTTATCAGCAAAACCTATAATAATTTCCTCCGGAATATGTTTGGTACGCTCCGGAGCATATGACGAACCGAATTTTTTTAAATTAGTCCAAACAGATGACTGGGGAGTTTCAGGAGACAAGTTTTCACAAAATTTTCGCCATCCAGACCGCTTTTTATTTTTCAAAATACGTTTAGTTTCTGATTGGACGCGTTTCACTGATAAGAAATTTTCAAAAGACATGCATTTGCGGTAAATGGAAACTGCTTCTTTTCTAGAGTTAACAGCACGAGTGCATTCTTCGTCCCACCACGGAGTCGAATGTTTAGTTTTAATGTTAACTTTACGCTTTGGAATGGATTTTTCTGCTGCTTTTATAACTATACTAGGAAATAATTCACATTGTGTTCTGATGTTCCCAAGAGAAGATTTTATAGAGTGAACAAGAGAGTCTAATACAGAAGAAAAAACTCTCCAGTTCGCATCTTTCGTTTTAAATTTAAAATTATTGTTAATTGTAAAGGAATGCGAGGTGGTTAGATGGTGAAAGAGGATTATAATAGGGAAATGATCACTGGAAAGGGGGTCTTTAAGTATGTTCCAAGAACATTTACGTATGACCGAAGATGAACAGAGAGATAAATCAACAACACTTTTCCTTTGTTGAGGGGGGGTGAATCGGGTTGGAGATCCGTCGTTTAAAATACATAAATTATGGGAATCAATAAAATCTAAAAGATTACGGCCAGAACGATTCGTTAATTCACTACCCCAAGAGGTAGAATGAGCGTTAAAGTCGCCCAGTAACATATACGGGGGACGGATCTGAGACATAAATGATGACCATTCGTTTTCATCAAAAATAGTGGAGGGAGGGACATATATTGATAGTATTGTAATATCACATACAACAGCTGCTACTATCTGAAAATTGTTAGAGAGAGTATGAAACATGATTGGTTTGAAAGGGATAGAGTCATGGATGATTAAGGCAGCGCCACCTTTACCATCCAGTCTATCATGTCTAAGACAATTATATCCAGATATCTTAAATAGATACGAGGGTTTAAACCACGTTTCAGAAATAGCGGCAACTGAAATTTCATGTTCATCGAGTAATTTTACAAGTTCAAATTTATTACAGATTAGACTTCTGATATTCCACTGAAGAATTCTGTTCAGTTTCGGAGACATTAGGAAGACAGGATAATAAAGATTTAATGCAATCGGCAGCGTTGGACGGTATATTATTGTTGTTTGAAAGAATAGAAATTAAGAGGGTAATTAAAGTCTGAATGAAAGCAGAATTTTCATTCACCACTTTCCCTAAATTAGGGGAAGATTGGGAACTATTTAAAGCACTCCCATTGAGTGTCTGAGATTTATAATTCCCATTTGGGTTAAACAAAATATCATTATGTTGATTTTTATCAATAGAAGCAATAAATTTTGGTTTTGGTTTGAGTGGTATAAAAATTGTTTCCCTGTGAGAAGACGATGGAGGAGATTTAGAGTAAGATAAATTGCAAGGAATTGAGGTAGATGTTACCTCTGCAAACGATTTTATTGCAGGTGGGAATAATTTTGATGCCTGGAAATAGGAAATGTTGTCTGAAGCCATTGATTGTTTAATATTCCTTTGTCTGGTCAATTCTGGACAGGCCACACTAACCGCTGTATGATTTCCCTTGCAGTTAATGCAACGTGGATCATTCGATGATTTTTGGCAAAGATCAAAGGGGTGGTCTTCTCCGCAATGAAAACAACGTGGAGGGGAACGACATATTGGTTTTGAGTGTCCGAAACGGCAGCAGTTAAAACACTGGATCGTCGGGAATTTATATACTTCCACAGGGAGTGCGTTGTAATAAATAAATACCCGAGATGGCAAAGTTTGGCCTTCAAAAGTAATAACAACCGATTGTGAGGGTTTCCATGTAGTGGTTCCATTAGATGTATCTTTGTAATTTAATCTACGTGCTTTTAAAACCTTAGGGGTCACTTGAGAATCATTAAGTGCATCAACAATTTCAGATTCTGAGAGATCGGTTGGTATACCTCTCACTCGGCCCATTCTAGTAAGGTTGTAAGTTGGAATATAAGATTTAAATTTGTGGTGTGAAAGCGTATCTATTTTTTGGACGAATTCATTTGCAAAGTTTGCGGATTTAAATTCTAGGGATAACTTATAGCGGCCTTCCGGCTTAATAGATCCGTTAACTATGCCAAGGTTACTGTTTTTTGAACTAAAAATGAATTTCCCGAAATCCAGAGGATGAATGATTTTTCCTTGTTCAGTACTTTGGACATTGACAATGAATGGAGCCGAGGAGGATGGGGAATAACTTAGTTCAGTATTTTTAGATTCTGATAATATGGTATCCTTACGACTTTCCTTTGGGTTTGAGGTTTCATCGGATTGCGAAGGTTTAATTTTGGGTGGTACATTAAGACAGAGCGATGGTCTTCGTTTTCTGGAAGGGACTATTATAGAAACATCCGATTCATACTCATCTCCAATATTAAATATGGACTCGGGGTCAGGAGGTCGATTTTCATCTTCCTCCATATTTATAAATTAATTAACAAAAAAAATAATAATACAGTCTATTTGATTGACTGTACACACGAATTTATCAAAACCTAAATATAACAAACAAATAATAGAAAACAAAAATGTAACAATAATTTCTTATCTGTACGAAGTCCGCGACAGCAGGTAGGCAATTTGTCAAACACAGAGCACGACTATCCACTACCGTAGTTCGATGACTAATCAAAATGTTGGTTTCCTAAATAATAAAATAGTGGTGAAAACTATGCGATTATTTTTTTAAATCAAAATGGTACCACAAAATAAGTTTGCTGTGTTTGAAAAAGAGATATATTTTTATTGGTTTAAAATTAAAAATCTGACAATCTGCCTGTGGCCAGGGTAATAGATGTTCTCTGTTTGCCTTGGTGTAAGACTACCGTATGTTTGAACTAGTATTTGGTGACTAGATCGGGATTGACTGGTACCTACTTCCCAAATTTCCTATTCCCCATCTTCTTCCCTTCCTCACTTTTTTCAGCCTTACAACATACCTCTATAATTTGGGATGTCTTAGTACTACTGTTTTCGGATCGTCGGGAGTAGTTGGGACTACATAAAAAAAGGTCGTAGGAAGCATTTACTTGGTTAGACATTATATTTTTAATTAAAACAAACACAAATGCTTCAAAAAAATTATAATATAATAAATTTTCCAGAAACTGAATATAACATTTTATGATAAAAACTGTGTTCATAGTAAGAACTAAGAGCTGCACGCGTTACTGATTTGTATCAAATAATCAAATAACAATAAAATAAATTCATCTAAATATGTTACTTTGAAGAAGAACAAGACACAATAAAAATAAAAGGTAACGGTCTCAGCTGGGAATTGAACCCAGGATCACTGCCGTACGGGGACAACGCCTCTAACCAATCGTCCATTGGGATTTAATTACTTTGCGTAAATTTTGTCGATCAATTCAAACTCAGAAATAAAAATTTTCCCCACAACTAATTTTTCCCAAATTAGATAATATATAGATTTGTAACAATATAATGTTTATAGGTTTTTTTATTATGAGCAAAAAAATACATTTTCGCTTATCAAACTAGAATGGTTACTTATGAAAATTTGATTATTTCATTTAACTTAATTATTGTGTTGATTGAATTTCAGAGAAAATAATTGTTTTTTAAAGGTTTTTTGATTTTTGTCTGTTCTTAATATCATCTGGAAGGCAATTAAATAAATTTCTCACAAAGTAGACAAGGAATTGCTTCTCATATCGTATAATTTGTACAGTGTTTACATGTTTGCAATCATGTTGTCGTGTAAAGTTTGTGTGCATTTGCTACATTTAAATGAATTCTGTGTTTGCACGAGTTCATTATTTATTTTATGGAATAAAACACATACTTACTTATTGTACTCACACATTTTATTTTTGAAAGTAGTTACTATATATGTATTATATTATATTGTTTCATCATCATCACTATCATTACAGCTACGACTTCATTCTTCATGTTTATGGTGATTGGGCTTTATTTTATTTGAGGAGAAGGGAAGAACCGTGACTATCAAGGCTTAACGTATGTTTCCAAATTGAATTTTTTTTTAACCTCAATTGGAAGAATTAACGGAGGAAACAGATCTAGTTTCAACAGGACGGTGTTATTACCCATATTGCTAGAGTTTCAATTACAAAATTGCTACAGATGTTCCCTGCGCGCTTCGTCTATCTGAGGAGTGACGTGGGGTGGGGCGCTCACCTAATTTAAGCATTTGCGAATTCTTCATATGAGGTTAATTGAAGGAAAATTTCGTCGATATACCCGTCGAGATGTGCCAAAATGTAGCCGAAAACATCAGAAATCGCCTTCATCAATGTGTGTTGCTGCTGGGGGGCATCATCTTTCTGATGTCATCTTCAGGATTTACCAAAAACGGTACGATATACCAAATAAAATAAAATGAACCACATTCCTGTAAGTTGCGCGGTTTTTTTTAATAGTTCTTCAAAACTGCGTTGTCCGTTTTGCTGCATGCTAAAGTTTAAAAAAAATGTATTATGCGAAAGGTAAAAAAAGTGGCACGTTATGAAGGCGTGGACGCTGGAGCAATTTCTGGAAATGAAAAGAAGGCTCAATTCGTTTTCTTTCTGGCGTGAAAGTATAGTATAGTCTAGATACGCTGAGGATGATGATTATTGCTTGGTAAAGTGGAGGAGCCAGCAAAGTTTTTTTCGAAGAGATTGCATTTCTATAGGTACCCCTTTTTCTTCCCATCCCCTCCCCACGCATTCCTTTCCCCGAAATAAGACTTAGTGGTTAGTAAAAAAACTAACATAGAACACAGCAGGTGGATACGGTGGCGACGATGACTCCAGAGAGATGACAGGAAATCTCCCAATCCTGATACTTTACGCATGTCGATTCAATATTTCACTATTTTATCAATTAAAAAAATTATTTCATGTTTTCCGAGAAAAATTTTATTTTTCGGACCTTAAATAAGTTTCGATTTCATCTAAAGTCGAAAAAATTTAATTCAAACAAACGAATAGCGACTGCAAAATTAGGTTTAGATATCCTGTCAGGAACAAGATTTAATTAGATTAACGGTTTTATGAGAAAAGTTTTTACAATTTTATTGATAAAGAGGTCACCCACTCTAATTAAACAGAACTGGATTACCACAAAACATATGCATTAATGGTTCGTTCATATGGGGGGAGACCCCTTCATATGAATTTCACAAACAACAAACCACACGACGCTGAAAAATGAGCATTATTGCGAAATAACTCTCAACATATTGTTTACTGTGTACTTAGGAGAAAATTAACGGACAAAAGCCGAAGACCATAGTTTATTTAAGTATGAAAAGACGCAACACCGCATAATAGAATACAAAATATTATGTTGATCACTCAAATCAGTGATCGTGATCGATTCGATCAATTTGATCCGATCACGTCACTTTTTCAATAAAGATTCCATCATTCAATCGATCAGCATCCGTAATTGGCGTGGCCAACGACGACCAAAGATCTGTTTTGCCAGTCTAGTAGGGACATTATGACAAACATTTTTGAATAGACTCAAAATAAAAGATTGTTGTTACCATAAATAGGCTTTTATTGCATTTACAGTCAGGTGTGGCTAGGGAATCCCTCAGTAAGGATCAGGTTTCTCCGAATTTTATTTTTATGGTAATTGTTCAAATGTTTAAAAATATATCCTTATAAGAATTCCAAAATAAGCGAGTTCGACACTCGAGACAACCGGTATACACATACACAACTTATACATCTATGATCTACTTTAACACGGTGCGCAGCGATCGATCGAAATCTATGCCTTCTGTGGTCATGGTCAAAATGGTACACGGCGATGAACAGCAGATCGATCGATCGAAGATTGAATCCTTTTGATCCGATCACTTCTCCAGTGGGTAGTGATCGACCCCAGTCGTGTAAATGATCGATCGATACTTCAAGACTAACACAAATACAAAAACAAAACAAACAGGAACAGTGAATGTTGTGTGGAAAGTTTGTATTACACAAACATTTAAGGAAATACTCATTTCCAGATAATCAAAAAAAAAAACAAATCATTTGGAACTATGCTGGACAACTATCAAAAATTTGTTTTATATTTTTGAATTTCCAATATCATCGGATTGAGTCATTGATAATGAAAAATGATCACAGACTTATTTATTTTTTTCACATTTTCCAGGCCGCCCCGTGACGGATACTTTTTTTAATTTTTAAATTCATTTAACTGTATTTTATTTATGGGTATTCTTTATGTTAACATTATTTCTTCCGACGCGTTATTTAAATTAATAAATATAATTTGAAATACGATAAAGAAATATTATAAAAGGCTACATAAATTTGTCATAAATAAGCAATTCTCAAAAATATTTAACAAAACATATTAACAAACAACTTGCATGACGTGACAGATACACAGAAATAGCGAACGTACTCCACCAACAAATAATTACATCACCAGAGTTTTCAGCACTTCGATTGTCGTACTTCAAAAGCGCGATGCTCTTAATATTGTAATAACCATCCCCGATTGTTGAACTGTTGAAGGGTTCTTAGCCCCGAATTAGTCGCTTACTTGCATTACAAGGGTTGACGTTGTACCAAACAGTCGACATTCGAAATATACAACCTCCATGCTTCCACGTTCACTTGCTAATATCCGAGGCTTTCGTTCGAAGCAAGTTATTTTTTTTTGTGATGGAGGACAGGGGTAAAATTAAAAAAAAGTACCGTTAAAAATTTATGTAAGATTTATATGTTTAAGTTTTCAGTAATTCTTTAAAATTATGATTAATTATTTTCTGGTAATTTGTTTTTAAAAAAATGTTTCTATGTATATTTATTGGTATATTGACCGCTCGGTGTCTCACCCAAGCGTATTGTGTTCTGGATAAGTCTTCCATAATAACAGTGGTGGTAGTAGGAGATTTTCAAATATTTTCAGGTTATTCGTAACCCGGGAATATTTGTCTTTCTTTAAAAAAATAAAATAAAATTTTGTTCTGTTGACCCTAAATTTTTTATTCATAATATCAGAATCGGTAACATTTTTTAATGAGATTTGTTTCAGTTTTCTGAGTGGTGCCGCTTGAATTAAAATATTTTACTTTTACACTAAACTTGAGTGGTACAGGAACAGAGCATTTTATTTTCTGACCATAAATTGAACGTAATTATGAGAAAGCAAGAGTCAGAAAAAACTCATAATGAGATAAAACCACGTTGGTCAAAAAAATGATTAATCAAATGTACAGAATACGATGTTTTTATTCAGAAAACAATGTTTTGCAGAACAGAATGTTTTTTACATAGTAAATAATTAACAGATGTCAGTGGTTCAATGCTTGGATTATGTCTCGAACAAATTTAATAAATCTACTGTTTTAAATGGAAAGGGAATAAAATAAACAAATGCATTTTGAAATTAACATTTTTATATAAACAGCAGAGATATTATTTCATAATTCTTACAGAAATAGCATACAAATAAATATTCAGATCCTGAGTATCAAGATATAGAGTATCCGTTATTGATACTTTTATATATTATGTAACATATAATATATAATCAAATACATTCACAATCTATTAAAATTAAAGGTAGTAAAAACAATGAGTAATAAATGTTTATTCAATTCTAATAGCATTCATTATACACAATGTTCAAATGAACATTAAGTTGTTTTATGTATCATATTCTAATATTTTTAACATTTTCATATATATCTACGATTATTATAGTATTTTAAATAATTACAAATTAAATTTATATAATATTATGTTTATATTAGATTCCATTATAAATAATAAGCGTACTCGTAAATTTACATTCATTTTCAAACTATTACCATGTAGTATGGTGGGATTAGAAATTAACATTATATTACAGTAAATATAATTTAATATCTATCGCATTTCTACACAATTCTAGATTAAATCCGTAATTTCAATTAATATCTTGCATACAAAATTACATGGTTAAGATACATGAGCATTTCGACACAGTATTTGGGTAACCTACTTATTGTTCAAAGTTACTTCTTACTAAATAATAAGAGCGTTAATTTTATGCACTAATTTCACTAAAGTTAAATTGTTTATATAAACAACATACTGTATAATATATATGTATATATTTTTCTACGCGAATGCAGAGTTCTATTTCACTTGATGTCTACCATCTTAGATTTGGCGATTATATGGAGCAATAATGAAATCAGAGAATAAATATATAGACAAATGTAACTATACGTGTTTTTGATAACTTCTACGCACGGTGTTTATATGTTTGCTGTTGCCCAACAGACGGATTGTGGCACTATCCGTATTTTGTTGCAGTTTCATATTATATTTGTAAGGTTAAGTTTTTTAAATCCAAAACGCTTATTGACATGAATACTCTTATCAAAATTGATTCATTCGATCATTCAAACTCCGTCGTGACTCCATTTTAGAATGACGTGCTGTAAACATGGTGTATACATAGGGTAAGGATAACGGAATATGAATGTTTTTCTTATTTAAAAGCTCTACATGTTAACAACTGTATGTTATTATTATATTATATCATTTAAGCTTACGCTGAGTCTCTACTTAAAATTTTACCCTTTTATTATTATATTTACATTTGGAAACTATTATGTACAGTTAAAAACTAGGTGGGTATATATAATAATTGTATACAAGAGGGTTAAAACAATAAAAAGGTTTCGTAATATATGGCATAAAATTTTTTAAACAATTGGAAAAATGGTGTAGAAGAGATAATTTATTAAATAGCAATGGTATAGGAAGAAATGGAAATAATCTAGAATGCGATTAATTTATACAAGTAGAAGTCATACCTACAATGTACCGAGTGTGGTCAAATTTTACTAAAATTAATGTGCTCGTTATTTTTTTTATAAAAAAGGGTTTGAAATGCCACTACCTTATTTCGATTGTTTTGAAGCGTGGCGTTGTTTTTCATAAGTAACTATGCTTTTTAAATATTTTTCTATATGAGTTTTACTTTTTTATAAATTAACACTAGATTATATTATTAAATATGTACGCTTACATTTTACTATCGTATAATTTAAAATTTACGTATCTACTTTAAAGTGACTTTCTGAAACTATATTTTAATACCATTGTTTATAAAGAAAATAGATAAAATTCATAAAATACTGATATGTATAAAATATATGAAGATTCAGACAGATCAACATACCGAGTTTCTTTGAGATAAAAAAATAATAAACACTCTTGAAAGATAAAAATAAAAAATAGGTTTATTTAAATGTTGTACAAAAAAAAGATGTTTAATAGTTACAATTCACTAACCTTATATTTGCATATTTCTGCCAGCTCGTGAATTTAAAACTAAAGGCAATTTTTAAATCAGAAAATTATTTTTAATTTGTAGGTTTTGTTGTTTTCGGAAATTTCGTTAGTGAAAAATTGAACCGCAATTATTACATGAAGGAAAAACGAATTTTCCTTTGTTGTTCGAACATAATTGGTTTGATTATAATTATCGAGTAATAATTTAAGGGTTTATCCACCGTAATTATACGAGAGCTCATTTGGATCATTAAAAATAATTAGAATTCATTTTATCGTATGATTAATACGAAAAAACCGATATTTGAGATTTTTGAGTCCTCTTTCGGGTCGGTAAACCAGATTATTTTAGATTTTATCCAAACAAAAAATCATAGCAGTTTTTTTTGTAAAAAAATCTTAATTCTTTTAGATGCGATATGTGGAAGTGCATTTTGATGATATGTACAGTTATACAAAATACAGTAATGAATCTTTAAAAAAACAATAAATTATATACAAAAAAAATATTTTAATTTATTTTCTTTATGTTTTTCTTCCGCTGACACTTTTAATGTAATGATTTGATTAGAAATAATATTTACAAAAATAATTCTAAACAATTTTAGTAATATTAGGTACTTAATTTAAAAGTGATTTTTTTATAACGAGGAAAATACCTTACTTACCCCTTAAAATAACAACATTTATACAATATTTGTCTCTTACGGACGTAAGTTGAGTAGGTAGGTACATTTTGAATTCAATCTTCTATCAAGTGAATTCTATACGAATTTATAAACAATCCTAAATGTTGTATGTACACAAATAAATACCTATTACTAAACAACTTCATTTGGTTAGTTATAAATTTATTTATAAGAATAATCAAATCACTTAAACGTCTTTCATTGATTATAAATAAATATCTACTAAGTTTATGTCAATGTTAAAATTATTTTATTATTTACATTATATCAACTGATTTTAAAATCTCCGCCACTGGTTTTTCACAACCATGTTTTTTATTGCGTATATCAAAAGTGTTTTCATAGTGTTTTTAGTTTACAGATACAAAGAATTAGGTCGCACTCACTAGAATGTAAAGGTTATTCGAAGAAGCAAACGGATTAATTAATTACGGAAAAATAATAAAATAAACATAAACAAAAATAAAAAAGTTCTTTGAGGTTAGTAATGATGATGACGTTCAATTAATAATGACACAGATACAATGTGACATTGAAATTCTTAATATTTGCATACATTACAAATTAATTTTCATACTATTACTGTAATCTTACTGTAGCTATATAATCCGATGGTTTTTATAAAGATTTGATGAATTATTAAATGTTTCTTAACTTTAGCAATACTTTAGCAAATGTATGCATATTGAAGTCCCAAGTCCCAATTAATTTAAAATCATTAGCATTCGTGCGTTAATATATGTATTATTTAAACTATAAAAAATAAGGCAAAGTACCTACCTACCACTTTGTTTTAGATTTTTTCAGATATGGAAAATGTACTCACACCGTAATGCTTTGATTTATTTCAGGTTTTTTTGCATATTTTTTTTAGACGTTTTCATTTTAATATGAAGTAAATTCAAGTCTACGGCGAAACTGGTAAGTACGGCATAGCTAGAAACGCACATTTAAATTCTTCTTGAATTTTAGTTTACAATGGAGTGATTTATTCCAATTCAGTTGACTAAGTTCATAAATTATGTATTCACTATAAATCTAGTGCATCTGAATCTAGTAGCAGAGTAAAATATGTCTCCCTTAAATGGATTGTATTCAATCTGTATCTGGATTCGAAATCAGAAGCGACGTTTGTATTTCCGGACAGATATCCTACATTATCTAGTCTTTGCGTTCTTCCTTTCCTTACTTACATATTTACTTTAAATTCAGACATGTCTTTAGAATACTACATTATGAAAACAGACAGAAGATATGTTAAATCTTTCCCTGTTATGTGAAAATATCTTTTTCCAGCTGATGCACAGCATAAAATATGAATATTAGATCTGTGGAAATCTTATGCTAATACAGGTACTAGGTATGATGGCTCTATAAAAATCTGTCATTTGATTCTAGTGGGGCGATATGGACGCATTTTTGTTTTATGCTATTAGAATGATATTTGTTTTATCTAATTAAATTATACTGCTCAACCTGTCGAGTTGGGTTACCTCCATTGTAAAGTTATTTTCGTCTGAAATATGAACCTATAGATAGCGGTTTCAAATACTGGTGTGTGTTGTTGTTGCTATCGCTGCGTGCTCTTAACTTATTAAAATTAACTTTTCAACATCCACAAAAAAAACTCAAATCTTTTACGGGTATAAATCGACCACCGATGAAAATCATTTCCGGCATCATAACTTCACCAACAAGATCTTTTTTTTTATTTTTGCAGATTGGATAATTTTTTTTTGATGTTATGATACTGACAGTAGTTTTTATCAGTAGTCCATTTATACCCGTAACAAATAACGATAATACTAAAGAATTTTTTCTGTTAGATTAAAAGTTGATTAAAAATGTGAAATCACCTTTATTTATTTTTCACCATATAACCTTTATAATAATTTGTCAAATTTTCTTGGCTAATCTAAGCTATCATTTAAAATCTCAGCTAATATGAAAGATAATCTAAATATTTCACCTATTATAGGTATCATTTAAAATGAAATCGATGCTTGAGACAAAATTCGCTTTGTTTACTAACCAGTTTCGTGGCTTAATAGCCAGGTAGAAACTTAACGTAAAGTTTCTTAATTTGTGGATCACATGGCCCTGACTCCAAGTACTTGGGACTAGCGTGTGCATAGCACGTTCATAAACAATATTTATATATAAATATATATATTTTTAGGTTAAAATATAAGGTATAAGGTTAGGTTAAGATATAACAACCGCCACAATACGAGAAAAAAATACATTTTATGGTGAATAAAGATGAAAAAAAGATATTTAATCCGTTGGCTCCTTCGCAGAACAGTCTCTAACAGACTTCTGTAACTTAGTAAGATCGTCAAACTACTTAGTTGAGAAGAACGAGGAAGAGTCAATGATTCACTGAGCGAACACGACCATGTAGTCTATTGGCTAAGTGCCCATGTGCATCAGCTTCTTGAACGCTTTGCGGAACTCGGGGTTGAAGATGGTGTAGATGACGGGGTTTACAAAACTGTTAATATAGCCCAGCCAGGTGGTGAGGATGAATGCGGTGACCCCGGGCTGGCACTGCCACCCCAGTTTGGTGCACATGGCGTCCATAATGTTGCACGTGAAGAAGGGCACCCAGCAAAAGAGGAAGACACCTGCAAAAAAGATTCAATTAAAGACATGTTCATTTTTCTAATGACCGTGTGGCTGATGTCCAATATGAAAGAGACCTTCCTTATTTAACGGCGGTATGAAGTCTAGTATCAAAGAGACGGTACGAAAAAGAGAATATAAGTCAAACAAAACTCTAAAGAAATGAGATTGACTTTAGAGATATTTTATTTGTAAATTTGGAGATATGAAAATAAAGAGATTTTGGAGAATGGCTCCATGTGTCTACACATTATTCCAGTCTTCACAAATAAAGAGAACAACTATGTCGTCCGTGAAACTATCTATTTTCCCATCTCTTTTCATAGTGCAGAGTTAATTTCTGCAAATAGTGAATAGAACGAGCCCTAGTATGCTTCCTTGTGGTACTCCATATGTAATCGACAGTGGCTTGCTAGTATGGTGATTAATTAAGACCGGTCGGTAGATGAGTTGATATCGCGTTTGGGTCCCACCCAGTCTTAAATTCCTCGGCTGGCTATGTCTTCCATCACACCACAAGCAACGTTTTCCGCTAACTGTGGTGGTAGTAGGAGATTTTCAACTATGTTCAGGTTATTCGCAACCTGGGAATGCTTGTTTTACCTTTAAAAAAATGTTGACTTATTGTGTACTGTTACTCATATTATTTTTCATTAGTTGGAGTTCCTTGTATCCTTGTATGATACCAATGTTTTCTCCTTTTTTATAGAGGGTTTTTGACAGATTTATTCAAAGGCTATATAAAATCTAAATATATCGCTTTACATTTAATCCTTTGATCTAGTTTGCTATATGACAATGCTTCTTCCAAGCCTCTTTTTTTCTCTAAATCCATATTTTTTATCCGAGATTAATTTGTTTTCTTCGTTTTTAATACCCCTTTAATTAATTATTATTAAATTAGTTGAAAGGAAAAGAAATTTCACTATCAAAAGTAAAAAACATTTAGACTCGGAAGAATAATATTAAATGCGTGCCAATATTAGCATAGCGCGAATATCGTATGTAAGCACTTAAGGAATGCTGTATTATCGTTCTTGCTCGTATCAGGGAAGGTATTCCTGATAATTGTGTACCTTCGTATAGACACGGGGGAAAATTTGTTAAAAGCATATTTTGCATAATCATCCCGTATTTTCGGATGATGTTAGAAAGATTTTGCAAGAGAGGAGTTTTTATTTCTCGTTGTATTCCATACATTACCACCCGTTGAATATTTTATTCCCTGGAGTGTCTTTGAGAAGCATGTCTTGTCTTAGAGATGGAACATATCACTTAGCACGTATATGTGCATAACTACATACTATACATATACACAACTAGAGATGCAGAGTTTAATTTAAGAAATTCGCAATTGATACCCAGTTTTTTGTGATGTTTCAAATAAAAATCCGTGTAATACATCATTTTTTTAAACAGGGAATCATACAAAGCTCTCAGACATTGTCTGAAACCAGTGCAACTAAGAATTATTATTTTTTTTAATGTTGGTTTGTAATGATGTAAGGGAATAGTATGGTTGTAAAGTACCTGTTTTTTAAGATCTGGTCACGAAAAATAGCTTGAGGTACGTTAAGAAACAAATAAAAATACATGTATATCTGCATTTTTTCAAACTATGAATCTTAAGGCACTAATAACTGCACTAAATAACCGAGCTTTCCGATTAAATTCAACCTGCTGTAATTTAGAAATTCGTCTTTATGTAGAATCTAAATAGTCAGGTATCTCCCTGATATATTTTTCTCTACTTCTCCCTTTCTTTCATTCCTTTAACCCTCAAATCATTTGCCAAACGAGAATGCTCGCAATGCATGTTCCACTGGCAAAATTTTAATGTTTTTTCTAGTAAATTATATTAATTCCAAACTAAAATTACCCATTGGTAAAATATACAAATAATAAACATACTTATTTCAGTTGTGATTCTGTCTGTAACCACGGTTCAATTAACTCTAAAACTTCTAAGTGTCATTTTCAAAATTTGAATTTATTGTGGAAACAATTCAAACAGATAAAGTAGACTATTAAAATTATTATTAAAAAAAGATTATCCCGTATTTGAAATGTGAGTTATTTTCATTAAAATTTTTGTCAAACGTTGTTTAAATGTCTGATCATCTTTTAAAATTGAAAATGTTTGTTGTTGAAAGGTTTGTCAGCTTCACAAATCCTACAAGTAATTTTAATATCCCATGATTTTTCAGTGGTCTGCGGTAGTGTTTAAGAGTATTGTTGTTTTGTGTTACGAATTTTAGTTAGTTATATAGGATGTAGGTACCTACAAGATATTATGGTAACAATAATGTAATTAAAAGCCATACGGTTTAATCCACAATCATGTAATGTAAACAACCATCAACCTCTAATATCCACGATCATTGAACTAACAAAAATATTTATATCGTAAAACCTACATATTTTTCCTACGTTTTAAGCTCACAAATATTTAGTAAACAAATTGGGGGTTTAGGATCACAGGGGCTATCTACAACAAAATAGTTATGAGATAAACGCAAATAATGATTGGCATGCTCATATGCCCAACTGATATGCTCAACAGTATCTCATAAGGTTAAACGCAACGCTTGTTATATTCTACGTTTTCATAGATGGCGATAGTGAATTTATTTTATTAAAATACGCTTTTTGCAAGGTATTTCTTTACAATATCAACAAAAAATATTGGTTTGCGCCCGTACATACGCAATATGAATAAATAGTTTGTCCGTAAAAAAACTCAATTCTTTCAAGAAAGGCAAACAAATTCAATATTGGCTTAAATAATCGATACAATATAGTATTTGTACACCTTTCTCGAAAGAATTGTGATTTTGTAATGTAACCCTTTGTACTCTTTTTGTGCATGAAATATATATTATTTTTTTTGAATTTTGAATTTTTAAAGTTTGATATAATAATAACTGTATTTTATGCTATATTTTGTGTAAATCTTCTTTACTCATATTATACGGTTGTTTTAAATTTATTTTGTGATCTTTATGTCAAAGCCCAGTAGGACGTTGATAAATAAATTAATATCAAGTTTAAAATACAAAGCGGATACCGACTATAAAACAAATTTATGGCCCATACCAAAAATCTCGAAAAAAAAAATAATATAATAAAAAATGAACACAGTTAATAACATATTTTTACACCGTTCATAAAAAAAATACGCATTGAAACGGAATAATACAGGCCATTAAAAATTAGTAAACGCTACGCATTATTCCTGACATTTACCTAAATATATTGTCCCTATTAAATCACCGCGACGCAGGGACCGCGACTCTCGGACGGCGACCCGCGACCCGCGACCCGCGACCCCTGGCGGACAAAACAGGCGTCAAACCCATCCAACGGAACACCGGAACGGATGTTTCATCATAAATTATGAAAATATTTAATTTCCTGCAGACTTCGTGTATTATAATGAAAGCACCGAGAACGATGGTGAGCTTTTAATGCGTGAGGATTCAGCGCTTTCATCAAGTTTTTTTTAAATTAAACTCTTTCATATATATATATATATATATATGTTACAGCTTACAGCCAAAGTAATAAATCCAGATATTATATATACTATCCAGCCATTATTTATAATGTCTACCCAATTTATACAAAGTGATAATTGACACAGAATTAATCACTTTAACTAGCAATTTTATATAATATCTTCGAAGACTTGGATAAAGTAATAAAACAATTAGGTATAGGTAAAGATTATAAAATTATATTTCAATTCGCCTTTAATTTATAAAGTAAATTTAAACTAGGTTGGGTGATTATAGTTTAGGTAAGGTTAGGTTGGGTTATGATAGGTTATGTTAGGTTAGGTTGGGTTATTATAGGTAAGGTTAGGTTGGGTTATTATAGGTAAGGTTAGGTTGGATTATGTTAGGTTAGATTGGGATAGGTTAGGTTAAGTGGGGTTATTATAGGTTAGGTTAGGTTAGGTTGGGTTATTATGGGTTAGGTTAGGATAAGGGGGTAACAAGTCAGTTAGACCGTATTTATTACTTTGGCTAACTTTGACCCGATATTATGAAAAATATCCGGATAAAGTGATTAATTTATCACATTGTCTAAACAATTTTGTAATTATATATAATGACCAGTCATTATAAATAATAGCTATTTAATCACTATGACTGTAACATATACATATCTTTAATCTGTGATACTTATAAATGCAAATATTGCATTTTTTGGAAGGCGTTAATGTTTATAATGACTTTAAATGTAACCGAAGTTGCCAAATTTTGACTGTAGACCAATTTCTGAAACAGCATTAACTCTAATGGTGAATTCTGGCTATTTTTTTCACATCTATTTTTCAGCTCATCTGTTTAAATATATTAGTTTTAACGAAATCGGTTTTATACTTATTTCCTTGTCAGTGGCAAAAAATATTTAATCTCTTGGAAACAAAAACAAGTTCCACATAAAACAAATAACATTAATATACATAAAAAATCACTTTTTGAAACAATTTAAAATTATTATATATCCTTTACAAAATACAAAATTTGAAGCCCAATTAAGAATGATATGGCTGACGGCATTACATCAATAATTTCATGAACAACATTGTTGCGCATTATCTTTGCTTTACATTTTGAAGCCTGAAAATATTAGAAGCGGTTCATTTACGAGGCTTAAACATCTAAAATGTTTTATTGAAAATTATTCTCGATAGCTTTTCCCTCACATCTGGAAGCCGGAATGAATAATAAATACGCTAGTAATTTGGAAAACATATGCGCCCAAGGCGAACACGGGAAATGATTTAAAGAAGAAGACTTTTGCTATCACACGACGGGAATAATGTTATATAATACATCGCCTGAGTCTGTGAATCAAAGTTGAAGGGAAGAGTAAGCAAACATCTGGTGAACTTTTCGCTGTGTATTTCACGCGAGCTTTTATGGATATTAAACGTAGACTTTGAGGAGTGTTGAAAGTTTGAAGTCCCGCGTTAATAAAAGATTGTTATATGTTCATGCTAGGCGCGGAACTTTTGTACGGCAGCTTTTCACACGTGAATTTATGCGGTTCTTGTATAGCATGTTACTAGGCCTTTAGTGTTGTATTATTTTGCGGTTTCATGAAATATTGAAATGATTCTGCAAAATAATGCGGAATTAAAAGGTAAAATAGCAGTTGGCGTGGGGTGGTTTAATAAGAATGTTTGACAAACTTTGCAAATTAGAAGGAAGATAATCTTGGAGGACTTATGATGTTGCATTGTTTTATACTGAAATAGAAAAGTGAATATTATTTTAGGGTAAAAAAACATAAATATGGTTAAAAAATTATTGGATGATCAAATAATATCCACGAATATCTGGTATCATGGAGGCCTTAACAGGAACGGCTCTGCGGCCTATTCATAAAAAAAACTTAAATTTGAATTTGATACCAAAATACTCAACCAAACTGCAAAATTATTATTTTAATCAAAACGTTTAGCAAATATGTAGTACGGTTGTGGGTTATTTTTTAAACATGATTATTTAGAGAATATTAAATAATTAAATTTTTATAGGCAACTTTGCCACTTTTTGTGAATAAATATAATCAAGACAAATTCGATTGTTGCGAGTAATTGTTCCAAGGTAGATTGGTGGTTTGTTATTTAAATTTACGCCTTGTTTCTTTAAACATTTTTAATTTTAATTTTATTTTTCATCATACGTGTATAGTAAATAGAACAAAAATTACTTTTTCATGTAATTATCATTAACTTAAAGAAAATTTTGATTCTTAGTGGTCTATATTTTATAATTTAGAAAATAAATAAATTAAGTAGCACATACCTATACGTTTTTACTTGATATTTTATATAAATTTTGATTAAAACAATAGTTATTTAGTGTGGTTGGGTATTTTGACCTACGATTTAAATTTTAGTTTCGTACAGCTTTGGTACAGAATAAATTTAAAGGGCAACCAAAGAGAAAGGGACACAAGTAAATAAGTAAGGAATTAAGATTTTTTTTCAGGTCAACATATTTCAATAGAAGTTTATCTACCCTTTATGTTAGCGATACTGAAAGAACTCTCTGCCTCGCAAATAAAGTAAATGAAAAGTTTTTTGCATTTATTTTTGCTATATTATTGTATTTTATTTTTGCTTTCACGAATAGTTTTATTAATGAATTTTATTTTAATTTCATTTCATACAATATATATTATAAATATTTCGTATCGGTGCTGACGTATTACTCATCTTATTAGGTGTGAAATGTCTGTTTTGAGATGGCAATATACAGGAGTTTTTTTAACTAGGTTTATGTCACAAAGAGAAGATAGGCAAATTACACTTTACAAATGCTTTAAAAACATAAATTCAAATTTTTTTTTTAAATTTTCATCCGTAAAATTAAACGTTGTATAATTTGGCCTTAATATTGAGAAATTTGCAATAAAGTTAATTTTTTACTTACCCAAAACGATGGCTAAAGTTTTTGTTGCTTTCCTTTCTTTCTTTGCAGAAGACTTTTCCCTCTTTTTCTTGCTGGCCTTGTTGACCTTGTAAATGGTAAATCGAGATGCCGTGGTGGCTTTTCTCTCCTTTGAACCGCCGGAACCGATTCTGGTCAGCTCCTCGGCGCAGCGGACGATGGTAGATGCAGTTCTGAGGACAATAAAGAAAAAAATATATCCAAGGGTAGTGAGAAAAGTTTCATGCAATACAGCCGACAAAGTATCAATGCATTTTGTCTAAGTGTATCAACGCCCTTGAAGTGAAAACGTAATCCATTTGTTTTATTGAATACTTTTTTTGCCATATATACTACACTAGGTATTCCACCTCTGTGGTCTAAACATTACAATATTATTGTCTTACATTGTTCATCTATGGTTATTTTATTATCTTTAAATAGTATAAAATAAAGTCGCTATCCGCATCTGTTTGTGCGCCTAGTTTTATAAACTAAGCAA
This sequence comes from Hesperophylax magnus, assembly GCA_026573805.1. NCBI lineage: Eukaryota > Metazoa > Arthropoda > Insecta > Trichoptera > Limnephilidae > Hesperophylax > Hesperophylax magnus. The sequence continues at coordinate 1,967,096 of JAIUSX010000026.1, forward strand.
GGGATTTAGATAGGATTTTTACTATCATTCAGAAAATTTCTTCCGGAAGGTTTACATATATAACACATACATATAATATTTATGGAAAGTTGATGTTTATCATTCACTTCAATAACTCAAAACTTTACTCCAAATCATTCACAACCCCGAGCAACGCCGGGTACACGTCAGCTGGTAAATTTTGTTTTTCGTTTATTTTCGTGTTTTGAAATATAATTCTTACATACAAAAAAGGATTAACATTATTAGAAGTTACCATAGGTAATTATAAACGATTAGGTTATATAAAATAAAATTTACCGAAAATTCAAGACATATAATGCAAAAAACAAGTTCCAAGCTGTTAATTTAATTAACACTTTCCTAGTTGAGAATAATTCGTGTTTAGGGAGGGAGTGTCGTTTTACGTTTTACCATAAACATAAACTCAATACAACAACGGCACAACATATATATATTTATTTTATTTTTTTTCAAATTCCCGTGTATATAAACGTATAAATATTTTTAATACTGATTTTTTATGCAATAATATACCAAAAAATCCAAATTAGTCTAAGGTAAAGTGAATTTAAGGTTTATTCTTAAAAATTTTTTGTTGTAAATACGTCTCGGTATTTTAAATAATTCAATTCAGACTTGGGAGAGTTGGAACTCGGTGCTAGATACCTCAAGATAAAAAATCTCAAATCAAAGTAGTAAAGTATTCTGCTTAAATTTAAAGAGTTTTAGCAGTTTCGCGGAGTTTTGATCAGAACGTGTAATTACGACGCGTGTTTTCGAACATGAATTGTTATGATTTTAATAAAGTCACGGAATATAAAATAAAACACAGTCCCGCAGGTTAATTTTGATTTGATAAAGTCACGGGTTAAGAATAAAATTATGATTAAAAATAATATACATAAAAGTCTTTCCCGAACAAAATAAAACGCAAGTGATAAAATCTCCCTTTAGGATTTTGATAGAGTCTCGGATTATAAATAAATTTATATTTGAAAGTGTATATACCTGAATGTCTTCTTGAACTGTATAGGAGCGCGAGTGTTAGGCTCGACCGAAGCCGTGTATTACAAATGATTTTATGATAAACAAAATAATATCCCTGAAGTCTTCTTAAACATAATAAAAGACATAGCTGTTTAGATTTCGATAATTGCTAGGATAGGGAGGGGTGTTTATTTTACAATTATGGGGTTGACTCGATAGGCAATTCAAATATAGATCAATGGAATGTGGAAAGTTCGGAGTACATTCACTACGGTGGGTAGTGTGGATAACACAATCAAATTAGGAAAATAAGATTGTAGATATCTCGGATTAAGATATAAAATTTTAGGTTACCATCTCAGGATAAATCTAGTAGTAATTACGGGACGCTCCCCCCCAAGAGCAATGGTCGTGTGATACCCGACGGGATGTTGCTATTTAGCGGGTAGGAGCTTGGTAAGTATTTTTCATTTCCAATCGAGGTGTTCCAATTTAACTTAGAACGAGCGATTCTGACATCTGTCGACTAACAATAACCACTAATCCATTTTAATATGTTTATAAAAGCAACATGTCAATTTTTCAGGATTCCTCAACAAGTCCGATATTATCTCGGTAGTATCATTCGCAAACCTTACCTCATTCCCGAATTTAAACCTCGATTAAACTTCATAGTTGGTTAATGTCAGATAGTGACGCAGTAAATTCGTATCCCACAAATATGGACCAGTCAGAAGGATTTTTTTTCTCACGCTACCATGTGACAGGGGTTGCCAACGTGGACGGAGCGGACTAACGGGATGTTGAAAACTATTCCCACTGACGGGACCATGTTGCGTGAGGGGCGTGAGAGAGGAATGAGAAATTGTGATGCCGCCTTGTGATGAACGGGGACATGGTTTGCTGTCGGAGCGTCTAGTATGGAGATACCTCAAGATGACTGTAAAATCCACGTGGAGGGGGCGACGACGTGATATCACGTGGGAATAAGTCCGCAGCGCTATCACATTATCCAATGGTGTCGACCGGGAAGCTGATGTAAACCAACTGGAACGCTCCCTTGGCGGAATTACAACAGCTTCTTTGAGGTGGAATGTAAGTCTGACAGCACGTGGGAGTTTGAGCTTCATCAGACGAAACCTACATGACACACTTTCCGCGTTAGAATCATGATATGGGATGCAATTACCTTCCCCATCTAGAGTCAGTAAAGTAGATCGTCCGGAGGTATGGGCGTTGGAGCGATTTCGGAAATGGCGTAATGACATAATTCGTTTTCTCTCGGACGTGAACGGATCCGATAGGTCACGGTACCTTTATGAAATTGGTTTCCAGCTATGGGGACAGTCTAGCCGCGTCGGAGTCGATGTTTGATTTCTGATCACCATTCCCCGTTATCGTATTGGTCAGTGGAGGAGCCAACGTAGTTTGAAAAAATATTTCGTTCATATAGTTTACCCCTTCTCCTTCCTCCTCTTCTCCCCCCTCCCTCTCATTCCTTCGCTTTAAAAAAGATTAAGTGTCGAGTAACAAAACTAATATATAATAAAACAGATGAAGGCGACCCCGGAGCTGAGATGGCAGGGAATTCCCCGAAAACCGACACTCTATGCATGTCGGTACTATACTATACTAATTTATGCAATAACGAAACTATCTCATGTTCTCGGATTTATTTAAGGTCGGAAAGATTAAAAAAGAAATACAAGGGACGAGAGTAGGTTAAGCGCACGGTTTTATAAAAAATATTTAAAAAATTTCAATGGTAGAGAGATCACTCACTCTAATTTAAACGAAACTGGATTACCACAAACATATGCATTAATAGCTCGTTCATATAGGGGAAGTCCCCTTCATATAAATTTCAAAACCAAAAAAAAATAACACAACGCTGAAAAAGAGCATTATTGCGAAAATAACACTTAAAATCATATTACTGTATACTTCATACGGGGATCGAAAGGCTTAGCTAGGGTTTCCTTTTAAGGTATTTTAAGGTTGTATTTTAAGTTAATTATCTTTTCAAGGTTTCCTTTTTAGGAAAATCGAAGGACAATGACCAGGATGTTACAACATTTTACAAATCAGACAGAAGAAATCATCATTATTTTAACTTAGGTAAAAATGTAGAAGGATAGGAACATCACAGTCTTCTTTGGACTACTTCCAGTAGGGAATATAATATAAAGTTCATAACAAGTGGTTATCATTGGACTGGCTATATTATTAGACGGTGTAGGTAATATAAAAAAGTATTTAAAATGTATCCGTCTTACTCATAATAGATAATAGGGAGGAATAAGAACAGGCTAGTAGAAAACATTACACATAATCGTACTTCGTATACCGGCAGTAATACCGCAGTATTAGTGGCTGACAAATGTTAAACTGCCCGACCCCCAGGATTAGGGACTTATTACTATGGTATTAAGACTTCGATCAGTCGCGCAATGAAAATGTAAAAAAGCAGTAATACCCATTGGCAGCACTATCAGAGGAATATTTTTAATCTAAATACCGATTTAAAAAAGCAAATACGGAATCAAATTGGCCAAATTTCGAAGCAATTCAAAGCAGACGGGTCAATGACATCACAAATGTTATCTGAAAAAACATGTAGTCAACAACTTTACGCGAAATGCAAAAATTACCGTATTTTTGAGGATTGGAACAAAGTGGTGCCAGTCGAAAAAAATCTGTAGCGGTTACGTCACCGCTCCTAGGGTCATCAAATCATAACCAGACTGCACGAGTTAAACAGTATTGTCGCGATAGAAGACCGTATCGCATCGCTATGTCGTGTAACTCATGTAATATAATTATAAACGAGTGTCTTACGTTCATTCAAAATAAGGCAGACACTCTGGATGAGATTGCAATTACACAATAATGCATCTCTACTTACTCCGAAGAGGAAATAAAGGAGGCGAAAACTATCCTGTTTGAAAAGCTTCCGGATAAACGTACTTTGCAAAAAGGAGATGGCAGAATCAGCCAAGACCTCCAGAACATCCTGAGAGCATTAAAGGAGACCGATCCTGATAAGCTACCAGTGTTCGCTGCTAAACAATTGCATAAATTGCCTCCCATCAACTTCGACAGCATAGATGTGTCCAAACTCCTTAAGGAACTCAATGCACTGAAAACGGAAATAACTCGTATAAAAACCGAACTAAAAGATTCATCGACTACAAAAAATGAAGACATAAAACAAGAACTGGCACTAATAAGAGAGCAAATTGCAAATATTCAGGTCCCAAACAAACAAAGTGACTTAACTGGGAATTCAGAAGTAATTATTAACCACTTAACTGTGGGTAAGCCACGATTTCCAGATAGTAAACAAATACCGACGGGCGGCGCATCCTGCTTATCGACTGGTTCTAGCAATGCACTGTCAACCACACACACAAAGACAATGAACGAACACACTCCAAATAGTCCAGTACAGCCGGGAATGAACTTCGCACATGCTTTAAAACAAAATAATAAACAGGTATCGCGTGACCACGGCCCGCGGCCCCGGCCTCCTGCGGAAGATGTGAGAGGATTTACATTAGTAACTAGAAAACCCAAACGCAACTTGAGAGGAAAAGCAACCTCAACGCACTGAAGTCGGCAGATTTAATTACGTCAATTTATATTTCAAGATTTACATTGGAAACTACCGAGGACGACGTAAAGACCTACCTTGCAGATAATGGTCTCGAAAATACTAAGATCGAAAAAATTAAGCCTTACCGTCCCACGCCATTTAACACCTTTAAACTTTCTGTAAAAGCAACTGAAGGGCCAAAATATCTGGTGGAAGAACTATGGCCGGAAGGAATTGTATTCCGTTAATATATAGAATCGCGTGCATCAACCAAATATCAAAATTACAACCAATAAATTAAGAATTATTTCGATTAATTGCAGATCGGTCCGAAGCTCCGAAAAATTTATTCACGATCTCTGCGAATCATATGACATTATACTAATCCAAGAAACGTGGCTACTCCCAACCGAGATTGAATTTTTGTCTAATATTCACCCGCATTTCAATAGCTTGGGCACCTCTGCCGTCAATATAGCTAACGGTCCCCTACTAGGTAGGCCGCACGACGGAGTAGGGATAATTTACAAGCAAAATTTAAGGGTTACCAAAATCCCGATGGACAATTGTCGTATGGCCGGAATCGAGGTGAGTCTGAATACTGAAAATTTAACCATCTTCACGATCTATATGCCGACTTGCTTAATTGACAACTTTCTGGAGTTTACCAACTGCCTGGCCTCCTTACAAACGATCATTGACGACAAAGATTATATCAATTCAATTATTATCGGAGACTTCAACGCTAATCCCGACTCACTCTTTGGAATAGAGCTAAAATCTTTTTGTCAAGAATTCGAATACATCTGTGCCGACACCGAAATTTTACCTGAAATTCTTACACATACGTTAGTGACGCGCATAGTACTACCAGGTGGTTAGACCACTGTCTAGTTACGAAAAATATTTACAAACAAATTATCGAGATGAAAATACATTACGATGTGTGATTGGACTGACCACCGACCCCTCGAACTAACTTTAAATACGAATGTAATAGTAACATCGGAAGTATTTTCATCTATATTAAGGGATCCAGCATTATGGAATCCGAAAAATATACGTGATATCAGAATTTATAACTCATGTTCGCAAACTTATCAAGCTAAAATAGAGCCAAAAAATACATCTCTTGAGGACGGTGGCAACCCTGAACGTGCCAAAATAAAACACCTCTACGGACGTATAGTACAAGCATTACGATACAGTGCCGCTAGTATATTTAGAAATACTACTTCACCAAAATATAAGCAAGTTTGTGGATGGAATGAATTTGTCGCAGACAAATACAAAAAATCAAGACAAGCGATGCTCACCTGGATTGATAATGGGAGACCGCACAATAGTCCCATCGTGGAGGATAGAAGGACAAAGCGTGCCGCCTTCAAAACAGCTCTAAAACAATGCCAAAAGAATTCGACACAACTCCAGATGGATAAAATAGCAGCGGACTTAGATAATCGGGACTTCAAATCATTTTGGAACAAGTCTAATAAAATGTAGAACATGCGTTCGAAAGTCTCGTGCAACATAAACGGAGAAACAAATCCTGAAGTAATTGCCAATATTTTCAAAAAACATTTCGCGACTACTACGCCGACCATCTCCTAAAACGAAACGCATTTGAACGCATGGTGAAAACCGCCATTAAAAACATGAAATCCGGAACATCAGCAGGACACGACGGCTTAAGTATCGAACACGTCAAACATGCAGGGGTAGCGATTCTGAAACTACTGGCAACATTGTTTACCGATATCATAAAGAGTGGTTATCTACCCAAAGACATGACAAAGACAACCATAATACCGATAGTAAAATCAAAACTGACAGACATAACTTTACAGGAAAATTACAGACCGATATCCATCGCAACCGCCACCGCCAGAATATTTGAACGAGTTCTCTTAGATCAAGTCGGACCCCAATTGAAAACGAAAGACAATCAGATGGGTTTTAAAACAGAATGCTCCACGGACTCAGCCATATTCTGCGTAAAACGGACGCTGGAATACTACAAAAAGAGAAAAACAACAACTTACGCATGCTTTCTGGACCTTAGTAAGGCATTCGACAGAGTTTCCCACCCCCTACTATGGAAAAAACTAAAGAAAAGAGGGATACCATGGAAAGTGGTAAAAATTCTCGAATCATGGCACCGTCAACAGAAAAACCTTGTAAAGTGGAAAGATGGATTCTCAGAACCCTATTTCTTGAAAAACGGGGTCAGACAGGGAGGATGTATATCCCCAGTACTGTTTAACTTATACATGAACGAATTAACCCACAGGTTAAACAATGCTGGAGTGGGCTGCCACATCGGAGGTCTATTTGTTAACAATATGAGCTACGCAGATGATATGGTTCTGATGGTACCGTCAATACGGGGATTAAGAATTCTCCTGAAAATTTGTGAAGAATTTGCTCACGAAACCAACATGATCTATAATGCGAAAAAAACAGCACTGTTGGTCATAAAACACGGGGAAGGCCCAAAAAACATTCCTCCAGTCTTTTTGAATGGTGAGATTCTGAAAACAGTAGAAATCACAAAATATCTAGGACATATCATCAACAACAAGTTAGCGGATGATGAAGATATTGACAGGCAGAGGCGTGTACTGAGTATATAATGTAACATGCTCAGTAGAAGATTTCGGCTCTGTAGTCCACGAGTGAAAAGGACGCTTTTCTTAACCTTTTGCACCACCCTGTACACATGCGAGCTCTGGGCTAATTTCAAGAAAAGAACAATGGAAAGGCTTCGGGTGCAATATAACAACGCTTACCGATTGATGTTCGGACTCCCCAGGCACTGCAGTGCCTCCTCAATGTTTACAGAAGGGCGAGTTCCAGGATTTAAAGCTCTGTTAAGAACCAGGATTGCAGGACTGAGGGAAAGGATAAACCATTCCAGAAACATTATAATAATAAAATAATAATACTTGGATGACTTGTATAGCGCCGTTTTTGTGCAAAAACACCTCAAGGGTTATCATAGAATCCCGTCTGACTTCAGGATCGAGCATTGAAGACTATTGGAGAAAGCTACTTGCTCCCACAATCTTAGATCCGATGGATTCCCGTGCTTCTCTGCTTTAATTTAATTTCATTTTCTATTTAATTTTTAATTTTTTAATCTCTTTATATTTATTTTACTATATGTAAATACTATTTGTACTTATATCCTCTATGGGATGTGTGGGATTGCACTAACCTCCCCACATCCTGGAATAAAGAATTTATTATTATTATTATTATTATTAAACAGCTGACACAGCAATCATTCTTACGAAACTTCAATAAAAATATCGGTACCGCTATACGTAAAACTGCTGATAAGAGTGTTTGCATACAGGTTGATGCAAATGCTCATACAATGAACCGAGTCAGCGGTCCTGCGGGTTCGACGTCCAGACGCTACTCCAACCCGTGGCAGACAAGAACAAAGGAATCAGCAGGTATATAAGCGGTGGAAGACCGAAGTACATGATCATTCCACATCGTTCCACTCAACAAGTTCGACGCGACATCATCCCACTCGAGAAGTCCGACTCGGCGTAGTGGAGGAATCGACCATTATGGCCGGTTCCCCACGCGTCACGCTTTGATCCTTCTCCACCTCAACGCCCTGGCCCAGGCTATCATTCCTGGCCAGCGCTAACCTCACGTGCCTAGACCCTGCGACCAGCTCATCGCCGTCTGCGCCTCAGCTCCGCGACCATCGTCGCTAGCCTGTACCTCCCGCTCATCTGCCGACCAGGTCCATCGCACCTTCGGCTACCTCGTTCACGCTGAAGTACCCGGAAGACTCCTCGCCTTCATCAGTGCTGAACAAGCCCACGAGTCCAATCTCCATCAATGCGGTGTCGACCCACTGACCCGCATCTCGACCATTCTACCGCAGTCATCGCCGTCTACGCCTGGTTTCATCATCATCATCAATCGAGAGCCATCTCCCAACTGCGCAACTCAACTGATGTGTTATACTGACTCACAATAAACGCTGTGACAACAACAACATTACCATATTTTATTGTCTCACTACCAATTCCCATAAATCTATTGAAATCTAAGAATATTATTATGAGTAAATATTTTAACCCGAGCAGTATATGGCCCTTCTCACGGTATAGCTATACTAGCGCTGCAACGGCGTATTAGAGAATGTTTATAAGTAAGACTGTTTTATGATTATAATCAGTTTATTTCAACAGTGATCTTTCATCAGGACAAAACTGACAGTATCTACAAAATAACCGGTATCGATTCTATTTATGTTCTTCGCACTGCTGTGGTCGGTGATTCTATTAGCGCCATTGTCGCTGAACTTAGCTAGGAAATAGCACTACGAAAAAGATGGGGAACCTCTTTCAAAATTTTCGCATGTTAAAAACTAGCTCATAATATTTCTAAATGACAACTCAACCATGTATGTAAATTTTATAACATCTTACAACTAGCATGATTCAGTAAAACATAAATCTTATGTTTTACAAAGCCAATTTTCTGTGTCATATATTTGATCAAGATTGCAGAGAGAGAAAACGATTAGATCCAGATCTTGGATTTTACACTGATGGAATCTACGCAACGAAAAAAATAATGTAATCAGATATTGTGGTTTGGACCATTTTACATGATGACTTTTTCTTTCATCCTATTATCCAAGGATTTTCATGTTAAATTTACAAAGCATTGTGCAAAACCAAATTTAAGTGATAAGATCTTTCGCTTGGATTGAATTCCTAAAGAAATTTTCGACTTTTGTTATTTGGGAAAGCATTCTCTCAGGTATTAACACAATTGTTTTACGGGGACTAAACAATATCTAGTTAATAAGCCATTACTATGTTGACTACATACATACGAGTATGTGTGGGTTTATGAAATTACGATATTATTCTGGCAACATAAGATTCAAACCAAGAAAACAAAAGACGCAATTTTTCTTTCTATCCCTTAGCTTTATCCTATAATTTGACATCTTTCAAGGAGAAGTAATTACATTTTTTTAGAATTTGTTTTGCTTTCAAACAAAACATATTTTTAAAATTTATTTTTAGATGTAATAATAATTCGTTTATTTATACCTCTTTCAAAGCTAGACATATTTAGTATCATCGTGATAAGATATCACAATTTACATTTAAAACATAGCTTGATATTTGTTGAATTTAATCATTTTTAAACTTTTTTTACAGTTGTTACATATAAGATTTGTAACAAAGTGTGTGTGCATCACTTTACTTACATCGCATCTATGGTCTTGGTGTGTGGGACCTTTAAGTACCTACACATTTCCATTTTTCTATTGGCCAAATTGACAGCCCTGGAATTCTGACTTGGAGAGTTGCCAAACCTGAGGGAGCAAGAATCTGTGATTTGCATTGGAAGCAGTCGTCATTCTTTGATCACCAGTCCAAAGCAGCGGGCATTTCCTCTTTGCTGAGGTTCGACGAACACATTCGCCAATTTTTGTGAGCATCAGTTTGCATATGGATCATTGACCATTGGATTGATGGAATCGGATGGCATCTGCCGATCCTCATTGGTTAAGAGGTACCTTTTTGGAGACCAGCAGCGTGAGGCTGTTTTGCATTGGACTACAAGACTATTATTTGGATAAATTATAAACTGGGAGTTGCTGTGAAGAACCGGAATCTACTACTTCGCATCAAGAACGAACTGATATCACACCTTCATTTTACCTATGCAAACCCTTTGCCAGACAGATTACATAGTAGGTTGCTAATTAATTAATTTTTTTATTATGTCTTTTTTGTGGTAGGGTTGGGCGGGGCTAGTTGAACCATGGGGCTTGTTGGGCAACGCCAATATCTTCGGAACCGAAAGACTTAGGAAAAATGCCGAACATGTTCTAGCAAGCTAGAAGAGTGGGGACCGCGCCACCAAGCATTCAGCAGGCGCATGGCGTCTGTAGTCTGTGCATGGGGATTTTGTGTGATTTTTGTTCCAAAAGTAAAAAAAGACGATCGACTGCTCTTTTGAAAATAGAAACCAAGGAAAAAATTACCAAGTCAAGGTAAGTCAATTTGAAATTGGTGTTTACATAACTGTGTCCTGACAATTGTAAAATTGTAATACATTTAGTGGTATATGAGTTATCCGATGAAATTTGTAATAAAACATGGGTGGGGCTAATTGAACCATTTGGTTCATCTTGCCCAATTCAGATTCCTTACTGTAATTTTATACGTAGTACATTTATTTCACTCGTCAACACATCAATAATACCGATTTTTTAGCTTTCTAGATGCGTACACGGTATACCGACAACAGGAAAAGAGAATGTTTCTCCCAATATCAACAACAATACTATAGAATCAAAATTTAGGAGGGGCGTTTACTTTTCACCCGAGACCGTTAGACCATTTCCAAAGGCAGGGCCTAGAAAACAGTTGCAAACAACGAGGAAGAAAAGAAGAGCAGCTATTTTAACTCCTGAAAAGGATTATCTTGCCCAAGAGCAATCTAAGAAGCAAAAGACAGGAACAGATAAGGCGAAAAAGAAGTCAATTAAGAAAAAAATATGCTTGCCTAATTTGTGATGAGATTTATTCAGAGAGCTTTCCAGGAGAAGAGTGGGTTCGTTGTCACGCCTGTCTAAAGTGGGCACACCAAAAGTGCACATCTGACACTATTCCAATGTATAACTGCGTCAATTGTGACAGCGATATCGAATAATTCTAAGAAAACTTACCTGTTTTATTATACTCGTTTTTTTAAATAAAATTCTTTCATTATTTCAATAAATTTAGTTTGATAACTTAATTTGTTTATTAAACCATGACTGTGAATGATAATAAATAAATTACACTATATTGTTCAACAAGCCCCGTGGGTTGGTTCAACTAGCCCCACCTATGTGGCAAGTTGAACCCTTTCTCCTTCTGCGTGAAAATTAAAATATCTTTTTTCTTCATATGAAGCGGTTACTTTGTGATGTGACATTATAATTTAAAATTAAACAATAACTTTGTAAACATCACTGATAAGTGATGTTTACAAAGTTATTGTTTAATTTTAAATTAAAATATCTTGCATAAGGACAACGTATTATATCATTTCATGAATATCATTAGAAAGCCAGATAATGAAGCTATCTTAATAAATAAAAATAATAAAAAAAACCAAAAATATCTATAAGAGTTTCGAGTCTGGGGTCAAATTAGCAAAATCATGTTCAACTAGCCCCGCCCTACCCTGATACATTTTTAGTATTCTTAATTTTTTTTTATTTCTAGATAATAAACCCATCCTTACTTTTATTTATTGCCACTTAATTCTACGGTAACAAATTATATTAAAATTACAACCAATTGTAGATATTCACCTTGTGATACGAAATGAACGCTATATTTAGGAACAAGGTATAAATAGCTAGAAAAAATCAATGAACTTCGAGATCCTCGGCTGTGGGATTGTTCATTGTATACATTTTAAATACAAACAAAATTATGTATACATTATAAAAAGACATATTAATCGAAGTATTACAAATAAATTAAATTACGCTCTAGAAAGTAATATTCAAAAATTCTAAATACAAAACTCTAAATCTTAATTACGAAAATCTTTATAACGATTCAGGACGGATTGTTTCACAGAATTCGAACAATCAAATTTAATAGTTGATTTTCAAGTTCTGTGAAGGTTCGATTCAAGATGTTATTTCAGTTTTGTTAAACAACTGGCCAATTATGACATAATAACAGAACATGAATAGAACTTGAAAATCAACATCGAAATTTGATGAATTGTTCAAATTGTCAACCCATCCTAACAGACGGAAGTTTTTCGTATATAATATTTAGATTTTGTTTTTAAATTTTATGTACGAAAAACTTTATAACGATAAACAGACGGAAGTTTTATTTAATACTTAGGACTGGTTGTTTCAGAAAATTTGAAAAATTCTTCTAATTTCAGCGTTAATTTTTAAGTTCTGTGAAAGTTCAGTTATCACTTGTCTTCTGTATAGTGATATAATACCAGAAATTTAATAGGACTTTCACGGAACCCGAAAATGAATGTAGAAATTTGATGAATTTGTTCAAATTCCACTAAGCAACCCATCATTGTACTAATTACTTTACTTCAAATTCTACATGCTTTGAAATTTTTAATGCTTATGATAAATATTTCAATTAACTAATGTTTGTGTAAACTGTAAACTAATCTGGCTTGATTTGTATTACAAATAATATAATATCATTCTTACAATCATAATCCTCAATTGGTAAAACTAATTATTAATGTTGATTTGTAACAGTGATTTGTGGTAAAACTAATTAATTACTACTGTATCATAACACATTCAAATCAAATTAAATTTGATTTGATGTAATTCACAAAATATTCCTCATTTCAAGGATTTCTAAAGAGTTGCCACATTTAATGTTTAATTGGGATGAATTGTGGTTTTAATGTAATGATGATTTAAACGTAGTTTTCTGAAAACTTTTTAATAAAATTTTATTGGTAAATAACTTTAAAACAGGTGTTTTTTTAATTGATTTTGTCCATCCCTAATTATTTTTACGCATTTTCAGGATTACAATGTTAGGGTACTTTATAGGATGTATATAATCGCACTATCCTTCCCAATTTTCTTTTTTTTTTATGAAATATGCCCTCAAAATTAAAGTTGGTAAAATAAAATTAAATAAGAGAACAAATTATAACTTTATATATTTCATAAAATTTTGAATTTACAAGTTCCCAACCAATTTGATTGATATTAATATAACTTGACTGTGCTGAAAATATACCTACACTTGGATGAGTTGTTTCACAGAATTTGAACAATTCATCAAATTCCAAATTTAATTTTCAAGTTCTGTGAATGTTCTATTCGAGTTCAATTACTATTTCACGTATGTTAAGCAACTGGCCCGTAATGATATAATAACAGATTCTGCATAGAACGGTCAGAGAACTTAAATATAACTTTGAATTTTGATTAATTATTCAAATTCTGTTAACAACTGCCCCTTACATTATATTTTAGCACGAGCTTGTTAAATATTATAATGTCTCATTTTTATTTGATATTAAAAACAGACTTATTTTTATGGCGCCGTTTTCGTGAAAATAATTTCATCTCTTGAGCTTTTTCTCTCATACTAAGTAACTCTATACGAAAGGTCACAATAATTGTGATTGTGAATAACTAATGAGGATTCTATGCAAAAGGTCGTTTTAACGAATGGATCAAGTAAAAATGGATTTCACGAGACGCATTTTTTTAGAATTGAGCAAAAAATTATGGTATGTTAGATATTATTAGAGATTTTTATGGCCAAAAGTATCACCGCGATTTGTTTCTTGGCTATTATGTCATGTTGCGCTACCTCTTTCTTTAGCTAACTTTTCGGACAACCTTTCATTGTTCATTATCAATTTCACTTCTGCACTAATGATGAAAACTGTAACGCCGCGGCCGCTCGAAATGTTGGCTGGATTCGGATGTAGTGCTTAACATAAATCACTTTAATGGCGATACGTCATTTAACAGTACAATACGGTTCAGCACAGAAATTGAATTCGCAAACCCGCATTGATAAATCGACAATTGCATTAAAAAATTATTAGTCATTGACGCTACACTAAGGCTCCGTTACAAACGATCAAAAAGGAGTAGTAGATTCCTGAAGACGGCTTGAAAAGGTGATGTGTAATGTGTAAAGGTGATGTGTAAAAGAGGGAGCGTGCTTATATTTAAAGCCTGTTGTGAAATTATTTTATAAATCACGAATAATTTAAAATAGGACCTCTGAGTAAAATCGAATAGAAACACAGATGTTTTTTTCGTACCTATAATATATTGTTAAATAATAGTACCAGGCGTGGTTTTTATAATTTTCGTCCAAACAATACGATTTTTTTCAATGGCGTGAAATTCAAATGATTACTTTTTTAACTAAGTTATATGTTTTATATGTCGATAGAAATTCAGAATGTGGGGTCTTGAAGTGAAGGGGTTTACAGGCGTTAAAGGTGGCTTCGAAACTTTGAGCAGTGCTTGTTTTTACATTTTAACTAATAAAGCAAAAATTAAAATAATACAGTGTGTGGAAAGCCTACGCACGACGGAAGTGAAACTTTTAGTATTCTTTTCTCTCTCTTTTCATTTCATTCTCTCTTTTTTTCTGTCTGTTGACATATTTATAAGTAGCATGTGATAAAAAAAATTAAAAGTTATAAAAATATGGGATTCGAACCCGGGTCCTGCATAACGAGTGTCGAACGCTCTGCCTCTAGACCGCGAGGAGAGGTATCTCGCGCGACGAGAACCGCGTATACAACGTGTACTCCTCAATTGACTTGTCCCGCGCAAATTTTCGTTTTCAAACACGGCAAATGAATAATATCACATGACGTCTCATTAACGCTTTATATAGGGTCGAATCGAAGATATATCGGCAGTGTGAAGTCATATCTATCGTTTTCAAAATATTTCCGTATATTTGTCCGTTTTGGAAAAGATCTATCGTGTTTTAACAGTCTCATACCCGTATGGAGTCTGAATTTGAAAAACATTTCTAAATTTTGAAAAACTCACTTACGGCTGTGTTTTTTACTAAAAAAAACTTGTCACGCACGTCTGCGAGGGTAATTAGTCGCGTTATCGGCCTTGATTAGTAATTTTAATGATTCAAAATAAAAAAAAATATATAATCAAAATACCCAGCGACTCTACCGGCTCGATTTGTAAGCTATATTTCGACCAAAATATCATATAGTCAAAATATCTAAAAGTCGCAGCACGATAGCATTTTATCACTTTTCCTCGTATTAAAAAAAAAATCACAAAAAGAAAAAAAAAATTAGTTAAAGCGGGGATCGAACCTCGGTTCTTCACGACGACAGTCGGGCGCTCTGCCTCTAGACCGCGAAGCTAAGTTTGGAGAGTGACCTAAACTAGGTATATAATATTAGCTAGGCTCCTATAGCGAAATGATCACGGTTTTTCGTGACGGTCATGAGTCGGTTTTACTCCGGTCCTCGAAAATGAATGACGCGCGTAAAGAAGTTTCACGACAAAAAAAAAAATACTGTACAATAATAATTTATCAATGTATTAAAAAAAAATAAAAATGTGTACTGTACAATTAATTTAAAAATGATGTGCCAATCAATGCTTTAGAAATGAACAAGAAATCGTCTTACCTTAACGGCACTTTCTCCCTTCTAGGAGAAGCAGTACTCCCGTTCTTATTTGAGTAGGTGGACCCTATCCTGCCGATGACGGCCGCCTTCCCTTTGGCCAGCGCAGTCGGCGTGACGCGCGGGTCCCGCGGGCTACGCGGTCCCGGCGATCCTTCCCCCACCACCTCGCGCACCCCCGTCTCGTCGTGCGCGCTTAGGTTCGACGCCGCGTAGCCCGAGTCATTGTTGCCGTTAGCGTCCGCGTGTGGTAGCTGGGTTGCTAGTGAGGTGATGACACTAAAGAAAGAAAGAAAATAATTAGAATGTTTTTATAATTTTATTTTAGTTGATTGGGGAAACAAACAGTTTTACAATTGTTTATAAATAATTACGTGTTTGAATTAACCAATAAAGTTTTCACATAAAATTCATGTTACATACAGAATAAACATAAAAACACCTTAATGAAAATAACTGAGATATCTTACATTCAGCAGGGGGAGAGGGTATGTAATTAACAATCTGATTTAATTTTCTCCAAATATGTATTTAGTAAACTGAACTAAGAAAAATGGAAAATATAGGCGTCTAAAATATATTTTTGTATTTTGTGCATGTTCTTCTGAAAAATTAATGTTGTTTGTAGTTGGTTTTTGAGTAATGGTGACTTTAGGTTAAAAATATTTGAAAATTACCTTAAAATGCTTGTAATATGCATGGTACATGATATGACAATTCAATTTTCCAAGGACACCAATTATACAGGTAAAGAAAAATTATGATAATAAACAAAACTAGCCTGAATCAAATTAAATATATTATTTTATCATGTTTTGTTGTGCCACTGTTCTGTTTTATCCAGTTACCGTTTAAAAGGCGTAGTTTATATTAATAATGCATTTATGGATATTAATAGTAAAAATAACAATTTATTCCAGAATGTATGCAGGGGTAGTGCAATGCAATACATTCCATAATTTAGTTTGTACAAATGAGTTAGCTTAGATGTTAGCTGTTTTGTTCTTGGCCTATTTCTTACAGCTAACCCATGATTACATAATCAATTATGCACGGACATCGATCGAAATGCACTGAAATATATAGTTATAACATTTCTAATAAAAATTACCAATGAAGAGTTGGTGCCATTTTTTGTAACCCATCTTCATACCTAATCAAATATTAAATATTTAAATAATTATCTTATATATTTCAAGTTCGATATTAGTGATGGCAAAAATGCACTACATTTTCTGTTGTTGTTTATGGCATTATCATTCTTATATAGGATTAGATTATTTTATAAAATATGCAAGTACGATACAATAAAACTGTGATTTAGTATTGTGGGTACTTTCAGAAGATATGTTCCGATTATGGGGTTGGTAATAACAATTTGTTCGTTTATACACTAGGTTAAACTTATAATTTTTATCCAAGTGAGTACCGCTTAAGAGACCCTACTGCTCCAAAATTTCTGGAGCCAGTGAGATTATGGAATCCCAAATTGGAGTATGTTATGATGCTGAAGGTAGAAGAAAGAGAAAGAAGGCGCTGATGAAGGCGGGAATGTGTTTGGATATTGAGATCTGGTCTCCAATGACGGCTGAAGCCATTTCAAGGAACGTTTCGATTCTGAATTGTGGTCTTTTTCCAGGGCTATGTATTATTTTAAATGAATAAATTGTTTACTAACACAAATTAATCAAATAAAATTTAATTGCGCATCCCGGAAAATGAAGCCAAAGATCAAACTCGGAACGTTAGTAAAATTGCTTACTTTAATTTTGTTACGTAAAATAAAAGAAACGATTGTAACCATCTTGTTCACTACCCACAACAATAAGAACAAGCATTACTTGGTACGCAATACCGCCTCAGACGCAATGGATAAAAATTTAATCACTGATCTAAAGAACCATGAAATATAACTCTCAGAAATTTCCTTCTACAATAGCACAACTACGAATAACTTGTGCTACAAGAGTACAAGTGAATGTTGGCGAAGTTAGCTAGTTCCTCGTACCGCGGAACTTTACGTTGACTTTGGCATGACAAAATGACGAAGGAGAAGCTAAACTTTGCCTTTCCGGCCGTGGACTGATGCCGGGAATAATCGACCCGAATCGGGAAAGCAGAAGAGCGATCAAGAAATCTAGGTGTAAGAAGTTCGTACAAAAAAATGGGCTAAATTATCGGTATTTAGTGTCTTGACTGCTGGTTTTAATTTTAATTATCTTTAATCGGTACAGATTATAGACATGCATTGAAGAGAAACGATGATTCTTTAATTTTAATGATTCTCTTTGAAAAAAAAAATCATCAGGCAGGTGGGTAACAAGTTATTGAAAAAATGCGAATAAAAAGTCCAAATAAACACAACGATTTCAAATTTAAATTAAAATCTGAACCTATAGAACGGCAACCATCTTGTAATAAATTTGCAGTCAGAAGAAATGCAAAACAATCATGACAAGAAGGGGTTCCTTCCACAATCGCAAAATAGATAAATAACAAAAATACGATAAAAACCACAAGTTTACAAGATACCCATAGCTTTAAACAATAATATTCCGTTGTAAGATTAAGATTTAAGGATAGATTATTAAGATGTAAGGAAATTATGCTTACGAGATACCTACAGCTTTCAACAACGAAATATTCCCACTTGATTAAGTGCTAAGGACACTATGTTTACAAGATACCTACAGCTTTCAACAACGTAATATTCCCATTTGGGTAAGATTTAAGGACATTATGTTTACGAGATACCTACAGCTTTCAACAACGAAATATTCCAATTTGGGTAAGATTTAAGGACATTATGTTTACGAGATACCTACAGCTTTCTACATTTGAGTAAGAGGTAAGGACATCATGTTTACAAGATACCTACAGCTTTCAACAACAAAGTATTCCCACTTCAGTAAGTGCTAAGGACATTATGTATCTACAGCTTTCAACAACGAAATTTTCCCATTTGAAAAAGAGGTAAGGAAATTATGAAAAAGAATATGAGGCAAAAAAGAAAACTGATCATTAGGAAGAACGGCTACGCTGTTTTTTCTAAAAAAAATTAAATTTGAATTGAATCCAAAATACTTGACCAAACTGAATATTTTTTAAAAATAAAAGGTTAGCAAATATAAAGTACGGATATGGGCTACTATATTTATTTGTATTTAAGCTTTAAAATATACGCCTCTTTTTTAGTTTTCGTGCTTTAAAAGCACTTTTGACAATTTTTAAGAGTTAATGTTAATTATTAAAAATAAATATATCTTGCTCATCTTACTATGTAAATATAAATACTGTCCCACCTTACTCTCCCTCATCTCCTTCCCCTCCCCGATATATTTAGACTCACAACATACCACAGTAAGGGATGACATATTCTCACTGGCTCCAGACGTTTGGGAGCAGTTGGGACTTTTGTGCGGCTTCACATAAAAAAATAAAAAAAGTTGACATATTTTTTTTAAAATTAAACTCTTGTAAAAAGCGTGTTTTGAGTTCAAATTGTTTTTTACGTGAATCGGGGACTGCTGATTCGAACCGTCTGGAGCCAGGGAGACTATGGCGTCCCCAATTAGAGTATGTTGTGAGGCTGAAGGTACTGGGGGTGGGAAGGAGATGGAGAAGAGATGAGGGGAAAGAACTTGGCTATTCAAATCTGGTCACCAAACACGGCCAATGCCATTTCAGGCAACTTTTCAATTTTGAATGGTGGTCTTACACCAGGGCGATACTGAGAGTATCTTCCACTCTAGAACAATCCGAAAATAAACTATATTTTGTTTTAAATTAGTAATTTGTGAAATAACACAAATTAATCAAATAAAATTTACTTTGAACCCGCGACCTCCAGCTTGCTAGTCGAGAGTTTTAACCCTCGACCACGGAGACCGTCCCACGAAAAATTTTTTTTTCGTAAATAATCAAATAATTTCCAAAACTGCCTCTAAAATCATGAAAAAACGATTTCTCCAATGGCCTATATTTTATAATTTCATGCACAAATGAAAAAAGTAACTTCATGAATATCCTTACCAGTTATTTCTACACCCTTTGTTATAAATTGGGGTCCTTAGAAATAATAACTCAGATTCTTGAGAGTTAAACTGAATCACTTTTTATTTGACAATAAACTTCCAATTTCACAGGTATGATTAAGCACTTTTTAATAACTATTCTGGGTGCCGGTACTAGTTCCCGTAGTTATTTCGGAGAGGTGAAACCTTTGATTGTTTTCGTATTAGAGCGCGTTTGTAAGCAAAGACCACCTTTTTATAACCTGACAAAAGACTGTTGACATTCAAATTTAAAAGGCCGCAAAACAGAAATCGTCTTTGCTGACAGAATTTAATCAAGCAATTAGCAGAGGCGCGAACCTTTCATAAATAATATAATTTAGCATTCATAGATGTCACTAATGGTACATAATTACCCTGAAAATTATACATGCACCCCCCGAAAGAAACTTAATTCACCAATTAAGGTTCTTTCTAATAAAAGAAAAATTATATAACTACATAATATAAACATTAATATTAACCAAAATAAAAAATAAAAAATTTAAATTCTAAAATCATTGAAAGAAAAAACAAAATACATATAAAATATAAAGGATTCAGTTTTTAACAACACAACACAAATCTTGATTGGCTTCATCTTCTAATTCCATCTGGATGGGTTCCTTGTTATGATTTACATGAGAATAACCTTGTGCACGAGGGGTCATCAGTTTTGCACGAGGATTCATCAATTTGAGCCGGGTTCATCAATTTGGTTACATCAGTTTTGTGGCGTGCAATGAAAAAACATAAATTGCACGATCGTGGTGTTTCTTCATATCGCCCTTTGTTGAACGAAGCAGTCATTGGCGTTCAAAGTTGTCTTCTACGGGTAGCAGACAGATTTTGGTAATTGGTCGCACGAACGTCCCTTGTGATGTCCGGAGGGTGACTACCCTTGTGATTCCATCAGCTCCAGGATGGCAGGATAGTATACGAGCCATTTTCCATAGAGTGGGGGGTAAGTTATCTTCCTTCAAAATAACTAGATCATTTTCCTGGAGGGACCTCTGATTGCTGGTTTGCCATTTGTTTCTCCGTTGAAGCTCTCCCAGATAATCCTTTTTCCACCTGAACCAAAAGGATTGAATTAGTTCTGTCATTTTTTGATACTGATTTAGTCTGTTGTATGGTACATCTCGGACATCTTCTTCTGGAATAACAGATGCATTTGTGCCCATAAGGAAATGGTTAGGAGTCAGAGGATTTAAATCATTAGGATCGTTAGACAGTGGTGTTAAGGGTCTGGAGTTGAGACAGGCTTCGACTTGACATAGTACAGTATAAAAAAGCTCAAAAGTTAAAGATGAACAATTAGTAATTCTATACAAGTGATATTTGGCAGACTTAACTGCGGCCTCCCACAGACCTCCTTGCGTTGGTGCGCGTGGAGCGATAAAATGCCATTCTATTGACCTATTTGCTAAATACTCCTGAATTTTGTCATCATTTTTTCTCAAACTGGCATAAAGTTCCTCCAGTTTATTACATGCTCCTTTGAAAGTAGAAGCATTGTCGGAATATATTTTCTTGGGTTGACCTCTGCGAGATATAAACCGTTTCAAACAATTTAAAAAAGTTTCGCTAGATAAATCTGTTACTAGCCCTAAATGGACAGCCTTAGTAACAAGACAAACAAAAATACATAGATACGATTTAATTAGAGGAGCTCTCTTCAGAACTCCACTTTTGATTTGGAGCGGACCCGCGTAGTCCAAACCGGTTACAGAGAAAGGCCTGCTAGGAGTTATTCGGTCCATAGGCAAATTACCCATAATTTGCTGGCCTACGACGGGGCGGCATCTAAAACATATTATACAGTTATGTAATATTCGTTTCACTGTGTTTTTACCGAATATCGGCCAAAATTTTAACCTTATTTCGGCTAGTAACGCTTGTGCTCCTGCATGTAAATTCGCATAATGATAGTGACGTATTATTAATTCTGTCAACTTATGCCTTGCAGGTAAAATAATAGGATGCTTTTGTTGAAAAGTTAAATGTGTTGCTGTGGACAATCTCCCACCAACTCGTATTAATTGGTCATGTAAAAACGGGTTGAGAGCCTTTAAAGAACTATTTTTATTTACACTTCCATTTTTTATTAAGGCTTCTCGTTCTGCCTGAAAACTGTATTTTTGTGACGATACAATTAAATATTTCAAAGCTAATTCAAGTTCTTCAACGTTTAAATTTCCTGATATTTTGGTCTTTAACTTATCACAATTATTTATAAATCTTAATACATAAGCAGTTACACGTTTTAGTTTTGTTAAAGAAGAGAATTTCTTAAAGATGTCCCATTCTTCCGGATTAGTTACAATCAAAACATTTTTTCCTTTAATTTCCGGAGGGTTTGAACAAGATATTTTCGATAGCGGCCAAGTGTTGTTTTCTCTAGTCAACCACTCTGGCCCATGCCACCATATTGAGGAATTCACTAGTTGATCAGCAGTAGCTCCTCTTGATAATATATCTGCTGCATTGTCAGAAGATGGCACATGACGCCATTGTTCTGGGTTACTAAATTCTTGAATTTCAGCGACTCGATTCGCTACGAATGTGTTCCAACGTGCTGGTTGACCTTTTATCCAACATAACGCTATCGTGGAATCACTCCAATAATATGTATCTACTTCCATCATACCTAATGCTTGTTTGACATTTTTTATTAGTTTTGCTAGTAACACAGCGCTACATAGTTCCAGCTTGGGTAATGATATGCATTTTAATGGCGCTACTCTGGATTTTGATGTTATTAAATGAGAATGTTGCTTGCCATTGTGATCCATTGATGTGATATAAATGCAGGCTCCATAAGCCTTTTCAGAGGAATCACAAAATCCATGTAATTTAATATTACTAGCGTGCTTGCATACAATTTTCCTTTCAATCTTCAATACATTCAATTGGTTTAATTCATTTATATAACTTCTCCATGGCATCAGTATTTCATTTGGTAATACTTCATCCCAGGAAGCCTTGGATTGCCATAACCTTTGCATTATTAATTTCGCCACAACAATAACTGGTCCAAGTAACCCCAATGGGTCAAATGTTGATGCTATGCTTGACAATATTTGGCGTTTATTTTCACTATGCTTTGATGGTTTTGTTATAACATAAGAAAAATAATCTAACTCATTATTCCAGATTAAGCCCAGAATTTTTTCATTCTTGGGTTTGTCAGATAGAATTTTTTCACAATTGTTCTGTCCGGCAATTTCAGCTTGGCCCGACTCGGATGACAAATCCAAGATATTAGATCTCCATTTTCTTAACCTCATGCCTGCAGACAGCAATATGTCAATTAATTGACCTTTTAAATTTCTACAGGATTCCAAATTATCGTCTCCGGTCAATAGGTCATCCATGTAAAAATTGTTTTTTATGACTTGACTAGCTTTAGGAAAAGTAATTTGGTTATCCATACCAACTTGTTGTAGGCATCTTGTAGCTAGGAAAGAGGAAGGACTTAACCCGTACGTTACAGTTTTCAGCTTGTAATGCTGAATCTCATCTTCCGGTGATTCGCGCCAGACTATTTTCTGCAAGTTGCGGTCAGCTGCACTCACATTTATCTGCCGATACATCTTCTCGATGTCAGCTGTCATGACATATTGGTGTTTTCTAAAAAGTAACAATTGGGTATATAAATCCTTTTGAATGACAGGTCCTACCATCAAGGCGTCATTCAGGGAAATTCCTTTGGAAGTTTTGGCTGATCCGTCAAAAACAACCCTCACCTTAGTGGTGGAGCTCGATTCCTTAATGACGGCGTGATGTGGTAAAACATAGGAGTTATGATCTCCTTCTAGTTTATCACATACCTCCATGTGACCTAGTTCCTGGTATTCTCGCATAAATTGTACATATTGTGATTTTAATTCTGTATTTGAAGATAATTTTCTTTCTAAGTTTTGGAATCTTTTCTCAGCTGTTGTCAATGAGTTTCCTAATTGATCAATACAAGGACGGCGTGGTAAAGTTACTGTAAATCTACCGTCTTCTTCTCTTGCATGAGTAGCTATGAAATTAGCCTCGCAAGCTTTCTCCTCATGATTTTGATATTTCATGGGGTTGACTTCTTCAAGATTCCAAAATTTTTCAATTTGATTGCTTAATTTATTTATGGATAAGCTACAGAATTGTGATACTGGCCTTTGGTTGGGATATATGTTGGTCGGTCCTGACACGATCCATCCCAGTTGTGTTCGTTGAAGTGTGGGACCGGTATCCAACTTCATTCTATCATTGGTCAGGATGTCCCAAAAACCTTCAGCCCCCAACAAGATGTCGATAGGCGCTGCGATGTTGAAATTCGGGTCTGCCAATTCTAATCCATGAGGCAACTTAATCTGGTTTCTTGGTATTGATGTTTGCGGCAGACTTGTGGTTATTTCCTGTAATATCAGACAAGATATTGTATTTTTATAGTTGGTTCTTAAAGAATTAAAGTCTACCGACACACTTTTCCTTATGTGTGTAACATTATTGTATAGGCCCGATACCGGCTTATTTATGTGATTAAATTTTAAATTTAATTTTTTTGCAAAATCCTCTCTCATAAAATTGGATTGTGCTCCAGAGTCTATTAGTACTCTTGCCTTATATAAATTATTGTCGCTACCCACGATACCTACTATCGCCGTAGACAACAATACTAAATTTTCTGCCTTACCTACGGCAGAATGATTGTTAACTGAGACATCTTCTGCCTCAGTTCCTAAATTTGGAGATTCTACTCGGAATCCCTCTTTATGAAGCAACGTATTGTGATCCTTACTGTCACATCGTTTGCATTTAAAGGTGATCCTGCAATCCTGTGCAAGATGACCCGGCTTCAAACATTTGAAGCATGCTCGGCTCTTTTTCAAGGCTTCTATCCTTTCCGATATTTTTAATTTTAGAAATTTTTTGCAGTAAAAGATTGGATGATCCTCACCGCAGAATGTGCATTTTCCCTTTTTTACAGATAATAACACAGTTGATTCCCTATTATTAATCCCTAAATGTGATTTAATTTGGCTGTGCGGTTTTTTGTCCGTAGTTTGCATAAGTTCTAAAGTTTGAGCTCGTGAAGCTAAACATTTCAAGAACTCTTTCAGTGTTGGCAACTTCCCTTCAATAGGGCTTTGTTCCCAATGTTTTCTAGTAATCTCATCTAATTTGTTTGAAATTATGTAAATAATTAAAGCATCCCATTGATTTACTTGAACTCCTAAGTTGTGTAAAGCCTTTAAGTTAACGTTAGTTCCATCTATCAATCGCCGCAATGCGACTGCATCTTCCTGCTTCATTTCCTTCATTTGGAATATGAATTGAATATGCTTATGTACAGTTGCCCTTAAATTAGAATATCTCTCATGTAATAGTTCCCATGCTCCTTGATATCCAGAATCAGAGATTTCTAAATTCGAAATGATTTTAATTGCTTCTCCCTTTAAGCAAGATTGCAAATAATAAAATTTCTGTACATTGCTTATCGATTTATTATTGTGAACTATATTCTTAAAAGTTTCTACAAAGGTGTTCCAATTTTTCTGATCTCCGTGGAATTCTTGTAACTTTAGGTCAGGTAATTTTATTTCTACCCTCGATTGTTCTACGGATTCTAATGCACCTTTGGCCGTTGCCATTAATGAATAATATTGATTTTCAAATGATTCTCTCTGAGAAGCATTTTCGCTTTCATTTACATCTGAGATTTCCTCAATTTCATCCTGAATAACTTCAAATTCATCAATTATAGATTTAATTCTGTCATATCTTAGTTTTATTTCGTGAGCTGAAAGAGTATTCAATGCATCATTGAATCTGGTTAATTTTCCCCTTAAAACTCCGCGTTTGTTTACTAATACTTTCAATTTCTCCATCGTATTATGAATCGCGACAATAAATTTCCGATAATTAAATGATCACAAAATAATTCACTAAAACTGGTAAATTATTCGCGTATTAATACTCCAATTTGAAAGAAATGATGACAAAATCCTTACAATGTTTACTATTTTCGATAAAATCTGCACATAAAACACGTAGGTAATATTGTTATTGTGAAATGTCATACAAAATTAAGTTATGACTTGCAATTTTTATGATGTTGACAAACAGTAAATCGGAATATCTTGTAACAAATTATTTTTAAAATTATTATTTGAATAAAATAATAAATATATTTTGGGAATTCTAGATGTGATAGGAGTTGGATTTGGAAGGATTGGACTTATCTGTCTGATGCGATGGCGTGTTTCCAGGTTCTCAGACTTCCAGCTACTTCCAGCTTGATCTCTCAAGGATCTCTTCAATATTTTTGGCCGCTTGGTTTTTGTTTAAATTTCTGTAATCTCGCTTGGATTACAATATCCGGATCGCTAGGACCTTGTTATAAATTGGGGTCCTTAGAAATAATAACTCAGATTCTTGAGAGTTAAACTGAATCACTTTTTATTTGACAATAAACTTCCAATTTCACAGGTATGATTAAGCACTTTTTAATAACTATTCTGGGTGCCGGTACTAGTTCCCGTAGTTATTTCGGAGAGGTGAAACCTTTGATTGTTTTCGTATTAGAGCGCGTTTGTAAGCAAAGACCACCTTTTTATAACCTGACAAAAGACTGTTGACATTCAAATTTAAAAGGCCGCAAAACAGAAATCGTCTTTGCTGACAGAATTTAATCAAGCAATTAGCAGAGGCGCGAACCTTTCATAAATAATATAATTTAGCATTCATAGATGTCACTAATGGTACATAATTACCCTGAAAATTATACACCCTTTGACAATAAAAGATATTCATTTTGGTTAAGACGAGACAATACACTTAACGACGTAAGTGAAGCAGCCGTGCCCAAAAATATGCGATGCGCGGCCCTGGTGTATTGGACAGACCTGCAGTTGAATTTGCCCTATCAAATCTCTAAAATAATGTGGTAACCTTAACGACATAAGTGATGAAGTCATGTAAAAACAATATTCAGCGCGCATCCCGGCGTAATGGACGGACTTACGGTCGACTTTACACTAGCAGGCCTAGAAAATCGAACTTTCGGTGGGGTTTATTTTAATTACTTCTGTTTCAGTTATTAAAATCTGAATTTCTTCTAAAAGAATCCCTCAAAAAATTACTAATTCATCATCTAGCAAAAAAATAGCTGGTGATTACCGCTAATTTTATTCTTGAAAAACGTTTTATAACATTTTCAAACCGTTTAAAATATTTTAATGGTGAGGTCCTGTTTTTATTAATATTAAATAATTACATTCGTAGGGATACCTCTAGAACTATTTGAGATTTTAGTAATACGTTCATAAGAAATAATTCAAATGTGAACGTCAAGCAAACCTTCGTTATTAGAGTCTTATGTCGTCTGAAGTATTTCAGCCTCAAATCCAAATTTAAGTTTTGTATGAAAAAGGCCGCGCACCCGTTCCTATTACAATTTGAAGAAAATAATATGTAGAAATATGGCTATTCACGAAATCATGTATATTACATTAAAAAATTAAACGAAGATTTTTTAATTTTAATTTTAGAGTCCATAAAGGGGCAGTACGTGTGGAGGTAATTTTTCCAAAATATGTGAGCAATAAATTTACCTTGCAGTTTCGCAGAACTTTATTATACTTTACCAACTTGACATAAATTCCTCTGCCAGGAGCACACGAATTTGCAGAGGTAACTAGCTTCCCCAAAGTCAACATTTTATGCAAAGCCCTACCTACTCGTACCGAAATCCTTCAACGGCCCGAGTGGGGTGCTACTGCAAATAATCCACAATTCAAGTAAATATTTTACCAATACCTAAAAGTTTCAAATGATTTTCGCAAACAATTGATAGTTCAGCTGTTTACGTTTCATTAAAAACTAAATCAACACCCTAAAAAGAAGGTTCGATCTAAGGATAATTATTATAATGCCTAAATAATTTAAGACAACTTGATTATTTAGAAAAACAAATGTATGTAGGGGTGGTGCAATGCAATACATTCCATTTTTGAAATAATATACATAATTAGAGTTAGAACAATAATAATAATATATAGGCGATTCTGATAGGCACAAAGAAGCGGAATTTAAGTAAAAAACCATAAAATATAAACACAAAAATGAGTGTGAGCAGCCGTTTATGGAGGATATTTGCACATCTCTCGTCTCCAGAGGGTCATCAGAAGGGACTCCATCCAAGCAACCATGGCAGCGATGATTTTGTTAAATGATTAAGCTTCCCATGTGATAGAGCTTCTGGAGAAGCGCTCTGAAAGAGTGTACTCGTCCTTCCAGGAACATTTCCGTGGCGCTGCAGTATCTTGGTAGGCGGAGGGTAGCGGCAGTTCTGACGTGTACAGCGAAGTTCAAAATGCGTTGAAAAGTATCGTTTTCACGTTTGCATACCCGCTCTAACTGATATCGCTCTTCTTTGCCTTTCCATATCCTCGATGTCTTTCAGGTCGTCTGTGATAATATGTCCCAGGTATTTGACGCTACGACTAACATCCATTTTCCTTTCATCTAGCCACACTGAAGGTGTCTTCGTTTTTGCATTTTAAAACCATAACTATCGACTATCGACTTGGACGTATTATATAAAAGGTTATAATTTTTTTAATAATCTTCACATATTTGGAGTAGTTTCATTAATGCGCTAAGTGACAGTGCTAGAAGAACCATATCATCTGCGTAATTAATATTGTTTACACATACTCCTTGAACATGGCAACCTATCTTACTGTTATTAAGTCTTTGAATTACTTCGTCAGTGAATATATTAAAGAGTGCTAGAGACATGCTTCCTCCTTGCCATACGCTACTTTTCAAATAAAATGGGTTGAAAAACTCGCCAGACCATTTCACCACATTTTTTTGCTGCGTGTGCCAAATTGAAAGAATCGCTATTATATCTTCCGAAACTGCTCTTTTCCTGAGTTTTTCCCAGAGTTTATTGTGACAAACACGATCAAACGCTTTGCTTAGATCTAGAAAGCAGGTATAGATTGGCGTTTTCCTTTGTTTATAATAGCTGATGGTTTTTTTTAAGGAATATATTGCCATAGATGTTGACAGGGCAGATTTAAATCCAAACTGGTTATCCTCTGTCTTTAGATGGTCTGTTACGACTGTCGATAAATTTTTTTCAAATATTCTTGCCAGGGCGGTCGAGAGTGAAATCGGTCGGTAGTTATTGATAGCGAATGGATCAAGTTTTGTTGATTTAATTATGGGAATAATTACCGTTTTCGTCATTTCGTTCGGGATGTACCTATAACGAATAATATTTTAAAATAGTTTTGCTAGGATAATATGAATCGCTGGCCCAGCATACTTAATGTGATCAAGAGCTATTGAGTCATGTCCTGTGGCTTTTCCTGTAGCCATTTCTCTTACAGCTCTTTCTACCATATGTGGAGTAATGCTGTTAGTGGTAATATTACCTTCGGTTTTCAAACTAAAATTTACATTCTGAGATTTTTCCGCTACTTCTTTACCTGCCATGGAAAGGAAGTTACGAAATTCAATGGCGATATTTTCCTTTCTTCTTACTCCATTCACACAGAGGGGAGATTTCAATTCTGAAGAGGTTTTTTGCCAAAATTTATAGAAATCTTTATTTATTAGTGAGGTAGCAATACCATCCATTCGCTGTTGAATTTCTCTTTGTTTGCATTTTTTTAGAGCTGCTTTAAAAATCGTTCGGTACTTCTTCCTATCTTCGGCAGCCGGCTCTGAGAGTGGTTTTCCGGCCTCAAGCTATGAAAGAAATGCGCGTCTCGATGCTGCATATTTGGCTGCCACCATATGATTCCATCCCGGAATGTATCTATTTTTTCGACTCGTGTTATTAAATGTGGTAGAGGCAGCACTTCGCAGTGCATCTACAACATTTTTATACAAGGAATTTATTTGATGTTCGTGTGATTGTGCCTCTGATTTAATATCAAGGTCTGATTGGTCGAAATCTTGAATTATGTTTAGAAGTTTGCTGTTAATAGTTTCAGTATATTTTGTTATTTCAACATTCGATTTTGGATTCCATCTAAAAGGATCAATCATATTATCATACACGATTCCACAAAGGCTGGTAGAAAGAAATTTAAGGTTGCGATTTCTAAAAAAAGGAGAACTACACGCGGGTACGATTTTCAACATTAAAAAATTATGTTACCTGTTTGAAACTTGTCCGGTGAAATTAATAAGTCTTAAAAAGATTTTCCAGGATGAGATCAAATTCAAAATGGATTGATTTTTTTTATTAATTAATTTGTGATTTTCTTAACCACCATACTAGGCTCAAAATAAAATAAAAAAACGAAGATTAAACTCAATGATTAAAACGAAAATAAATAACATAGAAAAAAAAATACAATGATATTATTTCATATAAGACAACATTTTTAACGCAGATTAATCATGGTAGGTACTTATCTAGAAGAGAACATGTTTATGGTCACGTTGTTAATTAGTGAAAAGGAAAAATAATCTTTTCATCCTCAAAATTACCAGTACAAAAATCTTTCTGATTAGGAATTGACTAGGTAGTACTCCACAATCACAAATAATGGTCTGCCTATAAATCTCTGTGTTTCCTCCCACCTACAATATGGGTCTCTTCAAGACAAATTTTCACTCCTTTTTCTCCTCAAAAAACCCTCCCCACAGCATCCTCAAAGATGACATAAGGCCAGAGAAAAATGATTTTCTTAATGTTCCCCTGTTTAGAGTTATTTTTTTAAAAAGGTGTGTAACAATGTAATATGCAAAGAATTAGAAACAATCAAATCAACTTTTTCAAAAACCTCCCATTTTCGAAAATCAGCTTTTGTTATTATTTTTTCTACCACCTGCACATCCAATTATGATATTTTTGGGGAGTGTTCATATTTGTTCAAATTTTTAACATTTTATTTCATGGTATTTCGTATCACAGGTATTGAATGCAATAGTTAAACGAACTTACAAGCCGACTAACGACACAATAATATCGTGGTATACTAGTCAGTTTGCAATATGAGGCGAAGTTTGTTATTGCACATTTTATCATGTGTATGGATAGTGTACGAAAAATTTGTTCGAATGGAATTCAGTAAATGTTATTTTATATCACGCATTTCAAATGGTTTTTATTTGATAAAATTTGTTTCAAATAAGAATAAAATATCCCTTTCAGTACATTAAATTACATTTTAATTTATCATTGAAGAGAAAAATTATATCAATAAATCTCAACAAAACATGAAACAGAATAAGACACAGACAAATAAAAGGGTAACGGTCTCAATTGAGAATCGAAACCACGATGAGACCGAAACATTTTTTTATTTGCTGTGTCTTGTTCTGTTTCATGTTTCGTTTAGATTTATTAGTATTATCTAAATTCTTACATGATATACATATTACATTAATGCGCATAACCTTAAATCAAGTGATTCCAATAAAATTGGACATTTTAATTAATAAAAGCACATAAAACATCACTGTACCTACGTTCCGGGGAGTTAGTTATGATTTTATTTATTTAAGAAATGATTCACTAAAGATAAGTAGTTTTCCTAATGATATATATATATATATATATATATATATATATATATATTATTTTATCTCCAATTGCATTAGATATATGGTGAGATGTAAAACCAAAAATAAATTATCTAATCATTGCAAACCTGTTGAATAGTCAAAATTTGAAGCAAGTTGCCCCAGCAAGGCAGAGGTCATGGGTTCAATTCCCTAACGCAACCAAATATTTTCTGCCTTTCCTAATTTACATTTTTTGTTTGAGAGTGATTAATATTGTCTTAAATTATAAAACATTATTTCGTGCTAAATAATCTTCAACGCCTAAAAAACGCTTTGTTAGAGAGAATGTAACAAGTATGTAATATTTTAATCTTACGGTAGTCTCTTTGGTCTTTTAACAGTAAAAATACTTAAATATAAGAAAATATATATGTACACAAACTATAAAATATGTATGGATACGTACTATAAATATATATGTACACATACTATAATTTGTATATATGTGTACATACTATAAAATATATATGTATACATACTGTAATATATATACATACTAAAAAATATATTTGTATACATACTGTAAAATAAAATAATAGTGGTAGAAAGGAAGGAAATGTCATGTAACTTACTTCCCAGCTTCTTCCACCACGGTGGCCAAAATAAACTCAGTGGACTTGTCATTAGGGATCACGTGACAGCTGTCTACGTCACCGTCAGGAGATCTGCAAGGAAACAATGTCAAACTGTAGCATCATTCCAATGTCATTGGAAAACGATGAACA
Organism: Hesperophylax magnus; assembly: GCA_026573805.1. Classification (NCBI taxonomy): domain Eukaryota; kingdom Metazoa; phylum Arthropoda; class Insecta; order Trichoptera; family Limnephilidae; genus Hesperophylax; species Hesperophylax magnus. The sequence goes on from JAIUSX010000026.1 coordinate 1,999,234, forward strand.
TGCATGGAAATCCAATATGAACATGGAGTGATTGGATGAAATTACCAGATAAGGATGGAATGGTTAGGGATCACAAATAGTGGGTAAGGTGTCGTCAAGGAATTAAATAATCAGTTTCAATGTAAGTATGGAAAATAATTAGGTAAATAATTAATACTTATTTAGTGATAGTTTCACGAAGAAAATACTAGGTACCCATGCATTGATTACCTACGTAAAGTAAGGTCAAAAAATTATTTGAAAAAGGTGTGTGAATTCCAATGGACCTAAAAAATGTTTTAGATACAGATTTATTTTATTAATTCCTAGAAACCTATGAAAGCAAGCTATACAGAATTGTTAATTATACATGATAGTAGACAAAGAGTTAAACAAAATATTGTAGTTCTGTTAGAAATATATCGCCCGCGGTTGGGTTTTAAAGCGCTGGACGTAGATTTAATTGGTATATTACAAAATAATTATAAAGGCATGCATTTCACGTCCCTACTAATATTACAATGCCAGAATTACACAAGGATGGAATTAAACATGGATGAAATCATACAGGAAGAGAACTACACCTACTGGAATCAAATATGTCAAAAAACCTAACCTAAAAAAGGTTTGGTTTTTTAACAATAGATAAATAACAGATATTAAGACGTGTGTCTTTCCAATAGATGTAATATAAGTGGTTGTATTTCTTTCCATGTGTTATTTCGTCCTTGCGTAATTCTATCCGTGTCTAATTCTGGCAGTGTAATTTGGTAGTGAAATTCACACCTGTGTAATTTCGTCCTGACGCTCGGAAAAAAACTATGTATTTGCTACTTAATATTTACTATAACTACCTAAGTAACTAAAAGATGCCAAGTAAGATAAGTTAGTTAGTGAAAAGTAGGATCAGTTTTACCCATGATATTAAACAATACAATTACAATGATGTCTGATGAGTGTTGCTTTTATGTAAATTAACGAACATTGTGTCGAATGTAAGCCTACTACCACCGGTCGGTGGCCGAGTTGACATCGCGCTTGGGTCCCACCCAGGCGTAGTGTGTTCAATTCCTCGACTGGCTAAGTCCTCCATCACAACACAAGCAACATTTTCCGCTTACTGTGGTGGTAGTAGGAGAATTTCAAATATTGTCAGGTTATTCGTAACCCGGGAATGTTTGTCGTTTTTTTTTTTTTAAAAAAAACCATAAAATAAATTCAACTTCTTGCGTTTGTTCAGTAACTAATTGATTTTGTTGAAGCAAAAAAAATTAAAACTTTTGTTGGTTGTCAAATAAAAAATCAAATTTATTTGGCAAATAATGCCCAAATGGACGAGTGTTGAGTTTAAATACTATTTAAAATGTGTAAACTCTCTCGACTTTTACATAATTTTTCTTAAATCATTTTAATGGAAAAAAAGAAAAACATTTTACTGAGACTTTCATCAACAAGGATTTAAACTACCTTACGGCTGTGAAAATTTACAGGTAAAAAAGCCTATAAGCAACCTCAGTCGAGTTTGATAAGATTTATGCCCGAAAGGGAGGCAAATAAAGTTAATGTTAACTAGAAGAACGATTCGAGCTGTATATTTAAACGCAAGTTTAGTTATTAAAGTTGGTATTTTATGGCTTCAATGTTTCTTCACTTAACCTGAACTACATAATAGAACAATTCTGCTGCGTAGCCAGGTGAATAAATATCACTTTAACTATACGTGTTGTTTAACAATAAATGTTTCACGTATAAATTAAAAGTTATGTCAATAAACCTAACTTAAAGAGTCATTAAACGTTTAGAAACAGGATCATATTATTTTCTTTATTATACACGCTACAGAGTTGGAAGATACCCCGAGAGTCCCGGTGAGAGACCACCTTTCAGAGTCATTAAATTGATTGATATTGTAGCAATAGTCGTATATAATGTCCAGATCCGAATTGCACCGCACTTCCCAACCTTTTCTCCTCCCCATTTACTCCTAGCTCTTCAGCCTACTATCATATAACTCATGTGGAACATTAAAATATATATATTTTAATGTGGGATGTGGGCTAAGTCTCTTTTTCTTACGTATACGTACGTTCTTAAGTCTTAAGGATAATGTTTTGGACTCATAGGTAACAGTGTACACGCAAAATGGAATAAAAATTATAATAAAACTGTCCATAAATTAATAGAAGCAGTATTTTAACATTCCAATAAATGATTTTTTTTGCGAATTCCGGATCCGATTCCACTTAAACCGTATCGGATGATTGAAAGCCTTTACGTTTTTATTTGCACAACCCGCAACGTATCCGCCTGAAAGCCTTTCCTGTCGGCTTGTGAGAGGTAGTTTCCTATAGGCCGATCAATCGCACCAGTTATGCAAACAGGAAACGATGAAAAGTGTTTTTTTTTTTTTAATAGAGAAGGAATCAAATCGCCGTTTGCTTCTCGAACTGTGAACTCATGCATCATGAAAACTGCACAGCAATTTCTTTATAATGTTTCGGTTAGTGAAACTACGTACATATTTTTTAACTGCTACTAAAGTAAGTGTGTATATGAGATAATCATCGCTACATGAATACTGTTAGGAGTATGGTTTAACTCTTTGATAACTGATTATTTTATATCTGGTTGATAATCGGGATTTGGAGAAGTTAACTGGGAGATGGGAGAAGTTAACCAAAACCATGCAAGCCATGCTATTTATTTATTTCTTTTAGATAATCTGCTGGGTTCAAATGCCGGTTATTAGGAGAATAATTTTGAGTAATTCCTTACTGAGGTTGGTTTAAGTTTTTATTTATTATTCTTTATTTTGGCTTTCACCCATTAGGGGTGATCTTGGCCATACACAATTAACATTTTTCTTATTAACAAATACAACGAATTACAGAATATAATTGATTACACATCATAAACGGTGGGTGTAAGTTAATAAGCTCGTAAACTCTCTCAGCAGCTTGCTGCTTAGTTGTGCATTAGCTGTCCTGCAATTTAATGTTTGTTTATGCAATTCAAAGCATCTTCCAAAGAAAGTAATAACGACTGTGTTCCGTTATTCTCACGCAATACCATTTCAAACTAATATCACAAATTTAGTCCATGTCTATAACAGAGGCATCAAATACTAATGAGATGTAATTATAGTTCCCAGAACAATTAAAGCAGTGGTAAAGTGGAAACACGAGAGCAATGACCATCCTTACTCCAGAACTATTCATTTCCAGTAGTGTAACTGCCAAACTACTATCATTGCCAATGTTTCAGATATCTCCAAAAATTGTACATTATTGTAAAAGAACAAATTTTCAATATAAATTTTATGGAATTTGGGGATTTAGAAAGAAGAAAGAGTTTGAACAAAGCTGTTGAATGAAGACAAGTCATCGTCTGGTACCAGACGTCTAAACTGGCCAGAATAAAACATAGACAAATAGCTTGCTCGGTGCAAAAGGAAATATTTTGGCTAAAAATTCAAAAAGCAAATTAATTTTGCCTCACACATATCTCAAAATAATGAGTTAAATGTAGGTATTCCAATTTCATCTCCTCTTATTTAGTATAACTCAAACAATTTAGTTTCCTTCAAAGGTACATAGGATTTAACTTGTACCCAGGACTAAAGTGGCTTCCGTTATAACAAACAGAAATGAATATCAACACAAATAACAACGCGATATTTCAATTTTGAACGGGACAAATTTGCTTCGGAGCGGATTAATAATACAATTTGCAACTTCCAGAGTTTAAAATAAACAAGCGCTCACCTTTAACCGAGTAATATTTTTCTCGCCCGGGGTTTTACTGTCTAAATTAAACGAAATGAAATCTCGCTTAATTTTCCTCTGTCGTCGCCATTTAGCTTCGAAACTTTTCCGCGTTGTCCGTTTTTTGCGAAAATAATTAGAAGATCTTTTGTTCGCCTATTTTGAACTGTACCAACCGTAATACAACCATCAGGTTTCATTAAATACGGGATCCCCTCGCCGCTTCTGCGATCCTGGGGGCTTCCGGAAGGAAACCCTTTTTCAACGCTATTTTTATCACAACCATTGTTCCCTTAACGGTTTTATCACGTTATTATTATAATATTATGTTTTATAAAAAGGTATTTGTGTGATTTTAACTAATACGTAGATGGGAAAAGTTATTTTTGATTAGGCCTCTTATCAAATACCTACTCTACAACATTTGTTCATGTCATTCCAAGTTTGTTTAAACGTCAAGCAAATATATAAATATGTCACTTATTAAAGAATAAGTATTTTAATTAAGGCTGGTTCAAGGTTTTTTTTTCGATATTATTTGTTAATATTTTATGACTGTTTCTTGTCCAAGATACAAATCTTTCATTAATCATTAAAATAAGATTGGCCAAAAATCTTGTAGGTAGGTCATCAAATACGGTTTCAACAAAATATGTATTTTAAGGTTAAACGCGACGCTGGTTTGTTATAGGTGTTCCATAGATGGCGTTAATTAATTAATTTTATCAAAATACACTTTTTGCAAGGTATTAATTTTTAATATTAAGACGAGTTGTTTGCTTTGTGCCCGTAAATACACAATATAAATAAATATTTTTATTCGTTTAAAAACTAAGTTCTTTCGAGAAAGCCATACGATGGACAAAACTGTTTATTCATATTCATATTGCGTATGCACGGGCGTAATCAAATAATTTGTATTCATATTGTATTATTAAATAAATAAATTAACGCCATATAAGAACACGTATAATATAACGAGCGTCACGTTTAACCTTAACGATATTATGTAAGTAATTCAAGTGCATCTATATTTCTACCTAGAAACTAACATCATACTGAAAATATTTTTATTTATTCTAAGCCTACCTATGCCTATAAATGTATACAAAATTGTATTAAAAAGTTAAAAAAAGTTCATTCAGCTTTATAAGATGTGGCAGATCGTTACAGTTTTAAATAATACGTAGGGATTGAAGAATATTTTATAAGAGTGATGGTTCACGTAATACTCTGCTCAATAATTATTTAACTACATGAAGCTTTGACAAGTAAGTGATTGAACGTTATTTACTCAAGCACCGTGTGTATTTTTATTTAAGTGTGATGTTATCAACACTAGTTATTGAGTTGATAGATACAAACCAGGAATTCTTTGATTAAAAACCTTTTACAACTGTTACATTTGTCTTTACAACTTTCTTATAGTTAAAACAGTTTTGCGGCAGGATAACAAACGACAAGTACAGAAAATATGTGTGTATGAAACATAATATTCCATATTAACATTTTCATAAATGATAGAAATATAGAAGCAAATTGCATAGCTAGGCTAGACGGTTAGTATATACCTAAAGTCACATAGAATATGAAAAATATGTCATGCACTAGTTTGTAAATGTGTCGAGATACTGCTGTATAAAAGTTAGAAACCTTTCACAGTTTGCAACATTGTTAATAACTAAATTTGTAAAATGTAAAAAAGTATTGATAATTTCGCACTTGATAACCACCCTTTTAATTTAACTTCAAAAAAATCTCCAATACATACACACTGAGAAGTGAAAATAAAAATCAGCTCTTCTTTTGACACAATTCATATTATAAATGTAATAAGAATATAAATTTTTACGTTTCACCGTACATTAAGTACCTTTTTTGATAATACCTCACGAGAACCCCAAAAATCCGGAGTAGTGGGAATACGGCATCTTAATTGTATGCGCTATCCACTGCTTCTCCTCGATTTAACAAAGCTGAATATAAACAAAGACATGATGATCTAGATCATTGTTGGACAATTCTGTAAATTTATTGTGCAAATGTTGTGGCTTAATTGTGAGTCAGCGCGCATCTCAATCTGAATATACCAAAATAGTGGAACATGCTCACAATACAAGACTAACTGCAAACGATGGACTTGATATTCCCAGATGCCTAAATAAACACGATCAAAGAACCTTAGAATACAATTTCCCTAAAATTTAACACAGTTTTACCAAACTCAATAACATAATTTTCATAAGAAAAAAATGGTTATGAAAAAAAAAATTTTTTGAACTAACCTATTTTTTCTTTACTTTGCTCTTTTTGCCATTCCATCGGTCGTGGGAACTAAAGACGATTTTAATAAATTTTATATAAAATAAAATTTTTCTCAGCGGTTGGTAAGAAAAAAGCAAATATTCAACTTCGAAAGATAAAAACCGTCACAGACGGATAGGGTACGATAAAATTGACCCCTCCCATTTCCCCTTAATATAAAACATCCCCCTGAGGAATTTGTCTTTTGCTTCCTCCCCTATATTAGGGTCTGCAACACAAGGTCGCAAGATCAGAAAGGGTACCGTGATTCCTTGCTTTATGTGCGGTTGCCTTATCTATGGGACAAACCAAAAATATCAATTTTGTTTTCGCCATTCGATTTTCTATAAGAAATTCTAAACCGTAATATTTTACAACGGGGTATCTATCTAACTGTGACATTAGATCCAAAACAGTATGTCTTGCTTTGAACTAAACATAAATCTACGCATCGAGCTTTGCGCTATAACAAAAGGTAGGCCGTGTATATAATATTCAGGTTCGAGTACGAATAAAGTATGGATTTTATTTATTTGAATTTATTTGAAAATTATCATTTTAATATCATGTGGCCAACTATTTGAAAATGCACAAAAAATATTTTTTTTTTATCAGAATATTCTCGCATTTTTTTACCATATTTTAATTTCGTTGAATGGTTCGCTTATTTAAGGGCAGGTACAACAAATTCAAATATCTATCCTTTCCGAGTTATATTGTCTTGAAAGTGATCTTCGTTTTAGAATGTCAGATTAATAATAATAAGTCAGTAGTCATATGGCAGAAGGGTCCATCAGCACTTTTTCAGTTTTCAAGTGTTCTTCCACAAAACTTTTAATTCGCTTTTATCTCGACTTTGGCAAAAGGACACCTCGTCAGTATCCTACAATACAAGTTATAAAAGAGAACTCTGCAAGTGATTGATATATATGTGGCAGAAAAGCCAAGTGAGAACTCAGCCACCCAGGCGCAGTGTTTAATCCCTCGGCTGGATCAGTCCTCCATCACAACACAAGCAAAATTTTCTGCTTTCTGTGGTGGTAGTAGGAGATTTAAAAATATTGTCTGTTAATTCGTAAGCCGCGAAAGTTTGTCTTTCTTTTAGATAAAATAAAAATATACTTCTCTTATAAAAGTTGACATGTGCCAGACGGTCACTTTTGCCAAAACTGTAAGCATTTTTATGAATAGTATTCCAGCTGTGAATTATCATATTCGTTATAGTATTGTATACATTACACTTACTTGAATTGTAACACATATCGAAAAAAACCCAATCGAACATGCCTAACTATGTTTTTTTTTCCAATTATGAAATTTATTTAGCTGACACATTAACACCAAAACTTAATTTCTTCTTCAATAATAGCATAATCATTGTGGCGTCAATTAAATTAAGTTTGTTACACACTTTTTTAACACCACCCTTCAATAAAAATGATGAACGTGTTTCAAAACCAAAGGTTTTTTATTGGTTTTGAAATAAGCTTATAATTTTTATTAAATAGTGAAACAAAATTTGTTATTTTTTATAATTTTTTTTTTTTGATTTTTTTTACGTGTATAATTTAAGTACGTGTTATTCTCTCCATATGTAATTTCTTCCACGTGCAATTCCATGTGTGTCTAATTTTGATAGTGCAATATTGGTACGCAAAATTCACGTCTTTGTAATTTCGTCCTGACACTCCCTTCACGTAAATATCATTTCTATTGAGTGATGAGCCCAAAACTTCCCACTTTCCCTTTCCTCCTACAAACTAAAAAGCCTGAATATGTAATATATTAGAACTACCTATTATTTTGACCACACTACCTAATGGTGGTCGTTGTGAAGAAATAGTGAATATTAATCTATGACCCACTAGAGACGGAAAAACTAAAACCTCCTATGTGCTCTAGGAGGTTTTGGTTAAACAGGGTGCTCTAAATTATGCATCTGCCCCACGGGGGTAATATTCGGCATATCGTTTTCCATAAGCCCCATGAACAGGGTACATACGTCAGGAGATATAAACCTGGCAGAATGCATTAGCCAAGGGTCCATGGACAAAGCATGAAACTTAGAGAAGTGCAAATGCACATTTACTACCCGGCTTCGTCTGATTTGCAACACAATGTTTGATTATTATTTATCAAATAATATGGCTTGTCTTTTAGTTTTATTATGGTTAAATTAATATTATTAAACTCTGTAAATCACGACAGAGTTTTTCATCGCAGAATGAAATGGGTATTTTAATACTGGAACAAATCTATGGGTACTATCCTGACAAAGTTCTGACCTTATCCTGACAATTTTTAACTATAGATTCCTGATATTATAATTTATAATAAAACATGTTAATGGAATATTGGTCTCCGGTGACAATTTCGTGATTAAAATCAAAACATCTTCATTTCTTTTATATATGACCGGATGGTATTCCTCCAATATTTTTCAAAACCTGTGTTAGTAGTCTGATACACCTCTTTATAAACTCTTTAACAATTCTTTAAGTTCTGGTTCTTTTCCAGCTCAGTGGAAAAAGAGTTATTTAACCCCTATTCATAAAAAAGGAGATAAAAGCGATATATCAAACTATAGACCAATTTGTATAATGTCTGCTTTACCGAAAGTTTTTGAGAAATTAGTCCTAGATATCATTGTAAAACCTATCAACAACATTATTGTTCCTAACCAACATGGCTTCATCACAGGTCGCTCTACCTTAAGTAATTTAATGATTTATGAAAATTACATACCTGAATCTCTGGGTCTCAAACAACAAGTGGACAGTATATACACTGACTTTAGTAAAGCTTTTGATAAGGTTCGACATCACATACTTATTTATAAACTTCGATCGTTGGGCATCAAAGGTAAATTATTGAGTTGGATTGTTAGTTATCTTAGCCATAGGGTGCTTAGTGTTAAGATTAATTCTGTACAATCTTATATATTCGAGGCCACAAGTGGGGTTCCTCAAGGGTCCAACCTCGGCCCAATATTTTTCTTACTATTCATCAATGACATTGTTGACCAATTTAATGATGTAGAAGTTCTGCTATTTGCTGACGACTTAAAAATATATAAAAGAATACGAAATGTATACGATTGTCAAATTTTACAAAGTAATTTAGAACAACTTCATCAATGGTGTGAACAAAATGCTTTATTTTTGAACATTCAGAAATGTCAAGTAATACGATTTTCCAAAACTCGTTATAATATATTACATGATTATACATTAAATAATATTAAATTAATACCAGTGTCACATATTCGTGACTTGGGTGTAATATTCGTTGAAAACTTGTCATTCATTGAACACATCAACTATATAACTAATAAGGCTTTAAAGATGCTTGGCTTCCTTTGCAGAACTTTAACCGATTTTAAGTCCATAGATTGTATGAGAACCCTCTTATACTTCATTAGTCAGAAGTCAATTGGAGTATAATTCACCTATTTGGTCCCCTTTATATAAAGTTCACTCCAATAATATAGAAAGAGTTCAGCACAAATTTCTTAAGTACGTTAATTTTAAGCACGGAATTCCTATTGATTACATTAATTATGTCAGTTTGATGAATCAATTGCATCTAATAACACTGTCTGACAGGAGAATTATTTCAGACCTGGTTGTGTTACACAGAGTCATTAACAACTTAATTGATAGTCCTGCCATCCTTGCCACTATTAAACTACATGTGCCGACTAGGAATACAAGGCAAAATATAACATTCTTCTGTAATACATACTCGACCAACTATCAGACACACTCACTGACCAATAGGATACATGATCTGGGCAACAAGTATGGGGGTGTTATTGCTTTATTTATTGACTCCATATATAGAATTAAGCGTAATCTACATCAACACTTTGTTGAATCCTACAAATTAGAGTAGCTTTGGCAAATTAGTTATTTTTTTTCCTTCTTTAAAATGGATTACATCTATTTACTGTCAATATCTCCTGTATAATACATATTCTCTTATTGTACTGCATCTTGTATCACTTCTATGTAAAAGCCTTTTTAGGCGTATATATATATATAAATAAATAAATAAATAAATAAATATTCCACCACTAACCTTATCTAACTTAATATTAATACGCTTGTCGCACGTGTTGTGTACCGTCGCTTATTGTCCAATGCTATGGAAAAGGAGTGGTGTATATCACCAAATAAAACATAACATAAATGTTTTTAACTTATTACTTTTTTTTAAAAGAAAGACAAATATTCCGCGGTTATGAATAACTTGACAATATTTGAAAATCTCCTACTACCACCACAGCAAGCCGAAAATGTTTCTTGTATTGTTATGAAGGACTTACCCAAGCGCGATGTCAACTCAACTACTCGATACTGCTGGTACAGTATCAAATTTTACTACTGATCATAATCTTAATTTATCTTTTATCTACATAGAATATAACGATATATTGACTGAACTAAAATTACTAGATCAAAACAAAAGTGGTGGACCAGATAAAATACCTCCTGTATTTTTGAATAATTGTGCTACCAATCTGGCGTATCCTTTATATTTGCTGTTTAATCAGTCTTTACGAACAGGATGTTTTCCTACTAAATGGAAATTTAGCTTTCTTACGCCTATTTTTAAAAAAGGCGATAAACACGAGGTGATTAATTACAGACCGGTGTGCCTTTTATCAACAATTCCTAAAGTTTTTGAAAAAATTCTTCTTAAAAAAGTTATTTTCCGATTAAACCACGTCATTTCTCCTAAGCAACATGGTTTCTCTACTGGAAAATCTACCCTTACTAACTTGTTAACCTATCAAAACTATATATCTGATTCCATGTCTAGTAAATGTCAAGTTGACTCTATTTATACCGATTTTAGCAAGGCGTTCGATAAAGTCAATCATGTGTTATTGCTGAATAAACTCCATAAATTCGGTATAGGTGGTTCACTATATAAGTGGTTTAATAGTTACTTGACCAACAGATTACTGGCTGTTAAAATTGATGGCACATTTTCATACAAATTCACTGCTACGAGTGGTGTTCCCCAGGGATCACACTTAGGTCCAATCCTGTTTTTATTATTTGTCAATGATGTATTGTATATTTTCAATGATGTTCAAGTGTTAATGTTTGCAGACGACCTGAAATTATTCAAAGCAATCAGAAACATTAACGATTGCCATATATTGTCAAATAACTTGTCAAGATTAATTATATGGTGTCGTGATAACCGCTTGCAACTTAACATAAGCAAATGTCAAATTATGAGGTTTCATCGAATAAAGTATCCAATATTTTTTGATTATTCCATTAACAACATGTCGTTAGTATCTGTCTCGGAAATTAATGACTTAGGTATTTGGTTTGACACGAAACTTAACTTTATCAAGCATATTGAAATAATAACCAATAAAGCTTTGAAAATGTTGGGATTTATTTTAAGGGTATCTAGTGATTTTAATAATGTAAATACTGTAAAAACATTATATATGTCACTAGTAAGGAGTCAGGTAGAATACAATTCCACGGTTTGGTCCCCAAATTATGAGGTTCATTCACATGCGATTGAAAGAATCCAAAATAAATTTTTAAGATATGTAAATTTCAAAATGGGCATTCCTAGAGAAAACCTAAATTACGATAACTTACTTTGTTCATTAAATTTAATAAAATTATCTGATCGCAGAATTATTTCCGATTTAACCTGTTTGTATAAAATCATTAATTCAATGTTTGATACCCCTGATTTATTATATGTAATCTCTTTTCATACTCCAAGCAGGTCGGTTTCAAGACAGTACCTACCATATTATTGTAGCAATTCTATGTCAACGTCCCAATATCATACTCCTATGCGACGGATTCAACAGCTAGGAAACAAATACTCAGATGTTGTTGATATATTTAGTACATCAATTTCAATATATAAGCATACCCTATTGAAGTTTTTTTTTTTTCATTGAGTAGTGGAATATTTAAAAAAGGTATTTAATTTGATTTGACTAACATATAATAATTTTGTCAACTGAAATAGAAAAAAATATTTTGGATTTTTTATATGTTGTGCCTGCATTCTGTGTAGATCAAGTTAAGTGATATTTTGACTTTATATTTATTTTTCTGCAATTGTTTTAATAGTCGTTTCCTGCACTATTTTCATGTATAATTTCGTAAATATTTTTTATATATATGTATGTAAAAGCCTTAATAGGCGTGAAATAAATAAATAAATATTGGTGCTAAATAAAACATTTCCATAGAAAAGTGATTGTGCCAGTGATTGTGCCCGTGGAGATCAGAGTTATGTAATATACCTTGAGGGCACTTCCAAATTGGTAATGTTCTGTGGCACATTGAACGAGACCTTTGGCATGAATGTAGGGGGACGGTTTGAAGGTCGAGGTCTAGGTACCAGAATTTCAAGAATCCACGGCATAATTTATGATTAATCCCTTCGTGAAAGAGTGTACATTTTCAATAGGATGTGGAACCAGTTAAGGGTTGGGCCCTTAGAAGGGTAATAAATAATCATATTCCAACAGCGAATTATTATCACAAAAATATTAAGTGTTATTTTAGAGGTAAAATTTGGATGAAAAATTGAGTGGAAAAGTATCTGTTCGTAGTTTATGAGATGTACGAGCATAATAATTTTCGTCATAATGTTTGATTGATGTTCAAATTTATAGGTTGGCTTAGGAATAGAGTGGGTGTTATTTTGTGCCTTCGCCACTCTAATAATAGGCCGGTGGTTTTCAGGTAAAATTAGATCATTTGAAATTAATTTTCGGGGTAAGCTAATGACTATTTCCGATATTAAACCAGGATAAAGCTATCCGATACCAAATTGCAGCAGAGGTAACTAAACTAAGTTTGTAATTGTAAACCTTCTATTATACAGGGTTTTCCAATAAGAGGTGTTATTTTGAATAGCCCGCTATTTCAGTAGATGTTACTTTTAAATCTGTTGTTTTTTGACATTTGACAAAGTAAAAACTACGCCATTAATAAAAATGAAACGATACATGCTTCAACAACGCATTGAAATTATTAAAATTCACTTGAGTGAATCAAATGCAAATCATCTTGAGTGATGAGGCCCATTTCCACCTCGGTGGCTTCGTCAGCAAGCAAAATTGTCGCATCTGGGGCTCGGAAAACCCAAAAGTTATGGTTGAAAAGCCTCTCTATCCTCAACGTGTGACTGTTTGGTGCAGCTTATGGTGCGGCGGAGTCATTGGACCTTACTTTTTCAAAAATGAGGCTGGAACAACAGTTACGGTGAATGGATCGCTATCGAGAGATGATTAATGATTTTTTATGGCCGGAATTGGATGGTATTGATCTGGACAACGTTTACTTTCAACAAGACGGTGCTATGTGCCACACAAGCATCAAAACCATTGATATTTTACGATTGGATATCAAAATAACACCTATTATTGGAAAACCCTGTATAATTTTATTTGCTGCAGTGCAAGTGTGCTACTACCACTTTTGATTGAAAATGTTAAAATTATGACATTTTATTTTAGCGGTCCCGCGCATCAGGCATCATACATCTCCAGTAATAGTTTTACTATCTAAGGAATGTCTCTGAAATATTTCCGAACAATATACGAAAATTATTTAAAAGGAGAAAAATTAGTTTTTTTAATTTATTAAGAAAATCATCAAAACATTGATCATCTGGATAAAGACTGTCTGGAGATTTCAGGTCTTAAAGAAAGAATTATTAGAATTCCTGATAAAGTTTGAGTAAATTAAGAGTATATTATTGCGTCTTCGGAACACAAGTTCATGAAAATCAGAATATTTTCATTTGTGCATTTGTCTTAAGGCATCGTAATAAGCGTTCAAAGGTGGTTTGAAAGGGAGATATGTAAATACGAATGTTAGAGGGAGCGCGCTAATATTAAAAAAAATGATAATAATTAAGCGAAAACGGTGAAAATATTTAATAAAACACTTGTTTCAAATACAGCAAAAACCTCTCGACAAATGGTTTAGTTATATTTAAGGATAAACTCTTACCTATAACATATTAAGTAACAGAACAAAATGTGTTTTAAATAATTTTCGGAGCTTTGTGAATTTTTTTCTATCGACGGAATTTCATATAATTAACGTTTCGGCATAACAAATCTTCAAAATAACAAATATTTTGTTTGGAACTTATAAATTTAAAGAGTCAACAAGAAAGTTGTCATAAATCGGGTATGCGAGGGCTTAATAATGTAATACTTTTCTTCGTGTAATGGGGTGTTTTACTTGCAACGCAAGCGCAATTTTTATAACGTGTTTTTGGAAGTTGGAGGTTTTGCAACCATCTTGAACCTTTAACCTGAACGCAAAAAACAAATTTACAGACAGATGAAATGCCAAAAAGGAAAGTTAATTAATATAATTCGGAAAAATAATCAGAAGTGACGTTCAGCTTTTGATTTGATTGAATACCAAACATTCAAATTATTGTCAATCCGTTGATATACCAGGGCCATACACCTACATATGGGTTTGTATGAAATATAGTACAGCGAATGGATAAATATATAATATTCCTGTTCTTCGCATGTGGAGAGCCTTCTAACCCTCGTCAGGGTGGGAAATGCTATGAATACCACGGGGGACGATTTTGACCCCAAACCATTCGGGCTCAAGTTATGGTTGACATTTTTATTAAATCACATTAGGGCTGAATTCAATATACCAACTATTCTTCCATGCCGATCGACGCACAAATGTCTGAATTGTTATTCGCGATAGGAGCCTTCTACATACCACAAAATATCCTACCTCACAATTACTACGTCATTCTGAAACCAAATTCCTAAATTACCTCAAATTTATGTCACTAAATGTTACCTTTGTGACCAACGGCAGATGTTTTCTGATAATATAATATATTTTCTATCAACCTTCTCCACCACATTCATTATTCTATATTGTTGAGCAAATATTAATAACCGATATGCGACCAAGGTTTCCATGATATACACCTTTAAAAAGTGGTATAGTCATTTTAAAGTCATGAAACAAAAACTAGGTTTAATGGTTACCTATGTAACCTTTATATTAGATATTCCGTCACTGCGACTAAAACATTGAAAATAAAAACGAGTTATCGTGTATAACTAGTTAAAATAATGGATGTTTGACTAAATAACTAACCATCACGATGTTCCTCCCCAGGGGTAGGCAGAGAGGACGGACCACCAAACAACCAGGTCTTGGCACACATTCCTTGCCTCATTCACATTCATACATCGTCTCATACATACTCTTCTATTATTCTGAATCTTGACATAGCCCGACTTATTATTCTATTACTTTCTTTTTAAAAACAAATTTAAATTAACAAAATAAAATTAGAATACTACTTTTAATCTTTACTTTCTATTTTAGTAATAAATTGAAAGTAAAACCGACTATCTTGAGCGTTTTTTGTATATAAAAATAAAACGCGAAAGCTGGACACAAATCGTTCAGACAAAACAGGGTGTTCCTAGAGATAAGGGGAAAGAACCATCCCGTTCCGCACAAAGTTCTTCGTTTTTTATTGGTAGTTTACTCAAGTATTTATCATCCTCTCCGAACCATTGTCGGCAAACCTACTCTTATAGAAAATGGCACTAAGGTCGCTTTTTAATAACAAAATAGGTATTCTTGGGTAAATGTTGTAATTTTTTATGGAATTCGTTTCCATTCAATTTGAGCCCAATAAAACTCATTTAGAGTAATGTGCAACAATATTTTTGGTGAAACCTTTAAGGTTCTAAATTTTTGGGGCTTTTGAGGAATGGAAATGATTGATCGGGGATCCTGGGTTATGTTATAAATCGAAGGTTTGATCATTTATCTTTTACATCTCGTTGCGGGTTTTATCAATAAAATAACAAAAAGCAATACATTTTATGAGGCTCAATTTATTTTCATAAGGTTTATTTTTTAAAAAACTGTCGGAAAGAAAGTCCTACTACGGAGACAATATTTGTCATTCAATGGACTTATATCAGCGTTCAGCAGAACAAATTCTGCAAAAACTGGACTTTTTTATCTACATACAGACAGCTGACAGCTTTTTCAGATTTTCAGTTGTTGAATTACAGTAGGTGAAAATAATTTGACGATTTTACTGAAAATTAATAGAAAAGTGCCACGAGCAACTTATTAACTCTTTTTATCAACAATAAAAAGCAAAAATCAATTGCTTAAAAAGTATTATTGTGTGCCAACATGTCGTATGATAAAGGTTTACCTCTAGAACGCAATGCTAGCTGACGTATTTGATCTCTCCCAAAACAAGATCAGCGATATTAATGTTTACTCGTTCCATTTTATGAAATTGTTAAGATTCACAACCACCCTCTGTTGCTTTAATGCTTAAGTTATTCATTTGCATGGTTTCATACTTGACTTAACCTGTATACATATGCTGATTAATCTTAAGAGCAGAAATCTGATCAGCTCAAATGGTCAAGTCATTTTCCATTATTATTCGAAAAGATCAAGTTGTTTTTTTTTTCAAAAGGTTTTCCAGAGTAACAAGGAAGTATCAAACCTTTTTCTTTTAATCTAGAATTAAAACTTAAAACAAAAAAGTGGCTTCTTGCTTAATTTTGTGAGATGGATGTTTTAAAGCGTAATAGCTCATAATGGACATTGCGTTGTAGGCTGGAACTAAGTGCATTGCAAAAAAATTGTATTAATGAAATAGGATACATGATTTTAAGCTCTTCACGTAAAATCATTCCTCCTCATGTATAACAACCAGAAAATCCTGATACAGGAGAAATATCTTGGGCTGTGCATTGATAAACACCGAACTTTTAAACAGCATCTAGTTAAATAAGTGAAAATGTAATTTTCTTTTATCTAGAATAATTTTTTTTTTTAAAGTGTAGATATGAAATTATCATGTGATTGATCCTTATAAATAAAACTGATCAACTCGGAGTGTTTTTATTGAAGAGACCTTAAAAACTTAACGGAAAAATGGAATGGGCCTTGAGAAAAAACTAGCAGTGTGTTCTAAAACAAAATATTAGTATTTTTACAAATGAGCCTTAGGAAAAATGTCAGTTACGCTGTTATTTATATGAAATTATTATTTTTTTTAAATTTTCAGCAAAGACGAGCAGTAGCTGACTCAATATTTATACACAGAATTATAAACAATGACATTGACTGTACCAAACTTCTGTCACTTATTAACTTTAACATACCTTTGAGACATACACGACATATAGCTATTCCACGCGCTTAATTACGAAACAAATGCAGCATCTAATTTTCCAATTAACCGAGCTCTTCATACTCTAAATAATATTTATCTTAACTCTAACATTGACATTTTTTCGGATTCACTGCCCAAATTCAAACGTGGCATCATGTCAATAATTTAAACTATTTAATTCGCATACATTCTAGAAAATCGTCTTCTTCTGAATGCAGATAAATGTAGCGTCATCTCTTTTTCTCGAAAGAAAAACACAATATTATATCCATACTTAATTAAGAACAATATTTTAAACAGGGTAAATGTAATAAGAGATCTTGGAGTTCTATTAGACAGTAAGCTTATGTTTCAATCTCACGTCGAGCATATCACGTCGAAGGCTTTGAAAATGTTGGGATTTATACTTAGGGTAAGTTCAGTTTTCAAAAATCCACAAACTTTTAAGATTCTTTACATATCTTACGTCAGAAGCCACCTGGAGTACGCTTCGACAGTGTGGAACCCTCATTGTTCTACTTATAAAGCACATCTAGAAAGAGTTCAGAAAAAGTTTATCAAATATGTCTCTTATCGCGTGCGAAATGATGAATACTATGTCCCTATAAACCTTAAATCTCTTGAACAACGCCGTGATATCAGAGACCTATTGATGCTATATAAGATACTTCATAACCATATTGATAGCCCATACTTACTACAAAATATTCATTTCAAATGTCCAAAAAGAGTTACTCGATCTCTGGATACGTTTTATATTCCTAAAAGCAATACAAATTACCTCGAAAATGTATTTATAAGAAGAAGCTGTAGCACATTTAATAGGTTATGCCCAAACATCGATGTGTTTAACACGAACCTAGCTAAATTCACAGCATCCGTAAAAAAGTGATACTGCATCTTATTTAACCAAAAAACTTAATTTTTCATTGATTTTTTTTTTTAAATATTTCAATTGATTAATACATTTTTGATAATTGATGTACTTTATCAGAATTGTTTGTATTAGGTATGTTGTTATGTATTTTTCTGTTATGGTTTGTTTTGTCGTTATTTTATTGGTCAATGACATAACTACTCTGATCACTGTCATTTATGTATGTATAAAGACTGTTTATAACGCTAATAAATAAAATAAAATAAAATAAAATACATATAGACACACACAGTCACAAACACTCACACATACATTACACATGTCACACACACGCCTATAAACTACACACGTCACCTGGTAAATAATGAATAAACATACCACTTAGCAGACATTATAAGGAAACATATCATAGGTACCCAACATGAAATATCTTATTCCTGTATATTGTTTATCTCTGTAAATCTTGTACTATTTGTTTCTGTAATATAAAATAAAAAAAATAAAACCTTGAGCGAAATCTTTATCCCTTAACGTCTACATATTCCGCCCACAAACCTCTTTACTATATAAAGCTTACATATATAGATAAAAATATTATATATGTAGGATTATGGAATGTTTGCAAACCGGCCACGTGAATTTTGGAAAAGTCAGGGATCCCATCTGTCCGTAGCCCAACGGACACAAAATCTCGTGAAATATCACATGAGTGGTTTTTGGTGTAATTTTTACAGGGTTTATATTCCATAAATAGTTCAGAAATATGACAAGAAAATCTATTAACGCCTGTGAAACTGATAATGTCGTTTTACGGACCAAAAAAATGTTCTTTCTGTTTTAGAGATCACAGAAATTTCATGCCATTGTGATTGTTTTTTCTGATGTACTGAATTAAACTCGCGCAATTGGCCAAAGATTGGATGGAAAGCCACAAAAATCTGTGCACATTCATACACATACTGTGCAGACTTAATCGTGCCTTATTTATCTGAGGTGTTCTTGCATAAAATTTAGCCATTAAACCCTATTACCTCTTAATTTGCTTTGTTTTTCTAACTATCTAAGCGTCCCCTTTTAAATCTCGTTCATTATGCTATCATGGACGTGCATTATTTTTAAACATTAATTAAAATATATTTTATAATTTTTATTTTTCGGAATAACTTTATTGAGTAAAACCTCAAATTGTAATATTTAAATATTGAAGACAATATTAGTGATTTCTAAACGAAAATCTGAAACAGAAAAATCAGAAAAGGAAACGGTCACATCTGGGACTCGAACCCAGGACCCCTGTCTTTCCGGGACAGTGCTCTACCAACTGCGCTAATGGGACCCTATTCTCCTCGGTCACTTTTAACTGTATCATACTTCGAATAAGAACTACTAACATTGTCTTCATTTTTTCACCGCACATTTTTTATTGGCAACTATCTTTATGTATGATCGCAAGATTCAACCCGAACTAAATGCAATCCAGACAGCGTCTTTTTAGATAAACCTATCTTTTTTTTTTTTATTTAATGTGCGACATCTGTTGACTTTTTCTGCAAGTCTAGAATGAATATTTATTTTTCGGAATAACTTTATTGAGTAAAACCTCAAATTGTAATATTTAAATATTGAAGACAATATTAGTGATTTCTAAACGAAAATCTGAAACAGAAAAATCAGAAAAGGAAACGGTCACATCTGGGACTCGAACCCAGGACCCCTGTCTTTCCGGGACAGTGCTCTACCAACTGCGCTGATGGGACCCTATTCTCCTCGGTCACTTTTAACTGTATCATACTTCGAATAAGAACTACTAACATTGTCTTCATTTTTTCACCGCACATTTTTTATTGGCAACTATCTTTATGTATGATCGCAAGATTCAACCCGAACTAAATGCAATCCAGACAGCGTCTTTTTAGATAAACCTATCTTTTTTTTTTTATTTAATGTGCGACATCTGTTGACTTTTTCTGCAAGTCTAGAATGAATATTTATTTTTCGGAATAACTTTATTGAGTAAAACCTCAAATTGTAATATTTAAATATTGAAGACAATATTAGTGATTTCTAAACGAAAATCTGAAACAGAAAAATCAGAAAAGGAAACGGTCACATCTGGGACTCGAACCCAGGACCCCTGTCTTTCCGGGACAGTGCTCTACCAACTGCGCTAATGGGACCCTATTCTCCTCGGTCACTTTTAACTGTATCATACTTCGAATAAGAACTACTAACATTGTCTTCATTTTTTCACCGCACATTTTTTATTGGCAACTATCTTTATGTATGATCGCAAGATTCAACCCGAACTAAATGCAATCCAGACAGCGTCTTTTTAGATAAACCTATCTTTTTTTTTTTTATTTAATGTGCGACATCTGTTGACTTTTTCTGCAAGTCTAGAATGAATATTTATTTTTCGGAATAACTTTATTGAGTAAAACCTCAAATTGTAATATTTAAATATTGAAGACAATATTAGTGATTTCTAAACGAAAATCTGAAACAGAAAAATCAGAAAAGGAAACGGTCACATCTGGGACTCGAACCCAGGACCCCTGTCTTTCCGGGACAGTGCTCTACCAACTGCGCTAATGGGACCCTATTCTCCTCGGTCACTTTTAACTGTATCATACTTCGAATAAGAACTACTAACATTGTCTTCATTTTTTCACCGCACATTTTTTAATGGCAACTATCTTTATGTATGATCGCAAGATTCAACCCGAACTAAATGCAATCCAGACAGCGTCTTTTTAGATAAACCTAGAATCAAAATTCCGCAACATAATCAATTTATTTGATAAGTTTTTATCGGTAGTTACGTAATGAACTAAATTATTATATTAAATATCTTAATAAAGGTTGGAAGTATAAATCGGAGTATTAATAAACATGTAGTTATGTCTAACATAAATCATCTCTATTTATTAGTCCATGATAGTTTGTTACTAAATAAAAATGAACCGGTTAGAAATTTTTACAAAACACAATCAACGATATCCATTTTGCTTTGTTCTCTTAGGTAGCTTTGATTAAAAAATGTAGAACATAAAACATTTTTAAAACAAAGGGTTTGTGTGAACACGGTTATTACTAGATTGATACGATATACAGTGGGTTGCCATATTAATAGGGACAGTTCTAATATTTCCTGATTTTTATGTTTACATTGTCTCTACTTCTAAATAACTTGGATATGATGGCCATTCCTTCGTTATTTTTGTCGCTGGTATCACCACTGATACTTTTAAGAAATGGCAACACTTGCAAAGTGCCACATCCCTCGAAATAATAAATATACATATACTGATTAATACTGGTTAATAAATATACTGATCTGGTTTGTAGTCACACAGACCACCAGGGAAATTAATTCCCTATGAAAAAAAATTGGTTGATTATTAAATTCACTCTGCAGGAGAAGTAACAACTTATAAACCAGCCACCAAAATACATAAAAACAAACAGACTCACCAGAAATTTCACTCGCAATTGAGTTTAGCTCCTTAATCTTCAAATTTGGCAGCGGACTGGTGATCGGCACAATAATATTTGCATTCGCACTATGAAGCTATAATCTGTCACTACCAGCTCTCAAGAGAGTGGAATTTTGAATGATAAAAGAATCAACACATTGTAATTCTAAAGTACTGTCACATTATTGTGACAAAAAATATTTTAATCCTTTTAGTCTTAAATCGACCTCTTTTGACAAACGATATAATTCGGATGAATCCATCTGATTAATGCAAAGATGATTATTACTCACTTGCAGAGCAAAATCTATAAAAAACTGACTAGAGATGTCTCTTCTGTCAACTATTTTTAATTTTAAAATTTTTATTTCTAACTAATTTTAAGTCGACTGCTTCTCCATATACATAATAATTATATTTACAAGTTTTAACAACTAAGCTGTACAAAAATGTAAGTAATTATTAATTATCTATTAATTTTGTAATTTTTTTTTTCATATCTTATTTCAGTGAATAGTTTTTCCATATTGAGTCCAACGTTCTGTATTTTCAGTATTGCTAGGTTTTCAGACACGTCCCCAATAAAATGTCCGGAAGTGAAGAAACTATTGTTAAAAACTCAACATTCCCAAAGGGAAATAGCAGCCATTACATATATTTTACAGTCTTTGGTTAACAGGATAAATTAGAAAATCAATCAAAACCTGCTCCTTGAATTAGATCACAATAGAAAATGTGGCAGAAAACGAATCGTACTGACCGCAAAATCAGAGACATCTGTCTCCAAAACCGCAAAAAGAGTGTGGCTCGTCTGACCTTAATGATCAACGAAGAAGATATCAAAATCTCCCAAAGGAGAGTCCAGAGGGGATTGGCTGAGGAGAACCTCATTGGTCATCAGCCAGCTAAAAAACCTCGCCTCACAGTAGATATGAGGAAAAAACTACTGGAATGGGCCAACACACACCAAAACATGACTATAGAGAACTGGAATATGGTAATTAACATTTTTGTGGTTTCCAAGCTTTCAAAAAATTCCATTAGTTTGATTACGGCCTTTTTTTAGGTGTGCTTCTCTGACGAGTCCATATTCCAAATTTTGTTGGACAAATCATCGTTTGTCCGACGACGCCCAGGAGAGAAATTTCTTCCCGACTGCCTTGTAGAGACTATAAAACACCCTACCAGTATCATGGTGTGGTAAGGCATTTCTTCCAAAGGGATGGGGCGCCTCCATATCGTGCAAGGGACTATGAGGCAGGATCAGTACAGACAAATACTGGAAAATTGATTACTGCCTCAAGTCTGAGAATGGTTCCCTGGTGGCCAGGAATACGTCTTTATGCACAACTCCGCATCCTGTCATAAAGCCAGAACTGTCACTGCATTCCTTTCTGAAAAATATGTGCAGGTTTTACCTTGGCCGGGGAATTCCCCTAACATGAACCCTATTGAAAACCTGTAAGAGCTCACCAAGAAGGAGATTGCCAAGGAGGTGATCACAAAGAAGCAGCAGCTCATCGAAACCCTCATGTGGCATCATTCTCCTGACCACTGATTACTGCAAAATTTTGCATTGAGAGTATACCACGGCGAGTACAAGCTGTTATTGCGGCTAAAGGCGAAATTACGAAATATTAACTTTCTGTTCGATAATGTTTAAAAATAATTAAAAAAATAAAATAATCGCAGATTAAGGACAAATACGGTGTTTCATTTTTCAAAATTCAATGTCCTTGTTAATAAATAATAATAACCGCACCTAAAATCATAAATATCTGTGTTTTATGAACACAAAGTGTGAAAAACACATTTTCCATAGGTGTCCCTATTAATATGGCAACCCACTGTAATGTGTTTCTGGCTTAAACCAGCTTTTAATTCCACGTAGGATTAACAGAGACCATCAAATTTTTAATAAATATGTGTGGTAAAATTTTTTAAACTAAATTATTTTTTGTACCTTTGGGTTCATGTAGCATTTGAAAGCAAATAATAGACCTAATAATAATCAACTTGTGGATAAACAACCAAATTGTGAAAAAAAAAAAATGTTACCATACCTACTGAGTTTCAACAGTTCTTGACCAGTGGAACTGTGACGTCGCTGTTTCGATAAACTTTATGAGGCAATTGAAGAAAGAGGGAGTAAGTGAAAAGATATATATGAATATATATAAAGAACACAATTTTAAACTTTTTTCCACTTGTTTTTATTTGACCGTGACCGGTTTCAGCCTGTTAGGGCCATCTTCAGATATATATGACTATTCGGATCTAGTCACTATGTATGAAATCATGGAAAGATACGGAGATAATTTATAAATAATATGTCAAAAAAACAATTGTCTTCGTGAGTTTCAAAACTAAGAAAATCTGAGTTCAGAACTAATGATTTTTAACATTGAAGTTATTGACGTATAATTTCCATATAATCAAATAGTTAACAAGTCGTCTGGGTCCCACCCAGGTGTCGCGAGTTCAATTACTCGGCTGGTTAAGTCTTCCATCACGACACAATTTTCCGCTTACTGTGGTGGTAGTGGTAGGTTTTCAAATATTGTCAGGTTATTCGTAACCCGGAAATATGGGTTTTATTTTTTTTTAATAAAATACAGTATAATCATTTATTTTCTCATTTTTGGGGTACTACTACCAGGCGCCAGCGCCACTTCTACCTTGTTCCTATTCTACGATTCAACGTTTGCACAGTTACGTTAATGTGTGCACGTGCTAGTAGATATTTACGGTTTATTTTCTTTTAGTGTAGTCGAATAATGTAATGATTCTTTTTCTATTCAAAAGCTTACACTTTTACGTTATAATAGCTGAAGTCACCGGCGTTGTCCGGACTCTACACAGAGTATGCAGACTTACACGGACACTTTACTCTTGTTTTGAAGGATCAAATGTGCAAAATTTCACCAATCTCGGAATAAAACTGTAGATTTGTATAGAAATCGAGCAAACACCGCTTGTCTGATATCCGCCCACCCGCCTGCCGTTTCGTTAAAATGTATTTAACTTCCGTCATTTGTTTAAATGGATATTATAATTTTAGGACTTGTAAAGCTGAGCGATTATGTAAATAAAACATCACACAGGAGAATAATCAGTAAAAAAACATCACCATAATACATTACTTTATTGTTAAGTAATCTCTTGCTTGTCCGAATTTTTTACATATCAATTCCAATTTTGAAAATGACAATTAAAAAAATAATTTTCTGTTAAGATGACATATTAAAGGTATCTATATATTTTATCGCATGTCTAAATTCTTCACACAAATCAGTTCCAATTTTGAAATTGATACCTAATTCAAAACAACAGACAGATTATACAGACAGACCCACAACCGGAATTAGTTTTTTTGATGACATTCAATTTCCCCAGAATTTTTCAAACATCACTTTAAAAAGTAAGAGTAAAATTATTTACTATTTATAAAATATTATGTGGGAATAAATTCTATCATATTATTCAAATTTGGCTTTTATTTTATAATAATTATTTAGTGCTGCAACTGTTTCGTACTTATTGGTAAAGGGTACCACTTCTCAAAACGAAAATAGAATTATATATAACACTTCTTTCATATTTAGGTCGTACATAAAATTATTACAGTAAAATCTGTTGCATTACATAATACTATCCTTTTTATTATCCCGAAATAATGTAAAAGCGGCTGTATCCTTTTATCGGTACTTATGCTTCTATGCAAAGTCTGATCATTAAACTCTATGGAGATAGATATAAAACCGTGGATTCCGTTTTATTTCCAGCGAATAAATGTTAAAGAACTCGACCTTTGCTTGATTACAAGTACTTTGTATGATAATGGCAACATTTATTTGTTTTCCATTACAGATATTTCGTTTTACATTTGCCTATTTCGAATTTAGGCCTACTAATATATCGACCAGAGGCTTTTATTAAAATGGACAAGACAGGCATGCAAAAAAAAAATATGTGAACAAGATAGAATGATTGAAAGAAAAAAATATTTCTAAATATTCGTCTTTTGAATAATTTTCATAAGTTTTTTTCGTAAGGTTCACGTTTTATTAAGAACGGATGCAAGGAAGTTAATTTTGATAAATAACTAATAAGGTTTATTTATTAATTTTATTTTAGTAATTTGTACATTTAAGTTTACAAATTACTAATTAATTTGTTATATATAAATAAACTATATTTTTTCTTTCTTGATGTGGCTCCTACACAACATCTTGAACTTTCAAATTGTGACTTTAGGTTTTCGGGCAGCGCATTATAGTATTTCATCCCTTTATATAGAATACTATTCTGAGGTGACGATATATTCGTTGGTTTATTTATATTTATTCGGGTACATGAACTTTAGCCCTCTTCATATGCGTATGAGAGCAACAAATTAACGGGTTATAAATCAATTATGAATATGCTTTCATGAATATGACGAAATCAAAAACATAATTACTTCCCTAAAACCAAATGTGTCATCAGGGGATGATGTAATCTCAACCAATGCAATAAAACATCTCAGAGAAGAAATTACCTTCCCGCTTACACACCTTATCAATCTATCTATAGCTAAAAGCGTATTTCCCACATCCCTTAAAGAAGCTACTTTTATACCTATTTATAAACAAGGATGTAAAAATGATATCAATAACTATCGACAAATAAGCCTTCTCAGTACCTTTTCTAAAATATTGGAAAAAGTACTAAAAAAACAACTTATGATGTACCTAGAAGATAATAACCTAATATCGAAATCTCAGTACGGTTTTAGAAAAAACTTGAGTACTGCCGACGCCATAGACGATATCATAAATACGATCACGAAAAGCTTAGACCAGGGAAATAAATCTTTGGCAATTTTTATAGACCTGCAAAAGGCCTTTGACACGATAGACCATAAAATTCTTTTCAAGAAACTTAAAACAATTGGGATGTCAAACACAACTCTAAATCTACTGATAAGTTACATGTCAGAACGTTCACAGTGTGTTAAAATTGATAAGTGTAAAAGTAAACCTCTCCCAATCAATTACGGTGTACCGCAAGGAAGTGTCCTAGGACCTTTATTATTTCTGATATATATAAATGATATCTGTAACTTACACATCAACGGAAAAATCATTAGTTTTGCCGACGATACTGTCATTTTATTTAATGAAATTGATTGGATAACCACCTACAAAGAAGCTGAAAACGGGCTTATCCGTCTGCAAAAATGGCTTATGCAAAACTCACTCACACTTAATGTTAACAAAACTAAATATTTAACGTTTTCTATAACGGCTAGAGGACAACCAGCTGAGGATTATACTCTCAAATTACATGATTGTCAAGGAAAAAACGAAACGCAATCATGCCACTGCCCCACCATAACACACTCTAGAAGTATAAAATATCTCGGCATTGAAATTGATGAAAATCTTCGATGGGACTCCCACATAAATAGTATTACAAAGAAACTCACAAAGCTCATGTACTACTTTAGAAATATACGCAATATACTAAGTATAAATGATTTATATAAGGTATACTATGCTCTCTGTCAATCACGCATAGAATATGGGATTATTGGATGGGGATCTGCCTCAAACATCCACATGAAGCAGCTTATTAAAACTCAAAAACAATAATAAAAATAATCCTTAAAGTACCCATAAGGACTCCATCAAAAGACATTTTTAAAAATTTTAAAGTGTTCAGTATGATAAAACTATACTCAAAAAATGCTCTAATCAAATTTACAGAAAAATATGAGTACCCTGCTGACCAACACAACTATATTACAAGGAAGAAATCCTCAAAACTATGGAACATCCCAAAATTAAATACGTCTTTTGGCCAGAAAAATCATCATTTCCATGCTACAAAACTATATAATACCCTCCCAATTGAACTCAAAAACACAACGGAGACACAAAAATTTAAAAACGACATCAAATTATGGCTAAGTAAACATGAAGATGAGGAAATCAATAAAATTATGAACTGAACAAATGTGAAGACAATTTTTTAAATTTTTTATGTAGAAATTAACAAGGAAATCACGATCTACACCTATACAAAAACCTACAGTCCGCCTCAGAACAGGAATACCTAGTGAGGAGGACTGCGAATAATATACTTAACTTTGTAATTATAATTGTCGTTAATAAAAAAAAATAAAAATAAAAAAAGGAAATATGAAAAAAATTTTGAAAGAAAAAAATTACAATTACAAATTAAAATTAAAATTTAATATTTTGAAAATTTTCAAAAATTCAATTTCATGTTAAATCATAAAAATTTTAATTAAAAAAGAAATATATTACATTATTTTAAAAAGTAAAGGTTTTAAATTGTGTCTGTGAATATTAAATAACGTTATTTTTTAACAGTTTATTGGTTTTGGAAGATGTCTATAAAGCATGCCCTAAACGCAATGACGCGACGTTACAATATATATGGACGCGCTATATAAATCTCAAAGTGGTAAACCAAAAGTATGTCAATTGTAGTGCTTTTGATTTCTTATTTATAGTACTAAACTGTCACGTGTCGCGTAACATGCCTTACAAAATTGGCAAATGCCCTCGTCTGTAATGAAAACGTTTTTTTCTAATTTTTATATTTTTATTGGTACATTAGAAGTATTTACTTTTTATATAAATACCCGTGCTGAGGCCCCAATTACTTGGTAAGTAATATTAAAAACCAAGATATAACAATTTGTAAATAAACGCTAGTACTTATTATCGTCTATTATTATAAATAATACAATCCTTTCCCAATCGAAAATTTATGCGTCGTCGTAGAGAAAATGCAAGCTCTGGACGCGCAACTCTGAAATTACTAAGTCACTGCTGTCGGTAAGTAAACTTCACTTTATAAAATACTATGTTTATTTATATGCTTGTGGTAAAACAATATACACTTCAGCAGTTACGACCAGTATCAACAATTTGCAAACTGTCGTTGCTCTATTGTGGCACTGCACTGACTTGATCACTCAAAATCCGTCTGGCACCCAGGTCTATACTACAGTCGGCCTTGGAGTAGTATTCGACGCAACTTTTTAATAATAACATGTGGTTGTAGCATTTTAAAACTATGGAATATAATGTCTAGCTAATATTAAAATGATAATCTATGTGTAAATAAATCCCCAATAAATCATAAAGCACTTTGAACAGCGAAAAACTCTAAAATATCTTTATTCAAAATTGGTATGAGAGCAATCGATCAAAAAGTTATACAATGGAAGATAATTTATCGAGGATGTGGGAAGAGAAGACCTTTCAAATGTGAAAGTATGAAAAATGTTTGGCAAACCAGTGGGTCTGTAACATCATAATTAATACATGTTTTTAACGATTTTAGGAAAGGTGAAGCCGAAATGCAGTCACTTAAAATATGGCACAAACTATTTGATCACTTATAGTTTGTACTATTAATGGAACGAAAAAAAGGATGTGCTACAAATTACACCTAACATACAGTTTGGCTCAATTGCTTGAAGATTAAACCTGTCTGGAATTTATTGCTATACTTGTTTCCGCTATCGCATTACTACAAGGCACAGACTTGCTATTATATTATTTATACATAACGAGGCTGATGCGAATGATGAGCGAAGAAAGGAGTGTCAGGAGAATATATGATGCGAATGCGATTGGTAGCAGAAAGCGGGGACGCCTGAGAAAGACATGGCACGATCCAGCGAAACAGATACTCGAGTCGGGCCATGTCAAGATTTAGAATAATAGAGGAGTATGTATGAGACGGTGTATTCATGTGAATGAGGCAAGAAGTGTGTGCCGCGATCGAGTTGTTTGTTAGTTACTTAGCTAGTTAAGTTAAAGAATGAAATTTTATGGCTAGCATTATAACTACATGCAAGCATTTCGCATGGTAAAGTTCATCCATACACAAAAATGCGCTGAAATTACCTGGAAAGTTATTTTTGTCATCATTATAGGAGGCGATCAACGCCCTTCCGCCGTACTCACTTTTATCCCGAGGGTCTACGGTATCTTTCCCTTTTTTAACTTTTTTCTCTTTATCTTAATAAAATTTAAGCAGTAACACCGATTAGCGGAGATGAGATTTAATCCAGTTATATAACTAACAACATACTGCCCACTAACGCTGTATGGCGGACTAGTACCTTCTGCGTTTACTAGGTGTCCGAGAAATTTGACGTCTGAATTTACATTTGAGCGAGTTGATTACTATTCCGTGTTGCTGTCACCTCTCAAATACAGTTTCTAGATGGTGGATATGTTCATCCTCTGAAGTAGATGTGACAAGTATGTCATTAATATATGCATAACAGAAATCAAGTCCTTGAAGTACTTCATCGATGAATCGCTGGAAAGCTTTCATTACGAAGGCCAAATGACATGAAAAGTGGTCTAGAGTAATTTTTGTAAAAAGTAGTCTCTTTTAAAAATAAAACATTAGAATCTTGACGTGTAAGCTGAAGGAGGAAACCATTTGTTTCACTAGAACTCCGTGGGAAAGTGTTAGGCAACCTTCAATGTCACTATGATTTACCTACGTTTGGTCATTCAAAAATAACTTTACCTTAGGCCTTCTTCATCGTCCAGATGATCACAAATTCCCGTTCGTTAGAGTCAGCGCTGGTATATCGAGTAAAAATCTGTTTCAGGGTCGTATGTTTCATTCGCAATTAATTAAAATCGTGTTATCTTTACCTCGTTGTTAAATCGCCCTTCCTCCAGTCAGCACGCTGGCCTTTCTGGATCGCATAATAACAGTACTTGCAAATTCAATAAAATTTGTTATCCTTACCTTTCGCCCGCTTCATCGTCTTCCTCATTGCTGCCCGACGCGGTGTTTGTGGGTCGCTCGTCTTCTGGTTTGCTAGCGCCGGCAAGCGCTGTCTCAGCAAGTCTCCGGGTCTGGGCCACGTTTTCTATGACTGACCCCGCGCCGGCTTCACCCGGAAGTGGTTGTCTCCGGGCAGCTCGCTGCTTGCGCGCCCTGTTACGAAGCGCCTGAAAACAAAAATATTTTACTACCAGATACAATAGGACACGAAACGAATGTACTACCCTAGCCATGAGTACTACTGTCCCGGTGCGAGCAGTAGACCAGGGGGAGCTGTATTATAAGGACTTCGAACAAGCAAAAAGTAATCAGCCGAAATAGAATATTTTTTGTAAGCAACATGAATAATCCAATTATATTTTTTGTTTCATAATAGTAAATATGTGCCTATCAGGTGCAAAAAATATTGATTTGTATTAAAAAAAAGTTAAATTGAAAAGTTGTCTTATTGTAAGAGATCTTGAAAAATTCTTGTCACGATTACGAAATTGTATTCAGGTATTGTCCTGGTATTGAAAAGAATAACGTTAATATTATTAGTATCACGTATTTATTTGAAAGTTTGAAGACGCTTTTCAAATTCAAAAAATGTCTGCAGTGTACGTCCTTGGACAAAAACTTTTTTATATCAAACAGATGTAATTAAAAATTTTACAGTCACGAAGCTTTGTATAAAATACATCTGTATGAAAGTTACATAGAAAGTTTACAAATCCGAGGCTTCATTAAAGTTTCACAATTGTTTTTTTCAAAATCTTTTATCTCGCTGAACTTAAAAAACATAAAACTGACAAAAATCTGGCGTCTTGTCTAAAACTTCGACTTCTGTCGAACTTAAAGTGCAAATGTATAAAGTTTCTACGGTGAAATAAAACTCAAATTTCAGTTCAATTATATTATACAGGCCCTGAGAAAATATTTTCATTCTGAGGGTCACTGTGTTCAGGGATGATGGACGTATGAATCCAGTCATAGTCCAGTCGCCTAGTCCTAGGCGAGAGTCTTGCTGGAGAGGTAAAAAGGTCTCCCTCGACCAGTCTCTCTCGATCCGGCCCGCCACGCAGTAGCTAGGCAGACTCATCCGCTGCCAAGAAACTGGACACCCCTGTTAAGTCATCAAACATAGTGACCTATGGCAGAGATGTAGGTTATCCAATAAATGGTTCCCGGTGTGAAGGTATCCATAACCGCCTCCCAAATTATGAAAGTGTACTAAATGAATAAAACATTAATAAAAAATAAAATAAATACTTTGTAGGGGCTTTACTAAGGCGGTAATGATAAATTGTACTTTCATAAATATTTTATGATTTTATGATATATTATAGTCTTATTCGTTTGACCGGTCAGTGTCAGAGTTTGTATCGCGTTTGGGTCCCACTAAAAAATGTGTTTTTTTCTTCAGCTAGCTAAGTCCTCCATCAAAACACAAGCGACATTTTCCGTGGCAATAGGAGATTTTCAAATATTGTTAGGTTATTCGAAACCCGGGAATGTTTGTCTTTCTTTTTAAAATAAGAAAAAAAAAATTACAAAAATACATTTTGAACGAAATATCACACTCCAGTTGCATGCCCAACGATTCTGTTTCACTAGAAAAATCACAGCGGTGAATTTTCTAGCCGACGTACGGAGGCAATGTGCAGTCGAGTGCATTTAATATGGATCCGGGCGGAATTCAAAATAGTAATCCTGGGGATGGGGTGTGAAAATTTCTGGGTGATTGTACTTCCCAGGTGCCAGGTACAATGTAGAACTAGGAATCAAGTGGAAACACAGGTGAATTTATCAAGAATTTTGTCCCTAAATTATAATAACTTCTTGCTTGATAGTTGTTATTTAGAACCCTAAAAGCCTCAGCAAAAATAAAAGGTTTATAGTTTGCAACTGTGATGTATATTTAAATTCCCGAAAATTATCTAATCATAACCTCAGATAAGTTTGAAATATTTTGTGAGTGCCACACTTTTGAAATTGATTCAAAACAGCGTTCACGTACATACTTTCAGTATAGCCTTGTAGAAAGGCCTCCATTCAGAATCGAGACGTTGCTTGAAGTGACTTCAACAGTGTTTGGTGACCAGATCTGTGGAACCAACGAACGTCACAACGGTGCTGCCAAGGTCTGTTATCTATGTAAGGATATTGTGTCAGCCCTTTATTAGCAGCAGACACATACCTGAACGGATGACGAACCTCGTGCTGGCACTGTTGGTGGACTCTCTCGCTGCAGCAGCTGGTCCAGTTTCTTCACCACCTAGGATTCTTGCTGCATAGTCTTCAACTTCTATCTTCGTCGAACGTCACAGCGGTGCTGCCAAGGTCTGGTATCTATGTGAGGATATGGTGTCAGCGCTTTATTAGCAGCAGACACATACCTGAACGGATGACGAACCTCGTGCTGGCACTGTTGGTGGACTCTCTCGCTGCAGCAGCTGGTCCAGTTTCTTCACCACCTAGGATTCTTGCTGCAGAGTCTCTATATTCTATCTTCATGTCACCTGTTCCTGTTCTTCATTTTACTTTACTTAACTTCACTTTATTTTGGTAATATTTATAATTTTTGTAATATCTGCATCAACTGTAAAGCGCCCCTGAGGTGATTACTCACAAAAGCGGCGCTGTAAAAATTGTCCAATATTATTAATTTTTTTCAAAGAAAGACAAACATTCCCTGGCTACGACTAACCTGAAAATATTTGAAAATCTCATACTACCACCACAGTAAGCTAAAAATGTTGCTTGTGTTGTGATGGAGGACTTAGCCAGCCGAGGAATTGAACACACTACGCCTTGGTGGGACCCAAACGCGATGTCAACTCGGCCACCGACCGGTCTTATATTACATTACTATCTCCTACCCTGTAGTCCCACTGCATTCAGAAAGTTGAGAGCAATTGGGACTCTTGTGCAGTATTCACATAAAAAAGCGATGTTTAATTCTAAAAGTTACAGCTTTTCAGACTGAAATTACTAAAATATTTTTTTAACGAAGGAAGCAAACACTTTGTGATGTGACATTATATATTATTAAATGAAAAAAAATACACTTTGTAAAACACCATTTTTATTATGAATTAATATTAACAGCCAACCAGGTTTCGCTTAGCTCAAGCTTCGTCAGGGCTTATTATATCAACTAAAATATTGTTTTTTTGGTCGGACCTTACTAAATTTCTTATTTTAATTTCGTTTGATTTCAGCTCTCAAAAGTTAATATCTAATTAATCAAACAATAAAATAGGCAAACTCAAAATGTCAAAAAATCATCAAAATCTTATTGCATTTTCAGTTTCGTTAGCAGTATAATCTTATGTGATGTAAAAACCTCTTTTCTCGGTTTTGAATACATTATTATTTGAAATATTCTGATTCAAAAATAATTTCTAACCTCAACTTTGAATCTCGGAGAACATTTTCCGCGGAGGTGAATAAGAAAACTTATAATGTGTCTTGATATACAGCTGGGAGCCAGAATTTCTAAAATATTTATGGCTTATATTTCGTGAATAATTACAGTCATAATTCTATTCAACGTTATTTTAAATTTACGAATCCTCCCGTTAAAATTTATTAGTTTTAAAAGTTGTTAATAATTGTAAATAAAATTCGTTCAAAAGTTGGAAGGTTTGGAAAGATGAAATACGAGTATATCATTAATATCTGATTTGAGCCCCAGTCAAGAATGAAGTCAGAAACTCTTACCTTATGAAATATCTCAACTTTACTGTTTCATAAACTGACAGTTGGTATTATGAACTAAAAGGATGAGATTTAAGATTATCACAGTAATTATTTTGTCATTTATTTTACCGGTTTGGCAGCTTTGTTGACTTTTGGGTATTTAGAAGTTTTGCGTTTCTTTCAGTAGATATTGGTATGTAATTATGGGTTTCGAAGGACCATTTGATGATAAAGTCAGTGTGTGAACAAACCACTGCCCGAGGAGAGTATATCGCAAAGGAAAGTGGAAATAACTCACCGCGTAATTTGTGACACAATTCCCTTATTGGCACAGGTTCTAGTTGCACACAAAAAAATAGTTTATGTGTTTTTATCGCGGCTGATTATCAGAGCAGTTCAGCGGTAGTTTTAATTCTTCAGAAGCGGTCGGCGAACTACGGTGCGTGCGAACGGAGAGAGAAGTACACAGTGTACGAGAGGTACAAGTCAAGTCAGCTGTTTGTATGTACAAAGCAGAGTGATGTATTGTGTAAATGTCTAAACCAGATAAATTATATATGGCCAGATAACATTATTTTGACAATTAAGTGTTAAGTTAAATAAGAACAGTAATGGATAAACAAAATGTAACCTGAACCGAGGTGGAACGTTTAGCAAATTATTTCATGCATTTTGTCAGCGATTTGCCTATAAATATAGCACATAAGTTCCTACAAATGATACATTATTGCAATACATGCAATCAAAACACAAGAAAGTTTTACACAATGCCAATACTTTGATCATCCAAAACAGTTAAAACTACCCTTAGAGAAAGCATACTCGCTAAAAATAACATTTTCTATTTTCTTAACACTGTCTAACGGGAGCTTGCAGGCAACGACACAGGCATCACATGCATAAGTACACTCCCAGCGTAGCACCAAGTTTCTTCGCTAGTCGTCCTTTGAAATGAAGGTGAAATTTAAACATTTAATTTATCCGAGTGGAGACTGTAGAGCTGTAGACTGTAGACTGCACGGGAACAGGGTAGGGAAAACGAACACTGTTGGTGTGCTCGGGGTAGTGTCTTGGCAACGGATGCGAACAGATGTCGGGCCAGATGGGGTGTGCTGAGAAATTAATTTTCCATTTTAAAATAACTACTGCAGTTGCAGTTTAATTATTTTAAGTAATGTAATAAACTGAATCTGGAGACAGTGACGTGAAATTAAATAAGAGGAAAACGGAATGCTATATTTTTGTTTATTTATTGTTTTTGTGTTTAATTCGTAGAACTCCATTTAATTTTTTTATAAATTTAATTTAGATTAAATTTGATAATATTATTATTAAGTTCTGCAAGTGTTTTAGTTTTTTATTATTGTGACAGCTGTTTCGGCTTACAAGGCCATTTTCAAACTGTGGTTAGTCCACATTGAGACGACGTATTTATGCTATTTCAAATGTAAATTTTGAAGGTGATTTATTACTGGTTACACCGATGACAATATGATCTATTGTTGGTTAAACCAATCTATGTTTTCCCCTCAGTAAATGGTAATGAGTTCTTAATTATTTACTAATGACTTTATTGCTATGAATTATTTGGATGCATTATTACTCTAAAAGTAAAATCCCTATACTCAATAACAGTGGCATATATGAATTAAAATGTGACCACGCCGATTGTAACGCCACTTATATCGGACAAACGGGGAGGGCATTCTCAACTAGATTCAAGGAACATATACGATGTTATAATAATAAAAACACATCCTCAAAATTCGCAGAACATCTCTTGGTGAATAATCATACCCCACTTAACAACAAGGGTCCTAAACCATTGCATATAGAAAAAAAGGGCATTAGATTAAATTTACTTGAACAATTAGAAATCAATAAACGAACGAATGACCCAAACTTAACACTAATTAATAAAGTACGGAAAATAATTTACTCACCACTTCTCAGTATTTTCACAAAACCCAAGCAGTATAATGCATCCAAATAATTCATAGCAATAAAGTCATTAGTAAATAATTAAGAACTCATTACCATTTACTGAGGGGAAAACATAGATTGGTTTAACCAACAATAGATCATATTGTCATCGGTGTAACCAGTAATAAATCACCTTCAAAATTTACATTTGAAATAGCATAAATACGTCGTCTCAATGTGGACTAACCACAGTTTGAAAATGGCCTTGTAAGCCGAAACAGCTGTCACAATAATAAAAAACTAAAACACTTGCAGAACTTAATAATAATATTATCAAATTTAATCTAAATTAAATTTATAAAAAAATATATTTTTGTTGTATAATATTGAGGTGATATTAATTACGTTACATTAATCAGTCTAGTTATGTTCATGAATGAAATCTTCCACAGAGAGAGGTATTTTAAAAATTGTTGGGCATGTTATGTAAGTAAGAAAAAATGTAAAAAATCCACTAATTTCGGTGTCGGTTTCAAAGTATGTATGCCTGTAAAATAAATATGCACTAAAGTGAAAACCAACTAAACGAGGAATGTGTTAAAATCAGCGGCCGGTTAGCAGCTGATTGGACAGATGCGTCGGGTTCCCATCCATGTGTCGAGTGAGTTCAATTCCCTGCTGTCAAAGTTCTCCAACAATTCACCAACACGTTTGTGACGGAAGTAGGAGGAATTGAAATATTGTTAGGTTATTCGTAACTTTAGAATGTTCTGCTCTCTTTTAAATAAATTAAGATAACATAGTGGAATTAGTAGTAATTAGGTGATGTTAAAACGTTTAAAACTTTCTGATCTCAGCGTATTGAGTTTTATCGAGCTCGTAACTCGATATGTTGCACTAATTGGAACCAGCAAATAACAATTTACAAGATCTACTAATTTTTCGTTAAACAATTCATGTACAATGAACATATGGGACCAGAACCATTTGTTGCAGAACCAATCCTTCCAATTTTATTGGACTTTTTAAAGGCTATACAATAGATATTACTTGCTTGCGGTGGCAATTGAAAGTTATTTTATAAAATTTACTCCCGTTGCAGGCGATATATTGTCCTTATTCCTTTATAAGTACACGCTGCTTGAATTTAAACACCCCATTTCAAAGAATACATCCATTTTGCAATATTTATTGCCCAAGCATGTGCTTAATATTATTTTATGATTTCAGACGGAATCGTGCCTAAAGTTTGGATTTGGTTTGAATTGATTTAAATTCTATCGTAAAACGTAAACTGCTTATTTAAAAAAAAATCCACCCACAATGATAACTCAAAAACACTTTAGTTTAAGTTGACAGATGCAGGTCACTAAAGCTGCACGAAAAGTTGACACAGTAACGAAATCACCGAATGAAAAATAAATTTCGTAAAAATGCGTTACTGTGCAATTTATATTTATTTTGTTGTGTAAATTCAAGGTTATTTTGTCATTGTTTACAGTTTATGCCACAAATTTGTAACCTGCCGCAACTCAAACAACTGGAAGTTTTGTGAGTTGTTGGTAGATACTCGAAAATAACTTATTAAAAAAATATATTGGTACATATATATTTAACTTGGTATATATAACTTAAACAAAGTAATAGTAAAATATGAAGCCATGGCACTTTTCGTAAGATATGTGCTAAATATGTGAAATAATGATATATTGTTATTGTTAAAATTATTAATTTAGTATCTATTTATTTATGCTTAACTCTATTTTTTAATTGTGTTAAAAATAAGAAATGTGTATTTTTTCATTTTCAAGTACTTGGTTTTCTTTATATATAACTAAGCTATTATTGTGAAATATATTCTTCGTTACTACCTACGTGAATGATTTGTTTTGCATACATCTAAATAAACTAATAAACTAATAAAAAAATTTGAATAGATATTATTTTACTTTGTACGTGTTTGTATATA
This sequence comes from Hesperophylax magnus, assembly GCA_026573805.1. Classification (NCBI taxonomy): domain Eukaryota; kingdom Metazoa; phylum Arthropoda; class Insecta; order Trichoptera; family Limnephilidae; genus Hesperophylax; species Hesperophylax magnus. Next base: position 2,037,265 of record JAIUSX010000026.1, read on the forward strand.
TAATGTATATACTGACAATTCGCGAAGGAATTCAATTACAATTATTATTTTTTTAAATTAACTTAACACAGGAAAATAATTTCTCTCATGGCCTACGTCATCTTATCGTGGGGTGTGGTTGGTCTTTTTGAGGACGGGAATGAGTGAACTTGGGTCTTGGGAGGGAGGAAACACAGGGGCCAAGTAAATTGAATTTTAAGCTTTATTCCACTTTTTTTATTTATTACCGATACCGGTTTCAGCCTTCACCGAGTAACAATATAGCGAGTTTTTAATATGTCATTATCATTATTTCATTAAATAATGAGTAGACAAAAGGTTGTTTTTTAATTTTTCTTTATTCAGTGTTTTTATTGGTTTTCACAGTTTTTGTTTATGTTAAAACCACCAAGCTAGGCAAATGCCCGCGTTATGGTGGTTTCATTATAATACAGTATATTAAAATAAATCAAGTGTGAAATGTAGAAGAAATTAAAATAAGTATAAAAAGTATATAATTTAAGAGAAAATAAGGAGTATATAATTTAAGATAATATATGTAGTAAACAATAATATATATATAAAAATTCAGTTAACGAAATCAATGTACCTACTAATAAAAGAAAAATTGACTGTTGATATTTTATATGTGCGAGATATTATTTATGTGAAATACATTCTCATAAACACTATCACAAGAAACAAGTAAACAATAAACACGTTAACAAGTACATTTTCAAAAAATAATTAACTTAAATTAATGAATTATTCTTAATTTTTTCTAACATTAAGCTCATAACTTAAATTAAGTCTATTCATCACGAATAATAATAATAATAGTATGAGCTTTCAATAAAGACGGAGTTTGTCAGGCATCGGCAAAATGTCGTAAGCAATGTGTAGCTTGAGTTTTTTGCCTCATATTTTAAAGCATCGATTCACCCAGTTAAGAAGGAGAACTCTGTAAAATCTTTTAAGAGTTCCAAAGACCCTTGAACAATTCGATTATTTACTCAAAGGAAAGATGAACAAGAGTATAATCAGAATAGAAACGCTTCCAGAGAAAGCATTTTCAATCACACGAGCAATAGGCCGCGTGAATACGTAAAATGTCACGAATACTTCACTGATTCATCACTTGTGATACCCACTGAGGATAGTAGAACACTGACATAGAATGCAATAGATTGGCTCTCACGATTGAAATGAAATCCCAGATTAAAATGAAATACTTGATTAGTTGTTGAATTGAATGATTTGAAATAATTTCACCGCTGATCCACAATCAAAGAATCGAGCGCTGAACCTTCCGCTAACCAGGCAGGCGCTCTACTAATACTGCAACCGAAATCAACAAAAAAAATAATCTTCTAATCGACCCCATATTTTTTGGTAATCATGATTATCAAAAAATGATTATGGATATGGATTGTGGATACTTTTGTATTGTTTCAACAACCAAACAACTTATTCAAATTTATTTTCCTCGAGAGGCAACAATATTCATATTTTGTATGTGAGGTTTTATAAAAAATAAATCGCAATCTATTCATTTTACTGAGGAAAAATCTTTGACTTTCGCAAATTAAATTTAAAAAGTTTTTCATTTCCAGTAAAATAATCTTCTTCGTACAAGTCAAATAATAATGTCAATATAAAGTTCCATGAGATAGTCATGGGTTTCAGGTGTCGCCTCATAAAAAATTGGATTGGTCGAATACATACCGGTACTCTGCACTGCACCGCATGTGATATGTGGACAATTGTTCTAGGTCCCAATGGTCACGACTGTGATGACTTGAATACTCACGTAAAATGAACGAGACGAACGTGCTCCGAAAAATTTTTTTTTGTTTAGACTGGGAGAAGATTTATTGACAGGCAGGTTTTATGAGTAAACACGTTCCCACGGGAAGGTGGAAAGAAGAGATCGCTGGGACAGTCGGATTTTGAACTTGGGTACGTTGACAGCTCCGAGAAATCGATAAAAATCAGAAGTGTAGTGTGAAATTACAGTTAATTAGTGAATTCAGATGGTGTTGGAAAGCTTTGTTGAATATTGAATTAAAGTGAAATATTATTGAACCGGTGAAGTGAAAAAGTGATTGGACTCAGTGAGAATACAATTAATAATAATAATAATTGGATAATTTGTAGAGCGCCGTTTTGTGAAAAATCACCTCAAGGGCGCTAAGGGTTGTGCGATCGCGATTATAATATAAAATGTGTTAAATTAAACGTGTATACGGTTCCAACTAAATTACTTGTCTTAAAAACATGGAAATAATAACGATAATGATTGCGTTTAAAACAGAGTGAACGTATTTAAAGGCAGGAAGTGTTTGATCGGATCAGGGGGGGGGGATTAACGATTGGCGAGATGGCGTTCTAACACATTGACCACATTGAGACCGTAAACCAGAGAATCCAAACAAATCATAAAACTCGGGTTCGAATCCTGACAGAGATTAGGTTAAATTAGGAAGGTACAATTTTATTTACAGAGTTATTTAATTATCCTTTTATAGGCGTAGGGAGGGGACCAAAATTGAACAAATTGCAAGGATTTCGCTAAAAGGAGGGAGGAATGCCGGAGGGAAGAGACCGTAAAACTAAACTGATTTAGCTATTTAGTGTATAACCAGGTAGACTTCACGCTGAGAGTGGGAGATGGCTAACTGGGTGAGTTTTATATTATTTATTGAATTCCAGAGGACCCTACAGAAACCGAGTTTATGACTCCTGCCGCCCAAATAAATGTTTCAAAAAGGAATGTGCCCGACAATATTATCTATCAGCTGTGAGCGTGGGGACGGGCCAACGACCTTTTCATATGTAGGCCGATAATATTTGTTTTAGGGGAATAATAATAATAACCAATATAAATTCGCAGTATAAAAAAAACACCTATCTACAAAGTACCTACCAAAACACTGGCGTACCATTTAAAACGGTGATCACCACCAGCCGGGAACAGGGCGCGGTGTACAGTCAGTCAAAGGGGAAGTTTTGCTAGCGTATGACCGCCCGAATAGAAAGCGATCGGATGAAACCAGACAGAACAAAATGAATACTTTTCTTCTGTTATTTGACTTTCTAATTTAATACTTTTCATCTATTGTTTGACTTTCTAAGTTACGAATCGGGATGCACAAAAACAAATCTAGAGTCAAAAGAGGGAGATGGTAATCTCCGAAATAAAACTACCATCCGAACAACTTTTCTCAACAGGTACCTTTCGAGAGGTAGGCAGCCTCTTTAAATTAATTGCAAAAATCAAACCAATTATCCCTTTATACCTACCTGAGAGGATAGGTATTCAATAGAAGTTACCCATACCTAATACACGAGGATGCTAGTAACCTCATAAAATAATTACTGGAACCAAATATTAAAATACAGACAGTCCTCATCCTAAATTTGGCATTTCGAGTAAACCTTACATATATCTCACATGATAATTGGCTGAATGGGTAGGCACACAACCTACCGATAGAAGCGGGCTAAATGTCAACAAGATCGTCGTGTGTTATCTATGTTATTGACCTAGAAAGGGATGTAAATTCCCGACGACGGGGAAGTTACAGCGTTTTCTAGAGGTGGCATGTAACTTAGGACCTTACGTGTCACATTTTCGCGACTAGATTCGTGACAAGGGAAGTCATGGTTTTCCCCTTCTACACTCAGTAAAGTAGATTTTCCTGGAGGTGCATGAGGTTGGGGCAATTCTGAAATTGGTGAGGAGACCTGGTTTTCTTTATTCTGGCGTGACGGTTGCCGATTTGGAACAAGGGGAGACCCGGCCGGTTGTGATATCCAGACACGCAGGTATCGATCGCCTTGTTCAAATTACCATCCATCGGTTTTGTTTGGTAAAGAGGAGGAGCCAACCTTAGTTTGAACAAATTCATTCCCGTTCCTCTCCCTTCCCTCCCAAAATATATACATGGATGGCGCCGACAACTAACTCCATAAATTTATCGTATGTTTATCACACATATAAAATCTAACACTTTATTATACTCACATAACCCTATGACAGGTAGAATCACGTAGCTAGTTTGAAGAGCAGGCGACTCAGAAAAATAAGGTTTATGAAATGGCTTTAAAACACAGCGGTAATGGATTCAACTCACTCTATCTCAAAAGAACCGAGGGGTACCACACACATACAAAGATAACTAGGTTTCTATACCGAGAAACAAAAAAGCCAACACAACGTTCGGTGAAACCTTTTTATACTGAACCGTCACGTGAAATGAGTACGTTCAAGGTCGTACGTCACGTGGACAAACTAGGATGTACACACTTGAAGGGGTGTGTAATAAAGAGAGGAGCAAAGGCTTGTAGAGACGGCAGGGAGGATATTCCTACCCCGGATATATATATAACCAAAGCCTTACGGAAAAGTTACCTATGGGACTTAAAGAAAGTTTATCGTAGAAAGAAGAGAAGGAAAAGTTTAAAAAGGGCAGATCATTACACGACGCACGTTTGTATTATCTTGACTGGGAGATCTTTCAATTGCTGAGGCGCCCCAAAATGGTTCACAATTAAATATGTTAATAGTTCTTCCAATCATATTAATATATTAGTAGATATAATCATGCCTAGTACACAGTGAAAAATACCCTTATTGAAGTTTCTGAAAATTTATTTAATACTTAGATTTTGTTCGAAACGCAACTGAATTGAATAATATCAATAATGTGTGGCTGGAAGGCTTTTAAATTATAGAAGATCCCATCTAGTATACCTCGATACGTGAGTGTCATCCTTTTTGTGGGTGAGAATAATTAATTTTCATAATAATGCGTGATGTGCGTGAGCATATCAGCGGCGTACCGTGATTGATATCTTTGGCGGTGTTTAGAAAACAACAATGATAAAAAATATTTTCCGAATCTTCCGCCAATCTCTTCGGACTACTTTGGGATATCCGGAAAAATTATTTTAAGAATGATTTTGATTTTGCAGCAAGTTTAAGAAATAGCAAAATTTTCCCTGCTTTCAGAATAATGTAATTTGTACATTTTTCTTCTTTAGAAAAACACACGTTTTTCAAATAAAAAAATCAATTTTGTCTAAAAATGGTGCGATCAAAAAATAAGCATTTTTAAAATTTATTTTTAAATTTCCGTACTCCATTGATACTCATTATTATTAGCAACCCTTAAGGACGGGTTGATTAAAGTTGTTAACCAACTCACACTAAATGAGTTGTTATTCCGACAAATAAGACTTTTGGGGTAATAGAAGAGCCGGCGGAAGGTTTAGGCGAAACTGAAAAATTTACTTGAAATTTAGTTACTTTGAAATTAACCGGATAGTGCATGAATTTATTGAACCGATGCACTAAGTGGTGATTAAAATGCATCCAAAGCAATAGTGTTTATGCATGAGACTAAGATCCTAATTTCAACCACACTTACGCCATTGTTAAGTTGACTGGGAAGGGATTGAATTAAAATCATTTGATTGTAATTTAACTACGATTTTAAATGAGTGAGATAATAGCAATTTTCTTCGATATCGAAAAGGAGCTTAGTTATTAACTGTCCATAATAAGATGAATACATCTAAAATAGACTCAAGTGGTAATTAATCCACATCTAAATAAACTCATAAGAGTATTATAATAAGCCAACGGGGAAAAATAGTTCTGAAAGGTAATAAAGGTCCTTTAAGCATCTTTTTCAGAGGTAGCGAAGTTAGTGTAATTTATCGCTTGGACAAAATAAATTAATAACAATTTTCTTTATGATTTATAGCTTAGGTAAGAACGATGTCAATAATAAACCCTGGATGATGGACGATGAACCTAAATTTATTTAGCGTACACTTAAAGCTATTAAAAACAATTTTTTGTCCGCATGTAATTATGCAGTTTAATATGGTTACATGTAATACAAGCCTGTGTAATATCATCTTTTGTAACCATTTTGTACTTCGAAATCGATGATTATCATGTCATTTTTAATTGGCTAGTTTGGGTTGAGTAGTTATATTAGGGGCAAGGAAAAATTAAAATACCTAAATCCATCCCTTGGGACCATACAACCATTGACGAGGGTTGTCTGTCCTCTAGATTGAAGAATGGACCATTCATTCCCAGGTTGACGGGTGTCAAGTCTTTCAGAGGCTGGGATAGTATATAATTTGACGGGTTTGATGTTGAAGGAGATCAACTTGTTATGTCACACTATTTGAGGATGATAATTAGCAATTTCGGTGATTTATGATTAAGTATTTGATTAAACATAGTGATCTTTGTACATTTAAGGTTCAAATATTATTCTGTTAGTCCCTGTTGTTTTAATAAAGGGTAAATCGTGAAATTAGGTTTGTACTGGCAGTTATCTGGAACCGTGCAAAAGTTTACAATATCAATGCATTGTTGTTTGTTGCAGCAATAAAAATGTTAATCGATTGAAGCGAAACAAGTTTAAAACTATTGCTGTAGATATTATGGAATATTTTTTTCGATTATTATCATTATAATTTTTTTTTAAGAAAGACAAACATTCCTGGGTTACGCGTATAACTTGACAATATTTGAAAATCTCTACTACCACCACAGAAAGCGGAAAATGTTGCTTGTGTTGTGATAGGTGGGACCCAAATGCGATGTTAACTCAGCCACCGACCTGTTAATGGTTGTTGTTACTACGAATAAGTTTCAATTTGGGAGGCGGGTTTGGGTACCGCTGCCCTGGAGATCATTTATTAGATAACCAACACTTCTGACATAGGTCACCTCAAGTGGTTCTCTACGTTGTCATATCGGGAGAGGCTGATGTGGGGAGACCCTTAGACCTCTCCAACTGGTCTCTCTTGACCCATCGCCTTGCACCGCAGCGAGAGGAATAGATCATTCGTCCGTCACTCCTCGACAAATTGATCCCTAGATTCCTACCGACCCCTCATTCCCTCCTCTCATTTTTTTTTCTCAAAAAGACTCTCCACACAGCATCCCCAAAGACGACATAGGATCAGAGGGATATCATTTTCATTAGGGCTTCCTGTGTAGGGTTATTGAAAAAAATAAGTGACATGTATTTTTATAATTTTATTGGACAGGTGTCGTAATATTTCAAGTGTTCTTATATTGGACTTTCCTTTTTCTTTGAAAGACAATGATCGCGAGGGCAATATTTTTTTTATAAATACCAAATTCTACAATTATTATAATATTCCGAGAATTTTTCACGGGTCTGCGCTAGTTATGTAATTTTTCAAAATATGATATTCAAAACCGTGAATTTAATAACGGCATGAGGATGTGTGCTTCATTTTTTATGTAACCCAGCGACTTTGATGCATTTTTAACGAATTCCATGCTCAATTTCTTTCAGGAAAGCTTCTCAGGTGGAAACCTGAGAAGCTTTCCTTGGCTCAATTCTCCTAAAAAATTTATATAAGCGTGCTCACATTCACAAAATATAATAAAGACATTAAACAAGTAAGGCACCAAGCTAAGACTCAGGGGTAAAATTATGAATGAGGTATGCGATTTCACATTTTTCATTCTTTCTAATTATCGTGGGTTTTAAGAGGTGATGTTTATTTTCTTCACGTAATGAGTGTGATTATTTTTTATTAATTTGTTTCGCGTGACTATTGAATGTGTTCCTTAAATTAGACGACCTCTAAAATAAAAGCTCTCCCTGTCTTTGTTCAGTCGAAAAGTGTTAAAGTGCTAAACTTACACCACTTTCTCACCCTTCAAGTAGAGTTCATTGATTTAGGTGTGTTCTGTTAGTTTAAAATTTTTGCACAAGAAAAATGCTGATAAATAAAACTTGTTGGTACAATGTTAGTAGTTAAGTTGGTAAGATTGAGTTATAATATATTTAAATTGCCTTATATTATGGCAATATCCGATAGAATATACTAGAAAGGAAAAAGAATTGCATTTAAAGATAGCGGATTGTTGTTCCAAGGTTTCAATTCAATTAACAGGAGTGATATTATACAATAATTTTACTACATTTATGTAGACTTTCTTATCTTCATTGCTATGTCCCGCTTAATGAAGAATAATTCAAGTATGGTATAATAATATTTTTTATTAAATATTACACACTTTACAAATATAAGGCAAAAACGTTCAGATAAACTGCTTTTTAGCAGTTTGTCTAACGGATACTTTACATTATAAATATTATTATAGTGAGTTTACAGTTACATTCTTACAATTATGTGTATAAAACATAAAATTAAAAATTTTACAGTAATATAGCAAAAGAAAATTATTAAAAACATAAATAACAATTTTAAAAGTCTTTAGAATAATATATCATTGTAAGCTAAAACTAATTAATTATTTCAGTTAGCCAAGACTTCAGTTAATTAACTAATAGTTTTTTTTTATTTCAGCAGGTAACATATTAAAACAACTGGGAATCATATAGTTAAACGTTCTTTGTCCATATTTATTTGTATGCTTAGGTACAATAATTCCTTCATTAAAGTTAAAACGAGTATTATGATTGTGTTTTAGCCTGTTTATATTATATAAGGGGTTATTTATGTGCTGATTTATAATTTTGTCCAACATAATTGCTCTCACTAAAAGAATTTTGAGACTCTGATAGAAGTATGGAATATTATGCCTTTCTTTGTGTAATTTTTTTTCAGCTAATAATTGAACCAACGAATTATATTAAATATATATTAAATTAATCAATAAATCCGATGAAGTTATGCCTGTGGTAATAACCACATAATGGTAAATTCAGCTGTGAAATACGAGAGCTATGAAGATGGGAAAATTAATATAATTTCAGAAAAATAATTGCCTACCACCCCTGTTAACCTTTGTCCCTCAAGTACTGTGTATATACGAGTAAGCTATGGTTTAAAGAATAATTGTACCAGTCTTAAGATGGCCATAAAATACTGAAACCGGTCATGACTAAAAATAAAATAAGTCTAAAGAAATTTAAAATTACTTCAATAAATATATATTATCATTATAATGGAATTCCACTACGAATTTTCAATATAAAAAATAGAAATAATATGTTTTCATTTATATTATGAATTATTTGATATGTCTTCATAATTTGATGACTTTATAATTTAACGTCGATATTATTATGTATCCTTTGACAGATTACCTTGGTATTGTAATTTTATATACCTCTTATTAAAAATGAGTATTTACATTAGTATTCTTCTCACGTAAGCCTAGTATAAATAAATATTATATAAGCTTAAAGTTGTGTTCACAAGCTTCTCTTGAAATTAAGCTTAACTCGAAGCTTTATGCTAAATCAACATTTTGATCAATCTTTATAACGAATTGGTGTACATTATGAATACCAAAAAATATGCTTTAGATAAATTGATTATTTTCCTGTCGTTTCGCTTGAGTAGAATACAAATAAAAAATAAATTACTCAGTAAAAAATATAAATGTAAGATACTAAAACAAATATTTTTTCAATAGAAATGTATGAACGCGTAAAGGAAACAACTTTAAAAAAATACAAAAATATAGCTAAGATTATCTGTGACAGTTTCACATGATTATCTTTTTCGCTTTCTCGTAAAATTATTTACAAAATAAATAAAAACCGCTTTTGTGCTTGAAATTGAACATTTCTAGACTCTGTTAAGCGATTTTAATACCTATTACCAACAATATTAGGCTGGGGTTCCCAAACTTTTTGAACTCTAGAGCACATTCTAAAATATCGGTAGGGTGGCGGGCACCACCTATTTTTAATCGACAAACTCGGGGCAGCAATCGCAATCAAAATGACAACAACGCTGTTCCAGGCGGGGAATACTATTTGCTCATCACTCCTTGTACACGCTAAAAACCCGAAGCGAGCCGATGATCGCCAAACTGATCGGGACGGTACAAGCACGTGACTACTGTCAGTTTTCACTGACAGACAGAGCTGGCAGAGTCATGTGCCATGTGTTTTGGCGCCTTCGGCGTTCATCAGCTCAGTTCGTGGCGTTAGTTCACCTTGGGTTTTCTGCGTGTACAAGGAGTAATGTGCAAATAGAACTCTCCGTTCCAGGCTAGCGTGAAGAGTGCAGTCTGGCTCGCCGCTAGACAGGTTGCGACTACTGTCAGCAAAGGAACTACTCATACATTCAATATCGCAAACATACGAACGTATTTAATGAACCTAGGCACTCAAAAAAATTAAGACTCTAACAAATAAATAAAAATAGTTCACATTTTTAATTAATGTTTATGAAAAAAATATTTCACTTTCGAATAGTGGCGGGTGTCAAATCATTACGCGGGCGTCAGGTTGCCCGCGGGCACGGGGTTGGGAACCCTTGTTAAAAGGTATACCACGAATATACACATTTTTGGCTTGTAGCTTCCTCTTTATTTTCATTATCATACAGTGAAAATAATGTTTTTACTTACTATATCAGAAACCTATCTAGCAAGTAGCTAGGTTTTAGACCGAAATTAATTGAAAAAAACTTATCGTAATACTTCTTTATTGGATTTAATTTTGTAAGTATTTTATTTCCAAGAATTATTGAGTTTCGCGAGTAGTAATGATCCACCCCGAACTAACGGCCGAACGACCACGTTTGTTCACGATATACCTTATTAATTTACATATTTCATCGGTTTACTGCCATTGTTTGGACCATTAAATAGTGTATCAAATAAGGAATTCGGCATTTAATATCTTTCTATAAATCTTCTTTTGATTACTGACGTAAATTGTTCTCATAATCGGGGAAAGCATTTTGAGATTAAGTATGATTTAACGTCTATTATTTTCTGAATAGCCAGGCCGTAAATAATCAGAATTATTCCCATTTACCTTCCATAAAAGTCAATATTGCAAAGTGGCTACACGAAAGTAGAAATAGCCGTAGTAGATGGGTATAAGGTGTGCTTTAATGGACAAATCTAGGTCAACATTTCAACAAACAGCAAAATAATGCGGATGAAAAAGGTGCTTTTTGAAGTGAGCAAATAAAGATCTAATATTAATATTTGTCTGTAGTATCTAAAAAAAATTATCTCAGTGTTTCTATCTGTTGCTGAACCCTGGTCTATCTCTCCTTGTGAAAGACCAGCAATCATCAGAATCGAAACGTTACTTGAATTGGGTTTTTGATTTTGATGACAACGATTTTTTTTATCTCGCATGCAAGTACTCTAACATGTACGTAATGTACGTACACTTAAGAATGTATAACAAATAATATAATGAGCAAAATAAGACATTAATGGTCTGTAAAATTTGATATTGATGGGGCCAATAATTTTCTTCAGTTTCGAAATCTGGACTCCGCGAGATTCAGTTGGATAACGAGGACATTTCAGAGGTTCTTTATCCTTTTCCGTATCCTGCCACCCGGATTTTTAAGAGGGCTGCAAAACGAGGAACTCGTCCAGTTATACATAATACTTTTTTTTCTGGTAAAACTGGTTTCAAAGAAAGCAAATGAAATGAATCAAAAACAGAATAAAAATCTATATTGATGAAAAATCATTACGATAATATTACAATAATGTTTTAAATGGTATTTGATTCAACGAAAAGGTAAATATATTCACGTTTATAAATGGGTAACATTAAGCTCGAAACTTATGTAGAAATTATAAACACCAAACATTTTTATAAAAACTGTGCTAATCTTTGTTCATTCAATCGTTTAAACAAATTACCCAAATATATAAAAACAACGGACACCTTAAAAAAATCAACTCGGTACATTTATGTCATTTCCACTACCTGCTACTTATTTCCAAAATCTAGTAGTACTTATCTCCATCTCATCAAACGCATGACAACATACTAAGGGAATGGAGAACAGGGCAGAACAATGGAATTAAACTGAAACATTATTTTGTTTAAAGCTACATTACGGTCGACGCTCCCTCGAGCCGCGGAAAGCACGTTCAACTTTTTAAGTACATGAAGCGTTTCCCTAGCATTCAGCAGTTGGCAATAAACTTTTCTAATTTACATATTATTTAAATGAATACTTAAAGTGAGTTGGATACATCATATTTTTTATGCATTATAAAAATACAATTTGCGAGGGAGTACCCCAAGTAGAATTACGACAAACAATTTTATCCGATACTTTTAACTCAGTGATCCTAAGAAGTAGTATCTCCAACAATTGATGGCGAAGCATTTCGTAAAAGATTTGAAATTGGAATGACATCATGCTCTCATTGCGCTGGTGGCCATTACGTTGAAATTTACAATTAATCCATGCCGCTTGTATCGATTAAAGCAAAAAAAATCGAAAACTCAGGCAACAATATTTAAATATTTTCCGATCGTTCAAATTACCCAATTTTCCACATTATACAATAAAATTAAATCCGCAAAAAGGTTCGTAAGTAGGACGTTTGAACCATTTTATAGGACACAAAATTATCGGCTTAAAAATCCCCCTATGACACATAAGGCATAGATGTATTCTTTTTGAACAGATCAAATTTTAAGAAAAAATATCACTATGTTGCACGATTTTGCAATGCATCGCGTTAATTCCAATTATGACATTCTTACAAGGAAAAAAGCTAGAAAAATTATTTTTTGTTATTTTGGAAAAAGTGTACATTATTATTCAAAACAAAATCTCCCCTTCTCTCACAACTTGAAATATGGAAAGATACCTAGCGAATTGAAAAACAATCAAAAACTTTTTCATCAACATACTCCGACTCTTTGTAGGAAACTCACTTGCACAGCGCGTCCTAAGTTAGATTTACGGACTTCTATCTTTCGTTTGTGGGAAAACACTGTGTAACAATATGAAACCAATGTCGCCACTGACTTAATATCCATTGGTTCTAGCCTAGTTAGCACGCGCTCTGTCTTTCTTATAATTGCCGTATATCGCCATGGCTTTTGAATTTCATAATGATGACGACAAAGTATTATTGCCAGTTTATAAGATATCTACTTTGTTTACACATTTCCCTTGATAAATAACTTGAGTCGTAAAAACCACAAGAACATGAGCATGATTAGTTAATTTACTTACTACCAAGAGAGAAGCGAGATGGAAGACGATACGCTTTACACGTTTAAACACCCTTTACAACTTAAATTGAAGCCGCAAAGGCTTTCATCACAGCGCAACAAAACGAAATTACGAGCGTTGGTCTGTTTAAATATTTTAATACAATTCGTTTCCACAGCCGGGGGCGCGACTAAACTCAATTTGGAAATTTAAAGTGGATTATTCAAACTTTGAGCTGCTTAAACTAAAACTAACTAACTATTAGAAGGGAAAGAAGTCTCTTTCTCCAATGAATGTTAAAAGGTCGGACCGGTAATTTAAGTTTCCGCTTAGATACAAATCCTAGATTATAAAGTTTCATTAAACTATTTTTAATCTAAAACCAAAATAATTTTGCGGTGGATTGACAATAGAGATTTAAATTGGCAGTTTTCTGCTCTTGGGGAAATATCTTATATTATACCAGGAGTTTTTAGAAGAATCGCGTATCTCGGTATCGATTCTCCAATCCTTGCCGCTCACAATCATACACATCGGTCGATGTTCTTATTTTTGAATCTCGTCTAAGGTACATACTTACATACGCCAAACGTCAAAAGTCATTCCACTCGAACAACGAGTGGGTCGAACCAAGTTGTTGAAAATTGCGGCCCCGTTCGAAGAACACAAGCAACAATCTCAAAAGAGGCAAAGTTTAAACAATTTAGGTAACGCCGAAATTTTTTACCCATATATTATTTAATCTTAAAGTCCTTGAAATTTGTTTGAAATGATTCAAAAGTTGTAAACAAACGAATTTCAAGCTATTTGTAAGCTTTAAGTTCACATATAAACGTACCTTTAAAATACCCTTTAATATAATATTAACACGCAGTCCTAAGTAAACTTTTGCCCAACGCTTGAAATTCAAGTTACTTATGTGAAGTTGGCGATGTAATTCCTAACTTGGTGTTTCTAACAGATAAATAAAATTGAATCACGTAACTTGCTAAGTGGCGTTAAATTTTCCTCCCACGTAGGTAGCTTCTTTCCAAATATTTGCTGTGTAACATATAATTAATAATATCGTCGATTTCGCAATTTCGTGGTACGAGTTTGTCCATAAATTTATCGATTCGTTCCATACTGCCGATAAAATATTCGATACCAGATCGTCTTAATCTGAAAGTTAGATTTTAACTCCTTAGAAAACACAACATTTTCAGCGTGCTTAACAAGCTTAACTGAGATTGAGGCTTGCTTTTGCCCATACCAAGAAGCGCTTAATATGACTACCCACCTACACACCAAATAGTTTCGGTTCTTCATGTATCCCTTTTTTATCTTCCAATAACTTACTTATATTTGTATCTATCCGAAATTATTTCCTTTTTGTTTATTTGTTTCCTTTCACCTAACATGAATGAATACACTATTGAATTTTTTAAACATTGAGTTTTTCTCTTTTAATGAATAATTAGTGATCATTCATTATACAAATGTCATTTTTCAATATCACCATTTTTATATACACCATGGTAGTATACTGAACTGAAGATTTCACGAGTCAGACACCTATTGGCCATAACCTCAAATAAATACAAAATTTCAATGCAAATTAATTGTTTTGATGATACTCTACCACAGTGTTACGAGTAATAATAAGTATTGTTCATATTAGCCCACAACGAACCTCATGCCACTTCCAACTATCAAATTAATGATAATTTAGCAGATAAAAGGGCAACAGAATGTACATTTTATTTTGGATATTATATGGCCCACAATTAAAGGATCCATTGATTGCATCACTGTTTCCAAAAATAATATTGTTATTATATTATTATTAGTCATAGAATATATGTCAAAGAATTTATTTATAAAAATGCAAAAATCAGTCATTTTAAATACATGTAAGATAGTACGAAAGATTTTTTAAATATTTATATTGAGGATTTATAGGTCCAATTAGAAGTTCTACCGAGCCGGACCCTCTGATACGAAAATATCTGGAGTCGGTGAATTATTTTCCCATTTGATCTCTGGTGATTTGAAGAGTTTTTCTTGTATTATTTTGTATTTATTATGCTTATATAATGCACTTGCATAATGTGGATTAGCTAGATGATCATTTGCTGAAATGTGTGTGGAAGGGCTTAGTTTTTCCTATAGGGAAGATTTAACCCAGACATAAAGTGGGAAAATAAAAATTGTTATATACTAGCTGCACCCCACCATGCGTTGCTGTGGCTCAGTCTGTATGTGCAGATAGAGAAACAATAGCGCGTGTTTCTTTTAGATCCAACAAATAACACTGCTTAAAAAAAATGATTGTCTAACGGATGGTGCTGTTTTTAAAAAAAATCACGTTTGTCCAACAGATGGCGCTGTTTTTTAATATAAAAATGTTTGTACCTGTGACAAGTGACATCTATATAATATATGTATGTAAAAAATACGCATATTCGAATGCAACGTTGTGTCAAAATTCCAAAACAATCAGTGAGAAAGTTTCGGTGATTTATGAATATGAATAAACGAACATTTATATGTAATTTTTTATACATTTACGTGATTAGTTATTTGAGCTGCGTTATTTGAAAAAAATATAATCCGCGACAAGCGATTTCTTGCGCTCTTATAAAAAAATCAAAACGAATATTCTATCGGTCATGAAGCACCTCATAAATTACTTTAACCCTTTGCCGCACACTTATGCAGCTACTTTAGAAACCAAATATCCGAACTCGATGCGATCCGCTCAGACAGATTCGCTTCTTTGGTCGAGGAACGAGAAAACCTTATATAATAAGAATAGCAATATCATAGGAAATACGATGTCGTCAAAAGGGCTAATCCCTTGATGGAAAGGATTAAATACAATATAATAGTCGCAATTGATTTCATGCACTTTGTTTCCCCCTTTTAACAGATTAATTTAATTATTTATTTGCAATTTTGTATCGGCTCGGCGGATTGAACTGCTCTAGTTAGGACGTAACCATTGAAAAAAAATTTAAATATTTTTGTAAAAAACTATCAAATGAGTTAAAAAATAAGAGTAGAATATGTTACTCTCCAAAACATTTTCAACGTTATTAAAATTTTGATAAAATGAAACAACAAAATTGATAACTAATGCATATTAAGTTACCATCATGACACTGTATTTAATTTTATACGTCCAAACTAAAACTAATTTAAAATGGTTGACGTGCAACAGGGCTGCCGAAACCTTAAAAGTTTTCAGATGAAAATAGTTGTAACTTTTGCATGGCTTTAAAACTATTAAAATTAACTTTAAAATGCCATCAAGCATCATAATTAAACCACTAACATTTGAATAGCCAGATAGAAGCTTTAATGACGTTTTTTAAACCATTGATATTTGAATAGCCAGACAGAAGTTTTAGTGTCGTTTTTTTAAACTACTGACATTTGAATAGCCAGACAGAAGTTTTAATATCGGTTTTTGGATCGTAAATAAACGTCTACTATCAAAATACTCGTAAGGGGTGAACGGGTTTCTCATAAAATGATAATTGATGAGAATTGAGAATAAAACAAAAACTAGGTTAAATAGGTCAAAATAACTATTCAACCTAATTTTTGTTTCATCACTTTTAATGACTCTATATCACTTTTTAAAGGTATGTTGAATTTTTATTTTGATGAAATATCATGGAACCGTGCGAAGAGAAGGAGATAGGGAAGATAAAGAACGCACCTGGCTATTCAGATTTTTACAACAAATATGACTATAGCCACTTAAAGCAAGGTTTCAATTTGGAATGTAGGTTTTTCAGAATGGCAATTCTATGAGAGTCAACCACCCTGGAACGTGTTAACATACATTTCAAGAAGAAATAAAACTTTTTCAACTGATCTTGTGTAGGCTGATGGAGATATTTCAAGATAGGTAACATCGATTGCCTGTGATGTTTTTTCGCTAATTAAATCTAGCTAATTACTAAATAAAGTGAAGTGTACTTTATTTAGTAAAGAAATCAGGAATTCCATAGTAGGTAGTTTTTAGGTGTGTTTTAATCAATATCTAGAATAACTCGTTTTAAATTTTGCAACAAATGTAGGTAACAGAGTTTTGTTTTAGTACATGAATTATGGGAGGAAAATCAAAGTTAAGCACGGAAAAAATGGTATGAAAACAGTTCTGTCAGAGAAAGCGTTGAGATCGGTCGAAAACTAAAGTAATGTGTTGGAAAAGTTATGTTTTACGTGTAATAATTTATGTACGAAAATACACGAGATTGTTAAAGTAATCTACAGAAGCCTGTACTATTTTCACGAAACTGTTAAATGTATTTTTAAACTGCTAAAATATTATTTATAACATGTCAAATAAGGTATAACAGGGGTATTAATTATTAGTTTGGTTGAACGTAGTAAAAAAGTCATGAAAAAACTGCTACGAGTTTTAGGCATGTTTTTAAATTACAATTTTCATTTTGGTCTATTACAAAAGCATTAATAACTCACGTAAGCGATTATATTTATAATTAACCGAGGGTTAATAACCAATACATAACTTTTACGTTTTATAGCACAGAAGCGTTTTTATATATTGTTTGCGCCAAAAACATGTTAAATGAAACTTAGTATTTACTCGGTAAACTATCACGTTGTGGTTTGTCGTATTCAATAAAATTAAAACACTTATTTTTACTATCATTAAACTTGTGATATATAATATTAATTAAAACAATAACTTAGAAAACAAAACACTTTTTTAATACTTAATGCCGACTGGGTTTCGGCATTAAGTATTAAAAAAGTGGTTACAATGGTGGTTTCGTCAAAGTTGTATTATAAAACAATTAAAAAGCTATATATAATTAAACTAATGACAGAATCAAAATTATTCATCAAATTTGCTAACGCCAACATAAAATTATATAAAAATTAATATTTATTACTATCAGTAATAACACGAATTTTTTACTGCTAGACCCTGCAGGCGGCTTTTGGTTAGTTTTCGTTCAGTTTACGAGTTAGTAATCATATAAATAGCATCCCCCCTTTGCAAAACTAAGAATTGTGAAGATAGAACTACACAACACTTGCAATCAATAGGTAGAAATATAATATTAGACATTCGTTTATGAACAGAGTTTTCTCCCATACAAACCGAACTGATTTCTTTTTAAAATATCAATATGTTATAATATACATGATATCATATAAAACCTGTTAAAAAATTGGGGATGATCCTTTTTGATTAAAAACTGGTTTTCTTGACACAACTTTACATTTATTTCAAACTATTGAAACAGGTATAATATTTATAAAGAACTGTGCGAATAACACTGCTACGATCGCTCTGACTTATGAGCTTGTTTATTATCGAGTTATTGTTGAGAAAGGAACGAAAAAACACATAATGCGAGCCTTTTTAAAGACTTCAAAAACCCACTACATGTAAATAAATCACTTGTCATTGTGATGTCTAGCAGTAAAAATGAAACCTGCTATACCGACCAAATTGACACTATTTTCTAAGCAAGGACTCACACCATTTTGGTTAAACGTAGTAACTTCAAATTTCTAGACTACAGATGTCGGTAGCCTGCAAAATTGAACATATTGCCAGGGGGCGGGATTCAAAAATTGCACTAAATTTTTGAATGATAATCTATTTAAAAATAAACTATAAAACAAACAGAATAAACTAAAAATCCTTAATCTAAATATACCACAAAAATACTAACAAAATAATTCAAAATAGCAGAAATTAACAAAATAAAACCCCCTTTTTTTATGCCCTACTGGTAAACTTATAAATTTAACTGTATAAATGCTGTTGAATTACTCTATTAATTAACTAAAAATAACTAGAAAATTATTAATCCTATTAAATAACCAAAAAAAAAAAATTCAAAAATGACTAAATTACACACGTCTGCATACTAATTTTTACATATTTAAATAGTTCAATAACACAAATAATATAGTTTACACTGAACACAACACAATTATTGTTCCTTTTTTTTTTTCTTCTTTCTTCTCAGGTCTTCTGCTTGATCCATCCAAGGTGGAGTCGAGAAGATAAGCATCATAGTGTAATGTACATAATCAATCCTTGGTAAGGTCCGGGACGTCAATTACAGGTTTAGTGTCTGAATCCAGGGGCATCAGACATATCTTTGTGATGGGCCTCACAAAGACTCCTTGAGGTGTTTTTAGGGTAACAACTCGTATTACTCCATCCGCTCCAGGGTGTGTATGCAGAATTCGGGCCATTTTCCATAAAGGTGGAGGTAAATGATCTTCCTTTAAAATCACCAGATCGTCTTTTTGCAGTGCCCGTTGAGTGCTGGTCTGCCATTTAGTCCTCTTTTGTAGTTCCATCAGGTAATCTTGCTTCCATCTAGACCAAAACGATTGAATTAGCGAACTGATCCTCTGATATTGAGTTAGTCTGTTGTCCGGTATCGCCCGGACGTCTCTCTCAGGAATGATACAGGATTCAGTGCCTATAAGGAAATGGTTTGGGGTAAGAGGTTGGTAATCATGGATGTCGTCGGATAAGGAAGTTAATGGACGGGAGTTCAAACAGGCCTCAATCTGACAAATTAAGGTATACAAGAGTTCAAATGTTAATGAAGAATTGTTAATGATTCTATACAAATGGAATTTTGCTGATTTTACTGCTGCTTCCCACAAACCTCCCTGATTAGGGGCTCGAGGGGTTATGAACTTCCACTCAATACCTCTGTTCACTAAATAATTTTGAATATTGTCGTTGTTTTCCCTCAAGCTGGTGTACAGCTCTTTGAGTCTGCTACTAGCTCCTTTAAAATTACTAGCATTGTCGGAAAAGATCTTTTCAGGTTGTCCCCTACGGGATATAAACCTTTTTAAACTGTTCAAAAAAGCATTGCTAGATAAATCCGAAACTAATTCCAAGTGAACAGCCTTGGTTGAGAAGCAAATAAAGATACATAAATACGATTTTACGAGGGGAGCCTTCCTCAGCGTCCCACTTTTAATTAGAATTGGTCCGGCGTAATCTATTCCGGTGATAGCGAAAGGACGACTCGGCGTAATTCTTTCGGGTGGCAAATTTCCCATGATTTGATGACCGGTTCGGGGACGACATCTAAAACATACAATACATTTATGTAATATCTTTTTAATAGTATTTTTACCAAAGATGGGCCAAAATTTTAATCGTATTTCAGCTAACAAAGCTTGAGGTCCTGCGTGTAGGTTTACATAATGGTAGTGACGTATTATCAATTCAGTTAGCTTATGTTTAGCCGGCAAGATAACTGGGTGTTTTTGTTGGTAAGATAAATGTGTAGCCAAATTCAACCTACCGCCTACATATATTAGACCATCATGTAAGAAGGGATTAAGAGATTTTAAATTACTTTTCTTGTTGACGATGCCATGGTTTTTTAATTCTTTCAATTCCTTTTGAAAGGCGTGTATTTGAGCTGATCTCAATAGACATTTCAAGCCTGATTCCAATTCAGCCACACTTAAATTGTCTGAAATTTTACCCTTAACACTTCTGCAGTTATTGACAAATCGCAATACATACGCAGTAACTCTTTTCAATTTAATAAATGATGAGAATTTTTCAAATATCTCCCATTCTTGAATATCTGTGGATAATAGAATATTTTTGCCTTTGAGTTCAGGAGGGTTTGAACACGAAATATTTGATATAGGCCAAGCGTTGACTCCCTCGGTCAACCAACTTGGTCCATTCCACCATATTGCAGAATTTATCAATTTATCTGTAGTGGTTCCTCTTGAAAGTATATCTGCTGCGTTGTCGGCTGATGATACATGTCTCCATAGATCTGGATCACTAAGTTCTTGTATTTCAGCTACTCGGTTTGCAACGAAAGTAGCCCATCTCGTAGGTTGACCTTTCAGCCAGCACAACGTTATCATGGAGTCACACCAATAATGTGTGTCGATCTCCACTATATTTAGCGCTTGTTTTACATTTTTAATTAATTTCGCCAGTAGCACAGCACTACAAAGCTCCAGCTTGGGCAGGGAAATACACTTCAATGGCGCCACTCTTGATTTGGACGTTATTAAATGTGAATGCCGCTTACCGACATGGTCCACTGACACCATGTAAACGCAGGCTCCGTAAGCTTTCTCAGATGAGTCGCAAAAACCGTGTAGTTGTAGATATGTAGATTGCCTGCAAATAATTTTTCTTGGTATTTTCAACACATTTAGTTGAATTAATTCTTGAAGGTAGGACCTCCAGGGTGCTAATATTTCATTTGGTAATGGATCATCCCACGCTGCTTTAGACTGCCATAACTTCTGCATTATCAATTTGGCTACAACTATAATCGGTCCTAGAAGACCTAATGGATCGAAGGTTGATGCGATGCAAGATAATATCTGTCTTTTACTCTCGGTTCGACTTGATGGTTTCATTATTACATAAGAAAAATAATCAGATTCATTATTCCATCTTAATCCTAATATTTTCTCAGTCTTTGGATTGTCAGTAATAATTTTTTCAGAATTGCCTGATTCGGCAATCTTAGCTTGGCCCGACTCGGCTGACAACTCCAAGACATTGGACCTCCATTTCCTCAAGGTCATCCCCGCAGACAAAAAGATGTTGATTAATTGTTCTTTTAACTCTCTACAGGATTCCATGTCATCTCCTCCGGTTAACAAGTCATCCATATAGAAGTCATTTTCTATGACCTGACTAGCTCTAGGAAATTTTATATTGTTATCCATACCAATTTGCCGTAGACTTCTAGTGGCTAAGAAAGAGGAAGGCCCCAGACCATATGTGACTGTCTTCAGACGGTAATGCTTGAGCACCTCCTGCGGCGACTCGCGCCACACTATCTTCTGCAGGTCACGGTCCGTTTCACACACGTTAATCTGGCGGTACATCTTCTCGATGTCAGCCGTCAGTACTACTTGATGTTTTCTGAAATGCAAAAGTTGGGTGTATAAGTCCTTTTGTATAACCGGTCCCGTCATCAAGGCGTCATTGAGAGAAATTCCATTTGAAGTTTTGGCGGAGCCGTCAAAAACGACCCTCACTTTAGTAGTAGTGCTTGATTCTTTTATTACAGCGTGATGAGGTAAAAAATAGGATTCACGATCCCCCTTTGACTGGTCACACACCTCCATATGACCTAATTCCTCATATTCACGCATGAATTGTATATATTGTGTCTTCAATTCGGGATTTGACACAAAATTTCTCTCTAAATTTTTAAATCTTTTTTCAGCAGTGAGCAATGAACTTCCCAGCTGATCAATGCATGCTCGACGCGGTAAACTTACTACGTATCTACCGTCGTCTTGTCTAGTATGAGTACTAGCAAAACTGGCTTCACAAGCCTTTTCTTCATGATTTAAAATCTTAGTTGGATTAATCTCCTCCAATTTCCAAAATTTTTCTATTTGATGACTTATTTTATTTATAGATAAATTACAACAATCTGATACAGGCCTTTGCTTTGGGTACATGTGGATTGGTCCTGATATGATCCATCCCAGTTGCGTACGTTGAAGTGTTGGTCCCGATTCGAGTTTCAATCTATCGTTGGTTAGGATTTCCCAAAAGCTCTCCGCGCCCAACAGGATGTCGATGGGTGCAGCTATATTGAAGTTCGGGTCAGCTAGCTCCAATCCTCGTGGTAACTTGAAGTCTTTTTTCGCCATTGTCACTTGTGGTAAATTTGTTGTAATCTCCTGTAAAATCAGACATGATATTTCACTTTTATAATCAGTATGAAGCGAATTCATCTCCACTGAAATTCTCTTTTTTATGTGAGTGATGTTATTATGGATCCCAGAAACGGGTTTGTTTATCAATTCACATGGTAAATTTAATTTATTAGCAAATTCTGCTCTCATAAAATTTGACTGGGCCCCTGAATCAATCAGAATGCGGGCTTTAAAAATTTTATTGTTACTACCCACAACTCCTATGTTGGCAGTTGACAATAATATTATTTTTTCTGCTTTATCCGATGCAGAAAAATTCGATACCGAAACCTCGTTATCAGCATCCATATTGGAGGCCTCCCGCAGAGGTACCTCATTATGTAGCAAGGTGTTGTGATTATCTTTGCCACAACGCCTGCAAGAAAAGGTTGCCTTGCAACTCTGTGCCTGGTGACCCACCTTTAAACATTTAAAACAAGCTTGGATTGATTTCGTAGCATCAATCCTCTCATGTAATTTTAATTTTAGAAATTTTTTACAATAATAAATATGGTGACCTTTCTCGTTACAATAAATGCAGTTGTTAGCCTTTACCGCTAAAAATACTGATGAATCTTTTTTGCAATTATTGTTGCCTAGTTGTGTTTTATGTAAGCTAGAAAATTTTTTCTCAGAAGCGTTCATCAGTTCCAATACTTGGGCTCTAGCAGATAAACATTTTAAGAATTCCTTTAACGTCGGTAATTCGTCTTGTAATATATATTGTTCCCAATTTTTTCGGGTAGCTGTGTCTAATTTATTTGATATTATATAAATAACCAATGGATCCCATTGATCTACCTTGACCCCGATATTTTGTAATGCCTTTAAACTAACGTTTGTTTCATCAATTAGATACCTCAATGCTACAGGCTCTTCTTGTTTCATGTCTTTTAATGAAAATAGAGCTTGGATGTGTTTATGAACGGTAGTTCTTAAATTTGCATAACGTTCATTTAATAATTCCCAAGCGGAAATGTAATTTAATTCAGAAATTTCTAGATTAGCAATTATCTTTAATGCGTTTCCCTTTAAAGTTGATTGCAAATAAAAGAATTTTTGTACGTTGCTTAAATTGCTATTGCTATGGACTAAAGTCTTGAAGGTTTCGACGAAATTAACCCAATTTTTCTGATCGCCGTGAAATTCCCGTAATTGGAGGTTGGGTAGTTTAATTTCCACCTTACTTTGATCGACGGATTCGATCGCACCTTTGGCCGTTGCCAAAACTGAGAAATATTGGTTTTCGAAAGCTTCTCGTTGACTATAATTTTCAATTTCGTCTGAATCCGGTAACATTTCAATTTTCTGTTGAACTGCTTCGAATTCATCTAACAATGATTTCACCCGCTCATATCTTACTTTAATTTCATTTACCGACAATGCATTTAAGGAATCCGCGAATCGGGTTAGTTTTCCTTTGATTACGCCGCGTTTGTTTATTAATGACTTCATATTTTCCATTTTTAATTTAGCAAATAATTATTTTATTTTAGCAAACACCCGTTTGAAAGAATACCACGACAATCTTGACAATACTATTTGAGAACACTATTCAATAATATTATATTCTTATTTTCAAGTGGGTAGTGATTTTATTTATAATATTGACTCTATTTAAGATTAATCTCGTTTAAATTACATGAGACCTGAATAAACATAAAATGGATGATAAGAAGGAAAGCACTGAATACTTATCTCAGATTTGCGATGTGGTCCACTTTCCTTAATGATTTCCAGTTTCAATCAATTTTGTATCCTTTTGGCTGCTGGTTCTTTGTTTTTTTTACATACAATCTCCTGATTGTAATCCGGTTGAAGGATCAAATGTTAAAAAATTGGGGATGATCCTTTTTGATTAAAAACTGGTTTTCTTGACACAACTTTACATTTATTTCAAACTATTGAAACAGGTATAATATTTATAAAGAACTGTGCGAATAACACTGCTACGATCGCTCTGACTTATGAGCTTGTTTATTATCGAGTTATTGTTGAGAAAGGAACGAAAAAACACATAATGCGAGCCTTTTTAAAGACTTCAAAAACCCACTACATGTAAATAAATCACTTGTCATTGTGATGTCTAGCAGTAAAAATGAAACCTGCTATACCGACCAAATTGACACTATTTTCTAAGCAAGGACTCACACCATTTTGGTTAAACGTAGTAACTTCAAATTTCTAGACTACAGATGTCGGTAGCCTGCAAAATTGAACAAAACCTACACGGTTCTTTTTGAAATTAACGGAGGGCGCCACTTCCGTTTGCAACAATTCTAAACTGTACATTCATGACCATAATAATACTTATTGTTATGTCATAGTTATTTTATTCGTCTTTCCGAAGGTTTTAAAGTGTTGTAAAGTTTTTTTCCCATCGAAGAGTTAAGCCGATAGACGGGTACTGTAGGAGTGTATGAAGGAAGCTAAATATTTCCTTTATTTATGTGAATACCGCATACGAGTCCCGACTGCTCCCAAACATCTGGGGCCAGTGAGATTATCGCATCTCCATTAGGGGTATGTTGTGAGGCTGAAGGTAGTGGGGAGGAGGAGGATATGGTGAAAAGGGAGGTGGAGAAATACCTGGCTACTCAGATAAGGTGACCAAACACGTTAAAGCAATTTAAAGCAACATTTCTATTCAGGGTATCGATTCTCCTATCCAGCCGCTTGCAATCGCCGTTGAAAGTACATACATTGGTTGAAATTCTTATTCTTGAGTCTCGTTAAAGGTACATACTAACAAACGCCAAACGTCAAAAGTCATTCCACTCAAACGACGAGTGGATCGAACGACTCGTTGTTCGAGTTGAATGACTTCATCGAGAATCGAGGCCCTGAATGGTCTTACACGATACTGATAGTATCTATCATTCTGGAACGTTCGGTAAAAATATTATTTATCATTTTAAATTCATAATTTGTGAAATAAAACAAATAAAATTTACGAATTACGACCTAGGGATTGATAGTCAAGTGCCCACCCCTCAACCACGGCGGCTGTTCGTTAACTCTGGTGAAAATCATAACGCGTTTTTAAATATCGAAATTTGATTTGAGCAGATAATCGATATGATTGGGGTCGAGGAGTCGAAATGCCTTTTGTAAACTAGAAACATTTTTCTTTCAAATCGGTATAGATCACAATTCAGTGTTTTTTTTATTTATGGAGTTACGTTTCTTTTTTCTCAAACTAAATCAAAAATTAAATTTTGTTAAATGAATGTTGTAATGGTAAAATGGCAATATTCTAATACAAATAAACCCAACCGCTTTTGAGAAAATCTTATTATTTATTTGCTGACTATGAAAATGTGGTTTATACAACCATTCAAGGCGAACACGATAATAAAAATACATTGAAATCTTCAGACGGTTCCTTACAACGTATAATCTAAGCTAACACTGGCCAGAATTTAGGTTCGCCGTTTCACAATGTGAAAAATCTATTTGACGACGGAAAATATGTCTCAAAAGTTGGTGGAAAATATGAGATTCGGTGGGATTAAAGGCTTAAGGTTTCTGTTGCTTCTCAGAGTTGATAAAACGAAGTACATGAAAAAACGTGAGGGAGGGTAGCATTGAAAAATTTCGTCCTGATTTCGTAAGCGGAAATATAATATCGTATAAGCCGATCGCTTAAGTACTGAAAAGGAAAAAGATTGCTAAAACTTTCCTTTGAATTTACGGCGTGTTCTAAATTTAGTTGGAGTTTTTTTTATTATCGGAAACGTTCATTTAACAAATGCGAATAATTATAATATTGTTTTATAATTCAATAATAATTGTATCGTTTTCACAGTTTTTGTGAAGAATTAAATACAAGCGATAAAGTACCTACTATACAATTATAATATAATTTAGCATTTTTTGTGACCATGAGGGTTCTGGAGATTTTTAAAAGTATTTTTCCTATTCTTAGCACACATATAAAAATTTCCAATATGAAAAGTTAGAAAAAGGGTTAGAAAATAGTGTTGTTGTTCTAACATGTCTATTTATTATGTTATTAAAAGTTGGCAAGCGTTACCCCGCGGACTGCAAGTTGCAGGTCGGGACTACTTGCCGGAAATGCGCTCGTACCAGTCACGTAAATCTCGAAGCCATGAGGTCCCACTTTTCACCAAATTTACCTCGTTATCTATCCGCGGTTTTTGAAGGTTGCTCAAAGGATGAAACATAATAGATAAATAATATAATTTATGTAAATAATAAAATAGAGGTAAAAAATTGAGTTAGAAAATAAATGCAATACGAAATTTATATTGGGATACGTAACAAGAGTGTAAAAAAGTGTTCTAATTATATTTAAAGAGTAAATATAATTATGAACAAAAGTGTAAAAGAGTGATCGAATTAGTTTTACAGAGTATATATAATTATTGACAAAAGTGTAAAAGAGTGATCGAATTAGTTTTACAGAGTAAATATAATTATTAACAAAAGTTTAAAATAGTGATAGAATTAGTTTAACATGGTGCATTAATATAATCATGTTTTATTATAATTTAACAAATTAACCAAAAAAACATAAATCATCAAAACGTACAAAGTAATAAATGTAATCATATTGCAGCTTCGTTCTGCGGGCATTACAAACACGTAAAACTTACGTATTAAGGATTTTGAATTCTTAAATCCTTGAACTTTGGTTTTACATTATGGCAACGAGAATACAAAATCCGCAGCGAAACTTTTATCAAAACACAGCAATGTTTCCTTTAAACACTGCCGACCAAAACGGCTCGACTGTATTTATACTTTATACGAGAAGGGTAACTTTTTTAACCCATTCGCGCGCAAAGCCCTTTATGCAAACGATACGGGAACGGTGGGGTAACACCGGCCGCCGCAGTCGACGGTGTAACTTTTAAGTACGCGAAGTTTGACGCTGCGGGTAGTACCGGATGCCGGCTTAGTGGTTCGGCTGTCGGGATTAGCCGAGATGCTAATATCTAATAAATAGTCTACATATTTGGCGGTGTGCGAATGGTACTGGTTGCGACGATGTGTTTGATAGTTCTGTTGAATATGTAATGCGATTAGCATTTACACCTATTTGAATCTGAGGATTTTGATCAATGATGTATTCGTCATAATGATAATGATACACTATTTCAAAAACACAATGTTCTGATATCAAAGCATCTAAATAATTATAGACCAACATTGTATAACTTAAATTCGACTATAAAACAATATTTTTTTTACCTATTTTCC
This sequence comes from Hesperophylax magnus, assembly GCA_026573805.1. Lineage (NCBI taxonomy): Eukaryota > Metazoa > Arthropoda > Insecta > Trichoptera > Limnephilidae > Hesperophylax > Hesperophylax magnus. Next base: position 2,065,162 of record JAIUSX010000026.1, read on the forward strand.
ACTGTTGTACGCTTTTATTATTTAATATGTAACATACCTAATATTGCAAAACTTCCTTAGAAATGCTTGATTTTTAAAATACGCTATTTTAAAGTGAATAAATAATAATGATCAATAATACGTGTTTATGTAATATATATATGTTTTCATCAAAAGATTTAGAGAAAAATCAATCAATCTATCTATTTATCTAATAGTCTATGATATATCTATATAAACAAATAAATTTCGTTTGTTCAAAATCATGAATCTTCGGAAGTTCTTCACTAATTGCTTTGAAATTTTGACACAACGTTACATTCGAATACGCGTGTGTTATTATGTATATTATATATACATGTCATCTGTTGTAGATAAAAACAGGCATTTAAAAAAAAATAGTGCCATTTTTTGGGCAAATATGCTAAAAAAACATCAGTTGGACGTAAAAGCAACACGCACTATCACTTTTGTTTTTCTATCTGCACGGACAGATTGAGCCACAGCAACGCGTAGCGGGTACAAATAGTAAAATAATAAATTAACAAACCGTATTTGTTAGTGTTATACAAGAAAGTATCGTACAAAACTATCCTTGAAAATGTGTTCACGTACAGTTAGTTCCAAAATAAACTTCAGCGACCATCCATGAACAGTTTAGCATTAATATTACTGTAAAATATCCCCCAATTGTCCAGTTCAATAATTACATTTGGAATAAAGCAAAGCCCCTGAAGTTAGCGCAGGCAATTCAAATTCATGGCTGCTTTGCATGCACCGGTGTCCGGGTCATTCCGGCTCTGAATGGACAACATTTCAACACGGCAGAAGCAGTTTGTAGGTACTGAAACTGTCCGATGGAACTTGGCTAATTGTTGTGGAAAGTTGGAATCGAGTTGGCGTCCGGCGCTACGCACACTGGCAAACTTCGACGTCCGGCCGTCTTATCCGGACGACAGGCGGTGAAAGGGTTAAGTTTTGTCTGGTCGCAAAACAGCGTGGAAAGAGCGTCTGTGTTTTGGTTCGAGTTGGGAGGAATATTAGCCCATTGTTTATTCAACATCTCTTCGGGTTTAATATAAAATTCAACTTCAAAGTCAGAAAGCAAAGCAACGCACGTGTATTTTTACAAACATATTTATAATTACTTATTTTTCGGAATAGTACAAACAATTGTTTAGATAAGTTTTTTTTCCCACCAGGTGAATAGAGCAGGTAAAAAAAATGAGAAAAAATTACCTATAAAATATACATTTATGTATCCTGCACTTACAATTGTATATTATTAAAAATTAATTATTGCTAATTCAAAAAACGAATCAAATATTTTATATCACTAACTGATGCAATGGTAACGATACACTCAACTTGAATCATCGCTAAACATTAAACATACGGTCAGTATTCGTTGGTCAGCCGCAGTGACCGCAAACCTCATGAAATTCCCCACATTTAACACTGCCTTCATTTAGTGTGATTTCATTTGAAATTCAAATTGAAAACTTCTTTTTTTGGTTTGCACCTGTTTTCTCGTCAGGTATCTTCACCCACGCAACGTGAATAGTTGGATAATCCCCCTTCTATAGTTTCAACTTGTAGGTCAAAAGGTTTTGTTCGCGTGACCTATTTAGCTCCCTCCTCGCGGTGATTTATCCATGGCGAAATTTCGTGTTCCTAAACGACATAATAGGCCACGAATGCATTCAGAAGTGGCTTGGGTCCAAATTGTAAAACAAATTAGCTGTAGAAAACTTGGAATAGAACTGGAAACTACACACAGTTCTACTGTACAACAATGTTGGCCCTGTTACCACAATTTGCTTTACGCCAAGTTTAATCACTGTTTATCTTTCCCATTTAAGTTCATCTAGAAGCTTTTCCTCCACACAAGCCACCGAATTCTTATAAATGTACCTATAATTACTAATTCTAAAATTGTATCTAATATCGGAGTTATAATTTATAATAACTGAAAATGTGGTTATGCATTGGGAAGAAAGGTATGCGGAAAGGAAAGTTGTGATGTTCCCGGCTCCTTAGAAGTGGTCACTAAACACAGACTATCTCTCCGTAACGTTCGCTACCTACATTATAATACCAATCCTATTATTTTTTTAAATTTATCCATAAAATTTGATCATTGCCGTTATTACACGAGTGTAAAACCACTGGTTAAGTATACATTATAATTCGCATAATTTTGATTACCCCGACCCGCAACAGCCGCAAAGCTCATAATATATGCTCTGGCAGAATAAAATGGTACTATCAAACACTGATACCATCTCGACAGGATTGTCCAGACACGGAAATTTCAAAAAATATACAGACATACGAAATGAAATGTGGTCGGGACAAAACAAAATACCCGGGAATATTAAAAGATTGGTAGATTTTACTTGTATTGGTTGGCAACTCTGGCCGCTACAGGCGCTATTGTAGCATGGCATAATCATGCATAAAATAGTAAATCATGCATAAAATAGTAAATCATGCATAAAATTGTAAATCATGCATAAAATAGTAAATCATGCATAAAATAGTAAATCATGCATAAAATAGTAAATCATGCATATAAGACGTTAGCGTAGCATACCGCTATCAGAATAAACGGGAATCGTTTCCAGTACCAAATGTCAATGACAAATTTAAGCAAGCTTCCATCATAAAAATGTGCAAAGAAAAAAAAACAAAGAATACCAAGAATTTTACAAACTAATGAGAAATGGAAATCAATTTATTACACCTTATTTTAAAACAACACAAATACAAAACCATTACATTTACCAAGCCATAATAAACTTAAATAATCTCCCTTTTGAACTGCGCTGTATTGTCAATCAATCAGAACAAATAAATGAAATAAAAAAAAAACTAAAAAAAACTTAAATTGAACATTACATTAAAAAATCTATATTCTATACAAAAATATTATTTCAACATAGAACCTATGTAAGAATCGTGGCTTCCTTATGAGACACAAGAACTCCTCTTTTCTGACAAGGTATACATAACCAATGATGACCTAAAATGTAATATTGTTATATATTTAATTATCTATATTCCTTATATTACAATAAAAAAAGTTGGAGGTATTATAACGATTTTACAGTGTTTGGCCATGTTCAGTCAATTAACTCTTACCTTAAAAATATTATAGTACAGGAAGACCATGATTATGCAAGGGATGTAGAAGGAGCTGAGAGACGAGTAGATGATGAAGTCGCTGTTGTAGAAGAGGCAGAGGTCTGGCAGGCGGTCGGGCGTGTTGTTCAGACCTAGCACGATGGGTGACCCGATGGCCGCGCTGATGACCCATACCAGCACGATCGTTAGCCACACGCGCCGGTTATTCTTGTGCTTGGCGTACTTGATCGGCTGCGTTACTGCTATGTATCTGAAAATATAACAACAAAATGTTAACCGTTTTTAATATATATTTTTTTAAAGTCAGTTTAATTCATCAATTTCATATATATATACAATGTCATCAATACTCAAAGTAATTGATAAAAACCAACATGGATTCGTTACTGGAAGGTCAACTGCTACTAACCTGCTACTCTACCACAGCTATATTACGGAATCTTTTTCCAACAAAAAACAAGTGAACAGTATCTATACAGACTTTTCAAAAGCTTTCGACAAAGTATCCCACAAATTATTGCTTAGTAAACTGTATGCATAAGGAGTGAGAGGCAAGTTATTGGATTCAAACATCGGAAAATTACATAATTGGTGTATAGCTTACAACTTATTCTTCAATATTGATAAATGTAAGACATTAACATATTGTCGAACAAAGACCCCACTATTATTCACATACACAATAGCAAGTGAAATCTTAGAAAAAGTCAACGAAATTCGAGCCTTGGAGTTATGTTTGACACTTTGTAAAATTTCCAAATTTTGTAAATCACATGCAACAAATAACTAACAAAGGTATGAAGACACTGGGATTTATAATCAGAAAAATCAAAGACTTCGACTCGTTGGAAGTTATGAAAATCGTGTATCTGTCGCTAGTACGCAGCTTGTTAGAATACAATTCAATAGTGTGGTCCCCATACTACCTGATTCATATGAAAAAATATTGAACGTGTGCAGCACAATTTTTTATGATTTATTCACTTCAAATTACACATACCTATTCAACACATAAACTATACATTCTTACTAAATACACTTAAAATACATTCCCTAGAAAACAGAAGAAAAATAAAAGACATAACTTTTTTATTTAAGATTATTCACTTCAAACTAGACTGTTGTGAACTCCTGCAACTAATAGATTTCAGAGTACCTACTCGAGCAACTAGGCAAAATATATTATTCTGCAACAATAAATTTAGTACCAACTATCACATACATGCACCTATTTCTCGCTTTCACACACTTGGAAACAAATTCACCTCAAATATCGACATATTTAATATAAGTTTGCCTGTGTTCAAGAGATACCTGAATGACATTTTTATGTAGCATATTTAAAGAGCGATTGCGTATATTTTTTGTTTTCTTGTAGATATGTTGTGAATTTAAAAAAATGTTATTTTTGTGTTGATGTTTTAAAAATAAAAACCTTCTATTGTCACTGTATTATGCAGTAAATTATGCAAAATATGTTTAATGTAAAAGCCCATCATGGCGTTTAAATTAAAAAAAATAAATATTAATGGGATTTTAATACGATACTTAAATTACACTTTTTTGTAAATGTATGTTTTTCTGTAACAGATTAATTTGAAACAATACAGCTAACAATATATATGTTCACATTTAGAACAAAGCAACCACCACTTTATTTTTATTTGCTTTCGAATTTGGTATCAATAGTTTGTTTTAATCTCCTCAACGTTGTATGTTTTTCTGAAATTAATAAAAACGAAATGCTCCAATGGCAATAATTTGTAAATAAAGTTTTATTCCACATCTGTTGATCAAAATAAAAAGAGTTTAGCTATATTTCTAGACTTAACAAAAGCTTTTGATACAAAATCACAATCACAATCTACTTATAAAATCACAATCTACTTATAAAAAAATGAATCAAATAGGTTTCAAAAATGATAAACTAAAAATTCTTACTAGCTATCTCAAAGACAGAAAACAAAAAAACAAAAATAGGTAATTTTTATAGTACTGAAACAGGAATAAAAAAATAATTAATTAATTAATTAATAAAAGATGTCCCGTTGGCGTCATGTATCTTTTATCAGGAGATTTTTCAATGTGGATGAGTGTTTCAGGCTAATAATTATTGCTTATAAAATAAAATACTTTTTTTTTTAAAACCACGAGTTTTTAACAATTTTTAGAACCGACCGGTTTCGCTTTACTCAAGCATCTTCAGAGTACAAATTAGTACTAGGTAACCGGTCGGTTCTAAAAATTATTAAAAATATACACTATTGTAAGCACTTTTTATACAAACCGCTTGGACAAAATGTAATCTTGTTTTTGTTTTATATGCCCACAGTTTGTTTATTTCTAGGTGCAATAATATAATAACTTAAATATATAACCCACGCTCAGTGTGCGCCTTAGTGGGTTCCCATTATTCGTATTGATTTATATAATATTGTATGTAATTAATGTAAAAATTGGAAAAAAAAAGGAATTGAAAAAAAAAGAATAAAAATTAACCTGTTTTTAAATTCAATTCTTTTAAAAAGTGTATTTTCTGCACGTATGTAATATATTTAAAAAAAATCCAAGAGTTCTCTAGAAGGCGAACATTTTTTATCAATCAGGTTATTTTTTTAGATTATATCAAAAGTGCCTAGGTTTGCGTTTAAACTACAAAGTTGTAGAAAGAGAGGATGGTATGGTCTCACACATGAATTCTCTGTTATACCGATTATTGACACGAAACGACTCAAGTATATCATTTCCTTGAACTTAAAATGTCTTCTATAGCCATCTCCGACTTCTAATGCCCATCTGCGCACCAAATATTATCTCCATAGTAAGATAGACTGCATTTAATGCACAAGGTATAACAAAAACCTCTGATTCAGGCCGGAGGCGGTAACATGGTTAAGTAAATTCGGTTTCCGATTCGCGGCAAAGTGAAATTTAATCAAGAGAGAAAGATTCTCTTGATATAAATCCCGGTCCGGGGTATTTCGACCGCCTGGGCAGTCGTTCAGGGCCCGAGCTAAGAAAAACCCCGCGTCAGGTTGTTCAATATACTTACCCAGGGATGCGATCGGAAATTTTCGCCTGTTGCGTGAAAAATCATTCTCTTCTTAGCCTGTTTTACAATACATTAATTTACTATACTAAACGTGCGATTTTCTTGTACAAAATTACTATTATATAAATTAAATAAAGGTGTGAAAAATGTGGAGATTCGCAAAAATAACAAGGATGATATAAGCGTAATGAGTAAGATTAAGAAAGGGACGCAAAGATGGTTCGGGTGTGTAAGGATAATATATGCCTAGAATGGGAAGGTTTTACGATACTTATAAAATACATGATTGAAAAGCAAAAAAAATATGATTTCTATTTTCCATATATTTTTTTAATTTTACTAAATATGAAGGATGATAAAGCAGATTTCTCAACAGTTTTATTTTACGCAACTCATGCTGGCCATCCGGAAAATCAGATTAGGGATTAACTTTCTTCATCCTAATAGCCAAACAGACATAATAAGATATCCTTGATGTATTTTCATTTCCTTTTATTGTGTATTTTTCGGGAAATATCTTCATCATAATAATTTCAACATTAGGAAGGACTAAATAATTCTCTTTACCTACTTTATCACGAATACGAGTACCTAATCATAATACATGGTAACAATATTAATATATTATCGTCTGATATGCTACCTTTCCTGTATCGTATGAATAAATATCTCCCTGTTACATAATAATGAAGTTTTTTCAGCCGTTTACAAGGAAACATCCTCTTTGCTGTGACTTGCAGAAACGAGTTTTGTATTCGTTAGATGATCCTTTGAAACGTATTGATCAGTTTAAAAGGTTCATCGAAGAGGCAACTAGCAAAAAAAGCATCAGCCAGATGTAGGCAATAAAGTTAAACGAGGACTTTATTGAATTACGTCATCTAGGTACTGTTATAACGGAATATGTGGAGATTGTCGAGGTGTCATAAAACATTAAAATATTACTTGTTTTATTTTTATTTTTTTTTAAAGATAAATTAATGTTTATAAGACAAGGTTTTTATGCATAGCATAAATGAAAATAAATTGCTATAATCAATAATTAGTCGCCTGCAATTTCGAAACAAATTGAAAATATCTCCCGAGTGAAAATAAATGCCGCCGACGGGAACTCGCGCCTTCTGCTGATGAAAAAAAAAAAATAAGCAGCAATTGTTCATTGAAGTAATAGTATATATTGAATTATTTGGTGGGTTGGAAATAAGCCGACGTGGCTCAGGGATCCAGAGCGTCTGACCGGACATCAGAAGATGCGGGTTCAATTCGGCGGCATTTATTTTTAATAGGGAGATATTTTCAATTTATTTCGAAATTGCAGGCGACTAATTATTGCTTATAATAATTTATTATGTTTTATTTTCGTTTCAGAATCTCTATCCTTCTCGCCCTACTTTAGAGTTATGTCGTGATAATGCAAGAGAGATGGTAAAATCTGAGGTATTAATATAAAAAGGTACATGCAAAATTCCCAAATTGTTCAGGAATAAAAAACACGTTTACTTTTTCTTTTTCTTAAAATAAGACTTTGCGTACTTTTATTTAAAAACTATAAATGTACAAAGTTAAATAATAAGGTAATATATTTTTTTCATATAATTAAAAATTCTAAGAAAAAAATTAACATATTAAACATGTTTTCCATTTTGCATAATTACTAGGTAATATCTATTTTATTAGATTATATGAAAAATATTAGTTTTATTGTATTGACTGCTTATTGAGGATATTTTTAAAGATAATATATTACCGAAAAACAAAGAGTGTTCTTTGAAATTTTATGTATTTTAAATCTTTACCTATGGAAATTGTACACGTCAAGAATAGAGAAGACTTAAAAATCAAATTTAATTGATCATTGGCTTAAGGAACTACCGGATAAAGAACTTACAAGCATATTTAAAATATCGTTGTAGAAGTTTCTGGCAAACCTTTATCCGGTAGTTCCTTAAGCCAATGATCAAATTTAATTGATCATTGGCTTAAGGAACTACCGGATAAAGAACTTACAAGCATATTTAAAATATCATTGTAGAAGTTTCTGGCAAACCTTTATCCGGTAGTTCCTTAAGCCAATGATCAAATTTAATTGATCATTGGCTTAAGGAACTACCGGATAAAGAACTTACAAGCATATTTAAAATATCGTTGTAGAAGTTTCTGGCAAACCTTTATCCGGTAGTTCCTTAAGCCAATGATCAAATTTAATCGATCATTGGCTTAAGGAACTACCGGATAAAGAACTTACAAGCATATTTAAAATATCGTTGTAGAAGTTTCTGGCAAACCTTTATCCGGTAGTTCCTTAAGCCAATGATCAAATTTAAGTGATCATTGGCTTAAGGAACTACCGGATAAAGAACTTACAAGCATATTTAAAATATCGTTGTAGAAGTTTCTGGCAAACCTTTATTCGGTAGTTCCTTAAGCCAATGATCAAATTTAATTGATCATTGGCTTAAGGAACTACCGGATAAAGAACTTACTAGCATATTTAAAATATCGTCTTAGAAGTTTCTGGCAAACCTTACCCAAAACATGAAGTCGGACCATAGAAGTCGCTGAAAACTTCCAAAACCTAGTCCCCCTCAACACAGAATCTCCTAGTGAGGAGGACTTAGGACGGGTTGTTTCGGAGGATTTGAACAATTCATCAAATTTCAATGTTGATTTTCGGGTTCTGTGAAAGTCCTATTTAAGTTCTGTTATTATATCAGCATAGGGTAGTTGCTTGACAGAACTGAAATAAAAACAGAACTTGAAAAATTCTTTCACAGAACCTGAAAATTAACTTTGAAATTTGAAGAATTGTTCAAATTCTCCGAAACAACCCGTCCTTAAAATATAATCAATATCTGTTATACATATATATTAACATACATATTCTTGTAAAAATTAATAAAAAAAGTTACATTAAATAAAAATAAAAAAAATAGGCAAAGCGGTATGTGAATATTTTTATTCATTTTTCATTCTTTATTTTATATTATGTGAAAAGTGTTCTGGTGCCACTGTACCTCTGTTTCTTTAGACTTTAGACTTGAATTTTGATGATATAAACCCATTTTATTTTTGAAATATAGGACTAAATATTTTTTTAAGTTGTACGAGTATCTCTTTAACTAACCTTCCTCAGACCTTATAAAGTAGAACTGCATACGTAACCCATTTTCGAATATTTTGTGACCTCTTTACCTATATGACACAGAAATACAAAAGACTTTCTGTTAAAAAGGAGAAAAAACGCTCACAACCCTTGGCATTGACGTATGAAATAAGGGTAGTTTTCATGTCGCTCGACTAGCTGGGCTTAGATTTACAGCTTAAGAGACGCGAATCTTAGCAGAAAGATGTCTGAGCTCTAATCAGATCCTACTCAACTATTTGATTCACTTATGTCTTATGCCTTGTCGTTCTGAGACGTTTCCACCTTTTTCTTTCATCCTTGGCTATAATATATTCTACCTCAAACCAACCAGCGCTCCTTACATATACAATAATGTATAAAAATAGATTTTGAAATGTTATCGATTCTTCTAACGCAAATGGTGACATTAGAATTTGCGTGGACTACAAACAAGCTATCAACTTGATTTCAAATTTAGAAAAATATCCGCTTCCCAAGATAGAAGAGGTCATTCATAAGATTAGTTCAGGTAAAATATTTGCAAAACTAGATTTGAAACAAGCCTACTGGCAGTTAGAATTGGCAGATCACTGTAAAAAATTTACATGTATTAATACGCATTTGAGGTTATTCCAGTATCACAGGCTGGTTTATGGATTTAAATTGGCACCAGCAATATTTGCAAGGACAATCGCAAGTTGTCTAGGTTGTTTTCCATATTTGTATAGTCATATAAAAAAGAAGAACTCTAGAAGTGCCTTCCATACAAATTTGAATGGAAACATATGTTCCATTTAGCCCAATAGCCTCGCGCTTCGACTTATTGCACTCGCCTAACATGGTAGAACTCCATCATATTTAAATTTAGTAAAGACAGTTTTATATTGGAAATTTAAGAATTAATTAGATAAGTATTTGGATATAAAAACACGCTCACGACGCACTTTTCGTATTATTATTTATTCGAAGCGCCTAATGGATCTTTTAATTGTTTATTTTTTTTTTAGAAAAGAGTACATTTGGTAATTGAGATTTTAAATAGTACTAAATACCAAAAAAAGAAAAAAATATGTGTATGTAGCGGCAAGCTCCTAGAATAATACCTAGTGCAACCTAGAACGTACAAGAATTTCAGTACGAGCAGCGCAAAGAACCTTCTAGACTCGCGTCGAAGGCGCCCCGATCTACTTGCAACTGCTGCAACATTTCCAGCTTTACAAGACGCACGCGGTTGTATATAATATTTAATAATATTTGACTAATTTAATTAACGCCTTTTTCTTGAGAAATCACCTCAAGGGCGCTAAAATAAGCGTAACCGCACAGCACTAAAGATCAGTCATGGAAGTCGCGTATACCGCGGGCAATCACAACTGCGCCTACCTACAAATGGAGATAATTCCACGCCGCGAGCCCACCGCTCTCGCAACGTCCGCCGACGAGGTCCTGAAGTCTTACTGTAATATCAGGAAGACTATTAGCTTTCGGTTTCGAGAATCGGCTCATACAGCATACCTTTATGTGAACTACATCCCATCGTAATGCCCACTGACACAACTACACTGACTACTCAATAAATACACTGTGATACCTGCCACATCTTTCATTCGTCTCTACCTTTCTTCACCCTCAAAATATAGGTAAAGTTTTATGAATAGTTTTTACATGAACTTACTACGGTTCTTGTGGTAAATATCTTCATTCCTTAACGGCAGTTAAATAACCTAATACGTCTTCCTAAACATAATCAAATTAGTACATTTTTAGTTATGCTACCATCATGTCCATCATCAGAAGGTATTATTTTATATTTCCTCTGCCAATTACAGGCATTACTGTAATTACCAATATTGGTATCAGGATTTTTCCGTCAACTCCAAGCTTCACTTAAATAAAATTATCGTTATTAGTTAATAATCTCCGTTATTTTTTGGTACTTCCCTACCATCCTACTTTCAAATTTCTTCCCATTACATTCCCTTCAGACTGCATAACCCATTAGGAGATGCCATAGTCCTCTCTCCCGACAGGAGAGAGAGGACTATGAGGACTTGTGAGAAGACTTGTGCCGCTTGTACGGAATTCACATATAAAAATATATACAATATTTTTTATTATATTTGTTTCTTACAACCAAAAGCCTATTTTAAAAGGCCTACCAAAATGTGATGCCATCTTCATGTATACATGCACCCTAATTAATTCAATCCAATTACGTCAACATTTTGGGTAACTTTGTGGGTCTGAGTCAATAAGGGCGCGTATTTAATTAATACTGAAAATTGCCAATAATTATAATCAGGATGGAAAGGCTGTTAAGGATATTGGAAGAAGGGTAATGCAGGAAACTCCATTAATGGAGGACTGAACGCGGTAGTCGCTAAGAAAATAAATGCCCAAAGAGGCTAGCAGTCGTAGCTGTAGAAACTGAGGCGTTTGTGCTGTAAAATCATGTATGACCGTATGACAAATGTGGAGATCCAGAAAAAATCCATGGCTGATATAATTGTAGTAAACAAGATTATGAAAATGACGCATGTGACATGTAGTTTGCAGAGTTTGTAGTTTTTAATTAACAGAGAATAAATATAAAATATCGTGAAAGTGAGTGGTAAAAAAAATCGGAGACGCCCCAGAAAGACATGGCATGACTAAGAGAATCAAATGCGTCGGGTCACGTTGAGAGTTAGAATAACAGGTAAGTAGTATGTTTGAGACAATAATTAATGAATGTGAATAGTAGCAAAGAGTGGGTGCCAGGACAGAGTTTTGTAGTGGTCTATTCTATCTGCCTACCCTTCCTTTACCGTTAAGGTTAGTTAGTTAACTAGTTTTTACAATAATACAGATACTATACTTCCGTACCCGATGAAGGACTTTATCCAAAAGCCTCTAAATTCTAAGCCCTAACCTTACCGATGATCGCAATCCAATGTTTACTAGTCAAGGGATTTGTTTTTCTAGGATGCCACGAATACTTTTAAATCCTGATCAGGTCATTTATTTTACTCGAAACTTTAGAAACTTTTTCGACAAAACATTTCGTGTGTTTTACGAGTTGCCCGTACATTTTCATGTGTCAGGACTTTTACCAAGTTCGACGTACTCTAGAAACACTTAGAAAGACTCTTAAATCTTTACTTACGTCTTGTTTAAGTTTATTTTTGGTCAAGGGATAAACCTTTCAAGATCTAAAAATGCAGTCATGGTGTTTAAATATTTTTTTACATACTTTCATAATAAAACATATAATTATAAATGATATAATAATGGATTTTTTACGAATATTTTCTACGGTGTAATATCTTCTGAACCAATTTCAGGGCTAGTCCGCTGCACCGCCATGTAGCAGATGTTTTTTTTTTTTTTTTTTTTTTTTATTAACACAATTTTTGATACATTTACAATTCAGGTACATACATAGTAATATAGAATGAAAGAGTAACAAAAAAATCCCACAAAGGCGAAGCAAATGTCATTGCAAACTTTAGATATTTTATATCTTTTTAATAATTACTCTAAAAAATTCGTCCTACAGGTACACAACTAATCTGCAAATATTAAATAATCCACAGTAATTATTTTTAATAGAAAAAACTTTTCTGTATAATCATTTCGTACGGAAAATAGTAATAAAACATAATAATTTCGTGAACATAATAATATGGCAGGGATAAATATATTTTATGATTAAGTCATTTTAATGTGGCCTAACCACAGTTTGATAATGGATTTAAACATCGAAAGAATTTTCAAAATAATATAAATAAAATTGATAATATTATCCTTAAATATAATTAACACAAATTTTTATAAAATATTGATAGAGTTTATTATTTTTGTATTTAAGGAGAAAACACTTACGCACATGTCTACACTACAACAGTATAATTGTCATTTAATGTTAAAATATATATATTAACTTGAGAATTCGTCTGCATCCTCAGTCCTCACTGTCTCTCTCAGATTGGAAGAAGTTCTATGAATTAAACACAACAAATAAATAACTGCAAAAAAAAAACAATTAATTAGATAAATGATGTAGAAACTCTCTCAAAAACAACTATTGTTAATGCCAATATATAAATTACCATATTTTGAAAGGATAAAATTTCCTTATTCTTACGTAAAAAGCTTAATAAACATCAAATAAAATAAAAATATTCAAAGCACGTTTATTGTTTACTCCCTTGTGGTATCACGAGAGGTCTCGAACGTCTGAAATGACTTTCAAGTTCACATTTCACGACGTCTAATGGCAGGCGGAAACTCGTCGTCATGCCATGATATGTAACGGAAACCAGTTATTAAGATTGATATGTATCGAAATAATATGGAAACCGTAATGCTACATTGGTTGTATGGGAGGGTTCTGAAAGGAATTCAAAAGGTTGTTGGAATGAATTGTGGTAATAATTTTTTTTATGAATGAGCATTTTTTAGTTTCGATTAGGTAAAATAATTACGACCTTAATTAATTTAATACATGGTTTCGTGTGTATTTTAATTGTGAGATCCAATTGTTTAACACTTATTTAATTTTCAAGTTTTTTTTACATTTAAAGCAACTGGCCCAAAGTAATACAATAACATAACTTGAATAGTACTTATTATTTTTTTTTTGGTAAACTAATGTTTAAGACAAGATTTTTTATGCATATCACAAAAGGTAACAATTATTTTAATAAGCAATAATTATTAGCCTGAAACACTCATCCACATTGAAAAATCTCCTGATAAAAGATACATGTCCCGTTGGCGTCATGTATCTTTTATCAGGAGATTTTTCAATGTGGATGATGTTTCAGGCTAATAATTATTGCTTATTAAAATAATTGAATAGTACTTTCACAGAACTTAAATTAACTGCGAAATTTGATGAAATGTTTTTTGAAATTTACTGTAGTTCTGCAAATCAACCCATCCTAAATCTCATTCGAGTTTTTTTTTAATTTGCACAATTAGATAATATGGAGTCTTGTAATATTTTGTCAGATTTTCATTTTAATGATCACGATGAAAATTATGAAATTGTGTAAGTAGATGAATTGGCCTTAATTTTTCTGAAATAAAATTATGCTCAAATTTTATGACGCCGTGGTTCAGTATTTGCAAGATTTTGCTTCAGTATCAAATTACTGCTTTATGTAAGATTACTGCTACCCGACTTCGCCCATGATTGTTATGCCCTTTTTCGATTGAACATTTGAGAAATATGATACTAAAAAATGAATTTCATAATTATAATGTGGTTAAGATACAAAAATTTTACAAAAAATTAAATTAAGCCAGAGCTCACCTTAGCGAGTTTTAGCTGCTTCAACTGTCGCACGAACAGATGTTCTGCTCGATAGTGCGATAGTAATTTTGTTACCCAAATAAAATTTGGCATAGCCGACATGATTCAGTTAGATTTCGCCTCCGCGTCTTTATTTATTGGACTGCATTCAGAATTTATATTCTTGGCAAAAGCCTGCGACCACTTGGCACCGAATCAAAGCCTTAAATGTTACCAAAATGAAGTGAATTACTACCGTGCTTTATATTTTATTGCCGAATTAGAATAAAATTCAATTTGCGCTGGAAAAATGGCTTAGAAATAATATAAGAAAATGCAGTGAAATTTAACGATCCGAAGTATGTTATATGGACTTATGATTTATTTCCATGAAATAAATGGTATGAAATACTTGACATAACCCCTGACTCTATGCAGAACCGGGTGGTCCGTTTGATATATTCCCTTACCCTTTCAAGTGGATTGCTAATCTTTAGAGCACACGCGTCAGGTAGATATGCTGTCTAGGTCCTACCGGTAATTCCATGGAAGATGCTCCGAGGAACTAGCGTCATTGATCCCTTCGGCAACGATTTCGCTTCTACGATTTGTTCTTGAGTTTAAAAACTCGGCTGCGGAATGATTTGCCGGCCTCTGTATTTCCTCCCTTCTACAACATCCAGAGCAATCCAGAGGTCGCGTGTTCAAATCACGGCGTGCGCAAGTAAAAATTATTTCACAAATTTGTATTGTTTTATAAGTAATTAATTTCAAATAACACAAATTATATTAAGTACACGGAAAAAAGTTGAGGTTACCTTCAGTATCGCCCTTAATAAAGACCACAATTCGTAATTGAAACATTCCTTGAAATGGCTTTAGTATCGTTTGTGTCCAGATCTGAATAGCCAGGTAACCTACCTTCCACTCCCCCATCTCTTTGCCCCCTCACTACCTTAATCCTCACCAAATACCCCGATTGGGGATGCAATAGTCTCATGGAAGCAGTTGGGAGTCTTATAAAAGGTTTTTAAAATGTAATCTCGGGCGAAGCCGAGATGTTGAATTAGCAACCTATTAATATTTAATAAAGCATTTTTAAACGAGGAAAAAAGATGAACGGTTTATATTTGAAGCGCTTAATTGTATAAACCCTTCAATTAAGGCATAATCCCGTTATTAATTGAGAGTACCGACTTTTCGGTATAAGAAGGATTCTGAAAAGTGACACACCGCCCCCAGGTGCCAGTTTTAAAAGTGCTTAGCCGCCACTCAGTGGCTTATGCCATATTAATCTACCGGGGCTGAGTAACCTGGCTTGTGAACACCCTTTACAGCTCTTTGATGCAATACCTTAAGGCAGGGATAGGCAAACTTTACAAAGGGTCAGATCGATAATTTGTTTCCATGACCAAACAAAACATGGACAAAATAAAACAGAGTTTCTTCTTGTACCCGTAGTATGAAATCAACCTACCAAATACTGTCTAATGGTTCTAGTGGATTAATGAAAATTCATCCTTTGAATTACATAAAGCCACTCAATAACGGCGTATATGGTTTTATACAAAAAGATTACGTAAAAAAAACTCATCTCTGGGACACTTAATCACCAGTAGTTTGATGGATTGTTTCGATATTGATAGGAAGAGACGAGCTCTCAGCGTAAAAGTAAACAAGCAGAACTAAGATTTCGCTTTTATGCTTTCGTGAAAAATATGCCTTTTCTCGCCTTCGGCGCAATGCTGTGCAGATGCGAACTTTGGATAAACTATTAAAAGATCATTTTAGAAGGACGCCGTGTGCGTAAGTAATATAATTTAGTACATAATTTATTATTTATTTATTTGGTACAATATTTTTTACATATTAAGTTTTCCAGTAATGTAGGCCTCACTGGGTGGCTTGCCCGTGCTGAGGCGTTCATTTTATAATATGAAAATATAATCCACATAATACATTTAAAGAGAAAATAATACATTTAAAATAAAAAATAAAAATACATAATAATATATTTAAAATTAAAAAATAATACCTACATTAAAAATAATCTTGTGTGTTTGTGAGTGATGTGTGTTTATATTGGTTTTGTGTGTTACGTGTAGGTTTTATTTTTATTTTATGCTATGAAATTTTGGTAATATTGTCTTTTTTGTTCTTTAATCCATTTTGTAATTTTGTGTAAATAATAATAAATAATAAATCCGTTAAAACAATAACGTGTTCCGCACAATTTTTGAACTCCTGACATCCTACAGCGCTTCCAGTATTTTCACGAAAGGACGAGTTCCCGGGCTTGCACGAATGAGGGAAATAATAATCAGCTCCAGAAATTCTATCACAGAAGTCCACCACAGTCCAGGATCAACACACACTTGAGAAAGATAGTGGTCCCTCACACTCATGATGCCACAGCTCCATAAAATTTTCCTTAATTAACTTTTTTTAAATTTTATTTTCACATGTACATGTATAGGTTTTATTATTTTTCCTTATTTTTTGTTGTGGTTGTCATCAAGCATGTCACCAATTCAATTTATTCATAATATGATGCAGTGATTCCCAACAAGGGCGGTACTCCACGTTGGTGAGATCCAAGGAGGGCGGTGGTGGCCTCGGAGGCAAATGGGGGGCAGTGATGGCTCCAAGAGGGCAACGAAGAGCATAAAGAGGTTTCAAAGGAATTAATAACATTTTACTAATGAAATTAACTAAGTCGTTGGTAGTATTCAGAAATAAGGCATTTCCGGGTTACAAAAAAAATCTAAGCGAAAAAAGTGGCACGTGCGATGATAGAAGACTAATCTAGTGGAAGATCGAACCCGCGTCGCCTGGGTTATTGTTTTTTTAAAGTACCACGCTGCCGTTTGATCGTGATATTTGCAAAATATATTATGGTAACCTTCCCATTGCAAAACATGTAACAAGCACTTTTAAAAAAGAAAAAAATCACCTGCGCCGAATTTACCGTGTACGCTGACATACGTTTTTTTGTTGGGGTGGGAGGGCGTTGAAGAAAAGTGGGTGGTAAGCCAGATAAGGTTTTGAACCTCTAATCTAATATACTACTTATGGAATATATGGGATTGCACCAACTTCCCCACATATCGAAATAAAATCATGTTATTATTTTTGTTATAATTATAAAAAAGTGTATTTATGATCTCTGCTGGTTTTGCGAATTTAGCCGAATGGAAATAGAGTTAGATAGATAAAATATAGTTAAATTTTGCCCATCATTGAAGTAGAAAGAAAGACGGAAGTATCTACTTTCTACAACTAACTAACTAACTAACCATCATGCTGTTACCGCGTAGGGGTAGGCAGAGAGGACGTACCGCCAAACAACTCGGTTTTGACACACACTCCTTGCCTCATTCACATTCATACATACTCTAAAATATACTCTTCTATTATTCTGACTCTTGACATAGCCCGACTAAAGTATCTAATTCACTTGATCGTGCCATGTCTTTTTCGAGCGTCCCCGACTTCTGCTACCATTCACATTTGCGTAGTATATTTTGCCTCCAATTATTGGCAATCACTAAAAAAGTTGTTTTAGATCATTATTCGTTAACGTGAAGGCCAAGCAGATTTTTTTAAGGGAAACAAGTTCAAGATTAATACTTAAAAAATCATTTTTACAACGGAGTGACAAGTTTCATAAAAAAACACGTTTTTAATGGACTCTTTTTTGTTTTGCAGATATTGCACCCAATGCACTTTCGGCCATTTTTCTCGTGGTGCGCACTTTAAATTTCTATTCAATTTGATTTGTTTTTAAGGTTTTAAAATGCTAAATTCATTAATGGCTATCGGACGTATTAAATAGGGTCGGATTTGACCCGTGGACCGCAGTTTGTCGAGCCCTGTCTTAAGCCTTAAGGGGTAATAGCGTATGAAAGTCTTTCATGCTTTTTCAGCGGGCCTGAAACGTTTCCCCAGCTAACATTCGAAAAATATAAAATGCTTCTTCACGAAACAATTTTTTATGCGGGTACTTACCTGAAAAAGGTTAAGCTTTTTACCTGATACCTTTTCGGTGGGGGGTTGTGATGCCGGTCTTATTTTGTTTACTACGTTTTGAGATAAACAGAATCCCTGAATAGATAATCAGATAACAGACTAACAAATATATATTTTTGTGATCATCAATTTAGTGAGCTTGAAATTGTTAGAATGTTATTTATGTAATTTGTATGTCTAACTACGCGACTAAAACCCAAGAGCTCTTCTTGTAAGATATATTATTTATGCATTGTACTGAAATTAATTCTCTGGAATTAGCTTTATAGGTACCATGCAAGGTAGATACCTAATTCATAGAAACATTAATGTAACAATATTTTTTGAAATCTTTTTTTTATTTTTATTATTTTATAAAATTATTGACCACAACACAACTTGTATTAGTGGGCTTAAAAATTATAACGTAAAAAAAGATACAATGTAAAAAAACAATAAAAATATTTATCAAGTACAGTAAATTGCTATGAATATCAAGTATAAATATGATTTAAGATTTTTGTTATTTTTTTTGGGGTGTTATGCCGTGTTTCGCATACGACACATCTGCCCTGATGATGGACACTGTAACATTGTATCCAGTATGTATATAATACTGATAACAACTGTATATTTTTTATTTACAGTGTAATGTTATGTGTCATGTGTGATAAATTTAATTTTACCCATGACAGCTTTTCCAGAGGCATTGAAAAACTTACTGTTTCTGTCAACTTGTCAAATAGTTTCACTCGTATGAGCCAAGTCTACGGAATAATACAATGGAGTTGTGAAAATTGAACACAAAAAAATATTGATTGAATTCCATTCAATGTTTCTACCACAGACCAAAAGCAGAAGAGAAATGCACAATTCTTCCCTTCTCATTGTCGGTGTTACTGACCACATAAAAAAAGACTTACAATACTTTGAGTTATGGCATGAACACTTTACAACTATTTGTTACTGTGTTATGAATGCAAATAAAACATTTAAAAAAAATTACAATTAAATTATCCAGATATAAAATTTAATTTATTTACTTTTTTTTATATTAATTAATGAATATTAAAGATACAAGTTTTCAAACTCAGGACTTTGAACCACTCAGACATTAACCTACGTCATTATTTTTACATGCTTAGTTATGAATTTTCCCCCGAAGAGGGGAATGCGATGTTAGGAAAGTGGGGGAGCAAGAACCTGAAAGAAAACTAAGCTAAAGTCATTTCAATCAACATTTTGATCTAAATGATGATTTTTTTCTCCTGCCCGCCTAGCTTGAGAGCTTTTTCCATTGTAAAAGTCTCCATTAAAACCAATATTTCTAGAATATCTGCGTTTGTGAGTACTTTCGTTTTACCTACATCGTACGAACATCACATCAACAATACGTTACGACATGTGAGAACAGTTTTATGTGATATCTTGTCGTGTTCACGGCGCTACATCACTAACTCAGTTATAATATAAGTTACATTTTGCACATATCTAACACGATTCCCTAAGATGGATTACACGAAATAGGGATCGCCAACTGTTTGTTTGCGAACACCACAATAATTCATTTTGATACCGTTTCGAACCTTTTAAATACTTCTTATCATTCGTACTAACTGCTTCTCTACTTGACACCTACCAGTTGTGTTTAATTCATGTAGGATAGTAAGAATTATTGACAATGTTTATATAATCAATTTTATTAAGTAAGAATAATCAGACAGTTATTTTTTTGGATGCGAGCTCTACTGTTCACAGAAATACCAGTTAATTTTAAAAAATCTCCTATTAAAGTACCAATAAATTGATTTTTGGCACGAAGGAAGGAAGAGAGTGGAGCTGGCACTACGGCAACCAGGCCCGGCGCATCAAACAAGATGAACCAAGCCCAAATAGGCGTGGATGGGCGCGGCTTACCGAGCTTACTAGGACAGTATAATTTCACCGCTTGGCGTGAGCAAACGTTTCCTTTATAATCTTTAAAGTGCTTTTGTTACTTTTAAACGATGAAGTGCAGTGTAAAGTTATCTAAAAACCGTTCAGAAAAACTACAGATGGCATTACTTTTCACCTGTAAGTATTTTTACTGTTGTTTTTTATAATAAATTGCTCGTTTTCCGCACGCTTCTGTCACAGGTAGTCGACTTGATGGAATAGATGATGGCAAAGTTATGCGATACTGGGTTTTGAAGAAACTTACTTTAAAGCTCACAATCGCACAGCATTGATTTGTGAGATGGGACGTTCTTATTCCAAAGAGTAGGTATGATTACCAGTTATGGCCATTAGTGCCATGGATTATGAAATTTGTTGAAGACTTAGTTTTGATTTTATTGTTTTTGTAGGAACCACTTTCGTTAGAACAGCAAGATACCCCAAGAAAACAGAAACTGAGGAAAGAAATTTTGCGTTTAAAATTTAATGACAAAAAAAGTCTTTGACAATAAGGAATTTACAGACTAAAAGTAAGGCGTTTGAAACTGAAGATACGATATATTTTTTATTACAACCGTGTTTTGTATAGCATTCACGTTATAATTTTTTTTAGTTTTATGTTGTATCTGAGTGATGATCAAATATCACCAGAAACGATTCTTTTTTGTAATAATTTTTCATGTAGGTTTGTCTTATTTTTGCTGTTGTGTATTTTACCAATAAGATATCTAATAAAAGAAAGTTTATTAATATGTGATATTATATATATTGTCATTAAAAACCCTTGTATTTAATTTACAAAAATTAAATAATGGTGTTAAGTGGTTAAAACTGGGGATTTTACCGTATTCTGTCTAGATGGATGGGTGTGTCCATTTTAAATCCCATCCATACTTACCGCGCCCACCTTACTTCTTACCGCAAACTGGCGACAAAATTGTCGTAGAAAAAGTTTCTTTGACCACCTCCACTCTTTTTCTTCCTCCGTGGATTTTGGTCATACTTTCCCTAAAATTTATGCATACCACGTGTCAAACAAGACGGAGGTATGCAGTTTTTTTTAAACGGGTTTCTAATTTTCATGTATAAATACACATTTATTAATACCGTATTTTTTGTCCATCAATTTAAGCCGAAAGGTTAAGTATTCCTCACACGTGACATATAATACATTACTTGATATTATAGGAGGAACAGCGTAGTCTTTGACAACGCACACGTATCTACTTATTCCTACCACTATATTGGATGTGGAATGAACGCTTTTGCCAGTAAGAGTTTATCGGAGTTACGAAAATATTTAAGCCGAGCATTTACGATATTATTTCCCACGTTACGGGTGGAAGGAATTCACTGCTGTTATTTTTGGTTGAATAATCCGCGATGCGATGTTTTCCTGAGATGTTTAACGCGAATTTCACTCCCTAGCTTCACGAAATTAAAAGAAAATCTGTGATGATTATATTTGGTGTTCATTGAAGCGTTGTTATTCGAGCATTTACATAAGTTTTCACATGCTAAATATGTTTTATCTGTCGGTACGTTAACAAATGTTGATTTTCTTATAACGTTTTTCTCAAATACGTAATATAAGCAGCTGCAAACACAATTTTTATTTTTAGAAATGCTTGACACAGAAGGCCCTGATAAATTAAAAATAAAGACAATTACCCTTAGGGATTATTCAATTCAATTTGTTTATTAATTTCAAAAACATTACAAAATTGTTCATTTCAAAGCGTTTTTAAAATATTTTTTATAATAAGAATTAAAAGATTAATATTTACAGTGTGTATATCAACTATACCAGTGATAATAGAGCTTGTCTTTTAGGCTGGCCGCATACATACGTTTTCCGTATTCGATTTCCGAATTCGCTTTCCGTATTCGGAATTCCGTGAGACTAGCGCAAACGTTCGTATTTCTTCATTCGGAATGCATAAACGTCAGTACCAGTGTTGCCAACAATGGCGATATATCGCCACTTAGGCCACCCCCCCCCCATGAAATTAATTTTTCTGGGGACAAATTTTATATTTTCTTGAAATTCTCTAGCCACCCCCCCCCCCATGGAAATTTTTATTTTCACGTAAAAACATCAATTTTAAACTTTTAAACATGTCCAACAGCAACAGTAACAGCAAATTCGGCTACTTTACGCTACCTTATGTATGAGAAACGGCGATATTAGGTCAAGATCCGTTGGCAACACTGAATTACGAACGGAAATTTCCATACGTTTGCGTCGGCACAAACAAACTGTATGCAATAGCTGCGTTCCACATGACGTCATTAGGTTTTTTCCATTCGGTTTCTCCGAACGCGCCGGCTCGCATTCGGAACGTGCGTAAGGAATTTGTTCCGTTCGGAACTAAAACGAACGTGTGCGGCAGTTAATGTATTTTCTACTGATTCCGTGCATTCGGATGTCCGAAAACGGAAAACGAATTCGGAAATCGAATACGGAAAACGTATGTATGCGGCCAGCCTTAAAGGAAGCTTCATTGATGGCAAACATGTCGATATCCGAATTGATTCTGTTCAACAGCAAGATTGCTCTCCCCACAGGCATGACCATTGGCAAGTTAGTTCTGCAGGCCGGGAGATAAAATAGTCTATGTTTTCGGTGACGTAGATAACCATCGGGAACATAGAAATGAATGCTCTCCATGATGACCGAGTTTTCAAACCATCCACGAATCAGTCTAAAGAAATGTGTAGCAATGCGCACATCTCTCCTGACCCGTAGATAGTTCGTTCCGAGCATACCCAAAAGAAAGTTAGTGGGATAGAGCCACGGGTAGTAGCCATACTCCCTCATGTAGAGAAATCTCAAGAATTTCTTCTGAACTCTCTCCAACATGAGAGAATACTTTACCTGGTGTGGACTCCAAATCACCGACCCACTTTCAAGTCTACTCCTTACTAAGGAATTAAATAAAACTATAAGCACCCGGTTATTTCTAAAATTCCTTGCAGTGCGTAGAACAAAGCCCAGAATTCTAAGTGAAGTGCTACATGTCGCCTCAATATGAGCATGAAATGTCAGTCTACTATCAAACATGATTCCAAGATCCTTCATTGTCGAGACACGTTTTAAACTTCGGGCGTCCATTGTATACCGGTAATACCAGGTATGACTCGTCCTAGTGAATGACAAAATTAAACATTTAGAAACATTAAACTCAATCCGATTTATTTTACTCCATTCAACAATTCTATTAATGTCTGACTGGGGACTATATTATGTTGGACTATATATTATATATTATATGGGACTATATTATACTGGACAACTATATTATGTTGTCTTTGGGGTTATTGTATGCATGGTCTTTTCAGAAAAGAAAGGAGAACGTTCTGGGAAGGAAAAGGGCATGAGGGTGGGTAGAAATCTGGGGGTCAGTGTGTCCAGAAGTGATATATGAATCCACCCTTCCCACAAGGCGTTAGGGTTGAAAGTCCGGCTGTAAAGGTCGAAGTGTCCGATGCGGCAAACCACGCAGTTGGTGGACAGACGCATTCGCCACCAAGACATGAACAAACCTCACCTGATGAATCCGTGCATCCCTGCTAAGTCACTTAACGTAGTGAACCACATGAGGTGACCTATTGAAGAGGTATTGGTTATCCAAAAAAAAGTTCCGGGCCGGCGGTACCCATACCCGCCTCCCGACGATATCGATAATTTACTTATTTACATCCCATTTCTGTCTGTCTATAGAAATTTCCCAGTGAGACAGACACAGACAAATCAAGTATTGATATCGATGATGGTTTATTTACATCCCATGTCTGATTGTCTATAGGAATTTCCCAGTGAGACAGGCATAGACAAATTAAGTATAATAATGTTTAATTTAGATATGTAAATAAATAAATAAATTTATTTTTAATTGTAGAAATAGTGCCAGCGCTATGCTTGACAGTGCTAAGAGAAATAAATACTGATAGATCATTATTGCAAAACAGTAACAGTGCTTGCATAATAGTGACATATGCTTTTAATATGACAGATTATTTTGTGGAAACTTGCTTTTAGCACGGCATAAGGGCAGACATAGGGACAAAATAAGTTTAGGTACTAAAAAAAGTGTTTCCACGATTCTTTGAATCTCAGCTGATTTTTCTAGAAGCTTTAGCAGTAGATATTCTACATTCTATGCCGAATTCATACAAGGACAATACAATATTGTCCTGTCTTGCCCAGAACAGGACAATGGTATAATACAACAATTCAACCATAGTTCAAAATGGATACACGACGACGCACGTTACATGAAAAATATTATTTCTTTTATAGCTTGATGTATTGGAATCAAATGTCTAAAAAGATTACTAATTTACATCTTATTTTGTTCTATTTTCAGATGTCTACAATTATAACACGACAAAAATTGCATCTGACCGTTATGAGAAACATATTTACGGAATTTGCTAGACATCTTGCTATGCGAAGAACAAATATTAAAATATTAGCTTTTGGAAAAACAGCTTTGCGTATTACAGAAATAGCAAAAAGTATGAAAAAAGCGTTGAATAGAGTATTTAAAAATGAAAATGTGATGATAGTCAGAAAAATAAAGCAAAAGAAATCATTCAGAATGTAGCTATTTTTACAAATATAGGCGTAAGATTTCCAAATATGATCCAACTTCTGTACACGGTTAGAAGTTGTTGAATTTAATATGCATGACTTCATGGTGAAAACAATGTTATAAGCTTCAGTCGCAGATTTAATCGGTGAAACCATCTGCATCTTGCTAATTTCTTTATTCAACGTGTAAAGATTTATCCATGTTTTATAACATTATTATTAATGAATGAAGAACCCAAGAATTGAGCCAAGGATGTTGGACCAAATTCATCCAAAATCCAATTGGAACAAAGAATAACTGTCATATCCCCTTGAATTAAATATACCATTCCTTAGAGAAAGTCCAGTTATATCCAATTTTCTAATTATGTCCTATATCCTGTATCTAAATTTCACTAATATACAATTAATATTAATTAAGTGTTAATCTCATGTTACCTACCAGGTAAGTATTGTACTGTATATTATCTCCATAAATAGTTAGTAATAACATAGATCACTGTAGAAATGTATTATAAATTTGTACAGCGCCCTTGAGATGATTTTGTACAAAAACGGCGCTATACAAGTCATCCAATTATTATTATGAAAGCCATATAAAAAAAAGAATAAAAGGTGTCTTCTGTACAAATTTGAATGGAAATAGACGTTCCATTTAGCTCAACAGACAGCGTTCTCACTTACGCTCGTTTGACATCGTAAATCTCCATCCCATTTGAATTTCTCAAACACTGTCTCGTATTGGAAAGTCTCGAGTGGGTGAATATTTGGATCACGAAACACGCCCACAAGGCGAGCGTGTCATTATTTTGTGCTGGGATGCTACAAATCATTCAATTTGGTTGAGCGGTTGTATCAATCTGGTCGAGTTGAATATGAAGTTGATCAGGCGGCGTGGCTATCATGTTGAATGGTTGTACCGCCAAAGCATTCAACCACCATCTAAAAACCCAACAGCCAACCAAGTTGATTCGTGTGTAGCGTGGTTAAGCGGTTGACCCAACTTTATTGGGTCTTCTTAGGAGCCATCATGCGTAGTTGTTTGTGAGCGTACACTTAACGAATACAAATAAATAAAATAACTGGTATTACTAATGATCGTGGAGTTTGGCGGATTTTTTCGCATTATAAGGGGATTCAACTTACTCGTGGGATACTACAAGCAAGATGTTCTCTGATTTCTCTGTTCTCTGATGAACAGACTTTGTCCAATATATTTCAAAGCGATACGAGATTTAGGACAATGTACAATGCAAGAGTAAAGTATGGCATGTAAAAGGAGAAACAAACAGGGAAAACATAAGAAAATAGAAATGAAATAGAAGTGTCAAGTCAAGTCAAGACCTTGCTAACACTAAAGTGACACAAAATATCCTCAATTGCATAGTGAGCGACAAAAAACATTCTGACTTATACCAAAAAAATCAAGGTCTTGACATGAGTTGACCATTTTACATATTCTGGACAATGGTGAATTATAAGCATAATTAGTCTAGTGTTGATTGAGGAAGAGCAGTTCTTTATTTCTGAGTCTATGAGTAGGTATATTGAATGTGATGAGTTCTAGTAATGTAGGTGAATCAGTCAAATTGTTGATAATTTTAAAGAAAAAAATGAGATCAGATTTTTTCCGACGGTCTTTTAAAGGAGAAAGGTTTAGAATTTGTTCAATTTCGTAATACGAGTAATTGCCTCTTTCTAATCCTAGCCTCCTAGCAATCCCTTTTAAGAACCGATGTTGAACGGATTCAATATGACGAATATGGATAGCATAAAAAGGAGATCATATAACACAAGCATGTTCAAGATGGGGGCGAACCAAGGAGCAGTAAAGAGTTCTAAGGATTTTTATATTTTTGAAGTCGGAAGTGGTTCTAGTGATGAAGCCAAGTAGTTTGAGAGATTTATTAACTATCACATTTATACGTTCCCGAAAAGAAAACTTGCTGTCAAGAGAGACACCAAGGTCTTTAATAGAATGAACAGTTGCTAAGCATTTTGTTAAACAGTTTTGAAAAGGATGTAACGAATGAAACCGGAAAAAGCTATTTTTTTATTATTTTAGTAGCATCATATGCCGTACATTTTTTTTGCACTCGTTTATTTTTATTTTCATATTAATATTTTACGACGCTACTAGAGCGATTGCAATTTTTTATATAAAGTAGGAGGAATGCTGCGTGCGTTCCCAAGAGGAGTAACTGAAGAAATTGAACCGTACGTACCCAACACGGTTGAAACACAAATTGAGTAGTCCGTAGGGGGTTCATGACGATATCTTATTAATATAGCAATGAAGCAGTGTTTCTACAATGTTTTAATCATAGAATAAAGAATGATACTGATTTTGGGGCGTGTTTCGTGATCAAAATAAAAGCCCAGTTTGGGCCTATATTTCTATACAAAACTGTGTTTAACGTGATTACGAATTTCAAATTTGATGGCGATACACAATTTAAGGCGAAAATAAAATCACGAGAGATAGAGCGCGTGCTAAATGGTCTAAAACTAAAAGGTACTAAGTCTGTGGCACATTTATTTCCATTCAAATTAGTATTGAAGGCGCTTCTAAATTTTTCCTTTCATCAAGACAGTTTATTATTATAGAATCAGTTGTAGTGCATGTATCGCAGTTGTTTAGTTTATATTCGGGACATTATTTTATTTTGTCTAACTTTATTTAATTTTATATTATTTTAGTTATTTATATATTTAATTACTTATTAATTTTAAATTACATTCAATTAATTTTTCCCTCGTTTATTGTGGTTCTTTGGGGATGCTGTGTGCTGTTTTGCTGTTGCTATACTGTTATGCTGTTTTTTGTGGAAAGGAGGGAATAGAATGGGTCGAAAGAGTCCTGATGGAAAGGTATAAAGATTTCCCTCAACCAAGTTGTTTTCAGTTTCTCCAAGACCTAGACAATCCTCATCCCATGAACCCGGACACCCTGCTAAGTCACCAAACGTAGCGAACCAGTTAGGGTGATCTATGGCAGAAGTGTTTCTGGTTATTCATACCGGCCTCCCAAATTGAAAATCTATTCGATATTTTATTACTTCAGAAATCATGGCAGTGTTTATAAAGGTCGTTGCAGTTTTCTCTCAAGGGTACAGTGACAGTGATTTAAAGTAGGTGCATGACAGATTATTACTGAAAAAAGCCTGCGCCGATGCCTCCCTGTCATGTCAGCTCGCTTCTTCAGTCACCCTAATCAATAACAGCCTATGCTGTATTATTCATATAAAAACTCATATTTTCAAATGTGCTTGTACGCTCGATGAGACAGTTGTCGCATGGTGGGGAGAATATACAAATACAACAGCATCATTTAACATTCAAAATATGTACATAACTCCTGTAAGGTAGAACATAATTACAACGCTTATTTTGTGTTCAGACCTCTCTAAATCACATGCAAAACAATTGATATACAATTTTTGCCCCAAATCTGGAGCCTTAGAAAAACAAGGTTTCTTTTTTTTGTTATCTATTGTGTGACATCTGCCCTGATGATGGAAACTGTAACGTTGTCCGAAACGTTTGCTAAAGAAGGAGTTAGCGCAACACGGCATAACACCCCAAACACAAATAACAAAAATACTTTTGGCCGTAAATATCTGAAATAATATTTAACAAGGTTTTTATCTGACATTTTGGCCATAATCCCTTTTTTGCTGCAAAATTATATTTTTTTATTTATAATTTTAAACATTATTTTTTCACAGGTAAGTATTTTTTTTTGTTACACTTGTACATTTACATATACTTTTTTGTTATAATAAACCGTCTCAGGTTGAGCCGGTTCTGTAATAATATTTAATACAAATGGCACATGGAACCTTGTTGTAAAGGGACGCAAAGTCAAATTAAAATGTTAATTTTTTTTTTTTAATATCCCGTGAAATATTTTTCACAATATTTAGTAATTTTTTATAATACGTTGTGATCAAAAAAGTCTTACATGACTCCTAACTGTTCCCAACGGTCTGAAGCCAGTGAGACTATGCCATCCCCGATTGGGATATGTTGTGAGACTGAAAAAAGTGGAGAAGAGAAGGAGATGGGAAAGAGAAAGGTAGGGAATTACCTGGCTATTCAGATTTAGTCACCAAACACGGAAAATCAACGTTTCATTTTCGAATTGTGGTCTTATACCAGGGCGTTACTTGGAGTGTCTATTAATCAAATAAAATTTACATGCGCACGTCAGGATTTGAACTCGCAACTTGCAACCTCCGGCTTGCTAATCGAGAGCCTTATCTCAAGCACGGAGGCCGTCAAAATATATGATTATTATAATTTAGCATATTAAATAATTTAGAAATATTATACCATACGCAAACTCGATTATTACAATACAAAAACTAATGAAAGTTTCATGAATTAGACTTAACAAGTAATAAATCTGCCAAAATGTCTCATTTCCATTGTAATTGTGAGGTAACGAACCACTTAAAATAATTATTTCTTTACATAGATTTGAACAACATCCAAGTACATATTAAGTAGAATAGAGCTGAAATCCGTAAGTCAGATGAATGAGAAATCACAACAACGACAGAAATAATTTCCTTCCATACACCGCCCTGTCATACAAACCCTCCCGTACAACCCGACTCCAAACTTGTGTGCGGAGTTTCATATAATTAATGGCGAGGTAAGGACTTAAAGCTGAAAGCAGTAAAGTAAAAATATCACGAAGAATTTCGCAACTTTTACCTCGACTTGTAAAAAGGCCAAAGAATTTGGTTATGTTTAAAAATAGTAAAAACCTTTTCAGTAAGAATGTTTTTACAATAATTTTATAAAATATATTATTATAAAACTATACTAACAGACCGAACGATTAGTCATAATAGACCCGATATAGTTTTACATGAAAAAATTTAAAAAAAAAACTTATATTATTGATGTCGCTATTACGAATTCCAGTAATATTCAAAAATCTATTAGTGAAAAAATAAGAAAATACGTAGATTTAGGAAATGAGATAAAAAGAATTTGGAATTCTCAGACGATAAAAATATTACCATTTGTTATTTCAGCTACTGGCATTATACCTAGCTCTCTTATTAAAAATTTAGGCGTATTAGGTCTATCAAAGAATTTATATATAAAAATGCAATTACGAAAGATTTTTTAAATATTTATATTGAGGGATCAGTAGGATTAATAGGTCCAGTTAGGAGTTCTACCGAGCCGAACCCTCTGATATGAAAATATTTAGAGTCGGTGAATTATTTTCCCATTTGATCTCTGGTGAGTTGACGTGTTGTTGATCTTGTATTTATTATGCTTATATAATGCACTTGCATAATTTGGAATGACTAGATGATCATTTGTGGAAAAGTGTGGGAAGGGTTTAGTTTTTCCTGTGGAGAAGATTTAACCCGGACATAAAGACGAAAGAAGTAGTTCTGTGAACAGAGCACCTCAAGTCCAAAGAAGTACGTTTCTAATTTTCTCTTGTTTAATTAATCAAAACCAAAAAAAAAACTTATATAAAAAATCCAATGAAACGTCACCATCTCTTTAATATTCAAACAATGGCAATAAGAAAGTCCAAATAAAAACGACGATTTCACATTTGAAAAAAAAATCTATGCTGAACTAACTGCAAACGGATCGTACACATAAATTTTGTCTGTCTGTAAACGGACGGGATAAAAGTTTTATGTTAAAACAGGACTCAATCAGTCAATAATTAAATAAAGATCACAGTGGCATGTTGAACAGAATTTACACAATTCATCAAAGCTAATTTTCAAGTTCTACAAAATGGAGGCCATAGTTCCACTATCTTCAGATGGGAGTCTTTTGCGATAACATAAAACAATAGTTAGCCAATTATTATTAGATCCAGGCATTCTATTTTTGGATACAACAATATCCGTTTTTCTTATTCAATGTAAAAAAATAATTTGAAAATATTATCTTTTTAATATGTAATATCGTCATGATTTTTCGTTAATACCTACATACCCGAATTCAGCAATCGCTAATGTGAATCCACCCTAATGCTCTACACACACCCTAACACATTTATCCAGGGGCACTTTATCATAAGGTGTCCAAAGTCCGGCGCGACTGACATTTTAGTGGGCCCGTAAATAAATACCATAGAATGTACGTGATTTATTATGTGTGTAGGTGGGTATGTTATAACGCAGGTAGATAACATGGCGGGATATTGCCATTTTGGTGTGGAAACTGGTTAAACAATAATTTTAAATGCCTCTACATTATTTTTCAATTTATAATTTTGTAATTTAATATTTTTTATATGTTAAAATAACATTGAATTACTTTTTTGTTTTTTTTTAATATTTACTCTGCACAGAAAGCCTGTGTAGAGGAAATTTTTTCCCTCCGGACCCATCTAATCTTTGGGGACGTAATATGAAGCAATTTTTAAAGAAAGGTACGAGTGGAAGTTCTGGGAAGGAAAAGGGCATGATCGGTAGGTAAAAATTCGGGGGTCAGTGTGTCAAGAGGTGACGGACGTACGACCCATTTCTTCCACAGCGGTGCAAGGTGATGAGTCCTGAAAATCCTGATGAAATGGTCAAAAGTTCCCCCGATCGGGCGCGCCACGAAGCTATGCCTGGAAAAGACTCTCCCCACACCTCATTAACCCGAGCACTCCTGCAAAGTCAACAAACGCAGCGAACCACTTGGGATGACCCCTGGCAGTGGTGTGGGTAATCCAATGAATAGTTTGCAGGGCGGCGGTTCCCGTACCCGCCTCCCAAAATTAAGCGTATAATTGAGTTAAACGGGTACATTTTTTTGAAAGTTTTATTGGACTAAAATATCACATACATACATAGTTTCGTTACTTGCATCACTAGAGTCATCTATTCGGAGATTAAACTTAGAAATTTAATAAGGCATGATGTTAGAAAGAATATTCCTAAACCTAATATTCTAATATATATATATATATATTATTATTATCTGAATCATAATTTAAAAAAGAGAATTTCGACTTTATTATGCATGCAGCAACATTTGTACTATTTACTCTGGAGCTCTAAGTTATCAATATAAACACAAACCAGAAAAAACACCGTACAAGTTTGTTCCTGTTTAAATAATAAAAAAGATTTCGGAGAAACAGAATTGAAACTGAAACTGGCAGAATGTTATATTGTTTACGCGAAGAGTCCTTACATTCTTCGAATTGCTTATTTCAATGAATGATAGATGATCTTCCCGCCCAGTAAGAAGGTATTCAGAAGCACTTCAACATAATGTTTAAATTATAACTCGAATTAGGTGCATTACAAAACAAAGTCCTTCTAGGTATCCGAAATATTCCATTATTTACAATAATCTTGCCGCAGGATTTGGGATTACCTATTTTGCAGAAATAATTTTAGATTTACTAGTGCGTCAAACAAATAACTTATCTGAACGGGAGAAATATAAATATGTAAAAGCGATCGTTTCAATTATTGATTAATAATTTAATTATTATGCGAAATTTGTTCCTCTGTTGCTGTTCAGTAATTTTTCTAGAATTTTTTTTTTTACTGTAAATCATTAATCAATTTGTGGGTTAATTGATTGTACCTGGAGAAGTCCAGTTTCAACTTGGCTGTTTTGCATTTCGTCTGTCTGTCAATTTGTTTATAGGTTCTATTCCGGTTAAAGATGGCAGTCGTTGATGATTCAGAAGAGATTATTTTTTTATTTGTGAAATTGTCCTACTCATTTGAACTTTATTATGAGCATTTTTGGTACCTACCTACCCACCTGAAGAAAGGTTCAAAAATAGAATTGTCATTAAGATAGTGCCGTTTTCTTGGACAAAAAATGAAGAATGTTTACAACTAAGCAGGTGGGTATTTAAGTATCTATTCAAAAATCTTATGATTTGGAGGAATTTCGATTTTGATTTATTAAAATAAGAGAAAATTAGTAACGTACGTTTTTTACTACATTTACTTGAGCATGCTGGGATTCTTACCCCTCGACAACGGAGGCCGTCAAAATATATGCATTTTGTCGAGGAATGATTTTTTACCCGGGTTTGGGTACCGCCCCGAGAATCATTCCTAGGATAGCTAAAACCTCTGCCATAGGTCACCGCAAGTGGTTTTCTTCGATTGGTGATTTATCAGGGGTGCCGGGGTTCATCGGGTGAGGTGTGTTCAGGATTCGCCTGTTCATCATCTCAGAGGCTAGTTTGGGGAGACCATCTCTCGATCTCGACCGATCGCCTAGCGCCGAAGTGGGAGGGATATATTAATAAATCCGTCACTCCTGGACACACTGATCCTTAGATTCATACCGAAACCCTGATATCCTCTACCTTCCTAGAACCTATCCTTCCTTTCATTAAAAAATACCTTCCTCATACCATCCCAAAGGATGACATGAATGCCCTTAGGGATATGTAAAAAAATATAATTACCTGTCGATTGAGATGGCTACTAGGTTGAAGATGCTGGACGTGGAGCAGATGACATCCATGGCTATGTAGAAGTCGCACACGAACGGTGGAAGCGCCCACGTCCCATTGAACTGCAAGGAAAAATAACAGATTATTAGCGTATTTACTTTATATACAGTGGTTGTTATTGTAATTTGTATGTGCTATCAAGTTAAGTTAAGAGTCTGTAAAATATCTAGGTATTGAATACACAGACAAATATGATGTTGAATAAGCAAATAGAATAAATTGTAGGTAATATAGGAACAACCGTTAACTGATTTAACATGAATTAAGTTACTAGTATTTACATTGTACAAGGAAGCAAGCTGGAAGTTGCGGAAACAAGTTAATTCATTAAACAACTTTTGCTGTAAACCAATCGTTTAGAAATAGTTTTCTGACTAAACGTTGTTGCTTTTATTTTTACTCAATTTTTTTACATGACCCTAGAAAAATCGGTTTTTTAGTCGGCTAGAGAAATGCGATCGGTTATATTACAAGGAACGTCCCATTTTTGTTTCCATTTTAAGAAAGGGACTCTTAGATGGTTTGGGCATGTAGAGCGATTGAGCGAAGAATTGAGTGTAAGGAGAATATATGATGCGAATGCGAATGGTAGCAGAAGTCGGGGGTGCCCGAGGAAGACATGGCTCGATCAAGTGAATCAGATACTCGAGTCGGGCCATGTCAAGAGTCAGAATAATAGAAGAGTATGTATGAATGTAAATGAGGCAAGAAATTTGGCAGGCCATCCTCTCTACCTACCCCTGCGGGGAAACGGCGTGATGGTTAGTTAGTTATAATTTTACCAACCTCGGTAGTCAGGTAACGTTGCTAGTTAAGATCGGCACATGGGCAGTAGGAATAAGTAGTTCAAAGGAACTAATTACGTTACTGGAAGAGAGATGGATAATTGAATGAAACCATTTCCCCTCCTAAAGCAATGGTATTATTTGATCTACGAGAGGGTTTTTCCGACCTTAGCAGATTCGCAACCGTTCTGAGTAATCAACACGGAAAACTTTGTGCTTCTAATTTAATTGAATTTTTAGAACACGTGAAGATGACTAAATTAAAGACGTGACGTAATAATTTTTTTGAATTACTTACAGATATTTTTTAACATTGGAACCATACCATCTAATGTTATCATAAGGGATGCTGTGTGAAAAGTATTTTTAGGGAAATGAAAGAGAGAATATTTCGGGAAGGAAAAGGCATGAGGGGTGGGTAGGAATCTGAGGGTCAATGTGTCCAGGAGTGACGGATATATGAATCCATCCCAGTGCAAGGCGATGGGTCGACAGAGTGTCGGCTGAAGGAATAAAAAAGGTCTCCCTTAACCAGCCTCTCCCGATCTGACCCGCCACGCATTAAGAGGGGAAAAGCATCCCGCATTTGTTGGTTATCCCACAAATGATCAATGTAAGTAAATAAATATATAAGTACCAATACCCGCCTACCAAATGTAAATTTTGTAAAAATGTATTTCAGTAGTAGTTAGGTATTTATTAGGAATCTTCCTTTTTTGTTACAAGTAGAGGTACCTGTTGACATCCTCACTGGGATCTCTCGACTTTATTTAGATATTAAAATTTAATTAATTGAATAAAATAAAGTTACTGAAAGAATTATAAATATATTAGGTAGGTGTTTTAGTGCCATTGAGTAGTTTCAGTCTGTGTTTGATGGCAGTATGTTTTCTATTTCTAATGTCCCTACGTTTTGTCAAGTTTTTCATTTGAGTTTTAAGTGTTATTGTAATTTTTGAGTGAGAGTGGGATTTTGTTGCAGAGTTTAGTACCGTGGTATAAGCTTTTTTTGTCCAGATATTGTATTCGTATTGGCTTGCTGGAAATGTTTTTGCTCCTGAGATTTGGTGTTTATTAAATACGTGTTAGTTGTTATTTCTTGTGTTTTGTATTCACGAATGTTAAGAAGTAGGTATCTTTTTAAAATAGAATTGCGTAATTATCGTAATTTTGAGATTGGATCCTTAATAAGATCCCAGAAAAGATTCTAATGCGGTAGATGTGTGAAGACACTGGTGCAACCAAGAAATACGTTTCATTCGGGCGGATTATTTCAAATTAAATTATTCGCCATTATGCCGCCAGAGTTGCGCTCTATCGGCCAATAGGGAAACTACTCCAGCGGCCGGTAAAGGAGGGTTTGATATTTTTAAGGAACCCTAGAATTCGTGATATTTTGCACGAAGGATTTATGCGAAATTTACCCGAAACATACTATTTGATTTCGACCAATCAGAGGGCCAAATCCGCCCAGACTCTAGAGTAATAATACTAGATTTTTTGTTTAATCTTCCACAGAGATTTATCGATTTTATTATCCATACATATTTGGGGATCTAGGTGAGAGGCACGAAATAAAAGTCGGTGGTGAAGGTCACTGTGTTTATTTATGAGTCAGATAGCCGTGATGAGAGTTGACGCTGGACAGATGTTGTATTCAC
Source organism: Hesperophylax magnus (assembly GCA_026573805.1). NCBI lineage: Eukaryota > Metazoa > Arthropoda > Insecta > Trichoptera > Limnephilidae > Hesperophylax > Hesperophylax magnus. The sequence continues at coordinate 2,101,198 of JAIUSX010000026.1, forward strand.
CGGATGCTGGCTGTGTTGGCAGGTCAAGCGCGGGTCAGTGAGTCGACGTCGGGCGCTGGTGACCGAGACTCGTTGTCTGTCAGGCACTGGCGATCTGGGAAATCAATACTCCAGTGCTGACGGGTAGGCCGAAGGTGCGGCGAACCTTGCAGGCGGTTGAGCGGGAGCTGCGTAGACCAGTGAGGATGCTGCGTGTCCTCGTAGTGATAATGATGCGTGGATGAAGTGCTGGTCAGAGACGCTGGAACCAGGGCGCTGTAATCCGTGAAGCGCTGGCCAGGGACGTGGCCAAGGCGCTAAGATGATGTCCCGATGGAGTCCATGATTGTACGGGCGAAGCCGGGTGTATTTTCCTTCGCGGGGGGCGCGGGGCGCACCGATTGTCACTCGCGAGATTTGTCCACTGACGGCAGATTGATGACTGACTGACTGACTGCTCGCTGCGTCGGGCTTATTTATACTGTACAGCCGGTGGCAATAGTAGGTAGATGAATTGCAACTAAATCGGAGCCACTCGCTCAGTCTGGGCCTTTCGGGAAGTTTCGGTCGCACTGTGTTAACGCATAGGCGATAGGCTCGAACCTTCTGGTGAGTTGTCGTAATGTGCCAGACCGACTTGCGATCGTATTGTCGCGGGTAGGCGAGTAGATACTTGAAGCAGGTAGGTTGCTTTGTTTTGTTTACGATTTCGGCTGCATGTACGTACCTGCAAGTACGTACCTAAGTAGATCGAGCTGCCTATTATTAATGAGTTAATCTGGATTCTTCTTGACGCCACACATATGTATTTTATAATATTACATTTTTATTGAATTTACATTTAATCACAGTTTAGTCATAAATTACTCGTGTTGCTGAATATATTTAAAAAAATTATTATGTCGCAGGAAGAAACAACTTATTTTTTTGACTGTTGAGTTATTGAAATAAAACTTCAATTGAGTTCCTTCCTTTTGAAATACTGGAAAAAATAATAAATTAAGTGTCAATAAGTTTTCGAAGTAATCTAAAAGTTTTGTGCCATAAACTTGAAATTTATTCACGAAAAGAACAAATAAAGCAGGGCAAATTGACAGATATTCATTTGATTAAAAGAAAGTTGGAACAAGTCAAATAAAAGTCGAAAAAACTTTAAAAAATAAATCGCCCTTTCTCAGCCGTTTTATGTCTTTTCTGTTTTACATTTTACATTAACCTTACCTGAATTATATAAGAACAGGGCTGACAGAACCAAATTAGGAAAATGAACAATGACAGAAAATATATTAATGTCTTAAAGATTTGACGAAGTTAACATATTTTGTCAAAAGGTAATGAATGGTTCTCTCCGTTTTACAATTTCAATGTAAACTTACATAAATAACTGATTCAAAACAATAAAATATATGCTAGAATATGATTTTAAATACTTCCATTTAACGGGAGATAAATAATTATTATTATTCGGTTTTAGAAAACACTTCAAACAATTTTATAGATGATAAATTAAAAATGGGTTGTTTAACAGAACAATTCATTAAATTTCAAGTCTTATTCGGTTTTATATCATTGTATGCTACTTGCTTGACAAAAATGAACTAAAAACAGAACTTGAAAAATAACTTTGAAATTTGAAAAATTCTTCAAATTTTTCTGAAAGAACCCGTTCTCAGTGCATACATTTTAGTATGTATTTTGTCTTTGGTATTATGATTATATTATTTTAACGCTTTAATATAATAAAATCATATTTTACATGGTCGTCTCCTACAGTGAAATTATTTTTTTTAGTAAACGTATCAAGTTAATTAGAACTTAATAGGACACAACTTTTTTAATTTAAAAAAAATTCCGAATAATTTATAAGCCGTCACAATGTTGATGTTTGCGGCGGGCTGAAAAACTCGTGACGTCATACACGGTGGTACTGCAGCACTACCATTCGAAGAATTGTACTTAATTGTGTCTTGTGTGACGTCACGTAACACCATTGCATTCATTCTACCCAAGTTCACTTTGAAAGTTATAACTTCATTTTTTGAGATAACGAAAAACTAATTTTACTATCGTTAATAGCTTTTTAAATATAATACGCGTTTGAATAAAAAATATAAATATTTCATTTTAAATATATATCCTGGCATTTCTTTAAACAGAGGTAAAACATGAATAAGAATAAGATTAATAAATACCGGTGATAACGTAGCGAATATAATTATAATGTTTTCTTCAGTGTTTGTTTTCATATTACGTAAAATACCTGCAAAATCCTGATGCCGAACCTGTATAATATTATGCATCGTTGAAATCCTTCTTGGCAGCCCTGAATGTTTAATGTTTCCCTAAACTGAGCCTCGTCATCAGCACATTAACATTTTCTTGCCAAATTATTCGGCCATAATAATTTTTATAGTTGAATTCATGGAAAGTTTGAGTATTTTAATCATGAAATTTACCCAGAATTTTTTTTAATAAAATAATTTTGTTTTATGTGAAGGATTCGCTGTAAAACAAGTTTTCTTTTAGGTAATCAAAATTTACTAAACAGTTAACGGAATTGCTCATTTCATATTATATTATCAAATTTTTGTTTGTGGAACACAACATAAAAACATAAACCGAACATTTATGTCGCAGATAAACACTTTTTGAAGTAACATTTTACCCCGCCATATGACTAATAATGCAATTAATATTTTATGTTACTCAATGTAAAGACATACATATATTATCTGTTTTTACGCCAACCTTTTTATGATATATTTAAAAATCCTGTAACTGCGCAATTTGGCTAATAATAATTTAGACTCGTTTGGTCGCCAGTGTAATGCAATAAACTCAATTATTTTACAAGCAATAATTATTCGCCTGAAACACTCATCCACATTGAAAAATCTCCTGATAAAAGATACATGACGCCAACGGGACTCGAACCCGTGTCCCTTCGATTTCCGGTCGACAGCTCTGACCACTGAGCTATGGCGGCTTATCTCTTACCCGCGAAATGATTCAATATATACTAGTGTTTCATTCAACAATTACTGCTTGTTACATTTTTGCATAAAAAATCCGCGAAATGATTCAATATATACTAGTGTTTCATTCAACAATTACTGCTTGTTACATTTATGCATAAAAAATCTTGTCTTAAACGTTAGTTTACCAAAAAAATAATAATGCAATAAACTCACGTACAAATTCAACCACTCTAGGGCCATTGTAACATGATAAGTAAAAGACATTGAGGATTGCTTTGTTATTGAATAAAAGAGGTACATAACAAATAGAGCTAGAGACTCTCTAATAACATGATTAGCTTACTCTCGAGGGGTGTGCGACAATTCGAAGAATTGATCGCACGGAAGGAATTTTAAAGTAGCAAAAATAGATAAAAGTGTGAAATTGTGTATAACATAAATATCTGACCTGATTCACCAAAATGGGCGCCATACAACTCTTAGGAAAGAATTGTAAAAAAAGTGAGAGATTGACATGACGACCAGCGATTACATATAACTAGCTATGTCCGCCATCAGCGTCTCCCGTGAAATATGTCGACTGGAGCAGTTGCCCGCATCACATCTGTTGGCGCGACCTGCTGACAAGGCTGTCCGATTGGTACTAGCTTTTGGGAATTATCTCTTTCGCTTCCTTCTAGAAAAGCCCATAGAGTACGAGTATCATAGATGAAGGCGGCCTTGGATAGTTTGTTAAAACGGTAGCGGGGCAAAAGTGAACTGCTACAATACGATACTATAAAGCTGCCATAAACAGGAGAAAAAACCGCAAAACAAACCACGAATAACGGGAAAGGAACGAAGCAACAACAAATGGCGCGAACATTGTCCGAAACATTGGCTAAAAGAGGACAAAACGTATAATACTAAAACCAAAAAAATCACAAAGCAAAAAATTTATCTAATATTTATTTTGAATATGTATTTTATTAAAACTGTCTTAGTACTTTTAATATAATTGGAAATAGAATAGAAAATCTGATTTTGTGTCATTACTTTGATACATATTAACTCGATTGTGGCCCAATTATGTTGGTAAAAAAATTGTTTTAAACTTTTCTTAAATTCAATCATTTTCGCTCAAAATAAAGCTAACAAAATGCCTCATCTCCTCACAACGTTGAACTATTGTTTGAAACGTTCTGTTCTTATTTCAAATTTAAAAGTACCGTTTCCTTAATTACGGTTTCCTCTTGCCCGTTCTTTGCTCTGTACAATGTCAAATACCAATAACTATGTCGACGTGCACATAGTTTTTCTCTACCTGTGCATGTGTGCTAAATACGTATTTTATTGTCTGTCAGCACGTAGGTAAGCCGCGAGTCAATTTACTTTGCTTTGCCCGCAAGAGCTTTCATGAAATACCTATTTGTTCAACTGATGTGTGAAATAATTAATAAGATTCCGGGAACACCACCAGTAAAGAGATTTATCCCGAGTGAAAATATTACTTAATAATTAATAAAAAATGTTGTAAGATAATATTTATGAAAAACCGGCATCAATCTGCTGAAAATTAATTCTGTAAAATCTACTGTAAATTGGCAAAAGAACATGACGACATGAAATAAAACTTTCGCAAAATTCTTATATGTCAAGAATTTAATTGTTTTAAAGAGTGTAAATAAAATGTTACTTATTAAATTCTTAAAAATAAATTAATTATCAACAGAATTTATGAGTGATTGTTGAAATGATATTCAATTTAAATTATTATTATTGTGTGTAAATTGATTGAAGCCTAAAAATCTGCCGAATCTTCGAAAACAAGGTTTTGATGTAGATGTTTTTGTAGAACTGACGCCATGTATCATTCCAGACATTATGGTCATCGCCCGGTACCTATTAATATTGTTAATATATTTATAATTAATATAAAAATAGGTTTGAACTCTTCAGTTCTGTAAAAGTCGATTAGCACTATGCCATCCATCATCAGGAAGTGATATGACAACGAACGTCGGGCTTTTCATTGTTCCTTGCGAATATTTGGTCCCTACTATTGAATTAAGGCGTGTGATTGATTGACGTGTTATGTGATTAATTCAAATGTGTCGATGGAATTCAGACAGTTGTAAAAATAACCGTAAAATGTAAAGATTATCAAATAATAATCAATAAGAATACAAACTAAATTTCATGTAAGTTTGCAATTCTTATTCTTCTTTTTTATGCGAGTTAAAGAATCTGTGCTGTTTTTAGCTTTATGAATAATGAATATTATTTTCTACAGAATAATATGGAGAATTATACTTACCTTCTAAAATTATTTCGGTAAGCTTAAGATTACATGCGGAAAAGCTGTTTACTAAACGATGATATTTTTGGAAATTATTCCACCTTTCAAATTTTTTTTAATCATCAGTTACGCTAAATAAGGTTGTGCTATGAAGAAATAATAAATTAGTTACCCAGTCAATATTTCAACAGCTTTTATCATACATATGTCAACACTTCGTTGAATGTCCTGATTTTGATACCGTACAGAGGAATAGAGAAACAAAAAACAGGATATAAAATATTTTAATTAGCAGCTGCCTACTACTGATCAAATTTTTGGGTAAATTCACATAGCAGCTATAAAATTCTGTATTAGTTTCCTTAGTTTTACAGTTCATCTCATAGATTATAGACAATATTAATTGCTGGGTATACACATAAAAATGATTTGGTAAGGTTGGGTTACATTACACATCTTACGCTAGATTAGAGTAGGCTTAATTAGGCAATGTTGACTTACATTACACATCATCAATGTTTTACACATCTGCCCTGATGATGGACATTGTAATGCTGTCCAAAACCAAATAAGGAAGTAGCGCAACACGGCATAATACCTCAAAAAATAATCGCTATAATACTTCTGACTGCGAAAATCTCAATTCATATCTGAACAAGATTAGGTTAGAAAAAGTCCAATAAGATTAGGTTGGTTTTTGCGAAGTAACGTCATTCCGATCACATACTTATGTAATTACGACGTGTACTTATCATCTGAATCTCATTGGATTCTACCATCCATCAAATGAAATGCCACATTTAATTTTATATAACTGATTTCATTCCAAAGCAGAACAAATCATTCAAAAGTCCACACTTCAGCAGCACGAATTACTCAACCGCCCCATGGCGCACGTCTTTCATGCCCTCAACTTAGTTCGGATTATTTATTTGCAAAGTCGCAGTAATTAGGACGCGCAGGATGGTTAGCGTTTTCTGGTCGTTAAGACGGGGGATAAGGTGGCTGTGTAATGGATTTAACTAATTAATATAACAGGTTGGGGGAACCGAAGGCACTGCGAGGAATTACCTACGAGGGGCTTAGCCCACACATGGGGCGTATTGAGCTCTGCTTTACGAACCAAAAGTTATTATATGAACTTAATTAATTGGATGTAGAAAAAAGTGGTATTTACGACGCGTGAAACAGTGATTTTATTCGAGTCGTTTAATGAATACGTACCCATCCAGCTTTGAACAAGATTTTGAAATTGAAAAATATGAATTAAACATAATTAGCACATGGTCAGCTGTTACCGTGGGATTAAGTGGCAACAAATAAAAATAAAGATGGGTTTATTATCTAGAAATAAAAAAAATATTTAAGAATACTAAAAATGTATCACCACAAAAAAGACATAATAAAAAAATAAATTAATTAGCATCCGACTATATAATCTGTCTGGCAAAGGGCTTGCATAGGTAAAATGAAGGTGTGATACCAGTTCGTTCTTGATACGAAGTAGTAGATTCCAGTTCTTCACAGCAACTCCCAGTTTATAATTTATCCAAAAAATAGTCTTGTATTCTAATGCAAAACAGCCTCACGCTGCTGGTCTCCAAAAGGGTCCCTCTTAACCAATGAGGATCGGCAGATGCCATCCGATTCCATCAATCTAATGGTCAATGCTCCATATGCAAAGCTGATGCTCACAAAAATTGGCGAATGTGTTCGTCGAACCTCAGCCAAGAAGAAATGCCCGCTGCTCTGGGCTGGTGATCAAAGAATGGCGACTGCTTCCAATGCAAATCACAGATCCTTGCTCCCTCAGATTTGGCAGATCTCCAAGTCAGAATTCCAGGACTGTCATTTTGACCAATAGCAAAATAACAATGTGTAGGTACTTAAAGGTCCCACACACCAATACCATAGATGCGATGTAAGTAAAGTGATGCACACACACCTTGTTACAAAACTTATATGTAACACAGCATTGAAGTCAACATACATATTTACTACATTATAATGATTTCACATACCTTCGACTTGGGGCACATTTGTAGGATACTTTAAAGTAACAATAATGTTATTTCAACATATTGCTGTGTTTTTTTATTTAATAAAATTTTTAATCTCAATTCAGGATGGAATGTTTTAATTTTTCAAAATAAATTATCCATATTTACTGTCATGTCAATAAACCGCTACCACAAAACAAAATAAAAAGTATTTTAGCGTGTTAACATGTACGTAATTCGGAGCATAAAAATATTTTTACACTTCAGCGTAGCGACTGAAGCGATTCCTCTCTAAGCCTTTGATACAACGGCAATGTTATTTTTACCTGCAAAATTTTGGAGTACTGAAAAACGTTTTTTTTTAGTTTGACCGTTTGAAATTTCTGCTCAGAATTATCGTGGCAAGAACTGCCGCAAGCGGTTAATCGTAAACCGAGTTATCTCTAACAGTAACTATTTGTTTTTGAAATTGTTACATATTACATATGATAAAAAAACTATATCTTTTTACAAGCTTTGTTCCAAAAACACACGGAGAACGCATTAAAAGTTTAAGAAAAAAAAATCATGCATGTATTTAAACTTAATATCATCGTTTTAATCAAAATAATCAACATGTGTATATCATGATATAATAATCGTATTACTCACGAAGAAACCATTGGTTTCGAAACATGTCAATTATTTTGATTTAATGGTGATGTATACACAGTGATTTATTTTCATTTAATTAAAATGGCGCCACAAAGTGAATTCGCGATTAATGAAGAAATGTTTAAACATTAATTAATTGCTGATGAACGAGCTTGTCATGGTACTTATTTGGTGTTTTGCTGTTTTTATACGAAAGAGTATAGTTATAACTGTAATAAATATTGTCTAATGAACCGTATATTACAAAACAGCGTCGATTTCGTTGGCTTATTGAGACTTCTTTCAATAGAGATTTATAATTTTTCAATTTTAATTATTGTTTGCTGTTGTATTATATAGTAAGAATTGTTTCATAATGTCCCCTGATTGCGCTTGCGACGAACAACTTTAAGAGCTTATATTGTGAAAACAATGTCACCCCCTAAAAACTTCCATAAACATGGAAATATTATGAGAAAAGATTTTTTAAAGTAATTTTTTAACACTAAAATTTATAGTTTACCATGTTCTAAAGGGGATTAATTGATTGGATTACTGAAGTTAGTATAATACTCGATTTGTAAAATTGCTAGCAGGAAATTCTGCCCACCGGGCCTTAAACCTCTGGTGTAACGCTGTTGGCTATTCAGATTTTTTTTCTCTCCTGCAACGAATAAACATAAATGAATAACCTATATTGCTGACATTAAATTATTAGATGCGAATTAATTTTATGGCTTTCGTGGTCGAGGGGTAAAGATTAGACTAGCAAGATGGAGGTCACGGGTTAAAATCCCGTAGCGTGCAAATATATATTTTTTATTTGTGTTCTTTCACAATTTAATCATTTTTAATAATATATAGTATATTTGCGGCACGTTCCAGAATGGAAGATACTCTCAAAATCGCCCTGGTGTAATACCGCCGTTCAGAATTGAAATGTTGCTTGAAATGGCTTTGGCCGTGTTTGGTGACCATATCTGAATAGCCAAGTACTTCTGAACCTTCCTCTCCTCCATCTCATTTCTCGCTACCCTCCCCACTACCTTCAGCTTCAGGAACAAACATGAGTTAAATTTGGCTTGGTTATTGCATTGTACTCAAATTAATAATTGCATTAAAATAAAACAAGTCGTTAAATAAATCATGTTTCGACAAGAAAGTATAATTATATTTTGTAAACCAAAAAAAAAAATGTAATTTCGCTCGAACATTTAATTTTACTTTTGGACTAATTCTTATCCTCAAGATTATAAAATTCCATTTAGACTCGAATGAAAGCTTTTCAATAAAAATATTTAATTCCAGACGTCTTAAAATATCTACATTTCTAATCGCAGCCCCATCCAGCGACATCACCTAAGCAAAATCAATGCGTATTTCAAATCTCTATATTTTTTTCGAAAAAACGAACATCAAAAACGTAAATATTCGAACACCTTCCCAGCCACAGATTGAATAAAATCCTTCAAAGAAATAATTGCGAAGGCTTCACGCTTCCATAAATCACTAGCAGTTTGCCGAAAAAACAAGAAAACAAATAATACCTAGTGAAATCTGTCGTTATTGTAAATATTTGAACGGGGGAATAACGCGAGCAAAACAAACGCATAAACTCTTGTATTTTTTTACGATTCTTGTTTCCATAAAGATTAAAATAATGTTTTATCATTGAAATATAATTCTACAGATGATAATACGGCCTCCAATTCCGATTGAACGGATTTGTATTGATTGAACTTTAATTAAATGACTCCACCCTCGCAAATGAAATGTATTTTGTTTGTACGAATTTCAAAATTTGTATTTTTTCCTATTTACAAAGGGGTCGGTTATTTGGTGCGCTTCACTTATACTATGTCAACTGGCGCATAAATCACGGGATATTATTATACGTGATTTCTATAAAAATAGGTTAGATTGAATTTTTTTCCGTTAGTAAACTTGAAGGATTATCGAATGAAATTATAAAAATACCAAACACATCATATATACTGTTACACAACATACTAATCGAACAAAAAACGTAACGCTACTTGTGAAAAGGATAGCCATTCAAAGAATGTCTATATGAACGGCTCGCTAAATAAAATGTTCACTGGACCTAGTTTGGTGAAACCACGCGCATTCTCTCAGTAGCCTAACTTTACTCTATTATTGTATTTCAGTATCTGTCACACTGTCATCTGAACAAAAGAAATGCTAAGAAGTTCCAATTTTGAATTAAAAGTTGATTGGGCTTGAATAATGTTAATCATTAAGCAGGAATGTTTCGCACAACTTGCCTACTTACCCAAGCACCAACCACCAACCATTAGTATTTCATAGCTCTTGGTTTGTTCAATGTGCCGCTTTACTGCAATAAAAATGTATATTGTTTGTATTTGATTTTGTAGAGATTTCATATTTTGTGTGTAAGAATTTATAATTAACATATTATGATTTTTTTAAGTAGTGTTGGGGATCGGTATGTTCCAGTTACTAAATAAATATATTATCAATTGACAACTACCAAAAAATAATTTTGTCGGGTTGTGAACCTGGGACCTCTAGATGAAGAATCTTTATCTTCCTGCAAGGGAGCTTAAATATGTATTGTGATTTAAAATGAGCTATCACATCACACTTACAGAAGCAGCTAAACTTTAGCGCTTTACTGTCGGTATATACCATAGAGGAAAGAAGGGAGAGGATAAGGCACTAGAGCAACCGGGCACAACAAGTCAAATAAACTCAACCGTGCTCAAATATGCGTAGCTTACTAGGCCAGTATGATTTCACCACTCGGTGGAAGCAGACTGTTTCATGACTATAAAGTGGGTTTGCTACGTTTAAACTATGAAATGCCATGTGAAATTTTGTAAAAACATTACAGGAAAAAAAAACTAGAGATGGCATTACTTTTCACATGCAAGTATTTACTGTTGATCTTTATAATAAGTGCTTATGTCTCACGTTTTGTGGTAGCCGACTTCTTCGGAGTACATGATACAACAATGTTATGTGATATTGGGCATTGAATAAAGTTACGTTAAAGCCCTCAATCGCGTAGCATCGGTTTGACAGATAGGAAATTGTTTAACCAAAGAGTTGACATATCGTGTTGATTTCAATATTTATTTATTTATATCGCTAGATGTCATTCATAATTAAATAAATTAAATTAAAAAAAAAAACACATTCTTACTATTTGATGTATGTCGCTCTATGTATGTATGGGAATATTGATAAATGAAATCATGTTATTTATTTGGTTACGTGTAACAATTAAGTTTATTCAAAAGTTGGGAGACTTTATATTTCCGCCATCTATCCATATATCTATCCACCTATTTAATGGTTGGCTTAATGTTTGGCCGGTGTGCCGTTAGATGAATGGGCGTGTCAATTTATCTGCCCCAAAGGCCCCTGCCCTTCATACTTTTTGGCGACAAAATCTTTTAGGATATTTTCATACGACACCTCCTCTCCGTTCTTTCCTCCATGGTATAAACCCAACAAATATTTATTATTTATTTATTTCTAAATACACGCCCGGCTAAGCTTATACATGTAATTTTCTTATTTTTTTTACAAAGAACATCTAAATAAACACAACAAAAAAAACAAAAAAAAAAACAAAATAAAATTAAAATCAACAACCAAAATCAAAAATAAAATAGAAGACATAATAAAACACAACCTCTTACAAAAAAATGTCAAAACGAAATAAAGTGGAAACTAGACACTCCACCATGCAAGATGGAAAAATATAATACTAGGAAAATTACAAAGCTTTTGTAAGATAAACAGAGCTACGTAGTTTCTATAGTTAAATTATATTATATTTGATATTCTTCTTTCTCAAATAAATTGGGTAATGTAGATAAATTCGTCTTTTTTTGTACAGAAAAGGTCCACTTGCCGGTTATAAACCTATATATTCTCGTAAACCATATATCCACGCCACCCACTTGAATAAACAATATTCTAAATAATGAAACGTGAAAATTCGTCACATTTTCATTTTTTAAATGTTGCCAGTTAAATAATACGAAATTATTTCTGCAAAACGTGTTTAGTGGGATAATAGCTTCCATATTTTTTGTGTGTTTATGACCTAAGCTAATCGACCAATAAAGCTTTATGTTTCTGCGTTATCAGGCTAGTAAATACTTGTCGTCACATTTTACGTGAAACTCAAACATTTCGAAATAATTAGTTTTTGTTGAAACAACAAAATTTTACTTTCATCAGTTTTATATAATAAAATGGGAACAGTGGCGAAATAAATGAATAATATTATGTAAATATTTTGGCATAAACACTTGCTCGCCTATTTGCGTCGCTGGTGTGAAATTAATCAAAATTGATATGAATTTCGTTTTAAAAATTACAGTAAATTTAAAATGATTTTTTTTTGTTTCTTCCCGTTTTAGCGATTTTCATTACAGAGCTAAAAAGTTGATTTTAAATGCGAATAATGGAAAATAAATTGCTTTTTATGATATTACTGTGTATTACAAACACCTGATCAATTTTCTGAAACAAAAATTTTCTCCAAAAAACAAATTATTTAGAATTATTTGCCAGAAATGTGCCTTTCAATACTTTGGAAACATCGCAAGAAAAAATGATATCTCAGATGAATTGGGGTTTATTGTGAGGCTGAAGACAGTAGGGAAGAGAAGGAGATGGGAAAGAGGATGGTGAGATTGTACGGGGTTATTCAGATCTGGTCACCAAACACGGCCAAAGCCAAGTCAAGCAACTTGTTAATTCTGAATGTTGATCTCACATAGTTTGATACTGAGAGTATCATTCACTATGGAACGTGCTACAAATATGCTATATATTACTTTAATTGAGAAGTTTATGAAATACCACAAATAAATTTAATTTAATTTACTTGCGCACGCCGGGATATTAACCCGCGACCTCCAGCCTGCTAGTCGAGAGCCTTACCACTGAGCCGACCACGGAGGCCGTTACATCGAGGGAAAGGTGATTTTCTGCGTAAGGTACTACATCATAATATTTATTCCCACTTTTAAGTAAAAATTATTTACAGCACGCATTTTAATACATAGTTTAGAAATAAATTAGTAGATGTTTTTGCGTTTTCTGGCTTTTATGATTTCCCCTAACTACTATTTCGGCTTTCACGTGTAAATTTAGAATAAGCATGAATAATTTCGGGAGAGAGCTCTCAGCGTCCCGGGAGATTGAGTATTTATTGAAAACATAATAAGGTTTCGGAGACAGCCTGAAATTAATTTTTCAGAAATGGAATCCCAGAGGAAAATCAAGATCTTTATCTTATTAAACATAGATGTACAGAAGAGAAACAGAGATGCGTAACAACAATGATTAAACATTCAAAATACCAAAATCAAAAAAAAAAGATTTTTTTATATAAGATTTATCTTAATCGGCATTCAGAACTTAGGATGGCTCCTTAATCGTTGAATTGGAAATAATATTTATATATAAGTATAAATCGTGAGATACAAAAAATACATTATATATAAGATAATCGTGAGATCCAAAGATATATTATATATATATATATACGGAGTTGTATCGTCCTCTCAATATCGTCCTGGTTATTCATTGCTTGAAATGACTTTTCACGCATTTGGTGATCAGAGCTGAATAGCCAATTACGTCTCAACCTTCTTTTACCTCATTTCCTTCCCTTCCCCACGTATTTCAGCCTACGGACTTACATTAACATAAAAAATAAATTGTAAAGAAAAAGTAGGAGATTACCAGTGATGCAGTAGTTTCCAAGAATTTAGTTTAATAAACGTAAGTAATACAATGTAAGCCATATTGATAAATACATGTAATCTAAAACGCTCTAAAATCTTGATGTCAAACTACAAATTTAACATGTGATGTGAAAAAGCACTGCTTCACATTTTTCTTTACCGCTGACCGCCTACAGCATTGCATTACGTTCGTTCACCGAAAGGGTCAGTGGTCCATTGTGAAACGTTCTAAAAGCCGCTACAGCTTTCATATTCTGAAAGTATTTATTCGCATTTCTGTCTTTTCTGCACACTTAGAGATAGCCCTCTATCCGCTTTCTCCTCTTGCCGTTTATGTGCGCCGGAGAAATGCCTCTTCTTTGTTATAAAGCACTATTAGGAAAAGCTTAGAAAAGCTGAGCTGCGGGAATCGAGTGATTGAAAAACTCGGTGTGAAGATTTTTTGTACCTATATATCATTCCTACATACATACTATTATTCTGCCGGCCGTAAGAAGAGAGTGGCTTATCCAAAATATAAGCAAAATAAAGAAAACACAGAATGCTTTCTGTCACCTTGTAAAATACACATATATTCAGATATATTTTTTATAAACTTAAGTTTCATATTACAATTCTTCAGATTATATCAAATTTTTATATTGGAAAAGGAAATCTAGGAGAAATTCAAAATTCAATAAAATATTTATTGCACAAAAATAGTACAAAGGGCAATATATAGCTTATAGGTTACATCCTATTTTTTTCAGCTAACCCAACAAATACACATTATATTACACAACCCAACAATTTTATGTTAACAAATGTATGTAGATAAAAAAACAGAGGTATTTAATTTATATAAGGTAATGTCTAAAATGTCAATGTCTCTTACTTTTTTGAATATGGCTAAAATTAAACCAAAAAACTTAAGTTCCATTGTTAAAAGATGGTATTTTAGGATACGCCACTTTATGTTAGTAAAAAAACAATAAATTCGTAAGATAAATTGATTGTTTTTTCGTAAGATACATAACTAAAAATTGGCATATGAAGATTTGCCACTTTTAATTAGAAAACAAAATCAATTCGTAATATATATAAGTAAAAACTGGCATTTGTGGATTTGCCACTTTTAGTTAGAAAAAAAATCGTAAGATACGTAACTAAAAACTGGCATTTGAGGATTTGCGACATTTAGTTAGAAAAAAACGTAAGATACATAACTAAATAGTTGCATTTGAGGATTTGCCACTTTTAATGCAAATTATTTAACTTAATAAGGAGATAATAAATACCTTTGATTCATCAAAACTCTACTTTCCCAACAAAATTGCTTTTTAAATTGTTTCCAGTACCAAATATTGATGATATATTTAAGCAAACTTCCATTATAAAAATATGTAAAGAAAAAAATAATACAGAATATCAAGAATTTTACAAACTCATGAGAAATGGAAATCAATTTATTACGCCAATCTTTAAAACAACTCAAATGCACAACCATTATATTTACCAAGCCATAAAAAACTACAATAATCTCCCTTCCGAATTGCGCTGTATTACGAACCAACAAGAACAAATAAATAAAATCAAACTTTTTTTCCAAAAAAACTTATATTAAAAATATATATATATATATATATATATATATTATATATTTTACACATAACATAATATTATAACATAGAATCTAAGTAAGAATCGTGGCTCCCTTATCAGGCACAAGAGCTTCTCTTTTCTGATAAGGTATACATGACCAATTATGAACCTTAATATTATATTTTGCAAAATATGTATGTATTAATGTAACCCATATGATCTATATTAAAATAATAAAAAAATTAAAAAAATCGTAAAGAAGTAAAACACATTTAATTGAGACGTAATCGTTTTTAATACTATTGAAAGATCGGAACATAGATGTGGAATAGTCATTCTAAAGAAATCTAAACATCAATTATGATGATCAAAACTTTTTCATCAAAATTTTCACTTTTAATCGAACTAAACACACCCAAGTTACTGTTTCATAATGATTAAGAAAAACAATCAAAACGACGACAAGTTGGAACAAGCTTGAAACACAAACGTGCGTTCATATCAAAAAGGCGGTTATTCCGTTAAAACATATTTAGAAAGGGGCAGGTTTTTTGTACATATCTAAAAACAGGCAACGACAAGGGATATGTCACGTAATTAATTGTCATGGTAGATGACACTTTTAATTGATTGGTTACCGGTAAAATATGGAGATAACGCATTTCTTGGATCGTTATTTTTCAAAAACCATAAAAATATATCATCTTTACAATTTTTTTGACGTTAGATATTGCAATAGCGGCACACATAATTGGAGATGCCACTTTCTTCTCCAGGACGGCAGTATTATCATTCAATTATTTCAATGAATGGTTTTGCTCATGTTTTAAACTTTTTGTTTTCAAAACAAGAAGTTCTGTTGATAACTTTTAATACTGTGAATACAATTTATTTTATATTCCTGAATGTTTTATCGGAAAAATAACATTAATTTCGATAAACAACTGTGATTCGATACCTTTAACCTTTTAACTTTAACTTTGTGGAAAATAATATTAGTTATTATTGAAGGAGAAGATATTCTAATAAATCTAAACAGAACATTAAACAGTACAATACAGATAATAAAAAGGTAACGGTCGCCACCGAGAAACAACGCCTCAATTGTGACCAATTTTTTAAATTTTTGAATGACTACAAAGTTCTAGCAAATTTATTTGTAACCTCGACAATACAACAGACAGTCCAGTTTTTAAGGACCGGTAAATCCCGTGTGGTGGGAGTAGGAACCTGTATCGGGAGGGTCGTTTTCAGTCGTTACCATGGTTTGGTCTGGACAATACCTGGGTTTTGCTGTACGCACGTTTCTTGAAAATGACCGTTCTTTCGTCACTACCCAGCGGGCCTTTCATCTCTGTGGAACGGTGAATAAAAAACATTTTCGGTACTGGGCTGAAAACAACTCAAGCCTACTTCACTCCCAAAACAGACCGTGTGGTGTAGGATTTCCAAATTTGAGGTGATTAGGTCTTATTTTCCCTTCAACCCTTCAAAACTGCACGCTCAGTTTTTTAAACAATTTTAAATGATATATAGTATATTTGCGGAACGTTCCAGAGTAGTAGATACTTTCAGTATCATTCTGGTGAAAGAGCACTTTTCACAATTGAAATGTTGCTTAAAACGGCTTAGCCGTATTTGGTGATTATATCTGAAAAGCCAGGTACTTCTCCACTTCTTTTTTCTCCATCTCCTTCCTCTTCACACTAAATCCAGCCTTGCGGCATACCCCAATTGGGGAGGCCAAAGTGTCACTGGCTACAGACGATTGGAAGCAGTTAGGACCCTTGAGCTGTACTAACAAAAGTTTTAAAAAATCTTAGAGAGATGATTAAATCTTTGAAATTCCTAATGAATCCTAAAACAATTATCACAAAGGACCCCAGATCCAAGGGCCTATTCAATTTGTGATGTTTCCTTGAAAGTACCTTTTCTTTTATTAAATCAAAATTTACTGAAATATCCTTTTTGAGGTTTGGATGATAACTAAACAACAAATATGAGGTCCAATAAGATAAATTATTAACGTGAAGCAAACATGCAAAATATTACCGAATTTTACATTTAACAACAGTTCACCTGTGAAAATAAGGTACATTGAATAAGAAATTTTTCTTCCCGTAATCATACAAACGTATAAAAACAGAACAAAGGAACATAAATATAACGAGATACATACAACGGGAGAAGGAGAGATTATATTATTTTCTTTTTGAGTAATGAGTATGAGTATTATGGAAAAAATGCGAGAATGGAAAAACAGAACCTCAATAATTCACACAGGCTTGAAACAGGGTTTATTTTTTTAATCATTTATGTGGAGTAATGTTTTTTCGGTAATAGCATACGATTTTTATAAAATATTCATTTTACAAAACCCATTCCAAATCAGACAAATTTTGAAGGAAGTGTGTGATGGGACTAGCTCCACGAAAATAACTAATCTAATAACTAACTAAATAACTAACTAATCTTTTTAAAAGGAAGACTTGAAGAAATTTGACTTCTTCCGTGGTTGAGTGGTTATAATACTTGGCTACAAATCCAGGGATCGTGGATTAAAATCCTAGCGTGCGCAAGTAAATTATATTTGGTGATGTTCCTTTTTTTAACAATTTACGCATTATTAATACTGTAATTTCGGCGCGTTGCAGAGTGGTAGAGAATTTCAGCATCGCCCTGATGAAAGACCAGCGTTCTGAATTGAAACGTTGCTTAGCCGTGTTTGGTGACCAGATCTGAATATCTAGATACTTTTAAACCTTCCCTTTCCTTATCTACTTCCAGTCCCCACTAATTTCAGCCTCCCAACATACCTCAATTAGGGTTTCATTTTCTCACTAGCTCTAGACGGTTGGTAGCAGTTAAGAGTCTTGTGGAACCATTAAGAAAAATCTACGATTATGAATTCGAACAGTATTTCAAATCCTTTTAATTCCATATTCGTTAGTTGAAACTGTTGGAAAATTACGAGGTTTGAACCAGCAAAGCCTGGGTTGGATCTATTTAACGATCAGTTGAATATTTAGAGTAGGCAACTGCAATATCTACTTTTGGCCGACACAGTTTGTTTATTCGATTAGCAGCATTAGAATTTCTAGCTTCCAAGTAAACTCTCTACTGCCTGTTGTTCACCAAGTTTCGATACAATTTTAGTACAACGCTCAGTTAGTCACAAGTAAACATATAGCTCGCTCTTGGTGCAAGAAGATTATTTTATTAAAACAAAAACTTAAACTTACTTGTTCCGGATGCAACAATTGTTAAACTGCCTGACAAAAGCACGGTTGTATCTAAAACTACGAGTAGTTGGATTAAAAAGAGAACAAGGAATCGAAAACACAGAAATCAGTAGTGGAACATTGTAGTAGCGCCTCGGTGAAAGACCTTCGTTCAAAATAGTTCGAGTCGTATTTGGTGACCAGATATCCCTAATTGGATGTCAGTCAAGTGTAAGAGGGTCAAAGTGCGTGCTAAATGGGCTGGAACCAAGTGGTACTTAGTCATTGGCGACATTGGTTTCCATTTAAACTTAATGTCTAGTATTTTACTTTGTTCTATAATTAACGTATATTCAAGAACGTAATGCTTTGTTGTACATATTATCTGGAGTAAAGAAATACCACCAAAATAATCATTTCTTCTTTTTTACGATGCATACAGTATTAATGATGCACAGCTGGTAGAGAAATTATTAAATCTTTAATTATTTTGGCTAGCCATTGCCAAATTTATATTTACAACATATTTGTGTAATAACGTATTTGTGAGCATTTTAGAGTGAGAAGAATTTAACGACATCGTCCCAGGCAATAGACATTAATATTTTGTAATAACCACAAGCACATCCTCTCAAAATTATACTTATTTAACAAGTCATGATGTAAAGAATGGTGTAACACTGCCTTTTCCCTACATAAAACAGGGGGAAGTATGATATACCTTTATTGCAATAGCGATAACACTTTTACTACCAACGACCACAAAATTTATAGTTTTGCATAGAGAATTATGCCGACATTCTTTGCTTTCCTCGTATATTACGCTAACCACACAACTACATTACGTTAATTACAGTACTAACAGTTTTCAAAGGTAATCAAAGAAAGTTCACTAGAGATATGAGTATGTATAATAATGTGCATGTAGGTACTATAATTAATCGATTTATTTATTCTAGGTGTAGGATAAGTAGAACTCTTTCTTTTTCAGTACACGGAGAAAATTAGTATTATGGGTTTGTTAAAATCCTGTTAAAAAACGTAACAGCTTGCTACTTCCTGATAAATTATAAGTATCTTATAGAACATATTCGAACTTTTATGAATACGTGTTCCGACATCGTCATAACATATTCGTGTTTTACTTATATTTTACTATAAAAATTGTCAATTCATTCGTTAAAAGTACGCAGTCCCGTTTTTAACATGAATACAAATAATTTGAAGAGATTTTTAATAAATTAGCAATAGTTTATGTCAGTAAGTTTTCTCCGTGTAGGTACGTATACTGTAGAGCACACTACTGTTTCCCTACATATAACTAAAACGGAACCCCTTTTTTACGTATCAACTCCACAAAGGATGCTCTTTGTCGACGGTGTGTAGGGTTCTTTTTGAGAAAAAAAATGAGAAGCAAACCTGGGTCTTAAAGATACCCTTGTTAGGAACCCCTAATAATTTATGTTCCTTTGAAATGTATTTGAATTAATAATTGAAGCATATAACGGAAATAGAGTTTATCCATATTTTTTTGTACAAATCGCATTGTACCGAAAATATTATGTTTGAAAGAACGGTGAACATTGGAGAAAGATTGAAGAAATATAATTTTAACGTCGCGTCGATTCTAAAATATAAAAGTGGATTGAAGCCAAAATTGTGCATCGGACGCTAACGGCAATCGTTAACTCATGTAGTTTGTCGTGTGGAATACCTTATACTCACTTGCCAACAAAAGACGCGTGCTTAAAACCAGATGACTTATTTCTACAAAATTGAAACAATCTAACGATCTGAATTATTTAAACTAGTATATTACTTTCTATGTTCTTAAATATTATTTTAACAATGAAATGTCAGAAGACTCCTTATAATTTTGCGAATATTTACTTCAAATAAATACTCTGTAACTGTTGTTTTTTTACTCAAAGTACCTACTTACAGTCAAAGCAATACTCTCCCCTTTCACTATCAAGAAAACTCGAGTAAGTAGATGATTTTTGCCACTTATGGACTTACGGAAAATGATATTACACAGCAAACGTGATCCTGATTTTTCACAAAGCATCCAGAGGATATTCCCAACCTCTACATAAAAATAAACATCAAAAAGGTTTTTTACAACTATAGTCTTAATGAGAATAATAATACAGCTATTTTTTTAGATCAAAAATAGATCCAGTTTACTGAGACTTATTTGAAAGGATACATTATTTTTACACAATCAACACAGAAATATTATTTCCTCTCCACTACATTATTTTTACTGTTGATTTTCAGTGACTATTATTTTGGAATTGGTTTATAAATTTAAGCCTTTAAAATATAATAGTATGTAAAAGTAAAATTTTGGTACTTAGGCCCCTTATAGTACACGGAGAAACAACAACTATTTGATAATATCGAAAAATAATAAATTCCAAACATTACACTATCCGTAAATGGTGTAAATAATAATATAGATCTATACTATTTATTTGTGGGTAAAATAGCAACTTGAATGTAACAATGAAAAGGCAAAAACAATTCAAACGCATTATTTCCATCCCTTTGCGATTAGATCGAGGGTGCAGGGCTAATAAGGGATATAGATCATAAACAATAAGCGCTTATTGTCCGAAATTACCAGGCCTTTTGTTGTCATTTGGCAGTGTAACTGAGAAAAAAGTCCATTTATGTCCAACAATGGACTTGGATGGGAATATTATCTACGGTGGGTTACATTATTTTCCTTTGTTAAATTTAAAGCTTGAATCGGGCTATCCTGGCATTGCCTGGTAAGTTGGCCACCTAAAAAATAAGAATAAGGGGATCATTTGAGGGACTAGTGGATCAATTTGGCATTATGAGGGTGATTGATTATGCGAAAAAACCTACTTTGTCTTTCCACTTTGCTACGTTATGATCATAAATTAAGGGCTTTGGGGATAATATAGCCGAAAACGCCAATATAGAAAAAAGGCAAATTGCTTCGGTTAATTGAATGGAAATTCAATTTTCTGCGACAGGTTCTTTACTTTGTTTACAATGGGTATAATCTAGATAAGTTTGTTAAATATAACACTGAAGATATTTCACTACGCTTCCGCAAACTTCCAGATACAGAGACAGAAGTTAATTACATAGCTTTACGTTTCATAAAGATTATAATCTTTTACAGAATTTGGTTTAATATGCAATTAACTTTATTTAAAAATCAGTTCTGAATAGTTAAGTACATTTCGTCCTCTCATATACCTTTCCACAAAGCGTAGTCTGGCTCATAATAGTTGGGCTCAAGAACTCACTGTCAGAGATTGTTGGGGACGGAAAAGCACCGTCGCACTGCGGAATGCAATAGGAATGGAAACTTCGGATATGCCGACTAACCTTTTTTTTCTATTCTACCACGGTTTGTCTCCTTTGCGCTGATTCATACACAATACCCAAATTTTCACCAAAATGCGCAAGGCTCACGATGGCTTTTCAAGTTTCGAAACGGTCGAAAAGGGGGGCTCCGTAATCAGACATCGCTTATGTGTTGACAGGACGATTTTTTCAACTGAACTAAAGTTACATCAAGTCGGCATAGGAGAGGTGGGAATTGGGTCGGTGGGCAACAATAATATTCATAAAGAAGATCAAAAGAAAAGGTGTAGGTAATGCGATGCTAGGTACCAACAGAGATCTTTGCTGCTTAACTTATTTTAGCGTTATTTATATTCATTTTATGACGAAGGCTTTTCAAAATTGGTTTAAATAACATAAATGTTTGAATTAAAGGATTTTTGTAAACAATCCAAAATCATTCAATAATAAAATATTAATCTGAAAGAAATAGTTAGGATGCAGGCTAATGCAGGTTTTATATTGTCTTCATAATACTGTCTGTATCATTATTTTCACCTTAAAAAAACAAATATTACACAAACTCTCAGGCAAAAAAGATAGTCGTTCCATTTAATTTAAGAGTTAAGATATAATTCAAGGTAAAAGTTAAAAGAAAAAGTTTTAAAATAATCATTCCCGAATCCCGTCTTAGGTAATAAAACTGAAAATATATTTTTAAAATAAGGATCGTGTTGGAAGTTGTTTAAAATATTGGGTTTCTTTCTAGCTTACTTAATACTAAGTATTTTCTTTAAAAACAAAGCGGTTACATCATCCGTTAACTCCTGACATTTCCTCACTTTGGCTTACTTACATATTCATCAGAACGACTTTCTTATTTTCTTCCGAATTTTGCAAGAGCTTCCTTTTACCGAACGTTAACCGAACTTTTAATAACAAACAACTTTGGATATATGCGCAGAAATATTATATGTGAATAATTTTATGAAGAAAATGGGCTCTGTAAAATAGCAATACCGGATAAATCAAATAATATTATATTGTTCGACATCTTAGTTCGACCGAGTTTTTTTACATTAGCTCCGTGCGGGAAGCCCCGAGAAAAATCATTTATCTGCAGCCCTTGTCCTCTTTGGGGTTACTGTGTGGAATGTCTTTTCAAAAAGTTTTTCTTTTAAAAAGTATTCCGAACAGTTGAACTGAATCGTACCAAATATAAACCAATATAACAACACCCCCATACACACAAGCCCTGCTTATTTATGGGGGTACATCAAATACTTATGTAATTATATTATGTAATTGTTATATTATGTAATTCGTGTATTTTTTTTTTACAAATAAAAAAAAAATAAAAAAAAATAAAAAAAAAAAATAAAAAAATAAATAATAAAAATAAATAAAGGAAGAATATGAAGTTCTGGGAAAGAAAAAGATATGGTGGGGTGGGTAGGAATCAATGGGGGCCAGTGTGTCCAGGAGTCAGGAGAGAAAGAAAGAATGAAAAAAAGTAAGTATGAATCCAATTCTCCCACTGTGCAAGGCAATGGGTCGAGAGTGTACAGCCGGAGAAGTCAAATGCTTTTCCTCAACCTCGACCTCTTGTCACAAGGTGGTGGACAGGTGCATCCGCCGCCAAGATCTGGACAAACCTCAACCCCTTAATCCAGGCACCCCTGTTTTGTCAGAGTTGCTGGTTATCCAATAAATGTAAATATCGTTGTTCGCAATCATTCATGACAGATAGTGAAAATCATATTGACAATGAGATCAAAGATAATACTTACGGATATAATTCGAATAACCTTAACATCAACAACTATATTTTGTTAAATTTGACGTTTTAAAAATGCATCCAAGAAATAAAATTTACTTCGTCATATTGTCAGAAAAATATATTTCACTAGTAGTTATTAGCACTTTGTTGGGATTTTGTATTCTTATGGAAATTTTGCATTATTAAGCACATAATGTGCGGATAAAAGTATTTTTCAAAAAGTCACGGTTCATGATGGAAACGACGTTTTGAGATGAAAATAAAAAAAATATTCATAGAAGTTATAGACAGTGAAATAAGAGTTAATTTTCGTTAAAGAAAGAGTTTACCATTGAGTTGCCGGAATTTTACGTGATTTTACTCATAAGAAAATCATATTACGTTTTTTTCGGATAACAATCCGCCAAAATTACACGTTAAATTACACTCACTGAAACAGTTCAAATTTTATTATTTTCCGTTAAGCAAAAGCCTCCCTACAACCGGAAAACCCATGCCGTATCCGCTGGAGTTTTTCAAATTGGGGATTACAGAAGAGAATGCAACTCGGCATCCCTTCTAAGCCCTTAATCCGCATAGTTATAAAAGGCTTCACAACAATAACTCCATTTAATCTGATTACCTTTTCTGCTGGGAGCTTTCGAATTATTACTAAACTTTTCATAATGCACCTGGCCCGGATTCCCAGGAGATCTCCTAAGAGAAATAGGGAGCTTTCACCCTGCAAAACGTACCATTTTTGGCCCGGATTCCCAGGAGACCTCCTGAGAGAAATGGGGAGCTTTCACCCTGCAAAACGTACCATTTCTGGCCCGGATTACCAGGAGACCTCCTGAGACAAATGAGGAGCTTTCACCCTGCAAAACGTACCATTTCTGGCCCGGATTCCCAGGAGACCTCCTGAGAGAAATGGGGAGTACAGTATTCCCAGCAAAACGTACCATTTCTCATCGGAAGGACATTTGAGATTTTCATAATTTTGAAATGTGATAATTGTCCATTTTTTTAATATTATTACGACCACCATAACACGGGCATATGCCTAGCATGGTGGTCGAAAAACCCTCAATGCATGTAACAAACAATTCAATGAATAAAGAAACTTTAAAAAATATATATTACTGGAGACATACGGGTTAAATTTTCGCCCTTCATTTAGGTTACACATGCCCATTCAAATCGATGTCGTCTTATTCGATCAAATTCGATATCACTGAAAACTTTAATATTTTGGGTCAAAATGTCGATTGTTACAATATATTGTGTCCGGTGTGCCAACGTGCCGACTCGACTAATTATAGAAACTTTAAATGAGGATCTTTTCCGTTTCGGGGCCCACTCAAACATTGAAATGAGATAATAGTGGATATTTTATATTATATACCTACTTCATTATTTCTCTATTGTATAGATGTAGATATTTCACTTCGAGAAAATTTCACTTTCTATAACACAACAAGCAGGTAAAAATACTGATTTTTGTAAATCTGAATTAGACATTTCGTAAACACCTTCATAGAGAGTAAGATTTCAAAAAACCGTTTTCATTTGATATTTCTCTTTGTGAAAACGCTCCCCAAATTTACTGGCATAATTTAAAATGAAATTATGTTGATTGAAAATTTAAAACAATTTTAGGACATAGTGTGTTAAGTAGGTACCACATCAATAGCTTTTTGTAAGATGTTACTCGATTTGTGAATTGATTTTAAACCTAGCGTTGAATATTAAATAACGCGGTACGCTTGATGCGATAATGTGGAAAAGCACGAGTACTTTATTTGTATAATAAATAGGTGATAACTTATAACCGTTTCAACTGACAGGATCACTATGATTAGGATATCAACTGACAGGATCATAATTCATCTGATCGGCTTGTAAAATACATTATGTATAATGTACATGTGTTTCATAGTAGTGCTCATGTTTGATGTGGGAATGCAACAAGGAAAGAGGATTACGTCGGACATGGTTTGCAATGATGAAGATAGATTGACTCTATCCAATACGGGCGATGTTCTTATGACGGTTCTTTTTTTTTTTTCACCCTTCCTCGGGTACTGGGGTGATTGGAACAAAGCTAACACCTAAACCATACACTGATTGGATAGTACCGATATTTATTTCGTAACTGCTGTGATTTATTGATTTATTTACATATTTTTGCCAAATATGTCATCCAATTTCAGAAATAGAATACATTATCATCGTCAACGTGTCAATTTGAATTTCAGCTCGATCGGATGTCAGAAAGTGGGTTAATTTCCACTCCCAAGATTCCACTTCAGTCATTCATTCATTCAATCTAGAAAACAAAATCGAAATTCAATAGATGTATTTAAAAATGGTTACCGTTTGGATTATACGGCATGAACACAATGACAAAACTAAAAGCAACATTAATATGTGTTTATATAAATAACAATTTTTTTAAATTTATTTATTTACCTGATAAAATGTAAAAGTAATGATTTTTCAATGCCTGTCTCACTGGGAAACTCCTGTGCCGAGATAATACGTTCAAAATTCATTAATTCACGTCGTGCATTTAAAATTCCTGCTAGTCCATCCCAATAAAACGGAATTCTAAAGCAAAATTTCATAGTAAAACATGAAACCAACAACCAACAACAAAGATGTTTAGCTTCTAAAATTGTTATTTTCGAAAAAAAAAATAACATATCATAGGCATCCTCAAGCGTAATACTTTATCGGCAGTTCATGACGACATTAAAACCTTAAACAAAATAACAATAACTATCATTATACCTGTTCATATTGTTTCTTATCCTATTTTTAACAATCCTGATTATGAAATCACCAACAAATCTTCAAAACGAATAAAAATGCGAAATGTCGCAATTGTGAGAAACACACTACTGCCATTTGGTTTTCATGTTTTGAGATAATTTGTCAAACCGTTGTGACATTAATGTTTCACAAGCCTTATTTCAACACCTTTATTCAAGGCAGTAGACATTAATCTAAACGTTTTTACTACGGGGTAGAGGAAAACAACTGTTTCTATGGGTTTGAGCAATTAATTTGATGGTACTTTGCGATAGTGTTCTGGCCCGTTGACTTTACATAAACGAGAAAGGCTTTAAAAAAATAACGCCTAACTTAAAAGGTTTGGTATTAAAACTCACGTACTATGATTTTTTTCCAATGGTTCAGAAGGTTCAAAGTTCAGTCCAAAGAAATCGGCAAAAAATAATATTTATTCCTGAAAAATATTTATTTTTACATAAAGCTTTTCTTTAAAATCTGACATTTGCGTAATGAAACTTCAAGATTTGAAATATAGGCTGGCATTGTAAAATTGATTGTTTTGCTTTCTAAAATACATTTTTGTGTAAAATCTCTTTCATTCAAGTAAACTTTAACGTATCTTTATTGTTATCTCTAAAGATACAGTAAGTAGGTAGGTATTCATTTTTTTTCTTTCTAATCACTGGCACTTGGAGGGGAGACAGCTTTAATGTATTATTTCGACATTTATAAAAAAGGTAAAATAAGACACCCTAGAATCTATATAATATGAAAGTGGTTCATTAAGGGTTGAAAGCTGCTTATAGACTGGATAAAAACTAAAACTACAACATTTTTCCAATACCTATTTAGACCAAACCAAGTAGTACACTGTATATTGAAATTACAAGTAGATAGATCTAGGTTCTTTAAAAAGATAATATTATTGTATGAACGTGTTTGAAATGTATTTAAATACTTAAAAAAAATTATCGCCTATTGACAGCTCTCAAAAAGCAAGCAGGAGGTTGCGAGTTCAAATTCCGGTAATAATAAATAATATTTTTTGTTTGATTACTTCGTGTTATTTTAAAATTTCTCGTTAAAAAAATATGTAGTTCTTTTGTGGTCCGTTCCAGTGTGGAAGATACTTTCAGTATTATCCAGATGTAATACCAATAAGAATCGAAAATCGAAGTGGCTTTGGCCGTGTTTGGTGACCAGTTCTGAATAGCCAGCTACTTCCTCCTCTTCCGTAACCGGATCTGAAAAGCCATCTCTTACCATCCTTTCTCGACACTTTTTCTATCCTCTCCCTCATTGATTATGCCTTCAAATGTTTTGATTTTGGGGTACAATAGAATATCCAAATTTTTAGGTTTTTTCAAATTATCATTTGTTTCGGATTTTGATATTTACCTCGTATTTCTCAGTGAGATGCATAGCATGTAAGAAAGTAGCTGGTTAAACACCAATTAAAGTTTGCAAAAAAGTACAATAAAATAGTGTGACTTTGACCAATTTTCAACTTTGAAAGTAAATAACTTTTTTGTAAAAAAACATTTAACTCGGAAAATTGTATGTCTACTGTATTGCACATATTTGAAATATCAAAATAAATGTATGTGTCAAAAGTAACATAATGAACAAGTTTGGCGAGGGAAAATATTGAAATACATTTTTTAATAGGTTTATTACGATGATACGCCATTTCAAAAAATTTTTTTTAAAAATCCGAGTTCGAATATTCATATATATTGAACTATCTACAAAGGTACGTGGTGTCATCGTCGGTTCAGTTATGAAGCTATTTTTAAAAAATAAATTTCAGACATGGAAAACTGTAAACTTATTTGATAAATTCCTTAACGATTATAAGAATTTTGTAACATTTATATCGTAAAGTAGGTACATCAGTGTTTACCGATATACACGGTGTCCAAAAACCCGTAGTAGAAACGGTGTTTTTTTAACCGAAGGGTTGCGGAAAGAAAGCAAAAGTTGATCAACAAAAATATGAACTGCTCCTATCGAAAAAATGTTTTTTTGGGGTTCTATAATTGATGTTGTTTCACTAGTTTTCCGCTTGTATTATGGGTTTCCGGACACCGTGTATATCAGTACACATTGACATACCTAATTTACAATGTAAATGACACAAAATTATAATAATCGTTGGGGAATTTTAAAATTGTGTTATATCTAAATTTTTTCTCTGTTTGATTATATATATATAGAAAACAGGTTCACATTTTACCGACGATATTGTTTGAAAATAACTCCTACTAATTTAACACTTATTTCCGTAGCGTCAGCGTGTCCACGTTGTCCGAAAAATACATTAAAAAGAAGCGAGTACTTTTTCATTGGTAATGTAGATAGCGAAAAATATTATTGCAGATATCCGAGATGATCAAAGTCGTCCCATATTACGGTACCTGTAGTTGTCTTTTGTAAAAAAAAATCGAGTCTATTCTTCGTAGAATAAAATTTTAATTTTTTTCCGAAAAGTGTGATTAATTTTTAGCATTTAACATCAGCATTTAAATTGCCCACCAATTTTTTTTATGTAGATTGATTCTTACGAAATCAAGCATTGAATCGTAATGTCATCATTTGTATGGAGCATTAGCGTCGACTTGAATAGCTGCCATACATAAATGGGGAAAATCCCATACATTGCAATAACGTTTCCAATGGTGGGTAACTAAACAAAGCCGTTATGGTGTTATTACGTCACGCACCGCGTGACGTACGTAATGACGCCCAATAAAGAAGAAACGCCCCATGGGCACGTAAACTGCGGCATGTGAACGACTCCACAACTTGTGGTGAGCAGGCTGCGACTCCCTTAAATGTATTGTAAACTTTGGACGTTAGTCGGCGCCATACTTTCAACCGAAATACGATTGTATTCACTGTCAGTTTCGAGGCTTCTGCCGGCTGCCGCTGCCCCGGGAACCATTTATTGAATAACCAACATCTCCGTGATCACCCCTAGTGGTTCGCTACGTTGGGTAATTTAGCAGGGGTGCCCGGGTTTATCGGGTGAGATGTGTTAAGGATGCGCCTGCCCACTAGCTGCGCGGCATGTCAGATCGGTAGAGGTTGGTTTGGGCAGACCATTTTATCTCTCTAACTGCCATTGCCTTGCGTCACATCTGGAGAGATAGATTCAAACGTCCGTCATTCTTGGACACACTGATCCCTAGATTCCTATCCACCCCTAATACATTTTTCCTTCCTAGAACTTCATATTCTTCCATTCCGTAAGAAGACCCTCCATACAATAACCCCAACGATGACATAGGCCCTGAATGAAATTATTTTCCTCATGGCCTCCTGTATGAATTTAATTTAAAAATCAGCGTTTTTCTTGGCCATAGAGATTTCTGACAGCCTCCAGCCTCCAATAAAACAACTTAAGTATTTTTCGAAGAGTTTATAAACAAAATCAAAAAGGAAGTTCCCAATTAAGTATTTTAATTGCTCATCCCTATCGTGCTGTTTGAGTTTGCTCCCGCTGCCTTCCCTACCGCTCTCACCGACCAATAAAGCATGTACCCAGCCATTACATTGCCTATTTAAGGGTTGAGGAAGCTACAGGGATTTTCCAAGGCATTTTTATCCTCCCCAAGTTTCGGTTGATGCATTGCCCCGCCACTTTACGGTCCCGGCAATTAATGCTTCCACCGAAATCAGAAGACCAACACGCGGAGAATTCTATACGCGGCGGAGCCATGCTATAGCGAGTACTTTTACGCATTCAGCCGGAAACTGCGGGAATTTGGTACATATTTATTGAGGTATCTGATATTACGCGGGTTTTACTGTTCATACAGCTGTGACGACTTATGATGCTGACATGACAGAATTATCTGGGTACCTAAGTACTTACAAATATGTATGTATAGCTACGTCGAGATTGTATCGATTGTATACGCATATATCTACCAGTTTTAAGAAAGATAGTGATTATTAAGGATTAAGAGGAAAGAAAATTGTCAAATCTGAAATAAAATGTTTGACTTATAGAATTAAATTTATGGAAATTAATTAATTAATTCATTGTGAAGTGTTGGAAAAACATTAGAGATACTGAAAAACGCCGCATTTCAATTCTAGTATTTTATATTGTTATTTTTACGTAATCAATGTAAAATTCACTGTATCATGATTAAAAATGTACTTCTAAGTTTTAGCTAAAGGAAAAAGATTCAATACCAATCTGTTAAAAAATATATCGTCACCTCAGTTGAACAAGGTTATTACTGACATTTTTTCGAAAATGATCTTTGAATGTGTTTACTTATATGTGTGTATGCATGCATATTTGTTTATTTATGTATGTATGTATATACATGGGTGTATGTATATATGTGCACATAAATAAATATTTTTTTCCTTTTTCTTTAAATAACAATGTACAATAACCATTAAAAAAAAATTAATAATAATTTAAAATCCCAACTTACACTAATATAAGAAAATTTAACCAATACACATAAATACATGTACCATTTAATCATAACCACGTAAACACCTCAGCACA
Source organism: Hesperophylax magnus (assembly GCA_026573805.1). Classification (NCBI taxonomy): domain Eukaryota; kingdom Metazoa; phylum Arthropoda; class Insecta; order Trichoptera; family Limnephilidae; genus Hesperophylax; species Hesperophylax magnus. The sequence goes on from JAIUSX010000026.1 coordinate 2,132,034, forward strand.
GGTTCTCCCAGTGAGGTGTTCACGAAACATATAACATTACCCACCACAGTGTCACCTACTCAAACCTACCTCACACCCAGCATAAAAAATAAAAAAATAAATAAATTAAAAAAAAAAAAACACCATATTAACAACAGTTCTAAATTTATGTATTATATACAAATGTAAATATTTGGTAGACACTGTAATGTATGTATAGAAATAAATAAAATGCAAAACCATTTTTTTTGTTCTTTTTTATAACCAAAATTATTTTCAAAGCCGTGTATTTTATTTCCGTAGATACTTCAATGTTGAAATCCTGACATCAAGCTTTGAAAGAATCAATTTTTTACCAAGTTTTTAACATCACTTTGAACCTTTTGCAATCGCAATTGATCGTTGTTACGAGGCGCAGAGCAGATTTTCACATTGGTTGGATAGTTTTCTAACTTCGCCTAACCATGAGGTGTCAGAGTTTGCTAAAACGAATTGGCCCTGTCTTGGAATGGCATTAGGGAAATTAGAATGGTAGTTAGTACCTTATGCAATGAATTATTTTGCTCTACCTGGTTGCGTGTGGTTCTATCTGCAAGCTTAAGTAAAATCTAAAATGGTAAGTAAACGTTTTATTTGATACCCTAAATATGTTGTATTGAACTAAAATGCTTTACACAAGATTCAACCTCAACATCAGAAATTGGTAAATAAATAATGAGAAATCGTCTGCGCAAACTTTGAACAAGGTAAAGTGAAGTTTTAACCCTGTTTAACGAATGTGACTTTATACAATAGTGGTGATTCTCCGCAATAACAGCACTGTGCATCGAGTTATTATCCTTACCATTCCTGATCATGATGAAGTGATCCTTTTCTCCAAAAACTATATTTAACGAGTTCAGGCAGTCATAAAAGATGGTGTCCTTGCAGATGTTAGATATAGATATACAATTTAGTGATACTTAAAATGAGTTGAATTATAAATATACCAAAAACCTTAAAAATTGTGAAATATACTCACAGTAGCCCCATCACGCAATTTATTTATTACTACAACCGATAATCCAAGCATTCTTCTCCGACTCCTTTGAAATAAGCAATATATTACTGATTACTCCTTCAGCTTTATACTTTGCTTAAATGAGGACTCCATATGTCCACTGGCTTTTCGAACTCTAGAAATCTCGAATCAAATAAAGAAAGTGGAAACATTTTATTAAAAGGGAAAGCAAGCTCTTTCTACCCTACTATCACTTATACCTTAAACTAAGGGTATTCATTTAACCTAATTACGTAGATACATTTTTTTCATCCTGGCGTATTCAAAAAGACCTCTGTAGTATAATTTGTGTCGTTCCACAATAAAATAACATCAAAATTATTATTGTTAATCATCCCACTTTTTTTACGCGGGGTTTTTCTAAGAGACTTTCTTGCTACAAAGATAAATAGGATCACCGTTTCGGCAATTGCTAGCCGTTTTATTTTATAGAGGCCATCACGGCATGTCGGGACGATTGCGGTGGGATTTCTTTCTTTCAATTTTGCATGTTCAACATCCATCTTCTTGTGAATACTCGAAAAAATCCTACTTAAGCTGATGGCATATTTAGTTTTATTGCAAATTCTTGTAAGAGGGCGATGAAGACATTGGACTTAAAAACTGGAGGCATTTAGATATTTCATGGGAAGAACAAGTAAGGAAAGAATGTAGAAAACTGTTTGTATGGAAAATCGGTTTACTGTTCATAATAATAATAATAATAGTAAATATTACCATTTGTTATTTAAAAATATTACTTTTTTTTTTCTTAAAAATATTACCATTTGTTATTTCGGCTACTGGCATTCTGGCACCCAGCTCTCTAGCTCTCTCATTCAAAATTTAGGCGTATTAGATGTGTCAAAGATTTTATACATAAAATGCAAAAATCAGTCATTTTAAATACATGTAGGATTACGAAAGATTTTAAAATATTTATACTGAGGGATCTGTACGATTTATAGGTCCAATTAGAAGTTCTACCGAGCCAAACCCTCTGATATGAAAATATCTGGAGTCGGTGAATTATTTTCCCATTTGATCTCTGGTGATTTGACGTGTTGTTTTTGTATTATTTTGTATTTATTTTGCTTATAATGTGGATTGACTAGATGATCATTTGTGGAAAAGTGTGTGGAAGGGTTTAGTTTTTTCTGTGGTGAAGATTTAACCCGGACATATAGTCGAAAAATTATAAAAAATAATTTCTTTATTCCGAAATTTAGAGAGGTAAGCCCAATCCCACACGTCCCGTAGATGGTGTAAATACAAAAATATATATAAAAGTAATAACATAAGTAAGAATAAAAAAAGAGAATATTGATAAATGAAATAATCTCATTTGTAGTATGTATGTTTGTAAGTAAGTACACAATTACGTTTTATTATTACGCATTATCTCATCAATGGAATGAGATAGGGGTCGAATTACGGTCAATATAATGTAGTTTTTTTTACAGCAACAATATGGTAATCTTCAATTTAGCTACCGGAGGCAGCAAAAGGATAAATTAGTGCAAAAAAACAAAAAGCCCTGGGAACACCGTTTTATTTGCCTCAGTTTTAGCACGTTCAATTTTTTAGCTCTGTTCAACAGTTCGAACATTGATCTTGATGCTCTTTTGTTTTGAAATGTTCTACGAATATAAAAAAATCGTTCATAGCTGAATTTTTTTTAAATAATCAATTATTTTCGACAACTTATGAATAGGTACTCTGAGTAAGTATATGTATATTTCGGAAGTCATCGAAACATGGTCGATGCAGCAATTTTTCGTCGCTATTGTTAAACGGATTGAAGATTGTTGGGGCCAATGTCTTGCCTAAAGCTGCAATTTACTGCGATACTTAAGCCTGAATTCTGACGGAATTCCACAATGATGACGTTTGTTGATTTATTAATGATGGCTGCAAAATGGATGACGATTCAATTTGATGATAAAGATTATTCAATTTCAGTTTATGACATACGTCAATTGATAAACGAATTACTTTTGTTCCATGGAAGATTGGAAGATTAAATTACATTTTGAATCTTATGATGGTTTATTCTGATTTATTTTAAATTGAGATATATATCATTTCTTTGGTAAGTGTTTGACTCCACCAAATAATTCCAAACAAACTCCATACAATTAACCTTATGTACCTACATAATGTATTGTATTTCTAAAATTCTTCTAAATGATTCTTCAAAAAATAAAAGTTCGGCTTTGCGGCTGATGGTTATTCGTAAATGAAATGTTCAATTTAATTTTGTTTAATTTAATTTTGAACTTTAAGGGCGGGTTGTTTCACAGAATCCAGTTATTGGCCAGTTGCTTCACAAAACTGAATTAATAATAGAATTTGGATAGAACCTTCACAGAACTTGAAAATCAACTTTGAAATTTGGTAATTTTTTCATATTCTGCGAAACAACCCGTCCTTAGTATCGCAAAAAAAAAATATTTTAACGATTATTTAAACTTCACTTTCCTGATAAATTATTTAAAGTCATTTAAAAATTAATTTCACAGAACAAAAAACAAAATTAAAAATATAGGATATTACAACGAACTCATGATGTTTTAAAAGTAGGTAAATATTTAAACTAAACTTTCTAACTAACTAACCATCACGCCGTTTCCCCGCAGGGGTAGGCAGAGAGGACGACTGCCAAACAACTCAGTCTTGAAACACTTTCCTTGCCTCATTCACATTTGCTGACTTGACCTGGCCCGACTCAAGTATCGGATTCACTTGATCGTGCCATATCTTCCTCTGGCGTTCCCAAAATATTTTAATGGTTTATATGTCGGAAAAAACGCCTTCATCTGACTTTAATAGATGTTTTCTTAATTTTAAGAAGTCGCGATGATAAACTTATTTTTATATTGAAAGGGACTTAACTATTCACTCGTTTTAAAACTTAATAACTTTCCAGTTGAAAATTTAAATAAAAATAATGATTCGGTAGGTAGGTACCTTTAAGAAAACGTTATCTTAAAAAAAACACTTCACTGTAGTTTTTCTGAAAAGAGAGTTCTTTTTACGCCTCTTTTATTTGCTTTATTCAGCAGATAAAATAGAGTTTCCCTTTTTCTCTATTGCCGCTGTCATCTTGGGAATTAATGGCCAAAGTCGTTTATTTAATATGATTGGTGGTGGTCCGGTGATGTTACCAGTAATTCGCGACGGATTTATTGTAAAGAACTTCCAAATGGCGGAGAAAATCCGAAAATAATCAAGGTCTTAACAAAATGGTGGGATTGCTTTTTGCAAGTAAGTTGATTAAAAGTACCTATAGAAAGAGATAGATATTTATGTAGGTGGATTATAGGCAGGAACGAGTATAATGTAATCAATTCATAGAATTCACAATATTGTCAAGTATTCTGGACCCTTAGCATAATTAAACCAGCGTGGTAGATGCTCTCAGTACTGGGAAAAGATCACTAAGAAGCGAAAAGATACCTGAAACGGTTTTCTCCTTGTTCGGTCTCCAGATTTGAAAAGCTAATGGGATCCATTCTTTCTCTTCTTCACTCCTTCCCCAATATGGTATTTCACATTTTTTGGGTTTTTCTATAACAATTTAAAAATATGCCATTTTTGATTTGCCGCCAAAACGACATGTTAATTTTTATTGCCGAATGTAGCGGCGTTGACGTCACGCTAGGCAACATGGGTGCCAGTCGTCTTACCAGCCATTGGCTTTTTCTACCTAATAATTACGTTGTAGCCAGTTGGAATCATTTCAAAACCTTGTATTTTAGATCATTTTTAAAATCCATAATTTTGAATGAACATATTAAAAAAACTTTAATAAAAATTAACTTTAATGGCCAGATGTTTCACAGAATTCAAATAATTCATCAAATCGAAACGTTAATTTTTTAAGTCCAACGAAAATTCTGTTATTATATCATTTTGGTTCAGTTGCTTCACAAAACTGAAATATTAATTGATATTACAACATGATTTGGTTTCTAATCCGAAAATCGTTGAATTTTTAGTATCGACCTGGAGACAATAGGTATATATTATTGTACATTAAGCAATAACGTTTACGACTATGTCAAGATGTAATTTATTTTTTGTAGTACTCTTTTAGAGAGTAAACATTTTTTCTCATTCAATAACATCAAATTAACGTAATTATTCGAGCACAATACAACATGTATCCCCACATTCTATCAAATTAATCTATTCAGAAAACTGAAAGAACATAATTAAATTACTCTAAAAAACAGTATAAATACTCGTATTACTCAATCACTAATCGATGTATTCATTAATCAGATTTTTTATCGGATTCTCTCACATGAATTCGATAGGAAAATACCTACCTAAAAAATATTGAATGCGTTCATACCGCTGTCTACTTTTTCAAGGTTTTCTTTATTGAGCCATAAATGTACGAAACCCTCAAACATTAAACGCATTTGTTATAAAAATGACCATTAATCTTGCTGGTAATTCCTTTACCTGAGTTGGCGTAGGTATTTTTCATGTGGAACATATTTCATTCAAGTTATAAATAATAAATGTATGTGGAAACCCTTCAGGTAATTACAAGACCGTGATATACCTGCTACACATTACGGTAACATTATTCGTTACATTAATATGATGACGAAGGCCCAGGTTTTTTCTCCACGTGGGTCAAAAATATGCAGTTCTTACATTAGGATTTGTGTGATGATTTTATAAATACTTTTTTTCCTAATTTTTGTTAATTAAACCTCATACGGTTCATAGATTGATAAGTTACATTATAAAATTTCACATACATCTCGATTGCGTACACTTATGCCCATATTTATATATGTGAGGTAAGTGCACGCACTCTACTTTCAATGTGCTATTGGTTGCAAAATGACCTATCCGGTTGCATTTTATTGCGTATTATGCATGCGGAATATTTAACTGTTAAATTTTAACAGGAGATGAAATATGTATATTTATGCTTCAACACATATTTTTATTACTTTTTTTAGTGTACGCACCCACATATCCAACAAAAGACAAGCAATAATCCTGTGTCAAATATTTTATAAATACTTTCATCTAACTAAGCGTACAATTATAACATCTCGTGATTTATCACGGGTCTGCGCTCGTTGTTCGTCAAGAAAGATTTCTTGAAAAAATTTCGAATTGAACGAAATTGAATATCTTCGTAAAAAAATATTTATCGCGAATAATTATGGCACAATTAATAATTAATAAGTTAATATCGGATCTCCGACAATGTACCATATTATCACGCACTACCTCGAATTGAATTCTTCCGCCAAGCATTTCAATCAATGTTATATTCAAATTCAAAAAATGTTGAATAACATTTTTCGATACGGCTTTCATCAAAATTCAAATAACTGCGATTTGCCCATCTGGAATTTCAGCGAAAAATCTGAAGTATTTCATTATGCCTTTAATAGAAATTTGGGAAATCAATCCGGCTAACCATAGTTTGGCTTCGTCATACTACCTCATACCTAGAATATGAAAATCATTAGAATATATTTCTATATCAGATTCACCAAATATCCTTTAGCGTCTGGAAGCTCGCGATGATCAGAACATTATCCCTATACATGTGGAACTGATGAAATGAAGCTCTACATGTTACGAAAATGAATATGTGATTTTCTCTCTGCCGCGCCACCAGCGGATGAAACGTGTATCATGCTTCTCGACTTTTCATTTGCACGTGACATACCTACATCGTGTACACACACAGATTATATATTACAACGTTACTATCCCTCGAGGAAACATTGATACAGTAAAATTAAGTTTAAACTAAAATAGGATAGATAATATATCCAAAACTATTCTATCTCTATGTAGGTTAACGGGTTTGTCAAAGGCAAATCTACCGTGAGTAATTTACTTATTTACTCTAATTTCTTGTTTACTAGCATGGATCGAGGCCATCAGGTAGATGCAATTTACTGCGATTTCAAAAAAGCTTTTGACAAGGTTGATCATCTTATTCTTATTAAAAAAATATGTATAACGGAATTAGGGGAAACTTATTACGTTGGTTCATCTCATATTTAACAAAAAGACAGCAAGCTGTATCGTTACGAGGACATACTTCCGTATGGGAACCTGTTACTTCTGGCGTACCACAGGGATCAATCCTAGGACCGCTGTTATTTATACTTTTTATTAATACCATTTCCGAATGTTTCATACATTGTTTATTGATGCATATATTACTTTTGGTAGGAAATTAAAGTCTGTTTTCCTATTAAAAAAAGAAAATGTGTTCATTCACTATACTCTTTAAGTACTTTTTTATGATTTATCTCTAAACTTGTATGAAAAATATTTGTACACTTTTATTTGACATTGAGCATTATCTATATACAAAATAATTTTTTTTTATACTTTTTCCTTATTTACATGTAAATTTTTTTTTTTAATTGTTATCTACCAGTCAATCCGTGAGAAATAGTTAGGATGCAGGCGAATTCTCAAGTTATTGTTTTACAAAATTATTTTTTAATTACTGGCTTTATCTGTGTTTTCTCCTTAAAATAAATAAATAAACAAACTAAATTAAGATGGATAATATATTCAAGACTATTCTACCTCTATCTAGGTTAAACTAAAATAAGATAGATAATATATCCAAGACTATTCTACCTCTATCTAGGTTCTTAATTAAAAAAATGAATCAATTTTTAGTTATGTCAACAAATACAGATTGTCCTGCTGATAGACAAAATGATTATCACCAAAAGCTTTCCGCCGTATACAGCTTTTGAAGTCGGCGTTCAGTAAATAATGTCTATCCGACGAACACAGCTTTTGAAGACTGTACTTTATAATAGTGTGTTGGGTACAGGCTGATCGTAAAGGCCCACCGGGTGACTAAATAATTATGATACGGATACCGTGAGTACCTTTCACTTTCCATAAAAAAGCTTTTAGTCTGAAAGCTCGTTGGATGAATATAGTTATAACAGGAACGCAGAAGAGTGGCAAATAGATTTCAACACACAATATTTTAACCCTTGAGAGTTTTATTGTTTTCCATTGTACTCTTTTTAGTTTTTAATGATACTTTCAAATCAATAAACATTATAATTATTCATAAAAAAAAGTTAAATTACAAGTTAAAGTTAACTTAATAAATTAATGCCCAGCGTTTCAGGACTTTTTTTCGAAATCAGATGTAGACAATATTTTTCCTGTTCGAAAATCAAGTGTACTGTTTGATAAAGAAATATCACCATTCTGTTGGTGGGAAACCCTTCCCACCTCCTGGGTGGGGGGTTTATTTTAGAAAACTCATGTAGAGTTGCCTTCCTCTTGTTTTGAAGGTTAAGTGTGCAAAATTTCATCAATCTCGGAATAAAACTGTAGATTATTATAATAATGAAATCCACGCCGCCCTTCACCGACACTTTTTCCTGTATAATTTTTTTTTAAGAGAAGATTATTGAGACCACTAAGAAGCAAAAATGTAGAAAAAGAGAATAAAAAAATAATATAACAATTCCTAGTCGTGTAGCGTTCGTACAAAGTAAAAAATAAAATACAAAAAAAATTTGGTTCATTTAAAACCTTGATTTAAAATTACAAGCTTTACTTATCTTACTTACAAAAAAGGTTTTATTAGATAAAAAAAGAACTGGAGGGCACAGTTTTAACAAAGTTCTGAGAAATCAAACTATGAATGACATTTTGCTGCCGTCATGCGGTCCTACCACATGTAATATGATTGTTATTCACAGACCTACCTACTACCGTTTGAAAATATGCGGTCTAGAAATAAATACTATTATCATGGTACAAGTAAGAACGGGGAATGCTTTTTAATATTTTTCAATATTAGGGAATCTCTGAGATGAAGACTTGGAAATTAAATGAATTTGTTATACCCGAGAGAACACACATAACAAGACAATTGCATACCTATCTCTTATTGAAATAACAAAGATCTTTTTTGAATTTTAGCCGCTAAATATAATGTTCTTACAAAATCGTTAAGTATCCTGTTTTTATGCCTATCCGATGAGAGAATATAAGAACACGAATAGATCGCTATGTGAATGACTCACCATAAATATTTGCAAGGAAATTGTCTGGTCATTGAATTCAACATATATTCTACGAATAATAAACCTTCTAGTTCACATGTATGATTTGAGATTTTCACGGCCAAAAGTATTAAAGTGATTTGTTTTTGGGGTATTAAATACGGCCCAGTAAGTATCGAGGATAGGAAAATGATTTCCCATTACAAATTCTCCAAGAATCTAGTCTCCAATCTCCAGGTAATGATGACGCTATTTGAAAATTACGAATTCATCGTACGTTAGTCCAAAAGGGGACCAAATCTTTCGGTTATCGTACAAAGAATGAGCTCTTTCCATTCCCAAACTCTGTCCATGTTCGCTGGTTTGGCAACCGCAGAGTGACAAAAATCCAGTGTCAGCAATATGGCCATACACATTTGTCAATTGAGTGAGTACTGGAGGTGCCACACACCATGTTACCAATACTTTATACAACAATCTGCAGATGACTTCTGGAACTTTCCTGGCTATACAAAGCACCGTGCCTATATAGTGCGCCACGCTACGTCACAGTTCAGTCTCTCCAGTGCTTGGCGATACTTCTCCGGCATATGGCACGCCGCCGCCCGCCTCGCCACGCTGCGCACCGGCCTCTCGAGGCCCACTTGCGTCTCCGGCCAAGTGAACCATGGGGGATCAGAAAAACCTGCGGTCTTCACCACCGGCGGTTAAGATCACCATCAAGTCTAGTCTCCACCCGCATGGTATGAACTACCGACAACATTGCCAGGACCGCACTCCATCACCGTTCATCTCCACTATCCACGGTGTTGAGCATCGGCCTGGAAGATTTTCTCCACCGCATGGTGGGGAGCATTGGCTTGAAGGGTTAGCCAGTGATTATTTCTACTACAGTGTCGAAATAGGTATCGAAAATCGGTTTGGAGGAGTTTTGACCTACATGCATCCAATCGAGATGCATACCGTCACAACTACACTGTCTACGATGTAATAAAGACACTGTGATACTTCTATAACATCTTTCATTTGTCTCTACCTACTTTTTTGTCTTTACCCACAGAACAACACAAACAGTTAGTAGTTCTATCTACATTTTAATAAACAACGGTTTTCGACCTTAAAGTGTGTATCGGGGATTCTAAAGCTACAGGCTTTCAAGGGTTTTGTGTAAAAACACTAACTTGTCTATTTATATGTCGTTATTCTTCTTTGTCATTAGCCCTTACGGTACTTTGCTAAAAGATATAATATTTTGGTAATAGACGGAGTCTTTTGGTAAAAGCTTCCCACTCCATATTCTCTGAATCTTGTAGGATTAAAGACGTGATATTACTTTGTTTTGTAAAATATTTTTACCACACCACGTTGAAAGGGTTATAAAATAATGAGAAAACATGACAAAAACAACGCACCTTAACATTTCCTTGAAATAAGTATATAGATAAACCTATTTTAAACTAACAAATGTCGAAATGACTTAAAATATTGTTTTTTTAAAATTTATATTTCAGAAATAAAAGAGGCAAAGGTATTATAAAAATGATGTTTCCTACATACGTATAAAAATTATTACATGAATTTGAATTCATTTTAAAACTACTACTACTTCTTACAATATAATTCTGAAGATTTTTTTTTCTATTGTATAACTTTTTTTGATTGCAATCAATTTAATTGTTTTCTAGGAATATCAAAAAAAGAATTTGTTCTTACCCCTGAAAGAGAAAGTATATTTTTTTTATCAACTAAACTTATCAGCCTAAATCGGAATTATGTTTTTTTTTTGTAATAATAATAAACTCGTAATTATAGTTTAAATTAAAATATAAATAATTGTTCTACCGAGCCGAACCCTCTCTGGTGAGTTGACGTGTTGTTCTTGTATTGTTTTGTATTTATTTTGCTTATATAATGCACTTGCATAATGTTGATTGACTAGATGATCATTTGTGGAAAAGTGTGTGGAAGGGTTTAGTTTTTCCTTTGGGGAAGATTTAACCCGGACATAAAATCGGAAGTTTATAAATAAATAATATAAATAAATAATATAAATAAATAAATAATATAAATAAATAAATAATATAAATAAATAAATAATATTAATAAATAAATAATAAATATAAATATAATATAAGTATAACATAAATAGATAGTATAAATCTTTATATTATCTGCGTAAGTAACACGTAATTTGCCTTCCAAAGAAATATCATTCATGAAATCTTTGAAAATGAACCAAACGACTCATGTTCATAGGTTTAATAAGAAAATGTTTTTTGTTGTAAACGAAAATGAGCCTTTTTACCAAAATTTGTAAATATAAATTTGTGAGATCGTAATACAGATAATAATAAATAAGTATTATAATTATGCGTATAATTACATGTATTATAAGTATTACATTGTCATATTCTATACATGATCATAAATGGAAGAGTAGATATAATCTTAAGATGCAAAATAATTAATTGTAAAACCTAATTCTAATTTTTATGTAGGTACCTAAAATTTTTCATTAGTTATTAACTATTTGTCTGCCGGAAGTGCCTATCGGCTACCATGCTTGCCCATTGAACGCTGCCTTGGCCGATAGGCAGATCCAAAACAAACTGTCGTTTAGTGGGATTTGGCAAGGCAAAAAATTTTTGTAACTTACTAAAATAAATCTTATTTAATTGAAAATAAAAAAAATAATGAGAAGGGCATTCTTGCTTTTCATTGAGTAAAGAAGAGCCATTTAAAAATAATAACAAAGTTTCAACAGCGTGTTCTACGACGTGCCTGCATAACGTGCGTTTCGTGAAGATTTTTTATGTTTTTTTATTTTTTCATGAAAAAAACACCTGTTTAGCTGTATTAAAAATATAATAAAGTTTCAAGAATATTTTCGTAATCCTTAAAAAGAGAGGGAAAAAAGATTTCACACAATATTAGTAGCTATTCTGGGGTAAATACTGATAATAGATAATATACTGGTATGTCTAGCAAGACGGTACAATCAACAAAAACATTGTTTTGCAAAAGCAAAGTAAGCTATTGAATCTCAAATAAGCGCTTGAAAAATGGATTAAATAAATTTAAACTGCAAGAAACAATTTCATCGGTAGATTATTATGCTTAAACACTAAAAACACGTCGAACGTGTAGACTTTTAGAAAAATAAACTGCAGTCTCATTCAATTCTTCATTGAATGTGCAATGTGCATTGTGCATTATGCGGAACCACAAAGCACGTATTCAAGTAGCAAATGACAATATGCAGTGCGACTCCGTATATTATCCACTCTTGTGAATACTAAACTTTGTTTACACGACAACTTGGTAGAATAATGCATCGGGAATGGAAGCCAACACCTGAGGATACTATTTTCTCTAAGGAATATCGCTGAAAAAATTCTGAAAGGAAAATCCACTGAAATCTAGAACAGATTGGCTGCTCGAAGGTGTTATAAAAGACTTATTGCATAATAAATGTAGCTGTTCAAGTTCTGTGAATAAGTAAAATGGTTTATTTATCTAATTATTATTATTTATCTTTTCGCATAATTTTAATTTCATTTTACATTCTTAGACATGTACATAATAATGTGTTAAAATTCGCGCTACTAATGACAAAGCAAGTTTATTTTCTGATCAACGTAAGTGACTGAACTTAGTGAAGTACTGCTTTCATTTGTTTGTAAATCTGTTGCTTGCTACGAGCTGTCAAATCAGAATATCAGTATTATGGCAGTCTGAAGAAAGTGTGAGAAGAAACATATTATCTAGATGGTGATATTTCTTTGGAAAATTGTACTTCCTTGTGCTGCGTTCCAGCCTGGTCAATTTATATGACAAAAGCCATTCAACTTTTGTGTTTCTATGTACAAGTATTTTCTCACTGATATATTTTTCGTATAAGGATTCTACGAAATAGATCTGGTGGGATCTAACCATTATTTGAAATAAATATTTATGGTTTATAATTAAATGAGTGGGCATTTGAGTACCTACTTACACATCTTTTGATTTAGGAGGAAATTTGGATTATATTTAAATATTATTTATTATATTATTATATTAACAAGTAAATATTAGAAATATAAATATTTGGACGTGAGGTCTACTGTTCACAGAACTACTAATAACTACCAAATTCAAGGGGGTCATTGATAAAACACGTGTTATTTGCACGGCGCACATTTTTTAGCTGCTACGAGTGCATGTCTGCTGAACGAGAAATCTTGTTCATCAGGAAAATTGGAGTGGAAGTAACGATTTTCACCATTGAAGCAAATATTTAATAAGAAAAATTGGACGATTAGGACACTTTTATTTAGGAATAACCAACTGAAAATTTTTACAATGAAAAATAAACCTATAGAAGCATTTGAATAGACTTCAATAAAATGAAATTACGTTACGTTTACCGCAAGTTTTTTGTTACTTCTTTTATAAATTAATCCGTGTCATTTCATTCAACCATTTCCTACGTACGCCATCAACCCTTGCGGTAAGTCGACTGCGCCGGAAGTGGAGTTGTATAAAGCAAGCCCTAATTCCACTACCCCGACACTTGGGACGGCTTTCTCGCCCCAAATTAATGATCTGCTACGTGTGGTCGATCTTTCTTTTTGATTCCTTCGCCGCCCTTAGCCCTGGTGGAAATAAAGCGCAGGAATGTTGGCGAATTAGCCGCTAGTTTTTTCGGCGGAAGATTTTATCTGTGTAACATGCTGTCGCTGGTCATTAGTGAGACAATAATTTACACTGTTTTTTACATCACGAGTTTTTAGTAAAATTACATAAGTTTTTAAGTATTTTATTCTTTTTATTATTCATTTAACTACTCTTACGTTTAATTTTGTAATGCATTATTTAACTTTTCAATAAATATTGTTGTCATACTTCAACAAAAAACTGCATTTAATGAAGTCTATTAACATGCTGTAATCACCGCACTTACCAGAGTGAAAATTAATTCAGACACATCTATAAACCACATCGTACATCCCAGATCCACTTTTTTTGTCTGGCCTGAAAATACTGGCTTTAAAATATCTTTTCGTGAATCAAATAAAAAATATTTTGTTCTCCTAGTATGTATTTACGATAAAACGAAATACAGAAGCAAACAATTTTGTAAATTTTTAATTACAATATTGTTAAAAAATTATTGTATATTTTATTTTGAGTATTTCTACTCGAATGAAGAAAACTCTTTTTTGAGTTTGATGAAGGAGTTAAAAATGCTAATATATTATAGCTAATATTTTAAGTACCCGGTTACTAGGATGAGTTAACATTATTTGAAAAATATTCATGGTTTGCACTATTAAAGTTACTGCTTTATGTTGATGATGTTACGGGTGTGTTTTAGTTATAAGTTATTAGTTTTTTAATAATACCAACTTTGTTCAAATATTTTTAGAAAGATTTAAAAAACATTGTATCCCTTTATCAATATAATTATTATGTATTTGTTGTGGAGAAAAGTGAATGATGAATTATTTGAAATATTTGTAATTTTGAGTCATGATTTATACTCGTAGATGACTTCAATATTTATAATATTGAGTCTATCTATAGATGACAACAATATTTGTAATATTGAGTCTTGATTTATAAACATACCTATGACTTTTATATTTATAATATTGAGTCTATTCATAGACAACTTAAATTTGTCATAGTAAGTTTTTGTACCACCTTTACAGGGTTTAATATATTTTTATCGCACCTCCCAATCAAATAATTTCATTAAGAATTAATGATTGGACTAACGGATGATCAATTTTTCGACAGTAACACACGTTCAAACATTATCTAACTTGAGAATATTTTTTATTCTATTAGATATTTTATAAATTCATATCCTAATACTCTTAACAAGTTCACATGTCTATTCCATTTCATTGTTCATCTACAAATTACTCCGAAGTACTCTATTTCATTCTTACGGCTTAAAATGGTGCACGAGCAAGTATATTTGTTTTGTTACAATTTTGGTTATATATCCATAAGTATTTTAATCTTGAAGTATTTTCTAAGCTTACTTATTGAAAAGAGATTTTTTTTTGCATTCACTGAGTGTAGGTTTGTACCGAATCCATTGATGTTATACGTATTTAAATGAGACATGAAGCGAAAAATAGGTTCCGCTTTTTTACCTCCAACTCTCTCAACGCTATAACTAAAACTACCGAATCCGGTTTATGCACACCGCTTTTCGCGTTCTAATAGTGGAACAAGTTTTTACGAGATATTAGTATACCGAAGCAGATTTGAGTATTTGTATGTCAGCATTTGCATTTACCTTTACAATATTCCAGCCCTGACCCTTTACTATGATGATCGTGTTGTCAGCGAATTAAATAACGTTTCCAATGAGACTGCTTAATTTTGTTATTGATAATGTTTTGTATCATAGAGCTACAATTAGAAACTCTACTGCGTACTTATATCTCTTCGATACTTGTTTCGCTATTATATATAATACATCAATGTTTTGTATACGTTTGTACTATGAACAAGATACGAACTATTGTGGAAGTCACGGAGTAGTGAAAATACATCACAAAGGTAAAATCTTATCTTTCTTTATAAAACCTATTGAAAAGCGTGGCAGGGAAATATAATTTAAGAAATTATTATAATTTATCCGCACTCAATTCAAGGTTTATGTATATTTTGATATCTAAATATTCATGTTCCTTGAGGATCAAGGAGTGTTGCAGGATTAAACATAGACCGCCCAAAAATAAACAGCCTTTTGCTCGCGACTACAATAATTTACCTGTTTGTTCGACGTAATCTTCTGCGAAAATCTTTTCGAGTTTATCCACTACATTTAAAAAGCCATGGTAAGAAATGTTTATCAAAATACACGTGAATTATTCCCAAGTTCTTAAGTACGGATTTGACAAAAGCAACGAATAAATAATTTTGTTTGTAAGTTTTAGACAGCATTTCTTAATGTACATACTTAGTGACATTTTGATATAAGCTTATTGAAAGCATTTGTTTCAGATACATTTTAATATGTATATTCTCGTATATTAACAACCAAATAATGTTTTAGGTTAATTTATTTGACACCACAAAATGTTATTGGGAATATTGTCAGGCTGGTGGAAGTTAGTTTCTTTAAAAAACTGCCCACATAAATTTATTTTGTAACATTTAATTTTTTTTGACTCCGTCTTTGCTTCATTACTAAGGCTAGTCAGAATGGCGCTATTTTAGTAAATATTCAATAAAAAATTATTCTTTTGTAAGCTCTTATTCAAAGGTTATTCTTTTTAAATGTATTGTGCTCCTGAGAGATATTTATGAAAATAACAATGAAATCAAAATATTCCTTGTTTACGGAATATTTTCTATTTTGTAATAAGTTTATTATTTTTTAAGTAGTAGTGCAGCTAGTAAATAATTTTGTATTCGTAACGTTCATAATTGAATAAGGAATTTTATAAAATGTTTGTTCAAGAATTTATATTTATTTATAAATACCGTTTTCGTAGTTAAAATATATTTTTTAATAATAATGTAACAGGGTACGCGTGAAGTCATACATACGCCAGATTTGTCGGTTGACAGTAATGCCATTCTCACACGGGTCGGTAACATTATTTAATTAAAATTGAAATTATGGAAAATAAACATGAATAATTTTGAATTAATTTGTATTCCGCAGTGGCGATCCATGTGCGAGTCAATACATTGGAGGGACCCACAACTTTCCCGTCCGGATTTGAGTGACTTATTGTCACCCCTTTGGGGCTCTCGCAAGGAAGCTAAATTTTTGGTATAAATGACTCTACAATTTCATAAAAAAAGACTCTAGACCTCAAATATCCCCGCATAATTGGTTAGGTGGCGGTATGCAAGCGCCAAACATAAACAAGAGAGGAGTAATAGTTGTTAAATGACATAATTTTTTAAAATATATAATGATGAGCTGGTGGAACAGGTTACTGAAAAGAGATTATGATGTCTATGTTCGGCCGGCACTGCATCTCCTCAATTTGCAAAAGAAATATATATGTATATAAATGGTCTGAACCTGGGGAGATAGTAAATGGAGAAGCTGCATCCCTCAGTGCTAGGCTGTCCCCGGGGCACAGAGCGGAAATCTGATCGAAGTTACTAGGCCTTTTTACAGCGTCCTTAAGCTGGGTACTCGGTGGTGCCTTGAAGACAGTAAGCAGGAAAGGGGGACAATCAAGACCCCAAGGAGAAAAGCGTCGAGTTCCAGAGGCAGGACTGTGGGGCTTCGTTCCCTCTTTCTTCAGTGCCGCCCGTGACTAGGGGGTGGCGCTGGCAAGGAGAGTTAGCCCCTCCTGTCTGTACGTCGCCTGAGTCAATACAGCGCAACATCCACAAAACTTCCCGCATTTTTAATGCACGCGGCCAACTGATCTCTGAGGAAGCGGTTTAAATTCTGTCAGAATCCGTCCATCAATCACAAGGAGAATCGGCTTTAAATACCGATATATTATTACTACTGATATTACATATAACAAAACACTGATTTTTCATAAATAGGGTTTGTTGATAATATATACGAAGGTAGTTTTTAAAGCCAGTTTCTTCTGCAGCTCAGATTGTAACGATCTTACTTATTTCTATTGGATCGATAGTTTTACTAAGCAAGAAAATAAGAAAACTAACCTTAC
This sequence comes from Hesperophylax magnus, assembly GCA_026573805.1. Lineage (NCBI taxonomy): Eukaryota > Metazoa > Arthropoda > Insecta > Trichoptera > Limnephilidae > Hesperophylax > Hesperophylax magnus. The sequence continues at coordinate 2,149,754 of JAIUSX010000026.1, forward strand.
CCAGTACTTAGATCAATCGGAAAAGTTCTAGAAACTTTATAGAATTAAATATGAATCAACGAGACGGTAATAATGTCTACTTAAATATTCATAAATATTTGAGCAGCTAATTAGTAGCAGACACGCTAACGTTAACAAACTTTTTGCTTATCGTTGTTGCAAATTCTCGAGTGACTCTAAAAATGTATTTTTCCTAACTCCCTCGGCGAAGTACGGCAACGGAGATTTTGAGAAAATTTCAAGTGCTGAAAAACTTTACAAAGCTTTTTTGGGCTGTATAGAACATGCAACTGAGCTAACGAAATGCAAACAAATTGCTTTTTATTCCCAGTCGTCGTCACATGCTGTCGCTGCTTTCTTTAGCAGAATTAGTGTCTGTAGAAGCCTCTTAAGAAAATATATGCCCCTTATAAAAATGATTAATTTGACTGTCAACTTTTTTTTGTAGAAATCCATTCTTTTCATATTTTTTTCCTTTTAAATGTTCAATAACATTCTTAGTCAATTTATAAAAAAGGTTATTTTTATACAAGTTCTGCGGTTTAATTATTATTATGCATGACAGCTGTTTTGCCGTTTTAAGGAATTTTGCTTGTATTTTTATTATTTTGTAAAATGTTGATTATTATTATTGGTATTTAATTACCCTTTACAGTTTCTGAATTAATTGTAAAAGATCGTAACAGTAAGGTATTTTTAAATTAATAATTTGGATGACTTATGAATTTCTTTTTCTCTATATAATTTTTACACTAAAATTTGTACTTTCATGTTATCTAGTAATTACACAAAATAACTTGTTGATTAATAAAGGTTATTTTATAAAATGAATAATAGTTTTATTGAATACGTCGAAGAAAAACTTTGAAAGAAAAAAAAATGATACAATTTTTTTTCTGTGGTTTTTTCGTGGTTTTTTGTACGTTTTTTCCTGCAAATCCCCAAAGACAATAGGCAATAGGGCTATGTTTAGGTCTGTGGAAGCCTTACCTATTGGATAAGGTGTTGAAATGGTTGCAAATCATGAAATGTAAAGAAAGAAATATGAAGTACCTGGCTGTTCTGATATCACGTGTTACGAAACGTAGATAAAAACAAGTTTAAGTAATTCAGTGATATTTACGATTACAAAATAAATAAAAAATTGAGAATAGTGTAATAAAATTTAATACTTTTTTAAAAATTCTAGTGTATACCTACATATTAAGAGAAAACAAATTCTTCAAGAACTGATAAATTATTTCCGATTTTCCTTTATTATGGAAGCTGAAAGGCATGAGTATAGATTATTATTTTGCTGAAAAAATATCAGAAATGGAGGCTTTTTGGTAAAACTGTATGAACCACAATGAAACTGAATTTGAACTGCAGAACCCTCATCAAACTCAGTTTATACAGTTGACTTTCTCTCGACGCAATCCTTACAGCAGAAGTAAAATAAAAAATTTCAAAACTTTTTAAAAATGTTTAGTTTACGTCCTGAGAGACTGCGGAATATTGCAAAGGCTAGTACAGTACGGCCATAACTATTACCGAGAACTTTAGTATGTGCATTTATCGTAAGAATCTGAATTTAATGTACGAGTTTTTTTAGTAAGTGACGAACTGATCGGGAAAATGAGTTTATGATAAGCTGATATCGTAATATAACCTACACGTACTTCAATGTTATAAATGACCAAAAGAAAAGTAACATTTGGTTAACCCTAGAGAAGTCCGAAAGACGTATGGTAAAACATTAGTATTTGATGTGAAAGATGTATATTTCTTTTTAGTATATTTTAAGTTTTACGCATTAGTTTATTTATGATTGTGATAAATAAAACCTAAATTTTGTTTTAAAATAAATCTATAACTTAGTAAACACCACTTAAACTACTATACTTAATGCCGACCGGGTTTCGCTTAAACCGTAGTTTCATCAGGGCTGCAATGATGAAGCTACGGTTGTAGCGAAACCCGGTCGGCGTAAAAGTAAAAATAATAAAATTGGTGTTAACTGAGCTATCCTTTTATTTTAAACTGTCACATTACAAATTTTAAGATGTCATATAACAAAGTATTTGCTTCATATGAACAAACCCATATTTTGTAATTATATTTATTATTTAGAAAATTTTATCTCCAAACATAAAATCAACAAAAAAATCTCTTACTTCTATAATAGTATATATAATTGCACAAAATATAATCATACATCTCGCGGACGTACATCATAGCCATATCTAGGTATCTAGAGTACTTACCAGTGAGACAGCCGTCACACGTTAGCTCCGGCCACGAATGAGACAGACAAGACACTACGTGTAATTAAGAGTTGAAAGATAGTTTGAAAGGGAGAAAGTTGTTATAAATCGGTAGAAATTTGGTATACGGGGCTTAAAAAGTTACAGCAATATTGAAAAATTGACTGTTGAAAATCTAACAACTTTCTTCACCACTTGTTCCGTCACGCCGCGCCGTTTGCTTTTAACTGACCGTGTGCTAACCAATATTATGGTCAGAATTTGAACTGTGTAGTTTAAATTCACACACGTCAGCTATAACCACGGAGGGCTGTGAGCCGCACAATCGCACAAAAAACGTTCGTCCTGTCAAAACCAATGTGTATACTATCGCCGGTTATTTATCGGAATAATCCCTTAATACGTATTTTATCGCAATCCAATTCAAAATAACGAGTGCTACCGTACAACGATCACCGTTCCAGTGCTGACAGATGATTCTCGAGATGCAGATTTCATTCGCCACCCGGTAAGTTGATTGTGAATTAACCTTACGAATTGTGTTTTCGCATTCGCCTGTCATAAGCCATAGGCTTCATCCATGCTTTATCTGTGTGAAATAGACCTTTAAAGTACTGCTATCCCAACCCTTGTTCGTTCCTCGAATACCACTAATTTATATTTTCTTTAAAATATCTGTAAATACCTTCCTTTTTTTACTACGACTGTGTTTATGATTGTTTTTTTAAATAAAAAATAAATATTTGGTATCGGTGTTGATGTATTGCCCACTTCACTAGGTGTCAAACGCTTGTATTTATATGACATTTTATTCGAGTTGATGTTCAGCTAGGTTTATGTTATATAAAAAAAGACAACCATATTTGAATTTGCAAATATCGTAAAACTTAAACCATTTTCAAAACATAAGAGATTGCAAGGAATTTTGAATTGAATTTTAGTTGAATTTACCCTAAACAAAAAAGGCGAGATGTTGGCAATACATCATGCCGTTTTATGCATCAAGTCTTGAAGATAATTTCAGAAAAATGATGGCCCCAAGAAGGCGATTTCCTCACTAAATTGAATCATAGAGTTCTTCCAAGGTGTGAGGCCAATGTTAAACATTTTTCTTCATGTAGCCCCATAGGAAGTAGTCGCAATTGCAGCCAAAAGGCCCGCTGGGTGGCGACGGAAGAACGGCCATTTTCAAGAAACGTGCGGACGGCGAAGCCCCGGTGTTGTCCGGAGCATACCATGGTAACGACTGAAAACGGCACGACCCTCCCGGCAAAGTGAGTCCCCTCCCAGTTTCTTATCCCAACCAAACGGGATATACCGGCCTTTAAAAACTGCACTGTTTGTTTTGCTGCACCCTGCATTAAATTTTTTTCAAGTAGGGAAAGTTTATGATGATTGTAATAGTGTTATTATTTTATACCATGTAATGAAATCCTGAAATCACCAGGTGAGGAATGTTACACTGAATGTAGTAAAAAATTGGACGCGAATGTTTTAAAAGTGTTGTACTGACGTGTTCCTGCCTTCTATGCGACGGAATTTGATGGATTAAGACTAGTTTCTAGTGCTATGTCGCCAATGTAAAACTAGCCTTAAAGTTGAATAATTAAAGATCTTTGTAAATATAAATCCATAGCAACATAAACAAATTAAAATAGTTCTGGTATGTATACACAATTTCACAGTTTTAAAGACAGAAAATCCTAAACCTTTAAAATAGCGAAGTCTTGTTTCAAAGTAAGAAAAACTTTCGTTTTTCTGTAGAATCTTTCCCGTTTCAACTGACTTTGTCTTTTTACAACCTTCCTCTATATGTTATGTCCTCATTTCTCACCGTGTCTAATAGAACCCTCTTCCATTAATCTTGTGACATTTCCACTGCATTGGTTCCGTTCCCCTCTTTCTTTTCAACAAATAATTCCATTTTGCAATCATAAAAGCTTCTTTATCGATCGTCCATCTCAAAAACACAAGCCAAAAAAATACTATCAGCAGCGTTGTGAGGAAAAAACATACGCGAAAATGTTTTGTGTAATATCAGAAACATTTTTACGAATATACCGACCGGTTTTATAATAACCAAATCTTTGTTTTCAATAATCAGAAATCAGTAGAACATTAGCAGAATAACCTAAACAGATTATATTATAACTGATTTAAACATAGACCAGGCTGCCTGTGAACGGTTTATACCTGCATCAACGGTTGCAGAAACTGAAAACCGATGCGGTACGGTTATATCGAAACCGGTTGTCATGCTACAAAATTAAATTGTCATGGTTTTGTTGTAAAATCGTTTGTTAGTTTGTTGTCAATATAGAAGTAAATGTCCGGGCAAAAATTCATCACTAAATATTGTTGTTATTCAAACCCGACGCGTCGAAATATCGTTTGCATTCTAATGACAAAAATGGTTCACCGCCCGCAAGAGTATTCCGATTAATTGGAAGATTTTGCAACACTGTGAAGTATTTAAAACCAAGGGAATATACCAGTCGACGCATCCACTTTACTGAATATTTTTCATTGAACAATGTGTTTCGATAACCGGAATCGTTGGCCGATTTCGGTTACTGTTCGATTACTGTTTATATATATATTCATGTAAATAAAAGTCCCAACTGTTCCCAATTGACTGAAATACAATGACATCCCCAATTTGGGTAAGTTGTGCGACTGAAGGGAGTGGAGAGAAAAAAGGAGATTGAAAAGAGAAAAAATACTAATTTCTGTTGTCTGTTGTAATGAAATGCATGTTGTGAAATATTTCTGCGTAATTTCATGTATTGTAATGCGTAACATTATTAATGTTCAGTCAAAAAATATATAATTTGGAATTGTGTTAACCAAGCGATAAAGTAGGTACCAAATTATGATTGAATTTAATTTAATAATAATTCCATACATGAAATTTGTATTTCTTTTTTTTAATATTTGGCAGATCTAAATATGAATCACTAAAGATTTTTCAAGTTCATTTACTTACGGTGTTTACTTAAAAGGTAATCGTGATTCCGATATTTAATAAATATTTTCAGCTACGCAAATCCTACAATTATAATATACCATGATTTTCCACGGAAATGCACTAATACTAACATAAATAAGTAATAAAAATATATTTTTACGTGTAAAAGCAGGTAAAATTTCAGAAATATAAAATAATTAATGTTTTTTACTCCCAAGTTAACAAAGCTTTAATACCAAAAGATTTTGAAACAACATATTATATCGACGTTGAACATAAAATTCTCTCGAAGGAAATGTATAGAATGTCAAGAAGTTCATTTTGATGCTTATTGTGATGAAAATCACGTGATTGGCTTCAAAGTTCTCGTCATGGGTACTAAGTATTAGAACGTACCGTAGATTGCGGATTGAATGCCGAAATTCCGAGCTGCAGGAAATGTTTAACGATTGGAAAGCAATTATGTAGTCGGTACTGAGTGGCGGCAAAACAACCATTATCTAGGAAATATAATATTTAGTTATTAGTTCATAATGATTTATTTGATCACATAAACTAGCTCTAAGAAATAAAATCATCTGTTGTGGCTTTGAAAATGTTAAACTTTGTGATACGTAAGTAAGTGTATTATTGGTAAGATAGTAAGAAAGGAGAGCGGGTATTAGTAGAACACTTTAACCACGAGGCAATTCCCAAAGTTTTTTTAAAAATTCTTATTATATAGTGTTTTTAATTTGTATTTTTATTTGATGACTCAAGGGAACAGAAAGCAAGATTGAAAACACCAAAAAAGGTTTTTATTTACTTGTTGGGGCATTTATTGTTAGATTTGTTGGGTTCAAATCCCGGCGAGCAGAAGTTAAGTTTATTCGACGAATTTGTGTTACTCTACAATTTATTAATTTAAAAATAAAATATACTTGCGGCACGTTCCAGAGCGGAAGATGCTCTAAGTAACGCCCTGGTGTAATACGACCATTCAGAATTGAAACGTTGCCTAAATTGGCTTTTGCCATGTTTGGTGACCAAATCTGAATAGCCATGTACTTACCCATCTTTATCTTCTGATCTCCTGGCCGGCGCCTACGTTACGCACGAGTTTTAAGAACAATGGTTTTATTGATAAGAAAATAAATTTAAATAAACACTCTGTCCATAATGAATTTTCTTTTAAATTATATTCTTTTTATGCTTATTTTAATTTGTTCTATATTTCATGCTTGATTTATTATTTTAATGTACTGTATATAAAATCAACCACCACAACACGAACATGTGCCTAGTTTGGTGGTGTAAACACACCTAATAATTGTAATAACCATGTCACTGAACAATGATTTTTTTTTTTAAAAGTCGATATTATTTATTTTTTCGCAGAAGCCGGTTTCCACCCACTATATATATTATCTTCAATAAACCAAGTGAGTACCTAGTCACAGGTCTATACGAAGGATTAATATATTTGAAGAAATGTTTTCAATTTGCAACAGCTGCAACTTTATAACATCATAATGGCCAAGTTACTTTTCCCATCCCATGTTTGAGACATTATAAAACTTGAGAATAATGTTCGTTGAGTTCTTATGAACTTCTCCCGTCAAACAGAAATGAAATGTGTACATCATAAAATATGAGAAGTACAAATAAGCACTACGATCGTTCTCCTTGATGACGCTTTTCCTTCACTCTCCCTGCAAATAAATGAACCAGAAAAAATATTGATAAAGGAGCTTTAAGGTTCTGCTCGCAAGAAGGCGTGAGAGTTATGGTGTTTATTAAGCCTTTGACACATCACACATTGACACACATTAAGTAGGAATTGTTTCTGGAAAGACTTGAGGTAAATATTAGAAAAAGTTCATTGATATCATCTCGCATGGAGAGCCAAGAGATACATCAGTCATAATATTTTCCCTCGCGGGGACATTATTATTTGACGTGGAAAAATAATACATAATCTTCGATTTATCGTGGTTTTTATAATTCACTATACGCTCATGTATATTGAATGTATGTACTACGTTCTACAAAGCTTCACACATAATGCTCGCCCGTGAATATTATCTACTTATCAGTATTGCGTAAAACCTCGCTGTTTTAGGATTGTAAAGTATTTTACCATAAGATTTATGCAAGAAATGTTTGTAAAATTAAAATAATATGCCCATAGTTATTTAAGAATTTAAATTAAATATTTTTAAGACAAAAAAATTACATCGCTGCTAATAAAACCATTGAAAAAAAAATACATCATTTGCTAAAAATTCTAACTCAATACAGTTTTGCCTAGTGAGGTGCTGTCTAACTTAAATAAATTATTTCTTTATTAATGTTCTCATACATACTTATCACTGTTCTTATTTAAAACTGGACAAGCGTAAAATTGTATTAGCCATTTAGATGTGCACAAAATATAATAGAATGTGCACCGTGTCATTCATTGATTTACTGTAATATCCACGGTGTAAATTTTTTTTACTTAGGTAACTTAAAAGTACACTTTGAAATAGTATGTATGAATTCCTTTTTTTTTAATACGTAAATAATATTGAGTAGTCTTGTTCTCGTTGAAATTAATATTGGTAAATATTGAAAGGATAAAATCTCTTATAGTAATTAGTGTTATCGTTATACCGGTTTTTTGAAAAAAAGCAATCACTCGTATGAACCGCTAAGCTGAAAAGACAATATTTTTCCAGAGAAGTAATTTGCTAGAATATTGGACGAAGCTTAAGTAAAACCGATATAGGCAGACAAATCATAATACTCGTTTATCGGCTCATACAAAGTTTTTCATCTATATTACGTGATGTCAAACCACAAAGTTGTCGCCTCGGAAAATAAAATAACACTTACAATATTATTTAATTTAACCATTTGTCATAAAATCTTGTGGTTAATTTTCAAAATGTAAATAAGTTTAAAATTATTGTGTGTTCGAATTATCGAATGGCAAATAATAATTTTGGTGGGTTAACACTTTCAATAAATTAAATACTTTAACTACGCACAGGAGGATATATTATTGGTATGTAAAGAAAAACTAAATCATCCTTCTGATGATAGTGCTGACAGGGTTCCTTCGAAATTAAATCACGAAATTAAAAAATTAAATCAAATCAAATCTTTCTGCTAAATTATTCTGAAAATTAAAATTAAATAAAAGATTCAATAAATATCTTGTTATCCTGTGATTACGAAAATAAATTGAATTGTTTCATGGAAAGGTCATGCTTGGCAGAAAGCAAATATTTTATTCGGAGTGCAATTAATTTTATTACAAAAGTCAAATAAAATGTAAAGTTTTATAAATTTTCGCTCTACTCATTTTTTACAATTCTTTTTTACAGAACCGTGCACAGTAAGTGTATTAATTATTCTAGACTTCTTTGAAGTTTTTTCGAAGAATTTTCTTGTATTCACATAAATGAGTATTAAAAAATATCAGTAGAATTATAATCTTTCAATACAAAGACGAACTAAGACTTGTGACGTTTTAAAGTTGTGACTAATTACATCTTGCAGATAAAGGTTGCTTTAAGGAGATGCCATCAGAATAATAATAAGTCACACTTGGTCTAGAATTGAGTTAATTGGACAGTTAAGTTTTATAAATCAAGTGTCAGAGATTTCAGTTATGGTTAATGTTCACGCTTAAATCTTAAGTAGGTAAGTTTAATTACTCAAATTAAAAGGTATTATTTAAGTTATAAACTAATGACTGTACTGACAAATGCACGCCGCGCAAACTTAACTAATACAACAAATATAAAGGGAAATAAATCAAACGATGCCTACACATGGTATGGCGCAGGTGGGACCGATCGTCGAAACAAATTTATTCTTACGGTGGAATTGAACTGAAAAATGGAAACAATAAATTAACCCTTTGAAATAAAATACTCGAGAATATACCTTGTTCTATTTCCGGCTACAACGGTGCCAGAACTTTAATATGTTGCATAAATTTGGCATAAAGCTCTGTGCTGTGAAAATTTCTCTCCTAGAGTACTAGATCGAGTTCCCCGTTCTTCCTATATACCGTCATCTGCTGGCATTTTGTTGTTTAGTGTCTTGGCATTTCGTCAGATGAAATACGGTCCAGATGCTGGTTGTCGGGGCACGGATTATAGAGACCTAACCTAACATGCACGTTGTCTTTATTGTGTTATGCAGTAGGTATTGCATTATGTTTCTATCTTTGCCTGTTGTTAACACAGAGGGTGTAACGTATTTGACGTTTTATGCTATTCTCTGCTTAGTGTTAGGTCGTCCACTGTGGTGCATAAAATAAATTATTCTGTCTGTTACGAAGGTTACTAAAATTTATGTATCTACCAAAACGAATATAGCGAATTTTGGAGGTTTGTAAACTCTTAGCTGTGTGTTGGAGGTATTTTAAAAGGTTTTTTTTATATGATTTTCAAATGCCTAATAAAGAGAGCACCTAAACACAATCATAAATTATAAATATAAATAAAAAAATAGGTGATAAAAGTGACAATTCAAAGTTCATTGATTACGATACAATCTTAAAATGTCAACGCTTTACTAGCAATCCAAAAAAACACAAATTCTTTAGAAATTTCGTAACTTCGAGCTCACCGTACGAAAGTATTTGATTGCAGAGACAAACATATTACTCGAGTATGCATGGTACTACAATAATTAAAATAGCAGTTATAAACACTAACATATCATAAATTATACACATTCATAGGTATCGTAAAGTTCATTCGCTTCACGTAAATTGTAACAGAAGCACCGTCACGGAATTTTCAACCTTGAAAATACACTTTCAACGCTAATCCAAATATGAAAGAGCCATTAATTAATTTAATATATTCGCCATAACATTTTCTTCCGAAAGCACTCACGGCTCCAAACTTGCAGAATTTAAGGTATGCCATTCTTTCGCTAGTCGGTAAAGCAGAAAACTTTTCTGATTAATAAATGCCGACCGTCCCATCAATCTACTTCTGTCACCGGCCGCTAATGGCGCCACCGTCGGACCCGCAAATATTTTACCACACGTCGCGAAATGAAATATTGCCTGTGTGATTTTCATTTTGACGTTATTCATTAAAAATGACGAGTTATTTTAAACGATTTCCTTTCCACACCGCAAACTAATAGTTTCAATTTATGGATTTAATCCAACTGATCGCAGTTGATCCAAATTATCTGATTTTTAATTGCCTATGAGTTTTTCGAAAGTTTGTGGTTAAAATTTTAATAGAATTATGATGCGATTTCACAGCATAATTAATGTCAAATTGATGGGCATCTCATGTGTATTATTATTTAACTGTTTTCCACTTTTTTCCCACAAATTGTCAAATTACCAAATCAATCCAGGATTAAATAATATTATTGTTCATAGTGGTGTTATTAACAGATGTATTATATGATATTCGCTACTTAAAATTGATTTATGAAATTTACAAAGTAGTAGGATATAACAACTCTTTAGGATGTATTTTTTCGAATTCGTAAACATTCATCTTACTTACAAGCATTATTATTTAATAAAGCCGTGTTTTAATTTAGGGTGATAAATGATTTTTCAGTTGATATACCAAGTATTTATTTTATTTAAGATGTTAAAGCGATGCACTACATCGTGTAATATTTTAAATCGAGCCGTTATCAATAACACCCCTTACGTAGATGGCGATAAGGTTTAAATTCCCGCTTAACACCATCCAACTGTTTTGATTTATGCAAGAAAAAAACATGGCCAAAAAATGCCTTTTATTTTATTTTGTGGATGTTCAGGCATAAATACTTAATTTTTTTCGGATCATTTTATAAATAACTTAATTTGCCACACTATACAATAAAATCATAACCAAAAATGGGTTCATGAGTAGGAGATTTTGAACTTTAAAGCAGTTTTCATAAGCCTTATACATTATTTTTTTCTGGGCTTATAAAAAGATTTATATAAAAAACACTCAATTATTTCAAAGGTCAAGATGTATTCTACTCGCAGTATTTAATTAAGGCATCTGAAACATTTCTTGGTGACCAAATTTTCAAACCAAAAACACATGTTTTTGCATTACTACGTAGTGCATCGCCTTAAGCATAATGTTAGTAAAATAAATTAAAATCAGTATGGTCGACGCATCATCTAACTCTATCACTCATTGGGGGGAGAATTTAGCCACTCAGATGCAGCGGTTGAATTTGCTGTCCTGCATCAGAAACTGGCTAGTCAGTTGCGAAGTCGGAGAACGAGTGCATCCTACCTTCGCTGAACATCGCAGAGGCATTCCATATAGTCACTTAAGCAGAGGCGGTTTTTCGGCACTTGTATTTGTGCATTGCACTACTTTTTTTTATTTTTTTTTTTATTTAATAAAAGATTTTACATTTATATACATTATTTAAGAAATGTTTTGACTGCCCAACTAGGAGGATTCCCGTTTTAGGACAGTCAAATTAGGATGAGTATTAACATTTTGATAAGTTGTTTGATAAGTATAGTATTAAAATAATAATGAAATAATTCTTAATACTTGTCTTCAGTCTTCACATAACAGTTCTAACGACATTTGTGTCCGTTGTACGAAAGTACGCTCCAGTCATAATTCCCGCCAGGTCATTTTTTGAGCTATCTTCTAATACTTCTAGTAAGACTCCTGCGCAATAAGAGCAAGCGGGTCGTGCATAACCCGATGTGCACAAAACCATGATTTATCATATACTACCGAGACAGCCCGACCTAGCCGAAACGGTGATATGAGCGAGACAGATTACACTTTTAAGGGCCCACTATTCGAATTTCATCCAATTTCCGAGATATTTTCCTTAAAAGTTTGAAGTTTTTAAGCTCTTAAAAAAATATATGTTATTCTTTAAGATAGTATCTATTTGTTCCAAAAGCCGAAACGGTAATTATTTGAAATTCCCTCGATAGAAATAAATCGCAAAGTATGCTCCGAAAAATATTATTAACACTTTTATTTCTGTTATTTTACAAGATATATGTATGAAAAAAATCACAACGCTTCTTTTAATGCTACTCAATAGACCCCAAAAGTAATTTTTGCTATTTTTGAAATACGCCGTGATTTATTAAACATTTTCACAACTGTCGCTTACGCCTATTGCTTTTAAATCATATTTATTATAGCGCGCTCGCTCCGACTTGAAGATTAACCTATCTTCTTTGAAAAGTTCATTCGCCAACTCTAGGGCTTTGGGGGCAGACGTGTCGTTCAACGTTCTATGATCTACAGACGTGCGATTACGTGCAAATATTTGAATCTATAAAGATAATTTTTACGCGTGTAAAGTTTATGAGTTAATAAATATTGTTTTTTCAAAGATGGGAAATACACGAAAGATATCCCGTATTTCAAAGAAAAAATGATATCTCATAAAATTATATCCTATCTAAAAGGTGAGAAGAAAAAAATACAATTTTTGATTTATAAGCTTATATTTATTATAAACGATAATTTACTATAAAAATTAATAATTCATATTTTTATTTATGTATTGTGTAGTAAAAAGTTATAAAAATTATTATTTTATTTTTTTCAGAATACGATAAACGATAATTTATTATAAAAATTAATTATTATTTTTATTTATGTATTGTGTAGTAAAAAGTTATAAAAATTATTATTTTATTTTTTTCAGAATACGTACTTTGGGAAATAAAACTAATTCCAAAACATTAGAAATTACAGGGCAAGTTCTTATTAATTCACAATGCAACGATGTCCGAAATATAATATAATATGTAATAATAATATACGGGCCATCTGTTTCAAATAACAATACTCGAACGTGGAATTCAGAATAATAATGAACATGCGAGCGAAAGAAGCTATTGAAAGTTCTGAAACTGTGGGGAATATAATTTAATAAAATAAAATACTTTTTTGTTTTAAAACCACGATATTTATTAATTTAAGAACCGACCGGTTTCGCTTTACTTAAGCATCATCAGGGTACAAATTAATACTAAACAAGAAGTACATAATGTGTGCATATATATAACAAAATATAGAGGGAGACAACATGATACAAATATAAGCAACACAAAGACGGTCATAAAATACATTAACATAAGTGCACAAGTAATGGAAAAACCGCTAGATAATTATGTAGACTAATGGGTTATACGAATAAATCGGGAGAAACAAAACATCAACTGGCAAGGTGGTAAGGAGGTAAGGAGAACTGGGAATTTTTTATGGGTTTATTGGAAACAGACTTAATATTGGACTACTTGATATGTCTAATTGATTATTAAGTATCTGACTTTTGGTTTTTACAGCTTTTTTTAATTTCTAGTGCCTCTAAATTGTTTAGTCTGTTACCATGCCCGTTTTTATGTAAGATGTTAGCACCGGTGCTATGACAGAATGTATGATCTTTATCGATCAAATGATTTGCAAATTCGGAAAAACCGTTATTATTGAGGTTTTATTGATGTTTTGTTTCTCCCGATTTATTCGTATAACCCATTAGTCTACATAATTATCTAGCGGTTTTCCATTACTTGTGCACTTATGTTAATGTATTTTATGACCGTCTTTGTGTTGCTTATATTTGTATCATGTTGTCTTCCTCTATAATATATTTGTATCATGTTGTCTCCCTCTATATTTTGTTATATATATGCACACATTATGTACTTCTTGTTTAGTATTAATTTGTACCCTGATGATGCGTAAGTAAAGCGAAACCGGTCGGTTCTTAAATTAATAAATATCGTGGTTTTAAAACAAAAAAGTATTTTATTTTATTAAATATGTCGAACCACAAAGTGATTGCTTTCTACAATAATACAAGAATATAATTTAGTTCAGTGATGTTATTTTTTATGTCGGAAGGAGGCCCTGAAGAAAATAATTTCTCTCAGAGCCTGTGTCATCTTTGAGAATGCTGTATAGAGGGTCTTTTTTGAGGAGGAGGGAGTGAACCTGTCCTGAATGTCAACTGTACAATTTCTACCCAAAATTAACTTTATTGTACGTTTTTTGACTAACCGTACCTTGGTGTTCTATTTTCAATAAACTCTTTAATAATGTTTCAGATGTGAAATCTATACTCCGCTACAGAATGTTTTGCCCAAGTCTTGTAAAGATGCAAAGGCACGGAGGTAATAAAAAAATCATTTGAGCCCTTTACTGTTATTTAAAAGGTCACTTGAAGTGCAGTTATAATCAATGATTTTATTTTTTTCTAGCTTCCACGAATAATCTGAAAAGGCATTATCTAAGGATTATACTCTTAAGGAGAATATAGAAAATGTAGAAAGGTGAAACGGATTTAAGATTTTCGATGAAATTATTGTGTTGTGAAATATTTATTTTGTTATTTATTACTTTATTTTTTATACAGTTTTACCGTACGCGGTCTTGTTGTAGAGTGGTATATCTAACTGTCATGGAAAGTTTTTTTCTGAGCTTTAAGAGAAAGGTTTCTTAAAGATACTGGAGTTATTCTAGGGCTATGTTAGATTTTTAACATCGATCACCGTAATGCTTGCCTTCCTGAATAAATCTAATTTTATTTAATCATTTACGGCCAAGTTATTTTTGACAATGGTGTGTTTTTATCTTTCTGTATTCCAATCATTTAGCTTTGCTTCTAGGGTTGTGCCCCAGTATTGCTTTTTGGAGACTGTAAACGGATCTCTCGGCATTTAATGAAACTGCAGCAGAACAAAGGCTGTTGCTATATTGACGTTCATGGTATGTTTTGCTCAGATTGACGATAAGGTTTCCAGATCCGCATTTCGATCGAAGCATGTTTCGGGTAATAAGTTTATAGTTTAGGGTTCTTTCACCGTATTTATGGGAACATTTCAGAACCACCAATCTTTCATTTTGAGTGAATCTTGTGTTTGTGATTAAATTATATTTGACAATTTAAACAAATAATATTTAGAGAAGTTAAAAATAAAATTGAAAGTTCACTGAAAGCTATTAAAAGTAGTAATTTCATAAAAATGTAAATAAATAGAGCCCCTTTCACATTTTAGAATGTAATTTTATGTTGCTTACATGTTTTATTACTCTTTATAATTATTGAATTGTTTAAATGAATAAATAAATAATTACAAAAAAGTCTTCTGATTTGTAAGTCCTCAGGAAGCACTAAGGATCTTTCTATCTTTATAATATAATAAATTTGATGAGCATAAAAATGTAAACGTGTATATAATTTATATAAATGTACAAAAGTAGATATTACACGTGTATAAATATTATATTGCGCATATTATACAAGATGTCGGGGGTAAAGTGCACAAACTTCGGGAGGTGATTATAATTGATAGTACAAGTAAAAAAGAAAAAAAACTTTTTTTGGAATTCCAACGTTTTAAGATAGTTTTCGAGTAAAAAAGTTTAATTTTTTGTATAGAAAAAAAAACAATTTCTTCTACGGAAAATAAATTTTTGTGGAAAAAATTTGGAAATTCGAATAATTTCCATTTCTTTTTTACTTCTTCTAGCATTTAGAATAACCTCCTGAAGTTTGAGCACTTTACCCCCGGACACCCTATAAAGATAACCATATAAGAAAAACCTTATTGATGTAAAAATATATTTATTGATTTTATAAAAGTTATAAATTACTTTTATAAAAGTGATAATAGTATTTTAGTAAAGTAAAGTAATTTGTATACCTATACAAATAACTTTCGTAAATGTTTTTTGTAAAATTTAAAAAAAAAAATAATTAATTAAATCCGTAATAAAACCCATATTTTGAGAACCATCTTCATTTCGACTTCGTTCCTTAGAGTAATAATAACCAGAGACCGCACTAATATTTGTACAAATCGTTGACATACTCGCAAAATAAAGCTCTCCCTTTCAGCTCGGTTCCATTAACGTACAAAAAACAGAGACAAACAATTTCTGTTAAAAACATACTGTGTAAACGGGAAGCGACTTTTTGGAGCGGGCGAAGTTCACGCCAGTGTGATTTGCTCGGTGCTAACTAAAAATGGGTCTGTTTTTCTAAAATTGCAATAGATGTCGGTAATTTAATTTCGTTATTTAAAATATTAAATAATCCCCAAAATTATTCCTAATACGAATTCAGACACCTCTGTCGGATTCTTTTAACACTAAATATTGTTTATTTTGTGAGTGTTGCCCAAATCTAAATTCTTTACGCGGAAAGCGGGCCCTTAACGTCAAATCACGTTTAGAGCAGTGCAGATATATAACTCATCCCGTGCATTATCGAAGCCCCTCGACGGCGAGTGAATTTTGCATCACTTTGATCACGCGTAATCCAATGCATCTAGAATATATATTTGCTTAGAAATAATAATGTGCCAGGTATAATTACGTTTATTTTAATTAATAATTACGTTATCAGGGTAGATGTGTTATATATTGTAGTTATACTGTAATACAAGGTCTAGGAGAGTTGGAACTGGCAACACGGTATCACATCTACATACAATAGCGCACACACTAATCTGCACTAAATAAGGAGGTAGATAAATCACGAAAATACTTTTGGCCCTAAATCCGCGATACGGCCTTCCATTGGCTCTCCGATTTGAACCCATCAAAAATACATGCCTTGAGTGACGATACAATGTTGAAAACTGTGCATTCCATCCAGGAACAATGTTATGGTTATTTTGGGTTTATTATTTTTAAATGCTTGTATGAAGGAATTTCTCTGTGTTTGAACTATAAAAAGTGTCAGAGAGAGAGAGTCTAGATCTATGTTATGATCCAGGTTATGGCTCTCACTTCGTATGGAATCGCCTTTATAATATATTATAATCAAAGCACAAAATAAACTTTAAAATCTGCGTTTATCTGTCGTTTGTTTTAATAATTGATGAATAAGTATAGTGAGAAAATCTATGATTGGTTTCTCAGTAAAGTAAATTGCACACATATAAACCAACCATATTGTAACTGTAAATATCCCTAAAATAAATAATGGTATGTTTTTATTTAACATGAAAGCTTTAAAGATTTGGAAAACCATTTATATGAAACTTACATCTCATTTTATCTGAATGAAAGAAATCAGTTGCAAGAGATACAACAACTTCTTAGAGGTGTTTAAATAGAGGATTGGAACGCATTTTGGAATTGTGTAAATGGCTCAATTATTACGGTAAGGCTGGCGTGTATTCTCGGGATCGGTTGGAAGTATTTGGGCATGTAGAGCGAATGAGCGAAGAAAGAGTGTAAGGAGAATATACGATGCAAATGTGAACGGTAGCAGAAGTCGGGGACGCCCGAGGAAGACATGGCACGATCAAGTGAATCAGATACTTGAGTGGGATCATTTCAAGAGTCAGAATAATAGAACAGTAGATATGTATGAGACGATGTATAAATGTGAATAAGGCAAGGAGTGTGCGTCAAGAGTTGTTTGGCGGTCCGTCCTCTCTGCCTACCCCTGCGGAGAAACGGCGTGATGGTTAGTTAGTTAGTTAGTTAGGTTGGAAGTTCTTGGTAACTGAGAGGTTAAATGAATTTTTTTCATTAAAATTCTATGAATTTATTGGAATTATTCTGAATTCGATTTCGTCTGAATAATAAATTCCGATAAAATTATATCTCTTCATTTCAGTCAGTTGTTCTCTAAAATCTGAGTATCAGCGTCCATTCTAACCCTGCGGCCGCTACGTTATTCTGAGGAAATTAAATGGGCATAAAGTGGTTACTTTCACTATCTCGTGTTTTACTGAAAACTGACCAAAGTAACATGTTTTACAAATAGAAGTAACGAAAGTGGATTTGAATAATAAAATTCTGCTATTAAATGAAATTTTAAGATGGATGTTATTTTAGATATGTGTTCATTGTTTTATATATATAAATCAATTCTTGAAACAATGTGATAAGATATTATTTTGAAATTCATGATTATACTCACGAGGTACTTAAGCTTCCCTCAATAGCTTGGTGTTCAATGTAGTTGTTTAGGTGAGGTTATGTTTATTTTTTACGGATTGCCAAATTAGACTTATTTGTTTGCATTTTCATTTGAAATAATGTAAGATTTTCCAAGAAGGTTTTTAAAACTCTTCCCCTCAATTGCTCGGTGTTTTAAAGTGATAGTTTAGGTTATCACACCTATCCCTCACCAATTGTAGGAGTGTGATCAGTGGCGACGTGTGATGGAAATACATTTTTTTTTAGTTTTTAATTAAATTTCAATTTTATCAAAAGTATCATCGTGCCCTCAAAATGACATCCACAATTTCACTGCAAATATGTTCAGGAATTGTTGGTTTAAATCCATCGGTTAAGTGCTGTAACGCCTTGTATTACAATTGGCAATTCCTACAGTTAAGTATCTTCTTGCCAAAAAATAAGAATCGAAAAGCAGTTACTGGCAGAAACGTTTTTCAAATCATTTCCATGTTGGTCTTGCACGGGTTGGCTATCCATCTTCATATTTTTTTTCATTATTCGGAATCCTATTGAATATTTCTGCTTTCATCTTCCGCGGGGCACGTCTTACAATTTTTTATTATTCCTGGACATTCAATACTCATTTCTTTTGAAAAATAATGCAAGAAATTCGTCCTCTATCTAGACTATCCATTGATATAAATAATGCTGATGATCCCTCTGACAAAAATAACTAATTTGAAATGTGCCAAGGATGATTTTACCGACAAAACATAATACTTAATAATCTTATCGAAGAAGTAATAAACCAATAGATTTAGTAAAATTAAAAAAGAAAACAATAATTTTAACGCTCACAACACAAACAAAAAGCAGTAACTTCATTAATGTAAACCATTTTCACTGTACATTTAAACGTTACCTCATCGTACGATACAATATTTTTACGGCCATGTCCATATTTAATACCCAAACTATATTTTTTTAGGTTACAAATACATAATATATTATTGTGTAATGCCATTACACGGAAGTAACTGTAAAAATAAATAAATGAAATAAAACTTATTTTTTTAGCTAATGTCGAATAATTATGTTGTAATTAAGATAACTTTGAAAGATGTTAAATATTAATACTAGTCTCTGGGGCGTAGCACTAGATAAGGTATGACTTTCCAACGAAATTTCGTACTAGTATTCTGATCTCAGTGGAGATGTACTGAACAAAACTTAAGTTCTCGAACGGTAAGCATTGACATAATAAAATTTGCATTGTTATGTAAACATGACACTTGCCGTGTTTTTGTTCTATAATTTTTAGGGTGATTAAGAAAACATTTTTTTCAAGGCTAATTATCTGACATTTTTAAGATTTTCGTCAATGTTATTTATTTGTTGATTTTGGGCTAATGGGTTTATGGGTTTTTACGTACTTTTACAGTTAACAACAGTTTGTATTATAACAACAAAAATGGATATAAAACGTGATAGGGTATAACTGTGCATTTAAGGCGATGCCATACGTAGTAATGCAAAATCATGTGTTTTTGGTTTAAAAATTTGGTTGCCTAGAAATGTTTCAGATGCTTTTAATTAAATACTGTGAGTAGAATACATCTTGGCCTTTGAAATAGTTGAGTATTTTTAGATAACTCTTTTCATAAGCCCAGAAAAAAATAATGTATAGGCCTATGAAAACTGCTTTTCAAAATCTCCTACTTACGAACCCATTTTCGGTTATGATTTTATTATATAATGTGGAAAATAAAGTTATTTATAAAATGATCGGAAAAAATTAAATGTTTATGCCTGAACATCCACAAAATAAAATAGAAGGCACTTTTTGGCCATTTTTTTTCTGGCATAAATCAAAACAGGCGGATGGTGTTAAGCGGGAATTTTAACCTTATCGCCATCTACGTAAGGTTGTTATTGATAGCGGCTCAATTTAAAATATTACACGACGTAGTGCATCGCCTTAAACATTTATTATAATATTTAATGAAAAAAAAAAAAAAAAACAGTTTTAAACTGCAGATAGCATAAAAAAATAATAATATAATGTGGGTTTTTATTACATAATTTACTCTCATAATTTTAATTAAAATATAAAAATTATCAAAGAACCTTCCCAGATTTTCATTGGGGTGATTACTATTTTTTTCTAATAATGGAGATGACCCGAAGAGAAAGCCCGTTTATAATGACTATAATGGAGTCTCATTTACCATTAAGTGTTATCACGTGTATTAAGGGCCCACTATTCGAATTTCATCCAATTTCCGAGATATTTTCCTTAAAAGTTTGAAGTTTTTAAGCTCTTAAAAAAATATATGTTATTCTTTAAGATAGTATCTATTTGTTCCAAAAGCCGAAACGGTAATTATTTGAAATTCCCTCGATAGAAATAAATCGCAAAGTATGCTCCGAAAAATATTATTAACACTTTTATTTCTGTTATTTTACTTAAGTTATGTATGAAAAAAATCACAATGCTTTTTTTAATGCTACTCAATAGACCCCGAAAGCGATTTTTGCTATTTTTGAAATACGCCGTGATTTATTAAACATTTTCACAACAGTCGCTTACGTCTTATGATTCTAAGCATGATTATTGCATCCCCTCTCACTTCCTCACGCGCGTTCGCTATCTGCCTTTCAGTCACTGCTTAGAGAGCTTCGCGGATGGTCGTGTTGTTCTACATTTCGTGATTTCTCCTAAATAATATTTATCGTAAATAATAATATTGGTATGGCGTGGTATGTTGAAGATCCCCTCCCCCTCTCTGAACGGGTCACGTAGTATGGCTACTGTATATATTGCGCGAAGAAATTCTAAAATCAAGCCGCACTTAATTTACAACGTTCTAACAGCATTACGTTTGTTTTTTTTTTGTCCTATTGTATTTGTCTGTTTCTGAGGCGTTTTGTAGTTGTTCATTTTGATTGGATATAGTTTTAACTTCGCTTTTCCATGTTCTGAGGAGAGAAAGTTTGCAAAGACAAGTTTTCGTAATCCATTTAACAATTTTTGAATTTGAGGTTCAATCTTGTGCAAATTATTTTAGTTCGTCATATTTTAATGGAAAATATTTATAAAGTACGTTGCCAGAGCACAGAATTGCATTCGTTAGAATCTTGTACAATGAATAATTATGCCCTAGCTAATTGCATAATATTCCATATGCATATTTAGGTATGTTCTAAAATGGTAATTATATGTCCTATTTAAATATTTTTCATTTTAAAAATATTAAACTTAAAAACTTTACAAAAAACTCAAATCAGAAATTGGTAAATATATAAATCGTCTTTGCAAACTTTGACATCTCATATCATAGAACTGTATATCTGATGTTAGAACGCGTTCCAACTAAGGCTTGATACAAATTCTAAGCTTTCTGGATCGAGGCAAGTAATATGTATAATAACACTGTAGGTACCTGGAATATGTAGAAAGCGACCCGGTCAGATTTGCATCTCTGCCAATGATTTCGTACAATAATAAGACACTTTTACGGTGGGGCAAACTACCGGCATTTTCGATAATGTATCCAAGAACATAAAGATCTTCATACTAGTTCTCAAACTTTAGGGAATTTAATTTGAGGAAGTTAATTATTGATTGGATATATAATAAATAATTATTTTGTTTTTCTTCCAATAAAAATTAGGTTTTCTATTATTTTATAGTTACGTACTTATTTATTCCAGAATTCGTCCATTTGAAAATAGTCTAATTTTTTAGGCGATCTGTTTTAAATAACTAACTAACTAACCATCAGGCCGTTTCCCCGCAGAGGTAGTCAGAGAGGACGGACCGCCAAACAACTCGGTCTTGGCACGCACTCTTTGCCTTACTCACATTCATACATCGTCTCATACAAAAACCACTTAACTTTAATTTATATTCGTCGATATATATAAATGTTTATTGTCCTGAAGAAGGTTGAGTTCAACCGAAACCGGTCGACGAATATAAATTAAAATAAAGTAGTTAAAACAAAATATTTATTTCATTTTGTTCTTTAATTATATTTCAGATGTGACTATACTCAACTGAAGAACGTTTTGTCCACATCTTGTAAAGATGTTGAAGCACTGAGGTAACAATAAAATCATTTACGCCCTTCACATTTATTTAGAAAGTTCTTGAAATGTAGTTATAATCAATGTTTTTATTTTGTTCCAGCTTCCACGAACAACGGGAAAGCATACCTGTTGAGAATACATATAACGACATACCTAAGGAGAATATAGATAATGGAGGAAGGTAAAATGGATTTCAGAATTTCGATTAAACTATCGTGTTGTGAAAAAAATATATACCGTTAACTTTTTTTTTATTACAGTAAATCTGATGTACGTGTGTACTACAACAAAAAACGTAAAATTGTAAACAAGAAACCCATCGGCCGGAGAGGTCTTTCTCAAAGCATTGACAATTGGTATGTTATAGTGATTTACTTTACTAACATTTATGTATTTTATTTTACTAACGGTAAAACATAAGTTCTAAAGAGATGAATTATTAATATACAAACTATCTGCTTTATGTGAAAGAACATCCGCTTCATTCGAAAAAATTAATCTTCAGTAATACAAACATTCAAAAATTTATAATACTTTTATTGGTATCCAAATCATAATCAATATCCACTTTTATTTGTAGTTTTTCATAAATCAATTTTGCTTTTCTAGGTTGGATAAAAATGATGCAGTCGAAGGAGGAGAAGAAAGACGCATCGTCGACATTTTCTTTTTTATTAACCAGCTGCAATCCATATCGGACCATTCTCCTTTTGGATGCGGATTTCGAAATCTTATTCTTAAATCTGAGCAAAGAGTTGGTCTAATGTCCAAAATACTATTTGAATGTAACATGTGTTGCGCCAAATTTACAGTCAACACATGCGACCCAAAACCTAAACATACCATGGACGTCAATGTAGCAGCAGTATCGGGGATGACTCCTGCAGGAATTGGGCTTGCTCAACTGTCCGAGTTTTTGACGGCTGTCAACATACCCCCGATGTCCGTAAAATTTTTCCACAAGACAAATGTATTAGTGTCAAGAGAATGGGAGAAATGCGCGTTAGTCGCCATGGAAGTCGCAGCGAAACGAGAGCGTCAAGCAGCTATCGAAGAAGGTTGTCTACAGGACGGAGTGGCGGTGATTGACGTGATCGCGGATGGGTGTTGGTCGAAACGATCATATAGAACAAATTATACAGCCCTCTCCGGTGCGGCAGCAATTGTTGGCAGAAGATTTGAAGAAGTTTTATACCTCGGAGTTAAAAATAAATATTGTTGCATTTGTGCAAGAGCTGAAAACCGAGGAGTATTGCCTAAAGAACATGTTTGCTACAAAAATTACACTGGACCTTCAACTGGAATGGAAGCAGAAATTCTTGTAGAAGGGTTCAAAACTTCAGTTGAATCTCATAATTTGATATATGGGCGGCTAATAGCAGACGGAGACAGTAGTACTTATCATAAACTTATCAAAACGAGACCAGAAAACCTGCAGAAAACCTTCTTCAATAGCAGATTGACGCTCTCGCTCCACTGTGACTTCCACTGCGAGTAATGCACATTTCTTTCACTCTCTTGACATATATTTGCTTTATTATAATGTTTTTGGTACACCAGGGATAAGTCGAGAGCCGTAAAAAACTCAGACAGTTGAGCAAGCCCAATTCCTTCAGTCATCCCCGATGCTGCTGCTACATTGATGTCCATGGTATTTTTAGGCTTTTGGTCGCATGTGTTGACTATAAATTTGTCGCCACATTTTACATTCAAATTTTATTTTGGACTTTAGGTCAGATCTGGGCTCAGATTTGACAATAACTTTTCCAAATCCGCGTCTAAATGGAGAATGGTCCGATATGGATTGCAGTTGGTTGATAAAAAAAGAAGGTGTCGATGGTGCATCTCTATTCTCCTTATTCCGACCGTGTCATTTGTATCCAACCTAGAAAATAAAAAGCTGCCTTAAAATGGATATCGATCTATGAAAACAATAACATTGATTTGAGTGCCAGTATAACTGTTATAGTTTTTTAATGTTTGTATTGTATTACGGTCTTCATCATATGGCACCAGCGTCAAACGTTGTTACCAGGTTGTCTCTTTTCATATAACCCACTTTCATTCATCACACCCAATTTCACGTTGAATGAACCCGATTATGTACCTGTTGTCGCTGACGTCTATTATTTATTATACCTGACGAGTTTTATTTTTATTTATTAATATTTAAACATGCTACACTACTTATGAAGATTGTCAGCAGGTACGTAGTGACAACATTTTATGCAATTGGTAAATTTTCAAAGAAGGTATATGTATAAATAAAGATGATGATAAATTACCAACTAGATCAATTGGTTAAATTAACAGAATAGTATAAATATAAATATGTAAACAGCAGTAAAAAACTTATACACTAAACAAGTACAAATGAATGGTCACATCAATAGTTTCATATATTATATAGGTAGGTATATGAAGTATTACAAACATATAATGATATTCCTTTTCCTAACAATGTCAATTCTAATTACAAATACAAGTGCTTCAATAGGGCATCAATATAAATATCTGTATCTTATAGTAATTTCCTTTTATTATATTTGACTTGCAATACAAATGGTATTATTTTTGATTGTTTTTAGTTTATTGTATTTTTTGGGTACAACATAGTTTAAGGTTCTTTCACCGTATTTATTGGTATATCTCAGAACCACCAATTCTTCATTGTATTATGTTTGTGATTAAATTACATTTGACAATTTAAACAAACAAGATTTAGAGTATTTAAAAGTATATCGTATGTTATAACCAATAAAGTTTAAAATTAAATTGTAAGTTCACATGAACTTAAACTATTAAAAATAGTAGTTACAAAAATTTCTTACCTTTGTGAATAAATAAAGCACCCTCCAAACAAAAATACAGAAGCTTTTTTGTGAGAGTAGGTACATCATTAAAAATATATGTTGGAATGTAATTTTATGATTCATACATGTTATATTACTCTCATAATTATTGAATTGTTTAAATGAATAAATAAATCATTACAAAACTGTCTTCTGATTTATATTTAAATCCTTGAGACACTAATGGCCCACACCCTGATAAAAAAGCTTAAAAATGTATAAATTATCTTCATAATACAAAATATGATAAGTATAAAAAACGTATACATCTATATAATTTATATAAATGTACAAAAGTAGATAATACATATATATTTTTTATACAATATGTCCGGGGGTTAAATGTGCAAGGAAGGTGATTCTACATGATAGTACAATTAAAAAAGACGATTTTTTGAAATTTTAACGTTTTAAGCTAGTTTTCGGATAAAAAAAATTAATTGATTGTACAGAAAAAAGTATATTGGTCTATGAAAAAATGTTTTTTTAAGGAAAAAAAAATGAAATTTCTCCTCCTTGAAACCTCCTGAAGTTTTTGAACTTTACCCCCGGACACCCTGTATAGATAAACTTATATATATTGATTTTATAAAGTCATATTTTTTTACAAATTACATATTATTATAAAATTAAAAAAATAAATAATTTATGGATTCTGAAATACCCCACAGTTTGACTTCCTTTGTATTGTGCCAGAGCTCTGCTGTTGGCAGCTGACACGTGTTGATATTATTTCACATTTGTAAAAGTAGATTTAGTTTGGAGTCGTGTTAATAGATGTCTCAAATTCAGGACATAATAATAATATAATTATTTTTCTTGAAGTGACGACAGAGACCCTATAGGCAATCTTACAAAGGTTTAAAAGTTGCCGTAGAGGCAATTCTCAAATTCTGATAGGGAAAGTGCACTCTTAATTGCCCAATAATGCATCAAAGGGTTTGGTTATTACCCAATTTCTATTGTGCAAACAAAATAAATATTTATATTGTATTGATTAATAAGTTCGTAGTATTTTTCTGAATATTATTTAGCACAATAACAAGTGTAGGTATATCACAAAACACAACGAGCTGTGTATGAACAATAGAAGCACGCACAATACAAGCTATAACAGAAAGCTCTGCCGCACAAAGAAGATTAACATTACAAGTACAATTTGTGATATTTCAAAAGTGTGTGGCGCGTTTTTAAGGTGACATAAGACTCTTATAACGGAGGTTTGCTGGACGCTCACATTTTAATGAACATTCTGATGAACGTTTTACTAAAGTCTCAAATGTTTCTAAAGGGATTCCTACGGATGTAAGTTATTTGTATTTAAGATTAATTAAAACGGGTCCTTTCCATTAAAATATTTCGTGTAAAACGGTTTGAAAAGTTTATAAAACGTTTTTCAACTATAAAATTTGCAATAAGCAGCCAATTTAATTTTTTATACTATGAATTAGTAAATTCCCGAGGGATTCCTCTAGAAATATTTGAGATTTTAGTAATAAAATCATCAGAAAAAATTAAAATTAGCCCCACGGAAAGACCGTTTTTCAAGTCGACCGTAGTCTATCCATTACGCCAGGCCGTGCGCCGAAAATTGTTTTTACACGAGTTCATTACTTATGTTGTTAAGATTCCCATTTTATTTTAGGGACTTGATAGGGCAAATTCAACCGTGGGTAAGTCCAATACACAGGACCACGCATCGCATATTTTTGTGCACGGCTGCTTCACTTACGATTCTTGGTTTATTTTAGGGTATTTTCATCTCAATATCGATTTGTATAAATTGCTTTATTCTTTCCGAGAGAAACTGCATTTTTTATAAATTTTAAAAATAATCCATGGTAGTTTGAGACCTGAATGTACAACTTTTTGTATCGATGGACCGTCTCGCCGATTTTCGGGCTTTTGTTGAACATTCAACACGTTTTGCCGTTTGCTGAATTGTTCGGGAAAAAATGGATGGTCCTTTATACTTCCACAGAAAATCAGATTTTAATTAAGACTTAGATGAAAAGCGTGTCCTTTGAATAACAATTTGATTTTTCTTATTAGTTTTTTTAATGGAATATTATATACTAGGTACTTTAAGTTTTATACATAAAAACCAAATTAATTTTTTCGCTGGCAATGGTATGACATCATTATTGTCGAGGGATATCTTCGTAACGTTATGACTTGCCTGTATGTAATTTGAATTAAGCAGTTGTTCTTGAGTTCACTAGTTTGAGTAGTTCATTATTTTTACTGAATAGCCGAATTTTACTATTATCTACTAATTAAAAATTTAAATTTAAATAATACGTTTAAATTATTAAATTAATTACGTTATAACAGATAATATTTTATTAATGATGAAAAAAAAACATCTTTGGTTTTTATTGTCGTTTTTGGTTATTTGTGGTTTAATCTTATATATATACGCCAATAATAATAATAATAATTTGGATGATTTGTTTTTATCGCTGTTTTTATGCAAAATCACCTCAAGGGCGCTGTACAAATATATAATACATTTCGACAATGATCCATGTTATTACTAACTATATTAGGAGATAATATACAGTACAATACTTACCTGATAGGTAATAATGAGGTATCAGGCATCACTCTATTATAAATAGATTACACAACATTGATTAACTCTTATGATGTGTTAGCTTATGTTTTTAATATGCCACTTTTTAAATGTAAAGCTGTTTTAGCCGAACATATTTTAACGAGGTCACTGCATAACAGTTTTGTTTTTTTGTTTTTGTTTCTTCCTCAATTCTTTCATTACCTTTGTACTAATATATATTGCTTTAGTTTTTTCTTATTTACTTGTATAATCTTACAAATTTTCTTTTCTTTGTTCTGTCTATATTGTACTATGACTGTCCCCGGCGTTGCCCGGGCTTTACGCAGAGTTTTTCGAAATCACAAGTAGACCGTAACCTTCCTCTTGATTTGAATTTTGAGTGTGCAAAATTTCATCAATATCTGAATAAAAATCAAATCCACTCCGCCAGCCCGTTTCCCGCCAAGAGGTCGCCCGGCCGCCCCAGACCATGAACAACAAACATATGTAAATAGACATTGGTAACTAAAGTTTCTATAACGTAGGATATCAGAATAAACGATTGAAGTGTCAAAAATATGGAATGTTGTATGGGTAAAATAAAGGATTTAAAAATCGTAAACCAAATAACTGCATAATATCGATAGCGGCCACAAGCCGCTGCGCTATCAAAGCTCGTCATTACAAAGCCCCATTTCCTGTGGCGCTGCAACCAGAGCCTAATGAAGCAGAAGGACCCATGAGACTTAGCAAAGATCCGCACCCGTTTCAGCTCGAAATAACGTAGTTCGCCGCGCCACCGCCTAACAGCAGCCAATTAACCATTATTACTGATAAAAAGACTTTCCGTTTCTGGTTATGAGTTATTCAAGGAATTTATCCTGCCATTATTGGCACTAGGAAAATCCTCTCAGAGGAAAATCTGAATAAATTGCGCGCCTTCCCGGAAAAATTATGTTTGCTCTTTTAGACGAATTTCGGTCCTTGGATTGCTAGATACGCAATTGGTCTCATTTCTGAGAATCTGATTAAATTTTGAAACTGTTGGGGCGACTCAAATATTATTTTTCATCGAAACTTTAAAGAGATGAATATGCAATAAACTAAATTCCGAGAAAACGTTGAAACAATTCCTCTGATTTTTCAACAGTGAGCTTTAGACAAAACTTATAAAAGAAACAAATAAAACATTTAATTATTATTACGTCTCTTATCATTAAATATACCAAATCCGATTATTGGTGTATGGGTAAGTAATGTGAAATATTCCTGATAACTCATTTCAAAACATTATTCAAGTTCAACTAACTTTTAATTTTCAGAATTGGAACTACGTATCATTTGAGTATATCAGACAAAAAAACACTTATCTGAAACAGTGCGCTTGGTTTCACTGAACTACAATACTTTGGCCTCCATATATGTGTTCCTTCAATTAGTATTAATATTTATTTAAAGATTTTTTTTTGTCTTTTTATAATTTCATTGGAGAGATGTAATTTTTCAAGTATACTAACATTTGATACGTACATAAATTTCTTCTTGTGAAATGCAACAATCTTTTGGAATTTTTTTTATCTTTTTTAATAAAAAAGAAAGACAAAAATTACCGGGTTATGAATAACCTGACAATATTTGAAAATCTCCTTCTACCAATATAGTGAATCGAAAAATGTTTTTTTGTCGTGATGGAGGACTTTGAAAAGCAGAGCAATTGAACGCACGACACTTGGGTGGGACCCAAACGCGATGCCAACTCAGCCACTGACCGGTCAAAATATAATACTATCAGCTTCACAAATCCCACAACTATAAAATCCCGTAATTTTTCTCTGTGAAAATGAGAAAAAAAATGTAGACATATGTATAAGTAGACGATTGATAAAAATGTATACATATGTATAAGTAGACGATTGATAAAAATGTATACATATGTATAAGTAGGCGATTGATAAAAATGTATACATGTGTATAAGTAGACGATTGTTAAAAAAACGTACATGTTAGGAAGATGTCAGATGAAATAATTGATTGTGACAATAATATTATGTTATTTCTCCATTTTTATTTCGCTATCCGCCGTATTCACTGAATAAATCATTTCACAAAATAGGAAACCAACTATCTGTCAATGAGACATCTCACGTCCGTAGATGATCATTGTCGTCAAATCGAAATGTAACAAAAATGTATGAGACAGTCGGACTAACAAAAGAAGTAATTTTAGCACCCGGAAAATTAATTTGATCTCAGAAGGCAGAAGCCTCGGGCCACTCCCAACAGGAGCAATCCAAAGAGAATGATTAGATTTAATAATATCGGAGAAGAGAGTAGGAAAGAGAATCATGCCGTCTCTGTCGCGGGAAATTGTTCGCGAGACGCAAGAATGGAAGATATTGTGCGCTGATTTTTTTTATGCGAGATCAAAGCTTCGTCTGCCGGAGATATAATATATTTCCGATAATCGGATTCTTATTTGACGGCCCTTCTCAAAGCTGCAATAAGTTTTTTTGGTAATACTTGTGTCAATCTTCATCTGTTTATTACATTATTAGCCACGTTCAAAGGAAGAATGTAACTACTCAATATTAAGGAATATAATTTTTACTGTTTTTTTATTGTCCAATATGGGTAATATTTAGAAAATATTTACTATAATTTCAATAAAAAAATAATAATAAATATATATTTCATGCCATTTAAACTTTCGACAGGATATTTAATATTTTTTACGACTTCATCGAAATTAATATGCGTTTATAGGTATAATATATAGACATGTTTTTATAACACTTAATATGTAATAATTATATTATTACCATATTTGACCGGTCGGTCGGAGTTGACACCGCGTTTGGGACCCACCCAAGCGTAGTGGGTTCAATTCCCTGGCTGGCTTAGTCCTCCATCGCAACACAAGCATTATTTTCGGCTTACTGTGGTGTTAGTAGGAGATTATCAAATATTGTCAGGTTATTTGTAACCCGGGAATGTTTGTCTTTCAAAATATTATCAAGTTGTATAAAAGCATCTTACAGAGGATATTTTCTGTGTCCTTCGGAAATCGTAAGGACACGGGTTCAAGTCCCGTTGGCGTCATTTTTTTTTATCAGGAGATTTTTCAATGTGGATGAGTGTTTCAGGCTAATAATTATTGCTTGTAAAATAATTGTTAAAAATGTATTCTCACACTACTCTAAAAATTTATCTTTTATTTTTGTAAACCTATTTGATCGCTGTATTTTTTAATTTTCGTTTGTTGCCAATTTTAAGTAATGTAATTTTATTTTTATTATTTCTTCTAACGTTTCAAAATTATTTGTCATCATAAAGTTTTACTACCTACATGTCAAAGCCTCCTGGGCATTAAATAACTATAAAAAAATTTCACCATTCCACGTATTTCAAGGGTTGGTATGTTATTCGAGATTCAACCTTTGGAACTCAATATCTCAGTTTCGTACCAATCGCCTTGTTGTTCCAAGGGTACGCCATCTCTACCGATTTCAGAAGTTCCCTTCCTTCATCTGTCGAATATAAAATATTTTCCTGATATCTTACTGAAGAAAGAAGGGCACTTTTGAAACCGGTAGAGAAGTGTTAAAATAAAGTGATTTAAAACAAAATTATGTGATTATATTATAATTATTACGTCAAGCCACAAATTACAAAAACAAACATTTCGTATACCCTCAGTGCCACTTACGAAAGCGCTGGCTACTTCAGAATGTTTCAAGTTTTTTTTTAATTTTCACTAATTGTACGACCTTGGTAAGCGATAAATACGTCGCTTTTTATAATTATGAAACAACATGAAGGGTCGACGTTAGTATACGTAACTATAATTGCCAAGCCACAGAAAAGTTAATTTCTTAAAAGCTCTACTTCATTTTAGTATTTCCACTATATGACAAAATAAAAAATACACAATTAAATTGTCTTAATATATATATACAAATATGATAAAATAGGTCAATGTTTTCATTTATTTTACAGAAATGTTTGCAGTCTTTAAGAAATTATTTGAATCGCTATGATGAAAGCTTCATTTTATCACTTAAACATATAAGCAAGAAATTACAAACAACATGTCTTAATTTAACGTACAAATAAAACATTCAGTATTAAAGATGTTTGCGTGTGTAATGTAATGTTATGTTGATAAACAAATACCGTTGCGTACCGAACGATTGGTTCACGACGAATGGACTGTAATTTTAAAAGGGTAAAAAAAATCAAACTATTGTGTTTATTTACAAGTAAATTTAGGAGTGGGAAAAGGAGGCCTTTAACTTTTGAATGATGTTTGCTTTATTAAGTTCTGGTATTTTTTTAAGGTTCCGTTAGCACTATAATCCATAGATGTATATCTAAGCACCGAATATTTCGGGTACATTATTTGGGGCTGATAATTTGTACTCTTTTAAAAACTTTTCGTGAGTTTGTTTAATTTTGTTAATAATTATTTAATTTTAGCCATTTGTATATCAAAGTGTACAAATGTTTAATTTGTTATCAATTAAATTCATGCAATTTTACATTTTAAAATTCTCACATAATATTAATTATTACGAGGGGCGAAAACTAAGCAACTATATATACGACGACGACGAAATACGAACATAAAACAAAAGAATTACTGATGGCTTCTTTTTTTCAAATATCGTCATATTTGCTTTCTTCGGAGGTTAAGACCTTTAGGAAATGGAACAAAACAAGGGAAAAGGCAATTTAGGTAGGAACTAGATAATTGTGATTATCATAAAAGTGTTTCAATATTAAACAAATATTTTTCAGAATTTCCCTTAAATCATGCCAAAAATAAAAGTTTCCCGGAAATCTAATTGCTGGAAAGTTTTCCGAAAGTTCTGATTGTGACGGAGATGATTCACACTGCTTGCATTTCGCTGTTGATCTTGTTGGGAACCTGTTTGTTTTGGAAAACTTTCCAATCATAAAGTTCCAGCAAATTCCTACTCCATCCGACCATATTAAATTTACGTTGAACAGGTCAGACGGAAATGAACCGATTATAAAACTTTAATGTACCCTAATGAAATAATTGTGGAATTATTTTAAAAATAAATTGGTGACAGCTTCTGAGCAGTCTTACTCCTAAATATAGTAACCTAGTTTTTATAAACGATGTGTTTACCTGACGCCTGTTTTGGAAACCTGGCAAACTATTTCAGTGGTAAAGGGCATTGGCTTTAACTGTGTTTAAAAACAAGATCTGAATAGAAAACCCATTCCTTCCTCTTTCACTTCTCTTTTTCTTTCCCCATGAATATGGACGTGAATCTCTGACCCATATTATTAGCCGATTAGTTGGCGACAGCCCCACTTGTTCCAAGCGTTGAAGTAGGTACCTATCTTATAATTTATAAAAATATATCACGTTTTTTCCCGCAATGGATACTGGTGTGTAAGAGGTTATGAAGATGTTTTTTATGTTAGTGTAAGAAATGATTGTCGAAGGACCTTGGATGATTGTGCAATGACCACTGTACATAAGATAATATTTGTTGTATGGATACAGGAAGGACTCACCATTAGGAAAGGGGCACTTGTTTCTTCCCGTCTTTT
Organism: Hesperophylax magnus; assembly: GCA_026573805.1. Taxonomy (NCBI): domain Eukaryota; kingdom Metazoa; phylum Arthropoda; class Insecta; order Trichoptera; family Limnephilidae; genus Hesperophylax; species Hesperophylax magnus. Next base: position 2,182,927 of record JAIUSX010000026.1, read on the forward strand.
CTTCACAACAATGTCACTTAACACAAGCGGATTGCACTATATCGTCGCGAATAATAATTTCGTAAGATAAGGGAGACGAGATCTCAATCGGATGCGGTTTTATTGTTAGCGGTTCGGGTTATTGCAACATACTGACAGATTACCAAAATGGCACATAAATTTAGCAGGAATGGGAAGGAAGGTAGGACAAAGGATAACAATACTATCTCAGTACAGTGGTCGCAGGTATGTGTATATCTGTGCATGAGATGTATGTATAAATTAATGTCTATTGCAAATTGGCCCAACCATGCCCCCCGCCTGGAAGGGGATGAAAGAATCCACTTCCATAAACCATAAAAAGGTCAGAACGCTTTAACGTTAAAACGAACAAAATTGTAGTAACACGCGGAAAAATTAATATTAATTTGTAAAAAGGTCAGAAAAATGTTAATATGTGATGCCTTTGTACTAATTTATTAATAAATTAATCAGCGGCAAATTTAAACTAAATCAAATAGAATAATGTAGAAAATAAAAAAGAGGGCCATAGATGTACCATCTGATGACCAAGTTGCCAAAGACTATTATTGTGACGGTAAAGGGCAGAGTTTTACTACTGCTCTGCGGTATATGCCGGTGTTTGTTTTGACATCAGCAACACGGGTCACTCCGTCCAAACCGGGATATACGTTGACTATTATGCCAATAGGCCATTGAAGAGGCGCAATATTGTCACACTTGATCATCACAATTGTGCCTGCCGTTACCGGGTTTGAACTCGTGTTCCATTTCTGCCGCGATTGTAAAGTATTTAAATATTCCATACGCCAGCGGTTCCAGAAAGTCTGGACGAGATGATCGACGAGATGATTCCTTTGCAGTAAGTTTACGGACTCGTTGGACAAGTCAGCGGCGGGTAGAGATTTTAACGGCGTAAGTGTTAAAAAATGCGCGGGTGTTAAAGGTAACGGAGCTGAAACATCGGTGACACTAAGTACCGACAGCGGACGTGAGTTTAAAATTGCTTCAATCTGAGAAAGCACTGTCTGCATCTCTTCGTAAGTCAGTAGAGAGGTGCCTACGATTTTATTTAAATAACTCTTCAGGCATTTAATGTTACTTTCCCAGATTCCACCAAAGTGTGGAGCTTGAGGAGGATTCATTTTCCATTCGATGCGGTTTTCCCGTAGATTATTTGAGAGTTCCTTCTTATAATTACGAGACTCTATTAGATCGAATAAAGAGTTTAAATGAGACTTAGCTCCCACGAAGTTCGTTCCATTATCGGAGTACATTACACTCACAGGACCAGGTCTAGATAAAAAACGCTTGAAAGCGTTGAGAAAGACTTCGGTGGAAAGATCTGAAGCGAGTTCGATATGAACCGCACGGGTCACTAGGCAGATAAATATGCAAATGTATGCCTTTTGACTTCGGACCCCCCGACGTCTATAAGGGATTATTTGAAGCGGGCCAGCGTAGTCAACACCTGTGTGTAGAAAAGCCTTGGCTTCGCGGACGCGACAAGCGGGTAAATCTCCCATTATTGGGAATTGTGGTTTAGGCTTAACCTTGAAGCACGTATTGCACCGGTGCACGCGCTTTCGGACCAGATTACGCGAGGAAAGTATCCAGAATCTTTGTCTTAGCAGAGACATGAGTAAAGTGGGACCCGTATGTAGGTTCTTGATATGATAGTAATCTATTATTAAATCGACTACATGATCACGCGCGGGTAATAGAATGGGATGACGACTGTCAAATTCTATTTCAGCGTTTTTTAATCTGCCTCCTACCCTTAGAATACCGTGATGAAGAAACGGATTCAATTTTGCAATAGCTCGCCGAACCTTCTTCCCATCATTGACTGCCTTTATATCTTCGGAGAAATGTTCTTGCTGTATTGATTTTATAACAGCTATTTCTGCAGTTAAGATATGACTTAATTCGAATGTTCGCGGTAATTTCTTAATGAAACGAAAAACATAGATTACAATCCGAATTAATTTTGGCCATGAACTAACACGAGTAGCTAGTGCACACAGTAAAGGTGGAGCAATTGTTTTGAGGCGGTTATTGTTTTGAACGGACATCAAAACTTTAGTTTTCAGTTCGGGTGGATCAGATACAGATTTCGAATCAAAACGCTGTAAAGGCCAATCATTTTTAGGTAACCGAGCGAATGCGGGGCCATTAAACCATAACGGATGGTCTATGAGTTGAGCGGGGGTAAGACCACGCGACAGGCAGTCGGCGGGATTGTCTTTCCCTTTTATATGATAGAAGCATTCAGCCCCCAGGTGTTTTTGTATTTGTGACACACGATTGGCAACGAAGGTCTGCCATTTCGCAGGCGGTGAATTTATCCACGCTAGAGCAACCGTGCTGTCGCAAAAAGCTAAGGTCGTATGAGCTCTTGAATTTGATGCGTAGGTATTACTGACCGTATGCATTAATCGCGCAAGTATTAGTGCTCCACATAGTTCTAATCGCGCAAGTGAAACCGTCTTAGCGGGAGCGACTTTGGATTTGGCACATAATAAACTAATTGTGATTTTATCAGTATTCGGACAGTAAACATGTAAGTAAATAACACCTCCGTATGCGCGTTCACTTGCGTCTGAAAACCCGATAAGGGTTAGTACACATTGGTGTTCGATTCCTACAAAACGAGGAATTTTAATAGTTTGTAGTAATGGCAATTCTTTTTCAAACTGTCGCCAAAGCGTGACAACAGTTCCAGGAGGAGTATCGTCCCAATCAAGCTTGTATTCCCAAAGAGACTTAATTATAAGCTTGGCTAATAATACAACTGGTGCAACGAAACCCATCAAATCCCAAAGACGAGCAATCGTCGAGAGAATGTTTCGTTTAGTACAAATTCTTTCGTTGGAGTTTACAACAAATACGAAATTATCTGAAGCGGGTATCCAATGAAGCCCTAGTATTTTTAGGTTTCATCAGGATTAAATTCCACATGTTCCTTAACACGACGAGCGGAAGGAATCGTGGACAAAAGATTAGGAGAATTGCTAGAGAACTTTACAAGGTCAAATCCTCCAGCAGCGAACAGCTGAATTAATTCCGTCGATAACTCGGAGGCTTCCTCGACCGACGAACAACTGGTGACGAAATCGTCCATATAGAAAGAGCCATTTTCCACCAAGTTTGCAGCAAGTGGAAAACGAGGTCGTTCATGCGACGCGAGTTGGCGCAGTGTACGCATTGCCAAAAATGGGCTGCAAGACATGCCGAATGTGACGCGATTAAATTCGAACAATTGTAAAGGGTCGCTATTGTTAAATCTATAAAGTATTCGCTGATAACGACGGCATTCTTCTTGCACTACAATTTGAAGATACATTTGTTTTATGTCGGCGGTAATAGCTACTGCAAACAATCGGAACTTAAGTATAATCCGAAACAAATCACCTTGTAAATTCTTACCGGTATGTAGAATGTCGTTGAGCGAGTAGCCCGAATCGGATTTCATGCTCGCGTCCAGAACCATGCGGATTTTAGTAGTTGATTTATCCTCGCGAACTACAATATGATGCGGAATGACGTAATGGGGTAAGTCAGTATTATCGACAGGCGAAATGTACCCTTTCTGTAGGTATTCGCGCAATATTTTGTCATACTCTAATTTTATAGCGGGTTGAGCGATTAGTCGGCGTTCGAGAGATCGGAACCGGCGCTCAGCGGCTGGCAACGATTCACCGAGGATAGAAGGACTGTTGCGAAACGGCAACGCAACAATGTAACGACCTGTCGTGTCACGGGAAGTGGTGAGTTTAAAAGTCTCTTCACATTCCTGTTCATCAGGCGTTAAAAACTTCTCGTCTGGAATGTCTTCCAATTCGAAGAAGCGCGAAAGGCAAAAGTCATCATTTTTCGCAAACGTACAAAATGATGGTGTGGCGTTTATACTTGGGGTCTCAGTCATCGTTGGAGCAGTGCCCAGGATGAGATAGCCCAAAGTAGTTTCTATAGCAATTGGCTGGCCGGGATAACCTGATATTTTGTGTGCTTTAAAAATGCGAGCAAACATGTCACATCCCAAGATAATATCGATTTCACCGGGCGTGCAGAAAGTATTATCTGCTAAGGGCAAATTGTCGAGATACGACAACGAGGCGCGGTTGACGTTAACAGTAGGCAACTCACTAGTTATAGTTTCTACTACATAAGGTTCAATCATATACGAGTGAGTGTCGTCGTAGCGGGAGTATAATTTTAGACAAGTCATGCCCTTTGTCAAATTTCTTGAGTCGCCTATTCCCGTGACGTAAGTGCCTTGCGATGATCGCACCGTGAGATTCAAACGTAAACAGCATTTACGCGTAATAATATCCCTTTGGGAGCCGCTATCTATCAGAGCACGTATTGTCTGCACCTGGCCCTTAGCATCTCGGGTAGTGCAAACGGCAGTTCCTAAGAGTGCAGTAGTATTTGCTCTAGTAAATGAATTTGTCACGCACAGTGATACCGGGCTTGCAGAATTTGAATCGTCATTATCGACGTCTGCTGGCGACGCGGGAGACGGTATTTGGTCTCGTTGTGGTTTTCGCTGATCAGTTTGTTTGAAATGCAACAAACTATGGTGGTTGAGAGTGCATGATTTGCACGTACTCTTTGATTTGCACGCTTTTGTGCCGTGCCTAGTACTGAGGCAGTTAACGCAAACTCGTATATTCGATGACTTAATTAAATTAAATCGCTCGCGTGGTTCTAAACCGGTAAATTTAGAGCATTGATACAAAGGGTGCGATCCCCTTTGACAACAAAAACAAATTTCGACAGAGTGATTGTCGCCTTTTTCGACATTAATAAATGTCTTTGCGGAATTATTATTATTTGAGCCAAGACGGCTCGACGTAGGTTGTGCAATTTGCGCGCGATTAAGAATTCGTTGCTGTCCTCTCACAAAATCAATTAAATCAGAGCTGGACGGGAAACTTTCATCATTCCGAATAGACGATTCGAAAGCCTTCACTGTCTCTATGTCAAGACGTTTAAGGCCCAGTTGTAGCAATATAAATTCTGCGAGATCCTTGATTCGTAACTGTTTCAGTGCGGCAATGTTAGTCGCGTATGTATCTGCAAATTTTTCTAGCGAAGCGGGCGTAACCGAAGTAACAGCAGGTATTTTCAGCAATCGATCAAAGTATGACTCAGCGAGAACGCGTGGATCATTATATTTGGTACACAATGCGTCCCATATCACTTGATAATTTGTACCGGTAGGTGTGATAGTTTTGCAAATATTTAAAGCTTTTCCCGTCAACTTGGACATCAGATACTGCATCTTTTCTGAATTATCCAATGAATTATTTGAATGGATAACCGAGATATAAGTCTCATAGAAAAGAGGCCAATTTTCTAATTTTCCGTCAAAGCACGCTATTTCTAAAGGCGGTAATTTAATTTGACGGCGAGGTTTTTCAACCGGATTGGCCAGCATGTTCGCTTCGGTATATTTAATAATGCCGAAAATTTCCTCAAAGGCATTTAATTGAGAATATTCAGCGACTGCTTCTGGATTTAATTCCAGTTCACAATTAACCTTTTCATCTAAAAGCGTTATAAATTCGGACCGAATTCTTTCTAATGTACTTGCGCCTGATAAAAAAGATTGCCGATTGTTAACACTATCAGAAGCCTTCTTCATCTTGTCAAAGACTGATTGCAAACATGCAAAATTAGCGGCCAATTTTGCATTTAAACGTTTCAAGAGTCTTTCGTCCCGTGACGACCCGGACGCGCTTGTAGCCATTTCTGATTCTGGTTATTTTATTATTGAATGCGGTAAAAAATATTACAATAATAATATTTATATAAAATAAATTGATTAATATTAAATTTTTATTCAATAAATTAACTTTTATGCCCGTAGGGTTAACTCAGTGCGGGTGCCGTGAAGGGTTAAGTATAGATAATGCAGGTAGAACAAATTTATCACTTTACGTCTTATTGAAGTATTATTCTTTTTATGTATAATACATCCAATACTGGGATGTATTACAATAAACAAATTATTTATAATGAAATGCGGTTAATTTTAAATGCGGTTGATATAACAATATCGGTATTATTATTAGAAATAGATATTAAATAGCGGTATTGGCATATATTAAATCTATTCTATTTGCGGGTAAATATGTTATTTCCGTTTAAACCATCCAGTAATATCGGATAGGAATATCCAGAAATAAAATGCGGGTAATTATTAATTAATTACGCGGGTATGTAAAACGCAATAACTCTCTTATGGTTTATTACCGAAATTACGGAAATTACGGTTCAATATCCGGCTCGAAGGACCAACTATGGTGTGTAAGAGGTTATGAAGATGTTTTTTATGTTAGTGTAAGAAATGATTGTCGAAGGACCTTGGATGATTGTGCAATGACCACTGTACATAAGATAATATTTGTTGTATGGATACAGGAAGGACTCACCATTAGGAAAGGGGCACTTGTTTCTTCCCGTCTTTTCTTCACAACAATGTCACTTAACACAAGCGGATTGCACTATATCGTCGCGAATAATAATTTCGTAAGATAAGGGAGACGAGATCTCGATCGGATGCGGTTTTATTGTTAGCGGTTCGGGTTATTGCAACATACTGACAGATTACCAAAATGGCACATAAATTTAGCAGGAATGGGAAGGAAGGTAGGACAAAGGATAACAATACTATCTCAGTACAGTGGTCGCAGGTATGTGTATATCTGTGCATGAGATGTATGTATAAATTAATGTCTATTGCAAATTGGCCCAACCAGATACAATGAATCCCTTTCGTCATTGAAAAGACTTTTTTTAGTGTCCTGAAGACCATGTTTTTCTTACGTAAAACTGAAATTAAAATAATACTGAATATAATAATTTCAAACCGTTTAGGCCTCTAATTACCGAGTTGTCGATTTGACAAAAAAACTCGAAAAAAACTAGCTTTTTGCAATTAGAGCCCTGTCATTAGCCTCTCGAAATTACCAAACAAGTTATAAAGCTGATGTGTCAATGTGATAAATCTCTGAACTTGATGTGTGCGTTTCGTTTTTTTTCTGTTACTCTTTGTTATCGGAGGTTAGCTATTCTCAGGGCAATCTTCACCTTTCAGTGAGCCATCTGGATTTATCCACAGAACTGCGCTCGTACAAGTTTTGTATGTTTCGAAGCTAATATAAAGTTCTCTGTCAATCTTCAACTGGACTATGAATTGGGTAATCTTTGTAATACCTCTCCTCGTGATGTGATCTCATTTTAGTCATTCAATGGAGAACTTTTTGCTATGTGACTACCGCTCAAGAGTCCCAACTGCTCCTAGCTGTCAGAAGCCGTGGAACCATGAACCTAAAAACTGAGCTATTCGAGAACAATTAGGGCGCAGAGTGAAGACAAATATGAATGGAAAATGGCAATATTTACTTAATTTTTTTAATGATATCCCATTCCTTGTCTCATAAATATCCAAAAAATTATAAGCCGTTATAAATAAATTAACAACACAAAAAACACACACCATTTTGCATACAAATCACTCAAAAATTTGTCACATAAGATGGCTGCTAGGCAATTTCCAATCCCCCTGGATTAGCCTTCAATGTCATTCATACAAAATCGCACTAATTCTATATCCAGAGACCGTGTCATCCCCAATTGAAGTATGTTGTGAGAATGCAGGATGCTCAGAAAGGAAGACGAAGTGGTATCCGATAGTTGGGAAGTACTTGACTCTTCAGATCTGGTTACCGACCATCGACCAGTCATTTCAAGGAATGTTTCAATTCTGAATGGTCTGTATTGACAGTATCTACCAAAAAATTATGATGAGAAACACATACTTTTATATTAAAAACTAAATCTGTCCGTTGTTTGGGACTGACTTTGAAAACATTCAATCAAGTTTTTCCACTTTTCTCTGTTATTGTAAGTTGTTTGGTTTCGTCTGCAAAGTTGCAAATTAACTGTGTAAACTTTTATTGTGGAGAGCAAAGGTTTATTTTAATATTACCAATTATCGGAAACAATTACCAAGTTCTCATAAATTTAACAGAAAAATGAATCCAAACCTTAATTACTTAGATTAAATTAAAACCCAATTAAACAAATTCCGAGTATTATATTTTAATTCGTAAATTATTGGTACAAGGGATAATATTGAAGCAGATATTATTGAGATCCACCATTGTACAAAAGATTGAAGTCATTATTGTTTGCGTATCGGTAATGAAATTGTTTTTCGGTTGTCTGTACTTAAAAATAGTTTAAATAGTTACTTTACTTAATATAGTTCAAAATATAGATTCTACTCTCCTTAATTTTCAACTCTATTGCCTATTACTCTTAGAATTTTGCGGTTAAAATGTGTTTGATAACTTCAGCCGTAGAGTGAACTTTTCATTGCAGAAAAGATGTTCTAGCACAGCATGGCATGACGAAAAAAAAGTTATCTACTATTGAATGAAATTCCTAAAACAAGACGTATTTTATTTAAATAACGAATTTTATATATATGCTTATCTTGAAAATAAGAAATCTTTTACTGTAAAATGGGTGATTTCTCTGTCGTAAAATAAATGTGTCCTATTCGAGAAGGCTACCCACAGTTTCCAGGCGTTCTTTTCAGGAATAGTATATACTATGCCATTTTCAATATATATTGAAAATGGCATAAAGATTTAAAACTGTAAGGTATCTGCCGAACAAACTTTTCCTGTTGTGCGGCCAAGCGCCAACATAATTCTTTACTTACATAGCCGCATTCATTTGTCTGCATTTCACACTAAAATGGTCATTTTATTGACAGTGTTTTGGGTACTGTGAACGTGAAATTAATATGACGAATCATAATTAAAATCAACTAGTTGTAAGTTAAATTCATCAAAATTATAATAAAGTGTTTCAGGTTTGTCAGAGCGAATTATTGAATACCGTTCTGTTTAATTATTATTGCTGTACAAAAATTGTTAATTAACTGGAATATAAAAATGGGAACATAAACGTGTAACGAAAATCACAGTTAGTAATATATATATTTTATGTATCTTCATTTTTTTCTATTTTAGCTAGTCTTAAATCCTGTATTCGTCTAGGATAATAATAGTTTGTGATATTCAGTAGATCTTGTGAAGATTGAAATTAAGCTTTGTAGATGTTTCGTGATCACTTCCGCCATCGGTTGCCAGTGAAGTTTTTTAAAATTTGACCTTAGCTCCATACTGAAAGCTGTGAGAAAAATAATTTCCTTCATTTCATCTTTGGAGATTTTGTATGGAGGCTCTTTTTAAGGAAAGAAGGGAGATAAAGTTCTCGGAAAGAAACAGGTATGAGGGGTAGGCAGCAAGCTAGGGGGTCAGTGTGTCTAGGATTGACGGATGTATGAATCCATTTCTCACACTGCGGTGCAGGACGATGGGTCCTGGGGTCCTGATCGGCCTGCAACACTGTAGGACTGTACGTGGGCAGAAGCATTTGTCGCCAAAATCTAGAATAACCTCATCCCATGAAGCCTGATATATGGCAAAGGAGTTTAAGTTGTTTTGCAGCCATGGCAGAGCCAAGATTTGTACATATGTTCAGATCCATGCCATGGGAGGAGTGCGTCACCGCAGATAGTTGGAAATAGTTTTTTTTCTCTTAAACGACCTTAACAGTCCGACGAAATCACCGTGTGTAGATAAACTTGTGAAAAGCAATTTTACGCTGGGTCTGTGATCTTATAAATAAACATGTCAAGCATTCAATTGCGGGGCCCTGTCGACTTGAAGAATAGAACGGCTGCGGTCAGGGGAGAATATGACTAGGCCCCCCTTGCAGTTCAATCATGACCCCATGGGCACACGTAGTACAAACCCAGTACTCCCGGCCTGAGGGTGCCCCGGAACTCAACCTCATAGACAGGGTCACCGAGAGGGGTTCAGAGAAGATCATGGTGCCCAGGGCCCGAGCAATGCAGTACTAATATTTAAAGCGCCCTTAATCGAATGATTTTGTTCAGAAAACAGCGCTATACAAATCATGAAATTGTTACTCCGAATCACGATCAGGTATCATAGCAACGCCTTGCATTAACGCCCTCAATAAAATAAATTGAGGTTTATTGTTTTCTTTTAGGTTTATAGCTTTGGAGCCCCTAAACTCAATGTGCCCATGAGTATTTGGACCACAAATTTAAAACTACGTTTACAAAACTACTACCCCTCCCCCCCCTTCATGAGCTAGTTAGTTATGTTTGCTGACTGTCTTTTGAGTCTTGAATCCACCTCTGGCTGCGGTAATTCGAGCTCATACTGGGATCACGGGCGTTCAAAGTAAGAGAGCAACGTTCTTTTCTCTGGTCCCGTTTGGTAACGCCATCATCCAACAAAGAACTTTGTAACAATTTATAATGAATAATCCATGATTAGTTATGCCCAAGAGCAACACTAATAAAATGTAAATCAAATATGGATTGCGTGTATTCTGAAATAAAAACATATTCAATCAACTGTAAATTAAAGAAGGATGAGTTTAACAAATAATCGTTTATTCAGAATGGAAGCTAGTACAATATTAGGTTAATTAATGAAGTAGCAGAGGAGACTCTATTTTTTAAACTAAAGGATTCTCAGGGCCGTGTGCAGGACTCGAAGAGCATCTGCATGTTGAATTTTATAAATGAAAGTCATCATAAAAGTTAAGAGGTTAATTATATAAAGGGCGCCATTTATTTCTTCAAGAAATAAAAAGATTTAAAAGGATAAAGATAACCCGAAAAACTATCTAAAGTTAAAGGATGATTTACGTGAAAGTTTCTTCCAACCCGCCATGTTGTGGTACTGGTTGCCGATGGTTCCGCAAGTCACAAGTAGTCTGCTCCGCTCCCAAAATCTGACTGGCTGGAGAAATAAATGATTCTCCTCTTTTCTGCGCAATGTGCTGCGCAGCTCACGGGTAGCAATAAAGATGTCTCTCATCGATCGATATCTTGAAGAATCGATCTCAGTCCGGGGTTTGTAGTTTTCTCCGTTACAACTTGTAAAGATAAGTAATTATATATGTTATATATTAAGTTCGTTGCAAGTGTATTATTAACTACCGGAGAATTACACCTATGTAAAGTAAGAGCAGTCTTTGAAAATTATTTACGATTCTTATAAAGTACGCAAACTCGTATAAACTTTTATAATGCTTTCAGAGGGTATATTTACATAATAAATGCTGCAGTGAAATCCTCAGGAGCTTTGAAATATGGGAGTATAATTAGTAATAGTTTTTAACATGAATATTGACTAATCTAAAAAGTTCTGCAAGATGTGAAAAAGCCCAAATATATTTGATAAATCCATTTCCATATTTTTAACAACAACTTAGAGATTTTATTGTACATAACAACAAAAACTCTTCAGTTGTGAAGTCTGACTTCAATAAGCTTGCAAATATGTCTAAAATGTCTAGGTTAGATTTAACTATTTGCAAGTGGAAGCATCATACTAACCATGAAAAGTGGCTAGAAATGATGTGAAGTTCAATTTTAAAAGGTATCTAAGGCATACGTTTGAATACTATGACAATTATTAATTTGAGTTATTTCATTTTTTTTTCATTTCAAATGATATCCCAATTGGGGATACCATAATCTCACTGGCTCCAGACATTTAAAAATCGGGTAAAAATAAAAATCTTTGCTCCATATTGTTGAAAACGAATAAATTATGATTTTGGTTGGGCCAATTTGCAATAGACATTAATTTATACATACATCTCATGCACAGATATACACATACCTGCGACCACTGTACTGAGATAGTATTGTTATCCTTTGTCCTACCTTCCTTCCTATTCCTGCTAAATTTATGTGCCATTTGGTAATCTGTCAGTATGTTGCAATAACCCGAACCGCTAACAATAAACCGCATCAGCGCGAGGTCTCATCTCCCTTATCTTACGACATTATTATTCGCGACGATATAGTGCAATCCGCTTCATGTTAAGTGACATTGTTGTGAGGAGAAGACAGGAAGATACAAGTGCCCTTTCCTAATGGTGAGTCCTTCCTTTATCCATACAACAAATATTGTCTTATGTACAGTGGTCATTGCTCAATCATTCAAGGTCCTTCGACAATCATTTCTTACACTAACATAAAAAAGAACTTCATAACTTCTTACACACCATAGTTGGCCCAAACGAGCCTGATATTGAACCGTAATTTCCGTAATTTCGGTAATAAACCATAAGAATGTTATTGCGTTTTACATACCCGCGTAATTAATTAATAACCCGCATTTTATTTCTGGATATTCCTATCCGATATTACTGGATGGTTTAAACGGAAATAACATATTTACCCGCAAATAGAATAGATTTAATATATGCCAATACCGCTATTTAATATCTATTTCTAATAATAATACCGATATTGTTATATCAACCGCATTTAAAATTAACCGCATTTCATTATAAATAATTTGGTTATTGTAATACATCCCAGTATTGGATGTATTATACATAAAAAGAATAATACTTGTAAAGTGACGTAAAGTGATAAATTTGTTCTACCCGCATTTTCAATACTTAACCCTTCACGGCTCCCGCACTGAGTTAACCCTACGGGCATAAAAGTTAATTTATTGAATAAAAATTTAATATTAATCAATTTATTTTATATAAATATTATTATTATATTATTTTTTACCGTATTCAATAATAAAATAACCAGAATCAGAAATGGCTACAAGCGCGTCCGGGTCGTCACGGGACGAAAGACTCTTGAAACGTTTAAATGCAAAATTGGCCGCTAATTTTGCATGTTTGCAATCAGTCTTCGACAAGATGAAGAAGGCTTCTGATAGTGTTAACAATCGGCAATCTTTTTTATCAGGCGCAAGTACATTAGAAAGAATTCGGTCCGAATTTATAACGCTTCTAGATGAAAAGGTTAATTGTGAACTGGAATTGAACCCAGAAGCAGTCGCTGAATATTCTCAATTAAATGCTTTTGAGGAAATTTTCGGCATTATTAAATATACCGAAGCGAACATGCTGGCCAATCCAGTTGAAAAACCTCGCCGTCAAATTAAATTACCGCCTTTAGAAATAGCGTGCTTTGACGGAAAATTAGAAAATTGGCCTCTTTTCTATGAGACTTATATCTCAGTTATCCATTCAAATAATTCATTGGATAATTCAGAAAAGATGCAGTATCTGATGTCCAAGTTGACGGGAAAAGCTTTAAATATTTGCAAAACTATAACACCTACCGGTACAAATTACCAAGTGATATGGGACGCATTGTGCACCAAATATAATGATCCACGCGTTCTCGCTGAGTCATACTTTGATCGATTGCTGAAAATACCTGCTGTTACTTCGGTTACGCCCGCTTCGCTAGAAAAATTTGCAGATACATACGCGACTAACATTGCCGCACTGAAACAGTTACGAATCAAGGATCTCGCAGAATTTATATTGCTACAACTGGGCCTTAAACGTCTTGACATAGAGACAGTGAAGGCTTTCGAATCGTCTATTCGGAATGATGAAAGTTTCCCGTCCAGCTCTGATTTAATTGATTTTGTGAGAGGACAGCAACGAATTCTTAATCGCGCGCAAATTGCACAACCTACGTCGAGCCGTCTTGGCTCAAATAATAATAATTCCGCAAAGACATTTATTAATGTCGAAAAAGGCGACAATCACTCTGTCGAAATTTGTTTTTGTTGTCAAAGGGGATCGCACCCTTTGTATCAATGCTCTAAATTTAATGGTTTAGAACCACGCGAGCGATTTAATTTAATCAAGTCATCGAATATACGAGTTTGCGTGAACTGCCTCAGTACTAGGCACGGCACAAAAGCGTGCAAATCAAAGAGTACGTGCAAATCATGCACTCTCAACCACCATAGTTTGTTGCATTTCAAACAAACTGATCAGCGAAAACCACAACGAGACCAAATACCGTCTCCCGCGTCGCCAGCAGACGTCGATAATGACGATTCAAATTCTGCAAGCCCGGTGTCACTGTGCGTGACAAATTCATTTACTAGAGCAAATACTACTGCACTCTTAGGAACTGCCGTTTGCACTACCCGAGATGCTAAGGGCCAGGTGCAGACAATACGTGCTCTGATAGATAGCGGCTCCCAAAGGGATATTATTACGCGTAAATGCTGTTTACGTTTGAATCTCACGGTGCGATCATCGCAAGGCACTTACGTCACGGGAATAGGCGACTCAAGAAATTTGACAAAGGGCATGACTTGTCTAAAATTATACTCCCGCTACGACGACACTCACTCGTATATGATTGAACCTTATGTAGTAGAAACTATAACTAGTGAGTTGCCTACTGTTAACGTCAACCGCGCCTCGTTGTCGTATCTCGACAATTTGCCCTTAGCAGATAATACTTTCTGCACGCCCGGTGAAATCGATATTATCTTGGGATGTGACATGTTTGCTCGCATTTTTAAAGCACATAAAATATCAGGTTATCCCGGCCAGCCAATTGCTATAGAAACTACTTTGGGCTATCTCATCCTGGGCACTGCTCCAACGATGACTGAGACCCCAAGTATAAACGCCACACCATCATTTTGTACGTTTGCGAAAAATGATGACTTTTGCCTTTCGCGCTTCTTCGAATTGGAAGACATTCCAGACGAGAAGTTTTTAACGCCTGATGAACAGGAATGTGAAGAGACTTTTAAACTCACCACTTCCCGTGACACGACAGGTCGTTACATTGTTGCGTTGCCGTTTCGCAACAGTCCTTCTATCCTCGGTGAATCGTTGCCAGCCGCTGAGCGCCGGTTCCGATCTCTCGAACGCCGACTAATCGCTCAACCCGCTATAAAATTAGAGTATGACAAAATATTGCGCGAATACCTACAGAAAGGGTACATTTCGCCTGTCGATAATACTGACTTACCCCATTACGTCATTCCGCATCATATTGTAGTTCGCGAGGATAAATCAACTACTAAAATCCGCATGGTTCTGGACGCGAGCATGAAATCCGATTCGGGCTACTCGCTCAACGACATTCTACATACCGGTAAGAATTTACAAGGTGATTTGTTTCGGATTATACTTAAGTTCCGATTGTTTGCAGTAGCTATAACCGCCGACATAAAACAAATGTATCTTCAAATTGTAGTGCAAGAAGAATGCCGTCGTTATCAGCGAATACTTTATAGATTTAACAATAGCGACCCTTTACAATTGTTCGAATTTAATCGCGTCACATTCGGCATGTCTTGCAGCCCATTTTTGGCAATGCGTACACTGCGCCAACTCGCGTCGCATGAACGACCTCGTTTTCCACTTGCTGCAAACTTGGTGGAAAATGGCTCTTTCTATATGGACGATTTCGTCACCAGTTGTTCGTCGGTCGAGGAAGCCTCCGAGTTATCGACGGAATTAATTCAGCTGTTCGCTTCTGGAGGATTTGACCTTGTAAAGTTCTCTAGCAATTCTCCTAATCTTTTGTCCACGATTCCTTCAGCTCGTCGTGTTAAGGAACATGTGGAATTTAATCCTGATGAAAACCTTAAAATACTAGGGCTTCATTGGATACCCGCTTCAGATAATTTCGTATTTGTTGTAAACTCCAACGAAAGAATTTGTACTAAACGAAACATTCTCTCGACGATTGCTCGTCTTTGGGATTTGATGGGTTTCGTTGCACCAGTTGTATTATTAGCCAAGCTTATAATTAAGTCTCTTTGGGAATACAAGCTTGATTGGGACGATACTCCTCCTGGAACTGTTGTCACGCTTTGGCGACAGTTTGAAAAAGAATTGCCATTGCTGCAATCTATTAAAATTCCTCGTTTTGTAGGAATCGAACACCAATGTGTACTAACCCTTATCGGGTTTTCAGACGCAAGTGAACGCGCATACGGAGGTGTTATTTACTTACATGTTTACTGTCCGAATACTGATAAAATCACAATTAGTTTATTATGTGCCAAATCCAAAGTCGCTCCCGCTAAGACGGTTTCACTTGCGCGATTAGAACTATGTGGAGCGCTAATACTTGCGCGATTAATGCATACGGTCAGTAATACCTACGCATCAAATTCAAGAGCTCATACGACATTAGCTTTTTGCGACAGCACGGTTGCTCTAGCGTGGATAAATTCACCGCCTGCTAAATGGCAGACCTTCGTTGCCAATCGTGTGTCACAAATACACAAACACCTGGGGGCTGAATGCTTCTATCATATAAAAGGGAAAGACAATCCCGCCGACTGCCTGTCGCGTGGTCTTACCCCCGCTCAACTCATAGACCATCCGTTATGGTTTAATGGCCCCGCATTCGCTCAGTTACCTAAAAATGATTGGCCTTTACAGCGTTTTGATTCGAAATCTGTATCTGATCCACCCGAACTGAAAACTAAAGTTTTGATGTCCGTTCAAAACAATAACCGCCTCAAAACAATTGCTCCACCTTTACTGTGTGCACTAGCTACTCGTGTTAGTTCATGGCCAAAATTAATTCGGATTGTAATCTATGTTTTTCGTTTCATCAAGAAATTACCGCGAACATTCGAATTAAGTCATATCTTAACTGCAGAAATAGCTGTTATAAAATCAATACAGCAAGAACATTTCTCCGAAGATATAAAGGCAGTCAATGATGGGAAGAAGATTCGGCGAGCTATTGCAAAATTGAATCCGTTTCTTCATCACGGTATTCTAAGGGTAGGAGGCAGATTAAAAAACGCTGAAATAGAATTTGACAGTCGTCATCCCATTCTATTACCCGCGCGTGATCATGTAGTCGATTTAATAATAGATTACTATCATATCAAGAACTTACATACGGGTCCCACTTTACTCATGTCTCTGCTGAGACAAAGATTCTGGATACTTTCCTCGCGTAATCTGGTCCGGAAGCGCGTGCACCGGTGCAATACGTGCTTCAAGGTTAAGCCTAAACCACAATTCCCAATAATGGGAGATTTACCCGCTTGTCGCGTCCGCGAAGCCAAGGCTTTTCTACACACAGGTGTTGACTACGCTGGCCCGCTTCAAATAATCCCTTATAGACGTCGGGGGGTCCGAAGTCAAAAGGCATACATTTGCATATTTATCTGCCTAGTGACCCGTGCAGTTCATATCGAACTCGCTTCAGATCTTTCCACCGAAGTCTTTCTCAACGCTTTCAAGCGTTTTTTATCTAGACGTGGTCCTGTGAGTGTAATATACTCCGATAATGGAACGAACTTCGTGGGAGCTAAGTCTCATTTAAACTCTTTATTCGATCTAATAGAGTCTCGTAATTATAAGAAGGAACTCTCAAATAATCTACGGGAAAACCGCATCGAATGGAAAATGAATCCTCCTCAAGCTCCACACTTTGGTGGAATCTGGGAAAGTAACATTAAATGCCTGAAGAGTTATTTAAATAAAATCGTAGGCACCTCTCTACTGACTTACGAAGAGATGCAGACAGTGCTTTCTCAGATTGAAGCAATTTTAAACTCACGTCCGCTGTCGGTACTTAGTGTCACCGATGTTTCAGCTCCGTTACCTTTAACACCCGCGCATTTTTTAACACTTACGCCGTTAAAATCTCTACCCGCCGCTGACTTGTCCAACGAGTCCGTAAACTTACTGCAAAGGAAGCATCTCGTTGATCATCTCGTCCAGACTTTCTGGAACCGCTGGCGTATGGAATATTTAAATACTTTACAATCGCGGCAGAAATGGAACACGAGTTCAAACCCGGTAACGGCAGGCACAATTGTAATGATCAAGTGTGATAATATTGCGCCTCTTCAATGGCCTATTGGCATAATAGTCAACGTATATCCCGGTTTGGACGGAGTAATCCGTGTTGCTGATGTCAAAACGAATACTGGCATATACCGCAGAGCAGTAGTAAAACTCTGCCCTTTACCGTCGCAATAATAGTCCTTGGCAACTTGGTCATCAGATGGTACATCTATGGCCCTGTTTTTTTATTTTCTACATTATTCTATTTAATTTAGTTTAAATTTACCGCTGATTAATTTTATTACTAAATTAATACAATAGCATCACATATTAACATTTTTCTGACCTTTTTACAAATTAATACTAATTTTACCGCGTGTTACTACAATTTTGTTCGTTTTAACGTTAAAGCGTTCTGACCTTTTTATGGTTTATGGAAGTGGATTCTTTCATCCCCTTCCAGGCGGGGGGCATGGTTGGGCCAATTTGCAATAGACATTAATTTATACATACATCTCATGCACAGATATACACATACCTGCGACCACTGTACTGAGATAGTATTGTTATCCTTTGTCCTACCTTCCTTCCTATTCCTGCTAAATTTATGTGCCATTTGGTAATCTGTCAGTATGTTGCAATAACCCGAACCGCTAACAATAAACCGCATCAGCGCGAGGTCTCATCTCCCTTATCTTACGACATTATTATTCGCGACGATATAGTGCAATCCGCTTCATGTTAAGTGACATTGTTGTGAGGAGAAGACAGGAAGATACAAGTGCCCTTTCCTAATGGTGAGTCCTTCCTTTATCCATACAACAAATATTGTCTTATGTACAGTGGTCATTGCTCAATCATTCAAGGTCCTTCGACAATCATTTCTTACACTAACATAAAAAAGAACTTCATAACTTCTTACACACCAGATTTTGATCTTGCGGGAACCAATTTTTCCGTCGTAACTTTAAAATTAGTATTGCTTACAACAAAGAAAGTTAATGTATTTTTTCAAATTTCACACAGCGGTTTCAATTTTGGCAGAAAAAACAATGAGTTTTTGTTATTTATTTTTGGGGTGTTATGCCGTGTTGCGCTAACTCCTTCTTTAGCCAACGTTTCGGATAGCATTGCAGTGTCCATCATCAGGGCAGATGTGTTATTTGAGGTTGTGGTGAAATATGAGCTTATGTATGAGGTTGTGATACCGTGTTGCCAGCTTCAACCCTCTGAGCTGACATTAACGTATAATTTTTTAATTTTTTATAGTGGTTTTCTTCGTTTAGCTCTGGTGTATCTATCAATTACCGGATACCAAGAAATACTGAGCTTAGCTCCATCGTCTCTATTAATATTTACGGGAATTTTATGAATTTCAATGGCCTCCGTAATCAGCCGTGCTCTATAAGTTTGGGGTCTCCCCAGGACAAATACAAATAACAAAAATACTTTTGGCCGTGAAAATCTTAAATCATTATGAGTTTTTTGTGTTCAGAATACGACGGCAATCTTTCAGACAGAGAACAGAGGACCTCAAGAAGTTTGGCAGGGCGGTTTCCAACATTACTTGAAGAATGTTTTTCTCCAATGAAGGACAATGTTTATTTTTTTTTTATTTATTTATTTATTCCTTTAGATTTACACATAGTACAATATGATACAAGATATAGTTAAAATATTTTTAGTGATTATAGATTATTGTACCTTATCAGATCGAAATTATTGGTTCCTAACTAGGCAAATTGCCCGTTCCAAGGAACCAAAAATATGTGAAAGTAAGTGTGTGATAATATATCTCATTATGTGGTATTATGACTCATAAAACAAAAATTAAAAACAATCGATCTATATAATAACAATAATGATAAGTAGAGAGCGAGTACATTATATTGAGTATGTGTTTTCTTATCGAAAGTAGCCAATTGGGTAAGTAAGAATACAAATGTAGCATTATAAAATATCGGAATATGTGTATCCCTAATTAAACTAAAAGTTCTACCAATAAGATAAACTGACTGCCTTACAGCCGCCGTTAAATAATGACAACAAGCCAACAATTTTCATTACGATCCGAACAAATAATAATAATACAATTTCGCAGAATGGAGATAACTAATAGCTATGTTACAGGTGATCAATCTTCCTGCAAATTGTAACATTTGTCTCTTTAAAATATTAACGTGCCAGCCTGATAAATGACTGCTCCTTTATTGTCAGGCTGTTCCGGAATGGCAGTCGTACCAGCCTGTCACTTGGCGGTTTGTTCACTCCTGTCGAAATCCGGATAAATCAATCTAATATGGAAGGAATATAATGCGGTGAAAGCAAACGAGCACGGGATCCAATTAACTGTAGAATAAGGGTTGAAGTTTCTTAAAGGGTTGGTTGCTAACCGGTGTGAAAGGACGTCACATCTCAAAACATCTTTCACTTTCACTTAGCGACTGTCTGTGGCCGATGTGATATTCCAAGCAAAGTTATTTAATTAGGATTATGATGTTAAATAATATGAAACAGAAATTCAATAAAAAATGATATTATCTGATATGAAAAAAATCAACCCGTCATTTTCATCTATTTTATGGCCTAGTGATATTTTCAAGGTTCCCATTGCCAAGTCTAAATAACCCCAAAGTAATTATTCACAAGCTATTCCCAGTATTACCACCTCCACCAGTGTAATTTTAAAATTAGGTTGTCTTTACTGCAGAAGTAGAACATTTATGTAGCACAGTAAAGAAGAATATGGAAGAGTGATTTTACTAATGATGTGGTTCATCGATTTGCTTCAAAACGTGAAGGAGTTTTGAACCAACATGTGTCGGTCTAATATAATATTACATTTGAAGTTATTTTCACTTATTGATTCTTTTCAAAAATTTGGAACGACTGGAAAATGTTACGCTAGTAAAAGTACAAAAGAATTTCAGATGTATTATAAATACTTACGACGAAAAAATCAAGGCCACGATTTCACAAAAGAGAAGGAATTTTGTATTTGAAAATTTTGTAGAAAAATGAATCATCAAATAAAAGTTGAGTTTCCAAGTGACACCACACCTCCTGTTAAAAGGTAGGTATTGTTTAAAACAGGGGACCATACGACTAAAGTCAGGCTTATTAAAGAGAGCACTTTCCGGAGAAATTTGAGTCAGTGCTAGTAATTTAAATATGCTGTTGACATAAACTGTGAGTGTTTTGCTAATGCACTGCACTGGTGAATAAGGGATTATTGATAGTTTACATAAAATTAAATTACAGCTGATATAAAGGGTAGATTTATTTTAATGCTACGGACGTATTTCTATACGTAAAGCCTCTAAAAGACTAACGGCCACTATTCGCAACTCTCGATCGATCAATCTGAGACTCTGATCAGTTCCTCAGATCAGATCACCACTCAATTAGCCTGTTTCTAAACATCTTTATCGCTGATAATCTTGACGGGCCCCACCCACTCCAGTAGACAATAAAATAACATAAAAATAAAAACATTCACTGTTATTTTAATATTGACGAGTGATTGTGCTAATTATTAAAACATATAATTTATTTTAAGTACTGTAAAACATAAACCAACATTTCATTTTTTAATGAAATAAAAACAATATTTTTTGTTTAAAACCACGAATTTTTATTAATTTTAAGACCGACCGGTATCGCTTCACTCGAGCATCGTCAGGGTACAAAATTAAACTGTTTAAATTGTCAGTTTAAATTGACAGTTTAATTTTGTACCCTGACGATGCTCGAGTGAAACGAAACCGGTCGGTCTTAAAATTAATAAAAAATCGTGGTTTTAAACAAAAAATATTGTTTTTATTTCATTAAAATGTTAAACCACAAAGTGATTGCTTTCTACGAAAATATTTCATTTTTTTATCAAACGCTTATAAATATACTAAAAATTAATTATGAAAACGTAGCAAGAACTTCTCGCAAAACGAGAAAATGAATATTGTGGAGTTTACAACATCACCCGGCATTTTTTTACAATCGAAAACGGTTAAATAAATCTTTATCATTCAATATAATATTTGGCTATTGCCGCCTGTGAAATTCGAAATTGATATGATATGTCGAAATTACTTGTCCATTAAGTCAACCCATTCCGCTAAATCTATTATAAATATCTTCTTCTTCATCTGCCCTGTCAATACTAATTTGACACTAAAATGACACTTTTCAACAAATTTTTTTACTGAGCCAGAGTTTAATCCTGTTCTTAGCTTAATAAGAGAGGTTCCTTTAGCTTAAAAAGAGATTTGCATTAGATATACCGTAGTTGAGGAGTGTTGATCCAAAATCTCGGCTCAACAGTTGATACGTTGTAGGATTGGGAACACATTTTAACAAATTATTTACTTGATCGCAGACAATGTACAAAAATTGGTGATATTATTAGTAAACCAGAATCTGTGAGACATGGGGTTCCACAAGGAACAGTTATCGGTCCGTTATTGTTCCTAATCTATATCAATGATCTGTGTAATATCAGTATTCTAGGAAAACTATTCTCGTATGCTGATGATACTGCAATCACAGTCGATGGTAAATCTTGGAAAGAAGTCTCTGAAAATGCAAATAAGTGCACATCCATTGTCAAAGAATGGCTTAACCAAAACCTTCTAACTCTGAACTGTTAAAAAACTATTTATATTCCATTTTATAATACCAAAAGGACGGCACCCTTAACTCACCTAAATATAAGGTTTCACAACAATACTTGCAACCCTGTTTCGTGTTCTAACTGTGTAGAAATGAATTCAGGGAACACAGTTAAATATCTAGGAATTACTATAGACAGCTAACTAAAATGGACAAATCACGTAGAAAAGCTTGTAAATAAACGTAGGTATTTAACATACATTTTTAAACGATTAAATAACATAGTTGATATCAAAAGAATGAAACTGGTTTATCATGCATCGGTACAATCATCAATATCTTATGGAATAATTGGAAAGGGGGGGGAGGTATCTGTAATAACCACACTAAGCCGCTAGAAATAGCTCAAAAATTAACTAAAAATAATGTTGCAAAAAGATGTTACCTACCCCTCCTTGCAATTATTTCAAGAAGCTAAACTCTTAGATATTAGAAAAATTTACTTTATGCAATGTCTGAAATATATATTTTCACGAAATGTACATTTTACAAAAAACTAAAATCGTTCTAGCAGTAGAGTAAATAATGCATATGAGGTTCCACTATGCAAAACTAGGCTTGCGCAGAGACATGCTTTTTTCATTGCCCCAAAAATCTACAATGCACTCTATCAGACTATAGAAATTAGATCTAAAAATATATCGTCTTACAGCATATACAAAAATGTAATAAAGACTTGGATCACTCCCATTGACACAAATACTTACCTGCTATAACATCCTACCTTTTGTAAATTTACAAATCCTTAATTTTTCTATTTTTCTTAATTATAATTTTGTTTTGTTAAACGGAATTACTTGTCTTATAAACTGCACTAAACAAAATAAGTATACCCACGAACTGGCGATGCCTATGTGGGATTTTTTTTGGTATATATGCATACTATTCTATTATATTTTTCATTTAATTGTATCATTTTATTTTTCTTATCTTAAAGCTACCTTTTTTATTTTTTATAGTACCTTCTTTACCTGTGAATGAAATGCTTTTTGTAATACTATAATAACTTTAATAATTTAATACTTGTTTTTGTAATACTTGATTTTTGTAATTATATTTTTATGCATGTAACAAAAGAAAATTATTAATAAAAAAAAATAAAAAAACGACCGTAAGTGAATATCAATGAAGCTCCTTTCCTGAGCTGGTTTCAATGGAAATCTCGTTGGGAACATAGTTTCTGCTGAAGGAGACCAGTTTATCTATTGTTCTCTTTTAGTCATAATCGTTTGTTATAGTTCTTTTTTTTAAATATTATACTTCATAAAAAAAACCCTCGACTGTACAGTGTAGAGATAGGGGAACTATATCGCCCTCGGTTTGGTAGCGTTCTGACTGGATGTAGGAATGGATTCATTATTGTGGGTCCTGAAGAGGCCTGGATTACATTAAGGTGGAAAAACAAATGCTAGTAGCTTGTTCCACGTACGAGCCGACTTACACAAAAACAAGTCGAAAAAACGACCCGTTCTAACGAAGCCAATACCATCCTAGAACGTGTGTTCCGCTCGTGTCTATCGAGTTTCACGTAAGTTAACATTAAACTCGTAGGCAAAAGGTAAGGATTATTTCCTCATACCCTTATTCAGTCGATATCCATTAGGAAAGTACGGAACAACATTGGTAAATGACCTTCTAAGAATTTTCACTCAACGATTTCTGATCTTCCGAAGCAGTTATTCCAGTAATGACTTCTGAGAGAAAGAACCCCAAAAATATTCTACGAAAAGCGTATAAATTAATAAAATTTATCATATAATCTCACCCAATTTATGAACATTGTAGCACATTTTCATAAAGAGTGATTTGTACCAATGTCTTTGAACTCTCAGCGTGGGCGTCAGAGGGTTACACTTTATGATCCAACTTTTATTTGCTCACAATGAAAGTTAAGTAGTTATATACATCCGAAATGAGTTAAATAAACTGCTCGTATTATTTGTTTGACAAATAAAAAGAGACGTGTTTTTCTTTGTTTTATGTTTCACTGTCGCGTCAGAGACAACCACTTATGGTTTTGTGACCGTTTACGGAACTAGTAAAAAATTTGATTTTCTTCCTTGAAAATATTACGAGCATGAAAAGATGGAAAGAGAAGAATTAAATTGGGAAGACCTTTGCCCTAAAGTTTCCAGACATTTTAACCTAACCTATCAAAAACATTATTAAGCAACGCTAATGTTTCGATCACTGACGATAATTCTCTGACCAAGATGATACTAAGAATATCTCCCAAACTGTAGTTGTGTGCAAATATGTATAAATTTATATATTTTAAAAAATGTCATTATTTTGACATTTAAAGTATTATAAAATGTTTATTTTTAAATTGAAATCTGATTTTTTTTTAAACTTATGCTATTCTTTAAGTACATTGTGTGTGCAAAGGTATTTAATTTCCTTTTCACCTTTTTTGTACAATTCCCCATAGATTCAATATATTTTATTGCCATGAAAAGCACAATAATATAATATGTAACCAATAAACTAAGAGTTAACCATTTCCGCGGGAGTCGACAGTGATAAATTTTATTTGTACATATGTGCAGTTGACTAATAAGAATAATATAATATAATAATATGCAAATGTTATATTTTTTATGTGATTAAATACAAAAGAACTATTAATAAACCACGCTCAAATTATCATTTATAAATCAATTTGCCCAGACCAAGAGAAAAATATTCGAAAGTAACTTTCCGAGACGTAAGTCCAAAAAACATATCCACTATCCACGCTTAGTTGGGTTAAGAGCCGAGGCAGCGTTTTTCGTCCATCCTCATTAGCAAAGTTTCGCCTGGTGGAAGTTGGCGAAGATTGTCGGGAAGAAAGCTGTGTGGAGACGGAGGTCAACTTTCTGAAGGTGCCCCTTTCTCGCTATTTAAGGTTAATACTCAAAGTTTCAACCCTTAAAAAATACCTTTTTGTTTGACTGCGGTATTTTTATGGGAATACCGCAAGGATCACTAATGTGGCAGAATTGTTTTAATTAGATATTATGCACGAATAAAGTTTAAAACTTTACATGTAAGGGCATGCAAGCTTTTTGTTCAGTCATTTATTTTATTTTTTGTAGCCACCACACAAGATTCCCACTGCCAGATACTGTGACACTGAGAGTATCTTCCACTCTGAAAACCATTTACACACGTTTGAGTGTTTTTAACGTGTAATTAGTTATATAAGCTGAAGATATCATTGTTCTGCCATGAAGGTACATACCTAGTCTTTTTTTTGAAAAAAATAAAATTCTATAAAATTTTGTTCCACACAGTATTTATTATAATTCCCGTCCGGTTAGCGTACATCAAAACCAATCGATAAATATTTATTTCTGAGAGAAATAATCCGTTACCGTTTGGGTTTCTCGGCCTTTAAAGGTGACAATCGTAAAGTAAATTTCTTTAGTAATATAAATCAGAGCGATAAGATTTAAGCGGAGAAAAATGGAAAACCCCCTTTAAGGGAAGTTTTTAACCGCATTATATTTTATTCAAAGATGCTATCCAGGACGGTTAGCCGTACTAAAAACGTAAATGTTCTTCTTTCTTTATTTAAAAAAAAAAAAATTACTCCGTCTGTAACTCCGGCTTAATAAACCAGGGACTCGAATTTGATTTGAATTTAAGTCTCATCATATCAAAGTTGAAAGTTTTTGTTTGGAGAATTGAGAGAAGCGATAAAGTATCAATTTTTATCAGAAAATGATATTAATTGCCATTTTCAAAATTGGAACTGTTCTGTCGAGATTTCAGACTATCCGGGACTTTTCACGATTTATTAAGAATCTTGGTAAGACATCTATGAAATGAACATTATATTACAAGTGAACAAAAATACAAAAATAATCAACTAACTAATTAACCAGCACGTAATTTCGCAACGGGGGTAGGCAGAGAGGACTGACCGCCAAAAATCTCGGCCTTGTCACATACTCCTTGCCTCATTCACATTCATACATCGTCTCATACATACTATTGATTATCAGGTTCACTTGATTGTGCCACGTCTTCCGCAGGCGTCCCCGACATATTCTACCATTCACATTCACGTCAAACATTCTCATTACACTCCTTATTTGTTCAATCCAAGCGTCCCTTTCTTACCTACTATGCAATCTGGCAAGGTTTGCGAATCTCCACATTTCTCACAAGATCATATTTGGTTTCACCAAACATACGCTTCAGGGATTTCATAATCATTTCAGAATGATTTGGAAAAAACTATTAATCTTTTTTGTACATTACACCCACACACCAAAAAACTTGTGCAAGGATAGTGAGTATAAGATATTGTAATAATACGCATGGTACCTACTCTAATGGACAAGTATTACTTTTTTATCTTCAGGATGATTTATGTGATATGATTGGTTAACATTATGATATATTATAAGTGATATGATATTGGTTTATATTATGATATATTATAATACCTTTATCGCTTAAAATACTATCGCTTGGTAGATACTAAAAATCATATTTCTAAAATTAAGTTTCCATCCCAAAATATGCCAGAAAACCTTTTAATACGCTCCTCATTATCCCACTTAAAGTAATCACCGACCTGCCGGGGAAATTGAATATAAAATTCCTGTACGTATGAAATAATAATAACAGCTAGACGTTATATTACGGATAATGTGTGAACCGAACCATAGACCGGTGTTACTGAGAGAAATGAAATTTTTTAAAACAATGGAAGAAAAATACATTTTGTTAACTATCCGATGGCGATAAATGGACTGCATAAAACTATGAGACATGACTGAGATAGTATCAGATCATTGCATTTCATTCACTCTTTCTAAATTTATTTTTACCTTGCTCAACACACTTGAATCAGCTTAATAAATAATCGACAAAAATCCATAACATTCAATAGGAGATTTTATTGGCAATCACGCTGGCAAACCGATATTGGCACCCTTTGTTCTTCACGCATGATTTCATTATGGTCTTTAAAAAGAAGTGAAAGGGGAAGAAGATGACAATATTAACTAAGGAACGCATACGAAATAATATTCTGTATGAGCTGTTTCAATATGAAACATAATTTATTTAAATAATAATATTATTTCATAGTGCTTTCACACAAACAAAATATTGAATTCCGTAGGTCTGTAGGAAATTATTTTCCTAAGGGCCTCCTGGGGTTAATGTAAAAAAAAACACTTTTCATCAGAGTGAGAAAACTCCAGAAGATGAGGAAGAAAACTGATTTGATCAGAAATAAAACTGTAGAAATTTAGGATAAAGGTTTAAAGCGTGATCAATTTCACTAAAGTAGGTCCAGTAAGTTGTTTCTAACTGCAAACCGCCAGATTATAGGAAAGAACACCGGGAGATTTAGATAGACAATAATAAACTAGTTTGATCAGAAATAAAAGGGTAAAAATAAAGGATAAAAGTTTAAAGCGTGTTCGATTTCACTAAAGCCATTTTTGTGATGATATCAAATTGTTATGTTAGACTGCAAAATATGTATTTTGTTGAATATGATAGGTTTTATCATAATGTCACTAACTTTCTATGAAAATATTTTTTCTATGGAAGCACTCAGGGCATGTATACTGTACATAGTTAGCAACGGTTACCTGAGCACGTGGGCTTGAAGGTTTCGCTTAATGGTTAAGTAATACTTGAAAAAGGTCTACTTAACGTCCTGATGGCGTAATTAACCACACGAGTGTTATAATGTGCGAACTGCAGAGGATTAGTCCTTAAATATTTCTAAAAAATTTTAAATCGGTTTTAGGGCAGTTATGGACAGTATTTCGAAGTATTGAGCTAAAACACGATATTGGAACATAAAATTAAACATCGTTTAATTACTTATTTATGTTTTAAAGTTCGGAAATCCATCGCTTGCTATACTAACAGTTTTTTTTTAAATGTTGTAAAGAATTAGTAAAACGCTAAAATTCTTTCAGTGTCATAAAGAACTAACCCTAAGAGATTTGCTAAGATATTTGGTACTCCGAGAAAAACACAGCCACAAAACAGAAACTCTTTTTCTTTTCTAGCTGTGAATGCCAAATGAACTGTATGTTCAGTATTTATAACAATGAGAAGCTGCATATCTTTAGAAAGTACCGTTTGTAAGTTTTAAGAAATATTAATTTGTAAGTTTTAAGAAATATCAAAAGTATTGCAATCTCCAAAACACTACCATAATTAAAACATGGCATTTTTTAGTCATATTCAAAAAAATTGAATTATTTATTATATATTTTTGGTTCGGGTGAGTTTTGGTTTATGTTGAAACAAACTAGTAAAGTCGAAAACTTCAAAATGCTATTTACTTTGATGACATTTAGGGTTGGGCGGTGTAGTTCTTGGGGTGCGAATGTCTTCGAAAGCAGGGAAACCAATGAGCAAGTTTGGACGTATTTTATGTTTGTAAGCAGCAAATATTCATAATGAATTTCCTACCTTAAATTTTTTTTTAACTTAAGAAGTTTTATATTAATTTGTCAAGAAATGCAATATAGGTATAATGTCGAATCTGGATGCAAGAAATCTAAAAACAATGAGAGAAACAGTATAAAAATAATAATGGTAAATTACAGTTGTGGAAATCTATTAAAAAGTTAAATCTCTTTATAAAATTCAAACATTTTTGTAAGCGGGAAAATATTGGAAGGAGATTGCAAGGGGAACAGCGGATCTCTGTTAATACACGAAAGATATATGCGATTCTTTTAATGGTATCGCTAATGGTGCTTTTTAACTGAGAAAACCTGACCATAAAATGAAATCTCTGCCTTGCCAAAAGTAATTTCAGACCTTTGCTAATTGTTTCTCGACTACAGAACAATAAAAGTGATTTTACGTGCTTTCGAAGTGAATGCACTGCGGTCAGAAAATCCTTTTAAAAATCTTTTGTTGGCTTCTTACGAGGTAACTTTTCTCATAAATACGCGCCTTACAGAAAAATATTCTAAAAGAAATTTTAAAATGTGAATCACCAGTCTATCAGCATGATAAGATAAAAAAAACTAAGTAAAATATGCAGTGGACGATATCCTTTGCCACGGACCACTTTAAGGAAGATTTCACGCCTTTGCGACCTTTTAGGTCCTTTTTAACATAAAAATAATAGATAAAAAAATGCGAAGAGTAATGAAGGTGTCCTCTCACCTTTATCCATTACTTCCAGATAAGTTAATTTAAGTACTTAGAAAATAAAACCTACCTCACCTTATAACATACTTATTACGGAAAGTCCGAAATGTTAGCACGTCACTTACAGAGAGAGGGAGAATAACTTTTATATATTTAATTGTAGAGAAATGATAGAATATTAAATTATACCAAAGAAAGGTTTGGCTGAGCAAATCAAAGCGTGTATGAAGAGAATCGTTAATATTTCATGTTATTTGTATGTATCGCTCTCTAATGATCAAATGTTCTTAATATTTTGAGAGGGATTGATTTTAAGATTATTGTGTTTTTAAACTTTCAAACTTAGTTAATTAAAACAAATCATATTTAAGTAAAAAAAAATAATGCGATCCTACTCTTCCAAAATGTCTTAGAAAACCAGAACAGCCATTATGGCTAATGGTTACACTATTTATGTTTTCAGTTATTTATAAACGACACATTAAGTGTTTCCCTTTGTAATTAAAATAGATTAAAACGACAGCCGTACTCATTAAAATCATAGCACAACGCTTCAACCTGTTAAACAAATTACTTTTACCACATAAACCAGCATGAATTTGAATAAAACTTTTGAATTTGACAAAATTGTTACAATATTAACCAACGTGAATATAATCATTTTACCGTGTTATTTTTTGAGGCAATCTTGTAAAACGGATACATACGTTCCAACTTAATATAAGGACTATATTTCATGCGAGACACTATGAAACATGACCCTTATATTATGTTTAATACACAATTTTCCTAGGAATGCGCAAACAGCATGAACGTGCCCAACGCGAGTTGAAGTTGGAGCAGAGAAGTTTGTTCAAGAAACATGTCAGTGGGAACGTTTGTGCCATTTGGAGGTTAAGCATGATCTTTTCAGTGCGTGCTCCTGAGTTATTTTAAAATCTACTAAGAATTAAGTTTAAAAAATATTATTTAAGTTATTTTTTACTTACGACGTTTTGACCAATGTTTTTTTTGGCACAATTGCGATAATTTCTCTAAACGGTCAGTGGAGACAGTGGATAGATAGTTAGATAGAATGAACTTTGTTTCAAGTGTATTTTAAATTTTTATTGTTATTAGAAACATATGAAGTGGTACAGTACCAGTCCACCCTCATTTTCTTTAGGGATATTATTATAAATTATGAAGTTAAGCCGCCACCGTCAAATAGGGGCACGTTCTCAATCACGGCAACGGGATTTGATCGGAATTAGAAAAAGAAAAGGTGGAAGAAAATAATACGAGAAAAAAATTAAAGACGTTTCTTTTTATAGGGGTAAAGATTCCTGAGGCTGTGAAATATTTTACAAAAAATCAATGATGACAATTAATAAATGTATGAGTAATCAATGTCCACGTTAATAATATAAAATAATGGTAGAAGAAGTCGGAGACGCCCGAAGAAGACATGGCACAATCAAGTTTATCAGATACTTGAGTCGGGCCATGAATATGAGAAGATGTGTAAATGTCAATCAGGCTAGGAGTGTATGCCAATAAAAATAAGTAGAATTTATTCCAGAATGTATGCAGGAGTAGTGCAATGCAATACATTCCATATGTTGAAACAAATTACATAATTAGAGTAAGAAAAATAATAATACAGAGGCGATTCCTATAGACACAAATAAAACGGAATATAAGTGAAAAAATAAAAAGATAAACACAAAAATGAGTGTAAGTAGCCGTTTATGGAGGATATTTGGACATCTCCCGTCTCCAGAGGGCCATCAGGGAGCATTCCATCCAGGCAACCATTGCGGTGATGATTTTGTTTCTTGATTGGCGTAGTCTGCGCCATAAGCTTCCCATGTGATGGCGGAGAACCGCTCTGAAAGAGTGTACTCGTCCCTCCAGGAACATCCGTGGCGCTGCAGTATCTCGGTAGGCAGAATAGTTGGCGATATGCATTATTGTAAGCAACTTTTAGCTTATGCCATTGGGATGAAGTGTAATCCACCCACAGTTCTGAGGTGTACAGCGAAGTGCAAAATGCGTTGAAAAGTATCTTTTTCACGTTTGTACTGAAAAAATTAAAACGCCTTAACAGCATACCTGCTGTAACGGATATCGCTCTTCTTTGCCATTCCATACCCTCGATATCTTTCAGGTTATCTGTGATAATATTTTCCAGGTATTTGACGCTTCGACTAGCATACATCTAGCCATACTGAAGGTGTTGGCATGTTTTCGTTTTTGAATTTGAAAACCATAACGATAGATTTGGACGTATTATATACAAAGTTATGTTTTTTTGCAAAATCTTCACATATTTGGAGTAGTTTCATTAGTGCGCTAAGTGACGGTGCTAGAAGAACCATATCACCTGCGTAATTAATATTGTTAAAGACCGAGTTGTTTGGCGGTACGTCCTTTCTGCCTGCCCCTGCGGGGAAACGGTGTTATGGTTAGTTAGTAAGTTAGTTAACGCAGAAGCTAATTAACTAATGAACTTTCATTGAAAATGAAGTACAATCGTAAAAGTACAAATTTTTTAAATCTTTTACATACCACACGAGTACTTTGAGAAACACTACTCAAATCAATCTAAGACCCCCTCTCACTCCACTGATTTTCTCTCGCTAAATTGGTTTCCTCTCCAATAATCCATCTATCAAAAGCTTTGGTTTATTACCCGTAAATCAACCAAATATATAACTGAACCTTATATTCAAACATTAAGGAAAAACTAAGAAATTTTAATCCAATTTTGTTGAAACATTACATTCTTGGCTTACTATAAATCTAGAGGTCATCGCAGTCTCAACCGACAACAAGGACCCCTAATTTATCAGGTGACCTTAATTATAATACACCTGCTAAACATCTAATTTACAAGGGGTACTTAGTTAAAGTTCCCCACGTTTGTGCCGTGTACCTTCAGGTGTCATCCAATTTCTCAAGAGACACAAATTTAAACGAATTCAAACACACTTAGTTGGTTCTGCGTTAATTGTGCTGAAAAATTAAACAACATTTAAGCATCTGATTGTTAGGTTTGTGTATGTTTCCTTCTACTCGTGTATATGTCTGAAATTTAAGAGTTAAATGATGCCTCGGGGTGCCATAAGAAATAACATATTTTTTATGGTTTTTAAAGTGGAACTGTGAAGAAACTATGCGAAAATGTTTTTTTTATTGAAACTTTCATACACGGCGAGTAGAAGAATAGTTTGAAGATTGTATTCTGCTTAGGTAGACACCATTTAATTTAATGGGAGGTTTTATTGGCGTGAAACAATTTGCGCAACACTAGGTCTTATTTAGAAGTATTTAATTTGTAAAATTTGCATGGAAAGTTTTTGTGGGAAAATACAAAATAGGAGGCAGTAACTCAGCTTTACTTCGCATACATTTGATTTTATTTGAGTCTCAGAATGATATCATATAACTTTGTTTGTTTTAAAATATTTGAAAAATTTGTGTGTAGAAAAAACTGTTTAGAAAAAAGAGAGAATATTTTTGTTTTGAAGAGTAAGCTATGCATTGCGCATTCTTAAAGCCAGCGGATGAGTTGAGTCTATCGGTGACAGGCGAGCAAGTTGTCGAGAAAATTGAAAGGATATTGTTATGTTCCAGACAATTTTATATTACTTCTTGGGAAAAGTGGTGTTAATTTTGGCAAAATTTACGTTATTTTTGACGAATTTAGCGTTATTTTTGGGAAAAATTGTGTTTTTGCAAAAAAAATTATGTGATTTCCCCCTTTTTGTATTTTTAAGTAAAAAAAAGTGATGGTGTTCAAGCTTGTAAAAACTATAGACAAAAAATAAAGCCTTCTCTTTTTTTCATGAAAAATACGAAAATTCGCGATATTTTATATTCAATCGAAATTTTTAAATTCGAGCTTTTTGCGATAAAATTACAAGTTATGGTTTTCGCAAACAAGAAAATAGCGTATGGATAGTAATTACTAAATAGAAGCTAAGATAGCCATCAACAAATGTGTTTTAGTACGTTCCGTGGTGAATCACAATGAGACATTGTATTTGCAGAAGAAAAATGAATAGAATGAATGCCGTTCAAAGTAAGACATTTATTAACTGCGGCTTAATAATGTATGAGTAAATAGAACTGTGGAGATCTAAAGGCAGTGAAAAATAATTAACTAGGTATAACTGGTTGAGGGTCTGCCTTAAGCACTCACACAGAGCGGCATTACACAAGTTCCGATTAGAACTCCGACAGAAGAAATATTTAAAAACTTCCAAGTTTACAATGTACAAAAACTTTATTCAAAAAATATTTTATTTAAAAGTTATAAAAAATATATCTAAATACTCCACTGCCCAACATAAATACTCAACCAGAGCAATAAGACAAAATACTGGGTTACTCCCAGTTTAAATACATCTTTTGGACAGAGAAATATTAATTTCTATGCTAAAATATTTGTACAATGCTCTACCAAATCAAAAAAAAAATAACCGAAATGAATACATTTAAAACAAAAATAAAAATATTTCTCAGAGAACAAAATCATTTTCAACTTACAAATATTATGAAGACGATCTAGAGACAATTTGAAACAAAATACAACAGTGTAAAAACTACAGGCCGCCTCAGAATAGGAAACTCTAGTGAGGAGAATAGTGAAAAAAATTGAAATTATTCTTATACTATGCTTTATACCTACATCATGTACAAACTTCTAGTTGAAACTAATAAAAAATAGACTGAGAAAGACAACTGCCATGTATCAAATAAATCAGCTCATGTTGGATCATGTTAACAGTTACCATAAGCGATTATTTTTTTATGAGAAGTGGGTACTAGGCGGAGGTGGGTTTCAGGGCTAGCACTGTACAGTATACAGGTGAAATAATTGGAGCAGTCCGCTCCGGGCTCTGACTTGACAAGACGCTAAGGAACCAAGCAGCCAAGGCGCTGACAATACCTACACCTAATTCAGCACGTTTAGGTTTTTTATTAGCGCCAAGTGCTGTTGGCCAACCATATGTGTTGGCCTCTCCCATTGCAAAATAAATACATATAAAAAATAAAGTGTTACATAAATTATTTTACAAGCAATAATTATTCGCCTGAAACACTCATCCACATTGAAAAATCTCCTGATAAAAGATTCATGACGCCAACGGGACTCGAACCCGTGTATCTTTTATCAGGAGATTTTTCAATGTGGATGAGTGTTTCAGGCGAATAATTATTGCTTGTAAAATAATTGTTACCCTTTGTGCTATGCATAAAAAATCATGTCTTAAACATTAGTTTACCAAAAAAAAAAATAATTAATATTTGACAAGTTCAAGTATTTCACCTAAAAAATGTAGACAATTTGTCTCGACGCTATCTAGTGAGAGAGTTAGCACTTACAATGCCTTTCTCATATAAAATAAAGTTGGTTGTTTTCAGGTGAAAAAATGTAACAAGCAGTAATTGTTGAATGAAACACTAGTATATATTGAATTATTTCGCGGATAAGAGATAAGCCGCCATAGCTCAGTGGTCAGAGCTGTCGACCGGAAATCGAAGGGACACGGGTTCGAGTCCCGTTGGCGTCATGTATCTTTTATCAGGAGATTTTTCAATGTGGATGAGTGTTTCAGGCGAATAATTATTGCTTGTAAAATAATTGTTACCCTTTGTGCTATGCATAAAAAATCTTGTCTTAAACATTAGTTTACCAAAAAAAAATAATAATTGTTACATAAATGCTAAGACGGTAACCTCAGACAATCTTAGAAACAAGCGGCGAATAAAGGCAATTAAATTAGAATTTATGACGACAATTGATGCTGGATTAGTGGAAAAATGTTGTTTATGAAAATTTCACGCATCATTTCTCAAAATGTTTTTTTACTCTGCGTCACTCAATAGAGCTTTTTAGAAAGCAACATGTCATTTAACACAAATTCAGGCAATATGTTATTGAGGTATTTGAGCATAGCAATATATAAAAGTGACAATAAGGCAAACAATTTACCTTCAAGATATTGGCGTGAAATCAACATTATTCCACAAAACTATCTCGTCGCGTAAAAAGCAGGTTTAATAATATGTATTTTTCTAGACAAATTCTACTTTATACACCCGCCAGTTTTTTGGCTTAGATGTCTTTCCAATTTAAAACATAAGATGTCCGATTTCTCCCTTTATGCCCATGAATGAAAGCACACTCCGTGACTTTGATAGACGGCATGTACAACATTCTTCTACAAACCAATATTTTTAAAATGCTGCCACAGGCTTAAATATTTGTAACAATTATTTTACAAGCAATAATTATTAGCCTGAAACAATCATCCACATTGAAAAATCTCCTGACAAAAGATACATGACGCCAACGGGACATGAACCCGTGTCCTTTCGATTTCCGGTCGACAGCTCTGACCACTGAGCTATGGCGGCTTATCTCTTATCCGCGAAATAATTCAATATATACTAGTGTTTCATTCAACAATTACTGCTTGTTAAATTTTGTGCTATGCATAAAAAATCTTGTCTTAAACATTAGTTTACCAAAAAAAATAATAATTAATATTTGACAAGTTCAAGTATTTCACCTAAAAAATGTAGACAATTTGTCTCGACGCCATCTAGTGAGAGAGTTAGCACTTACAATGCCTTTCTCATATAAAATAAAGTTGGTTGTTTTCAGGTGAAAAAATGTAAATAAAAGTGACAATAAGGCAAACAATTTACCTTCAAGATATTGGCGTGAAATCAACATTATTCCACAAAACTATCTCGTCGCGTAAAAAGCAGGTTTAATAATATGTATTTTTCTAGACAAATTCTACTTTATACACCCGCCAGTTTTTTGGCTTAGATGTCTTTCCAATTTAAAACATAAGATGTCCGATTTCTCCCTTTATGCCCATGAATGATAAAAGATTCATGACGCCAACGGGACTCGAACCCGTGTATCTTTTATCAGGAGATTTTTCAATGTGGATGAGTGTTTCAGGCGAATAATTATTGCTTGTAAAATAATTGTTACCCTTTGTGCTATGCATAAAAAATCATGTCTTAAACATTAGTTTACCAAAAAAAAATAATAATTAATATTTGACAAGTTCAAGTATTTCACCTAAAAAATGTAGACAATTTGTCTCGACGCCATCTAGTGAGAGAGTTAGCACTTACAATGCCTTTCTCATATAAAATAAAGTTGGTTGTTTTCAGGTGAAAAAATGTAACAAGCAGTAATTGTTGAATGAAACACTAGTATATATTGAATTATTTCGCGGATAAGAGATAAGCCGCCATAGCTCAGTGGTCAGAGCTGTCGACCGGAAATCGAAGGGACACGGGTTCGAGTCCCGTTGGCGTCATGTATCTTTTATCAGGAGATTTTTCAATGTGGATGAGTGTTTCAGGCGAATAATTATTGCTTGTAAAATAATTGTTACCCTTTGTGCTATGCATAAAAAATCTTGTCTTAAACATTAGTTTACCAAAAAAAAATAATAATTGTTACATAAATGCTAAGACGGTAACCTCAGACAATCTTAGAAACAGTATTATATCACTAAAGGAAGGTCCTAACAAACTAGAGGACACAAACTGTATATAATGAAATGAGAGACTGCGGGAAAACGTGAAATCGGAAAATTTCAAATTGTCATCACTAGGGAAACAGTAAACAGAGAAGGGTCCATACTCCCCCCTTTGATAATATAGAATTCTATGGAACTTAATAAATATCAGATGTGATAACAGTAGATCCTACGAAGTGGGAAGGCTCTATGATTAGACGAATAAACGTAAGGAAAACAATGGAATCCATGTTATAAAGATAATAATACAATTTACTGAAATTATTAAATGAATGATGGCGATGAATCTAGGACGACGCGCGACGTTTTGTCTGTTATGCTCTCTCGGTGCTCATAATGGGCGAGACTTAATATATGCAAGAATATATTACCTATTTTCATCGGATTCCTCACGAGACTGAGATTTGTAGAATATTTGTACACAGTGAGTGTGTTTAAGCCGTAAGTAGCTAGGAAGATTACGGTCCATGTTGGTTTAGGATGGAAGAACGTATCGCTTAAGTACAACCCATTAAAGCCGAAACAAGAACATATTACTCGGCATGAATAATATGAACGGGTTGTAAACATTTTAGGCAAAGTTTGAAGTGAGTGATTTCTTGAAGTATTCAGATTCAAAGATGAACTTACATTACAAAATGCTAAGGTTTTAATCACTGGGCCAATTGGGCTAAAATCTGACAAAAAGTAAAAAAAACTTACTAATAATTGTTGTATTTTGTTAATCTTCTACGTTAGTAAGGGTGAGAGAAAGGGGTAATGACACAACGCCAAACAAATAGATAAATAGACATAGACCATTATATACAGTTATAACAGTAATAGCATCATATTAATACATTCAAGTTTATTATTTTGGAGGCGGGTTTGGGTACCGCCGCCCCGGGAACCATTTATTGGGTAATCAACACCTCTGTCATAGATCACCCTAAGTGATTCGCTACGTTTGGTGATTTAGCAGGGGTGCCCGGGTTCATCGGGTGAGGTGTGTTCAGGATGCGCCTGTCCACCAACTGTGTGCCGTGCCAAATCGGGAGAGGCTGGTTTGGGGAGACCCTTTCACCCCTCGACCAATCGCCTTGTGCCGCAGTGGGAGGTATATATTCATTCGTCCGTCACTCCTGGACACACTGATCCCTAGATTCCTACCCACCCCTCATACAGATTCCTACCCACCCCTCATACAGATTCCTACCAACCCCTCATACAGATTCCTACCCACCGCTCATACATTTTTCTTCTCAGAGCTTCCTCTCTTTCCTTTCCTTAAAAAGACCGTCCACACAGTATCCCCAAAAAATAAATAGGCCTTGAAGGAAATTATTTTCCTCAGGGGCTCCTGTATGGGGTTATTGTAAACATAAAAGCAGTACTTCAACAATTTACAAGTTACAAAAATAGTCATTTCATCACTTACGTCGATTCCGACTTTATTTTAGGTTATGGTGTCCATCGTAATTCC
Organism: Hesperophylax magnus; assembly: GCA_026573805.1. Lineage (NCBI taxonomy): Eukaryota > Metazoa > Arthropoda > Insecta > Trichoptera > Limnephilidae > Hesperophylax > Hesperophylax magnus. The sequence goes on from JAIUSX010000026.1 coordinate 2,221,441, forward strand.
TATATTTTCACATTTTGTACCACCTTCTTTATTATTCACATTATTTTATTGGAAAAAAATTTATATTATGAATTAAAAACATTATACATTTGGTAGATAATATAATAATATGTCACTTTTATACCACTTTGGATATCAGGGGCAAGATCAATCAACAGTACGTTCATTCATCCGGGAAGTATTAACTTTGTAGATTAGCTGTGTAACTCGGATCTGTTCTCACATGCTCCTGAAAAATTACCATAAGCGTGAAAGGAAAGTTTTAGTAAAAATGTTTGCTGATGCGACCGTAGATATCCGTTGTTATTGGAATATAATTATGCAACCTTTTTTGCAAATTATGCGTGCCTATAGAACTACATGTTTTTAACAGTTTATCCTACACATATGAACCTGTTCACAGTCTACTAATTCCATAAAAAATAATCAAACTACCTCCACGGAACATTAACATAACTGTACCATGTTAATCTGAAACTATGCCATGTGAATGAACATTAATTAAGGTAGAATAATGTTAGTATCACCCTGTTGAGAGACCATCATTGTTGTTGTTGTTCAGATCTGAATAGCAAGGTGCCTCACCTTGCTCTTCCCCATCTCGTTTCCCTCCCTAACCTGTTTATCCTCACAATATACCCCAATTTAAGGATGCTATTTTCTGTTTTTGTTTATGTATTTTGTTAAAGATGACACACATAAACTTCACTTTGACTTTGGTTCAAGATTTTGCTTATGATAGCCTGCGATAAGCGAGCCCTAAGGGTCTGAGACAGAGGTGTGAAATCGTCGGATCACGACAATAGAAAGAATGTATTGGAGCCAGGAAGGAGTCTGAAAGGGTCGAGAGGATGCACTAGGTGGCATGAAAGGCTGGGAGGTGACTGGAGAGACTAAGGTAAACTAGGATGAGGTGATTTTGCACAGCGGTGCTGCCAAGGTCTGTTATCTGTGTGAGGATGTTGTGTCGACGCTCTTTATTGGCAGCAGGCACATGTCAGCGCTATATTAGCGGCGGACACATGCCTGAACGGATGACGAGCCTCGTGCTGGCACAGTTGGTGGACGGGGTAGTCTCTCTCCCTGCAGCAGCTGGTACAGTTCCTTCGCTACCTAGGACTCTTGCAGCAGAGTCTCCATCTTCTGTCTTCGTCGAGCGTCACAGCGGTGCTGCCAAGGTTTGTTGTCTATGTGAGGATGTTGTGTCAGCGCTCTTTATTGGCAGCAGACACATTTCAGCGCTATATTGGCGGCAGACACATGCCTGAACGGATGACGAACCTCGTGCTGGCACAGTTGGTCTAAATAACAAATGTAGATCCTAGGAAATAAATTGTACAGCGCCCTTGAGGTGATTTTTCACAAAAACGGCGCTATACAAATTATCAAATTATTATTATTATTATTACTACCAGCCCCGGGCATAAAGTATAGAATTTAGGTTAGGTTAATATTTTTACTATGTATGTCCTTAAAATGTTTTGTTAATTTGGTAGGTGTATGTAGTTAAAACAAAGAATACTAAATGGGAAGAAGGCGGAGAGAATGTGGAGAGTGGAAGAGTTTATTTTTTTAATCAAATGACTGTTAGTAAAAGTTTTTCAAAGTTAAGTAAAAACAGTTTTTAAATGATTTATTGTGCAAAATTTTTAATAAATTAGTTTTATACATTAGAAAAGAATCATTTAAAAATGTACAGGTTTAGCAATATTTTGTAGTGGGTGTATGTCGTGTCTATGCGTTATGTTGGCTTCTATTTGAAAAGGCGTGGTACCCCTGGTATGCCTGATTGAAACATTTAAACCAATGACAGATCACAATTCAGGACTATCTGTTTTATTATTTAGCAAATCATATAAAAACAATGACAATGTACGTCTTTTTGGAAATTTAACATATGATTTGTAGTTTTGTTGTATTTCTTGAGTAAATGTTTCGAAAAATTATTATTTATGCTTTCTATTAAATCTATGTATACCTTATATTGCGGATTTCATATTGTGGAATTAACTCCAGTGGACAATACGTTAGATTCACAGTATGCACATAAATGATCGCTCTGTAATTCAATTCATTAATTTTGAAATCAATGTTGAATTATTGATGGAATTATGTTGGGTATGTTACTAGGCATTTTTAAAGGAAGGGACAGTGGTAATAACAAATATTTAATTATTATTTTTTTTGGTAAACTAATGTTTAAGACAAGATTTTTTATGCATAGCACAAAATTTAACAAGCAGTAATTGTTGAATGAAACACTAGTATATATTGAATTATTTCGCGGATAAGAGATAAGCCGCCATAGCTCAGTGGTCAGAGCTGTCGACCGGAAATCGAAAGGACACGGGTTCATGTCCCGTTGGCGTCATGTATCTTTTGTCAGGAGATTTTTCAATGTGGATGATTGTTTCAGGCTAATAATTATTGCTTGTAAAATAATTGTTACAAATATTTAAGCCTGTGGCAGCATTTTAAAAATATTGGTTTGTAGAAGAATGTTGTACATGCCGTCTATCAAAGTCACGGAGTGTGCTTTCATTCATGGGCATAAAGGGAGAAATCGGACATCTTATGTTTTAAATTGGAAAGACATCTAAGCCAAAAAACTGGCGGGTGTATAAAGTAGAATTTGTCTAGAAAAATACATATTATTAAACCTGCTTTTTACGCGACGAGATAGTTTTGTGGAATAATGTTGATTTCACGCCAATATCTTGAAGGTAAATTGTTTGCCTTATTGTCACTTTTATATATTGCTATGCTCAAATACCTCAATAACATATTGCCTGAATTTGTGTTAAATGACATGTTGCTTTCTAAAAAGCTCTATTGAGTGACGCAGAGTAAAAAAACATTTTGAGAAATGATGCGTGAAATTTTCATAAACAACATTTTTCCACTAATCCAGCATCAATTGTCGTCATAAATTCTAATTTAATTGCCTTTATTCGCCGCTTTTTATTTAAGACACTTAAGATTTGTGTGTTTAATATATTTAAAATATAAAATGTAATGAAACTTAACTGTTTTTATTTATCTAAAAACTAGAATATTGTTGGATACGAAGTTATTCCGGACAGGAGATCAACTATAGTTTGATAAGTCAAACTACGCAGTAGGTAACTAATCCTCTATTTCATTAATAATATCGTAACATTCTTCACCCTAATAAGGGTACATTTTTTTATATTGAGACCCTTAAAGTTTGTTAACATCGTGGACGAGATGTCGGTGTCACATAATTTAAGGTTTACCATTACATAATTTATTTGGTCAACGACCTCCGTACATTACACGATGAACAAACACAGCCACGCATCACCACCCGAGGATAATGAATTAATTCGGGCAAATATTTGGATATTAATTTTAATTCTCATCCCTTACAACCATTTATCTTATCAAGGAACACACATTATTACGGTATTAGAGACACCGTACGTGTTGGGACTTCCAAAGGGTTGTTAGGTCGAATTTGAAGCTATTCTTAGGAATAGTTTGTGGATTTAATTAAACGCACATCTTCGCGTTTTTGTCATAGAGGAACCCCACGTTTTAAGAAAGCCTCGTATATTTTCTTTCTAAGGGTAAAATATGTAGGTCTATTTGGTATTTATTTGGTACATTATTTTGTTACAATTTATGTTTTCCAGTAATGTAGGCCTCACTGGGTGGCTTGCCCGTGCTGAGGCCTTCATTTTATAATATGAAAATCTAAGATAGTAAATTTGAAAAGAAAATAATAAATTTAAAATTAAAAATAAAAATACATAATAATACATTTAAAATTAAAAAATAATACAATGAAAATAATCTTGTGTGTTTGTGAGTGATGTGTGTTTATGTTGGTTTTGTGTGTTACGGGTAGGTTTTATTTTTATTTTATGCTATGACATTTTGGTAATATTGTCTTTTTTGTTGTTTAATCCATTTTGTAATTTTGTGTGTGAATTTATTTTTATTTTCCTCAATTTTAATTTCAATTTTTAGACTGTTGAAAGCTTTTATTGCATGGTATTGGTAGTGTCTTTGTCCAAAGGTTGAATTTACTGTAGGAGTTTTAATGTTTTCTTTGTCTGTTATGAAATGCTTGTTATTTTAATTAAAATGTCACTTGTGTTGGTGATAGTCGAGCTTTTTGCGTAACTGAATGTCCAACTTTTGACATGTTGGAAATTTAGGAACTTTGTATTATTTTATTACGAACACGAGAATGTTAATATACTATTGCGGAATATATGTTTGGTCTGGAACCAATCGAGCGATTTTCGGCATATTATGCCAAATTTGCATAAACGTTTTGAGCGATCACTGGCCATACATAATGTGTTAAATTTAAAGAACCTAAATATATAGATTAAACGGTGAAATCTAGGTGGATTAATTGGTTTTTACCCGCCGTAAGCAGTTTTATTTACTTCCATATTAATTCTTTGAGGAATAATAATCATTAAATAATACGGTAAATGTGACAAAAATAACTAATATAAATATGACACCAATCGCTCGAGTGGGGAAATATGTGACTATTTATCATTAAAATAAAAGACAGTCCTGGGTTACGAATAGTCTGGCAATATTTGAATTTTTCGTACTACCGTCACTATAAGCAGAAAATTATACTTATGAAATGATGAATGACGTAAAGCTAGTACAGAAAATGAACCCACAACGCCTGGGTGGGAAACCAATGCATCAGTTAACTCAGCTTATATCCAGTCAACATGATAAATTGGTAATTTGAATAAATTCATTTCAATTTATTATTTTAAAAGCATTACAAAATTGTTCAGTTTAGTGCGTTTTTAGATACTATTTTAAAGAAGAATTTTTAAATACATATAAACAGTACGTTTATCAACTAAACCAGTAATTAAAAGAGCTTGATTTTTAAAGGTAGTTTCGTTGGTGCTTAATTTGTCGATATCCGAATTGATTCTGTTTAGCAGCAAGATTGATCTCATATCTCTTTTTTTTTTACTATTACTGTTATCACAATGATATAGTCCACTTGTCGATGTGTGTTAGTGATGAGGGAGATTTTTATTCATGTATATAATATAACAACATTACAGGTATCATTTGACGCCCCGGGAACCATTTATTGGATAACCAACACCTCTGCCGAATGTCACCTCAAGTTGTTCGCCACGTTTAGTAACTTAGCAGGGGTGCCCGGGTCCACGGGTTGAGGTTTGTCAAGGTCTTGGCGGCGGAATCTTGAATTGGTAAACACTTGTTTAGGAAGAACTGTTGACCCCTCCAATAGGACTCTATCAACTCATCGCTCTGCAATGCAGCGGGAGAAGTGGATTCATACGTCCGTCACTCCTAGACACACAGACCCCCCCAGATTCTTACCCACCCCTCATACATATTTCTTTCTCAGAACTTCCTTTCCTTTATTTTCTTAAAAATACCCTCTGCACAGCATCCTCAAAGATGACATAGGCCACGAGGGAAACAATTATACTATGGGCTTCCTATATGGAGCTAATTTGAAATAAAATAATTTAAAAAAAAACATATTTTTTCTTAAACGTAATGATAAATTTAGTATGTGGTGCCAAAAACATTAAGAAGATTCAATGTAAATTTTAAGACGTCAGGCATGTTGGGTTCTAAGAACTAACCAACTAACCATCACGCCGTTTCCCCGTAGGGGTAGGCAAAGAGGACGGACCGCCAAACAACTCGGTCTTGGCACACACTCCTTGCCTCATTCACATTCATACATCGTCTCATACATACTCTTCTATTCGTGCCATGTCTTCCTCGGGCGTCCCCGACTTCTGTTACCATTCACATTTGCATCGTATATTCTCCTTAGACTCCTTTTTTCGCTCATTCGCTCTACATGCCCAAATCATCTAAGCGTCCCTTTCTTGATCTTACTCATTACGCTTACACCAGCCTTGCACTCTTTGCGGATCTCCACATTCCTCACACGATCATAGATGGTTGTACCACACATACGCCTCAGGGATCTCATTTCCACAGCATTTAATCTACTTTCATCCTTTCCATTGCGGACTGCTAACTTCGTTTCATTGGACAATTTTTTACTAACGCCAACTGTATTCAGTCCTCTATTAATGGAGTTACCTGCATTTACCCTTCTTTCAATATCTCTGTCAGTTCCCATCTCTCTAGAACATACTTCTTAAATACACAAACTCATCCACCTGCTCCAAGTATTCCTCATTCACAGCTATATTGCACACTGTTTTCCTACTCTCTCTTTCAAACACCATTACTTTAGACTTACTTACATTCATCATTAACTCATTTTTCATGCATACTTCGTTCATCCTAGACACGAGAGACTGCAGATCATCCACACTACTAGCAATCAGCACCGCATCATCAGCATACAACAGGCAGGCTGATTGATTCAAAGAAACTTTTTGTAATTACTAATTACTCAAACAAGTTTATGAAAGGTTTACCATATTATGTTGTTTTAATACCAACCTCCTTTCAGATAATTTCAATGGTTTGGTGTGAAGAGTATAAATGCTTTAGAAAACAAATAATAAATTAGTACTTTTAAATAGATGAAACGTCTAGTATGTATCCTCTAAAAAACCCGCGGGATAAATTAGGTAATCAGCAACGACCCAACAGAACGTGTATCTCAATATACTCGTAAATTCTTAGGATCCACGGCTAGCGACAAATGGGATCCATCTCGAGAAACAAGGGTTTGCATTGAGATGCCTGGGCGCCCAAGAAGGACAATAAAGCTACTAAAATAATTATACAACTACTACTAAATAAAGTTATCTTAAAAGAATAAAAAATATACCTACATAATACACATATTATACACAATCAACTATCAATTATGTACATATCTTCCTTAATTGTTTTACTTTTATTACGTTACTTTATTTTATTTTATTTTTTTAATTTTATTTCAGAGATTAGTCACCGAACCTCCGTAGTGTGCAGTCGTGTTTACCAGTGCTCTGTGTTTGACGGCTTACTTTGACGGCGGCGCGGCTTACAGATAAGATTTATTTATTGTTACCTTTTCGTATTCATTATTTTTGTTTGTGTTATTGGTTTGCGACGAAGTTGCGTGTATTATTTCTATCATTTATTATTTCTAAAATAATAATTATTGTTTAATTTTTTTTTTAAATTTGTTGAAATGGAGGAAGATGAAAATCGACCTCCGGACCCTGAACCCATTTCTAATATTGTAGACGACTACGATACTGATGATACCCAGACTTCTGTAACCCTTCCTTCACGAAAACGACGTCCTCCGCTTTGCCTTAATGTACCTCCTAAAATTAAATCTCTTTCACAATCAAACGAAGCCCCAATCTCTCATGGAAGTTATAATGATACCATTCCTCCAGAAGCAAAAGCCATTGAGCTTATGTATTCTATTTCATCTTCAGCTCCATTTATTGTCAATGTCCAAAGGACTGAACAGGGGAAAATAATTCATCCCCTGGATTTTGGTAAATTTATTTTTAGCTCAAAACTCAATAACCTCGGTATTATAAATGGATCAATAAAACCGGAAGGTCGATACAAACTATCCATAGAATTTAAATCAGCCACATTAGCTAATGATTTTGTTAAAAAAATAGGTTCTCTTTCTAATAATAAATTTAAATCTTTCATACCTACATTCAATTTAACCAGAATGGGCAGAGTAAGAGGTATCCCAACCGATCTATCAGAAACAGAAATAGTAGATGCTCTTAATGACTCTCAATTAACTCCAAAAGTTTTAAAAGCACGTCGTTTGAATTTTAAGGATACTTCCACCGGAACCACTATATGGAAACCTTCCCAATCCGTTGTTATTACTTTCGAAGGTCAAACATTACCATCCCGTGTATTTATTTATTATAACGCTCTTCCCGTTGAAATATACAGATTCCCGACTATCCAATGTTTCAACTGTTGCCGTTTTGGCCATTCAAAACCTATTTGTCGTTCCCCTCCTCGTTGCTTCCATTGCGGAGAGGATCATCCCTTTGAACAGTGTCAAAATACAACGAATAACCCTATTTGTATTAATTGTAAGGGCAACCATACTGCTGTTAGTGTGGCCTGTCCAGAGTTATCTAGACAGAGAAATATCAAACAGTCAATGGCTGCAGACAATATTTCCTACTTTCAGGCCTCTAAATTATTCCGTCCTACGAAAAAATCTTTTGCAGAGATAACGTCTAACGCTTCTCTCTTTCATTTTTCTTCCCCTAAATCCCCTCTATCATCTTCCCACAAAGAAACAATTTTCAAACCGATAAAATCTAATCCAAAATTTATTCCTTCTTTCGATAAAAAAACTACATAATGAACTTTTACTTAACCCGAATGGGAATAATAAATCCCAGGCTCCCAATGGGACTGCCTTAAAAAACTGTTCCACTTCCGATATCTTCCCTAAAGTCACGATTGAAAATTCTTCTTTTATTCAAACTTTAATTACCCTATTAATTACGATCCTTTCAAATAACAATAAAGTACCGTCCAACGCTGCCGATTATATGAAATCTTTACTCTCTAGCCTTCCCGATGTATCCGCAAATGAGCAAAATACTTCAATGGAATAGTAGAAGTCTATTCGCCAACAAAATTGATCTTGTACAGTTACTTGATGAACATAATATTTCAGTTGCTGCCATCTCCGAAACGTGGTTAAAACCCTCATACCAATTTAATATTCCTGGATATCATTGTCTAAGACATGATAGACTGGATGGCAAAGGTGGCACTGCTCTTATTATACATAATTCTATCCCTTTTAAACAAATTATTTTCCACACTCTCTCCAATAATTTTCAGATAGTAGCTGCTGTTATATCTGATATTACATTACTATCAATATATATCCCTCCCTCTACAATTTTTGTTGAAAACGAATGGTCAACATTTATATCCCAGATTAGTCCCCCGTATATGATACTTGGGGACTTCAATGCTCATTCTCCTTCTTGGGGCAGTGAGTTAACAAACCGTTCTGGCCATAATCTATTAGATTTTATGGATACCTATAATTTATGTATACTAAATGATGGATCTCCAACTCGTTTCACTGCCCCTCAACATCGGAAAAGTGCAGTCGATTTATCTCTTTGCTCATCTTCGGTGATTCCCATATGTTCTTGGAACATTCTTAAAGATCCCCTTTCCAGTGACCATTTTCCTATAATAATTACCTTCCACCATCTATCTTCCACGCATTCCTTTTCGATAAACAATAGTTTTAAATTTAAAACGAAAGACGCGAATTGGAGAAATTTTTCTTCAGAATTAGACTCCATTGTTCAAGCATCTAAGTCTTCCCTTGTCAACACTAGTTTACAATGTGAATTATTTCCTAACATGATAATAAAAGCTGCAGAAAAAACACTTAAAAAACGTAATGTTAACATTAAGATAAAACATTCCACCCCATGGTGGGATGAAGAATGCACTAGTGTCGTTAAATCCAGAAGAGAAGCAATTTCCATTTTCCGTAAATGTATGTCTTTCGAAAATTACCTTTCTGTGAAACGCGCCCAGGCAGAAGCGAAACGCGTTTTGAAAAACAAAAAGCGGTCTGGATGGCGAAAATTCTGTGAAAGCTTGTCTCCTGAACCTCCCCAGTCATCCGTATGGTCCAATTTAAAAAAATTCGGTTCGTCATATACTCCGCAGCGTTCTAAACATATTCCAGAAGAAATTATTATAGGTTTTGCTGATAAGATAGCTCCTCCGTCAGTTGCCAGATGTGAGGAAATGCCTTCCTTTATTTCTTATCCATCTCACTCTAGCTGGCTGGACTCTCCTTTCTCAAGAAGTGAATTAAATCGAGTAATCAATTCCCTTCCAGACTCTTCTCCTGGCCCTGATGGAATCTTATATAGTTTCATTAAAGCATTCTCAGACATGTCGGTTGAATATTTTTTATCCCTAATTAATTACATGTTCGAAACGGGATTTATTCCGGAAGTCTGGAAAGTTCAAAAAATCCTTCCGATTTTAAAACCTGGCAAAAATCCATCTGAAATCTCATCCTATCGTCCTATTGCTCTTTCGTCATGTTTAATGAAAGTAGCAGAACACTTGATAAAGAACAGATTGGAATGGTTTGTTGAAAATCACAGAATTATCTCTCCTAATCAATATGGCTTCCGGAAAAAGAAATCAACCATAGATAATTTAAGTGTGTTAACAACAGACATCCGTATATCTCAGTCCCTTAATTCTTGCACTCTGGCCACATTTCTTGATCTTTCGTCAGCTTACGACGATGTATTAATTAACATCTTGAAAGAAAAATTAATTAAAATAAAAATTCCTTTAAAACTAGTTCAATTTATTATTAATTTACTAACAGACAGATCCATTATTATCCACTTTTCCTCAAAAACTATAAATCGCAAACTATGGAAAGGGTTACCTCAGGGGTCCGTAATCAGTCCATTATTATTTAATATATATATAAGTGATTTAGACAGTGTAATTCCTTCATCTATCAAGCGACTTTATTTTGCTGATGATTTCCTTATATATTTATCACACAAAAATCTATCGCGCGCTGCGAAGGAATTGAATTTGGCTTTACATAATATTAAAGTTTGGTTGTTAACAAATGGGATGAATTTAGCTACCTCTAAGACTAAAGTAGTGGCTTTTACGCGCAAAAGAAAAATACCCCCCTTTTCTGTCTGCTTTGATAATGTCCCTCTTCAAATCGTTAAGCAAATTAAATTTCTTGGATTACTTTTGGATCATAAACTTTCCTGGCTCCCGCATATTCAAAACATTTCGGCTAAGTGTGAAAAGGGGCTAAATATTATGCGAGCTGTTTCCAGAGTGTGGTGGGGATCTCATCCTACTACTCTTAAATTAATGTATGGTGCTCTAGTGCGAAGCCATTTGGATTATGGAACATTTCTTTTTGATCCTCTTCCTAAATATTTGGACAAAAAACTTGAAAGAATTCAGTCCAAAGCGCTCAGAATAATTATTGGAGCGATGAAATCTTCTCCAATTAATTCTCTCCAGGTAGAATGTGTTGATCCCCCCTTAATTTTAAGGAGACAATTCCTAGCTGATAAATATATTTTTAAATCTTTTTCTATATCGCGTCACCCTTTAGAACAAAGCCTTGATTATTTGTTCAATTACTTAAATAACGAAAAAAGATCGACAGATAAAAATCGACTTCCTCTCCTTCTAAAAAGTTTTCTTTCATTCAAATCTCTGTCTTCTTCCCTCCAAAATCTACAAAAAGATCCTATCCTTCCTATTTTCACCATCCCATTTGATTCTATCAATTATATCCCCAACGTTATAACTTCAGACTTCCGAACTGATATTTTAACCTCATCTAATCAAAATGTTGAGGAAAAATTTAAAAACATTACATCTTCTAAGTTTCCAGAATTTTCTCTCATTTACACAGATGGTTCTAAGTCTGATAACAAAGATTGTGGAGCTGCGGTACACATTCCCGAATTCGATTTAGATTTGTCTTATAAATTACCTAAAGAAATTTCCATATTTACTGCAGAATGCTTCGCAATTGAACAAGCTTTGAGCCAAATCCAGCTTTTCAATATTCGACCAGCCTTACTGTGCACTGACTCACTAAGCGCAGTGTTGAAAATTTCCTCAAATATCCATAAACCAGAAGACTATATTATTTATAATATCAGAAACACCCTTAAATCTTTAAATGAATTAAATTTCGAGACAATATTGGTTTGGGTCCCTGGCCATTTAGGAATTGAGGGTAACGAGAAAGCCGATTCTCTTGCTAAACTTGGAACAATTTCTGGCTCTAATCCTTTAGATTTTAGAATTCCTATCTCTGACGTCATCCCAATTCTTAAATCCAACATGATCCGCTCCTGGGAAGAAAATTGGACTAATACGAAAACCCGAACTGGTGCTTTTTATGCTGGAATACAAAATCATATTCCAAGTAAACCTTGGTTCCACGGCAAGAAAAAATCCAAAAGATTTATATCCTGTATCTCGAGAATGAGAATTGGTCATTGCTCCATTGCATCCCATTTGTTTAAAATCCGGGTCCTAGATAGTCCACTCTGCCAGTGCGGCATGGAAAATGAGACTCTTGATCACGTTTTCTTTAATTGTAAAAATCATTCATCCTTCAAAGGCATTTATCGTTTACTTATAAAAATCACCCACCAATCTCCCCTTAGTATTCCTTATTTACTTTCTCTCAACAATTCTCGCATTTTCTCAGTTCTATACAAGTTCATAGACTTGAATGACTTCAATATTTGAGATTTCCTATTCCCGTATAGATTTCCCATAAAATTATAACCATCTCCCTTAACTTTAACGGCACATAGCACTCTCTTTAGGGTGAATTGCCTAATACAAAAAAAAAAAAAAAAAATTATTTCATATCTTAATATTTCATTTTAATTCGTTTAATTAACAAAATTTCTATACGGTACATTTAGATTTACCATATGTAAAATGGGGGGCTTCAGCACGGGTAAAGCAATCACATTGCCAAATCATATTTTATAATATAAATTTATATATTTATATGTATAATAATGGTAAGGAGATTTATTAATTATGTAACCAGTTATAATGTATATTGGTTATTTGAAATATTTAATCACTCCCAATTCTCCATCACATTCCGATAAGGAGTCACGATGTCCAATGAAAATATGGCACGATAAAGTAAATCAACTTCTTGAGCCTAATACCACAGAAAAGTGTATACTAATAACTACCTGTGTACTTATATTCCTAGTTGGACAGGCAAAGCTTCATAATATGTAACTTGTACTTTCTTTAAATAAAAATAAATAAATAAATAACACCCTAGAAGCATTGAAAATCTTCGATGGGACTCAGACATAAATAGCATTACAAAAACACTAACCAAAATCATGTTCTTCTTTAGAAATAAACGCAATGTACAAAATGAAAATGACCTGTGTAAAGTCGACTATACTTTTTGCCAATCACTATTATTGGATGGGGGATCTGTCCACCCACATGAAGCAACTCGTAACATAAACAAAATAATCCTCGAAGTACGAGTAAGAACTCCATCAAACTTTGTCAAAAAACTCAAGAAAAAATGTTTTACTCAACTAGAATAACTAGGTTTTAGGAGAGTAGGTTTACATTTTAAATGCTACAGAGATAAACAACATCAAAACATGACTAAGTAAACACATAGATGAGGAAAGCATAAAAATAGGAAGTAATACTAACGCAACAATAGTCAACAAAAATTAACAAGAGGTATTCAACAAACGTGTAGATGAGGTCTACAAACATGAAAATGAGGTGTACAAACTGATGAGGAAGATGAGGAAATCAAATTAATTTGCAATTAACCCCAACACAACAATTTACAGTTCATCTTGAAACAGTAGAAGTCGTGAAAACAATATAGGCACTTTGTATCTCACTTAATAATAAATTTAAATTAAAAAACGGGACTGTAGTATTCATATTGCAAGCATTGGGTATGTATAAACAGAGTTGTGTAACAGTCAATTTTCTCTACATACTCGTACGTAATGGAGGAATGATTAGTTTGTTAGTTGAATTGCAACTTTAATAAGTTAGTTTGTAGTTAATTTATTCATAGCATTCGTTAGCATAGCAAGTTAACATAATATAGTCGATTAAAAAAAATTTCTCAACTAGACAAATTTCTCAAAAATATTTTCTTTATTTTAGTTTATTAAGTGACTGTAACTAACTAACTAATAACTCATTCCACTAACATTCCATTACTTATTCTACCGAGATGCAAAATTCTGTACCGATATGTTTGGTGTTGCGTGGTGCCCTCAATTGGAAAATTACTCAAAGCCAAGTGGAAGAATTTCTTCACGTGGTTGAAGGAGCTTCAAAGGTTATATTGTATAGGAAGTTGCTCTGAGGTTTGCTTTGAAGACATAGCTTTCAAATTAAACATAGTATTTTATTTTCCACCCATTCAAGAAAGAAAACCTATCTTGCAATAAGGACTTTGTATTTAAAGAACTGTTATAATTTTGTTTATGTTATGCAAAACAATTATTCGGCAGGAGCCTGATGAAATTAATTTAATATACGTTTTACTATAAGTTACAGACACATATAATATATAGGTTTTTAGGGCAGGTAAAAGAGAGACCGGAAAATCAGTTGTTCTACGATAGACAAAGGTTGGGAAAATTATGGAGATTTGAAGGGTTTTCCTGGTATTAGGATATAGCAATGTTGAGTTGAATGGAATTCTGTATTTTTTTACAACGGCGAAGTACACAAAGCAGTAGCAACGCTGTACCGAATTCCCACTAATATAATGATCCATAGAGGATGGAGGAATCTCCAGTGCTTACACAAAGCAGAGATAAACAGAAGACATTAGAGTTTGAATTTGTCAAAGCTAATAAGGCGTAAATTTAAATCAAAAATTTAGTTAATAAATAAATACACTCCACAGTGACTACACGCATGTTGTCATTTATATTTGCTTCGGAAGGGCTTACGCGGTAGCCAGGCAGCAAGTGAAGTCAACATATATAAGTCTTCGGAGCAAAGTTCGAAGCCACTACCACAATTTGATTCAAAGTTCCATGACAAAGTTAATGTTTTTTTCGTAAAGCATGTGTAACATTGCAGGGGTGTAGCGAGCGACCTCTGAATCCGGAACCAAAGTTCGCCTTTATACTCGTATTATGGAACTCGTCGAAGAGTTAGGGGCATTAAGGTAGATCGCAAAGGTAAGCTCGAATAAAGTGCAGTGAAAAAAGCTCTCCCGGGAGGTACGTCCTGAGATTACGGGGTCTCTGGGAGCACCAGGTAAATTCTTTGTTACACAAGCAGTGCAAGATGGGGAAGCCTGAACGTGTCTTATCAGAGATAATAAACTCTCAAACCTGGTGGGAAAATGTAAGAAAATAATCGTCTTTCCAAATATTGATTATTCATAAGATATCATTATTTTTATTTGCTATTTGCTTGTATGCTTTTAAAATGTTAACAAATTGAGTAGAATAAATTAATATGTAGAAAAAAAATATTTTCAGATATCTTCAACCAGCCGATTGTAGCCTAAGCAAGTCAGCTGTCACAACGAAGGAATTCAATTTGGGAGGCGGGTTTGAGAACCGCCGCCTGGGAACCATTTATTGGATAACCAACACCTCTGCCATAGGTCATGCCAAGTGGTTCGCTACGTTTGGTGATTTAGCAGGGGTGCCTGGGTTCATCGAATGAGGTGTGTTCAGGATGCGCCTGCCCATCAGCTGTGTGGCGTGCCAGATCGGAAGAGGCTGGTTTGGGGAAACCTCCCTTCATCTCTCCAACTCTACCCAACGTCTTGCACCCCAGCTGGAGGGAAATATTTATACGTCACTCGTGGCCACACTGATTCCTAGATTCCTACCCACCCCTCATACCTTTTCCCTCCCAGAATTTCTTTTCCTCCACGCAGCATCCCCAAAAATGACATCAGGGCCTCCTGTGAGGGTTTAGTATAAAAAAAATATTACAATTACATAAACCGTCATTTATTCACTTACGTCGATTCCGACTTTATCTTAGGTAGGTATTTGTATCCACCATTATTCCTTATTCTATTAATTTCCTAAAATTTCACATTTTGTACCTATTTAAAATCTTGCGGCGCCTTCGTTTACCTCTTCCATACTTTAAAATACATTATTAATTAGGAAGGTACTTCATATCAGATGAATAACGAAAAAAAATCGTCCATTTCATTGACGCTATGAGAAAACCACTAAATAAAGTTCTCATTTTCACGTCAAATCGTTAAAGTTAAAATAGTAAACTTTTAACTTTAAGATTAATTATAAAATGCGGATTTTTTACCTTAAAATGTTGATGTTCTAAAAATTTAAAAAAAAATAGTAGATACTAGTCATGATTTTGAAAACCTCTTTTTATAAAAAACCGTAAATGAAGATTTTTATGTTTTCAAATAATAATGATACAGACATCAAAATTTTTTTTTTTCAGAAACATTCAAACACGAAAGTTTTTACAAAAAACTAAAAATCTTTTTTTCATAACCAATTCGACTTTAGTGGAAAAAATAGCATTACATAAGAAATATTATTCAAAATCAATTTTCTAAAAGGTCAGCGCAGTATTCCCCTGCTGAAAGAATATTTAACTAAAATAAATGTATTACTTCACAACGACAAATGTCAGACTATTCCCCGGCTGCCTGAGCAGTAGACGGTATCGCCTGAAACTCTAACCTCATTACTGGAATTACTGACAGGGTGTTTAGTAGATAGACCTAAACTCGTTAAATCTAGTTGTATTTATAAGTACTTTGTTATTATATTTTAATTCAATGCTGTAGGTATATTACAAAAATGGTTCTGTGGAGTTCTATCATGCATTAATAATATTGTTAGTATACTAACGGAAGTCAAGTCTCACCATTTACTCGGCACTAGGATGTATGTTTTGAGGCTGAAGGAAGTATTGAGATCTAGTCACTACTAACTTAGCGTGTAAAAAAATTACTTTGTTACTCAAATCCAACTACTTTAGGAGATATTCATATTTTTTTCAATATCTCCTCTTTCTTGACAGTTAATTTGAATCTTTTCGCAACATGACAGCCTTCACTATTTGAAAAATCAGTTTTCGTTTGTTCGTGTCATAATTTTATTTACATGGGCTTTCCATGTACCTACTTTGGTATGGAAAATAAAAATTACAGAATGGTCGCACCAATGGTTCACTGTTCGGTATCTAAATCTGAATATGCAGGCAGGTACTTTTTTACCTAATGTTTTCATCATCTTCTTCATCCCTTTTGACACTTCTTTCAGTCTCACATAATTCCCCAAATGAAGATACTTTCATTATAATGATCTACTGAAAAAAATGTTTTTTCCACTATTTTTTTTTGAACGTGACCGGTTTTATCTTATTATACCCATCTTCATACTGGTGACTTCAGAAGATGATAATATAATTAAAATAATAAGCTGAAACAGGTCACAGTCATTAAAAAAAAAAAAAAAAAGTGTAAAAAACTTAATTTTTTTTTCAATATATCATTATAATGGATTCCACCACGAATTTTTAGTATCAACAATAGCAAAAAAGAGATACTTTCTACGTATTAACACTGGTTTTGTGTACTTGCGACATTATTTGGTAAGCGGTGGGTATCACATAAAAAATTTACATTCAAATAAAGCTTAAAATTCGAGAAAATGACTATGGTTATAATGATGCAATTAGGTGAAGTTATTACAACTGACATGCAGAAATAGATAGAAGTAAATATAAAATAGAATACGAGAGTTTATATGGAAATAACAATTACTTGGCTATAATGGTATGACTTATTTTATGTAACAGAAATTATGAACAAAGAAAATTATGAAATTATGATTTGGTTTAATGGCATTCCTGTACTCTGATCTAAGTCACCAGAAGCAGATAATTGTTCTGCCTCTGATAGTACTAGAACAACCATATTATTATGCTCAAGTCAATAGAAATTTGTTAGATTGGTAATCTGGGTCAAAATCAGTTTTAAATGTAGGCAATTTACGGCCTCTGTGGTCGAGGGGTAAGACTCTCAACTATCAAGCCGTAGGTCGCGGGTTCAAATAAATTGATTATTGGCATGATAATATGATTACTTTGTGTTATTACACAATTTACCATTTTAAAAATAATATATTATTTATGAAGATACTCTTAGTATCTCCCTGGTGTAAGACCACCAGAAACGTTGCTTGAAATGGCTTTGGCCGTGTTTGGTGATCTGATCTGAATACCCAGGTACTTCTCCACCTTCAGCTACCCCATCTCCTTCCCCTCACACTACTTTCAGCATTACAACATACCCAATTGGGAATGCCATAGTCTCACAGGCTCTAGATGGTAGGGAGCAGTTGGGATTCTTGTGCGGTTTCACATTAAAAAAGAAAGAAAAAAGTTGTTTCTCGTAATAATTACAGTCTTTCTTGTAGTTGGTCACAAAAACTGTTCAGTAGAAATCGGCCGGTATAAATAATACATTTAGTATGTATACTCAACGGAAATCAAGTCTGGCCATTTACTAACCCCCCTCTAATTAAGAGATACCTAGGGATATTTTCTATGACTTGTGACCTCACAGAGTAGAACCGGTATCATCCGTAGATACTTGAAATACAGGAAGATATGGCTTGGAAAGCTGCCGAGCTACGCGGTTCAAACTGCACGGTGTACATAAAGAAGGAAAGGCGGGCCGCCGCCGAGAGCAGCAGCGATTTTCCAGTAGTATGGGACAACGAAGTTAGCGACACTTTTATCAGCTGTTTCATAATAATCATGGCACATATCCCATGATTCTATTATCTATAGCCCGGTCCATTTGTAATGTGTTTACCACATGAACTACTTCATAGAAATCGATGTATGTACGTATTGACAATTTTGTTAGTATAATACTCATCGAAGTTTAATAAAACGCCAACCCCCTCGTAAATTTACTTCTTATAACCTGTGACTTTTCAACATAAAGTTAGTACCATCAGATATTTTTGGTAACGGTCTGACTCTGCTCAATTCGGTCAGAGCTCCCGAAAATGGTACCTCCTAGAAAGTTTGCGAACATTTACAATAAATACCGATAATGGGGCCCCAACGCGCACTCAATTCACATTACAGAGCGGGAAAAACATCAATTTGTGTGCGCTGTCGGAAATTAGTTTTACAATAACTACCTTGGTCACGGAATCGAGTTTCACGTGTGGTTTGCGAATTAAAATTATCATAAAACTGCGGAATTATGTGATACGGTTTAATTAACAAAATTAATAGTTGACACATTCATTATTAAATTGTGTTTGTGCTTTTTCTAAGTAATTGATTATACTCTTAGGCAAACATGACATCAAGCTTGTAAAAGGTAAATTACTCCTAAAAATTTTGTACGACTGAAATAAGAGTAAAACATTGATATTTTCATGTGAGGTTTTGAAACTGCAACTCCTGGGTTCAGAGCCAAGAAGTTTACTGCTCTATCGATGCTTGGAAGTGTATAACGTATAACTGATGAAACTACCGCCGCAAAATTATTAGAATTCATTCAAACAGTAACTGTTTAATTATAATTAATAAACATGAAATCTGGCTTGTAAAGGATTCTTCTTTGAAGACTGTGCTAGAGAATAAATGTTCAACAAATTTTATGTTCAAACAACAATTATATCTTACAGTACCTAGTCTCCAAAAGTCCTTTCACAGAATAATAAGATTTTAATTTCTCGGATAGATTCAAAGAATAATTAAATATAAACAAGTGTTATTTTCAAGTACGAAATGCCATTCGAGATATTCATTTTATAGTACGACTCGAGCCAAGAGCCGTGAATATGAATGGGAGAGTACCTACCGATCCAACCTGTCGTGTTACATGAAATTTAACACAAATTCTTGCATATTTCAGCAAGGGGGAACCCTTGCGCAGCCGGCCACCCCCCAGCGGGGGAGGCAAATGAAGTTTTCCCCACCCTTTGCAAAGGGTGTTTTCTTAAAGCTTTGACTCTGCCTTTAAATTTATAATATCACACCCAGTTTAATATCCACGGCGCGTATTTCGCGGAATTTTCCACGCCGAGGACCGTTCGACAAAATTTCATTCAAATATTATTATGGTTATCATTATTCCGAAACTAGGAGCTAAAAGGACGCTTCTTGGTCCCGTAGAAAAATATTGCCGTGGGGTTACGTTCATAACATTTAATGGCCCTCCAGACTATCAACCAAATTGTTGTAGAAGTTTTAAGTTTTCTTAGATTCAAACGGAAATCCAGCATGTAAATTGCAAAATTGCAGATTAATACAATTTGATCTCGATTTTATGTTTGAGTTTCTAAGTAACTTTTTTTTCTTGTAAATACCTTACGATTCCCAACTATTACCATGTGTCCGGAGTTTTGGAAAGTTGTGAGTTTGTAGGGAGTAAGTCGTGGGAAGGAAATGTAAGAGAGGAATGTGTTAACATGGAAACATGTTTAAATTTTCCGGTTAGTCAACGGAGGCAGAGAACCAACTAAATATAATTTCTTAGGAAATATAGCGAAAACTGTTTTAAAATTCATGCTTTTTTATGTGAATACCGCAGCTTCTCATCCCAGCTGCTTCCAACTGTCTGGAGCCAGTGAGATTATGGCATCACTAATTGAGATATGTTGTGAGGCTGAAGGTAGTGGGGAGGGGAAGTACAAACTGGTCACCAAACTTAGCTAAAGCCATTTCTAACGACATTTCAATTCTGAATGGTTGTATTACATCTTACGCTCTGGAACGTGCCGAAATTATACTATATATTATTTTTAAATGAATATATTGTAAAATAACTCAAATATTATTCAGATAAAATTTACTTGCGCACGCTGGGATCTGACCCCGTGACCTACGGATTGCTAGTTAAGAGCTTGACCCCTCAACCACGGAGGCCGTCGACATAGAAATAGACAGCAACATATATTTACATCGGTATGTTGTGATAGTGGATTTGCACTGGCAATTTATTAGAATTTTTTTTTTACGAATCTATTTAGTTTAGAAAAGAATGATTAAATAAACATATACAATTTACTATTGCTATTTTTTTCGCCAAAATCAACTCCATCTCGGTGATTACATCTTCAGAGAATCAATTCACTTAGGAGATAAAATTATTTTACATCTGGTTACATTTTAACCTTGATGGCGCCCTTCAAAGGTGGCCTTGAAAGTTCACTGCACGTTGTCGTACGCAACCCTCTTCAAACTCCTGACTAGATACTTATAAACCAGAGGTCTCATAAAGTGGACAACGGAGTTTAACTTTTGAGAAACAGAAATATATTCCGAGCGCTACGGGTAAGATACGTAGACAACAGTTTTATACACTTAACAGAAAATCCGTTTGAGTGCGATTTAAAGTAATTTGAAGTAAAACTGATGTCGCCAGTTTACATTAGAACTTTTGACGCTAGGCTACAGAAAGGCTACTTAAATGGAATATCAGCTGCTCAAGAAATTTTTGATCTATTTTACTAGAAGGCGTACAGTGCGTTTCATTCGGTTTATCCCTTTATAACACATGATGTCCAGAAACTAGTGGTACAAGCTGCAAACTGGTGAAGCTATATCGTCACAAATCTATCTCTCTATCACATAGAGAACCCAAAATACATATTTTACGGTCTGAGCATTTTGATAAAAAAAATCCTTTACATTTGTATGGTTATTAAAGGGTTAACAAACTTTTGGAGCTGGGTCTGCGCTACAGGGCTTTTTTAAAGACATTAAACAGCTTATATTAACCCACTAGCGACCGATATATATTTTCAAAATTTGATCAAAAATATCCAAATTTGGTCTCAATTAACTCGGAAACGAGTACGAAACGTTGTACTACAAAATGGAATCAAAATGTGTTGTAGATACACAGTTTTCCACTTTTACCACTAGTTTCAAGACGCAATGAAAAAAAATTTGAGCTTAAATATGTTGAAATTCTTGAAATATTTTTACTATCCTGTCAAGGGGACTAAATTACGTAATTCACCTAGATATTCATTCTAATAACCACATATATAGACACATAATCCTCCCTAAACTAGAGATTTTACCCTTAGCCGTGGAATGTGACCTGCTGATAGTCCTGAAAATGGTCTTGGAAATTGTGGGAAGGACGCTACTGAAGGCCCTTTGGACCCAGACACATAATTTACAATACTCGGTCTACTCTACTAGCGGTCAGATTCCCAAGCAACTGACTGAAAATACTATAATCCTCCAAACTACTGAAATGACATGTTACAAAAAAACTCAGTTTAAGGGGACGGTATCAAATCTCGACTTCAGTACAGTTAGGTATTATTGCTACTTGTAAATGAATCGGTCGGCCGCTGCGGTTTCAAAACCACCACCTGCGTCTTTTGAGTAGATAGGGGGATGATTGACACGGTTTTGATAAAATACGAAATAAAAATACACGTGCTTTATAAAATTTATATTTATTTACTAAATAATGGATACAACTTGACAGAATAAAAATCATACTAGCAAAATAATGGATATACAGTCACATCTTTTACGCCCTGGACCTTTTTTGACGTCTCAGTTTTTTACTCAAAGTCACATAGAATCTAATCGTGTTTTGACTTGGAAAAGATTTTTGGTTCATAAATTTGATTGTATGGTTTGTGTAATGACAATAACTGTTTTTTTTAAATATAATATTACCAGAAAGCAATGGGTGTGAAAAAAGGGAAAACGTAAAATTGAGTTACGACAAATATTTTTTGATTATATATTTAGTGCGATAGAAATGGAAAAAAAAATATTTGTAAATCATGAATATAATTTGAAAATTTATTTCAATGTTTTTTTCGTACTCGGGAAAGAATATATTTTACAATATTAACTTAGATATGCAAAAAAGTAGAATGAAGTACATAAACTAAGAAAAAAACACAGTCTAAGATAGATAGATATAAAGAAGTTGATAAAAATTGATATAAAATTATCTAAATGTCTTGGTTAAAAATACTTTTTTCGTGTTTTTAGCATAATATCCTCGAAAAGTGTCAAAACTTTGGCTTTCTTTGTGGTTAAGG
Organism: Hesperophylax magnus; assembly: GCA_026573805.1. Lineage (NCBI taxonomy): Eukaryota > Metazoa > Arthropoda > Insecta > Trichoptera > Limnephilidae > Hesperophylax > Hesperophylax magnus. The sequence goes on from JAIUSX010000026.1 coordinate 2,244,057, forward strand.
CTATTAAAAAAGTTTTTTGTACATTGTATAAAATACACTATAATTCTTACTATGCATGTTACCGGTAATATATTATTTTATATTTATTTTCTCTCTCTCTCTCATATATATATTTATATATTTTTTTTTAAATAATTTATTTATAATACTACTACCCGGAATTAGCCATCAACGAAATTCAGTGCATTTATCAATGGATCTGATAGACATTAGGTAAGTTTTTAGATTTTCACGGCCAAAAGCATTTTTGTTGTTTGTTTTTGGGGTGTTATGCCGTGTTGCGCTAACTCCTTCTTTAGCCGACGTTTCGGACAGCGTTGCAGTGTCCACCATCAGGGCAGATCCAGTAGATCACATCTTCGGATCTACCGGATCTGCCCTGATGATGGACACTGCAACGCTGTCCGAAACGTCGGCTAAAGAAGGAGTTAGCGCAACACGGCATAACACCCCAAAAACAAACAACAAAAACTGATAGACATTGTTCCCAATCTTAGCGACAGTTTGAAAGGAATCGGTAGAATCGTTGAAAGCACCTTCACACTAGTCTCGCAAAGTCCATCTCCAAGCTCCGTAATCCAGATTTTGCACCAAATCGGCAGAAAACTCAAGAAATTCAAGCTGGATGCTGAAGTTATGACGTTAGATCCGAGTTCAATGCACATCCAAACTCCTTAATCCCGATTTTGAACCAAATCAGTAGAAAACTCGAAAAATTCAAAATGGATGCCAACATTATGTTTTTTGACGTTAGATCCGAGTTCAATGCACATCCAAACTCCCAAATCCCGATTTTGAACTAAATCGGCAGAGAACTGAAGAAATCCAAGATGGATGCTGAAATTATGCATTTTGACATCAGATCCGAGTTCAATGCACATCTAAACTCCCTAATCCCGATTTTGAACTAAATCGGTAGAGAACTGAAGAAATCCAAGATGGATGCTGAAATTATGCATTTTGACATTAGATCCGAGTACAGTGCACATCCAAACTCCCTAATCCCGATTTTGAACTAAATCGGTAGAGAACTGGAGAAATTAATGATTGATGCCGAAATAATGCATTTTGAAATTAGATCCGAGTTCAAGCCACCACCTACTCCGTTTTACCGACTTCGATAGAAGTCGGTAAAAATTTGTAGAAAACGTGTCCATCGGAATGATGTATTTTGACAAACCTTATTCTTCTTTTCCTCCAGTGGAGCGGTCTCTTTCGGCGCTGTACGCGCGAGTCCCCTTTATTATTTCCCATTTATGTGCCCCTTTATTATTTACGTATTAGTACCTGAAAAAGGTAAAAAAAAGTTGAGACCGTAAAACAAGTTTCAAATTATATATTACAAAATAAATAATATTTAATTTCCACTTACCCCTTGGCTATAGCACCAATCTCCTCTGGATTCCTCTTAGATATTTGAAAGTTGGCCGAGGACTGCAGAATAAACAAAATAAGCGTGCTCTCACTTCAGAATTCACCTCGAGACTGACAGTGACTAGCGGTGTTCCGTCAAGCCATGGACAATGATTTCATCCATAGGATTTTGTATGACGGAAAATAATTGAAATATTCGCGAAGTTTAATTGAATCACAACAAAAATCCATATATGTTAAAGTGTTTTTTATTTATTTAAAATGACCTGTATCATATTTACTTTGAGATGACCGATGGATTTTTAAAAAAAATCTCTCTGATAGGAGCTATTCTGCTTCCAGCGAAGGCATTTTTGAAGTTTTACGTAAAGTTGCAATGTGAATTTCATATAGAATAAAAAAGTTTACGATAAAAAAAATTAATTCACTGGTAACATAAGACATTTTTCTAACTACCCCTATAGAATTTTTAGATAAATTATTAGTGGTATTCCTTTTACTAGGTAAATACAAAGTGATGTTTAGCGCTATTTATGATACTTCCCCCTTAATGACCCATACTGTTTTCCTGTTCGTTACAGTCATGTTTATCAGGGAGATTTGTAAGTAGGTACCACTGTTTGGTGAATTTATTAGAATCCTTGTACTTTTTAGCATCAAAAAGACGTTTTGAACATAATCTAACAGGAAGAATACAGTTACTGAATGTGGCTTAGATATCCGTTTCCACAACGATGCCGCTTTCGCAAATCAAAACTAGAAGTAACGTCCACTAGTAGATGGTATTATTGAAGAGTACGCATTCCATAATTTGTTTGACTGACTGTTTGCGCAAATCCAGTACCTATTCATGCAAGCAACGTTATATCAAAGTATGTCTTGAAATATTAATCAGAGATTACATAATTTTACATCGTGTTCATGCATAAATTTATACACAGAAGAGATTCATTGATACTTGTATTGGTATGTTGAATTTACTGTTCAGTCTTAACGCATAAATACAAATTTATTTAATTGTCTATTGGCCTCTGTATTCTCTCTCTCTCTCTGTCTCTCTTACAACAGTGGGTATCTTCAAGACACAGATTTTCTCTATTCTTACTTAAAAAAATCCTCCACACAGAACTCTCCAAGATAAAAAGACAAATATTTTCTCTCCTGACTCCTTAGTCACTCAAGTGATTTTTGGAATATTATGCCAAATTTAGCAAAACGTTTTAAATAATCGCACGTCATAATATTCCATATTTCTTTAGCTTTCGTAAACACGTCCCTGCGTATAACAGTTTTCATTAATAGATAGTTGATATAATGCTTTCCAATTTAATCAATTGGACTGTTCTAGAAATCATAGATTTCTTTCTGAACTGAAGTTTTTTCGAATGCAGGCTGTCAAAATGATGTAAATATTTGTTTTATTCAATTTTTATCACATATTTACACCAATTCGTTCTTAGTTGAATTACCCATCTATCTAACACGTTTTTAACTCTTGCGAAGTGGTTTTTATTCAATTTGTATCTATTCGAAGTGTGAATTCTCTGCCACATACTAAATGTCATGTAAATGGCTCTCTGTATAAAACGTTTCATCGAAGTAAATAAAGCAAGAATCTAGACTATTATTACTGAAAACTGTATTCGGTGAACGCATGTTTCTAAAACAATTCCATTAATTTTTCAATTTAATTAATTTTTGTGGTGAAAGTATTTAATATCCAAATTTAGTAAATTCAATGTTAACAGTTAAAATATTCAATGTTTACCCAAATAAGTAAGGCAATTCTAAAATAACTAATACGCAGAATTCGAGGGTTTATGAAGTTTATGATTTCTTAATAATTGTTTTTATAAACCCTAAAAATATGGAATGAATGGCGAAATATAGTTGAATTCATTGGATATATATCAATTGTAGTTTATATGTCTTCATATTAAAATTCAGAGGAACGATTTTTTTATGATGGCAGTAAATTTGCAAAACAAATGCTTTAAAGTGCCGAGCACTGGACACATATTTCGGATGATTTCGATTGACACGATTACTCGAGTGGTTAGTAGAGTTAATGCAAAAAAAATTACTCACGTTTAACATTTCCTGTTCTTTTAAACTTAAACCAATGATTCTACTACATTTAACGCGCGTCTGTAAGATATTCGGGTTATAGATGGTCCACATTTTCTTTGCTTCGTAAATATATCTAGTATCTACCTAACTAATCAAATATGTTTTCGGATGCAAAAATCATAAAAATATTTAAACACTCGCATACTTATGCAAAGGTTTCATAAAAGTGCAAGCGGGGATTTTTCAAACGTGTACTGACTCTACAACACTGTTACAAAGCTCGTCAAATCTATATTTCCATCTACATATATCATTATTTTTTTTTATTTGACGCGCAGTACACTTATTTAGAACTACTATACGACATGCAGTAAGAATATGAGCAAGGTAAGTACGAAACACCGTTCCCATGCCGCACTGACCAATACAAATTGAAATCTTATGAAAATATAAATTGTCGCCAATAGAACCTTTATGGTACGCGGCCTTCCCTGTATTTATTACGCTTTCATATAGCACCCGGTTTATGCAGATTCTTTACCGACCCATGAGGGAACACGGTACCTTATCCATTCCTTTAAAGTTTTAATACATAGCGCAAACATGAGAGACATCCCTGACTATAACTAGAGAAAGTATTTAGTACATTTTACCTGAATCAATGAGTTCCATAATTATAAATCTTTTACAAAACGCTCCATACCATTTATCCGATTTCGTTGAAAGTTTCAAAGTTTGTTTTTATTAGTACCAGAAGTGTTTAGAGAATTTTTTTAATGTTAGAAGAAGTCGGGACCACATAATATTGTATTTTAACATTAATAATGAAGATTTCATGATACACTCTGGCTGAGCGGTTCATTAGGTTGACATGGTAATACTAGTTCTCAATTCCCCATAAAAATTCTTCTGAATAATTCTTGTGTCGAACATTGGTAATCGCGTAATAAACTCAAGCGTTTCCAAATAGTTGTTTCTTTTCTCCCTACCTCCGACCAAGAATATAGTGGCGATTGCATTAGTAAGTAGATATCACGCCCCCTACAATACTATATGAAGTGAATGGTAGAAAAAGTCGGGGATGCTCGAGGAACACACGAATCAAATAATTATTTTTTGGTAAAATGGGACGTAAGTGATGAACGAATAAATAGATGTTAAGAGAATATATGAAATTGAAGTGAATGGTTGAAGAGGTCGAGGACGCTCGAAAAAGACATGGTACGATTAAGTGAAACAAATACACCGAACTCAAGAGCTAGTTCTCTCATTGGTGTAGAAATAAAATCAAAAAAAAATTCACTATTTTGTTCTAATGCCATTCCCTATGTATTTTTGTAAAAATATTATAATTTATATATTTTTTATTTTAAAATAATAAATTGTAAAAATATTTTTTCGAATTAAAAAACTTATTGCAATACAATAATATTATTTCCACCTTAAAAATGCGCCCAGTTGTCAAGTACCTACTCTAGAATTTACAACCTCAAAACTTTACCCCAAACCATTTATAAGTTCCCCAGCAACGACGGGAACACGTAGGCTAGTGAAAAAAAAAGAATGTAAAAGGCAGTATTATATAAAATTAAATAAGATGTTGATATAAATTTTTTATATCGTATCAAATAACCGAGGAGCTTTCAAGCTCTCATTCTAACTACTTCCCTTTTATTTGATGCACTGAACCTTTTATACAGATTTATTTCACCATTTCGGCCCACAATTATGCCCATCGTTTGCTCTCACCTTCCCACTGAAGTGTTAATATTGAGTTCAGCCGCCTGCAGACTTGCGGTAACCCCTTTCGTGCTATTGCAAAATATATTGCAATTGATTAATCCTATTTACCTTACCTATCACTATAGTATCGAAAGAAAATGTGCAATTACTTAATTTATCTTTAGCGTAAACTTACACGCACTCCCGCAATTACACTGCCAAAACCTAACAATTTGATATTTGCGAAGGTCAAAGTGAAATCTTAATTTTCGATAAACTTTACCATGAATCAACCAAAAAACATGCTTTGGGTAAAATGAAGGTTTTCTTATCGTTTGGCTTGAGTAAAATAAAAATAAAAATGTTACTTAATTAATAAAAAATATAGGCGTTAACTACTTAATAATGTATTATTTCATTAGAAATGCATGAACGCGTATAAGAAAACACTTTAAAAAAAACAATACTATGGCTAAGATTATCTGTTTCAGTTTCCTTTGATAAACTTTTATCGTTCTTATAAAATTACTCACAAAATAAATAAAAACCAATTTTGCACTAAAATCAATCGGTTCTAGACTTCGTTTGTCAAGCGATTTTTTGTGTATTATCTTTATTCGTGGTAATTAATTTAAGGCACACTAAGAAAAAACATATTTATATGAATATATGTATGAACTGGTATAGATACCACACTAACAATTTAAGTAGATGAGAGATATCCCTGACTATTACTGGATAAAGTAGTTAATAACATGTTACCTGAATCAATGAGTTCCATAATTATAAATCTTTTACGAAACGCTCCATAATCGATCAATTTTTTTACCATCATTATTTTTCCAATGACATATATAATTCATCTGTTAAACGGTGTATCTATTTTAGCTTAGTTGTTTGACATGGCACTACACTGTGTAAATTTACAATCGTTGTAAATCGATTAACATCAAATGAACTTCATTCCATCATACAAATGCCTTAAAATTTAAAAAATTAATAATATTTTTAAAACAAGACATACCATTTATTTTTTTATTTTTTTTACTATTTAGAATTTGCTAATGATTTTATGGCCCAAGGATCGCATTTTAATGACACCAATATAAATATATTAAATCTTATTTGCTCAAATAGACAATTGTTATATTTTTCTTCTATCCAACCGTCTGGAGACAGTGAATCTATGGCATCCCAAAATGGTTTAGGTATGTTGTGTGGCTGAAGGAAGTAGGGTGGGGAAGTAACTGGCTATTCAGATCTGGTTGTGCAACGTTTCAATTCTTAAAGGTAGCCTTTCACCAGGGCAATACTGAGAGTATCTTCCACTCGGTAACGTGCTGCCAATATTCTACAAATTATTTTTAATTATTAATATTTGAGCAACACAAAATAATTAAATAAAATTTACCTGCGAACGCTTGGATTTGAGCCTTACTCCTAGTTATAGAATCAGTGCTGCCTGAATAACCTTGTTTTACATAAGTATTATATTATAAGAAAAAGTTATGTCAAAATTGAATTCTTATTGCTTCTTAGATACATCCCCAGTCGGAGGGATGGTGTTAATATTAGCCTAGTACCACCGCACCATGATGGGCAATAAGACGAACCTCGGGGGTTGGCCGTTGCGGGAAGTAAATGGCTTTGGATGGCCATTGACCCAAATTCAAAGGCAAATTAGAACCGGCACAAGTGAAATGTTCACCTTTCTTTGTGGCGAAACACGCAGACAAGTAATCTAATTCTACTCTCTGTTGGGGTGCAATTGAGTGTTGTCCTTTAATTTTGTCGTTTTGCTAACTAAGTAAACATTGCGTTAAGTTTATTCTTACATAAAGAGAAAAGTTGTACGGAATACCGTAAAAGCGGTTGAGTTTAAAAATACCTAAAACTAGGCAAGCAGAAGAGTATTAAAAAACTATTACGACCGTTGAAAAAGAAGTTTGAACGTTTGCAACATTGATAATTACAATCAAATTTTGCGTTAGTAATATATACACGTATTTTATAGTACAAGCAGGAAACTGTGTCACATTGCAAAGTGTTATTTTTTTGATCTGAGCTTTTTTTAATTTATTTATTTTATTTTAGCCATTCAGACATCCAAGCTTGAAAATTTCTTATTTATTATACTTTAGGTTATTAAGTTTTTATTATTTATTACATTTTAATTTGATAAATATAGCTCCTACAATCCAGCTTGAACCTATCAATTGGTCCAGACGGTTTTGTTACTGGAATATTTCATTACTTTGCAAAGTTAACAGGTTTTCGTATGGGGTTTTTCCTTTAATTTTTTTATTTATTAAGTTAAAAGAAATTATACATTTCACTTTCTTAACATAAATAAGTACATAACATTAAATAAATAGTTTTCTAATATTGTTCTAATAACTTAAGGTTAAAAAGTTTTTTTTTTAATACATTTGTACTCTCCGTTTTAAGGTTATCTGGAATGAGATTGTATATTTTACATCCTCGTGGCCAATACCTCTTTTGCCACTTTCAGTCCTTACAGTATTTATGTACAATTTGTTATGTTGCCTAGTATAATGTTCGTGTACTTGTGACGTTGGTTTAAATGTTGTGTTTGTGTGTATAAGTCCATTTTGGATTTTGTAGATTAGGAGGCATATTTATATTTTATATTTCGGTTACGGGTTGTTTATTATTTTATGTGTAAATATCATCGCGTTAAATGTCAACATATGTTTTACTGTTTTCTAATTTAATTCCTTTCATATTATGTTGGTTACTTTTGAAAATCCATATCGCCTATTTATAATTTTCATTGCACCATTTTGGAGAATATGCAACATATTTTTTTGTCGTTAGATCAGAAAAGAATCGCTGAGTGGCTAGTTGTTAGTAAATGTGGAGCAATAATTTTGATTTAGTTTCCGAATAAATCGAGTCCGAAATTGAAAATTATATGGTCAAATTTTAAAAAAATCAGTCGGAGGTTATTATCTGTTGTTTAATGTCTTTTAAAATTCGATTATGCGTAGACCCGTCTATGTATGTTTTTTTAATCTTCAGTATCGCAAAAAATGTTTTTTTTCATCCCGCTTATACACTTACTTTTTATACGGTACGGTACTTCTAGTTTGCGGACACCGCGTGTAAGCCAATCCAATTCACAAATTAACGTGGTTTACAGGGTAGTCTACATCTAAATTCTAAGGGATACCTTCATTAATCTGAATTAATCGAAAATGTTCGTTTTATGTTTTGTTTATTAATGGCTTGGATGCGCTTAAATTATAAACCTGCTATAAAACCATTAATAGTCTGTGTTAACATTCATTATTAAGTTTGAAGATGGCTGGAGAAGAGAGGGTTTTGAGAAAACATGAAACGCAAATAGATGGAAAAGATATCAAAATCACCCCAGCAAGACAAGTATCGTATATTTTTACTGATCTTCAGTTTCCATTTTCTTGAGCGTGTAATTTTCCAAAAATATATTTAGCATTAAAATAGGTAGGTATACGAGTTTTATAAAAATGTATAATGGCATTTAAATTAGAGTAAAAGCACTTATCAAAAACATATTTATTTTCTAAACACATTTGCTTGGAAATCACAATAACACGAACGAATTTAACATCCCATTATTACCCACGATAATTACTTTCCATAAAAAAATAAAATAACACCATTTGTTATGATAAAGAAATAATATGACAATGTTTCAGTGTAATATATTACGCCTTTGTTTTCTAAATTTGAAAAAAAAGGTTGATGATATTAAGATATAAACATATTCTACAAAAGCTGATATTACCAATTATGGCGGTTAAAATTCACAGCACGAAAATACAAGTAAACTAACCCGGTGTTTTTACGAGTTTTTCAAATTTAAAAATTTTATACAGTCCAATTTCAAATGCGGTAATCCCCGAACACGTGTAAATACCTGGCAGGCGTGGCTTATTTGATTAATACACCGTATCCATTTTGCCATGTCCGTGAGACTTTTTTTGTTATTTTTAAACAATAGCGTCCCCCGGGCCCTGGGTGCGAGATGTAATTTAGAACGATATAAATTTTATTCGCAGAATGGGTGACGTAACGGATTAATGAAGTGACGGGAAAAATCGGCTTTATTCTGTGAAAAGTTATTAGGGTTATTAAAAAAATGGACGATCTTTTTAACTGGACGCATGGACACTTTTAAGTTCAAGGGGTAGGTACCTACTAATACTTACTTAGTAGTGTTTAAGTCCATGATTGTATTCGTGTTTATTTTGTATTCAACTCGTTTGATCTGCTTTTTGCCTTTTCCTTCTACTCGACTTTTTTTCCGAAACATTCATATTTTTTGTGCCTTAATTTCCACACGGCAACACATATTTTAAACTTCATGAAATACTGAGATTAAAAAAAATCTTTGTTAGTAAGAACGTATTGTGTGATTCAACCGTCAATATGTGAAAATTGTTGCAGAAAAAAATGAAACAAGACTTTTTATAAAAATGATGTGAATCATGTTATAAAATTATGAAAACAGAACTTATCAATCAAAATTATTGAGAGACGAAGAAGATTGGTCAGATTTTAGCAAATTTAGCCAAAATTTGTGCACTTAAAGATTAATACGCCCACCAGAGCTACGGGGACAGATAACCACCCAGAAAATTAACTTCCGCTTGAAATAGCTCGTTCTGATATAATATATAAATTTCCATACTATATTCGAAATCAGTAAAAGAAATAACAATACATATTTTAAAAGATATTTTACAAAAAAAATATTACCAAAGCGCATGATCTAAATTTAGGTTAACACTTTAATAAAGTAAAGTATAAAACCCAGGTAGGTGCACAATTCACCACTTCTATTCCCTCAATTCTTTCCGATTCAAACATTCCACAAAGTCAGTTGCTCCATAGCCTGGATGATTACGGACAGTGTAAAATATGATATAAAATAAACAGTACCTGTTTATGATGTCTACAGGGATATTTGTTATTAACATGCCTTTTTATCGTTTTAATTAACTGTTATTTTTTCACATTATTTTTACGTAGATAAGTATTTAATTTATTTTTATTTTTTACCTACGTATAAAAACAAATAATATATACAATGTGAAACAAAATAAGTAACGGGAACCCATTAAGGAACTGCCAGTTTGTTGGTAATGTAACCAAAAATTACCATGCTACATGGGTAAATTCTTAATTTATAACATATATACTAACTCTAATTTGTCTGCAAGAAAAAAAACATGATTTAATGTTGTTACGATTTAAAACAACAAGTTTCCGTTACTAATATCGATTCGAAGATCTAGGCAAACGTATCGATGCGTACAACCACAACTACGTGGACAGCTACGTTTGGCTCGCCATTCGCTGATCAGTTCAAATCAGAGGGATAAAAAACTCCGATCGAAAATCGGAACCGTGACTTTTGTGACATCATGTTATTGCCTAACTATATCCACCAATGAAAAACTCTCAAAGTCTATGGAATAAAATTTCAGAGTTTTTCATTGGTGTGTAATATAATAATTAGGTTCTGAATGAGAATTATACTGTCTATATATTGGCATATCTATGTTTTTTAGGACGAATTTGTTTCATACAAAAACCCCGAAATTTTTAATCTTTATTTTTAGTTTAAATTTATCTTTATTTTAATGTTGTTTTTCTTTTTTTTTTTAAATGTGTAAATTCTTATATTATAAAATGGGGGCCTTAATTAATTAATTAATTATTAACCATTACAATTTTTAATTATTACATTTGGCTATTACTATCATTATTTATAATTTTACATGTAAAAATGTTAAAAATTTTTTTTACAATAAATGCTAAAATACAACAAAAAGTTAGTCTTTAATGTAATATTTGAACTTACGGTCTAATAATATATGTATGTAATATTTCTATTTTTGATATTGGAAATTCGTGGTAGAATTACATTCTGATGATAACAATTAAAAATAAGTTAAAATTGTGTGAATATATCATTTTGTAATATTGTAGAGAAAATGTGAAACATAAACGTATAATGATTTAATGTGTTAAAAAACGATAACAAGCTAGTGGATCATGTAAATTACGAAGTTACTGTATAGTACGTATATACAGGTGTTAAGCAACCTTAATTAACTTAGTTTAACTAGTGCTTCCTGATATTTTTTGGAGTAAAACTGTAAATTATATTTTGGTCTCCGACGACATTTTTTATGAATAAAACTCAACTTTCAACTAAAAACATAAAAAAAACTGAAATTATTGGATTTAGAGTCGGGTAAGGTGTTGAGAAAAAAAAGTTTAAGGGTGTTTTAATCCATAAAGTTATATTTAAATGTAATTCCACCATGCATATCTGTTTCTCGTAATACAATATTATTAAAAGGAACTAAAACAATCTTCAATAAATCTTTTAAAAACATTATTGTTTACCCAGTCTGGTTTCATTACCAAAAAGCCATGTTTTCAGTGGTTTATGTTGATTAAAATTTAAAACCTTAAAGCCCTCGTTGTATAAATTGAAAAGTTTGTTTATTCAAATATTTGCACTTTTCAATCGGTGGTTTTCCTTTCTAAGTAATACGCCAACAAATGAAACACTAATCATCGGAATGTTCTAAGAGGGGGAAATTCCAAAATTAATGTCAGGCGCGGAATAGCCAAGGAATTATTGTTAGAACAAGGTGTAAAGGGGAAAATTATTGAAATTAATGAAAACACTTTCAAAATGTTCCCGGTTAATCTAAAATTGAAAGAAACCGACAACAAAACAACTTCTTTGATCGGCTACTCAAAAAAGCCAGTTACACGAAAATATTTCAAAACACCTTAGACAAGGCCAAAATCGTAAATTAAATTCCACCCGGATTCTGTAAATAATTGTGTGTTTATGCTAATTAGTCCATGAATGTTAAGGCAACAAGGTATTTATTAGGAATTTTCTCTGCTTATTGAATTTGGGCTAAGTTTCAATTTTGGTAAGTTATTTTTATTTACGTTGCTGATATCTAATTATTTTAACATTTATTATTGTTGTACAATAATTACATTTTTTCTGTTAAACACGTACATGCATGTACTTATTTGTTTGAATAAGCCCGATCTCATTATTTCAATTGAACAGTAGAATTAAAAATTGAAGTTACACATTTTTTCTAAAACCTATTCACCCCAAACCAAACATAACACAATTTAACTTGCATGTTGATTATGTTACTATATCTACTAAATAGATTAAGTATGCATACTTATTTTGTATTGTTTTTAAAAACTTGCATTAATTATCATCTGCTTTATCTCTTTTTGTCTACACCGCATCATGGAGAATCTTTTATTTTCATAAAATTGTTACAACATTGTGTCTATGTAATATTATAGTGTATTTTAACTGCTACCAACCTAATATGTATACGATACTCAAGGAGGAATGCTGTGTTTTTACGTATGACGACATAAATACACTTTATCTAAAAGGGTGCAATTTCTCCTAGTGAGGTATTCACAAAACACTATTGTCCACTGGAGCGATACGACATTTACACGAAAAATGCTTTGAGCGTTGAAGTTACCGAACGTTTGGTTTTGGATTCACTCGCGCTCTTTAAAAAAATCATACATCCGAATACGAAAGCAGATAGACTTTCTTACTGCCATTTAAATCCAACGAAGTTACCAATATATGATCATTTATCTTATGTTTTTAAGCTTTATATTTAAAAAAATCATTTAATTCACAAGCGCGTGAAATTTGTATTGTTCCTAAATTTGTATTTATTACTGGATATTGTGAAAACGTTTTTACAGTTCCTAATAGAACTAGAGATAAGGCTTGAAATGACTTTTCTATAAATATAAATAATAAAATATTAAATGTTACAATTTTTAAACAGAAAATTTGACAATTGACTTTGCAAAAACGTTGGTCCGTTTTTTCACTTAGTAATCGTTAATTATCAAACAAAAAATATTCTTCAATTATAAAAATTATATCTGTTTCATTGTTATGAATCATTCTAACCGAGTTATTATATAAAATTGTGCAGAATATGATATTTTACCTATATTTTAATTATAAAACGGTTTATTTATTTATTTATTTATTGGATGATTTTTATAGCGCCGCTTTTGCGAAATATCACCTCAGGGGCGCTGTACAGTTAATGCAGATATTACAAAAAAAAATATATAAATATTACAAATTGAAATTAAGTTAAATAAAATGAAGTACAAAAACAGGTGACACGGAGATGGAGAATCTGCTGCAAGAATCCTAGGTGGTGAGGAAACTGGACCAGCTGCTGCAGCGAGAGAGTCCACCGCGTCCACCAACAGTGCCAGCACGAGGTTCGTCATCCTTCCAGGTATGTGTCTGCTGATAATAGAGCGCTGACACAATGTCCTCTCATGGATTCCAGACCTTGGCAGCACCGCTGTGACATTCGGAAAGTCCATCTCCTTGTACACTTGTTTCTGGTGATTATGTTAGTGGTTCCATGATAACTCAACACAGTGACAATTCAATACACTTTTAAAATGTGATATAAATTATTTAGAAACGATGAAAAAAAATTAACCTAATCTAACCTAACCTAACCTAATTAACCCAGTAAATAAAGTTTTTGATTCATCATTTTTCATGACTTTATATAACTTTTTAAAGATGTGATAAATTATCATTGTTATGATTTATCCGGTCACCGTTTGCAAATATGCCAAAATGTGGCTAAACACGCTCCAAAGGCTATTAACCCATACAGATACTGATTATGGAAAATGCATGAAAGAGAATATAGAAATGATAAATTACACAAAGATTTCAATTAATATCACATATCATTATTGTAGGTTGGTTATTATTTTTATCTTTATTTATTATTTTTATTTATTTATTTATTTAAGTACATAAAACAGGCATGGTGCCCAAGAATTTACATACATGGATGTTTAAATACATAATAATAACAAAATGATAATAACAAAAATAGTAACAAAATGAATAAGCTAAATATGCAGAAGTAAATAACAAATAAGAATGGGTAAAAGGTAAATACAAATATGTTCATAAACGTTTTTGTTGTTTGTTTTTGGGGTGTTATGCCGTGTTGCGCTAACTCCTTCTTTAGCCGACGTTTCGGACAGCGTTGCAGTGTCCATCATCAGGGCAGATCCGGTAGATCCGAAGATGTGTGAATTTTGGTTGTCGAGTTTGTGCTTATTTATTTGTGGCCTGGGCCCATCCAAGTGCGAAATGCCAACGGAAGTGGCGACATCTTGTGGCGAATTCTGAAAGCTCAGTATTTATGTTAGCCTGGGTCCCGTCCAAGTGCGAAATGCCAACGGAAGTGGCGCCATCTTGTGGCGAATTCTAGAATTAGAAAACCGATTGACAGCGATTAGAGTAGATGTACCCAGTATCAAGGTATAAATGCAATGGTTTTATATTGTGTTATTATATGGTATTGGAGTATACTTAGACATGTTATTTGCGTTTAGCTTTGGTGTAGCCGTCAATTACCGGATACCAAGAGCTGTTGAGCTTAGCTCCGTCGTCTCTATTGATATTAAATGGATTTTTGTAGATTTCAATTGCCTCCATAATCAGGCGTGATCTATAAGTTTTGGGTCTTCCCAGGACCTCGGGAGCAAATCCAAAGTAATGGCCGGTTTCAATTAAGTGTTCGGCGATTGCCGATTTATCAGGGTGGCCAAGTTTACAAGCACGAAAATGTTCTGCTATCCTTTTGGAAATCGTCCGCTCTGTCTGGCCTATATAAACCTTGTCACAACCAGAGCAGCTGAGTTTGTACACTCCATCTGCTTCCAGAGGAAACTTAGTCTTTGCAGACCTCAGTAGGTCTTGGATTTTGGTGGTGGTTCCGAAGACAGTTTTGATGTTTTCTTTTCTCAACAGCCTGGCAATTCTGTCTGTCACATTGTGAACGAAAGGCAGGAAAGCACAGCCTTTTGAGTCTTGTTCAACTCTGTCTTCGTTTGTTGTAGATTTGGCTCTTAAAATTTGCCTTGTCTGACTTGCCGGGTAACCGTTGCGCTCCAGTGCATCGGTCAGTTTTATAAGTTCTGCTCCAAGTTTTGTTTCTTCACATATTCTGGTCGCTCGGGTCACCAACGTATGGATAAGTCCTCTCTTCTGCGCTGGGTGGTGATGCGAATCAGCGTGTAAGTATCGATTCGTATGAGTTGGTTTCCTATATACGGTATGTCCTAGGCTACCATCGTGTTTTCGCATCACCTCCACATCTAGAAAAGGCAGGATTTTATCTTGGTTTTCCAGCTCCATTGTGAACTTAATTTTGCTGTGGAGAGAATTAAGATGGTCCAGGAATTCGTTAAGTTTCTCCGTTCCATGAGGCCAAATGGCGAAGACATCATCGACGTAGCGCCACCATACTTTAGGGACAGCTGAAGCTGTATCAAGTGCCGCTTCCTCAAACTTCTCCATAAAGAAGTTGGCTATTACTGGCGATAACGGACTGCCCATTGCAACTCCCTCCACTTGCTCAAAAAGTTCACCCTGAAACGCAAAGTATCCCGTTTTGAGGCAGTGTTCAAAAAGTTTGCAGATGTCTTCCTCATATATCTCACTGAGCATTGTCATTGAGTCTTCTAGAGGCACATTTGTGAAAAGAGACACGACGTCAAAGCTGACCAAAATATCTCCTTCCTCAGTCTTAACCTGCTTAAGTTTACTGATCAGATCTGTTGAATCCTTAATCCACGATTCGGTTTTTCCAGTTTGCATCTGCAGTAATCTCGAGAGGTGTTGGGACAGTTTGTATGTAGGTGCACCAATAGCGCTGACAATCGGTCTCATTGGGATTCCCTTTTTGTGTATTTTTGGGAGACCGTACAGGGCAGGAGTTCTAGAGGCCTTTACAAAAAGCTTAGACCAATCCTCTTTTCTGATGCTAGATGCTTTGACTAGTTCCCTTGTCTTTAAGTCAATCTTGTTCGTAGGATTGTTTTTGATCTTCTTGTAGGTACCGGAATCCTCTTGTGCGATTCCGGTACCTACAAGAAGATCAAAAACAATCCTACGAACAAGATTGACTTAAAGACAAGGGAACTAGTCAAAGCATCTAGCATCAGAAAAGAGGATTGGTCTAAGCTTTTTGTAAAGGCCTCTAGAACTCCTGCCCTGTACGGTCTCCCAAAAATACACAAAAAGGGAATCCCAATGAGACCGATTGTCAGCGCTATTGGTGCACCTACATACAAACTGTCCCAACACCTCTCGAGATTACTGCAGATGCAAACTGGAAAAACCGAATCGTGGATTAAGGATTCAACAGATCTGATCAGTAAACTTAAGCAGGTTAAGACTGAGGAAGGAGATATTTTGGTCAGCTTTGACGTCGTGTCTCTTTTCACAAATGTGCCTCTAGAAGACTCAATGACAATGCTCAGTGAGATATATGAGGAAGACATCTGCAAACTTTTTGAACACTGCCTCAAAACGGGATACTTTGCGTTTCAGGGTGAACTTTTTGAGCAAGTGGAGGGAGTTGCAATGGGCAGTCCGTTATCGCCAGTAATAGCCAACTTCTTTATGGAGAAGTTTGAGGAAGCGGCACTTGATACAGCTTCAGCTGTCCCTAAAGTATGGTGGCGCTACGTCGATGATGTCTTCGCCATTTGGCCTCATGGAACGGAGAAACTTAACGAATTCCTGGACCATCTTAATTCTCTCCACAGCAAAATTAAGTTCACAATGGAGCTGGAAAACCAAGATAAAATCCTGCCTTTTCTAGATGTGGAGGTGATGCGAAAACACGATGGTAGCCTAGGACATACCGTATATAGGAAACCAACTCATACGAATCGATACTTACACGCTGATTCGCATCACCACCCAGCGCAGAAGAGAGGACTTATCCATACGTTGGTGACCCGAGCGACCAGAATATGTGAAGAAACAAAACTTGGAGCAGAACTTATAAAACTGACCGATGCACTGGAGCGCAACGGTTACCCGGCAAGTCAGACAAGGCAAATTTTAAGAGCCAAATCTACAACAAACGAAGACAGAGTTGAACAAGACTCAAAAGGCTGTGCTTTCCTGCCTTTCGTTCACAATGTGACAGACAGAATTGCCAGGCTGTTGAGAAAAGAAAACATCAAAACTGTCTTCGGAACCACCACCAAAATCCAAGACCTACTGAGGTCTGCAAAGACTAAGTTTCCTCTGGAAGCAGATGGAGTGTACAAACTCAGCTGCTCTGGTTGTGACAAGGTTTATATAGGCCAGACAGAGCGGACGATTTCCAAAAGGATAGCAGAACATTTTCGTGCTTGTAAACTTGGCCACCCTGATAAATCGGCAATCGCCGAACACTTAATTGAAACCGGCCATTACTTTGGATTTGCTCCCGAGGTCCTGGGAAGACCCAAAACTTATAGATCACGCCTGATTATGGAGGCAATTGAAATCTACAAAAATCCATTTAATATCAATAGAGACGACGGAGCTAAGCTCAACAGCTCTTGGTATCCGGTAATTGACGGCTACACCAAAGCTAAACGCAAATAACATGTCTAAGTATACTCCAATACCATATAATAACACAATATAAAACCATTGCATTTATACCTTGATACTGGGTACATCTACTCTAATCGCTGTCAATCGGTTTTCTAATTCTAGAATTCGCCACAAGATGGCGCCACTTCCGTTGGCATTTCGCACTTGGACGGGACCCAGGCTAACATAAATACTGAGCTTTCAGAATTCGCCACAAGATGTCGCCACTTCCGTTGGCATTTCGCACTTGGATGGGCCCAGGCCACAAATAAATAAGCACAAACTCGACAACCAAAATTCACACATCTTCGGATCTACCGGATCTGCCCTGATGATGGACACTGCAACGCTGTCCGAAACGTCGGCTAAAGAAGGAGTTAGCGCAACACGGCATAACACCCCAAAAACAAACAACAAAAATGCTTTTGGCCGTGAGAATCTAAAAACTTACATGTTCATAAACGATTTGTTATTGTCACACCTGTACTGGATAGATACTGATTAGGTAGGTACAATGTTGCTTCTCTTTAAATAAAGGGTTTCATCATAATATCAGCTTAATATGATTAAAGGTAATACATTTTTTTTGAAGTATTTAAATTGGTCATTAAAAATGTCTATTTTATTATTAGAGCCATGTATAATTTCTTAATGTTCGTGGTACAGGGGAAAAATATCCTGTGTTTGTGTGGTAGGCTTTAATATAGAAAATGTCGTTCATCCTCCTTGTTGATTTTCTTGATGGAATATTGATGTTAATTTGGGATAAAATGTTTGGTGTATCAACTGATGCATGTATAATTTTGTGTAGGAGCAGTACGTCAGAAAGTTTACGTCTGACCGTCAGTGAGTGTAGTTTGTAGTGCAAAATTCGGTCATTATATGTTCCAATTTTTTTGTTTGTTCCATTAACAATAAAATCATGTTTTTGGTGGTATACATATACCGAATTGTTGAAAAAATTTGTAGAGGACAAACTTTTAAAAAAGAAATTATGTATCGTAAAATCTACACGTGTTTTTTTTAAGAAATATCTCACCTACTAACCTAAGGTTGGCAAGTTGGTTGCGTGGAATATAAATGTTTTTATTACTTTGCTTCTTCGGAATGGTTTTCTTCAATGTTTATGTTTCCCCTGCAAATGTTGCTCAACTAATAGCGGCGCCTTTCATGTCAGAGTTAACACAATGTGGAACAATCCAACTGAGCGACAAATAACATTACACATTCCCTTTACTTAGAGTCAACAATAAACATTAAGCACAACTTGTTAGCGATGTCTTCACTACTCGGCTTTGTTCTCGACTTGACAAGTCAACGCCGTTCTCTACTGTGTTCTGTATTCCCAGTAGCAGCATAAGATAAATGGGCCTAGACGATTCGCAATGTACCGTGATACTGATGACTGAAATTTCATGGTAATGATGTAGGTATGTCGCAATTTAAAATTAGAGGGGTTCCTACTCGTATATATAAGGTTACAATATAATCAAAAGAGCCCGTAAACGAAGCAGAGACTGGGAAAAAAGGAGGTATTAAATGCTATGTATTGGATGCTTGGAAGACGATCGAATTAGAAAGAGGATTGTCCGGAATCTGAAGATGGAGTCGAATAAATTCAGGAATATTTTCTTATCCTATCAAGAGATTGTGATACTCAGAATCATTTAATTTAAGGCGTTTCTAATTTCTATTTGTAATATTTTAATTCCAGATCTGAATAAACAGGGAGGTAGGTACTTTCTAAAGATCTCTCCATGTCTCTCTTTTCCATTTCACCTCATAACCAAGATCTCTGCCATAGGTCACACCAAATATTTCACTACGTTTTGTGACTAAGCTGAGATTACCGGGTTCCTGGGGTGTGGTTTATATAGGACTTGGCGGAGGATGCGTCTGCCCTTCTACTGCGTGGTTGGACCAGAAGACTATTTTTTTTTTTTTTTAAAGAAAGACAAACATTCACAATATTTTAAAATCTCCTACTACCACCACAGTAAGCTGAAAATGTTGGTTGTGTTGTGATGGAGGACTTAGCCAGCCGAGGAATTGAACACACTACGCCCGAGTGAGACCCAAGCGCGATGTCAACTCGGCCACCGACCGGTCAATATTTGAGAGAGGCCTTTTGACCTCTTCAACAAAACTCTCTCTACTCACCCCCCAGATTCCTGCCCTCATACATTTTCCTTCCCAGAACCTAATCTCCTGCCTTTCCTTAAAAAGACCGTCCGCACAGCATCCCCAAAGATAACATAGGACCGGAGAGAAATATTCTCCTCAGGGCCTCCCATGAGAAGGATTTAATTTATATTCGTTCAAGCATTAAAAGAAGGTGTTTGATATAAATAAAATGTGAACTGTAGTGTGTCGGAGAATAAACAAGAACATGGTGTCTGGATGTCCGTCTTCCATATTTTTGCTTATAGGTGCAGAAGAATGGTGCCTTTCACAATTTTGCAGAATCAATTTTATTCCAGCCAGTTGTGGTCAAAAGAATGCTATAGTATTTTTATGAAGTCGTTATTTATATTGTTTGGAGATCAATCTCATATTCTTTTTGATGTGAAATAACTTTTGGCGCGCCTAGGGGGGTAAAACCGACTTTAGCGTAGCAAGCTTGGTAAAATGGGAAGACGCTCTGGCACGGGACGATGTTTCTTTCGGCCAGCCTCGTGACTCGTCGGCTCTTTCCTCCCGGCCACCAAAACTCCGTGCGGGGAAGACCGATTCGTTTGTTAATTTGTAATATATTTATTTGTGTATATTGTAATAATAATAAAATAATTGGTTTAGTATCAAAACTATAAAGACTTGGGTACTTTCACTATCACTTCCTTCAATAAAAAATCAATTTCGATGTTTCCACATCTGCCAGGCGTCTTGTGACGTTAATTATATTTTTTTTTATGTGAATTTATATTAGATTTACTTTTTAAAATGCATTTCTACAGCAACGCGATAATTTGTTGGCTTATAGTTTCACGAGAACTAAGTCTTTTTAAAACGAACTTAACATTGAAAGTAGTTTAAATACCTACACTGCAAAATAAACTCATAACTCTTTTTTACGATTTTTTTTAACGGATCTGCCAAAAATTCGTGGTTTTTAAACATTACTCAAGAAATTTGATTGATTGATAAATGGTTGAGTGACTTCTTTGCTCGAAAACCGTTTGCTTTTCGGTTTTTGTAAAATTATCAAGTAAAAAAGTTTGGTGTCGGTGCTGACATATCGTCCATCCCACTAGGTGTGAAACGTCTGTGTTGAGATGGCAATTTACAAGAGCGGTTGTTCAACTTCGCTAAAGTTAGACAAAGTAGAAAAGCTGATTAAAATTTACAAATGTTGATAAACTTAAAACCAATTTGAAATCACAAAAGGTTGAAAGGAATTTTGAACAAGTTGAATTTTGGTTAAGCAAAAAATGCATGACTTTAACAATAAAGATTTAAAAATGAAGAATACAGAATAAAGATAGTTTAGATATTTCTCCTTCCTCAAAATATGTAATGGTTGTAAAAGCACACTTGCACGGACTGAACGCTGTGGAAATGAGATCCTCGAGGCAAATGTGTGGTCAAACCATGTGTACTTGTGCGAGAAATGCGAGGATTCGCATAGAATGCAAGGCTGATGTAAGCGTTGTTAGTAGGTAAGGGCATGTAGAGCGAAAGAAAAGAATAAATAAAAGGGTAGGAAAAATCGGGAGGAAGACATGACACGATCAATTCAAACAAATACATGGGTCGGAACATGTCAAGAGTCAGAATAATGGAAGAGTATGTATGCGACCATGTATGAATGTGACTGCAGCAAAGAATGTATTCTAAGACCGACTTGTTTGGCGGTCCTTCTTCTGTGCCTACCCCTGAAGTGAAACGGCGAGATGGTTAGTAAGTTACACTTAAGCACTTGAACCGTTTTGTTTTATGTCATAAATTTTCATAGATCTAAACAATACTTTTAATATGCTTTCCTTACTTTTCTCCAACTCAATCCCAGCAGTCCGAATTAGCCCCACTTAGTGCACCCTTTGACTCGCTAGCCACTTGCTCTATTATCGGCGTTAATTGCATCCTCGTCGTAACACTAGTCTGTCCTCTGCCGGCGAGCGAAGATAGCATTGTTACCAGACTCCAAAGGCAGTGCTTTTGTCATTGATGCAGACGGAGTTCAGGTATGGGAATGATTCTTTGGAAGAAGCTAGAATTGAATGTCATTAACTGTTTTATTGAATATCCGTATTGGAGATGTTTAAATTGGCAATGAATATGACCAAAAAATTCGTTACTCCGAAAAATTATTATGCAATTTACTATTAATTCCGATGGTTTCCGAATATTTCTATATAAGGAGCACCGGCTGCACCAATTGTTATATCTGCCTTACTTTGCAGATTTAAGTGTTTGGAACTCTTTGTTAAAAAGTAAAAGGTTCTACTTATAATTGTGTTTATTACGTTACAAATAATAGGTCTGGATTTAACTGCACTCTTCATTACCCGAGGGTTGGTAATTCTCTGGATCGAGAAGCTTGTTCCCTGACAATCTCATCTCACAAGTAATTGTTACACTCTAGCGACATCTGTCGGACTCTGGAGTAAGCTTTATGACTAGCGCCATCTATCGCTTAAATACTCAACTTTATTACCATACATCACACCAATATTTATTAATGCAGTAGAATATTCCTTCCAGAGGTATAATCTCTTAAAATTACAATGGTGGAATGGTCCCTCGTCTCGGAATCATTAATGACCTCAAACTAGAAGCATCGGTAATATAGCGTATAATATTCGAGAACTAAAATAAATATTCACCGATTATGTTTTTGTCAACATTTTTTTTCTCCTGGCATCAATTTTTACTGCATAAGAATAACAAAAAATAATTTGTGAAATTATAGAAAAATATTCGCAAAAAGTCATTTTCATAATTATGTTATGTAGAAAATTTGTGCCTTTGTAGGAAAAGCTTTTTCATGTATAGAATTTCTGATCAACGCAACTAGTTTCAACATCATACCCATCGTGAGATAGGATACAAAATACATATTTCGAAAAATTTGTCATGTCCCCGCGGTAATACTATGTAATGAATATAACTAACGTGATAACTAATATTTCAGGAAAAAAATACGAATTTAAAATAATTGTAAATCCTCAATTCAGGAATTTATTCCCTACCGAGGCTTTAAAGCATTCGGAATGAGCTGCCTTGTAACCCTGCTACACCGAGTGCTCTCTAAAACGCCACCTTCGGAGCAAAACTAAAGTGGCACTTTCTGTTACCACCAGTTTAATGTTCCTCTTCCACCCCAAATTAACTTCTTTCTTTTGCCTATTCTGAAACCTTCTCCGTTTCAAACTAATTTATTTCACAGAAATAAATATATTACATGTTTTTTTTTAAATCACATGTAAGTGTAAAAATGCTACCAGAAACCTAATGGTATTATCAAACACTCCTTTATGCAATAACAAAAAAATGTTACAAAACATTTTTATCTAATACCCTTTAAAGACCATTAATAATTTAAGACAATTTACTCGAAAATTAGTAAGGGCATTGGTAATAAAAATAAGCAATTTTTCAAAAGATTTTCATTACAATCATCTATTCATTTTTTACAATAGATTTAACTTATAGAGTAAAAGCTCATATTTTAATATTTTATCATTATCAAACGAAAAATGTGAAACAGAATAAGAGAGAAAAAGATTTGGTCGCTTCTGGAAATTGCACCCAAGATCTCTGCCTTGCTCTGCCCTCTGATATAATTCGATCATGTCTACTTCCGTCATTTTTAACTGTATTCGGTGTATAATAAGGAAGTTGATATGGTCTGCATATTTTCTATTTCTGATTTCCGTATATTTTGTGTATCCATCTTTTTATTTGAGAAGTTGTTGTTATTGAATAAGAGTGGGATTTCTTTGAAGAGTTCGGTACAATAATTTTAAAGCTTTTTTGGTCTATATGTCGTATTCGTAGTGGTATATTCGATATGTTAATTTGACCCTGAGAACTTGCGTTTTTAATGTAGGTACATGTTTAATGTTATTTCTTGTGTTTTGTATTTATTGATGTAATTGGGGTGTAATTAATAGAGTTGTTTTATTGACACGATGTTAGGATTGTTGAAGATTTTGTCACTGTTAGTTCTAACAGGGTCTAACAGCAAAATTTTGTTTTGGATTTTAATTAGTGAATTTAGAAAATTGTCATTACTTGTACTGCCCCGTCCGATAATACCATCTATATGTTAAAATTGATTGACAGCACATTAAAAGATACCTAGCCAAAATACGACCAAGTTCATCCACTTATCTTCTAACGTCCGTACCAAAGTCGATGTACCAAACCAAAGTTGAAATTTGGTAGTGAGGGAATAGGAATGGGGCATTATTCAATTTCAAACGTCGCGAGCCGTTGTCTGGGCGCTGGGAATAAATGGATTCAGTACTAGTTTAATTAACATCAAAGTAGATCATATTAATAATTTTGAATTTAGGTAATTAAATTACTTTACGTATTAATTTAACAAATATATGTCTTAGTATCACTACACATAACAAAACATCTTGCAATTACCTACGTACGTAAGATGTCAAATGTCAAAAACAGACACACTTGCCCCCGCTGGTAAATGAATTTTACGAACACAAGTTAAATAATTATATTTAATCAATGAAATTAATATTCATATAACGAAGGACGTGGTCGAGTGGTTACGACTCTTAGCTGCGAATCTGTAGGTCACGGTATCAGATCCGGGCATGCGCAAGTTAATTGTATTTGATTATTATGTTATTTCAAAATTTATTCAACAAAAAATATATACATAGTTTTTTTGCGGAATGGTCCAGAGAAGTAGACACTTTCAGTGTCGCCCTGGTGAAAGACAGGTAGTATTTCGTGACCAGATCTGAATAGCCAGCCATTACTTAGCCAGTATTTTCCCACCTTCTCGTTCTCATCTCCTTTCCCTCCCCACTATCTTTAACTTCTCAACATACCCCAATTGGGGTCGCCATAGTCCCATTGGCTCCAGGCGCTCGGGAGCTATTGCAGTCTTGCAGTGCGGCAGGTACCTACTAAAAAAAAATAAAAAAATGGAATATTTTTAAATCTAAATCGTGAATAAAATGACCGAATATATTTAGGTCTCAGAAGCTCTTTCGATAGATTCGGTGTGACCAAAGGATATGGGTTCGAGTCTTTGTTGCAACCATTATCTTTTTAATTTTCGATGCCTTGTTCTGTTTTCATATTCTCGTTGAATTTTTTTGTATTATTTTCGTTGATTAAAAATAAAACATTTAGTTTCAACTATAAATCCTAAAAATAAAATATTTTTGTGATAATATAATGATAAAAAAAACGTTAGTTTAAGGAAAGTAGGCACCGATTTTTGGTGCTACGAGATCAACTTACCCAATATGTAAAATTAAAATTATTATTTTTAATGATGAACTATGTTTTAGAGACGAGGTTTTATAAAAACATATAAATGTAGCACAAAGGATGACGAATTATTTTAGAGCAATAATTTTTAGCCTGAAACACATATATAAATTGCAAAAATCTTCCGAGGAAAAATTCTTGCCGCCGACGGGAATTAAACCCGCAGCCTTTTGATTTCCGGTCAGGTCGTATACCAATAAAAAAATATTGAAGTTCTTACAGTCAACCGATTAAATTGCACTGTGCTACTGAGAAGCACGTCGTCCTTTAAAAAATACGAAACTTACCGCGAATTATGTCATCATGAAAATCCTTGTAATCCGCAATTTTTTTAAAGTGGAAGTTCATACCTGTAACAAAATAAAATTACTGTTAGAATAATTATTACATTTCATTACAACATTTTAGAATCAAATACAACAAATTTCAACTGAAGCTAATAAAATTTTAAAAAATCGAATCCATTACCTATTTATTAACTATTCACGGAATGCCTTTTAACAATTTCAGGATTTTTTTAATGGAATGAGTAAAATCAATATCCTAAACCAAAATAAATATTTGTAAAGGTCTGAAATCCTAAAAGCGAAGGTTGAAGGATTTTAATTATTCAAAAACTTCCATTATCAACCTTTGCAAGATTCATTTGCAGGAGGCTGTGTAGTATCATGTACCTACGGGGCGGTAAAAACGTAATTGTCTCGGAAAAAACAAGGGAAATTTTACAATCTCATTTCTCATGGATTTTGGCGTTGTCTTTTATGCCCGGTTGATTGGATTATCCTAATGGTCTATTTTATTGAGTTATATTATGATGGTTAGATCGAATCGCTCATTATTACTTTTCTAAATAAGAGGAGCGAAATGTTCATAACCTTTAGAAGTCTCCAGCACGTGTTTGATATTTGTCGTCTTTGTTGGTGAAATTTCAAAAGAGCGCTCGTGTATTTGGTTTTATAATAAGATTTCTCTTTTAAAAGAATTGTTCTTTAAAACTACCATCGTGGACTCAAATTTCTGCCGACCAATTAAAACTTTTTTGTCTTATTTGAGGATGAATCCAAAGTTCGTAATTCGTTTCACATGGCTTCCATCATATGAAAATATTCCGCTCTCAAAGAAAACTGCCCCTAGGCTTGGCGGATGCTTTTTAATTGTTTCCTCAGTAAAGTTTCAGCCATTCCGCATAGTTTTTCCGTTTCTCTGTAGTTCTTCTGGTAAACGACATCACATGACATTTTTTTACAACGGTAAGAACTTTTTCTTGAAAAATCTTGTTCCAAAGAATTACTGATTAATTACTGACTGAGTAATTTATAGATGAAAAGACGAGAGAAATATAATTAAATTCAAATATTCTTGTGCACCTATGAACAAAAATGTGTTTTTTTAAATGACTAGTAAAAAATAAAACATTGCAATCCACTATTTGATAATCTTCGTTTCATCAATCCAGAAAACGCAGAACAATTTTTTCTGTTTCCTTGGCAAAAAATAAATCTTTATTTTAAATGCTTTTGTGTATATTATGTTATTATTTTTGTTTGTTAATAATTACTTTTTGGATTATAGCAGAAATCAATGATCTTGCTATTTTTTTAAATAATACAAGTTGGGTTTATTGAAAATGATTTTTTTTGGAAATGAGGTAAATGTTATATGTCTTTAGATGTGATGTGTTTGAACTAATTTGAAAGAGGCTAAGATTTGATTAAAAACTCTTAGTTTCAAACATTTTCAGGTAAAGTATGTTGATTGCCTTGATTTTTTTCACTGTCCAGTAAGCCCTTCTTCAATACTTGTCTATAAAATTGATGAAGCCCTAATGATAAAAATACTCGATGAAAATCTACTAAAACAAGCCCAGTTGCAATGCTATGAACTCCGATTTGTTTTGAATTTAAATGTCATCATTTTCAAAATCTTTTTTTTTGTAGAATTGATACAAGCGTTAAAGCAAGTACAAATAATTTAATATTTTTAACAGAATTGTTTTAGTTGTCATTTTCAATATTGACATCTATGAATTTTCGCGGACTAATATAGAGATTTAGTTTTAGACAGTATAGTTTTTTAATTTACATTTTTTTTAAATATAGTATAATTAAAATTTGCTAAACATAAATACATTTTTTAAATCATTAAAATGTATACAAAAATCTTTCAACACACCTACTTACTTTGTTTCGAAAACTTTCTGAAAAACTAAAGAATATTAAAATATTCATCCCAGATTAGAGCGACCTAATTTGGCATTACTTTTAATGGATAAAATTACTTTTGATAAAGGAGAATGTCGAGAGGCCTTTGCATGAACTACAAATTTTCCGGAAATTGCTTAATTAAGATCATCTTATAACGATAGGTCCGATGAAATAAGGAAAACTTTTGTGCTAAGGTTTAATTTTATAAAGATTTCCAGTTTTCTGTATCATGTATACCTACGACATTACAAAATATATATATAGGTTTTGATATAAGATTATTTCATTCGCTTCAAATAACTGTTAGGTATTTACATTAAAAGCAAAAAGAAAGACGTTTGAAGATAAGATTAAGCTTTCATTTTAATATAAGGAGCATCCAATAATTAATATTTTGTCTCTGTACCTATTTTATGAAAACGACCTGGTAAAGAACGTTATTATATTGGAATAGTATTGAAAAAAAATTATCATTTTAGAGGCGAAACAACCTTACCTTTTGACGTGATTTTAGATTTTCTCGGCGAAAATATTAGCAAGATTAATTTTACGGTTTTTACGCCGTGTTTAGTTTTTTCCTATTTTAGCCAACTTTCGAACAGCGTTGCACTGTCCATCATCTGCATCTGCTCTGATGATGAACACTGTAGCGCTATCCAAAAAGTTGACTAAATAAGCAAGAAGCGTAACACACAAATTAATCACGGTAAGTAATGATAATAATGAACCTACGTTCCTTAATTAAAAACCGTCACTTTCATTCATCATTTTGAAATTTTATATACAAAAATTATGCGTCTCCAAACTTAGCATTTGTGATTTTATAGTGTGTACAAATAACTTAGTTTTTGTAACAGGGTTGTTCTCAGATTGAGTGAGAACTGTTGTGAAACCCAATAAAAATAAATGAATCAATTTGTATGAAAAGGCGAGTAAAAAATGCTTACTATTTGCGGAATCTATTGGTCAATTATTACAAATATTATATACAGCTGACATTATGTATTATAGCTCGATTTATATATGGCTCGCATTATGTATTATAGCTCACATTATATATAGATATATATTTTTTAAATTTATTTAGTACAGGTGATGATAAAATGACACATAAAAAATAAAATGACACATAATAATACATAAAAAATACTTTGACTGCCCAACTAGGAGGAATTCCCGTTTTAGCACAGTCAAATATATGGCTCACATTATGTATTATAGCTCACACTATGTATTATAGCACATATTATGTTTTATAGCTCTCATTATGTATTATAGCTCACATTATGTATTATAGATCACATTATATATAGCTCTCATTATGTATTATATCTCACATTATGTTACTATAGGTCACATTATGTATTATAGCTAACAATATTTATATTTTCGTAGAAAGCAATCACTTTGTGGTTTAACATTTTAATGAAATAAATAAAGAATTTAAACAATTTTGGCAAAAAACAGGCAACGTTTTAAAAGCTAAAGCACAGATATCTACCCATATTGAAGGAGAATCGGACGAAGAAAAGATTGCTAATATTTTCATAACCAACTTTTCAAAAATATCGGAAGAAACGAACCCGAGAGAGGAAGCCAGAGGAAGTCAAAGCGTGTATTCGGGAACAAAAGCCCAACAAGGCCACGGGGCCAGATGGAATCCCACCTCATATCATTATCATGTTGGAAGAACATTTGTTTAACCCGATATGCTTTATCTTCAACCTCAGTTTTTCAACTTCCACTTTTCCTCAATCCTGGAAACTTACCAAGGTTAGCCCGATACATAAATCTGGAACAAAAACGGAAGTCCAGAACTATAAACCAGTAGCGGTTCTGTCAATACTCCCAAAAATATTTGAAACAATAATTTGCGAAAAGCTAAACAAACAAATTAAACCGTTTCTTTGGGGAAACTAACACGGATTTCTATCAAATAAGTCCACCGTCTCTAATCTTCTAGAACTCTTGCAGAGAGTAGCAAGAGGATTAGATGCTCAACATCAAACTGATGTGATCTACACGGATTTCGCCAAGGCGTTCGACCGAGTAGATCATGACGTACTGCTACGAAAAATACATATAATTGGTTTCGACAAACCCCTCCTAAATTTTTTTGTCACGTATTTAAGGAATAGGAAACAATATGTTTGCATCGACGGATACAGGTCTAGAGAATTCTCTGCATTCTCTGGAGTGCCACAGGGATCAAACCTAGGGCCTCTACTATTTATAATTTTAATTGATGACATTCAAGAATGCATCAAACATTCCACTTGCCTGCTTTTTGCTGACGATCTAAAATAACTTAAGAAAATTTGTGATGGTCAAGATTGTGTCAAATTGCAAACTGATTTAGATACAATTTTATCATGGGATGGTGAAAATAAATTAATTTTTAATACAAAAAAATGTGTCGCTATGTCGTATACACGTTCGAGAAACCCTATCAAATTCGATTATTGCATCAAAAATGATATATTGTCAAAAGTAAAATCCATCAAGGATCTTGGGGTAGTCTTTGATCCCAAACTTACGTTTTCGGACCATATATTGCAGTTGACGACATCATGCTACAAGCTTCTCGGATTTGTCATAAGACTCTGCAAACAATTTTCCAATCCCGAGGCAATGATGACTTTGTACAAATGCATTATAAGGTCTAAAATTGAATACGCCTCTGCTGTATGGGCCCCATACCAACAAAAATACATTGAAAAATTAGAACAGATTCAAAAAAAGTTTTAGAGATACATGTATTTGAGAATGCACGGAGAGTACCCGCGATTCATGCATCACGAAGATTTGCTTGCCGAAACGCGCTACCAAAGTCTCCACTCGAGGAGGAGTGGGGCCCTTGCAGTAACGGCGTACAAAATTCTTAAAAATTTAATAGATTGTCCATACCTTCTGGAATGCTATAAGTTGTTCGTACCGAACAACTACAGCCAGAGAAGGCACCATGATCTGCTATGTATCCCACGTGGCAGAACGGAAGTACTGGCTCGGCATAGCATGACACGAGGTATGGCGCTGTTAAACAACGCCTCCAAGACTATCGATATTTTTAATAGTAGCCTTGAAGAATTCAAGAGGCATGTCAATGCCAAAAATCACTATTTATAACTTGTTATTTCTATTTTTTTTTCTTTCATTGTTTCGTATCATCTATATGTAGTTAATGTTACATGTGTATTGTAAATGGACACACAGTCTATAATACACAAAAAAAAACCATGCGAAGATGAGAACGAAAACATAATCGTTACGAAAGATATGGTCAAAACAGCTGTAAAATTGCCCGGTTATGATAGCCTGAGCATTGAACACGTTAGAAATGCCGGTGAAAAAATATAAACGCTTCTAGCAACGCCATTCACACAGATACTTCAACATATGCATATGCCAAAAAACTTCTCACGTACAATTATAGTACCGTTAGTTAAATCCAGACAAGACTTATCCAGTGCTTCCAACTATAGGCCGATATCTCTAGCCACAATAATATCCAGAATATTTGAAAGGGTTCTACAAATTCTCATAGAAGCCAAACTATTTACGTCCGACAGCCAATTTGGTTTTAAATCTAAATTGTCAACAGATATGGCAATATTCAGTTTGAAACAAAGTATCGAATATTATAAGGCAAGAAAAACAACAGTGTATGCTTGCTTTCTAGACCTAAGTAAAGCTTTCGACCGATTATCTCATGCACTGCTTTGGAAAAAACTAAAAAAAAGGAATGTACCCAGTTCAATAATTAACATTCTGGCAATCTGGCATCATCAACAAGAGAACCAAGTTATCTGGAAAAATAAAATGTCAGTACCAGTGAATACGGAATGCGGCGTCAGACAAGGGGGAAGCTTATCACCAATTTAATTTAACGTCTATATGAATGATTTAAGCAATAAACTCACCTCGGCGAATGTAGGTTGTTACCTGGGAAACATTTGCGTAAATAACATTGCGTACGCAGATGACATGGTTATTTTGTCTCCAAGCATTAAAGCATTGAGAACGCTGTTATGCGAAGAATATGCCGATGAACTAACATGGTTTACAACCCAACTAAATCGGTGTTACTAGTTTTTAAGTCGGGCGCAGTCCCTACAAAAGTACTACCCTTCAGCCTAAACGGCACAAAAATAACTGAAAAACCGGAGGTCAAATACTTAGGACACATCGTAACAGCGGAGCTCAATGATGATATGGAAATTGAACGACAGAGAAGATCACTGTGCATCAGAGCAAATATGATTTCTCGACGATTTAATAAGTGTAGCCCTAAAGCAAAAAGACAACTTTTTAACACATACTGCACGAGCTTATATACCTCGGAGCTGTGGACCAACTTCAACAAATCATCTCTAAAAATAATGGAAGTACAGTACAACAATTCCTACCGAATACTTTTTGGACTGTCCTGGTACTGTGGTGCCACTGAGATGTTTGTAGAAGGGCGTGCTCCCGGATTCCGAGCACTAATGAAAAAACGAATCACCAGCTTTCGAACGCGACTAGCCACGAGCTAGTTTTTTTTAAATATTTTTTCTTTTTAAAAAACTTTAGTCTAATTATGTAGTCTAATTAATTAGTCTGATTTATATTATTATTATTATTGTATTTTTTTTAGTTTACTGTGTATGTATTATCTTACAATTTTTTTTTAAATTTACTTTATATATTCTATGTATAATATGGAGCTCGTGGGATTGCACCACCCTCCCCGAGATCTGGAATAAACAAGAAAAAAATAAATTATATATAGCTCACATTATGTCACCAAGTTTTGGTCGGTATAAAGGCGATCTATACTTCGAAATATATACTTAATTTTGTTTTACTATGCAGTATTTTTATCGCATATAATTTTACACAGATAACAGTATTCAATATACAATTTTTTGCAATATTATTGGTGCTCGTGCTTAAAAAAAGGGGTGCTTGTTAACGTAAAAAAAAAAAAAGGTAGATAAAGGTAAATGGACAATATACTTGCGAGACCTTTTTATGTTTTTGATTAGATGATTGAGCTTTTTAGCTTAAGTAATGCCCACAATTCAACATAATGTTTCAGATTGAAAAAAAAACAGAGTTAGATACTTGAAACATTTTTAAAAGTCCTAACTTTACTCATAAAATACAATAAAATTCTAAAGCCAACACTCTTCGTAATTTAAATACTATGTTTATTTCTGTAAGAGGCTGCAATCTAGAATTTTCCAGCAAATATTCACCGCTGCAACTGGCTTAGTTCTTGCAGCTCACAGCTTCCGGTCAAACGGGTAGCTTTTTAAAGCTGGTACTGCATCTGGACCAACAGATTAAGCGGCGGGAATTTTTAAATCCTCCGGCGCTTTATGGACCAAATCTCCCCAGTACGGATGTTCAGATGCTGAACCGAAAGAGATGAATGTTTGTGATTAGCTAAAGCGCACGTTATTACTTTTGATTTCATTCGGAGTGAATTTAAATAGCTAGAATTAAATGGGATAGGTTACACGTGTAAATGAACCATTTATTTCAAAGTCTATGGATACCTTTTTCCTTCCCTGAAATTCATCTCCCTCTTTTCCTAAAAAGATCCTTCATGCAACATCCCCTATGGTGACATATGCTAATGTAATTATTTTTTAAATAACCCTCTGCTGTAACCTTCTCGCTTTACACAAATTATTACCAAAAGGTCCAGTATTTACAACCCTGGGCAAATTCGAGGACATTGGTGCAATCAAGCACTATCCCCGTCTTACCGGAGAATGAACAATAATTTATTAGTAGGTACCCATGTTTGATACAACGTCTCGTCTGTAATAATTGTGTGTAGCAAGTTAGTAATTATTTGGCATTGTTATCAGGAGAGGAGGTGTTATTACCCTTCTTTATGCTAAGCAACAATCATTACTCGTACGTATGTAGATTGCAGGTGCTTAGAACGATCCCGTGCCTTTGTTTGAACCTCCGTTATACTAAGCAGCTTAGTGGAACAAAGCTTTTACGAATTTTGTGTCGTTAGGAGCCATTTTAGCATCACGGTGTACGTAACAGCGTACAAACATTGTAATAATATGTACGTATTCTACAATGTACGTTGTACAATGTATATACTTTGTTCATGAAAGATATTGTTTAGAGGAAATGAGAAGTGCTTCGTTGTGCTTTGAGTCGACTTATACTTAAGATAGTCGCTACGTAATACCTAACTGTTTTCATCAGTTCATTTTTCAGCCAATTCTAAGGAAAGCCATTACTTTTAGAACAAGATAAGATAATAAATTTTTACTTGGTTTGACTGAGGATCGAACATTCCTCCCCAGGGACTGGCTTTTGCCTGCTGCAAACCTTTAACATTGAAAAATAAATACATTGTTTGGCTGAGGATTGAACATCTTACCAGGAGACTGAAGTCAACCGCTCAAACAACTGGGTCAAATTCTAATTGGGTAGGACTACCATTTATTACGTAAATTAACTGCAGTAATGTAATGTCATACAATTTCAGAAAAATTTGTACATGTCCTCCTGTGTATGCGCACGGATAAAAATAAGAATTGCTATTTTTTAAGAATCTCTTAAAATTATCGGCAATCCAGTTAAAAACGGTATAGCAGGCCATTTCTTGAAAAACATAAATATAAAGTAAAATCTTAATATATCGGAACACATGTTCATGCCCCTGCATTTGTCTTGATAATGTAAAATCCTAATATATAGGAACACGTGTTTATGCACCTGCATTTTTCTCGATAATATAAAATGACGATTTTTATGAACACGTGTTCCAACATGGTGATAATACATTCATATTTTTCTAAAAGTTATCGGGAAACTTATGAAGTCATTCAATGGCCTGAAATCCCGTTTTTATCCGGATTACCAATAATTTGAATAGATTCTTAATAAATAAGCAATACTCATTTGTCTCCGAGCGTGATTGCCATACGTTTCGTTTTCGATATATATCCAAATATTGGAAGCAGAAATAAACCCACTACCTTACATCCGGTTGAGCTCACAATCGGCAGATAGACTTGTAGTCGATGACAACTCATTCTATCAACTTACGTACACATAAGGATATATACGCATTTTACTGAAATTGAATGACATTCCAGCAGTTATTATACTAAATCTATCTCGGTCCTACCAGATCGCCCTTTGGCGAGGTTGGGTTTTGCACTCGTGTTCCTGGGTAGGAAAATTCAATCCTAAGTCAAACCAATTTTTTTTTTTTTTATATACACTTTAAAATTTATGTAAGTATTATAGTAAAAAAACTGTTTTTTTTATGGGTTAATTTTTTTATTGATTGAATATTAAACTTATTAGACATATAAAAAAATAATTCTTATTCCAATTGAAACTTCAATTGAGGAATTCTGAAAAAATACTCTGGAATCAGCAAATATTCAAAAAAAAATTCTGATACATTTTAGGATAACTGACTAGACCACACCAATTTAAGATACCAGGGAAAATTCAACTATAGTGGGTTCAGTATTTGAGCATTGAGTAATATCTTTTATTTTTATCAGTGGGAAAAATAGTCTTATTTCTTTCCATAAATCTTTTCACCATTTCCTTCCACTATCGCACTTCATATTTAGTCACATAATACAGGGTTTTCCAATAAGAGGTGTTATTTTAAATAGCCCGCTATTTCGGTAGATGTTACTTTTGAAGCTGTCAATTTTTAACACGTGACAAGTAAAAACTACGTCATTAATAAAAATGAAACGATACACGCTTTAACAATGCATTGAAATTATTAAAATTCACTTGAGTGTTTCAAATGCAAATCATTTTGAGTGATGAGGCCCATTTCCACCTCGGTGGCTTCGTTAACAAGCAAAATTGTCGCATCTGGGGCTCGGAAAACCCAAGAGTTATTGTTGAAAAGCCTCTTTATTCTCAACGTGTGACTGTTTGGTGCGGTTTATGGTCCGGCGGAGTAATCGGACTTTAATTTTTTGAAAATGAGGCTGGAGCAACAGTTACGGTGAATGGATTGCGCTATCGAGAGATAATTAATGATTTTTTATGGAAGGAATTGGATAGTATTGATCTGGACAACGTTTACTTTCAACAAGACGGCGCTACGTGCCACACAAGCAATGAAACCATTGATCTTTTACGATTGAATATCAAAATAACACCTCCTATTAGAAAACTCTGTAGTTCCAAAAGGGATGCCATAGTTCCACTAACCCCAGACAGTTTCCAAGCAAATGGTTTTGTAACAGCCGGTACCAAGTTCCTTCGATTATTATTGTTAACACAGACAAGGCAGTACAAGAAGCGAAAGGCAACATTTACAATAACGGCCCACTAAAACACAACAGTGCTGATGAACGCAAATGCTATTAACGACGTGTTCGTAAATTCCAATTTCGGAGTTATAAACACAGGCGATTTCAGCCCTTGTTGGCTTTGAATAAATTTTCAATAATCCCTTACATATCTCTCCCGCCTACATCGGCCCGCAATAACCGTATATTGTTTTTCCAGTAGATTTAATATTGCAATTATTATCCCTTGCCAAATAAATATGCGGGGTGCGGGGTTACGATTAAAAATGATACGGTCAATATTAAAATTGATTTATCATGTTTTAGTGAAAATTTTATTCATGTTACATTTGGCGAGATATAAACCTGCATAAAATAATAATAAATTTGACGAGCTATGAAAAAAAATTAGTGGAATGAAAGATTCTACCATTCTATATACTATTAAAATTCAACGTAATTATAACGCTTCAAGAGAGCTAAACCAAAATTACCTACTTTCTTGCGATATTGATTTTTAATCCATTGTGTGCAAGTACTTCGGTACTTTTTCTAATAGTACTGAGTAGTCTGAGTAGTACCTAAATTAATAGCAAATCCTGAAATAATTGTGTCCGTAAGACTTATTGAGGAAGAGAAAAGTCAACGATATTAAAAATATTTTCAATAAAATTGTCATGGAGCAAAATGGCATAAATAATTCGGAACGTTTTTTTTATTTCAAGTGGTGTAGTTTTATGTTTAGCGCCATAAACAAAAAATACTTTATGATTTATACGTTCCATGCAGTATAAAAATCATCAAGACTGCATATATTTTATGATTTATAAGTTCCATGCAGTATAAAAATCATCAAGACTGCAAATATTTTATGATTTATAAGTTCCATGAAGTATAACAGTCATCAAGACTATATATATTATAAGATTATATTATGCGGTACAAAATTCATCAAGACTGTATATATTTTATGATTATATTATGTGGTAAAAAAGTCATCAAGACTGTATATATTTTATGATTATGTTATGCGGTACGAAAGTCGTCAAGACTGTATATATTTTATGATTATGTTATGCGGTACGAAAGTCATCAAGACTGTATGTATTTATGATTATGTTATGCGGTACAAAAGTCATCAAGACTGTATATATTTTATGATTATATTATGCGGTACAAAAGTCATCAAGACTGTATGTATTTTTTCTTCTGAAGAGTTCTCTTCATTTATGAAGAGAAAACCAGAAGCATATGAAAATTTCAACATTTTTTTCGGGAGGTCAGGAATCCTTATTGGGAAAAAACTCATTCTCACAAAATTATGATAATATTCAGCTCAATATGAGTGACATTTTCACTGAACTTTTCCTGAGCTTTGGTTCAGATTTGCTGTTTATTGTTTTGCGATAAACCAAAATACCTATTCGGTTGAGCAAAATTACTGTCTGCACATTAATTACACAAGATAATTGGAGAATCATTTATGACACGATGAAGCGAACCAAATAATTTGGGTTATCCTTTTCATAACTATTGTGCGACTCGTTAATATAATATAATGTGGGTAAATGAAAATTGAACTTTAACGAATTTGAATCTACAAATTTGCAATTATTTCTGTCTGTTTCAAGAAGGCTTCAAGTTTGTTATCTTTTTTGATATACTTTAGATTGTCATTATTTATGAAAAATAATTGAAGTGATTTAGTTGTTCATTATTTTAAAAGGGCCCTTTGTTTCTCCTCAAAGACCTAAATGTACCTATATTATTAAGCCGTCATTATTAGTATAACGTATCACAAATATTTAAAAAAAGTTTTTGGGATAAGTTCAATTACTTAGTTCAGTCTAAGATAAGTCTATTTAGGAGGTACCGTTTTGTTTGTAAAAGACAAAAATCATTTGCGTCAAAGCGTTTCGTTTTATTTTTTTTCTGCTGGTTTGTTCCCACTTGAAATACATATGGTAATTCTCGGTAATTTTGTAATTGTATATGAAAGTTATCCGACATTTCGCGTTCATATCAAAGGAGTGGGCCAGTTGGCTTTAAAATAGTGAGGGTTTATTCTTCGAACCGTCGGCGTTTTTTGGGATACCAGTACTCTGAGAATTTAATACTTTTCCTTGGCCCGCAGTAAGCTGGAGAGTGGCTCGGCTATCTGGAATCCTCATGAGGTGGTGTGCTCCCTCACGAGGGTAATGGTTCATAAAGAGTTTCTGAGATTTCTCTATATTAGGTAGTGTACCATGCATTAACTCCTTGCAGCTCAGAAGATAGGGGTACGTCACCACCCACTCATTCAGATCGTAGCGAGGCTATATCGAGAACTCAGCTAGTTTGTAGCGTGATTGTTTCTGACGCCTATATTAGATTTTGTTATATTTCTGCTTGTAGACAGTATATTTTATATTGCTTCTGAATCTAATATTTTGTGTCAGTGAGGAGAGATTCATTAGTGAAATCCCATTGATTATTGAAAGAATATTTGATCATTGACGCTATCTTCACCGCTGCCTGTTTTATTGTTCTGCTTAGGTACCAAATTAGTAAATCTTTTTTTTTTTACAAACATTTCTACGCATAATTTTGTTTGTATTGAAATATATATTTAGGGCGGTTTGTTTCGGAGAATTCGAACAATTTTTCGAATTTCAAAGTTAATTTTCAAGTTCTGTGAAAGATTGTTTCAAGTTCTGTAATTATTTCAGTTCTGTCAAGCTACTAGCCTATAATGATGTAACAACAAAATTTGAACAGGACTTTCACAGAACCAGAAGATTAACGTTGAAATTTGATGAATTGTTCAAATTCTCCGAAACAACCCATCCTTAGGACGGGTTGTTTCGGAGAATCTGAACAATTCATCAAATTTCAACGTTCATTTTCAAGTTCTGTGAAAGATTTTTTCAAGTTCTGTTTTTATTTCAGTTTTGTCAAGAAACTAGCCTACAATGATATAAAAACAGAACTTGAATAAGTCTTTCACAGAACCCGAAAATGAACGTTGAAATTTGATGAATTGTTCAAATTCTCCGAAACAACCCGTCCTTAGTCTTTAATAAATAAGAATTTTTGTAAAAAATTTTATTATTATTTTCTTACGTCATTAAAATAATAATAAGCAGGCCTACCTGAATTCTTTTCCAACAATATATTTTGACCTGCCATCGAGACCAAAACTTGAAAAAATTACAAACGGAATGAAAGTCATGCCCCACTATGTGACCACACTGTAATATTTTCTCCGCTCCGGACAACAAAAGAGAGCAATTTTTTCCTCCGCCATCAATACAGTCAGGGCCCGCAAATATCAATATCCTGGACCCCAATCACGTTGCCGTGTTGGCTTCGGTTCAAATCATTTTCGAGTTTGGTTTTATCTGGCCGAATTCCAATGATATCTGAAATACTGATAAATCTACTGGGTATTTATAATATCTGCGCATTCATCAAGCACAATAATTATAATGTGTAATGAATTTTAAGTGGTAAGCAACCTAAATTCATTTGATTGTCATATTAGGTATACCTTTGAATTTTACATTGATTCGTTCCCATTTTTGGCATAGACACGAAAGTAGAAGTGATTGAATATATTTATATAGAAGTATATATTTATTTACAGTTACAGGATTATTTTCAAAGTATCATGTGTAGGTTCTTTTCCGAATGCAAAAGTTAAATTGTAAATGTTATGAAAGAAAGTAAAAAATCGAGTGTGGTTTCAGTTTGATAGTTGTTTTGAGCTAGTTTACAAGGTGATGATGGTCATAATAAAGATTGTATCTGGCTTATGAAGGAAAGAAAATTGAAAGACGAATAAATATACATTCCTGGTGGATTACCAACTTGTCAAGTTAAGTAGTTTCTAAATCAACCCTAAATATTAGAAGAGATATTGGTAATAAAAAGAAATGTCTACACCGGCATGTACAGGGTTTTCCAATAAGAGGTGTTATTTTGAATAGCCCGCTATTTCGGTAGATGTTACTTTTGAAGCTGTCATTTTTTAACATTTGATAAGTAGAAACTACGCCATTAATAAAAATGGGACGATACACGCTACAACAACGCATTGAAATTATTAAAATTCACTTGAGTGAATCAAATGCTAATCATCTTGAGTGATGAGGCCCATTTACACCTCGGTGGCTTCGTCAACAAGCAAAATTGTCGCATCTGGGGCTCGGAAAACCCAAGAGTTATTGTTGAAAAGCCTCTTTATCCTCAACGTGTGACTGTTTGGTTCGGTTTATGGTCCGGCGGAGTCATTGGACCATACTTTTTCGAAAATGAGGCTGGAGCAACAGTTACGGTGAATGGATCGCTATCGAGAGATGATTAATGATTTTTTATGGCCGGAATTGGATGATATTGATTTGGACAACGTTTCAACAAGACGGCGCTACGTGCCACACAAGCAACTAAATCATTGATCTTTTACGATTGAATATCAAAATAACACCTCTTATTGGAAAACCCTGTAGATTTGCCAATGAGTACATTTGACGGCATTTGCTAATGAGTACATTTGAATGCATGCCAAGAGCACCACTAGGCAGGCAACTAATGATACTAGTTATAGTGTAAGTAAGAGGCAACTAATAATGCTAACATACTGTTTGCATGTATGTACTGTGTGCATGTACCCCGTTCCCAACTAGAAAAAACAATCAGCAAAGAAAAGGTCAAAATAAAGTGTACGCAATAAATTGTGTCTATTACGATGCATTTGAGACTTACGTTAAAGTATTTATTAACTTACTTGCTGGTTGTGCTTTATCATTTGGGTCTACCGCTAAAGTATCTATTAGTTTACTTGCTAGTTGTGCTTTATCATACGGGTCTTTCGGTTAAGTATTTATTAGCTTACTTGCTGTTGTGTTTTATCATTCGGGTCTTCCATGCAAGTATTTATTACCTAACTTGCTAGTTGTGCTTTATCATTCCGGTCTTCTGTGTAAGTTTTTAATCATTTACTTGCTAGTTGTGCTTTATCATTTGAGTCTTCCGTGCAAGTATTTATTAACTTACTTGCTAGTTGTGTTTTATCATTCGGTTTTTCGGTCAAGTATTTATTATTCACTTGCTAGTTGTGCTTGATCAATAGTTGGTGTTAAAGGTTCAATACATAAAAGCGATGTTTCGATTTTAATCGTAACTGTTAAAAGTTCTTTACTACTTTTGCAATAAGACCTTAATGTTCCGGCGGGAATCAACATTGCAAAAATAAATAATTTATTTTCAAAATGTACCCGCCAGACTGCCTATACGCTTACAAAGCCATTCCTCAACCACTATTCCGAACGCGTTTTCGTTCGTATATTAAAAATTCAATAAGCGCTTTAGCATCCCTGCGCCGCCTTGTCGTCCTGGATAGTCATAAAGTGTGTCTCATTCTTTTCTTGGCCCTTTCTCCCCTTTTTCTTAAGTGGGGGTAATGATCATTCATTTTTAAAGTCCCATTCATTTTCACGATCCCCCACTTCTGACTTGAAAAGGTTTCAGCGGAATAATTTTCCCACTGAGTGCTCGGTACAAAAATTTTCACTTAGCGGCCGTGTCCTACGACTCGAAGAAAAAATAAAGCCCGCCCTTTCATAAAACTGCCACGACCCACCGTATAACTGTAATAATTACATCAAATAGAAAATTCCAAACTTTTTATTCTGTGCTTAAAATTTAGAGGTGTTACTTGTGTTTCTGGGAACAGAGTTTCTGTGGTCAAAAAAATAAAAGTGCTTCATGTTACCATAGGTGATGAGGGTTTTACATGGTAAAAGTAAAACATTTTTAAGGACGCAATGGAATTTAAAAAAAAGGAAATACCTACTTTAGGTGCGCAACCTTTCCCGCTTTGGTTTGTGTGAAACTGTTCTCCTTGTAATAATATTAATAACCAGAAAAGTCAAGCGTTCTTTGGTGTATGGTGGATATTGTATTGAATTCACGAACACGAAAAGTGCTTTCATTCTGTCTTATTTAAAAAAATATATAAATTGACGCGGGATCTTTTGAAAATATGTAGGACATATATGTATTTTGCCATTAATTTCATAGAGACAAACATTTAAAAAAAAGTAAAGTTGTTCAATGTACGTAAAATCTACTCATGTTCATAAATGTTCCCGAATGTACTTTCCGACATTATTTATTTTCAGGGAGAGAGCGATTTGAAATTATTTATATATTTCATACGCTCATATGGGCTTACACAAACATGCACATAATCATTCTGTGGAATACAAATCAAAAATAATACTATCTTTTAAAATTATATGGAGCCAATAATTTAGAAGTATTATGCTAACATTAATAGTAATTATTTCTGAGCTGTGTTTTTATAGCCTTCTTGTAACTATATTCCATGCAATCGAACATATCTACAATTTCTGGCAACTGCATGCAATCTTGGTTAATGTGAATAATGAATGGTCCCTACAGATTAAATTCAACCGTAAAACTGTTATACAAATGAAACTAAAAATATTTTAAATGTTTTAGTGTCCGAGTTGAATTTTGAAAAGTTCCATGAATTAACCAATAACAACAATTACGGTTTCTTGGTAAGCATAAAATATGATTATCTTAAGAGTAAATACGAAGTTCAATTTTCCTTATTGACATATTTAATTCCTTCATTTTCCCCTCGATAGCTTGATAAATTATTAATTTTGCTTGCTCAAATTAGGGATAATAATTTATGGATAACCACGTATTTATTCGGATTGGATTGGCTGAGAAAATATTATTGTAGGCTTTGATTAAATCGAAAAATGTTCGTCGTTATATTTTATTTTCATGTTAGTTGCAAATTAAAATTGGGGTGGTTGGATGAAAACTCTTTCGAATTCCCCAAATTTTAAAGCGTTCCATTTCTAAATAACCATAACAAAAGAACTGCCTGTTGTAAGTTGTTGAAGTAGTAGTGTTAGAGATCGACATACTTATCTATGCAGTCAGAGGCGTCGCTGCTGCAAATGATTTGCAGAGATATGATGGATTAAAAAAAATGTCAACAAAAATAATAAATATTTAAAAATCATAACATTTCCGACAAAGTTAGTTCTCTAAAGTATTTTTTTAAATCATTAAATCGGTCATTGATAGTTCTGCATTATTGCTTGTATAAATGATTTCAATTCATGTTTCTCATATAGTCACGTGAACTAAAAATATATTTTAATGAAACAATACTAATTAATCTCAATGCTAATTATTCGAATTAGGTTACCAATTTGTAGAGGAAGCAGACAGTTTTAATAATACGAAAAAACTCCCGACCCGACCATAACTGTCTAATTCTTAATGATCTTTTATTTTTTTACGTGAATAAAAAGACACTGGAAACTAAAACATTTTATATTTTTTTTTAATTCCAGATGAATCACATTTAAAATATTGCTGGGTATAACTTTATACCTTCTGTATACACCTTTATATGTATTTATTTACGGTACAATTACCTGCTTTTAAATGCACAGTTTAAACCTTTTTTGTTAAAAAAAAATTAAAAAATTACACAATGTAAATAAAAATTTAAAAAACTGATACGAAAATTTACAATGAGGCTAAAGAAAAAATGTTAACTAATGCCTGATTTAAAAATCCGACCAATCTTCGTCGGAAATATTATAATAAATTAATATTTCCTTCTCTCTAATTTGTTCGCTTTTGGAAACAACTCATATGGTCTCACAGAAATCGTTTTGTCTTCCTTACACTTGTTGTGAGAAATATAATGAAAACGGTGTTAGTAAGAGAAAAGACCATGATTTATATTCAAATTTAGAAGTTTACCACAGATACATTAAAATATATACCTCCATGTAACCAAAGTTTCCCACAAAAATTGAGAAAAAAATATGAATCTTTGTGAATTTTTTATTAATTATTTTTATATGAAACAAGAAAAAAATGATGTCACGATAACGTTTGCAACATATTTGTGTAATTTTTTTTATTTGGTACACTATTTTTTACATTTCAAAGTTTTCCAGTAATGTTGGCCTCACTGGGTGGCTTGCCTGTG
This sequence comes from Hesperophylax magnus, assembly GCA_026573805.1. Classification (NCBI taxonomy): domain Eukaryota; kingdom Metazoa; phylum Arthropoda; class Insecta; order Trichoptera; family Limnephilidae; genus Hesperophylax; species Hesperophylax magnus. The sequence goes on from JAIUSX010000026.1 coordinate 2,287,749, forward strand.
CTGAGTCCTTCATTTTATAATATGAAAATATAATATACATAATACATTTAAAGAGAAAATAATACATTTAAAATATAATCTTGTGTGTTTGTGAGTGATGTGTGTTTATATTGGTTTTGTGTGTTACGTGTAGGTTTTATTTTTATTTTATGCTTTGACATTTTAGTAATATTGTAAGTGTGTTTTTATTTTTTACAAAATGCATAAAGTGCGCCATTTTTAAAATTTTTTTTATGTTTTTATTTGAAATTTTATATTTCAAAATATATATACTTAAATATAAAACTAAAATACTAAAAAATAAAAGTGTATTTCATCACTTTTCAAAAACAGATTTCAGTTTTAGAAATATTCCATTTATTTGGATTTTATTACAAAGCGGAATACTCGGACTGTCTTACAGTATACGGCAGAGTCCTGACGAGTTAAAGGAATAATATGACTCAAAAGCTTATAAAGGGATTAGAAGTAGTATAACAAACGTGGTAATGATTAGTAAGGCAAACCAGGTAATGATTAGTTACAATGATAATCAAATTGAAAAATCATTCATTTTATTTGTGGCTGTAGTTATATGCAAAGTTTGGAGATACTTCTCACACTTGAATTAGTTTTGTAACTGAATGAGTACCTATACGCTTCCCTTCATATCAAAGGATCGGGATTTAATTCCACATTGCGAACTTGGGCTGGGGAGTAGTGAGATGTTATGTAGGTACTAGAACCGGATTGAGATATTTTGATGCCCGAAAACTTTTCAAAAAGGTAACGGGTTGAACTTTGTGATATTTATTTTATTTATCTTTGATGGCATGATAGATTAATCATCCGTTTGCAGCACATGATTTTAAAAAAAATATTTTAACATTTGATAAGTACCCAGTACCTACTGGGTACCTGTCGAAAGTAAAGGTACCTAGACAAAAAAATTTTCAGGTAATTTACCTGAGAGCACCTGACCGGTATTCAGAAGACTGCTAGTTCAATTCCCGTCGGCGGAATGTATTTTTTCTGTGATATTTTTTTTAAAATTTATACAAGTATTTCAGGCTTATAATTATTTCTTAAAATTACAAACATTGTACAGAAATAACATATCAGTACATGCCTACATATAATGTATATTAGGGTGTATCGATTTTTAACTTTTTTTTGTTTTCAAATTCCAAGTTGAGAAAAAGTTGCTACTAGGTACCACAACTTACCACAAAAAGTTTTGGATTTTTAAAAAAATGTTTAGGTCTCCCGCACAAGCCTTAAAGTATTAATTTTTTTCAAAAAATATAAAAAAAAATTTAAATTAAAAAAAAATAAAATCGTAACTATTGTGTTCTGAACTCTTTTTATGCCTTCTGTAAGAAAATTAAAATTAATTCCGGTGGTTTAAACTTAAAAAAAAAACATGGTTCATATATGTACACAAAATTACAAAATTTCATCAAAATTAACAAACTTTAGGGCTTGTGCGGGAGACCTAAAATCCATTTTTTATAAAAAAAAATCGTTTCTTACTTATTTTTATGCCCTAATAATACTGTTTTTAACTTGGAATAAACACAAAAGTTACGATTTTATTTTTTTAAATTTAAATTTTTTTTTATATTTTTTGAAAAAATTAAAACTTTAGGCCTTGTGCGGGAGACCTAAACATTTTTTAAAAAATCCAAAACTTCTTGTGGTAAGTTGTGGTACCTAGTAGCAACTTTTTCTCAACTTGGAATTTGAAAACAAAAAAAAAGTTAAAAATCGATACACCCTAATGTATATCAATACAATAAATACTTATCATTTTACAAACATAATACAGAAACGTATCAGTTATATTAATTATATTATTATATGATAAAGCTGATGTTTTTGTTTAGGAGATGATATCTTATAATAAATTACTACTTTTGTATATTATAAAATGAATAAAATTATAAAATGAAAAATTTTAAAGTGATATTTTTCAACGGGTTTTTTAAAATTAATCCCCTATCGGGAAATTATTTTCTTCAGGGCCTATATCATCTTCGGGGATGCTGTGTGGAGGGACTTTTTAAGAAAGGGAAGCAGAGGAAGTTCTGGGAAGGATAAAGGTATGAGGAGTGGGTAGGAATCTAGGGATCAGTATGTCCAGGAGTGTATGTATCCCTCCCGCTGCGCAAGGTCAAGAGAGACCAGTTAGAAAGTTACAATGTGACGTTTTAAATTGAAAGGTTACAAAGTGAAGTTAAGTGAAAAGTTAGACATGGATATTAGTGAGATATTATTATTTTTGCTTTTATATCGAAAAGGTTTATATCGAATATAAAAATTGTTAATAATTCTTAAAAATCAAAACTAGCGTCGAAGATTTTTAAAGGTCAAAGACGTTTCTAATTTTATTACATAAAATACACATTTCGAATGAATTGAAAATAACTCGTTTTGGTAAACATACTTGGTTTATCTTACGGTTTATAGCAGGTAGAATTATTGATTTTTCGTTGCTCTTGCAACAATAATTTCGTTTTGGATATGATTTGAGATTATCACGACTAATAGTACTATATTATCAAACTTTTGGGTTATTGAGCCCTATTGCGGTTCCTCCTCCCTCCTGGGATAAAGTTTATTCATCTATCAATGATACCGTTTCACAGTATAACCTCGATAATATGAGCTACACCGGTCGCAGCTTTGAAATACCCTTTGGAGCAAGTGTTGAGTTGTCCCTATTAATATTAATCGGGTGCTTATGAAGTTCAATCGCCTGTGTAATTAGGCGAGATCGACAGGTTTTGAACCTCTTATCTTCTGAGGTTTTTTCTGGATAAAATTCAAAGACTTGACAATTTTAAGGAACAGCTTATCAATTATAGTAGGTATCGATTTTAACAGGTCCAATTTTGAAAATTACACTTAAACTCAAAGCCAAAAACCAAACCACATTTCACGCAACTATATTTCGCAGGGAAAAACAACCACACACAGACAACCGAAATTAGAATTATTGATTATTTGCACGAAAACCATAGTCAAGGTAATCTAATCCTCTTATGAAATGAACCGGTGAATTATTGATACGTTTTGACCTGGGGTCCATGAGTCAATAGGTTAACCAACGGGTCAAATAACACAACTTCTGCTCCGGGATGTAATAATTAAACTGCAGTATTCATCTAAGTGCAAATGAAGTGGTGAATCTAGTTACACTATCCCCGCAATGTAAAGTTCATGTATGATAATGCAACGATTTACAGTAGTTTGAAACACAATTGTTATAATTAACGTTGCGTTTTCTGTAATCCTGACATTCAATAATATAAATGTAATATCGTTAGAATATATACTCAAATCACCGATGCTTTTGTAAGAAATTTCGTAAACTCTAGTTAACAGTTGCAATCGATCAGATACTACGTAGGTTTGATAAGTTTTAATATAAATTTTCTAAAAAGAGGGTAGTACTTCCTCCTTCTTTTGCCAACATTTCGGACTCCATACAGTGCCCATCATTAGGGCAGATGTGTATTCGAAGTGTGTGCTTATGTAAGTAGATGTGATACCGTGTGGTTTCCTCCAATCCTCAATTTGTATTACCAAATAATTTTAAATGGTTTAGTCGTGGTGAAGCCGTTAATTACCGGATACCAAGAACTATTACGCTGACACCCTTCGTCATTATTTATATTAAAGAGATTTTTATGATTATTGATTGCCTCCGTAATTAGGCGTGCTCTTTTCATGTTGGGTCTTTCCAAGACGTTAGGGACAAATCCAAAGTAATGGCCGTTTTTTTAGTAAAAGCTCGGCAATTGCCGATTTGTTAGGATGGCTGAGTTAACATGCTCGAAAGTGTTCTGATATACTTTGGAGATCGTCTGTTCCGTCTGGCCCACACAAACCTTGTCACATCCTAAGCTTTATATTCTATATTACCGTGTTAAGGATCTCCTACCTAGCTTTGCGACACGGTTGGTAAGTTGGTTTTGTCGGTAAGTCATACAAACAGAAAACCGACGCGATGGTACCATCATGATATTCACACTCAAAGAACTGACTATGCTCGGCATGTGCTACGACTAATGGATGAGCGTTCGAGTAAACGTCATCGGATGGCCTCTTGAATAGGGGAAGAGAAACGGAGGCCGGCCTGGGCTAAATACATTTAAAAAAAACCGCCTGCTAAGAATGAGAGAGAAATCGAAAATCACAGAACTGGAGACGAGTAAGGGAGAAATATGTTCAATGCAGAATATACTTGTATTAATTTATTCGATCCACCCTCTTTTTATTTTGTCACCCCCTAATTCTTCTACCTCACAACATCCCCAAACCCAGATTAAAATAGTCATACTAGTGTTCTAAGCAGTAAAATTTTATTTAGTTATATTGTCATCGACAACAATAAAATCATTTTCCCATGTACTTTTCGATTTTGACAGCCTCCGTGGTTATATGATTACATCCTTGTTTGAATGGTGCGCAAATAAAGTTCACTTTATTAATTTGTGTTATTTCACAACTATTCATTTAATATATGCCTGGTATATTTGTGGCAAGATCTAGAGTGGTAGATACTTCCAGAATCACCCTGGTAAAGACCACTATCCAGAATCAAAATGTTTCTTGAAATGGGTTTAACCAGATTTGAATAGTCAGATTCACCCTCCCACGACCGTAATCCTCAACATACATCAATCGGGGTTATCATAGTCACGCTAGTTCCAGATTGTTGGAAGCAGTTGGGACTCTTGTGCGGTACTCACATAAGAAAATAAAACGTAAATAAATCAGCAACAAAATAAATATTTTCCTATTTGGGTGAATTAAAAACCACTGACAATATTATATTTAAACATTATTTTAAAACAAGATTATTTCATGTTGTATATTGTATACTCCCTGACTCCGCCAGAGCCAAATAATACCTATATCAAAAACTTTTCCTCGAATGTTTAAAACAATATGAAGTCATCAAAACGACATGCGTGTGACAGTTTTGTTAAATTTACTTTAAATGCTGGTGTTGTTTCTGTTTACGTTATTGTTTGAAATAAATGGTCTACCATATTAATAAAACTTACGTTGGGGGTTATTAAATACTTTGAATGACCCATGAAAAAATGATTGCAGTACCAAAAACTGGAAATCATTATGATATTTAATATTTTTTTTACAATTTTTACTATCAACAATTGAATTATATATAAAAACAGATCATAGTGATGAAAATTATATTCATTAGGTGGTTTATTTTTTTGTATTTGAACACCGCAAAAGATTCTCATCCCTGACTGAAAGTAATGAGAAAGGAAAGTAAACTGGGAAGAGGTGGGTGAGGAAGTTTCTGGCTACTCATTACTCATTACTCATATCTGGTCGACAAATACGGATAAAGCCATTTAAGCAACATTTCAATTCTGAATGGCGGCTGAAATATAAGTAATCTTTCAAACGATTTTGAATAAAAAAATCACTTATTCACCAAACGCTTATTACAAAAACACTTATAATCTATATTATATACCTTGCATCGTCCCTCAGTAATAGACAGCTGGACGCTTGAGAAGTAATCGTTTGTCCACAGGAAATTAACAGAGGTCCTAAACAGACTTCCACCACTTCCTCTTATGCCCCGACCACAACCTACCCCACCCCGGATCACCCTGATTCCCCCCACCCCCAATCATCCCCTACATCGCTCCTTGATCCCCCATTCTCCCCCGATCCCCGCACTTCCCTCCCGCACCTTGTGGTCCATCCCGACACGATCCGTGGGCGAATCGGAGATCAATAGTGTTGTGGGGATGTTGGAAGTTGGGGCAGTTTAGGAATTGGGACAGGCACTTTAAAAAACCAAAACGAGACTATGTAAGCAAGTACGTCCTTTTTATATTTTCATTTCGTTTACATTCCTGAGGTGTATGTGAGCTAAAATCGCCATATTGCAAAAACACTTTGTAATAACATATAGTCGAATCCTGTGAAACGTTGAAGAAAGTCGAGTTGGAAATTCGGAAACTATTTTCGCAGATCACCAAAGGTTTATAAGAATATTGAAAGAAGGGTGAGTAAGGGAAATTATATTAATGTATGGTTTTAGTAATCGCTAATAGAAATTTTCAATTTCAGAGGCTGGTTTTGGGTACCGCCGCCCCGGGAACGTCTCTGCCATAGGTCAGCCCATGTGGTTAACTACGTTTGGTGATTTAGTAGGGATGCCCAGGTTCACCGGGTTTCTCGATCCATTACCTTGCGCCGCAATATAATCATAATATGTCATATTCCTACCCAACCATCATACCCTTTACCTTCTCAGAAATTCTTCTCCTTCATTTCCTTAAAAAAAACTCCACCTAGAATCTCAAAAGATGACATGGGCCCCGAGGGAAAATATTTTAAAAGTGAAATATTGATACGAACACCGATGCGTAGCAGAGGCAAAATAATGAACTAAAGGAACGCCCCAAAAAGACAGCACAAATAAATTTTGTGATAATTTTATCGATCCATATCAAAATAATAATAAAAATATGAATTCAACACTAAGGATGGGTTGTTTTATAGAATTTGAAAAATTCATCAAATTTCAATATTCATTTACGAGCTCCGTGAAAATCCTATTCAAGTTCTGTAACTGTACCATTGAAGGCCGGTTACATGACAGAACTGAAATAATAACTTCAAAATAACGTTAATACAACTTTAAAATTAACTTTGAAATTTGATAAATTGTTCAAATTCTCTGAAACAATCCATCCTTAGAATATGCTCAAAGAGAGCTGCGGAAGAGAATGTGTAGTTTTTACAATATGTAGGATTTTGGGTGGTTTCATTTAATATTGCATAAATATCGGCTAAGAATTTAAGGACTTGTTGAAAGGATACTTTACCCACGATCCAATTCCCAGCACTCACTACTCCTTGAATGTAGGTAAATAGAGCCGAACCATTCATGGCAGCGAGCTATCGCTAAAATGGACACACGACGCGTGTGTAGACTCGTGTGTATCAACTTGTATTATTGCTTTTAGTTAGAACGAGAAAAATGGGAAAAAATCTTTTCGTGACTTAGGTACAGGGACAGCTACTAGTACATGCTTATTTATTATTCGATTTCTCCTGCATAAGTAATATGTTCTAAGCTAGCATTGATAATAAATTATGCTTTTTGCTTGTTACAAATGTGGAAATTCGCAAAGAATGCAGGGCTGATGTAAGTGTAATGAGTAAGATTAAAAAAGGATCGCTTAGATGGTTTGGGCATGTAGAGCAATGAGCGAAGAAAGGAGTGAAAGGAGAATATATACCGCAAATGTAAATGGTAGCAGAAGTTCGGGACGCCCGAGGAAGAAATGGCACGACCAAGTAGATGTAGACAAATAATATAAGAATATATATGAATGTGAATGAGGCAAGGAGTGTGTGCCAATGACGAGATGTTTGGTGGTCTGTCTTATCTACCAACCCCTGCGGGGAAACGGTGTGATGGTTAGTTAGTTTTATTTTTTTTTATTAATAAAAATTTCGTACGTAACATAATAATTACGTTTTACGACGGATTATTTTCTATTATACTGCTCTTGCAATAAAAATATTTGTTTGTGAATAGAATAGCAGTGTAACTGTGAAATAAAAAATTGCATTTAAATAATTACTGCTTGAATTAAGGATCATTTCAAAAGTATGTATATATAATTATGGTTACATCTTAATCATGATTATAAATTAAAATACAAACATGTTTATGTATTTAGAAAGGAAAAAAAAATAAATCGTTAAGCAAAAATAAATTATTACGGGATTGTTTGTTCGATTTTCAAGTGGGAAAGGGAAAGCAGTTTTTTTTGGTAATATTTACTCAAAAAAAAAATTAAGTTCAATATTTGTAAAGTTTCCTTCCATTTCAATGAAATCGCAATAACGACCTTCATAACATAGCGATAAGTTTCAAAATTCTTGGGGCAGGGGCAAATCAAAACTACTGAGTAGAGCTGGTTTTACTCAAACCCGGAAAGGAGCGAAACCACCGAGTAGAGGTGGTTTTACCCGTTTAAACCCGGAAAGGAAAAATACCACCGAGTAGAGGTGGTTTACTCAAACCCGGAAAGGAGCAAAACCACCCAGTACAGGTAGTTTTACGGAAACCCGGAAAGGAGCAAAACCACCGTGTAGAGGTATTTTTTAGGTTTAATTTTTCAATATAAAACTGTGTTTACGAAATTAAAAAGGCATGGAAATATACGATGCCAAGCAAGTGTAGTGAAACTGGGCGCTGGGGTTTTGTGCTAAATGAAAAAAAAAATCCATTCAAATTTGCATGGAAGGCACTTCTAGTATTATTCTTTATTCCATGCCTTATTTCACCTCGTTCCATGGTTAAATTAATATTATTTTCTAAACATGCCTTGTAAGAGGCCTCCATTCAGAAACATAGCTTTGCTAGAAATGGCTAAAACTATATTTAGAGATCATATCTACTTATGTAAAATGACCTTTTCTTGACTCCCCCCCCATCCCTTTAATTTCACAATATTAAGACTGGTATAAAGAGATTCACTTCATGATTCCTATGCATATAAATATTTTGCAGCGAAAATGAACATGGTCATATCGTTTTGGATTTAGTTTATTTTTATACTGTTATGTTTTGTTTGCTTGTTTCTCTTAAGCTCATACTTGCAAGTATGTATATCCTTACGAGTGATCCCGTTTCGTCGGGATAACTGAAGAATGCTTTTGTCAGCGTCCTAGATACGCGAAATATTCTTATTTTCCATGCAAACTTGTCAGACACAGCAAAACCGTGTAAGTTGTATGATGTTTACAAAAAGTTTATCGACTTCCCAAACGTTAGAATTTTGACAAACAAAACACACCACGTCGGTAGTTTGCTGAACAGATAAAATATAGCTATACGATCGCTCGTCAATTTTGTAATGCTTGTTTATTTCGCGTAAGAAACTTTCCGCTGATAAAGTTCAGGGAAATTTCGATCAGGTTTCGTATTTTCGTGACATAGTTTTCCTTGGTTGGATACGTGATTCAAAATTTGTATTTTCGACCCAGTTGATATATTTTTGTTTGTGCCAAGTCGTGTTAAAGTGTTGCCAGTATCTGATTTTGTGTCTGACGTAGTTATATACTGTTCTTAATGATATCTTCATCTTGATGCTGCCAATATAAATAAGTTTCACAACATAATTAATATTCGATGTGATAATGGCATGGCTAACTAAATACGCGAACAGATAAAATCCAGATACCCACATAAATAAATACTTATTACAATGCTAGAACTCAATAGAGTTTTCACTGGCATGGATATAAATAAAGTAATCCTTTTTAAATTCTTAAACTTATATAGCAACGGATTTTAATTTTAAATGCCATACAGGTTGATGGGATGAGTACTTGAATGTCTAGTAAGGGGTGTAGCCGGCTAAAATTTATGGTGCAAAATTTGTAGACAAGAACAATGTTTAATTTTAAAATGCTGCAAACCAAATAATTATTTTACAATCGTTTTTATTGTGAATAATAACAGATTAAAAGAAATGCATTAATTTTTTTTTTATATTAACTTTTGTATGATAGGATGTTTTCAGTGAAATTGTTTGTTTTACTTCAAGTTGAAAAGTGAGCACATACAAACCACAAGGATTATTTATGCAATAATATTTTATTATTGTGTGAAAATATTTTTCTTTGTGAAATAATATAATGGCAACTTACTAACACCCAAGCTGCCATTCGATTAATTCGTGTCAATTAACTTTTGTTTTGTGGAATAATAATATTATTATTGAAATAACATATTACATATAATAAATTCGCAGCATTTTTCAGAGAGGAAGATATTCTCCGTATCGCCCTGGTGTAAGTACACCATTCAGAATTGAAAAGTTGCTTAAAATTACTTTAACCATGTTTGTTAACCAAATCTGAATGATCAGGTACTTCCCAACCTTCCTCTACCCTATTTCTTCCTCCTCTCCACTACCTTCAGCCTCACAACATACACCATTTTTTGGCTCCACACGATTGGAACTAGAACAGTTGGAACTCTCATGCGGTATTCACATACAAGAAAACGATAAAGTAGGATTCATCAAAAAGTCTAATTTTTCAAATAGTATATTGGATGGTTTATGCATAACACGTTGTTGTGAGTCTGAAGTAAATGGGAGGGGAAGGAAAAGGGAAAGTACTCTTTAATGAAGGTTTGTTACCGGTCTATTGAGATCTGCTCACTAAACGCAGCATAAGTCATTTCAAGCAACGCAGCATTTGGGTTTCAATTGTGGTGTAGACTCGAAGCCATTAATGCATTTTATATTAAAAACATGAGACATATTAAAACTGTTTTTTTTTTCAATAACCACTTACACAGCTAAATTATATATATAGCTATGCCCAATAAACTGTTCACCACATGCTTCTAAGACTGTTTCACTTGCTTACAACTTAGCAACCACCAAACAATACAAAACTAAATTAAAGTCTTAAATTATGTGGTTTCTTTAAACAAGCAGAACCGATAGTTCAAAAGATTCCTAAGTAAGCGAGCACTAATATTTATTCTTGAACTGTTAGTTAGACAGCGCAAGATGAACTTTTTTAGTTTGTTTTAAAACATCTTCTGTTTGGGAATCAATTTGAAAAATTTCTGTGAAATGAAAAATATAAAAAGATCCCATGAATATTTTCAAAAGAGCGAAAATTTAAATTTTAAATTATAAGTTTAAATGATTATTTTTAATCATTATGTTTTTTTGGTCCCTCTCTTCTCATAATCCACACACTATTGTCATTTTCTTTAGTTTATTTAGGAAACACACAGTTATATTTGTGACTTAATTTTACATTCAATGTGTTCAATAAAAAAATAACCATTTATGTTCCATTCACATTTTTTTGGTTACAGATCTGGTAGGAAGTAGATATTAAAAGATATTGGTAAGTAAAGGATGAATGAAAACTATAGACCAACAATAAAGAAATAATTGTTCTGATGTACATTGTAAGGTTAATTTGTTTTAAAACGATTTAAGGATGCAGTAGAAAATATCAACATATCTTGGGTATTGTAAGATTTGAAGCTACGTCTGAGTAAAGAGTTTTGAACGTATTTCGATTTTAAAATGTTGTATATAAAATAAGTTATTCGATCTGGTATTGCGTTCAGGCTCAAAGAATTGCTAACCTTTCTAATTGAGCTGGTGATTCAATAAAGCAGTTTACGATTTTATATAGATACAGCACGTCAAAAAGTTTTCTCCGTTTGTAAAGAAAAATAGGGTTACACTGATAATTCTCAAAACGATAAGATCGGTTTTCAATATTTTTTGAATAATTCGGTTAATGTGGGTTTAGTTTTGAGTATTCCAAATAACAGATGCAAATTTGAGAAGAAATCTTACGTATGCCACAAATATTGGTTCAAGTGTAAAAGGTGTATTCATTGATTTTGTGATACGTAGAATGAAGCCAATGGTATGTGATAATTCTAATATAAATACTAAATTTAGGTTTTAAGTTTGGTTTCGTCTTCACTACGCCAGCACAACGCATTAAGCTGCTACCAAATAGCATGCATTTTTATAAAAACGTGAAGTTGAATGCCCGTATACTTTATGTTTATGTTTAGTTTCGTCCACACTATGACAGCACAACGCATCAAGCTGCTACCAAATAGCATGCATTTTTATAAAAACGTGGAGTTGAATGCCCGTATACTTTATGTTTATGTTTAGTTTCGTCCACACTATGACAGCACAACGCATCAAGCTGCTACCAAATATCATGCATTTTTATAAAAACGTGGAGTTGAATGCCCGTATACTTTATGTTTATGTTTAGTTTCGTCCACACTATGACAGCACAACGCATCAAGCTGCTACCAAATAGCATGCATTTTTATAAAAACGTGGAGTTGAATGCCCGTTTACTTTATGTTTATGTTTAGTTTCGTCCACACTATGACAGCACAACGCATTAAGCTGCTACCAACTAGCATGAATGTTTGGAAAAACGTGAAGTTAAAGGCCCGTATACTTTATGTTTACGTTTAGTTTCGTCCACACTACGACAGCACAACGCATTAAGCTTCTACCAACTACTACGAATGATTATAAAAAGTGAAGTTGAAGGCCCATATACATTGTTTTGATATTTTGTTAATTAGGAGCGGCCTCAGCGCGTTGTTCGGACATCGTGTGGACGGAACCTTTGATTTAAATTATCTTGCGATGAAGTAATAAAACAAATTCAAATTTCAAATGATAATTACGTTTACCTGAGATAATAATATATCAGTATGATGTAAAGTTATTAAGAAGCAAGATATATGTTTTTGCAGTAAAAGTCATCGTGAAAAATTAATGAGTTTTGAATGGAATTTCAAGGTGAACAAAACAGTTTCTGCGTAATTATTATTATTATTATTACATTATTACCAAAAAAAAATTTTTCAACATACACAAAATATCACTAACAGACCAGTTAGACAAGCGTACAAAGAAAACATAAAAACTCCGACGGTAAATACAAGCTTTGGACAAAAACACTATCAACACCATGCTACAAAAGTTGAAAATAAAATTGATGAAAACAAAAATAAGTTCAGACACAAAATTATAAAATGGATTAAAGAACAAAAAAAACATTATTACCAAAATTTCATACCATAAAATAATAAAATCTACACGTAACACACAAAACCAATATAAAACACACATCACTCACAAACACACAACATACAATATAAATATACCGATTTTTCACTTTATTTCAATTTATTTCTATGTGTTCAAACTTTAATTTTAAATCCATATTTATGGTTTAAATTTATCTTAAGGCGATGCCATGCGTAGTAATGCAAAATCATGTGTTTGTGGTAAGAAAATTTGGTCGCCTTAAAATGTTTCAGATGCTTTAATCAAATACTGAGAGTAGAATACATCTTGACCTTTGAAATAATCGAGTATTTTTATAAGCCCAGAAAAAAATAATGTATAGGCCTATGAAAATTGCTTTATAGTTCAAAATCTCCTACTTACGAACCCATTTTGGTTTATGATTTTATTGTATAATGTGGCAAATTTAGTTATTTATAAAATGATCGGAAAAAAATTAAATATTTATGCCTGAACATCCATAAAATAAAATAAAAGGCACTTTTTGGCCATGTTTTTTTCTTGCATAAATCAAAACAGGCGGATGGTGTTCATGACGATATAAAACAAAACTTTTACTTTTAAATATAGACAAGACACCAACTTAGGGTGGCAGATTCTTTCAGTATAGCCCTGGTGAAAGAGTACACGGATATACCGACTCTACTGAAAATCTCTTCAAATTATTCGTAATTCTGAAACGGGACTGGCGGCCCTTAATAGATTGGTTTCTTCTTAAGCTTTTAATAAATAAATAAATGACGTAGCAACACTTGTTCATAAAAATCATTATTTAATCATTACCTATATATTAACAGGGCAAAAGCAGGTTCATGAGCAAGTGTTCCGATATTTTCGGAAATAATTGACATTTTATTGGAATACGGCCTAAATCAGCAATACTCATTTTTCTCCCTGAAACATTCAAAATCGAAACATTACTTGAAATGACTTTAGCCGTGTTTGGTGATCATTTTTAAATAGCCAGGTGCTTCCCAACCTTTCTTTTCTCCATCTCAATCCGCTCCCCAATCCCTTTGGCCTCACAAAATAGCCCGATTGGGGATTTTTGGTTTTTGTTTTTATTCTAGATAAAAGAAAATTAAATTTTCTCTTATTTAACTAGAAATAACTAATTCATTACACATAAATACATTACATAACGATAATATTCACTATCATTGTTTTGTTGATTGAGCATAAAAGTTAACAATTTTTTTTTAAATGTACCTACACTTTTTCATTTTTAATTTTGTCTGGGAGGCAATTATATATGCTGCTCACCTCGTAACCAATGGATTGCTTGCCATAATGAGTATGTATGGTGTTTAAATGTATTTTATTGTGTTGCCGTGTAAAGTGTGTGTGGACTTGGGATGTTTTAATGGGTTCATTATTTATCTATTATATAAGGAGACATGTATTATATTTATATAATTTTCTTAATGTTAATAGTTTTGTTTCCATATATATATTTTTTGTGGATGTTCTAGGTTTGAAGTGAAATAGCTTTTTGATAACTTTTTTTGTATCACCTGTAGTTCATTTATATATGTTTCATATGCATTTCCTCAGATTTCAATCAAGTAGTTTAAATGTGAATGAACGAGGCTATAATATAGACTTTCTTAATTTTATTTGATAACATATATGATATCCGGCTAAATACGCTAATTAGGGGGTGATTTTATCTTTAATATCTTGAATATGCTGTTTAAAAGTTAGGTGTTTATCAATGCACAGCCCAACATATTTCTCCTGTATCAAGATTCGCAGGTTGTCATATTCAATTTTTAAGGGTAGGGTAGGGCGGGGCTAGTTGAACATGATTTTGCTAATTTGACCCCAGACTCGAAACTCTTATAGATATTTTTGTTTTTTCAATTTATAAAGATAGCTTCATTATCTGGCTTTATAATGTTATTCATGAAATGATATAATACGTTGATCTTATGGAAGATATTTTAATTTTCACGCAGAAGGAGAAATGGTTCAACTTGCCTCATAGGTGGGGTTAGTTGAACCACCTCACGGGGCTTGATGAACAATATAGTGTCAAATATGTATTATCATTCACACACATGGTTTTATGAAACAAATTGACTTATTTAAGCAAATTTATTGAAATAGTGAAAAAATACAGAATTAGGTGACGATTATTTTATTTAAAAAACGAGTATAATAAAACAGGTATGTTTTCTTAGAATTATTAAATCGATAAAATCGGAAATAAACATTGGAATAGTTCCAGATATGCACTTTTGGCGTGCCCAAAGCAAGAACAGAACAGGACCAGAGCAGAACCCACTCCTCTCCTGGAAAGCTCTCTGAATAAATCTCGTCACAAATTAGGCAAGCATTTTCTTCACAATTGTCGGATGATGAGTCTGACAATGTGAAGAGTTTTTTTCTTAGTTGCCTTCTTTTTTCCCTTATCTGTTCCTGTCTTTTGCTTCTTAGATTGCTCTTGGGCAAGAGAATCCTTTTCAGGAGTGTCTGTTAAAATAGCAGCTCTACTTTTCTTCCTCGCTGTTTGCAGCTGTTTTTAGGCTCTGCCTTTGGAAATGGTCTAATGGTTTCAGGTGAAAAGTTAACGCCACTTCTAGATGTAGATGCTACAGTATTGTTGTTGATATTGGGAGAAACATTCTCTTTGCCTGTTGTTGGTATACCGTGTACGCATCTAGAAAGTTTAAAAAAATCGGTAATATTAATGAGTGAAATGAATGCACTACGTATAAAATTACAGTAAGGAATCTGAATGGGGCAAGTTGAACCAAATGGTTCAATTAGCCCCACCCATGTTTTATTACAAATTTCATCGGATAACTCATATACCACTAAATGTATTACAATTTTACAATTGACAAGATATAGTTAAGTAAACACCAATTTCAAATTGTCTTACCTTGACTTGGTATCTTTTTCCTTGGTATCTATTTTCAAAAAAGCAGTCGATCGTCTTTTTTTACTTTTGGAGCAAAAATCACACAAAATCCCCGTACACACGCTACGGATGCCATGTGCCTACTGAATGCTTGGTGGCGTGGTCCCTACACTTCTAGCTTGCTAGAACATGTTCAGCATTCTTCGTAAGTCTTTCGGCTCCGAAGATATTGGCGTGGCCAAACTAGCCCCTTGGTTCAACTAGCCCCGCCCAACCCTAAATGAGGAGGAATGATTTTACTTACTTAACTCCCACCAGCTTCGGACGGTTGGGAGCATTTGGGACTTTTTTTGGTCCGCGGGTTTTACCAAAAAAACACAACTTCTTTAACTTTAATCAAGTGCTCAATATGAAAAGCGTTTGAAAAAATATTGTTGAAACTCGGGAGTAACCGGTTGGTAAAATATATATTGGATAAGTCGATAGTCCACAACAAAGTGGATATAAAGTTTTCCGACACCATCTAGCTGTTGATTTCCTGTTGATAACATGTTCGTTTGCAATAAATGTGGGAGGAAGCCGCTTGCGAACAAAACTTCAACTCAAATTTTCAGAAAACGCAAACTAGAGTTCCTTGAATACTACTTTATACGTATAAGAAGTACAAAATTGCTCCGGGCAATATTGCTTACCTATATTTGTTTTGTGTATCGCATATTTCAATATTATAAGATTATAATCAATGGGTGTAAAAGTGTTAGTTGTTCTCCAAACAAGCTTTTGAAATGCATAATAGTGTGTAAATAATATGCAACTTGTTTTTTTTTAAATTATTTTAGTGTAGGCTAACTCGTTACGGTCATCTGTTTTTAGGTACCTACATTCTACAACCTTTTTTTTTACAGTAATACCGCACAAGAGTCCCAACTGCTCCCATCTGGAGCCAGTGAGACTATGGCATCCACAATTGTGGTATGTTGTGAGGCTGAGGGTATTGGGGAGGGGAGGGAGATGGGAAAGAGGAAGGTGGGGAAGTACCTGGCTATTCAAATCTGGTCACCAAACACGGCTAAAGCCATTTCAAGCAACGTTTCAATTCTGAATGGTGGTCTTACACCAGGGCGATACTGAGAGTATCTTCCACTCTGGAACGTGCCGCAAATATACTATAGGTATATTATTTTTAATTAATTAATTGTGAAATAACACAAATTAATCAAATAAAATTTATTTGCGCACGCCGGGTTCGAACCCGCGACCTTCGGATCTGTAGTCAAAAGCGTATACCACTAGACCACGCCGGCCGTCAAAATATAAATATAACCTATCTATAACGATGCATAACATAGTGCATTATGTTTCTTTTTTGATTTCTCTTTCATATTCTTTTCTGTCTTTATTTGTTATTTATTTTTTAATGGCTTGTTAATGAATGTAATCCTTTTTATTTTCATTCATAATTTTTGTTTCTTTTTTGATTTTATTTAAATTATCCTACGTTTCTCAGGTTTTTGTACGAGTTTTTATTTTTAAAAAGGTTGTATCGCTTTCTGTAAAAAAAAATTATGTTCTTAAGATTTTTAAGGCATAAAGCACTATCGAGATTTATTAGTGTTACGTCGTGTTTAGCTTCCTCTTTTTTTAGTCATCGATTCGGATAGCGTTACAGTGTCCAACATCTGCTCTGTAAGGCTGTCTAAAACGTTGGCTAAATAAGGAGGAAGCGCAACACGGCGTATTAACCCCAAAAATACTTTTTGGGAAGAAGATTTTTTTTTTGTTTTGACCGAAAAACATCGTGTATTAGAAGATCAGAAGCGGGTCTGAATATTTTTTCTCGATTGATCGTTGGTTTAGATCAGTCGCCTGGCTAGTGAAAAAGTGTACAATAATCTGTATTCCGCTTGCCTCTTGTAATATTATATGATCAGTGGTTTCTTTGATTGTTCTTTATAAAATACAATATTTGAAAAATCCCGCTATCATTATAAAGCGGAAATGTTGATTTTGCAATGATAGAGGACTTAGCACAGAAATTGCACCCACAACGTTTGCGTTGAAAACTGACACATTTTTCAACTCAACTACGAATATTTAAATTGACATTTCTTTCGCTGTGATCATTTTTAAACAAATCAACCCGCTATTTTTAAAGGCTTAACGAAAATCTTTTACATATCTTTATTTATTTTTATTATTTATTTATTTAGAATTTACGGCATAAATGCCATTTACATACAAAGTTTTTATTTAATTTTTTTCACATATACATAGTGCAGTATTAAATTTTGATGAGAAAAATTAAAGAATTTAATTTAGTTAAAACATAAAAAATAAAATAACAGTAAAGAAAGAAGCAATGACAATAGCCTATTATGTAGTGACCTCATTAAAATAAGTAGCGTTAAAATGTGTTATTAGTGCAGCTTTATACTTTACAAGGGGAATATTAAAAGTATCTGCGATTTTAGCATAAAAGTTCCCAAGTGTGTGCAATCTATTTATAATTGAGTTATATCCTGAGACTGTGGTGTGATTGTCACAATAATTCATACTAGAGGACCTTGATCTAATGGTATGTACATGAAATTGAATCAACATTAATATGTCAGGGCTATCTAACTGATAATTTATAATTTTGTATAAGAATATAAGATGAAAAATTTTTCTTCTATCACTTAACTTAAGCAATTTCAATGAATGTAATAATAAATCATAATCTATTGTTTCTAAAGGAATTCCAAGCCTAAAATTAATACACCCCAAAAATTTGCGTTGGACTCTTTCAATGGTATTAATGTGATTATTAAAGACAAGTTGTAGTAATTATAGAGTTGTATTCTAGATACTTCTAACGAGAGATGTGAACAGATTTTTTAATGTGTTGATATTTTTAAAATCCTTGGAAATTCTTACTATAAAACCTAACATTTTCATAGCCCTGTTAGCGATAGAAGTTATGTGAGATACAAAGCAGAGTTTCTGATCAAATATTATGCCTAGGTCAAGTATTTCGATTACAGAGATTAAGTCAACATTACACAATGAATAATTATACATTATTGGGTGTTTGATTTTGTGGAACCTCATAACTTGGCATTTGTTAATATTCAGTTGCAGTTTATTACTAGAACACCATTTGAAAAAGTTGTTAAGGTTTTCTTGCAAGATTATGCAGTCGTACACATCATTAATGACCCTACACAACTTAATATCATGAGCAAAAAGTAAAACTTCCACATTGTAGAAAATGCTGGTAACGTCATTGATGAATAGCATAAATAATAAAGGTCCCAGGTGTGAACCTTGTGGGACTCCACTGGTAGCAATAAATCCATAGGATAGACAGTCATTAATCTTAACAAAAAGTGATGTATCAGATAAGTAACTGATAAACCATGCCAGTAAATTACCACTTATGCCATATTTTACAAGTTTATTGAATAGTATTTTGTGGCAGACCTTATCGAACGCCTTGGAAAAATCGATATATACGGAATCTACCTGTTTCCTGTTAGTCAATGCCGTACTTATGTAGTTTACATATACTGTAAGGTTTGTGAGAGTAGATCTAGATGAGACAAACCCATGTTGGCAATTGGTAATAACTTGTTTAATATTAGAGGATATTTTGCTTAGAATGATTTTTTCAAAGAGCTTAGGTATACTAGATAGAAAACAAATAGGTCTGTAATTGCATACATCATTTTTAGAACCCTTTTTGAACACTGGAGTGAGATAGCTAGATTTTCAGCTATTGGGGAATTGACCTGTTTTAAGAGATTTTTTAAAAATTAAGTACAATGGATAGGATAGACTATTTACACATTTTTTTAGAAATATGGGTGGGATATCATCGGGACCAGAACTACAGTAAAGGGTTTTATGTTGTATGAAGTATGTATTGAGAGATTTTTTTATACATATTTTGTTTTAAAGTGTAATTTTTATAACTCCATAATATTGTTTTTATTCTATTTATAAGATAAATATTTTATGGAAACAAAAAAGGTTTCTGTATTTTGTTTTTGGAATACCCGTTGATATGGATATTTAAGTTATTCAGGAAATGTTTTAATATTTCATCTGAAAAAGTTATGTGGAATGCAATTTATAAAATAAACATACAAGATTCCAAATAGAACCTTATTCATTCATGCAGTCGTTCAAGCCTTGAGTTTATTAGATGTTATTTCGGTCACATGTAGAATATTTATTTTCTGCCAAACCGTTTCTGAAAAAGCCAAGCAAAAGTTTCAAAGTCGTTTGAAAATATATGGAACGCGGGAAGTTTAAATTGAATTTGCGGGATAAACGTCATGTTTTTTGGTATTTGCCGTGAAAAGTTTTGATCAATTTCAAGAATGTGATACTCGAATGTAATCCAAGTTTACGACGGTTCTAAGGGGAGATTTTGAATTGCAACATTTTACTCCAGAATTATTTCGGCTCTTGCAAGGCTATTAACTTTACGGATAATCTACTTTACATACATTTTTGATTGATGTTTTTACGGCATCAGAAATACAAATACAATAAGATTTAAGAAAATAATGATGATTTTTAAATAAATTCATTATATGTCCCAAAATTTGTAACATTACAGAATTTGAACAATTCAATCAAATTTCAACGTTGATTTTCAAGTTTTCTGAAAGTTCTGTTTTTATTTTAGTTTTGTGAAACAACTGGCCAATAATGATATAGTAACAGAATTTGAATAGATTTTTCAGAGGACTTGAAAATCAAATTCAAAATATGATGAATTGTTCAAATTCTGAGAAACAAACTGCTCTAAGGATGGGGTGTTAAAAAAATTTAAACATTCAATTTCGGGTTCTGTGAAAGTCCTACTCAAGTTATATTATTATATAATTACAAACCAGTTACTTGACAGAACTTGAAAAAATCTTTCACAGAAGTTCAAAAATAACTTTGAAATTTTAAGAATTGTTCAAATTATCGGAAACAATCCGTCCTTAATGTTACAATCCGTTTAAAATATGTGACTTGTTTATGTAAAAACTAACATGCAAAAAAATGCAAGACATTTTGATTTTATAATTTCGCGTAGGTAGGTAAGTTATGGATGAAAGCTAATGTGAATAATATTATATTATTTTCTTAAAGAGCGCCAGTTCCTTACCATACATTGTCAGGAACAAATTCCAAAACTCTATATACTGTGAAGTTATAATGCATGATGAATTTCACTCACGAACTTTAGAACCGTTTACCAACTCGTCAACCTCTCTACCGCCATGCACGTCACTCTCCGAGAGCCGCTACCAGTGATGCCATACCGCGAAAATGAAAATTGGTAGATTCGGTTGAAAAATATCGGTAGATTAAAACAAAAATCGGTAGACTGTCAAATATTTATAAGTGCTAAATCAATAATGAATTCCCGCAATTTTACGAATCCATATAGAGGGTGGCTAGGAAAAAAAATGGAAAAATTCCCCACATTGTGATTTTAGAAAAATAATTGCCCTTAATTCAGAATTCACTGAATTCGGTAGATTTTCAAGAAATTCGGTAGGTTTTCAAAATTTCGGTAGATTTTCTACGAATATCCGTAGATTTTTGCCGAAATCAGTAGGAATTTTGGTAGGTATTGCATACCCACTACTATTGTGCACAGGTTCCTATTTTTATAATTTTCTAATTACCTATTATTACCAGCTCTGTATTGTTTTTGTTAAGTTATGTTTATGTTACACCCATGTTATGTTTATTATATGTTATGTTCATATTATGTTATGATATGTTTATGTTATGTTCATGTTATGTTATGTTATGTTATGTTATGTTATGTTATGTTATGTTATATTATGTTATGTTATGTTATGTTATGTTATGTTATGTTATGTTATGTTTATGTTATGTTATGTTATGTTTGGTTTATTTATGTTACGTTATGTTATGTCATGTTGTGTAATCAATTTTATCCTGTAATTTATTGTATTTATTAATAAGAAAAATGTTGTTTTGTATGGCCAAGATCACTCTTAATGGGTGAAAGCCAATATAAAGAATAATAAAAAAAAAGGTATTGCATAGCTGGCCGCCACAGAGTTTTGAGTTTCGAATTTACCAGTGACTAGTAATTCAACCAGGTCTCTATAGCTTGCTTGTTTGTCCAGATCGGAGTGTGAAGTTTAAAATCGTTATATTGTGACATTTTTTTTAATTTTGATTGGAACAATGCTTAAAATAATAATGTGTGTAAATGGTATTGTATACAGTCCTGGCGTATTAAATTTCAAAACTTTCCGTTCTTTATACCGTAAAGAACTACGTATTCGTAAATAAAATATTGCAAACTTTTATCATAACGTAAAAGCAATATGAACAACTGAGGTGTACAAATTTTCACTTTGGCCAAGATTGCACAAAGCAGACAACGCTTTTCGTGAACGTAAAAAATATTTTTAACTGTTTGTAATCAAGATGCAATAATAATGTCCCACCTATTATATAATATCTCCCGATTCTAATGATTGTCTCACCTTTTTAGTTCTAATTCAAATACTTATCTGTTTTTTTAATGAATGCTAATTTAAAAAATTACGTTACATAAAATATTAAAATGTAAAATATGAAGAAAATTTTGGATCATTTATTTTTCCATTTAACAAGAACTAATAATAATTCTCGTGGCATTACGCACATAATATTATCTTTAATACTGAAACCATTTGGTCTTTTTATTAAGGATAATATACCCAAAAGGGTTTCATCAAAGAGTGACAATTATCTGTTGGTCCTGCAGATAACGGAACCCAGAATTCATAAACAGAAAATCGTTTCATGGTTCTTGTAAGAAGAAAATCCTAAAGGAAGGCTACGAACAAAAGGTTTCGTTACTTGTTTGTTCAGAAATATTTTCACGTTTGCATACAGGGTGTCCGGAAGTAAAGTGCACTAACTTCGGGGGGTGATTCTACATGGTGGTAATTTTTTTTTTCCGAAATTACATTTTTTCCCCATACAAAAAGACATACGTACTAAAAATCCTTAGTGTGAGGACAAACTTACCCGATAAATTTGATCTGTGAGCTTGCCTAAAACGAGGTGGCACGTGGTGGTGGTGGTATCCATTGAAACCGCAAGTAAACAATAACGTTAGGCCGATTGTTTGAAGCTTACAATTATGCTACAACTCGTATATTTTAAACCTAATTCAAAAGAGAACTGTATTAAAATTATTTAACTATTAATCATTTACTAATGTCACTGCTATAAACTAATTTTACGATTTTTTAAAATGTCCACTTTCCTTGTGTATTTACTACATGTACCCCGTAAACCCAAAGAATTACCGCCCATTCTTTGTGGGTGAAAGCAGACATTGTCACAGTTATTAAAATTACTCCCAAATAAACACAATGTTAAATGTAAGTCTTTGGAGAAAACACGCACTGAATAAAGATATTCTTTCAAGTAAGTTTTAAAGTTAATAAACGCACATTGAGATAAATAGACACTACATCAATGAGTTTTGACCAAATCAATAAAGTTATTAAACACTGCTAGATATATTAAATATATTAAATAAAAGTTATTGACACGAACCGCGGCAATTGAAGACTGACGGAACGACGGCGCTCGGGCGCGGGAGGGTAGATATCAATCTATAAAAATATATATATCCCGCTACATTACATCGGACGTAAAAAATTTAGCGGGATATATATATATATCCCGCAAAATTTTTATATATATATATATATATATACATATATGAGCAACGGCGCAGTAATAATGACAGACCCACACAACGGACCAATTATACGTTTTTAGCTGAAAAGTACCTCTAAAAGATAGAATTTGGAAAAAAGTAATTTGTCTTTTTTACTTGTACTTTAACGTAGACCACCCTCCCGAAGTTAGATCGATTTACCCCCGGACAATCTGTATATTATATTCCACGAAAAGAAACAAAGGTATGTTATGTACAGAGTTATCAAAGGTTTTTTGAATTGAACAACGTTTTAATGGTTCAGTAATAATAATCTCTTCAAATGTCCAATCATCGTGTTTATGTGGACTTTCCTATACTTATTTTTCAATACTATGTGGTACCACTACCTGCCTGAATAAAGAATGAAAAAAATATTGTAATTGAGATAGTTACTTCTCTTCGGACAAATTGTATAAATTCATTATTGGAATGTTAAAAAAAGTAACATCAAATATAAAATGGTTTATAATTAATTAGGTAGGTCGGTATTTAAGTACCTACTTAAAAAAATTATCATTTCACGGAAAATTTTGGTTTTGATTTATTAAAGAGGAAATTAGAAATATACTGATCACAGAACTAATCGCATTTGGTTAACTGTGTATTTATTCAACTTTGGTTCGTAAAAGCCTTATAGCCATGGTAATTCCTCAAGGATTTGACCTAAAATTATAATTTTTTGAATTCCTCAATCACTAGAAAAATATCTTACTAATATAAACATACGTACTAATTGAACTCTAAAATTTAAAAGCTTATATATTTATAGCGTAGGAAGAATAATTCCGTCTTTATAAATACAAAATTGATTAAATAATTGTATTATAATACATTTATTAGGGTTTATTTACAACCCACTCAGAAATTCAATATTACCGGATTTATTTTTGAAACAAATATTCCGAGAAGAATGGTATTAAAAGCCTAAATCTTTTTCCAAATATAACCCATTTAGGGACTTAGCAGTAAATAGACGGAGGTTCAAAACAAATAAAATATTTAGCCAAGTCTTCTAAAAAGATTCATTGGCTCAACTACTGAGAATGGGGATATTAGATCGGAAAACGATTTATATGTCCATTTAGTTTATCGTATTTCAGTTTCGCAAAAAAAATATTTTTAGGTTAGTTTACTTTCTTCTGCCATTATTACAACTTTTATTTCTTTTGTCAATGCCATTATCGAATCATAACTGGGATTAAAAGCAGAGATTACATAATTTTGTTCATCTTATCTATCTATCTATACAGCGATAAACAAAAACATGCCAACAAGACTTTAAGTCAAAATATAATCTGACAATCATTAAAAACAGAAGCCTTATAAACGAATGACTAATCTTCTCTATGTAAAAGCCCTAAGGATTTAAATGAAAAACATATAAATCATATTAAAGCTGCTAAATAATTAAAAATATATATACACTTTCCGACATCGTGAAAATGTATTCGAAATGTACTAAAAGTTTATAAGGAAACATGTTAATTCATTCGTTAGAGGCCTGCAATTCAATTTTCGTTAATATTAGCAAAACTCTTTTTTCAAGAGGAGAAGTGGTAGGAAACCTTATTTTCATATCTAGTCACCATGTACGATTATAAATGCCAACTTTTTGATTCTGAGTGATGTTTTTTCTACAGCGCCATACTGAGAGTATCCATCATTGTAAGATTTCGACGAAAAGTATGCTGATGTTACCTCTTATCCTCCACAGATTTTCCATCCTGATCCTAAGGACTCTCCACCGTCGGACGTGCGTGCTGAGATCAGCAAGGAAACGAGAATTAATTCTCGAGTAGAAAGAAGGAAAAGAGAAGGGTTGCTTAAGTGGAACTAAATGCGTTCTGCGAGAATAAGGCTTCTTAATCGACACAAGTGCTACGAACGTTTATTTTGGGCACGCTGCGAAAATATCGTAAGAAAATTACCGGAACACGACGTAATATGTAAGATGCGAAGGAAAGATTAAAAATAAATGCGAGGACCACAAAATATTATAATTAAATATAAAGACAAGCATTTTTTCGACAAGAAAAAACGTACACAAATGTTATTTGAATCAAGTGGGAATTATTTTTTTTATGTTTTCCCAGTCCAATTAACAATCTAGCTTACTAATCATCAATAAATATCCTCGCAAGGGTAAGGAGCATGGTATGCCATTTAACATAATATGTTATCGGATTTAAGGCGATGCACCAAATCGTGTAACATTTGGAATCGGACCGCTAACAAAAACACTCCTTATGAAGATGGAGATAAGGCTTAACTCCCGATCAGAACCAACCGCCTGTTTTTTTTTTATTTATGCAAGAATTGAATGAATTTTAAACCATTTTTATAGGCCCGATACATTATTTCTTTCTGTGCTTATGAAGAGATGAAAAATCATAGATCAAAATAATCAAAAATGCTGGATTATTTCAAAGACCAAGATGTCTACTGGCAGTATTTTTTTTAAATTTAACCATATAAAACGTTTCTAAGTTATTAAATTTTCAAACTAGAGAGACGTGACTTTGTCACCAGCAAAGATATTATAAGAACGAGATGTGCTATGAGCAGTTCATACTGTGTGGAATTGTTTTGCCGAGTGTCGCCGGTTTTGTTCACCAATACTACTGCACACCTTCGCTTCCGCTAAGGTATCCGCACTAATACATAGAACAGATTTCTGTACGTACATGTCCCGATACCGTTCAAAGTACCCTAATTAGGTAGTACTCCGCCTACGGTCCGGCGGCCAACATATCATATCTCGTTCTTCTAATATCTTTGGTCACCAGGGTACTCCACATGTCGCAGAGCAATCGTGTATCGTAATATTCCTTGTCTCCTTTCCAATAACACTTATCGTAGAATTTTAACGTCGTATTTCAAGTTCTGTGAAAGTTCTTTTCAAGTTCTGTTATTATTCAGTTCTGTGAAGCAACTGGCCTATAATGATATAATAACATAACTTGAATAAAACTTTCACAGAACTGGATAATCAACATTGACATTTGATGAATTGTTCAAATTGTGTGAAAAAACCCGCCCTTCGATATCATTAACTATTTTTTAATACTTACCGTTCTACCCGAACATTGCTCATCTTCGCCCAGCAGTCAATCATTGATTAATGCAAAACGGTAGAAGAGATTGTACAAAATCGAGTATAACTCAAATACATAATATTATTGTAGCACTTTTCAATAAAATGCAGTTTCCATGTCCGCACTCTGTCCGCTTGTTTTCGACGAGGATTTAAAAAAAAATAATGTACTCGAGTGTGTGGAGGGGAGAGTATTTTCTTCGGAATCGGGTAGCCATTATTTAATATCGTATAAAATAGTGATAAATTTATTGTTTAATTCAGATTGATTAACGAATAGTTTTTCAAGGAATACATAAATTACAGACAATGTAAAAAAACAACTTAGATATCGCATAAAACCATCGTTTGGAGATGTGTATATTATCCCCTTCCAGTTCGAAAACGTTATAGGTTAAGTATGGCAATTTTAAATATAGCTTTTCTTGAAATTTTTCTATAACAATATTGTAAAAAGTAAGCAAAATTTGTTAATAACAATATTGTAAAAAGTAAGCAAAATTTGTTAATAACAATATTGTAAAAAGTGAGCAAAATTTGTTAATAGCAATATTGTAAAAATTAAGCAAATTTTGGAAACCAGTTTTATATTCCCCTTGTGATCTGTGTTTGTACGAGAGCTTGGAATAAAAAATCTTTTGAAAATGAATACTGTGTTTTTTGTTTTTACCTTTGTCAATGTTTATTAAAGGTAAGGAGCTCAGAATAAGAGAAATGTCATTTAGTCCCCACTGTCGAAGAATAAACAATTATTATTTAGGATAGGTAATTAACTCACACACAACAATATTATAGCATTTAAATCTGAAATAAATAGCTAAATACAAAACAATGGAGAAATAGACAAGATACTGACAACGAATACCGACTGAGACCGAAACTGCACTAAAAACATCATTTCATATATTCATAATTATTTCAGAAAAAACACAACATAAAATAGTTATAATAACTTCATATTATCTATACTATAATTTATTTATAATATGTTGTATCTTGCACGGAAGATCCCAGAGAGGATTTCATTATATCTATTTGTTACAAAAAAGGAAGATAATAAAAATTTATTATTAATAATTATTTATTTAGTGGAATAACTTTATTGAGTAAAACCTCAAATTGTAATATTTAATTATTGAAGACAATATTAGCGATTTCTAAACGAAAATCTGAAACAGAAAAAACAGAAAAGGATACGGTCACATCTAGGACTTGAACCCAGGACGCTTGCCTTGCCGGGGCAATGTGCCACCTGCCCAGTCCGTAGCATTTTCTGATTTTTCTGTTTCAGATTTTCGTTAAGAAATCGCCAATTATTGTCTTCAATATTAATTATTTAATGATTTGAATGTGGTTCTGATGATAATGTAACTTACTTATAATAATATATGTATATAGATAACATGCACTTAGTGTGGTGAATACTTTCAGACCACCATTCAGATTCTAAACATATCTAAAAACGGCTTTGTTGACCAGATCTATAGCAAAGTTGTCCCTCTCCTCACAAAAAATCCCAATTGAGAACGCCATAGTCATACTGGCTCCTAACAGTTAGGAGTAGTTGGTAAACTCGTGCGGTATCACACAATAAATAAATAAAAACTGTTTTTTTTGTTGCCGCCAAAAAACAGATTAATTTGGTGCCTACGCAAAGGTTAACTCAATACTTTTTCGCATTTCCCCAAAAAACCGCTGACCTCAGAGACTTCCATCATCAAAGTGCTGACCACAACAAGAGAAGTTGATCCTTAACTCTGTTCTTTCTAATCATCGAAATGGAAAACGAGTTAACGTTTTAATTAGTGGTCTGTGGCCTAGACCCATAGGCCCTCAGGGCCCCGGGACTAGGGGGCTGCAAATTAAGAATTCAATACAAGATTTAAAGTATCCAATCTCGTCGCAACTCCGGGACTGCGGCTAACGAATGAGCTGGCGGTGATTTATAAAGTTATTTAGTTTGTTTGTGTTGGCCTCCCGGAGGGGCCGCTGTGCTAAGAATCATAATTGAGTTTCGGCATTAATTCCGCTCGCATTCTCTGAGCAGGGCTGATTTATTTCCATGTGGTTATTCGCAGGAATCAAATTACACAAAATTACGATTATATGAGAGTGTGTGTATTTTTCAACGACAAAATTCAAGAGATGATATAAACCCAGGAGATTAAAGCAAACGGGAATTCTCAAATTTTTCGTTTTTGCTGTTATTTCTTATTTGTTGATTACTTTATTAACGCTTTTTTACGGGCTTTTATGTATAAATAGTAAACATTATATTTTAACACAGTAAATATTTATTACACAAAACTAAACTGTGTCAGTAGCAATATATTGTATTTGTTTAGTGATAAAATAAAGACGATCACTTACTTGGTACAATTATTTCCCTAAATAAGTATTATGGGCAATAAGAAATATTCAAATATTTAAATGTTATTAAAATGTCATGGATTATTTTTTTCAAAGACAGAAAATATTCCCTGGATACGGGCCACGTTATCGATGGGCAGACGCATCCGCCGCCAAGACCTGGACAAACCTCGGCCGGTGAACCTGGGCATCCCTGCTAAATCATCAAACGTTGCAAACCACTTGGCGTGACTTAATGCAGAGCTGTTCATCATCCAATGAATGGTTCTCGGGGTGGCACGGTCCATACCCCCCTCCCCTAGAGTAGTAACTCTCCAATTTGGGAGTACCTAGTAAGGTACAGACTTGGTTCGTGTTTCGACCCTGTGTTTATTTTCCATATCATCTTTTTTATTAAACGATTGAAAAGTTCTTAAAAATAATAAATATGAAGTTCGTGAAAGATATCCATAATGTAAAATTAGATATGAGAAAATATAATGTTTTTTGAAGGTCTGATATATTTTTGTACAAAGTTTCATATAGATTTTTTGTTTAATTGTTATGGTTCCACTAACAGTTATTCGGAATATAATTGCAACACTGACCTAATTTTCATTCTTACATAACTACGTGGCGTGCATTTGTATATGTTTTCCGCAAACATTAAAAGCGTGTTAAATGTAAGGTATCATAAAAAAAACCTTATTAAATTGCCTCAAATTTACGAGCGTAAAACATGCAGGGCGGGTGCAGTCGTATAAATTACACAGCTAAATTGCGGGCAAAAATAATTAAATCCAACATTTACAAGGCTTAAAGGTTTAAGAGTTAACCTTGTTATGCACGCAGGAAGTTTCCATCTAGGTACTAGAGCCTCTTCGTAGTATTTGCGCGTGGGGTGGTAGGTACCACGGATTGTAATTAAAAAACAGTTTTCCCCCCTGTCTGCACGACTCTGTAGTGCGCAATGGTGCAAGGTTGCCGAAAGCCTTATTTCATTGCATAGAACAGAGATTCCAAAAACATGGCTGTACATTTTTTAGAACAAAAAACATTATGTCGGACAAGGTTCTAACTGACATTATTTTCAAAATTGACCATTGAATGAAAAATCATTTCTTTTGCTCATATCTATAACCAAAATAACTTTCAGAGCCATGTGTGTTGTATTTTCGTATATTCTTATTTTCACCTGCCATTTATGTTACAAGGTTCTAACACCATTTTTAACCTTTTACAATTACCATTTTCTTTGTATCTGGCAGTTGACCGTTATTAAGAGACGCACTGTAGTAACTCAATTTAGTTGGATAGTTTTCCAATTACGATGTTCTGAGGTGACAAAGTTTGCAAAGACGATTTCTAATAATCTATTTTTATGATTTCTTATTTTGAGGTTCAATCTTGTGAAGAGTAATTTAGTTCAACATATTTTAAAGGAAATTGTTTAAGACTCCTTAGTAAGAAGAAGATGGTTTGTAAGGGAGAAATGTAAATTTGAATGATGGAGGGAACGCTCTAATATTAAATGACGATAAAATTTAAGCGAAAATTATGAAAATATTTAATAAAATATGACTCGTTTACAATACTTCAAAAATCTCTAAAAAAATCCTTAATTGCCTTTAAAGAAACACTGTGAATTATTTCATACCTAAAACATATTAAATGACAAAACAAAATGTGTTTAAAATAATTTTCTATCGCACAAATTTAATAATTTATAATTACCCTTTTGGCTTTAAAAAAAATATGGATATAATCTTCAAAAATAACATACATTTTTAAAGGAACTTAAAAAATTAAAGTATTCTGAAGAAATATGTTGAAAATCGGTAAAAATACAAAATTCAGGGGCTTTATTAGAACGTGGCCGGATCTCGGAAAATGCATCTAAAACATTATGCAATGCATTATTTTGCTCTAGATGGTTGCATATGGTTCTATCTCCACGGGTTTGTGTGATGCTAAAAGAAGTAAGGAAGGGTAGGAGAAGTTGTAGTGAAAGATTGGGAAGCAGGTTAGAAAAAAATATAAGAATTATTATTTTTTTTAAATCTACATTGCTATTCAGATTACAAAATATATGATTTCACTCCAGCAAATAAACTTAATTTGAAACGACTAATTTATCTAACTAGATTTGAAATCTTAACTGCAAACTTCCGTTTCTCCGTCAATTTAAATGTTTACTTTTCATCATTATGGCATCCCCATATGGGCTATGTTTACTTTTCATCAATATGGCATCTCCATATGGGGTATGTTTACTTTTCATCACTATGGCATCCCCATAATAATAATAACTAGCAGTTAAAAACCCGCTCCGCGGGTTTTTGCTGCTAGGCCCTGCGGGCGGCACTTCGTTGGGCTTCGCCCAGTTTGAGTGATACTAACAGTTACATTTAATAGGTAGATATTAGATCAATGGGTAGATATAATCAAGACATCCACAACCACAATACTCGAAATAACAATAAAATCCGCATTCCTCAAACACACACTACAAAATATGGGTTAAAATCACTGAACTATATTGCCTATACACTATATAATTCGCTTCCAGATATGTACAAACACATCCACCATAACAAAAAATTGCAAAGCAATGCTTTAAAAGAATATTTTTTAACTACATTTAAAAATGAAAATATGTAACTGTGTTGTCATTTCTTGTTGTATCTTATCATATCCGTTATATCTTATCCATCATTATCTTACCCTTGTTTTCTATTGTTGTTTTTTCAACTTAACGTGTCATTATTTTAATTTTCAATTTTTATGCTGTATTGAATGTGAAACTTATATTTGATATCAAAATACCGTTGTAAAAATGTACCTACTACCTCCTACATATGAATTGTAAGTTCCTCCTGTCCTAAAATGAGTTCTGTAACTCATCGGGATTGCTGTAGCAAGAAATAAACACAATAAAAAAAAAAATATGTATATATATATAATAGAAAGACATTCTGAACCATTAAACACCCCTCACCCCAACATAAATCTCGTCAATGAGAAAAATGTTTCCTCTTCCATACCACCGAAATGATTTAATTTTTAAATCGAAACTTAAATTGCAAAATATTTATATGTAATTTGAAAATAAAAAAAAATATCAACATATTACAATGTTACATATAACTTTGGTAAAATAATATACTCTTACCAAAAGACTGTCAAAGTAATTACATTTTTTTAAAAATATATTAAGAATTATTTTATTGGGATATGTCCTAAAAATCTACATATTTGGGTGAAATAATATTACGCTCTTACCTAACGATTGTCAAAGTAAATACACCAAAACTCTCTTAATTCTTAGGCTGGAAAACCTTACAGGTGGGATAAATTGAGTCAAAAAACAAAACTTTTTAAGCAAGTACAATTTATTATACTTTTATTTTTTTACAATCTACAACATAATATTATACACTTTCATTAGGAAAAAATCTCTTTATAAACAATATTATCCGTATACCAATCAGTCAGAATTTGTATAAATAACGATGACTGCGCTCAAACTGTCCATGAGAAAATACTGGTTCAGGAAGTAACAGTCCACCCCGTTCAAAAGTTTGTCCTTGAGATTTATTGATGGTCATTGCATAAGCTAATTTGACTAATTGTAACATCCGAAAAAGTGTTTTAAATTCTAGGAATGAAATGTACTGTACCTTTTCTGTTCCCCGT
This sequence comes from Hesperophylax magnus, assembly GCA_026573805.1. NCBI lineage: Eukaryota > Metazoa > Arthropoda > Insecta > Trichoptera > Limnephilidae > Hesperophylax > Hesperophylax magnus. The sequence continues at coordinate 2,320,169 of JAIUSX010000026.1, forward strand.
AATGATTTTGGCTTGAATTAAGTTACAGCTGAAATTTTTATAGCACCGCTTTTGTGAGATATCACCTCAGGGGCGCTTTCCGTTGAAGTACATCCTCATTGATAGCATAAACATGACTATTTTTAGGGCACAATATGGTACGTTGACTCATCACTAAGGCATCAGGAGTTGTATGTGTCTCACTGTATATATAGTGAATAATATCTTGACAAATATTTACATTGGGAATAAGCACAGATGATTCTAATGTTCCTTCTACCGAAGGAAGTTTGCCATCTTCCAAGTCCAAAAGCCATTTAGAAAATATATTTTCACTTTCTAAAGCTCTGACATTTGTTTTTAATTGAAAAGTTTTCAAATGGTACCAAAGTATGCTGCTTTTTATGCAAGCGGCAATTAATTGTCCTCGTGAAGTACGTCGACACACTGGAAGGATCTGACGAAAGTCTCCGCCCAAAACAATAACTTTGTTACCAAAGACAGAATCACTTCCCATGATATCACGTATAGTACGCTCAATAACTTCTAAAGCTACACCTGGTGCTTCATCCCATATTATAATATCTGCTTCCGTTATAATTTTCCGATTCTTTGATGTGACCTTACATGTTGTATTGTCCTGTAAATTGATGGGTAAATTAAAAGCAGTATGATAAAACTCTTTTACCTTTTCGTCTTAGAGTGTGAATTAAAGTTTAGTAAAGGTATGTTTTCCCTGTTTCGCCTGGGCCATCAATGAAGAAACATTCATTGTCATCATTTTCATGTGAAAAAACTTATTCAAAATAGAATTATATGCTTGAAGTTGTACGTCATTGAGTTTGGCAGCCATCAATTCACCTAAAGTGTTTTCAGAAATTACATTAAAATCAGATACTTGTCCAAAACTGCAACTTTCATCAGGTTCAGGTAAGCCCTGCATTCTGCAAGATGAATTCTCCTTCATAAGAATATCCTGTATGTTTAAAAGACAAAGATTAATTAATAGCTGTTTCTTCAGCAACACCACGATGAAAAAAATCTTCAGCCGAAGATCGAAGGGATACATTGTATTAAAATTAAAACAAATAGATGTCTAAGAATTTTAGGCATCAAATACAATGAAGCCTCCGTCATGCACTGCGTCCATTCTCGTATGTCATCAATGATGTTGCCGCCTCCCCGCTGTCACCTCGTCCACTTTTTACCAGCTGAAAAGACATAGTTATTTGGTACATCTTGATACAGAATAGAGCGTCCCTCAATATCTTTAAGATTTAATTGGAACCACGCTGTTAAAGAGGTGTTCCTTGTAGATGCTTCCCTAAGAGCCTGTTCCTCCCGCCCCTCTACAAAATAAACAGATTGGCTGTCGGGTAAATGTAAAGCCAGAAGTAAAATTGAGTGAGATTGATCATGTATAGATAAGTGAGAAAATCTCTAAAAACCCAGTATAAATAAATAAATACTATCCAAAGAGGAACAAATTTCAACATTAATATGAGCATCATATTTTTTGCTAAGGAATTCATTATATGGAACAACAAATCGATTGTCGATACGTATATCCCGAACAACGTGATTTTCAGAAAAATTATCACGTATCCTGTACTCTGGGTAGCCTGCGGAATTATTATCAGTAGCATCTTTAAATGATTTGGGGAATTTTTTAGAGCACTTACCGTATACCATGCAGACTGACCTTGGATTAAGTACGCCACATGGTCCATGAATGTTATTTTTTTAAATAATATGGTACAAAGCCGTTCTTCAGATGGGGTAGTTCTGCAGATACGGCATTATCAATATCAGAAGCTGTATACAACTTATCTTGGCTGCAAAGTGTAAACACACCATGTAGATGAGGGAGTCCTCTTTTTTGCTGTTCAATTGTATACACCCAACAAATTACCTTTCCAAAAACATGTTTCTCAGTCATATCATGAATAAATTCCTTGACTTTTAGATGGAAAACCTTGGCTACCATATCAGGCCTGTCTGCGGCCGATTGATAATGTTCCAATTCGGTTGGTATTTCTGGCCATTTGGGATTGCATGTAAAAGTTATGACGACGACAGGACGACCAAATTTACGTACCATTGCCATTGAAACTTGATAAAGTTTATTCACATGGCGTGGTCCACCAGTAAATGAAGATGGAAGAATGACTGTATTACCTGCACATACTCCTCTATCAGTGGCTAAATTTCTTACATGGTTTTGCAAACATTGATAGCATTCCACTCTGAGGTGTCGTTGGTTTTTCCTAATGTAATCTAGGCGACCAGATTGGTAAATAATGTAAGCATGAATTAAATACTGTTGAAAAAGTTTACCCGCATAATGGATTGGATTAAATATGTTTCTTCGCACTGCTAATTTACTTGCATAAAACTACATAGCAGTTACAGTATGACATTGAGCAGTACAGAAATCAGCATGATGCTGAAAGCCTGGAGTCCAACCACATTCACCTGATGGAAATAGTAGTGGGAAAACCATGGGATCTAAATGCTTTGATAAAGTTGCCATCCTTTGAGGTCCTTCAACATTTTTAGGTTAAACAGCGATATCTATACCCGATGACAAATTCCCGTCTGTCTGCTACGTAAACCATGGCGATATCGTGAGAACTGGTTGGAGCATTGTACCTCTGATGAACGTGTAAATAATAGACGTATATCTCTCACCTGCCCACCCTCAGCCGCAATGCGTATTTCTTCTTCCTCGACAGCTTCTTTTAGTTCAATCATCAATTATTTGCATTATATTTTTATAGCAATCGGCATAACATGGATGACTCATACGCACTCTAACAGCCTCATCAGGATCATATAGATAAAGCTGAGCATAGGAAGGTATTTTACCTGCAACTTGTATACTTCTGGAAGTCAGATGATAAACCTAACCAAATTTTTTTAAACAATATGGACCATTACCTGGGATATTAGCTATTTGCGCTCCAAATGAGGCAAATCTATTAGCACTGTATACATCTAGTAGCATTTGTATTGACAAACAAAATTCCTAAAGTTTTTAGATTGACTACAATCTCCTGTCAATCATTCGTTAAGTGCTGGAGGATAAGCTAAAATTTGTGGTATATGGCACTTCAATCGCTTGGTAAATTTCCCTCTCATTCGAACATTCCGAAATTTGACCAATTCTGGTAAAATATTGCCCACATACCTTTTAGCCATAGTAATTAAATTGAAATAATAATCTGAAAACAAAATATTTCTTTTTAGCGATTCACAGCGATAGTTTTTAAAAGAAATATCTACGGTTATCACGTCAATAATAATTCTGTATTTATCACATATAAACATGACAGCTGATGACAGCGAATGGGGTCGGTGTTGTAATATCAAAAAATAATTAATTACGTATAAGTATCGAGTGGAACTGGTTATTTTTTATTTAATTTATAATGGTGGATTTATAAATATATATTATATTTATTATTTATAATTATAATATATCTCACATTAAATAATCACACTGACATTGTACATTGCTTGACACTAACTGGCTATAAAAGTTTTTTACATTGATTGGAAATCCATATACGCTGGCAACACTGAACAATCTGTCTTTCGCGTGAATAATGATAAACGTCAAATTTTAATATGTAATTGTGGATAATTTTTACTGTAATGTAATGAATCCAATGGATTGTCAACTTTCTAAAACATATTCTCTTCGATATTATCCAAAAATTATATGAGCATCGTGTCTTAATTTTCAAATCGTGTCTTTTCAAGTTAGCGGAATTTAACCGAAACAGACAATTTAAATTTGACCAATCAGAGGGCCTACACCGTCCAGACGCTGGAGTATTAATAATATCAGATTGGATGACTTGTATAGCGCCGTTTTTGTGCAAAATCACCTCAAGGGCGCTGTACAAATTTATAATACATTTTTACAGTGATCTATGTTATTACTAACTATTTATGGAGATAATATACAATGAGCTATATTTACTTTACATCATTATGGCATCCCCATATGGTCTATGTTTACTTTGCATCATTATGGTATTTCCATGTGGGGTTTGTTTACTTTCATCATTATGGCATCCCCATATGGTCTATGTTTACTTTGAATCATTATGGTATTTCCATATGGGGTTTGTTTACTTTCATCATTATGGCATCCCCATATGGTCTATGTTTACTTTGAATCATTATGGTATTTCCATATGGGGTTTGTTTACTTTCATCATTATGGCATCCCCATTTGGGCTATGTTTACTTTTCATCATTATGGTATCCCCATATGGGCTATGTTTATTTTTCAGAATTATGGCATCCCCATATGGTCTATGTTACGATGCGGAAGCAAACGTGCAGAGGAAGGACACGTAAAAAAGAAAAAATGTAAGAAAGTTTATCCTGCTATTCAGATCTGGTCACCAAACAATATAAATGCTATTCCAAGTTACGATTTTGTATGGTGGTCTTTCAGCAGGACGATACTGAGTGTATCTGCAACTCCTTCCTTTCCTTTCCTTTCCTTTTCCATACAACATTTTATGCTATGGTCTCACTGCTTTCAGGAAATTTGAACACTTGTGCTGTAGTAAAATAATATCAAAACGGTTTTCAAAAAATTAAATGAATTAGAATAAAATAGGGCTACTGCAATTCAATTCTGATAATCAAAAAGTTTTGCGACCCGCTTAACTATAACGCTTGATTAACTGATAATGAGATTCTCCTTCCATACATCTTTTAACGCCCATCAAGTAATAATGCATGATAGTTTTGCAAACCCAAACGTACACCCTTTGACCCTTCCTCTATGCGTTGACTAGGCGTGTGTAAAAGGGTGGCAATGGTCTTATTACACACACTGACACCGCTGTACTACAAAAAAGTTAATTATAACTTTTAACCAGTGATTTTGTTCTCACAAAATAAAATATTACCAAGAAAATGAAGTAACGTGTTTTTTTTGTTCCCTTTCTTTTATATTGATGATATGAAACTCAAGATTATGATATTTTGATTTAATTTCAAATATTTCAATGAAACTTGGCATCTGTATGACACTTGTATGATATTTGTATGAAACTAGGCAGCTCTATATCACTTGTATGATTTTTGTATGAAACAAGGCATATGTATGACACTTGTATGATCTTCGTATGAAACTTAGTATTTTAGTAACTGCAAAGCAATGGCCTACTTGCCAAGTGATCTAAACCCATTTCATTCAACAAATTTAATTTCAAGTAGGTAGGTGAGTAATATTAAAATTCTATTAGCCCCTTATATTCACTACTCGGTCGCGCGAGGTTTAGAAACTTTAGCATTATATTACATTAGAAAGGGTATTAACGTCGTAATGTTTTTTCAAATAAGATTATCCCTAATAAGATTTCAAATTTTTGTCTTCAGGTTAGCAGTAACTTAAAAATCGAGCCTGAGACGAAAAATTACGTAATTGAGTGAATCTAGACTAAAAAACAATTCAAAACAACTATTTTAGAATGTTTTATGAAACAAAATCGGTAAACTGCAAGCTTTCAAACAATGTTTGGATTCTTAATAGTGGTCTATGATATCAGGGCAATTATGAAAGTACGTAAAAGTAACCCCCGTTCATCGCGACCCAGTTGGATGCAGATTCGTTATAACGCGGTATTTTAAACAACATTTGTCCGGCTTTGACACATTCCAGGAATCGTCATAATGTGTGTTTGCACGAGCGAGCTATCTTTTTTTTCGATCAGATGAATTACGAAAATAATATTCAAAATATCGTCGAAGATATTAGAAGGTATTAGTCTAATAGCCGATTTTGGAGCCATGGAAGGTATTATCCCAATAGTTAATTCCGGAGCCATATAAGATATTAGTCTCATAGCCGATTCCGGAGCCATGGAAGGTATTAGTCCAATAGTCAATTCCAGAGCCATAGAAGGTATTAGTCCAATAGTCAATTCCAGAGCCATAGAAGGTATTAGTCTAATTGCCAATTCCGGAGCCATAAAAGGTGTTGATGTAGATAATATTCAGACTTTGTTCAAATTACATGGCGAACCCGCTACTAATGAAAAGATGCAGAAAATGGACTGTCATACTATGTCACAAGTAAATGACGTCTCGATACTCTTGCAAAAATTAAGTTTTAAAATAATCGAAAAAGCCCCTTCTCTTCACAATCAGTGCAATCAGAAGAAGGAGATTATGAGCGAGTGACTGCTGTAATGCGTTGTTGTAATTGATTATTTGACGGTTATAGACATTTTTTACATAACTAACGTAGAGAGAGGCCAAACAAGAACATCTAGATTCTTTTTTTGCAAAGTCGAAAAAAATAATGAACTATATTTTATATGGCATTTTTATTTCATGTGTACTTAAAAAATAAAACACCTTTTAGCATCTTAAAAGGGTTTTTTTTAAATCCCCCACGGATTGCGGAATTTTGCTCACGCGACCATGCCTGGAATGCATCTCCCGCTATCAACGGGAGTTACCTGTATCTACTACAGGAAAATTAAACTATATTATACATTTTTTTTTATTTTTTTTATTAAGACAACCGAACCGGAAAACAAAAAAACAAAATTATTCAAAAAAATCTTACCATTCATAAATCTTAACTTCTTTTCGATATTTAATAATAAGCCATATTCTAAAACTTCCGGTAATTGTTTCGTTTCGGCTGCCTCCTTGTACCTTTTAAAATGTCTGCTCAGAAGATTCTCATTTCTGAGCACAAACTGCCTCCTGTTTTATATTATGTCTTTAGTTTTAATATTCTTGTTTTGTCCTGTCCTGCTGTTATTGTTATTCTAAGTTTTGTCATCACTTTGTATAAACAGTATATTTAGTGTTATAATATTAGATCTGTACTGGGTAAGGCACACTGTAGGAATAATTTAAAGAAATTGACCACTAATACTAAATTATTGTTTTTAAGTTTGTTATAGCGCACTTGAGGTGAAATGACACTAAACTGCGCTTTATAAATGCCATGTTATTATTATTAGTATTATTAGAATTAGTCAGGTAAAATTTCCGCTCTTGTTGGGTGTCCGCGTACTGGGCCAAACAGCTACCCCGCTGCGCTGGCTGGATTATTATTGTGTGGTGTCACTTTTCGGTTCGTTAGAGTTTGTCCGCCTCTATGTGCAGCCACCAACTAACCAAAACGTTGCACATTTCCCACTGCTTGCCGTTCTCAGGATTTGTACCAACAAATTGAAGCACTTCGGTTTACAAAATGAAATTTATTAATGCAAATAGTTTCGAGTGTCACCTTTAATCAAATTTATGTTAATTAAGGTAAGTACTAGGGCGTCCCTTATATGGTTGAAAAAAAATTTTTTTTTGATATCAAAATGCATACCCACTATTTCTTTTTTAACTATCCAGACTTACTTAAATACAAAATTTTATTTTCCTACGTCAACATTAACCCGTGCCGACAGAGCTCTGAAGATTTTGAAAATTGCTGTTTTTAACCCTTTCCGTTATGTATTGAAATCAATTGAAATAATGATAATAATAATAAACTTTTATTACACGCAGGGAGTACACAGAAGGAATAAATCATGAACAGTACAAAGTAAGCAGTTTAAATATTTATATTTAAAAGAAGATAAAATTACAGATCAGGCAGGATATTTTCCTTTGAGGGTCTCTTTTTTACAATCTGGATACAGATTTCTATGCTCTTGCACACAGCGTAGCAAAAATTGCTTTTGTTCTTCATTTGCAGTGATCAAACCATGGAAATCTTGCATAAGTTTTACAGCTCTTTCAGCTGTATCATTAACTGCCCTTAAAGAAAAAACTTCGTTTTGCCTCTATATAGGCAACATCTTCGTCCCACGTAGAAACGGGTCTCTGGAGGAAGTTCTCATCAATTTTTAATCGAGAAAATAAATTTGTGCTTTTGACAGACACAAAATCACTTAATAATTTTCCTGCAATAATAAATAAGTTTTATTATCAGTTTAGTGAAAACAGTATAAAAAATAAAAATATGTATTCCTACTTACCATACAAAAAATCAGACATATCTTCTTTCGATGGAATGTATCTCTTCCCAGAATCATACAAACTCTCTCTTTGTAAGTTCACTACAATGTTTCCCTTGGTTTGTGTATTAACTTCATCATCAAAGAGTGACAAAACGGCAATTTCTTCTGACAAGTACCAAAGATGTTGACTAAACTTGCTCAGGGCTGCTTTGGAGATCAATTTGTCAACAGTTTCATATTCCTTAAGCCTCTTTAAAAAGCACAAATCTTGATTTGGTGCCTTTACCGCCAGACTACATCCAAGCCATGGTTTCACATATATAACCGCAATGAATAAACAAACGTCTTGAAGTGCTCGTTTATCCTTGGCGCTAATTTTGAACTGGGATTGCAACAAACATATCTTTAAAGAGTAAATAGCTCTAGCCATCCACCTTGCTTGATGCATCGCTCCAGGAGGTCTGATATTAATTTTTTTCTCATTATCTCCTCCTAAGAAAATAATAGATAGTTCAATCAGCTCACGATAATCGTCACGTACAATGGTTTTTTGCAGTTCTTGATTATAAAATGTCAACAGTTCTTCTATTGTTGTATTACAAAAATGTTGTGTTACGATATCGGTGTATGTTTCAATAGCAGCAGGATTAATAGTTTTCCAGTTGTCTCTAAACTTTTTGAACATTGGAATATCAGGGCTACTAGTAACTTGTTGGATTTTTGTTTCAAACACACATTTCAAAACCAGTTCGTAAACGTGAAGGCGGCAAGCAAAGAGTAGTAATTCCCTGTCTAGTCTTTTTTCCAAAAGTACACAGGCTCCTTTCAATCGCCCTGTATTAGACGCAGTTGTGTCACAACACATTATTTGAACTTTGTCATCGATGTTCCAGTCATGAAGTGCGTTTAACACAGCTTTAGCTTGATCCTGGCCGGAAGAGCTCTCCAGTTTGGGTACAGCCAGCAGTTGTTCCTTTTCTCCAAATGAAATTAGAATTGGCAGGCGTTCTTCTTTAGAACTTCTCACGTCCAGTCCAGGTAATAATTTCCCGTCCCAGTGAACGGTCACCATTTCAGGCATATTATCCTGAAAATCTGATTTTATAGATTCCGCTCTATCTTTTCTACTCTGTGTGCGAATGCGTTGAATGGACGATTTGTTTATCGGAAAATCATCACAGCTAAGGTCTAGCGCTTCTACTACAGCATGAAGAATATAGACAGAATCCCTTATGCTTAATTGACATCTATCTAAAGCTGCAACTAACTTAGGCGTGATAAAGTTTTTCCGTCCTCTTTTTGTAGTAGTTTCAGAAACCGTTTGAGAGGTGGTTGGCAAGGGTTCCTCGAGGCTTTCTTCAGAGCTGGTATGTTGATCGGTATGTCCTTGTGTTTGTATAAAATCTTGTGTAGTAAGAGATGACGATAAACTCGCGAAACACATTTGCTCATGTCTTTTCTTCTCTTTTAATTTTCTCTCTCTTGTCCTTTCTTCTTTTTCGGCTAACTTTCTGTCTACACCCGCTAAGCATCCTGGACGGCCTGGTTCTCTTTGTTTTTGTAAAAATATTTTGTCTTCTTCTATTTTCATCCGTTCCAAAGCATCAACGTGTGCTATATCGAATATATTGTTTAAATTGTTTTGAAAGTCCTCCTCACGGCGCTTGTAAACAAGTGTTTTTTTTTTGGAATTTTTTTGCAACTCCCTCCAAGCATGGTGAAGATCCACAAGTTTTTTTACACAGTTAGGTATAGCTCTGGTAGGGATTCTAGCTTTTTCCCAAAATATAATACACTCTCGAATGACGAGATTCGCGCTTTCACTAACAGTCAATTTAACTTCGCGAATGTTAAAAAAAAGTACTGCAAGAACTTGCCGGTTAGACGGTAACTTTGCGCCTGTTATTTGATAATTTACGTCACCAACTAAGAAAATACTTTTTTTATTGCTTCTTAATTCCACTGCCATCTTTTAAATGTAAAACAATACGTGATAATCACGAGAATAACTGAACACAAATGACAGATACCGCGAGTGCGCGCCGCTACTTCCGCGCAACTTGTATGAACATGATTCGGTGCAAGTCGGCACGGGTTATCGTGCTCCGAATAAGTTAAAAAAAAAAATCCGAGTGTTTTAGAAGCAAAGGAACAAAACTAAGACCTATGCATTAGAAAATAAAAACTTTGAAATATAAGGGACACCCTAAGTACTAACGAGAGATATTAGAGAAGCAATTAATTCATTAAAATGGTAACTATATTTGTCAAAATATGAATGAATATATATATATATATATATATATATATATATATATATATATATATATATATATATATATATATATATATACGTCAGAAGCAGGTTATACTATGGGGTCCTCAAATGGGAATACAATTAAGAGGCGCAAGAAATAGTAAAGTGGAAAGAATGGGGAAAACGATGGATGTCAAGATTTGGTTAGCAGTATGACGCAATTTGAGGGTGTTCTTGAACCAATGTTATAATGTTTTACGCCAAGAAGCCTGTGAGAGTATGATATTTCAAATGAGTACGTTGGAGCAAGCACTGTACAATCCCATTTTAAGCACAAGGTATTTACCACTCTGAAATTTCTACATATTATTGTATTACCAGCGCAGACCCATGAAAAATCACAAGATATTATAATTGTAAGATTTATGCAGCTTTTTAAATTTTTTTCAATTAAAAATGTACACACTTTATTTAATAAGGCAAAAAAAGTCCTGATAAACTCTTTTTTAACAGTTTGTCCAACGGGTTCTTTATACATATTAAAACAACTGGGAATCATATAGTTTAACGTTCTTTGTCCATATTTATTTGTATGCTTAGGTACAATAATTTCTTCATTAAAGTCAAAACGAGTATAATGATTGTATTCTAGCCTGTTTATATATAAAGGGTTATTCATGTGCTGAAATATAATTTTGTACCACAGAATTGCTCTCACTGAAAGAATTTTAGACTATGATAAAAGTATGGAATATTATGCATTTCTATGTATAAATTTTTTTCAGCTAACTTAACTAATGAATTTTGCACGGATTAAAGTACGGAAAAGTACATAATAAAATAATTGCCTTAGGATCATTGTCATTCATATTGTTTTTTTCATTTTCATTACAAGAAATTTACCTTTTAAATGGAAACCATCAGTAAATTTGAAAATCCGAAAATTTTACAAAAATTTTAACAAAAAAAACACAAATATGATTGATTTTCACGGCAAATAGTATTTTTGTTATTTGTTTTTGGGGTGTTATGCCGTGTTGCGCTAAATCCTTCTTTAGCCAACGTTTCGGACAGCATTGCAGTATCCATCATCAGGGCAGATGTGTTATTTATAACACATTTTGAAACGTTGGCTAAAGAAGGAGTTAGCGCAACACGGCATAACACCCCAAAAACAAATAACAAAAAAAAAGAAACACAAATTCCAAATACAGAACTATCAAAATTCACACAACAGTTTCAAAGAATTCATTGAACAGAGTTACAAACACACTATCGAAATAAGTATTTTTGGTAGTTCTAGGGAAAAACTTCAATTCACTTCATCTAAAATCTTAAATACGAGGTACTTACAATGTATGATAAGATATGAAAAAGTTTTTCTGTATTTATTTATCACCTATTAATTAGAAAACTTTTCCTATTTGAAGACATCTATAATAGTTACTTATCTTTCTGAAGTGTTATTTCTTATCTTATTCCGCTAGAAGCTTTTGCCTTATTAGGAATCCGGGCTTATAGGTAGCACAATTAGTCCGCGAACGCCTTGAGAGTTTCACGAGAGATTTGCTAAGTGATATAGTGTAAAAGAAAAGGCGAGATGATGGAAAGAAGCTAATGGACCACTTAAAGCAAAAATAATGCAATTAGATTCACACTCTTAATACTAATACTATGTAAAACTTATTCCTGGCAATCATGGTTGGAAATGGCCGAGCGGTCCAAAGCCGTGGCTTCTTTCCAGGACGCCGCATACTGATTTTCTATGGACACACACGGAGAAAACTTACTGATTTAAAATACCGTTAAATTATTTTAAGAATCTGGTTAAATCTGGTCTTATTCGTTTTCTTGTTAAAAACGGGACGGCAGGCTTTTAACGAATGAATTTACTGTTTAAGTTAAAAGCGAACGCTTTACGAGGACGGCGGAACACGTGTTCATACAAATACTGATAGTGATATTGAGATACTGATATAGTCACATTCGTCATGATATGTTTTAGGAAAATATCACGTGTTCTCGATATATTCTGAATGACTACTATTTTATGTGCAGAATTTGAACAATTCCAAAGTTAATATTCAATTTCTATCAAGTTCTGTTATTATTTTAGCTCTGTGAAACATCTGGCCCTTAATCGAATAATAACAACTTGAATATTAACTTTAAAATTTGATGAATTTCTGTGAAACAATTCTTTAGGCTCCTATAAAAAAATGTTTTTTCAAAATTAATCTGTATTGAAAGTTGAAAAGGTAATTTTACAAAAATACCTTGACAGAATTTATAACTATTTTTTTTAAAGAAAGGCACATTCTCCGAGAATACGATTAAGATAACAATATTTTAAAATCTCATGCTAAGCGGAAAATTCTTGTATTGTATTGGAGAACTTAGCCATCCGAAGAATTGAACTCAAGACGTCTGGGCGGGACCTAAATCAGCCACTGACCGATCTAAAAGCACGCTCCAAAAATTATACAAAAACACATCTGGCTATGTTATATCACATGTTAAAGGTACCTACTATCTCTGTGACTTTTTTAAGTGCTACTTAACTCAGACACTACCGCAATTTGGGATGCGGGTATGGGTACCGCCGCCCCAGGAAGCATTTATTGGATAACCAACACCTCTGCCACAAGTGATTCGCTACGTTTGGTGAAACATCAGGTGTGCCCGGGTTTATCGGTTGAGGTGTGTTCAAGTCCTGGCGGCGGATGTTGCTGCCCACCAGCTACGTTCGTATATACAAATCTCCCTTTCAAACGATCTTGTCAACTTCTTTGTTTTGAGCTTTTTGACTTAAAAAGTCATAACTAAACAGTTAGAGGTGTGTTGTGAATATGTGTATGTTCCCGAAATACATAAACAAAAAACTCTCTTACAACACAATTATACCACCAAAACTATAATCAACCGACACTACACAGAGTACCTAAGCTAACACTAAGTCAACACAAAGACAATTCTTCTACCCATCTTCTAAAATCTCCAACCTTCTTATTTAACTTAAAAACCAAAACCCGACACAAAAAGCGCTATAAATCCTTACATCTACAATACATTTTAATCATAAAAATCACCCATTCTACACTCTAACGACTTGAGTTCGAATTTTGAAAGCAGTTTTCTCGGGCTCTATAGCGCCGAACTTACTAAAATTTTGGAATCGTACTTAGAATTAAGCACCCTTCGTACATATCTCAATTAATTTTATAATTAAATTATTCCCGATTAATTTTGATTATTATATAAAACATTTGTGAATCAAACTTAATTGTAATATTTAATAATTATTATTATCATTGATATTACGAATAATTTCACCATAACGCACCTTCCATGGCATGGCGGGTGAAATAATACTAAAAAAATGTATAAATAAAACCGTGTTTTTTCATGGAAAAAAAGACTTTTCATCGGTTCTGTTTTAATTAGTTTTCTTCCAGACCGATGTGATAAATCAAATTTACAACTAATTATAATAATAAAAACGCTAAATCATTTACACGAAAACAAATCAAAATTATACTGAATTAATTATTAATTTAGGTAATAATGTTATCGTGTATATTTTTATTATTTTATATTAAGTAAACACTTGTTTTCAAATAACACGCTTTTTGGGCGAAAAGCTTGAAAACAAGAAGACTTTTTTTAAGTACGATGTAAATGTTGAATATTCGTAAGCATGTTGTTAAAACGATAAAAAAAGCTCTCAAAGTTTGGATGAAACTTTGATAGAAAGTAATAATACTCTGAATGGCCATAAAAAGCCTTAAACGCACTTATAAAGAAAGCATAAGGGCTATTTGAGTTTTAACGTTTCGAAAACTAATTTTAAAATATTGTATTCGCGGAGGTACCTTTCATAGATTTCTTGATCACGTCTTTATATTCGAAAGAAGCGTTAGTTCATAAGAGAAGTTTCAAATAATTTAAATTCCAAATTTTCAACTTCTTTTATGATATTAGTTTGAGACTTCTTAGTACGGACATGGATAGAAAAAGAAGTGTTTTGAATTTCAATTCAGATTTTTTTTTGCCTTCTATCATCTGTGATTTTTTTAGCTACAGAAGAAACCCAATTTCAGCCAATTTGTTTTTATTTAAAATTGTGCAGCATACGAAAGTGGAAGAATTATAGGAGATTCAAAGGAGGAAGGATGAAAATGGTCCTGGCTGTTCAAAGATGGTGGCCGTGGTGACGATTCTCGGCAATGATTGCGGAGGTCGCGGGTTTAATTCCCCGGTGTGAGCAAATCAAAATTACTTAAAATTACAAAATTAATTCAGAATGGAAACATTATTTGAAATAGCTTAGTACTTAATGGATTGATGACCAGACCCGAATAGCCAGGTACTTCTCGATCCTTCACAAACACATCACACACTTCTCCCTCCACTATTTTCAGCCTCATGATTAGGAATGCTATAATATCACTAGCTCCAGCCAGTTGGGAACAGTTTCAGCTCCGCTCTGGAACGATGTGCCACGCTCTTTAATTTTATTTTGTGAACTGTAAAATTTATTATTGTAACTAATTCTACGCCCCTTATCTACGCTATGATTAGAGTCCAATTCAAAAATATATTATATACAATACTTACGCCAGAAGTCAGATGTATACCGACGTAAACTTCACAAAAACTGCTTTACCGCTATCGTATGGATTTTAGATACCTAATTACATAACTAAATTCGAAGAATCAGAGTAATTTTTTTCTGTAAAATTAAAAAGTGTGATGAATCTTTTCCACAAAATCTCAATTTATTTCCCTTTTAATAAAATTTGGCACTGGCTATCTAAACAACACCGAGCTTGAAAATTCATGAATTATGCATGCTTTTGCAAGTCTTAGGATGTATTTCCGTTCGAACAACAATATTGGAGGGAACTTAAGATTTTCCTAAACGTCGTAAAAAAATGTTTATAAGATTTATGTTCCTAACCTGTGGGTGGAACTAAATACCCAAAATTGATTGTGTACACCCAGTGGCTTACAACCTGTAAATGTGGTGTGTATTCTGATTTAAACTTGATTAGTTGTCAGAGGTTTAAGCTTACAAAATTCGGGTCTAAAACCAACGCTGTAAATTACCCTTTTTGAAGCTGGGTCATTATTAACTGTATTTATTGAAATATATACGGTTTAATAACATTATTTATTAGAAAATAGAATTTACATACAAGAGTCGGTATAATAGTTAAGTTAATTTGAAAAAAAATCATGAATGTGGATGAAACAAGGGGTGCTTAGCAAGAACAAGTTTTGTGGAAGTTCTATCCCTTCTATGTAAATGGTGTGATTGTTAGTTGGTTCAGCGCCCTTGAGGTGTTTTTGCACAAAAACGGCGCTATACAAGTCATCCAAGTATTATTATTTATTATTATTATTACATACCAGTGGCAACAAAACCAAAAGCAAAAAGAAGATCTGGTCCATGTACCCCTTTCCAGTCATAAAAGCACCTTGCACAATGCACATCCCATATTTTATGCTTTCTTACCCTTTCAATCAAAATTCTACCATAGAGCTTGCCAACTGAAATTTGCAGGCAAATAGCTCTATGATTCCCACATTCCATACGTGACTCTTTACCTTTGTATGATGGCATGATCACAGACCTTCTCCAATCTAAAGGCTTATAAACCTCCTTTAAGTATTGGTTAAAAAGACTGCACAACCATGTGAGAATATACGGCTCTGTAAAATCTCTTTTAAAATATTCAGCAGCAATATTTAATACATTTAATCAATCTTTTTATCTCATCCATGCTAATTTCGATAACATTCACTCCATCATCATTCATTGTCTATGGTCGCATCTGTCAAATCTGCAACAGTGAATTTCGCTCCCCAATATATCTAACGAAACAAGAAGAATTTGCTAATCCTCGCATCTTCAAGTGCGTAAAAGTTGAAATCAGTTTATGAATTCATAATTCATTCAATTTGTTTTCTACATTGGAGTGCTTGCTGTTAAATATCGTGATTTAAAATATAACAAAGTCCAACACCGTAAGAAACACAGATAGTTTTTGACATTAACTCGTGATTGGTCAATACTGTTGTAATCTGCCTCGTGATTGGTTAATAGTGTTGTCATCTGCCTCGTGATTGGTCAATAGTGTTGTCACTTTTGACGACTTTTAAAAACATCAACATGAAAAACACAAGGGCGAAGCAAAGTTCAGATGCGTGCTCTACAAAAACCGATCAGAATATCAATGTCGAACCACTCAATAAAGATGACTTTCAGCAATACACCAAGTACATCGATGATAAACTCGAAAAACTGACGGCAGCTCTGGAACATAACCTAATTCAAAAATTTAGTGATATAATTACAAGTAAAGTGACAATGGAATTGAACTCAATAAAAGAAAAATTTGTCATGCTCGACGAAATAAAGACCTCACTGGATTTCCTATCTACAGAATATGATCGCTTATGCAAAGAAGCCAAAGAAAATTCCTCAACAATAAATAAATTATGTGTCGATAACCAACGTCTCCAAACAAACAATGATATTCTTACGAAGAAAATTGATTCTCTTGAACAATTTAATCGGAAAAATAATATAGAAATACAAATGGTTCCTGAGAAATCTAATGAAAATCCAGTGAACCTGTTTAAAAAACTTTGTTCAGCAGTTTCATTCCCAATTCGGACAGAAGAGATATTAGCTTGTCATCGTGTCCCTCAATCAAACAAAAGCTCCATTCGACCTAAAAATATTGTAGTGGAACTACCTAGCAGCTATACCCGAGATGCTTTACTGTCTGCAGTAAAAAACTACAATAAAAAATACCCAAATTGCAAACTCAACAGTGAACATCTGGAGATTACTGGAAAAACCCCTGTATATGTATCGGAACAACTTACTCCCAACAATAAAGAACTTCACGCCGCAGTACGTCACGCAGCCAAGGAAAAAAACATTAAATTCATTTGGGTACGGAATGGGAAAATATTTATTCGAAAAAATGAGAATTCCCCGGCAATATGGGCAAGTAGCAAAGACGTGTTAGAGAAAATCTAATTTCTGCATACATATACACATTTCTACATCCCTCTGATAATCAAAATGGAAGTGTCTTTATATTATCAGAATATAAGAGGGATGAGAAGCAAATTAGATCAAATCTCTTTAAACACTCTCTCCTCAAACTATGATGTTATATGTTTAACAGAGACATGGCTAAATTCCTCAATTCAAGATGCAGAGATACTGGATAAACGATACACTATTTTCAGACAAGACCGAGAAAAACTAACATCCAGAAAGAAAGACGGAGGGGGAGTTTTAATAGCTATCAAGAAAAACATTGTAGCCTATCAAATATATGATGAACCCTCTAATATTGAACATATTTGGGTAAGAATTAAATCAAACGGATCAAATAAAAAATTTATAAATATTTGTATAGCTTATCTTCCACCAGATATTGCAACTGACGCATTTACTAATTTCATCAACAAGTGCCAAGATATCTGTATTAAATCACACATCAATTCTCATACATTAATACTGGGAGACTTTAATATCCCTTCCATTGAATGGTCAGTTAACGCCAACAATGATAGTAATTATGTTGAATCATTTGCTAATCAAAAATCTTCATTGTTATTAGAATTTCTACATTTCTCTAACTTACATCAGTATAACTATACAAAAAATGTTAACGGTAGAATACTTGATCTAGCTCTCTCTGATTTTACGCTTAATGTTCAACCTGCCCTCGCTCTTTCTAAAATTGACGTGCACCATCCACCAATTGAAATGGATCTAACTATTAATACAATGCACAATCTTAATGATAACCTTGAACGTCCTTTATTCAATTTCAAGAAAACTGATTATCTTAATTGTACCAATGAATTATCCCTAATCGACTGGACCCCAATGGTAACACTAAATTGCAATGAGTCTCTTCAATTCCTATATAATAGCATCTGGCCAATTATAGAGAAACACACACCAAAAAAAGTGAATAAAAACAAATATCCTATCTGGTATTCCAGTGTTGTTATCCATCAAATCAAAGAAAAAGACAAACTTAGAAAAAAATTCAAAAAGTTTGGGAATCCTAGAGACTATGATAGTTTCACAATCCTACGATCAAGGGTCAAAACTGGAATTCACAAATGCTTCCAATCTTATATTAATTCTATCGAAGACACTTTACATCATAGTACAAAACCACTATGGACTTATGCAAAATCAAAAGGTATGACTCACTTAATTCCTAAAATAATGCACTTCAATGAAACTGTAGCAAACAATGGTCATGAAATTAGTGAACTTTTCTCAAATTACTTCTGCTCTGTTTTTAATACAAATGATGTATCAAATCAACATGTAAATTATGATTCTCAAGAAAGTACCTATGAGCTCAGTCATGTCGAAATTTCAAAGACTGAAATATTCAACGCTATGAAATCACTAAACTCAAACAAAGGTCCAGGTCCAGATGCCATTCCACCATTATTTATATCAAACTGTGCTAAATCTCTTGTTTATCCTCTTCATGTTATATTTCGTAAATCTCTTAAAGAAGGTGTTTTTCCTGATCTTTGGAAAACAGCAAGTATCACTCCTATCTTCAAATCTGGGAATAAAAGTGACATCTCTAATTATCGCCCAATAAGTATACTCTCATGTTTTGGGAAAATTTTCGAATCCTTAATCTATAAAAGCATTTTTACACATTTTAAACATATTTTAAGTTCTGTTCAGCATGGATTCGTATGCAAAAGATCCACTACCACAAATTTAATCGAATATGTAGATTTTTTATGTACCAATTTTGACAAAAGAACACAAGTAGATGCAGTCTATACTGATTTCCGAAAGGCTTTCGATAAAGTCAGTCATCCTCTTCTGATCCAAAAACTAAAAAGAACAGGTTTCCATGGCAACCTCCTGAGATGGATCATATCTTATATCTCTAACAGGAGTCAATATGTACAAGTTAATAGTTATGAGTCCTCTCCCAAACTTGTCACATCTGGTGTCCCTCAAGGATCCCATTTAGGACCACTACTCTTTATTATATTCATAAATGATCTAACGGCAAAACTTTTTTGTAAATGTTTACTATATGCGGATGACTTAAAAATTTTTCAACCCGTGAATTCACAAGAAGACTGCAAAACTTTGCAAAAAGACCTCCTCACATTGTCTCAATGGTGTATAGATAATAACATGGAATTAAATATTGGCAAATGTAATGTCATCTCGTTCACGAGAAATGTCCGTAAAATTGATTTCGCTTACACGATCTGTGATGAAATCCTAAAACGAGTAGACTCCATTAGAGATCTGGGAATCTTACTTGACTCGAAGCTAACCTTCAGAAACCATTACCAAAACATTGTCAATCAGGCTAATAAAATGCTCGGTTTCATCACCAGAGTCACTAAATCATTTAAGAACACCAGTAGCTTCAGAATCTTGTACTACTCATATGTAAGAAGCATCTTAGAGTACGGCTCTGTGATTTGGTCACCACATTATGCAATTCATAGCAGGAAAGTGGAGTCCGTTCAAAAAAAATACTTAAGAATACTAGCTTACAAATCTGGAGTACATCGGAATCTCAGTAACTATGCTGAAAGACTTACTCACTTTAAAGAAATCTCACTCGCCAAAAGAAGAAACGTATCAGATATAATCTCTCTGTTTAAAATCATTAACAATGTATATGATTCATCTTTAATTAATCAAATTAACCTTAATATAAGACCGAAATCCACAAGAAACCCTGAAACCTTTTGGATAGATACTTGTCGTAGTAATACAAGTTTTTTCAAACCAACATCGAGAATGACTCGATTGTATAATAGATACTGCAATCTTCTAGATTTAGATATATTTTCAAACTCAATTAATACCTTCAGAAAGAACTTACACATACTTATACCTGATGATTTCATTTTCTTTACCAATCACCTACTTATGCATTAGCTCCACTATATATGATTCGTGCGTGCATATGTGTATATATGTTTGCATACAATATGCGTACAGTGTACACACTTATGAGTGTGTTTGTATTTAAATGTGTATGTACGCATCTATGTATGTGTGTATATATGTATGTATGTGTATTTATATGTGTATTTAGATGTATGCATGTATGCGTATACATATATATGTATAATATATTAATAAGTATGTAAGTTTCTTCCTAATAATTGATTTCGATCCTCATTGTTTTTATATACACTCTTTTAATTAAATTTATTATTACTGTAACTAACCAATTATTATTACACAAATAATATTGAGATGAATGTTGTGCTCACCTATAATTAGAAACATCATTATAACCATGTATAAATGTAAATTACTGTTAAAATTATGTGATGTATTCTGTTGGCGAGCCAATAAATAAATAAATAAATAAATAAATAAATATCTGATTTGCCGCTGAAATCACTGTCACTCAAGTCGCTTTCGAAGACTTCCTCGAAATAATTCATCCATCTCTCTTTAATTTTTTCCTCATTTTTTTATTTTTTTTTTAAAAAGAAAGACAAACATTCCCGGGTTACGAATAACCTGACAATATTTGAAAATCTCCTACTACCACCACAATTTTTCATGAAAATTTTGCTTGTGTTGTGATGGAGGACTTGAGCCAGATGAGGAATTGAATACACTACGCCTGAGTGGGACCCAAGCGCGATGTCAACTCGGCCACCGACCGGTCAACATTCGTCAACATTTTTCCATCTTTCAATTTTATCACTTTCATGTTTCCGTTTTCTGGGCCACTCCTGGACCTTTTCACTTCTTTCCAAAACAACTAAATGTTTTTTTGGAAATGGTTTGTCATTTTGATTCTTTCTTCCTCTTCCAGGCGTGTTTTTCGTTCTTTCACTCCAACTCTTACTTTATTTTCTTCCATCCCTTATACACTTCTTTCGCTCGATCATTCTCTTCGCTGGAAGCTCTGCCAGCCGTAATCAGACATAGCCATGTTTTCTTCTTCTCTAGACCAGTGATTTGATCTCATCATCCCACCATGCATCACCTTTTTTCGTACCTTGCGTACTTATTCTACAAACCTCTCTAGCAGATTCACAAAGACTCACTTTTATGTGGTTCCACGTTTCGTCTATGCTCAGACCGTCCATTTCCTTCTCATTCAATCTCATCTCTGCACAATTCACATAATTACTTCTCACATTATCATTTTGCAGTTTTTCTCTTTTGACGCTAGTCAGAGTTAGTACCGTTTTCACTTTAGAGCGCCAACCGCGAAAGAGGTTTATTATCGACACTACCAGAAAGTGGTCAGTTTCAACCTGAGCCCCTCTGAAAACTCTTTTGTCCTCGGTAACGGCTTTCAACCTAGAATCAATTACTACAAAATCAATAATTGACCTCTAATTTCCTCTTTCCCACTTATTTTGGTGGATACATTTATGATCGAAGAAAGTATTCGACATTCAGAGGTTTCACTCTAAACATACTTCAAGTATTCTGTTACCGTTGTCATTCATTCTTTTATCACCAAACATACCTTAGACCGAATCAAATCCGCCATGTCTAATTCCCACCCACCCATTCAAATCACTTGCCATTATAATCATTTTGTTCATATTTTTTAGTTTCATTACATCATTCACATCAGTCCCAATATCATCTTTCACGTGATCGCTTTCAGAATTAACAGGTGCGTAGTAAATAATAAGAAACACCCTTGTCAAACCGATTTTGAATCTGATCCACATTATTCTCGGACTTACACATTCATACTGCAACAAACATTCAAACATTCTGGAAGACAGTAGTACTGCAACACCCTGACAAGCAGTATCTGGTCTCCCAGACCAAATGACGAGCCTCTCTTTATGCTGCATTGTACCGCTCCCTTTTTTATACTCTCTGTTATACGTAAAAGTACGTCCAAATATTTGCTCACCATTGTATCACACTGTTCATTCATCCTTCTTTCTATTCCTTCTCTAATATTCCACGTACCAATTTGACATTGATCACGTTCCGTCCTCCTTTTTGCGCCACCGAAGGATTGGCGATATGATGGATAGCAAACCTTTTAGAAAAAATATTGTTTCAATAATATTGTTCTTCAAAATATCCAAAAGGGTTAGTTTATAAAAAGTTCTGCAGTGTAATTATTACTACGCGTGATAGATAACTCGTCTTCTGAAGGCTGAATTCTATTCATCTAATGCATAAAAGTTTGATAATGCCTTTAGAAGGGGATACAAAAGGCGTTTATTTATAAATAGAAAAGAAATGTTTTTTTATAAATTGGAATAAAATTATTATTGAATATGTAAAAGAAAATAATAACAATGGCTTGTAGGCAGAAAGATAACGCAATGAAGTTATTTAGTGTTGCTTGTATAATGCGTGTTCTGGGTGAAAAAGAATGGCAATGAAACAATACAGCGTAAACATTGCAAAGCCAGAACATAAACGTATATATTGCTATGCCTGAACATAAACGTAAATATTGCTATGCTAGAACATAAACGTAAATATTGCTATTCCAGAACATAAATGAAAGACTTATTTGCACAAAGAAATCGGTGTAGTTGAAATTTGTTGTGTATATTGCATTTAAGTAAAACACCGGTTCATATTATAATAATAAATACATGTAGGATAACGAAAGATTTTTAAAATATTTATATTGAGGGATCAGTAGGATTTATAGCCCCTGTTAGGAGTTTTACCGAGCCGAACCCTCTGATATGAAGATATCTGGAGGCGGTGAATTATTTTCCCATTTGATCTCTGGTGAGTTGACGTGTTGTTCTTGTATTGTTTTGTATTTATTTTGCTTATATAATGCACTTGCATAATGTTGATTTACTAGATGATCATTTGTGGAAAAGTGTGTGGAAGGGTTTAGTTTTTCCTATGGGGAAGATTTAACCCGGACATAAAATTGGAAAAGAAAAATAACTAGTTTATTCTGGAATTTTGGTATGTTTGTGCAATCCTACACATCCCATAAAAGATATAAAATAATAATTCAATAACATGCATTAATAAAATTAATTATTCCACTCATAAAAACAACAAAAAAGACTAAAAGCATTAGATTGACAGGGCTAACAACTTTCTCCAGTGTGCTGCGATGCTTGCGTCTGGACTCTGGCAGTATACTTTTCGGTGTTGTGTGTCCTCTTTCTTCTCTTCTTGCTACCCGGAATGTTATGAGGGCTGCAAATCCTGGTACTCGCCCTTCCGTGAGCATGTTGGAAACACTGCAGTATTTTAGAAGGCCAAACATCGTGATGGGCGTTGTTATACTGCAAGCGTAGCCTTTCCATGCTGCTTTTCTTAAAGTTTGCCCAAATCTCGCACGCATAAAAGGATGTACAAAACGTAAGGAATAGCATTATTTTTGCACATGGGCTTCAAAGCCGGAACCTTCCACTGAGCAGATTTGACTGTATGTCTTTGCCGATCTATATCATCGTCGTCCGTCTGCTTTCTGTTGATTTATGTTCCATAAATACTTGTTTCTTCTACTACTTTCAGAAGCTCGCCGTTTACGAGAGTTGGTGCAATGCTTTTCGGACCGTGTTCGTATCTTTTAATAGTGACCAACAGTGCTGTTTTTTGGGTTGTATAGCAAGTATATTTCTAGTACAAATTCTTAATATATTTTTAAGAGGATTCGTGCACTGATGTGAGTCCTAGGGAATTTTTTAAGGAAGAGGAAAATCAGCAGAAACCTAGGGAAATTAAAACAAATTGTCATACGTAAAACTTTCTTTAACGTATGACAATATAACTTCGATTGCTAATAACCATTTAGAGAAATATTTTTTTGGGCATAGCATCACTGATTCATAGCCCTCTTATAGATGGCGTCATCAAAACCATGTCATGCCAACATAACAAGCACTTTGTCTAATTTACCAGATAATAATCTTTCATAATTGGGACGAGGAAATTCAGCCTGGGAGACCAATGTATATCTAGCATTCTCATAATCTCTCTGACCTTGAATGTGATAAATTGGCTGTGTATGCCTACACCAAAGACATCTGTTGGTAACTCTTAAAATTATTAACTTTAGCATTATTGCTAAAACTCATTTATGAATTGATGGTTAAAATACAAAAAAATCAACAAAAGCTGCCGTGATCATGAATCAGGTATTTAAAAATGATTCTTAAAAGTCCAATCTAAAAAGGAGTTAAATTTACAGTTACATACAAAGGGTTACCATAAAGACGTTTGCCTAATAATTGTACGCTCATCATCCTGGCGAAAAAAGGTTTTTGATGTTATGTTTTCTCTTCATTTGATTTTATTATGAGTTATCACCTAATTAACGCAACCGGTGAAAAATCACAGATAAATCACTTGGATAGAACCGCTTTTGCGTACTAATATCTCGTTGAAACGTTAAACTATGAGTACGCAAGTAGCAGTGCGCGGGAACCAGATTCTGGTTGTAAGAGTGTTGGAGGTAAAATTGTAATAATTGGAAGTAAAAAAGTGGAAACAATTTTTTGTTTTTTCGTATCACATTTATTTATTTTATAGCTTTGGTAATTTTGAGTTACGTATTTTTGCTGTTGTAGTGTACACAGGGAAAAATGACTTTAATTGAATATTGCTATTTTTTTTGAGAATTTCTTCATATTATTTGTAATTCGGTTAAAAAAGGGATTGCAGGCCTTTAACATATGAATAATAAGTGATAGGTTTCCTAGTAAATTTTACATGTTAGAATAAAAATAATCATAAAAATTCTAAGACTGAACATTTCAAACACTCGCTTGTACCTAGATTACATAAAATTAGTAATACGTACGCAGATGTAGCGGATCTGTTTAACTGCACAGAAGCTAGGTACAAAAAGAATATAATATCATATCTTTTAAATCATGACCAATAAAATGTAAGTCTACTCATACTTACGTGAAAAGTCAAATAAATATGTATATAAAATGAAATGCCTGGGGCAACTGAGGAAACTTGGGTTAATAATAATAGTCAATACGGTGAACCAACAGCTTGATTGGCACTTTCCTACTTTCAACCAAAACCTTATAATAAATGCATACATTTGCGTTCATGAACAATATTAAGAATATACTAAAAGTGTATAAGGAAACGGCCAGTAAGCCCGTATTTAACCGGATTACTGTGTATCAGAATGAAAAAGATTTAAAACTCCTGTCCAAGCAACGCCTAGCACTTTCTCTATCAATGTATTGGAAGATATATTTTTTTATTTTGGTGACAGACAAAAACGTAAGATTCCATAAACGTAATCTATACATATAAATAAAGCTCTACAACTCCATATATCCCCTTATGCAAGATATGCTTCCCGGCCGCACAACCAAAATATTTCTACCTCACATCATGAATTATTCATACCCTTTCGCTGCCGATATATTATTTTTATATAGATTCTTTTGTCAGTTAACATCCACCTCTCCCAATACAGCACATATGGCATAACATACCAAGAATGATTGACTTACTGTCCAGTCAAATCCGATTATTCCTATCCGGGAGATTTAATTTATTTTCTTTGTTTCTGGTGTCGGAAAATTTTAAATTTTTCTTTTCAACATCAAAAATAAACATCAATATTACTTTTTTAATCATTCAAATGACTTCGCAATCGTAATTATTCCGGCAATCACATTAAAAAATGTATGTTTTATTGACTGGTCCCCTGATGTAAAATCCAAGTTGTCGACCTTGGCACACCTGGTATAACGTCATTTTGAAAAACACCAGCCGAAATCTAGCTTTTTTTCTATATATCTTGTTTCCAATGATAATTTTGGCAAAAAGAGCTTTTACAAATTTAGTACATAAAATTTAGTTTAGAACATAAAATTACCTATAACTTTTGCACGAACAATATAATAAGTATCGTGATATAAAAATGTTCAGAAAAATAAATAAATTTAACGACTTAGTTTGGTTTTTATGTGAGTATCTCTTTTCTAGTGCAATTTTTGTGAAAAATTCACTGACTTATTTTGAAAAGAATTTTTTTTCAAAAAGGACGTAGATATATGTTTTACGTATTTTTATCTCTCTCAGGTATCCAGATTCAAATCCACCAAAATCAGGTTAAAAATTGAAACAGAGGTGTAGTGTTTAAAACTTTGCAATCTTGATTTTTAATTTTTTTTTAACAATTGTAGTTATAAAATACAATTTAATATATACACGGTTTTCCAATAAGAGGTGTTATTTTGAATAGCCCGCTATTTCGGTAGATGTTACTTTTGAAGCTGTCATTTTTTAATATTTGACAAGTAGAAACTACGCCATTTATAAAAATGGAATGATACACGCTTCAACAACGCATTAAAATGATTAAAATTCACTATAAAAATGGTAAAAATTTGGCAGAGACGGATCGTAAAACTCGAATATTTTTGGATCGTCGTGAAGCACCTTGTCGGACCGCAATACAGAAATTGGTGGAAAAATTCGAGATGTTGGGACAACTTAGTGATGAGAAGAATAAAACCCGTGCAGGTCACTCAAGAACAGCCGAGAATATTGCTGCTGTAGCCAAAAGTGTTGAAGAAAACCCAGGTTTGTCCATTCCTCGTCGTTCTTTGTAATTGGGCATTCCACAAACGTCATTACATCGTATTTTGCATAAATATTTGTGTCTTAAGGCTTATAAAGTTCAGTTAACACAAAAACTCAAGGCGGCCAATCATCAACAATGTCGTTTTTTTGCTGATTGGGTCCTTGAAATGCGTGAAAATGATCCGGAATTCCATCGAAAAATCATTTTGACTGATGAGGCCCATTTCCACCTCGATGGCTTCATCAACAAGCAAAATTGTCGCATTTGGGGCTCGGAAAACCCAAGAGTTATTGTTTAAAAGCTCTCTACTCTCTATCCTCAACGTGTGACTATTTGGTGCGGTTTATGGTCCGGCGGAGTCATTGGACCTTACTTTTTCGAAAATTGGGCTAGAGCAACAGTTACGGTGAATGGATTGCGGTATCGAGAGATGATTAATGATTTTTTATGGCCAAAATTGGATGGTATTGATCTGGACAACGTTTACTTTCAACTAGACCAAGACGTGCCACACAAGCGACGAAACCATTGATCTTTTACGGGAAAAATATAAAAATAACACCTCTTATTGGAAAACCCTGTATAAAAAACACGAACAACTTCACTCACTGAGTAGTTTTAGAGAAGAATATTACAAAATTTGTATTTGCCTTGACCAAACGGAGCACTGTATCGCAGCCACTTATTGCATAAAGAAATAAAATGTTTTCAACTATTTTAATATGTTTAAAACATTTATTGGAGTACAACGCGTTAGGTGATTTACATTTACTAACTTTTGGTAATATACGTTAGAAGGTATTAGGAGTACCAGCAGATCGATATCCTTATCGACGATTATGACGTGATGAGAAGACAATGAGTTTCTGGTTACTATGAAAACATCAGCATCCTCTTCAGCTCGAATTGTCGTTGTATATGTTCGTTCAAATGCGGTTATGAGTATGGAAATAAAACGAGACTTGTTTTTCTCATTTCCTAGTAACTTTTCCTGTGGGTGCATGCTTTCAAAAGACAAAACTTCGGCAGAAGTTGTTACTCTGGCATTTCATGCTCTTTGCACACCTTTAGAGCTTAGAAAAGTCAAAATCTTTTTTTTTCTTCTATAAAATCTGGGAATCTATTGAAGACCACTATTGAATTGGCTCCATAATGATTTTATTCATACCTGACATATTGCTGGAAAATGGGTGAAAAAGGTTGAGCACGACCCCATACAACTTTGTGCAGTAAATACCCTCGTGCAACTTCGTGTATTTTACTGCTTCTCAGTTGTATGTTACTTGGTAGGGTCCCTCTAACAAATAACATCGAGCAACCCTCTACTAGAGGGTTGAACGATGAGTAAAATATGGACATCGTTCCTTTGCGCATGCTTTCTTCTGAGAAAAGAGACAATGACAAGAGTTTATGTTAAAAATATCTCTTAAATTCACTTTCACACATTTTGGCAATACATCTACGATCATTTATTGATGGATTTGTTGTCACAGTCACACCCTGATTTTTGATACTGCTGTACACCGCCGTTAGAGAAACTATGGAATATTTACGTTTTAAGAGTAGATCTCCAAACTTCTTTAAACATAGCGAATTTCCCCATATCTTCAGCCATGTGACTAGTGACTTTACCATCCCGATCGTGCCACTGCTTTCAGACATAATCACCTTTTAGGAAATAGTTCGCGCCAAGCAAATCAATCAATGGGAGTTTGGACGTTTTGATCTCTTAATTCGCATAGGCCTCGTCTCCACATGTTGCTCTGACTCGATTATTGTGCAAATACAGCAGTGCAACGAAGGACAGAAATGTATGTAATTCCGTCCCTTGGACGAAGCCTTCGGATGTTTTCATCAATCTCATCATAGTTTGTTTGATTGTTATTTCAGACCAAATCTCTGACCAAAATGTATGAGACCGTGGAATCGTAAAGTAGCCCTCTTTTGCAACTTTTCATACTCTATTGGATCCATCTTATCTTTCAATATCAACATGTCTTGAAAATTCAGATATGCAGTTTTGGCGTAATCGAAGTGAGGGGCTGTGTGAAAGAAAGGTATCATTTTTTGGACCGTCGCAAGATGAAGCTTCCAATTTCCAGTAAGTTCCACCCTAAGTTACAGCTCATTGGGTGTAGCCATCTGGAAGTATTGACCCACGTCTGGAAAGTATGTCCGTTTACTTATAATTTGTTCAGTGCCTTAATCATTTTAGATGGAACTGCCTTAAAACATTATGGTCTTGAGTATTAAGTACCACGGAGAACATTTATATATACTATTAAAATGAATACCGGAATTAATAATGGCATATCCAATTACATGTGTTCTAATTATGTGTTCTGCTTGCGAAATGTATCTAAATTTAATCTAAAGTAAATTTTCAGGTAAGTATGGTCCTGTGTATTATCTGCCTATACAGAATATAAATAAATAATATCGGTACATTTTATCGCAGCATCGCGTTCATTTTTTTTTTTATTTATTTATTTATGTCTATTCTTGAATACACATTTTACAAATGATTACAGTGGTTTATATTGTAGTACAGAGAAAAAAGTACAGAAAAAGGTATAAAAAATAAAGAACATAGGTTGATATAGGTAAAACTGTGTGTGGGTGATATTGTATGTTACGTGAACACCTCACTAGGAGAACCTGTGCTGAGGTGTTAACGTGTTTGTGATTAAGTGTGACAGGTATTTACGTGTTGTAGTAGAAAGTTTTTTTTTTTTTTTTTTTCACAGACATATATTGAAACATGAAAACACACATTTATATGTGAGTGTATGTATTTTTGGATAATTCTTGAAGAACTTGTATAATATTTAATTTTACTTATCATATTTTGGTTATGTTTGGTTTGGAATTATAATCTTTTGAATAAAGTAAATATCTTTATTTTTTATTTATGAATATCTTTCTGAATATCTGAATATCTTATATCTGAATATCTGTATATCTATATAATATCTGTAATATCTGTATAATATCATTTGTCGAATTCATTGTAAATATAGTTTTGTGTTATTGATAGACGCACCGTTGGATGAAATCTGTTAGTCATAAGTTGATAATAGTATGCCTAGGTGTAGTATACATATCTATAGTCAGTGACAATGTAGATCAATGTAAAAAACGGTTCCATGATAACTCAACACAGTGACAATTCAACACACTTTTAAAAAGTGATATAAAGTAATTAGAAACGATGAAAAAAAAATTTTTTTTAACCCAACCTAACCTAACCTAAACTAACCTACTTAACCCAGTTAATAAAGTTTTTGTTTCATCACTTTTCATGACTTTATATAACTTTTTAAAGATGTGATGAATTGTCGTTGTGATGATTTATCCGGTCACCGTAAAAAACATGTTATGTATTTGTACAGCGTCCTTGCGGTGATTTTGCACAAAAAATGCGATATACAAATCATCCAAATATTATTATTATTATTACCACGTTCTTGTATTTGGCAGAAACTGCAGTGAACCAGGGGGGATGACCCCCACCAAAACCAAAATGCCCGATAGTAAATTTGAATTTACGAACGAGGTAAAATTGCAACAATGTAAACAAAAGTCGAATCACGTGATAATAAACCGGAATAAATTTTATCTACCTAGCGTACCTTGATTGGTTTATACTTTTTATCAATAATAAAAACTACAAAACACATCAAAATCACATCTCTTCTATGCTACACATAATTAGTAATGTTTTCTCAAATATATTATAGCCAAAATTTGCATTGGAAACGAGATTTGGGAAAAACTAGATTTTGGCGCGGTTTCCGCTGATTCTTTTCAAAATGGCGGCGTTAGCACAGGCGCGCCAAGGTCGAAAACTTGGATTTTACATCAGGGGACCAGTTTATATATATATATATATATTTCATTTTTTGCGCTAAATCCACTGGCCGCTTTTTAGGTCCATGGCTGAAACAGGTCGAAACATATTTGAATGAAACGAATACAATCGTCAACTTTAAAAAATATATATTCTTAGCAATAATTATTCGCCTGAAATACCTACACAAATTGAAAATATCTCCCGAGTAAAAATAAATACCGCCGATGGGAATCGAACCCGCAGCCTTCGGATCGCCCGTCAGCTACTCTAAACCACTACGCACACAGCTACGTCTGCTAATTCCAAACCCACCAAATAATTAAAAATTTACCAGTTAAACTACCACTTATATTTATCACTCAACAATTTTTTTTCACCTGTAAACAACTAACTTTCTTTTTGTAGGAAAGTGCTAAATTTCCCACTAGATGACATTTCTACATTTTTTGGTGAAATATTTTGACTTGTCAAATATTATATTTTTTAATGATAAACTTATATTTAAAAGACACGGTTTTGTGTGCATATGAAAAGGGATAACAAATTATTACAAGCTTTAGTTATTCGCCTAAAATATGTACCCATATTATTTTCAATTGGTATGTGGGTATTTCTGGCGGATAATTATTGCTTATAATAATTTGTTATCCCTTGTATGCATAAAAAACCTTGTCATTTAAACATTAGCTTTTCATTAAAATTTTTATTTTATTAACTATGTTATTTTTGGGTTAAACTTCCTCCATTTATTTTTTTCAAATGAATATTGCTTAGATCCATAAAATAATATGTCTTCACACGGCTGCGAGATGCACAGTGAATAAACAAAAAAAGGTGATAGAAGAGGGTACCAGGAGATAACGACGTTTTTCATATCTAAACACATGTAGATACGACAGTTGGTGGTGTAATGATAAGCATAGCTGCCTCCGAAGCTGTTGATCGGTGATCAGTTCTTAAATAATAAATAAAACAGAGAAAATAAACAGAAATCAGTTTTATGTCTATTTACCTATTAATGCATATTTTAATAACCATCTGGTAATCAAAAAGCCCAAGAAAATATAAATCAATTCGAATTAGATGCATTAACAAAATATTTTGTATAATTAAATCCAGAACGCAGATCCCTCAGTAGATATTTTACTTAAGTAACTGAAGGTACACATTTTAGTGTCTCTTTTACGAACGGATTTTCAGCAAATTTATTTTTGCGGTTGTAAATACTTTGGTGGGATTAAGTGTATATTTTTTACAAGGCTCAAAAATTCTTCCGGAGGATTTCTTTTAGCGGCGCGACAGGAAATGGGAGGACGTACTGCCTTCCCGAGGAATTATCATCCACGGCCTGAGGAAGCAGGTTGCTTAATGGTACCCTTAAATTAAGACCATTCAGTACAGTAGACGGTAGGTACCCTGTTCAACAATAATAATGTCCCATCCATTTCACTCGAACCACTTTTTGCAGTTGAATTTTGCCATGAATTTAAGTGTTGAATTTTATTATCATTGTTTCCGCTCTAAAATTACGTAAGACGACAATATTAAACACGTAATTTTCAATTTTGCGTAAAAAATTCTTGTGTAATGTTTCTTTTATGTTCCGTTTTTAATCACAAACTTACTATGAAAAATATCATGAAAATATTAAACGGACACAGACAATATGTACAGCCTCACCATTGATCCATACCTCAAATAAAATCTTCACACTCAAATAATATAAATAAATTCGAATTAGATGCATTAACAAAATATTTTGTATAATTAAATCCAGAACGCAGACCTCTCAGTAGATATTTTACTTAAGTAACTGAAGGTACACATTTTAGTGTCTCTTTTACGAACGGATTTTCAGCAAATTTATTTTTGCGGTTGTAAATACTTTGGTGGGATTAAGTGTATTATTATAAATAATTAATAATTATTTATTATTAATAATAATAAATAATTATTAATTATTTATTATTATTCCGCTACAATCCTTTTAATATTTAATTTTTTATATTTCGCATTTGTTTTTGTTAAAACTATGTAAAAATCGATATTATATTTTAATTTCTATCGTTTCTCTGTGTAACTAATCGCCACTGTATTGTTTACTATTATGTATATAACTTTACAATTGAAAAAGTCCTCCACAACACAGGTGAACTCCTAGCGTGGAGGACAATGTACTTTACCTTTGTAAAACTAATTTATATAAGAATAAATAAAAAATAAAAAAATAATAAAAAAATAGTTGAAAAGAAAATTTGAAAATTACTACACAAATAGATAATACTCGCTGTACTCAAAACTATAACAAAGATTTACTTCAAATTCCTGTATGTATACTACTTTCGGTCAACGAAACTCTAAGTACTGGTGACAATATTTTACAACATTCAGCATCAAAAAAAAGATAGACCAAACCTAATAATTTGGATCAAAGGCAAGGATAGGGACTATACCGATGCACTCACCAAAATTCGTAATAATTGATTTAACAAAACGATTGTAATATAATTGTGGGCATATTCTTAGATATTAATTAACTTGTAAAATTACTGCCTCAACACAAGTTAGCCTAGTGAGGCCGGCTACGACAAACCTTAAATTATTATTATAAATTTCCATTTGTTATATACTACTCACTCTTTATACGTTTTTATTTTCAATAATATATTTTTTTACATACCTAATTTGTAAAAAAATATACACACTTAACATGTATTTTTAGTGGCAAATTTCTAACAATGAAGATATACATTTAAAAATACAAAAGAGGTTTATGCGTTACCGATATATATGAGAGAATATTCTTACTATTCATTCCTGCATCCATCCTTGTTCCTGAACAGGAATGCACGATTGTAACACCTTGAAAGCACGATGCAAAATATATTTAGGCAAAAAGTTTTTTAAACTCATCTCTGGAATTTGATTTGATCCAAAGGTAAACTTATATGTGCCCGTAGAGCTATAATTAAAGGTTCTACTGCGTACTAGGGTGTATCGATTTTTACCTTTTTTTTTGTTTTCAAATTCCAAGTTGAAAAAAAGTTGCTACTAGGTGCCACAACTTACCACAAAAAATTTTGGTTTCTTAAAAAAATGTTTAGGTCTCCCGCACAAGGCCTAAAGTTTTAATTTTTTTCAAAAAATATCAAATTTTTTTAAAATTTAAAAAAATAAAATCGTAACTTTTGTGTTTATTCCAAGTTAAAAAACAGTAATATTAGGGCATACAAATAAGTAAGAAACGATTTTTTTTTATAAAAAATGGATTTTAGGTCTCCCGCACAAGCCCTAAAGTTTGTTAATTTTGATGAAATTTTGTAATGTTGTGTACATATATGAACCATGTTTTTTTTTCTGGGTGAGCCATGAAAGCATTTCTCTGTAACTTTGCATGGACGACTTTTCTTAGCTCATCTTCCAAGTAATTGCTGAAAAGAAACATTAAAAAAAAATGAATGGAAGCTTGCGGGATTTGGGGATTGCACTTAATTGAGAACCATGATGGTATGTAGACCTTCATTATGAACTCTGCAAGCTTTGTTAGCTGAGGGGTCGGATCATCGGTGGCAACATACAAACGAAGGACTCGATTTGCCAGAGTAAGCCACCTGGCGTGCGAGATGTTGCTGGGGTTTCGTTTGGCCAACTCTTCTTTATGGAAAGTAATCAGCAACATTTTATACTTAGTTATTATACTACATTTTATGACATATTAAAACCTTTTATACTTTTGTAATAAACAACAGTAATAGCAAATAACATTAGTTTCTTTCAACACCTTTCTCATACAATTTACACCGTCCAACTATCTTTTTTCAGGTAAAAAACATATTATATATTATATAGTATATACGTGGTATATATTTTTAATATATGTATATATGAATTATGTATATATATTGTCTCATTTTATGCCTTCTATAAGAAAAGTACAATTAATTCCGGTGGCTTAAACTTAAAAAAAACATGGTTCATATATGTACACAAAATTTCATCAAAATTAACAAACTTTAGGGCTTTTGCGGGAGACCTAAAATCCATTTTTTTATTTAAAAAAATCGTTCCTTACTTATTTTTATGCCCTAATATTACTGTTTTTTAACTTGGAATAAACACAAAAGTTACGATTTTATTTTTTTAAATTTTAAAAAAATTTGATATTTTTTGAAAAAAATTAAAACTTTAGGCCTTGTGCGGGAGACCTAAACATTTTTTTAAAAATCCAAATTTTTTTTTGGTAAGTTGTGGTATCTAGTAGCAACTTTTTTTCAACTTGGAATTTGAAAACAAAAAAAAAGTTAAAAATCGATACACCCTACTGCGTACTGATATCTCGTTGAAACTTGTTCCACTATTAGAACGCGATTAGGGGTGTGCGCAGACCGGAATCTGTAGTTTTAGTTGGAGCGTTGGTCAGTTGTAGGTCAAAAAGCGGAACCTGTTTCTTCGCTTCATTACTCATCTAAAATAATACATTAATATATGTTAATTTTAACTGTAACTAAATTTTAACTGTACTGTAACTAAATTTTAAATTATTAAGAACCATATATTTTTCACTAATTTTTTTTTTTTTTTTTTTTTTTTTTTTTTTTTTTTTTTTTTTTAATATTTTTTTTTTTTGTTACATACATGGTTTTAAAATACAAATTATGTTTTTTACATACATATTAAAAAAAGAAAGAAACAATGCGAATTACAGAAAAGTATATGTACACATGCACATATGTATACATATATAGTGTATTACACATCATACATAACATACACACACAATACACGTACACACATACGAGTTCATAAACAGCATATACATAAAAATAATAATATGCATAAATGTATGATAGCAAAAAAATCCCACATAGGCATCGCCAGTTCGTGGGTATACTTGTGTTTCTTTAAGGCAGTTCAGTTAAAATTACTCTAAATATACATATTTTATCTTTGTAGAAAATTGAAAAGAAAAGAATGAAAATATTTATAGTAAAATCATTATTTACTGTATTTACGGAATTAAATATGAAAAATAAAAGTTAATAAGGATTTGTTAAAAGTTAATAGAGAAATTCAATCTGTATTACAATATGGAATTGTTGGTTGGGGCGGAGCACTCAAAACTTCTCTCTTACATTTAGAAATCATCCAAAGAATATTAATAAAAATAATTTTGAAAATACCGTATGATTACAACATAATTAGATTATTTCAAGAATTTAAAGTCCCTTCACTTCATATTATTTAAAAAAAAAAAAAATCTTTTTCAAATACATAAAGATTGTTTCAACAATGAGAACCTAATAACTTTTTCGAACAGCAATAGACAAAGTATTCTTGGCTCTATAACTATCCCGCGCTATAACACCGCCACAGCACAACAATATTATAAATATTTTGGTGTCAAATGGTTTAACCGATTACCTCTTAACTTAAGATTGGAAACGAATTATAAAAAATTCAAAAGCTCAATAAAAACACTATATCAATAGCATATTAAAATCGTTTATACTTAAAAATACAATATAATCTCTCAATTATTATTATATTGAAATCCTTTTCTTATTTCTTATTCTTATCTCTTTCATTCTTTTACATCCTTTTCTCTTTTCTATTTGATATATTTTTGTTATATATATGTACACTCTCTCAAAAAATATTTTAAATTATTATTTACATGCGTTTCTCCGCCTTTTTAACACGAGCATTTGCTCTAAAAAAAGGTGTATCGATGTACTGTAATGTATTGAAAAGAAAACAAACTTAATGTAATGTAATAGAATGTAACTGTAAATTTAATATTAAATGAAGAAAAAAAATAATAAAAAATGTGCCCAAAAGTATAGTCGTGGGAAATCCCATGCACTTTTTGATACTCCGAAAGCAATGACTTCTGCTATCAGAACCTGCCAATCAACGGAGCGACTCAACAGCTTAACGATTCTGCATTGACAATTGACATTTTTAATGTCACTTACAAACAGTTTAGTAACTATTTTTGACACATGTCACAAAATAGTACATCTGCCTCCACGACCTTCTATGCTTACATGTAACACAAATTTGTAATCTTCTCAGTAACATATTGGGGCATTTTATTGAGAACATGAAAAAATAAATTAATATTATTTATTATTGGATAATTTATATTTTTAAAAGTAACGGTCGCAACTAGGATCTGACCCCTGATTCTCTAGTCCAGTAATTCCCAAAGGGGGAGGTACCACCCGGCGAGTTTCAGGGGGCGGTGAAAGTCTCCAAGGGGTCGGTGTAGATGGCAGCTGAAATGGGGGCCAGATGAATTTAAAAAAAAATCTTAATGAAATCAAATAAGTCGTAGGTACTCGTACATAGATAATGATAATGTATAAATTCAACTAAAAGAATTTTAAAAAAATTATTGTAATATAAACATGTGGTCCATATTGGAAAACCTTTTTTGAGGGGGGTGAGGGGACTTGCTAAATACACTTGAAAAGTGGGCGGGGGGCAAGAAAGAGTTCAAGAAAGAGTTGCCGGGATTGGCACTCTACCAATATTGATAAGTAATCTTTGTCAGTAAAATAACATATGAATTTTTTTGCGAATTCCGCACGAGTCTCAACTGCTGTCTGCTAACCTGAGTGAGACTATGGCATCCCTAACTGGGGTAAGTGGTAGGGCTGAAAGGTATGAGGAGGGGAAGGAGATGAGGAAGGGGAAGGTGGGGAAGTACTTGGCTGACTATTCAGACCTGGTCACCAAATCACGGCTAAAGCCATTTCAAGCAAGCATTTAAAATATTCTGAATAGTGCTCTTTCACTAGAGCGATACTTAGAGTATCTACTCCTCTCAAGTATAGAGGATTATCCATCTAAACACTTCACCACAATCTTCGATTACACATCTACCCTGATGATGGACACTTTAACGCTGTCCGAAATGTTGGTTAAAGAAGGAGGTAGCGCAACACGCCATCATAACCCAAAAATAAATCACTTTAATACTTATATCAATTCATCTCTAGTATTCGAATCTTACGAACTTCATCTTGTACTCGAAGGGTATCCGACATAAGGAGAACTTTATTCGTCTTCTGGGAAAAGATTATTTATTTTATATCATGTCAGTCAGGAATATACACAGACCATCATTTATATTTACTGAACAATATGTGCAGTAAACAAAACTTGGCTCAGACAATATGCATGTGCATCGGACAAGTCAATAAAATTCAATGCACTGGAACTATACAAATATACAAATGGGCCGAATGCCTAAACCTGGTTCTAGAGTTTCGTGTATTGAGTCATTCTACTTGAATCGATGGCATACATGTATTTAAACTGACAAGATCCAGTCAATTTTAGGTGATAAAACACAAATTTTATAGGTTTAAAGGCAATGACGGTTTGTTGTCTTTTTCAATGGGGTTTCGAAAATTCAAGGGAATATATTATATTTATACACCTTCCTATTTCATCATATTTCACGGAGTTCCCATATTTTTGAATTCATCCGTTTCCATTCACTCGATTATTTTTGTAAACAACACTACATTTTGCCAATGTACAATAGTAGGTGTATGTAACAAGAATAACTGAAACAAATCAATAAATTAAACTGTTTTCTAATTGAAAATCGAAACCATTTTGGGAAAGTGCAACACAATATTGCATAGCTAGGGACATAAGACCATACGGCGTTTTCCCAAGCAAAAGCATTCACATTAAGATCTGTTTTACCAGTAGATTAAATAGAACAAAAATACTAATAACTACATAGCATTTGCACAAAAACGGCGCTATACAAATCATCAAAATATTTTTATTTTTATTATTAACAGTAAAATAACATTTAACTTGCATCTAGTTGCATGGTCCAGCTGCCGGCGCACGGTGTTTTCATCCCATAAAACCGTGAATTTTGACGATATATTGAAATTAACACTTTTTGTGATTGGAAATACTTTTTGAGGAATAGATTGATGTGATTTGAATGTTAATTTTTCTTACGCAACCTGCGTGGACATACTTGTGGGTCAAACCTAACTCTATTTGATCTAATGTTGATGTTGAGAGTTTTTTGGTTGATTTCAAAGGCTCGTATCATTAATATTGTTTATTTTATGTGTAAAACAACTGTGCTTTTTTATTATTTATACTTTTTTCTACATTTATACATATTTTTAAAATAATTATATTTCAGATTTATGGATTTTTATCTCGAAAATAAATATGAACAAAAAAATATTTAAAAAAAACTAAAATATAGTTTGTTCACCTGCGTTCTCCGGGAAACCAATATATATAAAATATGTAATAACTATTGTAGTAAGAGGTTGCAAAATTTCAGCTGCAGATATTTGCGGGAAGTTTGCTTTTATTAATCCTTACTCTAGTAGGATAGATAATGCTTTATTTTTTCGGAGGCTTCAGAGAGCTGCATCGTGAATGTGGATTATTTTTATTTACGTCTACTTTAAATTGTACATATATAATAATATCATTTTACCGAGAGTGCATACAATATTTTTTCCGAACAGATTTTCGATTCAATTTAGAACCTACGCTTTATTTTTACCTATGATACTACATCCATAACATTATGTGTAAAAAACTAATAAAAGGTACATAAAAATAATAAAACTTGTAAATTTACCTATTTCAGCGTTTCAGGAATTTTTTTCATTATTCAAACCTTATTTCAAAATCTTTTTATTAGTGCTATTTTAGTCTATCAGTTAAATTTTGTCATTAATAATACATTTATAATCACTAAAATAACACAATTTCCGTGTTTCAGAATTTTTCAGTACCTCAACCTTAATTTCAGGAAACTAATTTTGTTTTTCTTAATGCTATATTTATCTAGAAAGCTTTCTAACAGTTTTCTCATAAACAGACCATGCCCGCAAAACACCTTTTCGCGCCACCTTGCGGCGCAGGCGTAGGGTTCGGACAATCTCGGTGACACTCGTCAAACCCAGCAGGTAACGTGGCATCGTGAGTGGTTTATTTATGGTGGTATCAAATATTCTATTTTCGCTCTCATAGATTTACCGATTGCGGCGCAAAATGATACTATTGTTTTAGCGTAAATGATTGCATTTTGACGTCAGGGGAACTTGTTGTTTTTCTTTTTATGAATTATTTTGAATTGGTTCTATAACGCAGAAGATGAGAATATCGGATTGCTCCTCGACCGTATTATTAATGATTATTACTCAACCTTTTTAAAATGACGTTTTAATTTTTTTAAGAAATGCATAATAAAATAATAATTGATGCCTTTAGTAAATCAAAACTAAATTATTTTAAACGCTTAAGATCCTCGACAGACAACTTTAAATACAATAGTAAATTGGCTTTGTAAGCAATATACATTGAAAACTTTTCTCTTGCCTTTAGAAATCATCAAAAGAATAGT
Organism: Hesperophylax magnus; assembly: GCA_026573805.1. Taxonomy (NCBI): domain Eukaryota; kingdom Metazoa; phylum Arthropoda; class Insecta; order Trichoptera; family Limnephilidae; genus Hesperophylax; species Hesperophylax magnus. Next base: position 2,360,256 of record JAIUSX010000026.1, read on the forward strand.
TATAAAATTAATTTTAAATATGCCAGATGATTCCCCCACTATCAAATTATTTCAAGAATTAAAAGATTATTTACTCTAAATTATTTCTAAAAAATAGCTCGTTTACAAATCCACTAAGATTGTTTCAACAATGAAAACAAAAACAAAAAACAAAAAAAAAATAATTAAATTTCTTAAATGTTCTAGTACTACTACCCGTACTTAAACACCACTGAGTTAAATAGACAAATTGCCGTTTAATATATGATTGGATAAAAATGACACAATATTCAAATTCAAAGTACAATAAAAAAATTCCTTCAATATTATTTCTCAATATTTATACTGCGTAATATAATATTATATTTCTCAATTATAATATTTAATATCCTTTTTTTCTTTTCTCCGTTTTTCTTTTCTCTTTCGTATATTTTCAGTAAAATATCAAGAGGTCTCACGGAAAATTTTCTGAAAAAGTTATGTTAAATCTTTTATGTACGTTTTTACTTCTTTTTAGCCCAAGTATTAGCTCTAAAAAAAGTGTAACTCTATTATTGTTATGTATAAAAAACTTTGTATATTGTATATGTTATTTTTGTTATTAAAATTAATGAAGTAATTAAAAGAAAATTAAAGTTCTCATGAGACAACATTTCAGTTATAGTTTTAAAAATGTTTATGGAATAACCAAATTCAAAATATCAAAAACTTTAATTCTTACTTAAAGGGTCCTTTTTATAATATAGATTTGGATATTTATAGGAAGCGGATTTAAAAAAGTTTTTGTTATGTATTAATTGGTGGATGCCTATGGATAAAAAAAACTGAACAAGTCGTAGCTGCCTTCATTAGACGCAAAACAATTGTGCTTACCAAATAAAATTGATTTTTTTTTCTTACTATGGATGCAGAAATGATACCAATCTAAGAAGCAGCGGAATACGCGAATGTAAATAAATAAAATAAGATACGCAAAAAAGGTAGGAATAATATATCTAAATAGACATAACTGGATGAAAGGCGCTGAATTTCACAACTAAAAATAATTTTCTGTGGAATAAATTGTGGAATGAATATTTTGAGACTTTATCTACCAATAAGGGTGCAAGGTATAGAAATCTTCAAAATGAACTATTTAAAACATCATGGAAAGGAATTTAATACAAAGGGATCTGAAATGAGAATCATTTTTAAAAATCCGACCATGCACTACTGGAAAGAATATTGCGTTTTATAGATCTCTCTGATTCTCTGATTAACGAAGTGAATTAAATATGAATAACAGAGGGTGACAATATAGATGACCTCAGAATGACCCTTAAGAATTTAAAAGTTTCAATTGATTTCTGCAACATATCAAGAATCATGAAATTGTTTAGATCATGTAAATAAATTTTGTTTTAAAAGTGAATTCATCCAAAAAAGGAGTAGGTACCTTTGAAAAATGTTAAACAATGCAGAAGATTGTAATTTAAAAGCAGATGAGGCCTTAATTCAGAAACCATAATGGTATATTCTTAATGTATGACTGTTTTGAAGGCATGAATCCATTTGGGTAAAGCTGTATATAAACATAACCTATCAGAATACATTCACAAAGATATTGAAAGGTCGATAAACTCTTTCAAAGTGAGAAGCACTTAAAGAGTTTCCAAATTACAACGCTTTTGAAACGATTTTGAAAAGAAGCAGAAACGATTAACTTTTACCGATCGACCCAAACCATGGCCTATCAAATCCTTCTCAACGTTCTCCATAGTTGGTTGTTTTAAATGACCTGGCAATTTATATTAACGACCAATTACTTCGAAGCCGGGAGCAAAATTACTAAATATTAATGAAATGAAAACCGTGCACAAAATTAAAACTTGTAAGAAATAATTTAACGGATAAAAAAAACATTTTTAATAATTTAGATTCATTTGGTAGGTACTCCAGGAATTGTTTGTTTGAGAAGTTTATAAACGACTTATTCTTTGGGTGATCTTTTCTGTTCTGTGCTCCTGGAGTTCTCGTTAAGAGTAATGCCATTGAAAGTTAAAGTTAGGGAGAGTGAATCTCGGAAGTTTGGTTCTAAACGCAAAAAGTCCCCATCGCACGCAACGCTGGCTTTTAAAGCTCTCCAACTTTTAGAGAAACAAGGATTGCTCGTTTGATGTCATTATTATTTGATTCTTATTCATGCAGTCAGTACAGAAAATTTTTGTTTTTTAAAAGTTATGGAAGTTGTTTACGTGTAATAATTAACAGACGCTTTGTATTTTGATGAAGGAATCTTTGATTCGGAAACATGCGGATATTTTGTAATAAAATAGTGGTTTAAACAAAGTTAATTATTTATTCGATAACTTCAAATACACTTTTTGACATCATTAAAAATTAAACGAAAATAACAAACTTTCTTTAAAGTAATTATAATTTTTTTATAAAAATTATCAAAAATGTTTCAATACAAATGGTTTCTTCCCCAGAATACAAAGTATGCATATAATAGCTATATACGTTATATATGTAAGTATTATGTATTCCAATGAAGAAACCTAAGTTTTTGAAACATGTTGGTATATTTTTTTAATTGAGACTTTAATTTAAAGTTAATATTTTTCGTATGCCTAAAATGATGACACAATGTGAATTTAAAATAATAATTTTTATCTATTATTTTTACTATAGAACATTAATAATAGGTACTAGAATTTTAAGAATAACAAAAAAACAATCACGCAAAGCTGCCACAAGTCGGCTTGTCTGCAGGTTAACACAATACATATAAACATTTTGTGGGTAAATTCACAAAAAATAATTAAAGTTAATTTCACCACAATGCCGTAATGCACTGATATCTTTTTTTCTGATTGTAGCTGCTTCCTTTATCATGTTTCCAATATTCCTCCCATTAATTTTCATTTGTATAAATTTTATAGATAGACCTCGAATTCAAGCACACTTGAACGAGTTTTAATTTCTCTTTTTTTTAATTTCTCCGAGGCAGTTTGGTAAATTTTGTATCACGGACATAAATAAAAAAAATGGGCGAGTCCATTTTTTAAATTTCCCGAGTCAATGACAATGGCATCCATAGTCAATTTTGTTAACAAGAACATCAACACAACCGTTGGGTAGAAATTAAAAATTTTAGAAGTTGAAATTGAAGAATAAATTAAGGACAGACTGTTTCACAGAATATGAACAATTAATCAAATTTAAAAGTTGATTTTCAAGTTCTGTGATGGTTCTTTTCAAGTTTTGTTAAAAAATTATTATTGGCAATTTGTTTCAGAAACTGAAATAATAATAGAACTTGAATAGAACCTTCGCAGAACTTGAAAATCAACTTTGAAATTAGATGATTTGTTCAAATTCTGCAAAACATCCTAAAAAATTCCGTCCTAAAAAGTCGCTGAATTTGATAAAATAATATAGAAAAAAATGTCATCGCAAACATTAAAAGATAAAATATAACCTTGTTAATGATCAAAAGGCTTTACAATTAAAAATCCTGACTGTTACTAATTAATTTCGTTATTTAAAGTTATTCTTAGCTTCTGTTGAGTTATGATAGTGCTAATCAAATGACAATTCCATAATTTCCAAGATAAATATAATAATTAATCACTTTTCCAATTCTTCAACGAGGTTTACTGATAAATGAACAGAAATTAATATTAAGCCAATGCTCAAATATATATAGGCAAAGCTCTTAATTAGATCACTTAAATATAGCCATTAATCTAAATTAAATCATTTGATCTCATTCATAAAGCCCTGGCTCTGTTACTGGTTCGCTATCAACAAATGAGAATAATGCCACCAAATTTCAAATATTCCAAGACAATGCAACTGGCCTTTAGACTACGATGAACAACTTTGCTGAATTTAATCATTGAAATGTTATTTCTGAAAATTATTAAGGTACCTTAGTATATTAAGTCTGTTCTCTAGTACCTTGGATAAAAACAAGCTTTTGTTATTTTTGCTCTTCAGTAAAAAGAGTTTTTAACGACACTGATTATTTTATAAGTAATGATGTCTTTATTTTTTATAGATATTCAAGATCCTTTGTCAGAATACGCACGCAAAATCTTAATCAAAAGTAATTGTTCTGTACTTGATTGAAAATATTGAAGGTCGTAATAGAGGAAAAAGCTTAATACGAAAATTATAATAATGCATCGGTGTCAGGACGAAATCAAACAGGAGTGAATTTTACGCACCAATATTTATTACACTACTAGATTAATTACACGCTGACAAAATCACACATTCTGGAATTACGCACTTCAAATAATCTTTTTGTAGGGTTATTTCACGAAATTTGAATAATTCAGCAAATTTCAGAGTTCTGTAAAAGTTTTATTCAAGTAAAATTACTATCCGGGTACTATGAATCAATCGGCCCAATATGGAACAATAACATAACTTGAATTTTAACTTTGAAATTTGATGAATACTCCAGTACATTTTTAATCAATAATACCTTAGTTAAATACCAGCATTATATTTGTATTTCTTGAAAATTTATAGAAATTTCCAGAAATTTGAGGAATTCTCCACAAACTGTCAACCCTGACTTGGATATTGTAGACCACAAATAGGTATATAACATATTTAGACTGGTTTTAATGGATTAGCAGATTCAATCGTAATAGCCAAAAGGTATATTTTAGTATGACGGTGTTTTATTCGTTTTTAATGACGATTTATAAATTCTACATGATTCTTAAAACTTTTATAAATTCAGAATCAGCTTGTTGTTGTTTGTTGGTCTATATGAATATTATTTTTTAATCTATAATATTTTTCACTGGAGATCCAGTTACAAATTCTTTTAACCAACCCGTCCTAAGTATAAGCTAAATAAATTTTAATTTAATATTAAAAAAGGGAAGAAGAAGGTATGAATTCCAAATGCTTTGACATATCATTCGCTTTTATATTACTCCTGTAACCTGGGTTATACATCGCAAAAAGTTTCTATTAATGTAGTTTAAAATCCTTAAACTCTTTAATCAGCCATTTCATCAAAAATTCAACAGCAAAACCCGAATTCTCGAGTCTGATCCAGGGATCATACGAGAACAGTACAATGCTGTTTTGTACAAGCTCCGGACCCATTGTCCCAGTGTGAACAGTATTTTGGAGGACAGGACAGTGATCAAGATATTGTCCCAGATAGACGGGCAAACTATCTCGGCAGGATAGTGTCTTCCCCCACCACAGCGCCCAGACGCATTGTCCGCGTATTAACGCATTTTAACAATAGAGTAGGACAATAGCCAGTCGCTCAGCGAGTACGTCGGCTTTCTGTGCTCTCGGTGCTCGGGTCTCGTATTTCAGCTTAAAATGTCAAAGTTGTTCACGGAGAAGGAACAGGACAATATTTTATTATCTTCTATATTGTCCTCGCGTGATCCATCTGCGATGTGATAGTGATGTACATTAGCAGGAAGAAATAAAAAAAAAATAAACTAACATTTTTCGGATGCAGTAAATCATGTCGATATGAGTAAAGTAACATTTTTGTGGTCTTATTGAAAAGGATCTTAATAGAAGAAGTGTCAGTGATTTCCTTCCAAATAAGTAACATTGATTTTCAACCTTCTGTTACTGTGTGTATCTCAGAATAAGCCTTAGTAACCCGACCCTTAGTTAAATATCAGAAGTTTAATTAGTGCTCCCGATTCAATAGACGTCTATATTATTATAACGTCTCATAACATGACACCGATCGTATTTTGACGAATTGTCGGATGTCAAAGTCACTCGCAAAATTATTAATTTATTTGAGCCAGCATTTACTTTGCAAAACTCAATTTGAACTTTAAAATGAAACAATTTGAACGAAACTCTATCCATATTTCACATTTATGATAATAGAAGCAGACAATGTTGGATTGCGCTGGCCTATAATAATGACGATTAAAACGATAAATGGACGTCATGCTCGAAAATTTCTCATTTAGTTTTCATTTGAAATTGTTCATTTTCGTTTATTAATAATAATTATTTTAGACAGAGTAAAATACTGGTTGATTAAGATCCTGATAAAGATATTTCATCTTCTCTTAAGATTTGATGAGGTAGGTACTTATGAAAATATTTGGTCAGATTACATATTGACTATTTTATATTTAGACTTCGTTTACTGATTATCGCCGTAGCCAGGGAATGTCTCCTTGGCTGTGTATCCCAAACTAAAAGTTTAAATACATAGCTGGACAAAAAAAAGATTTTTATTAATGTTTGACGATATGGTATTAAAACACAACTAAATTCAATTCCGAATATCTTAGGCTAAGTTCAGTGATCAGATATAAATAGACATGTTCTTCCTAACCTTTCTCTACCCTTTCTCTAAACGGGTTTCCGTAATAATTCCTCAGGACCCTACCCTGGGCAAACACAGATGGCATGATTAGATTTTAACCTATTTGTAGTTTTATGCCTTTAAAATTCAATTAAGAAAACAATAATGGCGAAAAAGACATCAAGGAAAAAAATTAATTCAAGAAAGTTCAAGTTAAATTCCTTTATCTCTCACAGGAGAACTATTTTAACTCAAAATCGGCGTTTTACTATTCATATTTCACATAAAGGCGTGCATATTTTTGAAATTCCCATTATTTTCTCTGTTTCTCCGATATTCTAGCAAAGGCTTTGTGATTATTTTGCAAATCCTTTCTTCTGGTGCTAGTTTTTTGTATTCTTTTGAAGTTTTGTTTTGTCTCACGTGTAATTTTTACGCTGAAAATACAATCGAGGTTTTAGGGCGGAAAGCTCTGGAAATCAATATAGACAAATGTCTTCTAAAAGCTCCTTTGTACGCAGATGGTTCCCATAATATTTACACAATTTTCAATGTTTTTTTTTCGGGAAAAGTCAAGGGAGCAAGGCGAATAGAAAGAGGAATAATTTGTAGCCCTCGAAATTGAAAATTTCTCAGGTGTTTATCTTGCCAGGTTCGGGATTATAATTTTTTTTTATTATTTTAACCCACGCCAGGTAGCTTGATGGTTTTTATAAGACGTCGCGTTAATAATAACACCGAAATTAAACAAAATTTAACAGGGAGTTTAATAAAGAATCTCAGTGAGATAATGACATATTATCTAGTGTCGTGGTACCCGTATGCACAAAGTGGTAGAGTTTTTACTAGAGGCCAAATACTGGTGAAAATGTATAAGCCCGACTTAAAAATATATCAAATTTATGTTTTCTGCTACGTTAGACATGTAAGTGGCAGGTAAAGGATGAAAAGCGAATGCAGAAGAAACAAGATTTCTGTGGTAAAGCTTCTTAAGTCAGTGTCATTGAAACTGGGATTGGTACTTTATATAATATATATTGCAGTTCTGTGGTCTAATTTGCTATTTTATTCGTACTTTTTCATTTTTGTTTTTGTATGTTTTGTATAGTTTACTTAAATTCTTGCGTTAATTTTGAAGTGCAGGATGAAGGTGATATTTTTTAAAATTTAATTTTTTTAAATATATCTTACTACGAGTGAGATAGTTTTCGTGATGTAAGATCTTCTACCCACTAAAATGATTTACGTGCGTTGGTGGGAAAGGCGTTTGTGCGGGCTTACCACGCGGATTAGAAATGCATTCAAGATCATTGGCATAAGGAACAGTATTGACGATCTGAAGGATCTTTCAGTTTAGAAATGTATACCAGAAATAATGCAAATATTTTATTCGAGTCAAGTCTAATCTAGGTATAGGTATATAATAATAAGTGGAAAAATACTTGTTCTGTCGACATATATAATTTCAAGGAAATTTACGGAATATTCATTTGATTATAAGGTCCGGAACACGGAGATCCCTCACTATTTTAATTTCTTGATTCGTCCGACTCAGCTGTTCAGGACGACAGCGGTGACTGTAGCAGGTGACGCAGCTTTCAATAAGGGCCGGCACACGGAGACACTTGACTATTGTAATGTCTTGATTCGTCGGACTCAGCTGTTCAGGACGACAGCGGTGACTATAGCAGGTGACGCAGCTCTCAATAAGGGCCGGCACACGGAGACACTTGACTATTGTAATGTCTTGATTCGTCTGACTCAGCTGTTCAGGACGTCTGACTCAGCTGTTCAGGACGTCAGCGGTGACTGTAGCAGGTGACGCAGCTTTCAATAAGGGCCGGCACACGGAGACACCTGACAATTGTAATGTCGTGATAGAGATTCCTCCGCTTCATCATCTGTTGAAGTGCCGGTAGTAAGTAGCTAGTCGGACGTAGTCAAGCAGCAGGCGGTCCGGTTCAGTAATCCAGGATATCCACGGTGGCTGTAGAGAATCATAGACGGCAACTCAAGTTTATAAAACATGATCGCGTTTGTAGAATGTTGTCTCGACCAGTTGTAAATTTTGAATAGCAGTGCTTATGCAGGTGTTCGTGTGGTGACGTTAACGTCAGCTTGCAAAAACATCTTCTTGGTTTTCGTTGTGGAGTTGTAAAATTGAGGTCTTCAATCTTACTTCGGTGGTTAACAACGTCAATTCGTCTCAAATTGTAACGCATAGTAACAGTTATTTTAATGCATTTAATAACTCGAGTATCGACGGTATACTCAATATTGTTAAGATTATTTATTTATTTATTCACGCCATGTAGGCTTTTACATGTATATAATGCTTTAGGTAAGCTGATCGGGAGTACGATAAGGAGTATATTTAACATAGCATAATAGGCATAGTATAGACAGTCTTGATTTTTCTTCGCTTGTGAAGATGCACTATGAAAGCAGTTTTGATACTGAATACCATGCACTGCGGTGGTGGTGAGGACGTGTACCTACACCGTTAACAAACAACAATGTAACCAAATTTACTTACGATACATGGGGTTTTAGTTTTTTTCGTGATAATGAATGCTAAATAAACAATGCGTAATGCAAACTATTACATAAAATAAAATAATATTTGTTTAAAAACCACGAGTTTTTAATAATTTTTAGAAATTCTAATTCTAAAAATTATTAAAAACTCGTGGTTTTAAAAAAATAATTATTTTATTTTATTAAATCTATCAAACCACAAAGTGATTGCTTTCTACAATAATACAAACTATAACACTTTAACACTTCAAGGAACAAAAATTAGACTTTTGATAAAACTCTTCAAATCAGTTATCTTTCTCAAGACTAAATATTATGCATCTGAACGGTACGTGTAATTATGACTTCTATGCTTTTGTTTTGGAAAAAGAGGTCATCGAACTCACAGGTGTTCACCGTAGACCGGCGACCAGTGATAAACAGCAAGGTTTTATCTATCCTAGCGTTTTACATTACTTTTATCCTTTTCCGATTTTATGTCCGGGTTTAATCTTCCCCATAGGAAAAACTAAACCCTTCCACACACTTTTCCACAAATGATCATCTAGTCAATCAACATTATGCAAGTGCATTATATAAGCAAAATAAATACAAAACAATACAAGAACAACACGTCAAATCACCAGAGATCAAATGGGAAAATAATTCACCGACTCCAGATATTTTCATATCAGAGGGTTCGACTCGGTAGAACTCCTAACAGGGCCTATAAATCCTACTAATCCCTCAACATAAATATTTAAAAAATATTTCGTTATCCTACATGTATTTAAAATGACTGATTTTTGCATTTTTATATATATTTTTTTTGATAGATCTAATACGCCTAAATTTTTAATGAGAGAGCTAGGTATAATGCCAGTAGCCGAAATAGCGAATGGTAATATTTTTATAGTGTGAGAATGCCAAATTCTTTTTATCTCATTTCCTAAATCTGTGTATTCTTTATTCTTATTTTTTCATTAACAGATTTTAACATTAGTTTTGTCATGTAAAACTATATCGGGTCTATTATGACTAATCTTTCGGTCTGTTAGTATAGTTTTATCATAATATATTTTAAATTGTGATAAAATTCGTTAATTTATTTAAATTCGTTTTCTTAAAATGAATTTGGTTCGTATTCATAATATGGTATTATATTACAGCAGTCAATCAAGTTATGTTTAATTACCAAACTTTGGTGAATTATTTTTAAAACTTGACTGTGCCTAAATGTATACTTGGACGGTGCTAATATAAAACTTCCCGATATAATATGTTCTATAGTTTCCGGAAAAGCTAAATATTTTCTACACAAATCATCAATTTGATTTGTATCTTTGATTATATGCTTCCTATAATTTTTAGTATTAATGACTCTATCCTGAATGGCAAGCATAAATCCTTCTATTTCTGCGCTCAACTCTCCAATACTCAACCATTTGTTTGACGAAAATTTGTCAACATACGTTTGGTTGAGACAATTGAAGTGTTTTGCGTATAAAATTTTATTTGACCAGGAATCTAGTAATTCCTGGTTGGGATTTATAAAAATGTTGGCATTCTCGTCGTATAAATTTAAAAGTGTAATGTTTCTATCTGCCTTGCAAATTATTTTGTGCATTTCTGAGCTATGAGCTATGGAAAAAATTTCTTAGCATTTCTACCTGATTATGTTTCAAAGAAGTTATTTTGACTATACCTCTACCTCCTAAATTTCTATGTAAATTTATTCGTTCTATAACTGAATTTGGATGATGGTAATTAAACTTTGTTAGCGTAGTTCTAATTAATCGCTCTAAGTTATCTAAATCTGTATTGGACCATTTAATTATGCCAAATGAGTACGTTAATAGAGGTATTGCCCAAGTATTTATTGCTTTTACTAATTTCTAGCAGATTGATTGCATTTTAAAATTTTCCTGATCCTAGTTTGAAATTTAATCCTAATTTCATTTTTAATACTAGTATGGTCTAATCTATTTGATTGTAAGTATCCTAAATACTTATAAACCTCATCCCTTTTTTTTTTACTTTATTTATTTTCATTTCTTTACATATATTATACATATTAATATATAGATAGTATATAATTACATAATATATAATACCAAATAGTATACACAAAAAATGAAAACCCACTAAGGCACTGCCTGAGTGTGGGTAATATAAAACGATTACTATATTTCAAGTACCTAAAGTATAATATACATTAGTAGAATTTTTTTTTTTGTTTATAGTTATTATAAAAAGTAAAGAGAAAAACATTATGTACAATAGTTTATAACGTTTCAGCAAGTGAGTTGTAGAGAGGATCAATAAATTTATAGTAAAAGCGTTTCAATATCTGCGTCATTCAGCCATAATTTTACCTCTTTAATATATTCTATCTTTTTATTTATCATTTGAGTTTGTAGTGGTAGAAGGTTAAATGTACGAGGACCAATGAAACTGCTATGTGTCTGCATTAATTTAGTATTGGTTTGGGGGGTGTAAAATATATTATTTGTTCTTTTGCTCATTCTGTTTTCATTTACATATTTTGAAATTATTTTTGTTTTTAAATAAATATTTCATAGTTTGTAATATAAATAATTTACGAATGTTAAATAATTTAGATTCCTTGTATAATAGGTCGGTCGAGAATGTTTTATTTTTGTTATATATGACTTTAATTATGTGTTTTTGAATTATTTGTAGAGGCTTAATAAATGTATCAGGTGCACCACCCCATCCTATTATGCCATAAGTGATTGCAGATTGCACCAGGGAGAAGTAGATCATTTTCAATTTTTCAGCGTTTAAAATTTCCTTAAGTCTATAAAATATGTAGGTAAGATATCTTAGTTTAGAAGTGGTTTGATTAATATGTAATTTCCAATTAAGATTAACATCTATTGATACTCCTAAATATTTTATATTTTTGACATTAGCGAGTTCGTTGCACAGGAAGCACATTTCTTGATTGCAATTTGTATTATGGATTCGAATTTTAAGGTTTTCTTTTGGTTTGTTTCTTATGTTTTTATAAAAAGGTAAGTAAAATGTTCTGCTGTAGTTTAAGACAAGTTTGTTGTATTTTAACCATTTTGAAACAAGTGAAATACATACAGTTGCTTTCGAAAAAGTTTTTGTCCAATTATTACCATCCACTATTATTGCCGTGTCGTCGGCGTAAGAAACAATTTTACCAGGGATTACAAAATTACATAAATCATTAATATAAATTAAGAATACAATCGGGCCAAGAACAGTTCCCTGCGGAACTCCGTTTTTTATCTGTGTCTCTGAACTATAATTATTCCCAATTATTGTTTTTTGTGTTCTGTCTTTAAGATAGTTTGATAGTAATTTTAGTGTGTCTTTTTTGAAGCCCAGTCGAGTTATTTTTTTAATGAGTAAATTATGATTAACGGTGTCGGAAGCTTTTCTTAAATCTAGGAATATGGCAAGACATTTCTTTTTTTTATCGATAGATGTATAAATATTTTTTGTCAATTCATATATGGCATCCTCAGTGCTTAGATCTTTACGAAAGCCGTATTGGTTTTTCGATAGAATTTTATATATTTCTAAGTGTTCAATGACTCTAAATTTGATGCATTTTTCGAATATTTTTAATAGGTTTGAAACAAGGGATATTGGTCTGTAATTGTCTAATTTATGGGTATCCCCAGATTTATGAATAGGTATTATAGTGGAGATTTTAAATTGTTCTGGAAAATGAGCATCTTTGAGGCATATATTAAAAATATGTTGTAATGGCGTTAATACATGTTGTTTTATTTGTTTTAATGTATCACATGATAGTCCATCATTTCCCTTAGAGTTGGATGGTTTAAGGCTATCAATATATTTTTCAATTTCATTAAATGTAATGGGAGAAAAATATTCTATAAAGTTAATTGAATCGTTATTAGAATCTAATTGAGGAGATGTCTCCATATAATCATCATTAACATTAATGCCGGAAGATTCAAGAACCTCGTCTACTACATTTGTAAAAAGTTATTAAAACATTCTGCAATGGTCGATTTGTTAGTTATTATTTCATTATTTATTTTTACCTCATTTACAATATTTGAAGACATAATTTTTTGTTGGCAATTTCATTTATAATATTCCAAGTTTTTTTAGTATTATTTTTAGCATTTTCAATTTGTTCACAATAGTATTTCTTTTTGCAGTTTCGTATCAGTCTATTTAGTAAGTTTCGGTACATTAGATATTTTGTTTTCACATAAGGCATTGTTCTGAGATTATTATTTTGGCAATCCATTTGATATTTAAACATTTCTCTATATAATTTATCCCTTTGTTTAATTGATATAATTAATCCAACTGTAATCCAAGGTTTAATTTTTTTATATTTTCTGTTAGTGACAACTATTTTACTTTCACTTTTTAGAATATAATCTCTAAGAGTATTATATAAATTCTCTAATGCTATATGTGGATTTTTTATTGATATAAGATTTTCCCAGTTTTCTGACTGAAGTAAAGAGTTTAGAGTTTTATAATCAATGTCAACTTTTTCTAGAGTTATAGAATTTCGGTTTAGAGGTGTATTATTGAAATCGTGTCCATAAAAGGTCGGGTAATGATCTGTGATATTAGTTTCAAGAATTGAAGAGATAATATTGGCCGCCTTGTGCGACTTGACAAATATGTGGTCTAAACATGCAGAGTTACTTAAGGTTACTCTTGTTGGTGAGCTAATATATGACATATATCCAGAGCTTGATAAACAATCTAGATACTCATTTTGGCAATTTACATTTATATTGTTATCATTAATATTTATATTAATGTCACCTGTCAAAATGGAAAAAGTAAAATTGTTTCTGTCAAGATTTCTAACAAAAGATTTTAGTTCTTTTACAAATAAAAAAAGCATTTAATGATGGGGATCTGTATATGGCTAGTACATGATATTTATAGTTGTTTTGAGAAAATGTTAATTTTATTGCATTGGCTGACTTAAATTCAATAAATTCAGTGGCAACATTTTTCAGAGTATTATGAAAGAAGACAGTGACTCCATCATGACCAGTATGCTTACAGGCAGAGGAAATTGTGGTATATTCTGATAAGTTATATGGAATAACATTTTTCATTTGAGTTTCAGTCAAAACAATTATGCTTGGAGAAAAATCTAGGTTATTAATAAGGATACAGAGCTCATCGAAGTGTTTCCTTTAACTTCTAATATTCATGTTTAAGATCGAGAAATTAATATTTTTAAAAAGTAGATTTAGTTCATATGGGTTTCTACATTTATAATTTTCATGTATATAGTTTTCTTCAGCCATGTTAAAGGTTGATAGGTGTTTGCTATCATCAGACATTTTGATAGATATAAGTTATTTTATGTGCAATGCGGTTAGATGGTCCTTTATTCTGAAGGAATGTCATTCGGCTGCCTTATGTGGATGATTGGAGCTGTTTCATCTTTTCTCATCATAACGTTACCGTTTTTCGCCCAGATGAATTTGTAGCCGAGTCTTGAGGATTTCGCCAGAAACAGGAGGTTTTTGTTTAGTTGTGTTAATTTATACTAGTAATTTGGAAATTTCTAAATATACTCTCGTTATTTCTAAATATACATTAATTATTATTATTATTACATATATATATATATATATATATATATTTCATTATTTATTTACGTACAAATAGTTCATTAACAATATAATATTTTTACCCGAATAAGAAACAGAGATAGCAGTGAAAGAGAGCATATATAAATGACGAGCAATGATAATATACATATTATATAAAAAGTACAGATGGAAGACAATTACAAGTGTTACAAGACAATTATAATTAAAATGCATGAAGATGGTAAAGGGATTTAAAAATTACATATTACGTATTGACTGTCGAAGTTCATTTAGGCTTACACCAAGAAATTCAATGCTTTGACTTGACGGTGAGTTGACAAGTCTCGACATTCTGGACAAAGAAGAATGCTGTACCCGAGAAGCATACGGATGCAAGTCTAAAAAGCTAAATGTTCAGGAGAGCCAAAATACTTTTTTTTCTCTAAGTTTGGTCTCATAACTTCTGCGGATATTCATGATTTTTATTTTTAATAAGTGATTTTTATTTTTTATACTATTCAATCAATTAATTTTGTATTGAAAATGAGAAAATAAAAATAAATATTTTATATGCAAAGCCAAAAAAAAATGTTTAAAAAAAAGCATTATGGACTTGAGTCCTGCTTCAAAATGAAATTGAATATTTTGGTACGACACATGGTATTTTATAAAAGGATCAATGTTGAAAACTTCATTTGGAAGTAAAATAATAACTGTATAACAGGTAAATATAAATATCTATTTTTTTGATATACATATTTTATTTAATTATAATTATTATTACAAATTATTGGTATTTTCCATATCTTCGTCATCTGACAGAGGATACTCTGGCGTACTGGCCTTATGACTTAAGATTTTGTAAAAAAAGTGCAGTGGCTCTGGTACCCACTGAAACATCTTTTGTAGATCACCAAAATTTGGTGTATTTAATGCGATTGGATTTGTATTTACCTGGGGCAATACCTCCGGGGTGCTAAAAACGGTTCCATGATAAATCAACACATCGACAATTCAACACACCTTTAAAAAGTGATATAAAGTCATTAGAAACGATGAAAAAAAATAATTAAACCTAACCTAACCTACTTAATCCAGTTAATAAAGTTTTTTTTCGACACTTTTCATGATGAACTATATAACTGGTTATATATTATATAACTATATATACTTGTTATATATATATAACTGAATTATATAACTTTTTAAAAATGTGATGAATTATCATTGTGATGATTTATCCGGTCACCGCTCAAAACACCTCTCCTTTTTCTTATAATATTTTAAATTCAGTTTCCTTAAAACCATTTTTATACAGTAGCATCCCCGACACATTTACGTCAGCTCGTAGCCATAATACAGTTGATATTAGGAAACCCTCACCATTCATATTCTTCTTTCGATATACTAAAGGTGATAGTGAACCATTTTAAAGGGAATTTAAATATTTGAAATTTTCTTAGTAAGTTTATTGAGTGTACAATGTACTGATTATTAGTTTTGCAATATCTGATGAATTGTTCCCGTTTTTTTTTTGTCGTGCGGTAAAAATATTTGGATTTGCTTAGTTTTTTTTGGCCCTTTCCCCTTTGAGTGTGACCACGTAATAAAAATTTATGATGAATGATCTTGAGGTTTTTAATTTTTTGTAAAACCAGCCATACGTAGGATATGGCTATTGTTATATTTCTATTTTGACCTGCACAGTTGTCAGACCATACGGTTATTTCTTCAACATTATCCCCCATATCGCTGTATATCCACTTTAAGAGGCAAGAAGCTTCTTCATTTGCCCCTTGTTTTCCATCCCTATAGAGTCCATTCAGTAGTATAATGATGAGGTAAGGTAAATGTAAGTAAATAAATAAGTAAGTGACATGGTCAGGTCTTCAATAATAATATCACCACCTATGTTTCCATCAGTTTCTTCAGAAGAATTCTGTTTCTTGAGCCTCGTCATCCATTTATACATGGAAATACTCTTTTTCATGATTATTTATTGCATTCCATACTAATGTATGACAGCTCTCAGCACTAGGATTGTTGTGTTTAGTTCCACAGAAAACATAGAAATTAGAGGCAGAAGGACGCAAAATGGACTTGAGTCTACATTCGAATGTTTATTTCCACGTAAAGCGTAGTAATGTTAGAGGCAGAAAGATACAAGTCCAATCTACATCTTTATGCTTCTACGATGTAATGGTTCTTGCATCCTTATATATTTTTGAAAATACCATAAATGTTCAAGATAGGGCTTGCATCTTTCTGCTACTAATGAACATGATAATTTACTTCATGTCTTCATCAAAACTCATTTCTTCAAATTTTGGACTTGCATCCGTATGCTTATCGATCAACATTCCACTAATTATGATCACCATTATGGTGATCATAATTAGTGGAATGTTGATTGAGGAATAGCAATTCATTATTTCGGAGTCTACGGGAACGGATGTTGAACTGGATGAGTTGCAACAAAGCAGGTGTGTCAGTAATACTGTTGATAATTTTGAATATGCAAATTAGATCACAGTCTTTTCTAGGTTTTTCTAAAGAAGAAATGTTTAAAGTTTGTTCAATTTCATAATATGAGTTCTTGCCTCTTTTAAGTCCTAACCTCCAAGCAATTTTTCGTAGGAAGCGATGTTGTACGGATTCGATGTGACAAATGTGGACAGCATAGAAAATAAAGCAAATGACACTAGCATATTCAAGGTGAGGGCGAATCAACTAGCAGTTAAGCGGAATTTAAGTGGACTTATATGTTTAAAGCTAGAGGTTATTCCATGAATGAAGCCAAGTAGTTTAAGTGATTTACTTACGATGTTATTAATGTGATCACGGAAATAAAGTTTGCAGTGTAGATTGACCCCAAGGTCCTTGATAGATGTGACAGTAGATAGACAAACACCATTTATTTTATAATCAAACTGGACAGGAATTTTGATTCTATAAAAGGACAAAATTTTGAATTTATTAACATTCAGTTCCATGCAGTTTATTTTGCACCAATCATTAAATTAATCAAAATCAAGTTAATATAGTATACAGTCAAGGTAGGATTAAGATATCTTATTATCATCAGCAAAAAGCCAGAAGCGTGTGTGAGGAAGAACTTTAGTGATATCGTTAATAAAACGGTTAAAGAGAAGTGGAGCCAAATGGGCTCCTTGGGGAACGCTGGACGTTACGTCAATGTTAAAGGATTTATAAATAAATAAAGTTATTTATTTTAACTCTTTGTTATCTATCACTCAAATAAGAGTGAAAGAATGATAACAAATGGTTTCTAATGCATATTGCATAATGTTTGGCCATGAGAATCGAATGATTAGCTTTGTCAAAGGCTTTGGAGAAATCAGCGTAGAGGACATCAATCTGAGCGTTGTCTTCTAAGGCTTCAACAATGATATTTGTAAAGGACAGTAAATTAGTTGTTGTGGATTTCACCGATCTAAATCCATGCTATTCCTCAGTCAGAACATTTTTGAAAATAAGAGTGATTTTCTTTGTGATTATCGACTCAAATATTTTTGGAATATCAGATACAATTGATATTGGTCTGTAATTTCCAAAATATGACTTGTTCCCGGACTTATAAATGGGACGAATATTTGAATTTTTCCATGAATCAGCATGGCATCATTCAAATGTTCCAGATGAAATAAGTTGTAAAGCATACAAATTGGGTTAGATAATGAATATTTACATTCATTTAGCAAGATTTCTGGAATGCCATCAGTTCCGGTATTTTTTTTGCTAGAAAGATTATTTAAGGATTGGTAAACCTCCACATAATACACTTTTGCGCAACAAATTGCCAAAATTGTTTTGGATTTTGCAGTAATTTTATCTCTGTAACTTCTGCATAAGATTTATAGCATTTGGCTGATGAGTTTTCTTCTTTTCAATTACTAACTGCTTAAGTTTAGAGCTAAACCATATTAGAAACTTGGATTGAGAGTAACATCCATTAGGAACAAACAAATCTATAGCACGTGATACACATTCATTTAAGAATGAAGATAAAGAAATAATATAAATGAAATAAAGAAATAAGAAAATAGTTTTGAGCAATTAATCTGGGAAAGAAATTTATTCATATTAGAATAGTCACCATTAAGATATCTGTTGTGATAAAAGCACTTGGTTTCAAAGAATCAAATTTGAAAAAAATTGTGATGTTAATAGATAGAGGTGGGTGATATTTATCTATAGGTAACAAAGAGCAGGTAGGGTATCTATAGGTAGCAAATAGCTTGTGGGGAAAGATTACTAGTAGGAGTTTTAACACCTTGGTTGTCGTTCAGTCACAATATTTTAGGCAAATTATAATCGCCACAAATAAATAAGGAATCACCTTTCTAGAGACATGTTCAGTTAAAGCAGCATGTGACTTATATACTTCTACCGAAGAAGATGGAGGGATGCAAACACAACCAAGTTCAAGCACACATAGAAACAATTGGTCAGCAACATTATAAGATGATTCTAGAATACGGCAAGGGTATTTCTGTTTACACATATCATCACTCCAACACCTTTACACTTCACGGAAGAAGTAGAACGGTCATTACGAAACATGTTATAGTCAAACAGTCCAAGCTCAGCAGATGAGACATTATCAGAGAGTCATGTTTCGGTAAAAAATAAAAAGTCGTAATGACATACACTGACGTTACAGCAAATAGTTTTCAGTTTTGTGTTTAGACCACGAACGTTTTGGTAGTACGCAGAGAAGGAATTATTCACAGAACGATTGATCAGGTTCAACCTAAAAAATAAATCCGCGAAAGTTCACGTCTCTCAGCAGCTTGGCGGGCGGGGCAGTCCTGAGCTCCAGTATTGTGGGATGATGGTTTCCTGAAGAAGGTGCAGGTGGCGCATATTGGCGATTTCTCCTTTTTGGGGCAGGCATCTACGTTGTGGCCAACTTTGAAAGGTGGGTAAATCTGCTTGGCACTTGGAAGCTGTGTGGTCATATAATTTTATGTATCCATATTATTTGAATGTATAATATCAGGCTTCCACATTCGATATAATTGTTTAATTATCATAAAAATAAAGACACGCTTACTTTTTCTTCCACTCCCTTCAAATTTTTTTTTCATTTTCTACATACGAATTCAATATTGGATTGAACCACCGATACAATATTGTATTTGTTTTCCTTTCGTGAAATAATTGAGTTTGTATACGGACAAAACTAATTATTTATATTCAAACTGCACATGTACGAGCGTAATAAATCATTTTAATACTTTAAGTCATAACTTAAGTGTTTTTCCCAAAATAATTAATTCATATTAATATTTTAAGGCATAACTGGCAATCAGTGTTTTTTCCTAAAATAATGAATTAATCTTAATATTTTAAAGCACTACTTGCTAATGTATTTGTTTCTAAAATAATTTTCCTCAAATTAGAGCTATTTATGAATGAGCAAATTATGAATTATTTTAAGAATACCCTATAACACAAATATCATTGGAAAAATGTTTGAAAAGTATTCCTAAAATATTTATTAACCATCAATTAATAATTTTTATCATTTAATTAATTTACTTAGAAAACAGGTAAAATATAACATTCCCATGGGAAATACGTTAATAACTTAAGGAATGTGGCCTTTTTAAGGAGATTAATATTTTCATCTCACTGTGCAGGACGTGAGTAATTAAAAAAGGAATTGGTTTATCCAGCAGCGGTGTTGTGTACCCGCACCCACCGGATGTTGAGGTTTCAGGGGCGAGAAGAAGGTTGGAGGCTGTGTTGTGGGAAGGGTGGAAGAGTGAAAGTTCTTGTTACGGAAATATGGGACGGAGCTTTAGCCGGATTTATGTCACGGTATGACGCTGCGACGCCATGAAGCGGGGACTTCATAAAGTTACTACTTATTGGATTTTAAATGGAAACTTAAAACTCTAACTCATTCCACGTGTATTTTTAAGTCAGTCTTATTTAATTTTTATAATTATTTTGTAATTTATTGGACGTGAGTAGTGAAATATTATGTATTCACCTTATCTGTGAAAATATATTTTTCAAGGCTTATTTCGCCTTTGGAGATGCTGTGTGGAAGTTCTTTTTTAGAAGAAAAAAGAGTTGACATGGTTCTTGAGAGATCCATGTTGTAGGAGGTAAGAAACACAGAAGCCAGTAAATCGTTCCACATGTCAGCTGATGAACTCGAGAACGGTTCGTATAAACGACCCGTTCTCATGTGTCAAACATCAACCGCAGTATTGGGCTCGCGTTTGGCGTATTTCCCAGCTATGCATCGGTTCTGAAGGGATAGTTTCTCTGAGCACCTTCCATTGAAATACAGGTAGAACAAGGATGGCATTCCCACCTGATGTCTTTGCTCTAAAGATTGTAGCCCATCTGTTAAGATAGGAAAATCTATCAAACGGACCGCCCGGTGTATACAGCATTAATTATAACGATATATATAATAATAGAATAGCATGCGTGAGAATCTGAACGAACGTTGATGAAGATTGAAATTTTTCAAGCCTCCAAAGTGATGCGACTAAATTATAAGTTAAAAATAGTTAAACCAGAAATTCGAAACAGAAAAACCTGCATAGATTCAAAGGCGGCAGTGATAACCGTTCAAGAGTTTTTTGTTGCTTCGGCAAACAGACTTTATGCTTTATAGTTAAGATTACAAAAAAAAATATGTACGAGAGCTTTATCATGTAAACACGGTACAGTGAATCTCTTTGAAGATTAGTGCCGTGATGCCGGGTTTAAATACCTGCCCTAATTGCTCACGGGATGATAATCCACCACGTGTCTCCCTGTCTTCCTGTGTCTCTCCGGGTCTCTCTGTATCTCCCTATAACTCTCTCGGCATCTCTGCGTTTCTCTATCTCTCTCTTTCTGCCTACCTATTCGGTTAGAACCCTCGAAATTCTCTCACGCTTTAATATTCTACCGTGTGCTGTTCAAAGGTAACTTTGATTGAAGGTTGAAGACATTGTATAAAAGCATTTAAGCAGTATTTAAATTCTTTTGTGTTAGAATAAACATACTGAAAAATGTTTAATTTTAATGCAGCGGTTTTGGAATAGCTGAAAACGCCGAACCGCGTACAAACACGCACTGAATGGAGATTTTACTTTTTTCTTTTTCATGGTGATACTGATATATATATGTATATATATATATATATATATATATATATATATATATATATATATATATATATATATATATATATATATATATATATATGCTGAAAACGCCGAACCGCGTACAAACACGCACTGAATGGAGATTTTACTTTTTTCTTTTTCATGGTGATACTGATATATATATATATATATATATATATATATATATATATACGGCGTTTATACTAAGTATAAACGCCAGCCGCAGTGCGAATCTGCAGAATCATGAAAATATGCAACGCATAAGTAATGAAGTCACTTGCAAACAATATACGGCTCGCGGCCCTGCGTAATGAATGGACCTACGGTCGACTTTGCCCTAGCAGGCTTAGAAAATCGATCTTTCCGTGGGGTTTATTTTAATTATTTCTGATGAACGAATTACTGAAATCTCAAATGTTTCTAGAGGAATCTCCCAGGAAGTGACTAATTCATCGTCTAGTTCAGAATATGGTGCTGACCGTTAATTATACAGTTCAAAAGCATTTTATAAAAATTTCAAACCGTATTACATAAAATATTTTAATGGTAAGCTCTCGTTTTTATTAATCTTATATAAATAACTCAAATTCGCAGAGATCCCTCCAAAAACATATGAGGTTTTAGTAATATGTTCATCAGAAATAATTAAAATGTGAGCGTCGAGCAAACCCCAGTTATTATAGTACTTACACTGAATCTCTCGCGAAGATGTGAAGAAGCGTGTAAGGAAACTTACCTGCAACAAAGGAAAAATTTCATTAGGATCACTTTATTACGTTACTCGTAATACCGTATACTCGTTTCCCCGCACTGGTAGGCAGAATGGATGGTTCATTTATTTATTTATTAATTTACGGACAATATGTCCATTAAAACCATAATATTGACACGAATAAGAAAACATAGATGACAGTGAATGGAGAGTACATGAATGTGAAGGGCAAATACAATGTAAAATAGAAAATGTACATATTATAGAAAATAACTACAAGTCAGAGCATCAATAACGATTAAGTTGTGAAAAATTACACATTATGTATCGCTTTTTGAAAGTCATTTAGACTTGCACCAAAAAATTCAATGCTCTGACTTGAGTTTACAAGTTTCGACATTCTGGACAAAGAAGAATGGTACCCATAGTTAGTTGAGTGGTGATTGAGGAAAAACAATTCATTATTTCGGAGTCTACGGGAAGGGATGTTGAATTGAATGAGTTGTAACAGTTCAGGTGAGTCGGTTATACTGTTGATTATTTTAAATATGCAAATTAGATCGGAGTCTTTTCTACGTTTTTCTAAAGAAGATAGGTTTAAAGTTTGTTCAATTTCCTCATATGAGTAATCGCCTCTTTCGAGTCCTAACCTCCAAGCAATTCGCCGTAGGAAGCGATGTTGGACAGATTCGATGTGACTAATGTGGACAGCATAGACCATCATATAATGGAGGCCAAATGACACTGGCATATTCAAGGTGAGGGCGAACCAACGAACAATAAAGAGTTTTAAGTGTTCTTATATGTTTAAAGTCTGAGGTAATTCTATGAATGAACCCGAGTAGTTTAAGTGATTTATTTACGATGTTATTTATATGATCTCGAAAAGAGAGTTTGCAATCAAGAGTGACCCCAAGTTCCTTGATGGATGTGACAGTTGATAGACAAGCACCATTTAGTTTATACTCAAACTGAATAGGTTTATTGGCTCTGTAAAAGGACAAAAAATTGCATTTATCAACATTAAGTTCCAAGCAGTTTAGTTTGCACCAATCATTAAATGAATCAATATCAAGTTGAAATAGTAAACAGTCAAGAAAGGATTTAATTATCTTTAGAATCTTATTATCATCAGCAAAAAGCCAGAAGCGTGTGTGCGAAAAAACTTTAGTTAAGTCGTTAATAAAAAGGTTAAAAAGAAGCGGTGCCAAATGGGCTCCTTGGGGAACACCGGACGTTACATCAATGTTAAAGGATTCAAAGTTATTTATTTTAAGTCTTTGTTTTCTATCACTCAAGTAATATTGAAAAAATGATAACAAAAGTTTTCTAATACCTATAGGATAAAGTTTGGCCATGAGGATTGAGTTATTTACTTTATCAAAGGCTTTAGAGAAGTCGGTGTAAAGGACATCAGCCTGAGAGTTGTCTTCTTAAGCTTTATAAATGATGTTTGTAAAAGACAGTAAATTAGTTGTTGTAGATTTTGCTGATCTAAATCCATGCTGTTCCTCAACTAGAACATTTTTGAAAATAGGAGTGATTTTCTCTGTAATTATTGACTCAAATATTTTCGGAATATTAGATATAATTGATATTGGTCTGTAATTTCCAATATTTGATTTGTTCCCAGACTTGAAAATGGGTCGAATATACGAAATTTTTCATGAGTCTGCAAAAGTTCCAGATGATAGTGATAAGTTGTAGAACATACAAATTGGGTTAGATAATGAATATTTACATTCTTTTAGTAAGATTTCTGGAATGCCATCAGGTCCGGAAGTTTTTTTATGAGAAAGATTATTTAAGGCTTGGTATACCTCTACAAGTGATATTTGGCAATCATTCAAGTCAATATTATGGTCATAGTTATGTGGAGGGATGGTGCATGACGCATCAGAATATACAGAGGAGAAATGTTTAGCAAAAAGGTTGGCGATGTCATGACCATTAGTAGCATGAGTTTCATTATAATACATACTTGAAGGAGATCATTATCAGCACGCTTTTGCGCAACAAATTGCCAAAATTGTTTAGGATTTTTGAGTAGTTTTGTCTCTGTAACTTCAACAAAGGATTTATAGCACTTGGCTGATTCGATTTTGGACAATTCCCTTAGCTGAGAGAATTTTTGATAAAAATTTAAGTTTCCAGTAACTTTAAATAACTTATTGGTTTTCTTTTTTTCAATTATTAATTGTTTAAGTGTCGAGCTAAACCAATTGGGAAACTTGGGTTGACAGTTTAATCCCTTAGGAATAAACAAATCAATAGCACGTGATAAACATTCATTAAATTTATATACAGCGTCATTAATATCAGAATTTAAAAATAGTGCTGACCAGTTAATCTGAGAAAGATAATTGTTAAAATTTGAATAGTCACCATCGAGAAATTTGTAGTGATATGAGACATTTGGTTTCAATGAAGCGAGTTTGAAAAAATTTGAGATGTTAATCGAGAGAAGTGGATGATATCTATCAATTGGTAACAAAGAGATATCAGCTTCACTTACTATGACATTTTGTATACTAGTTAAAATTAAATCCAGGCAAGAACCCAAACAGTTAGTGACAGCATTTACTTGAAACATATTCAAATAGGCAAAACAATTAACAATTTCAATAGCTTTTAAGGAAAGATTACTAGTGAGAGTGTTGACACCTTTATTGTCATTTAGCCACAATATTTTAGGCAAATTATAATCACCACAAATAAACAATGAACCAGTTCATTAACCAATTCATCTTACTATTGGATCCATACCCCCTTGTAACATGCTTTTTATTCTCTTACATACTCTTCAACGGGCCATCAGTGTGACCCAAATAAAGAATTCTATTTACTTAATCGTGCATGGTGCATCGTGCAATCGTGCACGTTAACTTAATTAGTATTGAAAAAAAACACTATTGTTTATTCATTTATTGAAATAACTTTTCATGGTTATACCCATCAATTAAATATTTAACTATCGAAGAAGATACAATTCATAAATCCAAACGAATCATGACACAGAACAACGACAGAAATATTAGAATTAGTTGAAGATAACATTCGTGATTCTGAACAATCTAAAATATTAAGAAATGAGATTGACAAAAATGACGTCAAATAATCAGGTCTCAGTGGTTAGGTGGTCAAAGGCACTATCCCAGAAACACAAGATCCTAGGTTCGATTCGATCGTTACCTTTTTTATATCCTGTGTTTTGTTCTATTTCACGTTTTGTTTGGATTTATTAAAAGTATCTTCTTCAGTGATTAAATATTTTTTCAATTATATTTGTGAAACTTCCTATGAGATAGATTTTTGCTAAAATAATATGGTTGTGTAGAGGTAAGAACTGGCAAATAACTTCAAATGATAATTTTTATATGGAAACATATTTTTATGGATCGCCACCCGAAAATGGAGCTCTCGGCAGTTCTAGTCGACGGCAGCCATTCCTGTTTCTCACGTCCGCCTTGGCAGTTGACAGTTCTTAGCTCTTCATAAAAAACCCTTCTGATAAAATTCGTGTTGTAACTAATAGTGTACCGAACTTTCAATAAATATTAACTTAATTATCCAACTACATATTTTACATTATCTCAACCCTTTACACTCAACACACATTTAATGGACAGCGCTATAAAAGGTAAGTCTATATAGCCCCCATAGTTGTTTTGCTCTCCTGATTATTCCATGTTTTGAAGTTGCTCCATGTGTTTCTTGGTTATGGCATTGGATTATACCACGGGTAAGCTTCAGAGATTTCATTTAAAATGCAATCACTCTGTTACATTCTTCATTTCCAACAATAATTCATTATTAACTATTTATTAGTGAATGCTGCATTTAGTTGTTCATTCATTGAATTTCCGGCATTAGTCCTTATCCCTAGTCTTTTCACCGTCCTTTGCTTTCCTGTCCCTTGAAAACATGATTCCCAAATACAAACTGATAATCTAAAAGAAGACGAATATTTTGAATTGGCTGCACCTTCTCAATTGGGGAAGCAGGTTTGGGTACCGCCGCCTCGGGAACCATTTATTGGTGATTTAGCAGGGGTACCCAGATACATCAGGTGAGGTGTGTTCAGGATTCACCTGCCCACCAGCTGCGTGACGTGCCAGATCAGGAGAGGCTGGTTTGGGGAGATCCTTCGACCTTTCCAACTGCAGAGAACTGACCCATCGCCTTGCGTCGTAGTGGGAGGGATAGATCATTCGTCCGTCACTCCTGGACACACTGATTCCTAGATTCCTACCTACCCCTCATACATTTTTCCTTACCAGGACTTACTTTCCTTAAAAAGAGCCTCCACACAGCATTCCCAAAGATGTCCTGTGTGGAGTGATGTTAAAAAAAAATTAATGGTTTCAAAACTGTACAGTTCTACAGCGGTTGTTCGATGGTATCTAGATGATCTACCTCTGATAGATGGGGACAATCAGAACAGTTTAGGAAAGGCTGAACAGTGCGTTAAATAGAGACATTATGTTGTATTCCAGTACTATAATTTTATTTAACTAAGTAGATTATAGCAGCTTGGCATAACTACTTGTTGTTACTACAATGTAATTATGTAATTTAAAAAATATATATTTATTTTAATAAATACACAAACAAAGATCCACTTGGCTTAGAAGAAAGGTATTTTTCGCTCGAATAATCGCGTAGACCACAAGGTTCTCCAACCTTGAATTTTTATCTAAATTCTGACATCGATTTCATTCGTGTGGCCGATGAGATATTTTGCCGCATCTGGAGGATACCTACAATGTCATTTGTTAGGTACTTCTCCCCACACAAAAGTTGGCCGAACGATTTTTTTTCCATAACAAATTTGCAATCAACTTTTGCCGTTGGTTTTGGTAATGTGACACGTCGGATATTTTCATCCCAAAAATGACACCGGAAGTCGTCGCTTTCCAGGACTCCTCCCGGGCCGAAATCTGGATGAATGCGTGTTTTAAACTAATCTTATTTGGGGTAAAGCCCAGTACTAATTTGGTTCATGTGGCCTATGGGATGGGATTTTTACGGTCATCGCTTGGACTATATGTAGCATACGAATATATTTATAAATATGTTTAGGGAAGTACTTGACATAGTTTAACCAGTGATTCCAGATATTATTTGAAGAAAAAAATGTTAATTTTATTTTCTCCTGTGACTTTTTAATGTATTTTTTTCCAAAACTTTTTTTTTAAATTCTTCTCCCTGTTGACAATGGTCACTCAGCCACGACGAGTAACCTCCCCCCGACCCCTCACATAAACTTTGGCTGACAATTCCTATTGATTTTCTATATTTTCGTAAAAAAAAAAATTATCAAAAAAGCCACCGAAGACCAAAAGTTAATTAACATTTTTACTCCAAATAACGTCAAGAATCACTGGTTAAAGTAAGTGAAGGACATTCCTTCACGCTGTATATGCTTGCATGTGATGAAAAGGATATGTCTTTAGATGTTACGTTTTGCCTTTATACGACTATAAAAAAATATTCTTTGATGGTAAAATTTTGCTTTTTTGGCTGTAGTACCCTTACAAGAGAAGTATTTGTGTAATTTTAGAAAATTTCTTGTTTTGTAACGGAAAAATGATAAAATCTGTTTAGTTGTAAAAATATTGGTAAAACCGAAAAAGCCTCGCTTCGACATACACCTTGTATCCTTTATCTATTGAAATATTTTTATTTTATTTATTTTTTATTTCTTTATTTCTTTTTTTATTTAGGAAGCAAACAGTCGTACAGTAAAAAATTATAACAATAAACATTCATATGTTCTAGACCAATTTAGTTCCATTGAGTTTAATGTTGATTTAGTATTTTTTACCTACACAACATATTAAATGGCAAAAAAATAAACATAATAAAGAAATACATAAAATTAAAAACAA
The DNA here is from genome assembly GCA_026573805.1 of Hesperophylax magnus. Classification (NCBI taxonomy): domain Eukaryota; kingdom Metazoa; phylum Arthropoda; class Insecta; order Trichoptera; family Limnephilidae; genus Hesperophylax; species Hesperophylax magnus. The sequence continues at coordinate 2,388,428 of JAIUSX010000026.1, forward strand.
ATAGAAAAAATACAACTTTTCGCATAGCTATACTATTCACTATGGGTGATAATAATGTAATTTTCACAACAAAAAAATCGAATAAAATAAAAGTATTTTAATTTATTAAGCTGAATTTTATATGATATCAAGTTATGGTTGAAAATGTCTACATCTCGTAAGGCATTGTGAGTTTCACAGATACTTAATAATTCAGATGGAATTGCACAATCCACGCAAGACCATAATTTTGATTGCATATATTTGTTTCTTTCATTACAGATAGAGCTAACAAAGAGTTCTTTTAGAAGAGAAAAATGAAAATGAGAAGATTTTAAGAAGTTAAGAAAGAGAGTTTTTAGGACATCAATTTTTTTTATCGTAGGTATGTTGCATTTTACATGAATGCTTGTCTATAAAACATTATCATTACAAAAAGCACAACTCATTATCATATTTTGTGTATCCATTTTTATATTAGATATCAGAAGCCAGGAACCAATGTGCAGCCCAGATAAAATGTTAGAATATTCGCCCTTTCACTGTAGCTAAATTTAAAGCTCGCAATAATCTTCTCCCTGGACTAAGACGCATTAAAAGCTTAACGGATTCCAGAGCGAAAATAAAAATTCATGTTTCTAAAATTTACACTCCTACATTTCAGCTCTTTCATTTCATTTTATCTCTTTAAAAATCAAGCATGTTTTGAATAATATAATAAAATTTATCAGATTATCGTCGAAAACGGCGTACTGGGACACTTGAGAGCGAACATATTATGTTGGATATGCATGTAAAAACTCTAATAAATTATTACGTAAATTAATATATTATTTATTAATTTTTCGGAAAACGTAAGTTGAATTTTTTTTAATAGTTTTTCAAAAAAACAATAATTTAGATTTCCTTCTAGTTATAAAAATTAATAGACAAAAATATTTAAAAAAACCGTGATAATTATAAAATAACATGACAAAAGGGATGTAAGATAAATCAAATACATAACAGAAGAATTATAAAGAACAATATAAAAGTTACTCTTGACATGTCAGAAAAACACCATTTTATGGTCTTTTACATGTTCTCAGCTTCCAATTTAAGATGCCCACTATTGAAATCATGTTATTATAATTATTAAATAATCTGTTCAAGCAAGAACATTGTTTACATTTTTTTTTTACATAAGGGTAAAGGGAGGGAACTGGTTCACTAAACAGAATGTTATTTAGCAACTCATTCAATGTTGGGCTCATTATATTGTTGTTAACTTATTTATGCGGGAATAATGCATGTTGATGCCTTCGAACACTCAATGAATAAGTATGAAGCTGCCTCTGAATAGTTATTAATTCTTAAAATTGATCTACGTAGCACAGGTATATAATCTATAAGGTTTGTGTTGTCCGGGGGTTTGACGCCACAGTATCGATTCTCCAATCCAGGCCGCTCGCAATCGCCGTCGAAAGTACACACATTGATCGACATTCTTATTTTTGAGTCTCGTCGAAGGTACATACTTAATACGCCAAACGTTAAAAGTCATTTTACTAGAACAATGAGTGGGTCATTCCACTCGAACAATGAGTGGGTCGAACCACTCGTTGTTCGAAAGGAATGACTTATTGACTGGCCAACAATTCGACGGACAGAGTTCGACTCTCACCGAGTGCCGAAAAGTTGTTTTATTTTCCAAAATAAATCAATGAGATCAGTATAAAAATGTTCGTATATCTGAAGTAAAGTGCGCCGAGCACAAGGCGGCGGATTGAATGTGTGGGAGTTAAGCTTTTAAGCTCGCATTTTACATTTCTTATGCGGGCGCGTGATAGCCTTTTTACCCTAGACAATGCACAATGGCAACTGTTGCCTTTACACTGGGGAATTAAAATTAAAAATCCTTTTTATATAATGACTTTTTCAACGTCACCTTGCGTTTTCTTAAGCATTCTTTTTATATGGTGTGATAAATTTAGTTATTTTTTTTTAAACCTCAAAATTCTTTCAAGTTCCGCCACAAAAATTCATTAATCATTTTTAAAATTTTCATATGTTTAGTTTAATTTTAATTACATTTTTTGTTTAAATTTGAAACCGCACACAATTCCCAACTGCTCCCAACCGTCTGAAACCAATGAGACAATGGCATGCCCAATTGGGGTATGGTGTAAGGCTGAAGGTAGTGGGGATGGAAAGGAGTACCTGGCTATTCAGATCTAGTCACCACACACGGCTAAAACCATTTCAAGCAACGTTTCAATTCTGAATGGTGGTCTTAGACCAGATAGGTCAATTCACTTGCCACGCCGCGATTCGAACCCGCGACTAATCGAACTACATATTAGATAGATGTACTCTTAAAACCATTAAAACACAGTCAGCATTACAGCGCATCAGTAAATAGAGATATTTCTACTTAAAACAATCAAAACACAGTCAGCATTACACAGTCAGGATATTTCTACTTAAAACAATCAAAGCACAGTCAGCATTACAGCGCATCTGTATAGAGATATTTCTACTTAAAACAATCAAAATACAGTCAGCATTACACAGTCAGGATATTTCTACTTAAAACAATCAAAGCACAGTCAGCATTACAGCGCATCTATAAATAGAGATATTTCTACTGGCATTTTATCAAACCTTACTTTAGTACGGATATTGCACCAGATCGTTAAATACATCTATTTTAATTTCACTTTTGTTTTCGGGAATGAATGCAAATCTTGGATGTGGAAATTGACCCACTTCCCGATATCCGATCGAGCTGAAACTCGGCAGATAGACTCGTTGTAGATGACGATGCATGCTATCAAATCATCGTGCAAACGATGTTACAACTAATAACCAATTATTAAAAAAAAAAAAAATTTAAAAGAAAGACAAACATTCCATGGTTACGAATAACCTGACAATATTTGAAAATCTCCTACTACCACCACAGTAAGCTGAAAATATTGTTTGTGTTGTGATGGAGGACTTAGCCAGCCGAGGAATTGAACACAAATTATGTATACATTACTGCCGCCATGGATGAAACCGAAGTATCCTCCTTGCGGATATGATGTGTTTCTACCGGAGGAAGGTTTTTGAGGACGTACCTCAAGGACGATGATGTTTTTTATTTATAGTAAAATTTTCCTAATACGTGCGAACACTTCAGCACAGTTTCAATTTTTTTAATAAATTAGATCTAAATAGCAAGATAATTTTTTTTTTTTTTTTTACAGTAATACCGCACAAGAGTCCCAACTGCTCCCCCGTCTGGAGCCAGTGAGACTATGGCATCCCCAATTGGGGTATGTTGTGAGGCTGAGGGTAAAAAATAATAATAAAATAGCTAGTCTCTAATCCTTTAATGTTCAATGAACGAGACACTGGTTTTGGGTAGTCATAGATACATGTTTGGTATCTACTCATTACTCATGTATGGAATTCACATAAAATTCCAATTTAATTTTCACTGTAAATATTGGATGTTTGAAGGAATTTGTTTACAGTGAATAATGGCTTTGAGCAATAAAAACACTTCCACCGCCGCAAATCCCACACAAAAATGATTCATTCATAGGAATCCATGAGACTAAAATGACACTAAAAATGAATAGCGGGCGATTAAATGCATGTCGGATACAGGAAGCATAGCTGCTTGATGAATTTTATGATGAAACGTTTGAAAATCCGTAAAAAAATTACATAAATTGTGTAGGTGGATATTGCATCACTCACTCAATTCTATTAAGATAATAAAATGCGGTGGTCTCAATAATGCACATTGTATACATTTTACATTATTGATTGTTTGCGAATTTGCATTCCGCAAATAGCAAAAATATTTTTAAAGAAACATTATTTTCCTCAGTTTTTTTCAGGTAAAATGATTATTGTGATATTGATTGTTGTTTGAAAATTCGCTATACTGCTGTCTTTCTCGTAGTGTACAAACACTTAATTTTCTATTTTCGTAATGATTTATTTTTTTAGTAAGTAAATTGTACCGTATTACCGGATAATGTGTTTATATATATATAAAAGTAGTAAATAATCTAATATAGGTATTTAATGTAATTAACGTAGGTCGAAGACTACGGAATAATAGTGAACGAAAGTCTCTGATGAATTTACGATAGGCCAGTTGGCATGTTAGTTGCTCTCTTCCATTTTGGTCTTTACTATATTTTATGCCGAGTCTATTTTTTATTGTACCTTTCCAACTACAAAAGCACACATATTTTAGGTAGTTTCTCCAGAATAACTCAGAAAAACTGAGCTAATATAAACTATTTCTTTATTATGCTTATCAAGCCTTATTTTGACTAGGTGACTAACTTTGACTGAGTTATTAAAGCACCAATCTAATTGCAGAATAATTTTAAAAAAAAATTTCATTGAGATATTGACGTTTCTTTGAATAATTCCTCATTTAAAACAAAAAAATGTTGTTTAATTTTGTTGTTATAGTTTGTAATTACGTATGTAGGTATTTAAATAATTTTGTATTTGTATTTAAATATTTTTAAATGTGAGATCTACTGTTCACAACGTTAAATTAATAGCACACAGTTAAAAAAGCATGAAGGCCAATACAGATGGAAAATTTGTTGCTTCGAATGTCGTTACAAAGTTGATGAAGTATGTGAATTCCTTGCATGCAATATTATATTATTGTAACAAACTAACGTAATGCACTTTCCGGCGTAATACACGCAATTCGAACGCAGGTCGCGGAAAGCGTGAAATTTACATCATGATAAATAAAATACTGTAAAGAAACATTTCATTGTATCAATTCAGTAGCGTGTCAAATTTTTAAACGCCCTTGGCATATTTTCAGATTCTCTGGCTTACCCTTAAAAGACCTCTGAACATAGGCCTCCTTCAAAATCTTAAAATTTGACATAAGATTATCTGCGGATTTCACTCATCCCAAAAGGGCCGGCCCAATGCGGGTGCAATTAGAGCAATCCGCTCCAAACGCCAAGACGCTGATAATACCCAACACCAAAAAGTCTCAACATATCGCCGGGATTATAATTCACAAAAACGGCGCTAACACAAAAATACAAATCATCTGAATATTATTATTGATTATGGTGATCACTTACCTAGGCGTCTACTGGTTTTGACAAGGGGCGTCAAAATTTTACTTGCGCCAGGGGCGCGTTTGGCTCAGGGCAGGCGCTGCATCCCAAGCCGCCAATTTACACAATATAGGCAACCTCAATTTCTGTTTCCAACCAAGGAAGCCACCCAATATATTAGAATTCAAAATACATGCCAGTACTTATAATTATAATTATGTTAGGTACTTCTTACGTATATTTGGGGATATGGTAAGGAGACAATGAAAAATTTAGGTTGTAAAGTCACAGCGTTTATTTTGAGACAGAGGCGGTGTTATGAGATGACTCCAGACCGATGACGATAATACCAGATGAAAGCGGCAATGACGGCGGTGGAATGGTCGAAGCGATAAATTCAGTGGCTCGACACCGCGTTCGATGAGACCTGAGACCGGACTTGTGGATTTGTTCAGCACTGGGGATGACGTTGAGTCTTCCTGATACTCCAGTGTGAAGCAAAATAGCCAAAGGTATAATTGACCTGGTCGGCAGCTGCGCGGGAGATCAAGGCCGGCAAAGATGTCGCATGGCCGAAGTGCAGACCGGCAAAGATGTCGCAGGGTCTAGGCGCATGTTAGCGCAGGCCAGGGATGGTATCCAAGGCCAGAGCGGTAATTATAATCCCGCGGAGTTGATAATCCGTGGCCTCTCCTTTAAGGTCCGTGTAACGCCGGACGTAGTGGGTTGGTCTGGCGCAAGAGCCGGCCTTAGCGGCAGATCAGTTAGCAGCAGGAGCTCGAAGGGCTCGCGGATTGCTCACTTGTAACTGTAACTGATTATTGACTGAATTTTGACTTTTGAAATAATGGCATACAAAGCTTCGGGCCAAAAAGGCCCTTTTCTCTTACATCATGAGTTAAGAATTGGTTGTAGGAAGATAATTTTTAATGATTATTGACTGACTAAGCACATCTCAATGCTGCCGTTATATAGGCGCGCGTGCATCGAGAATCTTCGGGTGTGTAGGTAGATGCACTGTACCTGCGATGCTTCGCTAGAGGGTTCTAATACGATGCGTTTTGTATGGGCGAATATTCTAGTACACATTGCTACATATCCATTCCAAAGTTATGATATGAAAATCGTAAAGAAATGCGGTTTAATATTACCTCCGGACAGCAGAACTCGTTTGTTGGAAATTATTATTTTTTCATAAATATTGAAAATATTAAATGTAAAAGAAACTTTATTAAAATGGAGAATTCTACAAATGAAACTTGATAACGACAGTTAAAATACGTTGAAATTAATTATGAGCACGTTTTCAATCTACAATAATTATAGGTAGCTACTCAAAATGTATGTAAAATACGTGACCATATTCCAAAGCCGTGATATCAATACCTACAAGGTGTCCAGGGGAAAGTGCAATAACTTCAGTACAAGTAAAAAACATGTGTTACTTTTTTCGATGCCAACGTTTTTCAGGCAATTTTTTTTATTGTATGTAAGGAAAAAACAATATTCTTATAATGAGTAATTTTGATATGGGAAAAACCATGGAATTTTGAAAACAAAAATTTCTTTTGCTTCAATCATCTCTCGAAGTTAGTGCACTTTACTCCCGGACACCCTATGTAATGAAAAAAAAATTATTATTATGAACATATTTTCTACCTAAAATAATTTCAGGTGATATCCCAAATGGGTGTGTGAAGTGATTTCATATTTCTGATGGCAAAAAACATAATTTATTGTTCTTATCTAATCAAAATTTGATGTTTGTGATGTAAGCACTCGCATTACTAAAGCTGATATTTATAAGTTTAGTTTTCCACATTTTGGCGAGCATTACGCATGTAAGCTTAAAAAGGAGGCCTGAAAAATCCAATAATCTCACTAATCACATAATCTGTATGAGAAATATTGTTACTAGATTTGTGGAAAGCTCAACATTTTTGAAATTTAATTTAGTTACGACAGCTGCTAAGAAAAGGGTTTTTCCCCCCACCAGACTTGATTACTGAGATGTTTTATAAACCGAGCAATTGCTCTAAACACCAAGGTTTAAAGGTAATATTATCATCGTTATCTTTAATTAGATACTTCCCTACAACGATTGATTATGTACCTTTACGGGGTGTTACAGCACGTACACGGATAAAAATGAGTATTGCTAATTCATTAAAAATATAATGAATATATTAGTAATCCGGTTTAAAACCTGATTGCAGGCCGTTTCCTGATAAAATTTTAGTAATTCTTAATAAAACGGAACACGTGCTCATGCACTTGCATTTGCCTAGACAATATACAATAACAAAATTTGAAAATATTAGAATAAATAATACATTCGTATTTTATTAAAACATTATCAGGAAACCTATTGATTAATTCGCTAAGGGTATGCAATCCCGTTTTTAATAATTTTAAGGAATTCTTAAGAAATTGGCAATATTCAACACTAGAAATTTTTCTCCGTGTACCCGAAGGATAACAAGCGCTTCCTGAGCACTTTTGGAGTTAAAAATGTCGGTTTCATTTTGTTTTTCGATGATTTTTTTCAATTAAAAACAACAACAAAAATTTCATCACACATCACCACTGGGTAGTTGGGTACAGCCTAGCGGGTCATATGATACCCACTCTGTCTCGTTCCAGCAGCACCGCAAAAACGAGAGTGTAGTTATTATGGAGTGCTTATCGAAGGAAGCCTTAATCAGCTAAACATTCTTAGAGCCTTTTTTGTTAAGGCGCTCAAGAGACGGTCAATCTATTTTCAGGTGTGACGAATGAGCTAGACAAGTGAGAACAAGTATCTAGAGATAATTGCGCACTAATGAAAATGTAAGCATTTAGTATCATACTCATAAAAACGATTTAATGCACTCTATTTTGCACTTTTGAAGGATTTATTATTCATTTGATAGTTGGTAGTAGGAGAATGTGTGATGTGCATTGTTTGGACGGTCTGTACCTAATATTGACGAATGAAAAAATAGACCGTCTCCAAAACGCTTTATGAACTACAAGCGTATATGATTAAGTAATTTTTAATACCATAGTTACACGTTAGGTACACAAAAATAGGTCAAACTTAACCTTTTCATTTGATCTGCCTAACTATTTCGTGATAAAGATGGAAAATGTAAATATTTTTTTAATTTGTTCTTTTATATAATTTTTTTACCAACACTGATTAGCATGAAAAATAGTTCTCCTCAGCACAGGACCCCAAGATGACGAAAATTAAAAAAAAATATACTTATCTACGCAGTATTTTGCATCTTTATATGTATTTCTGTAATATAGTAGCTAATAAACAAAACAAACAAAATTTTGTTTCCACAAATTAACTGAGAACAAAAAGGTTCCAGTTGTCATTAGAATCGTGCACCGTAAATCTTTATTCCGCCTGATGTCTAATTGCCAAGTCGGTTTGCATACAGCTACAAACACAATTTACATAAGATGCCTAGTTTATGTCGCCAGAAGTTTGCCAAGTTAGTTACATAATCGGTCGATTAGTATAATAATTTACGACCAAGAATTAGTTCAGTTGAACCAGAACTTAATCTTCGCTTATTTATGGATCTTAGATAATTATTGTTTTATAGTGAGTCAATAAGAATGAATATTAATTTAAATATTAAAAATATATAAACAGGTTTTTTTTAAATAAATAATAACGTTGAATTTAATTGGAATATTTTTTTTTAAATAACTTTTGAAGGTTAAATCCATTAATGTAATAACTAAAATTATTAAAAAAAAAAAAAAAAAAATCACGAATGAAAGAAAATCCTAATAAATTAAACGAAACATGAACAGAACAAGACACATAAAATAAAAAGGGAACGGTTGAAACAAAGAATCAAAACCAGGATCTCTGTCTTATCGGGACAACTAATTTTTGTGACCTAATTTTTTTAAAAGTATATATTTTTAAATGTCCCGCGTAAATAAAAATGATATTTTTATCCGAAACACTCCGTAAGCATTAAAAAATAGCAGCTAAAAAAAAAAAAATAGTTGAAGATAATTTTGTTAATTCTGAATTTAAAATAGGTATATGACGGACAAAAATGATGTCTTCATTGCGTTAGACAATAAAATATATCTCTATGTATAAGGTAAAAGTCTTGTATACATGAAATATAAATATTTGGGTGTGAGTCGTGATTTTCGAAAGCTCGACAATGAAAATGTAAAAAATATTCAATCCATAGGAGTTTCGCAAAAATTTAGACTAGCTACAAATTATAACCGTTTCTTATATTATCCCAATGTCCTTACCGATGGCTTGAAAACGGAGAATCGAATAAATACAAAGAAAATAAGTAGCTTTCAGTACAAGTGAGCAATTTTATAATGCAATAATAATAATATTTGGCTGATTTATATAGTCTCGTTTTCGTGAAAAATCACCTCACCCTTGACAAATACATACATTACACCTTCTACAAATATATACATTGAATAATAAATAGTGACTTACGTCTAAGACCTATTTAGTGACTTACGACTAAGGCTTAAACTACGGACTTAAAATTAAGCGCCCCTTTGGTGATTTTTTCACGATAACGGCACAACACACATAATCCGGTCTGTGACCGGTCGGTGGCCGAGTTGACATCGCGCTTGGGTCCCACTCAGGCGTAGTGTGTTAAATTCCTCGGCTGGCTAAGTCCTCCATCACAACACAAGCAACATTTTCAGCTTACTGTGGTGGTAGTAGGAGATTTTCAAATATTGTCAGGTTATTCGTAACCCGGGAATGTTTGTCTTTCTTTTTAAAAAAAAAAATAAAAAAATCCAATCATTATTATTATTAGAGACTTACCTACCTACGACAATAAGAACCGATCAGTAGCTGAGTTGGCATCGCGTTTGGGTCCCACCCAGGCGTAGTTTGTTCAGTTCTCCGGCTGGCTAAGTCATCCACCACAATATAAGGAACATTTTCCGCTTACTGGTGGTATTAGGAGATTTTTAAATATTGTCAGGTTATTCGTAACCCGGGAATATTTGTCTTACTTAAAAAAAAAAAATTATAAAAATATTAAGATAATATTAAGAAGTGTGTAGCGGTTATGTCACCGCTCCGTCATCAAAATCATAAAACAGACGGCATGTGCTAAACAACCGAGTCAGCGGTCCTGCGGATTCGAAGTCCAGACGCTACTCCAACCCGTGGCAGACAACAAAGGAATCAGCAGGTATATAAGCGGTGGAGGACCGAAGTACATCAGTCAGTCATCAGTCAGTCATCATTCCACATCATTCCACTCAACAAGTTCCACGCGACATCATCCTACTCGAGATCTCCGACTCGGCGTAATGGAGGAATCGGCCACCATGGCCGGTTCCCCCCACGTCACGCTTCGATCCTTCTTCACCTCAAGTCAGTAGTCAGTAGTCAGTCAGTCATCAGTCTGCCGCCAACGATTTACTAATCTCACGAGTGACAACTGGGGGGCCCCGCGCCCCTCCGCGAAGGACATATACCCGGCATCGCCCGTACCATCATGGACTCTACCGGGACATCAACCTAGCGCCTTGTCCGGATCGTCGTCCCTGGCAAGCGCTACTCGGATTACAAGCGCCCTGGTCCCAGCGTCTCTGACCAGCGCTTCTTCCACGCATCATGACCACCACGAGGACACGCAGCATCCTCACTGGTCACACCGCGCCCGTTCAACCGCCTACAAGGTTCACCGCACCTTTGGCCGTCTCGTCAGCACTGGAGTGCCTGAAGACCTACGTTCTTCGCCAGTACCTGACCTTCATCGAGTCCTGTTCACCAGCACCGGCGTCGACTCACTGACCCGCGCTTGACCACCACATCATCGCAGCAACCGGAGTATCCAACATCTGTCCTACATCATCTCCTCGTCACGGCAACTGACTCAACTAATGTTTTATCCTGACTCTTAATAAACACCACAACAACAACATCTTTATCTTGCATTGTCTCACTACCAATTCCCATAAGTGAAATTTATTGTATTGTAGAGTTATTTTAGTTGAGAAAAATAAATGATATTATAATAATAATAATAAATAATAATAATAATTGGATGACTTGTATAGCGCCGTTTTTGTGCAAAATCACCTCAGCCGCTCTGTCGGCTGCACTAAAATTATTAAATGAATCACCGAGTGAACCCAAACCTGCTGCATATCAGTTATGTGGAAGTTAGTACCAACAAACTCTAACTGAAACACCTGTATACGGTCATGCCCGTTCTTACTACATGCCTGATGATGATGATGATACATCAGCAACTGTTTGGCAACGGCAACTTGTAACTCGTGTCAACAAACAGATCAATGATTCCAAAGAAAAGCTGTTGCATTGTTGCCAAACGCAGAGTGGGACTGTGACTGCTTGTTAAGTTATGTTAAGACATTATGCCCGGGATAGTTAGCACTTTGACAGTGATTTCTTAATAATGTGTATTTTGTAATTAAAACTTTGCTCATGCATGATGAGTATTGTTTATACAAACGTGGCATCTCTGCGATTGCGTGATGGATGGCCTTATATCTCTGGAAGTGCTCGACACTCTATTTGTCTGCTGGGGATTTACATTGTCCTACTATCAAGTACCTGATTGGTGCGCTGTAATCTGTTTGATATATATATATACTTCTAATCGTTCATATAATTTATTTTTCTATTTTTTTGATTATTGGTGAAAATGAGTCAAAAACAAACATTTTCACCAATAATCAGTAAAAGAAAGATAGATAATTCAAGGGTTTCCACTCTAAAAATGAATACATTACGGTACCACACAGTTACGCCGGCGTCGGTCAGTAAATCTTAGTCATGATTCGTGCTCAACGGAAGAAAAGATAAGATATTACAGTTAGAAAAAAACATTATTTTTAGCACGTAGCTTCTTCCCCCACTAACCGCTTGAAACATCTGGCCCAGTTTTAAGACAGCCTCTCGTCATATGATCATAATAAACCTCCGAAATCTAGGACCAGAAAGCGAGAAGCTAGATTACATAATGAAAAGGGAAAAGAAAGACGGAGCAGTTTTACTTAAGTTATCGCATTTTCTTTGACTCGCTCTTAAAAACAAACGTGACTGTTCATGTTTAACTCAAGTAATAAATCAGTACGTATCTCCGGAACTTTGCCTCTTATTCTGTTGTTAGCTACCTCTTTTCCCGCATATTCTTTGAATTTCAAACGCTTTCCCGAAAGTTTTTGCTTTTTTTACTCCTTGAAAATTTTTTAACTTTGTGACTTTTGGCGGGCGGATACGCAGATTTGCTTTTTGAAATGCATTATATTGAGAAGGTTTTAAAGGACAAAAATAATTTTTTTTGGAAATCGATTCCAAGAAGTAAATATCGATGCAAAACTTATTCGGATATTCTGTGAAATGTTGTTCATTCTAAAGTTGATTAATTTCTGGCTTTTAAAAAATATTAGATACGATAGAGATTGAACACAAACATAGCTACCGCTTAAACTAGTAGCTAAAATACAATTTAAAAAAATAGCTTACATAGCCATTTTTTTAAATATGATACCGCACAAGAGTACCAACTGCTCTATGAGGCTATGGCATCTCCAATTGGGATATGTTGTGAGGCTGAAGGTAGTGGGGAGGGGAAGGAGATAGGGAGAGGAAGGTGGGAAAGTTCCTGGCTATTCAGATTTGGTCACCAAATATGGCCAAAGCCATTTTTAGCAACCTTTCAATTCTGAATGGCTGTCTTTAGTGTAATACTGAGCATTTCTTCAACTCTGGAACGTGCCGCAAATATACAATGTATTATTTTAATTGAGTAATTTGTGAAATAACACAAATTAATCAAATAATGTTTACTTGCGCACGCCGGGATTTGAACCAACGATCTCCAGCTTTCTAATCGAGAGCCTTACTCCTCGACCACGGAGGCTGACAATTATTATTGTAACAGCCGGCTGTTATACCATCAATTAAAAAACGATAGAGAAAATAGGGGAAAAAAACTCTTAAATCAATGTATTTTCAAATACATACATAGTCCCAAAAGATTAAGTGGTATTTTAAAGAGATCATTAACCGTAGAAACAAAAATAAAAGTTGGATATTACCATTCAACGTGAAAGCGTTCGCAAAACTGAGAGTTATTGCCGAAAAAGTGTTACAAACTAAGGTGTACATGGGTATTATATCTACCTTATAAAAACAATTTACAATAAGTTAAGCCTACCGATAAAGACGGAAAAATTTTAAACTTACTTCAGAGTTAGAATTTAGAATTTCGAATTTCTAAAACAGAATTTTTAAAATTACACGCCTACTTATCTGGCAGCTACATCTTGATCACTTAACTTATTATTTAGGATAACATCATATTTTCAGGAAAATAGATTGTCAGTTTTGTGTTTAATCTATGAGTTTTTACTTATCGGTAGTATAAATTGAGACTTTACTATTTTTGCTTTTTGTTATTTAATGTAATATTGGTTCCCTATCTATCAGATAGATTTCATACATGTTATTCACTTATTTATTAACTCCAGTCCTTATATTTATTTATTGGGAAAAGAAAACATTGCTGGAAAACTTTATGCTTTTATTTGTATTTCTGATAAGGAATTTTTCCGATTAAGATACGATCGAAAACACATAAACTCGAGTAATCTCGCTTTTATAAATTCTAATAGAAACGGAGACATTAATAGAAAAATTGAGTTTATTTCAACCTTATGTTTCTTTTATAGGCTGGGGTACGTAGGGACTCACTCCACACAATATTATTAAAGTCGTAACATTCAGGTTTGTTCCATTTTGTTCCCATTATTATACCAGTAGGAAATAAAGGAAGATATTAGTTGCAGATAAGAAAGATTTTCGTGTTCTTAATCTGTATACGTTAGATGTACAGGTATCTAAGAAGAAATGTATGTAGTTTACTCATTTGCAAAACAAAAAGGCAATAAAATGCCACAAGCAGTATTTATACCTTATTAGAGCACACTTTTAATTTTGTTTTTCTATAGATATCGATGTGCACTTTAGAAAACACTGGAATATTTTATTTTTACAAGAAACATTAACTATAAGAATCACGTGTAGAATTAGTACCCATTTTAATACAAAAAACCTAATTATAATTTTAAATATATTTAAGCCATCACTTACATAACACAGAAAGCACTCAATTTAATATAAAACTTTCGTTGTAAAATTCATTAAAATAAAAAAAAAAATGGGATTTTATGTTGATCTACACTCATTGACAATGAACTTACAAGTAATGAATTCAGGAATCATAGAACGTTGGGCAGCGATTAAAAGTAATATTTTCTAATAATCATTCCACATTGGTACAAAGCTTTCTACATATGTACCTATAAATATTATTATAAATTTAATGAGTAGGTGGGTATGGTAAGAATAAATTTAAAGCGTTTAGTTATTGTTTTAAACAACTACTTTCATCTTCATTCTGACACACTTGTTGCTCTAAGTTTTTATTTAAATGTTTTTGTGTCAATATAACTAACAACAAAACATGATTCCATGTATATTTTGGTGAAAATTAATTTGTCATTTTTAAATATAAACTATTGTTTAAGAGACAAGGTTTTTATGCATAGCACAGAGACGTTAATAAAAATAAATATTTATTAATATAAATATTTCACCAATAAATTTATTATGTGTCTCGAAGCAATCTGGTAGGAGATTTAGCATTATCGATGCCTTTCCTACAAAAATAAAGTTTGTTGGTTATTTTCCAGTCAAAATCTAATAAGCAATAATTTTTTTAAAGAAAAATTTCAATACGTATTTAATAGTTTAGCGGGTTTTGTAATAAGCCATTGACACGTACCGCAATTGGTAGAGCACCTGACCGGTAGTCAGAAGGCTGCGGGTTCAATTCCCGTCGGCGACATGCAATTCATCTCTGATTTTTTTTTCAATTTATATAGGTGCTTCAGGCGAATACGTATTCCTTAAAAATATTACTTTAATCGGTTTATTATATCTTAAAATAATGTTATGTATTGTAGAGTTTCAGATCTAATAATATAACTAAATTAGGGCGTTATATATATATATATATATTACCTACTATGTAATAAAAGGTAATGTATAATTTAAGGTAACTTAATAGGTAATATATCTTATATTACACATCTGCCCTGATGATGGACATTGCAATTCTGTCCGAAACGTTGGTTAAAGAAGGATGTAGCGCAACACGGCATAATACCCCAAAAACAAATCACTATAATACTTTTGGCGGTAAGAATCTCAAATCATACCAATTACCTACTTTATTGTAAAATAAAACTTAACGTTATAAATAAATCAGAAGGACGATCATCTGATTTATAGAAGAAGTGGCGCATCATTCCGTGAAAAGGTTAAGATTCGCAGGACTAAATGTCAAGGACGAAAGAACGAAAAACATAAAGATTGTCTGAATTTGCTCAGTAAAATAAAGGGGATTGAATCTGATAGATGGGCTAAGAGATTGCTTTTTGATTCTTCATATTGATTTATCTGCATCGTCACTCCGCAAGTAATAAATTTAGACACTATGGACTCTCTGAAATGGGGTTTTTATTTTATTGCTTATTCATTTGATAGTTTTCTGAAAATATGAGTTTAAGGTTTCGATGTAAATAAAGTCCGTTGACGTAGGTAGTAGGTACTGGTATATTTTTGTCTGTGTAAAGCTTTAGGGTATGATACTAAGAAGGTGGATTAATATAAAAAATTTTTTTTTTAATAAACTTCAAATGTTTACATGTTAGCTTTATTAATTTTCTATTTTTTCTACTTTAATCTTTTTCAGTAAATGGATGTAAATTTGTGTATTTATGGTGCATTCCTAATAATATATTATTTAGTTACACATGGTATTACACAAGTAGTCATATTGTCTTGAAAATTGTGTGACATATTACGTCTGAAAATATTTGGCTCTATTCACTGAAAAGACAATATCAACCAATGGCGAATCATGACTTTTGCACGGCGAAAAATGATCCTGTTAAAAAGGTGATAGCTTGCCAATTTCCTGATAAAATATAAGTCATTCAGGATATATCGAGAACACGTGCTCTTTTTTTGAGAAATATCATGACGGAATGCGACAATATCAGTATGTCAATACCAATTTAAATATTTGTGTGAACAAGTGTTCCGGCGTCCTGATAAAACATTCGCTTTTATCAGAGACTCTTATATGGCCAATTTATTCGATATAGGCCTGCAATTTCATATTTAACGGAAAACGTATAATTTGACCAGATTTTTAATAAATTAAGAGTATTTTATATCAGTAAGTTTTCTCCGTATGAGTGTACTAGAGTGCTAATATTAAAAATTACATTATTGATATTTTAATAGCCAAAAAATCTTTCTTTTTTTAGAAAATTCGGTTTTTTGTATGAAGAATTCAAGAAATCGGTGGAGCGCATTGCAAAACTGAAATTTCTTGAAAATCTTCATGCTAAAAATCGAAAATTAAAAAAAATCATTTTGGACTAAATAACATCAATAATGTCGAAGTTTTCAAATTGCACTCTATCACGCTCAAAAGTCACGAGCCGCCATTGTAACCAACACGTTTGTTTCACACGAATTTAAAAAAAAACTGATGTTACAGTTTAAATAATTCCCGTCGATTTCTACACGCTAGACAGGACAATGAAATTGATTATCTGTTTAAAGAATAATTTCGGCTAAGTGACCTATATAATAATATTTTATTTAAAATTTTAAAAGATCGTACTAACTAAGTAATTTACAAAAGGTGTTTTTTTTTTTTTTAAATTAGTAATTTTCAGAAGTATTTTGATAATTTATTAATTTAAAATATATAAGAAATAAAACATTTTTATTTGTAATATTGTTACAATTATACATATTAAATTACTTCTAAAAAAGTATTGCTAAATATATTTTTTTGTATTTTTACACCAATGAAGAGAACTAGCTCTTGAGTTTGGTGTAGGAGTAAAAAGTAATATCATAGGGTGCATGATAATACAGGATGTGGTAACATTATCAAAGACAAATATGGTTCTATTATTATGAAACAAACTTATTAAAGTTGTGGTGTGAGTTAGTCCAATATGAAATCTGGTTAAAGTAACTCAAATTTGTTTTGAATTAATTGTCATTTTCGAAGTTAGAACTGATTGTGTGAAGAATTCAGATAAGTGATAAAGTACCTACATATTAATTAAATCATTTCAATTCAAATTATTTTCATAGTCTTTCATAAAATTGGAATAATAATTTTCCGTAAATTTTCACGGATTGGCGATAGTAAGAAATATAAAAAATCTTAGTCCTGCGTAAAAAAAATTGCCTTGAATAAATAAGAGTACCTAAACTAAAGTTTTTTGGCCCTGTAACTTTCAATACAAATTCGAATTTGATTGCTTATAAAAAATAATACAATTCCAAAAACTTTATCTTTTTTATATTGCGTAACATAAGGCAACAAGCACATATAAGTGTGCCAAGGAAGGAAGGAAGATTTGAAGGCGTGAAAAATAATGATTATTATAGTATATAACGGTACATCATACCTGTTTACGATGAAAATATTCAGGATATGAGTGGAAACAGAGTTATATTCCTGACCTACTTACAAAATACGCGTGAATGTGTTTCTTCGAAGTTGTCGAAAGGAGAGATGATAAGTGGTACAAAAGCTGCTGATTTTTTTTTCTGTTACAATTTCTAGCTGTAAAAGTAGGGCAAATTTATTTTATAATATTATTAGGGATTATCTATTACATCGATGGCTATTTTATCAGATTTTAGTAACCAGCTCATAGCAATCATTTTAGAGAAAATATAATTTGTAATATTCGTTTTATATTAAATCAGACACGAGGTACTGAGGTTTCCCTCGTTGGTTGTGTAATCTTTAGGGATGCTGTGGGGACTGTGTTTTAGGAGGAAGTAAACTTGGAACGCGAAAAGAATCACGTTGTAGGAGAAAGGAAATATAAAATTCAGAAAGTCATTCCACGGCAAAACTTTTGAGCAAAATAACGAGCGTTACCTATTCATGCGGAATATTTCAACAATTTCAGATGATGTCACGGTCACCTTATAATTTACTGCCTATTTGCTTAAGTTACAAGTCTTGATCTGCTATGATAGTGTGTTTTCAGTATATGGGTTTTATACATAATTTCAATAACAAATTTTACTTCATGATTCCTATTCCACTAAATTATTATGTATATCATATGTTTGTAAATAGATGGTACGCCCGTACAGACGTATAATAATACAAATAATTATTTTTGTTATCTTATTTATTTCTGTGATAATACATTTCAAAATACTAACAATAATATATTATTCCCAGTGAGACTAAAAAAAACCATTTCGGAAATACAATATTAATAAAATAAAAAACATAGATTTTAAAACAGACTTAACACAGATAAATTTTATTTTTTTATTTATTAATTTAAACGCACTGATGGGCTTTTACATTATACATATTTTACATAATTTACTACATAATACAGAGACAAAACAAAAATAACAAATTTTTTTTAAGCTCACAACATATCTACAAGAAAACAACAAATATACGCAATCGCTCTTTAAATATGCTACATAAAAATGTCATTCAGGTATCTCTTGAACACAGGTAAACTTAAATTAAGTATGTCGATATTTGAGGTGAATTCGTTTCCAAGTGTATGAAAGCGAGAAATAGGTGCATGTATGTGATAGTTGGTACTAAAGTTATTGTTGCAGAATAATATATTTTGCCTAGTTGCTCGAGTAGGTACTCTGAAATCTTTGAATTGCAGGAGTTCACAACAGTCTAGTTTTTTTTAATGAAAAATATTTCACAAATGCATTAAAGAAATAAATACAGAAGTTAGAGAGCTCCAAAGAAAGAATGTGGCACTGATTAATAAATTAGCTGAGGGAGCTTTTGGACCTTTAAGAGCTTTTGCCAATGTTTTTTATGTTGTTTACTGGAAGTTTTAGGTTACTTGCTAATGCGTTGTATTGTTTATATGTGATGTATTAATATTTAATCTATGACTGGCTCCGGGCAGTTGGGATTTTTCGGTAGTTTTCACATTTAGCCACAAAGTATTTTTTTATTGTCTGTCTTACTTTTTTACGATGGAGGAATATAATAATTAAAAAGCTAATATAAACCATACGCGATATGGAAAATAAATCAAACGAATCTTTCAAATATTTCAAATCTCCAAAGCCTTTGTTTCATGTTGTCCGGTCGCTTTCAAGCCGCACTCATAGAACAGCCCGATCCATCTTTTTTATTTGATTTATACTTTTCTATATATATGTTATAACATGTTATTCCACCTTCATCCCTTTGTAGCTTTATAACCAGGCGTTTGAAAGCCGCATTGCAACACCAAAGCGTGTCGGATCAAAGGTCGGGCCTGAATGGGGTGTGATTGGATATTATTAGATGAAAAGGCGGTAAAGCAATTTGCTTTTTCAACCCGACACGACCTTCAGATTTAAAAAAGTGGCATACTAGAAAAACAAAATCAAATTTATTTAAAAAAACATTATTACTGATCAATATTATTTTTAAATTTGATTCCCAGCTTTTGAAGCAAATTTAGAATTGACAATATCATCTTACAACTAATTATTCCCATATTTTGGGCAGCTACATTTTTTAAATAATTTCAAAGTTTTTAATGAAATCGGTTTTTAACCTAGATGAATATGACGTATAATAAATAGGTCCCAAATGGTCGAGTGGTTTAAGACGCCTATCCCGGTAAGACAAGAGATCCTGGGTTCGATTCCTAGTTGTGACCGTTATATGTTTTTTATGGGTCTTTTTCTTTTTCGTGTTTCGTTTAGATTTATTTGAATCATCTTCTTCTTTAATGATAAATTTCATTGATGTGTATTAACTTCTGAAAAACTATTTCCGATTAAATAAATTTTACTTGCGCACGCCGGTTTAAAACACGCGATTTGGGTTGGTGGGGAAATTATCCTAGCCCGCCAATTCATTGAATATACCGAATCTTCCTAGGCCAGTTCTGACTTTTTCTTCTATCTACCAGTTTTTTTTTTAAATATTCTCCTGACATTCCTTATTCTATCCGCCTACTCTATCTATTCATACCACCTAATCTTTCCAATGGAATGGGCAATTTAAAATATTATTATACAGAATCATTAAAAACAGTAACTTACTAGTTAATTTTCCATCTATTTTTGTATGTTAATACGGCAGAGCAAGAGTCCCAACTGCTCCCAACCATCTGGAGGCAGTAAGAATATTGTGAGGCCGAAGGTAGTGGGGAGGACAAGCAGATGAGAAAGAGGATGGTGGGAAAGTACCTGGCTACTCAGATCTGGTCACCAAACACGGCTAAATCCATTTCAAGCAACGTTTCAATTCTGAATGGTTGTCTTACACCAGGGCGATAATGAGAGCATCTTTCACTCTGGAACGTGAAATAACATAAACTAATAAAATTTACTTGCCCACGCCCTGATTTGAACCAGTGACCTTCGGATCGCTAGTCGAGAACCTCACCCCTTGACCACGGAGGCCGTCAAAAGGCTTAATAATATCTACGATTTCCAAAGACCGTAAGTAATATTGAGAGTCCTAGATTAAACCTTTGGAATACGAGGTCAAATGATGGATTAGTTCTTCGCTTGATCTTGGAACTGAAACCGTATAAATCTTTCGAAGATTTACAGCCAGACTGCAAGTGCAATTTTTAAGGTTTCATTTGCTCAAGGAAGCGGCAGACATTTCAGGAAAGGATAAATAAAACCTCCCCTCCCGTTAAAGCTTTAGGAGAGGAAATATTTTACAGTTATAATAATTTAATATCATGATATTATCTGCGGTTTTATTCGTTATTTATGAACACACAAAACGAATAAAGGTCGAAGTATTTAAAGGATATGAATTATTTCTGAAAAAACAATATTTACCGCGTATTAGGTATAATAATATATTTCTGTACGAACGGAATTTTATACTTTGGTAAAAGTACCATTTTACTTGCTAGCTTTCGTACTATGCTTTGGACGTTTTATGTTAGAATATGCGATAAAAAAGCAAATAATAAAATTGTTATGGATATCAGACTTTAGTATCGTAACAAATTCGAAAGGGCATAACGACCTCCTAGGAGGAGCAGTAAGATCATTGGCTCAAAGACCGGAGGTCGAGGTAGATTTCAAAACTGAAAAGGATAAAAAATCGCCTGTTACACGCGACAAGAACGTGTTCATTTCGTATTTCGTCTTATCAATAAAATATACATCTGACCAACCGAAGGCAAAGGAAACTGGTTGGCTTGTTATTACGCTATAAGGCACATTAATTTACAGCATTTCATTTAATAAGTGGACTGCTTCTAGGAATGTGTTTATTTAAATTTCCCGGTAGAAAAACAAATCCAATATCCAAAACCGTAAATCTAAATAAATTAAAACCACGCATTTTTGTGTAAAATAAAATAAAAGGGATTATGTTTCGTCCATCATCTCCTTTCCACGGAATAAAAATAAAAAATACGTCGAATAAAAATATATTTTAAATTGAAAACATAATATTTTCTTTGAATTTAAATTAATCAAAAATGTTTACTTGAACCACGTGATATTTGTAAAGTTTTTTTTTGTATTCTAAGGGTTGTGGTGAATTTATTAGTAACATTTTGACAAACGTGAATAAAATTGCATTTGATGCTAAGTGTGTTGCAATGATATAGCAAATGGACCATGAACTGCCAAATCGTAGTTTATTAAAATTTGTTGCTTTCAATAAATTTAATTTCCGTTTTAAGTATTATTTTTTCAATTTAAAAAAATATTATCCAAACGAAAAAAAGGAATATCTTGTTTTGAAATATTGCATATTCCGCAAACAGACTTGTACAAAATAGAGCTCATTTCCTACCATTTTAAATTTTCTGACACAACAAAATTTTGGAATTTTATCTCTGAAAAAAAAACAGATGTTCTTAAGAGAGTAACTAGACACTAATACACATATTAAAAAAGACCTAATTTGTGGTTTTTCGTAGTTACAATTATATAAATACATTTTTCAACAACTTTATTGTAATACAATGCTCTACCAAGTTCGGAAGGGCCATACTTCATCGGAAGAATAATAAAAAAAATAGCTCTTAGGCGCCATTATCGGTGTTATATTGGGACTGTGTTTTTAATAAGAAAATAAATTAAGGCGATATAAGACTCTAATAACGGGGGTTTGCTCGACGCTCACATTTTAATCATTTCTGATGAACGTACTACTAAAATCTCAAATGTTTCTAAAGGGATCCCTAAGGAAGTAAGTTATTTATATACAAGATTCATAAAAACAGAACCTTACAATTAAAATATTTTAAGTAAGCGGTAAGAAAGTTTTATAAAACGTTTTTCAACTATAAAATAAGCGGTAAGCACAAGATTTTATTTTTCTACCCCATGAATTAGTAACTTCCCGAGGGTATACTGATATTCTCGTATCTTGCATTATTCGAAATAATAAAATAAACCCTAAGATCGATTTTCTAGGCCCGTCCATTACGGGCTGCGCGCCGAATTTTATTTTTACGCGACTTCATCACTGATGTCATTAAGAATCCCATTTTATTTTAGAGATTTGATACAGCCTATTCAACCGCAGGTTTTTCCAATACACCAGGGCCGCGCATCGCATATTTAAATAGTTAGGATTCTGAATTTATTTTAGGGTATAGTCTCGTCTTAAGACACAGGTAAAAGATTTCGAAATTTTAAAAAGAGCAGGTGTGTAATAATTTTATTTTAAAAAAAAAATAAAATTAAGAAAACAACTAGTTTCTTGGAAGATTGTGTATGAATAACTTCCGACAGTCAAAACAGGCACAGGAATAACCTATGTATCCTATTTATTATTATATTTTACGAAAATAATAAGGAAGTTAATTACCAACTTGCAAGAGGTAAATCAACACACCAAAAAAACAACATAATTTACTACACAGTTGAAAGCAATTTCATTGTATTATAAGTTCCGTATTATATTACATTTAGGTACGTCAAAAGTCTTAATAATATTATATGAATTTAATGTATAATTGACGTCTTGAGGACGATTTTCATGGTGGAACCAACCATACTATGATTTCTATACTGGTAATTTAACATAATTTAATTATTTTTTAAGTTCGGTAATTTCTTATAAAAATATAAAGAGGATGTGCAAATAACGCAATAGGAGAGCACTAGCATATTTTGAAAAAATATTAGGTGGGTTGTGGAATAATTTTATTTATTATTACGAATGATTATATAGTTTTGAATATCTCCACGTTTTAACCATAGGTGGATATAAACTCAACAATTTACAAAAGAGACCTCGCATACAAAAAAAAACTATTATATTAATAATTATTTAGGAAAAGACACTTGCGTTTCATTTTGGCGTAAGAACAAGTCAGAGATTCGACTCGTTTTCATGCCACATACAGCAATTATTGTTGTGAACACAATTTGTCCGACTATGTAATTGTCCTCGTTTATTCAATACATTTTTACTTTATGGTTGAAATCTTACCTTTAAAAAGCCTCTGCTATTGATCTCACTTTAGTTTTTTTGCTTAAAAACTAACCCTTTACAGTCTCACTTCTTTCAATAAACCACTTGCCATTACTTCAGCAGTTAGTATTGAAACATTCCTTCTGTGAATTGTCTAAAATAATTCCGACAAAATTGAGTGGGAGGCCGGAACATTTTATTTTATGGGATCAAGCGTAGAGTGAGGAATGCATGGGGTGTTGGGGGTGGAGGGGGTGGAAGGGGAGTTGAAGGGTAAGGAGATTAAAAACAGGCTTTACGAGCGTGAACACTGAACAACCGCCCTTCAGAGCTGACGCTAGAAGGAAAAGCGTGTCGCCATGAGAGGGAGAGAGATTTAAGATTTTCTTGCATACGTGACACTATACCTATTTACTTTTATACGAGATATATTGTGTAGGAATTGTAGCACAATATTTGTAGAGAAAATCAGTAGACTACACCCACATTTATTTAGTCCCTGTCAATGTTTCTTATAAAAGCTGACAAAGCTTATTTATAATGTCACCTTGGCTGGTACATACAAAAAATATACAAGCAAACGTATCACTACATAAATTAAAACAAAAGTTTTAATTCAATTCTCTTTTGATATCGCTAAGTGATATTTAAAAAAAAATCATTTCACTATTTTGTAATAAAGTATTACCCATCTCACTGGTGTGAAACGCCTGTGTTGAGATGGCAGTATACAGAGTTGTTGTGTTTTTGTTTTCACAATATTATGAAAATGACAAATAAAATAAAATCAGTATTTTTTAACTAAAAAATTCAAGTATAAATGTAGAAGATTAAGATGAAGCGAGAATAATTTTGAAGTAATTAAATTTCAGTTTGACAAAAATGCATAGTGATTAATGATAAGAAAAAAACAGTATTCGCATGTATATAGTAGACACAAATACAAACATTTTATGAACTACTCCTAATGGATATGTTTATGGGAGGTAATCAATAATTTAACTTTTAAAGGAACTTTTGGTAAGCGTGCTTCTTATGTCAGTAGGTAGAGAATTGAATAGCTTAATAGCATTGTATTTAAAACTTCTTTGCCCATGAGAGGTTTAACAAAATGGGATATTAAAAGATTTAACATTTGACTGTCTTAAGGCTCTAGTGCTCATTTGATCTTCAAATATACGTGTATCTTTAAATTGATGAACAAGAATATTTTTATAAAACATTTTTTTCAAGTTAGGAACTCTTAGGACGGGTTGTTTCGACGAATTAGAACAATTCTTCAAATTACAAAGTTAATTTTCAAGTTCTGTGAAAGATTTTTTTAAGTTCTGTTATTATTTCAGTTCTGTCAAGCAACTAGCCTATAATGATATAATAACAGAACTTGAATAGGACTTTCACAGAAACCGAAAATGAACGTTGAAATTTGATTGTTCAAGTTCTCCGAAACAACTCGTCCTTAGTTTCATAAAAATAAAATTCGTTTGATATTACGAGTGACTTAACGATTTTACGTGTTTTAAATGTTAAAAGCTATAGTACCCGGCTTCACCAAAGATTTCCTTTTTGTAAACCGTTAGCTTATTTTATAAATCATAAATATTAAACAAGCAATTTAGTGCCACAACGTCTTTTCTATTCTTTTGGCTAACTGAATATTTCAAATATGTATAAATCATGATGGATATAATGCTAGGGGCTGAAAATATCTTCTGTTGCCAACCTAAAAATTGAAATCAACAACAAAAAACTTTTCTGTAGTGATTATCGCCAGTATTTGGGTTTCACGAATACTTCCAAGTAAGACCAAAGGATCGGCTCGGGTTCAATTAGACAGAAATTCTAGCATTTAGCAAAGAAGGCCGTATGTGGCTATTTGATATTCATACTTGCTGTGGTAAACCAACAAATATTATTGTTATCACATAATCTACGCGTTTTCTTTAAGAGGAATATGAAAACCAAAAATATTTTTGTTCTTTCAACTTCCAAAATAATAATCGAGCAACACATATCGTTAAGATTATCTGTGCGAGGCAAGGAATTTTAAAATAATGAGAGTCGCCATGCAGTAGGTCCCTGCAATAGGTAGAAAGCGCCCGGCAGGATCACCTTATGTTGATCCTGCCGCACGCTCGCTAAAACCCTTTTTAACTGGTGGACGCACACTAGCGGAGTTTTTGTGAGAACAGCAGTCGTGAACGCGCTGACTTTCAACTGCCAAAAATTCTCAAACTTTAGGGATTAATGATTAATATTATAATTAAACAGTTTAATTTTTAAATGCTGTAATTTAATGTCTTTCGTCGATATATTCATATGAATAATCGTAAAAAATAACAAGAGCGTTATTAAAATCATATAAATTAATTATGTATAAAAACACACTTCAAGCACAAAATCCAATTCGAGTATTCAATTTAGTTTTAAACAGCTATTTCTTTTAAAATAATACATATATTTATTGAGATTTTATAAAAATAAATAATAAAATTTGGATGATTTGTATAACGCCGTTTTTGTGCAAAATCACCTCATTTTTTAATATATTTATCACCACACTCCAACTATAAATTTTTTTACCTGAAAATAAAGCCTACTTTTGAAATAAGACTCCATAAACTGAAATTAATGTCAGTGTTTAGCCATTAAGTGATTTTTATTTGTAAAAAATGTATGTATTTTACTATATATTTTCTTTTTTCATTTTCGCACAAATTATTATTATACAAACAAAAACTTCCGCCCCTCGCGCGACAAGTAGAAGCATGTGTTATCCGTTCTACGGGCTTATATACAGTTTCCTTTTCATAAAATATTCTTCCACGCAAAGGACAAAAAGTTGTAGAGTTAGTTCAAATTCTTTAAATACATATACATATATTTGGAAGCTGGAACCCTTACAAATAGATTGATATTAGTATAATATTATCGGAAAAGCAATTCCTTTCTCTCCATTCAAATAGGACCGGCGTAAGAGGAAAAACTACCCTTCCCGCCGGAAGTGTTAATAGTATTATTTTTTTTAAAGAAAGGCAAACATTCCCGGATTCCAAATAACATGACAATATTTGAAAATTTAACTAACATTACTTGTAAACTCCCATGCAAAACTTAAATGCACTTTACCAAATTTGCGAACTTATATCATCATAAAATCATTTTTAAATGCAATTTCAAATAACAATTAAAGCAAACAAATCTCAGTATTAGAAATTATCGAAGAACAACTCACAACCATCTCATATGGACTAATATTTTTTCATTAAATCTATCAATTTGTGGATCGACACAAATTAATATATATTTTTTAAATTCAGGAAAAACTATATTATAAATGAACTCTCACACTCTTCTGTGAGAAAAATTCAATTCACAGTTTTTCTTCTATCTCTAATAGGTACCGAGATAAAGACGTAAAAATGCAAATAAGTTAATTGCACGACTAGGTTTGGTTTTTCTTGAATTTCAGTGCAACTTTATAAAAAAATTACTAAAAAACTTTAGTAGAGCAGTAATTTTTTATGTTTTTTTACCAATGTTGAGCTTATGAACCAAAATTAGGTTGAAAATTGAAACGGGGATAGGTACGTATAGTGTTTTAAACTTTCTTGGAATTTATTATTATTTATAGAAATTTTATATCTTGAAATTAGTAGTGCATGCGCAATAACAATAAATAAACAAATTTTGCCTGCTAAATTTCGTCTAATTAAATAAAAACTAAATTAAACCGTAAATTGGATTACACACCTATTGTACTGCTATAACGCGAGTCCACATTTCCTGAGAATATTTTAACGTTTTCTCAGCTTGCTTACATTTGGATATTTGTTTTTGAAATTACTCCCCATTTTCAATAATGGACCTATAAAAACTCATCATTAGTAACTATTAATACAAACGGAAAGCATTTTTCCATGAGAAATAAATCATTAACTCAGGTAAACACGAAATAAAAACATCGGTTAACAAGTAGTATTTTGAGATTTAAAAAATGATTCTGTAAAAAACGAAGTTTTTTTGCTATAAATACATATGTTTTTATTAATAAATATATATCTACATTTTACTAAATAATAAATCTTCCTCCCCAGGGACTGGAGTCAACCACGCTAACAAATTAGGATTTAAATAATAAATCTTCCTCCCCAGGGACTGGAGTCAACCACGCTAACAAATGAGCCAAATCCCAATTTGGTAGGACCAACATTTATTGCGTATAGTAACTGTTGTAATGTCATTCAATTTTAGATAAATGCGTATATGTCCACTTCAATGCATTATCATCGACAACGAGTTTCAGCTCGATTGGATGTCAGGTAGTTCAAACATACTTTCAAGAAAACGAAAGTGAATTTCAAATAGATGTATTGAAAAGGTATAATATTTTGGTCACGAAAAATAATAGTATCAGAAAAAAACACAAAATATCCCTCACGGTTTGAGAACTAAAAATGCCCCTAGCTAAAATTATGTAACCAGGAAAAAAACCGTTAAAAATACTGGCACAGATCTGACGTCTGTCCACTGCCGCTCTCCGCGGGCTTCTGAAGAAATCATAGAATTCAATAAAATATTTCACTCAAAAAATTATTACGTAAGCGCCAAAGTGTATTTTAATTTTTTGTGAATAATAATTTAGTAAAAACGGAAAAAAACCATAATCAAGTCAAGGATAGCAAATAAACATAGCCATATGTTGTAAGTAAGTTGTTTCTTATACGAGTTCATAGTAAATTCTTGAAAAAGAAATCTATTTAGTAAATTGCGCTCACATTTTTCATGACGTAATTAACAATTTTATTTTAATTCTGATCAAACCAAGAGATAGAACAAGCTTAAATGTATCCATGGTATATTTTTGGTATTGATGACATATACCGATTCGTAGTAAAGATTAATCTAAATAGTGTTTTCACTTATAGCTTCACCTTAAGTGATAATCTTATCGATACACTGAAGACAACAAAATACAATTTATACAACATTACATTACACTTTCTAAAATTATTCACCCAAATTTCACGACTTTTTACGAGTTTCGGCGGCCTCAGGACACGAACTTTTTCACTGTTGCAATGTTTATTTTTAGTATCTTAGTAGAAATTTTACTAACCCCAAACAAATAGCTCAATCCTTTGAAACCGATTAAATCTAATTCTTAGTACATACGGGTAATAATATTGTTTTGCACTGCGATCGAAACATGTGTGTAACTTCACAGTCAGGTAAATAAATAAAGCATCATGTTTCCGGAGACCAACCTCAAAATACTTCGACGAGCATATTTGAATAATAAACAATACTAGTAGTTCCGTGAACAGAAGACCTCACACCCAAAAAAGGACGTTTCTAATATGATCTTTTTTTGATAAATCAAAACCAAATTTCCTCAGAAATCATAAGAATTTTACGTAGGTACATAAATACCTGCCTACTAAATTTTATTTATTATCTTTACGATTTTATTAAATTTCATGTAAGATTCAAACTTTTTTCAGGTATTTAAGTACCTACCATCAAATTTATTTAATCATCGAAGACAATATTAGCGAATTCCAAACGAATTTTTAAACAGAAAAATCAGAAAAAGATACGATCGCACTTAGGAATTGAACCAGGACTTTAGCCTTGCCGGGGCTCTGCTCAACCATTGAGCTAATTCGATCCTATTATCTTCGATATCATCGAACTGTATCATACTTCGACTAAGAACTACCTACTCAAGATGAATAGGTAGGTAACTGCTTCGTAAACAATTAATCTGTCGATTTTAGATGGGACATGTCTTCCATACGAAATCGGTGATATAATTTGAAATCACTTTAACCCATATATAAAAATGAACTACTTTTATTTGTATGAAGAATAAGTTCAGAATTACTAGCGCTAAATATTGCTTTAGGAAATATTTTTTTTTATTTTATGAATGCAGCTTCTCTGATTTTTATCTACTATGGGAATTGGTAATGAGACAATAAAATATGATGTTGTTATTGTCACAGCGTTTATTGTGAGTCAGTATAACACATCAGTTGAGTTGCGCAGTTGGGAGATGGCTCTGGATTGATGATGATGATGACACCAGGCGTAGACGGCGATGACTGCGGTAGAATGGTCGAGATGCGGGTCAGTGGGTTGACACCACGTTGATGGAGATCGGACTCGTGGACTTGTTCAGCACTGATGAAGGCGAAAAGTCTTCCGGGTACTTCAGCGTGAACGAGGTAGCCGTAGACCTGGTCAGCAGATGAGCGGGAGTCACAGGCTAACGACGATGGTCGCGGAGCCGAGGCGCAGACGGCGATGAGCTGGTGGCAGGGTCTAGGCGCGTGAGGTTAGCGCTGGCCAGGAATGATAGCCTGGGCCAGGGCGTTGAGGTGAAATCCCAGTGTGGTTGTAGTCCGCGCAAGGTCGAGTGAAGTGTGTAGCGATGTGGTGAAGAAAGATCGAAGCGTGACGCGGGGGGAACCGGCCATGGCCGATTCCTCCGTTAAGCCGAGTCGGACTTCTAGAGTGGGATGATGTCGTGTCGAACTTGTTGAATGGGATGATGTGGAATGATCATATACTTAGGTCTTCCACCGCTTATATAGCTGCTGATTCCTTTGTTCTTGTCTGCCACGGGTTGGAGTAGCGTCTGGACTTCGAACCCGCAGGATCGCTGACTCGGTTCATTGTATGAGCATTTGCATCTCCTTGTATGCAAACATTCTCTTATCAGCAGCTTTACGTATCGCAGTACCGATATTTTAATTGAAGTTTCGTAAGTCTGATTCAGCTTTTTAACTCGTGCAGTCTGGTTATGATATGATGACCCTAGGAGCGGTGACGTAACCGCTACACTACAATTTATCGGTGTCATTTTTTCTGTCACGTATGTCACCATAGTTACCAAAAAGTAAAACAGAAAGTACGGATTTCTCCAATTTCCCAATGAGGGTTCAGTGATTTTTTTTTGATATAAAATAAATATCTTTTAGATTAAGACTCTAAGCTGGGATCAGCTATTAAGCTTTGCTAAGAAATAAATTCTCCGTTAATTCTATTTAAAAAATTATAAGCGTCACGCATTTTCACCTGGGAAGGTGGCACGTGCTATAGTAAATAATGTATATTATCGTATTTGTGCTGCCAGAAACTCTAACAAGTTAACGTGCTCTGCCAGAACAGGGGTATTGTACATATTATATTACTAAGTTAACAAGAAAGCATAGTCAACAGTAAAGTTTAATAGAATCGTGTCAAGGTTGCCAAACAAGAATAATTTATTTTGGTGGTAAAGGAAACGGCTATAAGTTATGAATTTTCTTGAACAAAAGTTAATGTTATTAAAAATTAAAAGCCAATGGTCTTTATGTGAATACCGCACAATATTTCGACTGTACAGAGCCAGTGCAAAAAAATATTGTTATTCGTGTCCCACCTTGATATTTTTCGATTAACCACCAACTAGCGAAGTTATCACTCTGAGAAATAGTTATCCAGCGAATATATGTAATCAAACGTGTGTCCACTCTTCTTTAATGATTGCAATTTATGATTAATACTGTGCATTTAGTCCGTAATATGTTTTATATCTCTAGTACAAAAAATCAAAATGGCAAATTAATGATTGAGATATACATATTCGGAACACGTTTAATATCTATTTTATTACTTTCTTGATGTTTTTCATTAATTTTATTGCTGAAAACAGCAGAACAGTTATATTTAGTCCATAGGAATATTCTTCCTATTTATATAAGAAATAATTTCATCTTACATATTATTATGTGTCAGGTATTGTGAAGCTACGAGCATAATAAGCAAGTATTGAATAAACACCTTTTAAAAGTAACATTTTTTTTTAGAGTTTTATTTTACCCGGAAACACGGCGTATAAACGGAAAACACTACACAACCGTGTAAACGTATATCTAAGCATTTATACTGAAAATAAAATCAAGTTTTCGCATCGTTCGTCCTACAAACATAAATCTCGCTGTCACGTAGACGTATATGAAAATTCAAGTTAAAAACAAAAAACTTCTCAGGAACTTGACAACACGTGCATCTCAATATCGTCACGATTTCCCCTTAAAGTTGAAAAGGGATCCCTGCTTTATCGACGCTTCGTTCGTCACGTTATATCACGCTTTTGAGAGTTATTTAATATCAGAGTTTCCTCGATACAAGTTGAGGACATGAAAGCAAAACAGAGTGAAAACATTTTAAAGTAGCAGCACTGGAGAAGTTTGTTATTATCGTCAATGGAAATACATTTGACTTACTCCATTATGAACTTTATTGCAAATTGTTTAAAAATAGTATCTGCCTACAGATATTGGGGACCGGTTTCAGACCGGTCGGTGGCCGAGTTGACATCGCGTTTGGGTCCCACCCAGGCGTAGTGTGATCAATTCCTCGGCTGGATTTATTTTAGAACGATTTTAATTGTCTATCAATTTATCAGAAATTTAATCACAATACCTTTATTAAAAAGTTGGTCTTATAATTCAATCTGCAAAAATTTCGTAAATAGTTACATATTATCATATAAATATGTATTTTTTATATCCAGTCAACTTATATAGTACCTAATAAAAATTGCTATTGCGTATTTAAATAATTATTTGAATACGCAATGTACTTTCTGATATGTATTGCTATGTTGGTAGTCCTGATGCGTCACTTGGGAGATAATAACAAATGTGTAAGAGTGTCAATAAACGTCATAGGTCTGAGTCAACAGTCTATTATTCTTTAATAATCCCCGATATAACAATTGATTTTGCACTAGAACAAAATTTTGACGTATGTCCGTATGTCTTACACTTGTAACATTTCCAATTCCTTGACGGACATGACTCTGGTTGATGACTGATAAAACACCTCTCGCATCTTTTTCTGGGATTTCCACGTGATGGAGATGAAAGACGACTTGATGACATTGAACTCCTTTGACCTTGTTGCGGACTTGTACTCCTTTGACGTGACGTTTTCGGCTTTACTTCGAAAACTCCCAATGAATGATCCTCTTTGTGTAATATTTCTGCTCAACTATTACTTACTGCCTCCATATTCTTGACATTTTTTTTTTTGCTTTTTCGAAACTCAGCGATTCATCTTCAGACAGTAATCTTATAGTCATGGCTTTATTTTTCACACCGCACACCAATTTATCCCTCAAGGCTTCATCCAGAAATGCTCCAAAATTACATAATATTGAGAGACTTTTTATTTCTGAAATGTAATCATCAATTCCCTCGTTCGACTGTTGTTGACGATTATAAAATTTATATATTTGGGCGATCGTACATTTTTTTTTCTTAATATTTTGAAGTGTTGTAACAATCTCGTTATAAGTTAACTCTTCAATATTTTTCGGATAAACTGTTTTTTTTTTTTTAATTTTATATTTCTCCGCACCAATAATCATACAAAGATATCCAATTTTATCTTTGTTCGTAATATTAATTACTTTTAAATAAATTTGAACACGTTCTAAAAACATTCCGAAACTTTCACAGCTCGACTCGTATTGCGGCACTGGCAAAGTACTCTTAGACATGTTGAAATGATTAAAAAAATAATGACGAATTCACTGTTTTTCACTGGACTTAATATAACTAGTTTTTAATTTAACTTTTTCGATTATCCTCGTCACCAATTGTTATATCGGGGATTATTAAGGAATAATAGACTGTTGACTCAGACCTATGACGTTTATTGACACTCTTACACATTTGTTATCTCCCAAGCGACGCATCAGGACTGCCAACATAGCAATACATACCACTTTTATGCTTACAAATGGATCTGTAATAAAACTGAGACTAATATTTTTCATTTCCCACCACAAAAGAAATACATTAAGTACTTGTAGCTATTTATTAATTTACTTTTATTTCCATCTAAAAATATTGTTTGTCTCTAAATAATTCAAGCCACTCCATTCATTTTATACGAAAAATATCATAATACATTTTTGTTGTACTAATCCACTTCCTAAAATAAGAAATTTAAAACCGAAAGAGGAATATTAAAAAGCGTAAGTAACTTTTAAACAACGAAATAAAACTTCTAGAATTAGGGTTTCCGTTTCCCTACCCTTAAAGAAAATATATTAACGCGTTTATTGTTCGAAATAAGCTTTTAATATATTAGCATTAGGGGAAGACACATAAAGAAAGTGTTCGCGTAAAGCTCGGAGGGTTGTTCTGACAATTAAAAACAAATTGTGCGTGCAAAGTAAGGGAAAAATTTTCTTGTCCCTGGCTAGGAGTACGTATTAATGCAATGATATTTATTTGCTTGCTTCTTAATTGGAGATAATTTTGTAAGTTATTAATTAAAATTATAATTTAATTAATTTTGTGAACATGCACTTCGGCGTATTTTGAAACCTTATGTAATGAAACGTTCATGTGTTTCTGTTTACAGGTTTATCGTTGCCATTTTTTTTGATAATACGAGTTATAAAAATTGTGGATGGTTTCGGAAGTTTATGTTTTCAAAGAAAATTATAAAAAAATACAGAAAATAACAGTTGGATTATAGACGGTAGGTACCATTTTTAAAAATCATTTGGGAGGTTTTGATCAAAAACATTAAACTTCAAAAAGAAATTTGAATTCAATAAATATGGCTTGTAAGTAAAAGTAGTGAAAACTGAAAAAAAAAACAAGCAATGATCATGTTTTTCAGTATTCGAGCTAGAATTTATTTTTTTGGTCACATAATGTACGATTTGGTGCATGCCAACACCACGCAGACTAAGAAATGTTAGATTTTCTTCAAATTATTAATGTATCCCCAAAGCCCTGTAGGTCTCCTTTTTTATAAAAGTCTCTGTTGTTTTATGCAGCTGCAATTCTTATGGGAGTTAGCAAAAAGTCACGTTGATGTACGACTCCCTAATACATTTTGTTCCCCTGTTCCCAGAATTCCTCTGTGACAAGGCATGCAACGTCGTATTGCTGTTAAATAAGGTACTGCTGATTAGTATCCTTGTATAACAATACTATGATCAATTAGAAAAAATACTTGAGTCATAGACTTTTTTAGTGATTTAGAACTAAAGATAAACAATGTTCGACGATGTCTCGAAATGCATGCAAACTCTGTTGTCCTTGGTGTTAGAGCAGTGAGATATTACACGTGAATATATATTATACCAAATCATCACTTTATGTGTATTTCGGAAAAAAGTAGCTAATTACACAGTATCTCTGTCAATTTGTGCACTGCAACGGTGTTTTTATTCACTTTTGAAACTTCAGTGTACGGTCTATTGATATTTAAAATTTTGTTTTAAACACATAGCAACAAACTGTTTACTGTATTTAGGTTAACCCTCCGCATGCCCCTTGAAGTTATGGATGATGTTATGTTATGATGAAGTTAGGGTCTGTGGGACCCAATGATACTTAATCTCTTTTTTTTAATTTGCGTGAATTTCATATTTAATTTGCGTGAAATTTTTGACAAATATGAAACATTTCAGAAATTATATTCATCACGTGCCAAAAAAAAAACTTCTTATTTTTATCCAACAAAAATGGTAAAGGTTTCGTGATCGCGTAAAACTTAAAATATTATAAAATCATAAACGAAAGGACGTATTATGAATTTTATATGAATCATTTTTCAACTTTAACTTGAAAATTGTTTTTTATAACTAAGCTTTGCTTGAATTTTTGGCTTGGAAATAGTACAAATCATAAATAAAATTTAATTAAAAAATAAACACTTCTAAACTAAATTATACTTACAAAACGTAGGGTATGTGAGACTCGCGCGGAATTTGACGACGTATGCTTCTGAAAGCAGCGTGGTAACTATTTTGCATGTAATGCTAGCGTTACTTAACGGCAGCTACTAAAACGTATGACGTTCGCGCGCAATATTTTAAGTAGTTACAACTGTTACATGCCTTGGGTCCGTCAGACCCTACTAGGTGTGCGGAGGATTGACTAAGTTAGTTTTGTTTTTATCACTTTTAATTACTTTTAATCACTTCTCAAAGGTGTTCAGATTTGTTACTATTCTATAGAAATGTATACCACACGCTTGAGTGGTGCCAATGAGTATTTGTACTTTCTCGATAACTCTTTAATGCAAAATACATCATAAGTATTTTGCTGGAAAACAAAAGTTTATTTTTCTATCCATAAGTAACGTTGTAATAGTCGTAAATTCGTGAATTTTACAAATATGCTTCATTCATAATAAATTCTCACACTTATTTTCCAGCTTTTATGGTCTGAATTTAAAATAAACATGAACATTTTTAATAAAGGAGATAAAATATCTCGGGGGTGGAAGAGAAAGTGGAAGATTTCCCTATAGCTGTTAAAAAACATGTTCAGCATAAACACAGTCACTAGGGAACGTTTTTACGTTGTGTTTATGCTTTATACAAGAACAATGTGCGGTAAACGGAATACCATAAAGCATATAAAAGGGCTTTGATTTCGCTTCATGGCACGGAGATTGGAGACATGTTGATGAGCTGAGAACCTTGTGTTCCTTTGTTCCGACTTCTTGCTGATGATTAACTTCTTAGTAATTTTAAGGTCTAAGAAATAAGTTTTTTTTCGTAAGTTTTGAGGTTGTTATGCGTAAGTTGCAACACAAAAATAAAAATTAATTTGATATATGTGCGTGTAATTCATCGAAAATTAAGAAAATAAGTCGTTTGTTGTAAGCATCCAGGAGGGCGATTCTCGTTCTACTTAACGACACTAAAATCGTCCTTACATTCAAATTAACGATTTTTCTCGGTTTATTCGTATGAAGCGATTCCGGTTCTCTCGTTGACAGATGGAATCCTTAGATTTTCGATTGCGCGCCAAAATTTTTAGCCTTACGCGAAGGGTACCCCTAGACCTGTCATTCGGCGGCCGAACGCTAGCGTTCGCGGAGAATTTGCTTCATTTAATTGTGACGTTTTGACAATTAGCAATATTTGCGTAGTTTTAATAAGAGAAAACTTAATATTATCGTAAGTATTGACTGTAAACATGATTAGTGACTTGTTTGTGGCACAATAATGCAATTAAATGAATTGAATCAGGTAATTGCGATGTTTGTAAAGTACGTAACATGTCGAAAGCCAGATAAGTGATTTAATTTACAATAAACTACAGATACCATTGAGGATTTCTACATAAATAATAATAAGTTTCTGGCTGGCGCTCGAAATTGTGGGTTTTGAAGTTAACCACAACGAAATAAGAATCCCTTTCATTCTTAAATCAACTTGGGTGACAGTTAGCGCCATTCGGCAAGGTTAGTTTGACAGCAAACGTCACTTTAGAAGTGGTGAATCTGTAAAAAAGTCATTACTATCCAGCGAGGTAAGTACCTTTTCACAAAACGTAAATCTTCGATAAATGGCTTATTTATGTCATTCATAAATAAAATAAGCAGTTATTAAAATGTATTATAATACAAAGTATTTGTTTTTTTAAGTTTTAGTTAGAAACCTTGCGTCACTTAATTATATTTCACC
This sequence comes from Hesperophylax magnus, assembly GCA_026573805.1. NCBI lineage: Eukaryota > Metazoa > Arthropoda > Insecta > Trichoptera > Limnephilidae > Hesperophylax > Hesperophylax magnus. Next base: position 2,425,543 of record JAIUSX010000026.1, read on the forward strand.
AATTTGTGTTTTCAATAATCTCTTAACAATTTCTTAACCACGCTTCTTTAGGATTTTTTACTAGGTCTCTCCAAAATCGAACTTGTAAGGATATCAAAAGAACGAGAATCGCTTAATAGTTAAGAAAAGATGTTGCAAGCGACGGACAGCTATCTTTCGCAAACGGTAGCAGTCGTTGACGAATGCTATCATTTAGCTTAAGGCTAAAAGAACGAGAATCGCCCTCCAGGTATTAAATTGATTTGTCAATTACATTTTGAGGATATATGTATTTTTAATTGATTTTCCTTAATATTTTTATATATATATTTTAAAAATTATGCGAAGGTGGGTAGAAGGTATTTTTATATGTTATTAAGTACTTATAATGAATTAATTATTCCTTAATTCTATAATAATTAAAAATGAATGAATTATACCTAAAACAAACTTTAAAATTAAAACATTTTATGCAAATATAATTTATATTCTAACCTACAAATAAGATCTCCATTAGAATGTAAGAAAACTTATACTTAGTAACATACAACTAATAACTAAAAACCTATTTGAAATGAAATGATTTAACTATTATTAAAGCGCCCGAGCCCTTGCAAAAAACACAGAGAAGTCGCTTTGTCATGCCTTTGTTTGCCATGTTTCATTCCAGTAAATTGTTTTAATACATTTATTACAGTTGCATTAATTGTTGGCAGATTTTATTCAGGTGTAGAATACTTTTTGTAAAATAACATGAAAAATTGACTAAACAAGAGAGTATTTGAGTTCATTAAAATATTTCACAGGTTTGTGTCAAAAAATAAAAAAAATGGCATCGCGTGCGGTTCGCTGAGTGAGAAAATAAAATATATTTTTTTTATTAAAGGTGTTATTTATTCTGTTTCCGACACAAGGATTTTTATGTAAAGCATAAAGGATAACAAATTAATACAAGCAATAATTATTACCCTGAAACACAAATATAAATTGAAAAAATAAATGCCGCCGACGGGAATTGAACTCGTGCTTTCTGATTAAATACTAGTATATACTGAATTGAAACCAAATGCTTTTAAAAATAAGCCTACATGGCACAGTGATTTCGTGCACCTGACCGGCAATCAGAAGGTGCGGGTTCAATTCCTATCGGCGGAATTTATTTTTTCTCGGAAGGTTCATTCAATTTATATTTGTTTATTATTTTTGTATTAATGTTTATTATTATAAGTAATCATTTTAATATTATAATTTGGTATCGTTTGTGACTTAAATAAAAAACCTTGTCGTGTAAACAGAAGTTTACCTTTAATAAAAATTAAAAACATTTGGCAAGACAGAATATTTCACTATTAAATGAAGATATAATACATCTCAACACCACCTATTGAGAAATTAAGTATTTAACTATACCTATTCTACAAACATTTCATCAGTTATACAAAAAATAGGAAACAAATAGTTGAACTTAATAAATGCTTGAGTGACACAGCAGAAATAAAGTACGGAGTGCCTCAGGGTAGTGTCTTAGGCCCTATTATTTTTCTTATCTATATTAATGGTCTCACTGATATTAAAATTCCAACACTCTGCTATAATGTGATCAGCTACGCATATGATACTGTACTTCTTAGTAAAGAGCAATCTTGGGAAAAGGCATTTAAGATCGCCGAATTTGGTATGAGGGAGATAAAAAAATGGCTCGACAAAAATCTTCTTACCCTAAACACCTCGAAAACCAAATTTCTAACATTCAGTAAAACAAATATTGGGCAACCAAAAACCGTCCCGCTTTTACACCTGTATCCATGTACTACATCACAAACCAAAAACTGCGACTGCGAAAAAATTGAACATTCGGATAATATTAAGTATCTTGGTTTAACAGTGGATTTCAAACTAAAATGGGAACTTCACATAATTTCACTTGCAATGAGAATCCGGAAACAAATATACATTTTTAAAACGATTAGAAACATTATGTCACTTAAACTACTAAAAAATGTCTACTTTTCCCTTTGTCAAAGCATTTTAATTTATGGTATATCGGCATGGGGTGGTGCCGCAGACACATACATCAAGCTACTTAATACAGCTCATAAAGCACTTATTAGAACTATGTTCAAAAAACCATATCTTTATCCCACTGAAAATCTTTTAATTAAAAATAAAATACTTGATATCAGGAAGCTATTCATAAAAAAATTATCCATAAAAATTGCATAAAATCTACCTTCACACAAGAACACTAGAGCTAAATCTAACAATCATTTACAAGTGCCAAAAATTAAATCCACTCTTGCAAAAAAACATGAATCTTACCTCGCACCTTCCATATTCAATATTTTCTTAAAAGAAACACAACATACAACTCAAATCAACAGAAAATGTACATATAAATACTTTAATACGTGGCTAATGAACAAAAAAAGAAATTGCATTAACAAGTTACTTGCAAACCTTCCATGCTAATTTTTATATGACATATTAAAAAAAAAAAAAAAAAAATAAAATAAGAACTTTCACAACAAAAAATGTTCAATTATTTGATTATTTGATTCACACTAAAAAAAATAAAAAAATTACAAATGTATGTAATAATTTATATTTAGATTATTTTATCTAGGTAATCTTTTATTTTTTAATTACGTTTCTTTTTCCTGTATTTTGTATTTTTATTTATTTACTTTGTATTTTTATTCACTTTTATTATTATTGATATATGTAATGGTAGATACTGCTACCCGGCTCAGAACAGATATTGTCTAGTGAGTCGGGTAGCGCACATAATATGTAAACAAATATTGATGTCAATAAACGCCCGGGTTACCGGCAATAAAAAAAAAAAAAAAAAACGTTAAGTTGGTTGTTTTCAGGAGAAAAAAATCAAACAGCAATTATTGTTGAATTTAATACTAGTATGTATTAAGTTATTTGGCAATTAAAAATAAGCCGACGTAGCATAGTGCTTCCGTGCACCTGACCGGTAATCAGAAGGTGCGGGTTCAATTAATTTTTCTCGGAAAATTTTTTCAATTTATATTTGTGCTAATAATTATTGCTTATGATAAAAATAAAACATTCTATATTATTTACTGAGTTATTGAACCTATGGCATAAAATTGCCCATCTGTTGCAATGAAATACCGTAGAGAAGGTACAGCTTGTCTACGTCCGAAGTTTCTCCTTGAAGCTTTATCAGCCAGACTGATAAAGCCCATAATATTTCCCGACGATATCAGTTGACGTTGCTGATTAGAATATCGACTAACTTTCATGTTGTGCATTTGACGGCGGGCAAACGGAGGCTTTAGCAAAACTTCTTGCATTAATGTTGAACTCTCTTCAAACAATACTATTTTAACTACTGTTTTGTGAGGAGTCAGAAAAGATATCGAAAAAACGTTCGCCACTTCAATGCGATAAACCTAAAAAATACAGATTTTAAAAAAATCACAACACAAGTATATAGATAATTCCAACATTTTTATATAAAATTTACCTATCTTTAACATTAACTTACCTTTAACTTTAAACGCCACCAAAATACTAATAAAATATAATAATTATTATTTTCATCAAGTTCTTATAAAGTAAATATAAATCTATTGTTATTTAATATTAATAATATATTGAACGAATTAGTTAATAAACCAGAGTTCAAATTATTGCCACCATTTTGTCAATTATAAATTAACGTAAACATATTTCAAATTCGCTTCCAAGTATTTCAATCTACCCATTTTTTAATTCATTCTTTGCGAAGCAATTTATTAAAATTCTTCGGTGTAAAATTCGGAATCTCATTTCCTTGACGATTACAAAATCGAAGCAAGAACGATTCTTAAATATTTTGCTAATTCGTTGAAATTTTGAACCCTTTCGCTATGTAATTGCTACTCTACATTTCTAGTCATCTGCTTTAAATAAATGTCATAAAAAAAAATTTCCCGGAAAAATTATTTTTCTACGATAAACTTTTTTCCTCGTTTTCAAACAGATTTTGCTCCTGAAGAACTTAAATAGTGTGATTTTATTCATTGGAATCTCAGTCTGAAGTATTTTTCATTGGGGAAAAATTATGTAGATGGTGAAACAGAATTGAAAGTTGAGTCGTTTCAGGAAAGGCATTAATAATTATGGCAAATGGTTTACGTTGTTTCGTTTATTGTTCAATCATAATGACTCCCTCAGAGCGCTTTTTTATTTGATAAGTTTATTAAAATTTTCATAAAATGGCTAAAAAATTAAGAATGATTATTAATTTCATGACTATTGACTTAACCTTTTTCGAAAAGATGGATATCTTTGTGATAAGAGATATTGTATTTAAAATAATATTTAGTTATTACTTAACTACCGGTGAAAAATCGTGGAATGTAACATGAATTGACAAATGATGATGATGACAACTGAGAATTTTTTTTTTTACTGAAACGAAATATTTACACTCTTCAAATATCCGTAGGCACTGTTTGGCTTTTCTGGATTTAAAAAGGTATTTTTTGTATTATTTCTTTCGTAACTTACATGGTAGGAGCATAGGTGTTCAGATAATATGTATTTTTTTAACATTAACTCATCCTATGTCATCTTTTTGGTTGGTGTATGGAGGATCTTTTTTAAGTAAAGGAAGGAGTTGAAGTTCTGGACAGGTAAACAGTATAAGGATTGGGTAGGAATCTGGTTGGTGGGCAGACACACCCGCCGCCAAAACCTAGACAAACCTCACCACATGAACCCAGGCACCGCTGTCGTATCATCAAACGTAACGAACTACTTGGCGTGACCTATAGGAGAGGTTTTGGTTATCCAATAAATGTTTTCCGGAACGACGATACCCAAACCCGCCTCCCAAATTAATATAACTGTAATATATGTTTTTAACATTACCCTACACAGGAGGCCTCGAGGAAAATAATTTCCCTCAGGGCCTATTTTACTTTCTGGGATGGTGTTTTTAAAGAAAAGGGATGAGATGAAGTTCTGGGCAGGTAAGAAGTATGAGGGTTGGGTAGGAATCTAGGGATCAATGTGTCCAAAAAAAGGAGGAATAAATGTATATCCCTCCGTTGCGGCGCAAGACAATGGGTCGATAGACCAGCTGAAGAGGTCAAAGGGTCTTCCCAAACCAGTCTCTCCCGATCTGGCACGCCAAGCAGCTGGTGGGCAGGCGCATCCTGAACACATCTCACTCGATGAACCGGGGTACCTCCGCTAAACTACCAAACGTACCGAACCACTTGAGGTGATCTCAATGATGACAGAGGTGTTGGTTATCCAATAAATGGTTCACTTGGCGGCGGTCAACAAACCCGCCTCCCAAATTATAAAATATAATTATAACACATAAGTGTAATTCTCTCTGGTGTATAACTGTTATATGGAAATCATGAAAAATAAATAAATAAATAAATAATGAAGACAATATTAGTGATTTCTAAACGAATATCTGAAACAGAAAAATCAGAAAAGGAAACGGTCACATCTGGGACTCGAACCCAGGACCCCTGTCTTTCCGGGACAGTGCTCTACCAACTGCGCTAATGGGACCCTATCCCCCTCGGTCACTTTTAACTGTATCATACTTCGAATAAGAACTACTAACATTGTCTTCATTTTTTCACCGCACATTTTTATTGGCAACTATCTTTATGTATGATCGCAAGATTCAACCCGAACTAAATGCAATCCAGACAGCGTCTTTTAGATAAACCTATCTTATTTTTTTATTTAATGTGCGACATCTGTTGACTTTTCTGCAAGTCTAGAATGAATATTTATTTTTCGGAATAACTTTATTGAGTAAAACCTCAAATTGTAATATTTAAATAATGAAGACAATATTAGTGATTTCTAAACGAAAATCTGAAACAGAAAAATCAGAAAAGGAAACTCCTGGGTTCGAGTCCCAGATGTGACCGTTTCCTTTTCTGATTTTTCTGTTTCAGATTTTCGTTTAGAAATCACTAATATTGTCTTCATTATTTAAATATTACAATTTGAGGTTTTACTCAATAAAGTTATTCCGAAAAATAAAAAAAATAAATAAATCTCAGTTCCCATTTTACTTTTACGTACTTTGAACACAACACTGTTACTTTATTTTAAAAAACATCGTCGAGTATAACATCCTATTACATGAACAATATACTAGACATTAGTAAGCGTGTTAATACACATGTCAATGTCTGAAGTAATATAATTGTAAATATAATCATTTAAGCGTACTGAGTAAGATTAAGAAAGGTACGCTTAGATGGTTGGACAACCAAAAAGGAAGATATGTGATACAAGTGTGAATGAACTCGAGGACGCCAAAAGAAGACATTGCACGATCAAGGGAACCATATACTTTAGTCGCGACATTTCAAGAGTTAGAATACCAAAATAGTAAATATTTATGAGAGGAAGTATGAAATAATTAATTGATTAAAATTAATTGTTTGAAACTAAATGTCGATAAATGCAAAATTATGTCTTCTATAGATCAAAAAAACCGATTGTCTTCTAATACAAACATAATAATATTTGCTTAGCAACTGTTACATCTATTAAAGACCTTGGTGTCTCTCTTGATAGCAAGCTTTCTTTTCGGGATCACATAACTGCAATCGTTAATAAATCCCTCAAACTACTTGGTTTCATCACTAGAATCACTTCGGACTTCAAAAACGTAAATACCCTTACAACTCTTTACTGCTCCTTGGTTCGCCCCCATCTTAAATATGCTTGTGTTATTTGATCTCCTTTTTATGCTGTCCACATTCGACGCATTGAATCTATTCAACATCGGTTCTTAAGAGGGATTACTAGGAGGCTAGGTTTAGAAAAAGGCAAATACTCATATGATGAAATTGAACTAACTCTAAACCTCTCTGCTTTGTAAGTCCGTAGGGAAGGAAATGACCTCATTTGCTTCTTCAAAATTATAAATGGTATTATTGATTCACCTACTCTACTGCAACTCATTCCCTTCAATATCCCCTCGCAAAAACTCAGAAATAATGAACTGTTCTTCCTCAACCATCATTCGACAAATTATGGATATTATCAAAGATATTAGAAGAACGAGATGTGCTATGAGCAGTTCATACTGTGCGGAATTGTTTTGCCCAGTGTCGCCGGTTTTGTTCACCAATACTACTGCACACCTTCGCTTACGCTAAGGTATCTTATGTATGTACTTGTCACTTTATTTTCTTATATTATATCTACAATATGTCTATGTACATTTGTCTACTCCTGTATTTTTCATTTTACTTTATTAGTGTTATTATTTTGTAATTTGGACGATGTCCGTTAATAAATAAATAAATAAATGTTACTAAAGCAAGGAGTGGGTGCCAAAACCGAATTGTTTGGCAGTTTGTACTCTCTGCCTACCCCTGGAAAACAGCGTGATGTTCAGTAAAATAGCTTGTTAGAATATCTTTGGTCTAATATTAATTAAAAAAGGTCAAAATGCCATTTTTAGCCATTAGACACTTGTGTATGAACTGAATACTGCTTAGGGCGATGCACTATGTCGTGTAATATTTTAAATTGAGCCGCTATCAATAACAACCCTTACGTAGATGGCGATAAGGTTTAAATTCCCGCTTAACACCATCCGCTTGTTTTGATTTATGCAAGAAAAAAACATGGCCAAAAAGTGCCTTTCATTTTATTTTGTGAATGTTCAGGAATATATATTTAATTTTTTTTCGATAATTTTATAAATAACGTAATTTGCCACATTATAGAATAAAATCATAACCGAAAATGGGTTCGTAAGTAGGGGATTTTGAACTTTAGAGCAGTTTTCATAGGCCTTTACATTATTTTTTTCTGGGCTTATAAAAAGACTTATATGTAAAAAAATACTCGATTATTTCAAAGGCCAAGATGTATTCTACTCGCAGTATTTAATTAAAGCATCTGAAACATTTCTAAGCGACCAAATTTTCAAACCAAAAACACATGATTTTGCATTACTACGTATGGCATCGCCTTAATAATTCACTCAAACAGCCAATAAAACTGTTGACATATTTGTACGGGAAAATCGTATTTGAATATTGTATGCGAACACTTTAATGAATCATTTTCAATGCGCAAAGCACTCTCAAAGTATTTATGAAGATGAATGAATAACATGTTACATTGCGTTACGTTTTGCTGGGTAGATGCCAAATCCGTTTTTTTTCCTTTTCAAGTGTACCTAGTATAAAATGTTTAAGAACGGCTGCCATGGTAATCACTTAATATTATTAATTAATTAATTATATTTATACACTATATATTTATATTTATACAACTAAGAGCAATAAACTTATATCTAGACTCTCGTTTTTCTAAAATGGTCAAATGTTAATACACTCCGAGTACAGTATAACCACGCTTACAGGGCGCTGTATGCGTGATTATACTGTATGTATTACAGAACAAAATTTTACCTGTAATAAAAGTCAAATGTTAATACACTCCGAGTACAGTTTGACCACACATACAGGGCGCTGTATACGGCCTCCCTTGACGATGCAGCGCTTCACAGACGTTTGCAGAGGGGAGGGTTCATGAGTTTGTTGCTTTGGTGCTCCATAGTCAGACAAGTCAGCGCTACCGGAGATCGGAAAACACTCTTCCCCAGGCCGTCGCCTAGTGAATGAGAATTTCCACCAAAAAAGCCACCGTAATATAAGTGCTAAATATGTTTACCTTTTCTTCCATTTGATATCATGTAATTTATGTAGATGTGTGCTCGTATATGGCAGACAAAGTATTGCACTGACCGCTCCGTTCTGTTGAATTAAATAAACATTATTTTATTATTTTAACAATACCAATCTGTGAACAAAAAGCAGACCTCGCTTATGTTTTTAACTACTTATGTTTCTTATAACTTTATTTTATAATAACGCATGTTTCTAATAACGTGTTTTTCGAATAATGCATGTTTCTAACAAATGTTTCTAACAACGTATATTTCTGATAAGGCATTTCTCTAATAGGTACCGCATGTTTCTAATAATGTTTTTTCTAAATTTTCTCTTATATATTAAATAAAAATAAAAAATTCCTCTGAAATCATAAGATTTGACCAATTAAAACGGCCACAACCTTGAACCGAAAGCAGAAAGTTCACAAAAATTTACAGACATGCGACAAACAAGCACAACAGTCGAGTTAAAACTGAACTTCTCTGTCAATAAAATGTATTCAGATAATAAAAATGTCAAAAAGTTTGTTTAGCAAATATCATTAACTTTTTGGAATTAATAAGAATTATAAATATTCAAGTTTGGTAGCATTTAAAAATACGTGTACCTGTTAAACTCAAAACATATTAAATAGATCTCTACGAATTATTAAAAAAACACGTCTCTAAAAATAAATTATATCATATATAATTTATTATACCATATATAGTCTTCAATAAATATAAATTTTTTAATTTTACATAGGTAGGTATATATTTTAATGAAAAGTTCGGATTAAAAACAACAGAGAAAATATTTCAAATGCCTGAACCAATTACAAACAACGTTTACCGCTTACCTCGTAAACAATGTTCTTATTTTCTTCAGATATCGGCTCTGATTTGTTGAATAAACAAATATGGCGTATGATTCAGGCTTAGTTGCTTGAAACTTTTCAAAGAAAACAGTTCATGAAACGAGAAATCAAATGGGAAGACGTCAGAAGAAAAAAATATATCTTTTCGAATTACTTTATTTTCTTTTCATGAGCCCGACAAAGTAACAGAATAAACATACATCAACTTAAACTCCGATGTAATTCATATTTACCTAGAATTTATTATTGACGTGGGATAAAAATAATATCATTTTGAGCATAGACATCTAAATTGATAGACTTTCCCTAACATGAAATCCGCGCATCATTTCGATGAGTTGGAGGCAAACCACGGGACCATATTTTTGGTACCAGGAGGGTTCGAGAATGCTTTAAATAATCTATGATATACGTTAACGCCGAAGAGCGCACATTGACATAACCAGACCCTGCGCGAAAAGGTAAAGTTCGTTCAAGTAAGGCAACGGTTTACAGCGCAGTCCATTGTGGGACTTTTCAGCACAGGATCGGAATGTTTCTAAAAAACCGAATGGTCTTCAAATTGGGTTGAGTAGCGACGCAAAAAATGAGTGAGGTGGGTAAATTTTAACACATTTGTAAAAGTATTTAGCTAAAACACAGAACAAAATATTCAGTTTTAGAAACAAGCCCGATCTTTTTTTCACCCGATTAGGGATTTGTAGTTATTTTTTTTACTCATTTGGCAATTTGCACGTCATTGTAAAATTACGTCATTGTTTTTTTCGCGGACTAATTAATGATATTACAATGCAGGTTGTCTGTAAACAGTCAGATTCATTTATTAAAAAAAAAAACAGAAAGCACGCCTCGCAACTTGGTTTGATCCCCTTTCCCTGACGGGCTAGTCTATCAATGTCTGTGATTTTGAGAAAAGAAATAAGTTAAAGTGGCTTTGTAAAATTTCTAGTTATCTCTGACGGTTATGCAAAAAATATTTAAAAGTAAAGTGGAAATGTAATATGGATTTTAAGATCTTAGATACCGGCGAAAAGGTGATCTACATTGGAAATTATAGGTGTAAGAATTTGGTGAATTCAATTATTATAATGATATTATTATCTTCTTTGCTTCTTCGATACCAGATCTGAGAAGTAGGTTAATATTATTAATACCCTTTTAAATACGAAGAGGATTAAAATTGGATAGGTTTCAATTATTAACCAGAGCACAGAAGACGATATCATGTTTTTGGCCCGGTTTATATTTGAAGCAGTCAATATGATAATTTATTATAATATGTTATTATATAAACATTAAGAAAATATATTTTGTCACTACATTGTTGCAGTTAATTTTATAAAATGTAAAAGCCCATCAGGACCTTTTATAACGAATAAATAAATAAAAAAAAAAATTTCAAAATTTCTTGATTTTAAAACTAGTGATGACTTTTAAAAAAAAATATTTCAATAATTAAATGCCCTAATTTATTTATACGTCACTTTCAAAATATTAAGACGAACAGTTTATTTTTGAAGTGAAACTTCTTTACGCGCGTTATGCAATTTCGAGGACCGGAGTAAAACCAACTCATGACCGTCATGAAAAACCGTGATCATTTCGCTATAGGAGCCTAGCCAATATTATATACCTACTTTAGGTCACTCTCCAAACTCAGCTTGGCGGTCTAGAGGCAGAGGGCCCGATTGTCGTCGTGAAGAACCGAGGTTCGATCCCCGCTTTAACTATTTTTTTTCTTTTTGTGATTTAAAAAAAAATATATTTTTTAAAAGTGTTAAAATGCTCTCGTGCTGCGACTTTTAGATATTTTGACTATATGATATTTTGGTCGAATACGTAATAACCGCGGTCTAGAGGCAGAGCTTTCGACACTCATTATGCAGGACCCGGGTTCGAATCCCATGTTTTTATAACTTTTAATTTTTTTTATCAACGATTTGTAATAATGTAGTAAAAAATTAGATAAATTTGTTAATTTAAATTTAATTTACTTTACGATACTTATATGATATTTTGGTCGAAATATAGCTTACAAATCGAGCCGGTAGAGTCGCTCGGTATTTTGATTAATTATTTTTATTTATCAACGATTTGTAATAATGTACTAAAAAATTACATAAATTTGTTAATTTACCTTTACTTTAATTTACGATACCTATATGATATTTAGGTCGAAATATAGCTTACAAATCGAGCCGGTAGAGTCGCTCGGTATTTTGAATAATTTTTTTTTTTATCAACGATTTGTAATAATGTAGTAAAAAATTACATAAATTTGTTAATTTACCTTTACTTTAATTTACGGTACCTATCTGATATTTTGGTCGAAATATAGCTTACAAATCGAGCCGGTAGAGTCGCTCGGTATTTTGATTAATTATTTTTATTTTGAATCATTAAAATTACTAATCAAGGCCGATAACGCCGCGTCGCGTGAAATATCTCTCCTCGCGGTCTAGAGGCAGAGCGTTCGACACTCGTTATGCAGGACCCGGGTTCGAATCCAATATTTTTATAACTTTTAATTTTTTGTTATCATATGCTACTTATAAATATGTCGATAGACAGAAAAAAAGAGAGAATGAAATGAAAAGAGAGAGAGAAGAATAATAAAAGTTTCACTTCCGTCGTGCGTAGGCTTTCCACACACTGTATATTTTATCTAGCTTTTTTATGTAACTGCGTTTCTTCCTTTCTGCCTAAAATGCCGTAGATACAAATGTTAATAACTCGCTCAAATGCATGTCAGTAGCGCTCTTTAGTGTGCAAAGGCACGTATACCGTTTCGCTGCTAGTTACTAGCCCGTATGCTAGTAAATAGCACGAAGTTTGACTTTTCGTGTGCAAATGGCACGCGGTGTAAGGTGGTGGGTGGAATAGTAGAAGGCCCGCAGTTCAGTTTGAACGTACTCTTCCAGTAGTCATCCTCGATCAAGCAAATACAAATTTGAAAAATCTACGTTTCATAATTTTTTAATGATACATAAATTATAATTTCCTGTTGAATAGTGTAAAAAATCATACATCGGAAGACAGACGAAAAACAATTGATTCAAATGTATTATTTAAAATACTAAACTAAATTGGAATTTTTGAACTCCTGCAACATATAAACTTAAACATACCTACAAGAATAACACGACGCCATACTCTATTTTAACGCAGTATGCATAAGCGCAACTATATTGCTCGTTCTCTGATGTAGCGGTTTCATACTATGGTAAAGTAATTCTTATTTTTATTGACATTAATGTTAACTATTCGTAAACCTTTGTTCGTCCCGTTGTAAACCTATCTAATCGAGGTATTTTTTAATTTTCGTTTCTTGTATTTTTATTTCATTTATGTTTATTATTTCTTTCTCATGTTCTAAATTGTTCATCATTTCAAAATTATACCGCATATTCTTATGTAAAAGTTAAATGAATAAATTTATAAAAAAGGATGGGTTTCCAGTGGGATGTTTATCTGCGGCATCTTTGGGGAAATATATTTTTATCCTAGCACCTGGATACATAACAAATATCGTAGAAGTTCAAAACTTGAGTGGTTATTGGCAAAATCTCGACCAACGGAAATTATTTCGTAAAGTGTATTCTGGTAGAAAATATGACTTTCGAAAGTTAGTGAACTATTTATTATAAATATTTACAATAGTCGACATTCAAACGAACCGAACAAAGTATTAAAGTAAAATAAAACATTTAGTAGGATATACTATAGGATGCGAAGGTCGACGCTTACCTCGCCGTTTCGCATACAATAGGGGTGTCGTGTCGATTAAAAATAAGAAGATTGTATTTCACAGAATCTATCGTTTATTACACTTGTTAGCAATATTACAAACACGACGTTAATATCAGAAGGAATGGAGACGAGCTACGTATGCAAGCCGCCGCACAGTGGGCTGAAAATCGCCTTTCATAGACATAGAGACTTGAATTTTCAAGGGTATTTTTTTTGGCTAGAAATGGATTCTGCTGATCATTACTATGCTATAAAATGTCGTACGAAGCAATTGCGTGTACAAATGAAGGAGTTATAATTTTTTTAAGAAAAAATTGTATGGCGCTGACATTAAAAATGAGGCTATCTCTGGAATCATAAGGTTGGCCGTTCTATCCTTACACACAGATAATACTACTATTTATTTGTATTTTTTGACATACTTCATATTGTGGCGCAAGGTGCGATTTTTTTTTTTTTAAATTACAAAGTTGAATAAAATCCTTTTTAATGTTGATGATTCATTTTAATGGTTAAATGCTTTTAGGCTTGCAGTGTAAATAAAATATTGTAAACTAGACAAAGCATACTCATATGTAAAGCATTTAAGCATTAAAATGAATCTTCAACATAAAAAAGTTTTTTTTTCAACTTTGAGGATTTAAAAAAAAAAATCAAGTTTCGCCACAATACGAAGTATGTCAAAAAAATACAAATAAATAGTAGTATATTTGTGTGTAAGGATATAATGGTCAACCTTATGATTCCAGAGATAGCCTCATTTTTAATGTCAGTTCCATACAAATTTTTCTTAAAAAAATGATGACTCCTTCATTTGAACACGCAATTGATTCATACAAAAATTTTATAGCATATTAATGATCAGCAGAATCCATTTCTAGCCAAAAAAAATACACTTGAAAATTCAAGTCTCTATGTCTATGAAAGGCGATTTTCAGCCCACTGTGCACAGTGTTTTGGCTTGCAGTGTAAATAAAATATTGTAAACTAGACAAAGCATACTCATATGTAAAGCATTTAAGCATTAAAATGAATCATCAACAAAAAAATGATTTTTTTTCCAATTTAGGATTTTTAAAAAAAAATCGCACCTTGCGCCACAATATGAAGTATGTCAAAAAAATACAAATAAATAGTAGTATTATCTGTGTGTAAGGATAGAACGGCCAACTTTATGATTCCAGAGATAGCCTCAATTTTAATGTCAGTTCCATACAAATTTTTCTTAAAAAAATTATAACTCCTTCATTTGTACACGCAATTGCTTCGTACGACATTTTATAGCATAGTAATGATCAGCAGAATCCATTTCTAGCCAAAAAAAATACCCTTGAAAATTCAAGTCTCTATGTCTATGAAAGGCGATTTTCAGCCCACTGTGCGCCGTACCGAACCAGTCTCCAAGAGCGAATGGAGATGGGCGATTGCTCCGCTCTTCAGGTAAGTAGAACGCTGGGGATACCATATATAAAAATAATATTATGGATATTAAATGCGCGCGTAGTGGCTGCCTACAATACGTTAAATTGTAAAATGTAGATGAAATTCTATAAATTCAGTTCAATATAACAGGTGCAAACTTTGTTAAACATAATTAAACAAATTGATGCCGGTTCACTTTGAATAATGATTTTTTTATGAAAATGTTAAAAAAACGTCCCTCATCTCATTTTATGAAATTAAATTAGAATCACAAGACTTGAAGTCTGAGCGAAAAACTACTTTCTTCTAAAAACTAACAAGGAATTTAGATTGATATAATGATAATAAAATGGGGGAAAAATGTTAAATGTACAAGGTGAGACAAAAGTAATGTCATAATGCTCTATTATGACAGAAAGTTTATTTGAAGATTTGCACAAGATGTTCAGCCAAACGTTAATTTGTTTGCGCACATGGTGCGTACAACACATCGGAAATTGGTCAAATAAGCAGTAACAATAATTCCGCATTCTTCAGGTGTTTATTGCTCCATTGCTTATTTTCAATTTATTCTCTATTTGTCTACAACATAAATGTCAAAGCACAATGACATTTGACGCAATTCGCAAAAATTATGGCAAATCCACATTATGACATTACTTTTGCCTCACTTTGTATATTTTGCAGAATAAGCCTTCTTGGAACAAGACACAATATTAAAAATGGGTAACGGATAATATCCTAAAGGCTTACAACACGAAAACATGAAATCCCGAAAGAAACATCAAAGAATTAACGACTAAAAACCTCACAAGAAAAATAAAGATTTATATACGAAATACAAAAAAATAAATTATTTTCGTTCTGAGAATCTCAAATTGGATAGATGTCTTCAAAATGCCTCGGTCTGATTTAATCTTAATGTATAAAAATCACGTGTCACTGTGTTCGTACACGCTAATCTCCGAAACCGCAAAACCGATTTCAATGATTTTTTTGTGAATGTGTTTGGATGGTTCCAGTTTGGTTCAAATATAGTTTTGAACCCGATAGGTGGTGCTGTTGAAGAGATCTAAAAAAAAAATTCTTCGATTTTTATATCGGATTTCTCATCCAAAAATACATGCAACCACAAATTCATTCAACATCCCTACATAGAAGGCGGTCTGTGGTAGGACAAATTCTGACGGGCCCACTAATTCTTTATAAAATAGAACTTCGATCGAACATTACCTAAAACAACTTTAAATTCAAGGGACATGTATATTTTTATTGAGTTCGTGTTATTTTTTTAAAATATTTTATAGGATGCTTGGTTATATTATTGCATGGAATATCGGCTTCGGAAATCTAACCTTTGGTAGTTAGAAACAAGAGATTTTGCTAACTATTGCAATGACAACATGAGATTGAAATCTTAAACAGGGTTTGAACACTATTGCAGCTTTTTTTAGATTATCGTATAATGTCACCTGATGGATATTTTTTACCCGATGCACAAGGGTAAGATGATAGTTTTAATAATAATATGTTTTATGTAAAATTATTTTGTTTGATACATGTGTAAGGTGTACACAGAATATACATATATGCACACGTAGACACACATTCAAATACATGTATTCTATAAATATACGATAACATCGTAGGTACAAAGGGGCGAAACTCCACCAACTTTTACTCAATTCGGCAAAGCACAAGAAAAGCCGCCAGCAGGTCCTAGTAGCAAAAAAACAGTTGTAGTTACTTCACTAACAAGAACTAAATAACGAAAGGACATAGAGGGCTTCATTTCTATCCCATACGTCGTCTTACTCACGATGTATCTTATATTATTCTCGTACGTTTTGTAATCTTCTTGGGATAAATCATAAATTTATATAAAGAACACAATTTTATATAAAGAACACAATTTTAAAAATCATAATAAAATTCATAATCTATCAATTTTTCGAAATTAATAAAAACGAAATTTAGTGTATTGTAGTGAACTGAAATCCGCGGCTGAAAAAAGTTTGCAAAAACCAGCGAATGTCAGCGCAGGTTTTAGCACGAACGTAAGCCTCCACGCTCTAAGACAGTGGCAAATTTTTCGCATGCAAATATTTCACCCCTGTTTATGGAAGCCTTTACGAGGAAACTTTCCACCGACGATATTGAGATAAACTGCCACTTATTTATAATATGCAAAACGGTTAAATTCATTCAAGTCATTTATTTCAATGGCCATTTTGTTTTCTAAAAAGCTCTTGATTGCTTTGGTATAAGTCAGCGGCGCAGGAATTTCCGTCAGACTTGGGCTATCCTTCATCATTTATCGTTCGGGATGTGAAGTAATTATGAAAAGACAAAAGGTTCATTGAATTGGGTCTAGAATCTGAGGGACCCATCGCTTTGTGCCGTGATTGGTTTACTGAATAGTTCCTACTTTAGTGAAGGATTCACGTTCTGAAAGTTCTCCTTTGATATTCAAAACAGCAAATCACTTCGGCTTTTGACAAATTAACCGTTGAATTTCTAAATAGTCACTTTTGCAAAATAATATTTATCCAACAATGCTGTTGAAAAATAACACCACTTTGTTAAAGCCGTGAAACGTTATATTCAGTTCACTCTTGAGTACAGTGACACAACAAAATATACGTTTCCGTATTTAGATATAATGGTACGTATATATTTGCGAACTTAAGCGCGAACCGAGTCACGAATTACAGGAAAGGAACACAATTATTTTTTTTAAATCTTTTTTTTTTAAATTAAACTTTTGAACATAATATTACAATTCAGGTTTTACATAGCTTCTGTTTTCTATTTATACTAAAATTCCATTAAAAGCATTTTATTGTGGATGGAAGAGGAGTGTACATTTGCAAAAAAATAATGGTATAGAAATATAATCCATTGTTTGGTGAAAAAATTAACATATTTCAAAATTAAAGATTTATGTTACATTAAGGTTTTGGTTACAAAGTAAAAAATAATTACGAAATAAAAATCCAAACAATTTGTTGTATTTATTAAATAAAATTATTACACACGAGTATTTGTATACATCGTAGTGTATTTTCGGCACGTTCCATAGTGGAATACTCTGTGTCGCCCTTGTGTAAGACCACCATTCCATATTGAAACGTTGCTTGAAATGGCTTTAGCCATGTTTAATGACCAGATCTCTACACCCGAGTACTTCCCCACTTCCCCACTTTACAATTTTCTTCCCCTCCCCAACACCAGCGGCCTCACAACAGACCCCAATTTGTGATGCCATAGTCTCACTAGCTCCAGATGGTTGAAAGCAGTTGTGAGTTGGTATTCACATAAAAAAAATAATACAGACTTTTTTATGTTTTGTCGTAATTAAGTTTTCTTTTCTTAGATTTCAAAAGGATACAAATATATGGACATGATATTATATAAACTCATTTTCAAATAAATAAGACAGTGAACAAACCTGCAAAGTGCAATTATGTAAATCCTGGGAATACAAATCCTGGGATCACCTAGCAATAACAAAAACTGAATGGCTTAATCAACCTCAATGTCGTCAATGGTTATTTGAAATGAATTTACAGTTGTGAGGTTTGCTTTGGAGAGATTTTACATGTGGTTTGCCATTAACAACAACCAAATCAAATATACCGATGCTCGCGCCCTACGTGAGACGCTGTCCTGAATTTATCGCATTCAAGAAGACCATGTTCATTTATAGGCTGATCCATATAAATCACTGAGTTATCGTCCAGAGGCTGCCCATAACTGAAATGGATGAAGAATTTTCCCAGACTGCTGACACTGTGGAAAGTTCAAAAGACGTTTGAGTTTGGACTCAATCAATGGAGTATAAGGAGGGGAGCAAACTCGTCAACTTTAATTGAGGAATTAGCTATATTCATCCCTCTTCAGCTTGTAGTGAAGTCACAACCATATTCTGATTCCTTCATAGATACCTACATAAGTGTCCTGCAAATATAGCAACTGTCAAATGTATATAGTTGACGGCCTTTGTGGTCGAGGCTTACGCTGTGTTTGGTGACCAGATCTGAATATTCAGGTATTTCTCTACCTTCCTCGTTCCGTCTCCTTCCCATCCCCACTATTTTCGTCCTTACAACATACCCCAATTGGAGATGCCGTGGTCTCACAGGCACTTGATGCTTAGGAGTAGTTGGACTTCTTGTGCGGTATTCATGTTAATAAAATTAGTTTATTTGTAGTGATTTTATGGGAATGGTGTGATTTTTAAAGGTGAGATAGAAAATATACTCAATGGCTGTATAGTTAAGTCGTTTTCAAGCCTAACAATAAGAGCAATGAGAGGGTATGTAGCATTTCGGTAAAGGTGTTGATTTTGGCAGGCGACACATTAAGCTATACTCATCATGGCTTGGTCTATTTCAGCAAACCTCCCGCCATACACTACCAGTGCGGATGACTGATGAGTGGTACGCTGAAATAAGCCAACATTTCTCTGCTGACGCTTGGGACTACCGACTGCTTGCCATCGCTTTTGGCCATCAAGACTGGCCCATTACTGCTGGCTATGGACTGCTGACTACCGACTGCTAGCTATCGATCTCTGGTCACCGCTGCTGGCCAACTACTACTGGCCATCTGTTGTATCGTATGGCGCGCTGATCCTATCAAAAGCATTCCTTTTGGACAGGTGTCACTACGCCTTAGACAGATACAGTCCATAAACCGATGTACAATTTGTACTTTATGTATACTATTACAATAAATGTAATTAAAATGCGAATATTAATTAAAATTAATCTTTAATTTTATAATGGTTTGGATAGAACATCTCAGGGTGTTTTTCTTAAATTATGACACAGGTCGAGAGCTGAGTGCTTATTATTTAGTTTTTTTCCTTGTACAGGCTCACACGTTTCGTACAAATTTGCTGACAAAGAAAACGAATTAAGTGCAACTTATTCAAAATTTTAGTTATGAATAATTATATGAGATACATAGATCATATTTCGATGGGTAGGACACTCGACTAACAAGTTGACGGAACCAGTTTGGTACACACAGCGCTATACCAACTCTTGCTATACAGCAAAAGTTATGAACAGTGAAAAAGTATGTCCTGTAAATCTCAAGATATATTTATACTCAGGATAAATCAAAATAATCAAAAAATAATTAAAGTAAATAATCCAAAATTCACCCTTGCGTTCTTTATTTATAAGCGAAGTTAATTCTCTTTCTACCGCTTCAATATATTATTCTCTACATCTATCTTACATAAGAGAAAGCTGCCAGAATCTATTTGTATACGTTTTGATACAGTTAATGAGATTCTGGCTCGAGATGAGGCGCCATCTACTTACTTACTTTAAGCAGGATTTCGAGGTTTCGGGGTGTTAAAACGTAATAAAATCAAAACATGAGTACTTCTTTCCTATACTCTTTTGTTAAAAGTGGCCACCTCTGGAATGGAGTCCGCCAAGTACTTGGGCGAGTTGCTCTATTTAAAAGAGCGCATATATGCACAGATTTAAGTGGTTATGATTAGTCTACTCTGCAGATATTTGATTTAAACACGCTCTGGAGAATTAATAGCAATGATTAGACTGAGATACTCGTTGGACAAAAAATTGAATTTTGAACAATGAATGGGGAGATCCAAACATTATAAAAAGTATCTATTTATGCAAGTGTCATGAAAAAGATTAATAAAATAATGCTTGGATGATTTATGCATGTAGAACGGAAAGACAGAGAAATGGATCAGGAAAAACATGTACAAATATGTGTATGATGTATAAAGAGTTTTTTTATAAATGAGTTCTGCTAGGAAATTTATAGCTTTTTGGCTCTCTTTCGGCCCTCAGGAATTTTCAAAATGTAATAATTAACTGTGCAAAATGCCTTCAAAGGGCAAAAAGCTGTCACGCGTAATAATAATTACACAGCAGAACTTGTTTAAACATAAACTGTTTATAGGTACATTGAATAATAATATTATTAAATCTACCAAAAGAAAAACTAAAAAGTAAAACGAAGTTCTACAAATTAAACTTGATGACAATAAATAAATCAGGAAAATACTTGATGGTCAATGAGTGCGAAAATTTCGGGACAAAATAAATATCTCGTGAACTTGATATGAGATATTTCAATAATCGGAATAAAAGTAATATTTTGAGACGATACATGAATTTGGGTGAAACAAGAGGTTCGCAAAGAAAAAATTACGTACTCTATGCTATTCAGTCGGCTAATTGTCGAGTGGACAAATGTGATGGGTGTCCACCTATACTTGTTTTCGATCATTTGCTAGTTAGTCCTCCAACATTGAAAAAGAAAAAAATTGTGGTGTTTTTTTTTTAAATAAACATTGTTTGGTAGGTGTTAAATAATGTTATAATAAATAACCTCCACAGAGCATCCCCATAGATGACATAGGACCTGAGGGATTTTTTTCTCAGGGCCCCCTATGTGGAGTTAATTTTAAAAAACTCCAAGGAAGTAATTATAAAAGATAATAATTCTAACAAGAAAAAAATAAGGAGAAACGATTAAAAAATTAAACTTCGGATGATTTTAAAGGCAACTTAATAGAAATTGTTAAAAAAAATAAAATTACCCCACCTACCGTTTTAAAATAATGTAATTTTTGATTAAATCTGAAAAAAATGAGTATTTGGGTAGAAATTTTAGTTTATTCATGAACATTTTTTTTTCATACTTAATCGGTCGTTTGTTATTTGAAATTACACCTATGAAAAGACTTTTTTTTAACTATACGTATTTTTTAATTCTTTTTATCATCATTTTTGCATAGTACACATAGTACACTTTTTTTTAAATAATTTATATTACACAAATAATTGCCGAAGTTGCCTAGAAAATCACAAAAAATTGAATTCTGTAATGCTCTATATTTTATAATTTAAAACATATATAAATAAAGTTGCGCATATCCTTACTAAATATTTGCTACACGTTTTGATTTTTAAAAAATAGGTTGATTGGTTAGGTATTTTGGACTAAAATCTTTATTTAAGTTTTGTTGAGGTTTTTTTAAAAAGGCTGAGCAGCCTTTCTCTTATAAGTGGAAGGAAAATAAAGAGTAATGTGATTTGTATGCTTTCAGATCACAGAAATCCTAAGCGCTAGTTAAAATCAGAACGATAATGTCTAAATTATGGAAAATATGCACAGTAGATGTATGTACGGAAGCGGAAGACATGATTGATTTCCACCATCATGTTGAAAGGCTTTTGTTATATTTAGTAAATAATTTCGATTTACCAGATGTGCGCAAACCATGCTTGTTCTGGTCTCTCGCACATTTTTTAACCACAGAAATGGGGCTACAATAGTCCCACCAGCTCCATGTACCAAGGACCCGTGCACGATTAAAAGTCTTTTAGTGTATCTATTATTCCTATGATTAAAACCAAGAGTGTAGTACCTAACATTCGCATCATCCACGTTATTGGCTTTAAAAACACAGTTTTATGGAGTCAGTTTTATTTTAGGCGTAATTCACACCCAAATTTATCTATTCATTCCCTAAATATATATCTTTTTACTGTCGACGGGAGCGCACAGAGTTGCCTGTCCCTGAATTGCTCCAGTCAAGCAAACGGAACCGGAGACGGCCCTCTGTTGACCAAATTTATAACCCAACTAAATTGTCGGCATTACCGCACTGCACAGTGGGTCATTTTGCGATTCTTGAACTATTTTTTTAAAGACTTTTATAGACTTCGTAAATAAAAAGACTAAACAAATCTCAATTTATTCACGCTGTGGTAGTAGTATTTATGCTGCGGCTTGCAATAATTATTATATTAACACAAAAAATTACTCTAGCGGTTTTTTTTTTTTTATTATTTATTTCTATTCATACATTACAGTGTTTACCAAATATTTACATTTGAATATAATACATACATTTAGAACTGTTGTTAATATGGTGTTTTTTTTAATTTTTTTATTTTTTTTTTTATGCTGGGTGTGAGGTAGGTTTGAGTAGGTGACACTGTGGTGGGTAATGTTATATGTTTCGTGAACACCTCACTGGGAGAACCTGTGCTGAGGTGTTTACGTGGTTATGATTAAATGGTACATGTATTTATGTGTATTGGTTAAATTTTCTTATATAAGAGTGTAAGTTGGGATTTTAAATTTTTTTTTTTTTTTTTTTAATGGTTATTGTACATTGTTGTTTAAAGAAAAAGGAAAAAAATATTTATTTATGTGCACTTATATACATACACCCATGTATATACATACATACATAAATACACATATATGCATGCATACACATGCGTTTCAAAAGTGCCATTGCTTCATCGGGAGAATATCAAAATCAGGAAAATATTAAATAATTAATGGTTTACAATTTTTTTAATTATTTTTTTTTTTAATTTAAAATGTTATCATAGAGGAATGTGGGTATATGATATGACTAATTAATGGTAGAATATACCGCCAAGTTTCTAAATTACTGCAATTAGCTTGTAAGTACCTACCGTACGAAAAACATCATATTTCCACAAAGGTACATTTATTTCTATGTAACCCTAATAAGCTTTTAAACCTAATTCATTATTCGACTGACCTAATCGTTTTTTTATTTAAATACTAGCTGACCTGTACCCCCTTTAACTGGTTTGGAGTTAAGTTTTGAGGTTGTGAATATTAGTATCTGACAACTCGATACACTTTTAAGGTGGACACAATATTATTGTATTGTTATTTGTTTCACTTTATCGTGCCATGTCTTCCGCGGGCGTCTTCAACCATTCACTTCGAAGTCATATACATTCTCCTTACACTTCTTTCTTCGTTCATCACTTACGTCTCATTTTATAACAAATAATTATTTCATTCATATCTTCCTCGATTATTATGAAATCCACATTTTTACTCTTAAAAAACTACATTATGTCCACTTTAATTCGTTAAGTCATTCTCAAGTGTCCCCGACTGTTATATATACCATTTAAAGGCCTCTCTAAATATTCCTGGAACCAATAAGAACAAACTTTAAAATTTGCAGCGAATTCAGATTGATGGTGTAGGAAGGCGTACGGGACAAATAAATAAACATTCATTTTATAAGATAAATTATGGAGTAGAAATTTTATTTAATATTACTGACTGAATTCTTGTTAGAGTTTTATAAAATACAATATTCATTTGACGATCGGAGCCGTGTGCCGCAGCTTTCCTAATTCAATATTGGTTAACACATTTTTCTTTCGATTTCGATGTTTAATTTTCAAAAATAAGTTCTCTCAACAAGGCCGTTTGTGAAGTAATAAATGAATTAGACGAATATACTTTTTTAACAAGTTTTGAATATCTCAAAAATAATACAACAAACAGAAAACTATCATAAAGGTAATACTTAAAAAATAGAATGACTGACAGTGAACAAATATTCAACATGTTACAAATATATATAAAAATGCTATTTTTTTTACCAAAAAAACCAAATTTCAACCAACACAAACACTAATAGACCAGTTAGACGAGCGTACATACAAAACAGAAAACTCCGTCACAACTCCGATAAGCACAAGCTTTAAACAAAGACGACACAAACACCAAGCAATAAAAGCATTTAACAAACTTACATTCGACACAAAAATTAGGAAAACAAAAATATTTCGCACACAAAATTAAGAAATGAATTAAAAAACAAAAAGGATATTACTAAAAAAAAATCACAAAATAATTAAAATAAATAATAATTTTAAAAAATACCTCCATAGTACACATACCATGCACAAACAGACTAATAATTACATACACAATGCTTAGTGTTTATAACCGACCCTATTATTTAATGTCATTACTGTATTGTATTTTATTTATTTTACTTTTTATTTTATTTTTTTATTTCATTTAAATTAGTTTGATTTAAAGACATTTCAAAACAATTCATTTTTATTTACATACAATTTGTCGACTTATTTTATATGTTTTGAATACCTCAAAAACAATATATAAACAACAGCTCGAATATGACATAGATATATATGTTTATGATTTAATTGCTGAAGAAAGAGTGACAGTGACGTTCAGGCTATTTTTTTCAAAAAAGATAAATTATTTTCTTCAGTTGTTGGTAAAATGAAAATATTTTGTCAGGCTCCTTAATTTATTTACTTTTGCCACTGTGCGCGGGAGAGGACACGTAATTTGTCGTCGGTGTTATAGAGCGCAGTTATTACTTCTGTCGTAAAACGCTGGCAGTACGAAAGATGAATGTCGGAGACTACCTGTGAAATGCTGTACTGAATCATAGATGATTGTTTCACTTGCTGTTTGCGTTGTACGCTTTTAAGATGAATTATTATTCACCTGCGAAGGATGAACAAATATAGTCATTTAAAGAACATCGCACAAGGTGGGAATAAATTCATTCTCAACATCAAGTGGTAATTTGGTAATAACCACGTTTGCTTTCAATAATTGAAAGCGAAGCGAATAATTGGACTTGAACCCAAGACCCTCTCCCCTTGCCGGGGAATGGCTCTACCAGCTGAGATAAAAATAATCATAAATTATTTAATATTTCCATCTGAGAAAAGTTGCAGCTGTTGACTGTTTGGTCATCATACATTTAAAGTCATAATAAATTTTGTTTCAGCACTTCGTTTTTTTCAATATTCCTCAAATAAAAAACAGCAGCCTTATCTACTTAAGACGAAAGAGAGAAATATCCAAAGTCTCTCAGTATTTTCCTAAGCGAAAGAAGAATTTTCAAGATGGTTTGATTTTAAGAACTTTCAGTTCATAGGTGCCAGATAAATATACGTCACAAAATTATGCACCAGAAGTAACAAATAAAAATGAGCATGCTTTGTGTGATATTCTCAACTGAGGCTAGTACTAAATTGGTTCTCGAGTCTTGACTGCTTTATCGCAATACGTTGTCGGTGAGAGGTGCTTGGAGGCTTTTAGTAAATTGAAAGATGTACTTGAGACAAAGGTGTCTCTTACAAGAACTACTGCCGCTACGGTTTTATATATTTATCGCCATCCTGTTTTCCGGGCAGAAATGTTCATTCTAGTAGAGTTGTATCGAAAGAGAGAGCTTTATCTTGGAAAATAAATATTTAACGAAGGGGTTTATCTCAGTTTTCTCATTTTTGTGTGTTCACAATGCGCGGTTCTTTTGAGATACGTGTATCATTCGTCATCATCAGTATGCAGAGCTCTCGTAAGCACTGATGCCAAAGTATCATCGTTCCTCTCATGTATTTCTTTGAGAGTAGCCCACAGTAGTGTGCAATTAATATGGTTCATTAGAGTTGTCTTTAGGTGTTTGGTGATATCTCCAGGTTCCACAACGTGAATCACCAGGTATCCGAGATTTTTCACACCAAGACGAAACAATTTTTTGTCATTCTTCACATTTGCAACATCTTGTGGTATCTTATTTAGTTCTACTAGCTTATGTTTATTTGCTTCCATTAAACTTATTTCATCAATTCTACCATACATCAATCAAAGAAACAACCACTCTCAGACCCATATCTAACCCTACTCTCGGCGTTTTGTTCTAACCTTCTGTTTCCTTCGTTTGTTTCCCTCTAATAAACAATCTGTCGAACCTTCACCTTGCTTAGATAATTATACCTTAAATATATTATAAAAGAACTTTAGTCAATCTATCTATTAAAAAAAATATATGGTTGTCATATTGAAACCAAATCATCAAATATTAGTAAAAATGTTAGGCGGAAAGAATCAAAGCAGGTAGATATATGTGATATCCTGGCAATAAAAAAAATCTTGCCCTATTTTCGGCAACGTTTATAATCTTCACAATAAATATTAAAATATGGCTGTGTGAAGCACAAAATCTCTCAAACTACTGTCTACATTTTCTTGGTAAAACACACCAATTTGAAGATTTTCATTTCCTTGTCAAATTGAACTGCTTTAAATTACACCAATTTCTCAAAAACTTATAGCAATACGCAAAGCTGTTGTTCGCTATATTTTTAATTTATATATTAAATAATTACGATATATAATATATCGTTAAGAATATTGCAATCCAGTTGGAGCTGGGTATTAACTACTATTTAATTATACTAGATAACTAATTCTACTAAAAGCTTTCTTACGACGGTCACTTAAGTCGGTCAAAGAATCGATTTATTCAAATTATACTTCATAAATGCTCAGTCGCCGTAGTCGCATATTGCCATACTTTCCAGCTGAGGACAGTTATAAGTTGTACGTTATATTATGCAAGTACTTTGTTCATATTTCTGAATTAAAAGCAGTAAGATTCCTTGCTTATTCATTTAACCTATATTAATCACATCCCCCGAGATATAATTATCCTCCAAGGAGAGACCATAAAGTACAACAAATAACAAACTTCGCTTCTTCAACTTCTATATTCAAATAAACTTTTAGTTCGCGTAAGCTAAATCATGATGAAACACTCCAATTATCTTACTGGAAGAAAAAACAATACAAAATTAAAACTTGGAAGCAGCTTCATAGTGATTTCACTATTTGGTTCATTGACGCATTGAAAATAATGATAAATTAGCTATAACTGGCATACCATTAATGCACATGTGTTTTTTTTATGTTCCTACCGCACATTTGAGTCCCAACTACCCGGAACCAGGGATTATGACATCCCCAATAATTGCATGTCGTGAGCCTGAAGCACGGGGAGGGGGGAATGATGTGGGGAAGAGGTAGATAAAAACCTAAAAACTTTCAACCCTCAGAAGCACGTTTCAAATATAGAATAAAAACAATCGATTATTAAAATATATTACAGGTAGGTTGTCGGGATTTGAAATGGATCATAGCTTATGTGGATTTGAAAAGATTCATTATATGTGATGAATGATTTCCTTGACACAATAAACGTCAGTTCTATATTTGAAAATGTCTCGCTCGTGTGAACAAGGAAATTATTCGCATCGACCAGTTTCCAAAATGCTTAATTTAAAAAAATCATCCCGTGAAAAACAAGGTTTATTTTTGCTATAATAACATCTATTTTTATTGGATTTATTTTTTTATTTTTTTGCTTTCACTGAGGATTGAATCTTACTTCCATGGAACTGACTCTAAATGCAGAGAACTTTTAAAATGTCTTTTAAACTTATTACTTTAAAAAAATATGTTTCACTGTTGAACGTTTCTCCCCTGGTATTTGAGTCAACCGCGCTAACTGAACCAAATCCCGATTCGCTAGGACCGACATTTACTTCGTATATTATATGATAGAATGCATTGTCATCGACAACAAGTCTTTCTGCCAAGTTTCAGCTCGATCAGATGTTTGGAAGTGGGTTAATTTCCGCTTTAACTAAAAAACTAAAGATGAGACAAGAAATAAACTGTAAAAAAATAAAACTGAAACGTGTTAGTTTACTTGATTTTATCACAAAATGGCGGTATGAAAAATTAATCATGACGCGACGGAACCAAAAAATGTATATAACTATTTAAGAAATAGGAAGATGAACAAATTACATCATTTTTAATTAATCATAATAATAGTCACATTTTAATACAATTTGCTTCTTATGTTGTTATCAGGCCCGCCCCGTAGCGGGCGCAATTGGAGCAGTCCCCTCCGGGCGCCAAATTAGCAAGGTGCCAATGCGCTGATAATACCTAACACTCCCCAACAATCCCAACACATCGTCATTGAGATCACTTTTCATAAAAACAGCGCTACACAAAAATACAAATCACGGCGTTTACTGGTTTTCTGACAAGAGACGCTAAAATTTAGCTCGCGCCAGGCACCGTTTCGCTCTGGCCTAGTCCTGGTTGTTATTTCAAGCTAATAATAGAATAATGTTCAATTTAATAATATAAGTTTACTTCCCTGATGACATATGTTAGTGATTAAAAAATTATATATACATATATATTGTCAGACAATAATTATTTTTTATCGAATTGAGATTATGATACAAAAATAATCGGAAAGTTGAGCCCTTGTCCGAAATAATGTTATAATATTGCTGGAATTTATAATTTAATTTCCTTTCTTCACCACTTTTTATTTAAAATTCATGTTTATTTTTTTCTGTTTGCGTTTAGATTCGATATGAAATTAATGAAACATAAGTGATTTCGTTTGGTTCATCTTTCTCAAATCAATGATATTTTTTGATACAACGTTATTTTTGGCAAGAGCTCAATTATATTGGGTCAATTTTGTGAAATACTACCAAAAGCGCTTTTAACAAAACTATAAAATACTCAAAAAAAGTGTCCAATATATACTGTATATGTATATTTAAAATATTTCTATTTGTAATAAAATATCTGATTATAGAAGTAATTAAAAATGATAGTTGACGTTAAATTGCTTTAAAACTGTGCTTATTAATAAATACTAAAGTATTTATAGGGTACCACGCACAAAGCACTAATAAAATTAGAAATAGCATCATGGTAATACCTACCGCCTTTTCTTTCACCATCAATTCTTTCTCTTTATTTAAATCAACATTTTAATACGAAAGGTTTAAAAATCGCCTGTTTCGCAGAAATTAAATTATTAAAGGCTGCATTTTAAATTTATGAAAACTCGATTTTCACCTCTTCATTCTAGCTTGCACTTATTTTTAGCCTCAAAACTTGCACCCTTCCTCTATTTCAACCATCTCTGGTCCAATTTTCCTTGAAAATTTATGGCCGTAACGTGCTGCAGCTTTGAAAGCTTGGTGAAAGAAAATGGGCACTTTGCTGAAATTCTTTCAGAAATGAGAAGTGATATTCTAAACCCCGTTTAATTACAATTCGCTAAAAAATTAATAACGTTAAAAGATTAATCTCAAAAATGTAGTTATATACCGAGAGGTAGATAAAATTCTTGAAATAGTTATTAAATATGATAAAATAAAAATTTATTGTTTCATAGTGCTTTCACATACACAACGTATTGAATTCCGTAAGACTAAACATAAGCTTTAGGGAGCACAATTTACATCCGCGCTGTGCTAGCAGTTTCCCTATAGAGCATCTGAACATAACAGCCAGGTAATATTTTAAACACCTTTAGATGAAAACTTCACACATGAGTTGGAAATTCAAAACCAATTCAAATTGTTGAATATAATATAGGTTTGTAAGTTTAAGGCAAAAACTGTGCACCGGGTATTTTAAAAAATAACTTTGATGGACATTATCATGGATTTGTTGATTTGATCGTGTGCAAAGTCAATGTAACGTGGAGTGATGGATATGGCTCCTTTTACTGAAAAAAGGGACTTATAGGTATGCAGCTCCCAATATCATTTAACCCTCATGCCTCTGGCATGTTCTATTAGAAAGTCGGAGTATTTCCGCTTTGCGGTAAAATCAAAATACATTGTATATAACTGATTCGTTAACTAAAAACTGTCTTTGAAACGCGATTAAATTTACTTTCAAATATTCATATTAGAAATAAACATATAATTTTTTGAATATTAAAATTTTGAATGCAAACATTAAAAAAAATTATTTGTAATAAGTTATTTGTCATTTTACTGAACTAACGTATAATTTTTTTAATATTTTTTTTTTGGTTTTTTAAATGAACGTTACCTGTATTTAGTTGCATTTTTACCTGTATATATGTAATTTATAGATTTTTGCCTGCAACTTAAGTGAGTTTTTATAACTGGATAGTTCTCACGTAAGTGAGAACATCTGTAAAAACCCAGTATAAATAAATAAATTTAATTTAAATTGGCTCACCTCATGTTTTTTGTAACTAAAATTTCTTTTTTGTCTAAAAAACACTTTATTGTAAACGACATTATCACTTCACTTTTTTGTCGTTCATATGAAAATATTTAATAAAAAAATCGCTTAAATTAAGTTTCATAATTTTTTTTAAATCTCGTTCTGAACCTTTGGTTTCATAGAGGTGTACATTTTAATTATTTTGTGGTTAACTTCTACATTTGAGTATAAAGCGTGAGGCTTTTTCATTCTATAATCGATTAGATCATATTTTTACCATGCCGATAAGGGAAATACAAGAATTTTTATAATAATATGAGCTGTTTCGAGCGAACATATTAACCTGAGGGGTTAATTTAACTGTATTACATGTTATCATTTGTATTACAATTCACTGCTGTCAAACTAACTCACGGGCGGCCTCTGGTGCCCGGGTTCATGGGGTGCGGTTTGTCCGAGTCTTGGAGACAGATGCATGTATCCATGCCGGATCCGGAGAAACTGGTTGAGGTAGACCTTATGACCTCTCCAGCAGGACTCTCAGAACACCGCCTTGCAACGCAGCCGGACGGATGGATTCATACATCCGTCACTCCTGGACACACTGATCCATAGATTCATACCCAACCCTCATACCTTTATCCTTCCCAGATCTTCCCCTCCTTCCTTTCATTTAAAAAGACCCCCCCACATAGTATCCAAAAAATATGACATATGCCTTGAGGCGGGTTATTTTCTTCAGGGCCTTCCTTTCATTTCCTAAAAGACCCTCCATATTGCATCTCCAAAGATGTAATTATTTTCCTCAATGACTCATGTGTGGAGCTAATGTTAAAACAATGTAGCGCAATACGGCATTATACCACAAAAACAAATCACGATAGTTGTGAGATCTACTTAACTAACACTAAAATGTGTAATTAACGATTTTATTAAAAAATAACTATTCATACAAAATATTTTAACAAACATGGCAGACCATATATATTTATAATAATCATAAACATCTTGGAATAATATAATTGTAAAATAGTCGCGAAAAGATTAAATGTTAAAACTTTCATCTATAAATTCGAAGTGAAACAAAAATTCTACGAACTTTTTTGTCAAAGGAATCATTGGCAATGTACCCTAATACTTTTATTTCGCATTACAGTATTATTATTTGGTTTCGGGTTTCATCGTGATAGGTTTTGTATTTTCTTGGCAGGTGGATTTTTTATTTGTTTATCTTGTAGGTTCTATATTTATTTTACGTCCATATTTGAAGTACCTTGGATAGGTACTTCACATTATACTTTTTTGTTCTTTCACTATCAATTGGGTAGAATTCCATTGAAATTTTGCCGTTTATTTTAGTTTTTTGTGATATAAAAATACTATTTCGATGAAAGCACTAAGATAATAATAGTAACCACAATGATGTCATTACTTGCATGTTTGATGTAGATTATCATCTTTAGTATTTTTAAATCGTTATTGTGCACGTCATGACTTTATGTACGTTAATATAAACTTATGTGTATTTTTTTCAATCCTTTTATGTTTATCGTTATCAAATCAAATATGTTGTAAAAATACACTCCGCATCAAAAAAATCGCACATCTTCGAAAATCAGGTTCAGGTTTAAGTTTCCCCGAGCTAATACGTTTCAACCAAAAAATAATGATATCTATTTTTTAGAATAACTTAGTGAGTAAAACCTCGAAATATAATATTTAATTATTGAAGACAATATTAGCGAATCATAAACGAAAATATGATACAGAAAAATCAGAAGAGGATACGGTCACATCTAGGACTCGAATGTATGATCATAGATAGAAAATGTGCGGTGATAAAAATTGAAGACAATGTTGGCAGTTCTTATTCTAAGAAAATAAAATAATGAAACAAATAGTATTCTAAAAAGGATCGAAAATTAAAATGTTGATGTGTATTTTGATTCTTTTTGATAAAATAGTGGTGTTTACAAAGTTATTTATTTTAAAATAAAAATTGAAATTATTGAAAAAAATATATTTTTACTTTAATGGGTTTTAGCCGTAGCATTGTTTAATTAATTATTTTTTATTTCAAACTCTTTATGCCTCATATTCAATGTGAATACCGAACAAGTGTCTCAACTGTATGGAGCCTGTGTGGATCGATACGGAATCCCCATTTGAGGTATATTGGGAGGCTGAAGGGAACGGGGAAGGGAAGTTGATGGGAAAAATAAGGTTGGGAAGTACCTGGCTACTCAAACTTAGACGCCAAACAACGTTAAAACCATTTCACGCGATGTTTTGATTGTCCTCGGTGGTCTTTTACCAGGACGACACTGAGAATAAATGCGTACCACTCCACTCAGACGTGAGAGAACTACTGAGAGTATATGCGTAGCATTCCACTCTGGCAAGAGATTACCACAGATAGTAGGTATTTGAAATAATAATTCCATTTGGGGAAGTTATCATTTAACCCTAATAGTCATCTGAGTTATATATTAATCTCTTCAATGAGATGTTGGTATTATTATTATTTATTCCGTACAAAAAGATCGACGAGAGATTACGCGACTGTTGTCACAAGCACTTGCGTATGTTTACAGAAAAATATCACTTATTCCATAAATAAACATCGCCTTGAGGACAAAGGATTCGTGGAAAGATAAAGCCGGGTTTTCGCCAATTCACAGGCTGTTGGAAGTAGATTGGGGGCTGGGGGGTGGCGGCCGCGGGGTAATTTACCCCTTACATCTCGCAGATAAACGTACGTAAATATTTCCACGAAATGCTTGAGCACGGATTGAAGGTGTTTTTTTTTCAGAAAATATTTTGAGGACTGTCGAAGAGAAAATCTGTTATTCACATTCATTAGAAAGGCTTCAAAGAAAAGCGTGCCGGTACGTAGACTCAAACAATGTTATTTTGAAAAACAATTTAATGAGATTTTCAACTCTCGGCTTCAATTTGTATTTTATGATGAACTTTTCTGATAATCAGAACTCAGTACTATATTTTATATAAAAAAAACTGGTAGTTCCATGCAAACTTCAATTATCGTAAATTCACTCTGAAGAGTAATTTTAATTTGATGAAAATAAATCACTTGCTATACATATATAATGAAATGTTAGGTAAATATTTCCTTATAATAATAACTAATTGATCACCACTCATTATAATTTTTTTTTGCCTAACGGTTCTAGTTATCTGTACTTATTTATCTATTCTTATATTTATAAATTTTAACTATGCGTTTATCTTGACAAAGAAACCATTGGTCCTGAAACGTGTCTATTATTTTGATTGAATTGTGCTGAATGCAAAATGTATTATTATCATTAAAAAAATTAAAAATACTCCCAACATCCTGCAAATGACACGTTTTTTCGTATTTTAATTTTTAGAACAATGTAACTGTTTTGACAGCATGAATTCCATGGTGAACTATGGAACTTTAAATAATTCATATAACCATCTAACATTAAAACGTAGATACCATTTGTTGATGAATTTCAATACCGGTTATTGAGTAAAAGTTTTTTTTTGAAAGCAATAAATTGTCGGCTGAAGTTGAATAGTTGTTTTTAAAATGTGAAAAATGCTCCAAGAAAAAGTTTCGTTTTTTGCCAGTTGAATAAGCGTTGCCTCATTATTTTAATACGATCAAGAAAATGGAAGAAGTTACAGTTTCCACGTGATTTGAACTTTGAATCGTCTAAGTCTGATGGAGCTGACTTCATTAACTTTTATTATAACTTGGATTTCGTACATTTCTTCGTTTTGGGCGCGGAATCTTTATTTAATAATGCCAAATCATCAGGGCGGGTTCAAACCTCGCATTTGGGTTGAGTCCCAACAACATAGAAGCAAGTCTAGTGTAAAAATCAGTCTAGCTTAGGACAGCGCCTATGAAACTAGATTTAGATTCTGACAGTGTCGTTCCTCAATATCGGTCATTTTGTCTCCATCACTAGTCTGGCAAAGCGTTCCGTGGGCGGGAAAATTGAAGTGGCTCTTTTTGTTACGAAAGCATAAGGCGCGTTGAGTATAGGGATGCACAGACGATCAAAATTGTTGTTGGTAGGTACCCAGTATCGATATTTTGAAGCTACTTTATTTTCCGGTGGGGCTTAATGGATGGCTTAATTTAAATTTGTATACTGTAAGTCGGCGTTTTGTACTCGCTTAGCAAATTGAAAAATACAGCGAAACGGAGAAGAAAAGTTTTAAGCTGATATATTTTTTGAATTTTCTCACGTCCTTGAAAGTGAGATTGACCTAAATGATCGATCTGTTTTTAAAGCAATTGGTTTATTTTTCATTCGATACCATGTGTAAGAAGAGCTGGGATATTTTAGGCGAATGGATACATATTGTATTGTGTAGAAATTCGGTATTTGGTTAGTTTTATGTCGTGTATTATAGGTACCTACCAATACATAATCTACAATAATTGTTAAAAATTTAGTTCTTGAAAAATTTTACAGAATTCACTACGTAATGGTTTTTTTTCCCCTCCGAAATAGGAAAAGGCATTTTTTAATGTTCATCGATTAGTGAACTCGATAGAGGAAAAAAGCAGCAAGAATAGAAATGTAAGTAGCCTGGTCAAGATGGAAAAAACTGCAGCGAAGAGAAGATTTATCGTTTAGTGGCTCACAGCTAAGACTGGAATCCTTTTATATTTATTTTGCAGCCGCAAACAGAATCGTTCAGAGAGATTTTTTTAAATGGTAGCTCTTTTTATAAAACATGTTCTAAATTGTGTAACTGCTTTTAAATAGACTTAATTCCTCTTCAAGTTTGTAAAAGGAGTTATTTTAAGTAATCCGAATATAACACTCGAAATGGAATTATGGCAGGCTTTGGACAAGAGGTCGTGAATTTAACAGACGGAATTGAGATGTAGTTTTATCTTTTTAGGTACTTTTCGTAAAATAGAAAAGTGTAAGTTTGGAAACTGGATTTGAATATTTTTTCCTCTTCTAGATTCCCTCCCGCCTCGCAATTGCAAATGTCTATAGTACTATTAGCTCCGAATAATAATATATAACATACCTCCTTATTTTCCTCAATCGCATTCTCGTTAAAAATAATAGTATGATATTTATACATACAGATAGATTTTAATTAATACAAAAAATGTAATGAAAACAATCTTCCAATCAAAGTCCGAGTTAAGTTAGCCCAAAACTAGAACTAAATAAATGAAAACAGAATCAACATTAGAAATAATAATGTATTTTATACTCCCCAAACGAACACAAAACAAATGCAAACACACTGCAGTTTCATTGGACCTCGCACTATCAATCTTTTACCGAAAAATATTCAAGTGATAGTTAAACTTCCTCAATATTTCCAATACTTCCTCAAAGAGTTAAAATTATGGCTTTTCAATACAGCAGTTGAAACTTTTTTTATTTAATTTGTATCACTTCATGTTTCTCACTATTAATATTACACTAAACAGAATATAACTTTACTACACACTATTGTTAACACTTTTTATACAAACCGCTCAGACAAATTGTAATCTTGTTTTTGTTTTAAATGCCCACAGTTTGTTTCCTTGTAGGTACAATAATATTATGTATTTAACTATATTGCCCATGTACAGTCTGCGCCTTAGTGGGTTCCCATTATTCTTATTGATTTTTATAATATTGTATCTACTTAATGTATAAATTGGGAAAAATAAAATTATTAAGTATTATTACTTTTTTTTCTAATAGAAGGATTTTGGTAAAGGGGTTGACTCGTAATTTCGTATTGCGCTTGCATGGGTTCCTAACGAATGGCAAACTTTTCACAAATTCAGGAAAATAATTTTTAATTAAACAATGCAACAGATAAACAAGATGATATATATCTCAAGCCGATCATTTTAACGCATAAAGCTTCTGGCAAATCCAATCCAGTGGTACAGACTCCCTCAATGAATGTGGGTTTCAAAACTGAAAGATTGGTAACACAAAATACAGCGAAATGAAGAACGAAAAACTATAAAGAATAGGAACTTACCACTTCTACTACTAAATCTTCTTAATACAACGAACTACTCTGCTTAAATACTCCCAGTTTCTCTTCACTACTTCTTGTGTTGTAAACTCATCCTCTCTTTATCTTGGTAACTGAATTGCACCACGGGAATCTATTTAACAAAATGAGATTTTCATCAAACTAAGTGCATTGTCACTTTATCATAAGTTACGTTTCGAAAAATAAAATAAAAATTTTAAACGAGTTTCGCAGATTGTTAGTGGATTTTTTCTACGAATGTTTTTAATGGTTTCTGAAACTTATCTTAATCGTTCTAAAAGCACAACTAAAATTAAAATGATTAAAGAATTCTTTTAAATTACTTACTTTGTCAGTGTGAATTTCGTACAACATTCCCTACTGTCTAATGCCAGTGGAACTATGAATTCACAAATCAAGGTATATCGTAAGAAAGAAGGAGTGTAAAAGATGTGGAGAAGAATATTGTGAAACACCTTCCTGATTAAATCTGATCACTAAATTCGTTGAAGCCATTTAAAGCAACGATTCTTAAATAATTGTTTGAAATAACTAGTCATGGCTCATAATTATAGTCAAAGACATAGTCATAGCTCATAGTCATAGCTCAATAATTAGACATAGCTCAGTGGTTTCAGAGCACCTGACCGGACATCTGAAGGCACGGGTTCAATTCCCGTTGGCGGCATTTATTTTTACTCGGGAGATATTTTCAATTTGTATTGATATTTCAGGCGACTAATTATTTGTTATCCTTTATGCTATGTATAAAACCTTGTCTTATAAACATTAGTTTATCATAAAAAAAATAACAATGATTCTATTTTAAATCAAGGTCTTTCGCCAGCGCGAAATTATTTACCATTCTGGAACGTGCCGAAATATGTTTTTTTTAAATTAAGTGTGAATTTTCCTTTTTCTGTATGTTTACATTTGATCCAATTTTTTTCCTTCTATTTATATTTTTTTATCTTTACATATTGAAAGGTTGCTATTTAATATTAGTTATTTCTTTCTAATTTGTCTGCTAACTCTTTGTCTGTGCTGTATAATATAATTCAAAAAACACAACTAACGCAAAAAAGTGAAACTTATTAGAGCGGTCAAACTGAGAAAATAACATAAACAAAGCGTATAAGTAGGTACAGACGTACATACAAGCAGGTAAAATACAAGAAAAAAGAAGATAATAAACAATCAGGTTTGTCAGCAATCAAATTTAAAACGAAAATTTAATATCAATGGTAAATAAATAGCTTTGAGCCTCATCATTTTCTTGAATTTTTAATATTATTGTGTGAAGTGGAAAAAAATGTATTCAATTGTAATTATTTAAAACGTCAGCCCACGCGATGCCTGGCAGATGAGAAACATCGAAATTGATTTTTATTGAAGGAAGTTAAAATGAAAGTAAACAAGTCTTTATATTTTTTTTTTATTATTAAAATTCAAACAGTTAAATATGTTACAAATTAAAAATTCATCATCATTTATAATAGAATAAAGTTTTGTTCCGTGCAAAAGCGTCGTCCCGTCATGCCACTCTTTCTACAAAACCATCGGTTTTACCTCCCTAGGCGCGCCATAAGATCACATCGAAAAGTTATTCAATTGTATTTAAAACGTGAAAACAGTCCACAAAGTCACCGCTTTCTATAAAAAAATATTGATATTATAAAAAGAAAACAGAATTCTGGTTTTTGCCGAAAATGCTTGTTTTGACTTTATTATTTTGTTTATCTGATGCCAATGATGTTTGGGTGGATGGAGATGAAATGAAAGTTTGATGATTGCGATGGCAATTTCTTATATCTCATTTCTGTTTCGTTCACATGGTACGTAATGAATAATGCTGATTTATTGAGTGATATAACTTTTTTTCCATTTCGGAACTAACAGAACGCTCTTTGAGGGTTTATGCTTTTGTACGCCATATTCAATTTGGAAAACAGATGTTTCGAAAGAAAATGATCCATTTCTGGTGTAAGATAAAAAGAACGACGAGATAATGGGCTCTGGGGAACAATCTGATATTGAATTGAGTTTCTCGTAAATTCCTTTGTGAAAAAAGTTATCCTTACTTTTGAGTTCTATCCTTTAAACTCGTTTCACTACTCGGATTATATTCGATAAAAGGCAAAAACAAAATAAACTGGAGGGAAACAGCAAAAAGTCGAGAGAAAAAGAGGCGTTTTATCAAGGCTATCTTGATTCTTCAAATGTCATTGTGTTGTTTATTGTTTGTTTATTTGTTTGTACACGCCCAATTAAGGCTTTTACAAATAAGTATGAATGTTGATGTAAGTACGAATGTACGTAATGACTTGTTAATGATAATTATATAAGTGTTTGTCCCTTGACTCAAAAGTGCCATGCAAAATGTGCCTCAACGGTCTTTATCGATATCTTTAGAAAACAGAATTCAGATGAGAATGCTTACCCATTTTCTGTACCGGTATTTCATTGAAGCATTGCCAAGATACTTTTTTTCTTGTTTTATTATTTTTGTATTGTATAAACAAATGTAGGTATATATGTGGCAAAAATGTCTTGGTAAATTACAAATAAAATATTCGTAAAACGCGCGCCCAACATCAATACAGGTACGATTGGTTTGCAAAACGATGGTAGATTCAAGTAAAAAGGAAAAAACAGTTTTTTTAAAATAAACTTTGGAAAAATATTTAGGCCTGAAAAAAGTTGACAATAATAAGAAAATTAAGTTTCTTTTTTAATTCTACCATCATATAGAATCGTCTCCCGAGTGTGCACTTTATCCCCGGACACCCTGTATACGTGGTTAACCCCACACTGCAAAATTATTATTGACATATTTAGGTATACTTTTTACGATGATTTTAATTTTTTAATTTTTTTTACTCTAAACTATCTATATATGCAGGTGTCCGGAATAAAGTGCGGTAACTTCGGGATACGATTATACATGATGGTAGAAGTAAAAACGATTGATTTTTTTTTTTAATTCTATTGTTTATTTATTTTCACACACAAAAATATTTTTCCATAGAAGAATATTTATTTTCCCATACAAGCAAAATAACTATTTTTCTGAAAAACTACTTTGAAACGTTGGAATTTCGAAAAAAGTTATTCTTAAATTTTACTTGTACTGTGATGTAGAATCATCCCCCCCCCCCCTCAAAGTTAGCACACTCTACTCCCGGACATTTTGTTTATATAGATATATGTTTTTTGGT
The DNA here is from genome assembly GCA_026573805.1 of Hesperophylax magnus. Taxonomy (NCBI): domain Eukaryota; kingdom Metazoa; phylum Arthropoda; class Insecta; order Trichoptera; family Limnephilidae; genus Hesperophylax; species Hesperophylax magnus. Next base: position 2,465,181 of record JAIUSX010000026.1, read on the forward strand.
TAGTTCTTCGTTTGGCCATCTGGTTAATTAACAATCATTCCCATAGAATCGAATTCCGATAAATGAAAACAAAACCAACGTGCAATTAACCGCATTAAATATTGAAGCAACAAAGGTTTCGTAAAATAACAAAGTAATCGCAGTAACAACAACGATTTCGTACATCACTCACTATCTGGTTTCAATTAACAACTGTATTTGATTTACTCCAGCCTCTCTTATTATAAATACCCTAAAACAACACACAACAAAAATACCGACTCGAAACATTCCATGGAACTCGAATAAACAGAAAAGGGTGAATTCCACAATAATTTATGTATTTTTCTATAGTTGCAAATAAGTTGATGTTATGTCTTTGGAGGGATAGATAGACAGGAGTTGTCCACGGTGAAAAGTTACTGATATAAAATATTGTTCAATCAATCCGACATCTGTCGATGATAGACTGGTCATTTACTCAGGAAAATGCAAACGTTGACGAAGTAGTTGATTCCTTTTATAACATCTTAAATAATACCATTAACCAATTTGTCCCCAAACGCCTCGTCAAAAAGAAAAAATTTCCAAACTGGTATTCAGCTCCTCTAATCAAAATCATCAAAGAAAAACAAAAACTACATAAAAAATGGAAATCCTATAATAATTCAATAGATTACACAGAGTTCGCTATCAAACGTACACAACAAAAACACCTACAGAAGCATTGCTATAGTAAATATATATGTTCAGTTGAATCTAATATTCAGAATAATAATAAAAAATTCTGGAATTACGATAAAAACAAAAGTAAAACAACTGGTATCCCACAAATCATGCACCTTAAAGACGAGTCAGGCACCGGCGCTAATCAAGTATGTTAATTATTCTCTAAACACTTCCAGTCCACTTACGTAAGCAATATGGTTACGAACAATATCAGCACAATCGATAGTTCTACTTATGTAAATAATGATTCTTCGATTGGTTACATAAATATCGACAATCTAATGATCAATAAATACATGAAAAATTTAGATGTTGGTAAGGGTGCTGGTAGTGACGGTATCTCGCCATATTTAATCAAAAAATGTGCCAAAAATCTTTCTTACCCTTTAACTAACATATTTATAATGTCACTAAAAGAAGGTAAATTTCCCACAAAGTATAAAGAAGCTATTATAATCCCTATTCATAAAACAGGGTCAAAAATTAACATTGAAAATTACCGCTCAATACTCACGGTATTTTGTAAACTTTTTGAGCGCATTGTCTACGATCAAATTTACACAACAATTGTTCGTAATATACAAAACCAACAACACGGATTTCTCCAAAAAAGATCAGTACTAACAAACTTGGTAAATTTTACGGCATGTTTAACGTGAAATATGAACAATAGAAACCAAGTAGATGTAATCTACACTGATTACTCTAAGGCCTTCGATAAGGTAAACCATTTCATTCTAATTCAAAAATTAAAACAATTAGGCATCCATGGTGACTTACTCCGGTGGCTCACTTCATACCTTTGGAGTAGACTTCAAAGTGTCTTAGTTGAGGGAACAGAGTCCAGCTTCTTCTATGTGCCCTCCGGTGTACCCCAAGGTTCTCATTTAGGCCCATTATTATTTAATGTGTATATATACGATATTCACAAATGTTTTTTACATGCTAATTACCTAGCATATGCAGATGATAAAAAAATATACTTAGTTATTAAATCAATCAACGACTGCATTAAACTTCAAGAGGACCTCAATCGTCTTTTTGTCTATTGCGAATTAAACAAACTTGTTATTAACATCGCAAAATGCAATAAATTAACATTTACAGGTAATACAAATAAAATATCATTTGTATACACACTAAACGGCACACACATCAATGAAGTAAAATATATCAGGGACCTTGCGGTAACACTGGATGTTAAATTAAACTTTATCCAACACACTGATGACATCATTAACAAAGCAAATAAAATGCCGGGATTTATAATTCGCATAGCAAAACCCTTCCACAACATAAACACTCTATATTCCCTTTACACCTCATATATTCGCCCGCATTTGGAACACCAATCTGGACTCCTTTATACCAAGCACATATCGAAAGAATACAATGAATTCAAAAAAAAATTTTAAACACATAAATTATAAACTAAACTTACACTTCTCAAATTATACCGAATCCATTAAATTTCATAATTTTAACTCCCTCCAAACACGACGTCTAATTTTTGATCAAATCTTATTGTTTAAAATCCTTAATAATGGTCTGGACTCACCAGAACTTACCAGTTTAATAAATCTTCATATTCCGTCTAGATCAACCCGACAACCTGATTTATTTTATAACAAACATTCGAAAAAATTCCCCAATTCCTCGTATATGTGCACAATACAATACAAAATTTTGCAGCATTGACATTTTTGGTAATAACCTAAAAAAATATCGATATGAAGTAATGCGTACGATCGATTATTAATATGAGAGTATGTTATGTATCGGGAGCATCTCCTATCCTCTTCCTATTTTCCTCTTCCTCGCCCCTTCCTTTAACACCAAATTAATTTTAAGATATTAAAACTTCATTTCCAATGAACTTTAACATAAGAAACTTCTGTGGCTTGACTTCAGTTAACTTGTATATTTATATCTATCATTGTATATTATATAAAAGCTGTTTGTTTCTTACAAAATAAATAATTGTTAATTTATTAAAAATATGGTGAAATTATTTGTATTCCTGTTTAAAGCGGGGGTTCAAGCCTTTACAGCTCTTGTCGATCAAAAGCTTAGACAACTTATCGTTTGGTTTTCACTAAATGAAATTACGTTATTAATAATAAATTTGGCATCACTAATTGGGTTATGTTTTGAGGCCGAAGGAAGTTGGGATGCACGGAGAAAACTTACTGATAAGAATATTGCTTTTTTTACATTAGCTAAAAATTAGAGGGTTAATTTATTAAAAATTTCTTCAAATTATTTAAACGGGATTGCAGGCCTTTAACGAATTAATAGACCTATTTCCTATTAAACTATGTGTCATGACGATGTCAGAACACGTTTTATAAAAATTCTAATATTTCGTCACTAAAACAATTTAAAAGCAGCAGCAACTTCTGTTCCGATATATTATGAAAGTAGGCACTATTAGTTTATTAAGAAACGGCCTGCTATCACATTTTAACAGGATTTTAATACATCAGCAATACTCATTTTTTTCTGCGTGTAAAAGTGAAAGGAAAAGGGAGGTTGGGAAGTACCCGACTATTCATATCTAGCCACCGAACGCGGCTAGAGCCATTTCAAGCATCACCTCGATTTTTAATGGTGTTCTTTCAGAACTTATAGAATAACTTTTTCAACCACTAAGCCCCGTTCAAATAAAATATATTTTATTTATTTTGCGACAGTTAGTAATAAACAATGTTTGCACACAATAATGAATTTTAATATAATAATAAACAATTTGATTTAAAAAAAGATAATGTAAAATTATCAGAAATAATGTTGTGATTTTTAAAAATGCAATAAATGAAGTTTAAAATGTCGTCATTTGCATTTGCAATTTCACTCAAGATATGATAAAAATGACATAAATACAACATACTTTAATCGGTTTATCTCGATAGTCTTATATAAAATAGCAATAAACGCATTCTTTAAAATTGGTTCATATCACACTCTAGAGATTATCTGCTCAGCATAGAATGAGTAGAAAGCTTAATTATTTCCAACTTACAAATTACATATCTGACAGAAACGTCTGTGTCTTGGTTTCTTGGATAAAATCAATCATCTTACCTGGGATTTCAGCTCACACTCCTAACACCTGTCAGCAGTAATAATTGGTATCATTATTGGAAGACCGTTTCTTACCTGTAACAAAGAAAAATATAAATACGTTAGATGTTATGCTATGATCATTACTGATATATGTCTTAACTTATTAATATCATACACTTAGCCTGCTCTCAACACAGGAGTTTCTAATGAGATAGGCACTATGTATCACCCATATAATGCAAATAAATATGAGTTAAAAAAAAGTGAATGAACTATTGTATAAAGATAATAACTGCATGGCCTCGATTTCTACGTGACTGCTAAAAGAAATAGCCCTGATTAAAGCCAACAACCAATGTGTGAGGGCACCAAATAAAATTTTAAAAAAAATTTCTAATAAGGTGTTAAGGGACGTACCTGACTTAAGTCAGAAATAAGTGATACAATTAGGAATCAAGACTATATAATATTTTCAGTTTCAAAACTGAAAAAATGGAATGAAAATTATTTTCATTTTTCAAACATTTATTTTTATTTATATTCTCATAAATACAATTTACAGATGATTACAGTTTAGATTAGGTAATAAGTTGCATTATATTATTATATTACATGTTGTTAATCATCAGTAAATATATCTAAATATGTTAAGAAATTTTATTAGAACTTGTACTGATGTGTTCGCAAATATTTGATAAAGTGTTATTCTGCAGTCTTAAGTAAAAACACTGTATCCTTCTTGAGACTTTCAAGTAGAACGCTATGGTTCCGCCAATGGCGACATTATTGTATATTGGATTAGTAGCAGTTAAGTGTTACTCTGCCGTCTTAAGCAAAAACACCGTATTCGTCTTGAGACTTTCAAGTAGGACTCTGTTGCTCTATCAATGGCGACATTATTGTATATTGGATTAGTAGCAGTTAAGTGTTACTCTGCCGTCTTAAGCAAAAACACCGTATTCGTCTTGAGACTCTCAAGTAGGACACTATTGCTCTATCAATGGCGACATTATTGTATTTTAAATTATTAGCAGTTAAGAACTTAAATATCATAATCTTATACAGCAAAATGTAGTACAGTGAAAACGAAAAGATTATTTTAACATTAATTTTTTAAATTTAGAATTTCACAAATTTAAAGCCAGGTACTTCTACTTGGATTGTGTTTACGTGAAATTAATGTAGAAAACCCCGTTAACAGTTAAAATTGAGTTAATGCGTGAAGTGATGTCTGCATATTCCTGCGTAGCTAATTTATTTATTTATTATTTATTTATTATTTTATTTACGCCCTAATGGGCTTTTACATGAAAATATACATTTACATTGATTACAATAATTGAACATAAGAAGATAAATGGAGTTAATTGTAAGAAAGCAACACATATAATAAAATTTTGTGCAAATTAGCAAAACACTAATAAGATGGATTCAATATAAAATATACCCAAGCATGAAATAGTAAGTAAAAGAAAGTTCAACATAAAAAGTAAGTAAGTGGGTGTGTTTAAACCCAGTATTAATTGTGTGTTTAACAAATCGATAAACCAATATAAATTAGAGTGTAACTTACTCGTGAGGTAAAGAACATTATAACAGAGATTTAAAAAAAAAAAAATAACAAAATAAGAGTTGCACCTGTAAAAAGCAAAAACTAATAGAATTTAGCAATATCGACATGAATAAGAAATAATAAGATCTGAGATGGAACATAGTGTTATGTATAAAAAGTAGTTAGTAGGTATAAGCATACAATTATAAGTGTATAGTAGAGCAAATAAAAAACAAACAAATATGGATATAATTTACTTGAAAGGTTTCGAATGGGAGAAGATGTAATAAAATTATTAAAGCTATAAAAGTTAATTATTAGCCGATAGAATCGAAATAAGTTGCCTTTTAAAGCTCACAAAATTGTCAAAACCAAATATATCTATAAGTTCACAGTATTTATTCGCAAGGTTGTGAATTCTAGGAATTGGTGAAAAAATAGAATAATTAGTGTTGAGGTTCTTGTTAAATTTAAAAGTATCTTTACTGCGAGTTTGCCTAGCAGGAACATTAATGCAAATAAGTTCCAACAAATTAGGGCTGTCAATTAAAGATTTAATAATTTTGAATAAAAATAGCAAATCAATTAACACTCTTCTATCAGATAATTTAAGAAGTTTAGTTTCAGCAAGCAAGTTATTGTAATTTATAAATTCGATTGGAATTTTCATTTTAAAATTAATGTACCGAAGGAATTTATTTTGTACCTTTTCTAATGATTGAGAATGGACCTTGTAGTACGGTGACCATACGGTGGAATTGTATTCTAATTTGCTTCGTACTAACGAGCAATACAGATGTTTTAATGTTGACATACTTTTAAAATTTGCTCCCATTCTCAAAATAAAACCAAGTATTCTCATCGCATCGCTTGTTATTTCATCGATGTGTTCGTTAAACTGTAGACTCTCGTGGAATATAACACCAAGATCACGAATCTGTGATACACGAAGAAGATTAGCACCATTCATAAAATAGGAAAAATTAAGTGGATTTTTGCCTTTGTAAAAACTGATAATCTGGCATTTACCTAAATTTAGTTGCAAATCATTGACAGAACACCACGCACATAGTTTATTAAGGTTCAACTGCAAAATTGCGCGATCGTCATCGTCTTTGATTATTCTGTATATCTTCAGATCGTCGGCAAATAACAGGACTTTAACATTAGTAAAAATATTAACAATATCATTGATAAACAAACAAAATAATATTGGGCCCAAGTGAGATCCCTGTGGTACTCCGCTCGAGGCAGCAAATGTATAAGAAGTAAACGAATCTATCTTGACTGCTAAGTACCTTCCTAATAGATAACTCTTAAACCATTCCAACATACTCCCTCTTATTCCCAACAATTTTAGTTTACGTAATAATATTTTGTGGTTTACTTTATCAAATGCCTTACTGAAGTCAGTATATATGGAATCAGTTTGATGTGATGCATTAAGGGCATTAACAATATCATTCGTGTACAATATCAAATTGGTAAGAGTAGATCTACCTTTAATGAATCCATGTTGAAGGGGAGAGATGGTTCGATTGAATGTTCATTGAATGTTCGATTAATGCGTAAAATTATTCAAGTTCAATATAATTTTATTTTTCAAATTTGTAACGGATAAGTATAAATAACATCAGATAAGCGTTAAATTAGATACCAAAATTATTTTGTTAATTAACGTTTTTATTTTATTTCAAATGTGTATATTTTTGTTTAAGTGATTGAGAGATGTCAAAATTTTTCAAGTTTACTTCCATTCGAAAGATATATTTTATTTTTTTGAAGGGCAATGATCCTAAATTCCTTCACACATCATAGGACAGTAATGTTCCATGATTTTTCACGGGTCTGCGCTTATCTATAATACATAATAAATTGATAATTACTTAAAGGAAGAAGAAATAATATCCAAACACAAAATTTAAATAAAAAAACACATTTTCATTGACACATGGATGTATATCACGCATTATTAGTCCTGCGCCACTGTATTTTAGAATCATTGCAAAGTTCCTTTGTTTCTGAAACTGATAGCCTCCATTCTGTTTCAATAAAATATAATTTCATATACTACCCCGTTGAAAAGTTTCCATAGCGTACGAAGCAGAGCAACACAAAAGCTGGAGGGGTGGCGACCCTTAACACAGCGTAGCATTTTGCAACGAAACCTTAGTTGGCATTTTCAAATAACCTTGCGAAATGTTAAACCACAGGGAAATATTGAGATTTGATTTGAATAAATACATAATACATGCGAAATGATGTTTTCAAATGTAAGTTATTTTAGTAGGTGTCGGCCAGTCCGAAAACATATTTCATATTTGATGGTGATTTATTTTGGGAGTATTATGCCGTGTTGCGCTACATCCTTCTATAGCCAACGTTTCGGACAGCATTACAGTGTCGCCAACTCCAACACGGTATCACATCTGCATACATTTCACCACAATCTTTATACATCTGCATACACTTTACCACAATCTTTATACATCTGCCCTAATGATGGAAACTTTAATACTGGCTGACACGTTTGCTGAAGAAGGAGGTAGCGCAAAACGCCATAACACCCCAAAAAGAAATCACTTTAATACTTTTGGCCGTGAAAATCTCGAATAATATAAGATCTTTTACATGTTTTTATTGGAATAATTTTATTTAATTACTTTTGAAGGTTATACCCATCAATATAATAGGTATATTTTTAAAGAAAAGATAACACCAACAAATTTAAAGGAAACAGAAAAATATAAAAGATACGGTGTCAAATGGGAATCAAATCCAGGATTTCTGTCTTACCGGAACAACGTCTTAACCAATTCGGTCATTGGACCTAATTATTTTACGTTATTTTTGTCGATCTAATATTTTTATGCTATTCTACAATGTACTCATTTTAAAAAAATATTTAGTATGAATAAAACGTTCCAGAGTGAAAAATACTCTCAGTATCGTCATTCAGAATCGGAAGGTTGCTTAAAATGGCTTTAGCCATGTTTGGTGACGAGATGTGAATAGCCAGGCATTTTCCCACCTTCCTCTTACCATCTTCTTCCTTACTACTTCAGCCTCACAACATACCCCAATTGTCTCACTGGCCAGACGGGAGCAGTTGGAACTCTTGCACGGGTATTCACATTAAAAAAAAATGGTGGAAATAATATTATTTGAATACCTAATAATAAAATAATGGTCTTTTCAGACAACTTAAAAATATTTAATCGTGAATTGGAGTATGTACGAATTTTTTTAAATTCATTTTAACAATTAGGCAGGAACAATTATTATGATAGTGATATAAAAAATAACAAACTTTTCAGCAACGAATTAAATTTCAATATAAATAAACTGGAGTAAAACCTGAATAATTTAATCACAGGTAGAGTAGCAACCTGTTTAATTAATGTAAAACACAAAACAGTTTATGTCATTCCGACAGATGGCGTTGTTCTGTGTTCATGTTAAAACAACGAGCAAAAAAAAACTCTCACAAACCGGTCTATGACGACGCTAATTCATTTATAACCCTATATAAAAAATAATAAAGGATTTAAAAAAATAAAAATCAAACAAGAAATTTCATTTGATTAATTTGAAAATGCATGTTTTCTGGAAAGATTTTGATTTCTTTAAATTATTAAAACTTTGAAAGTTTTTTTAAGATTCTCAAATTAGAACAGTTTAAATGCGGCGTGAGCTATTTATTACTGATCATGTTTCATTCAAAGCTTCTTTAATGTAGAAAACTAAAGACATTTTGAAGATCAGCCAAGTGTAGTTATTTTAACGCTTTGTAGAGGTTTCAACATCCAAGGCATTGTCGGTAGGTATATGGTTAAGATACTACTGTCATGCATAGATCTATTTATTATTTTTGAACATAATTCCGTTATTTGGTCGCCTCACCATAAAATTGACATTGAAAATATAGAAAGACTTCAGCGAAGGTTTTACGATTTATTACACGCGTAAATTAACCACACTTTTTTATAAAATATCTTAAAAATACATACACTTGACAATTGGCATAGAATAAGTGACCTATGATTCTTTTTCAATAATGTAAATTCTAAGCACGCTGTTGCGAACTTCTGAGTCTGGTCAATTTAAGAGTACCTACTCGGCACACTTAGCATATCATTCACCAAAAAATATTTAGCAAACTTGCTGATTCCTCACCTACGTAGTTTAAGCAAATGAATATACCAATGATAATGATATTTTGAATGTAACAAATTCGATGTTTAAAACATACTTATACAACTTTTACATCAAGATATCATTTCGGATAATTTCAGCTCATTACTATTTCTTTTTTTAAATTTTATCCACTTTAATTTTTTGTACGTAACTATCCATCAGCTCTAGCCTAAATGTACTGTGATCTCCACGATCACTGATCTCAGAAAAATTGACTAATTTGTCTTAGTCTGTAGGTACATACATAAATATCAGCTCTCTGTCCACACTTGTGATCTCCACAATCACTGAACTCAGAAAAAGGGTCTCATTTCCCTTAGTCTATAGGTATGTAACCACCTTTCAATACTTAAACCACCACTGCTGTGATCTTCACGATCACTGAACTCAGAAAAAGGGTCTCATTTCCCTTAGTCTATAGGTATGTAACCACCTTTCAATACTAAAACCACCACTGCTGTGATCTTCACGATCACTGAACTCAGAAAAAGGGTCTCATTTCCCTTAGTCTATAGGTATGTAACCACCTTTCAATACTAAAACCACCACTGCTGTGATCTTCACGATCACTGAACTCAGAAAAAGGGTCTCATTTCCCTTAGTCTATAGGTATGTAACCACCTTTCAATACTAAAACCACCACTGCTGTGATCTTCACGATCACTGAACTCAGAAAAAGGGTCTCATTTCCCTTAGTCTATAGGTATGTAACCATCTTTCAATACTAAAACCACCACTGCTGTGATCTTCACGATCACTGAACTCAGAAAAAGGGTCTCATTTCCCTTAGTCTATAGGTATGTAACCACCTTTCAATACTAAAACCACCACTGCTGTGATCTTCACGATCACTGAACTCAGAAAAAGAGTACGTACTTAATTTGCTTTCAACTCTAGCCAAACTACTCAAGATACTAAAAATATTTCATCATTTAACATACAAATAACAAATAAAACCATTATGTTAAAAAAGTTGACATTACTAGGAACATTAATAAGCTTAGCACTTACATTTTGAGAACATGATACACAATTGAAATATACTTATAATAGGCTTTAGGACTGAACATGGAGGTGGCAATTTTCATTTGGGATATTACGATTCAGTAAAGGGTAAATATTAGCGCTGTTGTATTTGTTGAAAAGCAACCTTGCAATAAGGAAGTTGAGTGAAAAATATTTTGACTTATAAAAAATATGTTCATGTAGATCAAAAAATATCTATTCTAAATATATAAATATATTTCTATATTATTATTCTTAGAATTAGTTAAACGTTCTTGAAAAACCATTAAATAGCAATAAACTGTATACGCTCCACGATTGGTCGAAAGAATTCTGACGTCACATGTGTCGTGACTTGTACGTACAACGGATCACCTATGGTGCATCTCTTTCTATTACATGAGAGATGGTCGGTTTAGATAAGAGAGGTGTATAGGCCAAACGTTTATTTGGGCTTGTCAAATATATGTACGTATTTGTTGTTATTATTATATGAAATGGATTTCTAAAGATAAATATTCGTATAGTGCTTTATAATAATATGTTGTTTATTGCATAACTTAGAAGTTTATATTATTATACATGTCACATAATATGTGATACACTTCAGGCCGCCGGCCGCCCAGAAAAGTCTCACAGTGAACTGGGCTGTAAACCGTTATTTCACTTTTGGTCTTTACTTTCTATATTCTAATAGACGGTTAACATTGGTAAAAAAATTACTGGAATTCCTTATTGAAGAATTATTTTTTTTTTCATACAAAATCTTTAAGCGACGTGGTTCTTACAGTTTGAATGACGTCACACCCACCCCCGCCTCTTACCGCTCGGATTCCGCTCGTTTTGGCGGGCTTAATAAAATTCAAACTTTGAGAATTAATTTAACTATGAAAACATACTTAAAAAAAAAAAAAAATACTCGTATTTAAGTTTGAATGCGAACATTGATAAAAAAAAAATAAAAAAATGGACTCAACTTCCTTATTATGGAATTATATTCCAGTTGGGTCATAAAAGTAGCCAGCAAGTATTTCTTATTTATTTATTTATTTATTTATTTATATATATATACGCCTAAAAAGGCTTTTACATAGAAGTGATACATGATGCAGTACAATAAGAGAATATGTAATATACAGGAGATATTGACAGTAAATAGATGTAATGTAATGGAAAAAAAAATAACATAAAGTAAAAAAGAAATTAAAACAACATTAGATATAAAACAAATCATTAAAACTAATTTACCAAAGCTACTCCAATTTGTAGGATTCAACAAAGTGTTGATGTAGATTATGCTTAATTCTATATATGGAGTCAATAAATAAATCAATAACACCCCCATACTTGTTGCCCAGATCATGCATCCTATTGGTCAGTGCGTGTGTCTGATAGTTGGTCGAGTATGTATTACAGAAGAATGTTATATTTTGCCTTGTATTCCTAGTCGGCACATGTAGTTTAATAGTGGCAAGGATGGCAGGACTATCAATTAAGTTGTTAATGACTCTGTGTAACACAACCAGGTCTGAAATAATTCTCCTGTCAGACAGTGTTATTAGATGCAATTGATTCATCAAACTGACATAATTAATGTAATCAATAGGAATTCCGAGCTTAAAATTTACGTACTTAAGAAATTTGTGCTGAACTCTTTCTATATTATTGGAGTGAACTTTATATAAAGGGGACCAAATAGGTGAATTATACTCCAATTGACTTCTGACTAATGAAGTATAGAGGGTTCTCATACAATCTATGGACTTAAAATCGGTTAAAGTTCTGCAAAGGAAGCCAAGCATCTTTAAAGCCTTATTAGTTATATAGTTGATGTGTTCAATGAATGACAAGTTTTCAACGAATATTACACCCAAGTCACGAATATGTGATACTGGTATTAATTTAATATTATTTAATGTATATTCATGTAATATATTATAACGAGTTTTGGAAAATCGTATTACTTGACATTTCTGAATGTTCAAAAATAAAGCATTTTGTTCACACCATTGATGAAGTTGTTCTAAATTACTCTGTAAAATTTGACAATCAGATACATTTCGTATTCTTTTATATATTTTTAAGTCGTCAGCAAATATCAGAACTTCTACATCATTAAATTGGTCAACAATGTCATTGATGAATAATAAGAAAAATATTGGGCCGAGGTGGGACCCTTGAGGAACCCCACTTGTGGCCTCAAATATATAAGATTGTACAGAATTAATCTTAACACTAAGCACCCTATGGCTAAGATAACTAACAATCCAACTCAATAATTTACCTTTGATGCCCAGCGATCGAAGTTTATAAATAAGTATGTGATGTCGAACCTTATCAAAAGCTTTACTAAAGTCAGTGTATATACTGTCCACTTGTTGTTTGAGACCCAGAGATTCAGATATGTAATTTTCATAAATCATTAAATTACTTAAGGTAGAGCGACCTGTGATGAAGCCATGTTGGTTAGGAACAATAATGTTGTTGATAGGTTTTACAATGATATCTAGGACTAATTTCTCAAAAACTTTCGGTAAAGCAGACATTATACAAATTGGTCTATAGTTTGATATATCGCTTTTGTCTCCTTTTTTATGAATAGGGGTTAAATAACTCTTTTTCCACTGAGCTGGAAAAGAACAAGAACTTAAAGAATTGTTAAAGAGTTTATAAAGAGGATATATCAGACTACTAACACAGGTTTTGAAAAATATTGGAGGAATACCATCCGGTCCAGCAGATTTATTGCTATCTAATTCTTTTATGACTTTTTCTATAGATTCTTTTTTGATGAAACATTGGCTTAGATTTAATACCTCTTCCACTGAAATATCGGGAATCGTATTGACACGAATATCTGTGTCGTAAACACTTTTAAATGAATCAGCAAATAGATTAACTATACCTTCGATACTGTCGGCACATTTTTCTTTTAAGTACATGTTATTGGGAAATCCACAATCATTTTTTTTTAACTTTTAGAAAAACTCCATAATTTTTTAACATTTTGGTGTACCTCTTTTTCAATTAGGCTTACATAATCACTATAGCATTTTATTGATAATTCTTTACACTGCTTACGTAATTTAGTAAAAGTTATGTAATCATTAGGATTTCTGGTATGTTTATATATTCTATGGATATGTTTTTTATAATTAATATGTTTTTTTAATTCCCTCGTAAACCATTTGGGATAGTTAGATGGTGTGAAGTTGACCCTAGGAACGAAGCGCTCTATCGAGGTATTTAAAATTGAGTAAAATTGTTCTAATTGATTATTTAAATTTTTCTTTTTGTAAACAGAGCACTTCTTGCTATAAATGTTGGGAGATTTATTGTTTTCCCTACTTAAAAAGTACAAAGTCTTCAGAAAGTAGGTACATATATAGTGAAAACATGGTTGTTTCAGTATGTGCAAACGTCACATATAACATGGCACGGAAACATAACGAAATAAACAAATCAAACAAAATTTAATTCAGAATTGTAACATCGAGGTTCATTGTGTTCATGAAATACCAGGCCGGTTCATTATATTAGAAATCAGATCTTATTTGTGCAAAGTGTGACAAATATAAGACTTTTATGCTAACCTTAAGAAAAGAAATGATGATAAAATATAAATATTATGACTAAATGTTTTGGAATAGGTAATATCGCATTCTGAAAGGTACAGAAATTTAAGAAATTTTTTTGTAACAATTTTTTTATAATTTTAACTTTTGTGTATAAAATTGTAAACATTTCAACGTACCCCAATGTTAAATCTCCGTGAGCGTACAAAAACAATAAATAAAAAAAAACATAATATTTTTATGCCTTATAACATTCACGATTAAATTAACAAGTAATTTGAATTAATAAATTGTATTCCTGTACATCGTCTGCCAGTAACTTTGCAACTACAGAAAGCGCGACGTATGTCATGTGTACGCCTTACTAACGACCGATGTATCAAAAGATACACATTATCGATTGAACCGCCAAATATTTTACACAACAACATAATATTATCTGAGTTAAGTGAAGCCTTAACTTTTTGAAAATGTTTTGAAAAGCTTTTCTGTCCGTATACCGTACACGTTTACCATGCAAATGAGATGACCCAACTCGTTGATTTATTCCCACTGTAAAGTGATCAACATTCGTAGGGCACGACTGATGCTGTATTTTTTGCAAATTACCCTCCAGAACCCGGAATGGTGAGCGCTGTCGAAAATAAATGTTTTATTTCAATTTCCAGAGACAAATGCGCAAAAGTTCTCTTGTTTTAAGAGTTTTACAAGTGAATTTCTAACAAATTTCTTTCACGTTTTACGAATTACGTAAGCCGACTTTTTGTACGACAGACTGTGTTGGCTCAGGGTATATTCTTTCGAACGTAGAAAATTGTTCAGTACTTTGCAGCATTAGAGAATTGTTGAGCAACTTATCTCCTTAAATTTTCACTAGCTACATTAAATTTCAATTCCAATCACATTAGTTAGATGATTTCTTAACATCACTTTTAGAAAGATTGTATGATAATAAATTGAATCCTACAGAAAATAATTAAACTTTTTAGTTAAAGTTATGCTTATATCTAAATTTGATATTTTAAAAAACCATAAGTGACACGTACGCAGATCTGACAGATATATTGAAATGTTTACGATGTTAGGTACATTTTGAACATTTAAACAAAGAGTTTTCGATTTAGAGGCAAAAAGCGTTGGTAAAAATTCCGATAAAATAGACTGCATTAGAACTTAACATAATAATTCAATACTAGAGATTTAAATTACGCGACTCACAACCTGTGACAGCTCGTGACTTTTGAGTGTGCGAGAGTGCTAACATTACAAAAAATTAAATTATTGATGTTGTTATAGCTGAAATGGATTTTTATTTTTTTTCGAAAACTCGATTTTTTCTTTGAAGATTTTCAGGATATCAGTGCGGCGACACTGAAAATTCCTAAAAATCTTCAGACAAAAATCAAATTTTCAAAAAAAAATAAAAAATCATTTTCAGCTACAATAACATCAAAAATGCCATTTTTTTATATTGGCACTCCACTACAACAAAAATTCACGAGCCGTCACTGCTCACAACAAAATCAGGCTCGTTTTGCCAGAGCCTAATTTTTAAATTAAGTAATTATTCTGAAGTAATGGCGTACTGCGTCGCTCACTTGATTACAGCGAATCAATCAAAAATATTATATGTATTAACTTATTAACTTACCGTGCAACCTAAAATACAACACAAAAAAACTCGTATTGGACCTAATTTCTACAGCAGTATTAATATGTTTGTTGTAACTGATGAAAATCCTTTATTCCATTATTTTGAATAAATAAATAAGAAAGTATTACTGCCATCGTTACTGAACTAAGTCGACCTTTTTTGATTTTAACAACAACCCGTTAAGTATGAAAGATTTTGGTGGATTTTCTTAACGTGTTCTGTATCAATATTTCGGCATTTAAATAGAGTATTTCTATTAATTTAGATAACTCAATTATACCGCAGTGTGAATAATTGCATTTTAATGCAAAATATATTGCAGAACTTTACTTCGAAACGTTCAAATACAGCACCCGAAACCACTCCGCTCTTGGCAATTTTCGTATTTTCAAATATTTGTAAAGCCTCCTTCGAGATGCGGTGAAATTCAGTAGAGCTGCTGAAGACGTCTTAAGCCTAGAGCCTTCTAGGAGCCCCCACAACCTCCATAGCCCGGGGACCTCTACACCCCGACCCGCCACCGCTGCGTTACTTCATTTAAAACCATGCGCTGAAAGCTCAACTGAAAACTTTGCTGAAAACTACTCTTGAATGTTGGTTTATGTGAGTATTCGGAGAACAATTTTATTTGAATAAGCTAAAAACTATTTCGTACGAAATTTTGCGTAATGAGTTTTGAGACAAAGGATGAATTTCTGTATTTATCGTAAAACAGAGAATATTTGATTTAAAAAAAAAATCTTAAAAAATATTTTAATAAAACACACATATTATTGTTTTTTACTAGACAAATTAGACATTATGCAAAAAGGATTCATCACGAATCCACAGCAAGCTATACAACAGTTTTATTTTGTGCGCAAGTTAGAATACCATTGTTAAAGATTAAATCATTTTAAGAGACATTTTCTTTGTTTTTTTGTCAAAGAGGATAAAATGATTATTTATACGATTTAAAACGATGAATTTATATCCAAACAGTTCTATGATATTTTTAAACAGTTATATAAATAATACAAATTTTTCATTTTAGTTTAGCGGAAAAAATGTTTTGTATCATAACAACTGGGAATTTATCAAAAAACACCGATGCACAGCCTTGGCACACAATTTATTTAGAATAGAGTCCCAACGCACGTAGTTTGTGTAGGTACTAGTGATTTTCAATAAACTAAATGCATTGAGGAAAATGAAATTCATACCACCATAATACAATTATTTGAGAAAATTGAAATTCATTCCACCATAGTGGTATGAATTGCATTTGAGAAAAATGAAATTCATTCCTCTATAATGGTAATTGCATTTAAAAAAATGAAATTCACTCCACCGCAATTTTTTTTTTTTTTTTTTTTTTTTTTAATTTTCTTTATTCATAAAAAATATATTTGGATACAGGTTTTTTACATGCTTTTCGACTATCACACTAGACACATGTCCGTATTATGGTAGTCGAAATTTATGTATAATTATATAAATGTAATACATGATTCATTCAGTTGTAAAATAGGTATAGGTTAAATAGGTTTAACTGATAATAAGAAAGCGATGAAAATAAAGATAAATTAAATAATTATTTTAAAAAGAAATTTTAAACATGAATTGAAATGAAAAAAAAAGAATAATAAAGAAAATGAACTTATTTAATGATGTCAGGTATTCTTTAAAACAGTTATTTCCCTTCATAAATAACCAATACTGAATATATAATATTATGTACATGATCACCATACAGGAAAGGAATTGGAGTAGGTGAATCTTGTAAACATAAAGATAAAAATAAAAATATGGTATGATACAAATAAAAATAATAGATAATAGATGCTAGGGATAATAGAAATAAAAATAAGAATAATCGCATCAGCGTAATATAAAGTTTTTGTTGAAAGTTAATTGTAATTGCATTTGAGAAAAATGAACTTCGTAGCACCATAATACATGCATTTGAGTAAAATGTAATTCATTCCACCATAATGGTATGCAATTCATTTGAGAAAAATGAAATTCATTCCACCATAATGGTGATTGCATTTAAAAATTTTTAATTCTTTCCACTATAATGGTATGAATTGCATTTGAGAAAAATGAATTTCATTCCACCATAAGGGTGATTGCATTTAAAAAAATTAAATTCATTCCACCATAATGGTAATTGAATTTGAGAAAAATGAACTTCATACCACCATAATGGTAATTACATTAGAGAAATGAAATTCATTCCACCACAATGGTAATTGCATTCGAGAAAAATGAAATTTATAACACCATAATGATAATTTCCTTTTTAGAAAAATAAAATTCATACCACCACAATGGTAATTGCATTTGAGAAAAATGAAATTCATACAACCATAATGTTGAAGGTGTAGATAATGAGCGAAAAATCAATTTATCTGTAAAAAAATTATTATGTAAACGCTCCTGTTATGTTACATGTCTACGTCGAAAACATAACATATACATTTGCCAATACATCTATTTGAATTTCAATTTTATTTTCGGTAATCAATGAATTCAAACCATAGAAGAATAAATTAACCCACTTTCCTACATCCGACCGAACTGAGACTCGTTGTCGACGACAATCAATTTTATCAACTTTTAGAGGTAATCATGTAATACACACACGCGGAAATATACGCATTTCTCAGAAATCGGATGGCAATAATGCAGTTAATATATGAAATATATGTCGGCCCTACCCGATCGCCATTTGGCGAGGTTCTTAGAGTTTTTGACTTCTTCACGTTATTGACTGTAGGAAGGTTCAGTGAAACCAAAAAAAAATGTTATAAATTATTAAAAGACATTTAATAATAGATGTATTATAGTTTTTAAAAAATTGATTGATTTTTTTTCGAACTATTTTAAAAAAGTTTTATCGGCGATTTTCTTAAATAAAAACATCTTAAAGGTACTCACCTTCTTTAATAAATATCTTACAGTATTCATCATTCAAAATTATCTTTTTCCAAGACATTTTGTTCATCGAAATGTCGCCGTGTAAAGGCCTGTACATTTCACGAGGCAAGTCGAGCAAATTTATGTATCGAGTGATATATGTATTGTGTAAAGCCTGTGACAGACCACGCTATAAGAGCGCTATGTTCTCATGGCTTGGCTTATTTCAGCACATCGCTTAACATATATTGCCATTGGGATTGTATAGCAAGCGATATGCTGAAATAGGCCAAGCCATGACATGATGCGTATATCGTAATCTGTCAGCCCCATTATGCGAAATGTTGTTGGTCCGGAGCCGAGGCGCGTTTCATTAGTCTCCGGTGATTAAATCGTGACCTCCACTGCCATCTGTCGGCGTTCTAATTAAACAACGGGTACGGCCGAGTTCATAATTGAATTATTCAACCGATCAATGACGTATGTGCACACTTAATATGTTAAATATTCAAAAATATTTTCACGTTGACCTGTAAGTTTTATTTGGAAGATCATAAATCATTACACCTTGTTCTTCTGATGGCCTCCATAGTGAAGAATGGTATTATATTATGATAAAAAAGAGTAATGTTTGGCCAGTCGATGAGGAATCTCTATCAACAGTCACATTACCTGTCCAGGAAATTTAAGGTTACTTTACTGTCCAGGACTCCACGCTGTCAACAGAACAAGAAAACATACTGAAAATAATAATAGGCCAAAATAAATATTTCGCAAAAAAACATTAGATGCTTCTTTTCACGGTATCAGAATAAACAATCCAATCTATTTCGATGATTAGAATATACAATCCAATCTATTTCGGTGATCAGAATGAACAGTGCAATCTATTTCGGTGATCAGAATAAACAATCCAATCTATTTCGGTGATCAGAATAAACAGTGCAATCTATTTCGGTGATCAGAATAAACAATCCAATCTATTTCAAACCAATTTGAACCAATCTCTGTGCATAAATACATTCTATATATGCTACATTGGTTTGCCTGTACTTGAGAGCAAATATATATCTGAATTTTATTTTATTTCTAGTATTTAATTTTTGTTTTCACGAAATACGCAATTTTTAACATCGAAGATTATTTTACGTTTTTTGCGTTGAAAATTTTTGAAAATTTTTATATTCTTGTTCTGATGGTCGCACTAAAAATTTTAATTTTGATTAATAATTATTTAAAAACCATCTTAAATAGCAAATCTGTAAGCGGTTTTATTTTGGCTATGTCGTAAGTAGCGCTACGGACAGCTGGTCTCCGGGACCCGGGACTGCCCCTACAAAGTAACGTGACGAACGCCCTCCACATGAAATTGTCCTATTGGCGGAAAATCAAAATAAAAATGCACTATTGAAATCATAAAAAATGAAATTTTTACGAAAGATTTATTCGTAGACATAAAAAAATTGAAATTTTTACTTTTGTAAAATGTGAAAATACTGTATTCCACTAAAATGTTTCTCCGCCTTCGTACAATCTTCCAAGAAGGTGGTATAACTTTCTTATGTTATTGTTAAAGTTCGTCTGTTCCTCAAATTTACACCTCCGGTGTTGCCAAATCTCTCCGTCCGGTTGGGAATATTTAGGACGGCATAAATCCCTCGGCTTTTAATTACCTACCCACTGCCGACACGAAAAGGCTGTTTTATAGGCCAGTTTTCAGAGACATTACAGTCATTCACGCGGTGCGTTTCCTTGCCGGAATTTCCCCTTTGTTAATGGTGCAAGAGAAACAGTTCCGTACAAAATGTTGGAAGTTGTTGAAAGGATTTATTTTGACAGGGACTGAGATTCGTAACGATTTTCTTGGGTTTTATTTATTTTTACAACAGATAATGCAAAATAAAAGCGAATTTCCATTATCTTTTATGATACTTTTATGTTTCATAAAAAAATTATGTAAATCAAATTTAATAATGTTGTTTATTAAGTTCTACAAGTATTTTTAGTTTTTATTATTGTGACAGCTGTTTCGGCGTTCAAGGCTATTTTTCAAATTGTCACAATAATAAAAACTAAAAATACTTGCAGAACTTAATAATAACGACAATATTAAATTCCATTAACATTATTTTTTTATAATAATTAAACGAATACAAATTAAACATAAAAACAATTATTATTTTTAATAATTAACTAATGTTTACGAGACAAGGGTTTCATACATTGCACAAAGGATAACATTATATTTTTAAACAATAATTATCAGCCTGAAACACGTATATGGCGGGTTTTGAATAATCCAACGTAACGCAATTGGTATAGCACCTGACCGGCAATCAGAAGGTTGCGGGTTCAATTCTCGTCAGCGCCATGTATTTTTTCTCGGAAGATTTTTTCAATTTATTTATGTGTTACAGGCTAATAATTATTACTTAAAAATGACAAAAACAATTAATTAATTAATTTTTTTTTTTCGAAGAAAACTTCTTCCAACTGCTTTTCACTTTGTGATGGCATTATTTATTTTTTATTAAAACACAAATAACTTAGTTTACATCACTTTATTTCGATACAAAATCTCAACATGTTTCGTGAACCAAGTTCACATCATCAGGAGCACAAGTATACTAAAGTTATAATTAAAATTAGGTCTAGAAAGAAGAGGTAGAAGGAGCGGGGAGGGGTAAGAGTGGGGGAGGGTTATTCAAAAGACCGGGTAATTGGGAAAATATTTAAAATGGGGTTCATAATTTTTTTTTTTTTTTTTAATTAATTATGGTACATGTTAAAGTGACTAGTGGTTAGCACTTCTTGCAGAGATGGTAGGTACTCCAAGCAACGTACTGATAAAATACCATCAGTTAGAATCAAAACGTTGCTGGAAATGACTATAGATGAGTTTGGTCATCTTTCCTTTCCTTAACTCCTTCCCTTTCCAGTTGCTGGAAATGACTATAGATGAGTTTGGTCATCTTTCCTTTCCTTAACTCCTTCCCTTCCCAGTTGCTGGAAATGACTATAGATGAGTTTGGTCATCTTTCCTTTCCTTAACTCCTTCCCTTCCCAGTTGCTGGAAATGACTATAGATGAGTTTGGTCATCTTTCCTTTCCTTAACTGCTTCCCTTCCCAGTTGCTGGAAATGACTATAGATGAGTTTGGTCATCTTTCCTTTCCTTAACTCCTTCCCTTTCCAATCTCTTCAGCCTCACAACATAACAAAATGATTGTGTATGTTGCAAGGTTATGTTGTGTATAGTCTTGTCGGGTGTTGTGTATGTTTTTGTTTCACAGATTATTATTCTCACACACTCCCGTCCTTCATCTCCTTACCCTACTCCTGTATTTCCATCCACCCCCTCAAACATATTTTGTTTACTTATATTGTCACTCTCTATCGTTTATTATACATTGGAGCGTTTTTGGCCACATTTTTGCCAGTTGGCAAACACCCATGATGTCTCGCATCTCTTATTAATTATTTGTTATTGACATTCGGCGAACGGAAATAATTGTAATATTTTTTATTACAAATCATTGATTTGTGTTTACATATTACAAAATTCATGTCTGTGATTATCAACTAGCCCATAGAACACGTACAGAAGTCATAATATTTAATTAAGCTCCAAATAGGTAAATAAAACTGCAATTATCAAGTAAATTATAAGCAGAGTTTACGCATTTATAAATGTAACTACAAGCAGTTTATATGTCTCGATATTAAATTTCGCAAAATGTGATTTTTTTAACAAGGGCGGAAAATTTCCAACCGAATGCTTAAAAATTTCGTACAGCTCTTGGCTGAAATTATTTGATCTTAACGCTTCAGTAGCTCAGCAATGGAAAATTTATAACTTTCATAAGTTTCTATTTTTATTTTTATGCGTACTTACTTAATTATTTAAAGATTTGCTGTTAATTTTCCAAAAAAAATATTTGATCGCCACAGTCCAAATGGGTCCGAGCAATCGGGAATTGGAACTCTTATACGGAATTTGCGTAAAGACATTTTGCTTTAGGAAGCCTAACAAAATATTCAGACCATAAACGAAAGTAGTAGGCACATTGTTTACGTTGCAATAAAAAATGAGTACGCACTTTATAGGACTTCTTTCCATATTTATATTCATTCCCGTGCCACATTATAAGAATAGCATCAAAAATACGAACAGTCGGTGAAACCTGTTTATTTCCCATTGAAATCTTCGAACACATAAATAATTCATACAAATACTAAACATAACGACTGTTTTATTTAAAGTTTTTTTCGGATGGATGATTTAGAATCATGCGCTGCTTTAAATATTCCCTTTCCCAATACTTGAGATAAAGGAGCTTTACGCGGGTTATCCTGTCCCGAATCATTTTATCTGACTTTTATTTATAGCCAGGTACGAAAAGTGTCACGGGCATTCTCCTTTTATTGCCGTCATCACATTTACATTCCAATAGTGAACGACTACAAGAAATGTTATTCCCAGCCTAATGTGACAGACGTAATAAAATTATGATATAATTTAGTTATGTTGATAAATGTTTAGCACTTTTCCAAGACCGAAGGAAATAAATTTTCTTTCTTTTATTCCTCATTTTAGTTATTTTTGTACATTGTTAAAAAAATGAGGCCGTCTTGTAAATTGATCATGATTTTTTATTTTTATTATTATTTACTTTTAGGCTATTGGCACCAGATTCAAAATAAATAAAGCAAAACAGTTCAAATTTTTTTTATTATTTTTTTTAGTTGAGCCATGTTGCGTTTCTTCCCCTTTTTGAGACAAAGTTTCGCACAAATTAGCATTATCCGTCATCAAGGCACTCTGACTTGATAATGGTTGTGACATCCAAAACGCTCAGGTTGGAGAATAAAGCGCAATACGACACAATTCTCCAAAAGTCGAACAACGTAAACCATGAAAATAAAAAAAAATTAGCATTATCCATCATTAAGCCACTCTGACTTAATAATGATTGTGACATCCGAAACGTTAGCTCAGGTTGGAGAATGAAACGCAACACGACACAATTCTCCATAAGTCGAACAACGCAATACCGTAAACCATGAAAATAAAAATTGAATTCTATTACAGTATTAGTGGTATTAATATCCTTAATAGGTTGGCAATTGTGTATTTATTTTCAACTGCTCACTTTAAATTAAAAATATGTTAGCATTAAACATCATAACAAAACATTTAAATGTTTTAAAAACTCTTAACAGACTCAACTAAAAGTTTTAGAAAGATCTTTCTTTTTCAGATATTTTCTTTTACGTCATCTTCAGACTTCTCAGACTGCTTCAGTTTCAGTAGAGTAGATGTATTAGACGATTGGCACATAGGAAGGCAAACTTCCCCCTAGGTATCCGGTCCAGTGGTCTCCTGCCATAGATCCCTCAGGCGTACCTGTATCCTTTGGAGAGTGGATTATCACAAATACTGAAATCGAAATTAGACGGTTGACACTTTATCTTGGCCGAAAGCGTCATCGTTTCGGTACCTAAATAAAAATTAAGGGGATATCCTTGTAATAATAAGAAATTATATTTTTGATTGGTTGTTAATGTTCTGTTAATGCGATAATAAGTTCGCGTTATTATCGCATTAACAGAACATTATCAACCGCGTGTAAAGTTTATTTTTGTGTTTAATGTTCATACAAATGTATGGGTAACCGGGTAACTCAGCACAATGACAATTAAACACACTTTTGAAAAGTGATAAAAAACTAGCTTAAATTTTTTTTTTAATTTATTTAAAATCAAATTTAATAATATAATTATTAAGTACTTACTGCAAGTTTTTTTTGCAAGAATTATATTATTAAATTAGATTTTAATTAAATTTAAAAAAAAAAAAAAAAAAAAGAGTTCTACGAATTAAACACAAAAACAATAAATTAACTAGCTTAAATTTGTTATGTTTATAGGCCAGTTTTTCAAGTCGACGTGGAACCAAACAGAATATTGAAAGTTATTTATTATTTAACTAAAAAATATGCCTTATAATACCCACTGTTTTATAATACAAAATATAGTGTTTTTTTATTTGTTAAATATTGTAATTTAATTTTAAATGTTTAGAATTTAGATCTTAAAAGAGTAGATGATTCAACATGTCAAAACATGACTTGTTTTAGTAAAGGTAATTCGCAACTCAGGACAATTGAAATTCAACAAACACACTTTTGAAGTGCGAAACGTGATATCAATTTATATCACATTTCAAGGGTGTGTTAAATTGCCACTGTTCTGAGTTGCCATGAGACCGTTGGTAATCCATGTAGGTATACAAAGATATTATGTTCGTGCACCTAGTTAAAAGTTACTTTCACAGTTTTCCGTATGGAAACATAAATCGTTTTGAATAAAAAAATTGACATTTTAAAGTTTAGTTCCGTAAAATATTATGTGAGTCTGATGTATTGTTATTGAATAGATAAGAGATTTGTTTGAAAGTTAAATTTACGGATGAGAGATAATTGCCATGCTGCTGCAGATGATGCCTGCAAAAGTTTTGTCATCCTCTCGGAAACGCGATATCATTTTAGCAGTATTTTTTGCCTAAGCAAATTATTGAATCTATTATAACATTAATAAAAACCCATGGCAAAGGAGGATAAAAAAGATGTTCGGCCAGAACAATTTTTCACGAGAAACAAAATTACGCTTTTTCTTTGAAGAAAGTTTCCTTATAAAGAGATTGCAAAAAAAAGTATAGCTTGATTTATTGTACCTCCTGCCTCGGCGGTTCCCTCGGGAGAACCATTCCGTCTTTTTCTCTCTCCCCAAACGACCCATTTGAGCCCACTAACGAGCCTCGTCCAAATTGTGGTAGACTAGTTCTCTACCTGGCCTTTCTGCTGACCATCATTATCCTCTATTGACCTAGGGTCCACCTTCCTAGACTCTCTAATGGATACTGTCCTCTTCATTATCTTAATGCTCAGTTGTATTTCAGTGGAGCCTTCAGGCACGTTAAAAGCCGAGCTTAAAGTTTCTTGGATCGATTTAGCTATTAGCTGTGAGAGGTCTTTTCCCCTCCTCAAAAGACTTGGAATAATAGGCAAATTGGGATTTTACCATACATGTCTTGTAGTGTTATGCGCTAAATATCTCTTGCTCGGTCGGCGATGAGACTGAAAATGAATGAGATCGTATATTTTCTTTCATAAGACCCTCTTTTACGGATGATAATGGTGATACCCTAATATCCTCGTAAGTTGGACTATCGTTCGGTTTCAAATTGATGGTTCTTGCCGTAATGACATTATTTGGTTCGGAGGTGGTTGGAGAAATTTCATTACGATTGTTGAAGCGGTTTTGTTTCGGGATTGTATAACATTTAACGGCTCTGGACTCGAAGTTATTGATCGTTGCCTGGAACCTTGGATTCCTGATAATAAGATAAGAATTCTAAAAATGTTTAAAAAAATACATTACAATATCAAATCACAGTTATTCAAGTTCTTTGTGATAGTAGCCGTTTTCAGAGATGTACATAATTTAACGGCAGCTTCAATAAAGCTTGACGTATTTTACGTTAAATTGCTCGCTTATTTTCATATTCTTCACATCGTTGGCGTTGCTTGCGTTATAATCATAATTTTAAATTTAAAGTTCTGCTACCACAAACAATTTCGGCCCGCGGAAATTTTGTTATAATTACATTATTTTAATAAAAGGGACAGTGACGCGAGGAAAATACCCTTGAGCTGGTTTTTTTTTTTTGAAAAAAATATGTTTTTCCGTCTCGGTTTGAGTGTTAAAATTATCCTCACGCGCGTCTGAGCGTCAAAGGAGATTTCGATTTGGGACATGAAGCAATTTCCTAAAGAAAATTATCGAGTAGCCTCAAGCAAATTAGAAGCGAAGAAAGTATGTCTATACCAAATGTCAAAATACACCTCGCAGTCACGGAATAAAAAGTTTCACGTTCTTTATTCGGTAAAAATATTTTTTTTCAAGAATGTTATAATAAAACCAAAACCCCAGATTTTAGGTAAATGTCATTTTTTAATGCAATATTTAAATATTTTTGCAACTGAGGTCTCCGTTGTTCTTTCGCTTTTGGTTACATGTGTCGTAAATATGTCGAAATATTTTGGTTTCAACAGAAGTCGGCGGCAAGCTTAATCATCAAATCACAAAATTATACCTACGTAATAGAAGAAACAGAAAAGATAAAACCAGGCAAAGAGATAATTTCTGAGAGTATTCTATAACCATTGAGCTATCATGACTCACTTTCAGACCCGCCGCTCTTATTTCATTAATACGGTAACCAGATAAATCACCACATCTTTAAAAAGTTATGGAAAGTGATGAAACAAAAACTTTATTAACTGGGTTATGTAGGTTAGGTTAGGTTAGGTTAAATTTTTTTTTTTTCATTGTTTCTAATGACTTGATATCACTTTTTAAAAGTGTGTTGAATTGTCAATGTGTTGAGTTATCATGGAACCCTTTAATACGAGTGTCTGTTTTAGCTAAATATTTACGTTATTTAATTCAATCTGCCC
This sequence comes from Hesperophylax magnus, assembly GCA_026573805.1. Taxonomy (NCBI): domain Eukaryota; kingdom Metazoa; phylum Arthropoda; class Insecta; order Trichoptera; family Limnephilidae; genus Hesperophylax; species Hesperophylax magnus. The sequence goes on from JAIUSX010000026.1 coordinate 2,492,360, forward strand.
ATTATTAAATAAAAAAATTACAATTTGCGTAAGGAACGATATTATTTTTTTTATTATTTAAGCTATTTCTGAAATAAAAATTGAAATTATGTTTTTATTATTCAAGCTATTTCTTAAATAAAAAGTGATAGTGTGTTTTTATTGGTAAACCTATTTCTGAAATATTTTTTTATTACTCAAGCTATTTCTGAAATAAAAATTGATATTATGTTTTTATTATAAAGCTATTTCTGAAATAAAAAGTGATATAATGTTTTTATTATTCAAGCCATTTCTGAAATAACACCTATCTAACGCTGTTAACTTCTTCTTTCTCATAAACGCCGCATGCAGTATAAAAACAGTATACAACGGAAACTATCAAGAGCAGATCTCTATTAAGCACTCAAAGATATATATGTTAACCATTAAAATTAATCTTTTTGTTGCTTACCAATAAATGAATTCATGAAAACTTTAAGCACATTTATTATTCATTTCTTCACCACAAAAAAAAAGTTTCATCGGGAAAGAAGAAGGCGGACTTTGCCGGATTTCTGGGCAAACTGTCGCCACTTGTGGAAACATTGGTCCCAAGGGATAAATATATTTTTAAGTGACACGCAGAAGTCTACGTCATATATCCTAGGGATATAATTTAGAGGAACTTCTCGGTGAATTCAGGTGGGACTATAATTATTTTATTAAAATCACCTGAGAACTATCGGAATCTAATATCTCACGAAGAAAAATAATATTGAACTGAAATCTTGAGAGATTTTTTTCTTAATATGGGTATGTGGTAATAGTAGAGATATTTTATTTTATTTGCGGGAGAGCGTTTTGTTTTTCATTGTAGAGGCTTCAATTTTGTTTTAATTGTAATTGGGGAAAAAAAGTTACGGATTTTCTCTTAATCTTCTCAGTTAGCTCAACTAATCTTTCTTGTACTTTTTACTACTCTTTTACTCGTATAATATCTAACACACTTCCATAAACTGTACTGTACAATGTCTAAAGAAGCTTCCTAATAACAGTTTTCAGACGTAGAAATATATGTTGAGTTATACAGGGCAACGCAAGTGATACATATTAGTTGCAGTTGGTGGCGTTGGTTTCTGTTAAGACTTTGTATTTTATAAAGGTTTTTTATTGTTAATTTTAGTAGACAAGGGACATGTGAAAAAATGTGCAAAATTCCATGATTTCATGGCCAATATTCTTAGAACAAAGGTAAACAGAAAATTCTTTCTTGAAACTATTTAATAAACACTGTATTTAAAATGGTAAAAAACAGGGTGAGCTTAAGGTGTGTGCATACATGTTACTAATATACTAAAATAAAATGTGCCATTATCAAAAGAGCAAAAACATAGTAAGCGGCATCCATTTTTAGTTCTAATTCGATTTTTCCACGATTTAACATTTCGACATTTTTTTTATTCTAACGTACATTGCTCTGTATATACATAAAAATGTTTTAATTTCGAGATTTAAAATATTAGAATTTTATTTGTATGATATCGACAAATTAAAAAATTAAAAATATATTTCACTTTTTCTTCCAAGATGTGTTCACGTCGTCACGCATTTATTTTTGGAACTGTTATTATTGAGAGGCGCGGGCGTCTGTCACTATTGGAACTGGTACTGTTATTTTCGCAGCTTCGCTATGGCACTGTAACTTCCCTGGCCACCGGAGCCATCCTAGCCACTGGAACCAATTTCGCCATTCTTTGCCGCAATGCTCTTTGCAGTTGCTATCTCGTGTGTTGGTGGACTTTCAAAGGAGAAGAGCTTATGAGAGGATATATAAAATGATCAAACGAGATATTAGAATAACTACAAATCTCTGTTTATTAAATCTTCACACAATATTATGTAATTTATAACTCCAATGAAAATATTACTGAAACGTGAGAGGTCTAGTTTACAAGAGGTTTTAATTTAATTTTTATTTTTAACTGAATTTTGTAAAAAAAATTTAATAATGTAAATAGTAAAATTGGTTTTTCTCTATGCAAACTTTTTTGAAATGAGCGATATAGCGTAATGTTTTAATTTATCTACATGTTTTATTAGTATATCTACCAATATGATTTTAATAACTCTTTTAATTTTTGTATTACGTACAGTTGAAACTGGGATAATAATTATTTGTCTTTTTTACATTAACTCCATATAGGGGCCTTGACGAAATAATTTGCCTAGGACCTATGTCATCTTGGGGTATGTTATGTGGAGGGTCTTTTTGAGGGGGAGAAACAGCAAATATGGGTCTTAAAGAGACTCATGTTGAAGGTAGGAGGAAACACAGAGGCCGTAAAACCGCTCCACAGCCGAGCTGTTAAACTCAAGAACGAGTGGTAGAAATTTTGGGCGTGCGTTTGCTTTTCCCGACTACACACCGATACCGAAGCGATCAATAACGCTAGTTCTTCGAAGCATCTTCCACTAAAATACCGGTAGAACAAGGACAGTACTTTCATCTGACGCCTGTACTCTAAAGATTGCAATCCCCTTGTTGAAATAGGACATATTCTTAACCTACACCTGCTAACAATTAATCAATAAATCTATATTATGAATATCCTGTTTTGTTTACATCGAATTGTGAAATTGAAATATTAATAAAAAAATCGATTTTTCCACTGTACGCTTAGCTGTTTGTATGAAGTATATTTATATTATAAACCATTCACACCCAACTCACTATATAAACTAAAGGACAACGCCGCGCCGGAGCCACTGCGCTGAGAATTTTTTACCCTGGCTTTTCATAGTTTCCTGGTATTTACTCCCAACAAGGCATGTCTTTGACATAACCAGTAAAAAATTCCAATAAACAAACTATATTATGAAAATTATGAAACCAGAGTTAAATATAAAAACCAGCCTTACTAATGATAAAACCCCTCCCCTTCACAAAATCACTTCACAGACGTTAAATGGTGGCGTGTCGCACGTTGTACAATTTCTAATTCTAATTATTACTAATAAAAAATGTATCTAACTGGCTGCGTAAGATCTGACAACCTTTGGCAGACTTACGCATGCACACGTTTTTCACGGGAAAATGACAGCTGTGATTTGTAATGTGTGATTTAAAACATGTTTTCGTAAATAATTTCTATTCTAATGACCAATTCACTGTTAGATTAGAATAATTCAATATAAATATTCTTGTGTGTGTTATTATTTGTATTAGTTTTGATCCATTGATAATGTCACAATATATCATGTAACCGGAAAAGAGAAGTGATTTCGTACATATTATTTTTTTAATTGACTTTTACCGCGTGAATTTAATAAAATTTTCATGACACCAATATTTTTTTTAAAACATTAAAGCCTTCTTCAAATTTATGTAAAACAGTGCCAAAATGTCTGATTTTTGTTGGTTATCCTTTGGGAATTATCATTTATTTGTATGATCGAGTTAAAAAGTTATATGAAGATTTCTTTGAAATTTTTCGATGTTTCGATCAAAAATGTTTGTGAACTTTTTCGTCTTCGAAATAAAAATATTGTATCTTTATATGAAAGTATAATTCATCTCAAAATTCTAAAGGGTGATTTTATCCTGTTTCTAAAATGATATTTTTTTTACGACATCTTCAAAATGAAGAAAAATATAGAACATTTAAAATACCTTAAATAAATCCTAAATTCTATGAGAAATTATTATTATTTCAAGTTTATACAACAAATAAACAACCCCCTTTGACCGGATAAGCAATATATGTGTATATAAAAGCATAAACAATATATACGGATAAGCAATATGTATCTTTCCAGAACTATTTTTTATCAGTTTCTATTTAACTTTTCAACTAGTAAGGTTGCCACGTACACGGTTGGTGGTTTATCAAATAGATAAAATTTTAACAACGTTTTTTAGTAAGATCGATAACTTACTATTTTGTGAATGGGTGAATAAATTAATTATAATAAAAACAAAATAACGGACAAAAATATAATAAGCCTTTCAAAAAAACAAATAATGGAAAGCCAATGACTTTCTGTGACGAAATAAACAAATTTAAATTTAAAAAAATGTTTTTAACAACCTACTTGCAATGAATTTGAATGGGTAATATTTATTTCTTTCTGCCCATTGATGTGGTATTGCACGTCAATGTTTCTGCCCATAATTCTTTAATATTTGCGATAATTTACTTCCTATTGCATTTTTGTATATTACCGCATTACAATTATTTTTGTAAGAAAATATTTTTTAACAGAATATTGAATAAACGCCGATACTATCGAGAATGGAATTGATTTGAATTATTTTATAATATTACACACCAGATCGCGCCTACAGTTGTCCCAGAGATCGTAGGTACATCATGTAATTGTTCTAGAATCTTCTGTCTTTTTTTGTTTTCGTATAAGACGTATGAAAAGGAAGAGGACGATCGTCGATGACGTAAATACGATCTCTCTCTGGAACTACTATATACTTAAGCATTACTGAAAATATAGAGGCTCGATGGAGCTTGGGATGTTCATTATTTATTTTAAACATTGCTCCTCTGCAACTTCATAGGCATAAAAAGCATTCACATTTTTTACAATAATTATAATAAAAAGAACATTACAATTTGACTTTTTTTAGCTAGGTATCTATTTGCAAATTTTTTGCTGCCTTTTAGCCAATTACTGCAGTATTATTTTCCCGATAAAAACTCTTGAAAATACGGTGACATATTTTTATGGTTACATATCATAGTGTGAATTATAAAAAAAATATATTTTTTTTTTATTAAAAAATAAAAAGATATTACACCTTTTCCCCTTGTTCGGCGGGCTCTCAGTGGCATCTGAATCCGGATTTTGAATTCTAGAAAGAGTTGAAGGACTTAAGGTAAAGGACTTTTTGCGATGTTTGGATGGGTAGGCGTGCTTATCACTAGAATCAAATTCCCTTTACATTCGACAAATTTTATAAAGTTATAAATTAATTATTAATTATTTTGTGCAAAAACTTTACTGTTTCATGTAAACAACTCTGATATTATATATACTCCCTCCCTAAACAAAATTTCATCTCAATTAGGGAGGTGTTATTTACCCAAATGCCAGAAATACCGTTTAGATTAGTCTTAAAACAATTTTGATAGCGCCTCCCCTTTCTAGATAAATCTCTAACATATCATGTTAATATTAAGGTGCTTTCATTCTAGAAAAACGGAGTTTTCTCCAACAAAAAATATTGTTTAATGATGAAAGTAGCTGAAATAAATGATACGCATTAAACAAAAAAATTTGAAAAAAAAGCGAATAGTTTATTTTTCCTTTTGTGAAGAGATACTTATATTGATGTAAGTACGTTGCAATAATTTTAATGGGTGGTTTAAATGTCAATTACCACCTACGTATTTCGATGTAACATCATTACACAGATATCAATAACGTAGTTAAGTGTTATATTGACAAGCTCCACATGCAAGCGAGACTAAGTTGAGCACTTAGCACGGCTAATGGATGACCATTGGAATTCCAATATCACCGGCGTTCTCGGTTAAGGAAAATAGACATCGTTCAAATGACATGAGCTGGGCTCAGGATCTAAAGTAATCTGCCGTCTTTGAATGAGAGACGAGAAGACCTAACAAGTGTCGGCAAGTAAGTTTTTAGATTTTCACGGCCAAAAGCATTTTTGTTGTTTGTTTTGGGGGTATTATGCCGTGTTGCGCTAACTCTAAAGAAGGAGTTAGCGCAACACGGCATAACACCCCTAAAACAAACAACAAAAGAGTGTCGGCAAACCGACCAAAGAGAAGGAAAATGATGATATAAGAATTTTTTTCAGAAAACAACGAAATCGAAAGATTATTTTGGATAGTGGAGTTAGCGCAACACGGCATAACACCCCAAAAACAAACAACAAAAAAGTGTCGGCAAACCGACCAAAGAGAAGGAAAATGATGATATAAGAATTTTTTTCAGAAAACAACGAAATCGAAAGATTATTTTGGATAGTGACTTTTGCCCGCTAATAATGAAGCAGTATTTTAAATATTTTTAATAAAACTTACAGGAATAAATTAACGATTATAAAATATTTATTTATTTATTTATTTAAACGCCCATTGGGCTTTTACATACATTGTTATTAGTGTTACATTAACTATGTGACATTTAAAAGTTTACGTACATATATAAATAAAATAGTTATTATATCTGTAGTACATAAATGTTTTACAAATAATACAGAATAATAATAATAATAATATAACATAGTTTCTCTGAGGGTCGCAATAGATGAGCAGTTTATAGCAGTTTAAAAGAGAGAAATATTTGGATACACGAGAAAAATAATATGATAATAATAATGAAGAAATATGTTGTGAGAGACGAGTGTGTCAGTATGCCCGGCAGTATATACAGGCCCGAACTAAGCTGGTGAAATAAAGCAATGCAAAATATTGAAAATATTTCTTATACATATATATCTTATAGATATTCATTGACCTGTCCTGACCTGGAGACAATGAACCGAAATATATAAGATTTCTCTCAAAGTAGTAAAGATTACAGTTCTAGAGAGAGTCAGTTTTAAAGGTTTTTCAATCATAAAATCAATATATAAATTAATTCAGTTTACGTGTATAAGTAATTATGTAGTGCCGCTCCTTATCTAGAATATTCCTTGGTGGGAGATGGGAGAGAATCTCTGTTTCTACACGATTTCAGCTTTTCTTCTCCTCTTAGCTTTTTTTATTGTTCAAATTTCGCGCCATTTGTCACGCGATTTGTCCCTCTATGAAATCAACGACTGCCGCCAACAGCTAGGCGTATACGCACGCGATGATGCGACGCCGCGCCGTTTTCCTCAATTGTAGTCTCACCAGACAGGGGATGTGTGATATTCTGGATAAGAAAGGCAAATAATAAGAGTTTTAATGGTAGGTAAAACTTCAATATGATGTAGTGCCGTTCCTTAACCAGAATGAGAATATTCCTTGATGAGAATAGTCTGTTATCGTCTGGTGGCAGTGTTGATGTCACTTGTGATCACCTTAATTTAGAAGCGTCGGCTGGAGGTCTGCTCTCACACCGATCGCATCTCCTTCTGATTCCAGAAACGGAGAACCTTGGGGAGTATTCCACCCTTGGGCGTATGATAGGTCTGGCCAGGTCATCAAAGATGACGTCCCCGGCTCCTAACTTATCGGATTAACTTACTGACCAATCATTCATTGAAAGGTTGACACCCACGTCACCGCACGCACCTCGCATCATGGATTGTTCCCCTCACCGTTAGGTTCCTGTCTGTTGATTCACATGTCTATCACTAAAACATTTTTATAATACTTCGCTTTATGAAAACTTTTGTTCCTCAAAAATTAAAATGTTTCTCTTTTGTCAAAAATTCACAATTTTCGACTACTTTTTAAATAATGGTGGCTTTTCACAAATGTATTGAGTTTCCTTATTGTCTGTCTGTCAGTTAATTTAACCTACATTTAAAGATTATCATCAAATATTGATATCAAGTGATTATTGACTTAAAACTGTCTCACTTAAAAAAAAGGTTTTTATGGATATTTATTTTTTTGTGATAACACTCCTCAATTACACAAATTACGTCACTACTATGTGTAACAATAATACCCCCATGTCATCAGTACAGAGCCTCTTCCAAGGAACTGATGGCACACATCTGCTGCAACCACCTCCCCCTCTCGTATGGCGGGAGACGTTCTGCAGAGATTACATTTTATACCTATGTAGTTATTTCACTTTTATATAAATAACTAGCGGTACCCCGTCACTCGTTGTTGTTGCTCAGTCTGTGCAGATAGAGAAAAATAGCGCGTGTTGATTTTACGTCAAACAGATGAGCTGTTCACAAAACATGTTTTTAACTATCACAGGTGACACCTATATAGGTATTTAAAAACACATGCCTATTCGGATGCAAAGTTATCTCAAAGTTTCAAAGCAATCGGTGAAGAACTTTCGTAGATTTACGATTTTGAACAAACGAATATATAAATTATACATAAAGCAAGTAATCGTATTGATTTTTGAAAATCTAAAGTACACCTACATAGAGAAGGAGAAAATAAAACAGAAGAAAAACAGATTGTGGCACACATTTCTTTGTGAAAACACTCAATTTCAGATTTACACACTTAATAATACGTCTTTTGATGACGTGAAGAATAATTAATATAATTAATTTTAATTGGAAATTTTAAGAATATTCAGAATTACTGGACACGGTTAATATGCACACATTATTTTTTAAGCTCTTTGTATCAGTGTAATAACTATGAGAAACAACAATTATTAGTCACCGGAAATGATCAAGAAAACTATTTTATTTTAAAACTTCAGACCGTTTTAGGGAGCTAATAGAAAACACCAATTTAATTTATTTTAACGTTTTCGAATGGCTACAGATCATACGCAACTTTTGAGACCTCATGCGTTTAAACATAAGGCACTTTTTTATCTCTACGGAGAGTGACACACCCTAATGGAGGATACGATATTATCACGAATACATCAAGCTGAAGTTTCATTATAGGTTATGAACCCGTAACAAGAAACCATATTTCATTATGACTTTTTCTGGTATTCAGAATCATTATTATTATTGTTGCATACCGAAAGATTGGTACTGGATGAATAAACTATAATTTTAACAAGGTAAAAATAATCTAACGATCGAGTTTATTTATCAAGGAAATTTAGGAGTGGAAAAGGGACGCATTTACCCTATGAATAATTTTCGCTTCACCGGGAAGTTTTGGTGTTTTCAGTAGGTACTAATAGTTACATTTAAGTACATCTAAGCACCGTTCCACAACACAAGTCGTTTTGTGATCACACACAACATTTAATATTTTATGTATATTCAGTTGGGGCTGAAAATTTGTACTGTTTTGTAAATTTTCATGAGATTAACTATTACGAGGGGCGAAAAATATGCAACTCCATGCGACAACGACAAAATTCCAACCCAAACAAATGACACTCGCAGTCGGCTTCTTTTTTCAAAAATCTTCTTCTCGTTTTCTTCGAAGGTAAGACATTTAGAAAATGAAACAAAACAAGAGAAAATGGAATTTAGGTAGGAACTTAATATTGAGATAGTCATAAAAGAGTTTCAATACTAAACAATTATATTATATTATTACAATTATTTCTCACAGATCTCAAAACTCAAACTTCGCAAACTCTTGAATACCACACACCACAAATATTACTCACCCGAATTAATATTTTTTTCGAAAGCAACACACTCAGAACTCGTAAAAATAGCGTATTATTAAAATAAACGATAAAATATTGTAACACTGCAAAATATCATTGACCTAAAGAGCCCTGGACGGAACTATTTGTGAACATTTTGTGAGGAGGAAGATGAATGAAACAAGCTAAAACATACATTTTTTTTAATTCATTCCTTATCTCATCAAATATCCAAAAAATCTTAAACCGTTATAATTGCATTAACAATACACAAATAAAAAATGATAATGGTTTACTATGTACCACTTTGCATACAAATCAATTCAAAGGGTTGTCATACAAAATGGCTGCCAGGCAATTTCATCTCACCCTAGATTTGGCTTCGATGCCATTCGTACAAAATCGCACTAATGCTCTGTCCAGGGCTTTTTAGGTTCATGCAAAACACTGTTTACCATAGACATTTTTAAATGACTATAAACAAAACTAATTTTATTATTTTGGTTACTTACGAGTAGAACGCACAAATACATAAAAAAATATTTAAATATTATAATACAGTGTAAAAAACTTACTGTGCATAATAATGCTAAATTTAATATCCTTTTTTAAAACTCCATTGTCTTATTCCTTTTGATTTGACCACAAATACATAAATTATTAATTAATTGTATAAATTACTGCATGCGTGTTAATTTTCGAGATATTTTTTTGAGTATTATTAATTAATGACTGAGCGTAGGGAAGTTCTGTTTCAACTCAACCACTTTGTTTGTGTGTTCCGGGTCCGGTTAAGCATGTCAAGATGGTAGACATACTACCTTTTTATTCCGCCAAAGCGCACTCATGTGCTCCGGGGAATGAGCTGTAAAATTGGAATAATTAACATTACATAATAGTAAATAATTTATTATAATAAATAAAATTTAAAAAATAACACGTTTAATATAATAATTCTTCTGTGGTTTCTACTAGATCCTGCAGGACGAAGGGGTATACGGAGGCTTAAGCTTAGGTAGCTGGATGCTGTAACGGCAAAATCACAGCATCTGGTGAAAGAAACTAAGGTGAAACAGCAGTGAAGGTTCTTCAGTGAAGTTTGTAGCGCCGATGATGCATAAATAACTGTATTATGTTTAGCAAAAAACTAATAAATTACAAAAACTAATTGCAACAAACAAAGGTTATTTCTACAGATTTAATCTACCAAATATTGGCGTTTTTCAAATCATCGAGATGCCATTTATTCCTTTGACCATACACCGAAATATTTTTGCTGTTCAGAAAATATAGGCCAGTGTTGGAGCAATTACACGGCCCTCTGCGCATTTAGAATTTTTCAAACCGAACGCGAAAAGGGTAGTGGTTTTTTCTACTGGTGCAATTCGACGAACACGAATTGGTCGAATATAGTTTGGAAGATATATCATAGAACTATGTTACTATATATTTATCATGCATCCGATTAAAATTAACATAGGAAAAACTAAACCCTTCCACACAATTTTCCACAAATGATTATCTAGTCAATCAACATTATGCAAGTGCATTATATAAGCAAAATAAATACAAAACAATACAAGAACAACAACACGTCAACTCACCAGAGATCGAATGGGAAAATAATTCACCGACTCCAGATATTTTCATATCAGAGGGTTCGGCTCGGTAAAACTCCTAATAGGGCCTATAAATCCTACTGATCCCTCAACATAAATATTTAAAAAATCTTTCGTTATCCTACATGTATTCAAAATGACCGACTTTTGCATCTTTATATATAAATTTTTTGATAGATCTAATACGCCTAAATTTTTAATGAGAGAGCTAGGCATGTATAATGTCAGTAGCCGAAATAACGAACGGTAATATTTTTATAGTCTGAGATTGCCAAATTCTTTTAATCTCATTTCCTAAATCTGTGTATTTTCTTATTTTTTCATTAACAGATTTTTGAATATTACAGGAATTCAGAATAGCGACATCAATGATATATTTTTGTTATTTGTTTTTGGGGTGTTATGCCGTGTTTCGCTAACTCCTTCTTTAGCCAACGTTTCGGACAGCATTGAAGTGTCCATCATCAGGGCAGATGTGTTATTGTCCGAAACGTTGGCTAAAGAAGGAGTTAGCGAAACACGGCATAACACCCCAAAAACAAATAACAAAAATACTTTTGGCCGTGAAAATCTTAAATCATAATCAATGATATAAGTTATTTTTTTTTAATTTTGTCATGTAAAACTATATCGGGTCTATTATGACTAATCGTTCGGTCTGTTAGTATAGTTTTATCATAATATATTTTATAAAATTCGTTTTCTAAAATATGTATTATTATTAATATATCTGTGATCCTCAAGATGAGTATAAAATAGGAAAAAATCGAATTGGAATATTGACAACTCAAACGCAACCTTCTTTAAACGATTTTTATAGAATTTGTATGGTATTCTATGTATACTTTCTATGTATGGTGTTACACTCAAAGTCCCCATAATAACAAGCACTTTAGAATATTCAAGAAATGTAAGTACTAGATTTTTATTTGAAATACACCCATATGACAGATTTACAGAAGAAAAACATATGGTTCTAAAAACTAATTACAATAAAATGTTTTCTTTTTAACGTAACTACCCAATTCAATAGAGAAAAAAATGTTTCTCGTGTTTGAGTTGGGGAGTAGTGCCATTATAGTATGCATAAGGTTTTTTTTATTTATTTTTTATATTATCTCCACACAGGAGGCCCTGAAGAAAATAATTTCCCTCAGGGCCTATGTCATCTTTGGGGATGCTGTGTGGAGGGTCTTTTTGTGGAGAGGAAGGAGTGAACATGGGTCTTGAAGAGTCCCATGTTGTAGGAGGGAGGAAACACAGAGGCCGGCAGTTCGTTCCACAGCCGAGCTGTTGAACTTAAGAACGAATCGTAGAAGCGACCCGTTCTCATGTGACAAGTGTCAACTGTGTACAAATGTTGGGCACGCGTTTAGCGTGTATCCCGACTACGCACCGGTGCCGAAGGGATCAATGACGCTAGTTCCTCAGAGCATCTTCCATTGTAATACCGATAGAACAAGGACAGCATACCTACCTGACGCCTGCGCTCTAAAGATTGCAGTACGTTTGTTAAGATTGGGGAATCTATCAAACGGACCGCCCGTTTTTGCACAGAGTCTAGGGTTTTTTTTAGGTATTTAGGGGCTCCGGACCAGAGATGGCTGCCAAATTCGACAGTAGGGCGCACTTGCGATTTGTAAAGGTAAAGAAAAGAAAAAGGTTTTATTTATAAAGTAAGATATGATAACAAAAGTATAGACTAATATAGCAGTTACTAAATTAGATATACAGTAAATGTTAATATATTAAGAATATGGATGTAAAAAATAAAATTATTACATTTCGATTAACAAGTAGACGGTAGGTGGTAAGTACATATTATATATATATCTATTCAGTTGGAATAAAGCAGAGCTGATTATATTGCAAGAGTAGGTACATAATAAATTGCCACAATAAGCTATTTGTTAGTTAGAATGATGATATAATATTTCAAGAGGATATGTTAAAAAAAGAAAGTATATATATATTTTTTGTTAATTAATGGTGAAATTAAATAATTAATTGTTACTAAGTATTCAATATTAAAATTTGCATTTGATCAATTACTCTACTCTATTACTGTAGATCTCTTTAAAACAAAACAAGTAAATTATACTTACAAATACAAAACACGCGGCTAAAAACCAATTAACTCTTACAAAATACCTAAAAACAAATACTGTTTAATATTAAACACACTTAAATGATTATTCCGACAATCCGGTTCCTACGCAAATTGCCCTCTCCCTTGTTTTTGTTCCATTACCTTCAAAAAAGCAACCAAGAAGATTTGAAAAGTAAGAACCAAAAGCATGTGTCATTTTTTTATTTTTTTTATTGTGTTATTTTCGTCGTTGTGGCATATATTTGCATATTTTTCGCTGATGAGACAGGCTAATTAAAATTAAATGTGTTAACCTTATTTATACGAGTTAAGATGTATTTGAGACAAACATTGCAAAATGCCATCTATTTTTTTTTTAATTTTCTTGCTTTCACCCTTCAAGGGTATTCTAGGCTATCATTTCAAATTATGAACAGAGGGATGCTATCAAGTTGATAAGCCTTATTTTTATGCCACATTTTTACTGTCAACTACTGAAAATCATGTAAATTTAGAACAGGAAAAAACCTGTTGCAACTGGTTCATTTCTTCACCTTTGTTTAACGGGAAAAATCGTTTAAAACTATTGATGTGAAATTTCACAGCTCGCTTTGCAAAATGTGTTTCATAAAATGTGATCGTCAAAGGAATGGATTTTTTTTAACGTTAATGTGTTGCGCACCACCAATCACCAAAAAAATGCAATTGAAGAAAATTGTTTAAAAAACGCAAAGCATCAATTTTTTTAATTATTTTTCTGATTGTTTAAACATGTTTTGATAACAATAATTTGTGGTAACTTTTTAATGTTTAATAATTTTTATTTTTAAGTTTCTGTATTCTTTTGCTTCCTTAGTTAAATCTTTTATTTATATTTAATTTTCATTTTTATTTTTAAGTTTCTGTATTCTTATGCTTCCTTAGTTAAATCTTTTATTTATATTTAATTTTCCTCTTAATTTTTTTTCAGTGTATAGCTTTCATTTTAATGTTTATGAGCAGTCCCTTTCTAAACACAAGTACTATCCTATATTTAAAAAGTATACATAAACATTGGACAAAATTGTAAACTGCAAAATAATGTGAGCTAAAAATAATTGCATTGAAATGTACATAAATCTCAAACAGAAAACACTGCCAATTTCATTAAGCTGTTTGAAAAATTTCACAGATTTGTAGTTTGCATTTATTTTGTTTATTATTGATAATAGTTGGGTGCATGTTATAAACTTGTTTTAATATGTTCATATTCCTTTATGATAAGCTTTTCTTATTCCCTCCATAATGCTACCACTGAAGAAATAAACATTTACAAAACTGTTGTGCGTGGGTCTGTGCTTCCGAAGTAAGGCAAAATATAAAGGCAGGTTGGTAAAATTAATGAAAACAATTTCAAATACCAAAATTCTCTCTTGAACCGATTAGGAATTTTACCGACTTGTCTGGGGCCTAGGAGTGTAAAGGTCAAAATATCAAGTTTCTTTCAAATCGGTATAAATGACACTTCCGTTGATTTTCTGCTCAGTGTAAATCGACTGTGGTAATGTTTTCGTATTTAAAACTTATAATATTCCTACCGACCCAACAAGCGGGTGTGATAAACATGCATTTGGTTGTACGGTAGCAACAATAATAAATTATTTGAAACAATGATTCAACATTTTAATAACGGTGGCGGTTGAGTCCAGTCCGTTGACTTATTATTTAACACCGCAATAATACATTAATTTATGTGAAATGTTTTCATTTGTAATTGTGTTGTGCTTTATCTTGAATACGAAATCCTACGTGAGTATGAATAATTGTACAATCCACTTATTATTATTGTATTTTTTACGTGATATTAAAATATTGTAATACTGTTTTCGTGAAGAAAGTCTCTTTGTGGCGATATTTTAAATAATTATTGTATTCCTGACTTTTTTAATCTAATTTTACATTATTCCCAAGATAATAGAGATAACCTCAGTGTCATCTTCTCGCAGGGAAAAACAGGGATTCTGTTTTTGATCACGTCCTTCTACATCTGATGTAATTATTCATCTTGCTCCTTTCGCTTCCCGGGAATTGTTGAGGTTTAAATACACTCCTTCTACACTTTATTTTGCGAAATAAATCCATTACCTAAGTAATAGAGACGATGGGGCTCTACGTACCTACCTCTGTCTTGGGATATGTTTTTTGCATCATGCACATTCTTAAATACATGCCGAGTTTTGTGCTTTACAAACTACCGTACATGTAAAATAATCGTCACGCCCCGCGGCGTGTTTCCGTAGAGTCATGTTGTGATTTTTTTACATAACCTAATCTAATATTTCAATAGAGATTTGATCCGATAATTAAAGATCTCGGCAGCTAAGAAGTATACGCACTTAATTTGTAGTCAAAAGATTACGAATTTGATTTAGGGCAATTATATATTTCAATCCAGTCTGTGAAATCTATGTCTATTTCCCGACTAAGATCCTCTTGAATTCGCTCAATCGTTCTGTAATGTTCACAACGCGAGTACGTCAACGACTTTTTCCTATATATTCGTGTATTAAATTTTCACTTTATTCCTTTGTATGTCATTATTTGTGATCCTAAAATATAATAGAAACTGATAAATCCAAACGAAACATGAAACAGAACAAGACACAGAAGTTAATAAAGTAACGGTCGCAACTGGGGATCGAACCATGGATGTCTTTCTAACCGGGACAACGCTTTTAACTACTTAGCCTTTGAGATCTTAAGAGCTCTCAATAGGTATCATTTATCATATCGGTAAGACAGAGATTCTGATTTCGATCCCAATTGGTGACTGTTACCTTTTTTCTGTGCATGTTTCGTTTAGATTAATTAGAATTATCTATTTCTTCAAACTTAAATATACATTTAACCACGTAGGTAGGAATCCAAATAATATAAATTATTATATATGATAAAGTCTAATCTACTGTTTCGATATTTTAGTGAATCTTAAAACGTACAAAACCACCAAGCCAATTCCTAACCAAATTACTAATATAAATGTAAATATTCCAAAACCTTCTGTTTAGGTTTGAGTTAATATCGTGGAGGTCTACCCTTATTCTATTTTATCAATTTTATAAAGAATCTGTAATAACCCATAAAGTAGTATTACCTCTTTATAACAACTTTTGACCATTATTTGCATGAATCACACGTAAATATGAAATAACTTTGTCGCTTTTTGCAAGTGGCCGTTATCTTTTACAGCGCCATTTCGCTGTAAGTGTGGGTTATTTAAAACCATACCGTATTGATGAGATGCGTTCGATGCTTGGAGTTAAAATTGATGTAGCTAGTAGAAAGATCTTAAACATCACATGAACGTCTAAAACGGTAAGAACGTGACTTGAAACTTCTCAACAAAGTTCCTCGAAATAATATCGTCAACGCTTGCTAATTCAACTAAATTAGTCAAATGGCACGAAGTATAAAAGTCATTTCGTATTTTTAAGCTATTTTTTAAAGCCTCAAAACTATTTTCTTATTTTTTGCAAAGTAATTTCAAATTTATTTTTTTGTTACATTAGGTATATAAAAACAGTTGCTTGATTTTTGAAGATCAAAAACAATTTCTAGTAAAATGTCACTTTGCTTACAAATGTAATTCCTTCATTTGAATAATGGATGCTTTTGCCTGATCTTCATAGCTTTGGTACATTATGCCTTCATAGTGAATTTTCACCTTCAAATTTTACCTTTCGAACAATTTTCTGCGTAGCTCGGTTCGCCAAACAAAGGGGATAACGAAATGCCCTCGTAAATAATATAATGTGTTTTTTGGTAGATTTTTACGGTTAAATCTTATATGTTTCTGAATTTCTTAGTAGCTCGACGAATTTCCTTTCAACGTTTCCCTCAAACGAATAAGAAATTATTATGTTAGATTTTCATCATGGATTTTATTATTTTTTATGAGGTGTCAGAAAAAATTTTACTTACGATTATAAGGAATTTTATTATGCAATTCAAAACGACTTCTTTAAATTATTCAGTAACCGGTGAAACAGGTATTTTTAAAGGTACCTCGGTACTTCTTCAAAAACAATTTTTGAATATAGAATATGGAAGAAAATGATTAGGTTACGTTAACTCCTGGCTGTTCTGATTTGGTCAACAAATATGGTGAAGCCATTTTAAGCAATATTTCGAATCTTAAATGTGGCCATAGCAGGGCGATACCTAGCTTAACACCATGGAACGTGCAACAAATATACCTAACTCCTGATCGTGTTTGGAGTAAAAAATTAAGTTGTCTCTTTGCAATTATTTTTTTCGACAAAAAACATGTTTTTCTATCATATTTCGCCCCTGCGTACAGCCTAGCGAGTCATGTGATACGCACTCCATCTCGTTCCAGCTGCACCGTACAGACGATACATGAATCACATGATTTATTGCGAAGCCGACGTGTGGCAGTGTGATCAGTGGCGATGTGTAATAGAAAACATTTTTTAAAGATATAAAATATCATCGGACATCTAAATTTTTAACCACACATATCTGTGTCGTACTGACACATCCTGAATAAATCGCTATCCGTCCTGCTGCTAGGCGAAAGTCCTGCATACAGGGTTTTCAACCAACATATAATCATAAAATCTCATCACATCATTAGCACAGATGTTTAATTTGTGATTTTTTTAATGCAGATCGAATGCCAAAGTTCTTCTTCGATTCAACCCGGTCACTGGAAAACCTGGAGCGAAAACCCTTGGAATTGGGGATCATTTCTGGAAGAACAGTACTATGATACTGTCAAGTACCTGACGGACTTATCTGATGACGGATTTAGTCATAATCGACATAAAAGAGAAGGTACGTTTTATTTAAGGCATATGTAAGGTATGTTATTCATATACAAGTTCTGTGTTATTCATATACAATTTCTGTGATATTCATATACAAGTTCCATATTATTCATATACAAGTTCTGTGTTATTTATATCCAAGTTCTCTTTTAAATGTTATTTATATACAAGGCAAGGCTGAATAATGTCACCATGTTTTTTTTAAAGATTTATACATGGATAATTTATTGTATGCAAGAATTGAAAGAGGTGGTATTGGGCGTGAATTTAAGTAATCTGAAAGTATGTTGCCTATTGATTGCTGATGATGCAATGCTGATTGCTAACAATATGGAAGATCTACAGTCTCTGGTGTCTATTATGAACGACTTGTGTATCAGGAATCAGTTAATGATGAATGTAACCAAGTCTAAAGTTATGGTGTTTGAAAGAGAGAGTACGAAAACAATGTGCAATATAGTTGAGAATAATGAATACTTCAAAGAGATAGATGAATTTGTGTATTTGGGAAGAACGTGTCCGAGAGATGGGAAGGCTGACAAAGATATTGAAAGAAGTGTGAATACATATAACTCCATTATTGGAGGGCTGAACGCGGTTGGCGCTAACAAAAAATCGTCCAAAAGAATCAAAACTAGCAGTCCACAATGGAGTGCTGGTACCTACACGGATGTACGGCAGTGAGGAGTGAAACTGGCAGAGGAAGGATAAAAGTAGATATGTAAGTAGTGCTGTAGAAATGAGATCCCCGAGACTTATATGTGGTAAAACCGCGAAAAATCGTTTGAGAAATGTGGAATCGGCAAAAAATGGAAGGCTGCTCTAAGCATAATCAGTAAAGGTAAGAATGATACGCTTAGAAGGTTTGGACATGCAGAGCGAATGAACGTGGAAAGGAGTGAAAGGAGAATATATGACGCAAATGCGAATGATAGAAGATGTCGGGGACGCCCGAAAAAGACATGGCACGATCAAGTGAATCAGATACTTGAGTCGGGCCATGTCAAGACTCAGAATAATAGAAGAGTATGTATGAGGCGTTGTATGAATGTAAATGAGGCAAGGAGTGTGTGCCAATACCGAGTTGTTTGGCGGTCCGTCCTCTCTGCCTACTCCTGCGGGGAAACGGTGTGATGGACAGTAAGTTAATTACTAGTTCTGTTGTGCAATTATAGTTATGCTTGACAACTGTTCCGCCTTCTGAATGCATTGGCAAAGTACTGCGATGCCGGATATTTGAGATTTTCACGGCCAAAATAATTATAATGATTCATCTTTAGGGAATTATGCCGTGTTTCTCTACCTCCTTCTATAGTCAATGTTTCGGACAACATTACAGTGTCAATCATCAAGGCAGGTGTGTGATGATGATGATGATCTGGACACTGTAATGCTGTCCGAAACTTTAGCCAACGAAGTTATACAATGCGTGTTTATACAATTCCTTTTCAGGTGATTAAAAGTAAATCAAATTGATTTTATTTGTATTACCTACGCCCTTATTGATATCCGAATAAATCCTCGGAACTTATTAATGGTTACTAACATCGTTAAAACTTTCCCCACTTATTGTATTGTTAAAATTTGACTAAAGGTCGTTAAACTATAATATTCACATTAATTATAAATTATTTTTAGTTTTACAACAATAAATAATTTGATAATTTACATTTCATAAATTAGATGTTTAATTAAAACTGTTTCCTAGAGTTTTGTAATTGATACATTTTAACTTGCCGAAAATTTCTTTATTTTTTATTTTATTTATTTTCTGAAACTTGGAAATTATTGGAACAATGTATAAATTTCTGAAACTTCAGTCCAAAATACAAAACACTTGATCCAATTATACGGTTTAGTTCCCAATAATATCGTTGTGTGTTAGGGTATATTATGTAGTACTTGTAGATACGCCACTTTTACATAAATATAGTAATTTCACCCAAAATTCCGCATTAGAATCTGAAATTATAATTTTTATATCATTTCTATTACGCATTTATTAGCCTTTATTATCTCTAGGCTTACCCGTAATTTTAAAATTCATACGCTTTTATTTCTATTTTTCTATTCTGACTAGCCCTCTCAACCTTCCCTCCCAATTTATCCTTTATTTTTTTTTTTAAACACTCCTTCCTAAATCTTCCTTACAGCATTTTCTTTACCACTTTCTATCCCAACAACACCCATTCCCTCCTAACCTTCCCTTCTAACTTGATTTTAGGTTTGGTTTTTTTATTTTTTTTTTTTATTAGATGCAGCATTTTTTTTAAACAATATGGGCCTCATTCGGAGCTATACTCGTGCTGAAGACCCCCTTTTTCTGCCAATTTTTCCTCCTAACTTATCCTCCGATCTATTCCTTTCAACATTCCTTCCCAACTTTCTATCGATCCTAGTTCTAATTCCCAACTTTCTTTCCCAACCATTCCTCCCAACTTTCCTTTTCATCTTTCTCTGCCAAAATTTCAATTAACCCTCCTAAATTGTTTACCTTCACTTTAAAAATGGAACACATAAATATATATTTTTAAATAATTACAAGAAAGTACCTAGATATACCACTTTCCTACCAATTTTCTAGATTCGAAAATAATTAATGTCACCCATAAATGAATGTAACCCACAAGCCGTCAACTGCCGATTATTGAATAACCCATGATAACGGCTGTCAAGCGTTAGTGTTGATACTGAAAGGGTTTCCCTTTAGCAACGTTAGCATATTGCCGAATTGTTGCCTTGGTTAAATTTTGCCTTACAGGGTGAATAATTTAGAATGATAATTCGAGTCAGCTAACGGAGAATTTTGAATATCCCGAATGAAATTATTTACTTTTTGGGGAACTTAAACGAAATGTATTTATTTTGTTTACTTTGCGTTATACCGAATTATTTAAGTGTCGGTTGCTGATCGTTAATCTGTAAATTCAATCTGTTTTGCGGTTAACCAAGTTTAATGAGAATATAGTGCTGATCATTATTTTTATTATTTCTTTAATAAAGAAAAACAAACATTCCCAGTTTACGAATAAGCTGATAATATTTTTAAATCTTCTACTACCATCACAGTGAGCGGAAAATGTTGTTTGCGTTGTGATGGAGGACGTGAATGCCATATTACCTATATAGATAGAGCTATTTGGTTACAAAGTACTTTACCTTGGAGGCGCTACAAATCAATCAACACATCTGGTAGATTTTGACAACGTTTCACATTTTGAATTGTTCACATAATATTGGATTTTTCTAAACAACTGACGGTGATGATAATAAAATTGCAAGAGCATTGAAGAGTAGCGGTAATGTGTGTTATGTCTTGGTTTTATTTTGAATTGACGTCTAATAAATGAATTGGTTTATACAAAAAAATTTGATCGCTTTTTCATGCAAATTATCTGCAAACGTTAAATTTTTCAAAAACTTTGAAATAATGTATCTTAGTTCGGAACGTATTTATTACTAATCTCTCTTAACTAACACTGTTTGGTTCGTAAACATATGCACTTGGATAATTGTGCTTTTTTAAATTTACATTCAATCTCCTATGAGCCATCATAGTGGGACCATTTAAAACACTTTCGCCGCGCCCTCAATTATAATCTACAATATTTTGCCAACCTGTACCTTAATGCAAACGTCTAAAAGATATTAAATGTAGCAAAACCACGGTGTTTCTGCCTAAAACTTTGCATTTATTTATTTATTGTTTGAAACATTTATCTTATCTTAGAAATATTTATGTATCAACACAATTAAGTAAGTTTTTTGAAATTAATATAGAGATATATTAAATATTTGTATACATACAGTATCGATTTAGTGAATGTGAATAGTAAAAAAAAAAGTTTTTTTTTGTCTACGTAAGTAGGTGTGTATATTTGTTGCAAAAAACGAAGAATAAATTAATGTTATTTGAAATAAGTCTAAACTGCTTCAATTGGGGTAGTTAGTTTCCAACTCTCCGTATTTGGTTTTGGGTTGGAACTGTGTGGATTTATTTAATTATCTAACAAACAATATCTACACGCCGTTTTCCATCAAGAGTAGGCAGATAAGATAGACCGCACACACTCTTTGCTTCATTCACATTCATACATTGTCAAATTCATACTCTTCTGTTGTTTTGACGCTTTCGACGTGACCGATTATTTGATTCACTTTATAGTAGTTATTCTTTTTCATCTATAATAAGGTACAATACCCACCGAAATGTTTTTTTTATTCTTTAAAATTGCACCACTGCGTTTCTAACGTACCTACATACATTTTTCTATAGACGTCCGTGAAATCATTTCTAAATTAAATTCGTAAAATTCCTTATACCTACTCAATTCCACTATTTCGCTATAAGGCAACTTTATAGTGAATGTACTGTAATTCTGTGAGTAGTGAAATAAATTATGTTTCCAATTTTCGCTTATTTAATAAATTTAAACCAAAATTTTCTCTAAAAGATTTGTAATTTGGTAGGTACTACATTAAGCCTACATAATTATAAACCGTTAACGTATTGTATTTTACTTGTTTTATTTCAAATAAGACTATAATTTCTCAAAAAAACATCACTAACTCGAAGACCATTTTTTTTTTAAACTTTTTCCGGCAGGTAAGTCATAATATTGAAAAATGCGAATAAGAAAGTCCAAATAAACACGACGATTTCATATAAAAAAATCTTTTATTAATTCCTCAACCGTTAAAATAGCCACCATCTTGAGCCGGAAACGGAACGTACGAACAAAATGAAAAAAGACGAAATGCAAAACGATTGAGTAAAACGAAATTTCGCTACGCTCAGTCAATAATGAAAAACAATAGACAAAATGTGTTTTCGTAAGGGTAACTCAAACTTCGTAGAAAATTGTATAACCTTTCAGCGAATGTTTCTCAAAACAATTACAACGTTCTTATATTTCAAACTTGCAAAAAGTCATTACAATAACCTTTCAGCGAATGAACACAAAATAATGACAGTGTTCTTATATTTCAAACTTGCAGAAAATCTTTACAATAACCTTTCAGCGAATGAACACAAAATAATGATAGTGTTCTTATATTTCAAACTTCTTATATTTATATTTCAAAAATCGTAATAGTAACCTTTCAGCAAATGCATACAAAATGACAACGTTCATATATTTCAATTTTTCAACGACACATTTTCCTGATTCAAATCAATGACGGCAGATTACACGCTATAAAATATGCTAATGGCACAAATGACAAAACTTCGCGGCGTAAGATCGAACGTATTTCCTAGCGGGAGACTAGAAGTTTTCAAGCTGTGACTTGTACGGGAAAATTTCCAGGCCCAAATTCTCCATAATTTATTTCGCGAGAAATTGTCACTTTTTAACTTTAACACCTCAGAAGAGCGCCCTTGTCTGTAAAGTGTAAAGACAGGTAAACCATATTCCGCTACCCGGTAAGTCAGTATTATGAAGAGGGGTAAGGTAGGGGCTGTAGGAAAGGATTTTTTCATGAGGGTTTTGAAGTGGCCCTGATCATGTGAAGGAGGAAAGAAAGATTCCGGTAGTTCGTTTAACCTTACAGTCGACTTACACAAAAACAAGTGAAAAAAACGGCACGTTCTCATGAAGTCAACATCAACTGTGAACGGGCGTTCTGCCCGTGCCAGTCGAGTTTCAGGGCCTCGATTCTCCAGTCATTCCACAACTAGTAGTTCGACCCACTCGTTGTTCGAGTGAAATGACTTTAGACGTTTGGCGCATGGAAGTATGTACCTTCGAAGAGGGTCAAGAATAAAAACGAATTTATGTACTTTCGACGGCGATTTAGAGCGACCTGGATTAGATGATAGATACCTAGCATCAGTGCACATAGGATCAATGCTGCTAGCTCTTTAGAGCAGGCTCTAGGAACCACTTATTAGATAACCAACAACTCCGCCATAGGTTACCCCGAGTGGTTCGCAACGGCTTGGTGATTTAGCAGGGGTGCCCGGATTCGTTAATGTCATGCTAGCATTTTGTGAACGAACAAAGTAGAATCAATATTTTTTAAAGACATGATTCTGATTTTTATAATTTATTACATATTATTGAATTGCCAACGACTTGCTGCATAAAGTCAAGAATTGTCCCCGGCTAACAAGATATTTTGTATGAAGCCACGGCACGCCAATGTATAGGGTCACACGACAAAATAGATTATTATCTTCTGCCGCTCGGCTAACGAAATGGTACTTGCTAAATTGCCATGTCTGTACTCGTGCTGTTAGCAATACTACTCGGCTGTGAGACAACAGAAGTTTCTGACAAGAATCGTGAAAAGCAATTTGATACCGTACGAGAGTAATCTGTTGTAATTATAAATGCGCTCCGCCCATGCTGACAGGCAGAATCAAAAATATAATTTCTCTGAATTAAAGCAGCTATTCTGAGTAAACTACTTATGGTGGACTATCTGTCCCAATTATTTAATCGCTCAGGAATGTCGAATATTGTTAATAGATATCTTGGCGTTAAAAAGGCTGAATCAATAATTCGACTTCTAGGCTTCAATTTCACCAATTTATAGCACCTGCTGTAGATATTCATAGCATTCAAAGACAGGACGTTTAAGAAAACCTATAATACGTAAATCAAATTACCAAAACTGATGCTGGGCACTCTAGCATTTACGCCCAGTATTACTATTTTTATAAATATACAGAGTTTCCAATAAGATGTGTTATTTTGATATTCAATCGTAAAAGATCAATGGTTTCGTTGCTTGTGTGGCACGTAATGCCGTATTGTTGAAAGTAAACGTTGTTCAGATCAATACCATCCAATTCCGGCCATAAAAAATCATTAATCATCTCTCGATAGCGCAATCCATTCACCATAACTGTTGTTCCAGCCTTATTTTCGAAAAAGTAAGGTCCAATGACTCCGCTGGACCATAAACCGCACCAAACAGTCACACGTTGAGGATAAAGAGGCTTTTCAACAATAACTCTTGGGTTTTCCGAGCCACAAATGCGACAATTTTGCTTGTTGACGAATCCACGGAGGTGGAAATGGGCCTCATCACTCAAGATGATTTGCATTCGATTCACTCAAATGAATTTTTATAATTTCAATGCGTTGTTAAAGCGTGTATCGTTCCATTTTTATTAATGACGGAGTTTCTACTTGTCAAATGTCAAAAACTAACATCTACCGAAATAGCGGGCTTTTCAAAATAACACCTCTTATTGGAAAACTCTGTATAAACATGTTATCTGGTAAGACGGTATAGTTAACAAAAACATTATTAAAAAAAAAAAACAAGTATGAAGTATGATAAAATCGGACGGCGAAAAATTAACGTTGACACACGAAGCGGCCGAAAAGGCATTATCATTCCTACCTACTGCTGTGATAAATTATAGTACGGTTTTACAATTTCTCTGAAGTTGACAGTATATAAAATTCACAAATATTTTTATTTTATTCAAATAAATAATATTACATATGAACAATATTCACACATGTTTTCATAGTTCAGTTCTTCACACAAATCCCTAATAGTGCTGACACACTTGCACAATACTCTCGTGGCTTGACCTATTTCAGCATCATTTGCTTTCCGTAGTCTGAAACAAGCATAAATGTTTTAAAAAAACGATAAGGCATTATACATAATACATCTTCAATTTGTTGGAATAATTGTGGAAAATTAAACCTCTCAATGTAATATTTAACAATGGAGACGAAGTTAATATTTACAAATCTCAATGAAATAGAAAAATACTCGTTATTATAAAACAAGTCACGGGCGTTGCTCAGTCTTTACACAAAGTTTTTTGAAATCAAATATAGACAGTAATCTTCCTCTTGTTTAAAAGGTCGAGTGTGCAAAATTTCATCAGTGTCGGAATAAAACTTTAACTTTGAATACAAATCATATACACGCCTCGCGCCCTTCGGCCCGTCCGCTATTCCGCCAACCCACCACAAAGAGACACTCTCCTTTATATATTAGATTAGATTAAAACAAACCTGCCATCATTAAAAGGGAAATTTTAAATTTTAACTGTAAGCGCCTCAAACTTAATAAATCAATTTTTACCGAAAATATTAAAATAATGAAACATTTTAAACATCGTCCAAATAAAATAAGGCAGGGGTAAATAAAGTCGTCTTAATGTTGCTTAGCAACATTTTGATAATATTAACTAAAGATGATGTTTAAAATATTGAAACATTTTAAACATCATCCAAATAAAATAGGGCAGGGGTAAATAAAGTCGTCTAAATGTGGCTTAGCAACAGTTTGATAATATTAACTAAAGATGATGTTTAAAATAATGAAACATTTTAAACATCATCCAAATAAAATAGGGCAGGGGTAAATAAAGTCGTCTAAATGTGGCTTAGCAACATTTTGATAATATTAACTAAAGATGATGTTTAAAATAATGAAACATTTTAAACATCATCCAAATAAAATAGGGCAGGGGTAAATAAAGTCGTCTTAATGTGGCTTAGCAACAGTTTGATAATATTAACTAAAGAACGCCGTCACAATAATAAAAAGTGAAATTAAAATTACTGAAAAATAAGATAATTTCTCTATAAGATAATATTAACTAACTCAATGAAACAAATATTCTATATTATCTTTTGTGTTTAATTGTGATTACTTCATAAATTATATCGTATTTTTCATTTGCGATGTACAGCTTAACCCTTTATAGGGCAATCTTGAAAAGCGGGTACACATGACCACGACCCTTATATTGTGTTTAAACTCGCGAACATCATAAACGTGACCAACGCGAGTGAAGCTGCAGCCGACAGCAGCAGAGTACGTGTGTACAAGAAACATGTCAGTGTAGGTGGACGTTTATGCCATTTGCAGGTTAAGCATCATGACATTCGACTTTTCAGTGCGTGCCCTGTTATGTTAATTTATTTAAAAATCTATGAAGAATTAAGTTTCCAGCGGTCATTTCCACATAGAAAAATAAATGTCCCCATCTAAAAATATGTATTTAAAAAAAATTATACGCCCTTTATGGGATTTTAAGCAACGGTTTAATTTATCGAATTATTTTATGAATCAAAAGTATGTACAATGTATTTATAACATGAAACAAAAAGCCAAAGTAGTATTAAATATGGGCAAAAGAAAATTACAAATGGCAAACACATACACATAC
Organism: Hesperophylax magnus; assembly: GCA_026573805.1. Lineage (NCBI taxonomy): Eukaryota > Metazoa > Arthropoda > Insecta > Trichoptera > Limnephilidae > Hesperophylax > Hesperophylax magnus. The sequence goes on from JAIUSX010000026.1 coordinate 2,519,240, forward strand.
GTAATAAACACGACTATGCCCTTTCACAAGAACATAAACATAGTTTTTTTTGCCATAATGTTGCATACTGCGACAACATTTCAAGCATACTTAAATATAAGACGTTGTATTTGGTAAATGTTTTCAATTGTATGAACATTTTTTATCAGATTAGCAATACTTGCTGACCATATAAATTTTTATTATTATTTCCCACGAACCGTAAATTATGTTTTACTAATAATTTATTTGGCTAGAAATCCGGTAGTAAAAGGGTTAACCACATATAAATAGAAATTGTTCAAAAGAAACAAAATATATTTCCATCAGTACTGTTATCAAATTTTATGGCAAGAATACGATTCAAACTAAAAGTAGGTAGTTTAAGTTGAGCGTTTGTCTCTCCATAACTTCTTCTTTATTCTAATTCGGTTCTATCACAAATATAACTTCCCTACCGATTTATTTGCATCGAACAGATCACCATAAATGACATCCATTCAAAAAAGGCCAAAATTGTTCCATAAATTTTCGTTATTTTTCATAATAAAAACTTCAAAGGCCATTCAGATTCTTATTATCTGGACCATATTTTTTTGCGATCGATCCTGCTTTCATCTTTTCTTTTGTCACTTTGATCTGTTAAGACATAGGAAAATTTCCATAACGACTGTGAATGTTGAAGACATCTATAAAATCCAATAAAATAGATAAAACTGCATTTTTTAGAAGAAGAAGATGGGAGGAAAAACAAATAATATTTTTCTCCTTGATTTTTTTTCATTTTATGTTTGTATTTTTTAAATTATTATTTCAAAGACAGGGGTCAACACGTTTATTTTAAACACCTACCTATAATACTAAGGAATACATTAGTTATTTCGTGCCCTGTAATTATTCACAACAGCCATATAAATTAAATAAAATGCATTAAAATAAGGCCTACCTTGGCATACATAATTAAAGCATATTTGACTATAATTTTTAAAAGAATCGTTCTTGATACGTTAATAACGAAAAAATATATATTTCACGCATTCGATTATTTTAATATTCGTTACTAGCAACGGAAGATCTTTCTCAACAATTTTGTACTTTTTCGACAGCATTTTTATTTGTTTTTTTACGAGAATACCGCACAAAAGTCCCAACCGCTCCTAACCGCCCGGAATTGGTGAATCTATGGCATCCCTAATTAGTGTATGCTGTGAGGCTGTGGGTAGTGTAGAGTGGAAGGAGATGGAAAAAAGGAAAATGGGTAAGTACCTGGCTATTCAGATCTAGTCACCAAACACGACTAAAGCTATTTCAAGCAACGTTTCACTTCTGCATGGTGGTCTTACACCAGGGCGATACTGAGAGTATCTTCCACTCTGGAACGTGCCGCAAATATGTCTATCTTATTTTATCTTAAATAATCAATTTGTGAAAAAATACAAATCTATCAATAAAATTTACTTGAGCAATCTGACCGCCAGATTGCTAGTGTAGCCTTACCGTCGACCACGGAGGTCGTCAAAAATACAAAAACACGGTCAATACATCACACCGATTCAATGTGATATACCTTCTAGTTGGTTGTAATGTTGCTAAGGCGTTTTAAAAAATAAATTGGCATTAGGCGTTTTAAAAATGATTATTTTACAGAAAGTAGGTATTTGCAAATCATTTTAAGGAGGACACGTTTCAGCACACCGATAATTTTTTAGTAAGTTTCTAAAAATTTTCGCACTAGTTTGGAATATTCGCCCACAGTCCCCCCCTTACCTGGCAAACGAAAAAAAGAAAGACAAACATTTCCGGGTTACGAATAACCTGATAATATTTAAAAACCTCCAACTACCACCACAGTAAGCGGAAAATATTACTTGTGTTGTGATGGAAGACTTAGCCAGCCGAGGAATTGAACATACTACGCAGCTTTTACGGTCTTTGCAATGCATAATAAAAGTATTCAAACCAATTTTCTCCCTTATGGTATTTAATATATATAAAACATTTAATGTCGTAAATGTGAAAGTGGCGGCAGATATTTTTTGCGTAATGCCAGCCATAACCACTTGGAATCAACTAAGCAAATATTATTTGAGTGAGTAAAGTTTAGCGAATCCCAGCTAGAGACTTGAGTAGTACCCCACATACTACGCGGCCGGATCGGGATACACTGGTTAAGGAGGCTTATTGGCCTCTCCAACAGGACTCTATCGACCCTTCGTCTTGCACCGCAGTGGGAAAAATGAATCCATACGTCCGTCACTCCTGTACACACTGAACCCCATATTCGTACCCTCCCCTCACAAGTGTTTCCTGCCCAGAATTTTTTCTCTCCTTTATTTCCTTAAAAAGACCTTCTTCACAGCATCCCGAAAGATCACACATGCCATTATTTTCTTTAGGGCCTCCTGTGTGGTGCTTATGTAAAAAAATGCGTTCCTCAACATGGAACTAAGGGTTGATGGAGTCTGGACCGGCAACCCTTCTCGAGGGAAGTAAATGATGTAACATGTGTCAAGCCAAAGGCAAAATATGTTAACATACGAGTTCTTCCCATCCAAACAACAGCCTACTTACATGATTACAACAAATTCTAAGAAAAAATATTTTATGGCGTGAGTTTCATTCTGGTATTTTTAATCAGGGAATATTTGAGATTTTATGGAGGTTTTTGAGGTTCTTATTAAATACCTTAGGTTGGCATTTGAATGCTTTTTATACGACCCAGAATGCTCAAAGACAATATAAATTTGGAAAGAATGCCTCTTATCATTCTTTATCACTTCTCTAATTTGAATATTTGTTTGATAAATCAAAGTTATATTTTCAGCGCGTAAAAAAAAATATTCACTCCAATTTAGAGCAAATAATTCTTCGACAATTTGTAGCTTTTACTTTTTTCCTGAATATATATTATCTTACAAATTTTTTTATTGGAAATAATCAAGAAAACTGCTTTGCGGCATAGTATTCATTTTATCAGAAAAATAACGTAGATAAATATGTTTATATTACTATGTGTAATCGTACATTCAGAAAAAAAAACGTTTTGATGCAATTGTAGACTTTAAATGCTTACTTGTATGTGTGGGTTGTGTCTTGCGTCTTTCAGTAGTAGAGAGGTTACGGACGCAAATCCAGACGAAAAATAAAATAAAAAATACATAAATATACTAAGGGTTGGTTATCGGTTGTGTAGTGTTTGAAACACGTTTATTAGTAAGGCCCAAATCTAACATTATATTGTTTACCCTTTATACAAAATAACGATGTATTGGTCACAAAAGAAACAGGCAGTCGCCTAGTATAGTGATTCAATGCATCAATGTCTTGTAAATCTCAATTACAAGACATTGATACATTACCGTGAATGATGATATTATTTATGTTAGATAGATTCTGACGATGTATCCAAAAATTGTTTTTTGGTTATTCATTGGATTAGACAATAACTTCACTTACAATCGAGAATCACACCAAGGTCGTGCTTATCAGAGCTGGTTACAGTGTTGTTTTCATTACAGGTACAGATGTACCGCCATTTCTTGCGAATATGACATGTGTCACTTGAAAACAATTGGTTATTCTGACAATTAATATAGCTAGTAGTTACGCTATTGAAGTCATTCTGTAATTTGATGCGATAATTTAGGTTGTTTATAGGTTTATACAGGTTATTTATTTGATTATTTTGGTTAAAACTATTTTATTGTTATGGTATTATCATCTGCAAGTATTATTAATAAGTAATACTTAATTTTTTTTAAATAAACTTTTATGGCTATTCTTTACTTTGTACTTTTTTGCACTTTATACTTGTAACTTTATGCCTATGTTAATGGCACATGTTGTACCGTTTGCATTAAAATAAATAAATTCACAATTAAATTTACCTAAGTACCAAAAACGTCACTGAAATTATTTGATTTATGCTGCACTTTGCTAGTTCTTAAAAACACACAACATCTGTTTGACTAGTGGGTATACACCAAAACATACTAGCTAGTCAAACTAAATTCATTATTCACCCACATCGATTCAATTATCGACTCAAAAATATGAAAGTTTAAATTTAATATAATTTTATCGTTTTATGTTTTTTGTCTTACAGATAGAGAACAAACAAGCATTGCAGTAAAGTCCGTATACGGAGAAGTGATATCTGAAGAGGCTGTAAGTCTTCCTTGCATCTTCGATGTTTCGGGAGAAAAAGAATTTGTGGTTGAAGACAATGTCTTTCTTCTCCACAAACACGAAAAAGGAAAACTTTTCTTTGAGCTCATCCACATTCTGGATATTGTGGATCCTGTTATATTTGTCGAGGTAGGTGATTACTTACATCCCTACTAGTCAAGTGTGTAAACAAAGTGAGTTAGGAATATGAAAAATTGAATAAATTGCTTTATTTATATACTTAGAGGTTGATAGATGTTTTATTTTGTGTTAAAATGTATTAATCACTACTTAAAGAGAGCTGTTAATTTTCTTACAGCCACATATCTCAAACTTGTTGGGTTACGAGATGAATTAAATTGCCGATATTAATTAATGTGTTAACCCTTTAGTATTAAGTAAATATATCTCTTATTTTATTACTATTATTGTTTTAGTAAGTTTGGCAATCAAACATTAAGCTCTTTAGGTTTTAATCTATTTTAATGCTTTCTTTCCTTTTCTTTCTATTCTTTTCTTTATATTATATAAAATATGTATGTTGGTTTTTTTAAATTGTCCCTGTCCTAAAACGGAATTTTCTCGTAGTTAGACAGACAAAACATTTTTCAAATTTATATAGTAACTAAACTACTCGTAAATAAAAAAATTCAGATGTTCAATTTTCAACCCTGTGTAAGAATCATTGAATAATTTTGTAAAACAACTTATTTTCCACGGAAGGTATTGTGCATTTTCAATTGATTATTATTATTACAACAATTTGAAAGCAAATACTTTACGTACCCCGTTTGATATCAAAGCAACCTAAGTAATATAAAGCTAATGTTTCGTGGAAATCTAACTGCATACTAGAATTTATAGAATCTGAAATTTATTTGCCCGTTTTAAATGGTCTTGGTACTTAACGGTTTATTAACAATAAGCAATTTGATTGGTACTATGTTCATATAAACAACATTTCCCAATCAGACTAAACGAATATCTGCACAACATTTCAATCAGTTTGTGAGTGTTTTAAGGTCGACAGGAACCACATTAATATCATATAGGATTCCAAAACTTCCGAAGCTTTGGGTGGTATTATTGCAAATGGCAAGGCCCGCTGACATGAATAAATTAGGTGTTTTGGTGAACAAGTGAATATTACAATTTGATGCAAATCAATTTATATTGGAAATCCTGTGAATAATACTGAATTTTATGTAATGTATATAATAATTATGTTTTTAACGCGAATCACTTGTCACCACAGAAGAAATATCAGCATTTTTGAAGATTCTAAACTATGCTGTTAGCCGTCTGTTTTATTAACTGAGTTCTTACATGATTTACTCAATATCGTATAATAACTATTTCTTTTTTTTTGGCAATACGGGGGAAATGGAAATGGTGCCAAAGTAATTGTTGTCATGTGTTCCAGTTATATTAAAACTTGTTTGAACTTTTACTGAACTCAAACTTTGTCAATAATTTTAATTATTATTTTGGTGTAGGGTCATGATTATATTTCTTCAAATATTTTGTTAGGTTTTCGTAGACTTAGATTCAAAATTGGCTTTCCAGTATTGTTACAGTCCCGTAAGTTTTTCTGAAGAACTACGATATATATTAATTAGTGATATTGTTTGAATAATTAAATATATGGCTTTAGGTATTTAGACGTATTTTTTTTTATATAATGTTGTTATTGTAAATTGGGAAAATCGACAGACATGAATAGATTTGATGTCGTTGATCCCCCACCACTTCTCCCCGTCTTACTCACTCCCTCTCTCTCTCTCTCTCTCTCTCTCTCTCTCTTTGAGTCAAAGTTGATCTTACCGTATTATTATGTTTCCATACTTAATTTACAGACAATCAAGTCAGGCATTTTATTTTATTTACTTAATTTACTGTAATTCAAATCAGGAATACTATTTAATTTACTGTAATTCAAGTTTTACTTAATTTACTCAAATTTGAATTAGGTATTTTACTTAATTTGCCATAATTCAAATTAGGTATGTTACTTAATTTACTGTAATTCAAGTTAGGTATTTAACTCAATTTACTATAACTCAAGTTAGGCATTTAATTTCATTTACTGTAATTCATGTTGAGAATGTTATTTACTTTGCTGTAATTCAAGTGAGGTATTGATTTTAGTCTGTACATATATATATATAATATATATACAGCCCTGAGGAATGTTCAAGATAAACGGCAAATTTATATTTTTATATTCTCATCAAAATGGTGTTCAAACAAAACTTTTTTAATCCATAGATAAATAAGTTGACTATGTCAATCATTTGATAATGGAATAAAAGAAAATTAATCTACTACAGTAAAGTTGAGGTGCTGTTACTGAGCAAACAATGAAATAAATGTATAAAAATGTAATTTATTTGCCCTGGGGTCAGTATTGAACACCTAACGTTTTTACTTGGCTCTGATGTTTATAACGTGTTTTAAAAAAATTATGATAAATGTTACTTATACCAATATATTTGGAATAAAAAATCTGCGTGGAACGATTTCGAAATGACGATAATATTATAATAAATAGAAAGAATACGAGGTGTGTTGAAAATATAAATAATAGAACGTACGTAATATACATTACTGTAGCAACACCGACTGACATGAATAAATTAGAATTTGTATAAAAAATTGTTATGTAAACAAATACTATTATTTAGTTTGGTAGAAAATCCCTATTCCCGCATATGGTTTGGATGTTTTTTTATTGCTTAGGTTATTTTGTAATATTGTGACTAAGGTGTGATTCCTTTTATTTCCAGAGCACCACATACATGAATGAAACGTTAGTCTTATTGGGTCATCGCGAGTATGGGCAACTCTTTTCTCTGCCACTGGATTACTCTGACGCAAGTACAAGGTGGAAAAATTCACGTAGAAGACAAAAGCTCTCCAGCGATGGGAACAAGCTGGTGAAAGCAGAGTTTCTGCACCACAGGGATGATCTGTACCTTGTTGTATTGTACCGTCGCAAAAAGGGATTGACGGTTGATTCAATGTAAGATCACACAAATTGAAGTTTCTGTTTCAAATATTTCATATTTGTCTCTCGCTTTCACATTAACCCAGGAAGCCTTTAAGAAGAGAATGCCATAGGTGGTGGTGCCCAAGTGGTTCGCTACGTTTGGTGATTACAACAAAGGTGTCCGGGTTCATGGAGTGAGGTTTGTCTAGATCTTGGTGGCAGATGCGTTTGACCACCCATTTCATGGCGGGCCAGATCGGGATTGAATGGTAAAGGGAGACTTTTTAACTTCCCCAGCCAAACTCTCGACCCATCCCCTTGCACTGCAGTGGGAGGGATGGATTCATACGTCCGTCTCTCCCGGACACATTGACCCCCAGACTCCTACCCTCCCCTTAAACCTTTTTCCTTCCCAGAACTTTATTTCTTTCCTTTCCCTATAAATATCCTCTACACAGGATCCCCGAAGATGACAAAGGCTCTGAGGTAAATTATTTTTCTCATGGCCTCCTGTATGGAGCTAATGTAATCTCTCGTGATGACCTATGTCATCTTTGGTTATGATGTGTGGAGGGTATTTTTAAGGAAAGGAAGGAAAGGAAGTTCTGGGAAAAAAAGGGTATGAGGGGTCAGTAGGAACCCGAGAGTCAATGTTCAGGAGTGACGGATGTATGAGTTATCCCTTTTACTGCGTTGCAAAAGAGTCCGGATGAAGAGGTCAATGAATCACTCAACCGGCTTCTCCCGATCCGACCCGCCACGCAGTTGGTGGGTTGTTACATCTGCCACCAAATCTTGTCAGAGGTGTTGGGTATCCAATGAATGGTTCCCGGGGCGGTGGTAGCCATACCCGTCTCCCAAATTAAAAATCGGTGATTTACCCATTTATTGAAAAATGATAGTGATAGGCTGTTCGATTTATCGTTATTCTTTATAAATTTTAATGAATTACATACCGTGGACCACAGCTTTTAGTATCCACGTGAATTTATAATTTAATTATTGTATTTAAATAAATTGTTTTTTGATAATATGTAAAAATGCGTTTTCACGTAGTAATATTGATTCAATACATCATGAACAACCACACCGCAATGTTGGTGATTAGACAACATTACAGTTTTTTTTTTATTTAATCTAATTCCCTATAACATTATCAACTTTATTCGTAAATTTATTTATTTTCAGAGTTTATCAATGGAAAGAAAAATATTTTGATGAAAAATATTCACTGAAGACAAACGGGGCTGTTGGTTTATCTGTCATCAAAGAAGAGGGATATTTTATTATGAATATCATACAGAACCCATTTGGAAAAAAACAGGTGAGACAGTTGTTATGACATAAATTAATAAAATTGTGATTGTATTGAATAAATAAAAGGAATAAGCATACAGTTTTATAAAAAAATGTTCTCTTATCATAAGTTTATTTAAAACCTCGTACCATTTGACATTTTCAATAGGTTTTATTCAGAAGCCTGTTTTAGCTGTTATTTATTACTCGTAGCTAAGGGTGGTGTAAGAATATTTTATTTATTTAATTTACTACTGTAAAGCATCATGCAGTTGTTCGATATTTAATTGTTTCTACAGTTAGAATTTATAATATATGTGCCTTTTTGACGGTCTAGGAATGGTCGTTTTGTTTGCCTACAGTTTAAAATTTACTAAACGAAGCGAGATATTTCCAGACGTCTGTCTGTTCGCAAAATCATTACTATTAAGGCCATGTCATACGTAGTAATGCAAAATCATGTGTTTTTGGTTTGAAAATGTGGTCGCCTAGAAATTTTTCACATGCTTTAATTAAATACTACGAGTAGAATACATCTTGGCCTTTGAAATAATCGAGTATTTTTAATATAAGTCTTTTTATAAGTCCAGAAAAAAATAATTTAAAGGCCTATGAAAACTGCTTTAAAGTCCAAAATCTCCTACTTACGAACCCATTTTCGGTCATAATTTTATTGTATAATGTAGGAAATTAAGATATTTATAAAATGATCGAAAAAAAATTAAATATTTATGCTTGAACATCCACAAAATAAAATAAAAGGCACTTTTTGGCCATGTTTTTTTCTTGCATAAATCAAAACAGGCGGATGGTGTTAAGCGGGAATTTAAACCTTACCGCCATCTATGTAAGGGTTGTTATTGAAAGCGGCTCAATTTAAAATATTACACAACGTAGTTCATCGCTTTAAATATTTTCTACAGTAATTTTTTTTAAAAACCCATTTAACGAATATCCTTTTTACTTCGATCGCATCACAAGGTGAGTATATTTGCAGAAAAAAGACAACAATCTTCTCTTGATTTACATGTTGATGACTATCTGTTTCTTACGTACCTACTCCCAGTAATTCTAAGTTTCACCAAGTCTTTCAAAATCTTGTATTACTTTGATTTTTTCGTTGCATAATGTAGATAAAAGTAATAACGTAGATAATAATAATGCCAACATTCAAAGTTAATCAGAATGGTGAGTTTTTTATAGTTAACCAATTATTAAACTAGGTAACATATTATTATTTTTAAAATGGAGAACGAATGTAAACATATTTTTTATACTATTTAAAAATAAGTTCCAATAAAGGGGAAGTAATTATCAATAGTTAATCAATTGACCATTCACAAATCGACCGAAATATGAATAATAGACAAATCGTTCATGAAATTGTGTTTAATTCGTAGAACTCAGTTATTTTTATAACTTCCCTTATTGTTAAACTTAATTAATAACCTAAACATTACCTTAAATATTTGTTTTGACTTACTTAGTTTTAGACACTTTAGTTTTAAAAACTCCTAGTAAAACATATATTTTTTTTTTGTTATTCGTGTAGAATTTCAATTCGTATGTGATTGAATTATTGGCATAGGTAATAAAATAATTTATTTAGTTTAGTAATAAAATTCTATTCTGAAAAATTAGTTTATTAAAGTATAATTGGATAAACAGGTCTTTAAAACACGCGCGATTTTTCGAGCACGACGGCGTAGCCGAGTGCTCGAAATAAAGCAAGTGTTTTAAAGACCAGTTATCCACGAATACTTTATGCTATTTTTTTTTTATTGGTACACTTTGAAAACATAAATATTGATATTATTAATAAAAATTTGGAAATAAGAACTATTAATGAATTCGTGATGTGACATCACAATATCTTGTTGTCATGGAAATGAAAAACACAAACATTAATTTGCAATCTGTCACATAAGATTAATAGTTGACATCACAGTTTTTACTAGTTATTGTGTGTTTTAAAATGAGTTCTTACATTCATAATTTAAATACCAAAGCAGAATCGCGGTTAATACCTGAAAAATCCAAAGACATTTATAAAAAATAATATGAAAGGTTCATAACATGGATGGAGGAGCAAAACGTAGTAGATGTATAGTTAAAAGTTGACATTTAGACTTCACATTTTGTTGATTTGTTGATGTTGCCATGGTAACTTTAAAAAACGCGCGTTCCATAAAGTTCGATTTAAACACGCTAGAGCGTACTTTAAATGAGTAAAAAAGGGCACCAATAAAAAAATAATATATCGTCTATCGACAAACAACCTTACGTACAAAAAACATGCAAAGAATTTTAATCAAATATCTATATATAGACGTTATCTATAAAAAATATACCAAAAAATCGAAGGCTTAAATTCAAACTACGCTATCGACAAAAAGACTAATCAATAATTATTACTATTGACACGTTTTTCTTTAGATATCGTTGTTTGACTTTAAGCCCTCGATTATTTTGTTGTGGTAGATAAAAATTTTTGACATTTAACCCTTGATCGTTTAAAAAATAAGTTTTATACTGTTGTACATAGTTATGCTATGTTTTTTCAGCAGGAATCTCTAGTTTACAAGTTGGAGCCCGGCACGAGACCACAAAAGCTTCACAGCCTACGTACTTTTGGAGCTAAGCTGGTGTTTAATTACAGAGGAGTTGCTCCCGCGCATGACTCTCACGTTTTAATCATCAACGGAAAAGGACACAGCGATATATACAGAATGAAAAAAGGTAGGCTTTATGGGCTTTGACTATAAAAATAATTACTTCTTTCTAAAAATACATTTATTAAACGTAGATGGGAAGAAACTGCCTACAAAGAGAAATCCTTTGTTTTTAATCACAAATTCAAATAAGTAAAAAAAAACGTTATTGTTTAATAACTTTTAAAGGTTGTACCCATTGTGATGAAAGGCTTAAATCACAGTGAAAAACAGATAAACCATAGCTGCTAAAAATATACAAATTATTAATGAAAACCGTCATTCTAGCGACATCTGTTGAGGTTAAAATTGTTTCAGTTTGTTTTTCAGTAGGCACCTGTAATAGTTGGAATTATGTTGAGATTCTATAGTATAAACACAGAGGTCATTAAAATCGTCTAGGAACGACTAGGAACCCCCTTTTGAGGCTTCAAAATAAACATTGAATTTTGTCAACCAATAGATCTGAACAAAGAGCTATAAAATTTTGAGTAACCAATCAGTGAACGAAGAGGCGTACATCAAATGCAGACAAAGGAATGAACTGTGGATCAGGCAATAAAAAAAGATAATTAACGACATTTCGATTCTCACAGAAATTGGAGGTGAACGCACTTTAGGGTCAACATCGACTTTCAAGGTGACAAACTCCTGGGAATGTTTACAATAACTGAGACATTTATGGGGTATCGAACCATTGAAATCGGGTGCTTGGAAGTTTTACAGGTTGTAAAGCGCACACACAAAAATGCAATGAAAAAAATTATAAACGTGATAGTATAAAAAAAGGACGGGAAAAGCAAAGGAAAGTTACTGGCGGAATTTCAACTGTAGTGCAATTATTTATGATAGAAGGAGGGTGTCATGTTCGATAAAAATCGTACTAAAGAGAGGAGTGAGTGTTGGAAACAATGGAAATTAATCGTTATCAATTTAAGACGAAACGGACATATTGGTAAATCAATCTTGAATGAAAATCTCGCAAAAAAAATAGACATTTTAGAAAAGTGCGGCGACCGGATGGAAGGATAATATAGAGATTTTGGACTGCTACGAAGGTCCTAGGGACGTGAAAATCGAGTATCAGAAGAAGACAGAAAAACTAAAACATATAGCGATAGATTAGATTCAGGAAAAGTAGACATTTTACATAATTATTAGGTTAGATATATATTGGAGTTACCCAATATTACGGAGGGATCGAAACAAGATAAAAGGTTGGCGGTCTCATGTATATTTTGAAGGGTAAACAATCGAAATCCGAACATGGTTTTTATTTACGTTAAGGTAATAACCCATTAGAAGACCAATAAAATTTAACGTGGAGCTTATGGAATATTTATTTAAAGCAAAAGATATTAAAACTAATGGCTCTAAAATTAAACTAAATTTACGGCCGTAGTACATAAAATCTGAGACGTAAACATATGTCCAGACGTATAATTTATGTGAAATCTTGTAAGTGAGGGATGGAGAATGGGCGGAGATTGGGTCAGACAATAAAAGTGACACATATACCAGAGTCTAATTAGGTATATCTTCCATAGAAGTGTGGAAAATTATATATTAATTAATAATAGATGAAGTATGAAATTTTCCTGGAGACCACACACATCGGGAAAAGTGAAGAAAAGATAAAAGGAAGGGTAAAGAACGGAGATAGGAAATGATCCATGTGGAGAAAAGCGATACAATTCGAATTTATCCGTGAAATTAATAAATACGACTTGGAAAATGAGTAATTATAAGAGTTATGAGAAATGACATAAGAATCAAGAAGAAATTGTGCAAGAAAACGTCGCGGATAAATATAAAATTCAAAGATAAAGGAAAAATTCAAATCTACGACATAAAGGAAGAAGGTACGGGTGAAAATGGAAAAGCTCATATAGGTGACAATAAAATTAAGTAGATTTTAGACAAATCGAAATTCAAAAATGCATAGTAAAGATTTCGCCATGGATTTAATCATGTTTCGCATGAGATGCATAAAATTGAGATCTATATATATGTTACTGAGGACGGACCTATCGCGAATTGAGAAAAAAAGGGAACGCAAAATCATGATATTTTAACTACATTTTGTATGAACCATAGAACAAAGGAAGCTTGGGCAATGAACGCAGACTTACCCGATTCGGACCCTATCAAGTTAGCGACGTGAGATAAAAATTAACCACCGCCCAAAGCTGGACGACGAAAGATCGTATGAATGTATAAACAATATTAGTGAGAGAGATATTCAAGTTTACGAGTTGATAGGAAATAGAATTAAGCATCAAGAGAAATTCAGATACGTCTTTTGGGACCTGAGAGGGATATAAAAGATGGAACACATCAGTCAGGAGCCAGTCGCGCCGAGGATTCGAAAAGTTGTTACGTGGCGGTACTACGTTCTTTGGTAGGATTAACAGTGAAAAATCTTTAAGTGTTAAATTTTAAATAAGCCCCAAGACTTAGGAAAATTTTGTGAAAAATACAAGTGCTAGAGTCAGTGAAATTTAATTTGGTTAAACAGTGAAAATAAATATAATTTAAACTCAGTGCTTAAAAGTGTTAAGTGAAGTGCAGAAAGTGATTACGGAATTAAAAGTGAATTATTAAAAATTTAAAAATAATTATTTCATTCAAAGTGAAAACATTCGAATTAAATTTAAGAGTTTGTTATCGTTAAATTAAAGTGGATGTGCTCGTGAATTGATATTTAAAAATAGATTATAATTTTGTTTAAAATTATTAATAGTAAATACTTCATCTTAGGTTAAAAGAAACACAAAAACAAAAAAAAGGATTCGATAATAATAAACGTTTAAACCTTTGTTCTAAAATTAACAGTTAGAAAAAAAAATTAATTTATTAAGAGTCGAGTTTAATTAAAAGTTTGCACAATTCGGAATAAATTTTCTTATCAATTTATATAAAAGGAAATTTAGAATTAATAAATTGTTCAATTAAAATCCATCGTGCGTATAGCGACAGTGTTAAAAGTGTTTGTCGTTTTAACCGGAATTTTAATCATCAGTCTATCATTTCGAAAAAGAATTTGAAACAGCTATCATTCAAAAGCCTAAACTAGAAAGGTGTTATTAAATCAACGGGTTTTCTGAATTAGGATTTCGTTCGGAAGAAAAATTAAATATCAGCTAATTTATATGATTCAAGCGAGAATAAAATATTAAATAGGAATAAATAGTCGAAAAGATTTATTTTGAAATTAGTTGAAAAATACAATTAATTAGGTAGGATTTCTTCATCAAGGTTGTTGTGTACACCCGACCGGAAATACCTTGACGGGGGGTAAGTTTTCTTTTTATAAATAATTTTCAGGACCTAGGAGTGAGGAGATACAGCTGATTATGGTATATCAATTAAATTATTAAAAACAACAAAACAAAGCATTACACATTAATATATGTATATTATGTATTTATTTATATAAAATAAAGTAATATATTGTATATAAAGAATAAATATATGAGTAATGTATTTATATATATGTATTTTACTTATTAATCGAAGCATCGAAATGGTAGCGATTCTTAGATACCTACCTATGGACATATCTACTTTATTGAAAAAGAAAATATGTATTTATTAATATTCAAGACTATGTAGAATCATATATTTTATATTTATTTATTAATATATGTACTCTTTTTTTAACATATTTTGACAATCGAGATATGTGTACTTATATATATATATATATTTATTTATATTTAATTTTCACCTAACTTCTAGTAAGTTTACTAAATTCGGGACATGAAATAAATAGTTTAACTTCAAAAGGATTTAAAAATATTTAAATTAACAATGCACAATAAAAGTAAAGAGGCACAAATGACTTCTAAGGAATTTTAAAATAAACAAATCTCACATTTAGGTTAGTGTGTCAGGAGATGATTATATTATTTGTTTACAAATAAAGACGTACGAGGGACTGGGTCAACTGAATAGTTTGAAAACGACCTTGGCCGTAACTAGATAATTTATCGGAGTTATAAGGATAACCATCAGGATGTCATTGTGCAATGTGCAGCGATATGGGTCATTTACAAATACCTATCATTCACAATCTACAATTGGAAAATCATGGGTTAGCAAGATTTATATCGAATATTACATGAAACATTTGAATACCATTGATTAGATAGTCGCATAGATTTTTATTAGTTACTTGAAACAGCTGGGAGCCGCGTGTTTACAATTACCTACCATTCACAATCTACAATTGAAAAATCACGGGTTAGTAAGATTTATATAGAAATATTATACGAAACATTTGAACATTATTGATGGAGTGTTCGCATAGATCCCATCAGTTGCCAGAGACAGTTGAGAGTCGTGTACCCTCTTATGTGGCAATCAATTACTTGAAACAATTGAGAAATCACGGGATAGGATGAACGAAATTAATGTTGAAACCTGGAGGTAAAGTTTAAAACAAATACAGTTCATCAAACAGGAGGCAGTGGTCGCTCCTACAACAAGACCATTGACCAAACCAAATAGAGATGACGATTCTCTTAAATAAAAACGTCAAAACCAAACAAAAGCCTGGAGTTCGATAGCTCTCCAAAACAAACTATCAAATAATTTCTTATTCTACTAGTATTTATTAGTATAACCTTATTCTTACGTATATATTCGGTTACCAAGCTAAGAATTGTGCAGAATTCTTCGTGCGAGATCCGAGCTCGGAATGCGAGGTAGATAGCCTCGTATTGCGAGTTATAAACCTTTCCCAAACTGTATGTATACATATATTTATTCGTATGTACTGTTTACTGGAGAATGCGGACCTGCATACAGCTTGCATTTAGGTCGGTAGACCACTCTCGCATTCTCTTTTAAACGTGGAATGAGGATTCACGACCCGTAAGTCCACACCAACCGTGAGTATATGATTGTATATAGGACGAAACCGGTTCGCCCTAAGTAAATTGTAGTCCAAGGAGGTGTTGGAATTTGGAGGTTTCGGGACCCGAGGGAAGACTTGAAGGCAGTGCATGATGACGTGGAAGGCTTTTTGGGACGCGATAACTAAGGTATCAATCAAAAAGCCGTGTCAAAAGATTGTACGAATTTCTTGTCGACTCACGATCATCTCGTTTACTTGCAGGAGGAAGGAGCCAAATTTTTGCTAGCAAAGGGTTATTCTGAGTTCGTCAAATATACAATTAGCTAATAACATTACCATACTAAATCAATTTTGCATGTACCTTATAGCAGCTGAGTCATGGAGGAGTGGCGCCAACCAGACACAATAATTAATCATTGCCAAATTTACTAACAATTAACCATTTGAGTTATATTTAATTATCTGTCCAAATAAACATGTATAATATCTTTTATCAGCGTTTAACTACGATTTTGTAGGGTGCAGGGAATCAATAATTACATTAGGAAAGTTAGCTCATTCAGGGAATTCATGTAAGTCTAGGTTTGCAATGGAAAGACCAATTAAATTGTGAAACTCAACACCTCGATCAGAACCAAGGGGGTTACCACAAAATGAAAGTAATTAAAATCCTATATCATAAATCAAAAAAATTACACAACGTTTGATGGAATTTAATTACAATATAAATACGGGTATATTTGCGTTCAAGATCGTAAATAACGTATTAATTAGTTAAGTACATATGTCTATAAAGATATATAGTACAAGAGAGCTTTAAGTAGCTTTCTGAAGTTATCAAAGAAATTAAGGGTCCAATTTTCATGGAGGCTTATGTGTTGTAGGGGAGGAATTTTCCATCCCTGCGAACACATATGCAAAGCCTTAGAAAAAAAAAAAGAAGTATCGATCATAGCCAAGAGAGAAGAAAATTTTATATTGTTATAAACATATAAAAATAAAAGAAAATAGGGAAAAGGCCGAAAACAATACAACTGCATAGCCGTGACCAGGAGGTTCAGGTTTTATAAGATTGGAAAAAAAAAGGTTTTATTGGTCAACCTATTGCAAAAACGGAGAAAATAATAATAATAAATAGGACGTAATTAATTAAAGAATTAACAAAAAAAAAAAAAATCAGAAAAGTGCGACATTACATAAATACACAGTGAAATAAAAAAAAATAATAATAGATTAACGTAAATAAACAATAAATCCAAAAAGAATGTGTTAACGAATAAACTTATAACACAAAAAGTGTCCTTATAAATAAAAATGTGTTCATTCAAATGACCGTGAACTTAAGAGTCAATAAAAAATTCCTTTCATACGATAATGTAAACAAAAACAAAGGATATGTAGGTTAATGATGTCATTCAGTCAAAAGGAATGCGTTCTGTAAACAAAAACATTGTTTATGTTTTGGGTTCACCGAACAGATCGGAATGTTGATATGAAGCAAGTTTAATAAACAGACAAGCCCGAAAAACATCGAACTTATTGTGAAAACAAAGAACATCGAAAAAATTGATAAGATAAACATCGGGCGTAAAAACATCTATATATCTTAAAAGTCGGAAACATCGTTAAGTAATACGTATCACTCCGAGGAACAAAAAATTAAATAACAAACGTCGAGATTAAATAAACAATGACACAAAAACGAGATAGCTGGAACAAATATAACATAAACATTGCATTCGGATATCGTGGAGTATTAACGTAAACAATTATTGTTTATCTTATATTCAAAAATACAGACCAGCGGCGGGCCGTGGTACTTAACAAATTATTCACAAAGTCAGGAAAAGATATTATTATTTTTATCACTAGACATTCGACAGATTTATTAGAAGAATAGAAAGGTTTAGAGAAATTAAATTGATTAATGTATTACAACACCCAATGTACCTTACTAGATATCATTGGTTTTACAAAAATAATGATTACTTAAAATATAAAATTGATTGATAGCAATTGATTAACAAAAAAAAAATATTTTTTTTTTGATTAACATTAATATCATTATAAAACAAAAGAAAAAACAATTATTATGACATGTTGGGGTGTTATCTATTATGACCATCTGTAACATAATAAATAACGGAAATATTACACCCATATCGTGTGATAGGTAGATCTATGAAAACAATAATATCAAAATAGAAAAGTGTAATTGTATTAAATCATAGTTAATCATTAGGACCACGTGTTAAATTCAAATGATCGCTCTACGTGCCGCCAATGCACGAGTAGATAGATTTAGTCAGGATCACAAATCTCGATAATCGACAGAGTCATTAATGAGGGTGAAACATTTGATGTTTTGTTTTGTGAGGTAAGATTAATCTTACATAATATAATTTACCATATAAACGGGTAAGTTGAAATAACGTAAGATTTACTCATGATAAGTTTGTTGACATTCAGGTTAGGTTGTTGACTATTGAGGCATATTTTAAGACACAGAGAACCCAGTCAATGGATTCGATAAGGAATTCAAGTATAGGCCAAACAAATAAACGTTGTTTTGAAAAGACAAAGTGTTAGTTGAGAATTCGACTTTCAATCTCAAAGAAAAAAAATACAATTCAGAGTCGGCTCGAGACTTTTAATGTCGTTGACGAATGTTTATGATGGGATTATATATATGTGTATATATACCTATTAAAAGGAAATTCATTTTAGGCATTGAAAAAATCATAATAGATTTTGTAAATTGAAAATAGATAAACGGAACATCTTGATAGGTATTGTAAAAAAATTTAAAATAGGTCGGATATCGAACAAAGCAAGTGTATACAAGAGGATGATGTGAAAATCATAAACGAACTTGAAATTTTACAGGAACAGCCAGGTGATAAAATACAAGAAAAAAATCTAGAAAAAGAAAAAAAAATAAGAAAAACGAGAAAATTTGAAAAAAGATATATAGAATAAGAAAGGCAACATATATATAAATAATTAAGAAAATTAAAATAGGAATATTGAGGTTGTCGCTTAGTAAGAAAAAAAATAGATACATAAGCCGGTAACATTCGGAAGATCTAAGAAAATGGTGGGAAAACGTGGAATGGGGAGGCAAACAGAAGCTTTAGTGACGGCAATCGAGGAAAATGCTACAGCTGGGACGTCAGCAGTGAACATCGGAGATATTACTACAATAATTCAAGCAGCTTTAGCACCGCTTGTTGATAAAATGCAGGAACTTGAGAAACAATTAGGAAGACCAACAACAGTGGCGGTGACAGGAGAGGATAGTGCGCCGAAAAACGTTCTCCAAGTAGTGGAAATGCTACCGCAGCAGGAACGACCTTCATTTTCCGGTGGAAACCAAAACCCCATAAGTTTCTTAGAAGATTTAAAAGAATACACTAGAAAAGTTAAACGTACAGATCCATTAATTGTCGTACGGGAAAATTTGAAGGGAGAAGCAAAAACGTGGGCCAAGTTATACAACAAGCGATGGGAAACAATGTTGGATTTCGAAAGAGATTTTTTAGCTACCTATTGGGGAGATATAAAGAAGAATGAGGTTCGCCGTCGTCTTGCGGAAGGGGTATATGATTCCAAGAGAGATATATCCATGCTCACTCATTTCGCAAATTATTGGGATTTAGCGAAAGCATTAAAAATTACCGAGACACCGTTGAGCGTAGTTGGCGAGATTATGAGACATTACCCTAAAGATGTTCAATCGCTATGGTTTTCAGGGCAGTCAGGAGATGAGATTGTCGCTGCTGAGTTTCTTCGAAAACTAGATACAATGGTTTGCACACCGGAAGAACGGAACACAAAGAAAAGGAGTGGGGAGGAGATCAACAAGAAGGACAAATACCGTGACCGTTATCACGCTATAAAGAAGAGAATTCACGCAATAGAGAGTGTGGAAGGAGGCGCTAGCTGCAGTAAGTGTGCAGAAGCTACGACATCTTCACAGGGAGGTTCTACAAAAACTACAAGCGGCAAGGAGTTAGTAATCGCAAACAATTCGGGAAACGGCCGAGGGTTGATTCATTAGCCCTCATGAATACGACTCACACAGGGAGAGGGACGCCGGCACCAAAACACAACACTGCATTGAAGATTATGATGAAATGGGGGTGGAATCCAATGAAAGGATTGGGAAGAAATGAACAAGGGATGACTGTTCCAATAAAAGCAGAAAGGAATGTGAGAAGACGAAAGGATGGAGCGGAAGAAACGAGAACGGAAGCGGAAATAGATGTGGAAGTATGTGTCAATTCTTTACAACAAATAACGGATGAATGGAATCAATTGAAAGTGAACGAAGAGAAAACAAGAAGGGAAATTAGTGGGTTCAACAACATTTTCGAAGACAGAGATTATGAGGAAGTAGAAAAGGGTAGCACTTTACCGTTATTACCGGAAGCCAAAGCACAGATAGATAACACGGAAGTTCATTGTCTAATAGATACCGGGAGTCAAATCACGTGCGTTTCTCAAGAATTTTATGAAAGTTATTTAAATGACCAAACACTTTATCCTATTATGCCTGTAACCACTATACAAATTAAAGTAGCGATAGGACATAAAAGTCAGAGAATATCTAGGTTGGTTTTAGTACCATTGCGATTTGGAGATGTTATAATAAATACGCCGTGTTTAATAATACCAAAGTTAATTAGGCCAATTATATTGGGTATCAACTGGTTAGACGAATATACAGCTGAATTTAAATGTGGAGAAAACAGAAAGTTAAAAATAAAAACAGGAAATGGGAAGAAGGAAATAGAGTTAGTAAATTCAACCGTAATTCATAGGAAACCTAAACACGAGATTAGAAATCAAAATTGCACAAGTGGAAAAATAATTAATATTGAAGTAAACCCTGAAATAAATAATACGGCGTGCCTCGAGAGTAGAATAACGACCTTTGTGTCCGAGTTAAATTTAGATTCAAAAGGAAAAGAAGGGTTAGAAAAGATTTTAATTAAACATAAGAATGTATTTATAGACAAACCGGGCCTAACTACTTTGTACACTCACGAAATAAGAATGACGGACGAGACGCCTTTCGTTAAGCGATCCTACCCAGTACCTTTTGCTTACAGGGATAAGATTGATGAAAAGATTAGAGAATTGGAGTCATTAGGAATCATCAGTAGAGAGGCCACGCAGTTTTCTAGTCCTCTAACATTTACCTTGAAAAAAGATGGGACGGTTAGGATACTCTTAGATGCTAGATTCTTAAACACCAGAATGCAGGCGGAAGTAGAAAAACCACCATTAACTTCAGAAATTATACAGCGTTTTCATGGTGTAAAATTCATAACCACAATAGATCTAAATTCAGCTTACTTTCAAATACCTATCAGTCCAGAAAGTCGCAAGTATACTGGGTTTGTATACAATGGAAAATCTTACGTATACAAGGTATTACCGCAGGGGTTAAAAACATCAGTAGGGAGTTTTTCAAGAGGAATGGACAAAATTCTAGGACCAGGGGTGAGGGAATTCTGCGCTAATTACTTAGATGATTTAATAATATATACGTGTGGTAGTCAAGAAGATCATTTTGAACATGTAAACGCGGTACTTGAGAGGTTAAAGGAAGCAAACATGACTTGTAAACTTGAAAAATGTCAATTTTTATTCACAGAAGTACGTATGTTAGGACATATTATAACGCCTTTGGGAGTTCAAATGGATCCGGAAAAGATTGATGCTATAAAAAATTTTCCGGTACCCAAGAAAATAAAACAAGTTAGAGCTTTTCTAGGACTTTGCAATTATTACCGTAGATTCGCAAATAAATATGGGGAAACAACACGGGTTTTGTGCGATTTACTTCAGAAAAATAGAACCTGGCGATGGGGTGACTCAGAACAGCGCGCATTCGAGAGGGTGAAAACATTATTTTTAGAGACAGTTATTTTACATCATCATGACCCAAATAGTACTTATTATTTACAGACAGATAGTTCGGGGTTCGCCATAGGAGGAGAATTATATCAGTTGGATGAGGAAGGAAATCACCACGTTATTGGATTTATTAGCAAAGCTTTAAGAGGACCGGAGTTGAAATGGACCACGTCAGAACAAGAGTTATGGGCGATAATATATGCTTTACACAAATTTGAGACATACTTAAGAGGAGTACACTTAATAATTAGGACGGATCATCAAGCATTGACATTTTTAAAGAGCTGGAAGATGTACAGTGGCCGACTAACACGGTGGATTTTATATTTAAATCAATTTAACTTCACTGTAGAGTACGTCAAAGGGAAGGAAAATATAGGGCCTGATATTTTATCTCGTTATTCTTGTGATGCAAAAAATGTACAGGAGGAGAAAAACACGTGCCCAGAGATAGCAGCTTTTGCAGTGAAAGGTAGACAACAGATTCGAAAACACTTAGAAAATATAACTGAACTACAAAAACAAGACACATTTTTGGGAGAAATTTTCGGATATTTGCGCAAAGGAAAATTCGGGCCGCCGACAAAAGATGTTAATAGGTATTTGAAAAACTACAAAAAAATAGGCAAGACTTTATATTACACAACAGGACTAAACAAAACGGTGTTAGCAGTACCACAAGAATTGACTGAAGAACTAATAAAAATGATACATTTAGAAATCGGACACGGAGGAGTTTTTAAAACAGGGACAGCTTTGGGAGATAGGTATTATTGGCCAGGCATGCACCGAGAGATAAAACGCATAGTGAGAGGGTGTCACCTTTGTCAGCTGGCGAAGCGCGAAATTCGACCAACTGTAGGGCCGAGTAAATCCATAATTACCAAAGAAGTAGGACAATTAGCTATGGCAGATTTATACGGACCTTTACCGAGAGGAATAGGAGGGGTTAGATTCATTTTCGTGATACAAGATTCATTCAGTAGATTTGTAAAATTATATAAATTGAGGATAGCAAGTACTAAGACCGTGTTAAATTGTGTAGAGGATTTTAATAAAACAATACAAATAGATGCTTTGTTAACTGACAACGGATCTCAATTTACATCGAAGAAATGGGAAAGCAGCTTAAATAGGATGGGCATACGAATCGTACATACTTCAATACGAAATCCCGGACCGAACATAACAGAGCGCGTGAATAAAGAACTAGGTAGAATTTTCCGTATTTATTGTCACGAAAAACATACCAAGTGGGCGGCTTTCCTTAAAGAAATAGAACAAACCTACAATAATTCGATACACTGTTCAACAGGATTCTCACCTAATGAAATAGCTTTTGGGAAATCACCAACTTATAGTTTAGACAGGTATACTCAAGGCTGCGGAAAATCTACGAAAACAATAGATGAAATAAGATTAGCAGCACGGAAAAATTTAGAGAAAAGCGCTGCAAATCGACAGAAATACTATAATCTCAACAAAAGATTAATAACTTATGAGATTGGGACCCTGGTCAAGTTGAAAAAATTTACACAATCAAACCTACTCAAAAAAGAAATAAAAAAATTCAATCTGCTTTACGATGGACCTTATGTAATTGGGTCAGAAGTTTATAGTAACACGTATACGCTAATTGATCCGGTAACTCGGGAAATAAAAGGAGATTATAGCGCAATTCATTTAGCGAAATATTATACATGTAATAAGGAACAAAAACCAAGTTTAGAGATAGTGGAAATCAACGAATAAAATGCGAAATTTACAATATTTGAAACTTTAAATAAATAAACGATTGAGAAAAATTTAAAATCTGTTAGGATACGATATAATTTAAGGAGAAAGAAAATTACTAAAATATTAGACTATCAGTTTGTTTGCGAGGGGCGGGTCGTCCTTAAGTCTTTAAGGTTGAGTGAACAAATCTCTTAATAAGCGACAATCATATTCTAATTTACTAATAGAGTAAGAGAAAAAATTTTTTCGATAATATTGATTTTCTAGTTTAGGAAAAAAATTGTGTGTTAGTGTGTAGGAAAATTTTGTTAGATAAGTAAGAACACAGAAGGAAAGCGTATGGGAGTTATATACCCACAAAAGGAACAAAAAAAAATACATATATTATAAATAGGATAGGGTACGTTTTATAAAACAAGATTTTAAATTGACAATGCATAGAGTTAGATTTTTTTTGAAAACTTGAAATAAGGTTATCTATAGATTTAGAGTAGACATTAGGTAAAGATAAAAAGGGAACATTAGAATTACGATATGGTTAGGTTAAATTTTCAAAAAAAAAAAAAAAAATTTAAAAGGAAACAGGAACGATGAGAAAATTGGAGTTTAGTTAAGAACATTTATGAAATTTAAAAATTAGGGTGGGTAACACCTAGGCTAGGACAACTTGTTTGAATGATCTATGAAAAGACAATTAGAAATTACACAAAAAAAAAAATTTTTGCGAATAAGAGAAAAAAAAAAAATGCTGGAAAAGTTTAAATGAAACATGTATACCACTGATTTTTGGATTGGGTGAGGTCGTGCAAAGATACATATTTCACAAAAATTATCATACTTACAAAACAAAAACAAAACGAAAAATTATTTGCACACCAAGAGACCATCCACTTTTCAGTTGGTCAATAGACCGCGAGATTGCAAACAATCTTTATCTGAATCATTGTAAGGGAGGTCTTAGTCCAACCAGGTTGAGGACCACCTAAACACGCGAGTCGAGGGGCGTGTTTTTTCCAGAAAAAAAAAAAGAGAATAATTTTGAGTTTATCAAAATTAGAAAAAATTCCATAAAATAAAATCTACGCGAAAAGAAAATAGAAAATACAATGTGATTCAAAGTCAAGGTTGTTAACAATCCAAACAGAATGAAGAAAAAGATAGGGAATAACAAAATGAGGGGGGGGAGAAAGGAAATAACAGGAAGTGATGTAGGAAAAGGAATAACAGAATGAGGGGGGGGAGAAAGGAAATAACAGGAAGTGATGTAGGAAAAGGAATAACAGAATGAAGAGAGAGAAAAGGAATAACAGAATGAAGAAAGAGATAGGGAATAACAGAGTGAGGGGGGGGAGAAAGGAAATAACAGGAAGTGATGTAGGAAAAGGAATAACAGAATGAAGAGAGAGAAAAGGAATAACAGAATGAAGAAAGAGATAGGGAATAACAGAATGAGGGGGGGGAGAAAGGAAATAACAGGAAGTGATGTAGGAAAAGGAATAACAGAACGGGGGGGGAGGATAGCTAGACTACATTTGAACACAATTTCGATGTCTAAAGTAGTATACAACGTTAGCCACAGCAAATTGAGTTCAGAGGGGGGAACTGTGATGAAAGGCTTAAATCACAGTGAAAAACAGATAAACCATAGCTGCTAAAAATATACAAATTATTAATGAAAACCGTCATTCTAGCGACATCTGTTGAGGTTAAAATTGTTTCAGTTTGTTTTTCAGTAGGCACCTGTAATAGTTGGAATTATGTTGAGATTCTATAGTATAAACACAGAGGTCATTAAAATCGTCTAGGAACGACTAGGAACCCCCTTTTGAGGCTTCAAAATAAACATTGAATTTTGTCAACCAATAGATCTGAACAAAGAGCTATAAAATTTTGAGTAACCAATCAGTGAACGAAGAGGCGTACATCAAATGCAGACAAAGGAATGAACTGTGGATCAGGCAATAAAAAAAGATAATTAACGACATTTCGATTCTCACAGAAATTGGAGGTGAACGCACTTTAGGGTCAACATCGACTTTCAAGGTGACAAACTCCTGGGAATGTTTACAATAACTGAGACATTTATGGGGTATCGAACCATTGAAATCGGGTGCTTGGAAGTTTTACAGGTTGTAAAGCGCACACACAAAAATGCAATGAAAAAAATTATAAACGTGATAGTATAAAAAAAGGACGGGAAAAGCAAAGGAAAGTTACTGGCGGAATTTCAACTGTAGTGCAATTATTTATGATAGAAGGAGGGTGTCATGTTCGATAAAAATCGTACTAAAGAGAGGAGTGAGTGTTGGAAACAATGGAAATTAATCGTTATCAATTTAAGACGAAACGGACATATTGGTAAATCAATCTTGAATGAAAATCTCGCAAAAAAAATAGACATTTTAGAAAAGTGCGGCGACCGGATGGAAGGATAATATAGAGATTTTGGACTGCTACGAAGGTCCTAGGGACGTGAAAATCGAGTATCAGAAGAAGACAGAAAAACTAAAACATATAGCGATAGATTAGATTCAGGAAAAGTAGACATTTTACATAATTATTAGGTTAGATATATATTGGAGTTACCCAATATTACGGAGGGATCGAAACAAGATAAAAGGTTGGCGGTCTCATGTATATTTTGAAGGGTAAACAATCGAAATCCGAACATGGTTTTTATTTACGTTAAGGTAATAACCCATTAGAAGACCAATAAAATTTAACGTGGAGCTTATGGAATATTTATTTAAAGCAAAAGATATTAAAACTAATGGCTCTAAAATTAAACTAAATTTACGGCCGTAGTACATAAAATCTGAGACGTAAACATATGTCCAGACGTATAATTTATGTGAAATCTTGTAAGTGAGGGATGGAGAATGGGCGGAGATTGGGTCAGACAATAAAAGTGACACATATACCAGAGTCTAATTAGGTATATCTTCCATAGAAGTGTGGAAAATTATATATTAATTAATAATAGATGAAGTATGAAATTTTCCTGGAGACCACACACATCGGGAAAAGTGAAGAAAAGATAAAAGGAAGGGTAAAGAACGGAGATAGGAAATGATCCATGTGGAGAAAAGCGATACAATTCGAATTTATCCGTGAAATTAATAAATACGACTTGGAAAATGAGTAATTATAAGAGTTATGAGAAATGACATAAGAATCAAGAAGAAATTGTGCAAGAAAACGTCGCGGATAAATATAAAATTCAAAGATAAAGGAAAAATTCAAATCTACGACATAAAGGAAGAAGGTACGGGTGAAAATGGAAAAGCTCATATAGGTGACAATAAAATTAAGTAGATTTTAGACAAATCGAAATTCAAAAATGCATAGTAAAGATTTCGCCATGGATTTAATCATGTTTCGCATGAGATGCATAAAATTGAGATCTATATATATGTTACTGAGGACGGACCTATCGCGAATTGAGAAAAAAAGGGAACGCAAAATCATGATATTTTAACTACATTTTGTATGAACCATAGAACAAAGGAAGCTTGGGCAATGAACGCAGACTTACCCGATTCGGACCCTATCAAGTTAGCGACGTGAGATAAAAATTAACCACCGCCCAAAGCTGGACGACGAAAGATCGTATGAATGTATAAACAATATTAGTGAGAGAGATATTCAAGTTTACGAGTTGATAGGAAATAGAATTAAGCATCAAGAGAAATTCAGATACGTCTTTTGGGACCTGAGAGGGATATAAAAGATGGAACACATCAGTCAGGAGCCAGTCGCGCCGAGGATTCGAAAAGTTGTTACGTGGCGGTACTACGTTCTTTGGTAGGATTAACAGTGAAAAATCTTTAAGTGTTAAATTTTAAATAAGCCCCAAGACTTAGGAAAATTTTGTGAAAAATACAAGTGCTAGAGTCAGTGAAATTTAATTTGGTTAAACAGTGAAAATAAATATAATTTAAACTCAGTGCTTAAAAGTGTTAAGTGAAGTGCAGAAAGTGATTACGGAATTAAAAGTGAATTATTAAAAATTTAAAAATAATTATTTCATTCAAAGTGAAAACATTCGAATTAAATTTAAGAGTTTGTTATCGTTAAATTAAAGTGGATGTGCTCGTGAATTGATATTTAAAAATAGATTATAATTTTGTTTAAAATTATTAATAGTAAATACTTCATCTTAGGTTAAAAGAAACACAAAAACAAAAAAAAGGATTCGATAATAATAAACGTTTAAACCTTTGTTCTAAAATTAACAGTTAGAAAAAAAAATTAATTTATTAAGAGTCGAGTTTAATTAAAAGTTTGCACAATTCGGAATAAATTTTCTTATCAATTTATATAAAAGGAAATTTAGAATTAATAAATTGTTCAATTAAAATCCATCGTGCGTATAGCGACAGTGTTAAAAGTGTTTGTCGTTTTAACCGGAATTTTAATCATCAGTCTATCATTTCGAAAAAGAATTTGAAACAGCTATCATTCAAAAGCCTAAACTAGAAAGGTGTTATTAAATCAACGGGTTTTCTGAATTAGGATTTCGTTCGGAAGAAAAATTAAATATCAGCTAATTTATATGATTCAAGCGAGAATAAAATATTAAATAGGAATAAATAGTCGAAAAGATTTATTTTGAAATTAGTTGAAAAATACAATTAATTAGGTAGGATTTCTTCATCAAGGTTGTTGTGTACACCCGACCGGAAATACCTTGACGGGGGGTAAGTTTTCTTTTTATAAATAATTTTCAGGACCTAGGAGTGAGGAGATACAGCTGATTATGGTATATCAATTAAATTATTAAAAACAACAAAACAAAGCATTACACATTAATATATGTATATTATGTATTTATTTATATAAAATAAAGTAATATATTGTATATAAAGAATAAATATATGAGTAATGTATTTATATATATGTATTTTACTTATTAATCGAAGCATCGAAATGGTAGCGATTCTTAGATACCTACCTATGGACATATCTACTTTATTGAAAAAGAAAATATGTATTTATTAATATTCAAGACTATGTAGAATCATATATTTTATATTTATTTATTAATATATGTACTCTTTTTTTAACATATTTTGACAATCGAGATATGTGTACTTATATATATATATATATTTATTTATATTTAATTTTCACCTAACTTCTAGTAAGTTTACTAAATTCGGGACATGAAATAAATAGTTTAACTTCAAAAGGATTTAAAAATATTTAAATTAACAATGCACAATAAAAGTAAAGAGGCACAAATGACTTCTAAGGAATTTTAAAATAAACAAATCTCACATTTAGGTTAGTGTGTCAGGAGATGATTATATTATTTGTTTACAAATAAAGACGTACGAGGGACTGGGTCAACTGAATAGTTTGAAAACGACCTTGGCCGTAACTAGATAATTTATCGGAGTTATAAGGATAACCATCAGGATGTCATTGTGCAATGTGCAGCGATATGGGTCATTTACAAATACCTATCATTCACAATCTACAATTGGAAAATCATGGGTTAGCAAGATTTATATCGAATATTACATGAAACATTTGAATACCATTGATTAGATAGTCGCATAGATTTTTATTAGTTACTTGAAACAGCTGGGAGCCGCGTGTTTACAATTACCTACCATTCACAATCTACAATTGAAAAATCACGGGTTAGTAAGATTTATATAGAAATATTATACGAAACATTTGAACATTATTGATGGAGTGTTCGCATAGATCCCATCAGTTGCCAGAGACAGTTGAGAGTCGTGTACCCTCTTATGTGGCAATCAATTACTTGAAACAATTGAGAAATCACGGGATAGGATGAACGAAATTAATGTTGAAACCTGGAGGTAAAGTTTAAAACAAATACAGTTCATCAAACAGGAGGCAGTGGTCGCTCCTACAACAAGACCATTGACCAAACCAAATAGAGATGACGATTCTCTTAAATAAAAACGTCAAAACCAAACAAAAGCCTGGAGTTCGATAGCTCTCCAAAACAAACTATCAAATAATTTCTTATTCTACTAGTATTTATTAGTATAACCTTATTCTTACGTATATATTCGGTTACCAAGCTAAGAATTGTGCAGAATTCTTCGTGCGAGATCCGAGCTCGGAATGCGAGGTAGATAGCCTCGTATTGCGAGTTATAAACCTTTCCCAAACTGTATGTATACATATATTTATTCGTATGTACTGTTTACTGGAGAATGCGGACCTGCATACAGCTTGCATTTAGGTCGGTAGACCACTCTCGCATTCTCTTTTAAACGTGGAATGAGGATTCACGACCCGTAAGTCCACACCAACCGTGAGTATATGATTGTATATAGGACGAAACCGGTTCGCCCTAAGTAAATTGTAGTCCAAGGAGGTGTTGGAATTTGGAGGTTTCGGGACCCGAGGGAAGACTTGAAGGCAGTGCATGATGACGTGGAAGGCTTTTTGGGACGCGATAACTAAGGTATCAATCAAAAAGCCGTGTCAAAAGATTGTACGAATTTCTTGTCGACTCACGATCATCTCGTTTACTTGCAGGAGGAAGGAGCCAAATTTTTGCTAGCAAAGGGTTATTCTGAGTTCGTCAAATATACAATTAGCTAATAACATTACCATACTAAATCAATTTTGCATGTACCTTATAGCAGCTGAGTCATGGAGGAGTGGCGCCAACCAGACACAATAATTAATCATTGCCAAATTTACTAACAATTAACCATTTGAGTTATATTTAATTATCTGTCCAAATAAACATGTATAATATCTTTTATCAGCGTTTAACTACGATTTTGTAGGGTGCAGGGAATCAATAATTACATTAGGAAAGTTAGCTCATTCAGGGAATTCATGTAAGTCTAGGTTTGCAATGGAAAGACCAATTAAATTGTGAAACTCAACACCTCGATCAGAACCAAGGGGGTTACCACAAAATGAAAGTAATTAAAATCCTATATCATAAATCAAAAAAATTACACAACGTTTGATGGAATTTAATTACAATATAAATACGGGTATATTTGCGTTCAAGATCGTAAATAACGTATTAATTAGTTAAGTACATATGTCTATAAAGATATATAGTACAAGAGAGCTTTAAGTAGCTTTCTGAAGTTATCAAAGAAATTAAGGGTCCAATTTTCATGGAGGCTTATGTGTTGTAGGGGAGGAATTTTCCATCCCTGCGAACACATATGCAAAGCCTTAGAAAAAAAAAAAGAAGTATCGATCATAGCCAAGAGAGAAGAAAATTTTATATTGTTATAAACATATAAAAATAAAAGAAAATAGGGAAAAGGCCGAAAACATTACACCATCAATGTAATATATATATATTAAGGAAGATAAAACTAATAAATCCAAACGAAACATGAATAAGAATATTGATCAGTAGCCGAGTTGGTTTCGCGTCTGGATCTCACCCAAGGCGTCGTGAGTTTAATTCTTCAGCTGGCAAAGTCCTCCATCACGACATAAGCAACATTTTCCGCTTACTGAAGTATAAGAAGGAAATTTTATAATATTTTCATGTTATTCATAACCCGGTAATTTTTGTCTTCGTTTAAACAAAAGAAAAGAACACGACACTATAAAAAGGGAACGATTGGTTCCCGTTTCATGTTCAATTTCATGTTTTGCTTGGATTTATTGGTATTATCTTCTTCTTCGATGATGATTTATTTTAATTTGTTATATTTATAACTGGGATATCTTTTAAAATACAGGTACTTAAATAACCTTTGAAAAAAAACTATATTTTCAAAAATTTTACTAGTTCCTACTAATTTTCATAACGCAATTTGTGTATGAAATAACGCAGAGGGCAATAAATTTTTTTGAAACATAACTTGAAACTCAAATTAAGGATATAAAAATATATTTATAAGGTTTATTTTATGTTTTTATTTTGTGCAAAATTTTTTGTACATTTTACAATTAATACATTTTGTGTATTATTTCGCCCGACATGCTAGGGAAGTCCCTTTTTTATGGTGGGTGAAGTCATATTATAATTAATGAAACGTTAAAAATACGGAAACTGGGACATTGTTTACAGATGTCGAGGGCTTTTAAAGGATTAAGTTTCGTATTCTAAATTTAAAAGATTAAGGACGGGTTGTTTCGGAGAATTTGAACAATTCATCAAATTTCAACGTTCATTTTCGGGTTCTGTGAAAGACTTATTCAAGTTCTGTTCTTATATCATTGTAGGCTAGTTGCTTGACAAAACTGAAATAAAAACAGAACTTGAAAAAATCTTTCACAGAACTTGAAAATGAACGTTTAAATTTGATGAATTGTTCAAATTCTCCGAAACAACCCGTCCTAAGATTCTTACATTTAAAAGACAAAAGATATCAAGTCTACAATAGCACCTACTTATAAACAGGCTATCTTTGAAATTAATCTTTTGTGGACACAATTTTCTGAAAACATGATTTTCGAGATAGACTCTAAATTCTGTTAATACAAATCAATTATTCAGATTCCCGTTAAAAACGGGACTGCAGGCCTTTAAAGAATGAATGAATAGATTTTCTAATAAAATATCAGTAAAACGCGAAAAGTGTTATGAGGACGACGGAACACGTGTTCATAAAAATACTGATATTATCGCATTTTGTAAAGAATACCTGCATGAAGACATTTTCCGATATATTCTGAATCCATTAATATTTTTTTAGGAAATAGATTACCATCATGTTTTTAAAGGATTTCAATAAATCAGCCATACTCATTTTTCTCCGTGAAACTTCAACGAAAATACCTTAGATCTCAATACGCTGATATAAAAAAAATACCTTATTATTTATAAATTGAACTCATTGCTCCCGCCCACATGATGCCTGCACAACTTGCTACTCTGTGAGAGTTATCAAGTAACTTAAAAAATTATTAAACTTCGATGGGAAGCACTTACACTTTATTTTGCCCTTTTGCTAGTTGGTAGCGGCTCAGCAAGTTGTGTGGACTTCGTTTGGACGGAACCATTCAAATCTTTGTGTGAAGAATGTTAACATGATTCTTTTAAGGGTACTTAGTAAGCGTTCAAAAAGAAGACGAAGATTACTGAAGATGGTTCGAAGGGAGTAGTTTTGGAAGTATGAATGTTAGAGGGAGCGCGCTGATATTAAAAAAAAAAACATTTTAATTAAAAGACGTAAAACACGACATATTTAAATTTGAACAATTAGAACAAAGTGGCGTTTTAAAAAATAATGTGAATGTTTTCATACGTGTAACATGTTACTTAACAGAACCTATTGTGTTTTTTATAATTTTTGTAATTTTATAATAATGGAGTACAGTAGATTTCATATAACTACTTTTTTAACACGGCTAATAAATAAAAATCATATAAAAATAGCATATATTTGTTAAGAGCTTAAACAGATAAAACTCACGTAAAAATATAGATTATCAGTTAATCTCAAGTTTTCCTAAATTCTTACCGTCTTAAGGCGCATACTCATCTGCCTGATGTTACCGTTACCGTGTCTGCAACGGTTACAGTTACAGATGGCAGTATTCTGATGAGTACCTACGCGGCTGTAAGTCTTAGATTTCTATGCGCCGGTTCAGCCGTTGGTATTTGTTGGTATACGTTGAACTGGCCTTACTCCTGGTTTAATATTTACGCTGCGTTTATTAGTAAGATAATTAATCTTCCTGCAGGTGATAATGAACACTTCATGACACTATAAAACGCTGACTCAAGAAGTTCGAGACTCACGGTATTACTGATACTTCAATCAACACATAAACTCTGGAGTAATCAAGCAACTGTTTTGATGTTATATACTCCATGGCTTTTCGAAATATTGACATAACGATGAGGAAAAACAACACGGCTCAACAACAACAAAAAACAACACCTTTATTATTGCTAAATAACACCTCCAAAGTCGACTGAATTAATATTTGGTTTATTTACGAATAAAGTGGGAGTTTCGGGTATGGGAATTACGGGCAATATAGGCATTCCTGAAACGTGGGTTACATCAGTCGCTTCTCCGAAATACCTTTCAATGTCAGGGTACCAAGAATCCACGAGAGCTGGAAAATTCTCGGATTCCGCCCGTTTCTTACTAAAATACTGGGAAGGTCTGAAACCCATCGAATAACCCACTTAATTATAATGGTAATTTAAATTTATTACCAGCCAATTTGCATTAACAGACACGACGCGACGGACTAATATTCAGCGCGACCTCTGCCAATAGGTCGCGGGTTCATAACCTAACGAAATTCGAATAAAAATTTATCGTTTGTAAATGCGTAATATTTGCGCTCCGTTCTAAAGCGGTAGTTACCTTTTGGAACGCCCGGTGGAAAATCACCATTCAGAATAGAAAAGTGTTTTTTTTAATGGTATGAGATATGCAAAGCCAGATAGATACAAAAAAAAATCCCCTTTCCCACGCCTTTCCACATTTCTATCTACAAATACTCCCCTGTCGATAGTGTTATAGTCCCGCTGGCTCAGAATAGTTGATTTCTCTAGTTTGTTCATAATAATATACAATAATCTTTGATTTGAAAGCGGTCGATAGCCCGGTGGGTAGGACCCACAGTGGGCTGAAAATCGCCTTTCATAGACATAGAGACTTGAATTTTCAAGGGTATTTTTTTTGGCTACAAATGGATTCTGCTGATCATTACTATGCTATAAAATTTCATATGAAGCAATTGCGTGTACAAATGAAGGAGTTATCATTTTTTTAAGAAAAATTTGTATGGCACTGACATTAAAAATGAGGCTATCTCTGGAATCATAACGTTGGCCATTATATCCTTACACACAGATATACTACTTTTTATTTGTATTTTTTTGACATACTTCGTATTGTGGCGCAAATTGCGATTTTTTTTTTAAATCCTCAAAGTTGAAAAAAAAACTTCTTAATGTTGATGATTCATTTTATCAACATGAGCCGTTAGACTGATCGAGTTCCTTACTCAGAGCAAATACCAACATTTCCCTTTCCCAGAAAAAGTTGTTTTTCATAAAAACGTATTTTATTTACCTATTATGTAAGATCTTTACATTTCTGGATGGAATTGTCAAGACGCGACCGGTCTCATCACTTTAATACGAGAATTGATGATTACACGGTATTACTGATACTTCTATCAACACATTACTCAACTGCTTCGATTTAATATACTCCATGGCTTTTAGAAATATTGACATAATGACGAGGAAAAGCAATACGACTCAACAACAAAAATACCTCGTTATTGCCAAACAAAAGTGGTAGTTACCTATTCCAATTATGTTTAATGCAGCTACTGTGCTTTAAATAAAGTATTTCTTTGAAGCTAAATTACTGGTATAATGTGTAATTAGAAATAGCATAGGCAAGAGTGCCTACAATAATTATAATTCTCTGTTTAATCGTCTTTAGGTATATGATGAATTAAGTGTTCGGAAGCCTTCAAAGAGAATGACATAACGTCGATTCATCATCCCAAACTGACGTTCTAATGCCAGAAACAATATTTAGTTTGCCTCTCTCGTTGACAGCCATGGTAACAACACGCATTTCAGACACGCGGAGCGTAAGAGAATTTGATGTATTTTGTGAAATGAAGTGAAATGTAGCAACTTACAAGGTTCTTTCAAAAGACTACATTAATTACTATGGTATTAATATATTAAGAACGAGTTGTTTCACAGAATTCGAACAATTCATCAAATTTGAAAGTAGAAATTCAAGTTCCGTGAAAGATATTATTCATATAAAAACCTTCTTACCTATGGGTGCTCCCACTAGCCCTTTGATTGCCGATATATTCATGAATAACTTGGAGAGTAAAATACTTACCGGTAACTCACCACTTATAAAAAACGTCTTTCTGTGGAAAAGATATGTCGATGACATATTTTGTATATGGACAGGCACGGAACGGCAACTAAATTCCTTCCTCAACCTTATAAATTCTTATCATAAAAATATTAAATTTACATTAGAGATAGGCATTAATTCATCCTTAAACTTCCTAGACCTATTCTTATCTCTCATAAATAATAAAATCGATTTTAACATCTTTCGGAAACCTACCTACACCGATATTGTCATACATAATACATCCAATCATCCTTTTTCACACAAACACTCAGCATTTCACTCAATGGTCCATCGCTTGGTCACGATTCCATTAACTAATATTAATTTCTCTAACGAATTATCAATAATTAAAAAAATAGCGTCTAGTAATGGATACGATCCAGATTTTATTGATAGAATTTTAAGTAAAAAACTAAAACAATTAGCAGTTAAAAACTTCTTATTCGCGAGTCCACGTAATATTAATAATAATAATCTTCCTTTCCAATGGCGCCGTATTCTATTCATCAATAATTTTTCTTCCTGCAGTATAGTTAACCTTCCTTCTGAAGTCAAACCGGCGTTTTATACCAACAACAATCTAGGTAAATTTTTAGTCAATTCTAAAGATAAAGATGACACACTTAGTCATGCAGGAATTTATAAATTAAATTGTAACAATTGTCCAGCGTTTTATATCGGGAAGACAACGCGCAATGTCAATATTAGGATTAAAGAACATCTTAGATGCCTAAATAGCAATGGCTTTTCAGAGTTTGCCAATCATCTTATGGAAAAAGATCATACATTCAACAAAAGCACCGGTGCTAAGATTCTCCATAGAAAAGACCATAGTAACAAATTGAATAACCTAGAAGCACTAGAAATTAAGAAAGCCATTAAAACCAAAAAATTCTGAATAATCAATTAGATTTGTCAAAAAGACCAATTCTGGGAATATTCCCTGTAAACTGTAAAATTCCCAGTATCCCTTAATCACCTTACAATTATTAATGCCTATTCTCTATCATTATAATATTTATATACACTAATTGTTTTCTTTTAATATATTGTTGTTTCATTTTGGTTTTACTTTCTATCTCCCTCTGTATGTATATATAATGACACATTTTGTATTATTGATTAGTTTAATTTTGTACCCTGACGATGCTCGAGTGTAGCGAAACCGGTCGGTCTTAAAATTAATAAAAATTCGTGGTTTTAAACAAAAAATATTGTTTTTATTTCATTAGATATTATTCAAGTTCTGTTACTATAATCTTTAGTGGAAATATCACATCAAAAACCTTTCAATAAGGGTAAAAAAATTGATACACATATTCTTTGCATTACGAAATATAACTAAACAACAAGTAGTAAGAAAAATATATTTCGGATTGTGCAACCCCATCTTAACGTATGGTGGCATTGGTTGGGGAGTGTCAGGTAGAACAATTTTACATCCGCTTATAAAGGCCCAGAAATCCGTTATTAGAGTCATTTAGCGTAAACCCTTTAAGCACTCTAGCGATCAGCTCTACATAAAATTTAATATCCTTGATGTTCGTCAAAATAACATATAAAAGGTTATTATTCAGGTACAGAAAAATCTAGAAAATCTGGATAAAATTGATCGTAAATATATCATAAGAAGTCACACCCGAAAGGATCTTGTGGTCTCAGGGAACAATACGAAGAATCAAAAGTCGTATACATATCTGGGACTGAAATTATATAATAAAATCGCCCAAGAATTAAATATAGGATTTTCCAATAAGAGATGTTATTTTGAATAGCCCGCTATTTCGATAGATGTTACTTTTGAAGCTGTCATTTTTTGACATTTGACAAGTAGAAACTACGCCATTAATAAAAATGGAACGATACAAGCTTCAACAACGCATTGAAATTATTAAAATTCACTTGAGTGAAACAAATGCTAATCATCTTGAGTGATGAGGCCCATTTCCACCTCGGTGGCTTCGTCAACAAGCAAAATTGTCGCATCTGGGGCTCGGAAAACCCAAGAGTTATAAAAGCCTCTTTATCTTCAACGTGTGACTGTTTGGTGCGGTTAATGGTCCGGCGGAGTCATTGGACTTTACTTTTTCGAAAATGAGGCTGGAGCAACAGTTATGGTGAATGGATTGCGCTATCGAGAGATGATTAATGATTTTTTATGACCAGAATTGGATGGTATTAATCTGGACAACGTTTACTTTCAACAAGATGGCGCTACGTGCCACACAAGCAACAAAACCATTGATCTTTTACGATTGAATATCAAAATAACACCTCTTATTGGAAAACCCTGTATTAAAACATGCAAAATGTCCTTCATCGGTTCAATAATAACTAAATGGTTGATTGTCTTAGGGAGGGTGGAGTCTGAAAAACTATTAAATAATGTTACTTAAAATTTTACATGGTTACCTAATAATGGCTCATTTATTAAATACTTAATATTCAATTAAAAAAAAAAAAAACAACAACAACAACACTTTAATTTTACAGAATAAATTTTTTGCAATTTTAACAGCATTTGGTTCCTTAGAACGGGCAATCTGGAACTAATATCGACCTACAATTCATAACAACATTCATAACAAGACTGTGAAACAACCCGTCTTTATATTAGCTGTCGGTTGAGTAGTAGATACATTTTTATTAAGATTGTTTTACAAAGGGATGAGTGCCTACCGGCCTACATGTCTTGCCTTGTTGATGCTTTGGTTAGTATAAAAATGAATCCCAAAGTCTGTTCCCGTACATTTATATAGCAATAAAAGTGTTTGCTGTTCGAAATTGAAATATCCTAGCAAATAAAAAATCTCGTCTTCAACAATATTGCGCGAATTATTCGACGTTATTTTCTTATTCGGGAAGACATTCCAATCCAATCTGGTTTTATTAAGTAATACTTTTTAACCAGACAACAAATAAATTCTCCGAAATTACACCACGTCGTGATATTTTTTCTATAACGGACCCTCATAAGACGTTGACCGGATAAATCATCAAAATTATAATTCATAACATCTTAAAAAAGTTATATAAAGTCATGGAAAATGATAAAACAAAAACTTTACTGACTGGGTTAAGTTAGGTTAGGTTAAGTTAGGTTTAAAAATTTTTTTCATCGTTTCTAATGACTTTATATCACTTTTTAAAAGTGTGTCGAATAGTCACTGTGTTGAGTTATCATGTAACCCATAAGACATAGGGTATTGATCGAAAAGAAATTGAAAACACACCTCGGTTAACCTAAAATGAATGCATTTTTCTACCAGTCTCCGTTTTTAAATTTTTATTTGTATTCCCTAAACATCACCCAACGACACAATATCCTAAAATAAAGTCGGAATCTTAATTACGTAATTACTAGGCCTAGAAAGTTGATCTCTTCGCTGGATTTATTTTAATTAATTATGATAAAAATTTTACTAAATTAATTTGTAAAAATTAATTAATTATTAATAATTAATAAATTTTTAATGATTAATAAATTTTTAATAATTAATTAATTTTTGTTAATTAATTAATTTTTATTAATTAATTAATTTTTAATAATTAATTAATTTTTAATAATTAATTAATTTTTAATAATTAATTAATTTTTAATAATTAATTAATTTTACTAATCTCAAGTGTTTCTAACTGAAAACCTCAGGAAGTCACTTATTCACCTTCTAGAAAAATAAAATCTGGTGTTTGCCGATAATTTTATAGTTGAAAAGCTCTTTTTTCAAACCGTTCTACATAAAATATTTTAACGGTCAAATACTTTTTTTTATTAATTTAAATATAAATTACTAACATGCATGTACCGTATATATCGGTCTGATAAAAAGGCTATTATTGTTACGAAATGTTAGCCTCGTGCAAACCCCCGTTGCCCGTAGCCGTGAAATGTTCACGTTCAATAAATATTTGGTGAATGTAATATTTAGATAGTAAAATAATAAAATAAGAGAATAATGAAGATGAGTACCTAGAAAGCGCGTGTTGCTTTTACGTCAAACAGATGGCCTGTTTATTTTTCTTTTTAAAGCGTGTTTATGAACATTTTATAAGCAGTAAAAGTCTCGCAAAAAATTATTATAAAAGTAATACTTAAAAACTCTACTTTCCCAACAAAATTGTTTTTAAATTGTTTCCAGTACCAAATATTGATGATATATTTAAGCAAACTTCCATTATAAAAATGTGTAAAGAAAAAAATAACAAAGAATATCAAGAATTTTACAAACTCATGAGAAATGGAAATCAATTTATTACGCCAATCTTTAAAACAACTCAAATGCAAAACCATTATATTTACCAAGCCATAAAAAACTACAATAATCTCCCTTCCGAATTGCGCTGTATAACGAACCAACAAGAACAAATAAATAAAATCAAACTTTTTTTCCAAAAAAACTTATATTAAACAAAAAATATAAAAAAATATATATTATTATAATATATATTATTATATTATTATTATTATAATATATATTATTATATTATTATTATTATATCACATTATGAATTATGAATCTAAGTAAGAATCGTGGCTCCCTTATCAGGCACAAGAGCTCCTCTTTTCTGATAAGGTATACATGACCAATTATGAACCTTAATATTATATTTTGCAAAATATGTATGTATTAATGTAACCCATATGATGTATATTAAAATAATTAAAAAAAAATGTTGTACGGGACGTGTTTGCCAGCACAAGAAAAGACTGTAAATAATAAGCACCGGCACACATCAGCCCTTAACCTGGGTAATGATTTAAGTAAAACACCGTAAGGTGTTCCATCCAAACCATCATAAAAAAAAGACGATTCGAGTCAAAATTCACATTTTAATTACAAGTATTTTACTGGTATACAGAACGTACAAAGGGGTGTAGCTTATAGGTACTTCCTATTTTTTGCAGCCAACCCAATTCACAAAAAATAGTTATATGTATTTCAATACAACTGGGTTTTAATACACAGATGGAGAACAGAGACAATCGGAAATCTTTCAGCGATAATTTCAGATTGGAGCACATTGTGCATCATCGCGTCATACGATACAGCAAATGGCGTAGGCGACTGCTGGAGCAGTGACCAGTTTAATTGGTAGCCAGCAGGAATCGGTCAGCCTCTAGGCTTCAGCATCAATTGCTAATTCAGTTGATAGCCAGGAAGAATTGGCCTGCTTCTAGGTTTTCAGTATCAATGGCTAATTCAGTCAGTAGCCAGGAAGAATTGGCCGGCTTCTAGGTTTTCAGCATCAATGGCTAATTCAGTTGGTAGCCAGGAAGAATTGGCCAGCCTCTAGGTTTTCAGCATCAATGGCTAATTCAGTTGGTAGCCATGAAGAATTGGCCGGCTTCTAGGTTTTCAGCATCAATGGCTAATTCAGTTGGTAGCCAGGAAGAATTGGCCGGCTTCTAGGTTTTCAGCATCAATGGCAAATTCAGTTGGTAGCCAGGAAGAATTGGCCAGCCTCTAGGTTTTCAGCATCAATGGAGCAGGGATTGGCCAGCCTCTAGGTGATCAACGGCAGTGGGCAGTTCAGTCGGTAGCCAGCAGGTATTCATCAGCCTCTAGGTTGTCAGCATCAATGCAGCAGGGATTGGCCAGCTTCTAGGTGATCAGCGGCATCATGGTCATTTGATTATAAGAGCCGGCACACGGAGACGCCCCATTATTGTAATGATGACAGATGCGTCTGGCCCAGCTGATAAAGTGCCGGCCGTAAACAGCTCGTTAGAAATAGTGGTAATCTTTAAAATGATTGTGCCGTGATGGAGGAACAGAAGCGACTGCAGATTTCAGTTGACACTCAGAAATTTATAATTATAATTAACAGATTGCGT
This sequence comes from Hesperophylax magnus, assembly GCA_026573805.1. Classification (NCBI taxonomy): domain Eukaryota; kingdom Metazoa; phylum Arthropoda; class Insecta; order Trichoptera; family Limnephilidae; genus Hesperophylax; species Hesperophylax magnus. The sequence goes on from JAIUSX010000026.1 coordinate 2,560,578, forward strand.
TTTAACTGGAGGTGTTCCGTCCACTCGTGTTAATTTTTGAAATTTGACCGCTAATATTTTGTTTAAAATGGCCTATTTATAATGTCTTTCTACCAGCGTTTGTGTGGCGTCAGCTTGCAAAAACATGTTTACGTTTTTTTAAAAAGCGGGTATTTTTAGTTGCCACAATAACAATCTCGCCCAGCGACTGGTTTTTTAAAAATAGGCTTATCGAACTGTTTCATGTAAGATTCAGACTTTTTGCGGCCTGGTAACAGATTGATAGATATTTTTCAATATTCTTTTTTTTCTCCGGCTTGAATCGCCTAGTAACCGATTATTTTTATGCATTTTTCGACTAGCAAGTTTTATAATATTAAATGCAATTAATCGTGTTTTCATGTTCGATACACATGTTAATATCTGTTAAGCATGTTTAACAGATAGACCTGTTACAGGTGATATCTATACATGGTGTCCGGAAACTCGTAGTACAAGCCGGAAACTGGAGAATGTATACCACACGGTGAACCCAAATAAACATAAAGTTTTTTGATTTGAGCATTTTTATAAAAAAAAAAAAACCAAAAAATATATTTTTCGGCTATTTCAGGGTTCAAATTTTTTCATCATTATTTGTTTTACTTTTAAATTTTTAAATAGTTTTAATTAGTTGGGTACTTTGATCTTCAGTAATAATTTATAAGAATTTGATCAAAAAAAAATCAAATTCTGACTCGATTTACTCGAAAACGAAAGCTCAAATCAAAAAAAAATATACTACAAAATCGACTCCAAATGTGATGTAGATTCACCAGTTTCCCGCTTGTACTACGAGTTTCCGGACACCATGTATAAGTACGTGTATTAGAATGCAACGTTAAGAACTTTCGGAGATTTAAGATTTTGAACAAGCGAACATTTTTATTTATATGGAAGATTTGCATTTAAGTTAAAGTTCGCCGGCTGGTCTACTGAATAAAGCCACCGTAAGGCGAGGTAGGTTTATATCTAAAGCCTCATTCCGCTAGAGTAATCCTCTTTTAGTAGATTGCAAGCAATCTACTAAATGCTTTCACGTGTCAACACGTGCATACAACGTTAAGATGATTCCGTATCACGTAGTATAATCTACACCCTTGGAATTCTCTAGTGTTTGTTAATACATTAGGAGCAGTTCCTCTTCGCCTAATTACGTACTTCTCTGAAGTAAATACCTACCCAGGTACTCTAGGGTAATTTCAGGCCGGCAATCGGACATTAGAATTTAATTGTCTTTGAACTGATCCAAAATAATTACTCATTTAATTACGGTTAGCATAAAAAAATGGGTCTTTAATGTTACCTTTATATTATTAATTGGGCAGCATTCAGAATGGATGCCAATTAGAATTGCCGGTACTTTATTTCAGAGAGCAAATAGATTATTTAATAAAATGTTACATTAAATTCATGTCACAAAGTATAGAGAAATATCAAATAAGTATTTTTCGTTATCATTAATTTTTTTATCTATTACAGTGGGTATACTATTTACCTAATAATTAATTCGTCAACTTATATACCGATTAATCAATTCGTCAACTTATATACTTAATAATTAATTTATCAACTTGTATACCTACCCAATAATTATTTTGTGAACTTATATACTTATTAATTAATTCGTCAACTTATACACCTAATAATTAATTCTTCAACTTATATACCTAGTAATTGGAATAAAATTGCATTTCTCATGCGATCGTTATGTAAGTAGAAACAAAAGTCAAAACTATGATGTCGAAGAAACCGAACAAACCGAAATGTACTTCATATTATAACAATGTCGATGTGGGGATAAATTTCTTGAGTACTCACTTTTTTAACCAAATGCTGAGTAAGTTAAGAATATTTATATTGCTGCGAAATTACATATCTGCTGGTTCTGTTACATCCACAAAAAGTGCTTGAAGTAATTTGAAAAAAAAAGCATTATTATTTTGATATTTAGCATCAGATATGTTTATATTCAAATTGTTTCAAATAATTTTTCGTGATAACTACAGATTTCCGAAAAATTCTCGATTTAAAGTCTTATCTCTAAAAGTTCTGAAACACAACAAAAATATTATGATAGGAACAATTATTATTGCCTTGTTACCTTCTTGGTAAAAAAATATTCTAAAGGTGCATTGAAGTGAGTTATTAATCATACGGTACAATTTTTTTATTTAAAATTATATTTTTTCTTACGACATTTCATTATAAATTAATAATTGAGAGACTATATATAATGCACAGGATATCCTAGTGAGGGCTAAAAATATATTCTGATATATTTCATATATCTTAAAATATCATATGTAAACCTTCCATTCAGCCACCTTTAATAGTGCCAATCGTTTAGTTTTACGATCAAATAGGTAATATTTTTTGTTTACACAAGGTTTCCGGGGGTAAAGTGCACTATCTTCTGGAGATTATTCAATATGATAGTACAGGCAGATAAATTAACCCGTAAAGAACAAAGTTTTTTTTACTGTAATACATCTATTTTCAAATGAATTACATCTATTTTAACTGTAAAACATCTATTTTCAAATGTCTTTTAAAACTTAAAAAAAGATTGACTTAGGGTTCAAGCTTCCTACCCAGGAAATGCAGTTAACAACTCCATCAACTGAACCAAATCCCGATTGAATAAGACCAACATTTACATCGTATATTAACTGCCCTAAAGTCATCCGATTTCAGAAAAATGTCAATATGTCCACGTGTGTGTGCTTGGTTGTTAGAATACATTATTATCGATGACGAGACTCTCTGCTGAGGTTCAGCTCGATTTACATACATTCATTCACAAAAACAAAATGTGAAATTCAAATAGATTATTTTAAAAAAGACGTACAACTTTTTCTAAATTTCAACGTTAAGGTAGTTTTTACATAAAATAATTGAATTGTATGTATGGAAAATTCTTCTATGAAAAAAAATTCTGTATAATACGTCCTGTAGAATACGGGCGTATACTAAAACGAACTCAGGCGTAGATAAATTGAAACCCAAATTCGAAATACTGGAGTCTATGTACCGCTTGGTACCTTTTAACATATTCCATAATTACTTATAGAATTACAGCTAAGGGTTAAAGGGAAACATCCCTTGTTAATTGCACTTCCACCAATGTCCCGATACACCCCGCACCCACACTCCCACACACACGCAGTAGGCACTGAGATCAACCCTTAAGATAAGAGGTCCTGGCATACACGATTGTTTCAAGTTATCACTTGACAATGGGGGGTCGTGTTAATTAATATCTGATGGAAATGAAGCTTTATCAAAATTCTATGCAAATTGCGTATTATTCATATTCACTTTGGGATGAATAAATTTAAGCCTTCTGAAGATGAAAACTATACCGCACAAGCATAATATATTGCAAGTCGAGTGATTTTTTTAAATTATCTTCTAGATATGAGTACTATAGCGCACAAGCATAATATATTGCAAGTAGAGTGGTTGCTTTGAATTATCTTCTACAGGTGAAAACTATACTGCACAAGCATAATATATTACAAGTCGAGTGATTTCTTTGAATTATCTTCTAGAGATGAGTACTATACCACACAAGCATAATACATTGCAAGTTCAGTGGTTTCTTTTAATTATCTTCTAGAGATGAGTACTATACCGCACAAGCATAATATATTGCAAGTCGAGTGGTTTTTTTAAATTATTTATTAATAAATTATTTCTGCCGGTAAATCCAATCATCTAAAGATTGTAAATTTAGTACACCAGTAGCAATGTTTACACGCATTTTTATTATGTAAAACGACAATCTTACCTACATGAATCATAATTTCTCATTCATCCCACACAGGAAGCCCTTGGTAAAATTATTTCGCTCAGTGTTATATGTATGTCATCTTTGGAGATGCTGTGTGGAAGGTTTTTCAAAGAAAAAAAGGAGAGAAAGATCTGAAAATTAAAAGGGTACGAGGGGGGGAATCTGGGGGTTAATTTGTCCAGGAGTGATGGACATTTGAATCCATCCCTCCCACTGCGGTGCAAGGCGATGATGGGTCAAGAGAGTCCTGCTGGAGAGGTAAAAAGATTTCCCTCAAACAGTCTCTCCAAATCCATCTCGCCACACAGTAGGTGGACAGACGCATCCGTCACCAAGACGTAGACAATCCTCACCCCACGAACCCGGGCACCCCTGATAAGTTACCAAACGTAGTGAACTTCTCGGGTTGATCTATGGCATAAGTGTTATTTATCCAATGAATGGTTTCCGGGGAGGTGGTACCCGAATCTTATGGGTATGGGTACCCTTTCATTCATCCCTTTCTTCCATTACTTCTCTAACCCACCTCATAAAGTATCCCAATTAAATGCCGATATGGTTATCTTGGATACGCAGAACAGTCAGTCTTTTTGGAATGTGAAATAAACTTTTTTTAAATGTTTTTTTACATCAACCTTACACGGGAGGCCCTGAAAAAAATAATTTCCCTCAGGGCCTATGTCATCTTTGGTGATGCTGTGTGAATGGGTATTTTAAGAAAATTAATGCGAGGAAGTTAATAGTAAGAAGTGAATCTAGGAGTCAGTGTACCCCGAAGTGACGTATAAATATATCCCTCCCACTACGGCGCAAGGCTACGGTTCGAGAGACCAGTTAGAGAGGTCAAAGGGTCTCCCGAAACCAACGTCCCTCCATCTGGTACGCCACGCAGATGGTGGGCAGGCGTATCCTGAACAAACGTACTAAATCATTAAACGTACTACTTGGGATGACCTATGACAGAGCTGTTGGTTATCCAATAAATGGTTCCCGGAGCGGCGGTACCCGAACCACCTCAAATTTCATCATTCGATCAAATATTATTGGAACAAATTTTGACTTGCCAATCGGGATCAATAAAGATTTGCAAGGTTTTCATTATTTATGATCAAAATTTACACTTAGATATTTTTCAGTTAAACCTTCGTCTAGATTTAATTCGCATCAAACGGGTTGATATTGTATTATCTTTGTAACAAGGTTAATTTAAAATCATGATATTTGACTTTTGTTACAAATTTCCTTTAATAATTATTCTGGATTTAATTATGATTTTAGACGCCGGAAATGAAGAAGAAGGGTAAGGAGAAGGGTTGTTTGAAACTTTGTGGAAACCCTTATTAAATATTTATTGTTTTGTATTATTCCTAAGGAAAACTTGTTACAAACAATAATTGGTTTGTAATTTATAATTCTTAGACGCCTACAGGTTGATTACGGGTCCCGGTGGGTAGGATATGAAATTTGAGCCTTTTACAACTTTAATTTAATATTATTTCATAATGATTGCTTAATAAATTATGTTAACCAGGTCCAAATATGAAGTAAAAACGATATGATGAGATGAAATTTTTATTTATCACACTTTAGAGAAAAATTTGCATTTACCTATAACTAGCGACTGATCTAAAACGTTACTGCGAAAAGTTTTCGTTTGAAAAATAAAATCTTATTAAAAACATCGCAAAAACTGATCTAAATATAATAACTTTACTACTAAATCAGCGAGTCTTGTTCGTTTTCTTATTACACGAATAAAATAAACTGTTCAAAAAATTTCGCAACTTCACTTACGGACAATTAATAGCTTATATCTCAAAAAGAAGCAACAAATGAAGATATTGTTGTTTCAGATAACACTCAAATATATTGCTACTTTATAATTAAGATTATAAGTTTCAATAAAGTATTCAAATAAAATTTACATTTAAATGCCAGTCGTGACTGCTGCTTCATACAAACAGATTTCTGATTTATAGTGGATTATTTAAGTGTTTAAGCAATTTAAGACCGATCATTAAAAGCTCCGTAAAGTAGTTAGTAAGCAATACACGTGACCAGGAGTACATGAACAAACAGGGTAAGGCAACCGGGCCAGCCAGTTAAGTAAAGTTTGGGTTAAACACCAATACAGGGCCTCTTAGTTAGGCGACTGAACCGTAAACCTTGTATCAACGCAGGCCATGTTGACTTAGGTTCAACAATCGTTATGACGTATCAACTTACGTTTATGGCAAACTGAGTTACTTGACTACGGTAACTAGAAACATTTCACCTCTCATTATACAAGCTTGAATACTAAAGAATTAATAGTGTTTTATAGGGCGTTTAAGAAATATGAAAGAAAAATTTTTATTTTATTTTTTATCTTATAAATTTTAAGAGATTTCAATTTTTGTGATTTTCTCAACTATCATACTAAGATCATGCTAGTATGATGGTGGTCGTACATGATTTATTCAATAATAACAAAATAATATTTTGTATAAAAAATAACAAATCAAAAGTTAAAAGGGACATGCAATAAACATAAAAATTTTTTTTTTTAAATAAATTTTACTATAGAAACCATATTAGAAATAAAAATAAAGATCAAACTGATGGATAAAGAGATATTTTAAAAATTTATAAAAAGTAAGACATGCAAAATTGTACCAAATTATTTTATCTTTATTTTTTTTTCTTTTACACAGGTTAATCGTGGTATGTCTTATCTGAAAATGTAACTATTTTCGGTCACATTTAAATTTTGCAACTTTTTTTAAACAGTGTTAGTAACTCATGTATTCTTTAAAGAAAGCTGGTCCCCTTTTCAATAGCCAATTTCGAACACGGATAGTAAAAAGGGATATAGAATTATTTGACTTTATATCGGTGTTTAATGCATTGTGTATTTAAGGAGCGATGAACCAGAATTGTCGTTAAGCGAATTCGGTTCTAGTTTTAGGGACCACAAAACCCTGGTTTTATGAAAAGCTATATTACCTAGTAATATTTTCATTAATTGCAAAATTATGATTTATGCACTATATTGCTACCCCAAATCAACAGTGAGATATCTATGCAAAAAATATCTTTTGAGTATGTTCGATGTAAAATAATGAACTTCTACTTGGTGTATCACAAATGGTGTTTCAATTAAAATTTTAAAAACTTTTCCATTATTTTGTTAAATAGAATTTGCTTTTGAAAATATAATATCTAAGAAAAGTATTTTTTTAAGATATCCCCTATTGCTTATGCGCAAACTTTTTTTGGTCAGGTACAAATATGTAAATAGATTGTAGGTACATTGTTGCACATAATAACACAACTTTACTATTTCTTTCATTGATCATTTTTTTGACCGTGTTAGGCAGATTATTATTCTTAAAAAATAAATAAGTAAAGCCATTGTGGTTAGGTAAGGTTTAAAGGTTTGGCTAGGTTCAAAGGTTAGGTTAGGTTAAAAGGTTAGTTTAGGTTAAAAGGTTAGTTTAGGTTAAAATGTTAATTTACGTTTAAAGGTTAGGTACTTATGTTATTTTTTGCGGTTATTTTTAGTGACAATAATCTAACCTACGTAAAAGATTTATTTTATATGCAATGATGTGCGTGCTAAGAACAACAAAAACATATTTTTTTTAATATTTTAAATATAAAATTCACTTAATGTTGAAAAATATTTACTTGGACTGTTTCTAAATATTATTTTGTTTATTGCATTCTTCTCTAAAACAGCATTTTGACTTTTATCGTGAAAATCTTTACGTACAATTGATTTGAAAGTAAATATAAATAATTTCACGAATCTCCAAGATGTTTTTATAATCTTAATAGTTCATAATTAAATTTGAAAGGAAAAGTTGTATTTTATTGTTAAACTTCAAGCATTGTTTTAATCTCCGTCTCAAAGGAAGGCTTACCATTTAAAGAAAAGTGCTTAACCTTTCGCCGAAGCTTTTTACTTTAAAATTAATGTTCTTTTTGACTTTCGGAGACACGGAAGAAATAAATTTGAAAATAAGGCACATCAAGAGACAGGAGTTTATTAATTTTCGTAGCTACTCCGCTTTCGCAATAAATCAAATGTGATGGAAAAATTCATTTTGTATATTTAAAGTTTCCTTTTCCAGGAGTGGTATGTTTAAAAGCTTTGCATTGTTTCATGATTTTTTTTTTCAATTTTTAATTTGGGAGGTGGGTATGGGTACCGCAGCCCCGGAAACTCATTCACTGGATAACCATCACCTTTGCCATAGGTCACCCCGAGTGGTTCACGTTTGGTGACTTAGCAGATGGATTTATAGGGTAAGGTTTGTCCAGGTCTTAGTTGCGGGTCAAGATAAGTATCTTCCATTTTGGAACGTACAGCAAATATATTCCTGTATTATTTTTTATGAACTAATTGTGAAACAAAATAAACTGATTAGGTAAATAAATTTTTCTTGCCCACGCCGGTATGTAAACTCGTGACATACGGATTCGTTATCGAGAGCCTTACCCCAAATTACATTTAAAAATATTAAATAGTTACAATATGAATATAATTTATGAATATTGTCTAATCCATATACTAATATACAAATTTCACGCTTAATAATGATGCAAATCAATCAAAAAGAGGCATTTTGTAAAAATATATTTTTTGTACTCGCTTTTCAAATAAAACTTCTTAGGGGAAAAATACGACTGCAGGCCCTCCCGTTGAAGATAATTATTATTTATTTGCTTTGATTTCCTGTAATGAAATTTTACCACATTAATTCTTCTTCTTTTATATGGTAGAGTGGTCAGAGAGGAACATGTAGGTCTGTGAGTCCGTCTAGGGCCTCAGGCGTCGCCCTGTGGACCAATCGTGATGGGGATTGAATGCAGCGGGCATTCTTTGAGACCACATGTTTGGTGCTCTGCATGGCACCGCATTCACACATCGCTGACTCTTTAAGGCCCCACCTGTACTTCATATGGACATAGCCGCTGGGGCAGGAACTTATACAATTGATGGCGATTAAGAGTTTACGAAGCAGCCTCATAAACCAAATTAATTGAATTATAACAGCACGATAATACACATTCATAGTCGACTTTTTGATGACATGACAGTATGTGCTCGTAGATAGAAGAGGTAGGAAATTCTATTTAGCCAAAGAGATTGGGGTAATAGCATGTATGACCTGAAAAACTCTGTGAAATATAGTTTATTCACAGATTTTTTCATTTAAAAAATTTATTCAAAAAGTTTTTTCTGAACAGTATTATCACCTTACTGATCTTCTGATTATTACTATGGTTTTAGCATCGGTTAAATAGTACCGCACGAGAATTGTTTATTTCGTAATCACACTGGTGAAAATCATTCGTCATCGAAACGTTGGTTGCCTGAAAGTGACTTGAGCCTTGTTTAGGGGACAAATATGATCTGTTATGCATTATATCGAAATATGCATTTCCTTTTTACCCACATATTCCATCAATTTTCCATACACGATTCTGTAACATACATCACTTTGTCATCCATCACCTGTCCCTTTCTGACAATGCGCTGGAACTAAGCTGACCTTGCATAAAGTGTTCGAGTCAATCGCTTTAACCAAGACTTGTAGCGTGCAGCCAATGAATTAACCAAGGTCAGATTTCTTCCAAATTCCATTTTTTACCACGCCATTCCATTGTCATGTCAACCTAAACCATTTTGATTACAGCTCACCATAAGTTTAAAAAAATAATAATACGAAGACAAATATATTACGATTTCATTCTCAGTCAGATAGATACTTCCCGACCTTCCACTTTCCCAACTCTCTGTCTTTCCTCTCCTCACTCTTTTCAGCCCCAAAACAAAATATATTTGGGGGTACCACAGTCCCACCAGCTCTGGATTGCTGGGATCAGTTGGGACTCCTGAAACTGCATCTAATACTGCAGTATATCGAAGAAAGTTTTCCGCTATGTAAAATAACCTAATGATAATAAGAAAAACAAAAATTTTCATGTTTTGAACCGGTAAACTCGTGGCCCTGAGACACTCCTTTGTGTATCTCTAAAATATTATATATTATCATATAAATAGAGAAATTCTTGGTATAACATAAAACGAGGACGTGACATTTGAATGTGTGTTATAGGTACAAATGTTTTGGACACTTCCAAACCCTTTTGTAAGATAATAACGGTTTTATCTCTTGCTTTAAATAATACATAATAATATGATATTATGTATCTTGATTCAAGGAATATGTTATTCGTGCTTACCTATTCGTGTACCTTTCCGAGCCATTCTCCTAATATCAATTTTCATAATTAATTCTCTTTGTATCGGCTTTGAAATCTTATACAAACATTATTACAACGTATTCATATTGTGAACCAATTATTATTAACTTATGAGGTAGGTATTATCCTAAGACTGAGTTCTTCTGTCTTCTGGAATCAGAGGTATTAAACCTTAGGAAGCACGCGGCTCATTATGCTCCATGTACCTTAAATAAAAAAGTATCGCCATTAACTTCCAAAGCCTCTGATATTTTGCAATATGTTTTTCTAAGCGAACTGTCAATATGCTGTTTGCGCGGGAAATATTTTCGCATTAGATTCGATTCCAGAAAAATATGCTATTTTGAATGTAGGATTAAAAAAATATTTATTTTTATTACTCTTTTAGATTTTATCAGATACCGACATTTGCAAACAAAATATTCAAATTTTGAACTCTATCAAAGCCGATTTACCGATGATTTAAATCGTGTAAACCATAATTATCACTTTACACGAAACTAATATGTCAAACGTTATATACAGGATTTTCCAATAAGAGGTGTTATTTTGAATAGCTCGCTATTTTGGTAGATGTTACTTTGAAAGCTGTCATTTTTTAACATTTGATAAGTAAAAACTACGTTTTTAATAAAAATGGAACGATACACGCTTCAACAACGCATTGAAATTATTAAAATTCAATTGAGTGAATCAAATGCAAATCATCTTGTCATCTTGTTTCGTCAACAAGCAAAATTGTCGCATCTGGGGCTCGGAAAACCCAAGAGTTATTGTTGAAAAGCCTCTCTATCCTCAACGTGTGACTGTTGCGGTGCGGTTTATGGTCCGGCGGAGTCATTGGACCTTACTTTTTCGAAAATGAGGCTGGAGCAACAGTTGCGGTGAATGGATTGCGCTATCGAGAGATGATTAATGATTTTTCATGGCCGGAATTGGATAGTATTGATCTGGACAACGTTTACTTTCAACAAGACGGCGCTACGTACCACACAAGCAACGAAACCATTGATCTTTTACGAATGAATATTAAAATAACACCTCTTATTGGAAAACCCTGTAAAAGTAGTTATTGTCACGTAGCTTTTTTCGATTTACATTAAAAAATATATTTATTTAAAAATTTGCAGACTTTGACAAATATTTTTTAAATACTAAATGTTATTTCATAGAATTATTTCAATTTTTCCGGGAGCGTCCGTGGTAAACTTTTGTTTGTAAACTGGAAGCTTTGTATTATCTCTTTCTAACACGATAAAACCATATATCACACCTTAATATATTAAATGAGATAGCTTTGCATCAAAATTGTTCTGTGGTTATCAAATTTTTGGAATTATGGCCACCCATATAGGTACGTTTAGAGTTACGCAAAAATAGTTAAAATAGCAAAAATTAATTGAGTTCTTGATTTGTATTACCAAACCGTAATCTATCAAGATGTCTATAGTAAAATATCAACGGTTGCGAAAGGTGTCATTTGTTTGAAACTTCAAGCAGGTTAAGGTAAGTTTGATCATTCTTTCAATACCAGAGTTTAGTAACAGCAAGAAAAAAATCCTTATTTAGTAGTTCCGTATTTTGCGTATCGCTTGTGAAGGATTGGAATGTTGGCATAAATTTAATAATATTGTTTATTTAACATTATTGTTTTTATATGTTTTAATGTTATGATTATATCTACGCGTGTTACACTACAAATCATTTTTTCAAACTATACATTTGTTCGTGTGATAAGTTTTTCCCCTTGCTAAAATAAAATAACCCTTTCAGGCCTAAAGATATATATTTTTTAAAACTAATTTGGCAAACAAACACAATTATACTATCGAAGAAAGCAAACATTATGTGGCTTGACATTTAGTAAATGAAAAAAAAAATGTTTTAGTTATAGTTAGAGTTATATAGGTCGACCGGTTTCGGTTGCACTCAACCTTCTTCAGGACAATGTAAATATTAACTAAATTAAATACAGAGGACAATTACGAGGAAAACAAAATGAAAAGACAAAGCATGTGAAAGAAGGAGAGAGCATCAAAGACAAGCTGGTGGAGGGGTAGGTAGAGGGGTAGGGGACAGGTGGGGTTTCGTAGGGTCAAAGGGAATAACTTTGAAATTGGACTGTCGGTTAATTTTAACTGTTTATAAAAAGGGGGCAATTATTTTTTTTTATTATATTTGGATATTTCTTAATTATTAAGACGTATTCCTTTTTATATTATGGATTATTTGAACTCCCGTATTTTAATTACATGTATCATTAGTATCTATTAAGTGCTCGGCAAATTCTGAAAAGCCTGTACTTGTCGAACACCTGATGTGTTCTTTTATTCGAATACTTACGTTACGCGTTCTATTACCTGTATTGATTGCTAGTGTTTGTCAACACCAAAGTTTATACCAAAGATATTTTTAATTTCGACATTGGTGTTGTCGTTGTCTCTCCGTCGTTTTATGAGATAATTTTTATAATAGAAGTACATAGTGAAAAAAAAAAAATATTTTTTTTAAAACTGGTATATTGTCAAATAGAAAATTCTGGAAAAAATTGACCGACACTTTTAGCACTAGACCACCACATTGTAAATGCTTTTTTTTCTGCGTGGATGTTTCTAAAAAGAGATTATTGAGATTCGCTGTTTTATGTAGCGCCTTCAATGCCTTTAACACTGGTCAAAATCGTGACTTCAGAGACTTTCATAAGACAATAGTTAATATAATGCATAGAAGTATAGAAATACCTATTGTCTAGCTGCATCATTGTGATCATAAGATCATCATTGTGACTCGTAAAACAAGGGAGAGAATTTGCCTAAAAATAAAGCTTTCTAAAGACCACTTAAAAGAAGTGAAACAATGAGTTTTTCCAATATTGAAAGTGTTCATTTGATCTAAGAAAGTATGACTTGGATATTTTATCTAATTGCTTATTAACAAAATTTCTTCTGAAATGTATTCAAAACTGGTGAACCCCGCAATGCTTCGCTAGTGTTAATGTCTTTCTGGCATCTTCGACTTCTTCCACCATTCACTACTGTATACCACAATGTTACTAGTAAAAAACTACATTAGATTGTCTTTTATTCGACTCCGTATCTCATTCCGGTGCAGAGATATTGCATTGAGTATTCCTCGGACGTCCCAGACTTCTTCTACCATTCAAACCACTACCCGGCATTGTTCGTCTTTTTTCTACATTCTTTAAGTATTAATCAGCATATATTATATATAAAGTATATATATAAAGTACATATATATATAAAGTACCAATACTAACACCCACTTCAACCATATTTAAAAAAATCCCAGTGTTGAAGATTCAAAAATTATATATAAACAAATACTTACTTTCCTTTACAAGAACCTAAACACATTTAAAACTTCACAAACTTCTCGCAATACCAGAACAAGACATGCACACCAACTACTAATACCAAAAACCAACACATCCTTTGGACAAAAACACTACAGATTCCAGGCTATAAAACTATACAATTCACTTCCAACACAATATAAAACATCTTATCTTACAGAATACAAAAAACACATATGGAACTGGCTACAATCCTTTTAATATTTAATTTTTTGTATTTCACTTTTTTTTCTGTTATAACTATGGAAAAATCGATTTAATATTTTAATTTTTATTGTTTCTCTGTGTAACCAACTCCACTGTATTGTTTTAGAATTATATAACTTTACAATTGAAAAAGTCCTCCACAACACAGGTGAACTCCTAGCGTGGAGGACAATATACTATACCATTGTAATACAAATATATATAAGAATAAATAAAAAAAACCTTCCAGATTCTTTCTTTCTAAATGATAGTGAAAACCCTATCAAAATCCGTTGCGTAGCTTAGGAGAACTAAGCGAACAAACATACAGACGCGGATAGCGACTTTATTTTAGTATAGTATATACTCGTAGATCCTTAGTGGGAATGTACAGGAGTGCCATAATATCCTTCAAATAATTACTCAACTTGAAATTCGTTCAGTCTTACTTGTAAAGATTCCCTAATACGCCGGGAGGGCCGTAGGTATATTGCTTGGGTTAAAATATTTACTAATCATGCAAGATTTTTAGACTGGCACCACTTTGTTACAATCCTTAAAAAATTGGTCATTTTTGGATTTCGCATTCAGTTGCTAACTTCACGTTTATTTATATGACATTTGTGATGATAATAATCAACACCGACATTTCCAAATCTTCTGAAATCACAAGATCTACATGTTGGTATTTAAATACCTACCTACTTATTTATATACCTAAATAATATATTTTATGTAACCTTTTTTTTTATTTCAAACAAGGCATTATAAAATTTGTCCAATGTCAAACGTCACCATCTCAATGACATTTCATTTTTTAGAGTAGGTGTCCTAATATTGAAAACCTCAGTCAAAGTTCGCCATCTAGTCAATGCAAGGATTGCTTGAATATATACAGTGAATGCAGCAGATTTTATTTACATAGGTACTATTGTTTACATTTTTTCTCCGAATAACGTCAGGAATCCCTGATTTAAAGTATGTCAAGTACGTCCCTGTGTACAGTAGTGTTAAAAAAATAAATTTAATAATTTGATTGTCATTTGTGTAGATGTATGCGATGTTCCGGAATTTTTGATCATGTTCATGCTGAGAAGATAGAAATATGAATATTTGTAGGAAGCAGATCACACTATACCTACATTGCTTTTGAAGTAAACAATTATTCTGCATTAAGAGTGATGCATATGCATAACATTTGGAATCAGGTTGCTAACAATAATACTAATTATGTAGATGACAATAAGATTTATATTCCCGCTTAACATCAACCGCCTGTTTCGATTCAGGCGAGAAAAAAATATCGCCAAAAGGGTGTTTTGTTTTATTTTGCGAAGTTCAGGAACAAATGTTCAAATTTTTTAAAATCAATTTCCTAAATAACTTAATTTGCTAACTTATACAATAAAACCACAACCAAAAAGGGTTCGTAAGTAGGAGATTTTGAACTTTAAAACGTTTTTATAGGCCCGATACTTTATTTTTTCTTGTCAAGGTGTGTTCAAAGAATATAAGTGTTCGAAGAATGCGATCAAATTTTCAAATCAAGACCACGTGATTTTGCATTAAGAGGAACGGCTGCGCGGCCTTTTTTATACAAAACTTCAAATTGGATTTGAGGCCAAAATACTTGTTTTTAATCAAAGTGTGTAGCAAATATCTAGTACGGTTATCTGCTAATTTGTACTAATAATTGGTTTCCAGGATAATCTGATTTTTAAAAATACGGCAACAAAAAAATCGATAAATTAGTGGTACCTTTATGCATAATTATATAAACACACGTTAGCAAGATTGCAACGGGATTTTACTACGAAATACCATGCCGCACCTCAATTTGGAAAATAGGTATAATATTCATTACTAAAGTGCTCCATGTTGAGCTTTTTCCAATCAGCAATAATTCTTCTTCACTTAAAATAATTAATTGCACTATTGCATGTTGTCAGCAAAAGTCAAAATCAACTCAACCGTCACCAACTGTATACGAATGCTAAAATATAAGAAGCTTAGATCTAAATCATTATACCAGTTTGAAATAAAGCTGATGTAGCCATTTCACGCGAAGCCTATTGACTTATAGTCTCCAGACAGGCCAATGCATTGATTACCCGTTTATAAAAGAATTTAAACATTTGAAAAATAAAAAATAATTCGACCTTACTTCGAGCTCACAAACATGTCACACTTCTGTCGATTTATATTTTCAGTGATTATTGTGAATTTCAGAATTTTAACATATATTTTTTTTGATAATTTAAAATGATTTTTAAATTTGTAACCATTTGACATCATTTTAAAGCCTAAATTATTGGATGGGTTTTTTCGCAGAATTTGAACAATTCATCAAATTTTAAAGTTTATTTTCAAGATCTGTGAAGGTTCTATTCAAGTTTTGTTATTGGCCAGTTGTTTCACGAAACTGAAATGATGAAACAACTTGAAAAGAAACTTCACAGAACTTTGAAATTTGATGAATTGTTCAAATACTGTGAAACTACACGTCCTTAAATTTGAATTTATTTTTCAGGTGGTGAATTAGTTCCAGCCAATCGGAAGTTTGATTTTATGAACGTCACCAGCGGGACTGTGGCCGATATCGATGGAGAAGATTTTTTGTTTCTTGGAACAACGGTATGGAAATTATCTATTTATACACATTACGTATCATTTCATTTAGTTGGCAGTTTGAAAGCCAAATGGTAGGCTCGGTAATTAAAACATACTCGTAAATTTATCAAATAAATATGTGAAAACAGTTGTTTTGATTAGTGTAAATAAAGAATGGTTTGAAAGGTTTTATATTTCCTCTGAAGGGAGAATTGAAGAGATTTAATAATTTTTATTTCTTTATTATACCTACCTAGAGTTAGCCAGTGAACAATGGATTATTTGTGAATATCTATCTACAATTAGCCAGTGAACTATGGATTATTTGTTAATATCTATCTACAATTAGTCAGTGAACTATGGATTATTTGTGAATATCTATCTACAGTTAGGACGGGTTGTTTCGGAGAATTTGAACAATTCATCAAATTTCAACGTTCATTACGGATTCTGTGAAAGTCCTATTCAAATTTTGTTATTATATCATTGTAGGCTAATTGCTTGACAAAACTGAAATAAAAACAGAACTTGAAAAAATCTTTCACAGAACTTGTAAATGAACGTTGAAATTTGATGAATTGTTCAAATTCTCCGAAACAACCCGTCCTTAGTCTGTGAACTATGGATTATTTGTGAATATCTATCTACAGTTAGCCAGTGAACTATGGATTATTTGTGAATATCTATCTACAGTTAGCCAGTGAACTATGGATTATTTGTGAATATCTATCTACAAT
Organism: Hesperophylax magnus; assembly: GCA_026573805.1. Classification (NCBI taxonomy): domain Eukaryota; kingdom Metazoa; phylum Arthropoda; class Insecta; order Trichoptera; family Limnephilidae; genus Hesperophylax; species Hesperophylax magnus. The sequence continues at coordinate 2,577,553 of JAIUSX010000026.1, forward strand.
TAGCCAGTGAACTATGGATTATTTGTGAATATCTATCTACAGTTAGCCAGTGAACTATGGATTATTTGTGAATATCTATCTACAGTTAGCCAGTGAACTATGGATTATTTGTGAATATCTATCTACAATTAGCCAGTGAACTATGGATTATTTGTGAAAATCTATCTACAGTTAGCCAGTGAACTATGGAATCTCCAATTGGGGTTTGTTGTAAAGCTGAAGTGAGTAGGAAGGAGAAGATTGTGGAAATAAAGAAAATTAGGATATTAGCTTTACAAATCTAATCACATGGATTTAAAAGCAATGCAGTTTTTTTTACATTAGCTCCACACAGGAGGCCCTGTGGAAAATAGTTTTTTCCAAGGCCTATGGCATCTTCGGCGACGCTGTGTGGGGATTTTTTTTTTCAGGAAAGGTAGGAAACTAAATTCTGAGAAGGAAAAGAGCATAAGGGGTGGGTAGGAATTTGAGGATCAATGTATTTAGGAGTGACGAACGTATAAGTGCATTCCTCGCACTGCAGTGCAAGGCGTGGGTCGCGAGAGTCCTGCTGGAGAAGTCAAAATTGTCCCTCAACCAGACTCACTCGATTTCCGCAGTCAGTAGGCAGATTCATTCGCCACCAAGACCTAGACAAACCTTTCCCCATGAACCCGGGCACCCCTGATAATTTAACAAACGTATCGAACCAATTGGGGTGACCCGCAGCCGAGGTGTTGGTTATCCAATAAATGGTTCCCAGTACCCATACTCGGCCCCCAAATTATAAAGCAGTTTACATAAAATCAATATTTAACGTAGAAATAACAACGGGTAAATTCGTTTGAACGATTTTAACCGATGTATAAGCATAATTTACTACGTGTATTGTGTATTTGCGCGGGCAAGTGAAAAATCACGAAATATTATAATTGTAGAGTTGATATATTTTAGTAAATATTAGCTAAAAAGCGCAAACCCGTAAAAATCACGAAATCTGACTTTACTTGCAAGATTATTCCTAAGAAATTTGAACAAAAGAAATGCTTATTTCAAGTGTTTACAATTATAATTGAAATAATTTTTTGGTAAAAACTCAAACTACTAAAAAAGTAAGGTGAATAAATTTGTAAAATAGAAATCTTGTTAAAGAATATAATATTTTAGTTATGTAGGTACTTCGTCGATTTATCGTTTTATTACGATCTGTTACAATTTGGAAAATGACCACTTAATTTCAAAGTCCATCCGACTTCTAAGGTTCATTGAAGCAAAATCACATACAGACACGCAACTGAAATCGGTATTTTTTATTTTACCGGATATTATCAGGACGTACCCCACAGACTTTATAACCAGATTCCCGAGCTTATTTGGAATAATGTGAATGAAAACATGTCACTGAGGACCACAATGCCATACACTTTTTAGAAATCACTGTTAAAGTCAGGTACACTGCTAGAAACGTAATGTACAATCAGTGTAAATTTCAGTTAAAACGAATACATATTTTAAGTATTTTTAATATATAATTAAAACGATTTCACTCTTTAAGCTTCACTACACTAGTAGTTTTGTGAAAGTATACCCCACGTTCAAAAAAGGTTTGTTTTTAATTTTCTCCTAATTAATAAATCAAAACCAAAATTTCTTCTGAAATCGTAAAATTTTTAAGTAGGTACTTATTTAATAATAGGTATTTAAAGTAGGTATATACCTACCCACTTAATTATAAACCACATATTTTTTGTAACATTTTTAAAAATTTTATTCCATCTAAGGAATTATACAATTTGTCCAAAGATACATCACTTTCTCAATGACGATTCTGTTTCAAACTTTCTTCAGGTAGTTAGGTACCTACCATTGTATCGAAAAATTGCGAACAAGAAAGTCGAGATAAACACGAAGATTTCACATTTGAACAAAAGATGTTTACTGAAACATTGAAACGGCCACCATCTTGAAACAGAAACGGAACGTACAAACAAATTTGTAGACCGACAAAATGCAAAACGGTTATGTTAAAACAATCATACTATTTCTTAACTTATATAATATTCTGTTAACTTGTGTTTTTTTTTTACAGAGTGACGTGTTCATCTATAAACCAATGAAGGATGATTTACAGTCGCTAAACAGTTTCAAACTGCCTGATAAAAAAATAATTAGTATTGATTACTTAAAATTACCAGAAGCTATTGAAGACGAGAAACATAATCTCATTATCATTACACGGAACGAGTTTGACCAAGTCGAACTAAATATTTTAAAGTTTTTTCTTGAAAAGGACGCCATTGGTAAGAATTCAATCATTGTAAAACTTTTTCGTTTACACCCTCGTTAAATAGTTACTTGCCACGATTGGATTGAATTCAACCAACAGTGTGTAGCAACTGTATTTATTTAAACTGTACTATTTAAATATTTTTCACCAACTGTGTTAGAAGAAATTATTCTATGTCTGTACGTTTTGTTTTTTTTGAATACGTTATATAATTTTTAAACTAAATGTCTTCTATTGGCGTTCATACAAGGCAAATTAAATGAGTTTCAGAGGGTCCTAACTCTCCTGTTTCCCAGAATTTTAACAATTCGTCAAATTTTCGTACTCCTAAATTCTGTGAAATGTTCGAATTCTGGGAAACAGAGGTTCGCCGGGTCTCCGCTAAGTCGGCAAGTCAGTTAGGAGGTTTGGAGCACGGTCAACTTATTCTATTTCACGTCTTACATCAAACTTATCAAACAAAATCGTAACTCAAGAACATGCCTGTGGTTGATATCTATATTGAATTAAAAAATATTTGCACCAATGTCAAAATCCAGAAAATAAATCGGCGGAACACATTCGCATGGGCAAAATGCTGACCGTGTTTCCTCATAACAATTACTGACTTTTGTAAAACATTTTTCTGTATTTTCAGTTCGTCTTGATGAAAAATGCGGCGGACAGTCTTAAGAAACTTATTTTTTAAAAGAAAATCTTTGTTTTATTTAAATTAATACATTTTTATCTTCTTAGAGAACTGCATATCAGAGCGGTAAAAACTTTTACTTTTATATAGTGGAAACTACATTATAACATGTACCCTGGTTTGCCGTTTTATAGAACAAAGTAATATGTTAATTTTGAGTAGCAAGTTAAAGGTTTTTTTGAAATTTTAGTATCATCTCAAGAGATCGATCCAGTTGTACAGCGTCTGTCAGAAGTGGAGTCTCTGTTAAATACCAGACAATTTGAAATTAACAAGATAGCAGAAATGGTAAGTAAATGTTTCACACAATTCCGAAACAGCTGTTACAATAAATAGATCTGATAAGATTTTGGATTTTTGTGGCCAAAATCTCGATTCACTTCTCGTTACCTTTTCTCCTTCTTTGGCCAACTTTTCTGTCAGCGTTAAAGTATCAATCATCAGGGCATATTTGTAGATTTTTGGATCATACATATGAATTAACCCCATTTAAAATATCAACAAGGACAAAAGGGCTAAGCTAAATAGTTCTTGGTATCGTGTATTCGACGGCTACATCAAAACTAACTCGGAAAACTACAGTAAGATGATTAAGCCCCCGCTTACCCAATTTCTACCGATTTATAACAAGTTTCTCGTTAACTCTCTTTAAGTTTTTAAGTTTCAAAAAACATTTGTGTTATTTTTTAAGATAATATCTATACATTTGTTATGCCGAAACTTTAATTATATGAAATTCTCTCGATAGAAAAAAATCGCAAAATAAGCTCGGAAAATTATTAAAAACATGTTTTTAAACTCAACTAAAGCATTTGTCGATAGATTTTTGCTCTTTTTCAAACGAGTCGTGTTTTATAAAATATTTTCACGATTTTCGCTTAATTATTAAGTTTTTAATACTAGCGCGCTCCCTCTAACATTCGTATTTATATATATCCCTTTCAAACCATCTTTTAACGTTTACTACGGGGCCAAGCTTGCAAGACTGTATCGCTGCTACATAAGTAAATACACACTTCACCACAATAATAAATAAATATTTGACACGTTAGTGGTCGATTGATTCTAAACGTCAAGTTCCCACCAAAGATTCTTCTATCTAAATCCTGGTATCCTGCGACAAAATGTTTGATCAAACATAAAATACATTGAGGGACGGCACAGATTTACATAAATGTGTTTGTTTTCCATCGGCCTTAGAAAGCTATTTTTTTTCATTTTTGCTCCAAAATATTCAACGTTTTGAAAACATTTTGTACAAACATTGTACATTGTACAAAACGTTTAGGCTAAATTGAAACATTTATGTATGCGTACACAAAATGTGTATGTATTTTTGTCGCAGGAGACTATTCTTCAGTTCTCCATCATTCATTGCATAAGAACCTCTTCCGCTTTGAAAAATGTACGGAGAAAAATGAGTGTTGTGAATTTATTAAAAATCTCTTCAAATTATTAATAATCCCGCTAAAAATGGGATTGCAGGCCTTTAAATAATAAATTAACAGGCTTCTTGGTAATCTTTTAGTATATTACGAATACACTATCACGATGTCAGAACACGTTTTCGGACAGTTTGTGAGAGTTGGGAGTTATTCGTAAGGAAGATATTATGATAAATGGCTCGCACTAATTGTGTGCTTAAAAATTAAAATAAATAATTTTGTCGACAAATATATACTTTGTGACATTGTATCATTTATGACCAATTGGACGAATATAGTATGCAAAACAAATTGTTTCATGTCAAAAAGACCAACAAACTCCATTTAAACTACATTACACATTAGCGTGACGTGACCCTTTTCAGATTTTCCAGATAAAATGGTTTCGTTTATAAAGTTTGTACTAACGGTAAAACTTTTGTTTACCAATCAAAATTTTTTATTTCGAAAAAAAACTGAAAAGAGTAATCACCGAACTGGAAAAGGTTTGTATGTACAAAAAGTTGGAAATATTGTAAAACCAAATCTTTTGAATGATCTAGTGAAGTGTGAGAAAAGACCAAGTTTTTTGGCAGTTTATCCTCTCTGCCTACCCTTGGTGAAAATTGAGTATTGGCATAAAATATAGAAGAAAACTGGAAGTACCTTCCATATAACATTTGAATGGAAACAAATGTTCCACTAACGAAGTACCTTTTGGTTCAAGACAATTTAGCTTATATTTGGATCACGAAACACGCCCATAAGGTACTTTTTGCGTTATTCTTCGTTCTACGCGTGTTAGTTTTTTTAACCCTTTAGCCCTAGCGTGAACCCTTACGCAGACGACATAGAGTTTATTTCACAATGGCAAATTCAATGCTCACCTCCCCGAAAATCGATCGATATTCGTGTAAAAATAAACAACGCGAAAATGCATATTTTGTTTTATTTTGTGAAGTTCTGGTACAAATATGAAAATTTCCTTCGATTATCAAATAAAAAAATGACTTTCCCACATTATACAATAAAAAAAATATCCGAAAATGAGTTTGTAAATGGAATATTTTGCACTAGACAGTTTTTTTTAGGCCTGATACTTTATTTTTTTCTAGGCTTATAAAATGTCTTATCAAAAAAATGATCGATTGCTGACAAGCCCGAAATGTGTTCTACTTGCAGTATTTAATTAAAGCATCTGTAGTATTTCTAAGCAATCAAATTTTCAATCCAAAAACATCTGATTTTGCATTACTTGGTATTGGATCGCCTTAAAAGACAACCCTTAACTATTTGTCTATCACGCCCCTGTGATAATGATTTTACTTGAAACATTTTTTTCAGCCTACGCGCCCAAATCCATGCAAAAGTTTTGCGCAATATTTGATTTTATTGAAGATTTAAGTCATAAATCTTACATTGAAAAATCTCTCGGTTTCCATGCTTTCATTATTTTATGAAACATGCAGATACTACTCGTATTTATGACAGGGGAGCAGAACTGCATATTGAAATTGTTTGGCGAATTATACCTTTACTATTACAGTATTAATTGAACCGTGTGCCAATATTGCGCAATTTTTTTTATTTGAATTTGTTTGTTTTTTTGGATGGCCGTAATTATTAATTAATTGTTACGAATTTTCCACAAATTATTGAGGTTGTGAATCTTGAACTTGAACAGAGTGAACTTCATTATAAATTTTATTTCCAGACCAGGAAAGCCACAACAATGGAAAGCTCTTCGGTTGTCGACGTTCTGAAAGTTTCCAGAGAGGTAAGACTGGAAAACTCCAAAAATCATGACTTCCAGCTTCACAACGCAGAGCCATTGCATGCAGACTCCTCCGATATAGTTGGCGCTGCCAAAAGCACGGAGGACAAAATTAAGTTCATCGAAGATGCAATTTCTCACGCGCATTTCAAATATGAGAAGTTAACGGTAAGTGCCTTTTTGACTAAAAGTAGGGAAGTACTTTTTAACTTTACTGTTTTGCTTTTCATCTATGTTTGTACATTCCGCTTAGATTTCAAGATGGTAGCCATTTTAAGGGTTCATCAAGATTAAATCGACTAGTTTGTATAGCTATCTGCCCGAAGAAAGTTTTAAAAAAAAGTCATTGAGATGGTGACATTTCTTTGGACAAATTGTATAATTCCTTATTTTAAATTAAATAAATATGGTTAGTAATTAAGTAGGTAGGTATTTTAAAAAGTACCTACTAACAAATCATATAATATCAGAGGAAATGTTTGTTCTGATTTATTAAATTAGAGAAAATTAGAAACATATTACTTTAGGATGTCTACTGTTCACAGAACTACTAATTGTTATATTGGGCATTGAAAGCGCGCTCCCTGAAATCTGTTTTCTTATATGTCTCCTTATAATCTGTATTGTCCGTTTTTCATAGTCCAATTGACTTCAGAAAATTAGCAGTAATTAGGACTCTCGTGGGCTGTTCACAATTAAAAGAATAATACTTGAAATATTTATTTTCAGTTTACGAACAGGATAGTTGTCTCCGGCGATTTGGTTGTGGAAAAGGCAATTGCCACCCATCTCAATTTAGCCAGCATTAATGGAAACCCCTTTGATTCCCGCAGTTTTATATCAAACTCCGATATGCAGTACCTGCCAGACGGAATTGCAGAGGGTAGAAATATTACAGCAAGACGTCTAACTGCACCGCATTTCAATAAATTTATTCAAAGTGGTGAGTCATTACTAATTGGAATTTAAAAAAATAATGTCGCGAATGTTTAAATATTAAGCTACAGTTATCAAGAATGAAATAATATTTTTTGTATTTATCATTGATTTTCTTTACGATTTCCGCTGCTTATTTCAACTACCCATAGTATCAAATTAATTCTATGTAAACATATGAAACTAAGCATTAAAAATCAGTTACAGAGTGGACAATACTCTCCATTCATCTCTCATCAATAAATTAAGACCAACATTCAAAATCGCAGCGTTGCAGCAAGTATTTCAAATGGCGTATTATACTGTTTTTTGTTTACTGTCTGACCATCCGAATATTTCACAATCTGCGTCTTCTCTCTTTCTTATCTATAGTATTATATCAGCCTGAAAATAATGTTTTTAAAAATAAAATAAAATAAAACGGCAAATTTCTGTATTTTTTTCTTGGGTTTGGCAAGGAATTCGAGACCTCATTTATAAAGTTGTCCACAACGGAAGATAGATACATAAAATAGTCGTTTTTTAATATTCAATGCGTAATTATTATTTATTACCATTTGGTATTAGAACAATGCAACGCACTTCTTGTGTGTTGTGTGATACCTATTAAATCACAAAATTAATAATATCGAAGGTTTTAAAATTATACTGCTCGAGATTTCTAAAAACATAAGAAGCTCTACAAGGCTGAGTTCAAACGAGCGTAATTTGAGTTGCATTTTTTGAGTAGCGTAATCACACTAGTGAGTCGGCAGACAACTCATTTTACGTCGCCCATGTGGCATAAACCGGACTTTAATATGAAACAGAAAGCAGAGTAAATTACGCGACTCACACTTGCAAAATTACGCTGGTTTGGCCTTAGCCGTAAGAAAAGAAAAACGGACGAATGTGGTACAACAAGTGAAGCAACAAGTGGAATAAAATTGGTCAAGAAAGAAGTAGTGCAAGGCTGAATGAGGGAAGAATGTAGGAGATTTTCGTGGCTTAAAACAATCTGGAATCCGGATGTTATATAAATGAAATGAGCTCTTTCGCTTGACTAGGAACGAGGATAAGATTATATATAGAATAGTAATATATATAATAATCTAATCTAATACAGCTAAAATAATCCACACCAGATCGAATGATTAATTCATTAATGGGACGTATCTGTAAAACATTGTGGACATTTTCAACTGTACCTTAAAAACATTATTTTTCTTTATAAAATAATTAATCAATTAACAGAGTATAATAATGTGTGTTAATTGTTAATTAAGATAATCCATAAAAATAGTTTTCACCGCTTTTGTTTTTTTCAATGTTACTCTTCTAAAAGTTGGCGCTTTTAAAAATAAAAAATATTATAAATAAAATATTAAATTTATTTATAAATCTTATACATATAAAATCAAACTAGCTGAATCTGTTTATGCAAAAATTTGAGATGCTTAGTATTAATATTTTTGCTGTTCTTATTGTTGATTCGTTCTATTCTTTATTTCGAATTTTGTTTTAGTTTGCATTGTAGTATATTAAACATCGACCAAATATCGATAGGTCAATATGAATAATTATTTGTTTGTATATTTATATAATTTAGGAGCTTAGTTGGTTTATCATGTATATCGATGATTCATAAATAAAATTTAAAAATAATAATAATAATAACATAATTGGAGCCTCGGTAGAAGATGAGTAGAACTGTAGTAGAATTTCGGAGGATTATTTGGGGCTATATTTTTTTTTTTTTTTTTTTTGTTACATACATGGTTTTAAAATACAAATTATGTTTTTTACATACATATTAAAAAAAGAAAGAAACAATGCGAATTACAGAAAAGTATATGTACACATGCACATATGTATACATATATAGTGTATTACACACCATACATAACATACACACACAATACACGTACACACACACGAGTTCATAAACAGCATATACATAAAAATAATAATATGCATAAATGTATGATAGCAAAAAAATCCCACATAGGCATCGCCAGTTCATGGGTATACTTGTGTTTCTTTAAGGCAGTTCAGTTAAAATTACTCTAAATATACATATTTTATCTTTGTAGAAAATTGAAAAGAAAAGAATGAAAATATTTATAGTAAAATCATTATTTACTGTATTTACGGGATTAAATATGAAAAAACAAAAGTTAATAAGGATTTGTTAAAAGTTAATAGAGATTAAGATCAGATGTTACAGCAGGTAAATATTAATATCTATGGTATTTATCCAAGACTTTATTACATTTTTATGTTTCCTGTAGGATGATATATTTTCACATTTGATTTCTGTATTGGTATAGAGTGCATTATAAATTTTTGGTGTAATAAAATAAGCATGTCTTTGCGCAAGCCTTGTTTTGCACAGTGGAACTTTAAATACATTATTTACCCTATTACTAGACCGATTTTCATTTTTTATAAAAAGAAAATTTCGAGCAAATATATATTTTAAACATTGTGTACAGTAAATTTTTCTTATCTCTAACAATTTAGCCTCTTCGAATAATTGCAAGGAGGGGTAGGTCATATCTTTATGCAACATTATTTTTAGTATTAGTTTTTGTGTTATTTCTAGTGGCTTAATATGGGTGTTATAAATCCCCCCCCATGCAATTATTCCATAAGATACTGATGATTGCACCAATGCATGATACACCAATTTGATTCTTTTGATATCTACTATATTATTTAAACGTTTAAAAATATAAGTTAAATATCTAAGTTTATTTACAAGCTTTTCTACGTGATTTGTCCATTTGAGTTGGCTGTCTATTATAATTCCTAAATATTTAACTGTATTCCCCGATTTCATTTCTGTACAGTTAGTGCATAAGACAGGATTGCAGGTATTTTTGTGAAACCTTATACTTACATGAGTTAAGGGTGCCGCTTTTTTGGTATTATAAAAAGGTATATATATAGTTTTTTCACAGTTCAGAGTTAGAAGGTTTTGATTGAGCCATTCTTTGACAATAATTGTGCACTTATTTGCATTTTTAGAGACCTCGTCCCAGGATTTACCATGAACTGTGATTGCAGTATCGTCAGCATACGAGAAAAGTTTTCCCGGAATACTAATATTACATAGGTCATTAATATAAATTAGAAACAAAAGCGGACCTATAACTGTTCCTTGTGGAACCCCATGTCTCATAGATGCTGGTTTACTAATATTTACGCCAATTTTTGTGGATTGTCTGCGATCAAGTAAATAATTTGTTAAAAGTGACAGACAATTATTTTTGATTCCCATATTATTAAGTTTTCCAAGCAGTTTATTATGATTGACGGTATCAAAAGCCTTTTTTAGGTCTAAGAATATTGTTAAACTTTTCATATTCGAATCTAGATTGGTGTATAATTTTTTTGTTAGATTAAATAAAGCATCATCAGTACTAAGACCTGATCTGAAACCATATTGGTGTGGTGACAAGAGTGCATTAGATTCTAGAAACTCTAGTACTTGTATCTTTATGATTTTTTCTAATATCTTTGCAAGTTGGGATATCAGCGATATTGGTCTGTAGTTGTCAAGTTTAGAGATCGATCCAGATTTATGTATGGGTACAATAATTGAGAGTTTAAATGCATTTGGGAAAATGTTTTTTTCAAGGCAGGAATTAAAAATGTGTTGTAAGGGCATAGAAATGTGTTGTTTAATAGACTTGATTGTGATACAGCTTAATTCATCTGGACCATTGGCTGTATTTGTTTTAAGATTGTCAATGTGTTTTATAATTTCAGATTCAGTTATCCGTTTAAATTGAGATAAATTAGGAGTATATTCGGGGGTGGGTATGTCTATTTGGGTTGATTTATGTATACTGTTTTGAAATGAGGGATTATTATTTATTAAATCTGCGGCAACGTTTGTAAAGAAATCATTGAATTTATTTGCGATTTTTCCTACATCCGTTATGACTATTTTATCGTCTGTTACAATTTTTTCGGGAAATCTTTTTATTTTGTGTGTTCTATTCGTTATTTCATTTATGACTTGCCATGTTTTTTTAGAATCATTATCAGCTTTTTGCAATTGGTTTGCATAGTATTCTTGTTTACATTTCTTCATAAGAATATTAAAAAAATTTCTATATATTATGTATTGCTGACGTAAATTTCCATTAGATGGTACACCTTTTACCATACAGTAATTCTCATGGTTTTTGTAAATTTTGTACAGTTTGTTCCTGTGTTGACTTGCAATTATCAGTCCACGCGTGATCCATGGTTTAATTTTTTTATGTTTTCTTTTAGGTGTTCGTGTTAATTCTAGACTATTTTTGATATTATTATTTAATATCGAATAGAATGTATTCAGTGATTGATTTGGGTCATCATTGGATAAAACTTGGTTCCAAGTTTCTTTTTTTAGAGAATTGTTTAGTGTTTGGTAGTTAATTTTATTTTTTTCCACTTGTTGTTCTTTAGTTGTATGATGAAAATTTAATTTACTGTGACCGAAAAAGGTTGGGTAGTGGTCTGTGATATCGAATTTTAGGACAGCTGATCTGGGTATAAAATTTTTATTAGTTTTGAGTAATATATGATCGAGGCAAGAATCAGCGTGATGGCCATATCTAGTGGGTTTATTTATGTAAGACAGATAACCCTCGCTATATATAACATTTAGATATTCGTTTGCAATAGGGTTTAGGATCGAATTATCAATGTTGATGTTTATATCACCTACAATAAATGAGAAATCGGATTGATTGCAATTATTTTCATTTATAAAATATTTAAGTTCTGTAATAAAGGATTTAGAGTCTAAGGAAGGGGAGCGATATATAGCAAGTATAGAGTATGTTTTACTGTTATGTGTGAAGGATAAATGTATGGCATTAGAATACTTAAATTTGGGGATATTAATTATTACGTTAGTTATTTTATTTGAACTGTAAAATATTGAGAGACCATCGTGAGAAGTATGTTTACAGGGTAGTGAGTAAGTCTCATAATCGGAGATGTGGTAGGGTATTGAGTCACGCATTTGCGTTTCGGTAAGTATGATTACATTTGGACGAAAATCTAGAGAATTGAGGAAAATACAGAAATCATCAAAATGTTTGCGTATGCTTCTTATATTTAAATTTATTAAATTGAAATCTGTATTTCCCTCAATTATGTAGTTATTTAGTTCTGTCATATTTTCATAAACCTTAGTGTCTGGGACCGAAAAATCGTCATAGTAATCCATTTTCAAATTTAATTATAAAAATTTCTTACTCTAGTAGGTACATGATTATTGGGTTGGAATGTCGTTAACATCATTTATTCTTATTATAGGGGATTCTTCGTTCTTTCTCAGTAATACATTTCCATCCTTCGTCCAAACGTATTTATATCCCAAAGATTTGGTAGATTTTGTTAACCAAAGAAGTTGTTTATTCTTTGGGGTAAGTTTATCATTTATGAATATTTTTTCAGTTGATTCTGAGTACCTGATGTCCTTGGGAGTGAAGATTCCTTTATTTTTTTTTTGTTTGATGACCTTATCCTTCGTTTCCTTTGTATCAAATTGAATAGTAATAATTTGTTTCACCGGGTTGTTATAGTAATTCACCAATGAGTTATTTTTTAGGAGGTCACTACAGTCTAGTGTCGACATCAGCATTTCTACTGGTTTTCTGATGTCGTCATTTTTTTTCAGTGTGATTCCTTGAATTTCAATGGATGTTTCTAGTGAGCTCTGTTGGATATGGTTTACTGACTGTTTAAGATTTTTTATTTCTTTTTGTAGTTCTTCAATTTTCGATTCATTTTTTTTTTGATGTTCATTGGTTTTTTTTAATTCATTTTCGAAATCATCAATTTTGTTAGAGCAGAATTCTACGCTCTTAACTATATCCTGAATTTCTTTTTTAATGTCTAAGAATATTTTATTGACATCTTTTTTTAGAAATTTTTTTAGTTGAAGGTCAATTCTGTCGCTCATTGTTTGTAACAATTGTTCTTTGAAACATTCTAATTTTTGTTCCATTGTATCACTTTTGGGAGCCATTTTTAAATGATTTTTATTTAGTTTGGATATTATAAAATTTCAATTTTGGGCTAGAGTGACATCTATTGGCAGCAACTTATTTATGTTGTTTTTGGCAGCAGATTAAGCTTCGTCTGTTGGTCGATAGATGTGATAAGATAAAAATAAATAATCAATATCAACTTTAGTATTATTTATTGCATTTGAAATTTATTTTTATACTTAATTATTAATTTTTATGTATGATGAGTAAAACCGCAGATGATTTAATGTCAAATTGATTGATTTGAGTATCACTTTTTGTATCCACTATTAATTGTCCAAATTGTTATTGCCAATTTCTAGGTTAAGTTGATAAAAGTTTTTAACTGATATTCTTTTGCTTTATGTTGAACTAATCAGCTGATTATTATTATTTAATTAGACGATGAAGACGACTTATTCAATAAGACGATGATTAGTTTACTACTAAAGTGTATTAAATGGTACAAAGAGTAAGGTATTATTTCAAGTGCGCACAGTATTACCTTTGAAACAAGGTTCATGAATTCATTTAAACAGTTCTTATACGCAGAATCATTGTCTGACATTGAAATTTTATAAATGCGAAATAAACGCCAGACAAAAAAGGATCAGTTCCTCGAAAGTACTTAATCATTAATAACAATGAATAGGACGGTTTGAACCATGAGCTTAGTTCAATATTCAGTTCAGTGCGTGAAAAAATTTCGAACGAAAGTACCGAACTCGATATAATCTTGCTTTTCGATCAATTTTATTCAAAAATTAGATAATGTACTGTAAAAAATTGAACTAACAGACAGATAATGATATCAGTACGAACCACAGAAGATATGAACCGACAACGCTTAATACCCTAAGTAAGGATAATTTCATCTTTCTTCGGGTGAAATTGATAGAAGATTTTCATTTTTCAAAATCTTTTTCTCGAACAGAAGACCTGTTTTTGTTCCTAAAAATCATCGGTATACGTAAATCATAATTCTAGGAACTTACCTCTTCAGCGGAAAATAATCTATAAAATTTCTTAGTTTGTACATCATCATTACAAATGATAATAAACCTATTTTGTAATAAAACTTCACTTCACTACCGACAAGGAATCTTTCAAGTGTTGGTTATTTTGCAAAGACAAAGAAACAGAAACGTAAATCTCTTTCCATTAAATTGGATAAAAGCCTCTAGGGTAGGATCATTAAAATTATAAAACAACCGATGTTTGACCGACTATTGGTACCTGCATTATTTGTATTTCATTAGTTTTAGGGCTAACAAAATTTAGAGCTAATTAAATTCATAAAAAATGCTTTCCGCAAATATTAAAGACAGCTTTTCTCAAAAAACGATTTATCCACAAGTGCTCTTTAGCTTTCCTGGAGACCAAATAAAAACTCGGTTTTGTGCCTGAAATTTTCTCCGTGGGCACATTTGACAGAATACATTGAAGTCAAAATGTAATTCATATTAAATTTACGTCCCTATGCTAAACCGTTATACTATACGTTTACTGAAACAAAACATAGGCGATATGAAATGATAGCCAACTTACACCATTGTTAGCGTAGATGCAATGAAAAATGCATCCTATAAACGAAAACATAATTTTAACTGGTGATTATTCAACACCATCGGCTTCTTCCGATATTCAACACCATTTTTTTTCGTATTGAAAATTTGATGTCTCATTTTTTCAGTTCTAAAAGACAGTTCAACTTAACTGAGTTGTTCAACTAAATGTAGTATGACTGGAATGACGTTTGGAGATAAAAAATAATTACAGGCACCACAGATTCAGCCCGAGCGTTCGAGAGTTTTTGGTGATTTTTAAAACAGATTTCTATTTCATGATTAATGGTTAAGATTTCTGTTCCATCCAAAAACGTGACAGTACATGTGTATAAAATATTACAGAGAGAGTAACATTATGTTAATAGAAACAAGCGCAAATTGTCAGAAAATGTCTTCTCTACCACAACGAATCAAAGAGGGGAAGACTGTTTGCACACTCAAAGATATAATCTTGTTGTTATTACCAATTATTATTTCGTCCTTTGTTTTGTTTCTGTGTTTTTTAACTTTAAGTGGGAGAAACGTTTATATTAATGCTTTCCTATTTACGTACCAACCACATGTAACTACTGTAAACAGCAGTATTAACCTCTCTTGTGCCTCTTGTTAGATAATTTATTTTTAGGATCACTCATCTCAAGGCTTTTTATATAATTATGTATCTGTTGGAATTAATATTAATTAAAATTAGACAGTTTAAGTAGAACTTATAGAGCGTAAAACCAAATAAGAATCGTGTACCTATTTGAATTTAAGTGAAGAGTGAAGCGCAAAGGGCACTCGAGGTTAAGTACTTATTTCAAAATTGTTGGTAGGTACATGGATATTATTATTATTATCATAAGTTTATTATTTATTTCTTTATTTACTTTTTTTATACCTCCATGGGGCTTTTATATTGGGTGCAAGACACATCCGAGCTATTCAAACATTTGAGCGAAACTGTTGATGATCACTTGCACCGCTACCCTTCAGCCGTGTTTGTTGTTCTAGGGGACTTTAATGTTCCTAACGAACCATGGATGAAGTTTTCAGGATCAACGACTCCACTGTACGACAGGCGAAAACCTTTGCCCTTTGCCACGGATTGGAACAAATGTTTCAGGAGCCTACAAGGGTTCCCGATGTCCAAACTCACCTATTTTTAACCATTTTGCCTCACGGATACAGGATTAAGGTCAAACACCTTTGGGATCGTCCGACCACCGCCTGGTGACATCAATCCCCGTTAACTTCAGACCGCCAAACGAGAGGCTGAAGAAAATAGTGTGGCACTGCAGATCAGATTATTGGTTCGGTCGGCGGTCAGCTGACTGTTTTCAGAGTTCGGATCCTTCCAGATGTGTCAAAATCCTCTGTTAAAGAAACCACTGTAGGCTCAGAGCTGTGATTCAGTCGACAATGCTCCAAAGCAGTACGACAAAAAACGTAGCTTACCGAGCCTACAACACATCTCGAATGTCGGAAAAAGGATCAGCATATAACAAAATGGCAAAGGAATGCAAGAGAATCATAAATAGATCCAAATTCGAGCACGACCTGCATATCAGCAAAAAGCTAGCTACCTGTCCGCATGGCAGCAAAGCGTTCTGGTCGCTTGCGGGCTCAATAGGTCGCAATTTCTGTAAATCCAATTTACCACTTCTTACCAGACCTGACGTCTCACTAGCAAACACCGCCACCGAGATGGCTACTGCCAAGTTTGGTGACCATATCTGAATAACTATGTACTTCCCCACCATCCACGTTCCCATCTCCATCCCAATACCTTCAGCCTCACAACATACGAAAGTTTTGGAACAATTATAAAAAAAAACATATTAATGTATTTGAGAAATCAATAAATCCATTCATTTTATAAACTAGCCCCTGACTTTTCCCGAACTTTACAGAGTTTTTTAAATTACATGTAGACAGTAATTTTCATCTTATTTTGACCGTCAAGTGTGCCAAATTTCATCAAGAAGTATCAAAACTCGGCTTTCAAAGTCGTGAACAGGGGGTGGGGGGTGGGGTGGTTTTTTGAAATCTGTTGTAGACAGTGAACTTCCTCGTGTTTTGAAGGTCACGTATGCAAGATTTCATCAACCTCGAAAAACAAACGTAGATTTGTACAAACAAATCAAATCCACTCCGCAACATACCGACACTCGTCTTTGTAATATATTAGAAGAAGAAGATATAGATACTACTGGTAAATGATATTTGCAATTCTTTTATTTTTAATTTCATTTTTAGCTCCTGTTTTCGCATCCCTTTCCACCGGAAGCCTGTACCTATCAGCGGGTAAAACCGTAAACGGCATCAACCCCGACAGCATTGTGACGAGAGGCTTTGCGGAAACCATCTTGGGAACCAAAACCTTTGACAGACTCGCTACTGTCAACCTCGTTACTGACAGATTAGGCAAGGTAAAAGTGATTTTCTAGATAATTTCACCGTGCGTAAATTCTGATAAAAGACTTGTGTTACCTGTTTACTAATATGCACATTTTATAAGGCTTTCTTACAATTACATTGCCATCCTTTTCTTGTCTCGCACCTTCTTAATAACATATTAAAATAAATCATTATTTATGAAAACAAACCCAAAAATGTAATTGTTTTCTTAGTTCTCCTCAATAGAAAACCTTTTTCTGAGGCGAACTAAGTCTTGGATAGAGGGTTTTCAGCGACTTCAATAGTTCAACGTCATGGTTTGGGTAGGTTTTTTTCAGTAACTTCTATGAAGATGACGAAATAATGTTCAGTTATTTTTCTTATAAATCCTTGAGCAAAGATTTAATGGATGTGATGGAGTTTTTTGTTTGTTTTAATTTGTTTGATACTGAGTGTGATTTAGTTATATATCTTGCATTTGATTTGATCTGGCAGACAGGGCATTTGCTTGACATTTGACGAAACGTTGGCTAAAGAAGGAGTTAGCGCAACACGGCATAACACCCCAAAAACAAATAACAAAAAAAGGGCATTTGCTGTTTCAGAAACAATCAAACACATTTATTATTTTTAATATGTTGAATCAAAATCATTTTCCATGTTGTGAAATGACTATGTTTATGAAAAACACAAAATTCAACATTTCGAACAACACAAGAAGTGCCTCGAGGGTGTGTTTCGTAATCTAAATATAAGCTCTATATGGGCGTGTATTTCCATATAAAACTGTTTTTCACCATAATTACGAAATTCAAATGGTATGGCGGTATATAATCTAAATAATAATAATAAATTTGGATAATTTGTATAGTGCCATTTTCGTGCAAAATCACCTCAAGGGCGATATACAAATATATAGTACATTTCTACAATAATCTATGTTATTACTAACTATATATGGAGATATATAAAGTACAATACTTACCTGGTAGGTCACTTAAGATTAACACTTAATTAACATTAACTGATTGTTTATTAGCGAAATTTAGAAACAGGATTTAGGACATAATTGGAAAACTGCGACAGACTTGAGTTGTCTTAGGTGAAAAAAGCCGGTGCTTACAGTCCACGTTAAAGCAAGTGTAATAAGGACACACCGCATGCTAACTGGTCTAGACACTAAAGGTAACAAGTCAGTTTCACATTTGTTTCTAGTTTTCTCACTTCTAGTTTTCTTCTTAATTCTGTGTTTAAATAGTATAAAGCACTTTTTTGAAGTACCAAAGCCATACAGAAAATATTGTTGATAAACAAATATGCGCAAATGATAAATTCATTGCTGAACTGTTCTAAAGTCTGGGAGTCTAAACTTAAATGCCCTGTTTGTTGAAATGTTTGTCCATTTGTCCCACCCCCGCCCTGCTCGGGGCGGCGGGGCGGCGGGGCGGCGGGGCGGCGGGGCGGCGGGGCGGTAGTGCGGTAAGTGCCGCTCAAATCGTATTGTTCCAAACTTTAAACAAAGACGTAAAAGTGACAATGCCGCCGCAGCTAAACGAATCAGCCTTCCGATTGAACGAATTGACACAATAAAGCTATCCAACAGATAAATTCTATCGGATTTGATAATTTATTGCGATTTTACCTGTCTGGAAGAGAACGAAATTTTCACCATAAAATGTAATTATTTTTTAGTCTTGAAATCCTTTTTTGTTTGTATTGATACAAAACAAGAACACATTCGCCCTGTACCATCAGATCTATACTTTGGTACTAAACTTCTGTTGGAATTTACAATCATATCATTTAAAAACATGAATAATTTTCAAACATGTCAAACTATCAATGGTAAAAGTCACTTTAATTATCTGATGAAACACGGTCCACTAAAAATGAGTTACTTAAATTGACAAAAAATTAACATCTATATGAGTAGTCAGGGTCATTAGGCTCAATAGTGTACATTCAAACTCTTCCTTATGGGCAAAAATGTCTCATGCTTGATAAATGGAAATTGAAAAATGCACGCATTCTGCGTAAATCAGTTAACAATTGGTTTCTGGACTTAGGGAGAGTCAACAGCGAACATATGCTAACTTACAGATAAACAACAAATGTTAACAAACTTCAGACATAAAATTCCCACCAGACTTCACAAACTTCAATAATATTTTTGTTGTTTGTTTTTGGGGTGTTATGCCGTGTTGCGCTAACTCCTTCTTTAGCCGACGTTTCGGACAGCGTTGCAGTGTCCATCATCAGGGCAGATCCGGTAGATCCGAAGATGTGGTCTACCGGAAGATGTGGTCTACCGGAAGATGTGATCTACCGGATCTGCCCTGATGATGGACACTGCAACGCTGTCCGAAACGTCGGCTAAAGAAGGAGTTAGCGCAACACGGCATAACACCCCAAAAACAAACAACAAAAATGCTTTTGGCCGTGAGAATCTAAAAACTTACCTTCAATAATATTTGTTATAAACACGTCTTAAATCAGTTAAAATAATAATTCTTACATATAATTAGGATGCTTAACTAATTAATCTCTCTTATTGTAAATATGGAAGTAATTTGCACGATGTTATGAATTTAATGTTATGTAAAAACTAATTTCTCCAATAATATGAATTTATTTTTTCTACATCATGTGAACTAAACCTATCAATTTGATTGTCCTGAAACGGGAAACATTCCCAGTTGGACAATCAAAGATGGATTATTCTGTTAATTAATTTTTAATTATCAAATATATTAATAAATAAAATAAATATTGTAAAACGATCAACATTCGTATCAAAAACTTAATAAGCAGATAAAATATATTATTTCCTAGTCTGTTTCATAAAATGTTTACATTCATAAAGAAAACAGGAAGCAGTTTTCTCACAATATGAATACTACACCTTTTATACCATTGTTATTTGACCTTGGATTTTATTTTTAGGAAAAACTCACCCCGTGGATAGAACGAGCAATAAATTTTGAAACTCCAACAAAGAATCTAAAAGCCATAAGTAATGTTACCATTGTAAATCTCACTGCAAAGAAAATCAATGGATTCGATGTTGCTGAATTAATGGATTCCACGTTCCAACGAGGAATCCATTCCGAAGTTAAAGGTAATAATAGTAGTTATAACCGGACAATACATTTAAATTGATCGAGCCGAATAAATTTTCTAAAGTACCGATGGTACCAGCGTGCCAATATTATAGATACTAAGCATCAAAATTTCTCAACGACAATGAAAAGGGTAATTGCTTCAATAAATGGGATTGAGTGTTTATGGTAGGAGGAAGATAGTTATTCAGGTAGATTGGTTTGAATGTAAATACAATATAAACCGGTGAATGGAATTTGGATAGATTGAGTTGCCCGCAAAACAAGGTTAATAAAGATTTTGTTTGGGATTGCTTTGTATGGCCTTTACAGGTCTCAAGATTCATGTGGTTAGATCGTGAAACTTAATTTTTTTGATTTATTTTTTTCATTTTGTTCTGACGGTGACAAAATTTTTCAAAAACTAATCGAGGATTTTAATAAATCAGTGGTTCACAAAAAAATATTATTACAGGAATGTGTTTTCTTTGTATATTTAAAAACATATCTTTATTCACAAGTGGATATTATAATGAATGATTTCCAGGCCCCGTTTTAATATTACCGTAAAATATATTTTTTACAGTAAAATTGGTATCAAATAAAGCCATTCATATCTATTCTTCCAGACTATTTTTAACGTGTTTATTCATGAAATGATTCGGTTTGTCTTGTCTTTTATTAGGCGTGTGAAAGTATTCACGTTCATGACTAAAAATATTGTATTTGTCAAACTATCAGTGACCGATTTAAGAATGAGGAGATTGGAAGGGAATCCAAAAATCTGTAATATTTATCACGCACTAGTGAATTAGATAAAATGTGGAGACTTCCCTCTAAGATGAAAAATTGAAAAAGTATGTGCAAATGGGGATGTAAGTAGCAAGAAGTATGTGACCGGACAGGGTTATACTTTTTTACCAAATCCCTAATGGCGTTTTGGTTCATTAGTTCGCACAAATTTATTTTTTGTTTCAGGAAATCTCCGTTTCTTATCTGATCTCGACATCGATAATCTAAAGTCAGAGTCTCTGCAGGGGAAGGCAGTAGATAGGTACCTGACTAAGACTACGGAACAGATTGTTTCCTCTGATCTGATTTTCAAAAATATTCTCGTTGGGGAGCTAGATGCTGATAAAGTCAATGGAATAGATCTCGGGAAGGATGTTGCACTGGTCGGGAAGCATAATGCCATTAAAAGTAAGTTAACTTTCAGAATAATATGCAATTATACAGAAATATTCTCGTTGGGGAACAAGATAAAGTCAATGGAATAGATCTCGGCAAGGATGTAGCACTGGTTAGTAAGCATTATTCCATTAAAAGGAAGTTTACTTTCAATATAGTATACAAATACTACACATAAAAAAATTGACATTGAAACAGACTTGTCTGTTGGCAGTTAATTTCACGAATTATAGCTCATTTATAAAAGGATATTTCAAATATGTTTTCTTTCTTTCTTTCCATCTTAATCAGATGTGGACATCTGTAATTACCAATTTTAAATTTGTTAATCGATGTAGTTAGTTTTGTATTAGACTAAGTGATTAATCTACAACCATAACGACAGCTTTTTTGTACATTGTATCCACTGTGTACGATAACAGGCTATTTTTATGGCGTTTTTTATAATGTTTTTAATTCTTAAAAAGCACTAACAAAATAAACAAAATAAACTAACAAAAACAAAAGCACAAAAAAAATGTAACAAGCAGTAATTGTTGAATGAAACACTAGCATATATAGAATAATTTCGCGGGTAAGAGATAAGCCTCCATAGCTCAGTGGTCAGAGCTTTCGACCGGAAATCGAATGGACACGGGTTCGCGTCCCGTTGGCGTCATGTATTTTTTATCAGGAGATTTTTTCAATGTGGATGAGTGTTTCAGGCGAACAATTATTGCTTATAAAAATAATTGTTTAAATGTCGCCGACGGGAATTGAACCCAATGCTTGTTTTATGAAGAAATAATTGTTTGAATGAAATACTAGAACATATTGAATTATTCTGCGGGTTGGAAATAAGCCGACGTAGCTAAGTGGTTAAGAGCACCTGACCAGCAATCAGAAAGTGCGGGTTCAATTCCCGTCGGCGACATTTATTTTTACTCCGGAGATATGTTTAATTTGTATGTATATTTCAGGCGAGTAATTATTGCTTTTATTAATTTGTTTTAAAAAATGAGATTCCGAGAAATGTGTGTTTAATTATATAATAGATAATTAAACGTTGCAAACTGAATATTGTGGTATTCTTCTAACGTACATTGTACTTTGTAAAACCACCCATCAAAGCTCCACCAACAAATAAACTCTTGGTGCTTGGGAGCTTTCATCCCATTTAGCGGATGAAGTAAGTAGTAATTATCCTCTTTCATCTCGGTACGTTTCAAATGCACTATCATTAAGTCCCGTTAATAATGATTGTAAGACAAAGCACTAGATAGAGTTATATTTGTGTGGATACCTATTATGTTAAATTGTACTCAAAGCCTGTTCTCGGGTTTGTGCTTGAGGTCGCTTTAGATATTAAAAATTATATTATTTATTTGTTACGATCACTCAAATTATGCGTAGTGACTTGCAGATGTTAAAATACGTTTAAGGGTTACTTTAAAATGATTTCTCTGCAAATTTTTTAAGGGCTGACAATTTCTAGAAAAATACAAAGTTTAGATGATTGAGAGCCGCCAATAGTCAAACTTGGATACTACAAGGCACATGAAAAAGAATGAAAATCGTTCCGTAAATAACTTCTTTTTTTACTATAATACATCTATTTTCAATTTTGACCTAGTTGTTTGGGCCATAATTGGGTCTTGAGCCATAATTTCAAAGAATTTTTTTGTACTGAGGATTCAACCTTCCTCCCCAGGGACTGGCTCTTAAACAGCTGTGAACTTTTTAAATGTCTTTTTAAACTCTTTTTTTTTGGTTTGACTGAGGATTGAACCTTTCTCCCCAGGGTCTGTACTCAACACTGCTAACACCTAATCCAAACCCTAATTAGAAAGTGCCGACATTTTTTTCGTGTATTAACATCGGTTTTTTATTTATTAAATATAATGTCATCCAATTTCGGAAAAAAATCACGTATGCGCGCGTGCGTGTGCTGAATGCCACCATGTTGATTGAATACATTGTCATCAACAACGAGTCTATCTGCCGAGTTTAAGCTCGATCGGATTTCGGAAAATAGGTTAATTTCTACTTCCAAGATTTCATTTCAATCATACATCTATGTATTCAATTAGATTTATTTATTTGCACAGAAGTGTGATACCAAAAAAAAACCTGAAGTGAGGAGTTGTCCTTAAATGTTTCAGCGCCAACTACAATATTTAACCTGGACGTCAGTAACGACTTGTTGCTGAACTGTGGCTCGGATAACCAAAGTTTCTGCAACATAGTGGCCACGCGTGCTGAGGACTTGTTGCAGATCTACAACGGGCCCGTGACCATCCAAGGTTCGGTCTCCGTGCCCGACCTCAAATTTGGACGCAACGCTAAACTGAGTGTCGGCGGGGAAGAGTTTCATACTGAGGTTCAGAGGTTGTTCTGGATGAATGAAAAAAGTCAGGTGAGAACTCAAAATAATTTCATATGAAATTATTGTAAGTGAAAATTTATAAATATTCGATAATTACTATGGCGGTTCCTTATTTCGAGTCAAAAACAATCCGAGCCTTGGCATTGTTGCCTGTTCTCTATTTCCGAATATTCGTTTCAAAACGCGCCACCCCGCTCGAGATATGTTCCCCTTAGACTCCAAGTATTATTGCTATCTTTCTGATAATCGTATACACTGGACCTATATAACAGCCTATAATATAAATTATTGGTATATAGTTGTTGTAATTTATCTAGTATGTCGTTTTTATTGGCTGCTCCAATTTAATAGGGATGAGTAATGAGTTAAGATTAAAGGTTACTTTAAGAACAATATTTAATCTTAGTACACATTGTACATAAATCATAAGTTTACAAGATACAAATTACTCTTTCTTAGAATTTTCATTTAAAGGTATAAAATTATTCTTCTTTCATATTGTGGGTGAGGGGTCAGAGCGGTATATCTAGGTCTACGAGTTAGTATAGGGTCTTAGGAGCTGCCCTGCGGAACTCATCAGTTCTGCCGGGAAATGTTCGGTGGTCTGCACTGACTGCAGTCTGCACTGACTGCAGTGTACGCTGGCTGCTGTCTGTAGTCCACTCCCCGCATTCACATACATCACTGACGCTTAAAGTTCCCAGCCTATGTATCGCATGAGCGCAAAGTCTGTGGGTATTACATATATTTTTTTTTACTTTTAGGTTATTCCGCAAGATGTTGTCTTTACCAAAGGAGTCTCAGCACCTCAAGTAACTGCCCAGAGGCTCAACGGCCTTCCAGTAGATGCAATCCTCTCCTCAACATCTAGGACCAACGGAAACGTTTCCCTACATTTTATGGATGCCATATTTCAAAGACATGTGAATATCTCCGGAGGAGGTGACTGCATCATGATAGGAGAGATGAACAGATCAGCTGTTAAGAAGACAGGAAGGTAACTACCAAATATATCATAAGAGATAAGATAAGATACAATCATCAGGTTACAGGAGTTCATTTAGGATAAAAATATCGTCATTTGTGTCACTAATTGAACGTTAACCTGAAAAGTAGCCCAAGAAAACTTTCTCGTGAGTCTATACTTCTTCTATATGCATTCGATGTCTACTACATACTCTACTGTTTATTACTATTAACATACCCTGGCTGAAATACGTAGGTTAAGCAATTATCAAAGTTTACATACTCAATATAATATTAAAAAAAGTAAATTACACGAGATCGTTGAAATGGTACCTAAAATATTATTGATGCTTTTTTAAAATTCCGTGAACATTAATCATTTTGAAATCAAATTTAACATCTTCTTAAAGCCATTGTAATAAAAATAATATATTTTGTGAAGTCATTATTTTCTAAAACAATTTCGATTTTGGAAATATCCTTCATCATCTTTCAACTCAAAAATGATGTTATTTCAACGGTGCGATATGTTATCCTGACACTAATACAAATTAATAGTTCTGCCAGTTCTCTGTATCATTGGTCACTGCCACATATATTATTACAAAAATGTCCGGTAGAACTAAATTCTGAATCACGACACATTTTCTTTGATAGCTTTTTAGTTATTCGTTTTGAACCTTGGAAGTTAAAATATGAGACTTTTTTCCATCATAGCTATGTGAAAATAAAACATTGAGCATTCGTGAACAAAAATGGCCTTGAATTTTTCGCTTTTTGAGTTGACTTCCTGTGGTGTTTTTCCGCCACAAAGACATTGGACGTGACAGCTACTTTCGTTCCCAAACCTGTTTTACATAATTATAACGACAATTTTCAAAGACTTGTTTTTCTCAAATGTTCCATTATGATCCTAATTATATAACTTTTTAATACTGCCAAGTTTTTTTCCAATCTTCTGCCATAAAACAAAGAATCGGTTGTTATGTATATCACCTTAAATACTAGTACTTTCACGTCCTTTTTTTTATTTTTGTACTTTCAAAATTAACTAACAACCACGTCGTTTCCACATAGGCACTGAGGATAGACTGCTAAACAACTTAGTCTATCTTGGCACATATTTCTTGTTTCATTCACATTCACATATTGTCTCGTACTTACTACTCTCTTGACACGACCCGACTGAATATTTAATTTACTTGTTCACCCCACGTATTGCCTGGGCGTCCCAACATCCTAGTAATCATATTTACATCATGTAATATTATTTATCCTCATTAGATTCCTTCAAGTTCTAAGAATAAGCCACATTTAATAAAAATAATATTATGCATTTAATAGATTCACTATAATATACACTTAATTTTCAATTTTAATAAGACCTTATTTTTGTTCCAAATGCATATGTTTCATAAAATCAATCCGATAATCGATTGCCGAAATGTTTGAAAAAGGCGCTTTGTGGCAATAAGATACATAAACAACCAGAATTTCATCCTAAGAATTGATCTTCGTCAAGCTTTTAATACTTTTTTGACCTTTTACTTGATTTAAATAAACAGATTTAACCCCGCATACTGCCTTCAGAATCTAGACTTAATATTCAATTCACGTTTTATCATTAAATTTGTAATATTGTCAACATTTTTTGCAATTCGAACTGCGAAACCTAAATATTGACTATTTCCATGTTCTGTACCCTTTGTGGAGTGTGGGCTGAATAAATAAATACTATTAATGTTCCAAACAGGTGGTAACACTGGGAATATATAATATATTTTCTAACTCAATTACTTCTTCAAAACAAATACAGTAGTTGAGTAGTTAATGATCAATAATTGATGTAACGAAATGACTTACGATTCACATAAAATCCATGATGATTTTTTTTAAATTTCCTTGATGCAAAATTAATCTCCAATTCACCTTTCGTGCCAATGTCCCGCCCTGTTGGGAACAAGGCTCAGATACCTGGGAAGACACATTGTATAACCAGAAGACATAGCCACATATCCAACGATAACCCTGGTGAACTTTATAAAAAGGACCGGATTACTGTTAAAGGAATGAGGTAAAATGGGAGATATCACAATGGGCATATGGCCTAAGTGCTCACGGGAACCTTACAGTAAATTATTAAAATTTACATGAAAAAAAAATCTAGACTTGTATAAATTGCCCTAATGTTGATTCTGTAAAATTTGCACAATATGTGTGCAGACATGTCGAATAGAAGTAACGCGTACATACTATCAGTATGTAGGCATGAAAATAGGATACATTTTAATTAAATTAGAAGGCATTTTAAAAGTTCACAGTTAAGAACCTGTCACTCGGGAGGAAGGTTCAATCCTTAGACGATTAGAAATATATGTATATTTATTAATAAAAAAAGAATAAGATGTTTTGAGCTCGACTGTGGAATGACGATGCTTGTGTGTATTCGGAAAGAATACAATAGAACTTTCCTTCAAAAAGTAACATTTAAATAATATGTTAAAGTTACATGATTTCCTCAGCTCTCAGACCAAGATTCATCCCTTCCTCTGTGAAATACATGTTTAAGAATGTAAATTTTAATTTTGCAATACATGGTTACCACACGAAAAAACAAATTTTGTCGGAAACCAAAATTAATCTCTATTTTAAAGGATTTAAGATTGTTAATGAGCTTCCGACAGATGCTAAGGAAGCAAAAAACCTTGCTGCTTTTTGTGGGTTATGCCTAAATACTATAAACATAAGTTTTAGATGTATTGTAAAGTGTCCTTGATGTCATAAAAATAAGTTGTTAAAAGGTTTATACTAGATATAAAAATGTAATTTTTTATAACTAAATAAAAACATACAAAAAATAAATATAAAAACCTTCAGCACATCATCCCTAAAATACCAGTTCATAATGTTTCCACGTATGAAATTTATACATAATACAATGAAAAATATATTTTTATAACCCGATTCTTTCCTTAAATATAATATGTGTTTCTTAGTGTTCCACCCTCTTAAAGCTTCATATTTCGGCCGGAGCGGTTTTGCTAGTCAATGAAACATTTATCAAACATCCGGATTCCGGTTCTATTACGATTTTATTACGTTTTTTTCGTACAAAAACTCGGTCACCATTCACGTCTTTCTGAAGGCTAGAAAAATAAGACTATATTTTGGTCGTCATATCCCATGAAATCATTTGAAAAATCGATTTTATTTTTGTGTTGGAGGTTTTGTGCGACTAGGTCCTCTACATATTAATACGGGCTGAATATTTTTAGTTCATAATATTAAATGACACCACAAACCAAAGTTTTTTGTTCATTGTGTGATAGAAGCCTTTGTATGTGACAAAACAAATAAAACAAGAACAGTGAAAAACATACCTAACCTACTTTGACTTACCATTACCCACATCGTGTTCTATTTTGTCACTGTACTGTATTTTTCTGCTACTATAAGGAACTGTTTACGTACACTCAATGAATCAACTTTGGAAAAACACAGTTGCAACAAGATAATTAATTATAAGATCGATTGTGCGATTTGTAAGAGATGTATTTCATGATTTATTTTCTGATTAGATTCAATTTTATTTATGTAATATATATAATACTTTTTATATTATACTTTATGTTGTAATATGTAATGCATAAATGTATTCCATATAGTCGATGCAAACCCTTAATTCTTGAAACGTATAGTTGTTTATTATCTGATAGTGTTACATTTATATTGTCCCTTACTAAAGTTCTCACTTAAGAGATTATTGATACACGAATATGATGATATAAAGATACACGAATTAAAATAAATATAATACAGTTATTAATTATATAATATATGTATTTGATGTGTCCCCATAAATAAGCAGAGCTTGTGTGTATGGGGTATGTATACGGCTTGTATGTATATTTATTTTTATTGTTTTGTCTTTTCTTGAACCATAAAAAATAAGTGGTTATTCTGACAACAAATAGATAGCTACGCTACTTAAGTCACCTGTAATTTGATAATAACGGTTATTTATGGGTTTGTATCGATTGGCATCAATGGAAAATAATTTATTAACTAACATCGTGTTAACTTTTTTCTCCTTCCTTTTGTATTTTTATATTTTCTAACACGTTATACTTTGTACTTGTAACTTTATTCCTCTGTTAATTGCACGTATTGTGCCGTATGTTTTTATAAATAAATTAACTTATCAAAGGCAGAATGGTGGGTAATGGGTAACTATATAATCTCTGTATCACCTTAGTGAAAACCACCTTTCAGAATCGAAAGGTTGCTTGAAAAGACTTCGTAATCAAATGATCTTAATTTTTTTTAATTATTATTATTATTTTTTTTTTTTTTTTTTTTTTATTATTTAATAAATGTTTACATGTTACATTTTTTGACATTTTTTCAACTACAATAGTAGGCTAATGCCCGTGTTGTGGTAGTTATACATGAAATAATAATAAAGATAACATAAAAGAACAAAAAATAATATTTTATAGAAACATAAGTATGCAAGTATGAATCATACATGAAATAATAATGAAAATAACATAAAAGAACTAAAAAATGTAATTACTATTTTATAGAAAAATAAGTATGCAAGTATGAATCATACTTAAAAGAACTAAAAAATGTAATTACTATTTTATAGAAACATAAGTATGCAAGTATAAATCATACATGTAGTAATAATAAAAATAACTTAGAAGAACTAAAAAATACTATTTTATAGAAACATAAGAAAGAAAAATAAAAAATAAAAATAAAAAAACATAAAAAATTAAAAATATCGTATGCAAAAGAAATTACGTAAATTTAAAAATTATTATAAACACTATATCTAATAATGATCGTTATTACATTATAATTGAATTTTAGTTTAAAAAGATCTTAAGTAAGAAATTGACCGCTAAAACTCGAATCAAACTATTAAGTTTAGGAGCAGACAGGTGCATAAATAAGGAGTTTAGTTAGATTGTTGCCTCACTGAAGTAGTAAGGCAACTTAGCGTATTTATACAATATAAAGGGAAACGGGAGGCACATTATTCTCGTCATCACTTTAACTTACTCATCATGGAGTTACAATTAGTGCTCCGTCAAAAGGGAAAACAGAAGCTTGCTTATGATGGACAAATATATAACAAAGACTATCATTTGCTTATTATTTGTTAATTGGACAAAATCTTAAAACTCAGAAACTTCTTAACCTTTCTCGATCCATTTTTCTATCTCTATCCCACTTAATAATTAATATTAATATTCCCCAAACAGAATTTAAGTTCCATAGTTCTTCTGGCTCCGGGCATTAGGTTGGAACTTTAGGAAAACGGAACAAGCCAGAACGTTTTTTTGCTTCGTGGAATCAATCAGGCTTGCTATCCGTTTCCGTGAAATTATATTTAATTAACACAGTCTCACAACGCGCCTTCTGAAAGTTCAAAAGCGAATTTGGAATGACGTTTTAAACATTCTGGTACACCTACTTAAAATCTGCAGGTAACTGCGAAAGAACGCGCTGTCTAACTATAAGAAACCTCCCAAATAGAATAAATTCAATTTGTGAGGCGGGTACGAGTACCGCCGCCCCGTGAACCATTTATAGGATAACCAACACCTTCGCCATACATAGGTCACCCCAAGTGGTTCGCTACGTTTGGTGCGCAGGGGTGCCAGGGGTACGTCCGCCAAACATACAATATACAGGTCAGATTTAGAGACGCTGGTAGAGGAAAATTATTTTATCTCTCCAACAGGACTTTCTTGACCTTGCTTTGCACCGCAGTGGGAGGGATGAGTTCAAACGTCCGTCACTCCTGGACACACTGACCCTCAGATTCCTACCCACCCATCATACCCTTTTCCTTCCCAGATCTTCCTCTCCTTCCTTTCCTAAAAAAACCCTCCACACATCATCCCCAAAGATGACATAGGTCCTAAGAGAAACTATTTTCTCTTTAGTGTGGAGCTAATAAAAAAGAAGCAAGTCGATATATCTGTTTAAAGATAGAATCATCAAGAGCTGATTTATTCAACTACTTACTGTAATTATTATTTCAGCTTTCGAGTCAAAGGAAAGAAAACATTCTCAGATCAATTAATAGTTCGATCACTTAGAACTGATGTGGTGAATGACGTCGATATGCGAGACATTGTTTTGAAACAAAACGAAGCAATGCATTTCACAGGTAAATAATGATTTATTAATAATAATAACACGTCATAAATGGCACAAAAAAGACATACCGTGACTTGCAACAAGTAGCAAAATCAGAAAAAGATAAAAATACGTTGAAAATCAACATACATTAGGTACATGAAAAATATTACAATATCAACATTTCAATAGTCGTTATTTAAATAATAAAGAGTCGTACTATTTTAAGAAAAACACTGTTGCCTTATTTAATCTACTATTGAATTTGAATATAATATTATAGACGTCTATAAAAAACACATCTCCATAATATTATATCTCTCGCATATTTTCATAGCAAATAGTCATCTACCAACTTGTCATGGAACAGTGGTTTTATTAGAAATATTGAATATTACTTTTTTATTCTCTTTTTATAGCTCATACTTTTTATGGTTTGTGTTTTATTTTTCTTATTATTTTTTGTTTAACATCTCGCACTTCCAAATGCTAATTTTGTAAATATTAATCATGTTAACAAATTGTAAAGGTTCCAAACCAATAAATGATTGAAATTTGCAATTAAATTTTAATGTTGAAAATTATCAAGTTGGTACTGTTAGCATTAAGCCACCTACCGAGTTTGTTTAATTTTTTAATTACTTTCCAGGAGAAATGAGACTCGAAAAGGTCAGACTCACCGGTGACCTTCAATCTTTCTGTGATGTGAATGCTGAGGTCATTAATGATGTGGACTGGAAGAATTTTGTTAACAACGATGCTGCCAAAGTCAACCTACCCACAACACTGCAGTCTGTTACTTTTCACAATCCTGTATATGGTAGAAATATTTTTTTAATAAGGAGCAAAAAAGCACACGAAATATTTTCTGTTATTTCACCATCCTTTTAAAAGAGTATTTATAAGAATTGAGAAATGTTTAAATTCCTGATTTTTACTATTCCTAGACATTATATGAGTTTAAGAAGTATTTTTCTGCTTGTATTGACTGTGAAAACACCCGAGGGATTAACCTTCGGTTTTTGCCATGGTAACTTATTGAGAAGAAAAACACGAAAAATAAGTTTTTTTTTTACTTTTTAACTGCTTAGTTTGAGATCATTTTCATTTGGTATTTCACAGCCGATATACAGAATGAAATTATCTTCTAGCAAAAATCTTTAGCTCTGGAAATGAATTTAGAAATCAACACTAAAGTAATTCAATTTGTTCCTCACTTGATGGAGCACTAATCATTTTTTTGCGACCTTTATACCACTTAAGAAGGTACCCACGAGTTGGTGTTCCAGTTGCGTCGGTTTTTTGGGGAGTTTGAATTAATTTGCGTACAGTGATTATAGTTTGCCTTTTGCATGGCCCAGGCTCTTGTTTTGTGCCTTTTTCAAAGTTTCAAGCAAAATGTGACCTCGTTGAGAAACATTTGATAACTATGCGTACTCTTTCTCGAGCAGGTTCATGAAACAGACATAAACAATCATTTCAACAGTTCAAAATGTATTTCAGGAAAGGTTTTGACATGCCATTTCTGTATAATTGTACTATTTTGTCATCACAGTCAGCTAATATGAAATAAACTTTCTGACCATCGTGCATTTTTATCTTGCAGGTGTAAGTAATTAGGTTTAAATTCCACACAGAAAACATTTGTTCTAGCACTCAAACCTCTTTACTTAAATATTCCTTTCTTCCATCCACTTGTGCGGCTAACTTTTTGATGGCACTATTTTCTATATCGATCTGCTGTTAGTTTGAAACCATAAATGTATACATAACTTCGAGTCCAGAACAAGAACACTCAAAATCCTTTCTGTTTTGTATATTTACATTGGTTCATCTGCAACTACATCTTTCAATATCGTCAAATATTAACCTGGCGAAATCCTTTCTGTTTTGTATGTCTACTTTGGATCATCTGCAACTACATCTTCCAATATCGTCAAATATTTACCTGGCAATCTTTTTATTTGATGAACATGCGCAAACCATTTTAAGTTCAGTGTATGAGACTCCCACCCTTTAAACTTATTGCAAACTAAAACTAGACCGTCTGATCTTCTGGTACACGGCAAGCAGGATTCGGTTTTCTCTGATAATAGTGATTTGGATATTATGACCCATGTGTTGTAACTCCCGGTTTATTCTATTTGCGGTTGCAATAGTATTTATTTACCCTGCATTATCGACGCAACTGTATGCAATCTATGGGTAACTTCTGAAACTACTCTCTAGGATGTCACTCCATGTATCTTTAGCAAATCTTTTCCCATGAACAATATTCAAAATTAGTAATTTATTTCACTTTTTTAGCTAACACCGTCACCGTTGAAAGTGGTCCGCTCTCCAACATGAGTACAGTGATAAACAATTCTCCCAAAAACATTGATGTAACTGTCGGTGGTTCAACATCATTGCAAGATATCTCAGAGGTCCACTTAGTAAATGACATCGACTTCCAATCTTATGCTGACCTTGTTGTCAGGAAATCAAATCCTGGCTATGTCAGAGGGCACAAGACCTTTAAGGGAGAAGTCAAGGTCAACAAGGACTTCGATGGAAGAATACTGAATAATTTTCCGCTAGAGAGATTTATGAACGAGGCATTGACTAAGTCCGAAGATCAAATTGTTAGTGGAAGGCATATTTTTGGCGATTTATTCACAGGTAAGTTTTTTTTCAGTAAATCTGTATCAAGCAACAATCGCCGACGTGAGTGACGCGCTATTACACCAGCACATATTGCTGAGTATTGCCCTGGTAAAAGACCACAATTCAGAATCAATACGTTGCTTGGAACGGCTTTAGTCGACTAGGTACTTTCCAATCTTCCTATTCTCTATCTCATTCCTCTCCCCACTGCCTCAGCCTCACAATATTCCCCTATTGGTAGGCCATAATCACACTAGTTCCAGACGTTAGGAGCAGTTTGGACTCATGTACGGTATTCACATAACATGAGAGGGGTTGAAGACTGATTGAAAATCAAGTTTAATTTTAGTATCGTAAAAAAAAGGTTTACGTGATCGGTTTGTTTTTAAATTTAAGACCGCTATTGATTCAAATTCAACATTGCACAAACAAACATATTGGTAAACCTATCTAATTATAACAGTTAATATGGTTTTGAAAGCTTCTGGCTATCTTCCTAAAGCATAGCGTACTATATAATAATGTACAAAATATAATTTACGCCATCAACGCCGCATCAACGTAATTTATTAGGCGATTTAAATACGGTAAATCAAAAAGAAGCGATAATCTAAGGATTTTAGAAAAATAAATTCTGAATATACCTAATGGTTTGAATTCCAAAGCATAAGCTTGGTGACAAATAATACGATATCTCAACGGCTTTGAATTCTTTAGCTTGGGTTTTTCAATGGAAAAGTATTTTTTATGGGAATATCCTCGATTATTCGATTTCAATACTGGTTCCGTTTTTCGAAAATCGTTTGCATTTATGATATAAATTTCTTTAAAAAACTACGAGGAAACCTTAATTCGATTCTGAAGTGTTATTTCACCAGTGATAAAACTGAAAGTACCTTCCACTAAGGGACTTGCCACAAATCCGCAATGTATTATTTTATTTTTATGATATATAATATTACATTTAGTTAAAAAATACGCGTGTTTGCGCAGGCTGGGTTTCAACCTCTGAATCCGGAGCCAAAAATCCTAACTTCTTGGCTACAGAGGTTGTGCAGGTTATGTGTCAAACTAACAACCTCTGAACCCAGAGCCAAAGATCTTAACTACATGGCTACAGAGGTTGTGCAGGTTGGGTGTCAAACTAACAACCTCTAAACCCAGAGCCAAAGATCTTAACTACATGGCTACAGAGGTTGTGCAGGTTAGGTGTCAAACTAACAACCTCTGAACCCAGAGCCAAAGATCTTAACTACATGGCTACAGAGGTTGTGCAGGTTGGGTGTCAAACTAACAACCTCTAAACCCAGAGCCAAATATCTTAACTACATGGCTACAGAGGTTGTGCAGGCTAGGTGTCAAACTAACAACCTCTGAACCCAGAGCCAAAGATCTAACTACATGGCTACAGAGGTTGTGCAGGTTGGGTGTCAAACTAACAACCTCTAAACCCAGAGCCAAAGATCTTAACTACATGGCTACAGAGGTTGTGCAGGTTAGGTGTCAAACTAACAACCTCTGAACCCAGAGCCAAATATCTTAACTACATGGCTACAGAGGTTGTGCAGGTAAGGTGTCAAACTAACAACCTCTGAACCCAGAGCCAAAATTCTTAACTACATGGCTACTGAGGTTGTGCAAATTGGGTGTCAAACTAACAACCTCTAAACCCAGAGATAAATATCTTAACTACATGGCTACAGAGGTTGTGCAGGTTAGGTGTCAAACTAACAACCTCTGAACCCAGAGCCAAAGATCTAACTACATGGCTACAGAGGTTATGAAGGTTGGGTATCAAACTAACAACCTCTGAACCCAGAGCCAAGGATCGTAACTACATGGCTACAGAGGTTGTGAAGGCTGGCTGTCAAACTAACAACCTCTGAACCCAGAGCCAAAGATCTTATCTACATGGCTACAGAGGTTGTGAAGGATGGGTGTCAAACTAACAACCTCTGAACCGAGAACCAAAGATCTTAACTACATGGCTACAGAGGTTGTGCAGGTTGGGTGTCAAACTTACAACCTCTGAACCAACCTCTCAACCTCTGATTACAGGAAGAAACTAAAAGAATTGATGACAAAATCCAAGCATTGAACACTGTGAAAAAATATTTTAATGACAAACTTACCAAAAAAAATTTTTCGACGTGAATTGCTCTTAAAAATAACCTAAATAACCCATTTCTATATAAAATATATGAGTTAACTACTTTCATTTATCACATCTACCAAACATATCATATAACTATTGTTTACTTTCTCACTGCATACGTAATACCTATTTTTTTCACGAAATTTTTCATTTTAATCCGTTTTTAAATACATTTGTTATGGAATACTCCTACATAAATATAGACAGTGGGTATATCAACTTTACTAGTAAAAACAGAGCTTGCTTTTTAAATGCAGCTTCATTGATGCTAAAAATGTCGATATCCGAATTTATTCTGTTCAACAGCAAGATTGCTCTCCGGAAGATAGAACTGTCTATGTTGTCGGTGACGTACATAACCTTCGGGAACATAGAAATTAATGCTCTCCACTATGGCCGAGTTTTCAAACCA
Organism: Hesperophylax magnus; assembly: GCA_026573805.1. Classification (NCBI taxonomy): domain Eukaryota; kingdom Metazoa; phylum Arthropoda; class Insecta; order Trichoptera; family Limnephilidae; genus Hesperophylax; species Hesperophylax magnus. The sequence goes on from JAIUSX010000026.1 coordinate 2,613,588, forward strand.
TCCACGAATTAATGTGAAGAAATGTGTAGCAATGTGCAGATCCATTCTAACCCGTAGATGGTTCATTCCGAGCATACCCAAAAGAAGTCGGTAGGATAGAGCCGCGGTTAGTAGATAAATCTCAAGAATTTTTTCTTTACTCTCTCCAACAAAGCCCAGCATTTTCAGTGAAATGCTACAAGCCTTCTCAATATGAGCATGAAATGTCAGCCTACTATCAAACATGATTCCAAGATCCTTCATAGTCGAGAAACGTTTTAAACTTCGGGCGTCCATTATATACCTACCGTTAATACTAGGTATGATTCGCTCTAGTGAATTGCAAAATTAAACATTTATAATTATTAAACTCAATCCATTTTATTTGAATCCATTCAACAATTATATTAATATCTGATTGGAGTTGATTTCAGTCTTCTTAAGTTACTATTTCTAAAACAAGTTTTAGATCATCAGCAAAAGGAAGAAAACTAGAGTGCAGAATTACTTCTGAAATGCCAAAGTCTCACTGGCTCCAGATGATTGGGAGCAGTGGGATTCTTGTTCGATATTCACATAAAAAAATAATAAAAGTGGTGTATTAGGGGACTGAAAAACAATCAAATACCTATCTACGATCCCTTTGAACAACACCATCGGACGTAAAAGCAACATGCGCTTTCGTTCATTTATCTACACAGACAGACTGAGCCACACCAATGCGTGGTGAGGTACAGCTAGTTTATAATAAAGCAATCAATAAAAATATAATAAATGACCAAGTTTTAGTTTATTTTGTTTGGTTTGCCTTAAGATTGAACCTTCCTCCCAAGGGTCTGGTTCTTAACTATAACAAATAAATAAGAACTATAACAAATTTTTAAAACTAAAATAAAAAAAAATGGCTGAATGAGTGAACATTTAAGCCAAATCGTAATTGGATGGTACCGAGATTATTTTATATTTTAACACACTTCCAGCGGTAAGGGTAGGCGATATTTATTAATAAATATTTTAATATTAATCTCTTTGCTAAACCCTGTAATAATAAAATATAACTATAAACTTGAAGTGATTGTATCACTAAACGTAGATAAAGTGACTTTTTAATAAGTATAAGTAATTTTATATTTCCATTTTATTTTGAGAGATTTTATATGAAAGCTGGACGAAAATAGAAAAGGAGAACATTAATATCCATGACCTTCATTCTTTTACCAACCAGCTTTAAAAAAACTCTTACAATATCATGAATTTTGGGAATTCGTGTTGGAAGAAGTCAAAATTCAGTCGTCAATATCTCCGAGAAAGCTGTACAGTACTTATTCCAATTCAAAGCTCCCTACAATAATGGCTTTTTAACTCCTTTTTGACATGACTAAATAAGGAGTATGATATCTTGTAAAAATGAACTCAACTTTTTGTGGAATTTCAAGGCATTTTCAAGGATTTAGAAATAATGATTTCTTGGAACCGAAGTACATTCTCGGAATTCTACTCAAAGGGAATTTTTTATTGTTTGCACATCTTTTGCTGATTACGTGACTACCGTTAACCTCGCTTTGGCTAAATTGTAAGCTCCTTAAAGCTTGGCAAACTAACACGTATCTACCTGATAATAAATATTTGTTTACTACTTTTAACATAATTTTGTAAAACATTACAATTTCTTTCCTTAATATTAACTCCACACTGGAGTATATCTACGCATGCTTTGAGGGGATCTTTTTGTGGGAAGAAAGGAGTCCTTAATTAAGTGAGTCCCTGTTGAGGGATGAGTAGGAAGAAACATGGAGGAAGGCAAATCATTCCACAGCCGAGTTGTTGAGTACGAGAACGAGTCGTAAAAGTGACCCGTTCTCGTGGTAAATGGTTTAGCGTGTTTCCCAACTGTGCACCGGTGATGAAGGTTTCTAAGATTTTTGAATTTTATTTATTTATTGTTATTCAATTTAACTCCATTAATACATTTTTTCATTTTATTATTTTTTTTTTTTTAATTAAAACTTTAATTATAGTTGGTTATGTTTATGTCTTTTTTATTATTGTGACAACTGTTGCAAGTGTTCAAACTGAGGTTAGGCTACACGCACTGTTAGAATAATAAAAACTAACTTTAAGACCAATGGAATATAGTTATGTGAGGTCTAGTGTGAACATATGAACTAAATATATAAACGTGTTGAAAATACGAAGGATAACAATCGAAAATTTATAACGGAAATATGAAACAGAAAAACGAAAATAAAAAAGAATAAAGAAGAATAAGACATGCTATTATAAAATAGATATCAGAAAAAAGAGGTATATAAAAAAGAATAAAGAAGAATAAGACATGCTATTATAAAATAGAAAACAGAAAAATGAGAAAAAAGAGGTATATAAAAAAGAATAAAGAAGAACAAGACATGTTATTATGCAAGATTCGATCATATACACAATTATTTTTTTCTAATTGTGTATGTGTGCATGCATGCATAAGCGCGTAAATATACGTATACACACATACATCCACACACACACACACACATGTTCATATACACTGACGCATACATATTCATACGCATATATATGCAAATACATGAACACGTCAACGTCGCCGTCAATGGGTTAGAAAGGGTTCAATTTCCACCATTTCCATTAGGTAGGAGAAGTTATTGATAGTTCATAGAATTGCCTTTAAAATAACCCACATTTCCAGACGGATTAATTTTTAATACGAAAATTTATTTCAAATTATTCATTTTCCGATTAAATACTGACCAGCAGGCCTGTTATCAATAAATTGACAGTTTTCCTAATAAACTAGTAAAACTCGAAAGTGTTATGGCGATGTCAAAACACGTGTTTATAAAAAATATAATATTTTGGCATTTCTTCATTGTCAGGACAAACGAAGATGCATGAACACGTGTTCCGATATATTATGAATGTACTAAAGGTTTATGAGGAAACGGTATGCTGTCCTGTTTTTAACAGGAATTTAATAAATAAGCTATATTCATCTTTCTGCGCGTGCCAAACTGCTACCTGCTACTAACGAATGGATTCAAATAACACAATGAACGTATAACGTATAATCGATGGCGTAAAGGTAAGACCATATACCCTTGAACCACAGAAAAGGTAAACCGATAGAATTGTGCTGTCAGCGTGTCTGTGTGCCCGAAGTAAAGTCAATGTTACCATACTTACATGTCTGGGGCCTTAGGAAAATTGGGGATATTTTTTTTTTCATTTCGTAACACTTGTAGAGTTTTCTGTTCGGTGTCTTGAACCCGCTATTCCAATCATTTCCGAATGTCGTAAAGTATTCCCGATTTACAGCCTGCCTATCCGGTCAGCGGCAAGAAAGGTAAAATATGGCGGGACGATGCCCAAAATGGCACGAATAATTCGCGATCCAACGGAACGATAATCGTAATGACGGTGGCGTTTCGTGGAATTAACGTTTCAAAGGGTATCCATTAACAGTATGGCGTTCTCTACTTCAATATGAAACGATGCATTTTTTTTAAATATGAATACCGCACGAGAGTCCTAACTGCTCCCAACCTAACCTTACTTAACTCCTCCCAACAGTCTAAAGTCATAAAAAAAAATTAGTATTGCTTATTGTTACTGTGTCCTGATAAACTTTTATAAAATTCGTAATAATATCGGAACACGTGTTTGTGCACCTGCGTTTGTTTTGATAATAAATAATAACGAAATGCGAAAATGTTAGGATTTTTAAGAACACTTGTTCCGACATCATAACAATACATTGGTATTGTACTGAAAGTTTATCAGGAAACCAATTAAATTCATCGATAAGGGCCTACAATCCCGTTTTTAACAGGATTACAAATAATTTGAAGAGATTCTTAATAAATTAGCAAAGTTTTTCAAAAAGTAATTTTTAAAAACAAAAAATGAGATATTGAATTCATTGTTAGCGCAATATAAACGTTGATTTCTATGATTTATATTTACCAACACTCGCATAAAAGATTTATGTTTTTAAAACACATAACTTTTATAGATTTTTTATTAATTTCTCTCGGTACCAAACAATACAACGTTGCCAGTTCTTTAGGAGCCCAGTTAATTTTTTTTTATTAGTACCGTAGTAAGTAGGCACTACAATCTATTTTCCAGCATCGAGTATATTGATAAAGTCTTCTTTGTGAAAGGTCGCGCGATCTGCAAAATTTTCTGATTCCGAAAAATTGAAAAATTGAATACCGTTACCATTGTTACAGCATATTTAACTCAGTAACAATGAACATCATGCTATTATATTGGAGGTTATTGCTCTTTTATATACAGATATCCACAATTACTTGTGAACAAGCCAATTTCCAAGCCTCGTGTTCATTAAATAATTATTACTTTTATTCAATTTTAAATATTATCATGATTACGGTAACGAGAGTGTGATTGGGGTGTTTTGTGAGAGAGATATCAATGTAGTTTATAAGAGCGTTCAAGGTTGTCCATTATCTCTTTATCACCTGTCATCCGAGATACATTGGGTTAGATACAGTCTTATTCCGCCATCCCAAAATCACAATAAAATCTTAAATGTAAAAGCCACTACGTAAAAAGCGTTACAATGTTATGATTTTTATGTTCAAAATTACAATGACAACGTATTAGCTAACACAATTTTTTTTGCAAAAAAATAGGTTGGCAGTAATTTCCGGACATTTTTACGATCTTACGATAAAAGTCATTACAAAAAGGTATTACAACGTAATAATTTGGGTTTACGAAAAAATATTTCTTACACTTATTTTTACAATAGATTTAATTTCCGGGCATTTTTACATACGAAGGTGCTACACTTACATTATTTCATTTATATATTGACACCAACCCAAAGATATTAGAAGAACGAGATGTGCTATGCGCAGTTCGTACTGAGTGGAATTGTTTTGCCGAGTGTCGCCGGTTTTGTTCACCAATACTACTGCACACCTTCGCTTACGCTAAGGCATCGCTAAGGTATCCGCACTAATACATAGAACAGATTTCTGTGCGTACACGTCCCGATACCGTTCAAAGTACCCTAATTAGGTAGTACTCCGGCTACGGTCCGGCGGCCAACATAGCATATCTCGTTCTTCTAATATCTTTGCACCAACCCCATACAAATTAAATGTGTTTTTCTGGTAGCCTTTTCTATTCTATCTATTTAGTGTAAATACGGTTAATCAACACAACATCCTTGAATCCTTGATTGGATTAAATATGCTGACAGCTTTGTTTGATTACGTTTTTCTATTAACTTTTCAGGTCATCTGGAGGCCGACACAATAAACGGTATTGACGTAAAAGAATTCATCGACGTTAGTGATTCTGAGGTCTTCATTAACTCTAATCTGTCCTTCCAAAATCTGTCTCTGGAGAGTGACATTGGATTGTATATTGATTCTCCTTGTGACTTGATAGAAGCTGTGGAGGGATTTCGACTTATTCCCGCGAAAAGTTGGAGCCAGATTCATGTGGAAGGTCTAGTTTTCTGGTCAAAATCAGATGAAAGACTCGGAAGACTTTTTGAAAAGGCGGTTCTACGTGGAAATGATGCTCATATTGATTCAGAGGTGAGAAAGAATACCTACACGTAAATGTTAATAATATTTTAACTGTTTTTTTTCTAGAAAAATATTACGATAATTAAGATTATTTTATTTTTATGTTGACGTATAAATTTTTAAAAAGTTTTAAAAGTGCCATTTTTGATTTGCCACCAAAACATCTTCGTTTTTATTCGTGACTTCGGCGGTGTTGACATGGTGACAGCCGTCTTACCAGACTTAGTTGGAACCGTTTCGGTATATGCGATTTTACAGTATTTTTAAATCAACATTTATGAATGAAAATGTTTTTTTTTTCTTTACTTTAACAATTTTTTACATAAGATAATGTGTCCTTAATGGGGTACCCCGTTCTAAGGTCACATTGTACATGGTTGTGTGTTTGAAATAGTAGTTTAAATTACACATTTTTAGTACAACGATCAGAATCAAAAAAAAAAAAAATTAAAATCTTCCGCACGTTTTTAACGGTATTCATAGTTTATGAAAATACCCCATTTCTAGGGAAATAATATATTTGGGTGAATTTTACTGCCTCCGCTATTTTTATGTGAATACCGCACAAGTGTTTCAACTGCTCCCAACTATCCGGATCTGGTAAAGGGATTGGGGAAGAGACAAGTAGTAAAATACCTGGCCATTCAGATTTTGCAATGATTCTATTCTAAATGGTGGTCTTTCACTAGGGCTATACTGAAAGTATTTACCACTCTGGAACTTGCTGCAAATATACCTACTATATATATATTTCCGTTTATTTTATTAAATTTATAATTTCACATATAAATTTAATAAAATTTACTTGAGAACGCCGGCATTTCGAGGATAGTGCAGACTCAGCCACGGAAGCCGTCATTTAGTTTAATATCCGTCTCTCACCAGGATGATATTTAGAGCTTGTAAGTAACTACCACTCTGGAATGAGGTTAGATATAATCATTTTAAGGATTTATTTTTACATGGTTGGAAAGTTGAAATCAGAATATTTTTGTTTCACCCCGCGGGGTTTCAATAACTTGACCTCTTGTCTTGATCTAAGGATCTGATCGCTCTTCGAAGGAGGTCTTTAATATATTATATAAAAATAATACTCTTCCCATCCCAATTTAAGGGTGGTGTCATCATGTCACCAAGGGTAGTTAGATAACAGTAGACAAAAACATATTTCATAGATGGGTTTTTTCTTTCTTTTTGACGTCAGGAAAATCAATCGATCTTCTTTTCAGTCTAGCAACTTTCTTATAAATGGGCATATTTTTTCATAAGGGCCATCTTAGTGTGATGAACATAGAAATCTAGAACCGAAGAACTTAATATAATATAGTACCTAGTCCTAGAGAGAGGTAGTACGTGACATCATTGTTCTAATATCTTCTGTCTTTTTCGTTTCCATGCAAGAAGCGTGAGAAGGAAGAGGACGATCGTCGATGACGTAAATACGACCTCTCTCTGGGATTACTATGCAATGTGTTAATTTTATATTCCTTTCCTATTATAAGTAAATGTTTGTTAAACTTAAGAATTCAGACAAGAGATAAAGTCCTAAATTCATAGAATAAAATGTTTTTTACCGGAAAATTCATTTCTTTCTGAAATGTGTATTTATTTTGTTTAAATTCCGTACGGTTAAATCTTTACAAGTAAAGTCCATTTTCAAGAAAGCGTTATTTACTAACATACTGGATTTACCATCGCAACATCCCGTGATTTTTCACTTTTTCCATTTCCATTCTTGTTTTCATCCCCCAATGTTTGACTTGTAAAACACCACACTGTATTGACGTTTCCATACATTCACTGGCTCTAGGCATTTCGGACCATTGTGTGAACTTCACGTTAAACCAATTTCAGTCCCTCCTCTAACCGTAACTCCATTTCTTACAAAAATAATCCATCATCTGTCATACCAACCCCAATGCATTGGTTTATTATTCTTCTAAAATGGAACACATTTAAATCTTAAAGAAAGTATTTTAAAAAGGAACCAACCATTATTTCGCTTCAAGAAATGTTCGTATCAAAAAACATTGATAATGAGTCGTCTTGTTTCACCTCTAACTGGGTTATGCCTCCCCATATTTGTAATTTTGGGACAGAGCCACTACCAACCTCGCCTGTGGTATATTTTTTAGTTGCGACTTCATCTCTACTGTCTTCGTTTTTTGTATGCTACCGCCAAAGAGTCCCAACCAAAATTCTGGTACGCACAAGTAAATTTCATTTGATTCTTTTGGGCACTCTCACAATTTATTAATTCAAAATAGTATATCGTATATTTGCGAAACCCTTTCCAAAGTGGTAGATAAAGTCTTGGTGAAAGACTAACATTCAGAATCGAAAGGTTTTTTTAAATGGCTTTAACCGTATTTGATGACTAAACCTGAATGGTCATTTACTTCCCCACCCTCGTCTTACCAATCTCCTTCCCCTCCCTGCTACCTTCAGCCTCACAACGCACCCCAAATGGGGATGTCATCGTCCCACTCTCCAGGCCGAAGCAGTTGGGACTTGGGACTCTCGTGCGGTACTTAAAAAAAATCGTACCTAAATAGTACGCTTGTTCTTTTTTAAATGAGCTATTATTTTTTTAGTACCTACTTACGTACCTGTTTCATGGGATGGTCTTATTATATCTTAAAACAATTTAGCTGGATAAATTACAGTAAATTTATAAATGTAATCATGTTATAAAGGTTCTATTCAACGTTCATAATTTTGCATATGTTTTTTTAGGTGTTCTTCGCAGGGGGCGTTACTACCAACGAAATTGAAACCGTATCCTATCTAAACAACGTGAATATTCATAACGTTAATGAAGAGTCCGTGAAAAGATATTTCTCCGCTCCACAGGTAAAATGAATACTCAATCTGCATAATAAAAACACCAGCACTACATTAAACTCGGAATTATTTCATGAATAAAATGATGAAATTCTGTATTTCTTATCTATATGAAATTAAATAAATGCTATCCAGCTAAATTATTACTGAATGCTTTCGCTCAGAAATAAGTTGATATAACACTGCGTTAGAACTTTTTTACACTAAGGTACCTGTATGGAATCATTTTTAAAACACTTTGAATAAAAATATTTTGCAAAGTTTTCACTCAAAGCTGGTTGAGGTTAAATTGGATTAATTTAGGGTATGTCGGTTGGATTAGGTTATGTTGGCTTGTGTTAGTTTAGATTGTGTTAAGTTAGGGTATATAGGTTGGATTGGGAAATATTGGCTTGTTTCTGGTGAGATTTGTTTAAGTTGGGGAATGTAAGATTGTGTTGTATTGGCTTTTGTGAAGTTAGATTCGGTTGTGTTACAAACTCAATTCCTAATAACATTTTAGGACATTCCACGGAAAACCGAAATGCTTTTTACTGCTTTTATTGTTGTTTGTAGGCCATTATTTCAGTTCTTTGAGTCCTGTTATCTATGTGAGGATATTGTGTCAGCGCTCTTTATTGGCAGCAGACACATGTCAGCGCTATATTAGCAGCGGACACATACCTGAACGGGAGACGAACCTCAAGCTGGCACAGTTGGTGGACGGGGTAGTCTCTCTCGCTATAGCAGCTGGTACAGTTCCTTCGCTACCTAGGATTTTTGCAGCAGAATCTCCATCTTCTGTCTTCGTCGAACGTCACAGCGGTGCGGCCAAGGTTTGTTATCTATGTGAGGATGTTGTGTCAGCGCTCTTTATTGGCAGCAGACACATGTCAGCGCTATATTGGCGGCAGACACATACCTGAACGGATGACGAACCTCGTGTTGGCACAGTTGGTCTAAATAACAAATGTAGATCCTAGGAAACAAATTGTACAGCGCCCTTGAGGTGATTTTTCACAAAAACGGCGCTCTACAAATTATCCAATTATTATTAATATTATTATTATTATTATTTGAAATACATGTTCGTTCGTTGACAAATCACTATATATGGAAGATTTTCAATTTCGCGAGGTACCTTCCTATCTAGGTATGTTTTTTTTACATAAGTATTTATATTTAGCTTACAGTTACATTAATGCAATTAATTAATAATATGTATATAAAATGTAATAATATTGTGTAGTGTCACTTGACACTACAGAGAACTACTTTAGAGAATATATCACTCTTAAGTTAAATTATATAATATTCTCTAAATTATAGTGTAATGTGAACACCTCACCAGGAGAACCTATCATGATATATGCAAGTAAGTTAGTAGGTGCCTAAGGATTCAGCAAATATTATTGTTTTACTGATTTCAATAATCAACAACATTATTGTTTTTTACGTGTCTTGCAATATATTTTTCCATCAGTTGTGAAAACGTTTCATCAAAACTGAAAAACATAGACGCTCTTGTATACTAAAAAAAACTGTCGTAAATTTCTTAAGTTGAATTTGAAAATACTTTAAAACTTTGGTAATTTTCATAACGAGAACTTCCTTCCACATATTTTTGAGCTTTCATATTTTCATTAATGAAGAAATATAAAGTTTTCCCCAAAATATTTTGGTAACTTTCTTTGGTTCTATGAAATTTCAGGCTAGTTTGGTATTATTCATCGAATAAAGTGTCCCTCATTCATTATACATACATAACTAGAACTACCTTCTAAAAGTCAAAAGAAAACTTTATAATTATAATATAAATTTAAATATTTCAATTCTTCTTTGTTATACGCCTGAGAAGGTGGTCATGAGATGTTTTAACACTTTGACAGTAGTTAGACATGCTGAGTAACGTACCTAAAATATACGGTACAAGGAGACATTTTATTGGTATGAATACTATTGAAATTTATTAAAAATCTGGTAAAATTATTCGTATTAAAAATATGGGACTGCAGGCCTATAAGGAATGAATTGGAAAAAAACTTATCATTGTATCAGTCAAAAACAAATGTTTTGTGAGGAACATACTTATATTGTCATGATATCTATTAGGAAAAGTACACGCGTTCTCCTTATATTCTTAATGACTAATATTTTATCAGGAAGTTGGCATGATTTTTTTAACAAGATCATTTTCCATGCAACCGGTCGAAACAGATCAGTGAAAAATCAGAACACTGGTGAAAAGTGTTGTTGTACTTGGTCATGAAACTGATTTTTTTTAAATATCGGTTAACCATGACAGATTAGTTTAGGATTTTAGCCAATTATACAGATAATTGACTGAGGAACGTCTAATTGAAGTTTGATACAATCTAATAAAATCTCAATTCTTTCAAAAAAGACATATAAATACAACATTGAATAATATACCATACGGACTAAACTATATTGCATATGTACGAGCGCAAAACAAATAATTCGTATTAAATGCATAATTTCCAAAAGGCGTATTTTAATCAAATAATTCAGTTAACGATCATCGAGGTTCCCAAAGTGGTCTATTATATGGGCCCTCAGGGGTCGATATCGGCTTTCTGGGGGTCTATGTCAGCGAGAAAAAAATTTGGGAGTCTACGAGATTCAAATGAGGGTACATACGAGCGGACCCCCATTTACCTCAAGTCAACATTTAGGAGTTCCGTAAATGACTCAATAGACCTAACACAAATATAATAGACTGAGAAATTACTTATTTGTAATTTTATATTTCGTAAAGTTGTTAATTAAGGTATATAAATAGAGTCTAAGTTCCTTTTCTCGTCAGAATTAATATGATCAAGCAAAACATTGCACATTAGACGCCGCGAATTTTCCTAGTTCCCCAACTTGTTTTTGAAAAACGTCCAGAGTAATAAAGACGTTCAACATTTAAATGCATTTCACACAGACTTCAAAACTAAGTTTGAGGACATTTTGACCATGGAAATGGAACGTTGAAGAATCGGATATCATGTGACAAGAAGAAATGACCGGAATAAACACTGACAAGGAACTTAAGGGGTAGTTCTGTAGGGCTAGCTACAGAAAGAAATTCCCGTTGCTTATCCTGCTTTATTTTCATTTGGTGTAATACCTCACAAGGGCGCCCCTGTCTGTACAACTATACCGCCACCCGGTTGTTGGACAAGCAAGGGAAGGGAATCTTTTTACTAAAAAAATAAATGATTATCACATGGGACGTTAATAGTTTTAGGAAAATTCAATATTCGGCAGGCAGGGGGTCTACGGGGCAAAAAAATTTGGGAACCTCTGATGTAGATTATGAAGAACGTCGCGTTTAACAGTATATGAAGTAGGTAGGTAGTGGTTTTATTTTTCGTTAAAACACCAAGAACAAAATCGCTTCGAGGTTTACAGGCCGAAGGGTTGGGTTGACTCAAATTCCATCATATTTTAGGGCCATTGTATTGACTCATTAGCGCCATTTTGATTTTCACATTTGTCAGACTGTTTTAGCTTTTGATCAATTTGTGTTGACGTGCTTAGCGGTCATATTTTATCGGGTGATCATACACACTATCACACTACAGAAGAAGACGAGGACGTCCGGTTAAGACAAGGCACGATCAAGTGAACCAGATACAAGAATCGAAATAACAGAAGAGAATGTATGAGACAATGCATGAATGTGAATGAAGCAAGGAGTGTGTGCCAAGACCGAGTTGTTTGGCGGTTCAGCCTCTCTGTCCTCCCTTGTAGTGAAATGGCGTGATGGTTAGTTAGTAGCCATTTGATATTTTGACATTTATTGATAGTATTATAATAACTACCTACGCCAACTTATTTTTGTAAAGCAATTCAATACATTAAACCACATTCATGGGACAAAACCATCAGAAAAAAACGCAAAAGCGGGCGAAGTCAGGTAGTAAATCTAATGATTTGTAAAAAATTAAACCGGCTTACTATGTACTAAAGGACCCATAATAAATCTTAAGTGCCTTAAGCCTCGCCCAAACGCAGTCAAGTGTTTACACCGCATCATTCCGTTGGTTCGAAAATAAAAATACAAAAAGACTCAATAATTGTTAATTAATACTGGAAACTTAATGGTCGTCAGTTCCGGTAAAAGGTACCATATTTTTTTAATATTTATTAATTGGATATTATATCATTACAATAATATTTGGATGATTTGTCTATACATGTCCCTATGGCCGTTTTTATGCAAAATCACCTCAAAGGCGCTGTGAAAATATATAATACATTTCTACAATGATCTAAGTTTTTACTAACTATATATGGAGATATAATATACAGTACAATACTTACCTGGTAGGTCACATGAGATTAACACTTAATTAACATTAACTAATTGTTTATTAGCAAAATTTAATAACTGGACTTTCTCTCGGGAATGGCATATTTAATTTAAGGCTATGACAGCTAAAAAAGGTAAGTTTTTAGTTTAGACCTGAAGTCTATTGGAATTGTTATGGATCTTAGTTCCGGAGGGAGTTTATTCCAAGCCTTCGGCCCAAATACTTCGAAAGCACCAAACTTAGTATTTGGCTTGCGCTTAGGTTCCATCAGTCTGCCTACAGCTGCTCATACTATGCGTACTATCTACTTCTTTTATAAAAACTTCTTTCTTTTTTCTGGCACTTACAGCCTTTTATGTTGACCGTATAATCTTTGTCGACTCCCATTGGTCCATTGCTGCATCATTATCTTCCAAACTCTTGAATGGCTCGCTTATAATTGGTGGGCCGTCACCGTGAAGGGCCCTGACCAATGATCAACTCTTCGGCGGTAGGTTTAAATAACACAGCAAAAAATACAAATAGAAAAATGAGAACGACAAAACTAACGCAGATAAATAGTTACACACGACTGAATTACACATAAAAAATTACATACACTGTGAGAAATTACAAACATTTAAACTTCAAAATATGCTTTGTGGTAAACACAATTTTATGCTCATTCGTTCACGATCTGTTTATGTTTAGGCAATAATAATAATATCTGCATGCTTTGTATAGCTCATTTTGTGTTAAAAATCAATTTAAGGTCGCTGTAAAATTATATAATATATTTCTACAATGATATATCTTACAACTAACTATTGACTAGACAAACTATTATCAACTTATGGCTAACAGATTACATCCACCTGTTCGTCGATCACTAATATAATACTATACATGGTGTCCGGAAACTCGTAGTACAAGCCGGAAACTGGAGAATGTATACCACACGGGGAACCCAAATAAACATAAAGTTTTTTGATTTGAGCATTTTTATTTAAAAAAAAAAAAAACAAAAAATATATTTTTCGGCTATTTCAGGGTTCAAATTAAAAGTCATTATTTGTTTTACTTTTAAATAGTTTTAATTAGTTGGGTACTTTGATCTTCAATAATAATTTATAAGAATTTGATCAAAAAAAAATCAACTTCTGACTCGATTTACTCGAAAACGAAAGCTCAAATCAAAAAAAATTATACTACAAAATCGACTCCAAATGTGATGTAGATTCACCAGTTTCCCGCTTGTACTACGAGTTTCCGGACACCATGTATATGCATTGGATAAACGAACGTGATGCTGCTAATGAACATATATTACAACTAACTATAGACTAGACAAACTATTATCAACTTATGGCTAACAGATGATAATGAACATATATTACAATTTATTTACATTTTGTACATCCAGATAATAGAGACATTGGACCATACTTACCTGGGAGGTCACTTGAGATTATCATTGTTCATTGTCTATTAGAGAAATTTATATACAGTTCACTAGCAGAGGACATAATTGGAACACGTGTAATTGGAAATGCTATTATGAATTCTAGTATTTATTTTATTAATACATATTTGTATTCTTTAATGAGTGTGTTTAGGAGAGGAAAGGCAATTCTTATATTGGGCGGTACAAAATTACAACGATTTGATTTGGAATTATCGTCCCAAATGTGTTTCGTCCCTTGGTAGTGACAGATTGATATATTGTAGGCAATACAAGAATGCTACTCCTATGAGAGCTTAGAGACAGGCAGAAAGGTACGAATTGACATGAATCGTATGAATGCGCAGTCTGCCCGCGATGGCTTACCATGGATGATGGCTCATTATACTAAGCTCGGGGTATTTCAAACATTCATTACATTTATATTTAAACCTATACACTTATTCGGAGAATTTGAACAATTCATCAAATTTCAACGTTAATTTGCGAGCTCTGTGAAAGATATTTTCTAGTTCTGTTATTATTTCAGTTCTGTCAAGCAACTAGCCTATAATGATATAATATCAGAACTTGAATAGGACTTTCACAGAACTCGCAAATTAACATTGAAATTTGATGAATTGTTAAAATTCTCCGAAACAACCGGTCCTTAGTATTATCATACCTATGCTCACTATTTCCTAAGGGTCTTCGAGCATCTTCCTCTCTTTCCCACTACAGTTCGTCGGGTCTCGCTTGCGGTCTGGCAAACTGCCGAGTTCATTCTCAATGGGAGTGCCCAGTGAAAGCGATTTTGCTGTCTTCAATACGCGATGATGCAAGTTCATAACCGTGTATACTTACATATTTGATTTTGAATTTTTTTTTTGTTTCTTACATTATCTCTTTTTACTCTTCAATTTTCGGAATGTGTTGTCTGTAATATTAAGCTAAATATGTAAGTACTTACGTACTTGCTAACCCCTTATGCAGGGACATTGGAGGTAGTTTCTTTAAGGCGAAGCTGAATGCTAAATCACTATTTCGACTAATCTTTATAACAAATTGGTGTACATTATGAATACCAAAAAATATGCTTTAGATAAATTAAAGGTTTTACTGTCGTTTGGCTTGAGTAGAATACAAATAAAAAATAAATTACTCATTAAAAAAATACAGTGTGTGGCAAGCCTACGCACGACGAAAGTGAAACTTTTAGTATTCTTCTCTCTCTCTTTTCATTTCATTCTCTTTTTTCTGTCTATTGACATATTTATAAGTAGCATGTGATAAAAAAAAATTAAAAGTTATAAAAATATGGGATTCGAACCCGGGTCCTGCATAACGAGTGTCAAACGCTCTGCCTCTAGACCGCGAGGAGAGGTATCTCGCGCAAATTAAAGTAAAGGTAAATTAACAAATTTATGTAATTTTTTACTACATTATTACAAATCGTTGATAAATAAAAATAATTATTCAAAATACCGAGCGACTCTACCGGCTCTATTTTTAAGCTATATTTTGACCAAAATATCATATAGGTACCGTAAATTAAAGTAATAAAAATAATTAATTAATATCATATAGGGCCTTGATTAGTAATTTTAATGTATCAAAATAAAAAATAATTAATCAAAATACCGAGCGACTCTACCGGCTCGATTTGTAAGCTATATTTCGACCAAAATATCATATAGGTACCGTAAATTAAAGTAAAGGTAAATTAACAAATTTATGTAATTTTTTACTACATTATTACAAATCGTAGATAAATAAAAATAATTAATCAAAATACCGAGCGACTCTACCGGCTCGATTTGTAAGCTATATTTCGACCAAAATATCATATAGGTACCGTAAAGTAAATTAAAGGTAAATTAACAAATTTATGTAATTTTTTACTACATTATTACAAATCGTTGATAAAAAAAAATTAAAAGTTATAAAAATATGGGATTCGAACCCGGGTCCTGCATAACGAGTGTCGAACGCTCTGCCTCTAGACCACGGTTATTACGTATTCGACCAAAATATCATATAGTCAAAATATCTAAAAGTCGCAGCACGACAGCATTTTATCACTTTTCCTCGTATTAAAGAATACAAAAAAGAAAAAAAAAATAGTTTAAGCGGGGATCGAAGCTCGGTTCTTCACGACGAGAGTCGGACGCTCTGCCTCTAGGCCGCGAAGCTGAGTTCGGAGGCTGACCTAAACTAGGTATATAATATAGCGAAATGATCACGGTTTTTCGTGACGGTCATGAGTCGGTTTTACTCCGGTCCTCGAAATTGCATGACGCGCGTAAAGAAGTTTCACCTCAAAAAATATAAATGTAAACTACTAAAAAAAATATTTTTTCAATAGAAACAACTTTTAAAAAATATAGTACCTATTATGGCTAAGATTATCTGTGACAGTTTCATTTGATCAAGTTTTTTGCTTTCTTGTAAACTTATTTACAAAATAAATAAAAACCTGTTTTGTGTTTGAAATCGAACGTTTCAACTCCGTTTGTCGAGTGATTTTAATGCCTATTACCTACCTACAATATAAGGTATACCAAGAATATACACATTTTTGGCTTGTAGCTTCCTCTTAAATAAATAAAAATAGTCGGTTGACGTGTGCCGAGAAGGAGGAAACCAAGTGTTTCCTTATAACGCCGTGTGAAAGTGGTGGGGTCCCCTACAATCATCATACCGTCACTAAACACGCAAAGATTTGTTCGCCATAGTGTGCGTAAGCGGAGATGTTAAGTGATCCATAAGTCGAGAAAGAAGCAACCAAGTGACCTGTTGTCATCCTGCTTCAACTCATGCCAACACCGCGATCCCCTCCATAAATTTAGTCTTCGCTGGTGTTGTTAGCTCACTGGTGTTGTCTGCCCACATGAAAGGTAGAATATCAAGCTACAATTATTTGAGGCGGCTTCAACCCGTGGCCCATCCCATCTTTTCTGTCATGTGCATTCAATAATGCACGGAGAAAAGGTACAGAAGTTTACTTGTTAACGAAGTTAATAAAATCTTGCTTCATGTCTTATAGATTTATATAATACGTTGCATATCCACTTTTGCGTTCGGCTGTAAGCCTTCGAAGAACGAAATGCTGGAACAATAGTAGGTACTTATAACTATTCATATAATATATATATAGGTATATAAAGAGAGAAATTGAAATATTAATCAATGTCGGGAAAATAATGTCATATGATGACAAAAGTCGTTAACAAGTGTCATACATTACCACGTTCTTCCTCCGTGTATGTAAACTTCGATCCCTCAAGTTCAAAACTGTTAGCGTTGAACAAAAAGCAGTCGTGCAAGTTCATTTTTGTACTAAATATGTGCAGTTATGTTAATTCATTTATTATGCAGACACGTTGATCTCGGAAAAGAGCGAGCTCAGTATACCTACTTGCGATATTTTGATCGAGACAAATGTCAAACGTAAGTGTCGACTAATAACAAATATTTTTGATTAACGACTTACGGTTTGGTTAAGTTTTCACGTTAGTGCCAATAAATCAACCTCCAATATGAGAGGGAAACAAACAAAGGATAAGTTTAAGATATATTCCAAAAATCAAAGCGAGGACCTTCGTGTTAATATATACAAATAAACATTAAAATCCCATAAAACTAATATCTACCTATCATTAACCGATTCAGTGAGATGAGAGAATTCGATGTGAAGAAAGCAAATTCCTTTCGAATTTGAGTTGTCATAATAGTAACGGGATTAAATAGAAAATAATAAAATAGATCATGATAATAATAGCTTAGGTTACGTAAGGTTAGTTTAGATTAGTGTTTTTTTTGTTTTATTTATCGTTTTCATCACTTTTCTTAAATGTTACGTTTTGTCATCCGTAGCTTATACGGAACACTAATCTGCAATATCCTGGAGTTGGTTCATGGCATGGGCCCGCTCGGATCACTATACCTTTCCGATGATCGATTCCAGAAAAGGTTTCGATGTTAGCTTTGCACGCGAGAATAATATGCCTTTTGTCCGTGTTAACAGTCACCCTTGTCCTTAACAGGTAGAAAGAATCTTTGTATTTGAATTTACTCAATGTAAAGCCTGGCTTTACCCAGCATTATTTTTGTTTTCATTTTAAACTACATAAAAATCAATATGGTATGGAGATTTATGCTTACATTTTTTTGATTTATTTCAAATGCATTACTAATGCGAATAAAGTTGCGAGCTGGAAATGCATTGGTAGAAGCGATGGGCTAGAAATTCAAACCAAAAAAATTGTGTTAGAGGTTCCTCTTTCAAAATAAATTGTTGTAGGCAAGCATTTTGATTAAAAAAAATGTATATTGATTTGAACAAACAAAAAAATCTATCTAAAGTTCTATTTTTAGCGACCCGGGATTTTAAATTCCTAAAATTTACTTTAAAATTCACCTTTCCACCAAACCACAGATAAGTTTAATTTTATATTTATAATGCCATTATATAAACACTTTTTTTATATACTGGACAAATACATCGATGACATGATTTTTAAATGGCGAAATAATTGTAAAAAACGTGATTTGTTGACGTGCATTGTGTAGTTGAATCACACGCTTAATACGCTCGATCTTATAAAGAGTCAATACACGACATGAAATAAATGTGTTTTCGAAATGTTTCGTATTTTTTGTATTCTTCAAAGCTGTCACGCTTTTGCACGATGGTCTGTGAAATCCTGTGAGATGAGAGGAGGCACATTTGAATGGGGTTGAACGGAAGACGGAAAGGGGGAGGTTTACGAATGAAAATGTGTTTTCCTGTATTGCCTTTTTACGGGCTGAATGGTATATCCAGGTGGAAGATAACAAGGAAACATAAGTACGGGAAAATGAGTCGTCATGGCAATGTGATGGGTATTCTCTGGAACAGTGAATAACGGGTGGTGTTTTTGCACAAAAATTATGAAAATTATATTTCGTTCGCTGAATTTTTTTCTGGGTTTTCACACACTTGTTGTTTATTTATTAGGACACGTTTTTACCAGTGCGTTTAAGTTCCATTTTATTTACTTAAAAACGTTACAGACCTGGCTAATAAAACAAAATATTTGTAGAACACATATTTTCACTACGCATAAATCCTGTTTAAAAGAAAGCTAATTTTTTAACCAATCAGCATTGAGCAGTAGCGGCTTGTGGCATATTTCATTGGGAATTCAATCAGAGATTAAAAAGGAAAAAAAAAATTCTAGTAACAAATACCACAGGTGCTGCGCACTCTGATACCTAGTAGATTCTGGATTCCTAGGTTTGCAGGTTTGGCGATACTGGTATGTTTTGTATGAACCTAAGAAATATAACGAAAGGTCATGTAGGTGCTGATATTCTTAATGAACTTATGGGAATTCGGATTCATTTCGGACTCGTTTTTGGGCGGTATGAGTATCATTCGGACTGGTGAATTTTTTAACATGGAATTTGATTGGCACGCTGTGTAAAGTTTTATATATATATATATATTTATAGGAGTTCACGGCATAAACGCGCAAAGAGAAAACCGCCGCTGGTATTAAAAAGAATGCTACGAGTATCAAACTGAATCCATCCGACTGCTAGCCCTCGTGGCTTACCTAAACTAACCTAACCTTTAAAAACAACATTTGTCGAAATAAAATGTATTTTTTTTAATATTGCAACACTGGAATCGACTTCAAGGTCAGAAGATTTTTCGCCTGCGGCGCCTAATCATTTAACGTGCGCTTAATTCATTTTAAAGTATTTAATTTTAAAAACACACTGAAAGATTTTGCAGCAAACTGTTATTTGTACCGAACTTTCCGAATGATAAAAGCTGAAAACATATTTGTTTTACCGGACGAAAAGTTCCATGTTATGTGAAAAGTAATTCTTGGATGCCCCAATTTTGTTAGCCTTAACCTTTTCCACAAATCTCGGCGATATTAATGGATTGTCTTTCTTTCACATTAAGAAGCGGTACATAAAAAAATGTGTATTCAAACCGCTAGTAAATATTTGCATCAAACAGCTTAGGGTTCTGTGTCCGATAAGGTTTGAGAACCGCTGGATTAGACTGTGTTAAGTAGCCATATTTTTTAACTTTAAATTTATTATGTGAAACTTTTGATGCTTCGAATAGGGGCATGGCAAAATAAAGGTTGAGAAACACTGGTCTGTGGTATTCAAAACTGTGAAATTTTATGAATAATGTTGGAGTAGAAAAGAGATGGGGAAGAAGGGGTTGGGAAGTAGTTACCTACCTTTTATTTTAAGCCATTTCTGATTTTTACTATTAGTCTCTCACAAGAGCGATAATATTGAGAATAAATATCTACCAATCTCTAAGTATTTAGAGTCTCAAGCATTGTTGACACGAGCATGAAATTATGCATACGCTAGTTATAATCCCCGGCCCGTTCCAAATTAAGCTCTCTATTGTAATTTAGAGGCCCCGTTAGATATCCACTTTAGCGCACACTCAGCCTTCATGACATGTTGGAACCTATATGATGGTGTGGGTACTTACTTAAGAATATATATGTGTGTAGCTACAGTTGTATAAATATTTAAAAAATAGAACATTTAAAAATTTTGGGTACCTACCTACTTACCAATTTAATACCATTATCTATGTTATATTCTCACTTCCCCAATTTCTTATCTACCTGAATGACAATTGGAATGAAAACTTCCTTCTTCATCCTTTTTTTTAATATTAATTTTATGAAATTATTGAAGAAAATAAATAAATAAAATTTCAAATAGAAAAGTCTGAAAAAATACGGCCGCATCTGGGACTTGAACCCGTTCAATGGGTCGACCCATTCAATCCAAGCCCCCGTTTTTTTCCGATTTCTCCGTTTCTAATTTTCGTTTTAGAATCGCTAATATTTTCTTCAATAATTAAATATTACAATTCGACGTTTTAGAAATTAAGTTATTCCAAAAAAATATATACGATTAAGACCCCATTTAAAAAATCGAAGTATCTACTATATTGTGACTTCAAAACATTATTATTGTAAGTTAGATGAAAGAGAGGTAATCAAGGAGAAGAGTAGTTAACATTGGTAATTATTTATTTATGACAAATCAAAATTTATGGGAAATACATAGAAGAAAAAGAGAGAGATATAGAGAAACAATAAGAGTGAAAAAGAAAGATAAAGATAAAATTAAATTGGAAAGAAACATTAAATGGCTACCAAATAATAATATTTCTTATGTTTTGCAGATTGTTTCCGGTGTCAAAAACATCAAGAACAGCCTCCGGGTAAATGACGCAGGCGTCAATAATTTACTTTCGAGCAACGTCAACGGTATTGACGTTTTGCTACTAAACGCCACTCTTGTGAGGAATTACGGAGATGCGGAAATCTTTGGCGAGAAAACTGTCATGTCACCAATAACCTCTGCAAAGCTGGAGGTAATTTTTATACATTTTCATTTTTCTTTACATGATTAGCATCGGTTTTATTTTAATAATAATTTACAAAATAGAGTAGTACCTACCCACCAGCGCAGTAAAATCTCGAGATGCCTGAATTTTAGACAC
This sequence comes from Hesperophylax magnus, assembly GCA_026573805.1. Taxonomy (NCBI): domain Eukaryota; kingdom Metazoa; phylum Arthropoda; class Insecta; order Trichoptera; family Limnephilidae; genus Hesperophylax; species Hesperophylax magnus. The sequence goes on from JAIUSX010000026.1 coordinate 2,635,257, forward strand.
ATCAGTTCCAATTTTAAAAATGTTACTTAATTTCAAACCACCAACAGAGTTACAATCACTCACAGAATAACAGTATACGAAATAAGTATGTTTTTATTGTTGTTATTCTTATAACAAAGTTGATCAGAAAGGTAGGTACTAACCTAACCTAACCAACGATGACGAAACATCACACCACTCATAACTCATTAACATGCAAATTAACTGTCCAAAATTAAGTAATCATTTAATTCACTTAATTGTGTATCATACCTATTACTAGAAAACCACACATTATCCTGGAACTCTGTCCATCCTCGCCACATGGGTAAACGACCACTTCACTTCACGTTTTTCTCCCGGAAAACTTTGTAAACAACTGTAATAATTTTCTAAAGCAGGTGCAATGAAAAGCTTCTTAAATTATGTCCTGTTTAACAGAATATTGAGTTCCCAAGTGTTTAACGGAAGCTTCGTTTTGCTGCTAACTTTGTTAGAACCTGGTTAGTGCGCGATTAGAGATGATGCCTTGAAAACGATCTTCGGTCGCGCGCTGAAGCTTGCTTGTTCGACGCTCATAGAAAAAAGCAGCCGGATAGAGAAAGAAAAATAAATAGATAGAGCAACTAAATATTTAATAAGAATGTAAAGACACATTCTAGGAGAGATTAGAAAAGTAACGATTGTGCAAGATCGTAACCATTTTTTAATGTGAATACCGCACGAGAGTCCCAACTGCTCCTAATCGACTGGAGCCAGTGAGACTATGACATCCCCAATTATGGTATGTTGTTATACTAAATATAGTGAGGAGGGGAAGGAGACGGGGAAGAATAAGGTGAGGGAATACCTGGATATTTAGATCTAGTTACCAAACACGGCTAAAGCTATTTCAAGTAACGTTTCAATTCCGAATGGTGGTCATTAATAAATTTTAAAATAACACAAATTCATCGAATAAAATTTACTTGCCCACGCCGGAACAAATCCCGCGACCTTCGGCTTTCTAGTCGAGAGCCTTGCCCCTGGACCATGGAGGCTGTCGTAACTGGCATAATTCTTGAACAAGCACAAAAAGCGAATGGCAATATGCAGGACGCAGGACGGTCATCGGATTAGTAAACCTCGTTACCCGGTAACGCCCAGTGGGAACCAAATGTCCTGAAACCCGCTGGAACGTCGAGATAATTAAGTTAAGCGAATACACATGGCAGCGCCCAGCGTGAAACCGAGGAGATGGAAACAGCTTGGTTAGATCTGCACACAGCACTGACGAAACACTAGAAGATGATAAGTGTACTACATAAAATACTTGTAATTAGAGTTGTAATTTTTTTTAAATGCCTACTTTTTTTATCTCACAAGAGTCCCAACTACTCCCAACTGCTTCGAGTCAGTGAGACTATGACATCGCAAATTTGTATATGTTTTGGGGCTGAAGGTAGTGGAAATGGTAAGGAGATGAGGAAAAGGAAGGTGGGGAAGTACCTGGCTATTCGCCAAACACGGCTAAAGACATTTCAATCTACGTTTTAATTCTGAGTTGTGATCTTACACCATGGCGATTCTGTAAGTATTGGATAGTATTAGTATCCGGAGTATTGGATCCGCAACCACCGGACTGCAAGTCGAAAGTCTTACCCCCGATCACGTGAAATTGAAATTGATGTTGATATTGTGGTAGCATAACGGCCATTATCAATTGATCTGTAAAGAGATGAAATCGGTACCTGCTGTGAACATCGATCTCTATCGGCTCAACTGCCTCCCTAGCACCTTACCCCTAACCTAACCTTACCCAACCTAACTTAACCTAACATAACCTAAACTATCCTAACCTAACCTAACCCAACCTAACCTAACCTAACCTGACCTAACCTAACCTAACCTAACCAAACCAAACCTAACCTAGCCTAACCTAACCTAATCCGTCATAGCAACGGCTCTCTGCGTAAAATCTTCATTAATTTCGCAAACAACATAGTGACAAAACAAAATAAATAACAGAAATTCAAAGTCTCAGTAAGTACGGTCGACGAATGAATTAAAATCGTTTGAAGGCTAAGCGGATGCCGAACGCACTCTTGACTCAAACGTTACGCTTGAAGTAGGAGTGCGTATGGCATCCATATCATAGAACCACAAAACACTAGAATTAAACTCAAAATAGAATCTTAGAAAAACACTTCCCTTCCCAAAAAATGGCTAAGTTATACAGATAAGAAATTATCCACTTAGCGAAGCATCCAAATTTAAACAGATCAACAACACTGTTCCGGCTGAGGTTTTTCATGGTTTCCTCCAGCTGTAAAACAAATGTTGGAACAGCAGTGAGCCCATGAATATGATCCCAACCCTACCTACCCTCATCCCGAATCCTAAAGTACTTCATGCTTTCTAACCCCCTCCCTCCTGCATGTTAAATAATAAAAAGAAAATAATCACAAAAAGTTGAAATATAAACCTTGATACATAACATAGCAAGGTAAAAATAGAAAGAACACTGAGGAAAAAAAACTTAACCTAACCTATTCGGCCAGTATCAAGTGAAGTTCTGAAAGGAGCACTCATCGGTGAGAATATTTCACACCAGCTAATCTCTACCTGACCTAACCACATACTTTGTTTCTTGTTTTTTTCTGTATTTTCTTGTTCTTTGCACGCTTTTCAGCTATTATTCGGTTCACCGCTTTTTTCGATCTCAGTTCAAAAGGCGAACATCAAAATTGAAGACCCTGTCTATTCCAATAACCTAATAAATTTCGAAGAACAGGTTGAGACTATCTTCTCAATCATTAAAACTAGCTGCGAAAGGTCTATTCCAAAACTAGGAGGAAAACGTAAAAATTGCCCATGGTGGTTTGCCTCACTCACACTTTTAAAATTGGAGATGGTCTCCGCTAAAAGGTAACTTCAGAATTTATGCGGACAAAGAAGATCCAAGGTGACTTTACCCAAATACCTTTAAATTACATTTTAAATGAAAATTTTAAAAATGTGTTAAGAGAGTCAAAAATCAGTAGCTGGAAAGACTTCTGCAAAAAAACAACCTGGTCTAACATCTATAGAGTCCTAACAAACCCACCAAACAGAGCACTCACATCAACTTTCAAAAACAATAACCCGGAAGAAACTGCTAAAGAAATTCTTGAATACTTCTATCCAGATGATAATGTAATAAATAAAAAACATGGAACAAATAGAAATAAGAATAAAAGCGACGCAAGACACAACAGTCGACCAGGAACCACAAATCTCAAAAGTATAGGAAAAAAATGTACTCAGATCGATGGACCCCAAGAAGTGCCCTAGGGCAGATGGGATAACGTCTGATATTCTGACCCGCTCCAATGATAGCTTCCCAGAGATACTGACAAAAATGTTCCAGAAATGCTTTAATATAGGATATTTCCCAAATATTTGGAAGGAAGCAAACATCATCACCATACCTAAGCCAGGAAAGAACGACTACAGCAGTCTTGAAAACTACAGGCCGATTGGACTTCTCCCGGTTCTCGGGAAATTATTTGAAAAAATCCTTGACAGAATAAAATGAAACCTTGGCATGGGAAGAAACTAAGCCCAAAACAATACGGCTTCGGCTCACAAAAATCATCAGAAGACGCAATGTACGATGCAGTGGAAGTCATTAAAATCAAAATGAAGGAAACTGACGAAGTAATCGTCATTTCTCTTCATATCAATGGAGCTTTCGATAATGCATGGTGGCCACAATTTTTAAAACAATTTATAGAAAAAGAATGTCCTACCAGCCTGGTTACGTTAGTAAGAAGCTATACGGAAGATAGGAAAGTAAGAATAAGGCATGGTAATAACTCAAGGGAGAGATGTGTTTCCAAAGGTTGCATTCAAGGATCGATCGGCGGGCCGATCTTCTGGAATGTTTCACTGGACGAATTTCTACAAATGGACCTCGGTACAGGCGTCTACATTCAAGCGTACGCCGACGATGTACTTCCAATTGTGAACGGGAAAAATCTACGAACTGCAAAAGAAACGGCGGAAATGGCTTAACGAAAAGTAAGCAATTGGGTTAAAAAGGTTAAATTATAATTCTCGGGAAAAAAAACGCATATCATGGTAATGAGTAAATCTAGGGAAAAAACCATTAACGTAACATGAACGGCAAGGAGATAATACCAGTCAAGGATATACAAAATTTGGGTATGATAATCGATAATAAGCTTAGATGGGACAAACACAACATAATACTTGCGGTAAGACGTGGATAATCCTTAAAGCCTTATGGAGAGCGGCAAAACCGACATGGAGACTATCCTCATAAATTATAAAGACATTCACGTATGGATCAGATGTCTGGGGAGATACGTGTAAAAGGGTCAAAAATAAGAATAAACTAGCAAGTATTCAGCGACAATATGCAATTAGAATTTGTAAAGGGTACAGAACAATTTGCACCACCTCAGCTTTAGCCTTAACAGAAACACCACCAATAGATCTAATAGAATAAACAGAAGGAGAATACCAGCTTACTTCCTACCGGGTGACAGGTAAATATTGACCACACACAGTGTAAAAAAGCTACCACATCCAGGAAAAATATCACAATCGAGTTAGAAAAGGGAAATAAAATTAACGAGGATCCAATGCAAATTTATACAGACGGAAGCAAGCAAGATGGTAAAGTGGGCGCAGGAGTAGTAATAAAAGAAGCAGGAAAATATCGTGTGCCAAAATCATATAAATTAGAAGATTATTGCACAGTTTGCCATCGGAAATGTTAACTATTCAAAAAGCCGTACAATGAGTTCAAATTAAGGGAATAATAGACAAAAACATAACTATAAACTCAAACAGCAAATCATCATTAGAAACATGCCGAGAAAATAACAACCGGGTAAAATTTCAATGGGTTAGAGCGCACAAAGGCTTAGAAGGAAAAGAAAAGGCAGATTCAGCAGCGAAAAACGGAAGATTATTGAAAAAACGTCGGAGGTACCTTACTGTGTATTGACTACAGTAAGGTACCTACAAGCTTTACGAATATAACACTAAAGAGAGAAACGGAACAAAAATGGAATAATAGATAGATGTAGGAAAGCACGGAAAAAATCACTAAGAAACACTTATAATATAAACAGGGAACTTCAAAAGGGGAAACATGCGGAAAACAGCTTTAACGCAACACAGATGTCGACAGGAGATGGATGTTTTAAAGAATACCTGAAACGCTTCAAGATAATAGACGATGACAAACGCCCGTGAACAAAACATCTATACAGGATAGCACCCACGTATTAGAAAAATGCTCAATTTTCGATGTAGACAGATTCAGAATAAATTTCAAATTAAAAAACTTCGAAATCAGAATTGGACAGAAAATTGGAAACAAAAAATAATTTACAAAATATATATGGCATACTTGGAAAAAATACACAAAAGATTCAAAGAAATTAATGAAAACTAAAAAATACAAAGTAGGACAAAGGATATTTATAAAAAAGAATTAGAAGAAACCTTGTGTTTAACAAGCAAGGTACCCGCAGTAGATACTAACAATCCACACAAGATAACCTAACCTAACCTAACCTAACCTAACCTTATCTTTTTTTTATTAATTTTATTTATTTAACTATGAATAAGTATCTATGGTATACAAAATCCACATCAAGGTTGCCAATTTTTGGAGAATTCCCCAAATTGTGCGGAAGGTATTGAAGAATTGGTTTGTTGCATATCAGAAGAGCAGGTGGAATCAAACTATACAGTATTTTCAAAATATATATTCAAGATTTAAGAGCTAAAAAGGGAAGTGTTACAAGTAAACAACTTTGTTAACTGGTGTTAAAAAAACAATTTCCACCGATAAATAATGTGTACAAGCAGTAGAAAAAAGTACAGTATTCAGAGATTGCATACTAACATAAATATCTCTCAGATTACGTGTGTATTTTGTGAAAACAAACTCTCTTTGTGACTTTCGCCCCCTGATCCGGTGTCATCCGTGCTAAATTTATAATACCCCGTTGCGATGCGGCTCACATTATTTATCACATCGCCCACAAAGATCGTGTTTCCGCAAAGTAAAGGAATATTAAAAATGTGTGTTTATTTTTTTATGTTTATTCGCAGCTTGTCTTATTCCCGAACATGGACTTCTGAACGGGGGACTAACGGAAGTCGAAATATCGAAATATCAACTTCCTGGATAGCCAATTTCCTAATTGATCATTTTTCCGAAGTTTCCAAAAGATGATATCTGGAATTATCTTCTTTTCCAGGGGACAATTTATCGAAAAACCAACTTCTTAAAGTTTCCGAAAGTCGAAGCTCATAATAAACCCAGAAATCTTATTATTGGAAGAGTATCAAAACCACAATCCGTTATGTGATAGAAACAGATATTATTTCCATCCAAAAACTCGCAGGATTTCATTGTTGTAATATCTATGAACAATGTATTCATGAATGGAATGAAATGGCTTTAGCTGTGTTAAGTTACCAGATCCTGTTTCGCTTTTCCACCCCTCACCAATATTTATTCCGTCTCATAAAATTTCACGGTTGAATTTTTCACTGTTTTTATCCAAACAAACACAACAATTCTCTGTATTTTTGTTAATACAATGTTAACAACGATCATGCCATTTCCCATTCGCAAAGCCAACCCAAACATCAATCAACATCCACGAAAATTTCTCAATTTTCGGCACAACAGATTAATTACTTACGTTTCTTTCATCCTTAGACTTATGGCCTTAAAAATCACCAGATGTCACTGGCAGTGAGACTCTCGCATGGTGTTACATGAATAAAATAATAAAAAAGCTTCATTTCCCCAATTGTCAAACCTGACAAAGATCATTAAGCGGTCAAGTTTTCCACGAAAATCCGTAATGTATGCCAATAATCTTTTTGGGAATTATTTGTAGAATTCTGTTTATAATTCTCATGAACCCGACAATTCACGTTTAATATTATAATTTGCTTACATATGCATGTTCCCATATAGCGAACATTGATTTTTATATATGTGAGCACGCGTGTGTGAACAACATAGTTTTTTATAGAAAACCTTAATTGTTTGCACACATTATCACTGAAATTTATAAAGTACCGTGGTATTAAAAATGTCACATTTAACGACAAGCTCTAGGTCGTTTACTTTTCTTTACTTTGGCATAAAAAGAATTCAGAACATAAATTTAATAAGTAGATAGCTAACATCCGTAAAAGTTACCAAGCGAAATAGTGGTTGTAAGTTTTAAAGTTGTAAGTTTTAAAGTTTTAAGTTTTAAAGTTGTTTTTATAATTTTACAATGCATGCGCATTGTTCACTTGCCTTTCTGATAAGTTGATTACATTCAGATCGAATATGAGATACGGGTTTGATTCTCCAATATTAAAAAATGCACCCCCGTAAAGCTATAATGGTACCTATACTATCCGAAGGGAATACAATGTATAATAATATGATGTCATTAACTTCTGATATTTTTTCCCATAACCTTAAAGGTTCAACATGTACAATTGGTTACTCGATGTGAGTTATTAAGTGATATTATTAAATTGTTTAGTACCGTAGGCAGAAAAATTACCGATTTTTTTATCATCCTCACACTATGTGTCACCGATTTGTAAAAGAAATCAATATCAAATGCATAATGTTTAGCGTGACATGTTTTATTAAAAAAGTTTTATTTTATTGTCTTAGGTTCCAGGAACAGTCCACGGAGTGCCGACGGGCGATTTGCCTTTTTCTTCAGACGGTCGAGCAATCAAAGAAGCTCATTTCAAATTGCTGAGAATTGGAGAAAACTTAAAAGCGAACAAAGTTAATCAAGTTCTCCTTGAAGATGTTCTAGGAAACTCAATCAAATTGAGAGGACCAGAACAGCACGTTTACGGAGATATTACGTTTGAAAACGTAGATATTAATGGTAATATTTATATCATCTCGTGTTTGTACTGATTTATAAACTTACGTATTGGCTGCTTTGACGCCTAAGGACATATTGATTAAATTGTATGTATCAAATTTTGGTTAGACCACATTGGAACGAATATTTGTATTTACCCCTTTTTTATAGTGTTTATTGACTGATTAGGACTTACAAAAAATTCGATTTATTTAGAATCGGGATAATTCAATTCTTTATTCCAATGTGTAATTCTAACAAAGTGCATTAAGTGTAAACAACAGGGACTGACAATATTGATGATAACAAATCCATTGGAAGTTCAGAATTCAATATGTTCTACGCCGTTATCAAAATTCTTAAATTTTGTTAAAAATCATGTAAATTATAAAATATTTGAAAGTGAATTTTTACGAAAAGGACTAGGTAAGTTTCAAAAAATATTAGTGAATAAATGAGAAAATATTTGAAAGTGAATTTTTACGAAAAGGACCAGGTAAGTTTCAAAAAATATTAGTGAATAAATTAGAAAATATTTGAAAGTGAATTCTTACGAAAAGGACTAGGTAAGTTTCAAAAAATATTAGACTTTATAATGTCAATATATTATTATCGTAATTTAAAAACAGATTAGAAAAAAATCACAACAAAAAAAATAAATACGATACACTAAATTAAAAATAAGGTAGGGTTACAGTGATTTCATTACAAATAGGGCACGTAGTGAATTCATGACAAATGAATGTGATCCACTTAACACGATAACTTTGCGCAAATAGTGAAGCGGAAACATTAAAAAAAGCCTTGTACTTGTTGAGGTTAATGTTAGGATTTTAATTCCCTTTAGTTACAGAATACAGTTTAATATTATTGAAACATGCAACCGTATGGAATATGTTTAAAATATTTAGAAAATGTTTTGCTATAGCTATACCAATTTTATTCCAGTGGTGGAAAAACATTGGAAAATGATAATTTCTCTAATGGAAGATTTTTTTTTATATTCGGGTCAAAACTTTTTCATTGTCGAGCACTAGTAATATTCAATTGACATAAAACATATATTTTTAATAAAGCTGCATGTTTGTAATAGATTAGGTTAGGTTATTAACAAACTATTTGATATATCTTAATAATGTTTATTTCAGAAAAAAGGTTATTCCGTGACTACACTTATATCATAACTTTAGAAATTAAATAAATTGACATAATTTCTTTTCTGAGTCATAAATTATAATATACTAAGCTACGCTAATTCTGTATGACAGCAATATAGCAGATTAACCCAACAGCGACGAACAACATACTCTAAAATAATTTTCTCCCCAATAATACCATCCATTAATGAAATTTGAGGGTACTTTACACATTTTTTTATAAATGTTATGCTGTATCTACCCATTCCAGGTGACAGCAAAATCGAGTCAATAAACTCTGTGCCAGTGAAGGACATGATCATGGATAAAAATGGTGAAGATATACATGTGTATGGAGACAAAACCTTTACACGGGATGTTGTTTTGAATGGGCCTGCTGAAGTTAACGTGGTCAATGGTTTTGACGTCACCAAGACCTATCATAGTTCCTTGATCACAGCTGAAGATGCAAGCATACGGGGAGACTTGGTAATGAAATGAAAACAAGGACTTGTTTATTTTACGTCGTTGTTTTATTGTAATCAATTAATTTCAATATTCCAGACTTTCTAATCGAACGAACTAAATGGAGGATTTATGTATATTATGTGTGCGCAACTGTTTAAATTATCGAACCCATTTTTCGGATGTAGATGCAGGTATCTTGCTTCTAGTATTTGCAGTTAAAACGAGATCACTTTTAAAATCACGAGGGCCGCTATGTTTTATCAATGTTTGCCATAAAAATGCTTTAAAATAAAATTTGTTGGTATAAAGTTGTAAATGTTAACTTTGTTCAAACAGTTATTATTTTTTAATGAAAAACTAATGTTTATAAGACAAGGTTTTATTTTATTTTAAATACATAAACGGTACACTGCCTTTTATAAATAAACATATAATAGAGTACAAAAGTAAGAAATATAATTAATTTATTGTTATTAAGTTTAATTTGTAGAACTCCATTTTATTTTTATTTTTTTATATATACAATAATATTATTATTGGGTTTATAAAAACAGTTTATTTTTAAACAAGTTCTGCTGTGTAATTATTATTACGCGTGACAGCTGTTTCGCCCTCTAAAGGTTTGACAGTTTGATAATGCCTTTAGAGGGCGAAACAGCTGTCACGCGTAATAATAATTACACAGCAGAACTTGTTTAAAAATAAACTGTTTTTATAAACCCAATAATAATATTATTGTATATATAAAAAAATAAAAATAAGAAATATAATATCATTACATAATAGTAGTTTTAAACTTAAAAATAACTTACAATTATTTTGTGTATCACAACCAAAAATAACAATGAGAAATATCATCATTTCATTTCAACATGTCCATATTGCGTATATAAAGTTACATTATGGAAAAATAATTTTTGAGTGCATGTTTATATTGCGCTAATTTTAAGAAATAAATGTCGCCGATGTTAGCATTTTCATTTCCCAAAATGTGTAATCGACTGATTGGTGAGTAATAATGTGATAATGTATGTGTGTTATTATAGTAGAACGGTAGAGTCAGTCTATTGTTAGCGCGACCAGGGCAATGAAATCGTATTAGTTCTATTAAATCAGGGGTATCCAGGACCGAGTGAATTATTTTATATAATATTAATAGATCACAGATTTTTCTGCGATCTGATAAATTTACGAGATTAGTCCAGTTTAATAACAAATTATAGTCCACGGATTCTCTTGGAATGCCTAATTTAAAATTAATATACCTAAGGAATCTATGCTGGACTTTTTCAATCGCTTGAATATGGATATTGTAATGTGGAGCCCAAATCGTAGAGTTTTACTCCAAAATGCTTCTCACTAGCGTTATGTATAAAATGCGAATAGTATCAATGTTACAAAATTGTTTGGTTATTCTAATAATAAATCCTAAAATCTTCATTGCTCTATTAATAATATTAGTTAGATGGCTAATAAATGTAAGTTTTGAGTTAAAAATAATACCTAGATCATTTATTGTTTCTACTGAGTTTAATATAATTTTGTCAAGATTGTATTCATAAATTGTCGGTTTCTTTATTTTATAAAATCTTATTATTTGACATTTACTAATGTTAAGTGCCAGTTTATTGCATATACACCAATTAAACAAGTTGTATAATTTTTTTTGTAAAATTATCCAATCAGAAATATTTTTAATTTTTTTATATAATTTTAAATCATCAGCAAATAACAGGATATCATAAATATATGATAACAGGATATCATATCTTTATGAATAGCATAAAGGATAACAAATAATTATAAGCAATAATTAGTCTCCTGAAATACCAATACAAATTGAAAAAATCTCCCGAGTAAAAATAAATGCCGCCATATCAGAAGGCACGGGTTCAATTCCCGTTGGCGGCATTTATTTTTACTCGGGAGATATTTTCAATTTGTATTGGTATTTCAGGAGACTAATTATCGCTTTTATTTATTAGTTATTATTTACTGCTTTTTATTTTTTACCCCAACACAATACATTGTGGTATAAAAATTAGCTCAGTTGAGCCTAAATTCAATTGCCATATATACTCGTATATATTTTTTTTGTGTTTCTTTCAAATAAACGTGTTTGATGTTTAATAATATTTATGGTTTTTGACACAAAACCGATAGTTGCTAATGATAACCAATATTTGATCCAATGATCAATTATGTTAAATGATTCAATAAATTTATCGCCAATTTATCGCCATTTGCATTTGCGACGCTATTTTAATGAGATCTAAATGACGCACACACTGAATGACACGTCTGACGAAAAATAAACAGATTCTGTTTTTACAGATATTTGATGCTCCGGTGACCATACTTACCGATGGAAATAGAGGATTGACAAACAAGTTTGATCATCGAAATACCATGGAAAATGGACCAAAGCGCTTAGAAGAGTCAAAGAATCGAATTGGTAAAATTATTCATGAGATAAACCGCAAACTTGAAGTAGTTACCCAAGATATTGAAAGTGAGTAAATCCCTTTTTTATATTAACCTCACTCATTTCAATTTCCCGAGTGTTTTTTATGTCCCGTGTTTAGGGTATTTGAGTAAGAGAAAGAGTAATCCTTAGTTTTTTAATATAATCAGATTATAGGTTACACAACCGAGCACAAAACGACCAACAAACAATCAATAGTCTTCAGCGAATTTCAAACGCATCCCAATATTAAGCACTAAACTTGATTTGCATGCCTTAAAGCTGTATACCAGGACCAAATGATCTAATGATGACATCCGATCTTTGGAGCATCTTGCATTGAAATACCGGCAGAACAACCACAGCATTCCCACCTGGCGTCTATTTTTTAAGCGGATTAATAGTTTTTGTAATAGAAGTTTACTGCGTATTCCGTTTACTTACAGAAAAATGTTAACTTTTTCAGGTGGCCCAACAGAATTTCTATACGCTGATGAATGGAGTTATGTTGACCTTTTTATTGGGAGCTGCAAATCAGCTGGTGTCAGATCTAATGCTGAGGAATCCTTTATAGAACTTCATGGGCTAAATCCTGGTCAATATTGCGGACTTCCGTCATACTGTGTTTGTCCTAAGCATTATACGGTAAAGTCAAATGATTACACTAACTTGAATGTCTATTATTCTTTTATCAGTGTCGTACTTCGTGGAACTTTATTGCATTCATAAAATATAATAAAACTTTTTTTTTAAATCTTTAATTTATTTTTGTTACTTAAAAAGTAGGTAATAGTTATTTAAATATGACCATCATAAAGATACTGCGAAACAATATTATGTATGTTCTTTCCATGTTTAAGTTGAAAATAATTCTTAAAATGTCAATAACTCATTATTAATGGACGACAATCAGTATCACCTACAAAATGTCCACAATGCCTGGAAACATGATGGTAAGGAACATTGCAAACTATTATGGGCCCACAATACATGTATGTTATTACCAAGTCGCCCGTGTTATGGTTTTCTGTAGACACAGCATTTTGGATTATCGACTTGTCGAGTTACATCATATGAACTCACTTTTATTTATTATTTTTTTTTGGTAAACTAATGTTTAAGACAAGATTTTTTATGCATAGCACAAATTATTCCTTATAAATAATCACTTTTATTTGTTTATTGTGGTTACTTCCCAAAAAATTTATGATGGAATAATGCTGTAACTGTAAAAAGAACACCTCTGTAATGGCAGAACATTGTAACTATAAATACAACATTTTGCCAGAACAATCCCACAAATACGATGCTTTGCCACTACAACGCCATTCCTAAGTAGGAGATAGAAAATTTGAGTTACAGCGTATTTGCTTCACGAATCGACAGCTTTCCGTGCTACGTCTTCCTCATCACGTGGTATGTCAATATGCTGTATATCCACAAAGCTAATTTTGAATGAATGACTTTAATGAAAATATTATGACTCAACAAAATAAGAACATTAATGTATAAATTTTTGAAAATTCGAAACTTTCTCTCATTGGAAAATCTAACATCGTTCTACCACGCTATAGTGCAATCAAATCTCCAATCCGCAGTAGTCAGCTGCGGAGCTGCATACAAAACAAATCTTCTCCCTGTTGAAATTGTACAACGTTTAATTATAGATATTATATTGAAAAAACAAAAAGATTTTCTAACACACCTAATTTTTGAAGAATTTTAAATATAAAAATTTAACGTCTTGTCCGAAAAAACAATGATTCAAATAATTAAAAAAAAAAACACACAAATTTTCTACTGAAAATTTGTATCGTCAAAAAATATATTTCCAACACAAAAAGGAAACACTAATTCTGCACAACATCATCAGCTATATTATCTAGGGAAAAAATATTTCAACAGTCTACCCGAAAATATCAGAACAATCTAAAACGATTGGCCTAGCGCGCACCACGATTGTATTTTTTGCGACACTATTTTAAAATCGTGCTATAAGAAAAGCGATTAAAGAGCTATTCAATGTAAAAATACCAAAATAATGAAACTATATTCTTAACTAATATAAATTTGAATGTATTTATTTACATATATATATATATCATATTTCCTTAAATCATAATAACTACGGACTGGTTGTTTCAAAGAATTTGAAAAATTTATCAAATTTCAAAGTTCTTTGAAAGTTCTATTCAAGTTCTGTTATTATTATATTATGGCCAAATTTCTTCACATCGTATTAATCAAATATTCGTCATCTCGATGCTCACCTCGTTTTTAAACACAAGCGCCTTCTTCTATAGAAGAGAAACATTTAAAAAAATCAAAAGCGGTGAAAACTAGTTTTACGAATTATTTTAGTTAACATAAATGATTAAACTCGGTAAACTGATTAATTATTTAATAAATTTAAAAAAAAATTACATCGTTAAAGAAAATTTAAAATTCAAAGACGATTAAGAAATTATTTTAAAAGTTTAAAAGATAAAACCAAATTAATCATGAATTCCGAAATACATCAAATATTTGTATTTTTGACAACTATTTTAATGGAGGGTTAATCTAACCTTTCACAAAATTTAAAATTTTTACTACTCTTAGTTTGCGAGGAAGGTATCAAAATGTCAAAAAAGTTTAAAATCTTTTAGGTACCTCAAAAACTAGCTTTTTGGATATACAGCATAATGCCAATACGCAGGCAAAATTTAATAATAAACAAACAAGTCTGTGAAATAGATAATATTGCTAGTAAATAACAAATGAAGTATAAATTTAACTTTTAATCAAAAATGTACCAGTCTGAAGATGGACGTGATTGTCTTAAACCGGTTCGGTTGGAAAGAAATTCGAGTGGAATGAAATTTTAAAAAGTGGTTTTATTAAACTTTCTTATATATTACACTTTATTTGTTAATCGGAAATCATATAAAAAGTTGCAATATAGGACACAATAAAGAATAGTTATTTCTGGGGAACAAAGAAGGGGTTCGTTAAAGAATATCGCCTGTTGTCAAATATGTATCAAAAATATTTTGTGAACTTGTTACTATCTTCAAATATAATCTTCGCAAGTTGATCTTTGTAAGTTGTCTCAAGACTACTTACTTACTACTTACTACTGACTAGGTACTTTCGTGGCAAACATTTCCTTCCTTGATGTATCACATTGTTTAGTTGAATTAAATGTACGCATGATAATTATAAAATAATATTACTACGTAGAACGTAGTTACCTACTTACAAGTTTCGAAAAGCTCAGAAATTTAACCGAATTGAAAAACAAATAATATTTTTCTGGTTTACTTTTCATGTTTTTTATTTGATTAAAAAATATGTATATTATTGACATGCGCCAACTAGTTTCGACATCCGTATCATCATAAAAAGTCAAATTAAAAAACTACAGCTGAAAAGACGATTACAAATGACCGAAAATCGACCAACCAAATATTTGAAAAAGTTTAATGTTAGGTTTTTTTTTTGCACACAGAAATTTCATCGCTTTCTTTATTGAATTTCAGATAAAAATCTCAACCGATGGATCAACTTCAATACAGTCTGATACTCTGAAGTATTCCAGGATATTTAATCTCCTATCTCCCATAGGATACTCCACAAGTATAATCACCACCACACTCGCTATCAGTAAACATTGCAGGTAAATTTACTTATTCATTTTCTTGGGGGAAGATACTAAGACGAGACTTTGGTCACATACACGATATAGTGCCCTGCAAACTAGGCACAACCTTGAACTAATTTTTTAAACCTATCGATTATCCAAGCATTTAAAACCGGAAGGGTTCCACTAAGGCATTTTGGACGAAATGTTTCACAGAATTTGAACAGTTCTTCAAATTTCAAAGTTAGGACGGGTTATTTCGGAGAAATTGAGCAATTCATCAAATTTCATCTTTCATTTTCGGGTTCTGTTATTATATCATTATAGGCCAGGTGCTTGAAAGAACTAAAATAATAACAGAACTTGAAAAAATCTTTCACAGAACTTGAAAATTAACTTTGAAATTCGAAGAATTGTTTAAATTCTCCGAAACAACCCGTCCTTAATATTCAACTTCTGTGAAAATCCTATTCAAGATCTGTACTGTGAAAAACCGGCCCGTGAATTAAAAAAAATGAAAACATCACGATGCTGTTGTTTTTTTCTTTAATTCCGTAGTAAATAGTTAATAATATATAATTATAAAATTAGTGTAGTTTTCTGATGGATGACCTCAAATGCAAAAAAAAGTTATGACATTTTTTTGTTGACTGTTGCCTCTTTTTTGCCTGAGAATCACAAATGCTCCCGACCGTCTGAAGCCAGTGATAAAATGGCGACCCCAAATTGGGTATGTTGTGAGGCTGAGTATCTGGCTATTCAGATCTAGTCACCAAACACGGCTAAAGCCATTTCAAGCAACCTTTATTTCTGAATGGTGGTCTTATACCAGGACGATACTGAGAGTATATTCCAATCTGGAACGTGATTGTTTCAGATCTGATATTTACCCGAACCCTCAAAACGAGAGAACTTGGATTTCGTGGAGATCCGAAACACAGAAAGTGGAAGACTTCTTTGATTTAAGTGGAGAAGTGACGGCATTCGTATCTGATGTAAAATCCTTCTACAGCAAAGGAGACTACTACGCCATCATAAGTCAGTACTATGATGCAGGACTCGACTCGTACAACCTTAATACGATCATCGTAGTTCTTGACTTTGCGCAGGTATTATGATTATTTGCTTACTTTAAAATTTTCCAGAACAATTTAAAAAAAAATGGAAATAAATAATAAATGGTAAATTTATCGCTTTCCGCCGTTCCATCTCGCACGAATGTGCATCCCGAAACCACAGAACTATTAATTTCAGTAGAAATAGAGTCCTTTTGGGCCAAATCTAAAATTCATTGATATTATTAAAAAATTACATTACGTTTAAAAATTATTTATTTTCAGGTATCTTTTCATAAGCAGTTGTTTGTAGAAATATTTTTAAAACATTTTAGAAAAATGTATTTATTTTGTTCGAAATTGACTGTAGGTACCTAATATTTAAAACACTTTTTGGTATTTAATAAGAAACATATATTTTATTATTAATTACCAAATTTTTGATAATGATAATAACCTATTTTCGTTATAAATATTTCTTTAATGAATTTACGACAAACTAGCATTCATTAATTTAATTATATATAAGGCATATTTAAACATATTATACGGAGATACCACAGTGTGAATACAAGCACAAACAAAAAAAAATATGAACAATTGAATAAATAAAAATTATCAGTTACATTTGCATCAAGAGATTATATACAGCCAGTAGATTTTACGTAAAACAACTGGAAAGGAATGCTTTTAAAACCATTTTTTGTACAAGTACAAATAATATCGTCATATTCTCATTCCCTGAATATCGTCACTAAACAAAAAATTCTTTGTAATCAAGGCGTTTATTTTTTTTTTTTTTCTTAAAGCGGAGATGGTTTACACGTAGTTCCCGTGAGCACTTAGGCCATAGGCCCATTGTGCTATCTCCCATCTTACCTCAATCCTTTAACAACAGCCAAGTCCCTTTAATAAAGTTCAACATGGTTGTCATTGGGCACGTGGCTATGTCTTCTGGTTCTACTGTATGTCTTTCCAGGTATCTGAGCCTAGTTCCCACCAGGGCAGGACATTGGCACCATATGTGAATTGGAGTCTTTTCATCTTCTTCACATTTCCTGCATCTATTGGTGTTTTCCACTCCCAATATCTGCATGTGTCTCCTGAGATGGCAGTGTCCCGTTAGTAGTTCTACCAGTTCCCTCAGTGAGTTTCTATCCATATCGAGTAGTTTTTTGGTTCGTCTAGGGTCTGGTCCTTTTATGAGTACTTTGAATTGTCTCATTCCAGGTGCCCTCTCCCATTCTTTGCGGTGCTGGTATTTGACCCACCTATCAATATGTAATTTTGTGTGGCAAGCTGCTACTCCTACGGCCGGCTCGGATCCTACAAGTGGTGCTTTCGCCCCTTTCCTTGCTAGTTCGTCAGCCCGCTCGTTGCCCTCAATACCTTTATGTCCTGGTACCCAGATTAGGGTTATTTTATTGATGGTAGCGAGTTCTGTAAGAACAGTCCTGCATTCCATCACCAGTCTGGAGTCGCATCGGTTACTTCCCAGTGCCATTAGGGCTGCTTGGCTATTAATCAAAACATAAGCTTATGTTTTTATTCCTGTACCCAATACCTATATTTTCCTGTGCGCAGGCCAAGATGGCTTCCATCTAAGCTTAAAACAGAGTACAGTGTGTTCCTAGAGGTATACTGAGTTCCCTCTTGAATCCCTGCAGACAGACTCCGGCCCCTGTTCCCTCCTCCTTCTTGGACCCATCGATGAACCAGATTAGTTCCTGTTTGGAGGTAGGATCTGGAACCGTTTCCCATTCCTCCCTTGTGGATCAGGTCACCTCAAACTGCCGTCTGAATAAGTATTTGGCTTGTTACTTGTTCCGTCTTACTTCATTCCAGCTGTCGGGCTAATTTCCTTTAGTCTTGTTCCAATCTCTGTATTACTGTTTTTGGGCAGCTAACCTCTCCATTGACCTTTGCATTGTAGCTTGTAGGCTGCCGCCATCGCCGCCCTCTCTATTTCTAGGTTTAGTGGGGGTAGTTTCAGGAGCACTCCCATGGCTAGTATTGGAGTGGTTCGCATGGCTCCCGTGATTCCTCTGCATGCGAGTCCGTGTATGTGATTGAGTATGACCATCACTGTTTTCAGTGTTGTTCTCCTCCATCAGACTAGGGCTGCATGCATGATCCTTGGTTTTAAAACGGCTGTGTACAGCCATTGCATCATTTTAGGATTGAGTCCCCACGTTCTGCCGCAGATCCGCCTAGTTGCCCACATTAGCGAACATGCCTTTCTGGCCACAGATTCCACCTGGTTTTTCCAGCTCAGTTTGGCATCTATGATGAATTCGAGGTACTTTAACCGTGTTTGAGGGTTTTAACTCCTTTTCATATAAGGTTGGATTATTCCATCCCTCTAGTTTTTTTTGCATGTTTTGCATTTATATTTAACAATCTTCTAATATTTTCTATACAACGATAAAAGATACAAACAAAAAATATAAAAAGATGTCGGAAAAGAGAATGGAAAGACAAACAACTCTGATTTGTAACAAAGATAACACAGTACTTTATTAGACCAGTAGATTATGTCTGTGTAACCCGGCTTCGCACGTATTTCTTCACCCTTTTTTAAAACTTTTTCCAAGCAAATAGAAAACATGCAAAAAAGAATGTGATGTTTCGCATATTTTTTTATGGTAAATTGAATATTCCAATGCTTTACAACTCGGATTTGAATCAACACTGCAAGCTCAAATTAGTTGCATTAATTGAAAGTGAATCTCAAAACAAGGCTTTAAAAGTAAAAATAAATAGGTTTTCAGATTAATGGTAATGGAAAAAATGGTCCAAAAACGTAATCCATCTTAAATATTAGATTCAAGTCACATTATTCATTTTTTTGAGACAGTTGAATGCCACAAAAAACTTAATCCGAGATTATAGCACTTTTGTTTAAAGATTAAACAATCAAATCTACACAAATCCTAGAAAGTTTTTTACTTCAAAAAATTATAAATAATACAACGATACCAATTTCTTATAACTTTAAAGTGGATTTTTAGAGATGTTGGTTGTTTTTCAGGTCTAAATGTTTTCTGTAGAATACATATTGGTGAATGTAAGCTCTGCAATCAACCTAACCTAACATAACCTAACCATGTGAAATATGCATTCTGCGGAAAATAGCCAGGGTTACAAAAACATTAAAAGTATATAATTACAAGCGCTATGAACGTTTTCTGTTGATAAGGTAAATGTAATTGTTCGACTGTTAGATATTTTGCTTTATATCGACCAGTTGACTATTAAACAGCCCCACTATTAGTATTTACTCGTAGACTGCCGTGAGCGCTATCTGCACATGTTCATATATTTTTTTCCCAATCGGCAAATATTTTAGCTGTTTTCAGTAGAACATAAGATTAACCTTACTCTGTTGGATGAGAATAATATCTTATTTTTGCCAAAAATTTGGATTCAGTGATTTCTGCATAACTACGTTCAATAATCAACCTCCACTAGTTAGAATTATAGAAAGCTTATTAGCATACGAGAGCAAATTAGGTAGGATAAATATTATATAATGAATATTTAATTATAATATTCTACATGCATGCAGATGGGTTTGTTATCTCTCAGTGTGTTCATTCTATATATAGGCTGTCCTTGTGTAAGACCCCGATCATTGTCATGGAAGGTATATCAAAGGCTTTGGCGCTCGTTCTGGTGGCAAGAGGAGTTAGCAGGATGGGGGAGGGGTGGTAGAGGCGGTGGGTGTTGAAGGGTGTAGAGTGGTGGTGACACACGGTTTAAATCCGTGCAGAGGGTGAAAACACAGGGCGTCAAGTACACCAGCAAGTGGGTTCATAATGGAACTCTTCGTGACGGGATCACTCTTTAAAAACACTCGTGGCATAAATCATCATTATCATTATTTGACTGGAAATTAATCAAGTTTGCTGTCATATTACGCCTATATCTTTGTTTTTGGAATATGAATGGATGTTTTTTGAATCGGCTGTATGAAATATGGTATGTGGTTAAGAACATGAATGATGGCATATGTGGTTAAGTGGTTACGTGGCTACGAACCCAGAGGTCATGGGTTCAAATCCCGACATGCACAAGATTTTTTTAAATATGAAACCACACATATGTGAGTCCCAACTGCTCTCAACCGTCTAGAGGCAGTGAAACTATAGCATCCCCATTTGGGGGATGTTTTGAGGCTGATAGTAGTGGGGAGGGGAAGGAGATGAGGACGAGTAAGGTGGGGAAATTCCTGGCTATTTAGGTCTGGTCACCAAACATGGCCATAGCCATTTCAATAAACGTTTAAATTCTGAATGGTGGTATATATTATTTTTAATGATTAATTTGTGAAATAACACAAATTAATCAAATAAAAATTACTGGTATTTGAACCCGCGACCTCCAGCTTGCTATTCGAGAGATTTTACCCCTTGACCACGGAGTGGTACTCTCAGTATCGCTCTGGTGTAAGACCAGCATTCAGAATTGAACCAATGGCTTTAGCCATGTTTGTTGACTAGATCTAAATAGCCACGTACTTCCTAACGTTTCTCTTCCCCCTCACCACTAACTTTAGCAAACGGTTGGGATCAGTTGGGACTCTTGTGCGGTAAGACTAAGACCCCGACACATTAACATTAAAATCACAAATATTTAAAGTTTAAGTTGCACCCCGATCGGCTGTTGGGAAGGCAACTATGATGACCATACAACACTTACTATTGTTCACGGTGAAATAAATTCATTGGAATAAAATAATGAAATGAATGAAATAATATGGATTTAAAAATATATATATAAAAATTTCCCAAATAGAAGGTTCTGCGTGTGCAGTTTATGGATTTAATAATTAAACAAGAACAACTCTTCAAGCCGTTTTTCAGAATCCCGAAAATCTTTAACAGGTTAGTTGTAATTGTGGAAATTTAATTAAATCAATAAAATAAAATAATAAATAATCTATAATATTAATGATAAGTCTACATTAAAGCTTACATAAGTAGAATTAATGACAATACAGTCATTTATGGTTACAAAATTTATGGGTAAAACCTGAGTAGGTGTTTTTTGTTTGTTTTTTCTACTGGCTAGGTTGAACGCAACATTATAGTTATTGGTTTACATAACACAACTAATATTTCTCTTTAAAATAAAAAAATATATATTATTTTTGGAATAACTTAGTGAGTAAAACCTCAAATTTTAATATTTAATTACTGAAGACAATATAATCGATTCCTAAACGAAAATCTGAAACAGAAATATCTAGGTCCCCGCTTTAATATTTTTTAGGTGCTAGAAAAAACAGCAGTAAAGTTGCCTATTTTTGTCGATATCTTTAATTAATATATTTCACATAAAACCATTAAAATCTATGAAAAAAAACCAAGGCGCACAACTCGTAACGTTAGGAGGCGGCGCTAGTGTAATGTGTTGCCATTAGAATTTATGGGAAATGTCAGAAGTTGGAGGTATTATTAATATTGTAGGGTATTTGATTATATAACTTACTTAGTGTGTGCTGAAAATCTAAGAATTATAGAATTATATTGAATGTATTTTTTAAATTTTCAAAGTTACTTACATTACAACCAAAATGTTACGTAGGTACAACCGAAACGTTACTTAGGTACATCACAACCGAAATGTTATGTAGGTACATCACAACCGAAATTTTACGTAGATACATCACAACCGAAATGTAACGTAGGTACATCACAAGCGAAATTGTATTACTTAAGTTTTTTTTATCATTTGTCAATTAATCAATGTTGCTGTCATATTCTATATTTTCTTGTGAAACCTGTGGCAGATGTTTTTGTGTGAAATATTATTAAGCGGTACCCATTACTTCGTATAATTAAGGTTTCGTATAATGTATATACAACAATAATGAGTAATTATAATTACTTTTTTATTATTAATGTACAAAAATTTATATTTTATTTTTGTCGGTATAAATTAAATAAGTTTCGTATTACATCAGAATTAACTGAATTAAGGACGTTCACTTTTTAAGTCAGACTACTTCATTATATTTTCCGTTTTTTTAAATATTTGGACCAAAGATAATATTGCATTCCAAATCATCATAACACGAGTGTATAATATTTTCAATAAAAACTTCATAACTTTGATATTTTTCAAAACCAGAATGTTTTTATTGTTAAAAAAAACATTCGCACGCAAGAAAAATTACTTCGTTAAAAATCGTTGAAGAAGATTTTCATGTTGACGCAATAATACACAATCAGCCAATTTTTATTGGACAAAGTGACTATGATTTTATTTTACAGTTTTAAAGTTATGCTAGGTGGGTATGATTATTTTTTAATTCGAACGGCTGTTTCGCCTTCCGAAGCCATTGTTGAAATGTTATAATATACCTTCCAGAGGTTACTTTATCTTATCTATAAATAATAAAGAATTAGAATTCTTGAATGTGGAGCACTTGCCTACTGAATTATTTATTATTATTTACACTTATGTATAGTTTGTTTCTCTGAAATTTCAGGGTCAAAATAATTATTTTTATTTCGCAATTTTACCACCGCTTTTAAGCATCCTTTACAACTGTGAAAAATATCAACACAAAAAAAAAACAAAGTTTTTTTAATACAGTACATCTTCATGGATATATTTAAAAATTATTTTTTTCTGTTTGACTGAGGATTGAACCATCCTCCCCAGAGACTGGCTAAAATGAGTGAATCCCGCTCTCAGTTGAGTCAAATTCTAATTGGATATTACCGAGATTTATTTCATATATTAACTGCTGTAATTTTTTATAATGTCATCCAATTTCAGATAAATGTTTGTATGCGCGCGCGTGTGTGTGAATGAGTGCCACCATGTTGATAAAATGCATTGTCATCGACAACAAGTTAATCTGCCGAGTTTCAGCTTAATCGGATGACGGGAAGTGGGTTAATTTCAACTTCGAATAGTCCAATCCATTCGACACACTTCATTCAATCGTTCGATTCACTCAATTGGGACGACAAAATAGACATATTTAAAAATTAATAATTTTTATACATATATATATCGCACTTCTGATCAAGCTCTCTTTTCATCAATCGATAATATGCGCAGATAGGTACCTTCGTATAAGTTATTTAGGGGTGTTATATTTTTAGCCGTCATTATTGCTTACCCCTATCAAATCGGGTGATTTTATAGCTGGGTCCATTATGTCACCCCCGACACATGACCCGATATAATCTGATTAAATTGGGTCGCCCCATCGGCGCAGTAGTTCGGGTCACAATCGGGCGCCCCTAAGTGCCACTTCTGCCCCTTTGACTTGACTCGCGTCAATTATGGCTAAGTCCCGACTTTTCTGTCGGCTCAGTTATGTCAATTAAAGCCTGTCTTCGTGGCCTGAGTTGTTGCTTC
Organism: Hesperophylax magnus; assembly: GCA_026573805.1. Taxonomy (NCBI): domain Eukaryota; kingdom Metazoa; phylum Arthropoda; class Insecta; order Trichoptera; family Limnephilidae; genus Hesperophylax; species Hesperophylax magnus. The sequence goes on from JAIUSX010000026.1 coordinate 2,659,262, forward strand.
TGCTAATTGTTATTTTTATTCAAAGAAGTTTGCTTAAGAATATCAAGTAAAAGCCGATTCTCAGACTTGGAACCTCTACTTTGTTCGGGAGTAAAGTACTGCCAACTGAACTACCGGAAACTATTCTCTCACTGTCATTTTTCAATCTCATGACTTCATGAAAACTATTAAATATTTCTGAATTGAATTTAAATTGTCATACCTAAGTAAATCTTTACAAACTTAAGCCAAGCCTCGATCACAACCTGACCTTTTTTATTTTGTATTATTAATATTACTAGCACAAACCCGTGAAAATTCACTGGATATTTTAATTTCTTATCTTCAGATATCTTCACGTCTTCATATCTTCAGATATCTTTTCTTATTTAAAGACAGTCAGAAATTTACATATCCAACAAAAATTTAACAAATTTAATACAGATTTAAAATTAATTGATAAATATATTAAAATAATTGATTAATAATAATGAAATTTTTAAACAAAAACTCAAAAAACATTTTACTATTATATAATTTCTAAGTATGTGTTACGATGTGCCAACCTATATTTCCATTATGTACAAAACAAATGCCATCTTATATTTTTCATTATGTATAAAAAAAAATTACATTATTTACAAAAAAAAAAATTGCAACTTATATTTTCATTATGTATAAAAAAAGTAGTCCTTCATGCATCCAAATTGTAACAACTGATAAGTATGTATAGTACTGTCAATTTGATAGTGCTCCCTCCCTAAACACGAGAATTTCTCAATTAGGGAGGTATTGTTACCACTAATATTGTATATTATATATTATTTATTATATGTATATTGGTTAATAAAAAAAAATATATATATATATATATTAAAATAATTGATTAATATCTTAAAATAATTGTTAAATATATAAAAATAGTTGATCAATATATTAAAATAATTGATTAATGTATTAAAATAATTAATTAATCTATTAAAATAATTGATTAATATATTAAAATAATTGATTAATATATTAAAATAAAATAATGTTAGTGCCTACTTACTTATCGCTTGTCTAACAACCGATCCAATTATAAAAATCAAAGCTAATCCCAGTTCTTGAGTTCATTCAACCGCAGTTAAAGATACAGAGACGCGCAGCCAAAATTATTGTTTTTAATTTTAACAATTATAATCACATTGAAGCGTAGAACTTCAAATAAATTAAATCAAGGGACAACTTTTTCTTTAATCCTTTAAGGTAATACCCATCAATGTAATATATCATTGAAGAATAAGATAATACTAATAAATCTTAAGGACACATGTAACAGAACAAGACACAGAAAACAAAAGGATAACGGTCACAACTAGAACCCAGGATCTCTTGTCTTCCCGAACAACCTTCAAAAAAGTAGTTCCTTGATATTGATTTAGACTTTTATAAGAAGTCAAAATATATCCCATATAAATAAAAATAATCATTCATCCGTACTTAATTTAATAATAACTTGTGGTTATTTTCAGCGAACTAGTACAACGGTTCAGAGACTTCCCAGCTATGGAGCTTGGGTTATGGAATTACTGGAGACCAAACATGGAATCACCCTCTTCATCGGAAATACTTTTGACTCATGGAAAAACTCAATATCTGATTCGGAGATTTTTAGATTCAACCCGTCAAACTCTCAGGTATTATTTCCTAAAGATAAGTTATATTATTAACTTTAATAAATACCTGGTATATAATATGACATATAAACAATGTCACGATTATAAACTAAACCAGAATCCCTAAAGTCGATAAAAATTAGAGCGTAACTATGTAAGTATGATAATGAAGTGAGACCTATTTATACTATAAAAAGAGAAAACAAAGGTTTTTCAGTATGCTAAAAATGCCAACGCAAAAACAGCGAAGAAAAACTTTAGTATGATGAAATAATAGGTAGGCAGGCACCTGTATTAGAAATTTAGCCTACGAGATCCTCGAATTTGTGTTTTTAAAAAATCGGAAAATGATTTATTTTTATTTTTTTATATATTAACTCCACACAGGAGGCCCTGAAGAAAATAATTTCCCTCAGGGCCTATGTCATCTTTGGGGATGCTGTGTGGAGGGTTTTTTTGTGGAGAGGAAGGAGTGAACATGGGTCTTGAAGAGTCCCATGTTGTAGGAGGGAGGAAACACAGAGGCCGGCAGTTCGTTCCACAGCCGAGCTGTTGAACTTAAGAACGAATCGTAGAAGCGACCCGTTCTCATGTGACAAATGTCAACCGTGTAAAAAATGTTGGGCGCGCGTTTGTCGTGTATCCCGACTACGCACCGGTGCCGAAGGGATCAATGACGCTAGTTCCTCAGAGCATCTTCCATTGTAATACCGATAAAATAAAATTCATATTATAATGCATGAAAATCATCGTATGACTGGTTTGAATTCAGAAAATCATCCAAGTGTGATTCGAAACTTTGACAGACGTGAATTAACGGTTAAAAATGTGAGAAAATAAGACAAACTTTCATAAATACTAGCACGGACAGACGAAGAGGAAATCGATTTTTCAATATGTGCGTTATAGAATCAGCAAAAAATACTTCCTACAAACATCACAATCCCCCTGACGGTGAAATCTTTATATTTCATATTTTCTCCATCCGTTTTCATAATGGCATTTGTAAATCAATTAGTAAAACAGATTTTATCATGATTTTAGTGGCAATATTATTATTTGGTCAGTTGTCAGTTTGATAATGCCTTCGGAAAGCGAAACAGCTGTGACGTATAGTAATAATTACACAGCAGAACTGTTAAATGAACTATTTTTTGTGAATTCGATAGTAGCATTATCGAATTTTTCAACAAAAAACATTCATTTAAAAAAAATAATAATAATTTAATAAAATTATATATTTCCTTGAATTTCTAAATCCCCAGTGAAAAAGACCACGAGCCGCCATTATGATTTAAGATTTTCACGGCTAAAATTATCATCGTTATTTATTTTTGGGGTGTCGTGTTGCGCAACCTCCTTATTTAGCCAACGCTATGGAGAACCTTACAGTGTCCATTATCACGGCAGATGTGTAATGCCTTAAGTCATGTTTAGTGGCTAGATCTGAACGACATCCGGCTTTTCATTTTTTCTTTATTTCCTCCGTTATTCCACATTCTAGCGAGTCTGAATTCCATGCTCACGAAAACGTTCGTTGAATGTAAAATTAATGTTTTATCCTCTGAGCATATCCCCTACATACGGAAAAGACAAGACGTGACAAGTAGAAACGTGCGCTGAGAGAATACGTCAGCACAAACCCTAAAATGAACACCAGTAGCAACATGAACAACGAAAGGATGCCAACCTGAGTAAAAATAACCTCAAAATTAAAATGCATAACTTTTGCTTTAGCCATAAAATTTGCACTTACCAGCCCGTTCTCACGGCAGTACATCTTTAAAGTAAAGTTTTTGTTGTGTCCTAAGAACTTCCATGAGGGTGTTGTTATAAGTTGCCCATATCCTCCATTAATCAAGTATCTCTACGATTACAAATCATGGAGGATACAACATCACATCGATCGCATAGCAATTTAGTGTAAAACATGCCTTGGTCACGTGCAATCAGAAGGATTACCTTATATGGTGATCAACGGTACAGCAACAAGCGCTAACGCAAAAATCATGCCCATAAAAGGAATGATTAATTACAGAAGAGGGGGAGAGACGAAACAGGAGGGGTAGTTAGAATACACAGCGGGACTGAACTAGAGGTTGGTTCGTGAGTACTTTTCGTTACAGGTTACAGTGAGTACAGGTACAAAAAAACCTGTTAAAAATAGCGGTTACAAAATACTACCTACCTGGGGATTATAATATCTGGGGAGTGGGGACGGAGAGTAATAAATACTCAGTCCCATTACACAAGTATTTTATACCTACCTGGGGATTATAATATCTGGGGACTTGTGACGGAAAGTAATAAATACTCAGTCCCAGTATAAAATACTTATGAGTATTTTGTATCCGGTATTTTTTACATCGAGACCTGTGATATTTACAAATACTTAGGAACCAGGTATTTTTGGAGATTTGTCACTAGTTCACTAGTACCGCATGAAAATACCCGGTAATTTTACTGGGTACGATAAATACGCCTCTCCTCTAGACTGAACATGAGTATGGAGAACTCCTCACTTAGGCCCTTGAACTTCAGTTGTGGTAGTCGGGAGACGACTCATTGGTTATTGCTACCATCCTGCAAAACTTATCCGAATCCTCAGGAAACCAGAAGTACTCCTCCATACCTTGAAGAATGTTCCTGAGCCACATAAATCCATGATAGCATGACATTTTGTATGCCATTCCCTTTTCATTTCTTTGATTGGGTTTCAAAATCTACGACGTTGGATGACCATGTAATTGATGATCAGTACCATGATGATTTTTTAAATTTAAAAAATCCCCAATAAGTGTAGGTTCTCGGTTAATTCAATTTTGATTAAATTGTGATCACCTGAGAAACACAACAGCACGCCAAACCACGTTTGGCGTATATCACTTGTTGCTCCATGCATAAGAGGAAAGCAATGTTATTTTCGTTATTTCTTATCGCTTCTAACAAACACTAATTCAGTCAAATTTACATTGTTTCAATGGCACCACAGTTCAGTCATAACTCATAACAAAACCAATCACTTATTTCTGAATACGCCAAAAAACCCTAATTGCAATGAGCAATCGACCGACATACTTTATAATTTTGATGGGCCCTAAAGGGTTCAAGGCCATCCTATAACCCGTTATGGAAAAACAAAGAAGGAATGAAACGATAAATAAAATAGTAGTAGAATTACTCATTATATCAATGGTATGTACTTTTGTAACGAACTTTATGTATGTACACAAATAAAACAAAATATTCCGACATAAGAGATATTATGCAATAATCAAGCAGTGAACAGACGATAATAAAATATACCTGATTATGATAATCATTGAATATTATATTAATAATAATCACACCAACGCATTATAAAAACACAAAAGAAAAAATAATATTGTAGCAACCAAGTTTCGCTACTGAGCTATCTTGGCAGCCTTTAAACCTGTCGAGTTTCTCTAAAAAGTATAGCGTTTTTAATATGAAATAAAACCTTACACCGCTCAACAAATCAGCTCAGACACACACCGTTCGCGACTCCATTTTCATATTTTTTATTTGTCATTTTAAACACTTGTTCTGAAACCGTGATTTTTTTATTGATATAACATAAACACTTAAGCTACGAACCCATCCCACTCAAAAACTATGATCATAGTTTGTTATACGGACAAAATATGAAATTTAATAAACAAAATCGAAGCAAGAGAACAAGTAGCGTATCTTATCTAGGTACCTACCACCACTTATCGACTAAATGGCGGAAGATTTTCGCTGCCGAGAAATGTGGACTTTGTTTTTTACACATTTCTGGATAAAGAAAAGTTATTAATTCGAGAATATTTCAACAGATGTCAATGGAATAAATAATTAGCAAAATTTTAAACCCGAGTTGAGTACCATTCATTTGAACTATACAATTATACATTCCGATGCCGCTCAACCGCACACGTATGCGACGTATGCACACGTATGCGTATGCCTCGGCTGTGGCCTTGACTTTCCAAAACACATAATGTGTAGCGGTTAAAAAGTTTCCGCTAGGGACTTCATCCATAGACTAATATTAGACTTACATCAATGACTTCATCACAATTGTCATTGGTTTTTATTTCAAGCCAGTCTGTTTAGTCGCAAAATCGCCGCTAAAAGGTGTTGGAGAATTGTTCTCCAACACCTTTTCATCAATCGCGCATTTTCTATAGCTAATTGCCTGTTCTAGTGTGGTTTGTTTAATGCGAATGATTTTTATTTTTAATTTTTTCTATTTATCATTTAACGTCCGTATATGTGGTATAATTTTTACATAATAAATAATTTAGAACGCGGGAAAGAAATGGTAAAAATAAAATTACAATAAATTAAAAATACAAGAAACAAAATTAAAAAAAAAAACAGTGATCAGATATTTAAGAATAGGGTAGGAAAAGGTTTTTAAGTTAACATACATATCAATATCACCTAAGTATTAATTTTCCAGTGTGAAACCGCTGTTGCACTTATGTGCTTACAGTGCGCTTATGCACACTGGGTGGGAATAGAGTATTGTGTCGTTTTGTTTTTGGGGTATGTATATGTTTATAAGTTGCGGGAGTTCGGAACAGTTTAATTTAGAGTTTAGTATTATGTAATATTAATGATTTGAAAATTTTTTTTTTCAGTTTGAACTAATGCAATCTCTGTTCGTTCAAAACTGTCGATCAGCTGCAAGCTCTATATTAGAAGACGGAACAAGTTTTCTCTTCATAGTCCAAGATTATGGCGGACCACTTCTGATTCTGAGATATGAAGAGGACCTGTATTCATACTCTTCATACCAAATGCTACACCATGACGCCCAGATCTTGGCGGTCAGTGTGGCATATGTTGGACGTGAGTATTTATTTAAAAATAACGTAACTAATGCAATGGTTCAAAGCAAATGTGCTTAGGTTAGGCCTTTTCAGTGGAAAACCTAAATCATATATGTGCGTGAAATTTGCTATAATCTAAATGATTTTTTTATTTTTTTTAATTCCTTTATTTTTCCCAATTTTGACATTAATTACATACAATATTATATAAATCAATACGAATAATGGGAACCCACTTAGGCGCAGCCTGTGCGTGGGTAATATATTTAAGTTATTATATTATTGCACCTAGAAATAAACAAACTGTGGGCATATAAAACAAAAACAAGATTACATTTTGTCTAAGCGGTTTGTATAAAAAGTGTTTACAATTGTGTATAGTTAAGTTATAAGTGTTTAGTATAATATATGGTGAATATTTTATGAGAAACATAAATTGATACAAATTAAATAAAAAAAAGTTTCAACTGCTGAATCAAAAAGCCATAATTTTAACTATTTTAAATATTGAGGAAGTTTAGTAATCACTTGAATATTTTTCGGTAAAATATTGAAAGTACGTGGTTCAATGAAACTGCAGTGTGTTTGCATTTGTTTTTTGTTCGTTTGGGGAGTATAAAATACATTATTATTTCTAATGTTGATTCTGTTTTCATTTATTTTGAATTTATTTTTGTTTTTAAATATGTATTTCATAGATTGCAAAATAAATAGTTTGCGGAGACAGAATAGTTTAGATTCTTTGTATAACTCATCTGTTGAAATGTTCTTTTCCGATTATACATAACTTTGATGATATAATTTTCAGTTATTTGTAAAGGTTTTATATGTGCATGAAGCGCACCGCCCCATCCTATTATTCCGTATATGAGTGAAGATTGCACCAAAGAAAAATAAATAATTTTCAGTTTTTCAACATTGAGTACTTATTTTAGTCTGTAAAATGTGTATGTAAAGATATCTAAATTTTCAGACGGTATTATTAATTTGTGACTGCCAATTTAATTTTGCATCAATAATAATACCTAAATATTTGATCTTTTTAACTTTTCCGAGTTCAAAGCAAGATGAGCATATTTTTTGATTACAGTTAACATTATGTATTCTAATTTTAAGTTTATTGGGGGGTTTATTTTTATTATTTTTATAGAAAGTTAGGTAAAATGTTTTACTATAGTTTAAGAAGAGTCTATTACTTTTTAGCCATGATGAGACATATGTAATACATTTTGTTGCCTTCAAAAAAGTTTCAGCCCAGGATTTTCCATTCACTATTATTGCTGTATCATCTTTGATACAGCAATAATGCTATAAGCTATAAGCTGATTTTACCCCAGTACACAATAAAATTTTAAAGAAAAAAATAATATTCAAAATAAACAGTATTTAAAAAAATTCACCCAAAATGGATCATAAATTTCAAAGATAAAATACTACAAAAAATTAGCCATAGAATTGATCTTCAACTAATAAAAATCTATAAACAGAAGTAAACAAAAAATAAATTTGTGGATAGTAAAAAAAATATCCATGGCCTTGTTAAATGTGTAGGATTCTGCTCTAGTAAAATAGATGATTTCGAAAATGATAGTAAAAAAAACAAATGAACACATAAAAAAATATATAAAAATATTCTAATAACTGCGAAAGAAATAAAACTATAAACATCTTGTCCTGAAGAAGGTTGGGAACAACCGAAACCGGTCCAACATATATAATATAATAAAATAAAGTGGTTTAAAATTAAAATAAAAATTTCATTTTGTAAAGCCATAAAGTATTTGCTTTCTTCGATAATGATATAAACATCTATTCAAACACAAAGAATGGTGATAAAGAAAAATGACGAACTACGAAAACCTAATACACGCTTTGATTAAAAAAAATATTTTTTAGTTTGGTTGGTATTTTGGCCTCGAATCCAAATTTAAGTTTTGTATGAAAAAGGACGCCCAATCGTTCCCTTCAATCATCTATATGTAATAAATTTTAATTCTTCTACTACTCCAATTATAAAAAAATGTTTTTTTTTTGTATTTTGAGTGTAATTTTTTTTTATTATCTGACTTAAACTACTTAAATTGTTTTAATGATTTTTTTTTTATGTTGTTCCTTTAAGTCCTTTAATTAGTACAGTTGTTTTAATTCCCTTTATTCCTGGAATCTAGTTTAATATTTTAATTTTGTCTAAATACCAACACCAGATCTCCCAACTCGACTTTTTATTCTGTAAATCCTTTTAATTATTTTTAAATTCTTTAAATTGTTTACTAATTTCAAATCTTCTGATTCTCCGGACTGTGATGATCCATCCGATAATAATCGTAATTCTTTCAATTCAAACACACTTTTAACTCTCTTAATTACTGTTATTCATTCAAGTTACTACTGTACTTAAAATTGATTCTCAAACAAACAAGGACGATTTTCTAACCGATGAAATAAATAAAACATAGACTTTAACATTATGATATTTAACTTGACCTTAAAAATAATAACAAAATCAAATTTGAATTTATCAATTTTGTGTCCGAAATGAATTTTATCTTGTGTACAAAAAATCACACTAGAGAAATGGCGGGTCGACGCCCATCTTGTATTGATCATATATGGAGTAATGCAAAAGAAACAGTCAAAATACATACAATAATATGTAAAAAATAATAACAAAATCAAATTTGAATTTATCAATTTTGTGTCCGAAATGAATTATATCTTGTGTACAAAAATCACACTAGAGAAATGGCGGGTCGACGCCCATCTTGTATTGATCATATATGGAGTAATGCAAAAGAAACAGTCAAAATACATACAATAATATGTAAAAAAATAATATAACTGTGATAAAAAAAAAAAAAATATGTGAAAAACTCAGAAAACAATACTTACACAAAAAAAGTCTCTAAATCATTAAAAAATAAGTAAAAAAAATAACTTTGGAAACCTAGTTTCCCGTATTAGAATCTACATGTGCTGAAACATGTTCAAGTATCTTTGATAATATTCTTTGCGATCATATCTTAAGGGGGTATTTCACTATGTCGGGCTAAATATCTGACTAGCTATCCGTTGGCTGGCTTTAAAGATCAGAATAACTTCGTTATTCAACGGCGACCGTTTCACCATTGTTTCGAGCTTCCGGATAGATAACACTCGAAATAGTCTGGCAATATCGCAAAATGTTTGCAGTTACTCCATCTACTGCCACGGCTGTCATGCGTCACAGTCCGCACACCGCGAAGTGTGCATTTTTTTTTGTTATGTTATCTTGATTATCAGGTCATTTTAGATAGATTCGTGTCGAATGAATACATTGTTTCTTATTTTGAACACAATCAAATAATTCAGGATGAATCATACAAGCATTCAAATTCATTCAACAAAATTCGACTCACTTCTCAGCTGTCAAACTCGGAATGTTTTGACGCCATCTTTGATTCGAGGAATAGCGCCTAACGTGAAGTTCGAGCACTGATTAGTCAAATCGAACTTTAACCCGAGCGTTAGCGTTATTCAGATATAGTGAAAACGAAAAAATGACTAATCCGCGGATTAGTGCTTAGTCAGAACATAATCAGAGATAGTGAAATACCCCCTAAATTGATTTTAAAATCCAAGCAAAATTCAAAAAAATAAAACTTTTGGTCTCACATGGCTTAGTTGTGTCTATTAGCAAGAAAGAAGAATTATAACGCCAGACTAAAAAAATTCTCCCCCATAAAAATATAATCACTTTTAGAACAAATTTAACTCTTAAAGAATATATTAAAAAAAAGTTTAAATATCTTACCATAATGCAAAACATATTTGAAAAATATATTGTATGCTAATGTGCTTCTTTGTCAGGATAGTGAAAATTAACGATTTTAAAAATAGAAAAGTATAGACAAACACATGAAAATACAAAAAAAAACATTAAAATAATTATTTCGCCAACGTTGTACTAAATTTAGCTACACAGATAGACGAATATTATAAAACAGATAACCTCGAGAATGACGGTTTTAAACAAAATAATCTGTCTGTATTCCAACCGATGAATGATATTCTAAATATAAATAATGATTTAAGATGGGGAACAGCACCTGGGTTTGATTGAATCTCAGTGCAAATATTGAAACGTTATAACAAAATAACAAGCTTCAAATAATGCTTTTTATTGAAATGAATAGTACACGTAGTACTAACAAATTATGATTTAGAGAGAAACTAGGCACGTACGACGCTATTGCAGAACTTACATCATATATTTATCGTACCTTAGAAATGTAAAAAAAGTGTTTAATTATTTTTATTGATTTGCGAAAAGCTTTTGATAAATTTTATTCACACACAAAATTGATCAAAAAATTGAACGATATTGGCATTGTCAGTAAGGTTAGATGTTGCTTACAAAGTTAACTAACACATTGAGCAAAGTGGAGAATTCGGATCCCTTCTAGGACTAATTTTGTTCTTAACCTATGTTAATCAAATGTTTAATTTAGCACTACGTGAAAAACATATATCATTTTCTGATGGCACCGCATTAATATTTTAAGGATAATACATGGACTGAGATTAACAATGCAGCCAATCATTAAATAGAAATTATTAAAAAGTGGTTCGATAACAAACTAGTATTACTAAGCACAGATAAAACTTTTGTTTTACCCTCACTCTTACTATCCAATGTTTCAAGCTGGAACCAACCATATAGCCTTTGCCAAATTTTATTGAAATCGGTTAGGCGGTTTCGGACGAACACACTGACACGAGATTTTTATATAATAAGATAAATCCTCATGAAATTACATCACATTGATCATTATATTTAATTAAATTTAAGACATCTACGTGAGAGAGAATGTTAAGGCGATGCCATACGTAGTAATGCAAAATCATGTGTTTTTGTTTTGAAAATTTGGTCGCCCTGAAATGTTTCAGATGCTTTAATTAAATACTGCGAGTAGAATACATCTTGGCCTTTGAAATAATCGAGTATTTTTTAGATAAATCTTTTTATAAGCCCAGAAAAAAATAATGTATAAGGCCTATGAAAACTGCTTTAAAGTTCAAAATCTCCTACTTACAAACCCATTTTTGGTTATGATTTTATTGTATAATGTGGCAAATGAAGTTATTTATAAAATGATTGAAAAAAAATTAAATATTTATGCCTGAACATCCACAAAATAAAATAAAAGGCATTTTTTGGCCATGTTTTTTTCTTGCATAAATCAAAATGCTCTCCTTTCACTGTCATCTCTGTTTATAAAACTTATTCGTGTAATTAATATGTTGTTAATGGACTATTTGTCCGTAAATAAATAAATAAATAAAACAGTCGGATGGTGTTAAGCGGGAATTTAAACCTTATCGCCATCTACGTAAGGGTTGTTATTGATAGCGGCTCAATTTAAAATATTACACGACGTAGTGCATCGCCTTAATATAATATTTGTTGAACAGTCTTATAAGTTGATTTTATATAGCAACATCAGTTCTGCAAATTGTCTACGTACCGAATACAGTTGCATCCAGATGATTATTAAATAGATTGTGCAATTTGTAAGATACGCTTGTTATTATTTTTTATGAATCGATTATTTTTCTTTATATATAATGCATAAAATGGAGACCACATAGTTGACCCAAAACTAGAGATGAATATGATGAATCAACAAGACGGTTTCTAATTTCATGTCAGGGTAAAACTTCGGAGCAATGGGATTAAATTCATAATTGCTATTGCGATATGACAATTTTTTCAAATTTTTTCGTAATTACGTAATTGCTTAGCCAACGAGGCGTCAGTTAATAAAACAGTTCCATCATTATATACCACATTATTTTATCACGTTCGTCATTGTGTGAAATCCAATGAGATAATAAGGAAATACAAAAGTGAAGCAAAGTCACCCCCTCGTAGAAGTTACGTTAATTTATGGAGCTACTGAGTACACTTTAAACAACAACAGGATGTTGTTCATACTTGATAATATTATCTTACCATTACATTTCAGTAAAAAAAAACAATTTAATTGAAGAATTGCTAAAGAATGATGCAAAATAACCCAGGTTTACGATGCGTCAAAATCTGGTACTCATCTTTTACCGGTCGGTGGCTGAGTTGACATCGCGTTTGGGTCCCACCCAGGCGTAGTGTGTTCAATTCCTCGACTGGCTAAGTTCTCCATCACAACACAAGCAACATTTTCCGCTTACTGTGGTGGTAGTAGGAGGTTTTCAAATATTGTCAGATTATTCGTAACCCGGGAATGTTTGTCTTTCTTTTAAAAAATAAATAAAAAATCTTCTGGTATCCTCTCCTACTGGAGGTCGGATACCATAAGTATTTTAATTTTTCAATTTATTATAAAATTAAAACCAATAACAAAATTACTTCAAAATTCCTATAATTTCCTGTCCAATTCTCGCAAATTTACTTTCGTCGAATATCATTTATTTGAGTATTTAAAACAAATTATTCAACATTGCTAAACCAATTTCCTTTAGTAATGCTCCAATGATCAAATATTCTTCAGTCTTTCTTTTCTGGTTGTTCTTTCAATATTATTTTACACGGTTTTTATTAAATGGTTCCTAATTCATGAGCCTGTGAAAGAACTCAACAACCACTGAGGGAGTTTTAAAATTCGTAATTTTTTTTAAATGATTCCGTTACTCGCTCGTTCGGCCAAATCAGCGCTATTTATGTTATAAAACTGGTCCTAAATCAACATTCCCGTTAAATTCTAATTTCCGAGTGATTAAACATTCATCAATTATGAAGAGTAAATGGTTTATACGTACCAGTCTCTTTGTGATAAATATTTTCACAAGCACCTAAAAGAAAATGTGTTGAGCATACAAAAGGCAAGCGATGTCTAGAAATTATTTTATATTATAAGTCACCAAAGTGTCAAATAAAAATATTTTCGACGTTTAATAAAATGTTTGGTATTCCCAAGAATACAGTGAATGTATTCAAATAAATAACTATTTCTATGACAGCACCAAGGATTATTTATTTATTAACGCCCCTTTTCGGGGCTTTTACGTGATATTAATAAGAAATATACATTATTTATTGTACATAACTGAATTGCTTCATTAACAATATTTTATATTTGTTTAAAGATAAATTGAAGATGTCCACTGACTTGGTATAATTGTTTCCCTTCATGAGTATTCTGGGCAAAGAGGAATACATATGGTAGTTAGTACCAGAATTTCCGCACTGAAATAAGTCCTGACTTCTAGTAATACTTTGTGGAATAGTGAACTATAACAAATGCATAATCTTTAATTTTCTTATTAAAAGAAATTAATAGAATAATACTTAATTACTTAATATATATATATATATATTGTATTGTTTAAGCAGAGAAATATATCGCCATTTTATTTATAAATAACACGATATTAAACTCATTTACACTTATTGTTTTATAAATAGGATTTTTATTTTGCAGTACTGTGCATTTTACAAAGTTATTAAAGATAATACATTTTTTGGTAAAAGATTCTCAGGATAGGACAAATGTAACCAAATTGGATGACATTAATTTTAATTACATTAATTAAACGATGAACTGAAAAAATAACATTTGAATCAAGCCACGAAAAGCAAATAGTTTATTTAATACTTTACAGCAAAAATTACTCTTAATCCATGGTAATTCAGGATGGTTGCAAATCAACAAACTCTTGAGAATTAATATAATGTCATTAATAGTGATGAAAAATGCCTATAAACCTAACCTAACGGAATCTGTTTAATCTAGCTTTTTTCATCACTTTTCACAACTTTAAATCACTTTCCAAAAGTGTGTTGAAGAGATACTCTCCTGAGTTGCCAGATTACAAAATTTCCGTACTACTTACTTATTATTAGTCAGTAGTAGTAACTCTTAAATGCTCACTAAAACAATAGCAAAATCTCAAAAATTTTAGTCTGTAAATTATTAACAAAGGACGGGTTGTTTCGGAGAATTTGAACATTTATTCAAATTTCAAAGTTAATTTTCAAGTTCTGTGAAAGAGTTTTTCAAGTTCTGTTTTTATTTCAGTTCTGTCAAGCAACTAGCCTATACTGATATAATAACAGAACTTGTATAGGACATTTACAGAACCCGTCAATGAACGTTGAAATTTGATGAATTGTTCAAATTCTCCGAAACAACCCGTCCTAAGTGTTTCCAAATTGACCGTTGAATAAATTGATTTTTATACAAATAATATTACCTGTGTATAATATTTAATAACAAATAGTTTAATTATTCCTTTTTTCTAATTATATAAATAATAACATGCATTTCAGGCAATCCAGTTCAGCCATTATTGTTTGTGGCGACGTCTGCTGAGAGTCTTGTAATTTACACACATACTGATGATGAGGTTAGTATAAGTTTATTTATTCAAACTTTTATAGCAGTTGCCGAACAGCCTCAGTCAGAACGGAATTAATTGGTTGCCTAACGCCCCACCGCACCCAATCAATATGCCTGCACGGTGATCGGAAACTCGTAGTACAAACGGGTAACTGTGAATGTCACATTTGGATCGATTTTGTGATGATTATATTCGAACAAATCGTGTCAGAAGTTGGATATTTTAGGTCAAGAATGAAAAAAAATCGGATTCTAAGGGGTATCAGTTGTAATTTTTTTCGGGTTCTCTACATGATGTAGAGATTCACCAGTTTTCCACTTATTTTCCGACAGCAAGACTGCCCTTATTTAGGGTGGCAATTAAATTAACAAAGGTGCGGATATAAGGAAATAAAAAACTTTTACGTTCTTTTCTTTAAGCAAATCAGAAATATAAATAACATAGGGAATTGGGTTAACCCTTTCAGAACTGAATTAAAACTGGCAGTGTTAGAATATATTTGATGCTTCATAATAATTTGTTTTAAGACTTATTTTTCATTTTGTGTTTTTATCGATTATTTAGAAGGTATTGCTACTTTCATTTGAAAGGACAATTAGGTCTCTGAGGGCGTATTTCACATAAAAGAACAAATCGTACATTGTACAACAAAAATATGATTTTTGTTGTACAATGTACGATTTTTCACACATATAAATTCAGCATTGAAAATGAACATTCAAAAATAACATTTTTAAAAAAATTAGTGGCACAAAAATATATGAAAAAAGCTACCGCCTGAACTAGTGGCCATAATCAAATAAAAAAAGCGCTCAAAGCCAGTTATAGCATCAATTGGAAAACCAGAACAGCCAATTTTTATTCGCTCTAGATGTGGAAAAACATATGAAGTCTAAGGATGGGTTGGGTTGTTTCAAATAATTTTAACAGTTCTGTTCATCAAATTTCAATGTTGATTTTCAAGCTCTGTGAAGATTCTACTCAAGGTTTGTTGTTGTATTGTTACATATAAGATTTGTAACAAGGTGTGTGTGCATCACTTTACTTACATCGCATCTATGGTCTTGGTGTGTGGGATCTTTAATTACCTACACATTGTCATTTTGCTATAGATCAAATTGACAGCCCTGGAATTCTGACTTGGAGAGTTGCCAAATCTGAGTAAGCAAGGATCTGTGATTTGCATTGAAAGCAGTCGCCATTCTTTGATCACCAGCCCAGAGCAGCGGGTATTTCCTCTTGGCTGAGGTTCGACGAACACATTCGCCAATTTTTGTGAGCCTCGGCTTTGCATATGGAGCGTTGACCATTGGATTGATGGAATTGGATGGCGTCTGCTGATCCTCATTGGTTAAGAGGGACCCTTTTGGAGACCAGCAACGTGAAGCTGTTTTGCATTGGACTTCAAGACTATTTTTTGTGATAAATTATAAACTGGGAGTTGCCGTGAAGAACCGGAATCTACTACTTCGCATCAAGAACGAACTGGTATCACACCTTCATTTTACCTATGCAAGCCCTTTGCCAGACAGATTATACAGTAGAATGCTCATTTATTTCTTTTTAATTATGTCTTTTTGTGGTGATTTTAGTATTCTTAAATATTTTTTTTATTTCTAGATAATAAACCCATCCTTACTTTTATTTGTTGCCACTTAATCCCACGGTAACAGTATCATTATTGACCAGTTGTTTCACAAAACTGAAATAATAAGAGAACTTGTATAGAACCTTCACAGAACTTGAAAATCAACTTTAAAATGTGATGAATTTCGAATTTCAAATTCTGTAAAACACCCCTTCAAATATACGAATGGTCTGAAAGGCTTGTAAGTAAACAGGTATTATGTTATAGTTTTCGAAGTCATACACGAGCCAAGTACCCACAAAGATGAATTGCTTGCCTACAGAACTTTCAAAATTTCATTAAAAATTTAAAGAGTTCATGTTTTATAACAATATAATAAAAATTTAACCCACTGTAAATCTTTTTGATAATTCAAATGCGAGCAAAGTACGTACTTTTATCCCGTTTCGCTATGTTTTTCAGTGACGTCTCGCAAAACGTTGATGAAAATGTAAGTATTTAGTTTAATATGTAACATTGAATGTACTGGTAAGCTCTAATTGTTTTGCGCACCCTGTAAGAAAGGACTTAAAATATTCTAAATAACACAGTGTTTTATATTAAATTAAACAATATATTGTAGCACAAACTGTGCGTGTGTAGTGAATGTATAATTTCTTGTTCGTGTACATTTGTCGTATAGTGTATCTACCTTTTTATAATTATCACTACGAATCACAAAGTAATGAAGCGATAGATACTAGAGCTGTATTCCTTCGAACTTCCGACTAAACCTGCGTGGAATAAAACAGTTCTTGGAGGTTCTAGAGGAAATCATGTTTGCAAATAATATATTTTCGGCTACATCTCTTTTAATATTTCGGCGAGTTATTGTAACGCGCAAGAGGTATATTACTTAATCAGCTTACCTTTTGGAGACATTTCAAAGCTGTTGAGTCGAAAAAATGTTGCTTACCTGTAACGAAAAGAAATAAATTATTAATATCTAATACAATACAATTTACGTCATCTGAATACTCATATTATATGTATCAATATACAATTTAAGTCATCTGAATACTCATATTATATGTATCAATATACAATTTAAGTTATCTGAATACTCATATTATATGTATCAATATACAATTTAAGTCATCTGAATACTCATATTATATGAATCAATATACAATTTAAGTTATCTGAATACTCATATTATATGTATCAATATACAATTTAGGTTATCTGAATACTCATATTATATGTATCAATATACAATTTTGAATCGCTCCATTTATGTGGTTAAATAGAGAGCAAAAAAATATAGCAAGAAAAATACGATTTCATATGCTTTAAAAAGGCTCCTTGCTCACGATTTTCAATGCTTTCTGTGCTGAAGTTACAGCTTATTGAAAAGACTTTAAACATAGAACCATTGTCAAAAGATATTTTATTGCAATCACAGAGTCTCGCTTTATGTTTGTAATGGAAGAAAATAATGTATTTTCGGTTAATTTAAAAAAAATGAATTTTACTTTGTTATATTTCCATTGATCAGTTATCGACGCTATTTTATGGTTTTTCCATGAATTATCGAATTTTTAAGAGATGTTTTCTAATAATTCATTGGAAATAAAATAATCGCTTCCAACATAAATATATTGTAACAAAGCTTTATAAAGTTTACAACGAAATCTGCAAATGATATTTAATACTTTGTTAAAATGGTAAATGGAATCAAAAATTTTTTAATGCTAATTATTAAACTTTGTTTTAAATTTATTTTCAGGGTTGGAGAATGAACTCGTCCGGCTTCAAAGCAGGAATTCAAAATGTAATTCCCATATATTTGGGAAAATCGCAATATATTTTGACACCTTCATCGAATAAAACCTCTGTACTTGAATTATTAACTCAAACACAACATTGTACCACATGCATGTAGCTAAATACACTGTAGGTAGCTACCTCATTTTTGTGATTTTTTAAAATGTTTTTCGTGCCGCCGTGAAAATTAATCACTAGGCATTATTAAATAATTTAATATAAGTCTGAAAAAAACTTTGTTATTGCGTTATAAAAAAATAATTTATCAATATAATGTCTACTTTCTTATTGTATTAAATATATTATTCTTTTGTTAATTTCGTAATAAATTTGTTTTGTTAACTTTATATGTTTTTAAAATGTGTCAATTTCCAATGTTTTACAATACACGGCAGTTAGCGTGACTAAGTGAAGAAGTTGAAATTCAATATCATCGGATGACCTTAGTAAGAAGAGCAAAGATATAGATCTTTATATTAGATTGGCTCAAGACATGGGGAGAACTCTTCATTTTGAATAACTAGAGTGGCCAAGGATCGGCACTCTTGGTTAGAAAGAAAAGCCTTTTGTCCAAAGCCAAAAGTTTATATAAGACTGCAAAGGTAAGAGAAGTGTAATTTTAGTGTGAATCGACGAATGTTTGAAGCACCCGTATACTTATTCAGATCTAGTAACTAGTAACTAAACAAGAAACGCCTTGATTCTAAACGTTAGTCTTTAACCAAGGTGATATTAAGAGTACCTTCCATTCTGAACGTGTTGAAAATAATTCCTGACATTTGGAAAATTTCAATGAAATTGAGAATACATGTAGAAAAAGGTCATAAGAGGAACGGATGCGCCGTCTTTTTCATACTAAACTTACATTTGGATTTGAGGCCAAAATACTTGTACAAAACTGATTGTACAGCAAATATATAATCCATGTGTTGGGTACCGAATCGATTAGTACTTGACGAATGGACTGTAATTTTTAACAAGAAAATAAGATTAAACAATCGTGTTTATCACAAGGAAATATAGGAGTGGGAAAGGAGGCCTTTACCTTACGAATTATCTTGCTTCATTTGGAATTTTTGATGTTAGGCTTGAATGTTCTGTGGTAATAGTTTATAGATGTACATCTAGTATTGTTTCACAAGACAAACGGTTTTCGTATCACAAATATTTATTGTTTCACAACATGAACGGTTTTCGTATCACAAATATTTATTGTTTCACAACATGAACGGTTTTTTGATCACTATCGATAACATACAATATTCAATACATATTGGCTGATAATTTATACTGTTTTCCGATAATAATTAAGAGGGGGTGACAAACATGCAACTATATACAACAACGACGAAAATAACATTAAAAAACAAAAGAAGCTTGCTTTGGGCTTCTATTTTTTAAAATCTACTTGCTTGCTTTTTTTGAAAGTAAGACCGTTTGGAAATGGAACGAAAACAAAGGAGAGGGGAGTATAGGTAAGAACTGGATGGTTGAGATAACCATAAAAGTGTTTCAATTTTAATCAGTAGGATATATGCTTCTTTTTATGTTTTCAAATGTGCTATAAAATCCGTGATAAAATTGAATTTTGCGTGATTTTCCAGGTACCTATACCATTATTTTTTCTATTTAAAATAATCTTCAAAAAATATTCGCGCCCTTACTAATATTTAGTAATTGGACATGGTCTGTTAATAAATAAATAATTAAATTTATAAAATAAAACATTATTAAAAAAAAGCGTTTGGTGGGTAGAAAATTTTATTTTGGTAATAATAATAATAATATTTGGATGATTTGTATAGCGCCGTTTTTGTGCAAAATCACCTCAAGGGCGCTGTACAAATTTATAATACATTTCTACAATGATCTATGTTATTACTAACTATATATGGAGATAATATACTCGTACAGCACAATACTTACCTGGTAGCTCACTTGAGATTAACCTCTTAATTAATATAAACTAATTGTTTATTAGCGAAATTTAGATACAGGATTTAAGACATAATTGGAAAATTGTATATAAACGGACATTCTCTCATGAATGGTATATTTAATTTAAAGGTATGACAGCTTAAAAGGGTAAGTTTTTAGTTTAGACATGAATTCTGTTGGACTTGTTATATGGATCTTAGTTCCGGAGGGAGTTTATTCCAAGCCTTCGGCCCAGATACTCCCAAAGCGCGATCACCAAACTTAGTATTTGGCTTGCGCTTAGGTTCTTAGGCCTTTAGGTTAGGCTTGTTTTCCGGGACGCATAGTCCAGAGATTTAGGGTGGGGACATTTCATTGATGGATTTAAAAACCATAGTTAGTTTTATAATTTAATACACAAGTGAATAAATTAGTTCACGTCCGTACTAGATATTAGGTATACCTTTTGATTTAAAAAAAAACATTCAGCTTTGGTTGAGTATTTTGGCCACGAATCCCAAATTAAGTTTTCTACGAAAAAGTATATTAAACAATTTAATTGGTATCAATACACTGGTAAATCTTTATCACCTTAGCAAGCATTATATGAAAATGATGAGTCTCCCGATTTGAGTTGTAGCGAAGTTTTAGATTGAAAACAAGCATTTAAAAGGCCAATCTAAAACATGCTGACTTATATTTCCAAAGGGTTAATCTATTAAAATTGTGGTTTTTGGGAATGTATTAAATTAATCTTTTTCATGGTGCAAAGTGCCTAAATGAACTTTGTGATAGTTACCAAGTTAATCTTGTTTAATCTTAAGTGCAAATACATATTGATTTTTAATTAATGTTAAAGATATTTTCACCATCACCCTGGTGAATGTTTATCATTTAGAATGGTAACGTATGTTTTGAGCTAAGGGAGTTTAGAGGTTGGAGTTTAAATGGATAAAACAAGAGGTTTTCAAAAAATACAAATGTATTTCTTTACAACGAGTAAGTAATATTTCGTTATCACCGTGAAGGTTTGCGCCTCTCTCAATTCTCCCCACGTGTAAAATTCACCCCGTAATATTACTGTTTATTAGATACGAAAGCCTTCCCTTTTCATACGAGATCACACTGAAGGAATAAAAAATGTCGCAGTGTTCTGCCCCTAATGCCATTACATCCCCAACGGAAAAGTGCTTTATCGAAACCCGATTCGGAAACAAATTGAAACGGAAAATCTGCGTCAATGTTTTTGTTCTCGAATATTATTTAAGTTTGGACCACTGAGATAGATCTCACCAAACTCATCAATCGATTTAAAAGAAAACTGATGTCACTTACTTACATAAGAACATTTGACTCCTAGGTTCTAGACACTATAAAAAAGTCAATACCAGGCAAAAACAGCAATTCGTGTGACTTAAGCTTTATGTTCACCAGGAGTTTTCTCTAAACTTCTGAATTATCTAGGAGACCTGTTTCTACAGGCAATAAGCAATATGAGAAGCAAATATTAGTAAAAATTTTAGTGGTGGAAGGGATAAATAAAATATGAGAGAGAGAGAGAGCGCATGGAGAAACATAGTATTGCTAATAATTTCAAGCAGTAATTAGTAGCCTGAAACACACGTCCAAATTGAAAAATTAGAGAAAAAATAAATGCCGCTGACGGGAATTGAACCCACAGTCTTTTGACTACCGGTCAGCTGCTCTACCATTGCGCTACTTCGGCTTATGTACTAGTATTTTTCATTCAACAATAATTATTGATAATTAGATTTTTCACCTGAAAACAACCAGCTTTATTTTTGTAGGAAAGGCTTGGTTATTGCTAAATTTCCCTCTAGATGGCGTCGAGATATATTATGTCTACATTTATTGTTTTTAATTATTAACTAATGTTATTAGATCAGGATTTTGTTTATTTTTGGAAAAGTTTATTAGGAAACCTATCAATTTAATCATTAAGGGCTTGCAATCCCGTTTTTAAGCGGATTACGAATAATTTGAAGAGATACCAATAATTTTTTTAATATTATTTAAAAAATTTATTTATTTTATTTATTTATTTACTTATTTAACGCCCAGAAGGCTTTTACATGGTTGGTAGTATAATTTTAATTTGACAGATACTTTGAAACATAAAAAAAAGAATAAAATTACATTTGATAAAAGCTATGCAACAAGTCACACAAACACAAATGATAAACTAATGTTTATAGACAACGAAAAAAAGCAATATTAATTAACCTGAAACACACTCTTAATAATTTGTTATCCTTTGTGTTCTGCATATAAACCTTTTCTATAAACTTTAGTTAATAATTAAATAAATAAGCAATATTCAATATTAGTATATTTTCTCAGAGCGAGCTGTAGATATTAATTGCAATGAAATCAAGAATAGATCTTCTCTCCACTAAGACTCACAATAATTGCATTCGTGTCTGTTGTCACGTTTGATCATATAACTGCGGTTGGTCCCATTTATATGAACCCCGGAATCGTAATTAGATTGTATCCTCTGGACCACGAAGCATTCTAATATTATTACACCGTTGTTATTTATAATGCCCATCCTGAAAATTTAGCTCAAATAAAACCTTCACTCCTTAAATATATTTCGGTATAAAATGTAGATAAATTCGCTGGAAACATTTTGTAAATGCCAAAGTCGTAAAAAGGTTTCCAGGCAAAATTTGTATCGGATTATTTAAACTGATAACCTAAATCCTTTGGCTATATAAAATAAGAGGATGACGCACATTTATGAGGATCGCGATAAAAATGTCTCAAATAAAGCACGATCTTGCATAATATGGCCTGCCGCTGAGAATTCCTTTTAAATTGCTGTCATGTTCAAATCACAACCTTTTTGAAAAAGTGAATACTTGTTTTCATGTTTGGAACATCTCATGAAACGTGGAATGTAGTAGTACTCATGAGAAATATGTTGCCATGAACAAATACATTCAAACTTGCTTTATTTAACTTATTTGAAACATCTGTTGGAATGTGAAATGTAGTAGGACTCGTGAGACATATATCGGCTTGCACAAATACATTCAAACTTGCGCTATTTAACTTATTTGGATGATCTATTAGGTTGAGTGTAAACGCATTCATCTTATCCTGACAAAATCATCTAAAGCAATCAAAAAAGTATTCGAAATCAAAGTTTTTCAATGTATAAAATTAAAGTAAAATCTAACGTCGAAAATTATAGGCCAATTTCAAAGCTCTGCATCTTTAGTAAGGTTTTCGAAAAAATTGTGTATGACCAGATGTTTTCGGCCTTGAGATCGTCACTCAATAATAACCAACATGGATTTATGAGGGGGAAATCTACAACCACTAACTTAACGGCAATCACCGAATTCTTACAAGATAACATGGATCAGCGTATACAGGTAGATGCAATATATACAGATTATAGTAAAGCTTTTGATTTAGTTATTCATGATATCTTGCTGAGAAAACTTTTACAAATCGGTGTACACGGAGACCTCCTCAGATGGCTCTCGTCCTATATTGCAAACCGTAGCCAAGCAGTAGTCGTCGGTGGCTATAAATCGAACTGGGAAACCGTGCCGTCGGGAGTACCCCAGGGATCATTATTGGGACCATTACTCTTTAATATATGTATTAATGACATTGGGAAATGTTTTCACCACTCCAGAACTTTATTATACGCAGATGACATGAAAATATTCTCCCCTGTCACGTGTATCAATGAGTGTACCCGCGTGCAAGAAGATCTAAATCGCCTAAATATTTATTGTGCAGAACACAACCTGCAAATAAATGTAAAAAAATGTGGCACCATCAGCTTCACCCGAAATAAAAATCCCATTTCTTTTAATTACTCCCTTAACGGCACAATACTGAGCAAAATGACAGAGGCTAAGGATCTGGGAGTAGTGTTAGATCCGAAATTACTTTTTGAGCGCCATATCGAATCCATGGTTGCAAAAGCTTCCAAGGTACTTGGCTTTGTACTCAGAACCTGCAAAAAATTTTTAAAAAGTAAATACCATGAAAATGCTGTACTTTACGTATGTACGCAGTTCTCTGGAGTACGCCTCTCAAGTCTGGAATCCCATGTATAAGTCACACATAGAAAGAATTGAGAAAGTGCAATATCGTTTTCTACGATACCTTGATTTTCAGACCTATCGTCCTCATCTGAGTCACGAGGAGTCAGCAGCGTTTTTCAGGATTTCGTCACTGGAAAGTCGTAGAAACTTCGCAGATGTACTATTTTTACGAAAAATTGCCACCTCTGTGATAGATTGCCCGGAATTACTAGAAAGAATTCAATTAAGAGTACCCATCAGACAAACCAGACAAAATCACACATTAAACATCCCTCAATGTAACACGAACTCAAAACAAAATGCTTTTATTCACCGTGCTTCATACAATTTTAATACTTCATACAGTGAATTAGACTTATTTAACTCAGCACCCCACAATTTCAAACCTAAAATCAATAAATAATTATATTATCATTTTTATTTTTTATTACGTACATGCTACACATTACACAGACTAGATCCATCCCATACCCCTCCCTTCCCCATCCAATCCCTTTAGGCTAATGTAACTTTTTATCTTACATAAATATTATATATTCACTAAATAATTAAAATACTTAAGTGAAAACCTATTATTGGTTAAATAATTAATACTTAATACACCATACTTTGTAATTATTATAACTGTTGGTTTTCCAAATAAAATAAAATAAAATAAAATAAAATAAAATAAAGTAATATTTGCATAAAGTACAAAAATACAGAGTTCCCAAATTAAAAATCGACGATTTTTGCACGTTAGTGATAGCTGTTATAAGCATCTACAGATCGCCCGCCGCGGTAGTCCGCATTACTTGCTATACCGAAAATACAGGGGTATTCAACTGTTGATTTTATTTTTTTTTTTAATAGATCAAATATAAAATGGCTCTATCACTTAGAACCATTAAAAAGCCTCAAGTGATGAAGCTTCCCACTACATCAACAAAGTTAATGAAATAATTATTGGATTGATATCTATCGTTCATTACCCTTACAATAAATTCTCCTAATAAAATATTGTTATTGTTGCTATTAGAGAATTGGTGGTCAATTTTGGCGTCATGCAAGGTGAATTAAGTTCCATTAAAAATAATATGCAACTCATGACGCCAATCAGGACTCATCAGCCGATGGAAATAAACATGTTTGAAATTGTTTCTGAATTAGAAGAGGGAGCAACTCGTTCCAAACACGTGATCTTGTATAAGGTGCCTTAAAGCATGGCAGAAGAAAAAGTTGTCACCATTAATGGAAACAGAAAAAAAGTCTCTTCCGTCATGAAAATATCGACCCTTCACTCGATCTGAACTGCGAATAAAAGCCGACCAATCAAAATAGAATTTACAGATAATATCGCACCGGCATGATGTCATTAAAGCTAGTAATTACTTAACTATTCTTCAACGGAATCAACTAGTGAACCTAAAAAAAAAATTATTGATACGTCAAAAGAATGGTGAACCTTACCTGACCATAAATAATAATAATAATAACAATATTGGACAATTTGTATATCGCCGATTTTGTGAGATATCACCTCAGGAGCGCTTTACAGTTGATGCAGGTATTACAACAAATATAAATATTACAAAAATAAAGTGAAGTTACCTTAAGTAAAATGAAGAACAGGAACAGGTGACATGAAGATAAAAGATAGAGACTCTGCAGAAAGAATCCTAGGTGGTGAAGAAACTGGACCAGCTGCTGCAGCGAGAGAGTTCACCAACAGTGCCAACACGAAGCTCGTCATCCGTCTAGGTATGTGTCTGCTGCTAATAAATTAATGACACCATATCCTCATATAGATACCAGACCTTGGCAGCACCAAAGATAGAAGATGGAGACTCTGCAGCAGATTCTACCGCGTGAGCCAACAGTACCAGCACGAGGTTCATCATCCGTCCAGGTATGTGTCTGCCGCTAATAAATCGCTAACATAATATCCTCACATAGATAACAGATCTTGGCAGCACCGCTGTGACGTTCCACGAAGATAGAAGATGGAGACTCTGCAGCAATAATCTTAGGTGGTGAAGATACTGGATCAGTTGCTGCAGCGAGAGAGACTACCGCGTCCACCAACAGTGCCACCAACAGCACGAGGTTCATAAACTCTAGACAATTAATTATTACAAATTTACCAAAAAACGATACAACCAAAACTAAATTGAAATGCTTTTACCAAAATGTCAGGGACATTAAAACTAAACTTAACACTGCAACAAAACATTATCTGTCTAACAGAAACTTGGCTAGAACCAGTGCTTTTTTTTCCATTTAACGCGGTGGAACGGCGTTCCGGCACCTTTTTTCACGGTTTTATTTCAAAATTAATTAAACGAAAAAATAATAATTCGTTAAAATGATAATAGTGAAGTAACCGTATAGTTTAAATAGCAAACCTGCGTATGTAACTAGCTTCATACGTATGTCTTTGCGTATTATGATTTTGACAGTTTGACGCATTTATTTATGGTTTGACGTTTATCGCATGGCGGCATCTGCGTATATTGTTATTTACGTTTGTTTAGTCAGTTTGTGTTACGATTACGTGTTGTTTTATATATTATTTAGTGCAACTCCAAGTTTAAATATGAAAAAAATTTCCTGTTACTTCTCAAACACCGGCAGCGGCGCCGATTCCGTAAATAAAAAGCTCAAAACAGTAACAGAAACGATGACAGAAGATATGGAAATATCGGTACATGTAGATGTTCCTGAATCATCTCGAGCTGATCTCGGGGATCATGGTCGAACTCAAAACGATTGGCCAGACTGCTGGTCATTAGATCAAAAAAACGATTTTTGCTCAAAAAACGAATGGTTGAACGTACACAAAATGAAACTTGGCTGCACAATTTGCAGAAACGTTGGAACTCTTGGAACTGAAACGACAATGGGAATGAAAATATCCAAAGAATGGGCCAATAATGAAATTACGTATTCTGGGAAAGAGAGGAAGCTACAATTGGGGTCACTTCGAAAAAAAATTTTCGATCACAGAGGATCTATTGCACACAAAGCAGCGTTAAAAATCATTTCTGAAGCCAAAAATAAGCGGATTGAAAATACTTTTTTAAAATCGTTATCTCGCGAAAAAGTAATAACAGCAAACATTTTTCGAACTGCATATAAAGTAGCTAAGGAAAATCAATCATTCAATATGTTTGAAAGTGAAATTAATCTCCAAGAACTAAATGGGATCGAAATGGGTCATATTCTCCATTCCACTAACGCATGTATCAACATTGTAAATCATATATGTGATGAAATGAGAAAAAATGTTTTCAAAGAAATTGTTCAATCGAAAAATATAATTTCTTTGATAATTGATGAGTCTACCACCATAAGCCAAAAAACCACCCTCATTGTGTATGTTCGATGCTGTGTCAAAAGTGTTGGAATGAATTCACCAATTAATTTGTTTTTGGATTTGATTGAACTTAAAGACGTAACGGCAAAAGGAATATTTGAATCATTACTCCAATCTCTTGATTTATATGGGATGACAGAAGAATATTTAAAAAAATATTTAGTTTCGGTTGCATGCGACGGCGCTGCTGTGATGTTAGGTTCTAAAAATGGAGTGAAAAAATTGCTGACAGAAAAATTTTCTTCAATTATAGTTTGGCATTGTGCTAATCACAGGTTAGAATTATCAGTAAGTGATGTTGTAAAGAAAATTTCAGGGATCAATAGATTCTAATCATTCTTTGATAAACTTTATGTTTTATACCATGCGTCGCCGAAAAATAATAGAGAGTTGCATTTATGTGCAGAATCACTAGGCGTTGAGGTACTGAAAATCGGAAGAGTTTTAAGTACCCGTTGGGTGGCATCTAGTTTTCGTTCAGTTTCGGCTGTGTGGAATAATTATGAATCCCTTGTGCGTCATTTTGAAGAAGCGATGAATGACCCTACAAGAGATAAAAATGACAAGTGTACTTACAGTGGCTTAAAGAACAAAATAACATCAACAGCATTTTTATTGGATCTAGCATTGATGTGCGACGCTCTCCAAGAATTGTCGGAACTTAGTTTGGATCTACAAAATCGCAATGTGAACCTTTACATTGCAAATCGAAAAATAAATGAACTCGTTCAAGTTTTTGAAGAAAGAAAACAGAATTTTGGACCCTATTATAAATGTGCTGCAGCTGCTATAAGCAATCTGCATTTTCGTGGAGTTTTACTTCACGAAAAAGTTTCTAAAAATGATCCTCCTATTGATCCGAAAATATTTTATTCCACGTTGAAAACGTCGATTGAAAAAAGGCTGCTAGATAATAAAGATGTCGAGTTTGCACTTTGGGCTCGCGTACTTGACCAAAAATATTGGCCTGAAGACATTGATAATCGGTTGACATTTGGAGAGATGGAAATTAGAAACATTTCGATCAGGCTACAACTAGATGAACGAGAAATGATTCGTGGATTTCGCGAATACATTCTCGAAAAGACATATTCTGAAAAACTCTTGCGTTTGGTATATGCTCTGAATTCTATTCCCATTTCTTCAAGTGAATGTGAACGGGGGTTTTCGCAAATGAATCTTATTATTACCCCAACAAGAGCTTCGTTAAACACTAAAACAGTTTCGGCACTCTTGTTCATCAAACTCGTGGGACCACCCTTGACACTTTTCGATCCTTCAAAATATGTTGATAGGTGGTTACTTAAAGGAAGACATTCGGCCTTAGACTCTAACACTAAGAAAAGGAATCGAGATGATGTATCAGACGAGAATTGGAAAAAACTTTGGAAATCACTCTAAACTTTTATTCAAGTTCATAAATAAATACATTACATGTGTATTTACAATTATATTTTAAATTTAGTATTATTTGTACAATATATTTCAAATATAATGTATGTATTTTACTGTTTCTGTAGCTTAGTCTTGACTAAAATAAAAAATAAATATCGTAAAAATCAACCTTTTTTTGTTCGCTTCGTGGCATAGCTCCTTTAAATTTCATTTAAGTGACATTTGAATATAATTTTATTTAGTAAAAAGCTTGACATGAAGTGAGTTCCGGCACCTTTTTTTTAAAAAAAAAGCCCTGGCTAGAACCATCCATCAATACTGCTGAACTCGATCTACCATAGTACAGTAATGTTTTCCTGGCTGACAGAAGTCAATTTACCAGCTCTAAGGTGAAGAGGAGGTGAGGCCTCAATATGTCGGCCTCACAATTATAAAAGGAGGCGGATTACCTCTTATTGAGCGATTTTCATCGTGGCATCGGCTCATACGCACAACTGGATGGGTTCTCCGCTTCATAAGGAGATGTCGGCCGAACCCCAACAAATCATCAGAAGGTCCTCTGAGTGCCGAAGAGACTCGAGGAGCAGAAACATTATGGGTAAAGAAATCTCAAGCAGACTCTTTCGCGGCCGAAATTTGCGCTACCCAAAAAGGCGATACACTACCCTACTAAGGTGAAGAGGTGGTGTAGTCATGATATCATGGCATAGCTGTGAACAAGGTACATTCTTCAAAAAGGTTTTATCTTTTTAAGCGGAAAAAAACATCATATGTAGTATTTATATTATGCCATCATCGGATGTAAGTCTATATAAACGTCATTTTGAGGATATTGAACGATTTTCATACAAATTTGCAAATAGTTAAATCGCTGTATCGAACGCATTGCGCAATGCTACCCAAAGGCCGCAAAGCAGCTTTCTGACCATGGAGGGATAAGAAAGCTAGTATTTACCCGGCCGGCGAGTACTGAACACAACGCGCGCCCGGACACAGTATTTACGTGGTATCCCCTCCCCGGCTGGAGAGCACTGGGCACATCGCAAGCCGTGGACCCAGTATTTACGTCGCATCCCCTCTCCTTTGCCCAGGCGAAGTCAGGCCAAACAGTGAACGGCGACGGCTAGCCAATCACCGCAAAGCACGATAAACCTAGAAATATTTCTCTTTTCATACATAATTGCGCAAATTAATGTTAGATTTGCGTGAGTCTCGCCGCCATAATGCAAAATAAAAATATACAGTTTGAAAGGTTGAACTCGCGTCTATGTTGTAAAGTAATATTGAAATATGTAAACATTAATATTAAGTAGTTATAAGGATTTCCTCACACCATTGTCGGTCTGAGGACCCACTGATTCATATTGTACAATTTATTATAAAAACATTAAAAATGCTAGGGAAAAACAGTTTTCATGAGATGAAGCGGCGTAAAGAGTACTATTGAATAAATAATTTTAATATTGACTATTAAAGTCATATGAAAACACACGAAGCTGCACAAAGATGCACCTCGTTTACGCGGGGCGGTTCAGACGCGCGCACACCGGTATGTGCACGCCCCCGCTAGTCCTATATATACCGCGCGTAAAGCGATCTCAAGTCTCTCTCTTCCGACATCTACTCTGACCGCTTCACTCTGGACTGCTTCTCCCGCTGGAACCACTACAACCGCCTTTGACTTCTGACCTCTCGCTTCCTTGGACTACCTACTGCTCTCTCCTTGGATACACGACATCACAGCAACCGGAAAAGGCCCTGAACATAAAGCAGCTCACCGACTAGAAGATTCAGCACCCCTTATTTACAGTCAATGTAAAGGACTTGCGTCTGATACAATCACTATCATCGGTTACTTCAATTTATCCAAAATTAACTGGGGTATCCGCGATAAATTTAGTGCATCTCAAAACTCTGGCATATCCGAAAGAGAAAAATAAATTATTGAATTATGTTATTTCCTTAACCTAACTTCAGTAATAGAATACTAGATTTTGTTATTTGTACTGACATGGCTGAGTCAGTGCTGCAGTTGATGAGTCACTTGATTCAATTCTTACTCTCACTTCTGTGATTTGATTCTCACCACCCACCTAGGCATTACTATATTATGTAACCCTATGAAATACCAAACTAAAATAACACGCAATATCCCAACTTCAATAAAGCTAATTATATCGCAATCCACGATTATCTACATAAAATTGACAGGTCTATATTGGAAGAAGGTAACATAAGGAGGCAATCAAGGAAATATTGAAGACTTTAGTGAACATTTGTACAAAGCCATTTAAAATTTTGTCCCAATTAGCTTTAAATTATCATCAAATCTCCCTAGCTAGTTTAACAAGGACCTAATTAACCTAGTAGTTGAAAAAAAACTTTCATATAATTTACAAGGATAATCTTTCACATTTTACAATTTTCATCAAGTTGATTAAGATCAAGATCATAATAGATTGTCAAACACTTGTTATAATACTTACATAAAGAATGTTGAATTTTTAATAATGTAAAACATTTGTTCAACTATTACAAATCACAAAAGAATGATAATCTGGACATACCTAAAACTTTGCGCCACAAACAGAAAACTTCATGTAAAATTAAATAAATTTTTAATTTGTTTTCAAACTTTTTTAAGAATATATATGAAGCCCATATTCCTGACGAAAACATTCCAAATTTCGAGTCAGAAATAAATTTACAACTATCTCCGATTTATATTGAGATTAAAGACATCGCAGTGTGTATTTAACTACTGAAACCTAAATCTTGTTCAGGGCCAGATAACATCCCCACAATTTTTTTTCTTCGTTTGCAACTATCAAATGATATGTAATTATTTTTTGTATTTATATATTCTTGTGATGTCACATGTTGTGACGTATGTTTTTAAATAAATAAATAAATCCCATAGAGGTGAAACTCGGTAAATAGTTTTGTCGGTGATATCAATCAATTGTGGCATTCACGTACATACACGCGGACATTTACGCATTTTTCTGAAATCGGAGGATATTACAGCTGTTTATATGTGAAATAAATCTCGGTTCTACCCGATCGGCACGTGGCAAGATTGGTAGTTGAGTTGTTGACTCCAGTTCCTGAGTAGAAAGGTTCAATCGTCAGTCAAACCAGATTGTGTATTTAAAAAAAGGGTTTTAAAAGATATTTTAAAATAGAAGTATTAGTTTCACAAAATTTGAACAATTCATCAAATTTCAAAGTTTATTTTCAAGTTCTGTGAAGGTTCAATTCAAATTCTGTTATTATTTCAGATTTGTGAAGGCCCTGGCCAGTAATGATATAATAATAGAACTCGAATAGAAGCTTCACAGAATTAGAAAATCAAATTTGATGAATTGTTCAAATTCCATGAAACAAACCCGTCTTCACAGTAATAAAGCTTTGTTTTTAACGAGTTAAAAAATATATATAAATATTTAAAGACATAAATATTACAATATAAGCGGTAATTGATTAATTGTTATTACTATTTGTTAAGTCTGATGCTATAATTGAAGAAAAAATATTAAAATTGTTTGGAAAAGTAAGCATCCTCTAGTTCTTCAACCTCTGCCTAAATCTGGGTGAAATTATCAGGCGCCATTGTTTAAACAGGCACGTTGTTGGGTGAATTAAACTTTTGCGGCAACTATTTGTTCTGCCTCAATATCGTAAACAAGTCATTAAATACAACAATGGTGCTTCGGCCGCACTTTATTGGGCGGCTTGTCTTTTAGCGGGACGGGAATAGTCGAGAATCCGACGGTGAATACCCTGAACAGGCTACATCTAGAGCTGGAGGGTAGGAAAAATTACCTCACATTCGTACTTACACTCATGGGAGGTTGTCAAGAACCAAATTAAACTGAATTTTTAAAACATATTGTATAACACACTTCCACCGGGAAGGGTATTTCTACCTTTTACGATGGTCCTACTTGAATTGAAGGAAAGACATTACTAACAAGTAATTTTTGTATGTTTTCTGTATACCAAAACTTCTGATTTTTCTGTTTCAAATTTTCGTTCAAGAATCGCTAGTATAGTCTTCAATGATTACATATATAAATGCTAAGTTCAGTTTTAAACCAATTAATCGACCAAGATTTCACTTTTTATCCCATATTTTAGGTTCTATAAATTAGGCACATTTCCAAAATTTACCAAAAATCGTTCAAACTGTTAAGTTTACAACGATATCCATATGTATAAAGAATACAAGTCTTCTTCATCTTCTGGTGGATGTCTTCTTTGAATTTACCAACCATCTCATTGAAACAGACCACTCATTTAATAAAAATAAAGGGGTCAGTTAACTACATAAATACGGCATAGGGATTAGAATGGATAACTTGGAGAACCCCAAGTAAGTTATGGAAGGCCAAAAACATTAAAAGCAAAGTCATCAACAGCCATATCTACCTGAATATAAGTATGATACTAAGGTTGTTCCCTATTGACAAAGTGCACTATCTTCCCAAGCCTTTACCTACTCCTACTACCTCTATTCGAGCTCAGCCCAATTTTCGAAACCCTATGAGAAAGTTTAACATGTTGTTAATTAATTAGTTAGTTACTTGTAGATTTAAGATTTTAGTATTGTAATGCCCTGAAGAAGATACGGTTATGGTGAAACCCGGTCGGCATTAAGTATAAAAAATAAAAGTGGTGTTGACTATGTTATGGTTTTATTTTGAATTAACTTGCGCACGCTGGGATTTAAACCCGTGACCTTCGGATTGCTAGTCGAGATCCTTACTAGTAATTACTACTGGTCGCAATGTTGCAAGACGGATCGGTAAGCAATTGACATAAACCAAATGCTGTTAGACCCGGTACAGAAAAGTTCAACACCGAACTGCGCTGCAGACCGTTACTTTACTTTAACGAAGTGAATTATATGTGAAGTGTTCTACAGCATTACGTTTATGTCGATTGCTTACCTTCGTGGGACGATGGGCTAAGAAGCTGTTGCACGCTTATATTTATATCACAATGTGGTTATATTGCAATGGTTTGACGTACAACATATCAGGCTATCTCTTACACAGTCAATCTTCCCTTTCATACATTTGGACATAGGTTATACTAAGTTGAAGGGTGCATTTTTTTTTATTTCAAGGAACATAATATTTAGAAGATGTTTAATATTTATTAATTACAGGACATGTTGAACACTACATAAAAATGAATGACCACAGTTTAAGACCGCTATTGAGAAAATGTCAAAGGAACCGAAGACACTTGTTTATAAATTTGAAAACAATCCAACATGGGACGAAGGACGAAAGAAGACCGGAAGCAGTAGAAATGGGACCCCTGATACATAAGAGTGAAAAACCACGAATTACAAATAAGTTAACTGTGAAAAAAATACTTTGTATTATTATAATGAATATGTTGTGAATATAACACGCATTAGATAAATAAAATTTAAAATAATTAGAATAAACTATACATTTTTTAATACCACCTTATTGGTTTTTTTTAATAAATAAAACCAACCGGTTTCGGTTCACCCTGAACCCTCATCAGGGTTATATAAAAACATGTTATGAATAACCCTGATAAAGGTTCAGAGAGAACCGAAACCTTTTGAATAACCGAAGTTATTTTATTAGAATGATTATAATTATGTATATCCACAAAATGCTTGCTACGTGTGAAACTGTTCTTTTAAATTTACTTGCGCAAGCCGGGATTTGAACTTCTCGACCTCCGGATTGCTAATCGTAGCCTTAACATTCGACCACAGAGGCTACAGGTTTTAGACCGGTTATTTCTCCATACAAAAAAAAAACAATTTTTTCCCTGAAAACTTCCCTGTAACCTTGAAATTTCTAAGCTAGTTGTAGATTAGCCTAGAGTAAGTATGCTCTAACTCGTATTACATACACACCCATGATTACATCCACTCCTGTTAGCAAAGTACACAAAAAATTTTACCACTATGTGCGGAAAGTAAATGAAATTACCATTTTGGCGCACTTCTAATTTGCGCTTCTTTGGCCGAAAGTAATTTCAGGTTATTTCAGTTTTATTTTTCCATTCTTCCGTACCTCCAGTTTGTATACCTTCTCATTACGGTACATGTGTTTACATTTAAGTACCCACTTGCACTAACCGCTGTACTGTCCACGTCCACACAATATGATGGTCCCTACATGCCGGCTCTATACAAATAATATAAAAGTTGTTTTCATTATCTACTCAACCAACTGTAGACTGTTTTTCCAACACACATTACCTCCTGTAAAAGACAAGTACCTTACCTTTCGATCTCACTAATCTCAAAATAATTTTGTAAAATTTTTACATAACTAAAACACGGTGTCGGTGTGGGATCAAATTACACAAGCGTGAATTTTACAAACACTGCTAGAATTGCGCACGGACGGATTTATACATGAAGGGAATTGTAAGTTTTTAGATTCTCACGGCCAAAAGCATTTTTAGCGCAACACGGCATAACACCCCAAAAACAAACAACAAAAATGAAGGGAATTACATCTACTGGAATAACACACCTAAATAAAAATGTCATTGATAAAATCCTTGCAAAAAAACAACGACTCATATTTTCTAATAAATTCCTTTACAATAACACTCCCACAACCCGACATCACAGTAAATAAAAACCACGGTTGGCGTAGAATTTTATACATTAATAATTTCTCATCCTCGTGTGTTTTAAAATTTCCAACAGAAATTAAAGCCGCTTTTTATTCCAATAATAACCTAGGTTAACTTTTAATTAACTCAAAGGATAAAGAAAATAATTTAAGCCATTCTGGCATCTATAAACTTAAATGTAATGATTGCGAAGCATTTTACATTGGTAAAACTGCAAGAAATGTTCAAACGCGGGTAGTTGGGCACTTGAGATGCTTAAACAACATAGGTTTTTCGGAATTTGCAACACATTTAATTGATAAACATGACTCATTTGATAAGCCTTCAGGTATAGATGTATTACATAGAAACGGGATAGGTCCACGCCTCAACAATTTAGAAGCACTCGAGATAAAAAAAATCTCTTAAAGTCAATAAAATCAATTTATTAAATAAACAATTAGATTTAACAAACAGCCCCATTTTAAATATATTTCCATTCCCTGCACCTATGTTTACCCCCTCTCTCTTACCTAAGTCTTCCACCCCCACCAAGTTTAACTGTATGTTATTGAGAGTTGTTCGAGTTTTAAAAATAGTCTCACAGCCCCATTTTAAATATATTTTCATTCCCTGCACCTATGTTTACCCCCTCTCTCTTACCTAAGTCTTCCACCCCCACCAAGTTTAACTGTATGTTATTGAGAGTTGTTCGAGTTTTAAAAATAGTCTCACAGCCCCATTTTAAATATATTTCCATTCCCTGCACCTATGTTTACCCCCTCTCTCTTACCTAAGTCTTCCACCCCCACCAAAGTTGATGTTCTCTCTCCCTCTTCCAGCTTAACTATAAGTACCCATACACCTCTGTAATTAATTTAATATGTTTGTACTAACCCTGATGAAGGTTCGGGTTGAACTGAAACCGGTTGGTTATAAATATATACAATAAAGTGGTATTCAAACAAATTTATTTTATATTAATTATTATAAAAATGTTATAGTTTTTTTAAATGAAGTTGAAGACCGCTATTGAAAAACCAAGAAATAAGAGAACTGCACGGAAAAAACTTACTGATATAAAATACTGTTAATTTATTTAAATTCCGGTCAAGTATCAGTTAAAAGCGAATGTTTTGTGAGGACGGTGGAACACGTGTTCAAATAAATATTTATAATGATATTGTCGCATTCCGTCATGATATTTATGAGAAAAAGAACGTGTGTTCTCCATATATTCTGAATGTCTAATATTTTATCCAGAAATTAGCGGACTTTCACTATTATAACAGAATCATTTTTCTCCATATAGATTGCTTACTAAATAAATTTCAAATTAACAAAAAAACAGTTAGTTTAAAAATTTTTGATGTGCATAATTCCAATGATAACTACCTACAATTCTCTCAGTGTGATTTTACTCATGTGTAAATCCATCCGTGTGTGATTCTGTAAATTTACGCCATTGTAATTTCGTCATGAAAACCAAAAACCCGTATTTTTCTATAAGCAGAACATCACGAAATAATTTTATTTGCGATTCCTGAACGTTTTGTAGATTAAAGACCTGTATAATGTTTTATTTTTTTTATATTAACTCCACACAGGAGGCCCTGAAGAAAATAGTTTCCCTCAGGGCCTATTTCATCTTTGGGGATGCTGTGTGGAGGGTCTTTTTGTGGAGAGGAAGGAGTGAACATGGGTCTTGAAGAGTCCCAAGTTGTAGGAGGGAGGAAACACAGAGGCCGGCAGTTCGTTCCACAGCCGAGCTGTTGAACCTAAGAACGAATCGTAGATGCGACCCGTTCTCATGTGTCAAATGTCAACCGTGTACAAATGTTAGGCGCGCGTTTGGCGTATATCCCGACTACGCACTGGTGCCGAAGGGATCAATGACGCTAGTTCCTCAGAGCATATTCCATCGTAATACCGATAGAACAAGGACAGCATACATACCTGACGCCTGTGCTCTAAAGATTGCAGTCCGTTTGTTAAGATTGGGGAATCTATCAAACGGACCGCCCGTTTCTGCACAGAGTCAAGGGTTTTTTCAGGTATTTTGGGGCTCCGGACCAGAGATGGCTGCCAAATTCGACAGTAGGGCGCACTTGCGATTTGTACAGGGTCAGCAGTTGTGTACTATTAAAGTATCTGCGGGCCCTGTACAGTACGCCCAGCTTCTGAGAGGCCAACTTTACTCTGGCTTCGATGGAGCCCCCGTACCTGAGCTGGTCACTTATAGTTACACCAAGCATATCAATGGAAGGCCTGTTCGGAAGATTGCTTCCGTTGAAGGAGACTAGATTATCATTTGGATCCCTTTTAGACGTAATCAGACAGGATTGGGTCTTTGAAACATTAAATTCGACGAGATTATTTTTACCCCAGGAGGAAATACTCTCGAGAACCGTCCATTCTCTGCTTCAAAGCCCTCCGAGCAGTTGGAGTTTGTGTGCCGTTTGGGGGCCTGTCAAACAAAAAGCTTATTATGAACTGTACTGTCATCCGCGTAACAATGAATCGGTGCACATGTCAAAAGGTCATTGATGTGCAACAAAAACAAAGTCGGAGACAGAAAAGATCCCTATGGGACGCCAGCATTTATAGAGTGCGAGGAAGAGGTGAAACCGTCAGCAACCGCCTGAATCAACCTATCCCTTAAAAAGTCAGCAATCCACGTACACAGTAAGGTGGAGTGAAATTTTTTTTTTGAGAATTTCGAAATCGACATAGTTGGGAAAGATGCTCCATATATTAACAATTACAACAAAAATAATAAAAAAAATATATTCATAATACCTGGACATCGCCAAAGCTTTATATTTTATCATTTTCACGATTTTACCTAAGTATTTATAGCTCATGTACGCGAAATAAAACACACATAAAATTTGTATTTTATCATTTATTTTACAGATAATACATTCGTAGATTGTTAGAATGGAACAAATAGTGGAAATAAAAAATGTACATATATTATTTACCGCATTGAAAAACTTGAAAATTACAAAAGTTACTATGAACGGTACTGCATTTTGGTGTTAAAAATAGGCATAAGGTGTCGTGACTCTAACCTTGTTTTTATTAATCCATCTCGCCTCAAGGGTCCACAAACAACGGCTGAGGCTTCTATTACAATTTTCACACATCTCTCTGTAGCTTGAGTGTGGCAAGGAAAAGTCTTTATCATTGGTAGTATGACATCCTCAATTATCGTGTGATCGGTAATGGCTTGTAAAATTGTCTCGTCACTTACAAATTTGGTTAGTGGTGGCTCGATTATATTTTCCCACTTTATAAAATCAATATAATCATCTGCTGAAAAATCAAAAACAGGCACTTAGTAGGTACGAATAAAGTATGATTGCATTTTCATTTGCCGAGCTTTCAATATTCTTCTCAACGCCAACTCTCTTACGTATTTTCGGTTGTCGTTTAACATGGCTAACAATCATTGATGGTATAATACATATGAATTAAAATATGGTATAATACATCATTGATTGTTAGCCATGTTAAACGACAACCGAAAATACGTAAGAGAGTT
The DNA here is from genome assembly GCA_026573805.1 of Hesperophylax magnus. Classification (NCBI taxonomy): domain Eukaryota; kingdom Metazoa; phylum Arthropoda; class Insecta; order Trichoptera; family Limnephilidae; genus Hesperophylax; species Hesperophylax magnus. The sequence continues at coordinate 2,698,436 of JAIUSX010000026.1, forward strand.
GGCGTTGAGAAGAATATTGAAAGCTCGGCAAATGAAAATGCAATCAGACTTTATTCGTACCTTCAAAGTGCCTGTTTCTATGCTAACAATATATTTTCGTGATGCCCAAAAAAGCCATTACGCTGGATTACTGGATCAATAATATCTTTTAAATCACTGGCAAATACCGTGAAAGCACTATTTTTTCGTGTAAATGCCTTGCACCGGAAAGACATAATGGTTTGGTCTTAATGTTGAACCACATAGGTGCGTAAACTGTTAATACAAATGTCGTTAAAGTTACCATATTTTTTTATGGTTTTAGGGTAGAAATGTAAAGCCGAAGAATCCGATTCGCTGTAGTGAGCCACCTGGATTGTACAATTTTACCGGGATTTGTTTTTGATAAATTTTCATTGCAGAATCCGGAGTCAATAGTTTTACACATTTTCAGTAGATACAGCTGATCTGTACTTAAATCCTGTGTATTTGTCATACTTGGTAATGAACATTGAATGATTTTAAATTTCACGACAGGAAGTTGTTCACACTTATTTAAAGATTTACCAATAATTCCAGTGAAACTTTGCGGTCCAGTCGTGGTTCCGTCGATGTTCTCAAAGAGATGTCGCAAAATGAGTTCGTTTGCTTGTAATTGACAGACAATCCACTGTAAAGGCCGTTTGAGATGTGATTCAAGGCGCCGAATAACACTTCCTTTGTACCCCGTATTAACTGCAGTTCCGTCGTATCCAATTGCAACAATTTTTTCCAAAGCAATATCTTTCGAAGACAGTAATGAAATAATTCCATTACTTATTGCTTCAGATTTTCCGGTTTTTAATGAAATTTGTCCCATGTACTCGCTACCTGGTTCTTTTACTAAACTAACGTGTTCTTCAGTTATTATTTTTAGCCGGTTATCCTCCATGCTTAAAGTTTTGTCCTTCCGTCCGTCGAAGTATAAACCAAATTGATTGGAATCGATTACTAACGACTTACTAGTAAGGGCAGTTCTTTTCTTCATTCGAGCTCGACGAATTTTACTCCTATACACAACGCGAGATGTATCGTTCTGTGAAATTAAGCCAACATCTTGTAATACAGCGAAAACAATTGCAGCTCCTGCTCGATCTGAAATACAATATCTGTCTAATATTCTGGCCACAACAGGGAAGTCTTTCACCTCATGGTGAGAATTATTTGGTTGTGCTTCACTTTGCACTATTTCTTGAGGAATTGAAGACGAAGCACATTTTTTTGAGAGTCTAAAGTTTAAACTACCAGAAAGAATAGCGTCAGTACCCCGATCTACTAGATAATGTCTAGCGAATCGGAAACTTCGCCAAGATGATACGCGATACACTTCACTCTGTTTGATAAGCGTTTGGGGTAGAAGGATTCGTTGCTGTGTGGGAATAGTTTAACTGTTCCTACAGTCCTACTTTATAATTTTATTATAAAATAATAATGTAATTATATCATAGGTAATAAATAAACACTCAATTTTTTTTTACATAATTATAAGCATTTCTAAGAATCGGGAGAACATTATTGGTGTTTTCAGTGTTTTTATCAAAAATTCAAAGTGGTGGCGATGTCGTAATTATAAAAAAATATTTTTTATATTTTTTATTTAAGATAAATACATAACGGAGCACCAATCCCGCATATGCCGAATTCTATATTACGAAAAAAAAAATTCTCCATACTAGACCGCTCCACCTTAGTACACAGGGATGCGGGAATTCCGTAAAAAGGCAATTTGTTGACAAGTCCTCGGTGCCAGACCCGGTCAAAGGCCTTGGATATGTCTAGTGCGACCGTTTGGGTCTCACCATGGCGTTCCAGGCACCGCCCTCAAACATGCGTCACATACGCGAGGAAATCACCGCACGAGCGGTTCCGCCGGAATCCGTATTGACGGTCATTGATAATTTTGTTCTTCTCGAGGTATGTGAGCAGCTTGTCGTTGATCACACGTTCCATCACTTTGGACAGAACTGATGTGATCGCTATGGGGCGGTAGTAGGCCGGGTCGGAGCGGTCATCTTTCTTGGGAATAGGGTGAATGACCGCTTTTTTCCAACCAGAGGGCACAGTGCCACACTTCGGGGACAGTTTGAAGAGCTTTGTCAAAACTGGAACTATTTCCGCAGCACACCTCTGCAATACCAGGGTAGGTATTCCATCAGGTCCACTAGCTTTGTTAACATCGAGCCCCCGCATAACGTGGAGTACATCCCGATGCCGGATCCTCAGCTTTTTCATGTAGAAGCCGCAGTGAGGAACCGACGGCGGAACAGCACCCCCGTCATCGAGGGTCGAGTTTTCCGCAAACATTTTCCCTAATAGCCTTTTCGGTGGCGGTGTTTGCTAGTGAGCCGTCAGGTCTGGTAAGAGGTGGCAAACTGGGTTTGCAAAAGTTCCGACCTATTGAGCCCGCAAGCGACCAGAATGCTCTGCTGCCATGCGGGCAGGCAACCAGCTTTTTGCTGATCTGCAGGTCGTGTTCGAATTTTGACCTATAAATGGTTCTCTTGCATTCCTTTGCCAATTTGTTGTATGCTGATCTGCTTTCGGGCATTCGAGATGTGTTGTAGGCTCGGTAAGCCGCGTTTTTTCGTCAAACTGCTTCGGAGCATTGTCGACTGAACCACGGCTTTGAGCCCACACAAGTTTCTTTAGTAGTCGATTGTATGAAGCCATCCATCGCCGATTTGATGACTTCACCAATCTCCTTGGCACATCTTGAAGGGTCCGAAGTCCGAAAACAAACAGCTGACCACGGAAAAGCGTTAAAAATGGGCCCGCATACCGAACCAATCTGCTGACCTATAGTGCCACACTTTTCTCCTCAGCCTCTCATTGATTGGTCTGAGGTTAACGGGGATTGATGTCGTCACTAAGCAGTGGTCGGAGGATCCCAGAGGCGCTGTGACGTCAATCTTATAACCGTGTGGCACAGTAGTTAAGAATAGGTCTAACAGATTGGAACGGTGAGTGTCTGGACATCAGGAACCCTTGTAGGCTCCTGAACCAGTTGCTCTAATCCGTAGCAAATGGCAAAGGATTCCGCCTGTAGGCCAGCCGTGTCCGTTGGGCCTGAAAACTTCAACCATGGTTCGTTATGAACATTGAAGTCCCCCAGAACAATAAACTCAGCCGAAGGGTAGCGGGGCAAGAGATCATCAATAGTATCGCTCAAATGTTTGAAGAGTTCGGAAGTGTCTGATTCGCTATGGTTCGGTGAGCGATATAGACATGCGTAGAATCTTGCCGTACTGGCAAGATTGACGCGCACCCACATTACGTCGAATCTGGAGTTTTCCAGACTCAATAGTCGTACACAGTTGACGTCAGCTCGACTATAGAGGCAGACCCCTCCTTTGAGTCGGAACTTGCTTTCAAGGGTAAAGCCTGGACAGTCCAGATAGGAGGAGTCTGGCGGCTCGGCTATCTGAGTTTCGGATAGGAAAAGAAGATTGGGACGTTGGGACAAAAGATGGTGATGAAAAATTTACCAACAGTTTTGGCCCGCACCGGGGACGCCTGCTACTCGCCGCTGTAAAGATGTTAAATTTGTTTTGATGTGTGTTCATGATTTTAAGTTTTTTATTTTATTTTTTTTTATTTATAATAGAGACATATCTTTATATGACACTTTTTTGTTATAATCTAGATTGACTATTATTTAACACACAAGACTATCGTAAGTCCTCAAGTTATTTTGTCGAATAATGATGGTCATGAGCGGGCAGCTAATAAAACTCAGTACATACAATATAATATGTAACATAATATTTTAAGTCCAAGAAAAAATAATATTTTTTTAATAAACTAGATATTGCAAGAAAATTTATATTAAGTGTGAGATTAAGTAATGCTGAGAAACCAATATGAAACATACATATCGAATACTGCAAGATGAACTTGTACCAAGTGTGAGATTAAGTAATGCTGAGAAACCAATATGAAACATACATATTGAATACTGCAAGATGAACTTGTACCAAGTATGAGATTAAGTAATACTGAGAAACCAACATCAACCATATATATTGAGTACTGCAAAAAAACTTATACTAGGTGTGAGATTATGTAATGCTGAGACACCAATATGTAACATACATATTGAATACTGCAAGATGAACTTGTAACAAGTGTGAGACTAAGTAATGCTGAGAAACCAATATCAGACATATATATATATTGAATACTACAAGAAAACTCATTTACGTACTAAGTTTATTTAGAGAATGTCATCGAACGACTCTCTAGAAAACAGATATATCGTATTTTTATTGCAACAAAAACAATTCTCATAGTCGCAGAACACTATTAGTATATTAAAAAACGTCTTCAGGGAATGCAGGCTGTCATGGATTAGATTAAAAAATTGATTTTATTAAAAAAAATGACACAAAAACGAACTTTTTTCTATTGCATGTAGGGAGAACAAGCTACCAAAAATGTGTTTAAACATATTGTTATTAATTATTATTTTTTTGATAAATTAATGTTTTTAAGACAAGATTTTATTTATGCATAGCACAAAGATAACAATTATTTTTATAAGCAATAATTGTTCGCCTGAAACACTCATCCACATTGAAAAAATCTCCTGATAAAAAATACATGACGCCAACGGGACTCGAACCAGAATGTAGACAATTTGTCTCAACGCCATCTAGTGAGAGAGTTAGCACTTACAATGCCTTTCTCATATAAAATAAAGTTGGTTGTTCTCAGGTGAAAAAAATGTAACAAGCAGTAATTGTTGAATGAAACACTAGCATATATTGAATAATTTCGCAGGTAAGAAATAAGCCTCCATAGCTCAGTGGTCAGAGCTTTCGACCGGAAATCGAATGGACATGGGTTCAAGTCCCGTTGGCGTCATGTATTTTTTATCAGGAGATTTGTTCAATGTGGATGAGTGTTTCAGGCGAACAATATTGCTTATAAAAATAAATATTGTTATTATTTTATTAATCTTAGATCATTCAATTAGCTTTCATTTCTTCAAATTAATTATTTAATTAACCCATGCTTTCAACCAAAATTAATAGATAAAATCTATATTATTTATTGAGAGCTTTGAAAGTAAACATTTCTTCATCTTTTCACGTCATTTTCTTTTCATTGAATAAAGTATTGACAGCCTCTCCCTTATGGAAATCAGCAATTCGTTTAAAAGTACCTGCCCAGAATCTCACTCTTGAGAGTTTTTTGGTCGATAAATTTTAATAGGTACGCGAGCGTGATGCTACGGGGTAGCGATAAAAAGTCTTAACGACCATACGTGTTTTTTCGCTGCAAATCGCATTTGAAAATGTGGAGTTAACGTAGTGAAATAAATTTAATATCCTTTTACTTAGATAAATAAAATTGCTGACTCAAAAAATATAACTACATTATATTTAAATTGATCTAAGGACATATCATATATTGTATAAATTTAGGTGCATGTATGTTTTACCAAAATCTTGGGTAAAATTGGTTAACCTTTCTGATTATAATAATCAAGTGCACATTATGGCCAAAGATAACGTTATAACGCGGGCGCGTGGTTCCTCTTGTTTTTTGTTCATATCCATTGAAGCGCACATTGAAACAAACAGGTCGGTCTTCTGACGCCGTCTTACCGAGAAGCCTTACCGACAAGGTGCTGCTAATAACCTGAGGTTAATAAACTTAGGGCTGGCTCTGAGCAACACATTACTGGATACATCTGTATTCATTTAATTGCTTTAAGAGGAAGCTGCAAGCCAAAAATGTGCATATTTTGGCATACCTTATATCGTAGGTAATAGGCATTAAAATCGCTTGACAAACGGAGTCTAGAAACGTTCGATTTCAAGCAAAAAACGGTTTTATATTTATTTTGTAAATATTTTTATAAGAAAGCAAAAAAGTTAATCAATTGAAACTGTCACAGTAGGCCAGTGCAATTAGCGCCAAAAAGGGGGTCGCGATCGAAGTAATTCCGGTAGTCCCAATTTTTTTATATGTTATATAAACTGATCCCCTGATGTAAAATCTGAGTTTGCGACCTTGGCGTACCTGTGCTCGAAAACTGGCCGAAATCGGGCAAAAATCTAGTTTTTCCCAAATATCTCATTTCCAATGCAAATTTCAGCTAAAATATCTTTATAAGTATAATAGAACATAAAATAACCTACAACTTTTTTTAAAACAAATTTCTTCTATCTCTAATAGGTACCGAGGTAGAAAGTCGTAAAGGTGCGTATATTTTTGAAACAACAAGTTTTTTGCGCGACTAGGTTTGGTTTTTTATAAATACCTCGTTTCCAGTGGAATTTCATGAAAATTTTATTGATAACAATAATTATGTAGAACATAAAAATTCAAAAAAAACTCTGCAGTTTTTATGTTTATATAGTTTTTTTTACCGATATAAAGAATAAACAAATCTAGGAAGGTACGCACAGAAAATCTATCACGGTTTATTATCACGTTATTAGATTTTTGTTTGCATTTTTAAATACATACATCTATAAATTTACTAGAGGGCACTTCGGTATGGGGGGCTACCCCCCACCCTTCTACTCCTCCCCTCCGGTTCCCTTCAGTTGAATGGAACAATGGAATTCAGGGATTGAATCAGGAACGTCAGAGCAACATGTAGAGATGAGGCCTACAAGAATTAAGAGGGATGATCGAGACGTTCAAACTCTCATTGATTGGTTTGCTTGCCATGAACCATTTCCTAAAACAAACGTGATTATGTCTATTAGCAGTGGCACAATCGGTGATAGCAAAGTCACTTGTCACATGGCTGAAAAGATGGGGAAATTAGCTATGTCTAAAGTTATCAACCAGAACTTTGGAAACCTACACTTAAAACGTAATGATGCGATAGTTTCTCTTGCGGCGGTGACCAGCAGTGTCAAAAATTAGGTTGTGACTATGGCAATAGATCCATTAATGCTATTCCATCGTATGTGTATTACCAAAAAGTCTGAAAGTGAACTTAAAGAATATTTTCAATATGAACTCTCTCCTGTACCATTGTCTCTTTTCTCAGAGGAAGGCATGCGCAAAGGAACGAAGTCTATATTTTATTAATCATTCAACCCTCTACCAAATAATACAGAACTGGGAAGCAGTATAATACACGTAATTGATGGAGGATATTTACTGCACAAAGTTGTATGGGGTCGTGCTCAACCTTTTTCAGTAATTTTCCAGCAATATGTCAGGTATGTACAAAAACATTATGGATCGAATGCAGTAGTGGTCTTCGATGGATACCCAGATTCTATGGAAAAGAAAAGCACTAAAGGGGTGGAAAGAGCACGGCGTGCCAGAGTTACAACTTCTGCTGAAATTTTGTTTTTTTAAAGCATGCACCCATAAGCGCTACAGGAAAAGTTTCTGGGAAATGAGAAGAACAAGTCTCGTTTTATTTCCCTACTCAGAACCTCATTTGCACGATCTCACATAACGACAGTACAAGCTGAAGAGGATGCTGAAGTTCTCATAGTGAACACAGCAAATTCGTTGTCATCTCAACATGATGTAGTCATAATCGTTGGTCAGGATATTGATCTGCTGGTACTCCTCACAGCTCTCTCACCTCCCAATGTATATTACAAAAAAGTTGGAAAAGGTAAATCACCTAACGCGTTGTACTCGAACAAATGTTTTAAGCACATTGAAATAGTTGAAAACATTTTATTCCTTCATGCCATAAGTGGTTGCGATACAACTGGAGCTACGTTCGGTCAAGGCAAACACAAATATTGTAATATTTTTCTCAAGAACCACTCAGTGAATGAACTTGTTCGTGTATTTCAAGACCCAAAAGCAAAGACAGAAACAATCACTTTGGCTGCCGAACAACTATTTGCACTTTTGTATGGCGGCAACGAGAAATCAAATTTGGAAAATTTAAGGTACATCATTTTTGTCAAAGGAGTAAAAAAGAACAAATTCAATTTATCCAGGCTACCACCCACCAAAGATGCAGTCCAGCAACACGCTTCAAGAACATACTTGCAAGTGCAGACTTGGCTTAGTCACGATAAAGATCCGACTGAATGGGGGTGGAAAAAGGATGCTGTTGGGTTACTTACTCCAGTAACAATGTTGAAGGAAGCTGCACCTCAGGCCTTGCTGAACTTCATATTATGTCAATGCAAAAAAAGGTTGCGCTGGAAAGTGCACCTGCAGAAAGTCGGGTTTGAAATGTTCCCTACTCTGCATTCATTGCAATGGCAACTCCTGCGAGAATGCTGTAGAAGCCTTCGTTGATGACGATGACGAGGAATATGATGACCCAGTCGCCACAAATTTGGGTGATAAGACAGATGAAGAAACTATTCAGGGCCAGAAGTAAGAAACTATAGTCAAGGGCTCGTACTTCTGTCTAAACTGATCTACCATTAATTTTATTTTTTGTTATGCTGACAACTTAACTAATAAAGAAAAGAACGTCAATAAATGTTAATTTTACGAAAATACCAATTTTTTATCTTTTTTATGTACCTTATCATCTTAATTGTATTAATAATCTTAAATGTATGTTGTGATTACGTTGATAGGCATGTCAGACCAAGTTGCGAGCACAAATGTAGTGGCTTGGCCTATTTTAGTGGTCTTCCCATTGAGAATGCATGGCGACCGATATGCTGAAATAGTCTATCTACTATATTTATAGCTAAGTCTGACACAGGCATGACGATTGTTGTCAACGTATATGTTCTTAGAACAATAATTGTTAAAGAAAAATAAAATCAAGGAATGCCAAGTTTAAAACACCTAACCTGTTTCAATTTTTGGCCTGGTTTTGGTGGATTAGAGTTTGGAAACGTAATAGAGATAAAAAATATAAATTATATACCTATTTCTCTAACGAAATTTTATTTTCTACAAAATTATTATCAATAAATTTTTCACAAAATTGTACAGGAAACAAGGTATTTATAAAAAACCAAACCTAGTCGCACAAAAAACTTGTTTTTTCAAAAATATACGCAACTTTACGACTTTCTACCTCGGTATCTATTAGAGATAGAAGAAATTTGTTTTCACAAAAGTTGTAGGTTATTTTATGTTCTATTATACTTGAAAAATTACTTTAGCCGAAATTTGCATTGGAAATGAGATATTTGGGAAAAACTAGATTTTGGCCCGATTTCGGCCAGTTTTTTCAAAATGGCGGCGCGAGCACAGGTGCGCCAAGGTCGGAAACTCAGATTTTACATCAAGGGATCAGTTTATATAACATATAAAAAAATTGGGACTACCGGAATTACTTCGATCGCGAATCGCTAATTGCACTGGCCTACAGATAATCTTAGCTATAATAATTTTCTTTAAGTTGTTTCCTTTATGCATTCATACATTTTTATTGAAAAAATATTTTTTTTGTAGTTGGCATTTATATTTTTTATTGAGTAATTTTTTTTTATTTGTATTCTACTCAAGCGAAGCTATAAGAAAACCTTCAATTTATCTAAAGCATATTTTTTGGTATTCATAATGTACACCAATTCGTTATAAAGATTAATAAAAATTGTGATTAGGCATTAAGCTTCGCCTTAAATAGCTGATCCGAAGAAAATCTCCGACAGTGATGAAGGGCAGAATGAAGCCTTTGGCCGAATACTGATTCTGTGCCTGCATTAATAGGTCTACCTAAAAATCTGAACCTTACGAATGCTGAACGGTACCAGTAGGCTTAAAAAAATAAAAAATTAGAAGTCAATCCAGAGTCTACAACGTTACAGGAAGATTGCCGGTCAATGTCATCAAATTACATAAGTAACTGTAACTTCGAAATTTCAATTATATTTTTCAGTTTCATTCCCGGCAACCCGTTTTTAATTTATTGTTTTTTTTTTATCACATGGTTTTCTTTACCCGCCACACTAGACAAAGTGTATTCTGAGGCTGGTAATTAACATATTATTTTTATAAATATCTTTATACTGAATTGGAGTTTTATTATTTAATGCAATTAATTAATATTATTACGAGACATAAAGTTTATTTCTTAAAAAAAATAGTTTTCCATTTTCTTTTGTAATGAAGGATGAAGTGACTTTTTTCCAAATTGAAATTTTTTTACAATAAAGTGTTAAATAATATGTAAAAATTATTTAACACTTTAAATTAGTGTCAATGGTGCTGGGAACTAGCGATGAGTCATTCATGAACGTGCCGCACAATTGAGCTTGCTCCTTTTGATGAGAAATGAAATTATCCCAGTAGGTACACCTGACAGTCCGACATCTGGACTTGGACATGTGTGTCAACACATACTAACTACCTAGCTTCTTATTTTTCTCGTGGTATGAGGCAGCGTACCGGTATCAAGGGTCGTACGATCATTCAAATACTTACGCTAGGAGCTGGGAGCCGAGCCGTTTTGGGGGAGCCGTAGCGGAGGAGCCGCACCGGGGCAGGCGTACCGGGGCGAAATATTTTCATTGCTTATACATGCTGCTCATGGCTCCCGTTCAATTGAGCCGTCTTTCAATTGAGCCGTCGTTCAATTGAGCAGTCGTTCAATTGAGTCGACCCTTTGAGCTGTCCAAAAATATTGAGCTAGTACCGCGGGTACTGCTTCCAATAAAATGAGTCATGAACAAAAAACAAATCTAACAGAATCGTTTTTTTTCAGTGTTTTTTCAAGAGACAAAATATATTGTGATATTTCTTTGGTAACAACTTAAAAATTTTCATTTTCGTACTATTAAATTTCATTGCAAAACGTTTATACCTTTCAATCATAATCCTTCATCCACTTTAATTTTTTTTAATAATTTTTAAAAACTCACTCTCAATATTTTAAAAAATAACCCTTTTCTTCGAGTCGAAAAGAGTCAGTCGTATTCCGTTTTAGCAATAAAACTTAATGTTTCATAAACATCTGATCAAATGAAGAATACAAAACATTTCCTTAATATTATATCGGCCACGCTATAAATGGTTGCCCCCTGTCCGTGACACTGCACCCTTTAGCTTTTCAACCTCTAACATAGCAATAAACATCAAGTAAAGATTAAACAACCCGTTAACTTTTTACAACCCCGGATACCTTTATCGTTGAAAGTCTGGCTTTCAATCATTGTAATGTTTCTGGGTAGTAAAAAATAATAGAAAAAGAATAGGATAACCTATTGATATGAAATAATATGACATTGTACTGTTTCATATCACGGATTGTGTTAATTGGCTAGTATAGTGTTTATTACCTACGAGTAATTTTATGGTTTATAAAGCCAAGTCAATTACTTAAAAATAGATTTGATACAGTCGTAATCCATAATGGCTTATCATTTTTTGGTCAAAAGCCAAGTAATTTTATCATTAAACCGACAATAAGACGCGTTTTAAATACATCTAGGTATTTGAATTTCACCTAGTAATTTGTTGTTACGAAAAATTTCATCATATATTTAAAAGCATTATTATTATAAAATGTCATCACCACCAAATATTGTTTATACTATAAAAAGATTATTATTTTTTTTTAAAGAAAGTCAAACATTCCCAGGTTACGAATAACCTGACAATATTTGAAAATCTCCTACTACCACCACAGTAAGCTGAAAATGTTGCTTGTGTTGTGATGAAGGACTTAGCCAGCCGAGGAATTGAATTGACCCAAACGCGATGTCAACAAATTGAAAAATATATTTATTACCCAGCGAAAAACGTTATCATTACAATTAAATGAAGTGGAAACAACATATAACCACTACAGCAAACAAACATAGAAAATTCATTTACTTTTTTAGACAAACTCGCAACTTTCTCAACCTAAGCCAGCTCAAAACAATCAACTATGCACTTTGTCAATCTTTAATAGAGTATGGTATCATAGCATGGGGAGGAGCAAACAGGTACAGCAAACAAGCAGCTCGGATGAAATCGAAGGAAAGGAAGGAAAATCTGTGTTATGGACACTAGGCAACTTCATGCCAAAAACATACTAGCATACCTCTTCAAACACAAAACTACTTTTGACAATATCCAAACTGCTCGTGATACTAGCACCAAAGATTTCAGATATTTTGCAACAAGGCTATATAATGCTCTCCCACTAGCCATTAGACTGAACGAATTTTTTTTGAAATATAAAACAGACATCAAGTCTTGGATCATCAGCCAAGACAGATCCAAGATCAAAAATTTTATAAAAGTCCCCTCATAAGTATGTACTCCAACTAGATGCTGATTAACCAATTTATCCTTTATTATTATTATTTATTATTTTTTATAATTTTCACAATGTCATTTAATGTAATGAAATATTATATGTATCAAATAATATGTAAATATTAATTTATGTATTGAATACGTCTGTCTCGACACAGGTTTATCCTAGTGAGACAGACATCGAAAAAAAAAACTGTAAAAAAACTTTATATTGATAATAAAAAAAAGAAAAAAAATGTCTGTATTCGAAGATACATCTTCGGATCTACCGGATCTGCCCTGATGATGGACACTGCAACGCTGTCCGAAACGTCGGCTAAAGAAGGAGTTAGCGCAACACGGCATAACACCCCAAAAACAAACAACAAAAATGCTTTTGGCCGTGAGAATCTAAAAACTTACGGGACAGTTAATATATTAAAAATTAATACAAAGGATGCAGATGTATAATATAATGAACCTATATGATCATTGAACAGCAATAAAAAGAATTAAAGGCTACAAAATAGATGTTTGGTGTTCAAAGATTTCTTCCAAGTATGTTTTCAAATATATATCGCATAAAAGAAATGAATAAATCACATAATATGTTCAATAGCAATTTCAGAGTTCGCGAACAATGGAGTTCTGGTAAAAAAAACACGTCTTCCACAAGGGAACCATAAATACCTGATAGGTGCCCGAAGTAACATACAATACCTAGAAACAACTTTACAGATATACTATTATGTTCTACTATTCTAGCAGAAGGAATGCTCAAAATCACCATACTAAATCCACATTAAAAAAATTAATCTGTAATTAATTGAAAATCAATCTTTTACAATTTAATTTGCTATTTCTTTGAAATGTTTTCAATTGATCAAATTGATAACTTAACCGAACATTGAATTCCGTCAATCCAGAGTTCAGAGTACTAAATCCTTTTTTTATTAATCAGAAGATACATAAAGACTACATTTTTTATACATCGTGGTACGACCTTTTTAAAGTGTAAAGCTGGTTTTAAAAACACTGAAAAACGTTTTGTTGATGCAATATTCTTTCATACAATGCTTAAAAAAAATCATAAAATACAAAATAAATATACATAATCAAAAGATACGGTGTAAGAAATACAGATAAGTATATACATATAAATTAATAAGTTTCTTCGTACACAAATCTTATTTTTCACATGTATGGCACATATCCTACGAAAAGATTAAAAGTTGATTTCAAATCGACATCAATCAAAAACAAGCGTTTATGTTTAGCGGCCAGATCTGAATAGCCAGGTATTTCTGAACCTTCTTCTTCTACCTTCTCGCTGTTCTGTTACTCCTTCTGCTCCTTTCTCCATACTACAAACCATCCATCCGCCTGAAATTACCTCTATTTTTACTATGATAAATCTATTTTAATTAATTAAGGTTTTTAAAAATATTTATATATTTTTTCGGATTGACTAAGGGTTTAACCTTCCTCCCCAGGAGGGCGATTCTCGTTCTTTTAGCCTTAAGCTAAATGATAGCATTCGTCAACGACTGCTATCGTTTGCGAAAGATAGCTGTCCGTCGCTTGTAACATCTTTTCTTAACTATTAAGCGATTCTCGTTCTTCTGATAGCCTTACAAGATCGATTTTTGAGAGTCCTAGTAAAAAATCCTAAAGAAGCGTGGTTAAGAGCATCTACGATATTGTTAAGAGATTATTGAAAACACAAATTGGTGAAATATAATTAAGTGACGCAAGGTTTCTAACTAAAACTTAAAAAAACAAATACTTTGTATTATAATGCATTTTAATAACTGCTTATTTTATTTATGAATGACATAAATAAGCCATTTATCGAAGATTTACGTTTTGTGAAAAGGTACTTACCTCGCTGGATAGTAATGACTTTGTTACAGATTCACCACTTCTAAAGTGACGTTTGCTGTCAAACTAACGCTGCCGAATGGCGCTAACTGTCACCCAAGTTGATTTAAGAATGAAAGGGATTCTTATTTCGTTGTGGTTAACTTCAAAACCCATAATTTCGAGCGCCAGCCAGAAACTTATTATTATTTATGTAGAAATCCTCAATGGTATGTGTAGTTTATTGTAAATTAAATCACTTATCTGGCTTTCGACATGTTACGTACTTTACAAACATCGCAATTACCTGATTCAATTCATTTAATAGCATTATTGTGCCACAAACAAGTCACTAATCATGTTTACAGTCAATACTTACGATAATATTAAGTTTTCTCTTGTTAAAACTACGCAAATATTGCTAATTGTCAAAACGTCACAATTAAATGAAGCAAATTCTCCGCGAACGCTAGCGTTCGGTCGCGAAAGACAGGTCTAGGGGTACCCTTCGCGTAAGGCTAAAAATTTTGGCGCGCAATCGAAAATCTAAGGATTCCATCTGTCAACGAGAGAACCGGAATCGCTTCATACGAATAAACCGAGAAAAATCGTTAATTTGAATGTAAGGACGATTTTAGTGTCGTTAAGTAGAACGAGAATCGCCTTCCAGGGACTCGAGTCGAACACGCTTACAACTGAGAAAAATCCATGGGTAGGACCTACACTTGTTTCGTATATTAACAACTTTAATGTAATGTGTATATGTCTACACGGGTATGCGTGATTTCAACCAAAATTGGTAGATTGTAATTGTCATTGACAACAAGTTTATCTGCTAGTGCAAGTTTAGATCGTCAGATGTTGGAAAGTGAGTTAATTTCTACTTCCAAGATTTGTATTTGTTTATTAACAAAAAAAAGTCTAAATTTATATATATATATTCAAAAAAATATTTATTACATCACCCTGCATACAGTATCGTAGGTATTTACATGTTATATTTATATCTTATTTTATACTTAATTACCCGAAGTAACGAGGATTTGTACTTTATCAATCTCGGACCAACCACATCCACTGTACGTGACTCTTAAAAAAATTAACTCACAATTATTTTTTTAAAGCCAGACAATAAAAAAATTATGTTATGCTCACATTGGTTTATCCGCATAGATAGGTACTTACTTGGATCGAGTTCTCGGTCAAGAAAAGGGAGCAAAAGTCACACAGATAATGATTATTATTTTTTTAAAGAAAAAATACAGTGTGTGGCAAGCCTACGCACGACGGAAGTGAAACTTTTAGTATTCTTCTCTCTCTCTTTTCATTTCATTCTCTCTTTTTTTCTGTCTATTGACATATTTATAAGTAGCATGTGATTAAAAAAAAATAAAAGTTATAAAAATATGGGATTCGAACCCGGGTGCTGCATAACGAGTGTCGAACGCTCTGCCTCTAGACCGCGTGGAGAGGTATCTCGCGCGACGAGAACCGCGTATACAAAGTATACTCCTCAATTGACTTGACAAATTTTCGTTTTCAAATACGGCAAATGAATAATATCACATAACGTCTCGTTAACGCTTTATATAGGGTCGAATCGAAAATATATCGGCAGTGTGAAGTCATATCTGTCGTTTTTCAAAATATTTCCGTATATTTGTCCGTTTTGGAAAAGATCTATCGTGTTTTAACAGTCTCATACCCGTATGAAGTCTGAATTTGAAAAACATTTCTAAATTTTGAGAAACTCACTTACGGCTGTGCTTTTTACTAAAAAAAACTTGTCACGCACGTCTGCGAGGGTAATTAGTCGCGTTATCGGCCTTGATTAGTAATTTTAATGGTTCAAAATAAAAATTATTAATCAAAATACCGAGCGACTCTACCGGCTCGATTTGTAAGCTATATTTCGACCAAAATATCTAAAAGTCGCAGCACGAGAGCATTTTAACACTTTTCCTCGTATTAAAAAAATCACAAAAAGAAAAAAAAATATTAGTTAAAGCGGGGATCGAACCTCGGTTCTTCATGACGATAGTCGGGCGCTCTGTCTCTAGACCGCGAAGCTGAGTTTGGAGAGTGACCTAAACTAGGTATATAATATTAGCTAGGCTCCTATAGCGAAATGATCACGGTTTTTCGTGACGGTCATGAGTCGGTTTTACTCCGGTCCTCGAAAATGCATAACGCGCATAAAGAAGTTTCACTTCAATAATTAACTTTATATCTCATATTATCTGGGTGACCTCTATATCTCTTTCTTGTTTAGACAAAAATATCATTCAATGCTATAAGAGTATACATTGGCCAGTTGTTTCGCAAAATTCATATCCGAGATGAGACCGCGTCTTTTTCTGATTTTTCTGTTTTAGATTTTCATTTAGGAATCGCTAATATTGTCTTCAATAATTAAATATTACAATTTGTGGTTTTACTCATAAAGCTGGCTCTACACTCGCGCGCGAAGTCGCGCCGTGAATTCACGCCGTGAATATACGCCGCGATCCGCGCGTGAACTGTGTCCATCCACACTCGCAAAGCTTCAGTCTTGTTCGCCGCAAACCCTTTGTCGCGGGCCAAAAAACCGACAAAAATCGGGGAACGGCGCTAAGCGCTAATGCGAAGATTGCGAAGGCGTGAACAAGATCCACACTCGTGTTTCGCGGCCTTCGCGGCCGTTCGCGCCGCGAGTGTAGAGCGCGCTTTAAGTTGTTCCAATAAATAAATTGTGTTTTTGTTTGGAAGCTGAAGAATGAAACAAAAATACACAAAATATTCATTTTCGAATTGAATCGCGTACCTAAATTTAAATGGAATTGATAAACATCGCTAATCTTTGGGATTAGCGAGGTAAGAGGGGACTGCGGGTGGATTTTCAAAACTAGGTCGATAAACTTTTTTGAAATTTTCGGTGGGCACAAATACATTAAAACTTGTACTCTAAAAGATTTGTACACCCAATAAACTGTTAAAAATCGTTTATAAAGCATAACGTAATTTAACAATAAAATGTTCAAACCAAAAGATAGTGCAAATATTACTTTTTTAAACAATCACTAGTATTTCTTTATCAATACCCGATAGAGTGTTTCCAACAACCATTGCATAATATTAATCTGCCTTTCTAACTAATAACTGTGTATTTCCGTTGGTTGTGTATTGATAAATCACTTCTATCTCGGTAATCTCAAACAATGCAAACTCTAAAGGATTCATTCAGCTGTGTGAATGCAAATTTCTTCGGCTGTAAACCATTTCCCTGCAATACACGAGATTGAAAAATTAACGAAAAAAATATTCTGTTTTATACAAGACTCCATTCTTTATTTATTAAATTTCATTATGATTAATTTATTGAAGCTTGCAAACATCACTGTAATATTTAATCTTAAGGAAGATAACATCAGCAAAAAAAGATTCAGCAAAAAATATGCGAAATAATTGAAGTAAGTAAAAAATTGAATATGAGATTGATAAAAATGACCGAACGTAATTAGGTGGCAATAGCTCAATTTGTAGACATTTGTCCCAGTAAGGCAAGAAATTACGGCTTCGAATCCCAATTGTTTATTTTATTTTGTATTTTTGTATATTTCCTGGTTTCCTTGGACTTGTTGATATCGTCTTCTTCAAAGAGAATTATTTATTTGCGAAATAAAATTTTACGTGTCTGTTATCTAAAATATATTTTTCAAAATAAGTTATTTTGTATCCAAAATATATTTTTGAAACCGTAACAGTCATACGTTGCGAAAATTTACGTTTTTAGATATATATTCATTTTTATTCATGGGCACTCTCATATCAGAGGTTGGCTATCATCAGAGCAATCTTCTTGCCGTAGACTGCGTTTCTTCATTGCTGATGACTCTAAATTCCTTGTTGAACAAGGCCCCTCCACTCCTCACGATCCTTCCTTGCAAGGAGAGCAGCGAACACCAACTTTCCGGAGCGCCTTTGATATTTGATCACCCCAACCAAATATACTATGGGAAAGTTATAATTCCTTCACTAGTCTGTAGTTAGTTTTTTTTTTTTTTTTTTTTTTTATAGTGAATACCTCACAAGAGTCCCAACTGCTCCCGTCTGGAGCCAGTGAGACTATGGCATCCCCAATTGGGGGATGTTGTGAGGCTGAAGGTAAGTGGGGAAGGGAAAGAGGAAGGTGGGGAAGTACCTGGCTATTCAGATCTAGTCACTAAACACGGCTAAAGCCATTTGGAGCAACGTTTCAATTCTGAATGGTGGTCTTACACCAGGGCGATACTGGTAGTATCTTCCACTCTGGTTAGTAATAACATAGAGCATTGTAGAAATGTATTAT
Organism: Hesperophylax magnus; assembly: GCA_026573805.1. Classification (NCBI taxonomy): domain Eukaryota; kingdom Metazoa; phylum Arthropoda; class Insecta; order Trichoptera; family Limnephilidae; genus Hesperophylax; species Hesperophylax magnus. The sequence continues at coordinate 2,716,776 of JAIUSX010000026.1, forward strand.
ATTTTTGTGCAACACCCTTGAGGTGATTTTGCACAAATACGGCGCTACACAAATCTTCCAAATATTGTTATTATTATTAACTTCTTACATTTCCCATACAATCTGATGGCAGTATGCTACACCAGCTCGGTTGGTTTTCTCTCAAATATTTGAATGGATTTTTGTGAAATATTAACAAATGTATACGTTAATAAATTATAAATATATATATAAATATATTTTGGTCATACGTACACACTTAGAAAAACGATTACTTACATGATACCTACAAAAATACACGTATTGCGACATCGTTTTAGTATATTCGAAGTGACGAATGAATTATCAGAAAACATGTAAATTTCTTTTTAAGTTAGTTTTTTAACCGGATTATATTAGCGCCTCTAGTGGGGCAGAGTTGCCAGCAAACACAAGTAAAAAAAAATCTCTTTTCTTTATTCATAAAATATATTTTAAAACCGTTTTTACATGCTTTTCGACTACCACACTAGAAACATGTCCGTATTATGGTAGTCGAAATTTGTGTATAATTATATGAATGTAATACATGATTCATTTGTTAATATATTATTTTGTGAAATGCAATGCATTTGTAAAATAGGTAACTGAAAATAAGAAAGAGATGAAAATAAAGATAAATTAATTAATAATTTTAAAAAGAAATTTTAAACAGAATTGAAATGAAAAAAATAATAATAATGCAAATGAACTTAATTTAATTATGTCAGGCATTCTTTAAAATAGTTCCTTCCTTTCATAATAATAGGTAGATGATATAATATTAGGTAGATGATATAATATTAGGTAGATGATCACATACAGGAAAAGAGTTGAAGTAGGTGAATCTTGTAAAAATAAAGATAAAAATAAAAATAAGGTAGGATACAAATAAAAATAAAAGATAATGTTAGGGATAATAGAAATAAAAATAAGAATAATCGCATAAGCGTCATATGAAGTATTTGTTGAAAGTTAATTTAGAAATAAAATTTTTACTCTAGAAATATGAAAAAATAAGAACAGTTTTAAGATGTAAGTCATTCTTTAAATTATTATTATTTCCTTCCCTGAGATAATAACCAGTTCTGTACACTAATGGCATAAAGATCATCAGTTTTCGATGTCTTAATATCAATACTCAGTAAGTTGAACATTTTAGGCGCTATATAAGAGAACTGTCGTTCGGCGAAGGCTGTTTTTGTTGGAGGAATTTTACATTTTTGGTGTGATGAATAGTGGGTGCAAATATTTTGTTGAGTTTTGACTGTTAAATCATTTTTCCTTATGTGTATGAGAATTGTCTTAACGTATAATTGTCCAATGTCTAGGATTGCGAATTTTTTTAAAAGTGGGTCTGAAGGGTGAGATGGGTGACATTTGAATATAATCCTTAGTAGCAGTTTTTGAATTAAGATCACGGGATAAATAATTGAAGCTGCACAGCCTCCCCATACCTCGATACGGTATGTAGCTATTGATTGGAAAAGTGCAAAATATATGCATCTCATTGTTTAAAGGTTCAGGATTGATCTGAGAGAGAGAAATATATAGCGCAATTTGCAGAGTCTTTTTGTTGTGAAATTGACATGATCCTCCCAACGCAGTTGATCATCTATAACAACCCCTAGATATTTAATTTGTCGGATTTTTTTAGGTTGGTACATGAGCAATTATTGATGGGAGGCGTAGGAGTAATATGGTTCTGTGGGCATGAGTGAATGATAAGGTTAGGACAGTTTTGAGGAGGAGTGACTTTGCGTATAGAGAAAAGTAAGTATTTTGTTTTGTCAATATTAAGAGTCTGAAGGTTGTCGTCTAACCAATGTTTTACTTCATTTAGGCCCTTATTTTCTTATTCCATAGTTGAGTTCCAATTTTCAGCTTCAAAGATGATTACCGTATCATCAGCAAAAGAAATTATAGTTCCATCAATCGCCAAGTTACATAAAGTGTTTATATATATTAGAAAGAGAAGTGGGCCTAATACACTGCCTCGAGGCATACCGTACGTGATTGGTTAACTTGTATTTCTATATTCTTTAGCAGAATTTATAAGAGACGATTGCGACCTATTTGTTAAATAGTTCTCAAACCATTTAAGGGGAGTACCTTTTATTCCTACCTGAAGGAGTTTCTTCAAAAGTATGCGGTGAAAGACAGTATCAAAGGCTTTGGCTAGATCCAAGAAAACAGCAAGGGTTTGTAAAATATGTAATTGCATCTGCGGCACTACGACCTTTGCGGGAGCCATATTGATTTCCTGACAGAATGTCATTGTCTTCAAGAAATTTGTATAGCCTTCGTTTTACCGTTTTTTCAATTATTTTTGATATCGGACTCAGCAAGGATATTGGTCTATAGTTATTCACTGATGATCTGTCCCCTGATTTATAGATAGGAATAATTGTTGAGTGTTTTAAAGAATTTGGGAAGAGGCCAGTTTGAAAGCTTAGATTTATTATATGTTCTAGGGGCTTAGTGATGATGGGTTTGAGGTGTTTGATCAATTTAGTGGATATATTGTCGATTCCAGTTGAATGTGTGTTTTTGAGTGAAATAATTTCAGTGATTTATTGTTCTGTAGTAGGAGTAAGATTAAGTGGATCATAACAAAGATTATCAATCGATATATTATTTGCAAGGTTATATTTTGTATTTCCGTTCTTATCTAAAATACTATTTGCTAAGTCTGATCTGACTGAAGAAGAATTTAATAAAATGATTTGCGATTTTTTTTAAATGATTTGTTGTATCTAGTGTTTGGTCTGCAATGGTTATTTTATTTATAGGTGCGGAAGTTTTGTTGGTATAGCAAATCTCTTTGACAATATTCCAGATTTGTTTATTGTCATTGGCAGCTTCCTTGATCTGTTTCCTATAATATTGGTCTCTAGCTCTGCAGATTATTTTTTTACAAGCATTTCTGTATCGTTTGTAAAATAGGAGAGATTCGTGATTATTGGGGTTGTTTTTACAAAAATTTTGAAGTTTATTACGCTTGTGAATACAGTGTAGGATGCCATTTTTTATCCAAGGCTTAAGTTTAATTTTGGGACTACTTTGTTTCTCATTGGTGTTGGATGTGGAACTTTTCAAATGGTTATGTATGGTGTCGATAAGAAATTTGCACGCTATATTTGGGTCGGTGAGTTTATAAAAACTTTACCAGTTTTCCTTGGAAATCAGTTTGAATGTCATAGCAAATTTTCTTCGTGGGTATTTTCAATGCAGGTAATTTTTTAATAAAATGTGAAAGGGAGGTGATAGTCGCGTAGTGGTCTGTAACCGTGCATTGGTATACGAGAGATTGGGTATTCAATTTACATTCAGCAAACATATGGTCAATGCAACTGACGCATAATTTTGATACCCTAGTGGGGGCCGTAATAGCTTGAATAAAACATTTTAGAGTTAGTAAGTTCATGTAGTCATTTGCTTGGGGATGCATCGTATTTATGATATTAATATTAATGTCACCAATAATTAGAACATTTTCACGATCACTCATACATGATAAGGATTGATTAAGTAAGTTTAAGAATGGCGTTATATTAGACGCAGTCGGTGATCGGTATATAGATAATATTGTTACACTATTTTCTATTCTATTCGAGTATAAGACAATTTGAATTTGTGATTGAGATTTCTTCAACAGAGTTTGTGATTTTTGATTTAAATGATTACGCTATCATTTTGAGGTTTATTATTCTGTGTGCTGTATTGATTATAGTCTTTTATAGTTTTTGGAATAAAGTTATCTTTGATCCAGCATTCGGTCAGGATAAGTAAGTCAAAATCTGAATCAAGATCTGTGAGTAGTATAAGGAGTTCATTGAAATTTTTATTAATTGATATAATATTCATGGAGAATATTTTAAAGTTTGATTGATTTAAGATTTGTCGAACTTCTATGGCACTATTTGTTTCGGTATATGGAATCTGTGAGATGTTGTCTAATACATTTGTAATGTCTTCCATTTTTTTAAGTTACTAAAGTATGAACTAATAATGTGTTAAAAGTGTAGTTCGGTATTGGTAACAGTAAATTAATAACATGAGTCATCGAACTACGGTAGTGGATAGTCGTGCTCTGTGTTTGACAAATTGCCTACCTGCTGTCGCGGACTTCGTACAGATAAGAAATTATTGTTACATTTTTGTTTTCTATTATTTGTTTGTTATATTTAGGTTTTGATAAATTCGTGTGTACAGTCAATCAAATAGACTGTATTATTTTTTTTTGTTAATTAATTTATAAATATGGAGGAAGATGAAAATCGACCTCCTGACCCCGAGTCCATATTTAATATTGGAGATGAGTATGAATCGGATGTTTCTATAATAGTCCCTTCCAGAAAACGAAGACCATCGCTCTGTCTTAATGTACCACCCAAAATTAAACCTTCGCAATCCGATGAAACCTCAAACCCTAAGGAAAGTCGTAAGGATACCATATTATCAGAATCTAAAAATACTGAACTAAGTTATTCCCCATCCTCCTCGGCTCCATTCATTGTCAATGTCCAAAGTACTGAACAAGGAAAAATCATTCATCCTCTGGATTTCGGGAAATTCATTTTTAGTTCAAAAAACAGTAACCTTGGCATAGTTAACGGATCTATTAAGCCGGAAGGCCGCTATAAGTTATCCCTAGAATTTAAATCCGCAAACTTTGCAAATGAATTTATCCAAAAAATAGATACGCTTTCACACCACAAATTTAAATCTTATATTCCAACTTACAACCTTACTAGAATGGGCCGAGTGAGAGGTATACCAACCGATCTCTCAGAATCTGAAATTGTTGATGCACTTAATGATTCTCAAGTGACCCCTAAGGTTTTAAAAGCACGTAGATTAAATTACAAAGATACATCTAATGGAACCACTACATGGAAACCCTCACAATCGGTTGTTATTACTTTTGAAGGCCAAACTTTGCCATCTCGGGTATTTATTTATTACAACGCACTCCCTGTGGAAGTATATAAATTCCCGACGATCTAGTGTTTTAACTGCTGCCGTTTCGGACACTCAAAACCCATATGTCGTTCCCCTCCACGTTGTTTTCATTGCGGAGAAGACCACCCCTTTGATCTTTGCCAAAAATCATCGAATGATCCACGTTGCATTAACTGCAAGGGAAATCATACAGCGGTTAGTGTGGCCTGTCCAGAATTGACCAGACAAAGGAATATTAAACAATCAATGGCTTTAGACAACATTTCCTATTTCCAGGCATCAAAATTATTCCCACCTGCAATAAAATCGTTTGCAGAGGTAACATCTACCTCAATTCCTTGCAATCTATCTTACTCTAAATCTCCTCCATCATCTTCTCGCAGGGAAACAATTTTTATACCACTCAAACCAAAACCAAAATTTATTGCTTCTATTGATAAAAATCAACATAATGATATTTTGTTTAACCCAAATGGGAATTATAAATATCAGACACTCAATGGGAGTGCTTTAAATAGTTTCCAATCTTCCCCTAATTTAGGGAAAGTGGTGAATGAAAATTCTGCTTTCATTCAGACTTTAATTACCCTCTTAATTTCTATTCTTTCAAACAACAATAATATACCGTCCAACGCTGCCGATTGCATTAAATCTTTATTATCCTGTCTTCCTAATGTCTCCGAAACTGAACAGAATTCTTCAGTGGAATATCAGAAGTCTAATCTGTAATAAATTTGAACTTGTAAAATTACTCGATGAACATGAAATTTCAGTTGCCGCTATTTCTGAAACGTGGTTTAAACCCTCATATCTATTTAAGATTTCTGGATATAATTGTCTTAGACATGATAGACTGGATGGTAAAGGTGGCGCTGCCTTAATCATCCATGACTCTATCCCTTTCAAACCAATCATATTTCATACTCTCTCTAACAATTTTCAGATAGTAGCAGCTGTTGTATGTGATATTACAATACTATCTATATATGTCCCTCCCTCCACTATTTTTGATGTAAACGAATGGTCATCATTTATGTCTCAGATCCGTCCCCCGTATATGTTACTGGGCGACTTTAACGCTCATTCTACCTCTTGGGGTAGTGAATTAACGAATCGTTCTGGCCGTAATCTTTTAGATTTTATTGATTCCCATAATTTATGTATTTTAAACGACGGATCTCCAACCCGATTCACCCCCCCTCAACAAAGGAAAAGTGTTGTTGATTTATCTCTCTGTTCATCTTCGGTCATACGTAAATGTTCTTGGAACATACTTAAAGACCCCCTTTCCAGTGATCATTTCCCTATTATAATCCTCTTTCACCATCTAACCACCTCGCATTCCTTTACAATTAACAATAATTTTAAATTTAAAACGAAAGATGCGAACTGGAGATTTTTTTCTTCTGTATTAGACTCTCTTGTTCACTCTGTAAAATCTTCTCTTGGGAACATCAGAACACAATGTGAATTATTTCCTAGTATAGTTATAAAAGCAGCAGAAAAATCCATTCAAAAGCGTAAAGTTAACATTAAAACTAAACATTCGACTCCGTGGTGGGACGAAGAATGCACTCGTGCTGTTAACTCTAGAAAAGAAGCAGTTTCCATTTACCGCAAATGCATGTCTTTTGAAAAATTCTTATCAGTGAAACGCGTCCAATCAGAAACTAAACGTATTTTGAAAAATAAAAAGCGGTCTGGATGGCGAAAATTTTGTGAAAACTTGTCTCCTGAAACTCCCCAGTCATCTGTTTGGACTAATTTAAAAAAATTCGGTTCGTCATATGCTCCGGAGCGTACCAAACATATTCCGGAGGAAATTATTATAGGTTTTGCTGATAAGATTGCCCCTCCTTCAGTTGCCACATGTGAACAAATGCCCTCTTTTATTTCATATCCATCTCACTCTAACTGGCTAGACTCTCCTTTCTTAGTTAGTGAACTAAAACGAGTAATCAAATCTCTTTCTGACTCTTCTCCGGGTCCTGATGGAATATTATATAGCTTCTTTAAAGCATTCTCCGACATGTCGGTTGAATATTTCTTATCCTTAATTAATAACATGTTTGAAACAGGATTTATTCCGGATGTCTGGAAGGTTCAAAAAATCCTCCCGGTTTTAAAACCAGGGAAAAATCCGTCCGAAGTCTCATCTTATCGTCCTATTGCTCTTTCGTCGTGTTTAATTAAAGTAGTGGAACATTTGATAAAGAACAGATTAGAATGATTTGTTGAAAATCACAGTATTATCCCTCCTAATCAATACGGCTTTCGGAAAAAGAAATCTACTATGGATAATTTAAGTTTGTTAACAACAGATATCCGTATATCTCAATCCCTTAACTCTTGTACATTGGCCACATTTCTAGATCTTTCTTCAGCTTACGACGATGTATTAATTGATGTTTTGAAGGAAAAATTAATTAAAATAAAAATCCCCATAAAATTAGTTCAATTTATTATCAACTTGCTAACAGACAGATCCATTATTATCCACTCTTCCTCAAACATATTGAAGCGCAAACTTTGGAAAGGGCTACCCCAGGGGTCTGTTATCAGTCCATTATTATTTAATATTTATATGAGTGATTTAGACATTGTAATCCCTTCGTCTATTAAGCGACTTTATTTTGCGGACGATTTTCTCATATATTTATCTCACAAAAATTTATTGCATGCTGCGAAGGAATTAAATTTGGCCTTACATAATATTAAAGTTTGGATGTTGACAAATGGAATGAATTTAGCTACCTCTAAAACCAAGGTAGTGGCTTTTACTCGCAAAAGAAAACTGCCTAACTTTACAGTCTCTTTTGATAATTTCCCCCTTCAAATCGTTAAGCAAATAAAATTTCTTGGCCTGCTTTTGGACCATAAGCTTTCCTGGCTCCCTCATATTCAGAACGTTTCTGCTAAGTGTGAAAAGGGGCTTAATATGATGCGAGCTGTTTCCAGAGTATGGTGGGGATCCCATCCTACTACTCTTAAACTAATGTATAATTCCCTCGTTCGAATTCACTTGGATTATGGCACATTTCTTTTCGACCCACTTCCTAAATATCTGGATAAAAAACTTGAAAGAATCCAATCAAAAGGGCTCAGAATGATTATTGGGGCAATGAAATCTTCTCCAATTAATGCTCTTCAGATAGAATGTGTAGATCCTCCCTTATTTTTGAGAAGACAATACCTCGCGGATAGATATATCTTCAAAGCGTTATCTTTATCGCGTCACTCATTGGAACAGAGTCTCGATCGTTTGTTCAGTATTTTGAATAACAGAAGGAGGGTAATAGATAGAGATCGATTCCCTCTCTTATTAAAAAGTTTTCTATCATTTAAATCTCTGTCTTCTTACCTTCAAAATCTACAAGATGATCCAATCCTTCCTATTTACAGTACCCCGTTTAATGCTATTAATTTTATCCCAAACGTAATAATTTCTGACTTCCGGACGAACATTTTATCATCAGCTAATAACTTTCAAAATGTTGAAGAACATTTTAAAAACTTTATATTTTCAAAGTTTCCTGGATTTTCCCTCATATACACAGATGGTTCCAAATCCGACCACAAAGAATGTGGCGCATCGGTATATATTCCTGAATTCAATGTTAATCTGTCTTATAAATTGCCTAAAGAAATTTCCATATTTACTGCAGAATGCTTCGCAATTGAACAAGCTTTAATTCAAATCCAACTCCTTAATATTCGTCGAGCCTTACTGTGTACTGACTCTCTAAGTGCAGTATTAAAAATTTCCTCTAATATCGTTCGTTGTCCAGAAGACTATGTTATTTGTAATATTAAAAAAATCCTCGATTCTTTAAACGAATCTATGTTTGAGACAATACTGGTTTGGGTGCCTGGCCATCTAGGAATTGAGGGTAACGAGAAAGCTGATTCTCTCGCTAAACTTGGAACTGTATCTGGTTCTATTCCTTTAGATTTTAAAATTCCTGTCTCTGACGTCTTCTCTATTCTTAAATCCAACATGTCTCGTTCCTGGGAAGAAAATTGGACAGTCACGAAAACTCAAACTGGATCTTTCTATGCTGGAATACAAAATCATATTCCAAGTAAACCCTGGTTCCACGGCAAAAAAAAGTCCAAAAGATTTATTTCCTGTATCTCGAGAATGAGAATTGGCCACTGCTCTATTGCAACTCATTTGTTTAAAATTCGGGTGCTCGAAAGTTCATTATGCCAGTGTGGTGTGGAGGATGAGACTCTTGACCATGTTTTCTTCAATTGTAAAAACCATTCTTCTTTCAAAGGCATGTATCGATTGCTTATTAAAATCACTCACCAGTCTCCCCTTAGTATTCCATATTTGCTGTCTCTCAACAACTCTCGCGTATATTCTATTCTTTATAAGTTTATAGATTTGAATGACTTTAATATATGATATGTCCAGTCCCCTTATAGATAATTCACATCAGTTTAACCATATATCTTATCCCAATCGGCACAAAGCACTCTCTTTAGGGTGAATTGCCTAATACAAAAAAAAAAAATTAATAACATAGTAAGTAAAAAGTATATAATACTATATATATATATATTTATAGTGTTGGTTGCAGAATGACTCAAATAAATAAAGTATATGATGGGAGTATCATTTAGGAAAAAAGATATATTATGAGTATTATAATTGGATTTAGAAGTATGAGGCATAAAAGTTGAACTTTTTTTTCCGACACTTTAGAGCAAAGACAATAATATAAGAACATGTATTGAGTCGTGTTAAAACTATGGGTATGGTTTATGCAGAAATTATAATTGCCATTTAAAATTGAGAAGGTATTATATTTATTTATTTATTTATTTATATATTTATATATAATTTGTACATTTATTTATAACAATTACAGGTAATAAAGCCTAAGACGTTATAATTGTACCATTTATGCAGTGTATATGCAATACCAAAAATCTTGCAAATGCGCTATAGGACACAAAAAATAAATCTAATTTTTTATCTACCGCATTCAAAAAGCACGTAGCTCTCCCCACAGGTGAGTTCATTAATAAATTAGTGCGGCTTGATTTACTATATAGAAGATTGTGATGACGTCCTCGAGAGTGAGACTCTGGTACAAAAAAAATTAATTGGGCCAGTATCTCATTATTAGAAAAGTGACCGTTTATTAGTTGGAAAAAATATTTAAGCAAAGCAATACCTCTACGTGTCTCTAGGGAGTGGTAATTGGTCATGCCTAATATATAAATCGATGGGTAAAGCCAAGGGTAACGTCCATAGAGCCGCGAGAATAAAAACCTTAAAAATTTTTTATGGACTCTTTCAATGCGTAAAGTGTATGTTAATTCATGTGGAGCCCAGATGATCGAGTTTGATTCAAGTACACTTAGGACTAGTGTGTTATATAATAACGTCAGTGTTTTTGTGTTACGAAACGGATATGAGTTTCTAATTACGAAGCCGAGAAGCCTGTATCCTCTGCTTATTAAATCATCGATTTGTTGGTGAAAAGTTAGTTTGCTGTCGTAAATAACTCCTAGATCTTTGATTTGGTTTAGGTGTTGGAGAATAATTTCGTTGATTGTATATTCAAATACATGCGGTTTCTTTGATCTTGTATACGAGACGATATTGCACTTGGGTGTACTGAAGTTCAAGCCATTTATTTTGGCCCAGTTTGAGACGCAGTCAATGTCACGTTGAAGGAGAATACAGTCAAGATGGTTTTTTATTGAGCGATATAGTTTCAAGTCATCTGCAAATAGTAAATACAGCGAATGTGTGATGACTGAACCAATATCGTTGATAAAAATCAGAAACAGAATTGGTCCAAGGATAGACCCCTGAGGAACTCCAGAAAAAACTATGAATTCCGATGAACTGGAACCCTTATAATAAACAAACTGTCTACGATTTCGAAAATATGAAGCAAAAAAACAGAGAAGTCTTTTGGAAAAACCAAATGAAGCTAGCTTATTTATAACACATATGTAGGTGTGAGGTCGTATGAAATATAATATAGGAACAAAAATTTTAGCGTAATGTATGAGAGACATACATCCATAAGCTTGCCAAAAATGTGAAGAATTAAATTAAGAGAATTACGCTCCAAAGAGGTAGTCATTGGAGTAATATTGATTTTATAAGTGATCGTATTGCGAGGGTAAATATTATGTAAAAAGAAATAATAGTTAAAGATATTCATATTTACAAACAGACGTTCATTATATTTAGTTTGTTGATTGCATTTCGGGTAATGACAGCAGTAATCGATCTTTGTTTGTTTCACTGACGAGTATTGCAGGCGTTCCGAAGTCCTTGCGCACGTATATTTGTCCTTGTTTAATCCAGGCGTTTTTAAATTTGATGTCTCTTGTTGCCTTACGGGCCAGGTACCATAGATGTTTGGCTCTAAATCATCAGCTCGTCCATACTATTCATGTGCCCTTCAAAAAATTCAATTCGGGTTTCAAGTTTAGTGTTTTTATTTTTTATCTCTTCATTTTATTCTTCTAAATTATGATCTTTTATGAGTATATCTTCATATTGCTTACTCATATTCGATATCGTTTATAGAATTTTATTATTTTGTTTAATAATAGGGTTCAAAACGTTTGAAGGAGCTCGTTTGAATTATATACACTCAAATCGGTCGAGTTCTTGATGGTATCTTTGTTTTGTTTATTGGCTACTACTTCTAATGGTTTGCCATCACTGCCCATCATCGAATTGATGCACTGCTTGCATTTTTGCTGAGAGCGTCGTTCTTTGGTGAGGCGGCGGTATGTGTTCTCTGTCACGCCACCACAGTGGAGGTGATATGTACCTTTGCACTTTGACCAAACGAACATAGAATCGTCGGAGAGAATGTTTTTTGGGCAGGCACGGCACTCACTCATATTGAAGTTAGAGGTATGACTTTTGGTGACTGATTATTAAATTTGAATTAGGGTTATTTTAAGTGTATTGCGCCTGTTTGCTATAATGTAAGCAATAGGGCTAACTTTCATGGCATTAATTGTTTTGCGCCTGTCTGGGGTAAAGTCCGCAATAGGGCTAACTTTCATGGCATTAATTGTTTTGCGCCTGTCTGGGGTAAAGTCCGCAATAGGGCTAACTTTCATGGCGTTAATTGTTTTGCGCCTGTCTGAGGTAAAGTCCGCAGTAGGGCTAAGTTTAATGGCTTAATTGTTTTGCGCCTGTCTGGGGTAAAGTCCGCAAGAGGGCTAACTTTCATGGCATTAATTGTTTTGCGCCTGTCTGGGGTAAAGTCCGCAATAGGGCTGACTTTCATGGCATTAATTGTTTTGCACCTGTCTGGGGTAAAGTCCGCAATAGGGCTAACTTTATTGGCTTGTTTGTTGTCAAATGCAATAGCGGCGATCCGTATCAAAATTTACACTGCTTATATATCTATTAGTTGGACAATTTATACACTGTTTTTTGTGTTGAATGTTCCACCTGTGTGGTTTATACACTGCTTCTCTGATATTAGTTAAGTGTTCACTTGGGTTTCAGAGATTCTTATGAAGGTTTATATTCTTCGTTTAGTCACTGTGTATGAGATTTTTAGCGGCTGATAAATCCGAAAAAAGACACTAATTTGAATTAGAACTAGGCACAGTCGATGCGCGATATTGAGTTTAGTAACTTCAGCAATCACTTTAACTTTTTCTCTTGTTATCTTTAATAATCTTAAACGTCAAACAGTGAACAAGTGCAAATCTTTGCTCCTATAAAAAACCTAGAAAACTATGTGTAAAGCGTGATTTAAGTGTGATATCTGTGAAATCAAACTAATTCCACATATCCAAGTAATTACTTCTTGATTGCTCACAAAATAGAAAGACAATCTTAGTGAACCTAATATAAAAAGTGTGATATCACCGGGAATGTCAAACGTCAAACGGTGTTATTGTCATTTGCTCTAAATAAATAAACACTAGAAACTTTATGCTGTGAAAAGGAATCAAACAATATAATCCTTTGCCATTACTTGTTCATATCTTAGCGTAAATAATTATACAAAAACACTGTGGAAATCATCCGCAATGATGGAATGCAAATCATGCAAGACCCAAATACATGACAACGAAAATTTGTACTGCAAGACATGTAAGCATAATTTTCATTTCTTTTGTTGTCATATAACTGAAATTAATTTTCGAAAGATGAATAACAACTATAAACAAAGTTTCAAGTGCCCATCTTGCAAAGAAACTAATAAAATTTCTCAACAAACAAATGAGCTGACAGAGACATCTGTGAATGAAGCCCCACAACATAATGAAGATGAGCTGACGGAGACATCTGTGAACGAAACCCTTTTTTTTATTTTTATAGTGAATACCTCACAAGAGTCCCAACTGCTCCCCTCTGGAGCCAGTGAGACTATGGCATCCCCAATTGGGGGATGTTGTGAGGCTAAAGGTAAGTGGGGAAGGGAAAGAGGAAGGTGGGGAAGTACCTGGCTATTCAGATCTAGTCACTAAACACGGCTAAAGCCATTTGGAGCAACGTTTCAATTCTGAATGGTGGTCTTACACCAGGGCGATACTGGTAGTATCTTCCACCCTACAACATAATGAAACACCGGGAGATAACGATAAAATTAATTCAATAATTAACCAATTAAACAAAAACTTCAAAAGCTTCCAAGAGATGTCTCTAAAAATATATTCACTACTAGAAAATTTTCAACAAGAAATTAAAAGTCAAATTACAAACATAGATAAAAACATTAATGAACTAAAGCATGTAACAAAAAAATTGGAGAATTCCTTAACAAATTTAACGCCTTCAAGCAGTAATCAATCGCTCTTGACTTATAAAGCCGAAACAAAGCAACTTCCCATAGTGGAAAATAACATTTATTTACATCAACTAGCAGATCTCGTAATGCCGCCGCAGGAAAACAAATCTAAAGTACTCATTTTTGGAGATGAGGATGGAAGAAAAATGAGACGAAATATTCAAAAAAAATCAAAAACAATAGAATGCCGAAGTTATATTTATCCCGGTGCCACTGTAGACAAATTTAGTGCAACAATATTACAGTCATGTGAAATCCTTACAAAAAAAAGATTTTGTCATCATTTTTACTGGGACAAATGAAAAATCACCGAAAAATATAATTAGTCACTTGTACTTCATTGTAAATAATCTTCACCACACCAATGTTATAGTACACTCGGTACCTAAAAATAATCATTTGAATGTTTCCAAACTCAACCACGAAATAAGGTCTCACCAAAGATATTAGAAGAACGAGATATGCTATTTGGCCGCCGGACCGTAGGCGGAGTACTACCTAATTAGGGTACTTTGAATACTATCGGGACGTGTACGCACAGAAATCTGTTCTATGTATTAGTGCGGATACCTTAGCGTAAGCGAAGGTGTGCAGTAGTATTGGTGAACAAAACCGGCGACACTGGGCAAAACAATTTCACACAGTATGAACTGCTCATAGCACATCTCGTTCTTCTAATATCTTTGGGTCTCACGCTGCTCTATTAAAAAATCATTGTCAATTCATCGGACCAATTTTCCACGACCGAATGAATGTATACGATATCTCTAAATCGATGAGTTTGGCAAGAATAAACATAATTGAAATAATTAAGAATAACCACCGGAAAATGTTATATAATATCGAGAAGGAAATAAACAAACATGAACCCAAATCTACCTACACGCAAACTCCAAAAAACTGGATCCCGATAATGCCGGAAAAATCACCAATTTAATGGACCAAATGGAATCTTATAAAAAAATAAAAAAACAAAATAGTCAATCGACGACCACCAGTCATATCAAAACTTACTATTTAGAAACAAAAAAACTACATACACGGGTAGATGACGTAACTCTCTACAAACAGTTGGGAACAAACAAAAACCAAACTTCAATCTCATTCCTATATCTAAATATTAGAAGCCTGAAAGGAAAAGTCGACGAGATCCTGTGCTTATTAAACACCATTAACTACAAAATCAACATCATACTTTTAACAGAAACCTGGCTCAAAGAAACAGACGTACCATACATCAATATTGAAGGCTACAAACACGAGGCATCCTGCCGACCTGAGGGCATCGGTGGTGGAGTATCCATATTTATTGAAGAAAACTTAGAATATAATTTAATCGACAATATAGTAGATCCAGACAACAATTTCCTCTGGATACAATTAAATAAACTTAACTTAAACATTGGAGTGATATATAAATAACCAAACACCAATTTCCAAGATTTTCTAGATAAGTTAAACACACAGCTGAAAACTCACAAAATGTCCATAATACTAGGGGACTTTAATATCAACTTACTTGACTCTACAAACACACACACTTGTTAATACACAGAAATCATCAAGTCAAACAATTTCAATATAATAAACAAAATAAACAAAAAACATGCGACACGTATCACAGAAAGCACCAACACCATTATCGATCACATCATCTCAGACCAAAATCTTTCATATTCTATAACAAACTGTGACACCTCAATATCTGATCACAACCTACTGATTCTTGACATACTGCACACCTACACTAAAAAGAATTCACAAAAACCCTTTAAATATACGAAAATTGACTATGATAAACTAGAGGAGGATATTCGACAAAACCCCTTTTCTATAAATAATAACGAGGACTCGGAACTGAACTACAATAACTTTGTAAACTATCTAATAAACAAAATTACTTTTTACAGTTCAACAATAATAAAAACAAATAAAACCTGTCTTCCTAGTTGGATAACAAAAGACTTATTAAAAATGATTAATAAAAGAAATAAACTACACTTAAAAATAAAAAAAGAACCCTGTAACCTATTACCGAAAACAGAATTTACTAAAATACGTAACCAAATAACTATACAAAAACAAAACTCTAAAAAACAACACTATAGCAGACTATTTAAAAAATGTGAAAATAATACCAAAAAAACTTGGAACCTAATTAACAACATCATCAAGAATCAAACAAACACGAAAAGCAAACCATGTAAAAAACTAAAGAGAGATAATGAAATTATCACAGAAGAGATCAAGATATGCGAATGCTTTAATAACTACTTTTGTAATATTGGCGCCTCTTTAGCTGGTAATATAATTAACAAACACACCCATGAACTGGATGAAAAAATTACATTAAAGTATAAAAAGTACGGAGTCAATATACCTACAACCCGCAACTGAACCCGAAATACTAGCTATTATACAGTCCCTAAAATCAAATGCGAGTGCATGACCAGCAAGGTAAAAAAAGGTCAATTTCCGAACAGTTGTAAAATCGCAAGGGATATCCCAATATATAAAGGGAGCTCGAAAAATCAAACATCAAATTACAGGCCTATTTCTGTCCTACCAATTCTATCAAAAATATACGAAAGAGTAATATACGATAGGCTAAACAACTTTCTGAAAAAAAAATCATTTCTATATGCCAAACAATACGGTTTCAGAAAAAAGTCTAACACTCTTTCTGCAACTAATGATCTTATAAATAAACTTAGAACTAGCATAGATAATAGAAACTATGTCATAGCAATTCTTGTAGACCTTCAAAAAGCCTTTGACACCGTAAGTCATGAAATACTGATAAAAAAATAGAAAAAACAGGAGTAACCGGTCCAGCTATCAAATTAATTAATTCATATCTATCAAACAGAATACAATATGTTAGCATAGAAGATAATAACAGTCAGTTAGAGAGTATAAACTATGGAGTTCCGCAAGGATCTATACTGGGGCCCCTCCTATTCCAAATATATATATATCATGACATCTGCCAGTTGAAACTACATGGTGAAATATTTCTATACGCAGATGACACTGCAATATTTTACTTCGGAAAAAACTTAGAAACTCTATTAGAACAATTTCAAGAGGATCTTAATATTCTAAACAGTTGGCTAATAAAAAATATTTTAACAATAAATATTAATAAAACCGGCTACATGATCCTAAGCTCACCTAAAATAATAATACCGTCGCATAAACCTCTACAAATAGAAGAAAGGGACTTGCTTATTCTAGACAGCGAAAAATACCTTGGCTTACATATTGATAAACATCTGACATTTAAACAACACGTAGAAAAATTAAAAGCAAAAATCATCCCACTAATTGGTGTATTTGGTAGAATTGCCCATCTCCTACCAACGGAGGTAAATAGGGGCTTATACTTCAGTTTAATCCAGTCCCATCTAAATTATTTAATAGAAATATGGGGAAAAACATACATTACATACCTAATCGATTTACAAACAATACAGAACAGAGTTATTAAAAAACTCTTCAATTATAACCCGGACACTCCCACAAAAAAACTGTATCAGGAAATGAAACTCTTGAAAATAAGAAAATTGTACGAATACAACATATGCCTCCTAATCTACAAAATCCAAAATGGACTTATACACACAAACACAACATTTAAACAAACGTCACAAGTACACGAACATTATACTAGGCAACATAACAAATTGTACCCACATGCTGTAAGGACTGAAAGTGGCAAAAGAGGCATTGGCCACGAGGGTGTACAAATATAATATCTCCTTCCAGATAAACTTAAAACGGAGAGTATAAATGTATTAAAAAAAATCTTTTTAATCTTAAGTTATTAGAACAATATTAGAAAACTATTTATTTAATGTTATATATTTAAGTTAAGAAAGTGAAATGTAAATTTCTTTTAACTTAATAAATATTAAAAAAAAAAAAAAAATCTAGGAGATGACAGTGGCACGACACTTTGCTTTGGTAGGTAGTTTGGTTATGAGTACAGAATACTGCCAATATTTTACTGGAGTTGGGTTTATAATATTCCAGGGTTTTTGCTCAAATACATTGGTGATCTTCCTCTATTTCTGCTGCCTTCTGCTTTAGTATCCAGTTTTCCAGTTCTCAGTTTGGTGAGCAACTGGTCCAAACAAATAAGCAATAGGTACTCATTTTTCTCCGAGCACCTTACTATTGTATGGAAATATGTATCTACTATGTTTTTGTACTCCTGAAAAAAAATCATTCTTCATTAACAAACAGTGACGTGTAAGTATTAGAAGTAATAATGTTATGAAAAAATTATAAGAAAGAAGCAAAAAATGTCCCCTCTCTTTATTCATAACATTATTTTAGAGCTCTGTACGCTCAAACAATACATTACATTATTCTTTCTCACGGGGTATCCTCATGTGTACGTTTCATTGCATATCTCTTTCAATAAAACTCTAAAAAGGCCAAATAAATTTGTTAAAGAAACACAAAACGTAGAGAAAATTTCATTTTACTCATATATTCATCCGTTGTAATTGGATTAAAAAATAATTCTGTAATAATGTTATATTTCATTTGTCGTCGAGTGGAAAAAACCTTTTTATTATTCTCCTGACAAATTCCAAATGGAACCAAAAATGCTTCGAAGAAATTTCCTTCAATTCCCCCTAAAGACGGCTTTCATTTTCAAAATTGTAAGCAAAAAGGACATACAAAAAGTGTTTATAGAATTTTCGGGTCCAGTTTGCTTCATTTGATATTTGTTCTTCATTTGCACACACGATAAAATTCTAAGTGACTCCACAAATGCGGAAAAATGTTTAATGAAAAAATTAAAGGAAAATATTCTGGGTAAAGTTTTCGGTTAAAGCAAAAAAAATATTTTTTTTTATTTTTCAATATAAACACTCGCTTAAGTGCCAAAACAGCATGTCAGCAGTTCGTGTTAGCAATATTAAATATATAAAAAAAAGTACACACAGTGAAGCCATAATATAGAAAATAGATTCAGAAAAACGTGTTTACAATAAAAAAAACATAAAATAAATAGACATATAGATATGACACAGTTAACGTACTCATAGGCATACACACACTCAAAGGCACACAGCATACAAACATTCTCATATGCATATTCATACCATTACATACATACAATCAATGGATACTAACATATTTATAAACAGTATCAATATAGAAAATCTTGATACAAACCATTTCATTAGCTTTTTTAAATTCAGTTGTTTACTTAGTAGCGGAAAGTTCCCGCTAAAAATATCCACAATAATAACAATCAACCGGAGCCAACCAGTTGAGCCAACATTCCATCTCAAGCTTTAGGGGGTATTTCACTATGTCGGGCTAAATATCTGAATAGCTATCCGTTGGCTGGCTTTAAAGTTCAGAATAACTTCGTTATTCAACGGCGACCGTTTCACCATTGTTTCGAGCTGCCGGATAGATAACACTCGAAATAGTCTGGCAACATCGCAAAATGTTTGCTGTTTCTCCATCTACTGCCACGGCTGTCATGCGTCACAGTCCGCACACCGCGAAGTGTGCATTTTTTTGGTTATGTTATGTTGATTATCAGGTCATTTTAGATAGATTCGTGTCGAATTAATACATTGTTTCTTATTTTGAACACAATCAAATAATTCAGGATGTATCATACAAGCATTCAAATTCATTCTACAAAATTCGACTCACTTCTCAGCTGTTAAACTCGGAATGTTTTGACGCCATCTTTGATTCGAGGAATAGCGCCTAACGTCTGGTTAGAGCACTGATTAGTCAAATCTAACTTTAACCCGAGCGTTAGCGTTATTCAGATATAGTGAAAACGAAAAAATGACTAATCCGCGGATTAGTGCTTGGTCAGAACATAATCAGAGATAGTGAAAAACCCCCTTGTCTACGGCGAGTGGGCACAGGAAGTGGTTTATCGCACGGAGTTATACTGATGGCGACGCAAGCGAAATGCGTGGAGGGACCAATCAGCTGGTATATTTTATAACTTTATGCTTATTTTACCTTTTGATTAATTCTTTAACTATATCGTTGTGTTTAAATGATATGACCCCCTATAGAATTATTGCATTTGAAAGATAATTGCGTAATAATACAGAAAATATAGGCACACTTCATATGCACATTTCATTTTTTGAATACTTTCTAGTAGTTAGATAATAATGAGAGGCAAGTTTTTCAGTTTCCGGAAATGAAAAATATTTTTCCAAAATTAGCAAAAAAAAGGAGTTGATTGTGGGAAGTTATTAGATATTCAATTTTTAAAAGTTTTACCAAATATTTTTTTTTAATCTGCTTTATGTAATAAAAAAATGATAATGTTTTTAATATTTTCGCAATTTTACCTCTCTTGGACCTACCAAATACAAGTCCTGTTTCTATAAATAAATACACAGTTCCTACGCTGAAATTTGGGAACTTTTATGCTAAAATCGCAGATACTCTCAATATGCCCCTTATGAATTCACGTTCAATTTATAATTAAGCTGCACTAATAACACATTTTAACGCCTCTTATTTTAATGAGGTCACTACATAACAGGTTTATGTTATTGCTTCTTTCTTTACTGTTATTTTATTTGTTATTTTTTAATTTAATTATTTAATTTTTAAATTATACAAATTTAGTACTGTACTATATATGTAAATGGCACTAGTGCCGTAAATTCTAAATAAATAAACCAAAAAATGAACCTACGACCCTAAAATAGGTTTTAAGGGTTGAGTTAATTTAAAACACAAATAAAAATAAAACTAGCCTAAAACAAAAGCAATTTATAATTATTATTTATTATTTTTTTGGTAAACTAATGTTGAAGACAAGATTTTTTTATGCATAGCACACAAAGGGTAACAATTATTTTACAAGCAATAATTATTCGCCTGAAACACTCATCCACATTGAAAAATCTCCTGATAAAAGATACATGACGCCATTATTATGAAAATCTCCTGATAAAAGATACATGACGCATTAAAATTATTATCTCAAAACATGGCGCGAAGAAAAGACGCCAAATTATCCGTTTTTTTTAGAAATAACTCTGAAATTCATTCCGTTTTTGTGAAACTGAAATACTTACTCCTCATTGATATCTAACTGAGTGGTTTTTGTATTAAAGTGTATTTTCCGAATACTTACCGATATTTCTTATTGACTTACCAACATGAATTATACATAAAGAAATATACATTTTGATTTCTTGGGATAATTATGTAAAGTGAGTTAAAGATATTTTACCGACAAGATCTCTATGGAGTCTTGTCTACACCCTGAGTTGTTGAAATAATAAAGCTAGCGTCATTATTTGATCCAGTATTTAAAATGATCACAGTAGACTCATTCCGGAAACTAGGAGTCAATACAAGCAAACATGGCGCAGAAACAAAAGTTTAAAAATCACGTCACAATATCTCGACCTTCAGGCACTCCGTTAGTCCCGTTGTACAAAACCCGGGGACATAAGCACGATTGCTCATCACTCATCATGCATGAAACAATTCCTATAACGTTTCCGAAACGCGGAGTAAGTATATTAAGGATCTTTTGAGTTGTTTGATGGCGAACCCTTGAATTGGTTCAGAGTTAAGCGAACAACATTCAATTCATGAAGTGAAATCGAAGATTATTTAAAGGCTGAATATTCTTTTATTCTAGTTCTTTTTTGCGACAAACGCTAAAATTACAAATCCAACTATTAAATCCTCGGGGAACGAGTAAGGATTGTCTTATTAAAATAATCAGAGAGCTGGAAATAAATATTTCAGATCGAAGGTGAGATGCTTCCGCTGCAGACGTCCTGGCGCTGGACTACGGATGCAAAAAAAAAGCAGCGATAAAAAGAGAGACGTCTCCTCGGCTTGTTGCAGTTGACCCGGACCTCGAGCGGCAGACTTACAAGGATAATCGACCCTTTGTCACATTCCAGGTATTGACTTCGATATTAGAGGTTTTGTAGTGGCCATATATCAGCAAGATGGTCATCTCTGACCTTGTACTATTAAATAAAATTATTAATAATTACCGACCAGAAATACGAGGCAAATTGCCACCTTTTTTGTGATAATTTAATAACTAACTATGAAGCTCATACACCTATAAATAGACTACATAATTTTGGCAATAAATTTGGGAATATTGTAGATATATTTAAAGATTCCGTATTAGTTATAAAGCGATTTCTTTTTAATCACTTTACTGAGATGTGTGAATTCACGACTCTATGTTTCTATAAACATATTTTATTTTCCATAATCCACACTATTCATTTTAATTTACCTTAATTTAATAATAAATCATTATTTATTGTTAACTATGTACCTAACATAACTGTTTTACGTGATACCTATCATTGTAAAAGCCCATTAGGGCGTAAATAAATAAATAAATGAATAAAGGTTTTCGCTAAACAAAAGGAGCGGTGAATATAGTTTCTTTATAAATAGGTATGTACCTAATATTAAATTTATTATCTGTTGTACTCTGGAGAACCCCCCACATAGTTTGAACATCGGCCGCCCTTGCTAATAGTAATAATTAGAGAGCTGGAAAAAACTATTTCAGATCGAAGGTGAGATGCCTCCGCTGCAGATGTCCTGGCGCCGGACTAAACAGCAAAACAGCAGCGATAAAAGGAGAGACGCCTCCTCGGCTTGCTGCAGTTGACCCGGAATGGCAGGAATTAAGCCATTTCTATTTGTGGACCTCGAGCGGCGGACTTCCAGGGATAGTCGACCCTTAGTCACATTCCAGGTATAGACTTCGAATTTATCTGGATTATTAGATTCGGAATCTCACCTTTCAATATTAGGTATTAACTTATACAAACATATTATTTCACTTAAAATATCACTTTATTTAAGAGATTCGATGAGATTTTGAGGTTATCTCGTTCATAGCCAGGGTAGGCCAGTGCAATTAGCGCCAAAAAAGGGGTCGCGATCGTAATTATTCCGGTAGTCCCAATTTTTCTAACAAAAACTAGTTTTTCTCAAATATCTCATTTCCAATGCGAATTTCGGCTAAAGTATTTTTACAAGTATAATAGAAAATAAAATTACCTACAACTTTTTAAAAACAATTTTCTTCTATCTCTAATAGGTACCTAGGTAGAAATTCGTAAAAATGCGTATATTTTTGAAAAAACTAGGCTAAGACTAGGTTTTGTTTTTCGTTTTTTTCGTTACCTCGTTTCCAGTGGAATTTCATGAAAATTTTATTGATACCAATTATATAGAACATAAACTTTTCAAAAAGATGTACAATTTTTTATGTACCTATGTATGGTTTTTTTACCGATATAAAGTATAAACAAATCTAGGTAAGGAACGCACAAAAAATCTATCACGGTTTATTATCACGTTATTAGATTTTTGTTTGCATTTTTAAATACATACATCTACAAATTTACTAGAAGGCACATCGGTATGGTGGGGGATACCACCCCTTCCCTTCTACTCCGATGCGTTTATCTGCATAACATTTGCGAGGGTATCGAGTCATTCTGTGGGATTAAATCAGGAACGTCAGAGCAACATGTAGAGATGAGGCTTATAAGAATTAAGAGGGATGATAAACTCTCATTGATTGGTTTGCTTGCCATAAACCATTTCCTAAAACAAATGTGATTATATCTATTAGCAGTGGCACGATCGGGGATAGCAAAGTCACTTGTCACATGGATGAAAAGATGGGAAAATTTGGTATGTCTAAAGTTACAACCAGAACTTTGGAAACCTATACTTAAAACGTAACGATGCAATAGTTTCTCTTACGGCGGTGACCAGCAGTGTCAAAAATCAGGGTGTAACTATGGCAATAGATCCATTAATGCTATTCCATCGTATGTGTATTGCCGAAAGGTCTGAAAGTGAACTTAAAGAATATTTCCAATATGAAATCTCTCCTGTCCCGTTATCTCTTCTCTCAGGAAGGCATGCGCAAACGAACGAAGTCTATATTTTACTCGCCATTCAACCCTCTACCAAATAATACAGAACTGGGGAGTAGAAAATACACGTAAGTGATGGAGGATATTTACTGCACAAAGTTGTATGGGGTCGTGCTCAACCTTTTTCAGTGATTTTCCAGCAATATGTCAGGTGTGTACAAAATCATTATGGATCCAATGCAGTAGTGGTCTTCGATGGATACCCAGATTCTATAGAAAAGAAAAGCACTAAAGCGGTAGAAAGAGCACGGCGTGCCAGAGTTACAACTTCTGCTGAAGTTTTGTTTTTTTAAAGCATGCACCCACAAGTGCCACAGGAAAAGTTTCTGGGAAATGAGAAGAACAAGTCTCGTTTTATTTCCCTACTCAGAACCTCATTTGCACGATCCCACATAACGACAGTATACAAGCTGAAGAGGATGTTGACGTTCTTATAGTAACCACAGCAAACTCGTTGTCATCTCAACATGATGCAGTCGTTGCATAATCGCATAATCGTTGGTCAGGATATTGATCTGCTGGTACGCCTCACAGCTCTCTCACCTCCCAACGTATATTACCAAAAAGTTGGTAAAGGTAAAACACCTAACGCGTTGTACTAGAACAAATGTTATAAACACATTGAAATAGTTGAAAACATTTTATTCCTACATGCCATTAGTGGTTGCGATACAAGTGGAGCTCCGTTCGGTAAAGGCAAAGACAAATTTTGTAATATTCTTCTCAATAACCACTCAGTGAATGATCTTGTTGGTGTATTTCAAGATCCAAAAGAAAAGCTAGAAACAAACACTTTGGCTGCCGAACAATTATTTGCACTTTTGTATGGCGGCAATGAGAAATCAAATTTGGAAAATTTAAGGTACATAATTATTGTCAAAGGAGTAAAAAAGAACAAATTCAATTTATCCAGGCTACCCCACCCACCAAAGATGCAGTCCAGCAACACGCTTTAAGAACATACTTGCAAATGCAGACTTGGCTTGGTCACCATAAAGATCCAACTGAATGGGTGTGGAAAAAGTATGCTTTTGGGTTACTAACTCCAGTATTAATGTTGAAGGAAGCTGCACCTCAGGCCTTGCTGAACTTTATATCATGTCAATGCAAAAAGGTTGCGTTGGAAAGTGCACCTACAAAAAGTCGGGTTTGAAATGCTCCCTACTCTGCATTTATTGCATTGGCAACTCCTGCTAGAATGCTGTAGAAGCTTTCATTGATGACGATGACGAACAGCATTCAAACGGCTTAAAATGCTTTTGTGCCTTTAATTAACTTACCGGACTTTGAGAAACCATTTATCATATCGTGTGAAGCCTCTAATACCAGACTTGGCGCAGTCCTCTCACGGAGAGAAGATTCAGGTAAAGAACCCTATATTGACTTCATTAGCAGATCTCTTTCGGCGCAGGAAAAAAAACATTCTACCACTGAAAAAGAATTGAATGCAATGTTATTTATACCAGAAAAGTTTAGAGTAAACATTGAGGGATTAGCATACCTGTTAAAGTAATTACAGATCACTATAGCTTGAGGTGAGCATCAAATCACCTTCAGGTAGATTAGAGTGGACGGTACGACTTTAACTTCATACAGTGGGTACGTACAGTTTAATTTCATTGTGTCGAGGTTTCAATCCAATATTGTATTTGTATGCGTTTCTCGAAAGAATTGAATTTTTTTAAAGAAAAAAAGCTATGTTTTCTATTTATATTTCGTATGCATGGACCCAAACAAATAATTGGTCTTAATATGTAAATTTAATTGTAAAGCAATACCTTGCCAAAAACTTATTTTAATAAAATGAATTTATTAACGCCGTCTGTAAACACGTACAATATAGCGAGCGTCGCGTTTAACTTTAAGCCGAAATCAATGACAAGGTTTTGAACGTCGAATCGATGCCTCAAATTTAATGAAAAATCAGTGACGAAAATTCAATGCGAATCAATGAACTAAAATCAACTGCCTGAAAGGAAGATTTTATGGAAAACGCAAAGCAACATTGTTTCTAATGCTCTCTTGTGAGTTAACAGTTTGGAAAATATAGCCAAAGAAAAAACTCCTTTATGAACCTTGAAATAGCCTTTTTTAATAAAGCTCCTCAAAGAAGTAGCGCTGACACTTTCTGAGCCGTGACAAGAAAGCGAACGAAAGTGAAACCAAGTGTCGCAGAATTGTCACGGACGCAGAAATGCCATGAAAAGCAATAATATTAACTTATATTTTTTCATGGTGGATTTGACCTGAAATTGTAATATTTAACGTTGAAGATAAAATCTTTTTCTGTTTCACATTTTTCGACTAGGTCTTCAACCATTAAATATGTATTACAATTGGAGGTTTTACTTGCTCGTTCATAGATCGCGCTAATTATTTATTTGTAATTAAAACACTTGGTAGATGAGGTTCACTCTAAAATTATTAATATATTGCTCGTTCATAGATGGCGCTAATTAGTTTAGTGTCTCATGGATACTTTTCACAATTTGTATAAGAAACGAGTTACCTATAACTTTAAATGATTAAGGCGAAATAGGTAGACTTGACCTAAAATTTGTCATTTCCATTGACGTATGGACACTTTTTTTTCAAAAAAACACAAAGAGATTTCGAAAGATCGTTATTTTATCTAGTAAAGCAAGACGTTAAATTTTGAAAAATAATGTTATTTTCATATCATAATAAAGTGTTACCGTTGGTCGATGCGCAGATTTGTTGCATTTTCAAAGGTGAATTTGTATTATACAACAAATATATCAAATTATATAATTATACAGTATAAACAATCAATAAATTATCTACCAAAAACATGTATAAGAATTTTGTTTTTATTTAAAATAAAATAACTAATAAATAAATCCGAGCACGCGTTTTGTAACGAAAATTCCTCAATTTGACAACTTATTTATGGTCTTAAAAATTGGTATAGTTCAGATTTTTTTACAAAAATAATTTACCAAGACATTATTGAAATATAAGAAATAATTTATAACCAAAACATGTAATCTTAAAGTATATAATGGTAAGTAATTTCGAATCGCGTTTGTGCATTTTGATTAACTCGGCGCAAGACGAGTTAATAAAAAAAAACAATGCGCAAGAACGACAAAAAGGTAACAACTTTTAAAAATACAGTATTATAGCTAAGGATTATCTGTGACAGTTTCACTGGATTAACTTTTTTGCTTTCTTATAAAATTATTTACAAAATAAATAAAAACCAGTTTTGGGCTTGAAATCGAACGTTACTAGACTCCATTTGTCGAGCGATTTTAATGTCTATTACCTACAATATAAAAAATACCAAGAATATACACATTTTTGGCTTGTAGCTTCCTCTTAAACTTTGCCTTAATATAATCTCTGTATATACACGATGATAGCGATAGTTAATAGCCTGAAACATTTAATTTAAATATTATTTTTAAAATCTCTCGAGGATAAATAAAAAAGTCGGCTTTTTCAAAACCCGCCAAATTATTCCATCAAAATTCCCGTCAGCGGCAAGTATTTTTCCTCGATAGACTTTTTTCAATTTATAGGTATTTCATGCTAATAATTATTACTTATAATATAATATTATTTATTTATTTATTTATTTATGGACATCGTCCAAATTACAAAATAATAACACGAATAAAGTAAAAAGAAAAATACAGGAGTAGACAAAGGTACATGAAAGCAAAGACATATGGTAGATATAATATAAGAAAATAAAGTGACAAGTCGAATCAAGTCAAGAATACGCCGTGGGTCAGGACCACAGGACACTTAAATATTCCGTCACTTGTTTAGCGACTGGCAAAAATCATTCAGACTTATCACTTGACTTGAGTTGACCAGTCTACACATTCTGGACAATGGTGAATAATATCCATAATTTGTCGAATGATGGTTGAGGAAGAGCAGTTCATTATTTCTGAGTCTTTGCGAGGGGATATTGAAGGGAATGAGTTGCAGTAGAGTAGGTGAATCAATAATACCATTTATAATTTTGAAGAAGCAAATGAGGTCATTTCTTTCCCGACGGACTACCAAAGGAGAGAGGTTTAGAGTTAGTTCAATTTCATCATATGAGTATTTGCCAATATATATTAGTAATGTTTTCAAATAAATCTTTCGGGGAGTTCTTATCTTAGGTATCTGGAACTTATCCCGAGTGCATCCACAAACTCTCCAACATATCCTTGCATTTTATCTTTGTCTGACTTGTAAAGTGTGAAACGGGTTCAATTCACGGAGAATGCGGATGGGGTAAGATTGTGAATGGGGCAAGGGCTGTTCCAAGGAAGGGGAATGTGCAGGGGAGAGGGGAGCTCTACTGGGGGGGATTGTGGCTAAGGCTCTCAGGGGGCAGGGAAAGAGGGAATATTATATTGGAATGGTATTAAGTTTAGCTTCTATGAATTTTATACCGTAAGGCTAATTTAATACGGGTCTCCGTATCCGATAAAATAGATACGAGAACTCTTTTATCGGTTGGCTAAACTAATAATGATGGACGTTAAGGGACGACCGTTTCCGACCATTTTTTACAGCGGCCTACTAGAACAAACTCGAAGGGATCGAATTTTATGGATGACGTATAATGGATTTCAGTTTTATCCAAATATAACTTAGTCCCAAATAAATAAAGTTTATTTAGGACAGGTACTGGATTATATAAGGCACGTAATTTTTTTATCATCGTGTTTGGATTTCAAAAATCATCTATATTTTTTTTTGTATTTTCCAAGCGAAAAAAAAATTGGCTTATGTAATGTATTAACAAAAAATAGTGTATCGAACGCAATACGCAATGTTACCCGAAGGCCGCAAAGCAGCTTTCTGACCATGGGAGGATAAGAAAGCTAGTATTTACCCGGCCGGCGAGTACTGAGCACAACGAGCGCTCGGACACAGTATTTACGTGGTATCCCCTCCCCGGCTGGAGAGCATTGGGCACATCGCAAGCCGTGGACCCAGTATTTACGTCGCATCCCCTCTCCTTTGCCCAGGCAAAGCAACGCCAAACACTGAACAGCGTTGGTCAGCCAATCAGCGCAAAGCCACTATAATGCTAGAAATATTTCTCTTTTCATACATAATTGCGCAAATTAATGTTAGATTTGCGTGAGTCTCGCCGCCATAATGCAAAATAAAAATATACAGGTTGAAAGGCTGGACTCGCGTCTATGTTGTAAAGTAATATTGAAATATGTAAACATTAATATTAAGTAGTTATAAGGATTTCCTCACACCAATGTCGGTCTGAGGACCCACTGATTCATATTGTACAATTTATTATAAAAACATTAAAAATGCTAGGGAAAAACAGTTTTCATGAGATGAAGCGGCGTAAAGAGTACTATTGAATAAATAATTTTAATATTGACTATTAAAGTCATATGAAAACACACGAAGCTGCACAAAGATGCACCTCGTTTACGCGGGGCGTTTCATACGCGCGCACACCGATGTGTGTACGCCCCCGCTAGTCCTATATATACCGCGCGTAAAGCGATCTCAAGTCTCTCTCTTCCGACATCTACTCTCGACCGCTTCACTCTGGACTGCTTCTCCCGCTGGAACCGCTACAACCGCCTTTGACTTCTGACTTCTCGCTTCCCTGGAATACCTACCGCTCTCTCCTTGGATACACGACATCACAGCAACCGGAAAAGGCCCTGAACATAAAGCAGCTCACCGACTAGAAGATTCAGCACCCCTTATTTACAGTCAATGTAAAGGACTTGCGTCTGATACATTGTGTGGTCCTTCGCAGCCGCATTTTCTAGTCTCCAGCTGCCAAGATGACACCATCTCTACGCTCCGGGAAGAATACATTGGAGGAAACCGGAGAGGATGAGTCACAAGACGCTGGCAGTACCCCACACCCCGCCGGTCCCTCTACAATTACGCAGCCCGCTAATGCGGCCGCCACGGTGAGGGCCGCCCAGCCACAAGTCACTGGAATGGCGATATCGGACAATTCTCCGGTACAGATACCCATCCATGACTCATCATCAGACAGCGAAGAGTCGAATGCAGATTCTCTCAAACAACTGCAGCGAGAATTGAGAGCAGAAAGGCGACGTAATCGGAAATTACAGGAGGCCCTCATCGCTTCAATAGGGGCTCCTACGAAAAAACAAGCGCCTTTAGTGGAACCTGACACACATATAGAGCAGGCAACCACACATCAACAAGGCGCCATGCAGGGCGCCCTACAAGGCTCCATGCAAGGTGCCGCACAACAAAACAGCGCAGAGTACCGGTCTTCAGCATCCAACACCACGATGCGAGGCCAAACAACCCCTCTGCAGCCTGCTATCATCAACACGGAGTATCCGGCCACAATATCCGGACAACAGCCGACCCAAACTACAGCTCAAGGGGCCTCGCAGATCCCCGCAGCATCCTACAACCCGGAATATCAGCCGGGCTCACCACATACGCAGTTCGGCCAGACACCGCCTGCAAACAACACATACGCGACATTCCCGGGCCATCCCACGGAGGATGACACGGCGCGACAAACCCAAGATTGGGTCAATAATAGAACGGAACAAACGGCGCCAGCAAATCCGTTCCAACAGTTTGCGGCCTTTATGACGGAGGCTTTCCGCGCCTCGCAAAATGGCGGTACTCCGCGGCAGCAGCCCGAAGAAGAAAACCGCATGGCGTCCCTTATCGCACGCCAATCAAGCGCTAAGGACCTCCCATCATACTACGGAGACGCCGTAGAGTGGCCAGCATGGCGCGCTCAATTTTATCAATCAACGTCTACATGTGGGATGACGCAATCAGAAAACCTAATGCGCCTTCAGAGAGCATTGAAAGGCAAGGCTCGTGAAGCGGTAAGTCCACTCCTATTGGACCCCACGCAAGTACCGGAAATAATGGACGTGTTAGAATATCGGTTTGGTGGTGCTCACACAATTGCATTACTGATGTTTGAAAAAATAAAAAAGTTGCCGCGGCTTCCCGAAGATGCATCAAACGACGCACTTATTGAGTTTTCAGGTACAGTTCAAAATGTGGTGGCCTCACTCGGCAGTCTTAAGTGTGATTATTTATCTAACCCCGCGCTACTAAGTGAAATTGCATCGAAAATGCCTCTTGTGCTCAGAGTGGCGTGGTTGGATAAAATAGCCGATCAAGTGATAAGTGCGACAATTCAACAATTAGCCGCATTTCTAAAGCGGCTCACAAACGCGATCCCGCGCTCGGGCTTAGTTGATAATGCTCGGGCTCCAATGCGACCGCGACGGGAACAAGTATATGCGCAAAATTCTCAAACTGATACGGAGAGCGAAAAGTGTTCACAGTGTTTAAATTCGCACAAAATTCAAGAGTGCCCCGTGTTTTTGGGGAAAAATGTCCCCGGGCGATGGGAAAAAGTTAAAAATTCCCGACTTTGCCATAAATGTCTAGACGCAAGACACCATACGAGAGCGTGCAAATATCGTGTGTGGTGTGGAGTGGGTTCTTGTCGACTTCCTCATCATAAACTACTGCACGACCCGTCGCGTGTGAAATCATCTGCCGGTACCTCGCGCGATAGTGAAAACCAAACTGTAACCAATACCACATCGTATGGACATGAATCCGTGCTGTTGAAAGTGATACCGGTAACCATATGTGGCCCAAACGGGCAAGTGTCAATTTATGCCCTACTAGACGAGGGGTCAACTGTGACCCTTCTAGACAATGAAACAGCGGACAAAGTGGGAGCAAACGGGCCGACCCGCGGGCTCCGTATTCTCACGGGGCAAGTGGTATGTGTTCGTCGGATAGTACATCCCGGCGAGTTAAACTATCAGTGCGCGGGGACGGTGACGAATATGTTATTACGGCGAATACAGTGCGAAACCTGGACCTACCGCAACAAAACATAGCTGGTCGGTGCCAAGTGAAATCAAAAATATTATTGGGACAGGACAACGTGCATCTTATCGTGTCAAGAGAGGTGCGCGAAGACACAGAGAAAAGAATGCTGTCCCGTACTGCACTCGGTTGGATCGCGCATGGAGGCATTCATCCCGTAGAAAATATAACGCTGAGCATTATCGGCGAAGCCGAGAGTGGAGACCAACAGCTCTCAGAGCTAATAAAACAAAACTTTGCGATCGATTCACTTGGAGTGACGTCAGCGACACGCGTAGATGCGACCATACAGCGAGCAGAGGCGCTTATGGAAAACACCACTCGGCTATATCACACCGACCGGTGGGAAACGGGCCTACTGTGGAAAGAAGACAATACGCGCCTGCCTGACAACAAACAGTGCGCGCTAAAACGATTGTACGCATTGGAGAGAAAGTTTACAAATAATGATACATTAGCAGCAGCGTATAAAATGAAAATTAATTCTCTGATCGAACGTGGATACGCGCGCAAATTAAATATTCAAGAGGCGGCCATTCCAAGCCCTCGAAAAAGGGTACCTACTAAATTTAACCCGGCCGATATCGGTACAAGAGACATCGAGCCGCCCGACCTCTCGCCCACTAGCAGGTGGTTTTGCGGTCCTGCCTTTATTACCCACCCAGAAGCTACATGGCCCCGTGAAAAGGAGCCAGTCATCCGACCTGATAACCAAGTTTTGGAGGTGAGGCCTCAATATGTCGGCCTCACAATAATAAAAGGAGGCGGATTACCTCCTATTGAGCGATTTTCATCGTGGCATCGGCTCATACGCACCACTGGATGGGTTCTCCGCTTCATAAGGAGATGTCGGCCGAACCCCAACAGATCATCAGAAGGTCCTCTGAGTGCCGAAGAGACCCGAGGAGCAGAAACATTATGGGTAAAGAAATCTCAAGCAGACTCTTTCGCGGCCGAAATTTGCGCTACCCAGAAAGGCGATACACTACCCGCCGACAGTCGCTTGCGAACGCTAACGCCTTTCCTTGGCCCAGATGGCATTATACGAATGGGCTCACGGTTACAAGCCCTGAAAGGAGTTGCCAGCGGAGTACGGACACCAGTCATCCTGGAGGGTGACGAGGCATACACTCGGCTCTTGATCCGCCACTATTATCAAATGGCGGACCATTCGAGCACCGATAAAACCATGGCGGAAATCAGAGGCAGCTTTTTTATATTGAAATTGCGCACCAACCTTCGCCGAATAGCGCATGAATGCCTAGTATGCCGCATTAGGAGAGCTCAACCACTGCCACCACTGATGGGACCATTACCGTCTGCCAGGCTTACCCACCACGTGAGCCCCTTCACGCACTGCGGCCTAGACTATTTTGGCCCTATGGAAGTAACAAATGGCAGGCGTCGAGAGAAACGGTACGGGGCATTATTCACCTGCCTGTCAACCAGGGCTGTACATCTCGAACTAGCGGCCTCACTAAGTGCCGATTCAGCTATAATGGCAATGCAGCGAATGTCAGCTAGGCGAGCCCAGCCCGAATGTATATACTCGGATAACGGGACTAATTTCCATGGCGCTGACAAAGAAATCCGAGACGCGCTGGAATCAATCAGTCGAGACCCCAGAGTACAAAACTACATTGCAACATTCTGGAGGAGGCCCACCACTTCCCCGCCCTGTTTTAGGTACTGATGGTACCCCTTCAGAGCTCTCTCAAGGACGCTAATTTTTTGATATAACGAGTCTACATTAAAAATTTCAAAACAAGACCTCCAAAATGTCCATGCATACAATGTTATTCGCAGTATGCAAGTGCTGCGTATTAGTAACCTGTTAGTAAAATCTACTCTATTTGGTTAGTTTAACAGGTCATATGTACAAGGTATCAACAATAACGGGTAAAAATAATAATTTACAGCCACCTGCAAAAATGAAAAATTATGAGACAAAAGAAAATGGTGAAATGTACACCTCATTTTTTGTGAGGGGGTGTCGTCACCCGCTCCCAGGCAGTCCTAGGGAGAGAAATCAGGGCATTGGATGGGTTTCACGAGGATCAGGTTCCGCGCCCCTAAGCCAGGAAACCGGTTGTGCCTCGACGAAAGATGTAAGTTGGGGTTGGGAAGATCCCAAAGACCATGAGGAGAAAGCGTCGGAGAACCTGGAGGCAGGGCGGAAGGTCACCAATTAACGATCAGCCCATCTTCAGTCCCGTTCCTGGCCTCAGGGGAGGCACTGATGGCAGGCGACGGCACCAATCCCTCATCGCGAAATGGTCGTCCAAGATGGGTATGCACGGACGAGGTCTTATGCCACCCCAGAGTTGGGGTACACCGGACAGAACAAAAAAAAGAAATCAGTTCAGTTCTGCTACCAGCAAGCACTTAACTCTGTAAAAACAATAATACAAAACACAATAAAAGAAGAAAATTGCGAAATAGATTTATACTGTCGCGTTATTTACAGGTCATCATCGAAAAAAAAAAAGGTAGATCCTTATAAACAATAATTATACATGAAAGAGATATACATAATGCCAATAAAATTAGCAAAAATAAACAGGAAAATCTAATAATAACTATATCAAAAGAATTTTACAAAATTTACATATAGCGGTATGTTTACAGTAATAAAGTCCCGTAGTCCGATGAGGCCAGGAGCAACACCTGGCATTAAAAGCTACTGATTTTAATCTCAATTCTCGACTCTAAGATCAGACCATCTCTCGACCCAGATTTTTGTGTACTTCCTCAAGCACTCGAAATTCACCATGTTCGACACGAGATCAGAATTCCAAACTGGTCTCGTTGTTACTTCCAAACCGGCCAATAATTCATCTCTTGCATCCGTCATAATCTCACAGTGCCACAGAATGTGCTCAGCGGTTTGATCGGAACTACCACACGCGCAGTTTGGGTGTGGGGACAGGGAGAGTCTGTGTAGTCTCCCCCTGAACTCACCATGTCCTGATAATATTTGGGTCATGTGGTGATCCAATTTGATGAAAGCTCCTTCCATTCTGATTTTAACTGATGGGAAGAAGGAGAAGGTCCATCTTCCCATTTTTGACCTATCCCATCGAGACTGCCACTCGTTGAGTGATAAGTCACTCATTTGTTTCAGTAGACCAGGAAGAGTCCCTACCCCGCCCGGCGTAAGAATTACGCCGAGATGTGTAGCAGGTAGTCCTCTGGAGAGCTTCTTTTTTGTTAACACTTCCCTAATTTCCAGATCGATTGGTAAAATACCGGCCAACACGGGCAAAGCGTCCGAAGCAACGGTTCTGTATGCACCGGAGAGCGCCAGCAAGGGGGTTCGCTGACCCCTCTTGAGAGCCGAGAGTATAAGCGAATTCCCCAAACGGTGCTCCCACACAGAGGCGGCATACGAGACTTGCGCCACGTATATACCCCTATAAAGTAGTCGCAGGGCAGGGGAACGCAACCCCCACTCAGTTGTAGAGATTCTTCTCAGCTTAAAGAAAAGGGCCTGGGCCTTGCTGGAGACCTCTTTAACGTGAGTTAAGAAGGAGGACGATCGATCTAGAGTGACACCTAGATATTTGACTGAGTCTGCAAAGTGAATAGTGGAGGCTCCCATTTTGATGGAAGGGTTTCTTCTTCTACTGAGGAAACCTTTCATCAAGAGTCCCACGGTCTTTTGGGGGGCAAAATTCAACTTGTTTCTCACACCCCAGCTTAGGATTGCACGCAAACCTTCTTCAGCCTTTCTTTCCACTTCCCTTCTACTGTCCCCCGAGACCAAATACAATTTATCATCAGCGTAGTCGACCGATGTGCATCCTTCAGGTAAGGGTAACCTGGAGGAGTCGTCAAAATCAATATTCCAGTATTTAGGTCCCAAAATGGAGCCTTGCGGGCATCCCTTATCAACCTTCCGGACTATTTTTTGATCCCCATAAACGATCTCTATTGTACGGTCGTTTAAATAGTCACAGTTGATTTTGAAAAGGTCTTGTGGGCAACCTCTATTTTTAATTTTAGTAATCAACATCGGCCACCACGCATGATCGAAGGCACCAGTGATATCTAAGAAGATTCCAATTACGTACCTCTTTGGACAGACCTTCACCCATTCAAGCGCATACATGATGGCATGCTCGGTAAATTTCCCAGGGACAAAACCAAATTGTCGCTCACATGCTGGGGAAAGAGTTTGCTGCAACCGATTACTGATGAGTGTTTCCAAGATTTTGCTAAAAACAGGCAGGATGGTAATCGGACGGTAGGCCTTAACGTCCGTTCTTAGTTTATCGTTACCCTTTGGGATAATCTTGAGCACACCTCTCTTCCATTCCGTAGGGAAAACTCCTCTACGCAGACATGTCTCCATAACCTGGAACAACTCTTCCTTGGCATGGATCCAGACATTCTTCGCTATTATACCGTTAAGTCGATCATGCCCTGGTGCCTTCTTCGGACCCAAACCCTTGATTATAACGTCAATTTCGGCCTTAGAGATTTTTAACATTCTGTCCTCATGGTCGAGGATCCTAGGTGGAAGCCGTGACAGAGCTCTTATCTGTTTGTGGTGGTCGTTTTCCCCGGTTACTGAATCTAGTGGAACTAATTTGTCCAGCAAGGTATTAAGAGTGCTGGTCACATCGGTACTCTCAGAGTTCCCATCGGGATTATCCGATATGATACTAGTCAAATACCGGTCAGATCCTTTTCCCGTTTTTTCGATTGCGCTGTGGATTTCCCACGGGTTGGCGTTACCCACTTGTTTAACCCAATTATGCCAAGCAGTTCGTTTTGCTGAGAGGATAGCCAATTTGAAGGCTTTCCTAGCCCTACTGACACGTGTCTTAAGAGATGTAATCATCTCTTGCGTGCCCCCAGTACTCTTAAGGGATCCGAGTGCCCTGAAAGCCCTCTTGAATTCGCCCTTCAGCAAAGTCAACTCACTCGACCACCACGGCGTTCTAATAGCGGTTTTCGGGTTTGATCTTCCCAAGGACCGTTCAGCAGCTGACACTGATGGGACCATTACCGTCTGCCAGGCTTACCCACCACGTGAGCCCCTTCACGCACTGCGGCCTAGACTATTTTGGCCCTATGGAAGTAACAATCGGCAGGCGTCGAGAGAAACGGTACGGGGCATTATTCACCTGCCTGTCAACCAGGGCTGTACATCTCGAACTAGCGGCCTCACTAAGTGCCGATTCAGCTATAATGGCAATGCAGCGAATGTCAGCTAGGCGAGCCCAGCCCGAATGTATATACTCGGATAACGGGACTAATTTCCATGGCGCTGACAAAGAAATCCGAGACGCGCTGGAATCAATCAGTCGAGACCCCAGAGTACAAAACTACATTGCAACACAAAAAACATCATGGAAATTTATCCCCCCCCTGTCTCCCCACATGGGGGGAGCTTGGGAGCGCCTCGTGCGCTCTATAAAGAGAGCCCTCAAGTCAACTATGAAAGAGCGCTCACCGAAAGAAGAAACTCTCCTCACGGCCCTGGCAGAAGCAGAGTACATAGTGAACAATCGCCCGCTGACTCATGTCTCTGTCGACCCGAGAGATGAGGAACCGCTAACCCCTAACCATTTTTTGCTGGGATCAGCAGGAAAGCGGCCACACCTGTCACTGTATGCGGCAAAAGAAGAAGAGGTCTGCCTAAGAAAACAATGGCGAATCAGCCAGCAATTAGCAGATATGTTTTGGCGGCGATGGATGAAGGAATACTTGCCCACTATAGCCGCACGTCAAAAATGGCACCAGCCAGGTACCCCTATCAAAACGGGTGATCTTGTGCTAATCGTGGATCCCGCTTTGCCCCGCAATAGTTGGCCCCGCGGGCGAATCATTGAAACAATGCCCGCCGCTGATGGGCATGTAAGGACCGTTCGGGTCCAGACCAACACCGGAATGTACGTGCGCCCAGCGGTCAAAATTGCCGTACTCATGACGACACCAAACACGGGCCCTAAATCACAAGAGGCCCCCCCACGCCGCCAAAAAGGAACCGGCCGAATGGATCGCCGCCGGACGAAAGCATCCCGTCACGTTCGAATTTGCTAGGCGCAGCCGATACTGCACCGGGGGGAGGATGTATCGAACGCAATACGCAATGTTACCCGAAGGCCGCAAAGCAGCTTTCTGACCATGGGAGGATAAGAAAGCTAGTATTTACCCGGCCGGCGAGTACTGAGCACAACGAGCGCTCGGACACAGTATTTACGTGGTATCCCCTCCCCGGCTGGAGAGCATTGGGCACATCGCAAGCCGTGGACCCAGTATTTACGTCGCATCCCCTCTCCTTTGCCCAGGCAAAGCAACGCCAAACACTGAACAGCGTTGGTCAGCCAATCAGCGCAAAGCCACTATAATGCTAGAAATATTTCTCTTTTCATACATAATTGCGCAAATTAATGTTAGATTTGCGTGAGTCTCGCCGCCATAATGCAAAATAAAAATATACAGGTTGAAAGGCTGGACTCGCGTCTATGTTGTAAAGTAATATTGAAATATGTAAACATTAATATTAAGTAGTTATAAGGATTTCCTCACACCAATGTCGGTCTGAGGACCCACTGATTCATATTGTACAATTTATTATAAAAACATTAAAAATGCTAGGGAAAAACAGTTTTCATGAGATGAAGCGGCGTAAAGAGTACTATTGAATAAATAATTTTAATATTGACTATTAAAGTCATATGAAAACACACGAAGCTGCACAAAGATGCACCTCGTTTACGCGGGGCGTTTCATACGCGCGCACACCGATGTGTGTACGCCCCCGCTAGTCCTATATATACCGCGCGTAAAGCGATCTCAAGTCTCTCTCTTCCGACATCTACTCTCGACCGCTTCACTCTGGACTGCTTCTCCCGCTGGAACCGCTACAACCGCCTTTGACTTCTGACTTCTCGCTTCCCTGGAATACCTACCGCTCTCTCCTTGGATACACGACATCACAGCAACCGGAAAAGGCCCTGAACATAAAGCAGCTCACCGACTAGAAGATTCAGCACCCCTTATTTACAGTCAATGTAAAGGACTTGCGTCTGATACAAATAGTTTGTTTTTTTAAGCAGGTACATTGACATAAACACTGTATTTAAAAAATATATATATATTTTTAAAGGTACCCAAATACCTTCTTTTAAACAAGGAATTTTGCAATTAGTCCATAGAAATATCACTATGTCAATGAAAATTCGTTTTTCAATCTCTCTTCAGGCAGGTAGAAACTAACATTATATACCATATAACATTTAGTATTTAATACTATATAATAATACAATATTAACGACGTGTTAAAGAAGCTAAAAAACCTCGCAGATTTTCGTAGGTTATGCCAAAATGCTATAAAGAATAAGTTATAGATGTATTGTAAAGTGTGACTAAATTTCAAAGAAATAAACTTTATTTTTTTATTTTTTTATTTATACGCACATTGGGCTTTTACATACATAGTTCTTAAAAAAAATATTATGAAGATTGTAAGTTGTTACTTGTTACAAGTTTGAAAGGTTTATACTAGATATAAAAATGTATTTTATATCTAGTATGAGAGATATATGATAGACTAGGTATAAAAATGTATTTTATATCTAGTATGAACCTTTAAAACTTCCTTGCCAAATAAAAACACACTAAAAAATAAATTGAAAAACTCGTTAAAGAAATTTCAAATAAACACAATTTTGCATTTAAAAAAATTATCTTTACTGAACCATTAATACAGCCACCATCTTGAACCGGAAACAAAACCTAAAAACAAATGTATAGACACACGTACAAAATGCACAACGGTCGAGTTAAAACAGGACTATGCACAATCAAATTAGTTAACTCGAACAAAGTGTTGTGTGTGTATGTAATACCACAAAGCAACTAATCTAGTAAATCAATAGGATACCTACCTCACTACCT
The DNA here is from genome assembly GCA_026573805.1 of Hesperophylax magnus. Lineage (NCBI taxonomy): Eukaryota > Metazoa > Arthropoda > Insecta > Trichoptera > Limnephilidae > Hesperophylax > Hesperophylax magnus. The sequence goes on from JAIUSX010000026.1 coordinate 2,756,278, forward strand.
AGACAAGAGTATACACAAAAAATGGCTATCTCCTTAGGCGGACTTCTTTCCCATTGCTATGCTGACGATCAGCAAATCTATTTCTACTGTGCACCGAATGAGAAAGACAAATTAAAAGATATCACTGTTAAATGCATTGGTACCATAAAAGAGTGGATGTCTTCGAACAAACTTAGACTAAATCCATCCAAAACAGAATTTCTCTGGACAGCAACAAAAAAGCGCCAGTCAATGTTAGACAAAACTCCTCTCATTACTTCTGGCTGCAACATCATCCCTAAAAATAGCATTAAACTCCTAGGTGTTCATCTAGATGAAGATCTCTCACTCAAATCCCAAATTAACAAAACAGTAAGCGCAGGTTTCTTTCACCTGCGTCAAATCAAATCTATAAAAAGAAATATTCCGGCTAACGCCACAAAGATGTTGGTAAACTCCTACGTTGTGTCACGACTCGACTATTGCAATGGCATATACGCAAGTCTCCCTAAAATATACACTGACAGACTTCAGTCAGTTTTCAATGCTGCACCAAGGCTGATAACTGGCGTTTCCAAATATTCCCACATCTCACAAAATTTGTTAACATTATAATCGGCTGATGGGATATCAAAAAGTATCAATAAAATTATTACATTATCACCGTCCAATCGAATTTACACCGCCGTATTGCGTTTGGAATGCGCAACACTTCTCCTCTGCAGCATCTCGTTTGTGAATAACGCTGGACCACCTCTCCGCTGTAAATTACCTGCGGGTTATATTAAACATCTTATATTTTACAGGTTAACACAAAACATTCTTCGCTCACAAACAATGTCTTTGTTTAATAATTATGTGTGGACATATTATTTACGGAAAAGAGTCATTTATGTATATTTAATTTTATTGTGTTTAGAAATCAAATAGTTATTGATAAGATTCACCTTCTTGGTAGCATAAGCCAACTGAACTGCTAAACTGTGATGATTTTCTGTCGTTTTCTGAATAACTTCTAGTGACTATCTCAATTAGTGTTTGTATTGTGACAGAAACCTACAGGAATTACACAGTGCATTATTTCTTCATTTCCGCTCTTCTTTGTATCCATCGAAAAATAAGTGCGACAAAACAATTCCGTGCAAATAACCTGTCCGTATCCTTAATAATTTATCCTACATAACCTAATCTAATCAACCCAAACTGTCACAAACATCTACAAAAGTTCGCGCAGGCGCACTGCAAAGTGAAAGTGATAAGCTTTTTGCGGTAAACTAAATTTCAGGCGCAGAACTTGCAAATAACAAACTTGACATTTTGTGATAATCAGTTTGACGTTAAATAGGCGTAACGTGCAAAACTCCGTTCTAAAGTTTAAAAAAAAAAAAAAAATCTGTCAATATAAGTGTGACTCTCGATAAAACAGAAACGAATGAGTCCGCTGTTTTGTTGCCGTCTGCGACCGACCGTTTAAATGAGGTTCGGGCTCTCCAAGAAAAAAACAAAGAATTTGCTAACCATCAATATTTTAAGCAAAGAAAAGCGGACATCCCTCATGAACTATGTCAGTGGCATTATGGATCACCTGGAGGCTACGGTGCAAGTATGTACTTCTTCACCGAAACCATTGGAAATGGTTTTCGAATCCATCAAATCGCTCTCCACTAACATTAACGAAATTAAGGCTAAACTGAACAACAATATTACGTACGCGAATGTCACAGCCAGGCCGAGAACTACGCAACAGAGTCACTCTGTAGTAATTAGCTCAGATGACCCGGGAAAAAATTCTGATGACTTGGACCAGCTAATTAAGAAGCACATCGATGTTCGATCCCTTGGAATTGGTGTATCGGGTATGCGAAAAACAAATAACGACAAACTAATTTTTAAGATGGCCTCACTACAAGATAAAAATGATTTCAAAGCGGAGTTGAGCAAAGGACTCCATGGACAGATAACAGTGACGGACGGAAAGCAACTCGATCCGCTTATTATAATAAAAGGACTGATAAAAGGTGCCTCCGACGAAGACTTACTCAAGTCACTTCAAAATCAAAATAAAGGGTGTGAAATAGATTTCACACAAAATTTAAGAATCAAATATAAAAAAAACCATAGAAACAAACTTCTGTGTAACGTTGTCCTAGAAGCGTCCCCTACAAACTGGAAATCCTTGGTAAACGCTGGACGAATAAACGTCGGATACCAACGGCTTGTGGTCGAAGATCAATCACCGCTGATGCAATGCTATCAGTGCCTAGGTTTTGGTCACACCCAACGCTTCTGTACAGAGAAGCTAACTTGTTTTCCACTGTGGCGAATGTCATAAATATGACATATGTCCCAACAATTCGAAAGAACCAACATGTTCAAATTGCAGTGGAGGTACGAGAAACCACCGGGCAACAAATCCAGAGTGCCCACTCTGGAAGCTAATGGATGAGCGCTTCAGAGAAAGGGTAGACTACGTGGGCCACTGTTAAAGGCAACATAAAGGAAAAAAAATGTTTCAGTATACAAGAATACACTACTATAAATACCTGTATGCGTATTATGTACATGAACGCCAGAAGCATCAGAAACAAAATAGACGAAATCGAAGAAACCCTCAAAACCATTACACAAACAGTACATATTCTCGTGATTACGGAAACCTGGCTACGTAAAGGAGAGGAAACTTTTTTCAATATTGCTGACTATTCTGGAATCTTTGCTTCCCGCGAGATGGACCGAGGAGGAGGGGTCGCCATCTACATGCATAATGCACTCAACAGTAAGAAGATCGAAAAATGCTGCAGCGAAAATACCTTTCTAGGAATTACAGTCACGTCAAAAAGTATTAAACCTCTAAATTTGTATTTTTTTTCCCGTAGGCCGAACTCAAATATAACAGATTTCTTTGAATCTTTCGAAATAATATTAAACAATAACAAACAAGACACATTACTTTTTGGAGATTTCAATATCGATATCTCAAAAGACACTGATACTACACGAAGATATATTCACACCTTGAAATCATATAACTTTTATTTATGTAACACAATGTTTCCCACAAGGGTAACTAATAACACCAGCTCGCTAATAGATCACATCATTACAAATAGGACAAATGTTTCCGGCACAATTTCAAACATTGATGATCCCCTTAGTGACCACAATATTCTTATATTGGATTATGAAAATTCCTTGAAAAACCTTCCCAATAACAGATCCGCAATAAACCTCACAAATGCTTACAAAATAAATTTTCAAAAATTAAATACTTCACTTAAAACTTGTAAATTTGATCATTCGTCTGATGATGTAAACAAAAATTATAATAAATTCGCTGACTATCTCCAGAATGCTATAAATTCAAGCAAAACAAAAGTAAAAACAAATACAGGGGACAAAAGACTGAACAATACTCCATGGTTTGATGCTGAACTAAAGGATTTTTAGGCTATTTTACTTTCGTCACATTATCACTTTTCAAAAGTCTTCCGAATTATTCAATGGAATCACCACAACCGGACACAATGGGACACTGAAACACATAAAAATTCCAAAATATGATATTTTCACCGGCTCAAAAGTTGTTTCGAATAAAGCAATCGTTCCGTTCATAGACTAAATTAGACATAATATATCATTATTATTTTTTGGTAAACTAATGTTCTTAAGAAAAGATTTTTTTATGCATAGCACAAAGGGTAACAATTATTTTACAAGCAATAATTATTCGCCTGACGCCAACGGGACGTCCCGTTGGCGTCATGTATCTTTTATCAGGAGAATTTTCAATGTGGATGAGTGTTTCAGGCGAATAATTATTGCTTGTAAAATAATTGTTACCCTTTGTGCTATGCATAAAAAAATCTTGTCTTAAAAACATTAGTTTACCAAAAAATAATAATTAATATTTGACAAGTTCAGGTATTTCACCTAAAAATGTAGACAATTTGTCTCGACGCCATCTAGTGAGAGAGTTAGCACTTACAATGCCTTTCTCATATAAAATAAAGTTGGTTGTTTTCAGATGAAAAATGTAACAAGCAGTAATTGTTGAATGAAACACTAGTATATATTGAATAATTTCGCGGGTAAGAGATAAGCCGCCATAGCTCAGTGGTCAGAGCTGTCGACCGGAAATCGAAGGGACACGGGTTCGTGTCCCGTTGGCGTCATGTATCTTTTATCAGGAGATTTTTCAATGTGGATGAGTGTTTCAGGCGAATAATTATTGCTTGTAAAATAATTGTTATAATATATCATCATGTAAAATACACAATGGGTCCGTTGCTTTGTTTGCCATGCCGCGCCCCCTCGCGTTGATTGGCCATCGGAACATCATACGATAGTCACGCCATCCAAGCCGTTCAAGACGGTACCTACCTACCTGCATAGGTATGCGTTTTGCCCGCGATTCCAAGAAATCACTAAATACAGATGGACCTATCTCTGTGCGTGGAATTATATTTTTACAAATTACACCATTTTTTCAGAAGATGCTTGGTTAAAATTTGGTAAATGTTTTTCTTATTTTGTAATATATTTATTTCTGGTTCATTTAAAGGATTTTTTGTAAATATGTATTTGTTTAAAAAAATTGAATAGAATTTTCCAGAATGTATTATTTGAAAGTGACATTTTGTAATCATTGCTGCCTTTGATTCCAAGACAGTGTCATAGGGCACGCGGGGCATAGCCCAGGGCCTGAGAGTGCCCCGGAACTCATGCCCATAGACGAGGCCACGTATAAATCAACGGTCAGTCCAAAGATATTAGAAGAACGAGATGTGCTATGCGCAGTTCGTACTGAGTGGAATGGTTTAGCCGAGTGTCGCCGGTTTTGTTCACCAATACTACTGCACACCTTCGCTTACGCTAAGGCGATCTAAGGTATCCGCACTAATACATAGAACAGATTTCTGTGCGTACACGTCCCGATACCGTTCAAAGTACCCTAATTAGGTAGTACTCTGGCTACGGTCCGGCGGACAACATAGCATATCTCGTTCTTCTAATATCTTTGGGTCAGTCAATGACACGGGCCCATTAATATAGCAAATTTTCCGAACATTGACGACAACTTTGACGACACAGGACTTACACTTAAAAAATATTTCGCGATGATGGAGGATTTAGCTAGCATTAGATTGAACTCGCGACGCCTGGGTGGGATTCCGACGCATTTGTCCACTCGGCTTCTAGTTTTTTAAGCTGGTATGATTTAAAGGCTTCCGTTTTAAACCGTTATAAAAGATTTTCATTTAAGAAAATGCTGAAAGATTTATGTATAAATATTTTTGGGATTCTGTCTCTCCTTCAACATTTCGCATTATGTCCTGGTTATCCTGTATATGTCTTGTAGTAACTATTAAAAAGAGTAAAGGGATTTAATAAAAAAAAGACTTGGACATTTTTTGTTTTAAAGGATACGTAGAAAAGGGAATTTAGTTTTTTAAGTAGCAAACAAATTATATGTTGTGATGATTTTTACAAAAGGTTCTTCAAAAGAATTTAAACACGTTTAAAAAGTAATAAAATATTAACTGATAATATTTATTGCGAGAGGTTTTAGATAATACAAAATGCGGAGAAGCCATAATTAACAAAACAATTATGGGCTACTGTTTACAATAGGTAGTCCTACAAATCTGTAACATGACAGCTTGTCTGCAGGTTCAATCAAATAATATATCTTAATTATAAATACCTAACTAATAATTTGACCGGTCAGTGGCTGACTTGACATCGCGGCTGGTTGAGTTCTCCATCACGACACAAGCAACATTTTCCGCTTACTGTATTGATAGAAGGAGCGTGATGGTTAGTTGTTAGTTAGTTTTTAAACGTTGATTCTTTTTTAAATTTGCAGAATGAGAATTTTTAAACATGCAGAATGCATTCATGTTATTGAAAAAACATTAATTTTATGAAAGTTTTATTAAATTGAAGCGGTAAAGTTCAATTAAAAAATAGCATGTACAAAGACACATCTCTTTTCCGGTAACATGAAACAATGTTCTCAATATGACATCATAGATTAATCAAATCTGAAGAAAATTAATGCAAACAATAGTACAAATATTATAAGCGAAGCTGTTATTTGATGTCATCAATCCAAGCACGTGCGCGGGCCTTCCAAAGGGATGTGTTGCCAAATCTTACATACCCTTTATTAGCGATAATTCATAATAAAAATTGTACGGCGACTGTACAACGTGTAACAAAAACACCGTTTTACGGTTGTGAAGTGATTTTTTATTAGTTTTTAAATTATTTTGTTTAAATATTTATGGGTATTTTACTCTCTACTCATTTACGGCTCCAAAGACTAAGATGGGCCGGACATGTGCACCGAATGCCAAGCACACGTGTACCAAAGAAGGTTCTAACAGGACACCCGGGAGGCAAACGAAAGGCGGGCAGACCTAGGCTGAGATGGGAGGACAATGTCAGGAAAGATGCCAGAGGACTACTTCATGTTGCAGATTGGAAGACGACGGCCGAGGACAGAGGGCGGTGGAGGCTCATTTTAAAGGAGGCCAAGGCTCGAAATGGGCTGTAGCGCCATTGGAGAAGAAGAAGAATAGGTATTTTAATTTTATATTATTTAACAATAGAAGAATTTTTTTTTGACAAATTATCGACAAAAATATCTACTTCAGCACACTCAATTTTATTATACAATCGACACATTTGGGTCAGAGGGCTAAAATAGGCGATATTATTTTTGAAAATATTCAAGTGAAAAATGCTATGGTGTCTTAAACAATGGGAATTGGGGACATTTATTTCAATATTGCTAAGACATAATGAGGTATCAATATGGCCGTGGGTAATTTTATGCAAACATATTAGGTCAGTCAATTGCCTTCTTATTGTGTATTAATCTTAAAGTATTCACGACGTGCGTCGTATGATCTAAGATGGTCATGTAGTCCACATTTGAAAGATAATAGTCTAAGCATTTTTTTAACCTATTCTATAATGTTTTCATACTTGCAATAATGTGGATTCCAAATAGTGCTTCCATATTCAAATTTACTTATAATTAAGGCATAATATGAATTTAGAATCAAGAGTAATTCCTAGATCTCTTATAGAATACATTTTCTTAAGAATAATCATATTAATGACATAGGAAAAATTCTTTATAACCTTATTTCGAGTAAAGTTTAAAATATAACATTTTTCAACATTTAAGTGCCTATCATTGACAGTACAACAATTATTTAGTGTATCGAGATCCTTTTGAAGCACTAGATGATCGGTTACAGACTTAATTTTACGAAAAATTTTAAGATCATCGGCGAAAAAAGCGTAATCACAGTTTAATTTCGAGCCAAAGTCATTTATGAATATAAGAAAAAGCAGGGGGCCAAGATTTGACCCCTGTGCCTGTGGTTTGATTCTGGAGTCAAGATTTGACTCCAGAAGTAACAACTATAGGGGGTGATTTGTATCCGTTAATAAGCACTAGTTGTGTTCTATTATATAAAAATGATTTCATCCAGCGCAATAAGTCTCCGTGTATTCCTATTTGTTCTAGTTTCTTTAGTAAGATGGAATGGTTAACTTTATCAAAAGCTTTTTGGAAATCAGTAAAAAATGCGTCTACTTGTAATCTTTCATTAAAAGAATTACACACATAATTACGAAATTCCAAAAGATTTGAGTTGATAGATCTATGAGGAACAAACCCATGTTGCCTAGTGCAGAGAATAGGCTTAAAATGTGAAAAAATATTTTTGTGTATCAACGATTCAAAAACCTTGGCAAAACATGACAGTATACTAATTGCTCTGTAGTTTTTTATCAAAGATTGGTCACCTGATTTGAAAACTGGTACCACATGTGCTTCGTTCCACAAGTCAGGAAAAGTTCCCGTAGTTAAAGATGCATTAGGTATAGATAATGAACAGCGGTAAACATAAAAAATCTGCACAGAAACTTACAAAGAATGGAGAAATTTTATCAATTGCTGATTAAACCAGACAGAATATTGATTTTTAGATTTAATAACATTTTTCATAAAATCTTCATCAATTATTTCCCACAATTTTTCATAAAACAAGAGAACCATGTTATTCACTTTTTTTTTAAATGTGTTATTCAATTAACCGACAATAGATCTTGTTGACAATTGGTATAGTTTCCTTTCCTGAAGTTATTCTTTGAAGCTATTCAATTCTCTACCTATTGACATTAGAAACACACAAAACAAAACAGTATTTAAAAATAAAATCATTGATTACCTCAAATAAAAATATACATTAGAACTATTTGATAACATACTAAAAATTGTGCCTACTGTGTATTTATATGTATAAAATGCCTTTTGGTCAAACTGAAACTTTATTAATTAATTAGTAAAAATTATTATCGCTTCGCCTTCACCTTCTACATTCATTCTTGAATTGTATAATTGAAAAAAAAAATACTGATTTCATTTTATCTGGCATTTTCACAATATTGTATTAGCTAAAACCTAGTTAACAACCACTCTGCAAATTGCCATCTCAACACAGGCGTTACACACCTAGTGAGATGGGCAATACGTCACTTTGGTAAAAAAATAAAAAATAATAATAATAAATAATGAAAAATAAGAAAATACACAGATTTAGGAAATGAAATAAAAAGAATTTGGCATTCTCAGACTATAAAAATATTACCATTCGTTATTTCGGCTACTGGCATTATACCTAGCTCTCTCATTAAAAATTTAGCAGTATTAGATCTATCAAAAAATTTATATATAAAGATTCAAAAGTCGGTCATTTTGAATACATGTAGAATAAAGAATTTTTTTTTAAATATTTATGTTGAGGGATCAGTAGGATTTATAGGCCCTGTTAGAAGTTCTACCGAGCCGAACCCTCTGTTATGAAAATATCTGGAGTCGGTGAATTATTTTCCCATTTCATCTCTGGTGAGTTGACGTGTTGTTCTTGTATTGTTTTGTATTTATTTTGCTTATATAATGCACTTACATAGTGTTGATTGACTAGATGATCATTTGTGGAAAAGTGTGTGGAAGGGTTTAGTTTTTCCTTTGGGGAAGATTTAACCCGGACAACAAAATCGGAAATTTTGTTATTTTCCATGAAATGATTTTTACTTTGTTTTACCTTAATTTCAAATGAAGGGTGATAATGAACTAATTTGGTTAAAATATTGAAGACAATATTAGTGATTTCTAAACGAAAATCTGAAACAGAAAAATCAGAAAAGGAAACGGTCACATCTGGGACTCGAACCCAGGACCCTTGTCTTTCCGGGACAGTGCTCTACCGACTGAGCGAATGGGACCCTGTTCCCCTCGGTCACTTTTAACTGTATCATACTTCGAATAAGAACTACTAACATTGTTTTCATTTTTTCACTGCACATTTTTATTGGCAACTATCTTTATGTATGATCGCAAGATTCAACCCGAACTAAATCCAATCCAGACAGCGTCTTTTTTAGATAAACCTATCTTATTTTTTTTTTTTTTTTTTTAATGTGCGACATCTGTTGACTTTTCTGCAATTCGAGAATGAATATTTATTTTTCGGAATAACTTTATTGAGTAAAACCTCAAATTGTAATATTTAAATATTGAAGACAATATTAGTGATTTCTAAACGAAAATCTGAAACAGAAACATCAGAAAAGGAAACGGTCACATCTGGGACTCGAACCCAGGACCCTTGTCTTTCCGGGACAGTGCTCTACCGACTGAGCGAATGGGACCCTGTTCCCCTCGGTCTCTTTTAACTGTATCATACTTCGAATAAGAACTACTAACATTGTTTTCATTTTTTCACTGCACATTTTTATTGGCAACTATCTTTATGTATGATCGCAAGATTCAACCCGAACTAAATCCAATCCAGACAGCGTCTTTTTTAGATAAACCTATCTTATTTTTTTTTTTTTTTTTTTAATGTGCGACATCTGTTGACTTTTCTGCAATTCGAGAATGAATATTTATTTTTCGGAATAACTTTATTGAGTAAAACCTCAAATTGTAATATTTAAATATTGAAGACAATATTAGTGATTTCTAAACGAAAATCTGAAACAGAAACATCAGAAAAGGAAACGGTCACATCTGGGACTCGAACCCAGGACCCTTGTCTTTCCGGGACAGTGCTCTACCGACTGAGCGAATGGGACCCTGTTCCCCTCGGTCTCTTTTAACTGTATCATACTTCGAATAAGAACTACTAACATTGTTTTCATTTTTTCACCGCACATTTTTACTGGCAACTATCTTTATGTATGATCGCAAGATTCAACCCGAACTAAATCCAATCCAGACAGCGTCTTTTTTTAGATAAACCTATCTTATTTTATTTTTAATGATGAAGACTATGATGTTGACTTTAAGAGAACTAATAGGTTAGACCAATGGACGGAAGAAATGGTAGAAAAAAACAGTGAAGTGGGAAGTTTTATATGTGTGCAAGTTAATATACGATCAATCTCTAAATATTGGGATGTTTTACATGCTAACCTCCAAAATTGTTGGAAAAATATAGATTTATTAATGTTATGTGAAACATATATAAAAAGTGAACAAACTTGTCTTTTCGAAATTCCAGGTTATAATAGCATTAGTTACTGTCGCACATCCAAATCGGGAGGGGGTATAAGCTTATATATCCGGGATACTTTAATTTTTACACAAAAAACATATGAAACAATGTTTTTCGAAAATATCTCATGACTAATAACATTACCTAATAATACAACACTTAATGTTCTTGCTATTTATAGACCACCAAATCTTAGTAAACAATCTTTTATAAATGAGCTTTCTTCAATACTAACCAAACATTCGAACCGTAATGAAAATATGTTAATATTTGGTAATATAAATATTGATTTGCTAAATTATATTGACGCTATAACGATCAACTATGAAAACACTCTTTCAAATAATTATTTTACTAAATGTATCAGTGACGTTACGAGGGAAGCCATAGCTAAAGGTAAAGTGACACGTACGTGCCTGGATCATATATTTGTTAGGTATATTAATAAGCACAAAGACACGGATATGCTACGTGCTTGTGTATGTGACTTCATTATTGCTGATCACTTTACAACAGGTGTGAGCATTCCATATTATAAAATGAATAAACGTATTGTAAATGAACTACGGCAGGTCTCAATTTTATCCCAAAAACGTATAGATTGCTCTATTAGAAATTATAACTGGAGTGCTTTACTACAGACAAACGATTGCACTAATTTATATAATCAAATAAAATCCAATTTTAACGAATTGTATGAAAATAGTAGATTGATTATAGATGTCAAACCTAAAGCTCGACCTTGGATAATAAAAGAATGGATGACCGAAGATATTTTATCACATATTAAAAAAAAAGATTTTTTATTTAAACGATGGAAAAATTCACCAACAAATACAATTTATGAAAAACAATATAAATCCTTTCGTAATTATGTCACCAAATTAATAATCAAAAATAAAACGGCATTTTATAATGATAGATTTAAGCATCATTTTACAGACAGCAAAAAAACATTGCATGAAATAAATAAAATTCTAGGACGTAACACAAAGAGTAACTGTGATGATGTAATATCTAGATATATGCTAAAAGATCAATCCGTGGAAATTGTGACAAACCAATTTGTCAACTATTTTTCAGACAGCATTTCTTCAATGGTACACAAATGTGATTTTAGGGCATCAAATATCGTCCCGCTAGAATTGCAACATAGCTTATATATACCACGAGCGTCACTCGCAGACATAGTGAGCATAGTGAAGCTCCTCAAAAATTCAAAGTCTCCTGGCATAGACAACATACGAATGTTTGACATAAAAAGACACATAGATATCCTAGGCCCTATCTTAACACATCTGATTAACACAATTTTAACTCAGGCTGTAATACCGGATGAACTGAAGTGTAGTATTGTCAGACCTATTTACAAAAGTGGAAAACATACCGATATAGGAAACTATAGACCGATTAGTATACTACCAGCTATAGAAAAGATTCTCGAAAAATACTTATCTTTAAAACTAACTAAATACTTGGACTGCTTTTCTATAATATATCCCAATCAATATGGTTTCCAAAAAAAAAAAAGTACCGAAATGTTACTACAGGATTTTTCTAATTTTATAAATAATGAATTGAATAACAAAAGACATGTTTTGGTACTGTTCATAGACAATTCTAAGGCATTTTATACTATAGATACGACGAAATTGTTAAATATTTTGGAGGCAATAGGGGTAAGAGGAAATACACTCAAACTATTCAAAAACTTTTTAACCAACCGCCAAATCAAGGTAAAAATATCAGATAAATTTAGTGAAATAAAAAATGTCAAAACTGGAGTTCCACAGGGGTCAATTATGGGACCAACATTTTATATTATCTTTGTATCTCTTATGACAAAATATTTTTCGTTTGTTAAATATTATGTATACGCTGATGATACTGCACTTGTCATATCCCATGAAAATTTATCTATTGCAATGAAATTGTTGCAGCAAGACTTTATTTCTTTATTAAGATGGTCACATGATTAAGGTTTACTAATTAATTCTAAAAAAACAAAACTGATGCATATAAGATCACCACATGCCAAGTATAGCGAGGCACCTCTAATCATATCTCACTCTTTTGACTGCATTCACAACAATATCACACAGCCCTGTGCGTGTACAAATATCGAACTGGTTAACCACTATGTCTATCTAGGAGTTACAGTAGATTGTAACATGAAGTGGGATGTACACATTTCAAAACTGTGTAAGCGCCTTCGGTCTATTGTAGGAAGACTGTATAAAATAAAATATTATGTGCCTTTAAAAACTATGAAATTGATTTATCTGTCTCTTGCAGAATCTACCGTAAGATATGGGATAACTTCATGGGGTCAATCGTGCAAAACCAACATAAAACATGTACAAATGATTCAAAATGCCATGGTAAAGTTGCTAGTAAGCAAAACCGTTTATAACCAGAGGAGAGACATTAGTATTATGTATAAATCAATAAATGTATTACCGATTCGTGCCCTTATGTGGCAAAAAAATGTATTACAGTATATATCTGACAGTCCGTATAAAACAATGGTGAATCATGTACACAATACACGTTTCATACAAAATAAAGGAATGAAAGTACCTGTGTTTCAAAACAAATATGGTCAAAGAACTCTTGAATACACAATACCTTTAATTTTTAACAAATTGCCATATGAATTAAAAGAAAATTGCTCCATTAGTAAATTCTCTTTAATATTAAAATCATGGCTACGAAGGAGTAACCTCATGTATTCAGACTGTTTTTCCCCACAACACTGTTTCTGTATTTTCAAATTTAAGGTATTACACAATTTTTTATTTATTTTTTTGGTTTTTTGTAGAAATGTATGTATTATTTTTAATGTGCGACATCTGTTGACTTTTCTGCAAGTCGAGAATGAATATTTATTTTTCGGAATAACTTTATTGAGTAAAACCTCAAATTGTAATATTTAAATATTGAAGACAATATTAGTGATTTCTAAACAAAAATCTGAAACAGAAAAATCAGAAAAGGAAACGGTCACATCTGGGACTTGAACCCAGGAAAAATCAGAAAAGGAAACGGTCACATCTGGGGATCTGGGACTCGAACCCAGGAAAAAATCAGAAAAGGAAACGGTCACATCTGGGACTCGAATCCTGGGATATTACAATTCGAGGTTTTACTCAATAAAGTTATTCCGAAAAATAAATAATTTGGTTAAGCTTGGTGCTATATGTATATATATGTTAACTTTATCAGACAAAATAAGGTCTAATAAATTTTCATTTCTGTTTAGTACATAGTTGAAACATTGTTTTACATTTTTATAATTGTATTAAATTTTCAAAATTTGAAGAATCAAGTTCCTACTTGGTACGTAGGTATAGAGAGGTCGCTTTTCCAATATAGGATTTCCTTAAAAAATCTATCAAATCTTTATTTTATGATAATCTCTCGGAATTTATCCGAACCTCTAAAGTCGATAGGTAATGAAGGAAATGCTTGCATCATCATTACTTCAGATTAGAGGTGAGTCGTACTAGCTCGTCTCGATACTTGGAACAACTGGTACAAGTATGAATATATAAGCCCAAATACCTGTTCCCTTGTATTTCGCACTTTTACTTACTTTAACAAGTAATGGTATGCCAAAAGGAATAGATGTATTGTATTGGGTATTGCTGGCTTGGTGCTGGATTCCCAAAAATACATTTTAAAATCCATGGGGGTGGGGGGTTGCTGGAGAATTCCTGGCCCCGACGATTTCCGCAAATTTTTTGCGTGAAATTGATTCCCCACAATAATTATTCGGATCTCTCAGCGTCTTCCAGCTGGCGAGTATTTCGGAACGCAAAATACTCACAAAATCTCGCAATACGCGCACAATACTAAGTACGTAAGTATCTTTGAGATATCTGTTCTAGTATAAACTAGAGGTGGGTCCTATGTGTACTTTTCGATACTGGGTACAATGAGTACAGGTAAAAAAAAATACCTGGTAAAAATACCGGTGACAAAATACTCAAAAGTATTTAATACCGACCTGAGGATTAATTCAGAATAAGTAATTCGAATGAACTCGCATAAATTCTGCCCACATATTCCCCACAAATATTCTACGGGAGCTTGATTCCATGGGAGGGGGGGGTTGTTACAGAATTTCTGAAAAACATTGTTCCCCACAACAAAATTTCAAAAAGGATGGGGGGGGGGTTGTTAGAGAATTCAAAATCAGTAGTCCCCACCAAATTTTGAAAATCCGTGGGGGGGGTTGTTACGGAACTTATTCCGCACAAGCAAAATATTCATATGTGATTCCCCACAATAATTTTTCAAAAACCGAAAACCATGGGGGGGGGTAGCTACGGAATTCCATTAAAAAAATTCCCCACATTTTTCCCGTCGCTACATATCTGATCAAATACCAGTCGAGTATGCCCGTCAAAAATACCTACTACACCAAAAATTCCCTATCATAAATACCTACTAAAAATACCCAACAAAAATACTCATCAAAAATGCCCATCGAAAATACCTACCAAAAATACCTACTGAAAATACCATCAAAAATACCCATCAGAAATACCTGCCAAAAATACCCACTAAAAATACCCATCAAAAATACCCATCAAAAATACCCATCAAAAATACCTATTGAAAATACTTGTCAAAAATACCTATCAAAAATACCTGGTAAAAGTACCTATTAAAAATATTTAGTCCCGGTATAAAATACTCATGAGTATTTTGGAACCAGGTATTTTAGAGATCTGTCACAAGTACAAAGTATCGCATGGAAATACCCGGTACTTTTACTGGGTACGATAAATACGCCTCACCTCTAGTATAAACGCTTCATTCAATTCCGGCCGGCACGTTGATCGCAGAACATTTTTATAATCCGCAAAGAGAGAACCGAACCGCTAAAAAGTTATAAACAGTGCTGAATGACCTGAAGGATCGATTCTATGACTCTGATTACAACCACATCGGATTCACCCCATTTAAACCAGTTAGTATAATATATATTTATCATATATTAACTTAAGAAAGATTTGATGAAGTTTTCGAATTCAGTAACAACGCTGTACTTTAACTTAATTACTAATGGAAACAACTATTTAAGTCGGGGATTTTGGTTATTTTAATAATTTATGCGTATTTTCTAACCTTCAAACATTGATCTGTCAAAAAACGTTGAATTTTAGTTGAGAATGGAACTCTCTGGAAATCTCCCCCGACATAAATAGTCGTGTTTTTAAGCTTTTCGTATTAAGCGTGAGGCTGAATTCTTTTGTATAAATGCAAACATTGTAACTATTTTTTTTATTAGTGCCCAGTTACAAAAAGTATGATGAATTTCTTATTTTTGTGCGGTTTACAAAGCATTTCGTCAGCTGTTGAAGTGACCAAATGGTGTCCATTTTGTTAAAGCCACCGAACGTAAAACTACTAGTACGATACAGTGATTTTTTTTTAATGGTGCGTACTAGCCGTGTCCCTATTTTCTGCATATTTAGCGGTATTTTTACTACATTATTTTTTGTAATTAGAAAAAACATTGTTAGAATTTTTCTATTGGATTTTCTCGAATAAATACTCCTCAAAGTTCCGCGGTATGAGCGTGGAAAACGATGGACCTATTTATATACTAAAGGCCCGTTTATAATAGTAATAGTCCGTAATCCGTAATCAATAAGCCCTAGGCCGTAGAAATTGGAAGATAGGAAACCTGTGTATCCGTTTATAATAGATGGCAATAATATGTTATTTTTTTCCATAATCGAAAAGATTGTCCAAACTTTATCTTTTACGGGATTGCAGAAAGCTAAGATTAATACTGAGAATTATGTATTTTCGATCGATACTCTATGGTACCTATCTACTCATAGACTAAATACAACCATCAATGTATCTACTATTTGACAATCGAATATAATTAACTAATTTGTGTTGTAGAAGTCATAACAATTTATAGAAATTGGTCTGCGACATTTTGTATATTTCTTGAATTGATCGTTGTCTACTGCCGCCATGTCCTTAAAACAAATTATGGAAATGTCCTGTTTTCTTCCTTTTATGATTAATTGTACGCACACTCCAACGTCATTTGTTCCTTATTTTTTTCGTCAACCTATGTCTCCTATTGCAGTGTATGCTAGCCCCAGAATTAACAAAAACATTCCACATATGAATCCATCGTTTCTATATTTATTTATATAAAACAATATGACTTTTATAAGATGGAGGAAGAATATACTCTCGGTTGAATTTTTGTATTCTTACCACTTATTCCTATTATAAACAGGCCTTTAGTATACTTTCAATCTTGATGACGAAACTTTTGGTTTTGAAACACATTGATCATTTTTTTTAATCGAAAATAATGTTTAAGCAAGGTGACTTAATTTAAAATGATACCACGTAGTAATTTTGCAATTATTGAAGAAGCAATATATATTTTTTAGAAGCATTCTCGCGATACGAGTAACCGGACGATATCCTTTGAAATCTTGTGGTGCCATCAATAAAAACGAAAGATTTTGTTTTTGAGGACTTAGTTGAAAGAAGAATTAAACTCACGACGCCTGTCTAATAATATGTATTACTTTATATCCGTGATGAGTATTCTTGAGGAAGGCTAATCGAATTCACTTTTCAACTTTACTGTAACTTAAACGATATACGAGAAGTAGGTCATGAAGTTTTCAAAGCATTTTCAACAACATTATTCCAGTCAATTGTTTAAAAAAGTTGTTACTCCAAATAGACAATAATTTATAAACGAATATTAGGTAATGCAGATCGATGCTTTAGAGTTAAATTACTATATCTTCATCAATCATCATATTGAAAAAGTGTAACAGAAAATTAGTGAGACTTTTAGATTTCTGAGAATTTTGACAATAAGGAAGTTGAGTGAAAAATATTTTGACTTATAAAAAATATGTTCATGTAGATCAAAAAATATCGATTCTAAATATATAAATATATTTCTATATTATTATTCTTAGAATTAGTTAAACGTTCTTGAAAAAGCATTCAATAGCAATAGACTGTATACGCTCCACGATTGGTCGAAAGAATTCTGACGTCACATGTGTCGTGACTTGTACGTACAACGGATCACCTATGGTGCATCTCTTTCTATTACATGAGAGATGGTCGGTTTAGATGAGAGAGGTGTATAGGCCAAACGTTTATTTGGGTTTGTCAAATATATGTACGTATTTGTTGTTATTATTATATGAAATGGATTTCTAAAGATACATATTCGTATAGTGCTTTATAATAATATGTTGTTTATTGCATAACTTAGAAGTTTTTTATTATTATACATGTCACATATCATGTGATACACTTCAGGCCGCCGGCCGCCCAGAAAAGTCTCACAGTGAACTGGGCTGTAAACCGTTATTTTACTTTTGGTCTTTACTTTTCTGCGCGGTGGTCCTGAATTCGCGCGGGGCACGTCAACAAATAGCGACGGCAATACCGTACAAGTACCGTACCGGGCGGAAAAAGCAAATATTCTAACTTAAAATATTAATTTAACTATGAAATCTTAATCAATTTTCTTTTTTTTTAATAACATCAATTCTAATAGACGGTTAACATTGGTAAAAAAATTACTGGAATTCCTTGTTGAAGAATTAAAATTTTTTCCATACAAAATGCTTAAGCGACGTGGTTTTCACAGTTCGAATGACGTCACACCCACACCCCGCCTCTTACCGCTCGGATTCCGCTCGTTTTGGCGGGCTTAATAAAATTTAAACTTTGAGAATTAATTTAATTATGAAAACAAACTTTAAAAAATAAAAAAAAATACCAGTGTTTAAGTTTGAATGCGAACATTGATAAAAAAAATGGACTCAACTTCCTTATTCTTCAAATTTCAACTTTAATTTTCAAGTTCTGTGAAAGGTCTCTTATTATTACAATTTTGTCAAGTAACTGGCCTACAATGATGTAATAACAGAACTTGAATAGGACATTCACAGAACTAGTAAGTTAAGGTTTAAATTTGACGAATTGTTCAAATTCTATGAAACAACCCTTCCTTAGAATTCGTCAATTGGGATTTGTGATATAAAAATAAGTTTTTAGTTCCATATTACAGTATCTGTATCTGATGTAAGTACAATCTTTGGGACTCTTTGTTCCAAACACAAAAATATCTCACTTCAGTGATTAAGTCATTTCCAACCAAAATTGGAAAAACCATATTTTTACTCAAAAGTATGTTAACTGCTGTAATATCATCCGATTTCAGAGAAATGCGTACGTGATTGCAACCAAAAGTTGATTGAATGCATTGAAATCGACAACTCTCATACCGTAATGAAACTTTTATTATTGTTATCTGTGATAATTTGTGATGCTTTGCTTTGCTACAAGGTTCACAGAAAACTTATTAATCCCAAAAGCAAACAAAACTATTTTTCAAAAAGGACCACACTACATGGCCATTAAAGTATATAACAAACTTCCACGTAGCATCAAACAAATAACCGACATACTTAAATTTAAATCAACACTAAAAACATTTCTTTTAAACAAATGTCACTACACCTTAAATGAATACCTTACATAAATTAAATACCTCTGTGTTTTTTTTTATTTTTTATTTACATGCATTTGTTAACATGTAATTGTTGGGTTATGTAATATAATGTGTATTTGTTGGGTTAGCTGGAAGAAATAGGAGGTAACCTATAAGCTATACCCTTTGTACTCTTTTTGTGCAATAAATATTTTTTTGAATTATATGTGACGTAATATTTATGAGGTCTTTATTATCTGGTGGGATATGTGAATTTTTTTACCATGAAGTGAAATAGTTACCCATATGTATTCCGCTTCAGATCCCCATTCTATTTTTTAATCAGAAATTAATTTTTCTTTTGACTGCAACTAAAACTCCACCACTGTGATTCTGATTGAGGTTATAATAATCATATATAGTTGTGTTTGCAATAGGTAGTCCTACAAATCTGTCACATGACAGCTTGTCTGCAGGTTCAACCAAATATTATATGATAATTATAAATAACTAATAATTTGACCGGTCAGTGGCTGACTTGACATCGTGGCTGGCTGAGTTCTCCATCACGACACAAGCAACATTTTACTGTATACTGTATATCCCAGCGCCCTCATTTCTCGCCCTCATTTAAAAAAATAATACTTTTAAATTTTAATGGTCACAGGGAGTTGTTTGTTGTATAAACATCAAATAAAAATTATTTCTCATCGAATTTAGGAATTTCTTCAAGGTATTTTAAATGTTCTATATTTTACTTTTTAAGCTGATCTTTATTGACTGAAAATTTTACATTTTTTTTTTTAGACAATGTATAGATAGTCCCACGAAGCTGCCACATGGCTGCTTGTCTGCAGGTTCTATCTCAATATACAATTATAATACAATATAAGTCTCCCGTTATATAAAATAAATAACAGACTCTTACATACAATCATAGAACTCACTAAAGCGTCCCAAATACACTAACACTGTGAATGACAATACGATAACATACATTCAAAAGTACAAGACAATATAGCACACAGATAACACACATTTAAAAGTAAGACATATACAATAACACAAATTGAAAGTGAATAACATCGTACTGTAGCACAATGTAATAGAATTAAAATTCTAGTTTTAGTTTAATTACTTCATTTTGAAGATGTCGTAAAAACAAATACTATTTTAGATAGAACTAGATAGAATTGCGTTTTAGATTTATGCACTTTTTATATTTGAAATATACTTTCACATAAAAAAGTGCATTATTTTAATTCGAATCGTGAAAGAGTTGAAAAAAAAGCTAATCACAAAACTTTTTAATCAAAACGTCAAAAAATTTCACAAAACTCAAAATTCTAAATACATTGTCTTTAAGTATTTGCAAGATAATTTTCACTTCACTTGTCTTTATCTCGTTTATACAAATAATTATTATAATAATTCCCTGAGGATAATAAAATAATTTTAAAATTACATTTTTGAGCAATCTGAAAGTATGTTGCCTGTTGTATGTTGATGATGCGGTACTGATTGCTAACATAGTGGAAGATCTACAGTCTCTCGTGTCTAGGATGAACGAAGTATGCATGAAAAATGAGTTAATGATGAATGTAAGTAAGTCTAAAGTAATGGTGTTTGAAAGAGAGAGTACGAAAACAGTGTGCAATATAATTGTGAATAAGGAATACTTGGAGCAGGTGGATGAGTTTGTGTTTTTAGGAAGTATGTTTACGAGAGATGGGACGGCTGACAGAGATATTGAAAGAAGGTTAAATGCAGATAACTCCGTTAATGAAGAACTGAACGCAGTTGGCGCTAACAAAAAATTGTCCAAAGAAGCGAAGTTAGCCGTCCACGATGGAGTGCTGGTACCTACCCTGATGTATGGAAGTGAGGCGTGGAACTGGCAAAGAAAGGATGAAAGTAGATTAATACTGTTGAAATGAGATCCCTGAGGTGTATGTGTGGTAAAACCATGTTTGATCGTGTGAGGAATTTGGAGATCCGCAAATAATGCAAGGCTGATGAAATCGTAATGAATAAGATTAAGAAAGGGACGCTTAGATGGTTTGGACATGTAGAGCGCATGAGCGAAGAAAGGAGTGTGAGGAGGATATATGATGCAAATGCGAATGGTAGCAGAAGTCGTGGACGCCCAAGGAAGACATGGCACGATCAAGTGAATCAGATAGTCTAGTCGGGCCATGTCAAGAGTCAGAATAATAGAAGAGTATGTATGAGACGATGTATGAATGGGAATGAGGCAAGAAGTGTGTGCCAAGACCGAGTTGTTTGGCGGTCCGTCCTCTCTGCCTACCCCTGCGGAGAAACGGCGTGATGGTTATTTAGTTACTTAGTTTTTAAACGTTGATTTTTTTTAAATTTGTATTTACATGCACATGCAGAAGGCATTTATGTTATTAAAAAACATTACTTTCATGAAAGTTTTACTAAATTGAAGCGGTAAAGGCATTGATGTATTTGTATTTATTCGATGGGTAAAGGTCATTTAAAAAAAGCATGTACAGAGACACATCTCTTTTCCGGTAACATGCAACAATGTTCTCAATATGACATTATAGATAGATTAAATCTGACGAAAATTAACGCAAACAATAGAATATTATTATCATTATTATTGAATTAAACTAATATAATGGTGAATTGGTAATCAGAATAAAATTATTAAGTAAAATATTTTTTAAATGACACATTACAATTCATAAAGCGAAGCAATCATTAATGAAATGACACGGGCACATGCGCGGGCTTTCCAAAGGGATGTGTTGCCAAATCTTACATACCCAGAAGACTTTTTTTATTAGCGATAATTCATAATAAAAATTGTACGGTGTACGGATTGTACAACGTTTAACAAAAACACCGTTTTACGGTTGTGAAGTGTTTTTTTATTGGTATTTAAATATTTTTTTTAATTATTTATATTTGAAATTTGGATTTTGTTTGTTGCTTGGATGTGCATGAACCAAAGAGTGTGTGTCTACTATTATATTTATGATTTGATGTTTGAATGTGAATTAAACAAAGATGGTATGAAAAATTACCTAGGAATTGTTACAAAATAAAAAATAATTTCACTCAATGTTATTTTTTTATTTAATTAAAGTAGGCACCCGGTATGGGGCAAGAAAGAAAAAATAATATCTATTAGTATTGTGTGGGTTGGTTTATATAATCATTGATGAGAAACGCCACTGAGAAATTTGTCAATCGGTACAGATCCCACTTCTGCGGATTTTTATACGCGCAGTTTGATTCTTATATCGGTTACCTGTTGCAGAGGTGTTTGTCACCCAATGAATGGTTTCCGAGGCAGCGGTACCGAAATAAAATGATTATAATTAACATGCAAAATGAAAAACGAAACCATGTAATTTGAATAATTAAAAAAAAATATTTAATTGTATACACCAACATTTTACTTATGTAATTAAATGTATTTAAAAAACAACTTCCTAATATATATACATATACATCTAATCATCCCTCATCTCTCATAAACATGCAGCTTACCACTCATTTGCATAGATGAATTTCCGTACCTTTGTGTTCCATTAATTTTACAAATGAATTAGCCCTAATAAAATCATCAGCATCAAATAATTGTTATGATACGGTCTTAATTGATAAAATACTTAATAAAAAAATAAAAAAAAACAAATTTCCACAAATAAATTCCTAAATAATAGTACCTACACCGTCATTTAATAACAACACTCTAAATTACCATTGGCGTAGGATTTTATTTATAAATAATTTTATCACCCTAAGTGTTAGGAACCTTCCTTTAGACATTAAACCGGGTTTTTATACTAACAATAACCTCGGTTAATTTTTGATTAACACCAAAGATAAAGAAGATAAATTAAGCCATTCGGGTATTTCGAAACTTACCTGTAATGATTGTCCTGCCTACTGCACAGGTAAAACAGCACGTAATGTAAACATCAGAGTGAAGGAACACTGTTGCTTAAATGGTAAAGGCTTTTTGGAACTTGCCAATCATTTAATATCAACAGACAATAGTTTTAATAAAATAACAGGTACTAGTCTTGTACATAAAAATGGTATAGGTATTAAGTTAGATAATCTAGAATCGTTAGAAATTAGGAAGTCTTAAATTACGAATATGTCTGACCATTTATTAAATAATCAAATCAACCTATCTAATCAAAAAAACACACTTTATAGCCCCATATTTAATCTGTTTCCCACAATCCATTCCACTCCACAATATTATATATATATGTTACATTTTGTTTCTTATGCCCTTCAAATTTATTATTATACCTATGTGTAATTCTTGTAAAATTATTATTTTCTGTAATTTGTTATTATCACACCCATGTAATGTTTTCTCCCTCCCACATATCAATTATCTACTTGGTCCTCTCTTTCGACTAATTATTGCTAATAATAATTTGGTATTCATTTATATTCCATTTCCTTCTCCCACAATACATCGGTAGCAGGCGCGGACCGTCCATACAAGCTATGGATACATTTCATATCCCTTGCATTTTAGAGTAAAAAGATTTGGACTTCTAGCCGTAAACAGCAATACTGCGATTTGAATATTTAAATTCTCAAATACTGTTAGACGCGTAAAACGTGGTAAAACGTGGAGGTGACCTCTAAACCGAATCGAAGAATGCTAGAAGGTACGTTCTTTCCGTGCATTCGCACTGAGACCTGCGAGCAGTGGCGGCCAACTAATATGTGCTCCCGAGCGCCGAACAACCAACAAGATTTCCGACATGGCTAATCACAATACGAAACTCGGTTCGGTTATAATATCTCATTCAAAAGGTACCTACTTATTAAGCGCGCTTAACTTGCAGACCGACTTTGACTTGTGCCTATGTTCGTAGCAGTTCGTTTTCGATTGCGATCCAAAATTTAACTGCTTTGTCGCATATTCTGTGGAACAGTCGAAAGCGTGGGTACATACCAGTGCATACTATTCTTTGCAAATAATACCACATCAAGGACGGCGTTCGGGGTATTACCACCACATCAGAAGGAACGGTTTATTCAGTAGAAAGTTAAACTAAAACGCGTATGTTTGATATTATTGTCGATATCGTGGTTTCAATTTACCATCTGCTATTTTTCAGCGAATGTTCCGCTTCTTCGATACAAGCATACATGATAAAACTTGTCATTAAGAGATGAGTGATGGTCAGATTACTTATTATCAGTTTAGTCAGTACTCGCCGTTGCCGGGCATTGTGTGTTGAAATTAAAACTTTTCTTACTCTGCGAAAGTTTTGAAGTTTAATTGCAGGTTATATCGATCTTGTATATCAATTATTAATAAGGCATATCAATTGCAGGTTATACTAATTTATGATTACTTTTGTGTTTGTTCAACGAATAAATTAACAATGAATGTGGAATACATTAAGAACAATAGGTCGAGTTTTGAAAACAAAGTGATAATAAAAAATGCCGGTCCACCTAAACCTAAACCGATAATAAAACAAGAGTGCAAATCTGGATCGAAGAAGTTTACTCGATCATTTAACAAAACAATGTATAACAAAGCTTCGTAGCGCTGTGCATGTGATCAATTGAATAGTTTATTTTGTTTTACGTGTTTAATTTATGATATTGATTCAGTTTGGACAATCAGCGGTGTTACTGATGTAACTCACCTTTCTGAAAAAATCAAAAAACATAATTCTTGTCATTTACATTTACAAAAAGTTTTGAGCTTAAAAGTTTTAGGAAAAGTTGACATCAGAATGCAATTGGATTCAGGCTACCGTGCCTAAGTTAAACACCATAATGAGCTATTTAATAAAAATCGATACAGGTCAAATTTCCCAGAACATGATTTCAATGTGACGCTTAAAACATATGACTTCCTAAATAAAGTTCGGTAAAAGGTGAACTCTGTGCAATTTACGCCCGCGACGATTTTTCAAAAGCTAACGGCGCTTTATCAATTTTACAACTTTTTTATAGTACTTGTTTATTAGAAGACTTTCCCGAGACTGTGAAATTGCTAAAACTTTTGTGCACCATTCATGACCTTTGGAATGACCTCAGTTGAAAGCTAAAGATGTTTCTCGACGTTAAAAAGAATAAAATCTTTTTTAAACACGTTGAGCCAGGACAGACTGAACGCACTATCAGTGTTAAGCATTGATAGAGGTCTTCGATAAACAAAAGGAGCAGAGAATAGAATTTCTTTATAAATATGTATGTACCTTTATTTAATTTATTTTATGACTTAATGTTGTAATCCGGTGAACCCCCACATAATTTGACCACCGGCCGCCACTGCCTGCGAGTCCATAACTTCGTCAACTTTATACGATATTAATGACTGATATGTATAATGCACAGAATCGTATACTCTATTACTAATCCATTGGATTGTATGCGTGCGCTGCTTTGACAGTTTGCTTTGAGCTTGAATACTCGAAGCTTGATTTTTTAATTCGAATTCTTACAGCAAAATTGTGAACCTGCGATTTACTTTTTAATCTTAATTTAAATAAATAAAAATGAATACCCAAAATAAGATGGACACTTCGCCAACGTGTTCTAAATGATAATAGTGAATTGTTTGGTTGTATAATTCAATCATTAATGCGAAAAAGTTTTGTATCTCGGCCATTTGCGGAAAAAAAACTTATTCTGGATACAGGAAATAATTGAGTTATGGAGATAATTTTAGACGGTACCTACCTATTGTATCTTGTTCATGTGCTAGCGTCTAGATGTGCATAGATCAAGTACGAGTATAAGCATTTGATGTCCAGCATCCCTTATACGAAAAGTCACCGACCGCCACTGATCGGTAGGTACCTCAATTAATTATTAGTGGTACCATGTAAAAAATTTCGCTTGCGTGCTTTTCCATAGCTTTGTGGTCAAATTTTCCACTACTTTCGCTCTCGTTACTTAGCAGTTGGGAATGTCATAATTCCACAGGCTCCGAGATTGTTGAAGAACTGTTGTGCGGTATACACAAAGAACACATTTTATTTTTATTTGACAATCCAAATCCAAAATATATTTTCATAATACGACAACATAATAATTGCAGTATTTTGAATTTATACTTTTAAACCCCTTCAATAAATAATTATAAGCAATAATTAGTCATCCGAAATACCAATACAAATTGAAAATATCTCCCGAGTAAAAAATAAATGCCGCCAACGGGAATTGAACCCGTGCCTTCTGATGTCCGGTCAGGTGCTCTGTATCCAATGAGCTATGTCGGCTTATTTCCAACCCGCCAAATGATTCAATATGTACTAGTACCTCAATCAACAATTACTGCTTATTATATTTTTTCCCCTGTAAACAACGAACTTTATTTTTGTAGGAAAGGCTTTGTTAGTGCTAAATTTCTCTCTAGATGGCGTCGAGACATATGATATATTCATTTATTGGTGAAATATTTTTGACTTGTCAAATATATATTTTTTTTATGATAAACTAACGTTTATAAGACAAGGTTTTATGCATAGCATAAAGGATAACAAATAATTATAAGCAATAATTAGTCATCCATAAAACCAGCATAAAACATGCATAGTCATGCATAAAACCTTGTCTTATAAACGTTAGTTTATCATTAAAAAAAAAATAAAACCCTTCAATAAAATTCATGAAACATTTTATGAAGTTAACTGTTTTCCTGTAGGTCTATGGATTTCAAAGTGTGCCCTTAAACTTAGTGTGCCTGTGGGTACATTGGCCTCAAATCCAAAATTAAGTTTATTTAAAAAAAGCCGAGCTACCGTTCCTCTTATATGAATTTTTTGCACAAAAATCACATTCAAAATAGACTTTTTGCTCTATGTTTCACATTCAATGTTCCGATAATGTTCAACTACAGTTCAATTCGAGCCAAACTGTTAAAAATGCACCAAATGCATTACGAACTAAAACAATCCACTCGATTCGTAATTAAGAGGAAGCAACAAGCCAAAAATGTGTATATTCTTGGTATAACTTATATTGTAGGTAATAGGCATTAAAATCGAAAACAAAAAAGTTATTCGAGTGAAACTGTCACAGATAATCTTAGCCATAATACTGTATTTTTTAAAAGTTGTTTCCTTTATGCGTTCATAAATTTCTATTGAAAAAAATAATTTTTTAGTAGTTTACATTTATATTTTTTATTGGGTAATTTATTGTTTTATTTGTATTCTACTCAAGCGAAACGATAGGAAAACCTTAAATTTGTCTAAAGCATATTTTTTTGTATTCATAATGTACACCAATTAGTTATAAAGATTAATCAAAGTAGTGATTTAGCATTAAGCTTCGCCTTAATAAGGTAAATTCTATTCTCAAGCCAAATACGTATTTGGCCTTGTAAAGCTAGGCAGGCGGGTGAGTGGA
Organism: Hesperophylax magnus; assembly: GCA_026573805.1. Taxonomy (NCBI): domain Eukaryota; kingdom Metazoa; phylum Arthropoda; class Insecta; order Trichoptera; family Limnephilidae; genus Hesperophylax; species Hesperophylax magnus. Next base: position 2,783,734 of record JAIUSX010000026.1, read on the forward strand.
TATTTGGTATTGTCAAGCGGGTGAATGGATATTGGATATAAGATAGCGTATATAAATAAGCCACTCACCACCTCTGTTGCTGGTATGAAACATCGAACCATCGGTGCATCACGTGGCGTAATGATGACAATAAATATTTAATTTAGGGAGGCACATTTAAAGATACCATGGATTGTTAATTTATTATCCACGGCGTTGATCTTTCAGCGCAGGGCTTTTCATGTTCCTCCAATTTTAAATTTGTATTGAAATCATTAAAAAACACTTATATCATGCATTCAAGCTTTCGGCCTCCATACTTATTTGTATTTGCTATTCGTGAAATGTTTACGTTTCCTTTATAGTGTTCATGCACTTGCGACGTTTGTTGTGAATGTTGTGTTCGTCCATTTTGTTTTTTTTTGTAGATTAAAAGACATATGTTAATAATATTCATACAATCTTCAAGTTGATTTCTTTGGATTTGTATGGGTTATAACTGAAAAAAAAAACTTTTTTGCTGTATTATTTGTAAATTGTTTAACTGTCTAAACTGTGTGATTGCCGATAATTCTGTAAGTTAATTAGGTGCGACTGGATTACGGTAAATTCTGTACCTGAATTCTATATACGGCGAACGCGAGGAGGTTTATTTTATTTATTTATTTAACGCCCAGAGGGCTTTTACATAGTTGGTAGTATAATTTTAATTTGACAGATACTTTGAAAGATAACAAATAAGAATAAAATTACATTTGATAAAAGCTATGCAACAAGTCATACAAACACAAGAAACAAAAACAGAAAATTACAGTTATTTGTAGGTTTACATGATGTGTTTAGGAGTATTGTTGAAATAAATGTTTTAAATGATCCACAAAACTTGCCAAGTTGGTATTGAATATGTCAACATCACCCAAGTAATGATTTACCATGGTGTGAAGTCGTTGTATCGGAGAGTGGGCAATGTAGTTACGCTTATGTGTGCTGCTGTAGAATATTGTATTTTGTCGTGTTGTTACTGTGGGTGTATGTATGTTTATAAGTTGCAGGAGTTCAGGTACCTATACAATAGTAATTCCGTGTTGGAGCTGTAGCAATAAAACATAATATGTTATCCACTATAACAGCAAACGACAAATTGATTGCTTTTAGTTAAAATATTAAAATGAATGTCTCCCCTAATACTTGTTTGGGGCTTCATGAGATCAGGATCAGGTAGTAAAGAGCCATACTCTCAACTCAATATCCGATAGCCATCATCATTTTTACGACTTGGTCTTACTTTTTTGCTAACCAATCAATAATAGACAGCTGTACAGAGGAGGGGTGAAATTCTAACAGTTTAAAAGATACAAAAAATTATTTATTCAAATTTCAAGAATAATATTTGACTAATTTATATAGCGCCGTTTTCGTGAGAAATCACCTCAAGTTAAATAGTGTTATATTATTAAAATAATATTAACCAATCATTAAAAAATGTTAAATTTTAAAGAATATAATATATTTTGTGATGTAAATGAATTGGTTGGGATGGAGAATTTTTTTAACCCGAGAATAAGTTTTGAAAAGAGTCTTAGGACGGGTTGTTTCACAGAATTTAAACAATTCATCAAATTTCAAAGTTGATTTTCAAGTTCTGTGAAGGTTTTATTCAAGTTCTGTTATTATTTCAGTTTTGTGAAGCAACTGACCAATAATTATACAATAATAGAACTTGAATAGAACCTCCACAGAACTTGTAAATCAACTTTGAAATTTGATGAGTTGTTCAAATTCTGCGAAAAAACCCGTCTTTACAGTCATACTAAAGAGAAACTCTTCACATTCGTTAAACGGTGTTTTTGTTACACAGTGTGTGTAGAAAGACTGTAAGAGTGATTCGAGTTGGTACTAAATATATCTTTAACTGGGTTCCTAAAGAACTGGCAAAGTTGGATGTTTCGCAGACTGACACGAGAAACTCCGGTCTTGAAAAAGTTAGGAAACGCTTCGAAAGAACTGGCAACGTTGGATTTTCCGCAGACTGACACGAGAAACTCCGGTCTTGAAAAAGTTAGGAAACGCTTCGAAAGAACTGGCAACGTTGGATTTTCCGCAGACTGACACGAGAAACTCCGGTCTTGAAAAAGTTAGGTGCTCCGAAAGAACTGACATGAGAAACCGGTTTTGAAATCGTAAGGTTATTTCGGGCACATTATTCTTTAATTGACTGTTACCGCATGAATTTAATAAAAAATCTATGAAAGTGATATTTTTAACATCACAAATGTTAAGCCAGGACAGACTGAACGCACTATCAGTGTTAAGCATTGATAGAGGTCTTCGATAAACAAAAGGAGCAGAGAATAGAATTTCTTTTTAAATTTTATTTAATTTATTTTATGACTTAATGTTGTAATCCAGTGAACCCCCACATAATTTGACCACCGGCCGCCACTGCCTGCGAGTCCATAACTTCGTCAACTTTATACGATATTAATGACTGATATGTATAATGCACAGAATCGTATACTCTATTACTAATCCATTGGATTGTATGCGTGCGCTGCTTTGACAGTTTGTTTTGAGCTTGAATACTCGAAGCTTGATTTTTTAATTCAAATTCTTACAGCAAAATTGTGAACCTGCGATTTACTTTTTAATCTTAATTTAAATAAATAAAAATGAATACCCAAAATAAGATGGACACTTCGCCAACGTGTTCTAAATGATAATAGTGAATTGTTTGGTTGTATAATTCAATCATTAATGCGAAAAAGTTTTGTATCTCGGCCATTTGCGGAAAAAAAACTTATTCTGGATACAGGAAATAATTGAGTTATGGAGGTAATTTTAGACGGTACCTACCTATTGTATCTTGTTCATGTGCTAGCGTCTAGATGTGCATAGATCAAGTACGAGTATAAGCATTTGATGTCCAGCATCCCTTATACGAAAAGTCACCGACCGCCACTGATCGGTAGGTACCTCAATTAATTATTAGTGGTACCATGTAAAAAATTTCGCTTGCGTGCTTTTCCATAGCTTTGTGGTCAAATTTTCCACTACTTTCGCTCTCGTTACTTAGCAGTTGGGAATGTCATAATTCCACAGGCTCCGAGATTGTTGAAGAACTGTTGTGCGGTATACACAAAGAACACATTTTATTTTTATTTGACAATCCAAATCCAAAATATATTTTCATAATACGACAACATAATAATTGCAGTATTTTGAATTTGTACTTTTAAACCCCTTCAATAAATAATTATAAGCAATAATTAGTCATCCGAAATACCAATACAAATTGAAAATATCTCCCGAGTAAAAATAAATGCCGCCAACGGGAATTGAACCCGTGCCTTCTGATGTCCGGTCAGGTGCTCTGTATCCACTGAGCTATGTCGGCTTATTTCCAACCCGCCAAATGATTCAATATGTACTAGTACCTCAATCAACAATTACTGCTTATTATATTTTTTCCCCTGTAAACAACGAACTTTATTTTTGTAGGAAAGGCTTTGTTAGTGCTAAATTTCTCTCTAGATGGCGTCGAGACATATGATATATTCATTTATTGGTGAAATATTTTTGACTTGTCAAATATATATTTTTTTTATGATAAACTAACGTTTATAAGACAAGGTTTTATGCATAGCATAAAGGATAACAAATAATTATAAGCAATAATTAGTCATCCATAAAACCAGCATAAAACATGCATAGTCATGCATAAAACCTTGTCTTATAAACGTTAGTTTATCATTAAAAAAAAAATAAAACCCTTCAATAAAATTCATGAAACATTTTATGAAGTTAACTGTTTTCCTGTAGGTCTATGGATTTCAAAGTGTGCCCTTAAACTTAGTGTGCCTGTGGGTACATTGGCCTCAAATCCAAAATTAAGTTTATTTAAAAAAAGCCGAGCTACCGTTCCTCTTATATGAATTTTTTGCACAAAAATCACATTCAAAATAGACTTTTTGCTCTATGTTTCACATTCAATGTTCCGATAATGTTCAACTACAGTTCAATTCGAGCCAAACTGTTAAAAATGCACCAAATGCATTACGAACTAAAACAATCCACTCGATTCGTAATTAAGAGGAAGCAACAAGCCAAAAATGTGTATATTCTTGGTATAACTTATATTGTAGGTAATAGGCATTAAAATCGAAAACAAAAAAGTTATTCGAGTGAAACTGTCACAGATAATCTTAGCCATAATACTGTATTTTTTAAAAGTTGTTTCCTTTATGCGTTCATAAATTTCTATTGAAAAAAATAATTTTTTAGTAGTTTACATTTATATTTTTTATTGGGTAATTTATTGTTTTATTTGTATTCTACTCAAGCGAAACGATAGGAAAACCTTAAATTTGTCTAAAGCATATTTTTTTGTATTCATAATGTACACCAATTAGTTATAAAGATTAATCAAAGTAGTGATTTAGCATTAAGCTTCGCCTTAATAAGGTAAATTCTATTCTCAAGCCAAATACGTATTTGGCCTTGTAAAGCTAGGCAGGCGGGTGAGTGGATATTTGGTATTGTCAAGCGGGTGAATGGATATTGGATATAAGATAGCGTATATAAATAAGCCACTCACCACCTCTGTTGCTGGTATGAAACATCGAACCATCGGTGCATCACGTGGCGTAATGATGACAATAAATATTTAATTTAGGGAGGCACATTTAAAGATACCATGGATTGTTAATTTATTATCCACGGCGTTGATCTTTCAGGGCAGGGCTTTTCATGTTCCTCCAATTTTAAATTTGTATTGAAATCATTAAAAAACACTTATATCATGCATTCAAGCTTTCGGCCTCCATACTTATTTGTATTTGCTATTCGTGAAATGTTTACGTTTCCTTTATAGTGTTCATGCACTTGCGACGTTTGTTGTGAATGTTGTGTTCGTCCATTTTGTTTTTTTTTTGTAGATTAAAAGACATATGTTAATAATATTCATACAATCTTCAAGTTGATTTCTTTGGATTTGTATGGGTTATAACTGAAAAAAAAAACTTTTTTGCTGTATTATTTGTAAATTGTTTAACTGTCTAACCTGTGTGATTGCCGATAATTCTGTAAGTTAATTAGGTGCGACTGGATTACGGTAAATTCTGTACCTGAATTCTATATACGGCGAACGCGAGGAGGTTTATTTTATTTATTTATTTAACGCCCAGAGGGCTTTTACATGGTTGGTAGTATAATTTTAATTTGACAGATACTTTGAAAGATAACAAATAAGAATAAAATTACATTTGATAAAAGCTATGCAACAAGTCATACAAACACAAGAAACAAAAACAGAAAATTACAGTTATTTGTAGGTTTACATGATGTGTTTAGGAGTATTGTTGAAATAAATGTTTTAAATGATCCACAAAACTTGCCAAGTTGGTATTGAATATGTCAACATCACCCAAGTAATGATTTACCATGGTGTGAAGTCGTTGTATCGGAGAGTGGGCAATGTAGTTACGCTTATGTGTGCTGCTGTAGAATATTGTATTTTGTCGTGTTGTTACTGTGGGTGTATGTATGTTTATAAGTTGCAGGAGTTCAGGTACCTATACAATAGTAATTCCGTGTTGGAGCTGTAGCAATAAAACATAATATGTTATCCACTATAACAGCAAACGACAAATTGATTGCTTTTAGTTAAAATATTAAAATGAATGTCTCCCCTAATACTTGTTTGGGGCTTCATGAGATCAGGATCAGGTAGTAAAGAGCCATACTCTCAACTCAATATCCGATAGCCATCATCATTTTTACGACTTGGTCTTACTTTTTTGCTAACCAATCAATAATAGACAGCTGTGCAGAGGAGGGGTGAAATTCTAACAGTTTAAAAGATACAAAAAATTATTTATTCAAATTTCAAGAATAATATTTGACTAATTTATATAGCGCCGTTTTCGTGAGAAATCACCTCAAGTTAAATAGTGTTATATTATTAAAATAATATTAACCAATCATTAAAAAATGTTAAATTTTAAAGAATATAATATATTTTGTGATGTAAATGAATTGGTTGGGATGGAGAATTTTTTTAACCCGAGAATAAGTTTTGAAAAGAGTCTTAGGACGGGTTGTTTCACAGAATTTAAACAATTCATCAAATTTCAAAGTTGATTTTCAAGTTCTGTGAAGGTTTTATTCAAGTTCTGTTATTATTTCAGTTTTGTGAAGCAACTGACCAATAATTATACAATAATAGAACTTGAATAGAACCTCCACAGAACTTGTAAATCAACTTTGAAATTTGATGAGTTGTTCAAATTCTGCGAAAAAACCCGTCTTTACAGTCATACTAAAGAGAAACTCTTCACATTCGTTAAACGGTGTTTTTGTTACACAGTGTGTGTAGAAAGACTGTAAGAGTGATTCGAGTTGGTACTAAATATATCTTTAACTGGGTTCCTAAAGAACTGGCAAAGTTGGATGTTTCGCAGACTGACACGAGAAACTCCGGTCTTGAAAAAGTTAGGAAACGCTTCGAAAGAACTGGCAACGTTGGATTTTCCGCAGACTGACACGAGAAACTCCGGTCTTGAAAAAGTTAGGAAACGCTTCGAAAGAACTGGCAACGTTGGATTTTCCGCAGACTGACACGAGAAACTCCGGTCTTGAAAAAGTTAGGTGCTCCGAAAGAACTGACATGAGAAACCGGTTTTGAAATCGTAAGGTTATTTCGGGCACATTATTCTTTAATTGACTGTTACCGCATGAATTTAATAAAAAATCTATGAAAGTGATATTTTTAACATCACAAATGTTAAGCCAGGACAGACTGAACGCACTATCAGTGTTAAGCATTGATAGAGGTCTTCGATAAACAAAAGGAGCAGAGAATAGAATTTCTTTTTAAATTTTATTTAATTTATTTTATGACTTAATGTTGTAATCCGGTGAACCCCCACATAATTTGACCACCGGCCGCCACTGCCTGCGAGTCCATAACTTCGTCAACTTTATACGATATTAATGACTGATATGTATAATGCACAGAATCGTATACTCTATTACTAATCCATTGGATTGTATGCGTGCGCTGCTTTGACAGTTTGTTTTGAGCTTGAATACTCGAAGCTTGATTTTTTAATTCAAATTCTTACAGCAAAATTGTGAACCTGCGATTTACTTTTTAATCTTAATTTAAATAAATAAAAATGAATACCCAAAATAAGATGGACACTTCGCCAACGTGTTCTAAATGATAATAGTGAATTGTTTGGTTGTATAATTCAATCATTAATGCGAAAAAGTTTTGTATCTCGGCCATTTGCGGAAAAAAAACTTATTCTGGATACAGGAAATAATTGAGTTATGGAGGTAATTTTAGACGGTACCTACCTATTGTATCTTGTTCATGTGCTAGCGTCTAGATGTGCATAGATCAAGTACGAGTATAAGCATTTGATGTCCAGCATCCCTTATACGAAAAGTCACCGACCGCCACTGATCGGTAGGTACCTCAATTAATTATTAGTGGTACCATGTAAAAAATTTCGCTTGCGTGCTTTTCCATAGCTTTGTGGTCAAATTTTCCACTACTTTCGCTCTCGTTACTTAGCAGTTGGGAATGTCATAATTCCACAGGCTCCGAGATTGTTGAAGAACTGTTGTGCGGTATACACAAAGAACACATTTTATTTTTATTTGACAATCCAAATCCAAAATATATTTTCATAATACGACAACATAATAATTGCAGTATTTTGAATTTGTACTTTTAAACCCCTTCAATAAATAATTATAAGCAATAATTAGTCATCCGAAATACCAATACAAATTGAAAATATCTCCCGAGTAAAAATAAATGCCGCCAACGGGAATTGAACCCGTGCCTTCTGATGTCCGGTCAGGTGCTCTGTATCCACTGAGCTATGTCGGCTTATTTCCAACCCGCCAAATGATTCAATATGTACTAGTACCTCAATCAACAATTACTGCTTATTATATTTTTTCCCCTGTAAACAACGAACTTTATTTTTGTAGGAAAGGCTTTGTTAGTGCTAAATTTCTCTCTAGATGGCGTCGAGACATATGATATATTCATTTATTGGTGAAATATTTTTGACTTGTCAAATATATATTTTTTTTATGATAAACTAACGTTTATAAGACAAGGTTTTATGCATAGCATAAAGGATAACAAATAATTATAAGCAATAATTAGTCATCCATAAAACCAGCATAAAACATGCATAGTCATGCATAAAACCTTGTCTTATAAACGTTAGTTTATCATTAAAAAAAAAATAAAACCCTTCAATAAAATTCATGAAACATTTTATGAAGTTAACTGTTTTCCTGTAGGTCTATGGATTTCAAAGTGTGCCCTTAAACTTAGTGTGCCTGTGGGTACATTGGCCTCAAATCCAAAATTAAGTTTATTTAAAAAAAGCCGAGCTACCGTTCCTCTTATATGAATTTTTTGCACAAAAATCACATTCAAAATAGACTTTTTGCTCTATGTTTCACATTCAATGTTCCGATAATGTTCAACTACAGTTCAATTCGAGCCAAACTGTTAAAAATGCACCAAATGCATTACGAACTAAAACAATCCACTCGATTCGTAATTAAGAGGAAGCAACAAGCCAAAAATGTGTATATTCTTGGTATAACTTATATTGTAGGTAATAGGCATTAAAATCGAAAACAAAAAAGTTATTCGAGTGAAACTGTCACAGATAATCTTAGCCATAATACTGTATTTTTTAAAAGTTGTTTCCTTTATGCGTTCATAAATTTCTATTGAAAAAAATAATTTTTTAGTAGTTTACATTTATATTTTTTATTGGGTAATTTATTGTTTTATTTGTATTCTACTCAAGCGAAACGATAGGAAAACCTTAAATTTGTCTAAAGCATATTTTTTTGTATTCATAATGTACACCAATTAGTTATAAAGATTAATCAAAGTAGTGATTTAGCATTAAGCTTCGCCTTAATAAGGTAAATTCTATTCTCAAGCCAAATACGTATTTGGCCTTGTAAAGCTAGGCAGGCGGGTGAGTGGATATTTGGTATTGTCAAGCGGGTGAATGGATATTGGATATAAGATAGCGTATATAAATAAGCCACTCACCACCTCTGTTGCTGGTATGAAACATCGAACCATCGGTGCATCACGTGGCGTAATGATGACAGTAAATATTTAATTTAGGGAGGCACATTTAAAGATACCATGGATTGTTAATTTATTATCCACGGCGTTGATCTTTCAGCGCAGGGCTTTTCATGTTCCTCCAATTTTAAATTTGTATTGAAATCATTAAAAAACACTTATATCATGCATTCAAGCTTTCGGCCTCCATACTTATTTGTATTTGCTATTCGTGAAATGTTTACGTTTCCTTTATAGTGTTCATGCACTTGCGACGTTTGTTGTGAATGTTGTGTTCGTCCATTTTGTTTTTTTTTGTAGATTAAAAGACATATGTTAATAATATTCATACAATCTTCAAGTTGATTTCTTTGGATTTGTATGGGTTATAACTGAAAAAAAAAACTTTTTTGCTGTATTATTTGTAAATTGTTTAACTGTCTAACCTGTGTGATTGCCGATAATTCTGTAAGTTAATTAGGTGCGACTGGATTACGGTAAATTCTGTACCTGAATTCTATATACGGCGAACGCGAGGAGGTTTATTTTATTTATTTATTTAACGCCCAGAGGGCTTTTACATGGTTGGTAGTATAATTTTAATTTGACAGATACTTTGAAACATAAAAAATAAGAATAAAATTACATTTGATAAAAGCTATGCAACAAGTCATACAAACACAAGAAACAAAAACAGAAAATTACAGTTATTTGTAGGTTTACATGATGTGTTTAGGAGTATTGTTGAAATAAATGTTTTAAATGATCCACAAAACTTGCCAAGTTGGTATTGAATATGTCAACATCACCCAAGTAATGATTTACCATGGTGTGAAGTCGTTGTATCGGAGAGTGGGCAATGTAGTTACGCTTATGTGTGCTGCTGTAGAATATTGTATTTTGTCGTGTTGTTACTGTGGGTGTATGTATGTTTATAAGTTGCAGGAGTTCAGGTACCTATACAATAGTAATTCCGTGTTGGAGCTGTAGCAATAAAACATAATATGTTATCCACTATAACAGCAAACGACAAATTGATTGCTTTTAGTTAAAATATTAAAATGAATGTCTCCCCTAATACTTGTTTGGGGCTTCATGAGATCAGGATCAGGTAGTAAAGAGCCATACTCTCAACTCAATATCCGATAGCCATCATCATTTTTACGACTTGGTCTTACTTTTTTGCTAACCAATCAATAATAGACAGCTGTGCAGAGGAGGGGTGAAATTCTAACAGTTTAAAAGATACAAAAAATTATTTATTCAAATTTCAAGAATAATATTTGACTAATTTATATAGCGCCGTTTTCGTGAGAAATCACCTCAAGTTAAATAGTGTTATATTATTAAAATAATATTAACCAATCATTAAAAAATGTTAAATTTTAAAGAATATAATATATTTTGTGATGTAAATGAATTGGTTGGGATGGAGAATTTTTTTAACCCGAGAATAAGTTTTGAAAAGAGTCTTAGGACGGGTTGTTTCACAGAATTTAAACAATTCATCAAATTTCAAAGTTGATTTTCAAGTTCTGTGAAGGTTTTATTCAAGTTCTGTTATTATTTCAGTTTTGTGAAGCAACTGACCAATAATTATACAATAATAGAACTTGAATAGAACCTCCACAGAACTTGTAAATCAACTTTGAAATTTGATGAGTTGTTCAAATTCTGCGAAAAAACCCGTCTTTACAGTCATACTAAAGAGAAACTCTTTTTCAATTCAATTCAATTTTCAATTCAATTCAATTCAATTCAATTCAATTCAATTTGTTTATTCCTTTAAAAACATTAAAAAATTACATTTTATTTCGTTTTTAAGTACATTTGTAAAATAGTATTACATAATAGTTAGCGGTGTATAAACTATACCAGCATCAATAGAGCTTGCCTTTTAAAGGCAGCTTCACCGATGCTAAATATGTCGATATCCGAATTAATTCTGTTCAACAGCAAGACTGCTCTCCCCACCGGCATGACCATTGGCAAGTTGGTCCTGCAGGCCGGGAGATAAAACAGTCTATGCTGTCGGTGACGGAGATAACCATCAGGAACATAGAGACTAATACTCTCCATGATAGTCGGATTTTCAAACCATCCACGAATCAGTTTGAAGAAGTGTGATACAATATGCACATCTCTTCTGACCCGTAGATGGTTCAAACCGAGCATGCCCAAGAGAAAGTCAGTAGGATAGAGCCACGGGTAGTAGCCATACTCCCTCAGGTAGAGGAATCTCAGAAATTTCTTCTGCACTCTCTCCAACATAAGGGAATACTTCACCTGATGTGGGCTCCAAACCACCGACCCACTCTCAAGCCTACTCCTAACCAACGCAATGTATAGCACTTGGAGAACCCGGGTGTCTCTAAAATTCATCGCAGTGCGTAGGACGAAGCCCAGCATTTTCAGTGAAGCACTACACGTCATTTCGATATGAGTATGAAATGTCAGCCTACTATCAAACATGATGCCAAGATCTTTCATAGTGGAGACACGTTTTAAACTTCGGGCATTCATGGTATACCGGTAAAACCAAGTATGACGTGCCCGTGTGAAAGAAAGAATGAAACATTTCTTCACATTCGTTAAACGGTGTTTTTGTTACACAGTGTGTGTAGAAAAACTGTAAGAGTGATTCGAGTTGGTACTAAATATATCTTTAACTGGGTTCCTAAAGAACTGGCAAAGTTGGATGTTTCGCAGACTGACACGAGAAACTCCGGTCTTGAAAAAGTTAGGAAACGCTTCGAAAGAACTGGCAACGTTGGATTTTCCGCAGACTGACACGAGAAACTCCGGTCTTGAAAAAGTTAGGAAACGCTTCGAAAGAACTGGCAACGTTGGATTTTCCGCAGACTGACACGAGAAACTCCGGTCTTGAAAAAGTTAGGTGCTCCGAAAGAACTGACATGAGAAACCGGTTTTGAAATCGTTAGGTTATTTCGGGCACATTATTCTTTAATTGACTGTTACCGCATGAATTTAATAAAAAATCTATGAAAGTGATATTTTTAATATCACAAATGTTTTATGTATGTGTAAGTATATTGCGCTAACGATGAATTCAAAATCTCATTTTTGCTGTTAGTATTCTCTGGGAATTATTACTATTATATTTTTTCTCTTTCAATGTTTACATCGGGTACGTATACATTTGCGAACCGACACACGAACCGCACCACGAATTACGGGAGAGGAACGAATCAACAAAAGCGGCGTTTCGTGCCATTTGCGGTTACTTCGTTTTTTTCCCATAAGTTGAGGTTCAGTTCGGCAGTTCGGCTCGCAGATGTATACGTAGCATTATATTTGACTTCTTGGCAATTATTATTTTGTAATTTTACTGTGCAAGTTTTCTTTTCAGTAAAATTTTTTTTTTTTTTTTAAGTTAAACATTCCCGGGTTACGAATAAAGTGACAATATTTGAAAATCTCCTACTACCACCACAGTAAGCGGAAAATGTTGCTCGTGTTGTGATGGAAGACTTAGCCAGCCGATAAAACGAACACACTACGCCTGGGTGGGACGCAAACGCGTTGTCAACTCAGCCACCGACAGGTCAATTTTTTTATCAAAATATTGTATAAAAACGTATTTGGATGACAAGCATTGTTCTAGAGTAGTAGTCCGTGACATAGGTCGTAGGTAAGTGACGTCATCGTGGTAGTACTTACTGGTTTTTCCGTTTTTATACATGACGTGAAGGATTTTTGGTCGATCATGTACGTACAACCTCTCTCTCTGAGACTACTCTACTTGATACTTTTAGTAATTACTCCGGTAAGAGACCACCATCCTAAACCTGAACACTGCTACCATTGTTTAATGATCATGTCTAAATGCATATCTGGATTTTTCCCAACCTTCGTCTTTCTCGTTTCCTTCACTTTCCCACATGGTATTGAAACTCTAGCGGAGTCGACAAAATTGATAGCTGGTTTTAATATTATACAGGATGTACAAGTAAAAAAATAAAATACTTTTTTTTCAAAATTTTAACTTTTTAAGATAATTTTCGAGTTCAAAAATTGATTTTTTTGTTTGGAGAAAATAATACTTTAAGGAAATTTATTTTTGCAAGGAAAAAAAAAGAAATTTTGAAAAAAGTTATCAATCTTTTTTACTTCTACCATTATGTAGAATCACCTCCCAGAGTTTTTGTACTTTCCCCCGGACATCCTGTATAGATACATGCGTAAATGGGATATCTTGATGAACTTAACATTATATTATCAGAGCATGACGTGTCGAGAAGAAATGGCTCAAAACTTTTCCCGTCAAGATGTGGAGGTACCTACCATAAGTCATGTGAAAGACAATTAAGATAACTGCGAAGGAAAGTGTCACCGAAGATATTGATTACGTCAGTTCAGGATTGATAATGATAGAAAAATCGTGTTTCTCTGTGTTATTTTGTAATCGTTGCAAATAGATTAACTAAATAATTATCTTCAATTTCAAAGATTGCTGTTGGAACTCCATCAAAATGCACTTATTCCGAGACAAAAATTGTTTTAAAATCGGCGTATCACTACCATCATTACAAGCGGATGGTGTTACCTGTGCAATGATAGAGAATTTAGCCATTGGAGGAATTGCACTCAAGACGCGTGGGTGGGAAAGGGACACATTTTTCAACTCAGCCACTACTAGGTCGAATAGCAAACAGTAAGGCATGCCTACTGGACGAGAATTTTTAGTAGGAAGTACAAACAAATTTTCTCAAAACTTTATTCAATCTGTTTAGTTATGATTACAGTCTTAATTATTAATAAAGTTGTCATATTTAAATTAATACATGTAACTGTTGGTATATTATATGTTAAAATTAGATAATAATCTACCTATACGTTAATACTAAATACACAAAATGTGTAAAAATATATATTGCATGTTTTAATTGCAATACTCATTCGCGACATAAAACTCTAATAGCGGGGATTTGTTCGAAGCTCACATTTTAATTATTTCTGATGAACGTATTAATTAAAATCTCAAAAGTTGCTAGCGAGATCCCTACGGGTGTTATTATTTATGTTTAAAATTAATTAAAAAAAAAAACGGGACCATGCCATCAAAATATTTTATGTAAAACGGTTTGAAAATTTTTATTCATCGTTTTTCAACTATAAATTAGCGTTATTAATTAGTAACTTCCCTAGGGATCCCTCTAGAAACATTTGAGATGTTAGGTCTGTACATTAAATTAGACATCTTTAAACAAATATAAAATGTTGTTAATGAAGCAATTCAGTTATGTACAATAAATAATGTATATTTCTTAATATTCACATGTAAAAGCCCCGAAAAAGGGCGTTTATTAATAAATAAATTACGCCGGCCGCGCACCGAATAATAAACACGATTTAATCGTTAACACGTTATCTTCCCACTTTATTTTAGAGTATTGTAATGGAGTATTCCATCGCAGTTCCATAAATAAACCTGCACAGGTCTGTCATCCAATAGTTAGCGCGCTGCATGTTTCTTTGTTTTAGACTCGTCTTAAACATTCCGCTAATATATTTTTTCTAAGTTGGGCAATGGGCTGGCTAGCAGTTGTATTTCAATAGCTATCAATTATTATTAGTTTATTGATAAAGGTTTAGAGTTTTCAATGTCTCCGTGGTTGAGGGCTTAAAGCTCTCGACTAGCAATCGGAAGGTCGCGGGTTCAAATCCCGGCGTGCGCAAGTAAATTTTATATGAAGATTTTTATTTTATTTAATAATTTATTCATTTAAAATAATATAAACTATACTTGCGGCACTTTCCAGAATGGAAGATACTCTCAGTATCGCCCTGGTGTAAGACCACAATTCAGAATTGGGACGTTGCTTGAAATGGCTTTGGCCGTGTTTGGTGACCAGATCTGAATAGCCAGGTACTTCCTGACCTTCATATTTCCCCTCCCGACTACTTTCTGCCTCATAATATATCCCAATTGGGGATGCCATAGTCTTTCTGGATCCAGACGGTTGGGAGCAGTTGGAACTCTTGTGCGGTTTCACATACAAAGCATCTTGAGCGGGATTCTCGCATCATTACTGATAATACTGACGTCAGTATACCGATCAGTAAATACTGACGCGTGTAACGGCAGGATAAGTACTTCCCAACCTTCATATTTCCCTTCCCGACTACTTTCTGCCTCACAATATATCCCAATTGGGGATGCCATAGTCTTTCTGGATCCAGACGGTTGGGAGCAGTTGGAACTCTTGTGCGGTTTCACATACAAAGCATCTTGAGCGGGATTCTCGCATCATTACTGATAATACTGACGTCAGTATACCGATCAGTAAATACTGACGCGTGTAACGGCAGGATAAGTACTTCCCAACCTTCATATTTCCCTTCCCGACTACTTTCTGCCTCACAATATATCCCAATTTGGGATGCCATAGTCTTTCTGGATCCAGACGGTTGGGAGCAGTTGGGACTCTTGTGCGGTTTCACATACAAAGCATCTTGAGCGGGATTCTCGCATCATTACTGATAATACTGACGTCAGTATACCGATCAGTAAATACTGACGCGTGTAACGGCAGGATAAGTACTTCCCAACCTTCATATTTCCCTTCCCGACTACTTTCTGCCTCACAATATATCCCAATTTGGGATGCCATAGTCTTTCTGGATCCAGACGGTTGGGAACAGTTGGGACTCTTGTGCGGTTTCACATACAAAGCATCTTGAGCGGGATTCTCGCATCATTACTGATAATACTGACGTCAGTATTCCGATCAGTAAATACTGACGCGTGTAACGGCAGGATAAGTACTTCCCAACCTTCATATTTCCCTTCCCGACTACTTTCTGCCTCACAATATATCGCAATTTGGGATGCCATAGTCTTTCTGGATCCAGACGGTTGGGAGCAGTTGGGACTCTTGTGCGGTTTCACATACAAAGCATCTTGAGCGGGATTCTCGCATCATTACTGATAATACTGACGTCAGTATACCGATCAGTAAATACTGACGCGTGTAACGGCAGGATAAGTACTTCCCAACCTTCATATTTCCCTTCCCGACTACTTTCTGCCTCACAATATATCCCAATTTGGGATGCCATAGTCTTTCTGGATCCAGACGGTTGGGAACAGTTGGGACTCTTGTGCGGTTTCACATACAAAGCATCTTGAGCGGGATTCTCGCATCATTACTGATAATACTGACGTCAGTATTCCGATCAGTAAATACTGACGCGTGTAACGGCAGGATAAGTACTTCCCAACCTTCATATTTCCCTTCCCGACTACTTTCTGCCTCACAATATATCCCAATTTGGGATGCCATAGTCTTTCTGGATCCAGACGGTTGGGAACAGTTGGGACTCTTGTGCGGTTTCACATACAAAGCATCTTGAGCGGGATTCTCGCATCATTACTGATAATACTGACGTCAGTATTCCGATCAGTAAATACTGACGCGTGTAACGGCAGGATAAGTACTTCCCAACCTTCATATTTCCCTTCCCGACTACTTTCTGCCTCACAATATATCGCAATTTGGGATGCCATAGTCTTTCTGGATCCAGACGGTTGGGAGCAGTTGGGACTCTTGTGCGGTTTCACATACAAAGCATCTTGAGCGGGATTCTCGCATCATTACTGATAATACTGACGTCAGTATACCGATCAGTAAATACTGACGCGTGTAACGGCAGGATAAGTACGCTCATCAGTATCCCACCACTTTTAGGCCACACCCCAATACTCATAGGCCGATCCAAATATGCGCATCAGTCATGTTTTCAGTATTCGCATCATTATTTTTAAACTGAGGGGTTAATGTGGGTATTATCGTTTAATCTGTTTTTTTTTGTTTGTTTGAGCTTTAGAGTTAACTGATTTATCTTGTCATAAACTTGTTTTTCAATAGCTGATACCTACAGGTTGTTTTGTTAACGTTAACGAAACTTTGTATTGGTTTTAATAACCCAAATTTTGAAGAATATAATATAAATTCTTTATAAAATAACATCTTGTGAATCGTGTTGAAAACATTACGAATGTAAAATAAATGATTTATTCCTAAAATAAATTGAATTATTTGAACATGAAAGACGATTACGCCATCAATTACTTCCGCGAAATAATAGTCGAAGAAATTAACGTTTTAATTATTAAATTTGTGATTCACCATACAACAGGAGTGTTATGTCTTTCGCAAGCTAGACACGAATATCTTCAACATTTTGCGTAATTGACATTTCTTCGAACCCGTTTAAGATGTTCATTACAAGATATGTAATTACAAGTATGTTTGGGTAAAATATACGAATTTTAGGTTTTGTGCGATTTATTATTATTTTATTAACTTTCAAAAATACATGTTTTTACTATTAAGTCCCGTTAAACTGATTGATATCAGTTTGTCAACGGGTTCTTTTAACAATTACTTTTTAAATACATATACAATTTTAACAAGTACATAAATTATACACATAATTACATTAGTACAAAAAAATTCTTTCACATAACCATTTTCCTTCTGTGAGTCAATTCACAGCTTTTTAATGAGTTTGGTAACATGTTGTAAATTATTGGAACGAGGTATTCTAGAGTTCTTTGACCGTATTTATTCAGGTATCTGGGAACTACAAGTCCATCGTTTGCAATTAGTCTTGTATTATGAACATGTGTCACTATTTTATTATGTTCAGATTGAGATGTATGCTGACTCGCAATTTTAAGCCACAATAAAGCACGAACAGATAATAAATTTACAGAATTGTATAGTAATGACTTTGGTACGTCATTTCTTTGTTCGTATTTAGTTTTGTTTAATAATAATTTAACCAAAGAATATTGTACATTTTGGACTGAAAGAAGATTTGTTTTTGTTGAATGTCCCCATAAAGTAATTCCATGTCTTATTATGGATTCCGCCAATGACAGGTATACTATTCTAAGGGTATTTGGTGGAACCAATCTATAAAGTTAGCTCACTATAGCTCTAAGCCGTGTGCAGACTTTTTTGTATATGTATATCCCATTTAAAATTACAATCAATTGTTAAGCCTAGATATACGTATTTTGAAACAAGTTCAATATTTTTGCATGAGCATGGTTGTATTACAAAGTTATGGATGCAATTAAAATCATGAGAAATAATTTTAGGAGTTATGGTGATGTTATTATGAGGAGATCTGATGTGCATAAGCTTCGTTTTTTTAGCATTGATTATTAAACCTACATCATGTGACCATTTTTGAAGAGTGACAATGTCAATTTGCAGTAAAGTACTCGCTATTAATACATCCTCATGTGAAATAACTAATGCAGTGTCGTCAGCATAAACGTAATGTTTTACATGAGAAAAAATAAATTTCATTGCAGTAACATATATTATATACAAGGTAGGGCCTAGTATGGACCCTTGCTCGGCAATTCGATTTAAGCATTATAATTAATAACACTTTATGCAAGGATTTGATCGCTAGTGTTTACGGCGTTACGAGTCTGGTAAATAAATAAATTACAAAGCCGTACTCTTACACTTAAATCAACAATAATCTTTCAAGGAATTTGTTCAGTGATTGAGAAAATATCGTTCTGTTTTTCCTCTCGATATTTCTCTTTGTTTTTTTTTCTCAAATGTTCGCAGCTTACATCTGCGATCGCTTTACGTGATCTCACTGCATTAAAGTGTCGGACAAAGTAAAGAAATCCGGAAATATGGTGATCGGCGCGAGTTCAGGATGTAGGGTTGACACCCATCCCAATTTTGGCTCAACCCTTCTGCTTTCGCAGGTCTTATAACGCGAATGTGATGAGTACACCTTCTCCATGTTTTTTTTAAGAAATAAGACTTCAAAATAAAACCACTCGAACGTACATTTAAAAATTCGCGATGAACTATACCAAAATAAATGTTTTGGCTGTCAATAATTATTTTTTATGTGCGATAAAAGTCTAACGAAGATGATGTTATTTTTTTAAATAAAAATTGTTGAAAAACACAGGGCAATGTATTCGGAGGCGCTTTAGTGATATTGGGCAATTCAGACTTAAGATTTTAGATGGATAGAAGTGGAAAACAAATTTTATAAATTTCATAAAGTTTTTCTTACGGTTTCACTAATCTAAAGTGATCGGACTTCTACACGAGTAAGTCAAAATATATCTTTAGCATTAATTGTAGAAGAAAGAGATAAGATAAAAAATAGACTTAAAGAAATCTTTAAGAATCGTAGGTATCTACTATCCTCAACAACACGTTAAACTGAGAAACAATAATATAATTTTATTAGAATACCATAGACATTTTTTAGGATTATTTCTCGGTAAAAAAAAAAACAGTTTCCGACATTTATGGCAGCCCTTTCCCTGAGAATATTGTTTACAATCATCTTTTTGAGAAAACCTCCGCTGTGGAACAAAGCAATACGTGATAATTTTTAGGAATCTTAGGTATCCACTATCCTCAACAACACGTTAAACTCAGGAACAGATTAATAATTTTATAAATAAATATTTATTTGAGGTTTTTTCATCAATGTTAAATTAATCATTAATGCTAATCAATCGTAACTAAATATGAAACTCAAAAGGCGCAGAAAATACGAAGGTAACGGTCGCAAATGGGAATTGAAGCCAGGATCTGTGTCTTATCGGAACAATGCTTCAATTGTCTCTACCATTGTGACCTAATTTTTTTTTACTTCATTTTTGTCGATCTCATATTTCACATTCAGAATGAACAATATCACCATCTAATATAATATATGAAATGTAAGACAGATCCTGGATTCGATACCTTTTAATTTTCTGTGCCTTTAATTGTTTCGTATTTCTTTTAGATTTATTCGTATTATCTTTGTTTTCAAAAAAGTTACTAAAAATAGTATTATCTTAAATAATTTCTTTATGGCTGGTCGGGAATGCAAATGGCACGTAGGACTCTCTCTGTTCTCAGATAATAAAATCTCTATTTTACTAGACGGATTGTGACCGTATATTGAAGAGGAGAATGATGTGTTATTTTTTACCGGTATTTCAATGGAATATGCTGTTGCCTGGATCACAGGGAGGAGACATTGCCGAATCATGACCATCATCAGCGTTGTTCATATTGTGAGGCTGATTGGAATGAGGAGGGGAAGGAGATGAAGAATAGGAAGTACGTGGTTATTCGGATTTAATCGCTGTATACAGCTAAAGTCATTTCAAACAACATTTCGGTACTGGATTGCAGTCTTTCACCAGGGTATTTATTATTTTTCAATGGGTGCGTATAACATTAGGTAGTATTAGTTATGTACTTGTGATAAATATTTATGTTAATTGTTAACTTTCAAATTAATTTACTTGCCCTGAAGATTTTCCGACGGTTACAAAACTACAATAAACAAAATATTTTTATTTTTTTTAAATTAAGAAAAGCGAAAAAAGCACGGTTTTTGATATTATTGATTTGCACACACAAACTGAACTCTCTACTTTATAATTCTGAGCCTGGAGAAAGTCAAATGGATATTATTTTAGTATGGGAGAGCATGTTCTGATTCCAAAGCAATAATAAAAAATAACAATTGGATTCAGGTAATAATAACGATTCAATAACTAAGGTATTCAATGTACTGAATGTATCAAGATAGGGAATGTCTTAATTAATGGCTACCTACGTGATTTTAATTAAGCGATTATATTTTCAACCGGCGGCGACGGCCTATTCCTCTTAAATGCCTTTGGGATAAGGGATTGGTTACTTCCACAGAGTATTATGTTACTGATGTGGATGCCGCTCAGCGATGAAATTGTGCTCATGTTTTTTTAAATAACATAATAATGTATCGAATTCATTGCAAAATTTTCGTCGAAACAATGAGCAAGTATTGTTAAAAACCTTGCAAACCCATTGTAGGTTTCGGAGGATACGTCGCTTTTGATATTCACCGTATTCAGATAGCCGGTCGCTCTCCTCACGTGCAAATTTGTTTACAGATTTGTACGACTCGCTCGACAATACAACATATTGTGGCGATGTTCCCGAGTGAGAGATTCTGGCAAAAAGAGATTGATTTGAGCCAGAATTTCAATGTTCGATACTGCAATTACTCTTGTGTGTATTTTCTCCATACAAATAATTCAACTTTTGAACCTGCAAACGTTGAAATTACTAAAAAAAAAATTTTTTTTACTTGCCCTACATGACATCATTATTCAATTAATTATTCTCAAAATAAATTATCTCTAAAACCAACATATAATGTTCTGTTGTACTCTTGTACCAAGTGTTAAAACTTTGAATGAACGTTTTTCTTTTAGGAAATTCAGTATTTACTTTCGAGGCTGATCTCGGTTGGCCCTTATAAAAAAATGTCCCGAGAAGTGAAGCTGGCAGTCAACAATAAAGTGCCGATACGGATTCTGGTTTAGGCTGGCCGCATACATACGTTTTCCGTATTCGATTTCCGAATTCGTTTTCCGTATTCGGACATCCGAATGCACGGAATCAGTAGAAAATACATTAACTGCCGCACACGTTCGTTTAGGTTCCGAACGGAACAAATTCCTTACGCACGTTCCGAATGCAAGCCGGCGCGTTCGGAGAAACCGAATGGAAAAACCTAATGACTTCATGTGGAACGCAGCTCTTGCATAAAACGTATGTATGCGGCCAGCCTTATAGCAGTGAGGCATGGAACAGGCAGAGGAAATATTAAAGTAGACTGTCCGGCTGGCTTAGACTGGGCGGCTTGCTTAAGCAATTATTGTGTGTTGGAATTACGTAGTGCAGTGGTGATTCGCTTAGAATTTGATTATTAGGATTGGGAACAGCGGCCGTGAATGCCGTAGAAATGAGTTCACTAAAATCTTCTATGACCGTGTTAAAATGTAAAGATTTGGAAAAAATAGGTACATGGCTTATGTAAAATTAATGAGTACGATTAATAAAGGGACGTTTACAAGGTTGGAGACTGTAGAGGGAATGAACGAAGAAAAACGTGTAAAGGGAATAATATGAGGGTCACCACGGCGCACAGTGGGCTGAAAATCGCCTTTCATAGACATAGAGACTTGAATTTTTAAGGGTATTTTTTTGGCTAGAAATGGATTCTGCTGATCATTACTATGCTATAAAATGTCGTACGAAGCAATTGCGTGTACAAATGAAGGAGTTATAATTTTTTTAAGAAAAATTTGTATGGCGCTGACATTAAAAATTGGGCTATCTCTGGAATCATAAGGTTGGCCGTTCTATTCTTACACACAGATAATACTACTATTTATTTTTATTTTTTTGACATACTTCATATTGTGGCGCAAGGTGCGATTTTTTTTTTTAAAATCCTCAAAGTTGAAAAAAACCCTTTTTAATGTTGATGATTCATTTTAATGCTTAAATGCTTTTAGGCTTGCAGTGTAAATAAAATATTGTAAACTAGACAAATCATACTCATATGTAAAGCATTTAAGCATTAAAATGAATCTTCAACATAAAAAAGTTTTTTTTTTAACTTTGAGAATTTAAAAAAAAAAATCACAAGTTTCGCCACAATACGAAGTAGGTATGTCAAAAAAATACAAATAAATAGTAGTATATTTGTGTGTAAGGATATAATGGTCAACCTTATGATTCCAGAGATAGCCTCATTTTTAATGTCAGTTCCATACAAATTTTTCTTAAAAAAATGATAACTCCTTCATTTGTACACGCAATTGCTTCATACAAAATTTTATAGCATATTATTGATCAGCAGAATCTATTTCTAGCCAAAAAAAATACACTTGGAAATTCAAGTCTCTATGTCTATGAAAGGCGATTTTCAGCCCACTGTGCACAGTGTTTTGGCTTGAAGTGTAAATAAAATATTGTAAACTAGACAAAGCATACTCATATGTAAAGCATTTAAGCATTAAAATGAATCATCAACAAAAAAAGTTTTTTTTCCACTTTAGGATTTTTAAAAAAAAAATCGCACCTTGCGCCACAATATGAAGTATGTCAAAAAAATACAAATAAATAGTAGTATTTTCTGTGTGTAAGGATAGAACGGCCAACCTTATGATTCCAGAGATAGCCTCATTTTTAATGTCAGCGCCATACAAATTTTTCTTAAAAAAATCATAACTCCTTCATTTGTACACGCAATTGCTTCGTACGACATTTTATAGCATAGTAATGATCAGCAGAATCCATTTCTAGCCAAAAAAAATACCCTTGAAAATTCAAGTCTCTATGTCTATGAAAGGCGATTTTCAGCCCACTGTGCGGCGGGCGTAAGTTGATAAGGCAATTATCGCCTATTTGCAATCGTGTGGTCATCATTGGGAATGTTATTTATAAACAAAACAATAACACAGGGCAAGTGACTTACGTGTAATGGGCGCCAAACACTAACTGAAGCCGGTGTATGTCACTTATCCGGATATATGACACAAAAAAGAATGGAAGAAGAAATCGGGGATACTCAAAGAATTCTTGGCACGACCAAGTGAATCTATTCTTGAGTCTTGAATGAACGTAGTTGAAGTAAGGAGTGTGTGCCAAGATCGAGTTGTTTACAGTTGTTACACCTGCGGGGAAACGGCGCTCTGAAATGGTGCTCTCTATAGTTACTATGCCCGGGGTAACCACCCCTAATTGTTCTGGAAATCTTACCGTAACTACGTCTTATTGTGAGATTTCCCCGGCTTAATGTATTTACCGCCCTTGAAATTAAAACGCGTTTACTACCAGATAAAATCTTATTAAAAACATTATAAAAATAACTCCGGAAATTTCACATTATATAATTGCCTATTTACAGCACCACAGAAAGAGATTTCAAAAATTCTTTGTTACTGAAATTAAAAACGTAAAAGACACTCATACAAAAAAAATTGCTCGGATGCTATTTACACGTTCTTATGTTGTATTATTTGTTATATTATATTTAACTCACTGACTTGTATCCGGCGTTGCTCGGGTTGTGAATGATTTAGAGTGAACTTTTGAGTTTGTGAATTCTAGTATATACGTCGACTTTTTCTCTACTTTCTTTAAATATAATATACATGTATTACATAAATAAACCTTCCGGAAGAAATTCTCTAAATGATAGTGAAAACCTGAAAAGTGATATCAAAATCCGTTGCGTAGTTTAGAAGAGCTAATCGCACAAACAGACAGACGCGAATAGCGACTTTATTTTATACTATTTAGAGAAGAGTCATTGACTTCAATTCCGTAAAGAAAAACAAAATCATTTGAACATCCGAAGCAAATGAGTCATTTTTCCATTACCAGCAAGCCCAGTCAAACCAATTACACACACGTCTCATAACTAACGGATTGCCATCATCTTGCTGATAAAAAAATATTGCTCATATATTAAAAATCTCTTCAAATTATTCGTATTCCTGTTAAAAAACTTGGAGCAAAATAGCAATGCTTTGTCACAATGTCAGAACACGTATTCATACAAGTCCTATCATTTTCGCATTTCTTCCGGATAAATTATTAAAACCATGGTGGATGAACACTTGTTAATTACGAATTTACCAACACTTTATCAGGAAGCGGCTTACAGTCCCGTTTTCAACAGGATGCCTAATAGTTTGAAGAGATTTTCAATAAATCAGCATTACTCATTTTTGTCCGTACAGGAGCAGGTATTTGAGTGATTAGATTCCTTCGTCATTCCGTTGCGTAGTTTAGAAGAACTAATCGCACAAACAGACAGACGCGAATAGCGACTTTATTTTATACTATTTAGAGAAGAGTCATTGTCTTCAATTCCGTAAAGACAAACAAAATCATTTGAACTTGCTTCACTTAGACTCGCAAAAAATGAAAGGCTTTCACTTTATAAGTTCCGATATTATTTATTCAGGACAATCGAGAGTGGTATTAATCGTAATTATAGAGCGCCAATCATAAGACTAAATACAACCATCAATGGCGCCAATAGATGAGTAACAATTTCATTCATTCAAAGCGTGTCAAGTGTAATCGAACTTGATTGCAACAATGGTGAGTCAATGCATATGAGGTCAAGGTCATTTATAACTATACTTACATAACTTGTGGTTTTTGTGGTTTTATGGTATTGTTATGATACAATACGATGCGAGATACTTACTGGTAATGGCGCACGGTTTCGGGAAAGGTGTTTATGCAGACATGGTCTGTTTATGAGAAAACTGTTTTGAAAATTTTTTCATGTAAATTTTAACAATCGATTTAGATAAATGTAGCATTAAAGAAAACAAGATTGGAATTCTGAAATTAAGGTTAAGTTACTAAGACGTTAATCCGATGTGATGGTATGAAAATTATTTTATTCCAACGTTTTTGAAATTACTTTACAAATTCATTGAACAAAAAATATATCTCTTTAGTCCAGTCAAGATGTACATCCGTGCTTGCAAAAGGTCCAGTCATTCTGAATTTTTTATATGTTGTTAGTACCTAAACCAGTATTAAAAAAAAAATTTTGCAACTTCGAAAGTGCTGTGCGAGCGGCGGTGGACCTAAAAAACCAGGAAATTTTCGGATTTTTTTCAGTTTTTGCTCAATATCTCAGTAAAGCAAGGGTCTGACCGGTGTAGTCTGTATGAATACTTTTAAAGAAGACTAAATTTGCTATAATTTGAGACCAAAGCAAGCTATATAAAGCCATCGGTTTTCAAGATACAGTTCTTCAAAAATAGGCAAATTTTTTCCAAAAAGTGAAATTTTTTCGAAATGGTCACTTAAATTGTAAAATATTTTCTAAAATACGCATCCCACGTCAAATATTGTATGAAATAAAGTTGTTTTGAATTTAATAAGCTTTTATTTGAGACTAAATTGATATCTGTAGACTAAACGGTTCTCTTAAAAATGGTAGATAACCGAAAACAATCATAAGTGGGTTTTGGGTGAAATGCAAATAAACTGTTCTCGCGTCTTTTTATGGTTTTATTGTGCTGTGAAGTAAATCTATTAATCATCGTGGGTTTATCCTAGGGTTATAATATAATTACGACTATTTCAAATTTCAGGTACCCATTAGTACCTATACCCATGAGTCATCGTGGGTTTATTTTATGGCATAATTATCGACCAGTATAACGACCTATAGTCAAATTTAAACAATACAATAATTGGGAAACTTACTTAACTCAAATTTAAAAGCACCACTAATATTTTAGCCAAATATTTTTATTGTCCCCCCCCCACCCCTTGACCGCCTTACCCACACCCGGCCCTTCCAGGGCAGCTCTCAGTGTGTTGCGGAATGTCTATCCCTCCGGGCGTGTGTTTCGTGTGTCGTGAGGACCTCGACACAGGTCCTGTTGTGATCATCAAAAAACTAGGAATTCGAGCACTAATTGAAGTGAGTCAAAAACGTGGCCTCGCAGAAAATAAAAATTTCCTCCAAAATTGCAACCAAGTCAGCGTTCATGATGCATGCAGTAAGAGATATACAGCTATGCATAACGTTGAAGCCTCAGTTCGTCGAGGAGGAGACTCTGCTTCCCAACCGAAGACTACATCGACAAGATTATCAAGCAAACTGGCTCCTACCTTGAAAGGGATTTGCTTTTTGTGTGGTGATGCTATCACTGAAGAATTTCTTCAGCAACAAAGCAAACTACCATTGGCAAGAAAGAATATGATCCATACAGTTGAGAAGTTGGGCATAAGGCAAACTGTTTTAGATGCAGCTAAACGCCGAGGTGACGATTGGGGAAGGGCCACTGAGGAGCGCCTCCTCGCCACTGACGACCTGGTTGCTGCAGACGGGACGTATCACAGATTGTGCTACAGGCGCCTGTTTACATTACCATCTGCTACTGGGAATAAGAGAGGTTATCGTCCAACCAGTAATACTGAAGAAGCAATGGAGTATGTGTACGATTACCTAATGGAAAACAGTGATGAATGTCAGTTTTCTTTATCACACCTTCTGCAGCAAATAAAGGGTGATTGTATCCCCGATGTCAGAACAGCGAAAACTCACCTTCAAAAACGTTTTGGCGATGACATAGTAATAGTGGAGATGAGCTCCAACAAAGGGACACTCGTTTGCTTCAAAAACACCGGCCATAAAATTTTGTATGATCATTGGTACAAGGAATAAAAAGGCGATGTGCAGCAAGAGCGGTTGAGAGTTGTGAAGGCAGCAGCAGAAATCATTGTGGAAGATATCCGCACACAAGTGTATGACACCAGTCAGTATCCCCCCTCGGACGATTTCTTTAACAATGTTGATTCTGTCATCCCTGAGTCAGTACAGCTATTTTTTGAGATTGTTGTTCTCAAAAACAAGCGTGGCCTCTTTGAAGCATGGAAGAAGAAGTGTGTGTCATTTTCTCATGCTCTGATAGCTGCTGTACGACCCCGATCTTTTGTTTCCTCCCTTCTGATTGGAATTGGTACCTACTTTTACCGAAAATATGGATCCAAACATCTGGTAAATATGTGCGCTGCGCTGGAGTTCTCCTGTTCTTATTCAGCAGCTGTGCAGCTTGAAACTTCGGCGATTTTACGAGATGAATCCTCACCACCAATAGGTAAAGAAGCTTTTATCCAATTTGTCTATTCGAAAATTGAAGCGAATGGTCCAACATCACAGTTGTGGGTCCAATACTTTCGTATGACCACTTTGATAAAACTATTCATCCAGGCAGAGCGTGCCGGTGATTGGAACCTTCATTTGTACACTGTCCACAAGATGCTCCCTTTTTTCCACGCAGCTGGACATTTTTTGTATGCTAAGAGCGCGCACCTCTACCTTCAGGATATGATGGCTCTACAAGATCGGATGGATAAAAGTGAATACGACATGTTCACAAAAGGATCCTTCACCATTCGCCGGTCTGACAAGTTTTGGTCTGGGTTGTGGTCAGACCTAACAATTGAGCAGAAGCTGATGCGATCCATGAAAACCTACGGTGGGTTGACCCAAGGAAGGGGAATCTCCGAAAGTGTTCTGGCAAGGTGGACAACAGGAATGGTGTTTATGTTGAACATTTATGAAGAACTGGAAAGTTTTTGCAGCTTATCATGTCCTACTGGAGATCAGCATGTAGACATGAGACCTTCTCGAATCATCCGAGATAATAGTGATGTGGAAAAACTAAAAAACTGGTTTGCTCTCCACCCTCCATTTCCCAAAACTGACAGTTTAATTTCTATCAGTAGTGGTTTACTGGCAGGTCCTGAAATTGATTGCCACACAGCCCAGAGAGTTGGAACGGATGGAGTGATGAAAATTGTGGGGAAAATGTACGACAAGGTAGTAATAAAACGGAAAAATAATGTTACCACGCTGGCATCGATCACCTCAACCGTTAAACTGCCGGACAAAAACAGAAGAGTGGCTGTGGATCCGCTCACAATTTTTCAACGAGTGTGTATTACAAAGAAATCTGAACAGGATTTA
The DNA here is from genome assembly GCA_026573805.1 of Hesperophylax magnus. NCBI lineage: Eukaryota > Metazoa > Arthropoda > Insecta > Trichoptera > Limnephilidae > Hesperophylax > Hesperophylax magnus. The sequence continues at coordinate 2,812,205 of JAIUSX010000026.1, forward strand.
CAGGATGACTTCAAGTATGAGTTGGCCCCGTTCCCGATGTCTCTGTTCAATGAACAAGGGATGCGCAAGGGCACAAAATCTACTCTGTACTCTGCCTTCACTCCTCTTTCCAGCCACACGCCGATAGATGCCAGCACTCACGTCATTTTGGATGGTGGCTACCTCTTGCACAAGGTCGTGTGGCAGCGGAAGAGCACGGTTCGAGCACTTTTGGCGCGTTATACCACCTACGTCCGAAGCCACTTTGGGAAGAACGTCTCCATAGTTTTTGACGGCTACCCCGAAGATGCTACCAAAAAAAACACCAAAACAGCGGAACGACTCCGGCGCTACGCAGCTCATTCCAGCTACGAATTGACGTTCGATGAATCCACAGTAATTCAAATTGCTCAAGAGCATGTATTGGGCAATGAAAACAATAAGAGACGCCTTATAACTCTTCTCTGTGACGCCTTTCAGAAGGAGGGAGTAGAAGTGGCTGTTGCCGAAGAAGATGCTGATCGAGAGATCGTCATGATGGCGTTATCAAAAAGAGCAGATGCCGATCGGGTCGTCATAGTGGGAGAAGATGTCGACCTGCTCGTTCTTCTCAATGGTTTAGGCGCTGAAGAGACAAACGTCTATCTTCAGAAGAGCACGAAGGGTGAAGCTGGTTGCTGTTACTACTCTACGACCTCCTACAACAACCAGGACTCCCGACAATTACCAGGAACGGTACTATTTACCCACGCGTTTGCCGGGTGCGATACCACCTCAGCACCGTTTGGCCAAGGAAAGACCAAAATCAGCACACTTCTGAGCAAGAGTGAACAACTTGCTGAGCAAGTGGAGGTCTTCCTTCGGCCAGACTCTACCCCACAAGCCGTGAGTGAAGCAGGCATCAAGTGCTTCGTGGCTCTATATGGGGGTGACATCGCGAGGGATATTTTGGATTTCCTGAGGTATAAGACGTTTGTCACTTCAACAAACATAAACCTCGCCCGTTTGCCACCGACGGAAGATGCTGCAGGCCACCATGCAGCAAGGTGCTACCTCCAAGTGCAGAAATGGCGGGGAGTCAACTTGAATCCCACTGAATGGGGGTGGAAGCTGTCTTCTCAAGGACTCACCCCCATCCCCACCACGATGGATCCCGCACCTCCTGCCCTTTTGCGAAAATATTCATGTAAATGCAAGAAAGGATGCTCTGGGAGCTGCTCGTGTAGAAAGGCTGGGCTCCACTGCTCAGTCCTCTGTCAGTCATGCGGTGGCAAATTTTGCATTAACGTCCCGGATGTGGAGCTGAAATGCTCGGACGATGAAGATGACCCGACTACAGGCGCCTCTCCCAGCTAAGATAAAAAGAAAGACATGATTTGGCAACCAAGACACAATACCTACATGATTTATATTAGTTTTATTTTTTGTGTACATGTAATTTGTCCTTATAGTAGGTACCATGATGTTTGTACAAGCATTTTAGTATGTAGGTATATAAAACAATGTTTGAAGATGACGTAATTCCCGATAGATGTAATTTTTTTTCCATCAAAAATGTGTTAACTGTTTGATAAATAAAACCATAAAAAGAAGTGAGAACAGTTTATAAAACCATAAAAAGACGTGAGAACAGTTTATTTGCATTTCACCCAAAATCCACTTATGACTGTTTTTGGTTATCTGCCATTTTTGAGAGAACTGTTAAGTCTACAGATATTTATCTAGTCTCAAATGAAAGATAATTAAATTTACAACAATTTTATTTCATACAATATTTGACGTGGGATGCGTATTTTAGAAATTATTTTACAAAATAAGTGACCATTTCGAAAAAATTTCACTTTTTGGAAAAAATTGCCTATTTTTGAAGAACTGTATCTTGAAAACCGATGGCTTTATATAGCTTGCTTTGGTCTCAAATTATAGAAAATTTAGTCTTCTTTAAAAGTATTTATACAGACTATACCGGTCAGACCCTTGCTTTACTGAGATATTGAGCAAAAACTGAAAAAAATCCGAAAATTTCCTGGTTTTTTAGGTCCACCGCCGCTCGCACAGCACTTTCGAAGTTGCAAATTTTTTTTTTTAATACTGGTTTAGTTACTAACAACATATAAAAAATTCAGAATGACTGGACCTTTTGCAAGCACAACCCCCTTTTCATGTTTAACTTGACTGGACTACTTGGCCTAAATGATTTGGAGCCATGTGACGTATGTTTAGGGTTGCCAGATGATAATTTGATAAAGGAGGGCAGATGGGTCCAAAAAGGAGGATTTTCTGTAAAAAAGGAGGACATTCAGAAATTAAACGATTTTTTATATTATTTTACTTTATTTTAATCATATTTAGCTGAGCTGCCAATTTTGGAAAGAAGTTCTTGGTTTTTTAACAAAAAATTATAAAAATCTTCACATTTCATGTTTTTGAAGTTGTATGTAGTAAGAAATAAAGATTTAACTGACTGCACACTTAGTATATTCCTCTGTTTGCTCCACTGAGTATTAATCAGTGAAAAAACTCTTTCCACATTTGCGGTATGTGCGCTTATACAAAAATAAAACTCGCAGATCTTGAGCAGTTCTAAGAAAAATTCTATGTTTTTAACACTTTTGAAGTAGATTTCCCACTGCTCGTGCAACTTCAAATCATAATATGCTTCATCTTCATCTGATTTTGATTTAAGAAATGAAATCAAGTTACGTAGTTCGTAGCTACGTGTCTTTCTAAAGCAATAGTGCCCTTGTTGCCCACATTCACATGGCAGTCGTAAACAGAACATTTTTGGCGTCAAAGTAGTCTCGCCCGCTGGTAAAACACGGGTATTTGGCTGTTTTATTAACATTTTGGATGTTTAGCAAAAAGGAGGACTTACAGTAAGGGAGGACGGGAGGACAAAACATGGAAAAGGAGGACATTTCCAAATGTCCGCGACCAAAGAATCAACAACTCCGCAACAGAAAGGGGTTCATTGTTGTTCGTCCGTCGTCATGTAGATATTAAGGTGCTCTAAGCATTAGGCTGAGAAGAAAAACATACATTATGCCCAGTGTCGAACGAAAGACGTTTTCACGCAAAATAGTAACGGTAGTGTGGAGAGACTACCCACGTAGTCGCCAGGATGTGTGAAGCAAGATGTGTGGTATCTTTCTCATCTATTCGGGTGTCATTAGTTATTGCAACACGTGAGGCATGCTCTCTTTTATAATAGTATTAACATCTTATGTTCCTGACTTGTAAGTATAATTCGTTCAAATTCTTTCTCGTGTCAAAAGATCTTCATAATTTTTTTTGTTCTATATTTTTATTTTATATGAATAAATGTTCACTTGTTTATTTATGGAGGGCACGTTTAATAAGTGAAGATGACATCCTAAGCTTTTTTCATGAGTTGTCTAAAATGATTCAAGCACGTTTGCAAAAATCATTCTGTTGGGGAAATAGTGTGTCCAACCTGCATTGCCATAGCGAATTCTGTTGAAGATGTGGACAAATGGAGAAAAACTATGAATGTATACTCCTACTTTTCAAATAATATACTACTTACATCATATTTACTCAATTTCAAATTTATTTCAATAATGTTGTTAGAGTATACAACAACATTATTTCTATTCTGTAAGTTTTTTCATTCTGTATTTTGTGGTTTTATGACGCTACGTTTTATTTTATGACTGTCGAAATAAATGTGAATTATACAAAACAACTTTATCCGTCTTTGACTTTAGTTTTCCGCATATATATAACAAGTTAGATGAAAATATTCGATTTTTAATACATCGCACACAGTGCTACAGTCGACCGGTCGTCGAACTCTCAAGACACGACCATGGCTTCTCCGAAGCAAATGAGTTATTTTTCCATGACCAGCTAGACTAGTCAAACCAATTACACACACGCTTCATAACTAACGGATCGCCATCATCATGACCAGCTAGACTAGTCAAACCAATTACACACACGCTTCATAACTAACGGATCGCCATCATCATGACCAGCTAGACTAGTCAAACCAATTACACACACGCTTCATAACTAACGGATCACCATCATCATGACCAGCTAGACTAGTCAAACCAATTACACACACGCTTCATAACTAACGGATCGCCATCATCATGACCAGCTAGACTAGTCAAACCAATTACACACACGCTTCATAACTAACGGATCACCATCATCATGACCAGCTAGACTAGTCAAACCAATTACACACACGCTTCATAACTAACGGATCGCCATCATCATGCCAGCTAGACTAGTCAAACCAATTACACACACGCTTCATAACTAACGGATCGCCATCATCATGACCAGCTAGACTAGTCAAACCAATTACACACACGCTTCATAACTAACGGATCGCCATCATCTTGCTGATAAAAAAATATTGCTCAAATATTGAAAATCTCTTCAAATTATTCGTATTCCTGTTAAAAAACTTGTAGCAAAATACCAATGCTTTGTCACAATGTCAGAACACGTATTCATACAAGTCCTACCATTTTTGCATTTCTTCCGGATAAATTATTAAAACCATGGTAGATCAACACTTGTTAATTACGAATTTACCAACACTTTATCAGGAAGCGGCTTACAGTCCCGTTTTCAACAGGATGCTAATAGTTTGAAGAGATTTTCAATAAATCAGCATTACTCATTTTTGTCTGTCCAGGAGCAGGTATTTGAGTGATAAGATTCCTTCGTCATTCCGCGGTCATGCTTTGCGTGATTTTGTTGTTTGGTCATTCGGAGAACTGGCTAATGTGGCGGAATTATGAATTATATTATATTGTTTAAGTTTCGAGGCCAAGTTAATATTACACTATGTTTATCATTATCATCACTGCAATCATATCATTACTCTATTCTCGCAGCGCTATAAATACATTTGGCTGTGTTTGGTATGCACTTCATTCGCGCTTGGGATTTTATTTTCCACCATTCGGTTTCGGAATTAAACTGAGAGCGGGCAATACAAAATCTACGTCATTTTCTATCAAACAAGTTTACTTTAACTGCATTTCTGCGTGTTCCTGGAATACGGATACTTATAGTAAAATTACGTAATACTGGGATTTTTCTTTTGTTCGATGAATTTGTAAAATAATCATTAATAAGTTGTCAGCCTATTTACTTATTGTTAAGATAGTACCAGACTGCTTTTAACTTGTTGTAGGCAACAAGTACTTCACGTAATTTTATAATCGTTGAAATAAATTAATTTTCACACCACAACTACGAAACCGCCAAATTAAATATGATGAAAAATAAAGTCAGAATCTTAACGACGTAAGTGAAGAAGCACAAACACAATAATATGCGACGCTCGGCCCTGTGTATTGGACAGACCTACGGTTGAATTTGCCTTGGCAAATCTCTAAAATAAAGTGGGAATCTTAACGACATAAGTGAAGAAGTCACGCGGCCTGGCGTAATGGACGGAGCCAGAGAACACTCATTTGTGAAGCAGGCCAAATCCCATCCTAGGACACATGTAAAACATAGTGATGATGATTTAAATAATATAATTCCCACTCGATCTAACTAACCAGCCCAATACGGTGTAGCTGTTCATAGTTATAGACCAAGTTACAATCATTTACGATATGGTCTCCGATAAAGTACATTATTGTTAGTTACTGTTGATAATTGCGCCAACTGCGGCAATAACTACTATTAGTTACTGTCGATAATTGCTATTAATTTTCATTAGTCCAAGTCGTTCGCAAATCGTCTGATAATCTTGAGTTGGGTTCTCGCAATGTTTGTTCATATAAAAAAAATAATTGAAACGTTACGCGTAAGTGAATATCTCCATGCTAAACCTTATCAGTTATCAGCTGATAGGTGGCAACTATTTATTGGATAACCTACACCCCTGCCATAGGTCGCCCGAAGTTATTCGCTACATTTGGTAACTTAGCAGGGGTGCCTGGGTTCATGGGGTGAGGTTGGTCAGGTCTTGGCGGTGGATGCATTTGCCCACCTACTGCGAGGTGGGTCGGATCGGGAGAGACTGGTTGAGGGTGGCGTTTTATCCTCTCCAGCCGGATTCTCTCTACCCATCGCCTTGGACCGCAGTGAGAGGGATGGATTCATACGTCTGTCACTCCTGGATACATTGACCCCCGATGACTGGCCACCACTCATATATTTTTACTTCCTAGAAACTTCTCTCTTTCCTATCCCTAAAAAGACCCTCCGCACAGCATCCCTTAAGATGACATAGGCCCTGAGGGGAAAATTTTCTTCAACGCGTCCTGTGGAGCTATTGTCAAAAAAATCTAACCTTCCCTTCCCCATTACCGTCATCTTTATGACCTACCCCAATTGGGGATGCCGCATTCCCACTGACGTACTCCTGTGCGCTTTCCCACAAAAAATCGCTTTAAATTCAATTTTATCCATCTTTCAATATCTCTCATTTTCGAATTCACCTATTTGTATTTCACGTTTATTTTTGGTAATGAATGGATGCAAATATTGGAAGCGGAAATTAACCCACATTCCTACATCCGATTGAGCTGAAATTCGGCAGATAGACTCGTTATCGATGACAATTAATTCATTCAAATTTTGGTGTCAGTCACGTATACATGCGTGTATATAGGCATTTCTCGTACAAAATTACAACAGTAAATATACGAAATAAATGTTAGACCGTCACGATTGGAATCTGGCAAGTTCGGTAACACAGTCGATTCCAGTTGCTGGAAGGGGTACGAATTCGTTAATATATTTTATGACAAATAAATTTATTTACAAAAATCATAACATCTTGTACAGCGAAAAGCTGAATAGAATACCTTGAACAATAAAATCACAAAAACAATACGGAGCATTACAACTTCCCATCCTCAGAGCACGTGTTCCGAGTCTTAACAAATCTTTGCCCCCTGGTGGAACGGTCGCACGGGGACAGGAGTACTCCTGGCTGGGGTAGTATAATCGTATCGCGTCGTATCTAATTAATCGTACTAGTTATCTACATTTACGTACCGACAATCCGCGCCAGCGTAGCGCAATACCAACTAGAAAATAATAATCTAATAATAAATATCTTGTCATACGTGCTACCGAACTGACACTTTTGACCGCTAAATTGTTTATTTACTAGTTGGGAATAAAATTATTGGGAATAATAATTATTCGTTTCCTATACCTACACTCTTGCAGGTCTTGTTGCATCATGTTGCATCATCCCACAGCATGAACCTAACTGGGTGAAGCTATTCGAGAATAATTTTGAATAAGAGGGAAGATGTATGTAAAAAAATGTGTTTACCTACTTAATTTTGTCATGGTATCTCCCTACTCAAATACCCAAAAAAAAACATAAGCCGCAAAATAATTTTTTTAACAATACCGGTAATAAGCAGTTAAATTTTTTTGGCAAGTGGTAGTATTTTGGAAATCATTCGTTTAGGGCCTGCAGTCCCGTTGTTAACAGGATTACGTGTAATTTGAAGATATTTTTTGAATAAATTAGCAATATGTATTTTATATCGGTAAGTTTTCTCCGTGTATCGGTAAGTTATCAAGTATCTGGTTCACTTAATGTCGTCTTTTGGCGGCCCTGTCTTGCGTCATATATTTTCATTACGCTTCTTTCTTCGTTCATTACGTTAACGTCAGTCTTGCATTCTAGAAAAATAAAATATTATACACAGTGGTTACACTGGCTACCCAGTGTGTACCCAGGTGTTTGTTTTGTAGGTATGAGGTGGTGATCTGCGGGAAGTAAAGCGGTGCGTATCGCATTCGGCAAGTTATGTTATATCTAGCGCTTTTTGCTGCAGTCAATGCACTCACACATACACACACACCTGTACACTACACGCGTCACCCGTTAATGACTAAATATACAAATATACATACCACTTATAAGACATTACAAGGAAACAAATCATAGGAAACTACTATAAAATATTTTATCTGTAAATTTTTCATCACTGTAACCAGAGTACTGCTTGTTTCTATAATATAAAATAAATACATAGTCAAATTATTTAAAATTTTATGCAGAAATACTTAATCTGTATTTGGCTCTATTGCAAATATTGAAATGCACACTTTTGAATTTGATATTCAGATATCCCGTTTTAACCGGATTACCAATAATTTGAAGAGATTTATAATAAATTAGCAAAACTAATTTTTCTCTGTGCAAAATGGCTGCATCACAAACCGTAGCGAACTTTACTTAGAGCTTTTGATTTGATCATCTATTAATAGTCTCGGTGAGACCAGAGGTTCTGAGTTGCCGTCGTTATCTACCTTTTTATTTTGTTTGTATGTCTGTTTCATGTTTTCATTGAGAGTGTTGGTATAACCTTTGACTAAATGTTAGAATAAGGTTTATAAGCTTCATTAGGTTGTTCCATTCATCTTCCTTAGTATGGCGGGGGTCAGAGGGCGACATCTAGGTCTGCGAGCCAGTCTAAGGCCTCAGGCGTTGCCCTGTAGACCTCATCTAGGTCGGCGAGCCAGTCTAGGGCCTCAGGCGTTGCCCTGTTGACCTCATCATCAATCCCAGTGGGGAACTATTACTATTTTAAGGTCAATGCGTAATGTGCACGGAGACAAATTAATACGGCTATCACTATACTGTTAAAAATGTGACTGCTTGAACATTTTCTAGTAAAATATTAGTCATTCAGAATATATCTGAAAATGTGTTCAACGCGGGTCGCCTTAATATTTAATAATATTTGGCAGGTTTAAATGGCGCCGTTTTCGTTAAAAATCACCTCAAGGGCTTATCCGAATAAATATGTAGTTATATTCGGTATTCTAGATATTAATAAATTACTACTGATTTGGCGGTTTATTATAATATATCCGAAAAATAAATAAACGTATAAAATACAATAGAATGATTTGCGAAAGGAAGGTTCGAGAATATTTCTTAGCGCGTCACGTAGGCAAAACAATTCGATCTCGATGTCAAGGTTGCTGGTAATGTACTGACCATTTCTTTCACGTTGTCGCTTACCTATATAGGTGGACAATAAAACAATCTCGAACATTCCAGTTGCTACAGTAATAAATATTAAAAAAAAAATAAAAGAAAACCAAGAAGTTTGTTTGGCAAAAGCCCAAACTTCTAGAATAACATTCGAATCAAGTAGTGGCGCACCACTACAAATATAATGGACGAGATGCTAAATTATCATTATTATTAAAAACACGTGTTCCGACTTCCTCATAATGTATTCGTGCTGTACTGTTATTTTGTTATGAAATTTGTCAATTCATTCGTTATAGGCCTCTAGTCTCATTTTCAACAGGAAAACGAATAATTTGACCAGATTTTTAATATTTTTAAGTCTGTAAGTAATATTTCCTATCCGTAAGTTTCTTCGTGTGGGATGGGTACTCCAATAAAAATTGAATTTCTACTACAACTGACTAGGTAGCTGTATTTACTAAACAGGTAGTTGAAATGTCAAAGGTTTTCAGAGAAAAAAATCTTAATATGTAATCTTTTGAATTCTATGAAAAATCATACGATTCTGATATCAGACCGGATGTGACTGTCTGGAGTGTCTAGACTCCAAAGTATAAACCGCAAGCAATTAGCACGTTGATAATAGACCGGTAGGCCACAACATATTTTTTTAATCCCTCCGCGCGCCGTTTGAATGAAAATAGCGGAGAGAATAAATAATTAATGACATAAGAAATGACCAGCCAATATATCAGTGAACAATAGATTGTTCAATGAAATTTTGATCTATTCAAGGTTACAGTTATTTGTCGGTTTCATTCATGTACTCTACAACATACAATGCGCCTACAAATAGATACTTACACTGACGACATAAATTTATAGCAGCGTGCTGTTGGCATGTCTGCGTGCTAAAATAAGCCCACTTATATTTACTAATTGCGAAATTGATCTATCATTTTCAAATATCAAAATTCTTTCACGAATGGATATTTGATTTCTTTGGCCTTTCTAAATCAAAGGTAAATTGGCGACATCCGTTTTATTTTAAAGTGGGACCTATCTTCATGGGATATTCTGATCAATGGTTCTATCAACCTGCCTTAGCGAGAGTAGGTACCTGGCTGACTGATCGCCCCCTATCGCAAAAATACTTTTTATTCATATATGTTATGTCGTAATTTTTAACAAAGTTAGTCTAGTGTTCTGGGCTCCCAGTCTAAACATCGCGTGATGTTTGACAGATTGAAACAGATTTAATTTTAAATAGTGCTATATCTTTAACCATATAACCATCATGCCGTTTCACCGCTGAGGTAGGCAGAGAGGATGAACCGCCAAACAACTCGGTATTGGCACACTTCTTGTCCCATTCACAGTCATACATCGTCTCATACATACAAGTATGTAATACACTTGATCATGCCATGTCTTCCTCGGGCGTCCCCGACTTCTGCTACCATTCACATTTGCGTCATATAACCATAAAAAAGCCTTATTCATAGCCCTGGGAGCCCTCAAATGTATAAGGGGACTTATTCCCATCGGGAACTTTCTCCACGGGGACTCTGAAGTCCTTAAAAAACATATCTTTAGCCCACGCATACCCAATTTCTACCGATTCATAACAAGTTTCATGAAAAAAAAGTTATTTTTATAGATAATATCTAAACATTTGTTATGCCCAAACGTTAATTATACGAAATTCCCTCGGTAGGAAAAAATCGCAAAGTAAGCTCCGAAAGTTATTAAAAACAAGTTTTTTCGGTTATTTAATATTTTATAGACATGAACAAAATCAAAGTGTATCTTTAAATGCAAGAAAAGTATTTAACTAGAGATATTTGCTCTATTTTAAGCGATTCGTGTTTTATTAAATATTTTAACCATTTTCGTTTAATTATGATCGTTTTTAATATTAGCGCGCTCCCTCTAACATTCGTATTTACATATCTCCCTTTCAAACCATCTTTGAACGCTTACTACGGGGTCTTAAGTCACGCGGAAACATTTTATGTGGGAATTCACACCCATGAAAACGCGTCTATAAATTTTCTAACCAGGTACTATGAAAACGTACGTACCAAAAATATGAAACCCAAACAGATCCTTCGTGAAGATTAATATCCCGATATTGCAGCCAAGTTCCTTAACAAATTATTTTTAAACACAAACCTAAAATTCATATTTTTCCAACAACCATTATTATAAATTCATTATGAAAGAGAAAGGGGCCTTTTAGCCCAGAGCTCTGTATGCCAATATATCACAAGAAAAAAAAAACCTTAGAGTAACGGTTCCCGAAGTGAGTTCGTCGCCAGGGTCCTGCGGTGTTTTCGAAGTCCACAAAACGTCGAACTATGACTCACTAGTGGTATATTTGAAGAAGATATGGTAAATTCAAACCGCAGGGTTCCGCTGAGGATTTGAAAAAAAAATCAACGGCTTAGTTTTTTTTGTTTGTTTCTCGATTACTGTTGTTCCGTTGTTCAAGGTGCGTCATACTCACTATATTTTATAGATTTTTTTTTTAAATTGGAAAAGTCAACGTCCAACGGCAAATAAAAAAAAACATGGTGATACGAGTATGCGTGACAAAAATAAAATTGATTTCCCTATGAGTGGCAAGTGCTCTGCAGACACAGAAGATTTGTTTAATTGTATCTACCATTTCAGTGTGAGAAAATTCTTTATCTACTGTAATTAGACTAAGACTATGCTGTAATCTGTGGTAATTCACCAAAATCACAATTCAACACATAATGATTTAAAGTCATTAAAAGTCATGAAACAAAGACTTGATTAAGAGGTTATGTGTTTTTTTTTTTTTTATATTAACTCCACACAGGAGGCCCTGAAGAAAATAATTTCCCTAAGGGCCTATGTCATCTTTGGGGATGCTGTGTGGAGGGTCTTTTTGTGGAGAGGAAGGAGTGAACATGGGTCTTGAAGAGTCCCATGTTGTAGGAGGGAGGAAACACAGAGGCCGGCAGTTCGTTCCACAGCCGAGCTGTTGAACTTAAGAACGAATCGTAGAAGCGACCCGTTCTCATGTGACATGTGTCAACTGTGTACAAATGTTGGGCGCGCGTTTGGCGTGTATCCCGACTACGCACCGGTGCCGAAAGGATCAATGATGCTAGTTCCTCAGAGCATCTTCCATTGTAATACCGATAGAACAAGGACAGCATACCTACCTGACGCCTGTGCTCTAAAGAATGCAGTCCGTTTGTTGAGATTGGGGAATCTATCAAACGGACCGCCCGTTTTTGCACAGAGTCAAGGGTTTTTTCAGGTATTTAGGGGCTCCGGACCAGAGATGGCTGCCAAATTCGACAGTAGGGCGCACTTGCGATTTGTACCGGGTCAGCAGTTGTGTATTATTAAAGTATCTGCGGGCCCTGTACAGTACGCCCAGCTTCTGAGAGGCCAACTTTACTCTGGCTTCGATAGAGCCCCCGTAGCTGGTCACTTATAGTTATACCAAGCATATCAATGGAAGGCCTGTTCGGAAGATTGCATCCGTTGAAGGAGACTAGATTATCATTTGGATCCCTTTTAGACGTAATCAGACAGGATTGGGTCTTTGAAACATTAAATTCGACGAGATTATTTTTACCCCAGGAGGAAATACTCTCGAGATAACCGTCCATTCTCTGCTTCAAAGCCCTCCGAGCCGTTGGAGTTTGTGTGCCCTTTGGGGGCTTGTCAAACAAAAAGCTATCATGAACTGTACTGTCATCCGCGTAACAATGAATCGGTGCACATGTCAAAAGGTTAGGTTAGGTTTATATGTTAGTTTTTATAGCTTTTAATGACTCTATTTTACATTTTAAAGGTTTATTGAGTCATGGAACCGTAATACAACAACCAAATACAAAAATCAGGAGACGATAATGTTTGTTTTTAAAGTCAAGTTAAAACAACAGATTCCAAAAATTACATAACCCGTTTCCAATCTAGTCTGACCTACCAACAACGGAGGAGCTTGCTTCAGCTAAGGTCTACGTGCCATGCATTTGATTTAATCGAATTTTTTTCCGTATTACGGCGCAATGAGAACTCGACCACTAAAAAATTCAAGGTCACGTCACACGCACAGGTCGTGGAATATTATTCATTGTCCACATAATATAATGTGTGGAACGTGAAATGATTTTAAATGTATCCACTTATTGGCGGAAATCTCCACTAAATAAAATAAAATACCGATAACGAACGTCGAACCTGTCGAAATCGAAAGTACCCTCATTTAATAAAAAATGAAGAGTCAGGAACTGAAGATGGAATCTTAATAAATAAACACGAGTTATTCTCCATTAGGGAGATTTTAATTAAGCTTGGAACATATGTTATATACTTATCCTCGTACAGATCATTTGAAATAGCATAACCTTGTACACCGTCATTGGACGATTGGTATGTATACTTTGTAATTTGGTTAATATTAACCCTATGTCTGCTGTACACTTACTGATCTTCTTAATACTATCAATAAAAAATTTCAGCTTGCGTATGTTTGTGCACGCAAAACTCGAAAAGTAGTCGACCGATATCCCTGAAAATTTTTATGTTGGTTGCTATTAGTGCCAAAAGTGTTTAGAGAGTGTTTTAAATGGTAGAAGAAGTCGGGATGCCCGAGGAATACTGAACGAAATATATGTGTAAACTACGACATATGTTCGGTTATATTCCATGTGAGCTTTAATATACAGACAGAAAATGATAACATAATATACGAGTATGTTTGTTTTTATGAAACGTATTCACTATGCTCTGCTGTGTCACCGTACTGTTGTGTCATGGAACCCAATAAATCGTCACCAACAATTGACTTGAGTCACTACATGCTTATTACTGCTTTACAAAAGAAGTATATAAAGTCGAGGAAAAGGAATATTTTCTCAATGCATTGTTATTGCCGCAGAAAACGTAGACGGAGAAAACTGTATTTGCATCAATTTCTTCGGGGATTTTCATCCTGCAGGATAGTAATATTAGAAGACGAGGCACGGAGGTTTTTCCCTGACACTAGCCTTATGCAGCCTGGATTCGAGGGTTTTAATTCTGCTCACTTGTGCCTGAAGGAGAAAACCCAGTATAATTTTTTTTTTCGCAATTTTTACAAACCTAAGGATTTCGAACACGAATATGTATAATGGTTTTTGATTTAGTAGTTAGAGCCGTTGTTCAATTGAGTCTAAACCATCGCCGGTACAAAGTAATAAATATTATTATGGGCGGGATTATTGCCGGGGAGCAAATACCACTTTCAGTGATGTTTTGAATACAAAACATTCGTTTTCCAGACATTAAAAACGCGCTTTCTTTTCTTCTTTTTAAGCTCATAATTAATTAATTACAAAGCTTATGATAAATTAAAGTTTTGCGTTAACCTTATAAACTGTAGACATAAAAGCTTTTTGTATAAGAGTTGGTGTTGTTTCAGCGCACAGCTATTTCCTTCATTGTTTTAATTATACTATTTGAAATTGCCTTACAAAAAAACGTGTCTTAAATTTTACACAGCTGACGAACAGCCATTAAATGTATCGTAAATGTTTATTTATCAATTGTGTAAAATTTAGAACACGATTAATAAGAGAGTAAGACTGCGTTTGTTTGGGTACAACATATGTGAAAATAAAATGAATTAAATATACCAACGAATATATATGTTGGATACTACCTTTTTATCCCGCCAGAGTTCGCATTAGCGTGGATTCTTCTACGAAAATTCAAATCGCATTAAGAATTATTATGGTACCTCTGCATGAAGAAAATTTGAAAAAAGAATTGTCATTGATAATGTGATATTTGTTTCGTTAAATTGTATAATTCCTTATTTGAAATGAAAAAATATGTTAGATACATAAAATATTTATATTAAGTAAGAAGGTAGGTTAATAAGTGTCTTATTACAAAACTTGTGATTTCAAATGAAATTTTAGTTTGATTTATAAATTGTATTAGAAACATACTTTTTTTGGACGAGAGGTCTACTATTCACATGTTCACAGAACTACTAGTTTCTTTTTGAATAAGCCTACCGAAGTCGTGTTTTATCTCGACCGTTTTGCATTTCGCATGTCTGTAAATTTTGTTTGTACTTTCCGTTTCCATTTCAAGATAGTGACCGTTTTAATGGATGTGTAAAGTTTCCCCTTTCAAATGAGAAATCGTTGTGTTTATTTTGACTTTCCTATTCAAAAGTTTTTTTTCAATGCCACGGTAGGTAATAAGGAAGTTGAGTGAAAAATATTTTGGTAATAAGGAAGTTGAGTGAAAAATATTTTGACTTTTAAAAAATATGTTCATGTAGATCAAAAAATATCGATTCTAAATATATAAATATATTTCTATATTATTATTCTTAGAATTAGTTAAGCGTTCTTGAAAAATCATTCAATAGCAATAAACTGAATACGCTCCACGATTGGTCGAAAGAATTCTGACGTCACATGTGTCGTGACTTGTAAGTACAACGGATCACCTATGGTGCATCTCTTTCTATTACATGAGAGATGGTCGGTTTAGATGAGAGAGGTGTATAGGCCAAACGTTTATTTGGGTCAAATCACAGCCGGTCGTTGAGTTAAAGCTTCCAAGTAAGTATATTATCAAATTATTAATTGTGTTCATTTGTACGTTACGATAAATATAATACATTTTTACAGTATAATAATCATTGCGAATTCTACCCATCTGACATTTACCAGGTATATTTTTATATACCTTTTATATAAATATTTTTCACTCAACTTCCTTATTATTCTCTACTCATTATAATATATATTATAATGTGGTGATGGCTTTTAAATATTTCATCTTTTGTTTGCCATATAATAAGGCACTGCTGAAAACCAGCTGCATTCCCGGAGAAACTAATAATAGAGATAGAGACAGAAAAAAATAGCTCCCATCTATTGTCAAATATATGTAGGTATTTGTTGTTATTATTATATGAAATGGATTTCTAAAGATACATATAATATTCGTATAGTGCTTTAAAATAATATGTTGTTTATTGCATCGCTTAGAAGTTTTTATTATTATACATGTCAGGCCGCCGTCCAGAAAAGTCTCACAGTGAACTGGGCTGTAAACCGTTATTTTACTTTTGGTCTTTACTTTTCTGCGCGGCGGTCCTGAATTGGCGCGGGGCACGTCAACAAATAGCGACGGCAATACCGTACCGGGCGGGAAAAGCAAATATTCTAACTTAAAATATTAATTTAACTATGAAATCTTAATCAATTTTCTTTTTTTTTTTAATAACATCAATTCTAATAGACGGTTAACATTGGTAAAAAAAAATACTGGAATTCCTTATTGAAGAATTAATTTTATATTATAATATTTTTTTCCTTACAAAATGTTTAAGCGACGTGGTTTTCACAGTTTGAATGACGTCACACACACACCCCGCCTCTTACCGCTCTGATTCCGCTCGTTTTGGCGGGCTTAATATAATTCAAACTTTGAGAATTAATTTAACTATGAAAACAAACTTTAAAAAAAAATTTAAAAAATACTCGTATTTAAGTTTGAATGCGAACATTGATTAAAAAAAAATGGACTCAACTTCCTTATTGAGGAAAGTTCCAAAAAAGAATTGTGACGTTTCTTTGGACAAATTGCATATTTTGATGACCTCCGCGGTCGAGAGGTAAGGCTCTCGACCAGCTAGCCGAAGGTCGAGTGTTCAAATCCGCCGCACAGTTTAGTAAAAATTAAATCCATATTTTTTACCAATAAGAATGTGTATTTGTGTGTAACTTCTGAATGTGTTGTCTAGATATTCTGAAGCAGTTTTCAGACAACCAGGATATATACCTGGACCTCAGCGCGGACCCACCACCATCTCCAGAAAGGGGGGACTTGAGAAAGATTACCTCCAATCGGCACTGCTGCCAGACCTGCTGGCTTCTCCGCCCAACCCTCAAAGGTAATTTATTAAGTAATCATTTTCATCTTCTCTTTAACCACTGATCGTTAAATCCCTGTCCAAGCTTCTTCCAATCCTCATTCCAGATTATATTTCCTCTTCTTCACGAGCCTTCTGGCATCTAGCTTCGGATATATGTAGGTAACACTGTCATTGCCATTGAGGTGATACCATTACTGAATGTAGATGTATTAAAATGTTGTGTATTTTACTTGACGAATATGTGTTATTAACGATTTATTTATTTTAAATAATATTATAAAATCTGATTTTAATTTATGCATTAGAAACATTAAGAACAGTTCCATTAGAACCATTTTTTATATGAGCATGAGCTTTCAAAAATTAAATTAAATTTCTGACATTTAACAGAGGGTTTGAATATCAAAGTAAGAAGCCTTCAAATTATTGTCGATATAAAGGTGCATTGTGAAAATGTACTGACTGTGAATAGAAGATAACTACAACATCAAATGTCGGAAGAAAAACAAATAGTATAGTGAATTCCATCTTGCTAAGAACGGGTTGTTTCACAAAATTTGAACAATTCACAAAATTTCATAGTTGATTTTTCAGTTCTGAGAAGGTTCTATTCAATTTCTGTCATTATTTCAGTTTTGTGAAACAACGTCCCACCAATTAGATAATAACTGAACGTGAATAGAACCTTTACAGAACTTGAAAATCAACTTTTAATTTTGCTGAATTGTTGAAATTCTGTGAAACACTCCGTCCTTAGACATTGTCTTGAAATTAAATCCATCTAAGTATATGTATTAATAATAATTCAGCCCGTCTATGTTTGCGTTCGCAAAACTCGAAAAGTAGTTGACCGATATCGCTGAAAATTTGAATGTTTGTTTTTATTATTATTAGTGCTTTAGAGTGTAGTTTGTGGAATGTGTTACGGAGTCAAATTAAAGTCGATTTAATGTAGAATTGTAACAGTAACATTGTGGTACACAGTGAATTGTTGAAGAAGTCGAAGACTCCCGAGAAAAATATTAGCAATACCGATACATTGCGAGGTCCACTAGTTTATCATAAAATTATTATGTACTACCTAACATATAAATTACACGTTTTATATATATAAACCTTCCGGAAGAAATTCTCTAATTAATAGTGAAAACCCTATCAAAATCCGTAGCGTAGTTTAGAAGAACTAAGCGCACAAATAGACATACACGGATAGCGACTTTATTTTATACCATTTAGAGATTTAAGTTTTGTAAAGTCATTAGTATTATGTTTATTAAAATAATTAAATCTGCCTTGTGGCAACTTTATATCACAACTTTTTTTTATTGTTATGATAAAATATTACCTAATTGACAAATAATCCAAGAAGAAGACGAAATATAAGAAGTCGCCATACTTATTTTTATTTTTTTATTATAATATTATTACAATGCATAGTTTCAAAATAGTAGGCATTTGTGTTTTTTTCACATAGACATTTCTACGCCATAAAAGGATCCACAAGAAGTGAATATTTCGAAACAAACACAAAAGTTCAATCAATACTTCAATCAACCTGTATGTTTTACAAATTCGACATATATGGCAGGTTTTCGGGTAACTATAACGTGGGTACGGCTGTGAGTTTCGTATTACCTACAATTAAGTTAACACGTGAAATAAATCAAAACCGAACCAAAGTAAGTACCTGTCAACTCTGAAAGCATTATCCCTACGTCGTCCATTTTACGTTTTAACAATAAATCTTCAAAGAGAAAACCCTTTATTTAAGCTACATATTTTAAAGTTATAAAGATACACAAGTACCCATGAAGTAGCTTTGGTGAATTAGGGGACATAGCACAAGCACAGCTACGTTGACAACTAAACAGAGTCGATTCTACAAAGTAATCAGGCGATGTTCATTTATCGATTTATCTCGTCCGGCGACTCCTAACATATCTACATATCGACCATTTTATCAATATCGGCAAAAAAATGCACTACAATGGTAACGCTGACACATCTATCGAAACGAAACGAAAATAAATATAAAGTTAAATTCAGACAAGTTCGTTTTGCAAAAATAATTCACAGATAAATCAGAAATTCTTACTTGTGTAGTGGTGTACTGTATCGTAAGACTACTGTGGACTGATGCGGCACAAATACATTTATGCACAATTATCAGGATATCACGGGTACATCAGTTACGACAGAAATTCTTACTTGTGTAGTGGTGTACTGTATCGTAAGACTACGGTGGACTGATGCGGCACAAATACATTTATGCATAATTATCAGGATATCACGGGTACATCAGTTACGACAGAAATTCTTACTTGTGTAGTGGTGTACTGTATCGTAAGACTACTGTGGACTGATGCGGCACAAATACATTTATGCACAATTATCAGGATATCACGAGTACATCAGTTACGACAATAAATGGGCCAATAGTTAGTGGTATTTTTAGAATCTCCTGTTTCAAATATAGACGGGACGGGATTTTTTGTTATTTTATATTTATCATTATTTATTTTGGCTTTTACCCATCAGGGATGATCTTGGCCATATAATTCCGTTTTCTATTTGAATTTATTGTGTATTATTGATAGATATATTCAGCGCCCTTGAGGTGATTTCTCACGAAAACGGCGCTGTATAAATTAGTCAAATATTATTACAAGTTTGCGTTAAGATCTCCGTAGTTACACATCATATTCTGGCGCCGCGCCCTTTTCAGAGATTCTATTTTGTTCTCTATACCTGTTTGGTGGTAGGTTCAAATTTTGACAAGACTATTTTTTTTAAATGACGATTATTCATTTCATCTTCACAGGTGTGTGTCGGTTCTGTTAGTATTTTTAGCAAGATTTCTACCAATGTTTTCAAAAAATCATTTAAAATGTTCGCAAAGTTTTCGGGCTCATCGTTGGCATTTACTGATGTTCCATTAGTTTTAATATTATCGATGATATATTTTTATTTATTATTTCGTTAAAAGTATTACAGGTCTTTTTACTGTTGGTATGTGCTTGATTCATTTTTTGTTCTTAATATTTTTTTGTGAATTTATTTGAAAATACTAACATTTCTAGCTAGGACGTGGGTTTATTTATGTTTAGGCGATGCATTTGGTAGTGTAATGTTTTAAATCGAGACGCTAAAAATAAAACTCGTGTGTAGATGGCGATAAGGTTCCCGCTTAACCCCTCCAGCGTTTGAGGGTCATATATGACCGGGCGTCCATATATAAAAAAATTATTTTGATTTTTTTTCTATCATTCGGAAATACATAATTTTTTAAACGTTAAAAAGAAAAATAATAATTCTATCCAGTTTGCCTCAAATATTAGTTTTTTTTCAAATAAAATCCTAAAAATAGTCAAAATGAAAAATTCATATTTCGCGCCGCTATCGTAATAATCGGTGTAACTTTAAAAATTATTTATAATTTTTTATTACGTGAACGAGATAAAAAACATTTCATTTCACAAAGTCATTTAAGCACTGTTACCCATGACTCATTCACTTTATTATGTAGTTGAATATAAACTTTTTAAAATTATTGTACCTATTATATTTGGAGGCTGCGTTTTTTTGTGTGTTTTTGTATATTTCGTATTCGGAAATAGGCATGTCAAATATTTTTTTTGTTTTTTTTTATTATTACTCCATATGTGATCAAGGCATGAGGAAGATTGCTAGATTATTTCACTAGTGTAATTTTTTACATAAGGTTATAATTCGTCCCACTTAAAGCATTCACGTACCTACTCTGTTTTATGCAGGATAATTTGCTACTAAGGAAAAAAATAATCAGTCACATATATGTATGACACAAATAACATTACGCAATAAAATTATAAAATAAGCAAAAAAAATAAAAAAAATTCTCTACATTTGCAAAAAGTCGTGCAGAAAAGTCTGTCATAAATCTATTCCCTATGAGTGTAAGAATACATACAGCATTCTTAAATTAATGTAAAATTAGTTACCTACTAGACAGTTATTTTAGTTTTTTTTTTAGTTATGTGGGACAAATCAATAGTAGTGGGTGTGTAAAAAAATTAAAAGATCTTTAAGGGTTAATTGATGTGAGTACCGCACAAGAGTCCCAACAGCTCAGGGCCAGCGGGATTGTGGCACCCTTAAATTATGGGAAGAACTGAGAAGTAAGGGAAATGGAGAAATTTTAAGTGCCTGGCTATTTTAATCTGATCACCAAACAAAGCTAGAGCCATTTCAAAGTTCAGTTTTAGAATGTTGGGTTTTCTAAAAACATATAGATAAATAAAATGAAAAAATTTTTTCTTACATCCTACCTTCCTAAATGCCTTGGTATAAAATTTGCGATTTTCAAATTTAATTAGGAATACCCAGGTACAGGTACATGAGATTTATTTTAATTACTCATCTATGCTAACAGTCACAAGCATTTATCATTTGGAGTTTACACAACAATGAATTTTTGTAAATGCAATTATCAGGCCAATCGCAATTTGCGTGGGCGCGATAATGTGCATTGGAAAATTGTTGATTTTGGTGAAAGCGGGAGGAATTGTTGGCAATCCTCGATTTATGATTGCATCGTTGTTTATCAATTTATGATAGCATCGTTTTTAATCAATAAAGGCCTAATGATGGGGACAATAAAAATGTTGATATTTTATAAATATGTATTTGTTTCCACAACAATAAAATGTTATGATAAGAATGTCATCTTAAAATTAATAAATTCCTGTGTCGATTTCTACGATTCAGTTTATATGTTCTGGAATATCATTCATATAATGTATAATTACCCGCTGCAAAGTCTCCAATAGGATATGTTATGTGTACGAAGGGGAGCGAAATAGGGGAAGGAAAGGAGATGGGGAAGATGCTGGTTGGGAAGTACTGACTAATTAGATCTGTCCATCAAGCACGGCTAAAGCAGTTGAAGCAACATTTCGATTCTGAATAGAGGACTTTCATCAGGGAGGCCTATGTAGTCGAGTGGCAATGCTCTCGACTAGCAAGCCGAAGGTCGCGGGTTCAAATCCCTGATGAATACTAAATTTGATGTTTTTGTGTTATTTCACAATTTATTCATTTAAAATAATGTAAAATATACTTGCGGCTCGTTCCAGAATGGAAGATACTCCAAATCGCCCTGGTGTAAGGACCACCATTCATAATTGAAACGTTGCTTGAAATGCCTATAGTCGTGTTTGGTGACCAGATCTGAATAGCCATTTACTCTCCTACCTTAGGGATGCCTTAGCCTCACTGGCTCCACACGATTGGGAGCAGTTGGGACTATTGTGCGGTATTCACATAAACAGGGCGATATTGAGGATATCTACCATTCTATCTATCTCGTGGTAAAAATATGTTAGCGCGTGTATAAGGTAATAAGCGAATATAAATTACAAATTACTTTAATAAAATTGACAGAAAAGTGTTTTGAGCTGCTTATGGCTTGTATTTTCGATTCAATAATTTGTTACTATTAAAATAATAGTTACAAATGATGCAATCGAAAATACATTTATATGTAAGTAATTTTTGAGCTGCTTATGGCTTGTACGAGTATTTTTGATTGAATCATTTGCTATCAATAGTATTAATATAATGCTATCGCTGGACTGCTTAATAAATAACTTTCTTCTGGAAATAAATTAATAACCAAAGAAAAAACATCTTTGAAACTTTCTCATTATTAAGTAATTCATAACTTATCATGAAGAATTAATAAAAAACATTTTCGTACCAAAATATATACTTAAGGAAAACACGATAATCTAAACAAACATATTTAAACTATATGGAAAGTTATTTCAGCAAATCCAGTAAATTTAAGCACCTGAAGTTTGAAGAGACGATGAGCCTTTCCTGAAAAAAGCAACGAATAAAAAGATAATATTCTCAGATTTTTAAAAATCACGTGTTCATTTAATATTGTATAAGTTGGTTATATTTTATTTTTAATAAATTGATCTACGCCGTCTCTAAATAATAGTTATCCTAAATACCTACAACACGCATAGAAAACCTACTGATATAAAATATTGCTAATTTATTAAAAAATCTATTCAAATTATTCGTTATCCGGTTAAAAACGGGATTGCAGGCCTTTAGCGAATTGAATTGACAGGTTTTCTGATAAATAAATAAAACACGAATGTGTTATGGCGATGTCGGAACACGTGCTCGTAAAAATTCTAATATTTTCGCATTTCGTCATTGCATCACAAACGCAGGTACGTGAACACTTGTTCCAATATATCTTGAATGTACTTGAGTTTATTAGGATACGGTTTGCTATCCCGTTTTTAACAGGATTTTAATAAATCAACAGTACTACAACTAGTATCTACAACTTGAATTAACACTAAAACGTGATTCTTTTAAATATACTATCGTCATTTCACATGAGTGTTTAATTTATAAGGACGGGTTGTTTCGGAGAAATTGAACAATTCATCAAATTTCAAGGTTCATTTTCGGGTCCCATTCAAGTTCGGTTATCATATCATTATAGGCTAGTTGCTTGAAAGAACTGAAATAAAAACAGAACTGTTCAAATTCTCCGAAACAACCCGTCCTAAATCTTACTTGTGTGACCAAATCAAATCGTCAATTAGCGCGATTTTGAGAAATTATCATTTGAACAAATCCCTTTGTACCCTCGTTCTACGCCTGTTTTTTGTTGCTTTTATCAAAATGTGATTAGCAAAAAAGCAAAAAACCGTATGGTTTATGATTGAGGATGATTTGATGGTCATCAAATGTAAAGAATTTCAAAACACTACAAAATAAAACCCCCCCGGCTAGTTTGTTCGGTTTTGAGAACAAACATCTACGATCCCTAAATCAATTTGTTTGCTTTTTCAGCTGAACAAACGGCTCATATGATCTCATACAAATAATTGTGTCTCCCTTACGTAATGGTTGTGTTATGCTACGTATACATACGCGAGCCGAACTGTCGAACTGAACCTCAACTTATGGAAGAAGAATGAACACCGCTTGCAGTTGTTTCGTTCCTTTCCCTTAATTCGTGGCTCGGTTCGCGTTGCGGTTCGCATTCGTTCACGTTTCATTCATTCACGGTTCATTCATTCACGTTCGTTTATATGTACAATAAAAAAGGCAAAACATAACGTTTTATATTCAAATCTAGAAGTTAACCACAGCAGAATTAAAATGTTCTTTTATGAATCATTTCCGATAAACCGTGGTGACCGCAATTTTATGAAACTTTTTGAATTTTTTAGTAATTTTATTTTTGAGAAACGACAGAAAAATGAGGTGGCAATAATGTTTAAAATAAAATATATGTTTTTTATCTGTAATTTTTGTTCGGATTTATGAAGAAAAACCGCAAGGTGAGTCTTTTTTAAAACTTTTATGTTTGATTTAAAAACTTTAATATTTAAAAAATTATATGATTATTTCCAATAATAAAATATTTACACGTATTTCATCACCTTTTAAAAACAGTTTTGAGTTTTTGGATTCGTTCAAATCATCTTTAGTAAATATAACCATCAATATGCCAGAGGACTGAGGATGACATGACTACTATTTTCAACCACCGAAAGCACGGATTAAATAAAGTTTTCGTGTCAGGCTGACACTAGGCATCATCAGTAAAAGTTTTCACTTCACTAAGTAATAAGGCTCTTAGGCTAAAATAAGGTTTCGAGGCTGTTTAACGTATGGGAGGTAGTTTTTTTGGTATCCCTGGAGGGTAGTTGAGGCTTCAGACGCCTGGCGGTCCGGGGATTGTACTTTGTTTAGATACACATTGCCTTTAACCCTTCGTCCAACGGCCAGACCTTGAGCTAATAATGGCAATAGACTATTAATAAAACCATTGATCCGATATAAAGTGGATCCGTTCATTGTGTTCTCTACTTTGGAATTACAACTGTAGAGGATCAATTTCACAGATGAAAGTGTGTGAAGGTAACGATGAAGAACAAAAGAATACATCCGAGGATTTAACTTACCTTAATTATAAAATATTGAACTCCCATTAAGTGAACCTCACTTTCCATGAAGTGATCCCCACTTTCCATGAAGTGATCCCCACTTTCCATGAAGTGAACCCCTGTTTACATTTCATGGAAAAGTCGCAAGTGAGATGGCTTAAACACCTAATAAGAATGCCAGAAGACCGATTTAAAATACTGACTGCAATTCCAGAGACAGTCTGGGCTAACAATGAACGAACCTACGACAAGACTCCTGGAGGAGAAGAAGCATACTTATTTATTTATTTATTTGCAAAAACAGTATAAACTAGTACATTGCAATATCGGTAATTAAAAATGACAAAAAAGTGAATAAAAAATACATTTACAAGTGGGACAAAAAAAAGTCTCAAATGTAGGTTTACAATGTTAAGTGTTGAATAATAATATTTCACGTTTAAATACGTTGTAGGACATGTGGAAAATATCCACATTTCCTGTGAGGCAGTTAATTAACCTAGTGATTCTTCCCAAGGGCATCACCATTGGTATGTTAGTTATGCACCTAGGAAGAATCAAAAGCCTGTGTTGGCGGCCTCGCGCAAAATTAACATTATTCCTACCTCTTTGCCGTCGATTTAATTTAGAAGTTTTATGTACAGTCACCAGTATAGTATGTAGGTAAAAATTTCAGGTGTGTTTCGTTAAAAACAATAAAAAAATATTTTCTTAAAATATAAATGAGATTGTTTCGATTAAAGTATCTGTATCTTCCAGAATGCGACGTTTACATATTGCTCAATAAAATTTAACCTTCAGGCCAGTTCTCACAGTTCGTATTTTTAAAGTTAGTGTAGCTTCTCACATTTGCAGATTCGACCCTACAATAAAACAATTCTTTGGCCTGGTATTTTTATAAAGATATTGTCTTGTTTGTGTATCATTTATGATTTAAGAATTAGTGACATTTTACTCCAAGCGGCGGCAGCTTTCAAATAGAGCTGTTCGCTTTCTATTTTATGATGACCCTAGTTAAACCATTATGCCTAAAAATATTTTCCAATACCTTTCCCACCCCTGTCCCATAGTAATAAAAGCCCCAAATAAAGTTTCATCTCCCTTAAAATAATTCCTTTAAAATATTTGTATTGTTTAAATCACGTCTGTATCATTAAGAATAGTTAAGTGCATTTTATTTTATGTTAAGAATGTTGTTTGCCAACGAGCGGGTGGAACATCTTTATTTTGGTAAAATGTCCTTCAGAATTTAGTTTAAATACAGATACCTCCTAGGCAGGAGCTAGTATTGATATAACTGGTAGGTACATGCGTACCTAGGCAGTCAGTCGTGAGATAATTACTAGGTTTATGTGTACCTAGAGAAAACTGAAGAATAAAGGAAACTAGACCTTTATTTCTTTCAGTTTAAGTTTGAGCAGAGGAAAATAAGATCCTCTGCAATTATATTGTGATTTAATAAATTTATATGTCAAGAAGAAAAAGTGTTTTCCTGCATTCCATCTGACGGCGTGTTCTCATACCACGATAGCAGAAACATATGGTCCTTCGAGCCGCATCGGGAACAGCAGCATCATGGAAGCGGGACAACACTCAAAGACGTCATCTGTCTGCGGCAGCAAGGCGGGAACCAGCAGCAGCTGGACGGAGGCTCAAATAAAAGCTTCAGCAACCAAGGTGCACATCACGAGACAAAAGGCCCGCCTACTTACGGAGATGGCCGAAGAAAAGATGGCTGCTTCCGAAGCAAAGATGGCTGCTTCCAAAGAAAAGATGGCTGCAGCAATGTCAGTCTTGGAAGCAGAGGAGCAACATGCGGCGCTCGTTTTAGAAGCTGCATCAAGGACTTCACAACGGACTCTCGAGGATAGAGTCAATGACTGGGTGGACCAGTCACATCACAGTTCATCATCAGAACTTGGAAATCACGATGAACAGCCTCTTCGAGTTCAAATGGAGCAGCAACAGGAACTGCTCCATGATGGGCGGTTATCACTACAACCACCCACAAGAACTGCACAGCAACAGCCCTTGGCAGGGCAGACTCTCCCGTCGCAAATGGAACCTCGGGTAGAGCAGGCTCATCCGCTGCAATTGGAACAGCGGTTGGAGCAGCACAAGGGTGGGCGGTACGCATTACTCCCACCAAAAGGATCCTCAGAGCAGCAGCCCTTGGCAGGGCAGACTCTCCCATCGCAATTGGAGCCTCGGGCAGAGCAGACTCTTCCGCTACACTTGGGACAGCGGTTGGAGCAGCAGCAGCAGGGCGGGCGGTACGAGCTACTCCCACCCAGAGGAACATCGCATCAGCAGCCCTCGGTAGGGCAATCTCTTCAGCTGCAGTCGACGCAGCATCAGCAGCCAAGCAGTAGCTACTGGGAGCTGCCTACATCAGAGCAGCCATTCAACTTAGCAGAGCAACGCGACGGGCAACAGTGGCCAGAGTCGCAGGGCCGATTCCAGGGACCAACACCTGCTATAACTGAAGACCGTCTCGCGGAATCAATTGGTAAGGCAATGTCTTTATATAATACCAGGCCCAAAGTTAATGATCTTCCCACATTTAACGGCAATCCAATTGAATGGATTGCGTTCAAATCAATATACCATCATACCACAGACTTCTTAAAAGTATCTGACAGCGAAAATTTATATAGATTGCAAAAAGCGTTAAAAGGAGAGGCGCGTGACGCGGTTTCTTCCCTTCTATTATCTCCTTGCAATGTCAAGGAAATAATAAATACGTTAGAAAATATTTTTGGCAACACGGATCACATCATACAAAAAACTATTGGTGAGATCCGAAATTTAAGTAAATTAGATGAGAATACCAGTTCAGACGCCGTAATTCGATTTTCTTGTAAAGTAAAAAATTTAATTTCTTTGTTAAAATCATTCAAAAATATCGGACATTTGCACAATCCAGATTTCTTATCTACATTAATCGGTAAACTACCTAGTACACTACGAACGTTGTGGCTTACAGACAAAGATAGGCGGAACACAACACAGCCAATACTCTGCTATTTATCACTTTGGCTGGAAGAAATCGTAATTAATTCACGTGACTCAGGAATAAGTTTTAATTCTAAAATCAGTAGCGAAACTAAATTCGCTTCCAATAACCATTTTAAGCAGTATAGTAATAATTATCTTCCACGGCAAGCTAATCAACTTCAAAATAAACAAAATTTTAATAGGCCTTATGCATCCAAAAATAATCATTTCAAACGTCCGTACGATACGTCAAAAAAATTCCTTTATCACACCACTAATAATGAAAAACCACCGTGCTGTGTTTGCAAAGGAGAACACCAGATTTGGCAATGTGAGAAATTTAAAAATGTCCCAATAACGCAAAGATGGGAAATTGCTAAATATAATAATGTTTGTTACAAGTGCTTAGGGTACGGACATTCCCGTTTTAATTGTAAAGTAAATGTAAAATCACCAAACAAAAAATTTCATGATTTATTGGTTAATCACAATCGGGTAGAAACCGATGAAGTTGTCACAAACACGTGGGAAAGTAATCGAGTACTTTTAAAAATTATTCCGATTACGGTATACTGGCCACTCGGAAGCCGAGATATTCATGCGCTGTTAGACGATGGGTCAACCGTCACATTGTTAGACCAAGAAGTAGCCAAACAACTCGGTTTGTCTGGACCAGTTAGTGACCTCTCATTGCATGGAGTCAATGAAATGAGCTCCAACAACGCGGATAAAAGGTAAAAACGAAGTAGAATCGTACATAGCTAGTGCTCGAACCGTTCGGGATTTAAAGATACCAGCTCAAATGGCGCTATCTAATTCTTACATTTCGAGTAATAAACACTTAAAGAACGCCCCTCGCTTTGAAAGGAATGTAAAATCCCAAATGTTAATTGGGCAAAACAACTGGGAATTAATTATTTCCAGAAAAATAGTTCAGGGAGATAAAAATAAGGTATCATTATCTTATACAAAGCTTGGTTGGGTCGCGCTCGGCCATATTTCAAAGAAAATGGGAAATAGTGTAGAATTCAATTTTCATGTTCAGGAAAACGAAAATAGCGAATTGCATGAAATTATCAAAGAGAGTTTTAAGATAGACGAGATGGGAGTAGTGAGCCCGAAAATATGCAATGTTGATAAACGTGCATATTCCCTGTTAGAAAGTACCACAAAACGCGCTAGTCAGGGGTGTCATTGGGAGACGGGTTTGCTGTGGAAGGAAGAAGAAAGATATTTTCCTGATAGTCTTCAGGTTGCGGAAAATAGATTAAAAACTTTAGAAAAGAGAATGGACAAAGACCCTGAATTTGCGGAAGCCTATTGCAACAAAATACAACATTATTTAGATAAAGGATATGCAAAAAAATTCAATTTCAGTGGTAGGTATCCGGATAGCTCGGATAAATTTTATTTACCACATTTTGCTGTTTACAACCCAAATAAGCCAGGAAAGCTTCGGGTTGTATTTGATGCGGCGGCAAAATCAAAGGGAATTTCTTTGAATGATAGGCTTTTAACCGGGCCTGATCTATATAATTCTCTGCTAGGAATGCTTTTTAAATTTAGGCAAAATAAAATTGCATTCACTGCCGATATCCAAGAAATGTTTTTACAAATTAAAATTATTGATGAAGATACACCGTTTCAGTTGTTTTTATGGAGAGGAAAAGATCGTAAGGTAGCCCCGTCTATATACGCTATGAATTCAATGATTTTTGGCGCAAAATCATCACCTTGTTCGGCGCAATTCGTAAAAAATAAAAACGCAGATCAATTTTTATCTCAGTTCCCCCAGGCCGTCGAAGCAATAAAAACATTACATGGACGACTATTTAGATAGTGTAAATTCAGTAGAAAGTGCGAAGAAATTAATACAAGATATTACATACATACATGCTCAAGGCGGGTTTAATATCACCGGCTGGGCAAGTAACGCGCCAGAGGCGCTAGAAAACATTCCCGTAGCCCACAGGTCGAAGAATGTTGTTTGTTTCGAACAAGGTGAGGAAAACATACAGAGAACATTAGGTTTGCAATGGGATCCAAATTCAGACACATTGTCATTCGATCTAAGCTTCAAAAAAATTCCCGGGGATATTATTTCTGGGAAGCAAAGACCCACGAAAAGGCAGATGTTGAAAGTCATTATGACAATATTCGATCCGCCCGGGTTTTTAGCACCCCTGACAGTTCGGTCAAAAATACTACTGCAAAATGTATGGAGGTCGGGTACTGACTGGGATAAGAAATTAAATGATCGTAATTTTAATGAATGGCTTCAGTGGTTGGAAGCCTTGAGGTCAATAAGTAAAGTTAAAATTCCTAGGTATTACGAGATTTTATGCGATGGTGAAAACGCCGTAGACAGACAACTTCATATTTTCTGTGATGCGAGCGAAAAGGCAATGTGTTGTGTAGCTTATAGTCGTGTTCAAAATGCTAATGGTCAGGTCTTCGTAAATTTTATTGCCAGCAAAACCCGCGTAGCCCCAATCAAGCCGATGTCAATTCCGCGCTTAGAATTGCAAGCAGCCCTTTTAGGTAGTAGATTATATAAATGTATAATCGGTGAACACACGCTCACCTTTAACTCGAAACATTTTTGGACAGATTCAAAAACCGTAATGTGCTGGTTAAAATCTGATTCAAGAAATTTTAAGCCTTTTGTTGCGCATAGGCTAGGTGAGTTGGATGAAACAGTTGGTTCAGAATGCTGGCGGTGGCTTCCAACTAAAGATAATATAGCAGATGAGGCTACCAGAGATACTAGAATGACAGATTTAGGATTAGAGGGACGATGGTTTTCTGGTCCCGAATTCCTAAAACCACCTCCAGAAGTATGGCCACAAGAGAATTTGGCTAAACAATGTGATAGCATAAACAAAGAACTATTAGAGTTAAAACCATCGGCTATCTTACTCACCACATCGGCGGCATGTTTCATAGACTTAAATAAATTCTCCAAATATTCAAGATTATTAAGAGCTACAGCGTACGTTTTTAAATTCATCGACAAATATAGAGGCAAACAAGCAGAAAATAATTCTCTTACTGCTGATGACTTTACTTCAGCAGAACATTTTCTTATAAAAGAGTCTCAGAAAAGAACGTTTCATAGAGAAATTTTAATTTTATCCAAAAACGAAAGATTGCCAAAAGATAGTAGACTAAGACAATTAAGTGCGTATTTAGATGTAAATGGAATAATACGCATACAGGGTAGAATTGCGGCGATTGAAGACGTACAATTAAGTACAGTCTTCCCGATAATTCTCGACAATAAAGATAAGTTAGCTCAATTATTAATTACACATTTTCACGAGATGTCTGGCCACGGTGGAGTTGAACACGTCTTAAATGCAATAAGACAAAAGTATTGGATACTTAATGCGCGTCAGTCTATTAGAAAAATTAAATATATATGTCAAACTTGCAAAAATAAGAGAGCCCAACCACAGGCACCTCTAATGGGATGTTTACCTATGGAAAGGTTACAACATCATATACGTCCTTTTACACACACAGGCATGGATTACTTTGGTCCCATGAATGTTACAATTGGGCGCAGAAATGAAAAACGGTACGGTGTTTTGTTTACATGTTTATCAACAAGAGCCGTGCATATTGAAATCGCGGATTCCCTGACTACGGATTCCGCCATACTAGCAATCAGACGTTTTATTGCTAGGCGCGGTTACCCGCTAACAATTTGGAGTGATAATGGAACAAACCTTAGAGGTGCTGATAAGGTATTATCAGAATCATTATCATCTCTAAACCAGGACAAATTAAATAACGAAATGTCGGTAAGGAAAATAAATTGGAAATTTAATCCGCCAGGATCTCCTCACCACGGAGGCTCCTGGGAAAGTCTAATAAAATCAATTAAAACTACGTTTTACGCCATATTACGCGAGCAAGCACCACGCCCGGATACTTTGCACACATTGCTGTTAGAAGCAGAAAATATAGTTAATAGTAGACCACTCACACACGTTTCTCTCGATAGCAAGGATTTTGAAAGTCTAACACCAAATCATTTCCTGTTAGGTTATAAATATGACACCCCAATCCTAGGGGTCTTTGATCACGGCGATTTATGCCTAAAAAAGCAATGGCGTATTGCACAATTTTTTGCCGACCAATTTTGGTCACGATGGGTAAAAGAATATTTACCTACACTGGTAAAACGTTCTAAATGGCATGACGTGATACCACCTATAAAGGTAGGCGATGTAGTTATCCTATGTGACAACACGTTACCCCGGAATACCTGGCCAAAGGGTATGGTAGTAAAAGTATACCCCGGAGCCGATGGACAAGTTCGTGTTGTAGATATTCAAACAAATCACGGTACGTTTCGCAGACCGGCTACTAAAGTAGCAGTATTGAAGATACAACCATCGCATTCTTTTTATCCGCTAGGTGAAATGAATTCACGGGGGGAGGTGAATGCGAAATTACCTACTACAACCATTTAGTCATAAGATATACATTTTTACGGGATTTCTAGTT
This sequence comes from Hesperophylax magnus, assembly GCA_026573805.1. Classification (NCBI taxonomy): domain Eukaryota; kingdom Metazoa; phylum Arthropoda; class Insecta; order Trichoptera; family Limnephilidae; genus Hesperophylax; species Hesperophylax magnus. Next base: position 2,844,543 of record JAIUSX010000026.1, read on the forward strand.
TTAATACATTACCTACTACACAATTTTTAGTCATAAGATTTACATTTTTTACGGAATTTCTAGTTTTAAGACATTACCTACTACACAATTTTTAGTCATAAGATTTACATATTCCACGGAATTTTTAGTTTTAAGAGTAGCATAAATATTTTTATTTTAGTAATTTTAATAAATTTAACTGGTAATTTTCGTAGACAAGCAGTAGGTACCTAATAAAGATAACAGTCGCATTCTTTGCCTATTTTGTGAAGTATCTTCACGGAAGGAGGTATGTATCTTCCAGAATGCGACGTTTACATATTGCTCAATAAAATTTAACCTTCAGGCCAGTTCTCACAGTTCGTATTTTTAAAGTTAGTGTAGCTTCTCACATTTGCAGATTCGACCCTACAATAAAACAATTCTTTGGCCTGGTATTTTTATAAAGATATTGTCTTGTTTGTGTATCATTTATGATTTAAGAATTAGTGACATTTTACTCCAAGCGGCGGCAGCTTTCAAATAGAGCTGTTCGCTTTCTATTTTATGATGACCCTAGTTAAACCATTATGCCTAAAAATATTTTCCAATACCTTTCCCACCCCTGTCCCATAGTAATAAAAGCCCCAAATAAAGTTTCATCTCCCTTAAAATAATTCCTTTAAAATATTTGTATTGTTTAAATCACGTCTGTATCATTAAGAATAGTTAAGTGCATTTTATTTTATGTTAAGAATGTTGTTTGCCAACGAGCGGGTGGAACATCTTTATTTTGGTAAAATGTCCTTCAGAATTTAGTTTAAATACAGATACCTCCTAGGCAGGAGCTAGTATTGATATAACTGGTAGGTACATGCGTACCTAGGCAGTCAGTCGTGAGATAATTACTAGGTTTATGTGTACCTAGAGAAAACTGAAGAATAAAGGAAACTAGACCTTTATTTCTTTCAGTTTAAGTTTGAGCAGAGGAAAATAAGATCCTCTGCAATTATATTGTGATTTAATAAATTTATATGTCAAGAAGAAAAAGTGTTTTCCTGCATTCCATCTGACGGCGTGTTCTCGTACCACGATAGCAGAAACAGTATCCTTTAGTGTTATTGCTTTAAAATCATTCCGTCTTACTCATAATAGATAATACGGAAAGATAAGAACGGTTTAGTAGAAAATGTTACTCATAATCACGCGCATGTGAACTGCGTTATAATACGGCAGTACTAGTAGTTGACAGATTTATAAACCGGCTAACCCCAGAATTAGAGACGTATTACGATCGTATTTACTTTAACAATCTGGTTGATTTTACAAATATCGATCGGTCTTGAAAATATAAAAACAGTAATACTCATTTGCTGCACTATCAGAGGAATATTTTTAAGAAATATCGATTTACAAAAGCAAATACGGAACGCATAATCGAAATGGCCAAATTACGAAGCAATTCAAAACAGACCGGGTCAATGACATCGCAAATGTCATCTGAAGAAACCTGAAGTTAGCAACTAAACGCGATATGCAAAAATGACCGTGTTTTTCAGGATTGAGAAAGAGGTGCCAGTCTAAAAAAATCTAGCATAAATATTATTACGAGTAAAGATTAATTCTTCACTGTAAAGCCCCATTCAGCGTTTAGCTGTACCAACGGTGCACCGCAGTATTAGGGAATCTTTATAAGTAAGACTGATTGTTTCTTATGACGTGTCCTCCGTTTATAGGTATTCCGGTGGTAAGCCAACATTTGTATAAGTTTGGGATTATTTTGTTACAAGTTTGCGCGTAACACACGTCTTAGACTCGTAGGGCGGAGAATAGGTTCAAGTTAGTATACTTTTGGGTCCTTGCAGACGCAGTAGGCCGTTTGGCTATAATATTATAAAACTTTTAACCGAAAATTATACGTATACAATGTACATCACGACAACTTTATTTTTTCTTAAAAATACTGTTTCTCAAATAAGTTTCGTGGTTATTTTGTTGTACAATAAACTAGTGTCCTCTGTCATTTTGGCGATCAACGCTTGATGTTGGCTAACTAACCAACTAACAATCGCGCCGTTAGTCCGCAGGGGTAAGCAGAGAGGATAGACCGCCACATAATTTTGTCGTGGTGCACACGCTTTACTTCGTTCACATATTTTTTACATGGTCTCATTTGTACATTCTCTTCTATTGTTCGGAATGCGAATAGTTGACACGAAATGGAATGGCAGGGAAGTCAGAAGTACATGACACAATCAAGTCAATCCAGTAGGTAACTAGTTGAGTTGGGTTAGGTTAAGAGATTAAAAAAAATACATCTTTAGAAAGAGAAGGGTATTCAGGAATGGAAACCAAACTCGGCGCAAACCATATCAAGACACATTTTGTTTCTGAATCTTGTAATTTCACCATGGTGATACTGAGAGTATATTCTACTCTAAGAAGTAGTAAATTGACAAGGACCTGCAAGGAGTATTATATGCAAGGTCAAAATTTTGTGAAAATCTACCCTCGATACCTACCCTAATAAATAAATTAACAACTTTATCTAGATTTCTGAAGACAACTAGTATTAATTTAAATTACTAATAAACACGTACACTTGCAGTGCACCTTAATCAGCATGAACAACTTTAACTCAAACAAACATAACGTCAGTTATTTAGTTGTGTTAGCCCCAGTTGGCACATAGAATAAAGAAACCACGCGAAATGCTATGTGGGCTTTATTCGTGATCTAAAAGTCTGGGAGTTTCTCCCTCAAATTTCAATTACAGAACTGTGTTTATTCATCATTATGAGATTATAATTTTTAAACGGGATGGCCATATACGTCTTTCGGCGAGTGTAAGAGACAGAACCAAAAGGTATTGAGTGAGTGGTGGCATGAGTTTCCATGATACCACTCGTATTGCAAACTCTAGTTGGCATCACTACAAATATCTTGGAATTTTATTAAACATCTATGTTTCAAGAGATGAAAAACAATTCTTTCTGTCGAGGTTCAGATTAACTTACAGCAGCAAAACAGTCATCATGTACCCACATACATTTGTTTTGTTATTAATTATTATAAACGCCCTGTTGGGCTTTTACATATGTGTGTATTTAACATGATATACTGCATGATACAGAGACACAGGAGTTTTTTTCAAGTTTAGATAACTAAATCTAAATACAAATCTTTAACAAATCATTGACAGAATACACATACATTAAAATATATGATGATGTTGTGATCTTGAAGAAGCTTGGATTGTGGATATTGTATTAAAAAGTATTCTGGGAAATTATGTCAAATCTCCTAAATGAAAACAGTTGGAAAGATGATTTTTTCTGACATATTTATGACACATGTCAAGTTATGAAAAGTTAAAAGTAAAAATTGTTTTCTTGCAACGGGTTTTATTTTATTTCAACGTTGCACACACTATGTAAATGGTGAGATAATAATAAACTTTTCAAAAGTTACACCAATTTTCCAGGAGGTATGTTACTGCCTTCTATTTATTATTAGGTAGGTACTTTCTCGCTTGTCTGATTTCTACAAACACAAACTACTAATTTTGAAAATGTCGACACAAATTTAAAGCCAACGTTCTAGATTTCATTGATCCCAAAGAACACCTAGCCAAAATTACTAATCACTCTATAAGATTAGTTCAATAAGATAGATACAGAAGAATAAGATTACATGGTGGCAAAAGTCGGGGACTCCCGAGGAAGGCATGGAACGATCAAGTGAATCAGCCAATTGAGTCAGGCCATGTCAAGAGTCAGATACTAGAAGAGTATGTATGAGACGATGTATGAATGTGAATGAGGCAAGGAGTGTGTGCCAAGACCTAGTTCTTTGGCGGTCTGTCCTTTCTGTCTACCCCTGCGGGGAAAGGGCGTGGTGGTTAGTTAGTAAGTTAGTTTAGAATAAAATTAGGGGGGACTACAATTCAAATTGTCCCAAGAAGCGAAGCTAGCAGTCCACAATGGAGTGCTGGTACCTACCCTCGTGTATGGAAATTGGGGCATGGAACTGGCAGAGAAAGGATGAAAGTAGACTGAATGCTGTAGAATGAGATCCCTGAGGCGTATGTGTGGTAAAACCAGGTATGATCGTGTGAGAAATGTGGAGATCCGCAAAGAGTGCAAGGCTGATTATTAAATCAGCCTTGCATATACTCCTTAATGAGTAAGATTAAGAAAGGGAAGCATAGATGGTTTGGGCACCTAGAGCGAATGGAGTGTAAATGAGAATATATGATGTACATGTGAATGGTAGCAGAAGTAGGGGACGCCCGAGGAAGACATGGCACGACCAAGTGAATCAGATACTTGAGTCGGGCCATGCCAAGAGTCAGAGTAATAAAAGAGTATGTATGAGACGATGTATGAATTTGAATGAGGCAAGGAGTGTGTGCCAAGACCTAGTTGTTTGGCGGTCTATCCTCTCTGCCTACCACTGTTTAGTTACAATTCAAAGACAGATAGATAGTCAACATACTCATAAGCACAGGATACTAAAAACACTCTCGTAAGCATATTAATATTATTAAAATAATCAATATCGATTATATATCCAAAAATGACGAAATTATAAGCTTTCAAAGTGACCTAGGGTAAAATGTATGCAATGATGTCATTGTTTACATTTCATGGCGGCTTCCGTGGTCGGTTCCTGATAAGGCTCGCGACTAGCAAGCTGGAGGTCAAGGGTTCAAATTCCGGCGTGGGCTTTTTGCATTATTTTAAAATTACGAGTTAAAAATAAAATATATTATATTTCTGGCATGTTCCAGAATGGAAGATACTATCGGTATCGACCAGGTGTAAGACCACCATTCAGAATTGAAACATTGCTTGAAATGGCTTTGACCATGTTTGGTGACCAGAATAGCCAGGTACTTTCCCTTTTCCTCCCCTCTCTGTCTCTGCCCGGGCTCCAGATGATTGGGAGCAGTTAGGACTCTTGTGAGGTTTCACATTAAAAAAACCGCTTCGCATGTTCTGTGATGTCACACACTTCTCGACCACCCGCAAATACCAACATTTTGTATAGGTACTACTCGGTATTTTTCAACAATTCGAAAAGTTCTGTCTTCTGCTTGTTTTAATCAATAATATAACACGTGAAATTTTGTAGTAGGACACAACCATGTTCTTGGAGGGGATGGACTGTATGTTTGAATATTCACGTGAGACGGGAAGGCTGTTAATTACCCCATTACGGAGAACTGCAAAATAAGCGAGGTTAGCAGTCCACAGTAGAGTGCTGATACCAACCCCGATATATAGCAGTGAGGCAGAGCATGGATGAAAGTACCCTGTAGAGTGCTGTAGATATGAGATCTTCAAAATGTATTGTTGATAAAATATAGCACAAATTTTTAACAAGTTGTATGCCTGCTATAATTCTACAGTAACATTTTATACTATCCGTAACAATTGAGGCACGATGAGTGAAAATTACTGGCAGTAAAAAGGGGTGGCTAAGCAAAAATAACCCCCGTCGGTTCTATAACTTACGCGGAACCTACACATAAATCACTGGAGATCAACCTTTGGTAAGCGAGCGTGATACGAATTTTGATATTTCCGCAATAATACAGGTATATATATTTAAAAAGGTAACATCAAACTATTCAAATAATACATTTTAATATGTAATTGAAATCCTCAGCACAGGAGATCTCATATCTCATCCCATGTGGAGACCATTTTCTCAATTTGTAACAACAACAAAAAAGAGTTTTTCGAAAAGAAGTATAGACTAGTTTGAACGTCAAGTATGCAACATTTAATCGAGAAGTGTCGAAATCAGGTATAGACAGTAATTTTACTTCTATTCTGAACGTCAAGTATGCAACATTTTATCAAGAAGTGTCAAAATTCTGTCTTAATGGGTGGGAGAAGGGGGTGAAGTTGTTCTCAGAAATCTCATGTAGACCTTGTTCTTGTTTTGAAGGAATAAAACAGTTGATTTATGTGAAATCAAATCCACGCCGCCCGCCACAGACAATCATCTTTATATAAATAGATCCCTAAGTTGTCTGGCAAAAAATATATCTATCTTAATTTATGGTTTACAATAATAAAATATGTTAACTGTGCATTTCATTTCAGACAATTTTGGAAAATTACCATCCATCATCCAGATATTTTTTATTATACGAAAACATGTCATTTTTTCAGTTTACTGTTATGTCATGCTTTAAATTTGTTTGTGTATAATTTTCGAGAGCTCACTTGGTAAATCTGTCCTTAAAATCCATGTAAAACATGGATCGCCAACTTCGTGACACATTCTTGTGACCTTTGTCTGACCTGCTGTCTTTTCTTCCTCATATAGCTTGACTTCATTCTTTAGAGTTATGATATATAGGCCTCGAGGAAAACATTATAGCCTAAATTCATGTAAATGATGTCATTGAATGTAAGTTTTTACTGCCTAATTTTTTTATTAAATGATACCTCGAGGGTGTTATACAAAATTATTGATGACAATCTAAGCAATGCTTGAAAAGAGAGTGTTCGCATTTACGTAGGTCACAGTATTAGAAATGGTATAGGTAATGTTAAAATCAAGGAGGTAAAAACAAATTTAAAAATACCGTATCGTATTCTAATTTTCAAAGGACTGACAAATTTAAGTATATATATAATCAATAATATATCAATAATGACACTGTGTTTGAGGCTAATATACACATAACTTGTTTTATATACAATTAAAAATATCATTTTTTCGTACGACATTTGACCTGATGATGGACACTACTAGGCTGTCTGAAACGTTAGCTGAAGGAGTAAAAAGCGCAACACACCTCGTTACCTCAAAAATCAATCATCGTGGTTATTATTGGCAGTAATGATTGTTTTTATGGAATGTTGTTTAAAAGATTGCGTATCCCTGAGATATTTTATGCTGTGTAATATTTGGTTGATTTGTATTATGAATTCGATCATCATTGCACTAGGAATGGAGGATTCAGTTCACATCGTTTGACTGCTATTGAACCATCGCCGTCTGTTGCAGGTTACATAACTAACATCATTTTTATTTTTGTACCCAATACTTAACGCTTGCATTTTATAAACGGATTGATGATCTTAATTTGGTAGTACTTCTATCAAAATGCATTATTTGTTATCGTTATCACTCTGTTAAATATTCACAATAAACAAAACGATTTTTTATTCTGGCACCTCCTGATACATTGTCATCCGCACGTCTTTTCTCCGGCCTGCGAGTTCGAAGGTCGACAGTCGACATGTGTAAACGGGTTAGGTCGGTTGGTTGAAAGGGTTCGCTTGCGCCGATTGATTCACCGGATAAAGTGTATTCTATTCAATCTAAACACCCCGCGATAGACACTTTCAAAAGCGGACTCAGTCAGTCTTCGCACAACGATAAGAATGGCAGCCCTTTATTGGTTTTGGAATAATCCGATTGAGCTGATTGTAGGCATCGGGGCGATTGATTTTTGATCTCTGGGTCACAGATCTATGTGTGTCCATGTGATTTTTGCTAAAAAACATCAAGAAGTGGGTCGCGTTATCATAAAAACAACATTACCTACGCAGTCAGAGAGGATGGACCGCCATATTTTGTTGTTCGTAATGCGAACATTTGAAATAAAATTAATTAACAATAAGACATCAGAAGGCACGATCAAATAGGTACTTGATTCGCTAAGAGAAAGAATAATATATGTATTACTTGTATTAGCAATGCGTCCTTTAGACTGCCTACATTCCCACAAGACTATAAAGACCCCCTTCAAGCACAAAACTACAGACCAATAAGCCTTCTTTCTTGTACAGGCAAAATACTAGAAAAATTCATCCTCACAAGACTCAAAAAATCAGTTGACGAACTTAAACTCATCCCCGACATTCAACACGGCTTTCGATCGGGCCACTCTACACTCCACCAACTCTTGCGGGCGGTCGAAGAAATTACAAATGCATTCAACAGCCGTAAACACATGGTAGTCCTCTCCTGTTCTTCCTAGGTATCTCCCTATATAGCCAACTTTATTAAAGACCGTAAATTTAGAATCAAATTAGATGGAATTTTTCCACAGTGAGATTGCTAAGAGCCGGTGTCCCTCGAGGCTCTATTCTCTCACCAGATCTCTTCAATATCTATTTAACCGATATCCCCCGCCCCAGTATCTACAACCATCGCACAAAAAAACTAAAACAGATCAAATTTGCAGATGATACCGAAATCATTTCGACCTCAGTAAGTGAAATAACAGCTACCCGTCGCGTTCCAGCCCACGCTTCAGAATTAGAAACTTTTTTCAAACAATGGCAAATTAGCATAAATCTCTCAAAAAGCGCTGACTGTGTGTTCTCACGAAGACGACTAATAAGGCCTCCTGACATCCACGTATTTGGGGAAAACGTCCCGTGGAAAAAAGTATTAAACCCCTCTGAGTAACCCTCGACAGCAAACTCACCTGGAAAAAACACATCGATGAAATCTTATCCTCAGCCAATAAAAACTTATCAGCCCATACCATGTAAAAAAAAAATTATCAATCAAAAACAGACTCTTAATATATAAATCGACAATAATGCCAAAACTTACTTATGCAAGTCCCATCTGGGCCCACGCTTCAGAGTCGCATTTGAAAAGACTCCAAACTTTCCAAAATAAAGCAATACCTATTGCCCTGGGAGCACCCAAATAGATGAAGGTTTTCCAACTCCATCGGGACTCTAAAGTCCCACTCCTTAAAAAACACATTAAGTTTAAGGAAAATATACCTTACCTTGGACACATTTACTTAATTATTGAGAATTTGGGTTTTTTGTTTTAACGGTTTTTCTTTATTTCCAGAATTTCTAAATTTTTTAGCCTGTTTTATTTTTATTCATTTCCAAACTTCAGCGGAACAATATCTGAATATGACTTGAACAACGTCAAAGTGTAATACGGAATTCGTAGATTTGCACAAAAGGATAGCAGAGAAAGAGAACAAGAACATGTTTGAACAAAGATTCTGAAGGCGTCTGCTTCATACCGCTTCTCTACTTGGTAGAACAACCTACCTATATTGAACGAAAATCTTTAAATATTTTGATTACGGCACGCGAAAATCCAAACGATTGCAATTTAAAAAAAGTCATATCTCGTTTCCGTTACATCAATGTTTACAGAAACAACATGACTAAATCACGATTTAGTCATGTTGTTTCTGTAAACATTGATGTAACGGAAATACACGTATGAAATAAAACAGATATCATTAAAAGCGTCAATTATTGCAACGCGCACAAAGACAACGCCGAAGAATTTTTTTCAAGACTCTCAAACCAATTAATAAAGACAAGACTACTTTTGTTTTAGCGACTTACTTTACTTTGGAGTTTCTAAATTATTTAGCAAGTTGCCATGACCATTTCTGAGTATAATATTGGCTCCGGTTCTTCGATTGAAAGTATGGTCTTTATCAATAATTGATTTCAGAAAAGCTATTATCGTTTAAGATGCTCTTTAATTATAATACTGACATTGCTTGTTGTTTTACCAATATAGAACTCGTAAAGGTTATATATTGTATACATATATGTGTTTTACAGTTTTTTTAATCAATGTTGCAGGCTTAATTACTCATGATTATGTTACATATGTATGTATACAAAAACTAATAAATAAAAAAAAGAACGCTAAACAATAAATAATGTAAATTCCTGAATGACTAAGTTTGTCTTTTAGAATAAAAATATAATAACACGAAAAAATAAAAATAAAACTCAATCTACTAACATCATCAGATACTGTCAGTATCCCCCTGGTGAAAAACCTTTAATAACTTTAGTGTTTGGTAACCGGATCTGAATAGCCAGGTGCTTTCCACTTCCCAGCTTTCCTCTTCCCCATCTCTTTACTTACCCTACTCCCTTCAACCTCATAACTCATCAGATTGCCTAATTTTAGATGCCATAGCTTTACTGTCTCGAATAGAAGTACTGTATTCAAATACTTATTTTTTTTAAATCCAAAAGTATAGACTTTAATATTTTGTACTTCTCCCTTCCAACGAAATAAATTCAAAATGGAGGATTGTCATTTTTATGCTAAGAAGCAAAGAAGGGATATTTTAGGCTCCAGAGAAAAATAGTCAAAAAGATACCTCAAAAACAAAAGAATACGGTTTTATGATAAGTGTGTATGAAAGAAAAATCCTTCTGGTTTGAATTATTGATATTTTTTTGCCAACTCGGGTGTAAATGGAAATGTAATACATTCCGAACTCAAAATTCATCTTAATGGTATCTTAATGTCAGGAGATTTGGTAGGCACTATGAGAATGGGAAAGATATATTTCTTTATTTACTGTTAAAGCCGAATGTGTTTTGTAAAGAAATGAAACCACACCATTGAGCATAATATTATGTTTTGTGGCGATAGTTGCTTTACTGTAGTACTAAACATGTTGAATTATCTCTACCTATTTCCATCATTAAACACAATAATTGATGGTTATACAATGATGGAGGAGAACATTAAACCCGACGCTTGAGTTGTAATATAAAAATATTCAACCTTTACACTGTGCAGACAGGGGCGCTCTTGTGAGGTGTAATATAAAAATAAAATATTAAACCAGAGGCTTGAAACTATTAGCTACATTTTCGTTCAAATCGGTATAGATTCGGTACTTCTAGAAAGCGTTAGTTGTATTTATTATTTTAAGACTAAAAATGGGATTAAATCTCGTTCAGCAAATAAATTATAAATGTTATTGTTGGCAATATACCGTAAACACAATTAATCCAATGTGTGGCTACTTAGAAAACAGAGTCCGTCGTCCATAATGTATTTGTTTTTGTTTTTCTTCTCAACTTAATGCTAATTGAATAGGCAAACGTTTCATTAGCTGAGCCTAAGTCAGGTAACAACCAATTACGCGGGAGCGGTCTATTTGTACGGGAGGTTTAAAAACTGTGTACCTTGGTAATTAGAGCCAAATAAGCTTCGGATTACATACAAAAATGTGTAGTACTTAGTCTATAGGTACAACGCTACGTTCTTTTTAGTGAAAATACCGCCCAAGAGTTCCAACTGCTCCCAACCGTCTGGAGCCAATGAGACGAAGGCATCCCCAATTGGAGAATGTTGTGAGGCTGAAGGTAGTGGGGAGGAGAAGGAAATGGGGAAGAGAAAAGTGGGAGAGTACCTGGCTATTCAGATTTGGTCTCCAAGTGGAAGTCGCAAGATACTAATGACGGTAGTGATTATGTCTTAACTCTGGTTCAATGTAGAACTTTGACTTATTTCGGTTGTGATTCTGTCTGTTGCATGCTCTATAACATGGATTTGCTTCGAATTTAAGTGTCATTTTCAAAAGTTAAACTGATTGTGTGAAAATTCAGACAAGCCATGAACTAGGAATCAAAAATATTTTATTTCATTTACTTATTTTAACGCCATAAAATTTACAATGGATCATATCATATCATATCCCTATGAATGCTGATTAATTTCAATCCATTTATTTTTCTAAGTAAGTAAAAAAAAAAAAAAAAAAAAAACTGTTCTCCATAATGGTATTCTGTATTATTTGTAAAACATTTATGTACTACAGATATAATAACTATTTTATTTATATATGTACGTAAACTTTTAAATGTCACGTAGTTAATGTAATAACACTAATAACAATGTATGTAAAAGCCCAATGGGCGTTTAAATAAATAAATAAATAAATATCATCAATGGAGTTATACATCGGATTATAAGCACACAGTGGTACACAGGAGAATATTAGTAATAAATTACTCAACACTTAATGTGTACACAAACATATTTTTGCAAGTGATACAGTTGTTAATAGAGGTCCAGTGAGACAATACATAATTTAAAAAAATATCTACTAGTGTAGTAATAGTTGAATGAATACTAGGTTTGCATAAGACCTGACATAAATCGAGGTATGAGGTGTTTATGATAATTAATAATTCTATATTTAAAATGAGATATTGTCATTTTTCAAGTTTACTAACGTGTACCATTTGAATGTTAAATTTCTTATCGTTTCTCAAATGGTAATTTTTTAAAATGTAATACGTGATCCTGATGCAAGCATATTTTCTTTTTTCAAACATTCAGTTTCAAACATCCTAAAATTATAATAGTCTGCCCAACTTGAGAAATAATTCAAAAAAAGATTAACAACATTAGGCAGAGTGCGATTAGTTTGTATTGAAATGTCATTGGCGATTAGTAACCAGGTACTCGTCAAAAATCTAAATTTGACAAATGGTTAAATAAAAATTTGTACACTATTTTCTGCTTCAATATTATTTCTCACCTCACAAAAGTTTCCGAGTCAGAGGGACCATGGTAACCCCAAACAGGGTATCTATTTATTTATTTAATATCAACTGTACAAATATATCATGCACAATAATTGCATTTCACAGTATACAAGCTAATCATACTCGATAATTGCATGTCACAGAATACAATCAAATACTACAAAAATATTAATTGAAATGCTCAGCCCTGGAAATGTTACATTTAAACAGTATTTTAAAAAGGGTATGTTTTGAGATGGGATAGGGGATGTTTGAGAAGTACCTGGCTATTATGATCTAGTTACCAAACACAACAAAGCCATCCAAGCAACGTTTTGATCCGAAATTGTGGTATTTGACCTGGCGATTGCTGAAAGTATCACAATTCCGGAACATACTACAAATATTTTATATATATATTTTTAATTAATTAAATGTGGACTTAATAATCCAAATTAATCAATTAAAATTTATATGTGTACTCCTGGAATTATAGTCAAATATCTCACCTCTCAAATACAGAATTCATCCGTGTTTTCAGCTCGCAATGTATTTCTAGCACGAACTAAGCGGCTCATTAAAATTGTTCCACGATTTTTAATTTCACCAGTAACTTAAAATCATAGAGTACAGTCAGGGCCAGGCCTTTTCAGATTTATGAGGAACAGTCAGCTCCGGACGCCAAATTGCCAAGGAGCAAAGGCGCTGATAAATACCTAACAAAGCGTCCTTAGCTTTTCACTAGCGTCATTTGGAACAGGGCCGGCCCTGAGTTCAGTCGGATAGTTATACGAGTATAATATACATTATTTCAAATTAATCCCTTCGTTAGTGTCAAACGGGATCTCTCGTGAAACCAATTATTTGGGTATATCATGTTCTCTTACCAAAATTCAAATGTCCACTTGTCAGCCGATTTACCAGAGCCCGACCTTTGAGCCTTATTAGACCCTTGGTTTCAATTAGTCCTTTCTTGAATAATTCAATAGACGCCCAAAGGACGCAAGTAGTCCTGGAGAGACGCCGTGCGCCTCCTGCTATAATACCTATGCAGTACTTAGTTCCTATGCAGCCTCCAATACCTCATCCACCGTTCTGTTCAGCATTACGATTGCGAGGCTTATCATTTTTAACATTACACTAACTAACAAACCACAACGCAGTTTCCCCGCAGAGAAAGGAAAATAGAACACATCGCTAGTCAATTCTTTTAATCTAAAACCCACTAAAACTGATAAATGTATTGTTTAAAAATAATTAAATAATTTTATTGAACTGAACACTGTTTCGTCACGCATCCATACATCGTCTCGTACATGCCCTCCGTTTTTCTGACTCTTGACATGACTCGACTGAAATATTTATTTCACTTCATCGGGCGGTCCCGAATTATGCTACCGTTCACTTCTACGTCATTTATTCTCCTTACACTCCTTCCTCTGTTCATCCTCTCAGCATGCCCAAAGCATCTAAGAGGGAATACTTTTTCGGATCTCCGCAGTTTTACCACGGTCATACGTATCTTTACGCCTCATTTTACCACATGTAAGTTGTTGCAATTGTTTGTGTCTTGTTCCCTACTTCTTTTACCATTCACTTACGCGTCACTTATTCTCCTTATACGCCATTCTTCGTTCATCCGCTCCACATGTCGAAACCATCACGTTTAAACATTTTAGATGTGATGGTTATCGATTATATTAGATTTAAGCTATCCGTTATCATGTGACATAATGTCGTAAGTTTATATTGTAATCTGATCTAGAAATGTCATATAGGTATAGTTTTATCTGTAAAACACTGATCAATTAACCAATATGATTTAATGTTTGACCAATTCACAAAAAAAACTCTTCGATTCGCTTCCGACCCAGCGCAGAAATAAATGTAAGTGACACTGTTCCTATATTCACAACGTATGCAATGCATATTAACACATATGGATAAAGCCGCCAGTGTATTACTTACTCGTACGGACGTGTTTTTATCGTTCGAATTTAAAAAAAAATTGCCAGCCATTTATGATGTGCATAAGGTCCGCCCACCGCCCAAACCCAGCGCCCACTCGGCCCAACAAGGAACTCCCACCTGGCACTGCACCGCGACGAGACCGAGAGTCGAGACGTTCAGTGGCAATTCAATCTTCGTCTAGCTCGGTGGTGTGTCTGTTATTTAACATTCGGTTAATTAAAGCGTGGCGCATCGTATCGGAAGTTCACAGTTGTTTTATTGTTTGACTTAATCAGTGATTAAGATTAAAGTGTATATTAACTGGCATAAATAAACATTTCCGAAATCAGTTCCTGCCACCTGCACCGGTGAGATAAATTATATTTTCTTTCAAAAGTGAATAAATCCATTTTCCCAGTTAAAACGTAGCCTTTGCATTGATTGTTGAAACCTTTCATGTAAATTGATTTGATCAAAAACTGCACATAATATTCTGAGAATCAGTTCTCATTTATTTCAGTATAAACACATATAGGTATTTTTTTTTAAATTCCTTTATTTTTCCCAATTTTTACATTAATTACATACAATATTATATAAATCAATACGAATAATGGGAACCCACTAAGGGGTAATATAGGTGCGTGGGTAATAAATTTAAGTTATTATATTATTGTACCTAGAAATAAACAATCTGTGGGCATATAAAACAAAAACAAGATTACATTTTGTCTAAGCGGTTTGTATAAAAAGTGTTTACAATTGTGTATAGTGAAGTTATAAGTGTTTAGTATAATATATGGTGAATATTTTATGAGAAACATAAATTGATACAAATTTAATAAAAAAAAGTTTCAACTGCTGTATCGAAAAGCCATAATTTTAACTATTTTAAATATTGAGGAAGTTTAGTAATCACTTGAATATTTTTCGGTAAAAGATTGAAAGTACGTGGTTCAATGAAACTGCAGTGTGTTTGCATTTGTTTTTTGTTCGTTTGGGGAGTATAAAATACATTATTTCTAATGTTGATTCTGTTTTCATTTATTTTTGTTTTTAAATATGTATTAAATAGTTTGCAAAATAAATAGTTTGCGGAGACAATAGTTTAGATTCTTTGTATAACTCATCTGTTGAAAATGTTCTTTTCCGATTATACATAACTTTGATGATATTGTGATATTGATGTTGTGATGTGTGAAAAATATTCTAAGGAGTTGATTGAATCGTTAGTTGAGACTAAGGCTAGCTTTAGAGTTGTAAGTTTTTTCGTAAATTTACGAAAAAAACTTACAAGTCTAAAGCTAGCCTAAGTGTAAAGATGAGTCTACGGGTATTGTATTATCAATTTTACTAGAGTATTCAAGTAGGTACTTGATCTACTACATTTGTAAAAAAGTTGTTAAAGTTTTCTGCAATAGCCGATTTGTCAGTTATAATATTTTCATTTTTTATAATCTCATTGATATCGGTTGATTTTTTCTTATTTCTTATTCGTGATTTCGTTAATAATATTCCACGTTTTTTTGGTATCATTTTTTGCACTATCAATTTGTTCACATTAACTTATTTTGTAAATTTCTATACATTAAATATTCAGTTTTCATAAAAGGCATAATTCTAGTGTTATTTTTTTGACAGGCTTTTTGATAATTTAAGATCTCTTTGTTTAATAGAGACTATTAGTCCAACAGTGATCCAAGGCTTATTTTTTTATAATTTCTCTTAGCGATAGCAATTTTATTTCTACTCTTCGAAATATAAGCTTCTAGAATCTAGAGTTTTATAAAATAATTCTCATGCTGAATTTGGGTTGGTATGTTGTCCCATTTTTCTGAATGAAGAAAATTGTTTAATGTGATGTAATTAATTTCATTTCTTTCAACGGTGTTAGAGTATACTTTAGAATTTGCGGTTAAGATATTGTGTCCGTAGAATGTTGGGTAGTGGTCAGTAATGATTGTTTTTAGAGTTGAAGATTTAGTTATAACGTGTTTGTGTGTTTTGATAAATATGTGATCTAGAGTCGTGGAATTATTCAGATTTTCTCTTGTTGGTGAGTTTATGTACGATTGATATCCTGCATGTGACTAACAATCTAAGTATTCATTTATACATGTTGTTCTTTTGTAGTTTTCATTTATGTTTATATTAATATCACCAGTTATTTCTGTTACTCATTTCTAGAGGCGAATTTAGTTCATTATTGAATAGAGATTCATTTAAGGAAGGTGATATATAGATAGCTAATACAGATAAGTACAATTACTATGGGTAAAAGTTAATTTAATTGCATTAGCTGTTTTAAAGTCTAGAATTTCGAAGACGGGTTTTTTAAGATATTTCTTTATAAATAAAGTGATTCCATCGTGACCAGAATGTTTACATTCGGATGAAATAGTTACATATCCTGGCAGGTTATGGGGAATTTCTTATTTCATTTGTCTTTCTGTTAAAATAACAATACTAGGAGAAAAATCTAGACTATCGAGAAGAATACAAAGTTCATCAAAGTGCTGTTCTTAAGCTTCTAATATTCATATTAAGAATTGAAAAGTTAACGTCTTTAAAGTGATTATTTAGTTCACTTGTGTTTTTACAAATGTAATTTTCGTACAAAAAATTTTCATCAGACATTTTGATAGATATAAGTTATTTTCATGTGCAATGCGGGTTAGTTGGTCATTTATTCTGAAGGAATGTCATTCGGCTGCCTTATATGGATGATTGGAGCTGTTTCATCTTTTCTCATCATCACGTTGCCATTTTTAGCCCAGATGAATTTGTAGCCGAGTCTTGGGGATTTCGCCAGGAACTGGAGGTGTTTGTTTAGTTGTGTTAATTGTTCGTTAATGTAAATTTTGTTATCTTCCGGAAAATTTATGTTTTTTGTGTACGAGACACCATATTTTCTTTTTTGATCGATGATTTGGTCCTTAGTTTCTTTGTTTTGGAATGATACTATTTTTTTTTTTTTTTTTTTTTTTTTTTTTTTTTTTTTTTTTTTTTTTTTATTATTGAATTTTTTTTTATACATACATGGTTACATAAAATATTGAAAAATGTATAAAAAATATTGAAATAAATGTACATAATTAAAAAAAAATCCCACGAAGGCGAAGCCTGAGTGTGGGTATTATAAGTATTTTTATCTTGTGTCTATGGTTTAAGTGGAAATACAATATCAAATATAAATTTAAGTTATTTTAAAAGAGTTACTGTAGAGATGCAATACAAGAAAGTAAATCATGAAATATGTAAAAGTTTTAAAATAACACAAAGAATAAGGTAAATACTAGTTTTTAACGAAGACATCTTAAAAAGTGATTTTTTTTAATTTTTTTTTTTATATTAACTCCACACAGGAGGCCCTGAAGAAAATAATTTCCCTCAGGGCCTATGTCATCTTTGGGGATGCTGTGTGGAGGGTCTTTTTGTGGAGAGGAAGGAGTGAACATGGGTCTTGAAGAGTCCCATGTTGTAGGAGGGAGGAAACACAGAGGCCGGCAGTTCGTTCCACAGCCGAGCTGTTGAACTTAAGAACGAATCGTAGAAGCGACCCGTTCTCATGTGACAAATGTCAACCGTGTACAAATGTTGGGCGCGCGTTTGGCGTGTATCCCGACTACGCACCGGTGCCGAAGGGATCAATGACGCTAGTTCCTCAGAGCATCTTCCATTGTAATACCGATAGAACAAGGACAGCATACCTACCTGACGCCTGTGCTCTAAAGATTGCAGTCCGTTTGTTAAGATTGGGGAATCTATCAAACGGACCGCCCGTTTTTGCACAGAGTCAAGGGTTTTTTTCAGGTATTTAGGGGCTCCGGACCAGAGATGGCTGCCAAATTCGACAGTAGGGCGCACTTGCGATTTGTACAGGGTCAGCATTTGTGTACTATTAAAGTATCTGCGGGCCCTGTACAGTACGCCCAGCTTCTGAGAGGCCAGCTTTACTCTGGCTTCGATGGAGCCCCCATACCTGAGCTGGTCACTTATAGTTACACCAAGCATATCAATGGAAGGCCTGTTCGGAAGATTGCTTCCGTTGAAGGAGACTAGGTTATCATTTAGATCCCTTTTAGACGTAATCAGACAGGATTGGGTCTTTGAAACATTAAATTCGACGAGATTATTTTTACCCCAGGAGGAAATACTCTCGAGATAACCGTCCATTCTCTGCTTCAAAGCCCTTCGAGCCGTTGGAGTTTGTGTGCCCTTTGGGGGCTTGTCAAACAAAAAGCTATCATGAACTGTACTGTCATCCGCGTAGCAATGAATCGGTGCACATGTCAAAAGGTCATTGATGTGCAACAAAAACAAAGTCGGAGACAGAACCGATCCCTGTGGGACGCCAGCATTTATAGAGTGTGAGGATGAGGTGAAACCGTCAGCAACAGCCTGAATCGACCTATCCCTTAAAAAATCAGCAATCCACGTACACAGGGATGCGGGAAGTCCGTAAGAAGGCAATTTGTTGACAAGTCCTCGGTGCCAGACCCGGTCAAAGGCCTTGGATATGTCTAGTGCGACCGTTTGGGTCTCACCGTGACGTTCCAGGCACCGCCCCCAAACATGCGACACATACGCGAGAAGATCACCGCACGAGCGGTTCCGCCGGAATCCGTATTGACGGTCGTTGATAATTTTGTTCTTCTCGAGGTATGTGAGCAGTTTGTCGTTGATCACACGTTCCATCACTTTGGACAGAACTGATGTGATCGCTATGGGGCGGTAGTTGGCCGGGTTGGAGCGGTCACCTTTCTTGGGAATAGGGTGAATGACCGCTTTTTTCCAACCAGAGGGCACAGTGCCACACTTCAGGGACATTTTGAAGAGCTTTGTCAAAACTGGAACTATTTCCGGAGCACACCTCTGCAATACCAGGGCAGGTATTCCATCAGGTCCACTAGCTTTGTTAACATCGAGCCCCCGTATAACGTGGAGTACATCCCGATGCCGGATCCTTAGCTTTTTCATAAAGAAGCCGCAGTGAGGAACCGACGGCGGAACAGCACCTCCGTCATCGAGGGTCGAGTTTTCCGCAAACATTTTCCCTAATAAGTTAGCCTTTTCGGTGGCGGTGTTTGCTAGTGAGCCGTCAGGTCTGGTAAGAGGTGGCAAACTGGGTTTGCAAAAATTCCGACCTATTGAGCCTGCAAGGGACCAGAATGCTCTGCTGCCATGCGGGCAGGCAGCCAGCTTTTGCTGATCTGCAGGTCGTGTTCGAATTTTGACCTATTAATGATTCTCTTGCATTCCTTTGCCGATTTGTTGTATGCTGATCTGCTTTCGGGCGTTCGAGATGTGTTGTAGGCTCGGTAAGCCGCGTTTTTTCGTCGAACTGCTTCGGAGCATTGTCGACTGAACCACGGCTTTGAGCCCACACCAGTTTCTTTAGTAGTCGATTGTATGAAGCCATCCATCGCCGATTTGATGACTTCATCAATCTCCTGGGCACATCTTGAAGGGTCCGAAGTCCGAAAACAAACAGCTGACCACGGAAAAGCGTTGAAATGGGCCCGCATACCGAACCAATCTGCTGACCTATAGTGCCACACTTTTCTCCTCAGCCTCTCATTGGTTGGTCTGAGGCTAACGGGGATTGATGTCGTCACTAGGCAGTGGTCAGATGATCCCAGAGGCGCTGTGACGTCAATCTTATAACCGTGTGGCACAGTAGTTAAAAATAGGTCTAACAGATTGGAACGGTGAGTCTGGACATCAGGAACCCTTGTAGGCTCCTGAACCAGTTGCTCTAATCCGTAGCAAATGGCAAAGGATTCCGCCTGTCGGCCAGCCGAGTCCGTTGGGCCTGAGAACTTCAACCATGGTTCGTTATGAACATTGAAGTCCCCCAGAACAATAAACTCGGCCGAAGGGTAGCGGGGCAAGAGATCATCAATAGTTTCTCTCAAATGTTTGAAGAGCTCGGAAGTGTCTGATTCGCTGTGGTTCGGTGAGCGGTATAGACATGCGTAGAATCTTGCCGTACTGGCAAGATTGACGCGCACCCACATTACGTCGAATCTGGAGTTTTCCAGACTCAATAATCGTACACAGTTGACGTCAGCTCGACTATAGAGGCAGACTCCTCCTTTGAGTCGGAACTTGCTTGCAAGGGTAAAGCCCGGGCAGTCCAGATAGGAGGAGTCTGGCGGCTCGGCTATCTGAGTTTCGGATAGGAAAAGAAGGTTGGGACGTTGGGACAAAAGATGGTGATGAACAGAATTTAAATTAGTATGCAGACCGCGAATGTTGGCAAAATTTACCAACAGTTTTGGCCCGCACCGGGGACGCCTGCTACTCGCCGCTGTAATGACGTTAAGTTTGTTTTTATGTATATTCATGATTTTACTTTTTTTTTTTTTTTTTTTTTAAATGGTATGAAGTGAAAGGAAGGTCTGGAATGGAAAGGTATGAGGAGTGGATAGGAATATGGGGTTCAGGCTGTCCAGGAGTGATGAGCGTTTGGTTCCAGCCCACTCACTGCGGTGCTAGGCGATAGGTTGGGAGAGTCCGGCTGGAGAGGGCATCCAATGCGCCCCAAACGCTGCTGCTGGGTCCCCTCCGGTCACGAACCGGCACAACAGCAGTGGCAGGGTTTTTTCACTCGCTGATGGGGCAGCCCACCCTTAGTCGTGAGCCTGAGGGTCGGGCCCCTGTACTATCGAGCGGCCCGGACAGCGGTAACCGGTTGTAAAGGGTCTCCCTCAACCAGCATCTCCCAACCGGCCCGCCACGCAGAAGGTGGGCCGACGCACCCGCCACCAAGACCTGGGCAAACCTTAACCCATGAACCCGGGCACCCCTGCTAAGTCACCAAACGTAGCGAACCACTTGGGGTGACCTGTGGCAGAGGTGTTGGTCATCCAATAAATGGTTCCCAGGGCGGCGGTACCCATTCCCGCCTACCAAATTGAAGCAGACAAAGCATTACAAACAACAACAAAAAATGTATCCGCTGTTTTTTATGAATGTGAAATAATAAAAAATAATCTCTACATGGATATAAATGTTACAGATAGTTTTATAAAACTTAAAAGAAAAAAATATCTAGTTCAGTGTTTTTTAGCCAAGATTTGATGTACTTTTTAAAAGATTGAAGGTTTACACACGTGTCCCTTTTAAAGGTTGTACATAAAGAATTATACATTTTTGGAGCAATAAAACTAATATGCCTTTGGGCCAACCTGGTTTTGCAGTGAGGCACAGCATATTCACAAGCGCCATGTCGTTGGCTGGTACGATTTGACTTTTTAATAAAGTTGTTTGGTCGCGTATAAATAAATTTAAGACATTGAGCACTATAGGTCTGCTTAAGGTCCAAAATTTCAGTTTCTTGGAACAATTGTTTAGAGGGATAGGATTTAGTTTTTTGGTACATTATTTTAATAATTGATTTTTGGGCAATTTCTAGTGGTTTTACATGATTGTTGAAAGTTCCGCCCCAGCCAATTATTCCATAGGAAAGAGATGAATGAACTAGTGAGTCATAAACTAGTTTCATGGTTTTTATATTTACTACATTACTCATTCTTTTAAAAATATATTTTAGGTATCTCAATTTGTTAGCAGTTTTTTCAATATGGCTGGTCCATTTAAGTTGACAATCTATAGTTACACCTAAATATTTAATAAGTTTTCCAGATTTCATCTCCTCACAGTTACAGAATGTGTTTGGGTTACAATTTACGTTATGAAACTTCAAATTAAGATTGGTTTTAGGAGCCGACTTCTGTGTGTTATAGAAAGGAATACAAATAATAGTTTTATCATAATTTAGGGTAAGTAGGTTTCTATCTAGCCACTCTTTGACAATAGTAATACATTTGTTAGCTTTATTAGTAGTATCTTCCCATGATTTTCCTTGGACTGTTATTGCAGTATCGTCAGCAAATGAGAAAATTTTACCAGGTATTTTAATATTACATAAGTCATTTATATATATATTAGAAAGAGTAGCGGCCCCAATACAGTTCCTTGTGGTACACCATGTTTTACTAAATCAAAATTGCTCAAATATGTTCCAATTTTTGTGCATTGTTGGCGATTCAATATATAATTTTGTAACAGCATGAGACATTTATGTTTAATTCCAATGTTGGATATTTTCTTTAAGAGAGTTCTATGGTTGACTGTGTCAAAGGCTTTCTTTAAATCTAAAAAAATGGTTAAGGTTTTAATGTTTGAGTCCAGATTAGAATAAATGTTTTTGGTTAAATTAAATATAGCATCATCAGTACCTAGTTTAGTTCTAAAGCCATATTGGTTAGGTGAAAGGAGTGAGTTTGATTCCAGAAAATCGACGATACGTTTTTTAATGCATTTTTCTAATATCTTAGACAATTGAGAAGTTAATGTGATTGGTCTGTAGTTGTCTGTTTTACATCTAGGTCCTGATTTGTGTATTGGGATGATGTTAGCTAGTTTGAATTTATTTGGAAAAATATTATCTCTGATGCATGCGTTAAATATATGGTGTAATGGTTTGATTATATGTTTTTTTATAGATTTAATTGTAGTGTTACTTAAGTTGTCTGGGCCATTTGCATACCTAGCGTTTAGATTCTCAATGTGGTTTGCTATTTCAAGTTCAGTTATTTCGGGAAATTCGGATAGTTCGAAGGTGGAATTTTTAGTCTTCAGAAAGTCTGGGGGTACATGCTGAGAGTGCAAGCTAAGAGAAGGATTATTGTCAATTAGGGTAGAGGCGATGTTTGTAAAAAAGTGGTTGAAATTGGTTGCAATATCTTTAGGATTATCAAAGATTATATTATTTTCAGTTATAATTTTTTGAGGAATTTCGTGTTCTTTTTGATTCCTGTTTGAGATCTCATTTATGATG
Source organism: Hesperophylax magnus (assembly GCA_026573805.1). Classification (NCBI taxonomy): domain Eukaryota; kingdom Metazoa; phylum Arthropoda; class Insecta; order Trichoptera; family Limnephilidae; genus Hesperophylax; species Hesperophylax magnus. The sequence goes on from JAIUSX010000026.1 coordinate 2,867,607, forward strand.
TTCCATTTTTTTCGTGAGTCATTATGTGCTTTTTGTAGTTGTTCAGAGTAATACCGGTGTTTGCATTTTTTTATAAGAGTATTTAGATAATTTCTATATATAATATAATGGTTACGTTTGTTGTAATTTTGTGCTTCATTGGTGGATAGGCAATGCTTTTCATGAGTTTTATAAGATTTGAATAGTTTATTTCTATGCTGAATTGAGATTATTAGTCCACGTGTAATCCATGGTTTTATGTGTCTGTGTTTACTTTTTGGTGCTGCTAATGGTTCATAACATTTTTCAATATGGTTTTGGATTATATCATAAAAGTTATTTAGAGATATATTTGTGTCATCGTTAGAAAGCACTGAGACCCATGTTTCGGCTGTTAGTGAGATGTCTAGAGATAGGTAATTAATTTTTGTTTTGATTTGCTGACGGTTAATGTGATCTGTGTAGTTAGGTGATTTTTCAGTACAATGACCATAGAAGGTCGGATAGTGGTCTGTTATGTCAATTTTGAAGGTAGCAGATCTATGTGGGTAACTTTTATTTGATTTGAGGAATATGTGATCTAAACATGAATCATTTGGATGATTAGGCCTAGTGGTACTGTTCACGTAAGATAGATAACCTTTGGTATACAGTAAGTTCAAGTATTCATTTGCAGTTGGATTTAATATTGCGTTTTGTATGTTTATGTTGATATCTCCTACAATGAAGGAAAAATCGAATTGGTTCACATTAACGTCATTTATGAAAGATTCAATTTCGAGAATGAATAGATTTGTGGATAAAGAGGGAGATCGATATATAGCCAATACTGAATATTTTTTTCCCCTTAAAGCAAAAGTAACATGGACAGCATTAGAGTAATGGAATTTTAGTATATTTACATTTATGTTGGATAAAGATAGAGTATTATAAAATAAAGTAAGGCTATCATGCGAGGTATGTCTAGAGGGTATTGACAAGGTATTAAAGTTAGGTAAGCTGAAAGTGACACATTCTCGCATTTGGGTTTCAGTAAGTATTATTATATCTAGCTGAAAAGATAGAGAATTTAAAAGGATACAGAATTCGTCATAGTGTTTCCGGATACTTCTTATATTCATGTTCAGCATGTTGAAGTTAGTATCTTCGAAAATTGCATTTATTTCAATGAAGTTATCGCATTCTTGGGTTTTAGGAACAATATTGTCTGCGTTAGCCATTTTGTGTGAAGTTTTTATTTAATTTTTTCTTTTTTTATATGGTGTCCTATTAAGGCTGGATATTTGTTTGAAGGGTTTCTGTTTCTGATACAATAAATATTTGTTATTTTTGATGATTCCGTGTCGCATTTGATGGTTTCTATTATATTATTAACTATTTTTGATAAGTTTTCATTTTCTTTAAATGGAACACCAATGTTATTTTGTTTGTGAAATTGTTCCAGTTTGTTTATTTGCTGTTTTATTTCTATGTTTTCTGATTGCAGTTGTTTGATCAGTGTATCTTTCTTTTTATTATTTTCTTCATATTCATCAATTTTATTGCAACAGAATTCTACAGATTTTTTAAGGTCTCTTAGTTTATTTTTAATTTGTTCTCTAAAAAATTTCATCAATTGTTCCGATAAATCTTCGAACTTTTTTCTATATAACTTTCTAAAGGTTATGAGTTATCGGTTATGATTCTTCGAATCTATATAACTTTTTAAATGTGTGTTTATTTGTCATTTTGATGATCGTGGAAAAAAAATGTAGACCCAATCTCTTAACTATTTTATTTTTTTAAATATTTTTATTCTAGATAAAATGAAATTACATTTTTCACTTATTTAACTAGAAATAACATATATATTACACATAAATATATTTCACACCGATATTATTCACTTTCATTGTTTTTTTTAACTGAGCATAAAATTGAACATTTTTTTTTTAAATGTACCTATACTTTTTTCATTTTTAATTTCGTCTGGGAGGCAATTATATATGTTGCTTCCCTCGTAAACAATGGATTGCTTGCCATAGTGAGTATGTATTGTGTTTAAATGTATTTATCGTGTTGCCGTGTAAAGTGTGTGTGTACTTGGGACGTTTTAATGAGTTCTGTATTTGTATGTATGAGTTTATTATTTATTTTGTAAATAAGGAGACATGTATTATATTCATATAATTTTCTTAATTTTAATAGTTTTGTTTCCATATATAATTTTTTGTTGATGTTCTAGGTTTGAAATGAAATAACTTTTTGATTACTTTGTTTTGTGTTACCTGTAGTTCATTTATATATGTTGCACATGTATTTCCCCAGATTTCAATCAAGTAGTTTAAATGTGAGTGTACGAGGCTATAATATAGACCTTTTTAATTTTATTTGGTAACAAATATGATATCCGGCTGAATACGCTAATTAAGGGGGTGATTTTATCTTTAATATCTTGAATATGCTGTTTAAAAGTTAGTTGTTTATCAATGCACAGCCCAAGATATTTCTTCTGTATCAGGATTTGCAGGTTGTTATATTCAATTTTTAAGGGTACACGATGAGGAATTATTTTACGAGTTGAGCTTAAAATCATGTATCCTGTTTTTTTAACATTCATTGTTAGGATATTTGATTGGAGCCAACTGTTAATTTTGTCTAAGTCACTCTGTGCATTTTCTAGTAAGATGTTTAAATCTTTACCCCAGTAGAAAATTGCAGTATCGTTTGCATATAAAAAAATATCACCGTTTAAATCTAATTGGGAGATATCATTTATATAAATTTGGAACAGAAGTGGTCCTAGTATGAGTCACGCCGTTTCCCGAAGGGGTTGACAGATAAAAGTAAAACGTCACACAGCTCTTTCTTGGCTTACACTGTTCGCTTCAAACACATTCATGCATATTAAAGTACAAAATTTACGGTGACCGGATAAATCATCAAAATTATAATTGATCACCTCTTTAAAAAGTTATATAAAGTCATGGAAAGTGATGAAACAAAAACTTTATTAACTGTGTTAAGTAGGTTAGGTTAGGTTTAAATTTTATTTTTTTCATCGTTTTTAATGACTTTATATCACTTTTAAAGGTGTGTTGAATAGTCACTGTGTTGAGTTATCGTGGAACCATTATTTCGACACAAAATTATTTTTTTTCAAAAACGGAATTATCTATTCTATTGGAATAATCCTAAGTAAAGTAAGATAGTAAAGTAATCTTAAGTTGAACTATAAATTAAGTGAAATTAGATAACTTTGTTTAAACTAAAACACGGTATCACGTGAAAAGTTGTCATAAAAAACTGAAGATTGTTCATTTTTATACTAGATTTATTTTTTGCTTATCTTTTATTTTTCAAGTCTGTGGAAATAAATTTAATTTTACATACAATACATTTTTAGATTGTGCCCATATTCGAATTTCGAATTACGATAACGATCCGCCTCATCGCTAAAACTCGCCAAAGTATTACAAACTCGCCAGCTGATAGTGAACTCTCCAAATTATTACAAACTCGCCAGCTAATAGTGAACTCGCCAAATTATTACAAACTCGCCAGCTGATAGTGAACTCTCCAAATTATTACAAACTCGCCAGCTAATAGTGAACTCGCCAAATTATTACAAAATCGTCAGCTGATAGTAAAATCGTAAAATTTCGTTATCATTCATAAAAATTAAAAAGTTTGACTGAAATTTGTTGAACGAACCCCATGTTTTTCTCGAATAATGATTAATAATATATACTTTCCAGATATTCACACAAATATAAACCAAACACTGCAAATTCAATGCGAAAACACACACTTCCACTTTAATTTAATTTTTCCAACACTTTACATTCACTTTTAACACACGTACGTACGTATTACTGAATGATTATTTCATCAAAAACTTTAAGTAATGTTAGATTATTTGTACCTTTCAAATTTATTCGTTTATTTTTCCTAGATTTATTTTATCGGATTTGTTTGTGATTGATTGGTCTGTTCCGTAATAATACGTACTTTAATGTATCTGAATTTAATAAAACCTCTTTCAACAAGTCGTAATAATATTGTTTTATAACAAGTATTAAAGAGAAAATGTATTATTATATTATTTTATATGCTAGAGACTCAGAGACCCAAAGTATCCTACAGGAGACATACGATTTTGGAAAAACTATGCATACAATTTTTTTTGTTTGTTTATAAATTAATTTCTGTGAACAAAAGTTTAATTCGAAATACTTTATTCCCTCTGTCCGATGAGGATATGTATTGCTACGCGACGTGTTGCATTGCCGTAAATGTATTTTTGATTGTTTTTTTATTATTATCAAGATAAAGTTGTTTTACAGGTGTTATTCGATATCTGTCTCACTAGGATATACCTTTGTCGAGACAGACGTATTGGATACATAAATGAGTATTTACTTATTATTTGATACATGCATAACTATAACTAAAATATAAATTATAAAGTTGTATACATTTTAAACCGTGGAGACGTAACAGAAAGTGTAGGTTATCCTACAGGGATAGCAATATTATAAATGTATATGGAAAAGTTAAGATAAAATGGTTAATTAAATATTAAATAGAAGTTAATATGAGCAGTATAAACCTAAGAAAACATATATAACATTAATTCATTACATTAAATGACAGAGATTGATCAGCATGCTGTATGTTGTTTACAATTTAATTAATAACCTTACTAGGACTTTTACAAATATTTTACTAACCTTGATTTTGCACTTGTTATTAACATTTTTTTTCTTTTCTACTTTATAAAGAAATAAAATTATTTAAAATAATACAATAATATTTTTAATCTGAAAATATTATTATTAATCTTAAAATGAAAAAAAAAAATTATACCTGTATCCATAATGATATGCATGGTTGACCTTACTTTTATTATTTTATTTCAATTTGTGAAATGTTCTTATAAACAATAAATAAATAATAAATTACATTGATTTTTTACAGCTTCGAGACTACACTGGACCGTTTACATCCCCCCCCCCCTTTCGCCGCCATTCCTGGGTGGATGTTGCAGTAGCGGCTATATTATTATACCAGCATCACGTCGGATACCCTCTGAGTATTACGTACGCACAACCAGTGGAAACATGTTGAAACCGAAATGGATCTTCGTGATCATCCTGCTATTAAATATATCATTAAGTTCCGCAGAAGATAAATGTAATTCTGTCACTTTGTATGAAGATACCCGTGACTACTTACCTAGGGATCCAAAACACAATGAAATGCTTTCGCCTAACTCCCTTCCTCGGCAAAGTTGTACCAAATCATGCCCATGTAAAAATCCTGGAGAAAAATCAACGGCTGTCGGAAAAACCTTACGAATTTTCAAAGTGGCTATTTATAATCAGCTTTATACGTTAAAATGGAAGTTTGACAGGTTTGAGAACGTTACTGTTGAAGATGAAATTTGCGCTTGCTTGAGACCACACCTTATATCACATCGACAATTAGACTGAGTTGCATCCATTCCAGGAAATTATTATCTGTCTATTATCTATTATAATTATTATCTATATATTATCCGACTATTCTAAAACAACAACAGAAAGTCATGTTCATTTTCTCCTATATGATTTATTGCATTTCTTCTAGTACTTGTGGTTAAGTATATTACCCCTTCAGTATTTTAAATTTGCGCTTTGCTTTTTTTTGTTTGAACCATGTTTTTTTACCTTTTTATAAGAATTGATTATGTTTTTGTAATATTTCTTTAAAAATTTGTTTGAAAAATTGTTTTGTTTTTGAAATGTTGAGACTAGAAGTTAGGTCTAGTAATGTTGTTACAAAAAGTTCAATATTCTAGAAGTTCTTTAGTAAAATGTAGTAATTTTATATTTTGTTAAAATAAACAAATGTAATCAGCATTGCATTTAAAAAAGAGTGTTTTATTTCATGTTAAATTAACGATTTTATTTCCGAGAGTCGTGGGGACTCCACCAGATAAATTATGTATGTATGAAGTCACCGGGTAAATCAAGGGTTAATAAGAGTTAATAATGAGTTGCATCCATCAATTAAAACCCATCTAGCCGGTTAAATAAATAAATTAACTTTAAATTATTCCACATTTTATTTATTATAGGTATACTGTTTTAATGTTTGAGGGAAAAACCTGGAGAGATGTTTTTAACAAATGTGACTTGGTATTAAGAGCAGTAAAGAGTTGACTGAATAATAACATCTTAACTGTGAAAACAATCAAAACTAAACATGTGACATTTAGGATGGGTTCTTTCAACGAACTTGAAAATTAACTTTGAAATTTGAAGAATTGTTCAAATTCTCCGAAACAACCCGTCCTTAGTGTATTATCAAAAAGTCAGCCTTCCGACACTCATAATCTAATTATACATAATTGTCTGCAGGATTGTAATTGCCACCCCTCGGAAAGTGTAGACTGTATCATGGATCTAGGTGTAAAGATTTAGCGTCTTAAAGAGTCAAAAATATCTCACCAATATTCATTCCACCGAATGTGGGCCCTTTCTTTTGAAAAAATATCTTTCCTGGTAATTATTCCTGATTTCAAATATTTGATGGCAGCCCTAGAAGCAACGGGGAGCCTCAAAGGGTGGAGACTGGTGAGTACATTTAGACACGACGTACCTACTTTTCCGCAAAACTCTAGAGAAATTCTGCAATTCACTATTCTCAAAAGAACATAATAACTACTATCCTGTTTCATCATCACGGTGAGTACCTTACCCATAAAACTTCCATGTACATTACCTACCTATTATTTATTTCCTTATTCCCTCATTTTTTTTTAATTTCTGCTAAACAAGAATAAGTATACAGGGGTCCGGGGCACAAATATCGGGATTTATTCTAAATTCCATTTTTTTCCAACGAAGAATATATACTTTTCCATGCAAACAACTTTTTTACCTGAACTACCTCAAAACTTTGTAATGTCGAAAAAAGTAATTTTAATTTTTTCTTGTACACGGAGAAAAATGATTATTGCTAATTTATTAAGAATCTCTTCAAATAATTGGCAATTTCCGTTAAAAACGAGATTTCATGTGATTTGCCTTGATAATATATCATGACTATAGAAAGAATTTTCGTTGTAATGCAAAAATATTCAGATTTTCATGGAAAAGTTTTTCGATATCATGACAAATTATTCGTAATTTAATAAAAGTTTCAGGAAACCTGTTTATACATTAGTAAGTCCTGCAATCCGATTTTTAACCGGAATTACCAATAATTTGACAAAATTTTCATTAAATTAGCAATATTAATTTTTGTCCTTGTATTATCAGGATCGCCTCCCGAAGTTGTGGCACTTTATCCCCGGACACCTTGTATTTGTATGCATAAACTTTGGCAACAATGGCCTGCTGATGCCGCGAGATTCCTACGGCGGCGGTTCACATCCATTATCTATTTATAGTGACCTTCTTGTGTTAGTTGACGCGAAGACAAATATATAGATGAATAAATGTGTAGCCGATTTGAATTTAAAATTGTCATTTATTATGGGGCGTCATGTAAATAAGTTTATATTGATTAAAAGTTGTAGTTGTTAAAAAACCTTGATATTATGAAGATGGCTGAAGATGATTCATATTATTATATATATATAAGAGTATGTACGTATACAGTTCATGTTCATATTACGAAATTTCTGGGGTATTGGTGACAGGGGCGTTGCCAGCCTCCAAGCTAGCTTTTTTATAGAGCATACAGGGAACGAACATAGAAGTAGTCAGAATAAACTAGAAATATTTACATTCAAACTTACATTTACATTATAGACTAAACTGATGCCATACTGAGCGCGTGTCTGCTTTTATATAACTTATAATGAACAAGTAAAAAATATATTTAATCAGTACTCTAGTCAACGCATTTTACGACAAGTTTGCCGTCACTCGGACAACGATTTATAGACTAAACTCATGCCATACTGAGCTCGTGTCTGCTTTTATATAACTTATAATGAACAAGTAAAAAAATGTAGTGTAACATGGTGGAACTTTTTTTTAAACTCTAGCTAAAGAAAATATTTCAATATATTTTTTTAACAAAAATAGATTATCATAAAACAGATAGTATATCCATCTTACGTTAAAACTATCACAGTAAAAAATAATTTTAGATTAAATCAAATACCTGACACTTCAATATCAATGTCGAAAACAATCTGATTTTAAAATAGAAAAAATAGGATGAGTGTAATTATTCCTTATGAATCGGTCGCAGCTAAGCAATAATGGTGTCACGAAAAATGAGACAAACATCCACTCATGAGTCAACTTGCTCAGTATTTATTAGGCTGCGTTCACAAAATAAATTCTTACCGGTCGTTTTGAAATGCACGTTTTGAAGAGAACGTTACAAAGGTATTTATAATTACTTTGAAGACACTGCCTTTACCTATTTTTGGCGCCGTAATTTCCTTTGGCCGTCCTGGTGTGCGGCGGCATTTGTTTTTCTCGGGAGATTTTTTCTATTTATATTTGTGTTTCAGGCTAATAACTATTGCTTATAATAATTTGTTATTAAAATATTTGTTTTTTATATTTAAATATGTAGTAAATGTAGTACCTATGTAGTAGAATATATATTTTATTTTTATTTTTGGAATAACTTATTTAGTTAAACCTCAAATTGTTATATTAAATTATTGAAGACAATATTAGCGTTTCCTAAACGAAAATTTGAAACAGAAAAATCGGAAAAAGACATTTTGGGCCTATATAGATACTGGAAGATGTGACTGTATCTTTTTCTGATTTTTCTGTTTCAAATTACGTTCAGGAATCACTAATATTGTCTTCAATAATTAAATAGAATATATCTATTCAGTGACCACAAGCAATATTTTTATTTCATTTTATTTAGGAAACAAGGTCGATTCCTAAATAATAAAAAATAATAATATTCCTAAATACATTTAGCATAAAGAGTAATTATTCATATGTTCCAGAACAATAATGTTCCATTAAGATTAGTTGTTTATTTAGTATTTGTACCTACACAATATATTTATAAATGAAAAAAAAAATATATATATTATATATTTTACACATAACATAATATTATAACATTGAATCTAAGTAAGAATCGTGGCTCCCTTATCAGGCACAAGAGCTCCTCTTTTCTGATAAGGTATACATGACCAATTATGAACCTTAATATTATTTTCTGCAAAATATGTATTAATGTAACTTATATGATATAAATAAAAAAAATAAAAAAAATAAAATATATATATATATTTTAAGGAATTACAAAATGTTATAAAACAAGTAAATACAATTATTAGTAATACAGTTTTCTCATGATTATACTAAAAACAATAAAATAAACTAAGATGCTAGAATTACTTCACTAAACCAAAAATTAAGTTATCAGTTTAGTAAGCTGCATTATGATAATACTATATGATTTATCTGTTAACTTTTACACCGGTAGTTGGAAAATGTCTAAGGTTTCCCGTGAATAAAATTCTTTAACCGTAACTAATCTATCTATAGCCATGAAATGCGTACTAAAATATATCTATAATAGGTGCAATTTGAAAACCAATGAAGGCTTTTTTTCAAATGGTGTAAAGGTATACTTTTTACCTAATATTCCAGTGTGATATAGAATTACATAAACAATAAAGAATTTAATAAATGGGAGCCTTCCTAAATAGGCACCCATGCCGAATTTACAGATAAATATTATTTATTTTATTAAAAATATAAATAACTAAGTTTACATAACTTAATTTTTATATACACAATCTACGTGTTTCGTAAAACAAATTACACTTTTTCAGGAGTAAATTTACAATAAAGGTAAAGTATATCAAAATAAACCAAAGTAAACTAAGTTATTTGTTTGTTTTTAATAAAACTAACAGTGCCATCATAAAGTGATAACTGGTTAGTGAACGTTTATTCGAGAAAATAAATATTATTTCTTGTAATAGATGTCTACAAAGTGTATAGGTGGTATCATTAAGCGCTGACCCCTAAACTTTGGAAAAGTATTCCTGTTTTAGTATTGTTAAATAAATATTAGTGCATTATTAGTAGTAATATAGTTAAATAAAAGCTACATAAAAATAAAAACCATTAAAAGTATTTCTCCTAGTTTTCCCTGATTTTTTTGCCAAATTACTTTGCATAAACGTGTGCATTGGCTGTTTTATCCAATAACAAACAGCTCAAGATAAATAGTAAATTAGATTAAGATTATTCAAAAATATTTTTTTTGTTTTTTATTTGAAAATTTGTTTTCTATAAAGTTCCTGATAAAGTGTTTGAAAAAAGTTCCTATAAAGTGTTTTTCAAAAATGATTATGAAAGGAACATTTCCATGTTAACATGTTTCCTTGTTAACATGTTACCCGTGCGGCCACTAGCGTTTTGTAAAATTGCTAGCTATAGTGTTAAAAAGCTTAAAATGTTCTTCTTTTCTGATCAGTAAATAATGTTCTATTAATAAAAAAAAATAACAATTGGTTAAGTGTATCAGTAAGTGTGTATATATATTCACAAGATTAAGAAATATTTTAAAACTCAGTAACTTAAAAAGAGTACACTACTCACCATGCTACTCACTAATCCAGTCATTAATTCAATATGGAATGTTGGATGGGGGGAGTTCATTCAACAATATTCTAACCCCGATCAAAGTGGTCCAGAAGCTAATCATCAAAGTAATTCTAAATAAACCCTCCACATATTCAACAGAAAGGCTATTCGCAGATTTCGGGGTGCCTCGAGTAGAGGATATCATCTAGAAGGTGACCACATATATCATCAAAATGACAATTCAACTCACCCTTAAAAAGTGATAAAAAGTCACGAAAAGTTATGAAACAAAAACTAGGTTAAAAATAAGTGACGTAGATAAGGTTTGTATGTAGGTTTTTTTCATCGCTTTTGATGACTTTATATAACCTTTTAAAGGTGTATCGAATGTCATTGTGTCGAGTTATCATGGAACCACTATGACGTATTTAAAAAATATGTATAATTAGTAATAATTATTGATCCATAATAATATGTATATATTTGGAGAAGAGGCTGTCCCTTATGGAAAATAGATGAGATATTTTTTTTTAATTAATTTTAGTAATTTGTGCATTGTAAATGGACAAAAAGTCTGATATGCACAAAACAAATATTATGTCAAAAAATGAGCGTACTTCGGGCGCACGGATACGCTCACAACTGATCAGTTGTTCCAAGCTATTTTCGCCGCGTGACTCGACATTAACATTTTGTCGAACCCCACTATTATTCACATTCACAATAGCAAGCAAAATCTTAGAAAAAGTCAACGAAATTAGGGACCTTGGAGTTATGTTTAACACTCAATTAAATGTTGTAAATCACATACAACAAATAACTAACAAAGGTATGAAGACACTGGGATTTATAATCAGAACCATCAAAGACTTCGACTCGTTGGTGGTTATAATAATCGTGTATCTGTCGCTAGTACGCAGCTTGTTAGAATACAATGGTTAATAGTGTGGTCCCCACACTACCAAATTCATATAAAAAATATTGAACGTGTGCAGCACAAATTTTTACGATTTATTAACTTCAAATTTCACATACCTATTCAACACATAAACTATACATTCTTACTAAATTCACTTAAATACATTCCCTAGAAAATAGAAGAAAAATAAATGACCTAACTTTTTTATTTGAGATTATTCACTCCAAAGACTGTTGTGAACTCCTGCGACTCGTAGATTTCATAGTACCTACTCGAGTAACTAGACAAAATATACTATTCTGCAACAATAACTTCAGTACCAACTACCACATACATGCACCTATTTCTCGCTTACACACACATGCGCATGCTGGCAGAGTCAATGCTGATAAGAACTTTAAGTTTATCTTCCAAGCAAACTTGATGTTCCAATGAAACATATTTAATTAATTATTCTTGATCAATATATCGGGTAAATTCCCAAAAGGAATAATGGAATCGTCCCAATTGAATTCGATTTCAATTTACAATATATATCTTCCTCGAAATCTTTACCTAAGTAATTAAATGGCGCAGATTTCTTGTGGAAATTAAATATTATTACGTCAGTCAGATTTTCAGATTTTTCAATCTCAGAGATCTTATCATTTTTGCTTTCACAAAATGAAGACCGCATGTAACAAAAGCGATCGCGGTAAGGCAAATAATTATTTCAATTGCAGTCCCAAGATTTGTGAATTTTCACCAAAGCGATATTGAAATAATCTACCATGGGTATGTGGTATTTGTAATTAGTAAATTGTGAAATAACACAAAATTAAATTAAATTTGTTTGCACGCCGGGATTTGAACCCGCGATCTTTGGAATCGGAGCCAAGGATCGTTACCACTGAACCACGGATGCCGTCTAGCTTACCTATATATTGCTGTATTTTAATGTTATCGTGTTTAAGAAACAAATAAATAAAATGCCTGAAAAGAATGCACGACTGATGTACGCATAATTAAAAGAAATAACGCTAGATAGAACGCCTACACATTCTCATAATCAGCTGTTAATGCGGTGCCAATGCAACCATCGCGCATCCCGCCAATAGCGTCTGTTCCAATGCCTACCACGCGCTATGCCGGTTATGTCAATTGACCTTGTAATTACCGGGTTACGTGTGTTTGTAAACGTGTAGTCTATATTGTATGTATAAGTGTGTATATGCTTTTTTTTATTTTATTAATAACGTAATAAACCCAACCGACCTGGAATATGCACGATGTTGCCAAACTTGCTGTTTCCCACGCAATTTATCCCGTTTGGCAATAATGAGGAGCACAATGTTTTTATTCATGTTTTAGGATATTAAATAATGTCATGAGCAGTAGGGATTAATCAATGAAAGCTATTCCTTTATATTTTAATATTCATATATATTATTTTAAATGGTATCTCTAAATAGTATATTAATATCATAAAATATCGTATGCACTTTAATTAAATATAATTTTCAGCCAGTGGTATACTTACAAAGTATTGTTTAACGTGGAAGTTTTTACTTAAATATCTTATTTACTCAGTATTTTAGAAAAATAGTTATTTGCATAAAGGTCTGAAATAAAGTGTAGTACTACGCCATTGTCTGGTTACTAGGGAAGCAATCTCGGTATACCGGGATCCCGAAATACCGAGATCCCGCAGACATTTTGCGGGACTAATCTCGGTCGAAAATTTTGCGGGATCCCGCTGGACTGGCGGGATTGCAGAGAAGCGCAGCTCATACGTGTTTCTCTGCGCGCGATAATATGAGCAACCTTGAGGTTTTGATAAAGAAGGAAATGAATTACTTCGAGTCCGGTGGATTAAAAGGCACATACCTTCAATTCACTTACAATGCGCTAATGACTATTGTGCCAACCAGCGTGGAAGCTGAACGAGCTTTTTCAGCCACTGGCTACCTTGTGTCCAATATCAGAAGCCGTTTATCAGATGACACAAATAATACTTTAACTTTTTTACGAAGCTATTTCCAAAATAATGTTTAATTAAACTTATGATGTTGTTAACGTTATTATTTAAATTGATGTTTCAGTTCAGTTTCAGTTTCAGTGCCGGCAATCCGGGCGTTTATTTTATTTTCATTTGTGTACTTAGATTTCTTTTACCCACCTCACTAGACAAAGTCTGTTCCGAGGCGGGTATGTTATGTAAATTTTTGTCTTATCTCATTATTTGCCAATTTATGACTTAAACTTTACCTATGTCTAACTAAAGGTATACCTATTAATAAATCATTTAAAATGTCCCAAAGAACTTGTTTTATTGTAGGTATAAATTTAAAACTAAAAACAAGGTTGGTAGATCGAGGTATTAAGTCTTTATTATACGATTGATTAGATATCTAAGTCCACTCTGCTGGATCCCGCAAATACCTGGATCCAGCGGGACTAACATTGTTCAGTCCCGCAAATACCTGGATTGACATTTTCTTGCGGGATTGCATTCCCTACTGGTTACCAATTACTGTATTTAATAAATATTCAATCGTGTTTCATTTTGTAAATTGTCTAGTGATACACATTAAAACTAAAGTGATTTTCTCATAGGTTCATTATTCACCAGTTGTTATAAAAAAATATAAACAAAGTGACGAGAGATTAGAATGTAAATATATTTTATTATTATTTCATATTCTTGTTACAACTTTTTCTCGGCAGCTCCCAAGTGCCGCATAGTCCAGTGGTGAAAACATTCGCATAAACACTCATTAGAGTTGAACTAGCTGCTTAGAACGTGAGTTCAATACTCATAGAGAAGTTATTTCTATTATTTCGATTGCAAATTGAATAAATTTAATAATAATGTTACATTTATCTCGTCTGTCGGCGAACCATCGAAACTAAATAATGACGATATATCTGATAATTTATTAATTAGAATACCTGAACATTCAATAGCAAATAAACAAAAATAAACAATTATAAAACAAGATACAATAAAAAAATAATTTTGACATCATAATACCAATCTAAAAATATACCTATTTACTCCCACTATTGTAAGTTCCTCTGTTCCTACAATACGTTTTGTGACTCATCGTGATTCAAGAAATAATAAATAATACATAAAAATGTTAAACAGAAGAAGCAAAACACCTAATACCACCGATGACAGATTTAAGTATGAAAAAAGTCATTGTAAACGAAAATTGATTAAAAACCGATCTAATATTCAAAACAAAAAGGTAGTCAGAGTGATCACGTCATCATGCATCGTAACTTGATTCTTATAATATTGTAGTTTGACAGTGACTATTATTTTGTAATTGGCGGGACTTTTACATTATAATACATTTTTATTAATAACGCAGTATCAATAAGTACCTACATCGGCGATTCAAATACATATTTTGTTGATAGATATGTGGAAAGGAAATAAAATTAATTATTATTATACATTCTAATTGAAATGAAGAAAGAAAAAAAATTATGAATGTATAGAAACATAAAACTGTATAGAAATATAATTTGATTAGTTTATTTTACATACAACAATGAAAAAGTTCGTTAAATAACTTTTTCATCAAAAGAAAAGATATATATTATTAACATAAAAGAACTGTCGCTGGGCGAAAACTGTTTACGTTATGAATTATGCATTTTACTTCTAGGTGTGATGAGTAACGGGTGCAAATTTGTAGTCATGTTTTTTTGTGCGCTTTGTTACGCTGGGCTGTGGACGGACAGTTGTTAGTCTGTTATGATAGCATAGCTTTTTCAGGACGGATTGACTGACTATAAATCAGGCAAGTCATGTAGCACGAGGATGTGGCTTTAACATCATTACATATTTCTAGGGAAAAAATACTTCAACAGCCTACCCGAAAATATCAGAACAATAGAAAACGATAAACACCTACTAAAAGCAATTAAAGAGTTTGAAGTTCAATGTAAAAATACCAAAATGATGAAACTATCTTTGTAATTAATTATAAATTCTAATATTCATAATAACAAACACTAAATATACTTTATCTTGATACTCACCACTCTTCTAGACACAATCGCCAGCTTCTATAGAAGAGGAACATTAAAAAATCAAAAGCAGTGAAAACTAATTGTATGAATTATCTTTGTGAACATTATTGATTATACTCTGTAAATTGATTAATTATTTAATAAATATATTTAAAGTAAAAAAAAATAAAATTATTTCATCGACAAACCATGGTAAATTAAGAAAAAAATATATTTCGGAAATTTTGCTTCCCGTGTTAGAATCTACATCTGATGAAACATGCGCAAAGAATCTTTGATAATATTCTTTGAGATCATACTCGGCATCAACTGATATTAATACTATGAAAATCAGCATCCCAAAACATGACATATGAGGAAAATAATTTCCTCAGGGCGTCCTGTGTGGGGTTAGGATGTACATTTAACAAATTAACTTCATAACAGAAACAACAACAGAAAAATAAATTAAGATTCGGCAGAAAAACACTATTTTATTGACTTTTATATTTATTCAATTTAAAATGTCCACTTTAGTTATTGCATAAACAAAAAGTAATTTTTAAATAGTATGTTCAACCAAGAATTTTAAAATTAAAATACTTCATAATAAACATAAGACGTAATAATTATTTTCATTAAAAAATATAGCTTCTTGAATATCGCATCAGCTGGATTGGATTGGTCTCTTAACGATCGGTGTGCCTCTGGTAAATGGGGCAACATCATTCCGGACGTTTTATTGGAAAAAAGAGGTAAAGAGAGCTTTTAGGCATATTTAGGTAGCAGCATGGGCGCCTTTAACTTTTAAAAATGGTACTTATGGATTATAATAAATCTCAAAGTTATTATATTTTATTTCATTTATTTAAACTGAGTTTTTACAGATATTCTCACTTGCATGAGAACTATCCAGTTACAAAAACTCAGTTAATTTACAGATAAAAATCTACAATTGCATAAAAATTACATACTGTAACATACAGGTAAAAATGGAATTAAATACAGGTTAAATACAATTAAAAAACCAAACAAATAATAATATATTATTATACAATTATTATTTTAATTTATGAAATGAGATAAAAAGAATTTAGCATTCTCAGACTATAAAAATATTACCATTTGTTATTTCGGCTACTGGTATTACATTATCAAAAAAAATTTAAATAAAAATGCAAAAATCAGTTATTTTAAACACATGTAGGATTACGAAAGATTTTTTAAATATTTATGTTGAGGGATCAGTAGGATTTATAAGCCCTGTTCTACCTAGCCGAACCCTCTGATATGAAAATATGTGGAGTCGGTGAATTATTTTCCCATTTGATCTCTGGTGAGTTGACGTGTTGTTCTTGTATTGTTTTGTATTTATTTTGCTTATATAATGCACTTGCATAAGGTTGATTGACTGAATGATTATTTGTGGAAAAGTGTGTGGAAGTGTTTAGTTTTTCCTATGGGGAAGATTTAACCCGGACATAAAGTCGGAAAAATCAATAACAATATTTTGTGATAAATTGAAGATGTCCAGTCACTCAGCATAAATATTTCCCCGGGCCAAGAGAACGTACTATGGTAGTTAGTTTCAGAACTTCTGCACTGATATAAATTTTGACTTCTAGTATTACATAGTGGAATCCGAAAGCAGTTTTGGGCTATCAAATGCATCATTTGAAATTTTTATGGAAATACCAAGTCGGTAAAAATCCTTATTTCCGCAATTTAAACATATTTATTTCTTGTAAAATAGTGTCATCATTCAATACAATTGCTGGAATATCTATTTTAAAACATATAAAGCGTAAGAATTTATTTTGTATTCTTTCAATGGCTTGTTCCTGAATATAGCAATGTGGGTTCCAGGCGCAAGAATTATACTCAAGTTGACTTCTAACAAAGGAGAAATATAACAATTTAATACACTTAATATTGTTGAAATTTCTAGTTGACAGTTGATAATAATGATAATAATATTATATTAATCAATACGTACATGTAGATCTCATTTGAAAGATAACAGTCTTAGCATTTTTAAAAAAATTCTATGATGTTTACATTTTTGCGGTGATGTCGGTTCCAAATAGTGCTCCCATATTTCAGTTTACTTCCAATTGTTGGTCTGATTGAGGTTTGAACCATGAGTAGTATCAACAACTAAATTGGCCTGATTAAGGTTTGAACCATGAGTAGTATCTACAACTAAGTTGGTCTGATTAAGGTTTGAACCATGAGTAGTATATACAACTAAGTTGGTCTGATTGAGGTTTGAACCATGAGTAGTATCTACAACTAAATTGGTCTGATTAAGGTTTGAACCATGAGTAGTATCTACAACTAAGTTGGTCTGATTAAGGTTTGAACCATGAGTAGTATCTACAACTAAGTTGGTCTGATTAAGGTTTGAACCATGAGTAGTATCTACAACTTACACTTGTTGATCCAGTAACTAGGCTTCGATCTAGAAAAGTCAAACAGTACCTAAAAGATTTAGAAGATAGTGTATAGAAGAAATGATTATACCATTTGGAAAAATTAACTAGGTAGACGGAAATGAGTATTGCTGATTTATTCAAAATATATTATATATCTATATGTAATCCGATTAAAAATCCGCCATTTCCTGATAATTTTTTAGTATATTCCTAATATATCGGATCACGTTTTCATGCGCCTGCATGCTTTCTTTGGAAACATATAATGATGAAATGCGAAATTATTATGATTTTTTATGAACACATGTATGGACATAGTGATAATAAATTCTGCTTTTACTAAAAGTTTACTAAAACAGGTAACCAATCATTTCACTATTTAAGGGCCGACAATTTTAGAAGGGATTACGAATAATTTGAAGAATCTTCGCACATCTTCGGATCTACCGGATCTGCCCTGATGATGGACACTGCAACGCTGTCCGAAACGTCGGCTAAAGAAGGAGTTAGCGCAACACGGCATAACACCCCAAAAACAAACAACAAAAATTTGAAGAAATTCTTAAAAAATATAACGCTGTTCTTGTGAAAAATCACGTCAAGGGCGCATTCGAATGTCAGAAAAGTTACACCGGTAAAGGAATTCAACCATTGGAAATTGAAATTGAAACAGTGGAGATTTAGAAGAGTTGTATCTACCATTATTAGGTTGAAGGAAGGGCGTAGGACGAAGGGAACCTTTGGAAGGAGTCCGCCATTAGAATACCCCTCGGCAGCGAAACAGTAAAAAAGCTTATCTCCGCGCACTAATCCGCGCCCCATAAACTTAATGACGACTATCGTTGTAATGAATACTCGCTGTAATCTCGATAGAACCAAGAAAACTTAACACCATTCTTTATCGTCAGACAAACGAGCTTTAGCAGGGGCCCGTAAGGCGCTCGCGGCGCGTAAATTATTTTTAATTGGTAGTCCAGAGAAAATTCTGATCGGACGTGCCCACATTACTACCTATACAACGGCGACGATCATTTTCGCAGTTTGCCAAAAAGAGCGAGCCTTGTGCCCGATACGCAGAGTGTATGGCGAGAGTGTAGCGGTGTGCGAGCCTCAATTCCCCGATCTTAGCAAGGTCTCACTGATTCCAAAGCGAAACTTAGTTTTAAAGTTTGTTAATGTGAATACCGCACTGCTCCCAACCGCCTGAAGCCAGTGAGACTATGGCATCCCCAATTGGCGTATGTTTTGAGGCTGAAGGTAGTGGGTAGGTGGGAATGGGAAGAGGAAAGTGGGGGAGTGCCTGGCTATTCATATCTGGTCACCAAACACGGCCAGAGCCATTTCAAACAACGTTTCAATTCTGAATGGTGGTCTAACACCAAGGCGATACTGAGTGTAGTTTCCTCTCTGGAACGTGCCGCAAGTATACCGTATGTTATTTTAAATTAATAAATTTTCAAAAATTTTACTTGCTTACAGGATTTGAACGCGCGACCTTCGGCTTGCTGGTCGAGAGCCTTACCCCTCGTCCACGGAGGCCGTCAAAACGATTTGGATCTGTGACAAAATCTGCTCGGGTACTTCTCAACCATCCGGTTACCAGTCCCTTCCTTCAGCTTCACAATACACCCGAATTGGGTATGCCGTAGACTCTCATGAGATTATTAATAAATCCAGAAGCACACGTTTGTATTATTTTATTGCGGCAACACCAACAAAGTATAAATAATTTCAGAACTGTCGATACATCATTGCATCTAGTAACGGTCACACGTTTGAGCCGTCACGTGAGGCAAAACGAAGTACCTTTCACGGTGTCATGATGAAATCGACATTCGGTGAAGTTTTTTCAGGTTTCCACGCGGGAAAGTGTCAAGTTTGAAACCGACGGTAACGGGAATGTCAGTATGACGATTACGCCACTGAAAATACAAAATTGCAGACGGAAAACAATTTTCAGCGCTCCGTTAAGTAGGCACTTCGCACAGTTATTTATTTCAGTGTTCTTGGGTCTTATTTAAATTGTGGGACTATTTCCGTGGAATGGTGCAATCGATTTATTTAGTAGTGAGGAAAATTATATCATTACATGTTTTTTTCTGAAGGTTTTGCATGAAAAAGGTTTGCTGAAACTTCGATGAAGTCGGGTATTAATAATCGCTAACCTCCATACAGAACCTGCGAATAAAATTATATTTTAACTGGAAAGGTCTTCTTTGGCTTCATTATCTGATAATCATGCGCTTAGTCGAGAGTCGATCGGATAGGTATAGTATAAAATGCTACTCACACCTGCTCTTAGTCGAAAGTCGCTCGGATAGGCATTGATAGGTGATTATTCAGTATACTATATAATGCTACTCACTCCTGAGCTTGGTCGAGAGTCGCTCGGATCGGTGATCATTCAGTATGGTATATAATGCTTCTAACACTGCCGATTGCAAACCTACACGTAAAAATTTATGCTTTTAAAATTATTTGGGAATTTTATACCAGACTCGTTAGTACCCAATTTTAAAGCAAGGTGTTACTATAAGCTACTTATATTACTAAGCTACTTACGTGTTACTTGTTACTATCAAGGTGTTATGGAATAATTGCTTGGGGAGGAGCAACAAACGCAGCTACCGCTCAAATAGAAATCGCACAGAAAACGATATTAAAGGTAATACTCAAAAAACATAAACTAACCGACACAGACCAAATATTTAAAAGCTGTGACATACTTGATATACGCCAATTATATGTAAAAACACTACTAAACTACATTTTCGACCAAAAAAACAAACCCCAACAAACACAAAATATCACTAATAGACCGGTCAGAAAAGCGTATAAAAAAAAGATAAAAACTCCGACGGTAAACACTACCTTTGGACAAAGGCACCAAAAATACCACGCTATTAAAGCATTCAACAGTCTTCCACTTGAAACAAAAATTGAGGAAAATAAAAATAAATTTAAACACAAAATAAAAAAAATGGATTTAAGAACAAAAAAGACAATATTTCCAAAATTCTATAACATAAAAGAATAAAACATATACACGCAACACAAAAAAATATATAAAACACGCAACACGCACAAACACATAATTCATTATAAATGCCGATTTCCATTCTCTTTTAATATTTTTCTTTTAGTGTGATAATTAGATTTTAATTTCTAATCTTTATTTTTAGTTTAAATTTATCTTTATTGTTGTTTTTTGTTTAAATGTATAAATTCTTATATTATAAAATGGGGGCCTCAGCACGGGTAAACAACCCAGTGAGGCCAACATTACTGAATTAGAATATGAAATATTGTAAAATAATGTATCAACAATAAAAAAAAGCGCAATATCTGAATTAAAGGTTAAAGAATTGAAGATTCTGCATACACAAATATATAAAATACAATAAGTAGTTATCAATAATCTCAATACCTCTGGCTATTATTATTGTAAAAAACAAGGTTTATTATTTTCAGGGTTATTTTCTATTCTACTATCTAAACCCATTTTTAACGCGATCGAATGAGCTCCAAACTCGATTACAATTTACAGTCCTTTTAAATACATTGTCGTTATAAAGCCGCCACTCGTGCGTAAACTATATTAATGTTTGTTATTTTATCTCAACTCAGTAAATACATATTTTTGTCACGGTTCCGGACAATCCTGGAAAAATCAAATATTCAAATGCATGATTCACGTTGTGATGATGTTCATCAGATCTAAAAGCGTCCCTCCATTAAGAGAATGTAAAATTAGTACAAATTATCTTCCATTACATCTCATTACGAAGGTTAGGCTTTGAATAGCGAAGCCTTGAGAAGTGCTTAATATTCCCCCTGGAATCAATGTGACAAATAATATAAATTACTTCCTATCGAATTTTTAGTGACTAATGAGTTGAAATGTTACTTTTAAATAATAACTACCTATTTGTTATTTTTTACGGCTAACTAAATATTATTATTATTATACCTGCTGTAAACTAATAATTGGATTTTTTTGTATTTAGTGGTAACTTTGTGGTTTGACATATTGATAAAAATAAAACAATTACTTTATTTAATTAATTAGCTCTAAACAGGAGATGTCATCTTTGGGGATGCTCTGTGGATGGTGTTTTTGTGGAAATGAAAGAGAGGAAGTGCTGAGAAGGAAAAAGTAAGAGTTGTGTTAAGGAGTCTGGGGGTAAATGTGTTCAAGGGTGACGGAAGTATGAACCCATCCCTTCCACTGCGGTGCTAGGCGATGGGTCGAGTGAGAATCCAGGTGTAGAGGTCAAAATGTCTTCCTCAACCAGTCTCTCCCGATTAACCCGCCACGCAGTAGGTGGGCAAACGCATCCTCCGTCAAGACCCAGACAAACCTCACCCCATGAACCTGGGCACCCTTGCTAAGTCACCACACGTAGCGAACCACTTGGGTGACCTACGGTAGAAGTGTTGGTTATCCAATAAATCGTTCCCGGACTGGCGGTACCTATATCCGCCTCCCAAATCTAGTTTGCGATGGCTCTTATTACAAAAAAAACTAAATATAAATGAGGTAAGTTTTTAGATTCTCACGGCCAAAAGCATTTTTGTTGTTTGTTTTTGGGGTGTTATGCCGTGTTGCGCTAACTCCTTCTTTAGCCGACGTTTCGGACAGCATTGCAGTGTCCATCATCAGGGCAGATCCGGTAGATCCGAAGATGTGTAAAAATTTACACATCTTCGGATCTACCGGATCTGCCCTGATGATGGACACTGCAACGCTGTCCGAAACGTCGGCTAAAGAAGGAGTTAGCGCAACACGGCATAACACCCCAAAAACAAACAACATAAATATAAATGGTTTAAAATAAAATCTTTCTTAAAAAAATTTAAGAATGGGAACAACAACTTTCTTATCTTCGGTATCAATAAATTTTTACGTGCAAACAATCTGCACCTCACTTGTAGCCAGTGTAGGAAGCAATCATGTATGAAGAAATGAGATATTATTAGAGCTGTTAAAAAGTGTGCTACCCCTGTCTCCTCCCCGTTTCCAGGAGGAGGGAGGGTCACAAGGTGGAATAACAGTACTAGAGTGGTTCCGTTGACAGGGTTGCTAAAAATTTTAAAAGTGCTTTTCCTTTAAGAAGAAATTTTACTTGAGATAAAACACGACAAATTAAAATAACATTCATCGCTAGAGCTAAAAGCTATAAAATTTCAAGGTATTTAGTAAAATATATGTGGAGGCTTTTGGCTTTGCCTTTTACTAATAATCAACTAATTACCATCACACCATTTCTCCGCAAAAATAGAGTATGGATCGCCACAAGTATTAGCATATTATAGCGACATTCTCGGTATGCAGCATTTAATTCGCCAATTAACCGAGCTCTACACACTCTAAATAATATTTGTCTTAACTCTAACATTGACATCTTTTCGGATTCACTGCCCAAATTCAAAAGTGGCATCGTGTCAATAATTTAAACTATTCAATGCGCATACATACAGATACACACACAAACACTCATACCTACACACGTCACCTGGTAATTAAGGAATAAACATACCACTTAGCAGACATTACAAGGTTACATATCATAGGTTCCCAACATGAAATAACTTATTCCTCAAATATGATTTAAGATTTTCACGGCCAAAAGTATTTTTGTTATTTGTTTTTGGGGTGTTATGCCGTGTTGCGCTAACTCCTTCTTTAGCCAACGTTCCGGACAGCATTGCAGTGTCCATCATCAGGGCAGATGTGTTATTTTGGCAGGGTAAAATAACACATCTGCCCTGATGATGGACACTGCAATGCTGTCTGAAACGTTGGCTAAAGAAGGAGTTAGCGCAACACGGCATAGCACCCCAAAAACAAATAACAAAAATATCTTATTCCTGTATATTGTTTCATCTCCTTAAATCATGTACTGTTTGTTTCTATAATATAAAATAAAATAAAAATTAAAAATTTAAAAAAAAATGTACCAGGCGAAATCCCTCTTTGCATTCTTTGGATTCACAACATCCTCCGTGTTCTAGATTGTAAAGTCAAAAAGCTTTGAACTATTTTTTTCTGGCCGTAAACAGCAATAGTGCAAATTTTTAATTTCTCATCCAAAAATACATACAACAAATTTGAACTTCCCTACATAGAAGGCAGGTCTGTGGTAGGACATCGTCTGCCCGGGCCCACTATATTTTTATAGAAATAGCATAAAGAGTGAAGGGAAAGTTACTAATTCCCCACAACAAAAGTAATTCGTTTTCTAAATATCGAATTCTTTCAAAATTATGGACCTTTAGAGAGAAAATGTTTCGGATAAAATTGTTGTAAACATTTTCATCAATGATATTAAAGTGTTATTATTCAGAAATAAATATTTTTATTTCAATTATAATCAGCTGGGAGATAATTTTATCTAGTTTCTATGATGATATGCTATTTGTTTTTAAGACAACTTCAAAAATAAGAAATATAAAGCACATTTAAAATAACTCGAAAGCATTCCGAAATTCAATGAGAAATTTGTATTGTCGTAGCTTGAAGGGTTAAATAAAAAAATATAGGCCATTAAAGAATCCGACTTTTCGTGATTTTAGAGGTAACTTTTTCAATTTGTTGTGAGTCAATGGTAACTATTTAAAACATAATCTTGACCAGCCCACTACGTTATGATAATGAATTATGATATGTGTTACATTTTATATTTTTATTATGCTATGTTAGCTGATGTTTTTAATATCCCTCTTTTGAAATATAAATCTGTACTGATTAAACATATCAGCAGTGCATATTAAAGAGATTATTGAGTGACAGGTTCTTTTTTCATGTAAACTTATCTAATATTATAATTTTTGCTTTTTTTTCAAATGGCACTATGGGTGTAAATAACTTTCCAGTATGGTTTTATTTTTTATATTTTTATTTATTTAATATATATAAGTGGGTATAGGATGTTATATAAGTAAATATGGTTACAACATATATTTATGTTTGCAATCTCACAAATGAAGAAACTGGTTCTTATGCTTGGTGAGCGAGTTACACTAATTATAAGAAAAATATAATATAATTATGCTAAAGGTAAGTATATATATAATAGGAACAATTGAAACTTATGGATTATCTATATGTGTAGTTGTACATATATAGTATTCTGTTACATACTAATTATTGATTAATTAGGAATATCTAAGTACAGTGGATATGAGTATAGACTGATAATTAATATCAATAAAGGGAAAATCAGGCCATTATTTAGTTCATTATTTCCGAAAGTGTAACTTCAGTTTTAGTTTAAGGATGTTAATATCCTTTAATTTCTTTATTTCAATTGGAAGGTTTTTGAAATACTTTATTCCTAAATAGGTAGTTATTTTTCATTTGTTTGGTATTACATTTTGGATCTTTGATATTGTATTGATATCTTTTTGATAGGTGGATTTCAAATTTTTTGATTATATTATCTTTATAAATTTGGATAATTGCATTTTTCTTCAAGATATCCTCTACTCGGGGGACCCAGAAATCTGCAAATAGTGTTTCTGTTGGATTTGTGAAGGGTTTCTTGAGGATTACTTTGATCGGGGTTAGAATCTTATCGTATGACCCCCCCATCCAATAATTCCGGATTGAATTATCGACTGGATTAGTGCGTAGTATACTCTTTTTATGTTACTTATTTTTAAAATATTTCTTAATCTTATGAATATATATACGCACTTTCTGATACGCTTAACCAATTCACAGATATATCTCTTCCACTTCATATGTTGTTCTATTATCACTCCGAGATATTTAATTTCTGATATTGAGTTCAGTATTGAACAGCCTTCGATACATGTGTTTTTATTACATTTGTTATTGTGAATAATTATTTAAGTGTTAGGGAGTGTTTGTAGTTTGTTCATTGAGAAATGTACATAGTATGTCTTGTTAGTGTTCAATGAGAGAAGATTTGTATCAAACCATTGTTTCAATGTGTTCGTGCTATTATTTGCTTGTTCGTTTACTACTCGTATATTCCAGTCGATCCCATTCACTATGATAGCTATGTCCTCGGCATATGATATTATGTTTACATTTTATATATGTTACATTTTATATTATTATTATGCTATGTTAGCTGATGTTTTTAATATGCTTCATTTGAAATATAAATCTGTATGGATTAAATATATCAGCAGTGCATATTTTAAAGAGATTATTGCGTGACAGGTTTTTATTTTTTCTTATTTTCTTTGCACTAATGTACATTCTTTTTTCATGTAAACTTATCTACTATTATAATTTTTGCTTTATTTTCATACGGCACTATGGGTGTAAATATCTTTCCAGTATGGTAAATATATATTTCATTAGACATTAATTGGTATTATTTATTTTTAAAAATGTTCAAAATTTCACATCGCAAACATTTAAAAGTACCTGGAATGCCTTCCAGGAAAAATCCAGTCTGCGCCTTCGAGTACCTTCTTTATGTTGTGTAATATTATTTAATAGAGTCCAATACAAAATAATGTATACATGGATATTATATGGATAATCCCGAACGCAAGGTCCAAGTCAAGACCGGAATAAGAAAGAAAGTATAATGTCATGAAAGAGACATTATAGGAAACGGATCTAATAAAAAAGGTTCTTAAATTTGTGTCCTGGACCCTCGGGGATAAGATACTCATATAAAAATGCCGTTTATTTCCAGATATTCTCTATATTAGTAAAATAATTTGACCTTTGCTCTAAAAATTTCCGTCCGGAATTTAGTAAGACTTTTTTATTATTTTTCTGAGGCGAAATACGGATTTGTGTCAACCCCTCGCAGGAAAGGCTGTGATGAAATACTCTACAGCAGCGGTGTAACACCATCGGCTCACTGAATCGAAAATAATACAATTTTTAACCATGCACTGTGGTGGATACCTTCAGTATTACTCTGGCGAAAGGTCAACATTCGGAATAAGCCGTGTTTGCTGACTAGATCTAGAGTATCCAGGTTCTCCCTAATCTCCACTAACGTCGGCCTCGTAACACTCCATAGCCATAGCCTGACTGGCTCCAGACGGTTGGGGACAGTTGAGTCTCTTGTGCGGTCATATATAGTCTCCAATATACATAAGAGGTTTTTTCTCGTATACTTTTACAGGTTAATTTGTTCGAGAAAGTATTTCTATGTTTGACCAACTTTTCCCAAAGAAAGATATAATTATTATATTATATTATTATCATTGACCTAATTTTTTGCACACAGACGCGCCAACAATATATTTCTATTTTTTTCTTCTTTCGTTTATTGTAAGTCAAGATAATCGCATAGTTGGCGGTATCATTTAGTGATTATTTTGTTAATGGTAATGATTTATTATTTTAATTTATTAAAGCTCTATTAAAAATCGAAAGTTCAAAAAACGTTCAATTTTTTGCACTGGTAGATAACTTAGCTAGTAGAAAATTATAAACGCTACACCTGTGTGCGATCCCGACGCCTTGGACCACTCGACTACAAACCGGCTATAATAAATTGTTTTTTTTTTTTTTTAATAAAAAAAGATTTAATAATTTATTTAACTTAAGATAGTTACACTTTATGTAGTCTAATATAAACATACATTTTTACAATATGCACTTTGGATACTTCAACACTTTTAACACAGCATAACTATGATAGGTTGGATTCATAGGTAAGATTACATGGACCTTCGATTGTTTGTTTACAAGTTATTTTTAAATCTACGTCTGAAATTTACGTTGTTTTTTTGTTTTCAAAATAATAAAATTAATTCCCAAATTGGAATTCTACTGACGCACCGGCTCACTGGCTCACTGGCAAATTATTAGAAATCATGTGCTTTATCACCAGAAATAATAAATACTATTAAAATATTGGTTGCAAAGGTTGTTCATTACTGCTGCTCAGTGTATAGGGTGGATCATTTGAATATCGATTGGCTGTCTGTCCGTCCTGAACTAATTGCTCACCCTGTGGAAGCGCCAGCATGTGAAGGGTGCAAAACAAAAAACCTCTCGCTGTCGATATCGGAAAATCTGACTATTACCCTATCCGTAAAAATGCTCTTAAATTTTACGGAATGGTATTTGGTGTTAAAGAAAACATAAATATAGACGCAGAATTTGTAAAAGCCGACTTGATTTTTGTAGTTAATTTAAAAATGGCGTTACTGTTACTGAACATTCTGTGTCATAGATACTCTCAGTATCGCCCTGGTAAAATGCCACCATTCAGAATCAAAAAGTTACTTAATAATCCAAGCTTACCCTTAGAAATTTGAACATACACATTTCAAACATATTATTACATTGACCGGATAAATCATCACAATGATAATTCATCACATCTATAAAAAGTTATATAAAGTCATGGAAAGTGATGAAACAAAAACTTTATTAACTGGGTTAAGTAGGTTAGGTTAGGTTGAAAAAAAAAATTTTTTCATCGTTTCTAATGTCTTTATATCACTTTTTAAAAGTGTGTTGAATTATCATGGAACCATATGTTAGTTATGTTTGTAAATTCATTTCAATAAAGAGAGTTTTATTTATTTAGATTTTTACGAATAGATTGGCTTTTACATGCTTATTTTTTTACATAAAAATCATCTCAATGAGCGTAGTATTACAAAAACAAACGCTACAATGCAACATGGAGAAATATTACATTAGGAATAGTACAAAAAAATAAAGTCGAAGACTTTTTATACTATCAAATCTCATAATTGGACATTTGCTTATATTTAGTTATAAATTGTTCTCTTGGCACCAAACAAAAAGTATTTACATTTCTTGTATATTGGATAAGAAATTTTAACAATATCCAAGTAAGACTTGGATATTGTTAAAAATAGTAAGAACATAATTTACAAATACCAAAAATAATATTATTCCCAAATGTGCCCTTGGGGAACACCACTGGTAACTGGTATTATTTGTATTATTATTATTAAGACGACGAACACTCTCTACATTCTACGACATAAGATTTTATACCGAAAATTTGTGTAGATTCATATAGAACACCAAATCATTCGTCCATTCATAAGGGCGGTTTTGCCCTTGCTCCCCGCGTGTGACAGTGTGACGGTGTCAGTGAGACCGTGTCCGTGTGACCGTGCGATACGCCCCTTCGCCGCCTGCGCCACGCTCGGTGCGGAGGGTAGTGGAACTAGGAGAATGGCAAACGTAGAAAGGCCGGGAGTGTATTTTTCTTCTGATGTTGATCCAAAGATATGACATCTACTACAGAAGAAACGTTTCACGCAGTACGTAAAGTAAGAAAACCTCCACTGGGATTTCCCGCTGTGTGCGAGGCATAAACAATGGAAACTTGAAAGGAAAATGATAAAATAATAAAATGAAAGTGTAAAACATGGACAAGGTCTTGCCGTTGACTTTAGTAATGTACCTTCGTAACTCAGTATTACGCTGGCTCAGACCCGTGAAAAATCAAGGAATATTACAAGTGTGTGATTTGTACAGCTAAAAGTACTGATAGTACCAGGATTTTCCTTTCAAAAAAGGAAATTTACTCTTTTTTAATTAAATTTATTTCACGCATAAAGAAATTGTACAGTAAAAAAAAAATTATATTGTAATAAGTAATATTGTACAAAAAATTGTACAATATTATTACGAACATTTTTAGTACTGTACAAAGACTCTTGGCTTCAAAATCTACAATGGTACAAGATCATCAACCTTTGAACCGCGAAGGGTGCCCTTATGATAATCAACCACTGATAGAAGAAAAGCACACGAAGAAAGAGAACATAATTCTTTGCGAATGCCGTGCAATTTTCAAGGGAATTAACGAGGCGAAGTTCTGAGAAGAAAAACGGTATGAGAGGTTGGTAGAAATCTGGTAGGAGTGATGTATGACACCATCCCTGATGCAAGGCGTCGGGGTCGAAAGTCAGGCTGGAAAGGTCAAAGGGTCTCCCCAATCCGGCCCCTCCTGATCCATCCCGCCACGCAGTTGGTGGGCAGATGCATCCGCCACCAAGGAATGCACCTCACCCCATAAACCCAGGCAAGTCACCAAACACCCGAACTGTTAAGTCACCAAACGTAACGAAGCACTTGGGGTGATCTATGGCAGAGGGGTTGATTATCTAATGAATGGTTCGCGAGGCGACGGTACCCATAGCCGCCTTCCAAATCGTTTATTTATTGTTTATTTTATACATTTTTTGTTGAATGATTAAATCTGTGAATTTACGAATAAAATGGAAATATTACAAATCCGTAAAAGAAAAAAAATAAATGTAGGTAAATTTTTTGCGGAAAAATTCTGCTTGTGTTTCTACGGAAATTTTCCCAGCGAGTTATATTGAGTCAATATTTGAAAAGCATATCATATTTTTCCAATGTGGAAGACAAGAAGTTTTCTCTAACGCTGCCAAGAATTCACAAATTGTTCCAAACTTAATATAGGGCAATATTTGGGAAGATTGTCAGAGGCTTTCATCCCATACTGTGGCAAGTTTATTTCTGAATCAGTTGTACTAATTTTAGAACTTTTACATTTTACTGTTTTTTTTTCTCAAATATACCTTAGCGCGGTTCACTCATTTTAGTCGGACCCTTGGGAGGAAGGTTTAATCCTCAATCAAACCAATTTCACAGTTTTTTTTTTAAGTTTAAAAAGTCATTTTAAAAGTTGACATCAGTTAAGAGCCAATCCCTGGGGAAGAAGGTTAAATCTTCAATCATACTAAAAAAGTATGCGTTTTACGGGTTAGCGTTGATTTTCTTTCTTAGTCAAAGCTGCATTTGAAGATGAATTCCTACGACACAATGCACGCCACATACCACTTAACTTCTAAATCACTGATTACTTTTTTCTCACAAAGATCTACCAGGTATCTCCCAAGCACGGCCCTTTAGGTGACATTTATAAGTTAACTTAACATAATTGTTTTTTTTTCCATTCTTTAGTAGAAAGCAATCACTTACTAATTAAATTTAGAAAAATTTGTCTCACGTTTAAATGTTTCACATGCCGATTAGGTTGTGCGTATATCCAAACATAGTTGCTTTAATCAATTAAAAATGCATAACCCTGATTTAGGAAACGGCAAAAACCATTAAAAAATTGTGTTAAAACAATGTTTCTGAGACAATTAGTTTAATTTTTTGTGAATATTTTAGGGTGTTTCTTACTTAAACATTAAATTATTTATTTATTTTGTTTTACGCCCAGGGGGTTTTTACATATATACATAAAGGCAGTACAATTTAACATGAGAAAAAATATACATACATGCATAAAATAATTAAAAATAAATGCAGTAAAAATTTAAATTTAAAGTACAGTGAAAAATAAAAACCAAAATTTAAAGTACCGTGATCAGAGAATCAATTTGAATTTGATACAGACCAAATATTCAACAGCTGTGACGTACTAGATATACGCCAATTATACGTTAAAACACTACTAAACTACATTTTTAACAAAAAAAATAAATTTCAACATACACAAAATAACACTAACAGACCAGTTAGACAAGCGTACAAAGAAAACATTAAGGACGGGTTGTTTCGGAGAATCTGAACAATTCATCAAATTTCAACGTTCATTTTCAAGTTCTGTGAAAGATTTTTTCAAGTTCTGTTTTTATTTCAGTTTTGTCAAGCAACTAGCCTACAATGATATAAAAACAGAACTTGAAAAAGTCTTTCACAGAACCCGAAAATGAACGTTGAAATTTGATGAATTGTTCAAATTCTCCGAAACAACCCGTCCTAAAACTCCAACAGTAAATTCAACCTTTGGACAAAGACACTACCAATACCATGCTATAAAAGCTTTCAACAGTCTAAAAATTGAAATTAAAATTGAGGAAAATAAAAATAAATTCACACACAAAATTACAAAATGGATTAAACAACAAAAAAGACAATATTACCAAAATGTCATAGCATAAAATAAAAATAAAACCTACACGTAACACACAAAACCAACATAAACACACATCACTCACAAACACACAAGATTATTTTCATTGTATTATTTTTTAATTTTAAATGTATTATTATGTATTTTTATTTTTAATTTTAAATTTATTATTTTCTTTTCAAATTTACTATCTTCTCTTTAAATGTAATATGTAGATTAGATTTTCATATTATAAAATGAAGGCCTCAGCACGGGCAAGCCACCCAGTGAGGCCTACATTACTGGAAAACATAAATTGTAACAAAATAATGTACCAAATAAAAAAAAAAATAAAATAAAAAAAAATCACAACATTATTGTTACGGTATTGGTTCGGTATTGGTTTCGCATAGTACGAAACCATTGTACCGGGGAATTATCTAGTTGCAGGAGTTCGGAACTGTCCGATTTGTATTTTAATATTTTATATAGTTAATTTTAATGATGAAAAAACATTTTTTTTAATTTTTTATAACTAAATAATTATATGCCATATCAAGAAAAAGAAGAATATAACTCCACAAAAACTTGAAAATTACATTAAATTACACCGTGCAAAACGTAAAACGAACTTGTAAAATAATTTAATTCCTCGATCAGAATCAAAGCCCGATTCCAATGTTAATCGTGCTTGACAATTCCCTATATTTGTAACAATAATATAGTGCACATTGCCAAAACTTTTACTTTCTTGAAAAAACTTCATTTCAATACAACCTCTCTCGTAAATAAACATTGTACGAACGATTTACCGACACTGTAATAACTTCTCCTAATTTACTGATGTATAACCATTACCATTTGCGGAAAGCACACCGCCGCAAATGCCTTTTTTCCCCTTTTCAATATATATATATATAGAATACCAAAGCGTCAAAAATGATTAAAAAAATAATAGCGGGAAATGAAAAAACAGGAGTCTATCAGATCAAATCCCCGGGTTGTCTGCTCCAGTTTGAGACATTCAAATGATAGCGGGAAATGAAAAAGCAGGAGTCTATCAGATCCAATTCCTTGGTTGACTGCTCCAGTTTGAGACATTCAAATGATAGCGGGAAATGAAAAAGCAGGAGTCTATCGGATCAAAGCCCCAGGTTGACTGCTCCAGTTTTAAACATTAAAACGACAGGGGGGAATTGGGAAACGACCAATACTCAAGTAACCAAAGTGAACACAGTTAGGTCCTTCTTCCACAAGGATACGCAAGTATCCGATACTCAAGTTGATACTCGAAATCACGAGTGCTGAGTCACCATCAATCATTGCTTAATTGATATAAAATTTAACACAAAATTTCTGCCACAAGTGACGCTGTGAAAGTAATTTAGTCACGATGATGGATTGAGTGAAACAACCTCACCTAGTTAATCGTGGGAGACTGGTGTCGCCGACCAGTTTACTAAATGTTGTCAACGGGTACCTGTGTACGAACCTCCTCTCAGACATATGGCGGTAGTAGCCAAGATACTTGAATGGTCGAGTATCGGATTCTAGCCCTTGTGGAAGAATGATTGTATTGTAGTGATATGACTTGAGTGTGTTGGCATGCTGTTATCGTTTCACCCAGCTGTAACTTTGGTACCGATGGGATTGATCACGTTCGTTCTTCAAAGCATGTTCCATTTAAATACCGGTAGGACGAGCAAATCCTTCCCACCTGACCAGTACGTCTATGTTCTAAGCTTCTAAAAGTTGATAACCATTCGTTCATTTAGAATAGAGGTTCCCAAAGTGGTCTATATGGTCCCCCGGGGGTCATTTTCGGCTTGCTGGGGGTTCGTGTCAGCGAGAAAATAGTTGGGGGTCTACGATATTTAAATGAGAGTACTAGCGTGCGGACTCACTTTATATCAAGTCATCATCAACTTTCGGGCGGTGCGTAAATGAAATAATACAACTCACACATTTTACATAGGTACTAGTAATAGACATAGGCTTATTGAGGTATGTAAATAGAGTCTAGATTCCTTTTCTTGTCATAATTAATACACTGAAGCAAAACATTGCACATTGGAAGGCGCGAATTTTTGCAGTTCCCCAACTTGTCATTGACAAATGTCCGAGGTAATGACGTTTTGGTCTACGTTCAAAATTTAAATGTACTTCACACAGAACTAGGTTTGCGGATGTTTTGAGGTTTTTGGACGTTATGAACGTTGTACGAGTAGATTCGGATACTATATGACAAGGAGAACTGAATGGAATAAGCACTAACGAAGAACTTAAGGGCAACTCGAGCTTCAAAAAGAAATTCCCGTTGCTTATCCTGCTTTATGGACTCCATTTTTATTTTGTGTAACACCTCACAAAAGCGCCCCTGTCTGCACAGTGTAAAGACATGGGAACTATATCGACACCGGTTGTTGGGCAGGCAAAGGAAGGTAATCTTACGAAAAAACTAAATGACAATCTCATTTGAAGTTAAGGCGAAGCTTAATGCTAAATCACTATTTTGATTAATCTTTATAACGAATTGGTGTACATTATGAATACCAAAAATATTTATTAAATAAATGGAAAGTTTTCCTATCGTTTCGCTTGAGTAGAATACAAATAAAATAACAAATTACTCAATAAAAAATAAAAATGTAAACTACTAAAAAAAATTTTTTTTCAATAGAAATGTATGAATGCGCAAAGTAAACAACTTTAAAAAAAAAACAGTATTATAGTTAAGATTATCTGTGACAGTTTCACTTGATTAACTTTTTTGTTTTCTTATAAAATTATTTACAAAATAAATAAATACCAGTTTTGTGCTTGAAATATAACGTTTCTAGATTCCGTTTGTCAAGCGATTTGAATGCCTATTACCTGCAATATAAGGTATACCAAGAATATACACATTTTTGGCTTGTTGCTTCCTCTTGATAGGTTTACGAAAATTCATTATTCGGCAAGCGGTCTACGGGACTAAAAAGTTTGGGAACCTCTGATTTAGAAGAAAATATCAAACTTTCCACGTTTCCGCGTGGAATAAATGTTATAATAATAATAATTAGATAATTTGTACAGGGCCGTTTTTGTGAAAAATCACCTCATGGGCTCATGCCTCATTTTATAGCAACTAAATTTAAATTTAAAAACTGTTTTAAGTTTAAAATCGTGGCGTTGGTTTAGAAATTCCATCCAGCAACGGTGCAATTTTTATACATTAGAGATTTTAGTGTTTCACATCTGATTTATAGATTGGAATACTTTTTATCGAAAACTTGGATATGTTATTAGATAAATAAGGAGATTCCCATAAAATGCAGTATTTGAATACAATTAGCAAGCTTATCTTCTATATCATTTAATAGTTTGTGAACTCTCCAAAACTATCAAGCCCAAAGTATTTATAACATTCACAAAGCAACCTCAACATTGGAACAGACGGAGAGCTTAGATGACAGGTTTAGCTGCCTTAGATTTTGGTATCACACAAATAGATTTTATGCTATAAATATGGGGGAAGAGTGTCAGGAGATTTAAATATGGACCAAGACAAGCATCTATCAAGAGAAATAAAATTGAAACACTTCTTGTACGAATGTGTAAGCAATATTTGTATAAGCACGCATGCACTGCTTACTCCTGTGAGAAATTACCTGCTGGTTCGTTTGTCTTTAGTTTTGATTGATTCTCTGTAATGTGTATAATATAGTAGTATAGGAAGCTATTTTGACTATTTGTAGTTGCTGATATATGATGATATCAATGTTAATTTGAATTCAATAGTAAATAATTTGTATGAAAACGATATTTAAATTGTTAGACTATGTGTTTCCTTTCTCGGGCTTAATAATATATAGCATTTTTCAGCAAATTAGCTTTTGAAAACATTCAGGAGTACTGTATGACGTGGTGTGATGTATGTTCATACATAATTATTAACAGTTGTTTATGCGGGAAGAACGTTTGCAACAGTTATTTTCACTGTAGAGTTGCTTTCGCAATTCAATTTGATTACGTTTCATGCAATTAGTTTTTTTTAATATTTTAAATATGGTTCCCCGGGAGTTCTTTTATGTTCGTTCAGAAAAGAATCCAATTTCGAGTTGTACTTTATTTACAATTTTAGAAGAAAACAATTGGAATATAAATGGAAGGGCCTTCCCAAAACGATCCCAAATGGCGCCCTGATAGTAACAATAAAAAGATTGCTCTTGTAACAGGCCCCTGGGCTTAAGTCGGTTCGAAATTAGCTCTTTAGTTCTAGAATCGTTGCCGACATGACCACTCGATTCTTTGCTCGACAAACGTACAAAAAAATAACCGAACGGTCTCAGCAAATGGCAAATATTCGGACCACGATTACAAAATTTACTCTGATTCTCATTGGATAAAGAAGATAGAAGAGAGACGAGGCATACTTATAAAAAGTAGTAAGGTGGGAGACAGCGCGGCGTGGAAGAAGGCAGGAGGAGTGAGAATTATAAAAAGGAGAGATCGGGGAAGGAAAGGAAAAGTAAATAGACATTTCCGTCGAACCTCGAGATCGGGAAAGTAACATTCTAATTAAATATGGTAATCCATTTGAGGTCAGGTCGAAACAAACAGCTTGGCGAGATTGATTTTGGGGGAGAGCTTTTACAATTTTATTTGTAATCTTCTAAGAAGTCTGGAGCCGAGACATCTAAATATCTTGCGGTGCTTCTAATATGAAACGATGGCTTTGTCACTGAGGGCGTATGCCCACTGTTCTTTACATTAGGCGGTACACAGTCAATTTATTAGGAAAAACAAATAAAACCTTCTCAGAGTGAAACAGTGAATTCTGCGGGAAAACATTTTATACGTGCGTAAACGTGGTTGATCGATTGTCATCAATATTTATTATTCAGCCATGATAATTTATTCAATTTCCTGTGAGTAAATTATTTTGTGATTTTTGTTTCACTAAATAACTCACACTGATAACCAACCCCACGATGTTCATTATTGATTATTCTATTTGCCTTTTATAAAATTGAATAAAAGTGCCTTTTCATCAAATTATAAACAATTCATATTGCTTGAAAGCTTGAATTGATATTTCATAACGCTTTATAAATCTTAAAACCTGAATAAAATGCATAATAATATAATATGCCTACCATTTATATAGAAAAACATCATTTTTTTCAATTTCATACGTTCTAGTAGACATCGCCTTGCAGTGCAATTTCATTTTGTATTTAGGAGCATTCAAATAGATTTCAGTTGTGTTAAAAAATCTGTGATTCGTTAGAAAGAAAAACAAACGGGATCAGCTGGTAATGATTGTGTTATGATAAACTCTGAGATTTGTAGAATCTACGGACCATTTTATTGAGTATAACTTGTGTTGAACAGGTAGCAAGATGGTAATTCGCGATGAGTATCTAACCACTGTCAGTCGATTGTCCTACTCACCAGGCTATCGACCACTTCATAAACGAATGCCAAATGAAAGAACGATGATGCCAGATTATAGGCAATGTCCAAATGCATAGCCCAAGTGGACAGGAGACGATGAAGATCATTAATATATGG
The DNA here is from genome assembly GCA_026573805.1 of Hesperophylax magnus. Lineage (NCBI taxonomy): Eukaryota > Metazoa > Arthropoda > Insecta > Trichoptera > Limnephilidae > Hesperophylax > Hesperophylax magnus. The sequence continues at coordinate 2,904,925 of JAIUSX010000026.1, forward strand.
AAGAGGCATAATCCTGTCCTGTTATGTTCAAGTTGAAATGATGTAATATTCATTGTATTGATATGTTATACTTAGTAAAGGAAGGCTATTTGCTAGGCACAACGATCACAAAATATTCCATTCCAAAAGGATGTAAAGGAAGTGTGTGGCAGTCTTTATTATGCTCTTTGCATTATATCTTTATGCAAGATTTTTATAATTCACTCACGGTGAACAATCTGTAAAATCTCAGTTAACCCATATAAATTGCTGTAAGCCACTGAGCTATCGTGGCAACCTGCGTAATCTTCCTATATAATATTATGATTTCATATTTGTTTTTTGTTTTAAATATAAAGTACTTAAATCAGATTTTATAAAGTAACGTAAAGTAAAGTTACTCAACTATACTCAAATATACATAATTACTACGAAAAAATTTCAAATACATGATGTACTCGAAGCAACAACAAAAACTTACTACAAATACCGATAACACATACTACGTTTGGTTACGAAACTTAGTATGTGTTATCGATACTTTGTGACAAGACTCTACAAAATTCTTCCAGACAGCATAAAACAATGTGATTCACAAAAAAATTTCAAAGATAATGTAAAAATTTAGATCAAAAATAAGAATAGGGCCTTCACCGGTGCATTCACTCAAATTCGCAGTTATTGAAGTCACCACATTATTGGGCGAATACATCTTAATACAAGTATAGGTATGTTCAAAGGTATTAGGAACTAACACGAAAAATTCTGCCTCAACACTGGCTAGCCTAGTGAGGCGGTATTTGAGAAACCTCAACTGTACTTTTATTTTCTTTTTACCTTCACAATATTATGTTTGTATTTTTCTGTTAATTTTATAACCTTAAATATAAAAGTTTTTTTTTTTTTTTTGTATTAGGCAATTCACCCTAAAGAGAGTGCTATGTGCCGTTAAAGGTAAGGGAGATGGTTATAATTTTATGGGAAATCTATACGGGAATGGGAAATCTCAAATATTGAAGTCATTCAAGTCTATGAACTTGTATAGAACTGAGAAAATGCGAGAATTGTTGAGAGAAAGTAAATAAGGAATACTAAGGGGAGATTGGTGGGTGATTTTTATAAGTAAACGATAAATGCCTTTGAAGGATGAATGATTTTTACAATTAAAGAAAACGTGATCAAGAGTCTCATTTTCCATACCGCACTGGCAGAGTGGACTATCTAGGACCCGGATTTTAAACAAATGGGATGCAATGGAGCAATGACCAATTCTCATTCTCGAGATACAGGATATAAATCTTTTGGATTTTTTCTTGCCGTGGAACCAAGGTTTACTTGGAATATGATTTTGTATTCCAGCATAAAAAGCACCAGTTCGGGTTTTCGTATTAGTCCAATTTTCTTCCCAGGAGCGGATCATGTTGGATTTAAGAATTGGGATGACGTCAGAGATAGGAATTCTAAAATCTAAAGGATTAGAGCCAGAAATTGTTCCAAGTTTAGCTAGAGAATCGGCTTTCTCGTTACCCTCAATTCCTAAATGGCCAGGGACCCAAACCAATATTGTCTCGAAATTTAATTCATTTAGAGATTTAAGGGTGTTTCTGATATTATAAATAATATAGTCTTCTGGTTTATGGATATTTGAGGAAATTTTCAACACTGCGCTTAGTGAGTCAGTGCACAGTAAGGCTCGTCGAATATTGAAAAGCTGGATTTGGCTCAAAGCTTGTTCAATTGCGAAGCATTCTGCAGTAAATATGGAAATTTCTTTAGGCAATTTATAAGACAAATCTAAATCGAATTCGGGAATGTGTACCGCAGCTCCACAATCTTTGTTATCAGACTTAGAACCATCTGTGTAAATGAGAGAAAATTCTGGAAACTTAGAAGATGTAATGTTTTTAAAATTTTCCTCAACATTTTGATTAGATGAGGTTAAAATATCAGTTCGGAAGTCTGATGTTATAACGTTGGGGATAAAATTGATAGAATCAAATGGGATGGTGAAAATAGGAAGGATAGGATCTTTTTGTAGATTTTGGAGGGAAGAAGACAGAGATTTGAATGAAAGAAAACTTTTTAGAAGGAGAGGAAGTCGATTTTTATCTGTCGATCTTTTTTCGTTATTTAAGTAATTGAACAAATAATCAAGGCTTTGTTCTAAAGGGTGACGCGATATAGAAAAAGATTTAAAAATATATTTATCAGCTAGGAATTGTCTCCTTAAAATTAAGGGGGGATCAACACATTCTACCTGGAGAGAATTAATTGGAGAAGATTTCATCGCTCCAATAATTATTCTGAGCGCTTTGGACTGAATTCTTTCAAGTTTTTTGTCCAAATATTTAGGAAGAGGATCAAAAAGAAATGTTCCATAATCCAAATGGCTTCGCACTAGAGCACCATACATTAATTTAAGAGTAGTAGGATGAGATCCCCACCACACTCTGGAAACAGCTCGCATAATATTTAGCCCCTTTTCACACTTAGCCGAAATGTTCTGAATATGCGGGAGCCAGGAAAGTTTATGATCCAAAAGTAGTCCAAGAAATTTAATTTGCTTAACGATTTGAAGAGGGACATTATCAAAGCAGACAGAAAAGGGGGGTATTTTTCTTTTGCGCGTAAAAGCCACTACTTTGGTTTTAGAGGTAGCTAAATTCATCCCATTTGTCAACAACCAAACTTTAATATTATGTAAAGCCAAATTCAATTCCTTCGCAGCGCGCGATAGATTTTTGTGTGATAAATATATAAGGAAATCATCAGCAAAATAAAGTCGCTTGATAGATGAAGGAATTACACTGTCTAAATCACTTATATATATATTAAATAATAATGGACTGATTACGGACCCCTGAGGTAACCCCTTCCATAGTTTGCGATTTATAGTTTTTGAGGAAAAGTGGATAATAATGGATCTGTCTGTTAGTAAATTAATAATAAATTGAACTAGTTTTAAGGGAATTTTTATTTTAATTAATTTTTCTTTTAAAATGTTAATTAATACATCGTCGTAAGCTGACGAAAGATCAAGAAATGTGGCCAGAGTGCAAGAATTAAGGGACTGAGATATACGGATGTCTGTTGTTAACATACTTAAATTATCTATGGTTGATTTCTTTTTCCGGAAGCCATATTGATTAGGAGAGATAATTCTGTGATTTTCAACAAACCATTCCAATCTGTTCTTTATCAAGTGTTCTGCTACTTTCATTAAACATGACGAAAGAGCAATAGGACGATAGGATGAGATTTCAGATGGATTTTTGCCAGGTTTTAAAATCGGAAGGATTTTTTGAACTTTCCAGACTTCCGGAATAAATCCCGTTTCGAACATGTAATTAATTAGGGATAAAAAATATTCAACCGACATGTCTGAGAATGCTTTAATGAAACTATATAAGATTCCATCAGGGCCAGGAGAAGAGTCTGGAAGGGATTTGATTACTCGATTTAATTCACTTATTGAGAAAGGAGAGTCCAGCCAGCTAGAGTGAGATGGATAAGAAATAAAGGAAGGCATTTCCTCACATCTGGCAACTGACGGAGGAGCTATCTTATCAGCAAAACCTATAATAATTTCTTCTGGAATATGTTTAGAACGCTGCGGAGTATATGACGAACCGATTTTTTTTAAATTGGACCATACGGATGACTGGGGAGATTCAGGAGACAAGCTTTCACAGAATTTTCGCCATCCAGACCGCTTTTTGTTTTTCAAAACGCGTTTCGCTTCTGCCTGGGCGCGTTTCACAGAAAGGTAATTTTCGAAAGACATACATTTACGGAAAATGGAAATTGCTTCTCTTCTGGATTTAACGACACTAGTGCATTCTTCATCCCACCATGGGGTGGAATGTTTTATCTTAATGTTAACATTACGTTTTTTAAGTGTTTTTTCTGCAGCTTTTATTATCATGTTAGGAAATAATTCACATTGTAAACTAGTGTTGACAAGGGAAGACTTAGATGCTTGAACAATGGAGTCTAATTCTGAAGAAAAATTTCTCCAATTCGCGTCTTTCGTTTTAAATTTAAAACTATTGTTTATCGAAAAGGAATGCGTGGAAGATAGATGGTGGAAGGTAATTATTATAGGAAAATGGTCACTGGAAAGGGGATCTTTAAGAATGTTCCAAGAACATATGGGAATCACCGAAGATGAGCAAAGAGATAAATCGACTGCACTTTTCCGATGTTGAGGGGCAGTGAAACGAGTTGGAGATCCATCATTTAGTATACATAAATTATAGGTATCCATAAAATCTAATAGATTATGGCCAGAACGGTTTGTTAACTCACTGCCCCAAGAAGGAGAATGAGCATTGAAGTCCCCAAGTATCATATACGGGGGACTAATCTGGGATATAAATGTTGACCATTCGTTTTCAACAAAAATTGTAGAGGGAGGGATATATATTGATAGTAATGTAATATCAGATATAACAGCAGCTACTATCTGAAAATTATTGGAGAGAGTGTGGAAAATAATTTGTTTAAAAGGGATAGAATTATGTATAATAAGAGCAGTGCCACCTTTGCCATCCAGTCTATCATGTCTTAGACAATGATATCCAGGAATATTAAATTGGTATGAGGGTTTTAACCACGTTTCGGAGATGGCAGCAACTGAAATATTATGTTCATCAAGTAACTGTACAAGATCAATTTTGTTGGCGAATAGACTTCTACTATTCCATTGAAGTATTTTGCTCATTTGCGGATACATCGGGAAGGCTAGAGAGTAAAGATTTCATATAATCGGCAGCGTTGGACGGTACTTTATTGTTATTTGAAAGGATCGTAATTAATAGGGTAATTAAAGTTTGAATAAAAGAAGAATTTTCAATCGTGACTTTAGGGAAGATATCGGAAGTGGAACAGTTTTTTAAGGCAGTCCCATTGGGAGCCTGGGATTTATTATTCCCATTCGGGTTAAGTAAAAGTTCATTATGTAGTTTTTTATCGAAAGAAGGAATAAATTTTGGATTAGATTTTATCGGTTTGAAAATTGTTTCTTTGTGGGAAGATGATAGAGGGGATTTAGGGGAAGAAAAATGAAAGAGAGAAGCGTTAGACGTTATCTCTGCAAAAGATTTTTTTGTAGGAGGGAATAATTTAGAGGCCTGAAAGTAGGAAATATTGTCTGCAGCCATTGACTGTTTGATATTTCTCTGTCTAGATAACTCTGGACAGGCCACACTAACAGCAGTATGGTTGCCCTTACAATTAATACAAATAGGGTTATTCGTTGTATTTTGACACTGTTCAAAGGGATGATCCTCTCCACAATGGAAGCAACGAGGAGGGGAACGACAAATAGGTTTTGAATGGCCAAAACGGCAACAGTTGAAACATTGGATAGTCGGGAATCTGTATATTTCAACGGGAAGAGCGTTATAATAAATAAATACACGGGATGGTAATGTTTGACCTTCGAAAGTAATAACAACGGATTGGGAAGGTTTCCATATAGTGGTGCCGGTGGAAGTATCCTTAAAATTCAAACGACGTGCTTTTAAAACTTTTGGAGTTAATTGAGAGTCATTAAGATCATCTACTATTTCTGTTTCTGATAGATCGGTTGGGATACCTCTTACTCTGCCCATTCTGGTTAAATTGAATGTAGGTATGAAAGATTTAAATTTATTATTTGAAAGAGAACCTATTTTTTTAACAAAATCATTAGCTAATGTGGCTGATTTAAATTCTATGGATAGTTTGTATCGACCTTCCGGTTTTATTGATCCATTTATAATACCGAGGTTATTGAGTTTTGAGCTAAAAATAAATTTACCAAAATCCAGGGGATGAATTATTTTCCCCTGTTCAGTCCTTTGGACATTGACAATAAATGGAGCTGAAGATGAAATAGAATATATAAGCTCAATGGCTTTTGCTTCTGGAGGAATGGTATCATTATAACTTCCATGAGAGATTGGGGCTTCGTTTGATTGTGAAAGAGATTTAATTTTAGGAGGTACATTAAGGCAAAGCGGAGGACGTCGTTTTCGTGAAGGAAGGGTTACAGAAGTCTGGGTATCATCAGTATCGTAGTCGTCTACAATATTAGAAATGGGTTCAGGGTCCGGAGGTCGATTTTCATCTTCCTCCATTTCAACAAATTAAAAAAAAAAAAAATTAAACAATAATAATTATTTTAGAAATAATAAATGATAGAAATAATACACGCAACTTCGTCGCAAACCAATAACACAAACAAAAATAATGAATACGAAAAGGTAACAATAAATAAATCTTATCTGTACGCCGCGCCGCCGTCAAAGTAAGCCGTCAAACACAGAGCACTGGTAAACACGACTGCACACTACCGAGGTTCGGTGACTAATCAATATAAAAGTTACAAATCAATGTACACCATAATATGCAGGTATAGTTGTAATGTGTAAACTTTCCTATATAAAGATATTATTATAATTATATAGTTATGCAAGAATGTATGGTAAGAATATAGTATACAAGTATGAACTTAATAAAAGGTGTAAAGGTGCTCTACGAATTAAACACAAAAACAATTAATAATTAATTGATATTTTTGTATGTGATTCTAAATTATGCATTGGATTGTCCAGAATCGCTAACATTAATTTGTATAAATCAGAAGATTTAGTTCGCCAGTTGATATTCAGAACACCGCTTGGTTGGGTTCGCGATTGTATTTCTGAGGTCATATATTATGTTTAGAAAAATGCGTGAACTAAACACCGTTCTGCGCCAATGCGCGGTTACTCTCTGCATTTGCGATTGTCATATAAAATTTAACATTTGGCAATAAATTTTCAATTGTTATTATTGAAAGCATGAGTCCTCATCACACAGGAATTTTACATTAAATTTTTGCATGATATAGACCCTCAGGGAAATGATTTTCCTCAGGGCCTACGTCATCTTTGGGGATTCGGCTCTTCAACTCAAATGTAATTGTAACTTCAACGGTAATTGCCCTGTGTATCCGAGGCTCAAATGAAAAAAAACCAACATGATAATAATATTTTATTTACCTTCGCCTGGGTTTCCATCCACTGACTCTGTACCACTGAAGAAATAAACCGATAGAAGTGCATTGTGCTTCTGTGTGCTCGAAATAAGGTCAATTTCACCATACTTCTAATTGATTCTAATCTAATTTCTTTCCTAAACAGATTATAAAATCCGTAGGCCGAGTGCTGAGAGTCATATATTTATGTAAAATAGTGACATCAGTTTTAGTTCAAATCGGTATAGATCACACTTCTATGGATTTTGTGTTCAGGGCTATCTGCAAAGATATTAGAAGAACGAGATATGCTATGTTGGCCGCCGGACCGTAGGCGGAGGTTAGGCTACTTTGAACACTATCGGGACGTGTACGCACAGAAATCTGTTCTATGTATTAGTGCGGATACCTTAGCGTAAGCGAAGGTGTGCAGTAGTATTGGTGAACAAAACCGGCGACACTGGGCAAAACAATTCCACACAGTACGAACTGCTCATAGCACATCTCGTTCTTCTAATATCTTTGGCTATCTGCCTTGCAGAAGCCTTCACTACGACATAGATTATATGCATAAAAATCAAAATTGATTTTTTTTAAATAACCGAGCCTCGAATGACGGAAAAGGAACGAACCAACCGCAAGCGGTGTATCGCTCCATTCGATTAAGTCGTGGTTCAGCTCGGCAATTCGGCTCGTCTAGACCGTCTAGGTCTAGGTTTTCATAATATTTATTTATTTATTTATTTTATTTATTTATTTCACGCCTATTAAGGCTTTTACATACATATATATAAAAAATATTTACGAAATTATACATGAAAATAGTGCAGGAAACGACTATTAATACAATTGCAGAAAAATAAATATAAAGTCAAAATATCACTCAACTTGATCTACACACAATGCAGGCACAACATATAAAAAATCCAAAATATTTTTTTGTTTCAGTTGACAAAATTATTAAATGTTAGTCAAATCAAATTAAATACCTTTATTAAAATATTCCACTACTCGATGAAAAAAAAAACTTCAATAGGGTATGCTTATATATTGAAATTGATAAATATAATAAAAAGTATAAAAATATAATAAAAAGAACAACGTCATTTGGGCTCGTGAATAAAATTGCCCCCTCCAATTTTACTGAATATATTAAGTACAAAATTATGCAAAATCATATTAACTCGTGGCTTTCGGCGATAAAATATGTGTTTGCAAATGCAATCTAATATATACCTACAATTAAACAAGCTTAAACCATGCATAGTGTTTTGTAAAATATAGGTCATCCATAGATAAAACACGTGTGAAATAAAAACTGGAGAGTTAAACCCATAGATTTGTATTGTGGGCGTGTTGGTGTGCCTAATTTAAGATCAATTTTGGTGTAATTAATCAAACATTTTTAAGTATGGATAGCAGATTAACTCGTCTACTAGTCATGCCTTAAATTGTTTTAAAATACATTTTAACTCATAGGCCCCAGTCAATGAAAATGATTTCCTCTAGAAGGAATTTCGACATTTGATCAGTTTCATCCGAAGTAAGGGAATTTAACCTTAGTTGCTTCAAATGCCATTAGCGGTGTTTGATGATCAGATCTGAATATCCAGGTACCAAAAAGGACCCCCAATTAAGGATGCGATAGTCCCACTGACTGTTGGGTATCTTGATTAGCATTCACATAAAAAAAACGTGTTCTAAAGTGTGGCCTATCCTATTGACTCCCATCATAACGAAGTGTTGAACGATAAAACGTAGTAAACATTCATAAAGCACAGAAACGTCACGTTCAGCCAACTTATTGTAATTCTACTTTTCCGAAAAAAATATTGTTTTGGACGAGCCCCGAATTCGTACCGTTTTTTTTTTATAGTGAATACCTCACAAGAGTCCCAACTGCTCCCGTCTGGAGCCAGTGAGACTATGGCATCCCCAATTGGGGGATGTTGTGAGGCTGAAGGTAAGTGGGGAAGGGAAAGAAGAAGGTGGGGAAGTACCTGGCTATTCAGATCTAGTCACTAAACACGGCTAAAGCCATTTGGAGCAACGTTTCAATTCTGAATGGTGGTCTTACACCAGGGCGATACTGGTAGTATCTTCCACTCTGGAACGTGCCGCAAATATACTATATATTATTTTAATTAATTAATTGTGAAATAACACAAATTAATCAAATAAAATTTATTTGCGCACGCCGGGTTCGAACCCGCGACCTTCGGAATGGCAGTCCAATGCGTTACCACTGGACTATGCCGGCCGTACTCTGTGGATTAGTCATTAATTCTGAAATGAAATTATGATAGTACATCGATATCTAAGAAAATTCTCTAGCGATTCCGTTCAACTACTTATGATAATGTCAAAATGCTATTGACTGGCCGACCAATGGATAATATCAGTGAGAAATAACACGCCAAGCGGTTTAATTGTTGACAGATGAGTCACCTAAATGCGGTAAATCAACTCCACCAATTTCTCAACAGGACTGCCAGTCGTGGTTCGGCGAAACTCCCCCGTCACTCTATTGTTTACTTTACTTTTATGTGTTTACAGGTACTGGAGTGTGGGTCCCCTCCACCAACTATCTGCCTGACACTTGAACTTGATTGTTTTGTTATTTATTTTTCTGTGTTGTCCTTAGTTTAGTACTTGTAAGCGCTTGCATACCGCTTCATAACACCGTATGCGGGGACTTTGAAGACTTTGAAGGCCTAGCTTCATTTATATAAATTGTAGAGCCGTTTATTAAAAAAAAATTAGATTCATGCGAGAGCTCCGAAGGGGTGACCATAAGTCACCTATACCGGGGTGGGACAGGGTGGGTGTACCTTCAAAGTCCACCTCGTAAAGCCACCGTGTGTACGAACACAAAAAAAGAAACACGCGTCCTTTGTGTTCGTACACTAACAAATGCAACGCTTCTCTCATACAGATAATTGCCTGAGTCGGATTTGTATTCACTCTATACTTGGACAACACCTTCCATAGCTTTTTCCTATCGACTCGGTTAGTTCGTTAGAATCTTAAATTAACGCAGGCCAAATTAGCATATTTAAAACAATCTGGATCTAGCTAATACACTTTAAGCATAAATTATTGTCATGTTTCGAGGTTTGCATATCTATATACCTTGCATATCTAAATACCTTCTTCAATAATTGTAAAATTGCTTTGTGAAGTCATTTTGATTATATATAAATGAAACAAATTATTATTTTATTATACACATACAACAATACCTACAACCTAGAGTTCACAGTGAAATACGCTCCATGTTAAAATTGCATAAACAGTAAGGATTTGCAAGTAAATACAAACAAAAAGTGTTAAATACTTTATATTACTTGGTGTTTTCAAAAATCAGTCAGTTATATTTCTTAAATATATTGTGTGCTGAGCAGTATCGTGTTTTAAAAATATCAAATAAAAACATTTCTGAAATCATAAACATAAACACTTTTACAGCTACAAGCGGTGTGCCCCAGGGATCACATCTAGGACCCATTCTTTTCAACATATTTATAAATGACGTTACAAATGTATTTAAACGTGTCTTTATTTTGATGTTCGCAGATGATATGAAAATTTACCGAATTATTGACAATATTAATGACTGCTTATTATTACAATCAAATCTCATTAGCTTTTCTGATTGGTGTATCCTAAATAAGTTAACCCTCAATGTAAAAAAGTGTCAAGTCATGAAATTTTATAGGAAGAAAAACCCATTGATTTTCACATACTGTATGAATGATCAAGTCTTAGTATCTGTACCCGAAATAAAAGACCTGGGGATAATATTTGACACCAAATTAACATTTATCTCCCACATTAACAATATAACCACTAAAGCGATGCAAATGTTGGGTTTCATATTAAGAACTGCAAAAGATTTCAAAAATTTAAAAACTTTAAAAATATTATATTCATCCATTGTCAGAAGCCATTTAGAATTCAACTCAACCATTTGGAATCCATTTTACAATATTCATGAAAAATCTATCGAGCGAATCCAACATAAATTTTTACGTAACATAAATTATAGATTAGGTATTCCTATTGAAAACATTAACTACACCTCACTGTTGAAAGTCATGGGCCTAGCCACATTAAAAGAAAGAAGAATATGTTCTGATCTCTTTTTTCTTTATAAAATTGTTAATAACATGTTTGACTCCCCTGAACTCCTTAGGTTGATCGACTTTCATGTACCTAGTAGAACGGTTCGTCAGAAGGTACCTTACCATTGTAACATTGCAGGTACCTTAGCAGAAATAAATTCAGTAATGAACCGACTACACAGTGCAGGGAATAAATATTGCGTGAACACTAACGGTACTGAATGTCTATCAGCCTATAAACACATTATTATTAAATCTGTATGTCAAATATGAACTTGGCAAACATTAAACGGAGTATGTGCGAACTATTTCCACTACTCTACAAATTACGTTTAAATAAATAAATATTATAATACTTAGTTTAATATAACTTAATATTATGGTACTTTGTTTAATATTATAATACTTGACTGAATATTGTAATACTTAATTTAATATTATAATACTTGGTTTAATATTGTGGTACTTGACTTAATATTGTGATACTTGGTTTAATATTATAATACTTAACTAAATGTTTTTCTATTAGACTTTTTGTCGTTTCTTATCCTAATCTTGCGTAATAGAGATTATTAATTAGAGTTACATAGTTTATAGGCTAATGTGAACAACAATTTCATCCTTTTTTATTCAATTGTTTTGGAGGATATTGGCAGATCATATATTTTTATTTCATTTACTTAAATTTCATGTTACCTACGTTTCGTAAACTCTTGTTTCATGTTACCTATATTTTGTTAACCTATGCATTGTTCAATCTTATATTTTATGTAATCTGTATATTCTTATATATTATGTAAACTCTTTATTGTTATTGTATTTAAAAAACATAATAGCATTGTATGTAAAAGCCCTATGGGCGTTTAAATAAAATAAATAAATAAATAAATTTTGATATTAATAAAGGGTTAGAATTTTTCATAAGAATACATTGGGTTAGCAATTGGATAACTTTAGATTTTTTAGAAAAATTTAATTAGAAAAAGTATCGATAATCAATTAAATGTCGAATTAATTACAAAATATAATTTTAAAATTGCCATCTCTTAAATTAATTATTGATAATATTTTTAATTTTGTATTTTATTTTTTGTTATTTATACATCTTAGTTACTCCTTGATTATTTTTTGTTCAAATTTGAAGCTGAACCCATCTAAGACTGAGTTTCTATGGGCGGCCTCAAACAAACGTCAACATTTGATAGACGATTCACCTATTTATATTTCCGGCAGCGATATCATCCCAAAAACAACAGTCAAACTTCTGGATATCAATATAGATTCAGACTTTTCGTTTAAAAGTGAAATAAATAGGACTGTAAGCACCGGTTTTTTTCACCTAAAACAATTCAAGCCTGTCCGAAGAAATCTTCCTACAGAAGCAACAAAACTACTTATCAACTCTTACGTAGTCTCATGTCTCGATTACTGCATCGGCATTTATGCTAGCCTTCCAAAATATCAAATCGACAAGCTTCAATCAGCGTTCAATGCAGCAACGGCAACATTCTGTGCAAAAACGGGCGGTCCGTTTGATAGATTCCCCAATCTTAACAAACGGACTGCAATCTTTAGAGCACAGGCGTCAGGTAGGTATGCTATCCTTGTTCTATCGGTATTACAATGGAAGATGCTCTGAGGAACTAGCGTCATTGATCCCTTCGGCACCGGTGCGTAGTCGGGATACACGCCAAACGCGCGCCCAACATTTGTACACGGTTGACAATTGTCACATGAGAACGGGTCGCTTCTACGATTCGTTCTTAAGTTCAACAGCTCGGCTGTGGAACGAACTGCCGGCCTCTGTGTTTCCTCCCTCCTACAACATGGGACTCTTCAAGACCCATGTTCACTCCTTCCTCTCCACAAAAAGACCCTCCACACAGCATCCCCAAAGATGACATAGGCCCTGAAGGAAATTATTTTCTTCAGGGCCTCCTGTGTGGAGTTAATATAAAAATAAAAAAAATCCAAATATTATTATTAAATTCCATTAGGGTATACAATGTTATAATCACTGTGAATATTTTATTTGAACGGAATATTAATATGTATAAAAAAAGTGAATTGTCAACATGTATAATCTAGCAAAATATTATAATAGAGTAATAAGTAGCGAGTTTATTGTGACCTTCAAAATTAATTCTACTTGGTATAGCTGGGCAAGTATCGAAATTTGTCGTTAATAATTCAGGGCTGTCAGCGATTTAATGATACTTTTGAATAAGAAATAATAATTGGATAAAAATAATAATATTATTTAAGATAGTAGTTAAAAGGCCTTAGTTCTAAGTAACTGCATATAAGTCTTAGATGTAAGTAACTAGTTTTTAGTCAGTAGTTCTAGTATTAATTATTTAATAAATATATTTGCGCCCTTGAAGTCATTTTTCACGAAAACGGCGCTATGTAAATTAGCCAAATATTATTATGTTCGAGGTTTTTGTTATTTTAACACTTAATCACATGTATATATTTTTTTGACGTGCTCTCTATATCAAATATGTATTTATTAGATGTAAAATCCAAATGTGCGAGAAGGGCGTTCCTACGTTAAGTCGTTTATTCCGTCCTCCAATCAACCAGTCAGATTCTAAATTAAAACATAACCTCGCATTTGTTCTAAAATCGGTGTTGTCGTAATGAAAAAATGGATTCCGTTTTTATTAAATTTTTAGATTGTGTCTATAGTGTGTACCTACTCATACCTACATATACGAAAAACTTCTGCGAATAAGGTATTGTTTCAAAATATGGAATTTCAGTATCTTTTTCACTAATGTCAATATATTTAAAAATAATACGAGTATTTTATACATTTTTAAAAATTTTAAATGAGTTCCTTTCACATATTTATAACCACTGCATCTGAGGGAATACAAGAGGCGCTGCAAAAAAGCGCAATACCTTTGCACAATGATGTCGTGTCTAACCCTGCATACGGATTGAAGTCCCCAAAACCCTTCTGGATGAAAGGAGAGAGGCTCCTTTGAATACCTCTGACTCCAGAGGAAGCAATAAGCCGACCGCGACGTGAGAAATTCCCACCTCGTGCACGACCCCACTGAGAGATCCTGGATTCTCACTTCCTCGTTAACTCTGGTCCGCCATCAACAGGATAAGGTCCTCCCACAGCCGTTGTGCCCATATGATGCACAGGTGGGGCAATAAGAGTCGGCGATGTGTGAATGCGCTGCGGTGCAGACCATCGAACAGACTCTTTGACCTTTCCAACTCTTGTTTGATTAGGTTAACAAATTAATCATCCTTCAAACATTCAACTCAATTCAAACAAGCACAAATACCGATATATTTTTTGATTTTCTCCCTCTATTTAAGAAAAACTTTTTTAGCACACTGAATTCGCCCACATAACACATACAACCACACACAGACACCTCTCTCCTTCCCCAGCACACTAATTAAGTTAACTTAAAAATGTAAGTTAACCGTAAAATGTATAAAATACCTCATGGGTATATATGTCAGCGACATGTCATTGGTACCAATTATTGTACTAACTTTTATAACTTTGTAACTATTGTCATCTATGTAATTATGTACTGTTTGTTTCTGCAATAAACAAAAATAAATAAATATTACTGAAATAATAACAGAATCTGAATACTAATGAACTGGTTTTCAATTTCTGTGAAGATTCTATTAAAGCTCTGTTATTAGATCACTATTGGCCAGTTGTTTCACAAAACTGAAATAATAACAAAACCTGAATAGAACCTTCACAGAACTTGAAAATCAACTTTGAAATTTGATGAATTATTCAAATACTGTGAAACAACTCGTCTTTAATGTCTCACTACGGGTTGTTTCAGAAAATTTGAACAATCCATCAAATTTCACAGTTAATTTTCAAGTTCTGTGAAAGTCCTATTGAAGTTCTGTTATTATATCAACAATGGCCAGTTGCTTCTTAGAACTGAAATAATAAAAATAGAACATTCTCAGTAGGTGGGTATTGTAATATATTATTAACATATTTGTCTTATTTAAGATTTTAAAATTATACATAAAATATCAAATATTACACAAACTCATAGTTTTCTAGGAAAAATTAAAATAAATAAGATTTAAAAAACAGAAAAAATGTAAAATTGTGTTAAGTAATAAAAACTATATTGTTACCCTTTAGGAAGGGTAAAATCAATTGGTAGTCTGTCATTTAGGTAAACTATATATTAACTCGCAGAGGTTATAATAATACGTTTTCTTCCTCGAGGTAACCGGAAGTGTATCTCTTCCGGAAAAGCCTTACTCTTCTTCTTCTAATTCTCTTTGGCTACTAGTATCGTCCCATTGCTGGCCATATGCTGGTTACTATATTATAGATTATGACCGTTAAGACTTCAAAAATGAATATCTATTTCAGTGGATTTTAACCATGATTTGAGGTATTTTTTTAATAAAAGTTGATGTTTTAACACGGTCTCTTCAAATGTTGTAATTAGTTTTAAATTTTTGGGTCAATAAAATTAATATGTCTTTGAGCTAATCTGGTTTTACAGGGGGTTAATAATACGGGGTACTCATATAGGGTACGTAACGGGGTACAGAATTGTCATTGTCTATAAGGGTTTGAATTTTTTGGGAAATTGTTTAGATGCGATTTGCTAAAGGTTTGTCTTAGGTCCAAAATATCAGTTTCTTTAAACAATTTGGAGGGGTAAATTTTAATTTTAATATATACAACCTTGATAATTGTTTTATGACTATCGTAGGTACTACCTCAACCAACGTAATTCCATAGTAATGGGGTAATTGTGATAAAGAACGATACTTTGTTACCTATGTCCTAACACAATCAATAATTATTACTTTCAATATTTTAATTTTAATTTGTTGGTATTTTCTTCTTATTTATTTTCCTCTTATAATTAATAATTATTATTATTATATTATGAAACAAGATCTACTTTAGTTTATTTTCCTCTTCTCATTTGTGCTTGAGCCGCAGGTTTTTGATTTTGTCTGAAATTCTGTTTATAATTAATAAAATTCTCCATAAATTATTTTTTTGTATTTTAAATAAAATATTGAATTAAAAAATTGTTAAAGTATGCTATAGTCCCACTAGCTCCTTTCAGTTGGATCTATTGTACAATGTTCACGTGAAAATAGGTGAAGCGGTCCATTTTTAAATTGGTGCTTTCAGCTTGTCTAAAAAATAATATTAGTAAATAGATGTTGAGTCAAAAAAGTGTGAGGAGCTCGATTATTAAAATAACTTCGATAGAAGCACGTGGCAACAAATGGTATATTGTTACTCTAACAAAAAGACAGAGGAATTGAAGAGGCTTGATGTCGGCGATATCTTATTAGGGATATTACATTTAAGGCTCTCATTTTTAATCCTCGTCTCAAGCGACATCCCTCGAGGAATCAGAGGGACGAAGTTTCGAATTCAAATAAAGACGAGGGGATAAAATAAAATCTCAACCAGTTGTAGGTGAGTTGAATCTGCTATAGTAATGGTCAACCATTGGCTCGGTGTAACACATATTACTGTTCAATATTACATATTACGATATTTTACCGAGAATTAATCGTTAACCCGTTAACCGTTAACCGTTAATCGTAAACCGTTAACCGTCAATCGATAACCCTTAACCCCAATAATCCCACAGGCTCCGGGCAGATGAGAAAAATGTAATAAAATAAAAATGACAAAGGTAGTGGATTATGATAAACGATCCAATGGCAAAGGAAATTGGATTGCAATTTTTTTTTATCACGTTTTAAATAAAAAATGTTTTTTTTCTTAGTTACAATTAATTGTATTCACCGATATAAAACATGCATTACAAAAAAATTATATAGAGATCAAAAAGATAAATTACTAACGAAAACTTACCCTTTTTCTGTGTTAATTAATTTATTTATTGTTCACTATATAAGATGTCAGGGGATGAGTGCACTATCTTTGGGAGTAATTAAATTAATTAATTAACTAAATGATAAAGTGAAGAAGATTATATCACAGGTAGCTTTTTCTTAAAATCAAAGGTTATGGTAGTTTATGAGTAAGAATTTTTTTGTATGGAAAAAATATTTTTTGAGTGAGAAAAAACAATAGAATTTCAAAATAAGTTCATTTTCTTTTTTACTTTTACCATCATGAAGTTATTTATAATCACCTCCAAGCCAGCGCAATTTACCCGTGACACCTTTTATATTATCAAACATTCAAACTGATTACTCTTATATGTACTGGGTGTCATGACTAAGCTGTTGAAATGATTTTTATTTAATTTTTTTTTTTTTACAAAATATAACATATTAAAGCATATTTTATACACTCTGATTAGAGAGGACAACTTATTAATAACTTTAAAAACTTAAGAATTTAACATATTAGACATTTGGACATAATATTTTTTAAGATTATGAAGGTACTCGTAATTAAAATAAGAAATGTATATGGGATGTACATAAAACATTAGGAATAACAAAACAGTCAAGAATATATCTAAGAGGAAGTTAAAATTATATTGTGGTATTACAAAAATATGATATTATTTTTTCTTAATATTTGTCGTATTTTTTTCTGTTATATATATAATTTTATTCCTTTATGTACATAGTGATTCTGTGCTGTTGTGGTTCGTACCGGTGGTACAGTTAGTCCACCAACAGAAGTATTCCTGATGCTAATATTTAGCAGTGGGGTAATATTTTTATTAAAAATATCTTTTTGTAGCTGAAATAGTGCAATTTTGTCGTAAATTTTTGTAAGTGGGGGAACAGCGAATTTTTACATATTTTTTTTTTATTTAAAGAAAGCAAGACAAAAATATATATTACAGTAAATAATAAAATAAAATACAGAAAAAAACAGAAAAGTTCCAATAAACTACTTTTCAGTAGTTTGTCGATGGAATACATTTATTTAATTTACATTTAAATACATTTATTGTTGTTAGAATTTTTTGAATTGTTTCGAGTGGGAGAACGGATGATTCATATGCACCCCCCCCCCTCAAGCTATGATTTCATATTGTAGTACAGAGTGCGCAAGTGCAAAGTAAATTTCTTTTAATATTTTTTTAATTAGATAGTATTTCTAAGTCTGAAGAATGTATATATTAGTTTCCTCATTCTGTTTATTGTGGAGTTTATTTGATTATTCCATTTGATTTTATTATTCCGAGATATTTTATTTGTTCTTTACTACTAATATATATATATACAATTTGAGTTGCAGGGTGTGATTATAAGTAGACTTTTAAGAGATTATGGTAACTATGCCCTCCTTAATGTTTTGATATCATTGGATCAGAAAGCAGACAATGCAGCCCTTAGCTTGAAACATTGGACACCCCTGCCCCACAATATCCGTGAAAGTTTCCGCGGTGATTCAAGGCTGTGCCGGAATTATGATAGAAGTTATTTACGTCTGTCCGGAGAGGGGAGATGGGAAGGGTGAAGTGTGGAAAGGTGGCTGCCTAATGAAATTATTCATGGGCCCTTTGGCACGGCGCTGCGGGGGCCCTGGGGAAGCTGAGCCGATCTTAAGCTAGCCACTGGGCCCCTCGTAGACGAAGAATAAATAAATATAAATTAAAACGGCTTGAATTTAGTTACTACTACGTGAATGGGAATTAATTTTTTGGGAAAAAAATCTTTTCATGTTAAATTAATTTATCATATTTGAAATAAGAATCAAATGGGATAGCGATATATGAGTAGGATGGCAGGAAGTTTCTAAGAGAGAGAGAGAAAGAGCGCGTGCTTAAAGGGCTAGAACCAAAACATACTCAAAACATAAGTCAATGGCGACATGGGTTTCCATTAAAAATGACCATTCTAGTGTGTTTTATCTATTCAGTGTAATTTATTTTACAGAATGATTAACATCTGATCCGTGCTTTAAACATTAAAGGAAAAAAGGGAGTTGATTTTTTTTTTATTGATTAAAAAATATTACGAAATATAAAAATACTAATATTCAAATTATTTATTCAAAAGAAAAACCATTTTCAAAAACACATTTCAAATGCAATGGTTTCTTCACCAGGATACAACGAATACTGAAAATTAATATATATAGGAATAGACAAATAAGTTCGTGCCTACAGACGAAAAATTTTACAATGAGCGGAGATTTGATTCGTTCATCATTATAAAAAAATTGTATAAATTAAATATAATTACTGTATTTGAACTTGAAAATTTTAAAATTAACACAAAACATTAACTTTTAATAATAATAAAAAATTCACTAATAGTTTAACACGAAACCTTCTTTAACCGGATAGCGAATAAAATGGAAAAGATTCTTAATAAATTAGCAATATTTTATGTCGGCATTATATTTTTTTCCGTGTATTCATGATCATTTGCCAGACAACAAAAATCATACATGTAAAAATAGCACAATATTTTATTTTAGTTTATTTAGGAAACAGACAGTTGTACATGTGAATTAATTTTACATTTAAGTTGAATATAAGATAAACCAGTAAAGTTCCATTTAAAATATTTTTCATGGTTACAGGTTAGGAAGAAAGTAGATATTTAAAGACATGTAAAGAATGAATGAAAATAATAGACGAACAATACAAAATAATCGTTGTGATTAAGGTACATTGTAAGGTTAATTTGTTTTTAAAAGTTTTTAGGGTACAGTGGAAAATATCTTAAGGCGATGCACTACGTCGTGTAATATTTTAAATCGAGCCGCTATCAATAACACCCCTTACGTAGATGGCGATAAGGTTTAAATTCCCGCTTAACACCATCCGCCTGTTTTGATTTATGCAAGAAAAAAACATGGCCAAAAAGTGCCTTTTATTTTATTTTGTAAATGTTCAGGCATAAATATTTAATTTTTTTCCGATCATTTTATAAATAACTTAATTTTTCACACTATACAATAAAATCATAACCGAAATTGGGTTCGTAAGTAGGAGATTTTGAACTTTAAAGCAGTTTTAATAGTTCTTATACATTATTTTTTTCTGGGCTTATAAAAAGACTCATCTAAAAAATACTCGATTATTTCAAAGGCCAATATGTATTCTACTCACAGTATTTAATTAAAGCATCTGAAAAATTTCTAGGCAACCAAATTTTCAAACCAAAAACACATGATTTTGCATTACTACGTATGGCATCGCCTTAAAGAAGCCATATTGCAAAACATGAATAAGATATCACAAAAATTCTATTTTCATAATAATAAAAATAATGGTGTGGTAAAGTAGTAATGAGAGTTCAATTTATGTAGACAAAAAGTGCGATGTAAATTTAACGTCTTACGAGACGTATGATGTGCCATAACTTGATTAAAAGTAATTGTTTATCGGAAGTTATAAACGATCAAAGAATAGTTTTAAATTGTGTATGCAACTTTAAAATACTAAATGCGAAAAGATAAAAGATTATGATTAAATGGTGTAAGTAATGATTGGAGTATTTGAAATGAGTCATGCTATTTTGTTTATATCTGCCTAAGAGGAAATTCGAATAACAGGAGAACCGTCATTTTTTTCTCATAAATATATAACAGTTTTTTGTCCACAAGTATTTATAATTTTTTTTCGGTTTTAAGTTCCCTAGCTTTCTTCATAAGTAACTTGTTAGAAGGCGTGAGGTGATCATTGTGGAATATACAGCTTGCTACTCCTGGAATGCCGACATCTGCTGAAGTCAGAGTCCGGTGGCGACGAGCGGCTGCAAAGACGACGTATGATTATATTTGATGTAGATGTGGGTGTGGAAGTGATTTTAGAAGCTGCCGCTGGCCATGGTCGCACTCTATGAATGAAGTCAATGTCTCCTTTTTGTAGTTGGTACCCAACTTTCTGGGATATATTCATTATAATATCCTGAATGTTTTCACTTCTTGACATAGGAACTCCGTAACTTTCAACATTGCATAGTTTCATAGTCATATTGTTTTCGTTGATTAATTTTCATATTTATGTCTTTTATAACTTCCTTCAAATGAATAACTTCGCATTCCAGAGAATCAATTTCAGCGGTATTACTCCTCAAAGCTAACATTTTGGTGTTTAAAGTTTCAATTTGTGAAGATAAAAATTGCACTGATTTTATAATAGGTTCGAATTGATGTGTAAAGTCCTTGAATCTTGCGTCTACCTTACAAACAATGTTTTTTTCTATCTCCTTAAGTATGTCATCGAGAGTTTTTGAGAACTGGTTAAAAATTTCATTTAAATTACACGATTATAGTCAGTAATTTGGTTATGATAATATGATACTTCGGTTCGATAAATAAACCTTCGTTAGTTCTATCTGAACTAAAATGACACCCCAATTAAAAACAAAAAAAAATAATTTGTAACTATTAATTTTTTTAAAAGCATAAACCCCGTTGTAATATTCAATTATTGAAGAAAATAATATTATCAATAACACTTAAACTCAAAATATGAAAAGGACAAAAGTATACAAAAAGGGTAATGGTCGCAACTGGGACTCAAATTTCGATCCTTTGGTATTACCGGGACAAGTGCCTTTACCAATTGAGCTATTGAGACCTAATTACATGAGGCCTTTTTCATAGATCTCATACTTCGCCATAAGAATTTAGTTGGTAATATCAATATATAATATCATCAATTATTTTCCATATATTTTAATGGCTGCCATATTTTTATTTATGTAATAGATATAACTCTTTTATCCAAGACATCATCTAGTGTTGAAGTGGAACCAGTGAAACCAGTGTTAAAGTGGAACTTTGTCATCCCTGTATCAGTCGCCTGAGATTTTTGTATTGGGACTTCGTACAAACATTGTTGTTGAGATATTGAATTTAAAGAAACGAAATCGTTTAAATTCAAAGAAAAATTAAAACTTTTTAATCATTTCATACATTTATAAACACAATATTTGGGGAAAATTTGATGAAATTACTTACTACAACTCTCACAGGCGACGATTTTATGAGTATATATAAATGTGGACAAGAAGGTTATGAAGTACCTGGCTGTTTAATAGAAGGTTCCATCCATAGAGCTACAATTAAAGGCGCTACTGTGTACTACATAATATCTCTTGGAAACTTGTTCCACTATTAGATGGCGATAAGCGGTGCGCGTAGACCAGATTCGGTAGGTTTAGTTAGAGCATTGTGAGAGTTGGAGGATGGTTGGATGGTAACAAAGCAGAACCTATTTTTTCGCTTCACGTCTCATTTAAATATAATACATCACTGGTTCCATCCATGATTCGAAAGTATCATAATCAGTCCAGTCCTTAAATCGATATTATTATATTCAGCCCAGATACGAAATATTATCGATATGAGATTATTTCCGTTTATTAGGTTTCCTACCGTGACAACAATAACTGTCAGGTTATATGCTTTTGTTGGCCGATGCCAATGGCTTACGACATCTGTCACAGCGCGAAATAAAACAAAACAACTAAATAAACAATTCTGAAGAAAACATCGCCAGTTTTTATACAGAAAAAATATTTGGAGATTACTTTTAGACACCCATTATGATTTCTTAAGGGGGTTTTTCACTATCTCTGATTATGTTCTGACCAAGCACTAATCCGCGGATTAGTCATTTTTTCGTTTTCACTATATCTGAATAACGCTAACGCTCGGGTTAAAGTTAGATTTGACTAATGAGTGCTCGAACTTCACGTTAGGCGCTATTCTTCGAATCAAAGATGGCGTCAAAACATTCCGAGTTTAACAGCTGAGAAGTGAGTCGAATTTTGTAGAATGAATTTGAATGCTTGTATGATCCATCCTGAATTATTTGATTGTGTTCAAAATAAGAAACAATGTATTAATTCGACACGAATCTATCTAAAATGACCTGATAATCAACATAACATAACCAAAAAAATGCACACTTCGCGGTGTGCGGACTGTCACGCATGACAGCCGTGGCAGTAGATGGAGAAACTGCAAACATTTTGCGATGTTGCCAGACTATTTCGAGTGTTATCTATCCGGCAGCTCGAAACAATGGTGAAACGGTCGCCGTTGAATAACGAAGTTATTCTGAACTTTAAAGCCAGCCAACGGATAGCTATTCAGATATTTAGCCCGACATAATGAAATACCCCCTAAGTATTCAACACACTCAGTTATACATTATGTTATGTATTACGAAAAAGATACGAATGTGGCACACATAAATATCAACCGATTATTGTGAAGATTTTAAAAATTACCTTTCAAAACGAATTCGATCAGGTCAAATTCACTTCGCTCGATCGTGAAACTTCAAGGTAGTGACAACGGATGCGTCAACACATACAGAAACACTTCTACGTCATACTCTGTCTAGCCTAGGCTAGAATACTGAAATCAGGCTTTAGGAATGAATGTTGATTGTGGGTTTCCATTTTAACTTACTAAAATAAAGTATAATATGATAAGAACGAACATAATATTCGCAAAATATAGGTGTGAATTTAAAAAAATGCTAAGTCGGTATTTTTTCCGAATTATTTATTGTTGGTACGATAATACGTTATACTGCTATAATTCTAATTTTTTTATTGATAAATTATTTTTTAGATAACTCTTTGTCAACCAAATGCAAATATGTGTAACAAATTATTACAAGCATTAATTACTCGCCTGAAATATGCGTACAAATTGAAAATATCTCCCGAGTAAAAATAAATACCGCCGACTTATTTCCAACACGCCAAATAATTCAATATTTACTAGTACTTCAATCAACAATTACTGCTCATCATATATTTTTTACCTGTAAACAACCAACTTTATTCTTGGAGGAAAGGCTTGGTTAGTGATATATTATATCTACAATGGTTATCCTTTGTGCTTTGCATAAAAACGTTGTCCTATAAACATTGGTTTATCATTAAAAAAATATACAAGCATTTATATTTTTTTAACCGAAAAAAAAAAACACTTTTTTCTAACGCTCATGAATGATCAATTACTAAGGATACACGTGAAACGGTTCCATGATAACGCAACACAGTGACAATTCAACACACCTTTAAAAAGTGATATAAAGTCATTAGAAAAGATGAAAATAAAAATTAAACCTAATCTAACCTAACCTACTTAACCCAGTTAATAAAGTATTATCACTTTCCATGATTTTATATAAATTTTTAAAGATGTGATGAATTATCTTTGTGATGATTTATCCGGTCACCACGTGAAACATATACCCTGTATTTAACTGCTAGTTCCTAATTATTATGCTTTACAGCTTTGGAATCATGTTCTACACGTTAATCATTTAAAGTTATAGGTAACTCGTTTCTGTGAAAAGTATCCATGATACACTAAAATATACTAAGATCTTGATAGCAGAGTAGAAATCTATTCGTTTGAAGCAGTGAAAACTATTGAATCGTGAACTCTGGCGTCATGAAAATTGACTAGCTTTTTCGTGTATTATGTTGTTCCATTCAGAACAAACGAGATAAGAAAATATAAGACATATTTATAAATTAATAAGTTTTTCTTTTATACTTTAAATAATTTTAATACTCAATTTACAACAACAAAAAAACAGTTTATTCATAAACAAGTTCTGCTGTGCAATTATTATGACGCGAATAAAAGGCATTATCTACCCTGACTGCCACTGCACATGGCCTACGTGCCTAAAAGAGAAAGTAGGAGCGTGAGCTAAGTATGTTGTTGGGTTCGGTCGTAGGTGCAAGGCCAACCTTACTTTTTATACGTCTGGAAGCTTCATAAAGTCAGTTAATCATAGCATCAATGAATAACCAATCGGGAATTATGGAAACGGACTTATGAGGAAGTAAACGCAAGCGACGCGCATAGTTTCGCGACGTTTGCGGTTGTTTTGTTCCTTTCTCGTGATTCGTGGTTCGGCTCGCGCATTTATCTCTTTTTCTTTTCTAAGATATTTTGAGATATTTTTACCAATGTGAATGTTTGCTGTCAAAAAATAACGTACTCTTTACTTACCGTACAAAAATCGTAATAAAGTATTTCAAATACTAAGTTAAATATCTAGGGAAAACGTACAATAAAACGTGTACTATTTTGAGGTAAAGGAATTTAACACCTAAAACTTCCATTTTCACGGAGAATAATGCCTACAACTCTAGACAGCGGAACGTCGTAATGCCTTGATGAGCATTGATTTGCAATAAAGTCGACTTTGATTTGCGAATATAGTTTCACGTCTAGTGCCGCTATTCCCGTACCGGTTACTGAAAAACTTCGCTTTTGTTTTTCTTATGTTTCCGCTATCCGGTTGTAAAATTGAACTGCCGAAAAAAATTGTTAAGATTGACAACGTTATTGTCTGTAATCTGGAAAAGTGTTTCAAGCGCCAGTTGAACTATAGCACCCCCATTGTGATGAATTCTATATGTCAGTGAAGTGGAGAAAGTAAAAGAGAGGGCGAAGAGAATGATTTGTTAGTATCTGGCCATTCAGATCTGATGATTAAATATTTTTATACATATCCAGAATCGCTGCACATCGATAATACGTACAAATCATTTTAAAACCACTTCACCGCAACCACAAAACCGCGTCCTAACGCGTATAACGCATAACACATTTAAAGAATATATATGTATTGTTGGTGAAAAAATAAATGTGTGTTTTACATTGGTTTTGTGTGTTACGTGTAGGTTTTATTATTTCATGTTAAATTAAATTTAAATTATTATTCGTTAATAAGAATAAGAAATAAATAGTTAATAATATAAGAAATCTTATGTATTCAGAATCAGCATTTGTTGATCTATATGATCTATGTTATTGTCAAAAAACAAAATTAAGCTAACAGAAACATTGAAATTTGAACAATTCAAAAATAAAATTAACTCCTTGAAATTGGATAATGATATATTGTACCTTTAATATACGCATCCAATCTATACCATCTAGCATTAAAAAAACTTTAGATATTGTTTTAATACTTTTTTATAATATTATAATTATTATTGTTTTAATACTAGTTATAATACTTGTTTTAATTATGTTTAGTTATTGATGACAATATTAGCGATTCCTAAACGAAAATCTGAAACAGAAAAATCAGACAACGATACGGTCACATCTAGGACTCGAACCCAGGACCCTTGCCTTGCCGGGACACCGCTCTACCATAGATACTCACCACAGACATATTATGGATATTAATAGACGAGAAATTAAGGACGAGGGGTTAAAACAAGAGTTGCGGGACGCAGGGAGGAAAGCTGACTGTGATTCGTCAATAAATCAATCTGACAGTAAATAGGCATCTCGCATTATCATATCTGATAGTATATGTTTCTACAACTGATCTATATTATACGATGTGAATATGCTTAAAATAAAGTAAAATAATGCTTATATATGGAATGTAATACGACAATTGGGTTTATTCTCTTTTTCACATCTATTTTTACAAGTTTTCATAGCACAAGTCAACATTTTGCCGTGTTATTTCGTAAAATGAACCGATGATGCCTCGACCATAGTTCGCACAAGAATGATGACGTCACGTTTTCTAAATTCACTTGAGGCCATACGCGAGCCCAACCGGCTCCAATGGAACCGGTATGGGGAGTGGGGAATAATACGCTTTTAATCACTTAGGGCAGGTCTACTAATATTCATATGTCTATGATACTCACTAAGTTATTCCAAAAAATTTAATATTCATCTAGACTTGCAGAAAATTCAATAGATGTCGCACAGTAAAAATAAAAAAATAAGATATGTTTATCTAAAAGGCGCTGTCTAGATTGCATTTAGTTCGGGTCGAATCTTGCGATCATACATAAAGATAGTTGCCTATAAAAAAGTGCTATGAGAAAAATGAAGACAATGTTGGTAGTTCTTATTCGAAATAACAGTTAAATATGACTGAAGGCTCACTTTATGGAGTACTTGAATAATTTTAAAAAGTATATATTTATTTTGCATACTGTTATATTTTGAAGCCTTGTTTTATTTTGTAATAAATAAATATACATATTTGTACAAATATATATTAATTTTTTTAAACCATAATATTTTTCACTGGAGTTCCTTATTAGAATGAGGAGCATCATTTCAGAAGAATAAGGCGAAACAAAATAATGTATTTTAACAATAGCTGTATTATTAAAATTAAAATTGCATAAAACCGAACGGAATTAATGAAATTTCAGTTGCTTTTATTATAACTGTCAACATTCGTATTTAATTTATATTTTTAAGAACTTCGCTCTAACTTTGTACACATTGCGTGTTATTTAATTTAATTACAAATTTCAAATTTTAGAGTTTCAAATCTCATGTTTGGGATGTGCGAAAATTTATTCCTGCTCTTTCGGAAGTAATAACTTGTGTAACGAGCACCAAGGAACGTACGTGTTTTATTTTCGCATATTTCGTAACGCATATTATAAGTACCGGTGCTGAGCCACGTCATAACTCTATTTTTTACAAATAAACTGCACCAAACCGTCTGGATCCAGTGAGACTATGGCATCCCCAATCGGGGTATGTTGTGAGGCTGGAGGTAGAGGGGAGGGGAAGGAGATGGGAAGAGGAAGGTTGGAAAGTGCATGGCTATTCAGATCTGGTTACCAAACATGGCCAAAGTCATTTTAAGCAACGTTTCAATTCTGAATGGTGGTCTTACACCAGGGCGATACTGAGAGAATTTTCCACTCCGAACGTGACGCGAATATACTATATGAGTATTTCTCAAAATAAATGTACGTAACGAAAATGTAGTTACGAAATAGTGTTACGAAATAGTCATAAAACGTAACTAAATAGTAAACATAAGGCTTGTTTACACAATGCAAATTTTATTTTACTTTTTTTATTATTTATTCAATTTAATTAGTTGTCGTCTTTTTTAAATGTAAGTAATTATCCTTTACTTTTTTATTTATTGTACATACTACAAACATACATAAACTCACGACCCAAATATTTGTATTTTGTTATACCAAAGGGGTTTAAAAAAAAACAAGGGAGTATAAATAAATGTTTTTTAATCAAATTATCAGCTCCCAAATTGAAGTACCTAACACAATATTCAACAAATCTTAAGAAATTAAAGAACAGGCACTGTTTAAACTATTAAAAATTTAATAACATACAATTATTTAGTTTGAATCACTATCCATTAGCGTTTTATAAATTTCTTCCTCATCTTTATAATAATTGAAATCTTTCCGAGACACATTTGGTCAGTTTTTCAGTCTTTGGTTTATCACTCCGCTTTGGCGCATGAATATAGTCATTTAGTGATAGAGATTTAGAGATAATGCCCTTACAAACCACTTTCTTTTTTGTATGTATATTTTCCAGTTTTTCGTTTTTAAGATAGTCACTCCACATGGTTTATCTTTGATTTTGTTAGAATCTTCATTTTCACTATTCATATTTTCAATATCAGTGTTATTTTCTATGGCATTATTATTTCCTATTATAACATCTCCGATTTATTATATAATCCAGTTTCGATGGGAATAGCATCATTATTAGTCTTAGTTTGTTTATGCAATAATATTTTCAGAATATTCACTTGCCTTTTCATCCGATTACAGCACTGTCTTAAATTCTTATTTCGACTTTTTAATCGAGTATTTTCTTCAGTCAGCTTTTATAGTCTTTCCTTTAGGATTTTTTTATTATTTTTTCTACGTTCAAATGTATAATTGTCTTGTGTCGTAGGATTAGCCTTTTTCTTTCTTTCAGCTCTTTTATCATTGGCTTGTCTCCACTTTGCTCGTAGCTCTTCTTTTTCTTCTTCTGTAAGAATTTCTTTTTTTATTTTTGATTTTTTCTATAACTTTTGTTAAATGCTTAATTCGGATTTCCTCATATTTATTTGTATTTTCCTTTTTCAGTCTTTCTCTGTAAGCGTTTTGCCTTTTGGCATTGGTTTTTGGGGGCATTCCTAAAAAAAAATTATGCTGTAGTTATGGTTTTATCAGAGTCAATAAAAATAAATTTATATTTAAATAAGATTTTATAAAAAACTTAAGGCACTTATAAATATTGTATAGAGCGCCTGTAGAACGGATAGTGTGTATGAGTGCCTCAAGCTTATTTAAAATAAAACCAGTATTGGACGGCTCAGCTGGATCTTCAAGTACTTGTCATTATGTATAATGCCATATAATCGCGATGATAAAACATACAAGTCCGACGACACCTGCTCTGCCATTGACCATCAGGAATTTCCAGCGCATCCTATGTATTACAACCTACCCACTTTCCAGCGCCATCAACAGATCTGCTCTATGGTATAATAAATTTTATTTTTTTCCTATTATATCTAAATACATATGTATATTTGTGCATTGTGCATAATATATTACATTATTACTAAACTTACATAAGACTTTCATAAAAATGCTAGACACACTTACAATATACTTACTTTTCTTAATCACGTTGTAACTGTGTACACTCAGCTTTACATTGAACTTTTTCGTTACGTTACGAAATTCATAACAAACGTTACGAAATTGTAATAAGAATTTATGTTATAAAAAGTCAATGGTTTGATAAAATTTAAAAGTGTTAATATGTAAGCTTAGCAATGTTTGTACCGCACATGTTACAAAAAGATAAGTAGAAAAAGACTTACCGTTTTGTGAAAAAAGGCTAAAATATTTTCTGTTACGAAATAGTGGTCCCACTAAAGAAACACGTTATTACTGATTTTAACAATTAATGTTATAGCGGAGAAGTCAGACCAACAATTAATCAGAAAGAGGCTAGTTTTGCCCATGTTAAATTTTACAAATGGGTTAAAAAATTACGGTGGAAGTACTAATAAAACGTAACTAAAGAGTAGTTACTAAAAAGTAAATGGTGATGTCTCACTTTGTTTTTTGTGCATAAATTATTAATTTATTATGAAACCCCATAGAAAATTACCTTTTTACAGAAACTACATTTAATAAAGACCCTAAAACTTACAAAAAATCACATATTATAACGTTATTATCGCATTTTATGAAGTATAAACAAATGAGTTGGGTAGGGTGGCAATTTTATTTTGTATGGAAGGTAAAAATCGATATTTAAAAAAAAATTAAAATATTTGCGAATTAATACGATTGTAATGTTTATTTTTCGATATTTTAAAGCCTAATATTTATTCTACAAAATGGTGCATATTTTTTTTGTATGATTAATTAAAAACATGTGAAATTTTTGAACTGTTTGTAGGCACACTTTATTTTTCCAAAATGTACACTTTTTTTGAGAAATACTCTAATATTATTTTATTTGAGTAATTTGTGAAATAACACAAATTAATCACATAAATTTTACTTACGCACTCTGGGATTCGAACACACGACCTTTCGCTTTCTAGACCAGAGCTTTAATTCTCGACCAAGTAGGCGTCAAACTGATAATAATTTGAACGCACTTTGACGTACGGTTAACGAGGTAACTCCACTGCTAGAAAGACGTAGAATAAAACATATATCTAACAACAGAAAAAATCATATGAATCATCAATCGAACCCACAACTACGTTTTGAAAGTACATTCCTTAAACCATTACGCTGCAAAGGTCATGATCCAACGCGCAGTGGTTTTTAATGGTCGCGCCCTGTTAATGGTCCTACCGGTCCTGCCACTGAGAGCGCCGTTATAATCTATTTTTATGCACATATCGCGTGGTATGCCGAGCAATATTGATTCTGTCTAGTACGGGGCATTAGGGGGGGGGATAAAATATGTAAATAAAAAAGAATTTGTTTAGAATACAAGACTTGTTTTAGAATTTTATTTTTAAAATGGTAAATGTAATTATAGACAGCCCTCGTTTACTCAGCCTAATCTTGTCAATATACAAACTAGAAATACTCCAGCAAAATTCTTCTTAATTTCAACAAAAATATGAAGATGTTACCGTGGGATTTAGTGACAACAAATAAAAGTAAGGATGGGTTTATCTAGAAATAAAAAAAAAATATTTAAGAATACTATAAATGTATTACCACAAAAAATACATAATAAAAAAGAAATTAATTAGCATCCTACTATATAATCTATCTGGAAAGGGCTTGCATAGGTAAAATGAAGGTGTGATACCAGTTCGTTCTTGATGCGAAGTAATAGATTCCGGTTCTTCACAGCAACTCCAGTTTATAATTTATCCAAAAAATAATCTCGTAATCCAATGCAAAACAACGTCACGCTGCTGGTCTCCAAAAGGGTCCCTCTTAACCAATGAGGAACGACAGATGCCATCCAATTCT
This sequence comes from Hesperophylax magnus, assembly GCA_026573805.1. Taxonomy (NCBI): domain Eukaryota; kingdom Metazoa; phylum Arthropoda; class Insecta; order Trichoptera; family Limnephilidae; genus Hesperophylax; species Hesperophylax magnus. Next base: position 2,936,227 of record JAIUSX010000026.1, read on the forward strand.
ATCAATCCAATGGTCAATGCTCCATATACAAAACTGATGTTCACAAAAATTGGCGAATGTGTGTTCGTCGAACCTCAGCCAAGAGGAAATGCCCGCTGCTCTGGGCTGGTGATCAAAAAATGGCGACTGCTTCCAATGCAAATCACAGATCATTGCTCACACACCAAGACCATAGATAAGATGTAAGTAAAGTGATGCACACACCTTGTTACAAATCTTATATGTAACAAAGACTAAGTCATTTAGATACTCGATGTATCTAGATTGCATGCAGTTGGCAATACTTTCGTAGAAATTGTAGATGTGTTCAACTGCAAGGAATATAGTTACAAGAAGGCTATAATAACAAATCTCAATAATATTTAGTTATCATAATAATTTTCCTCTGCAAGGATTCTATATAATTTTAATAGCCATGTTTCTAACGGTGCCCAATGATTTATTGCGACTTTTAAGAACAAACATTTGACTGCTGCTTCCGGGTCGTGTTTTGCAATCTTTTAACTTTTAACTGCGGCCATTTGCATAAATCTTTAAAGTATCGCAAGAGCTGCGCATAGGTAGGTACTAATGATAAACTGCTTGGTTGTTTTATTTTATCGCCGTAGTAATTAATTCCCGCGACATATTTTATCGCCAGAAATATAAGTCACGAGTCAACTTAATAAGAAATAAAGCAACCTAATAAAATTGTGAAAAACTTTATCACCCATTTAAAGGGGTAGTAAAAACATTTTCATCATTACTTCCGAGTTTTACAAGCATTTCCCTTTAAGGCGGAAATGCCAAGGGACCTAAGTGCTGAAACGTTAAATGCTAATAGTTTATTCTCTGAGATGTCGACCATCTCGAGATATTTAGGTTTCCAGTACCAATCAACAATGAGATGATAGCTCTCAATAATAAAACTATCAACCAAAACCAAACGTATGTGTATTGTATATCGTAATATTTACATTAGAATGTATGTAAACGGGGTAAACCGACTATGGATGGTGTCAGCTCTATCTCGGCACTCCCTGGTCTGGGATGTATTATCTAAAGGCAATACATTGCAGATTATAAAAACGTATGTTTACAAATATATCTTCTTATTTACTGTTCTAATTGGCAATGTAAAACCCTCGGTTAAAGCAACCATTTTACAGTGCCTCCAAGCAGGCAAAGGTGAAGCCTGGCCTAGGAAACCACACGTCACAACAAACCGTGTGTATATGCTTGAACAGAAGACGAAACCGGTTCGCTTCAGTAAAAGTTATTTTTTTATTATTAAGTTTAGTATTTATTATTGTTTACTAACAATAATATAGAACTTTGATGTTAGACTGACGTTGCATATAAAGAGGACTTCGATTGAAAACTGATAATTTAATGAATGTCAACTGTTAAAATTTCCTTATTTATGTTTATAACAGGTTATGTACGCGCTATTTATTACTACGGCAGAGTAAATAATTGGAATTCATGTCTAAAATCCCAATTAAATCAAGGTAGAAAGATTAGTCAAATAATAATTTGGTTTAAATGTTTAGAGTCTTTCAATAGCTTTGTTTTCAGTCACTCTGCTTTCAAAGAATAGGGGTTAACACACAAACAAATTATAATAATAATAATAATAAGTGTTTTATTTTCTTTTTTTTTGTGTAACAAATAGATATAATGATATCCTCACTGGGATCTCCCGTGCTGAGGATTTCATTTACATATTATGTATAATTTAATTATAAGAAAATTAATATTACATCAAAGTTACAAATAAATTTAATTATGAACAAATATCATGCAATATATATATATATATATATATATATATATTTTTATAATTTTAAAATAAGTAAGATGTTTTTTGATATATATATATGAAGTGTTTTTTGGTATAGTTATATATATGAAATGTTTTTTGGTATAGTTCAGTTGATTCTGTTTTAGTCTGTGTTTGATTTCAGTAAATTTTCTATTTCAGATCTTCCTATGTTAAGTATCCAGCTTTTTATTTCAGATTTAAATGTTAAAGTGTTGAGGTTTTTGAGTGTGAGTGGTATTTTGTTGTAGAGTTTAATACTGTGATATAAGAAGCTTTTTTGCCCAAAAGTTGTATTAGTAATTATTTGTTGGATAAGTTTTTGATCATGAGATCTAGTGTTTCTATTGTACGTGTTTGTTATTTCTTGTGTTTTGTGCTTATGAATGTAAATGAGTATAGTTTTAGAATATAGTTGTTTTATTGACATGATGTTAAGATTGGTGAAGATTTCGTTAGTGCTAGTTCTTACAGGAACTTTAAGTATAATTTTCATTATGGCTTTTTGAGATTTAATAAGTGGATTTAGTATGTTTTTATTTGCACTGCCCCATCCGATAATACCGTATTCTAACAGTGATTGGCAGAGAGCCATGTAGATTTTGATTAAGTCTTTTTTAATGAGCACATTCCTGATAGTTTTGAAAAAATAACTTAGTTTTTTAATTTTATTATCTAAATAGCTAATGTGATTGGTCCATTTTAAATTTCCATCTATTTTTAGACCTAGATACGTTATATGGTCAACGTTTTCTAATGAGGGACAATTACAATGCTCATTTAAGTGATGCGGGCTATGAATTTTCAAGTTATTAGTCTTTCCATAAAAAAAATAATAATAATCACAACGATAGACTATTGTACAATAAAGCCACGAAGGTCTTATTTACTATGTGAAATATCATAGGGATTCGTGGAAGGTAATTTAAGAAAGGCGTACAAAGTATTCAAAGAGGGTTGAAGACATGAAGAAGAGTCATCCCCTAAATTAGACAGCAGAAGTTAGGACCATCACATTAGTGTCGAGGATAAGAGGAGGGGTGAGCAAGTTCCTTCCTCCCACGTTATTTTAGATAGGTATAACAAGAAAAAAATATATATTTTCATAAAAACACTACTCAAATTAGTTTAGTAATAATCAGGTTATATTGCGAATTGTGCCGGTGACCAGGAGATATCGATGAACGAGAGTAGCTAGATTTAGTTTAGTCGCAAACCCGCAACGTAGTATCATCACAAAGTAAAGTCAAGTAAGTCCCATGTTCAGTACACCCAGCTTTTGAGTGGCTTACGACTCTGGTTTCGATGGGGTCCCCTGCCTGAGCTGGTCACAGCAAATTAACCAAATTAAGTATATTTAAGACGTAATGAACTCACAAAAAAATAAAAGTTGTAAAATCCTTACTTATTAAAATGGATTTCCGTGTTTATCCTTTGTGATTTTAAATTTATGACGAAAACTTTACCTTAAATCATTAGTTAGATACAAAAAAGTTTTTTCCGCCACCAATCCCAGTATTTTCTACCCGAAAACAAATGAAAATTATACCCACTTAAATCTACAATTTCTGAAGAGAATGAAATATAATGCTGAAATACAGTTAATGATGATTGATGCGGGATTGTGCAAGAAGTATTTGACTATGAAAAGGTTCTATTTTATTAGCTAGTAAAAGGCTAGTGACAATAATGGTGGTAATAAATTTCCTGAATACATCGCTAATTATCTCATGTCACAAAAATTTGTTAATCATAAAATCCTTCAATCCAAATGACATGCTATAAAAAACAAACATAGAAGAGTTATTTTTTTATTGGAACAACTTTTCTATAACTTTTAAAGGACCCATCAATGTAAAATGAAAAGATGACGGTCACAACTAGGAATCGTATTAAAAAAAAATCCGATCTCAATTGAAAATTCATTTAGACTTTTATAAAAAGTCAATAGGAATTCCATATAAATAAAAATTTGATATGTTTATCCAAGACACCATCTAGGTTACAAACCAATTCACTAGAAATTTTCGATCATTCAAAAAGGAAGTTGCCAAAAATAATGGAAGAAGAAAGAAAAAAATACCAAAAAATGTGCCTTGAAATATAAAAATTTAAAAACCAGCTGGAAAAGCTGTGCATTACACATATATATTTTTAACCTCTTCCTAGTAAAAATGTTTTTTATATTTACATTCACACTGATAAACAACCATTTACCACAGATTATTTTTTTATTTTTCAGTTGTGTACGGAATTAAAGAAAGGTTTGGAAAGTTAAGAAAAGTCAATGTTTTATAATCAAGTCGTAAAAATTTCTTTTAGAGCACTACATTGTTAACGCTGGCTAAATAAACCTTATGAGATACATCAAAATAACGTACCACGGAATTGTATATCTTAAAAAGGCCTACAGAAAAGTCCAGGGTGGTGTATGTCTATCTTCTATGGATAACCCCCAGCAACGCCGGGTACACGTCAGCTAGTAATACAATATTTGTAGAACTAGCTCCGGGATGAAATATTTCTTGTAAATCCGTATTTTTTTCTTAACGATAATATGTATAGTTGCAACACCCCGACTTTAAAGACAGGTACGTTTGAAGATTTTTACCTTCTTACCCTGTGAAATTATGATGACAGCATGTCGGAGGTTAGGTAGGACAAAATAAGGGGAAAAAAACAGAAAATATGTTATTGTATTTTGAGTGTTCCTACACAATAATGTATTTTTAACTATGTTTAAATATAAAACAATATTTGTGTGTAATCCTTAGAAGGGTAGTGGGCAAGCAAAACAAGTTTAACTAATATTAACATTGCATTATTTCAGATATTCAGCCTTACTAAAAAACGCGGTGTAAATGTTACACTGCGCGTAAGGTCAGAACAATGAAAAACTTATTACCATGGCGTTTGTTTGGTTAAAACGACTAACCACAACAACGTTAAACAGGCGTGTAGGAATTTAATTGGTAAGACGGATAGAATGAAAATAAATATTTTTTGTTAACATAAACAAAGAAATCAAAAACAACAATCAACCAACCCACGTTTGCAAAGTTTGCACTTATAAATGTTCTCAATATCGTTTTAAAGCAACTATTAATACATTATTAACTATTCAGCAACGTGCGTTGCTTAAAATAGCTTTGGAACCATTTCAGATTCGGAGGTCACGAGATACCGCGAGCCTGGAGCCCTATTGGATGCGTCACGTATGGAGAGTACGCGGACAGCAGCCCGATGCTTCGATCCGTCACACCATTTATATTTAACAGTATCAAGATAGTGTTAAATACTGTGGTTCCTCGTGACTCAGACATCACAGGAACCGCGAGGCTGGAGCTGTATTAGCTGATTCATCCTGCCGTTTCAGCATTCGTCAGCAGCATAGGAGGTTGGAGGTTGTATAGAGCAGTGCTCCGCAACCTTTTCTCACCGACGACACACCAAATTTCTTCCTAGAATTCCGCGGCACACCGAAAGCTAAAATATATAGGTTTTAAATTGATACACAAAAATTTTTACAATAATTTCTTGTTTTTTTATTTGAAAAGTATACATACATACATATAATAATAATAATAATAATAATAAGGTGTTTATTTCGGTATGTGGGGAGGTTAGTGCAGTCCCACACATTCCATATAGAAATATAATAAAATATATAATCAAAAACAAAAAGATAGAACAGAAATAACAAAGAAAAGAAAACAGAATAAAATAGAATAGAATAAAATGATAAAATAATAGAATAATAGAAAGTTGAAGCCTTTAGGGAGCCGTGACTATTTTAGGCGCTAGTATTTTTCTCCAGTGTGCGTCAATGCTGGAGGATGGAGTGAGGCGGGCTTCCACAGTGAGGATATTTCCAGAGCTTCTTATCCTTTCCCTCATTCCTGCCACCCTGGATCTAATAAGGGCTGCATATCCGTGTACTCGCCCCTCCGTGAACATACGGGAAGCGCTGCAGTATCTGGGGAGACAAAACATTGTGCGGAAGGCGTTGTTGTATTGGACCCGTAGTCTTTCTACTCTTTTTGTAGTTTGCCCATAGTTCGCACGTGTACAACGTTGCGCAGAAGGAAAGGAAGAGCGTCCTTTTTACTGCGGTACTGCAAAGGCGAAATCTTCTACTGAGCATGTTTGCTTTAACGCTGAGAGCTCTCCTTTGTCTATCAATATCATCATCGTCCATCAGATTACTGGTGATTATGTGCCCAAGGTATTTAGTTCCTTCGGTCACCTTCAAGTTCACACCGTTCAAGGTAGCTGGAGGAATATTTTTCGGGCCTTGCCCATGTCTTATGACCAATAGAGCCGTTTTAGCGGGGTTATATAACATATTTGTTTCTTCAGCATACTCTTCACAGATTTTCAGAAGAATGCGCAGTCCCCTTATAGATGGTGCCATCAGGACCATATCGTCCGCATAACTGACGTTATTCAGACACTGTCCTCCGATGTGGCAGCCTACTCCTGCATTGTTTAGCCTTTCGGTGAGTTCGTCCATGTACAGATTGAACAGTATCGGTGACATGCATCCTCCCTGTCTGACGCCACTCTTTAGGAGGAAAGGTTCGGAAAAATCATCCTTCCATCTTACTAGGTTTTCCTGCTGTCTGTGCCACGAGTCGAGGATATGTATGACCTCCGATGATATGCCTCTTTCTCTGAGTTTAGCCCATAGCAGAGGGTGAGAAACCCTGTCGAAGGCCTTGCTCAGGTCTAAGAAACATGCATATGAGGTGGTCTTTTTATTCCTGTAGTTATTCCAGGGTTCTTTTTACCGTAAAAATAGCAGTATCGGTAGCAGTTTGCTTTTTGAATCCCATTTGGTTGTCATGGGTTTCCAGACTGGGTCCGATACTGTTTAATAATAGACGTTCGAATAATCGTGCGATGGTGGTGGCAATTGAGATCGGTCTATAGCTGTCTTGAGAGGTAGAGTCCAACGATTTAGATTTGAGAACAGGTGTTATAATAGTTCTTGTCATATTAGTTGGTAAGTATCCGTTCTTCAAGATGTCGGTAAACAAACTCGCCAGCAGTAGAAAAATCGGTCCTCCAGCGTGTTTGATGTGTTCAGTACTCAGTCCGTCATGACCCGCTGATTTCCCAGTTTTCATTTGTCTCAGGGCGGTAATGCCATGTCTGCTGTGATCAATAAGCCGCTGTCTTGGTTTGTTAAACGACTCAGTGGTGGTTCGCTTGCGGGGATTGGAGAGGTCGGAGAAGAGGTGGCGAAGTGTTCTGCAAAAATGTTAGCAATAGCTTTAGTGTTCGTTTCTCCATTTATATTGCACGGAATTTTACATCGTATGTTGCAGTGTTTATTTGTCTTATTCCAAAACTGTTTAAAGTCACGGCTATGTAAAGCTCCAGCTATTTTGTCCATTTGAATTTGTTCGGAGTCGTTTTGACATTTTTTCAATGCTAGTTTGAACGCTGCACGCTTTAACTTTCTTTCCACCGCGATGGAGCCCTCATGGGGCCTACCATTTTCGATCCAGATCATCATAGCGCGTCTCGATTCTGCGTATTTTTGCGCGACGAAGTCATTCCAACCACATATTTGTTTATGCCGTTGTGATCTTTGTTTACGATTGTCAAATGCTTCAATCGCAGCGTGTCGTAGTGCGTCCACTATGTGGGTATATAGTGCCTCGATGTTCGCAATTGCAGGGTTGCCAATTCTCTCGTTCGATCTAAAATCTTGTTGAATATTGTAGAAAAACTTGTGAGGTTATATTATAACTCTGAATGTCGCTTTCATTATTTGGATTCCAAGTTGCTCGGTCAGTTTTCATACATGTACATATTTCGGTAGTTGGTATTCCTTCCGTTTGTAGGGTAAGTTCGAGAGGCCTATGGTCTGTCCAGTCCACGTCGTAATATATTTTCATGTCTAGAATCTGCTTGAAGATATTTTTTGTCACTAAGCAGTGGTCCAGCCACCTAGTGGTTGATGTGCGTCACTAATATATGTATATGTCAAAAACTGACTGGTCTTCTGTTTTAAACGCACAGGACGTTAACACGGCGGTTAACAGCTTTTACCTAATCATCGACGCCTTGATAGATGACTTTGTTCCAAAGAAAGTTCTGAAACCAACCAATTTCCCAGCGTGGTACTCATCGGCTCTTATTAACATTACAAAAGAAAAGCTGAAGTTCTTTCGAGCCTGGAAACGCCACAAGAACCCACTAGATTACCAAACCTTTTCACTGCTCCGAAAAAGACAAAAGAAAATCGCTACTCTCACATACCACAATTATATTTCACACTTAGAACACGCCATACAAAATAATACAAAAAAATATGGAGCTTTGTCAAAACGCAAAGAAAATCTCCCTACTTGCCGGAACACCTAACATACGGCTCTAAAATTGCACACAACAGTAAAGAGATCACTGACCTGTTTGCTGACTATTTCTCTACCGTCTTCACTGATCATACCCCAAATTTATCACCTGATGTTAACAAACCTGATCCGCTAAATAATATAGCCATAAACTCAATTAAAATCAATGAAGACATCACCTACAAATATCTTTCATCCATTGACATTAACAAAGGACCTGGTTTAGATAGTTTGCCTGGTATCTTCATACGTAACTGTAGTAAATATATCACTATTCCGGTCAGCGCAATTTTCAAAAAATCAATAAGTGAAGGAACGTTTCCTCATAAGTGGAAATCTGCCGTAATAACTCCCATTTATAAAAAAGGCGATAAACATGACGTTACAAATTATAGACCTATCTCTCAACTTCCTATCTTAAGTAAAATTCTTGAAAAAATCGTTTACGACCAACTCTACCCGACTATCGCTACAGCAATTACACACAACCAACACGGATTCATGAAAAACCGGTCTACTACATCTAACCTGGTCCTATTTGTCAATTATTTGCACAGCAATATGGACGAAAGGGTACAGGTCGATGCTATGTACACCGATTTTTCAAAGGCCTTCGACCGCGTTATTCACTCAATTCTTTTAAATAAACTTACTCGTCTTGGAATACACGGTGATTTATTTAGATGGATTAAGTCATACATTAGTAATCGTAGTCAAGTTATCTCAATAAATGGTGTCTTATCCAAAATAATAAACGCAACCTCGGGCGTTCCTCAGGGTTCCCATCTTGGTCCGCTTTTCTTTAATATATACTTAAACGACATAGGCTCATGTTTCCAACACTCAAAATTTTTAATGTTTGCAGATGACATGAAAATTTATAAAACGGTCATCTCTCTATCGGACTGTAGAGAGCTACAAAGTGACTTAGATAGGCTCTGCAACTACTGCACAGCTAATTATTTGGACCTCAATGTTTCAAAATGCCACACTATGTCCTTCACCAGAAACAAGCATATAATTAACTTTCCCTATTCACTCCGCGATGAACCCGTGATCTCAAAAACCGAATGTAAGGACCTTGGAGTCTACGTAGATAGTAAACTTATATTTAATACGCACATTTCTTCAATCACTGCTAGATCTTACAAAATGTTAGGTTTCATACTGCGTCTGAGTAAATTATTTAAAAATCCACGTACGCTAGTAATGCTTTATTCCTCACTAGTCAGAAGTACACTGGAATATGCATCGCCTGTCTGGAATCCCAAATACACTTACTATGTCAATAATATAGAGCGCATACAAAATAAATTTATTAAGTACCTAGGTTATAAATACAACAATAATTATATCTGCACTCTCCAATCCCTGAAATCCAGGCGAACGGTAGCTGACATGACATTTCTCCATAAAATAATACACAACGAAATAGACTGCTCAGAACTTCTATCCCAAATAAATTTTAACACCCCATCTAAAAGAACTCGACACACCAACCTTTTTTACACAACTAGTAATAATACAAACGCTGCAGCCAATTCCCCTATTTCTCGCATCCTTCAAACATTCAACTCAATTCAAACAAGCACAAGTACCGATATATTTTTTGATTCTCTCCCTCTATTTAAGAAAAACTTTTTTAGCACACTAAATTCGCCAACATAACACATACAACCACACACAGACACACACGTACACGTACACACACACAAACACTCACACACACCTCTCTCCTTCCCCAGCACACTAATTAACTTAACTTAAAAATGTAACTTAACCGTAAATGTATAATATACCTCCTATGTATATATGTCAGCGACATGTCATTGGTACCAATTATTATACTAACTTTTATAACTTTGTAACTATTGTCATCTATGTAATTATGTACTGTTTGTTTCTGCAATAAACAAAATAAATAAATAAAAATAAATAAATATGAATTTTCTGGTAACATTTCGGTATCAGCACATATAAGATCATATTCTTGACAGAAGGATTTAAGTTCTATTCCGAAAAGTGAATCTGGATTTGCATTAAAATCTCCGATAATTATGGAGTTGGTGTAATCCTTTTCGTTAATAGTTGCTTGCAAGGTGGCGAGACAGTCAACGTACTCTTCGAAGTGATCTGCTGTGCAAGTCGGCATGTACAAGGTGAAGATGCATAAAGTTTCGGAAGTTAGGCTTACCTCGATACCCGCCAATCGGCAGTTACTCAACGGGATCGTGGCAGCCCTGAGACTTTGCCTGTATGTAAAGCACCCCCACTCCTCCGTGCGGCCGGCCCAACACTGGCCCTATCGATGTATTGACGGCAGAGGTTCCCAAGCTGTTGTATTCAGGGTGTATGTGGGATAAGAATTCTAAGTCCGACGGGAGTAGCCAAGTTTCTTGAATTAGAACAATATCATGTGTATCACACAGGTCATGGATGAATTTTTCTGAGCTGCGAACGGATCTGCAGTTCACCGATACAATTTTTAAATTTTTATTATGCATTGTGGTGATTGTTATGTACGCGTGATTCTTTATATCTTCTGAAAACAATTCCCTCAGGCCACAGTTCCTCTTCCAGATATTTCTTTAATTCATTTGATTTCACCGCAAGTTTGAATGAATTACATGGAGTTGTGTGGAAGGGCTTTATTAATTCTACCCTGACCCCATCTAGGCCTTTGTCTTTTAGGTAAGTTGTTACGTCATTCTCTGTCGTATCAGTCGCAAACCTCGATACGTATACTGATGTGGTTATATCCGCAGATTTTAATGCAATTGATTGCGCCTTCCCTCTCATATTATGAATACGTTTCTTCTTACGCATGACTAGTTTGAACCCATTGTGGTCGGCAGCACCTGTTTGCGGCCCTTGCATGTAACCCGCCTGCTTGTTTCCGGCGTTAGCTGCACTGGCGGTAGGTGAGTTTGTGTGCGCAGCTCGCTTGTTGTGTGTGTACAGATTATTCACGTCGTTGTTAGTGTTAGTCGGCGCTTGTGGAGTACTTTTGCAAGCATCTACATATGATCCCGATGCTGCATTTGTGTGGGTATTGTTTATTTTCGAATTACCCACATGTTTGTCACCACTCTGTTTTGATTGAATCGGAGTTTTCGTCTTGCACTCATTGTGAATATTAATTTCCTTAATTTTATCACGTAGTGAACTAAGTTCTTGCATTATTTCGGCTGTGTTTGTGCTAGATGATTCCCTTAGGTCACTTTTAATTTGCAAAATTTCGGACTTCATGGCGTTGAAATCTTTTAGTAAACGGGAAACGTCCACACTGTCAAAGTTAACGGGCGGCAATTTGTGTAACTGTCTTGCGACGAATATCGGTAGTTTGTCAGGATCTGTCTCCTTCAGGGCCCTCAGAATATCCTGAAGATCGCGGCTGATCCTGCCATCTCCCTTCCGCAGAGTACGCTTCTCCGGAAGCTTATCGAATAAGATGTTCTTGGCCAGCTTTATATCCTCCTCGGTGAAGGCGGAAGTGCACAGTTGTGTGATTGAAACTTCATCTAAAGTGTCCGCTTTATTTTGCATAAATGCAAGACACTCGTTTATTATTACATTGCACGCGTTACAAGTCATCGCGCTACGGTACGTCCTTCTGTCACGGCGGTTACAGAAAGCACTCTATAACATATTTAGCACTAGCACTAGCTATAACTAGCACTAGCTAAAGCACTAGCTATAACATATTTATTTTTACGCAATCTTAATAATTATTATAAAATAATAATAAATTATTGAGCGATTAATTGTTAAATTAACCTGCTTTGTTTTAATAAACACAAAAGTTTTATATTCGGCTCGATTTTTGATAGCGCAACCCGAAGTTCTTGGTCAAGACCTTTAAAGCATGACCGTTTATCATTTTTAATTAATACAAGCGTTGAAAAAATTTGCTCACATAAAAATGTCGTTGAAAATAGAATGCTTTGACGGAAATGCGAGGATATTCTTTTTTAACGTAAATCCAGAAAACATCTAATGGATCTTCGGAGAAGTGAAGTTTTAATGTCATGTCATTATTTAAATCTGTAAATTCCTCTCGAATTTGCAGAGGCAGTGCTTCTGTAGAATTTATTGCATTGGTTGCAAAAGGATTTCGAATCCAATCGTATTGTTCCGTATTAATGGAATAAAAATAGTGACCAAATTTCTGCTGAAGCATACTTAATGTTTTTGGGCCAGATCAACAGTTAATTGTTTGTTTTCAATTGTACTATGGTTGGTCCTTTGGTACATTTCCAAACATCCTTTTTGCAACTCTTTCTGCCATAGTTTTTTTTTTTTTTTTTTTTTTTTTTTTTTTAATAAGCTTTATTGACTGAAAATTTTTCTTTTTTTTTTTTTTTAGACAATGTATAGATAGTCCCACGAAGCTGCCACATGGCTGCTTGTCTGCAGGTTCTATCTCAATATACAATTATAATACAATATAAGTCTCCCGTTATATAAAATAAATAACAGACTCTTACATACAACTACACTAACACTTTGAATGACAATACGATAACGTACATTCATAAGTACAAGACAATATAGCACACAGATAACACACATTCAAAAATAAGACATATACGATAACACACATTGAAAGTGAATAACATCATACTGTAACACAATGTAATAGAATTAAAATTCTAGTTAACTAAGTGAAAAATGTTATTTTAATTTTTTTTTTTCTGGAAATAAAAAGCTTGTTAGTGAAAAAAAAAAAATAAATACATTAATTTATATTAGAATTAAAACTTTCAAATAATGTCTTTCCTTTTCTTCTTTGTTTGCTCTATTTTTTATAGATATACAGATTTTTCATTTATAAGCCACATCTTTACAGTTTTCATGCTTAAACTCTTATTTTCTGAAAAAACAAATTCATTTTTGAGCTTATTAAAAATCACTGGTACACAGTACTCCAGCGTTCGGCTTCCATACTTATTTGTTATTTTAGGTATTATCAACCCTTTTTTCTGTAAGACGTGTGCTGTGACTATGTACCTGTGGTTTTTTATAAGTACTATCCCCCCAGTTATCTTTAATGGTAAGGAACCAAAATAAGCCTTTTATAGGGAGCAGGCCCTCAGCACAATATAACAGTTGAACATTGTGTCTTTGTCTATACATATTAGGTGATACAATTTTTTTTATGAAAGAGGTTTGCAAATTTTGTACATACTTAATATATGTCATGCTTGTATTTCCCCAGCTTCTAATTCCATATCTAAGAATAGATTCTACTAATGAGAAATATACTAGTTTGAGTGTGCTATGAGGCAAGACAAATTTTAATTTATAGAAACTGTTTGCTAGAGCTCTTAGCTGGTTACATATTTTAGTAACTTGCTTATCCCATTTAAATGTGTTATCTACTTTTAATCCCAGATAGGTATACTCGTTGACAAAATCAATTTTCTCACATTGGCAGATAGATATTATTTTTCTATGGATGCATTCAAAGTTATGTGCGGTTAGTTTGGGAATATTCCACATTTTCAAACTTGGTGATCTGATATACATGCATTTTGTTTTCTTTACATTTATAACCAATCCTACATCGTGTGCCCATTTTAGCAGTTCATCGAAGTCGGTTTGCAATTCTTGAATCGCTATTTGAGGATTTTCATTACATACTACAAGTGCGGTGTCATCTGCGAAAATGAATCTGCGCGCTTTTCTAAATAGTATCGACATAGCTATGACATATATAATATACAATTTTGGACCCAAAATTGACCCCTGTGGGACACCAGACCTTATAAATTTAGATTTACTCATCTCATTCAATATTTTTACCCTCATTTTTCTATTTGATAAGTAGTTATTAAAAAAAGTTAGCAGTTTACCACGGATTCCAATAATTTGTAGAAATTTTATTATTTGTTTATGGCATAGTGTATCAAAGGCTTTAGAGAAATCAATAAAGAGTACAAGTACATGTTTTTGAGAGTTGAGCTGGGTGTTTATGAAATTAGAAAAATTATTAAGTAGTGCGTCACAGCTTTTTTTTTTTGGAACCCGTACTGACATTCGTCAATGATACCAAATTTATTTAAATATCCGTCTAGGTATATTGCTATATATTTTTCGAGAATTTTTTCCAAGGCAGGTAATAGGGAAATAGGTCTGTAATTATTTATAATTGAATGATCACCGCCTTTAAAAATAGGTCTAACAACACTAGTTTTTAATTCTTCAGGTATTTGGCAAGTATCAATTATTGTGTTAATAAAATGAGTAATTACTGGGCTCAGTATTTTTACATGTTTTTTTATATCATACATACGTATTTGGTCCAATCCTGGTGTTTTTGAGTTTTTCAATATTCCGATTATTGATTCTATTTGTTTTACGCTAGCTCTGGGTAGGTACATAGAATGCGGTAAATCGTCTAGCTGGTATGGAGACGCACGGACATCACATTTGTGTAGTAACTCATTTACTCCCTCATCAAAGAAGTTAGCAAAATTTTCTGCAACTTCATCCGTCGGTTTGGTCTTCAAGAAGTACTTAGATATAACTACGTCCCAACTGGATTTGTTTTTTCTTCCTAATATTTTGTTTATTTCGTTCCACGTTTTTTTTATATCCTTAAAACAATTATTGAATTTGTTATTGAAGTATGTTTTTTTTGCATCTAATATTTGCTTATTTAGATTATTTCTGTATTTTTTGTAGTCTTTTTCATATTTCTTGTTTGTTGACATGTTTTTCCATTTTCTCCATAATTTATCCCTCGTTTGTATATTTTCTATGAGAATATCGTTCATCCAACTTTTTTGATTATGGCGATACGTATTTTTTACTAATTTTGTGATACTACTTTTTTCGTAGATTTTTTTAAAGTGTGATTTAATGTCTTGATATATGATATCCGGATCAGTGTGAATTTGAATTGAGTTCCAATCAGTTTTTGTAATCATTTCTCCAACTTTTTTTTCAGATAGTACAGTGTTGTATTCATGGTGCGATATTTTGCTTTTGTCCTTATTATGAAGGTATACAGACACGGCAGTTATATAATGATCTGCTATCCTTGTTTCACATACGCATGAGTTAATTTCACACTTTTCTTTTTCTCTAATATATATGTGATCCAGACACGTCGCAGTTGTGTAGGTATTTACCACCGCTTCTCTCGTAATGTCATATATACATTTCTCTAGACCGTAATTAGCCATTAAATTTTCGTATTGCAGAATTATTGAGTCGTGTTTATTTAATAGGTTTAAGTTAATGTCTCCAAGTATTAAGATGGTTTCTTTAATATCAATGTTTCGTATTATATTTTCGAACTGTTGTAGGAAGGTTTTTTTGTTTGTGTTCGGGGGTCGATATAATGCAAATAGATGTATGCGTTTGTGTTTGTTTACGGAGAAGGTTCCATAGACGCACTCGAATGTGGTAGCTATTATATCTTTTTTTTCGAATATATGGTTTTCTTTAATATAAACCATAATCCCGCCTCCCGATCTTTTTGTTCGGCAATAATAGAATGAGTTAAATCCTGATATTTTGTATAGATTTACACAGTTTTCGTCTATCGAGGTTTCACAGAGTATTATAATATCAATGTTATTTAGTTGACTATAAATACTTAGTAAGAATGTATTCCAGTACTTGGAGATAGACCTAATATTCAAATTAACGACAGTTATTGCTTTATCGCCTGTTTCATGTTTGAATTTGGTCCAGTTTTCGAACTTTTGAATCCGTTCATATTCTATATCTGAGGACTCAAAATCAATATTAGACGCCATAGTCAATTTTAGCTAAGTCCTTTTGAAGGGCTGCCTTGTAAGCCGGACAGTCCCTATCTCCGGACGGGTGGTTTGCGGGCTTGTGAAATCTCGTGCATGTTGCGCAGACTGGCTCCGCTGTGGCAGAAGGGCATGTCTCACGGGTATGTCCTTCCCGGGCACAGTGCCCACATCTCGTCGTCTCCTTGCAGAACTTGTAAGAATGTCCTATCATCTGACACTTTGAGCACACAGTTAATCCAATAAAATCACGAACACCGCAAACTGTCCAATCAACAAATACGCGTCCTTGCTTTACCAGTGCATGTCTCAGGTATGTGGGGACCACGTAGATTCTATGGCATGCAGGTCCAGTTCGGGGGCCAGCTAGATGACTAAGCTTACATTTTTTTATGGTTTCATTTGTCTCCTCGATATTTTGTATTCCATTTAGGGCACACTCAAGAAAAGTTTTATCTGAACTCCCTTGGAACGTTAAAGAAGATGACCCTTGGTAGCCTTTTTGTTGGGGGTCGGGCGCTCAGAGTCGCAGATTCGGTTACAATTTCCGATCTTAGTAGTTTCTCTTGTTCCGCAGTACTAGCCGTATGGATGATTACTCCTTTGTTCCGTATATTTTTTACTCCGGTAATTCTTACTCCTAGCTGGGATGGCTTCAGTGTTTCCCTGATTATTTTCTTTGTTTCTTCGCTATCTTCCACCGATGGTAATTTTGGAAAGAAACAGACGGATGGCCTCGGTTTTCCTATGGGGACGTCCAAACGCGATAATGGTGGAGGTAAGTTAACTTTTTTACTTGCAACCTCTGCAAAAGAGAGACTCGCTTCCGTAGCATCTGCCACTCTTTTCATCACTGGTCCTAAGTCTAATTCTAGCTGAATAATTTTGGATTGGAGTTGCTTATTTTCCTGTTTTACCACCATTTTTTCTGCTAGCATTACTTTATTTTGCGCTTTTGCTAAGGCGAGTTCACCTCGGAGAGTTTCTCTCTCCAAAATTAGTTGTCCAACAGATCCCAGGACGCAGGCTATATTATTGGCAATCTTCAGCTGTTGCTCCTTGGAAACCTTTGTATTTCCCAAGGTATCTTGTAAAGTTTTGAGGGCATTTTGAGTTTCTTTTAAAATTCCTTGTGAGTTCAAGGGGATAAGGTCGTTCTCATCATCAGAAGCTTCAGATTGCGACATTGTTTTTGAATTTATATTGAAGACAGTTTCGGTTGTAAACAATAGGTATCACAGATTCGCAGCACAATCGCAACCAATAGGAGCCTTGAGAAGTGAGCTCATAATTAATCGTCCAATCCGCGCACTTGATACGTTGTACACAACACTTCAGTTTGGTAAACAGAGAGATCAATTGTTTATAATATTAAAAAATCAATGGTTAAATGTTAAAAAAATCACTGGAGAACACTACCACGTGATAAACTTAAATTGTTTTTTACTACGATTTAGTTTTTTCTTCCGGCGGAACTATTAAAAATTGTTTTCCATGTATAAAACGATAGATTGACAGAGCGCGACGCTTTGTAGGTACGACGTGAATTGTTGTTCGTTATTAAGTTCATTCAAATTCTCGAATATATCAGCCATGTATGCAAGTTTGGCTATCCAGTAATTATCATCGAGGTGCTGATATAGTTCGGGCATATTTTGATTTAAAAGAAACTCACGCACCTCGTGACGAAGCTCAAACAATCTAGCCAAAACTTTGCCTCGGGATAGCTAACGAATTTCAGTATAAAACAATAAGGATTCATATTCGGCTCCCATTTCTGCACAGAGAATTCCAAAGATTCGTGAGTTTAGGGCTCTTGATTTAATTATGTTTACGATTTTAATGCATTCATTCATCGTGTTCAAAAGTTCCTATGGTAAATTTTTGACCATCAATGCTTCGCGATGGATGCAGCAGTGTGTAAATTGTAACGTTGGATTTTTTTGTTTTACACAAAAGACAAAACCCTTTTTACTACCCGTCATTGCCGCAGCGCCATCCGTGCAAACAGCAATGCAATTGCTCCATTTAATATTATATATTTTGAAGAAATCATCGGTTACTTGAAAAATTTCGTCACCGGTAGTTCGTTTTGAACCTCCTTACAAAATAAATAATGTTCTTTAATAAAGTCCTCGTCAACGAAACGTACAATAGCTATCAACTGTGCTTTATTTTTAATATCGGTTGTTTCGTCGATCTGAAGCGCAAATTTTTCAGCCAATAACAGTTTTCTAATCAGTGCTCCTAATATATTGTGAATACGTCTTTTAACAGTATCAGCAGACAATCAAAAATAGACAATATTATGAAAAATATGTTGTCATTGTGTATTAAATACGTAATGATATATTTTAAAATGTCAAATACATTGAACTTGACCGCGGCACACCTGTGTCCGGCTCACGGCACACCGGTTGCGGAGCACTGGTATAGACATAGACATATGAATATAAGTAGACCTGCCCTAAGTGATTAAAAGCGTATTATTCCCCACTCCGGTTCCATTGGAGCCGGCTGGGCTCGCGTATGGTTTCCCGTGAATCTTGAGAATGTGACGTCATCATTCTTGTTCGAACTAGCGTCGAGCTATGGTCGAGGCATTTTATGAAATAACACGGCAAAATAGAGGCTTGTGCTATGAAAACTTGTAAAAATAGATGTGAAAAAGAGAATAAACCCAATTGTGGTATTACATTCCATATGTAAGCATCATTTTAAGCTTATTCACGTCGTATAATATGAATCAGTTGTAGAAACATATACTATCACATCGAGATACATCTGGACGCAAAATACAAACCGTTTGCATAAGAATCAGGGATGTGCCTTCGCCTTTTGCGCTTTAGGTACCACGTGTTAGGTACGCGCTTGTTTCGTATGTACGGTACTGCTGGAACGAGAAGGAGTGCATATCACGTAATGCGCTAGGTTATACCGAGTGGCGATGTATGATAGAAAATCATGTTTTTTGTTTTTAATTGAAAAAGTGTCATCGGATGGCAAAATGATGTCCAAATTTTTACTCCAAATACTCTTAGGAATCGCTGGTAAAAACTGTGGGTATATAATTTCATTTGTTTTTTTAGTTGTTTTACTTTTCTATTATCTTCTTAAAAGTGAAATGTTATATATTTTCTTAAAGATTTCAATATTTTATTATTAATAGGAACAGAACGGTTGTGACAACCCTCCAACATTGGTCGAATGTAGCGATTCTCAAGTGTGCGCATCGTTGTTACTGGGAAGTAAATTGTGAACACTTATAAAAGTGTCTTAACTAAATAAGTAAACAAAACATTCGACTCTGAAAATTGAAGAATTTTTTTTTTGCCGAATTTGGACTTCGCGAATTTGTTCATAACGTGGCGAGTAATTTGCGCTCCCATGTAAAAATGTCTATTCATTCAAAAGCAGATTTTACTTTTAAGAACTAAATGGTGATTTTATAATGCGAGATGCCTATATACTGTCAGATTGATTTATTGACGAATCACAGTCAGCTTTACCCCCTTCGTTCTTCAACAGTTAATTTTACCCCTCACCTTTAATTTCTAGTCTATATATTCATATGTCTGCGGGTATAGAGGACGTATGGAGGGTACGCGGACCGCAGCCCGATGCTTCGTTCCGTCACAGCAAGTTCTTCAATTTGCTCAGTACAAAGCATCGTCAATTCAATTCTTCAATTCAAGTCATAAACTTATTATTTACCTACTTCCCATTCAGCCCATTTAGCTTCTTATTTTGATGTATTTTGTTACTTAAATAGATTTTACTTCTGCTGTAAAAGGCACCTGGTTTAGTTTCATTTCCCCCGCTCTCATAAGAGTACGGCCGCCTGCCTAAGGTCCAACCTTAGATATAATTCACTATCCTGTCTTCTTGTTTCTCATGCTCTCATTTACCACCCAACCTTCCATATTTTTATAACATTTTAGCAGGCAACGAACGCAGCCTCATATTTTACTGACACGGTTAAAAACGAGATTACAGGCCACTCCCTAAAATATTAATATAAATAAAAAATATTTAAAATAAATATGTGTTCCCTTTAGGAACACATATTTATATAAAATAAATACGTGTTACCTTTTTCTTACCTTTTAATTTTATATTATTTATATTTATTATACAAACAAATATTGTGTATTAGTTACAGTAATGAAACAATTGATGTTAAACAATGATATGTTTCTTTGTATTTTTTTTTACATTAACCCCACATAGAAGACACTAAGGAAAATAATTTCCCTCAGGGCCTATGTCTTCTTTTGGGATGCTGCGTGGTGGGTCTTTTTGGTGAAAGGAAAGAGAGGAAGGTCTGGGAAGGTAAAAGGTGTGATTGTTAGGTAGGATTATAGGGATCAGTATGTCCAGGAGCGACGGACACATGTATATTCCCCCACAGCAGCGCAAGGCGATGTATTGAGAGAGCAGTTGGAGTAGTGGTCAAAGGGTCTTCCCAACCCAGACTCCCACCTCACCCGATGAACCCGGACACCCCTGCTAAATCGCCAAACGTAGCGAATCACTTTGGGCAACCTGTGGCAGAGCTGTTGGTATTCCAATAAATGATTCCTGAAACTCGCCTCCCTCCCAACATTTAGTTATTAATTGATGTGTGTAGTGTATAATATATGTAGTGTGTGTGTGTATATGTATACGCATTTTATATCAACAACAGTTTATATCATTGACATGATGCTCATTTGTCATGAGCATGACGTCACAGGCGAGCGACGAGATTGCGTGAAAAATAAATTGCGCTACGTCATTTATTTATTTATTTATTATATTTTACGCCCAGAGGGCTTTTACATATATACATAAAGGCAGTACAATTTAACATGAGAAAGAAATATACATACATACATAAGTGAATTAAAAATAAATGCATTAAAAATTTAAATTTTAAGTTCAGTGAAAATTAAAGACCAAAATTTAAAGTACTGTGATCAGAGAATCACAACATTATTGTTACGGTATTGGTTCGGTATTGGTTTCGCATAGTACGAAACCACTGTACCGGGGAATTAGCTAGTTGCAGGAGTTCGGAACTGTTCGATTTGTATTTTAATATTTTATATAAGTTAATTTTAATGATGAAACAACTTTTTTTTTATAACTAAATAATACTACAGATTATGATGGTTTATAATGCTTTTATGAATCATACATTTAATTTGCCGATGTAGTTGATAAATTTAACAATGAACTTCTTTAGTGAGAACTTGTATCATGGATAAATGATTTGATTATTTCATGTTTATATTGTATCAGTGACATATTCCATACATCTATGTGCGAATACATATTTCCCAAGTTTTGAATTCTGTGGAGTGGTATATTGAACTGCGTCCTGGTCGTAGTATTACCACAATAAAACGGTATTACTGACCTTGTGTTTCTGGCTGGCACATTCAAATTTATGAGCGCCAATAATTCAGGGCTGTCAATTGTATTATGCAAGATTTTAAATAGAAATACTAGATCGAAAAAAGTTCTTCTGTCACTCAAAGTTAATAGATTAGATAACCGTAATAGATAAGTGTAGTTTATTTGTTCTTTAGGTATTTTTAGTTTATAATTTAAAAAGCTTAGGAATTTTTTTTGTACTCTTTCTATTGTTTGAGAATGCGCATTATAGTCGGGAGACCATACAGTTGAATTATATTCAACCTGACTTCTCACTAGTGATGTGTAAAGAAGTTTCAATGTTTTAATGTTGGTAAAATCTTTAGCCACTCTTAGTACAAAACCTAACATTTTTAAACCCTTCTTTGAAATATTTTCAATGTGAGGTATGAAGCTAAGTTTGGTGTCGAATGTAACACCTAAGTCATTTATTTGGGAAACAGATTCGAGAATGATGTTATTTATTGAGTAATTAAAATAAATCGGATTTTTTATTTTGAAAAATCTCATAGTTGTGCATTTATTAACATTAAGGTATAGCTTATTATCGTTACACCACTGAACTAATTTTGACAAATTTGCTGAGAGAATATAACAGTCGTCCAGGTTTCGAATTGCTTTAAAAAGTTTCAAATCATCTGCAAACATAAGTACGTCGATGCCTTTAAAAATATTACAAATGTCGTTCACAAAAAATATAAATAATACAGGTCCAATGTGGGAACCTTGCGGTACCCCACTGGATGCAAAAAAATCATATGATGATTCCCCATTTAGTTTAACACTAAGTTTTCTATTTGAAAGATAGCTTATAAACCAATGCAACATATTTCCACGAACTCCGTCATGCTCAGTCTCGAAGATATAATGTCTTTGCCCAGACTGCTCGCCGCAGCATACTCATCCGTCAGTGTAAGCCGAATAATAATAATATTGGACAATTTGTATACCGCCGCGCCGCACTGTGTTTCTGCGTGTTTCTCAACCCAGCCGCGAGCATGACGTCACAGGCGAGCGACGAGATTGCGTGAAAAATAAATTGCGCTACGTCATGCTCAGACTCGAAGATACAATATGTTTGCCCAGACTGCTCGCCGCAGCATACTCATCCGTCAGTGTGTTGCTTTAACAATTTGTATACCGTAGGATACGAGATAACACTTCAGGGGAACTTTACAGTTGATGCAGGTATTGCAGGAATTTATATAAATATGTGTTCCTAAATCGAGATAACACATTCGTGTTTCACTGAAGGTTTATTACGAAATATATCAATTCATTCTTTAATGGCCTACAGTCCCGTTTTTAACGGGATTTTGAATAATTCTTAATATATTAGCAATATTTCTAATTTATCCCTCCATTTCAAACCCGAGAACATATTTCTT
The DNA here is from genome assembly GCA_026573805.1 of Hesperophylax magnus. Classification (NCBI taxonomy): domain Eukaryota; kingdom Metazoa; phylum Arthropoda; class Insecta; order Trichoptera; family Limnephilidae; genus Hesperophylax; species Hesperophylax magnus. The sequence continues at coordinate 2,958,968 of JAIUSX010000026.1, forward strand.
AACCACTCGAACGATTTTTGGCATATTATACCAGATTCGCAAAAATAGTTTGCAGCGATCACATGCCATAATATACTCGTATATGACACCAATCGCTCGAGTAGTATTTGGATGGGTATTCTTCTTTAAAAAAAAACAAATCTCTTGTAAATAGCCTTGAACCTTATAAAAAAAAATATATAAAAATTATTATATTGTACAATATATAATATTCCATTCGTAAATAATTTATTTTCCGAGTTTCTAATTCAATATTTTCCTTTTTTTCGTTGGAAGCAATTACTTTGTGGTTACACATTATATTTTAATAACTGTTATTATTTATATCCTGACAAAGCTTGATCTTAGCGAGCCCGATCAACGTAAAAAATAATAAAAACTCGTGATTAAAAACAAAGAGTTTGTTTTAATTAAAAAAATAATCTTTTTTTAACAATTTTATTTTAAATTCTTCTCATCTCGTTCCGAGCACACAGTATGATAGCTTAATAAAAGATTTGATAAAGTTATTTCCAAAAACGTACCATCCATATTATTTTTGGATTCCCACATAATAGACCATTTCCTTTATCTCCCCTTTCGGAAATAATTTGGATTATTTATCATAAATTTTATTTTTATAGCTCGATACGATAATACAAGATAATGTACGATCGAAAGTTTTCAGGGTCAAATGAGCAAGGATTAAGGTTCCATGCTTCTTATTTTTAGAAAAAAAATATTTTAAGACCAATTTATCAGCTTATAGGCAAGATTATATCTTTATTTATGACTCCTGAACGTTTATAACGTACCATCACCCCGTTTCACGATACAACCCTTGCGTTATTCATAAACATACATAAAATTATACAGTGCCAAAAATTATGTCTACTGACTTATACAGTTGATCTAGCGATATCCTTTTAGATTGTCCCCGACTTTTTCTTTCATCCTCTTGGGATATAGCAGGTACTTACGGCCTAAACTAGGCACAATAGTGTAGTCAATAACCAATTTCTTTTTATGATAATCAAAGTCGTCTTACCAGCTTTTTAACTTACGCATTTCAGCTTTATTACCTTAGTCCATTGACTAAATAATGCCTTAGTCATTATAATGTACGTGATTGGAACATTTCTTCAAAAGCATGATTTTTACGATGTTTTGTTGAATATTAACATTTCCTTTTTTAAAAATTTAATTAAAATCAAATTTAATAATATAATTAGTAAAGTTCTGCATAAAATACTTGCAGAACTTAATAATTATATTATTAAATTTGATTTTAATTAAATTTAAAAAAAATTAAATGGAGTTCTACGAATTAAACACAAAAACAATAAATAAAAAAAATTAACATTTCCTGCTAACTGAAGAATCAAATTGTTGATCAAATCAATATCTAATGTGTTCTTGTATAAAATAATGAAACAATAGATTTCATATTCTGTGGGGGTATTTGAAGTCTGTTTTCCCCATATTAATTTTATCTTAATTGTTTAATAATGATATCACAATTATTTTTATCAGTAAATTGGTTTAACCGGTAATAAATCATTTTGAATTGGGAGGGGGTAAAATAGAATCATATTAATAAGTCGTCTATACGTCGCTAAACCACAGTTTGAAAACCGAAACAGCTTTAACAATAACAAAAACCAAAAAATACTTGCAGAACTTAATAATCATATTATTAAATTTAATTTTAATTAAATTTAAAAAAAAAATTTAATGGAGTTCTACGAATTAATCACAAAAACAATAAATATATAAAATAATGCGATCAATTTCATTCCATTATCATAATGTTCAAATTACATTACAAATAATTCATTTCATAAACGATGCGAAATTATTGCTGATGATCACGCCGAAGATATCAAATATTAATAAGCAATTCATATGGGTTAGAGGCTAGGCTTCATACATTTATGTAAGTACGATATATACATTGAATTTATAGTAATTTGGGAGGCGGGTATGAGTACCGCCGCGTGACCTATAAATTGGTTAGCATCTGTTAACTGCCTCTAGAAGTTCTGTTATTCGCATAACTGTAACTCATCTTGATGGCAGTAAAAGATACAAGTTTTATATTTTTTCGCTGCTTTGTCGCAATCACTCCGGCTGTAAAGGCGTCCCGGATCGCTTTAAGGGTGGAAACTTGACATTCATAAATATTAAGATTTGATTAAACCTCAATTGCGTATAACGAGCCGTCGGTACCACCTCCGGGCGTCCCACAAAACATAGTGTTTTATATTATTGGTTGATTATTGCCTTGATTGGAACCAACAAACTATTCCTTTCAGGTTAAATTTACTTACAAATGACTAATGCAGGACGTGGAGGAGTGCCTACTAGGTATGTAAACAAAAGTACGCATATATAATATATACCCATTAATACGTTTAAGTCACTACCAAACTTGTTCGATGGAACGACTACGAACCCATTATGGTACAGCCTTCAGAATTATACTTGGATACAGAAGATACTGAAGCGCATCGACAATGTTTACGGAACTAGGACTGAATGGATTGGCCGGCCTGAAGAGATACCGGGTCGCTGGAGCCAGGATGCACACCGCAGACTACCAGCCCCAAGCGTCTCTCTTGGGTGAGCCATTTAATCAGTTTGTATTCATTTCGAATTTATTGATTAATTATTTAATTTATCTTTTTTACTTTTACCATCATGACTGATGATTTTATTACATCATGATTTTACTTTTACCATCATCTACCTACAGACTTGACGTTTCATCCTTGCTCATACTAATTTAAAGAAATAAACGCAAATAAAGCTATATTTAAGCAGTAAAAAAGTGCAGAATACATTGATTTCACGATCGTGCGTTGTTTGTGCGTTTTCAAACTTAAAAAAAGTGAATCTGTGCTCCATTACATTGTTTGTGAAAAAAGGACAATAAGACAAAACAATTTAGTGAATTAAACAATTAACAAATAGTGAAACATAACGAAATTTAAAGTTTATCCTAAATATCTAGAACCTATTAAGGTTTTTATTAAAAAACGGTGTTTTTTACTTCAAAAAAATATGAATCCACATCAATTCATGGATTCTGCGAAGGAGGCAATTGATGATTTATTGAATTGTGTTCAAGATAAAGTGAATAAATTTAATAAAGAACAAATTAACTTAATTACAACGAAAACAAGTGCTATATTTAACTGGATGGGACATCTAACTCTTCAGTTATCTGAAGCAAAGGAAAAAAAAATCGAACCAACATTTGGATACGGGAAAGTAGCTGAAAACCAAAATAAAATATTGGAAAGTGATTACAAATTAATAGTTTCATCGAACAATGCTGACGAATCTTCAGAAAATATACAAAATAAAATCAGGAAGAAAATTAACTTAAGTAAGATTGGTGCCAAAGTGATTGGTGTTAATGCGATATCTAAAAATAGAGTACTTATAAAATGTTCTACAAAGAACGATGCGGAAAAAATGAGTAAAGCTATTGGAGACGAGTTCAAAGACATCAGTGCTACAGAAATTAAAAAGAAAAGACCAACTATAATACTTAAGGGCATTGCTAATGAATATAATAAGGATGATATAATACAAGATATAATCGAACAGAATGAAGATATCAAGGATGTGATGATAGATAAACCAGAAATTGAGATGACGTTAAAAAAGATCTTGAAAAACAAATATAATAACACATCTAATTACATAATAGAAGTTAGTACTGAAATAAGAAGAAGGCTAGTATATACCGGTAAAATCTATGTGGGATACCAGAGAATACAAGTAGAGGATGCCCATCCTCTAGTGCAATGCTATCACTGCCTGGGCTTTGGACATACTTCTGTCAGGTGTCTTCATAAAGAAAAGGACAAACCATTGTGTACACACTGTGCTGGTGATCATTCCTACAAAGATTGTGCTAACAAAGATAAAGAACCTAAATGTAAAAATTGTGATAAAAAAAATAAAAAAATGAACTGGAATATTGACATCAGGCATTCTGCAAACGATAAAACGAAATGTATTGTGTATAAAAAAATGAGCTTTTTAGCAAAAGAAAAAATAGAATATTGACTAGAAATAAGATTAAACCTGTCTCAAAGTAGATTTAGTGTTATTACATTTTATTACATAAATATCGTTATAAAAATTATAAAAAATCACAAATTAACTAACAAAAATAACATTATTATATTACATTATTTTTTTAATAGTAATATCATAACGTCACCTTCAACAACATTTTTTTGTTTACTTAAACATGCATTTTTTCACTGTGTACTATATTTCACATTCATAATTATAAAAACAACTTTTAAAATTTTTTTAAAATATGACAAATATTCTGAAATAACACTAGATGTGAACATACAGTTTATTTTATATTTATTAAGCCTTTATCAAAAATTACTTGTACCAATTAGCTTCAAATACAATCACTTTTATTTTGTTAAATATTTAACATTAAATTCTTCAATTTATACTCAAAATATGTCTGTTAAACAAAACAAGAAAACAAGTAATTACCATCACGAATTAAATGGCGCAGAATAATTTTTCTTATATAGATAATGATAATGAAATAGAAAGTAGTACAGTAGATAATTTAGAAGATTGGATAAAAAAACAAAACATAAATTCGTCTGATAATCTTGTTTGTATTCAATTAAATATTAGATCTATACAAAAATATTGGGATGTATTGCATATATATTTAATTAATTGTTTGAAGCATATTGACATTCTGATGCTATGTGAAACATCTGTTCAAACTGAAAGTATGTGTATTTACAATATTCCTGGATATAATGCATATAACTACTGCAGGACTGATAAGTCAGGAGGAGGTATTATATTGTATATAAGAAACAAATTTGAATTTAGACTAAAGACATTAAAATCAATACATTTTGAAAATATATCAGGAAAGCTCATACTCCAGGACAAAACTAAAGTCAATATAATAGCTATCTATAGACCTCCTAATTTCAGTAAATCTTCATTTCTGACGGAATTATCATCATATCTTGAGACAATTAATAGTAAGGAAAATATTATCTTACTTGGAGATATAAATCTTAATTTGCTTGATGAACAAGATAATATTGTAACTTCGTATGAAAACTTACTTACTAACCATTATTTAACTAAATGTATCAATGTAGTAACCAGAGAAGCTGTATCAAATGGACAAATTACTCGCACGTGTATTGACCATATATTTGCCAAATTTAGAGGCAAGAAAATAACAGCTTGCGACTGTGAAAATAATATTGCCGATCATTTTATCACTGCTATTAATATAAAATGTCATAAACGTCAGGTAGACTTTGCAAATAAGTATATTCAAATCATCTCACAAAAGGATATTGATAGACATATCAGAGATTATAACTGGAGTAAACTTATAGAGGATAAGGATTGTATTTCATTATATGAAAAAATAAAATCTTTATTTAATAAATTTTACAAGAGCAGTTCTAAAACGATAGTGCAAAAACCAAAAACACGACCTTATGCAATAAATGAATGGGTAAGCAGTGAATTATTATGTCAAATAAATAAAAGGGATAAACAATATAAAAAATGGAAAAGTACACCAACAAACAAAACATATGAAACAGTATACAAAAAATCACGAAATCTTGTAAATAAACTTATAAATAAAGATAAAACTAACTACTATAATAATAAATTTAAAAACTGTTTTAATGATACAAAAAAAACCTGGGATGAGATAAATAATATTTTAGGACGTAAACCCAAAAACGATTGTGATGAAACAATAACACGATATATATTAAAAGATAGAACTGAGGATTCTGTGTCAAATGATTTTGTGAATTATACTTCTCGGATAGCATCAGCAACATGTTACATAAATGCAATCACAAAGCTACTAATATTGTACTGGAAGAACTGCCTCACAGTTTATTTATACCAAGAGCTACTATAACTGATATTGAAAACATTGTTAAAAAAAATGAAAAACTCTAAAAGCACAGGTATTGACAATATAAGAATGTTTGATTTAAAAAGAAATATAAAAACTCTTGGGCCAATAATTACTCATTTAATCAATACGATAATAAAGCAAGCAAAAATTCCACAAGAATTTAAATGTAGCATTACTAGACCAATATTTAAAGGTGGAAAACACATTGAACTGGGAAATTATAGGCCTATTAGTATACTACCTGCGTTAGAAAAAATTCTCGAAAAATTTTTATCAAATAAATTAAATAATTACATTGAAAAATTCGCTATCATAGATCCAAATCAATATGGCTTTCAAAGAAAAAAAAATACTGAAAAATTACTGCAAGATTTTTCCAATTACATAAATAATCAATTAAATAATAAATTACATGTTATTGTGTTATTTATCGATAACTCTAAAGCTTTTGACACAATTAACTCTAAAAAACTGCTAGAAACCTTAGAAAAAATTGGAATAAGAGGAAATGTGTTAAATTTATTTAAAGATTATCTTAAAAATAGAAAAATATGTACCAAAATAAATAATACTTTTAGTAAAACAAAGAATGTATCTGCAGGAGTTCCACAAGGTTCCATATTGGGACCTACACTATATATAATTTATGTAACTATAATGAAAAAACTTTTCTCTTTTGTTAAACATTTTGTATTTGCAGATGATACGGCATTGGTCATATCACATAAAGATCTAAAAATTGCAATTGAACTCATGCAAATTGACTTTAATCAACTTTTTAAATGGTCACATGATGCAGGACTATTAATAAATGCTAAAAAAACCAAAGTTATGCATATAAGATCACCTAATGCCAGATTTCAATTTAATCCTAATATTATTTCTCATAGTTTTAATTGCATCCATAAAAATATCCCGACTAATTGTAAATGTGAAAGCTTAGAATTAGTTACAGAATATGTCGATCTTGGTGTTACAGTAGATTGCTTTTTCAAATGGGACAAACATATTAAAAAAACCTGTAAAAGACTCAGATCAATTGCTGGCAGAATGTACACATTAAATTTTTTCCTATCAATTGAAACACTTTAAATAATTTATATGTCAATGGCAGAATCTATTATAAGATATGGATTAACCATATGGGGAAATACTAGTATAACCAATCTGAAACAAGTCCAAGTTGTACAAAACGCAATTGTAAAATTACTAGTCGTCCTTAATATTTTTAAACAGAGACATAATACACCGTTGCTGTTTCAGAGTGCCAAAATTTTACCTGTTAAGGCTATACTATGGCAAAAAATCATAATTCAGTATTTATTTACCCCGCAGCATAAAGAAAAATTAGAACCTAAATACAGTACTAGATTCACGCGCAATGACGGGTTAATAGTTCCGAAATTTAATAATAAATACGGACAGAGAACGTTTGAATACAACATACCGAAGATATTTAATTTATTACCTGACACTATAAAACAATGTAAATCTATGAATAAGGTTAAATATATGGTGAAAAATTGGCTATCGGAAAAAAAATATTTATTTTAATATGTATGAAAAATTGTATGAAAAAATTGTTAATTCTGTAGATATAAGATGTAAATTATAACTTTAAAAAATGTATTTGAAACTAACTTTAAGCACCTGTTGACAAGCCAATTCAATCGGCTTAGCAGGACTTGTTTGTTGATATTATGTTTTAACTATTTATTCAATAAAAAAAAAAAATTAAAAAAAATGTAGAATCATCTCCCGGAGTAAGCGCACTTTACCCCTGGGCACCCTGTATAATGAATCTCGTATGCCCACTATGATTCTTTAGTGCAGTTGGTATTTATAAGGTATAATTATTATTACTTTGATATGATGATATTAAAATAAAACATTGTTTTCTTATAATTGCGTACTAAATCTACTTGTATATTTATCTTATACATTTTGCAATTTTCCTTTTTATCTTGGGTCCCATTTTGAAAGTACTTACACAAAACAAGCGCAAAGGAGTTGGTTTTGACAGGTGGATGATTGGCGGCAAACACGGCTCAGGGGGTGAAACGAGTGGAGAAACAATGGAGTTTTGATAAATATTTGAGATTAGGTAACAAGTTCAATTTGTGTTTAGTAAATAGAAGGAGGAGATTATACTGAACATTGTTCATCAAGAGAACCGTGTTCCGTATATTTCAGGGTCGGGATCTTCAATCAGTTTTGTCAACTATGTTCAATCTGTGAGTGAAAACCCCAATTAGTGTTGACTGGGTATATTTTAATATCCCAAATGGCGATTTTGATATGCAAATTAAGTTCACTAAACCTATTCATTTTATAGAGATTTAATAATAAACATATTGTCAACTGTACCCATTCAATTGGAGAGTGAATTAAATTTTTTTTATAAAGATAGCAGCCAAAAAATACGAGTTGAGATAATGAAGATAATGTTGGTAGTTCTTAGTCGAAGTATGATACAGTTAAATATGACCGAAGGGGATAGGGTCGGATTAACCACTTCCCGATTATTTTTTTGGCGAATTTATTAAGAAAAATCTTCAAATTATTCGTATAATTGTTAAAAACGGGATTGTAGGCAATTAACGAATGCATTAATAGGTTTCCTGATAAACGTTAAGTAAAATACAAATGTTTTATTATGATGTCCGAACACATGTTCATAAAAAAAAACCTAACATTTTTTGCATTTCGTCATGATTATTATTAACTTTATGAACACGTGTTCCGATATTATTACAAATTTACTTACACTTGGAAACGGCTTGCAGTCTTGTTTTTAACAGGATTACCAATAATTTGAAGATTTTTTTTTATAAATCAGCACAGACACTTTTATTTATATAAATAATATAGATAGATATAGATATCGTGCTAAGAACCACGCAGAGAGAAAAATGATCCTGTTAAAAAGTGACAGCATGCCAATTCCAGATAAAATTTTAGTCATTATATGGAGAATTTGTGTTATTTTCCTAATACATATCATGACGGAATGCGACAATATCAGTATATCAAAATCAGTATTTGCAACACATGTTTCTCATAAAATATTCGCGTTTAACTGATACTTAGGATGTTATGCTAGGAACTCTTTCAATTCATTCGTTACAGGACCTGTAGTCCCATTTTTAACAGGATAACCGAAATTTGACCAGATTTTTAATAAATTAACAGTAGTTTATATCAGTAAGTTTTCTCCGTGCTCGTCCATCTACAGATTTTATTGTTCTTAATTCGTTATTGAATTTTACTTCATTTTATACTAGCTGACGTGTACCCGTCGTTTCTGGTGGTTATCTTTAGGAGATAGACTATATAGACCATCATTGACTTCTATGTAGGCCTTTTGAAGATGTACAATTCCGTAGTACATTATTTTAATGTAACTCATAAGGTTTAGCCAGCGTTAGCAATGTAAGCGCCCGAAAATATATTTTTTACGACTTTATTATAAAACATCGACTTTTCTCTGTTTTGCGTAAATACAATGAGCATGTATTATATACATAAACCTTCCGGAAGAATTTCTCTAAATGATAGTGAAAACCCTATAAAAATCCGTTTGAACAGTTTATAAGAACCAAGCGCACAAACGGACATACGCGGATAGGGACTTTTTTATACTTTTTTGAGAAGTGGCAACTGATGGTTGAATAATGAACACGTTTATGCATTTTAATCACAGACATAGGAATTAATAGACGAGAAGATAATGGCGAGGGGTAAAATCAACTGTTGAAGAACGAAGGGAGTGAAGCTGACTGTGATTCGTCAATAAATCAATCTGACAGTAAATGGGCATCTCGCATTATAATATCACCATTTACTTCTTAAAAGTAAAATCTGCTTTTGAATGAATAGACATTTTTACATTGGAGCGCAAATTACTCGCCACGTTATGAACAAATTTGCGAAGTCCAAATTCGGCAAAAAAATTCGGTTCCATTTTCAGAGTCGAATATTTAGTTAAGACACTTTTATAAATGTTCATAATTTACTTCTCAGCAACCAACCAGCATTGTGTTTCGCGTCCAGACGTTTCTCGATGTGATAGTAACAACTGATCTATATTATACGATGTGAATATGCTTAAAATAAAGTAAAATAATGCTTATATATGGAATGTAATACGACAATTATCACACCGGTAAAAGACCACTTTTCAGAATCGAAGCGTGTTTTGAGACCATATCTGAATAGCCAGGTACTTCTATACCTTCCTCTTCAATCTCCTTATTTCTACACTCCCTTCAGACTCACAACTAGACACATAAAGCCTTAGACCCACTGGAACCAAACAGTTGGAAGCTGTTGGTACTTATGTGCGCGTAGAATAAAAAAAAAATCGTTTTGCCCAATAGGGGCTTAAATTTCCAATACAAAACTGTGTTTATGAAATTCAAATGCACGAAGAAAAAAAAGCTAATTTATTAAGAATCTCTTCAAAGTATTGGTAGTTCGTTTAAAACCGGGATTGCAAGCTGTTTTCCTGATAAACTTTTAGTAAATTCCTAATATATCGGAACACGTGTTCATGCACCTGCATTTGCCTTGATAATGTATAATGACGAATTGTTGAAATATTAGGATTTTTATCACGTCGCAAGTCACAAGGCCGATCATCGCACTGTTTATTCAAATGTGAGTATTTCCTCGCAAACAAAGCGGTACATTATATAATACATTATTATGTTATTTACAACACTAAGTAGGCATTACATCTGCTGATTTGGTGAAAGCAAATCAACGTATTTACACACACTGTGGTATGCACTGTATGCAGTTTCTATTTACTTGTAAGAAACAAAGGGCGTATACAATAAAAGATCTATACATAAAGTGTTAATTCTAAAAAGTTTCTTGTGCTAATGTTGCCAGTACACTAAGAAATCTTACTGATATAAAATACTGTTGATTTATTACAAATCTTGTCTAATTATTCGTTTTCCTGTTAAAAACGGGAGTGCAGGCCTTTAACTAATGAATTGACACAGTTTGCAACAAAGTATCAGTTATAAGTGAATGTCTATGAGGACGGCGGAACACGTGTTCATTCAAATAATGAAATTTTAAATAAAAAAAAATTAATAAAATAATTGCGAAGAAAGTTAATTTCTTAAGTAGGATTAAGGGAAAAATGGACCTTAAAACAAGGATATTGGTCTACAATACCACTGTAGCATCCCATCTGAATTACTGCACAAGTGTAATTTTTCTTAGTAACAAAAACCAAATTAAGAGAATGGAAATAATTCAGAACAAACGCATGAGGTCAATACTGTGCTGTAACAGGTACACCAGGATAAAAACCATGCAACGCCAACTCAATCTCTTAAGTGTGTGGCAACGATTAAATTACAATACCTTAGTGTTTATTTATAAGTTAAAAAATAAAATGCTACCAGATTATATGTCAAAGAATGTTAGAATTAATAGTACAGTTCATGTGGTAAACTCCTATCATTTTTCAAAAACTATTTAACAAATAGAAAAATGTATGTAAAGATTTTGAATGTAATGAGTAATTTTAGATTTATTAAATCAGGAGTGCAACAAGGGTCAATTTTAGGACCAAAATTATACATTATATATGTAATTGCCATGTCTAAACTTTTTAAAATAGCCCGTAGATTCATTTTTGCTGATGATACTGCATTAGTTGTCTCTAATGAAAACCCTGAAATAGCTATTCAAGAATTACAAATAGACTTTAACGAGCTACTTAAATGGTCTCATGATGTAGGATTAATTATTAATGTCAAAAAAACTAAATGCATGTATATAAGATCACCGAGCTTGAAAATGTGGAACGTACCTAAAATAACTGCACATAATTTTGAATGTATACATAATAAAATGGATAAAAATTGCAGCTGTGAAAAAATTGATTTTACAAACGAATATACTTACCTTGGCATAATCGTAGACAATAACTTTAAATGGGACAAAAGTGTGACAAAAATTTGTAACCAGCTCCGATGTTTGGCGAGTAATTTTTATAAATTAAAATTTGTATTGCCTCGATGCACTCTCAAACTTATATATCTTTCTATGGTCGAATCAATACTTAGATATGGAATTCGAACTTGGGGACACTCGAGTAATATTAATATTAAATACATTAAAAATTTACAAACTGCTATAATTAAAAAAAATTGTTAAACCTAGCATTTACAAACAAAGAAACAACTTAAAATTACTGTATGACTCTGAGGGCCTACTTCCAATTAAAGGGCTTCTCTGGTGTATTATAATTATGGATAATGCGGGAGAAAATGCGTGCAAAAAGTTATTGGTGCATAGTCACAAAACAAGATTTACTGAAAAAAAGGCCTAAAAATTCCACTAATATCAAATAAGTATGGTAGCAGAACACTTGACTATTTGATACCTGTGATTTATAACAAATTTAACGAAAACTTTAACTTAAAAATAATTAAGAACCCTGCCCTAAACTGACAAAAAAGTGGTTAATAAATGAACAAAACGTTTATCTATCCTAAACATTATATTTGGTATTAATATTTAAACTTAAGCTAATATGTATTATGTTATATCATTAAATGGTAGAACCTACAGACAAGCTGATTGTCACAGCTTTGTGGGACTACCCATATCTTATATTGTATTAAATGTAATTATATTCAATTTAATAAATAAAAAATAAATAAATAAAAAAAAATAATTATATCCTACGAGAAACTGCAACGATTTTAGGCTTCCTAAAACAAATTTATCGGGAACACAAAACAATATTTATTATAAAGGTTTTAAAATGTTGATAAATGAACTCCCGGTAATTGTTGAGGAAGCTAAAATTCTGGCAGTTTTTCGTGGATTATGTCTCAATGTTGTGAAGTCCAAATTTTAGAATGTAAATAATATTATAGTAGTCCTAGAAAAAAAATTATTAGATATAAGATGTAAAATTTTATAACTAAACTTAAAAAAATATAAATATATTTATATTGAAAAATATAAATATAAATATATTTTATCACACTGTTACTGTCGCGGTCCGTCATGATATTTATTAGGAAAAGGACACGTGTTCTCCATATATTGTGATTCACTAATATTTTATCAGGAAACAGGATCAATATTATCTGAGTATATAATGAGTGGTCCTATTATAACCCTAGCGCCACAGCGAGTCGGTGACTAATATATCATAAAATCTTATGATAAAGTAAATACTAGCATTTTTATCTTTCATTTCATACGTAATACTGATAATTATTATTACAAAAATATTTCGCTACAAGAGAACTTACATTCCAGGAAAACAGCGAGTATCTAAGAATGATATGAGTGTATGAATGCAATGTAATTTAATTCTTAGGTTTATAATACTTACTTACTTACTGAATATTTACGCTCTCCTATTGCGAATATGAATATAAAACGAATCTCAGCTCTAACGGTGTCAACGGAGTCTGTTACCGCTATCAGTTATAATATGCAAGGGGAAACACAGATACCGCATGCAGTGCATGTAGGAGTTACAGCGTTATTAGTGATTATATTTTATAATGAGCGCTTGCATCATCTTTAAAAATAATATAAAGACATATTTTTAATCATATTTTCAAAATCGCAAAATGGCAAATACAGCATTTTGAATATTTAAAAAAACGTTATTTTAGTGGCTTGAACAATCGTAATACATATTATTATGTTCATAGAATAAAGAATAACACAAGTTCAAGGTATGCTGGATGGTATCTAAGTCACTTAACGGAATGGCTCCGGCTTATTTATCAGAATTGTGTATTCCAGAAGATTCCAATTCCCGACAGTCAACCCTTAGGTCAGCAACGTCATCAGCTATCGGAAGGTTGAAGGAACCAAAGCGCACACCAGATACTAAGTTCGGTGAGCGTGCTTTTGCCGTGTCAGGACCTAAAGCCTGGAATGGACTGCCACATGATTTGAGAATGATCGCAGACTCGACAGAATTTAGGTCTAAACTTAAAACGCACCTTTTCAGACAGTCGTATCCATAATTTCAGAAACCTCCACTTTCACAGTTGACGGCAATTTAAATTTAAATTTAAATTAACAAAATGTAAAAAATACTAAAAATAAAATAAAATAAATAAAAATAATAATTAAAAATAAATAAATAAAAATGATAACAACTAACAATTTGTAGGCTTTTAAGACAGTTAAAATACATTTAAATTAAAATAAAAACTATAGCAGACTTAAGATCATGCGACGACCAGTGTTTTTTGATATAGTGTCCTCTGCGTGCAGTTCTATCTTTTATAAGCATAAACTTTTTAATATAAGTGTGTTTGTTGGAAGTGACTTGCCAGGTAAGTATGTTTTGGTATCTTTTCTAAATAATAAATGTAGATCCTAGGAAATAAATTGTACAGCGCCCTTGAGGTGATTTTTCACAAAAACGGCGCTCTACAAATTATCCAATTATTATTATTATTATTATTATTAACTCATTTTTCTCCGTGTGGCTGCAATTCCTAAATGCGACCAAATTTATTTCAGGATTTTTTGCCTAACATTTTTCATTTGAGAGTTTTTAATATTATATTCAATGAATAAATATTTCAATTTAAGGTTTTACTCAATAAGTTGTGAAACTATAAAAACATCCTATTTAAAAAAGAATCGTTGACTATATTTTTTATTGTTTTTTTTTACAAAATATAACATACACTTTTATTTTATACACTCTCCTACAAAAGCTGACGCTTGTGGTTAGGAGAGGACAACTTATTAATAACATAAAAAACTTAAGAATTTAACATATTAGAGATTTAGACATAATATTTTTTATGATTATAAAGCTACTCGTAATTAAAACAAGAAATTTATATGGGATGTACATAAAACATTAGGTATAACAAAACAGTCAAGAATATGTCTAAGAGGAAGTTAAAATTTTATGGTGGTAGGTACTGCAAAAATATGATTTTTTTTTTTAATATTTGTCGTATTTTTTTTCTGTTCGCATATCAGCGGGTACTTGATTAGATAATTTTATTCCTTTATATACATAGTGATTCTGTGCTGTTGTGGTTCGTACGGGTGGTACAGTTAGTCCACCATCAGAAGATTCCTTATGTTAATATTTACCAGTAGGGTATTATTTTCATTAAAAATATCTTTGTGTAGCTGAAGTAGTGCAATTTTGTCGTAAATTTAAGTGGGGGAACGTATACAATCAGAATTTTAAAATCCGAATATCGTTGAATGTTTTCGTACTGGGTGACTCTTTTAACTTTTTAAAGTTATTCATTCTTCTTCTTCTGGTGCACACGCCTATCGGACGTTGGCCACCATCACTGCATTCTTCACTCAGCAGGCAGCTTATGGAAAACACATAGGAAATGCAAATAACATAATATTAATCACTCTGTTACCTCTGTGAGGCACATCGAAACCGCAAGTCTGGTAGCGCGACCTTCGGATGCAACTGAATGGCTGAACTATTTATTATATTACGAAGAATAACACAATTCTCTGTTTAATACTATTTGTAATTTTTTTTCTTTTAAACTTCTCTAAAAATTATTTATGTACCTTTTCTTATTGTTCTGTGTAATTTTTTTCTTATCAGTACTATTTTTTTAAATATTTTCCAGTTAATTACTGACAGCCTTGCTAAAAAACGTGGTGTTAATATTACCCAGCGCGCAAGGTCAGAACTGTGAAAAACTTAACTTATGGCTATGGCGTTTGTTTGGTTAAAACCAATTAAAACGGTCTTATACCAGGCTCGAGGCCGGCTTTACTGCACCAACGCTAAACGGGCGCGTAAGAATCTAATTAATAAAACAGTAAGTGTAAATGTGAAAAAATAATAATAAAGACCCTGTCGCTCAAAATACCCACCTAATTACAAATAATATACATAAATCCCCGATCGGAATTTAAGTCGTGTATCAATGGAACCTAATCTCACCCTACCAATTGTCATATCACTAATAAGTTTTAAAAAATGTAGGTGAACCAAAAAGTAACGATTTCAAAAGACGACTTTTTTAAATGGTGACTTTATTCAAGTAATTTTCATTAATTAAGCCCAGACTTCCATAGATTCCTCGGCCAGTATTTATTAAGAAAAAACACATAATGCCACATTTAAAAATAAGAAAAGAGACTTACCAAAACATAAACAGCAAAAGGCATGACCACCACAGCCACCAGAAGATCAGCCAGCGCGAGGCTGACGATGAAGTAGTTGGTGACAGTCTGGAGGGTCCTCTCCCGATACACTGCCAAGATCACTAGCACATTACCAAATAGGGTCAGGAACGGAAACAACATCAGGATCAAGGCCCAGTAGTTGTACTCCAGAAATCCTCTACTACCCGCAACACTGTCACAGGGTACAGACCCGTTGAGCGAAGAACCGTTCAAACTGCAATTGGTATACTCAAAGATATCACTTCTTATGGAAAGCGTGGAGTTTTCCCCAAAAGTCAAATTGCTGTTGAAATTGCTGTAGAAGTAATCACTGAAGTCTTCCACGAGCATCAGCAAATTATTCTTCGTATCGTTGACAGATCCATTGCCGTATAAACCATTACCGTTGCTCTGCCCACTTTGATAAAATGATACGTTCTCGTAAGGAGTCTCTCGCTGCACGGCCAGGCCGTCTTCGGTGGTTAGTTGGAAGTAGTTCTGATCGTGCAGTCTTTCTTGTGGAAATTTGAGTCTTTCCACGGTTTTATGATTTTCCTTGGTGATATTGGTGTTATTGATTGTGAGGTTCCAGGCCCAGGGGCTGGGCTCGGTGGGGCGGGAGAGGGGTAGTGGCGGGGCGAACTGAGCCGCGGCTTCCGGATGAACGGTTTCCCTGATTCGATCATGGCCCAGAGTTGATGCCTGCCTTGACCAGTGGACTGAGGAATTGTGTCGCACGGAGGGGTGGGGCGTGCTGTGCGGTATCATTGTGACGTCACTGATTGGAGACTTATCCGTGCGTCTGAGGGTACCTGGGCGCTTGCGCTGACCCTGCGATTAGGGTATCTTCCGGACAAACTTTTGCCTTTGCCTTTGCTACAGACATCGTTTTCACTTTATCTTTTAACTCCGCTCCGCACACCTCTGAAACAATACAAAGTAACAAATTAGAAAAAATATCTTATTTATGTATGTTTTTTAATAAATGTAATTTGTAATTGCGCATAATTCTAATCTAACATCTCTTTCATCAAGTGTGCTCCATTACACGATACATGTGGTCTTATGCCAAAATCTGCAAGATAGATCAATCAAACTCATCCTACTGTACCGTTTTTTTAATTTACAAAATACTAGACGTTGTGGCAATAAAAAAATACATATTTTTATGCTAAATCCGTACTACCACACCTTTCCCAACCCAAACTCCATGTTCCAATGCAACCTCGAACCGTAACTAACCAGGTCCTCAACAAATAAAACCTTGAATATACCGATAACACACGCCTCTCGTTGGCAAATAAACTTATAATATTTCGCAATCAAACTATATAAGTGCCCACCACGCTGAAACAACTACTTACTACAAGTATATCTACGTCCAAAAAAATATATCACAGCCTGGATCAAAAAACAAGGTAATTACACTTTACTCAAAACTTTTACCAAGCCGAAGTATTCTATTATCTGTGCACCAAACCAAACATAACCCTGCCAATCATAACTCTTTATTTCTGTACAATATGCTTTCATATTAACTAACGTATTTCCTATATTGTATGTATCTTCTTTACAAGGTTTTCCAAGAAAACAAGGTAAATTTAATAATTATTACAATTACAATTACCACAAAAGCACATGAACATGTCAGCACAGGTCCTAGTGGGGTGGTCACGAAACACTATAGTATTTCAATCATTTACAGTACTTACACATCATTTATACTTTGTTATACAAAATGTTTGTAAGCGGAAATTGTATAAGAAAATGTATTTATTATATTATAATTGAAATAATTAGACAATAAAATATACGAATAAAGCGCAAAAATAAAATATTTAGGCGAACTATTTGAATCCTTCAATTATCATTACCTGTAAATATATAAATAATTAGATTCACTGATTCATTTGACTCAGTGAACCATTTGTGTGTAAAGTAGAGTTATCAGCGTTTAAATGAGATTACACAAGTAGGTACAGTTCGAAGTAACCACTTGATGTCCGATTTATGTTTCTATAAATACATTGTTACTTGTTTGAACAACTTTATTTTAAATATAATATATACGACGACCGATTGCGGAACAACGTTCTTCTAATATCTTTGGGAACAACCGTTCCTTACTCGTGGCGTAATATACTTAACAAGTGTTGAAGTTGGGGTGGGGGGGTGACTAAGGATTAGTGAAGAGTGGGGGGAGGAGATGTAAAGGTAACAAATCTAAGATGTGACTATGAGATAAAAAAAAATGTTTATTGATAATGGACTTATTAGTATTTAGGGATTTCTTGTTAGTTTTCCTTTATTATTAATACGTAGAATATTTTTTTACATTTCTTTCAAAACTGTGATTATTTGAAATGATATGGATAGCGAAATCCGAAAAAATATTAAAATTAAGAATCCTTGATTTTCTTTGATTTTAATATCGAAATTACAATTAAATTGACTCATTCGTCTATAAATAAACTAATATGTAATGACTGTTCCTTGTTTTGTGTCGGGAAAACAACTCGTAATCATAGTAAGTGATAATTATTTCAATTACCCACATATTTTGATAACAGCTGACATATGTAATAAGTTCTTTGTGGTTTATATTTTGCTGTAACTTGCTCCATGTACTCAAGTTTTTTAGCACATACGGAACAGTAATTTGCACAAATTCCAAATCAGTACACGAGTGCAGTTATTCTTAATCCGTCTGATAAAGAGTGTATCAAGATGAGGTACAGATATAATTGTCCCATGGAAAATAACTTCAATTCAATTGTTTACTCAAAATAGAATTAAACAATAATAAATTACATCAAACTTAAATAAGCTCTCTCATTCGAGAACTGTCGAGGTCCATTGAAGGTGTTTATAAATTAAACGAGGTACTAATCGTAACAAATAATAATTAAATTAAATGATTTTCGGAATCTCGTGTCTCCACTTACAAATATACTTAATTACCTAATAATATTGTTGATATTTTTAAATTATTTGCTATAAGATCCATCTTCTATCTATATAAATAAAATGTAAATGTTCGTTTGTTCAAAATCTTAGTCTCCGAAATTTCCTCACCGATGGCTTTGAAATTTTGACACAACGTTGCATTCGAATGTGCATATGTTCTTATAGAGATGTCACCAGTGATAGTTAAAAACATCTTATTTTTTAAACAGCGCCATCTATTGGACGTAAAAGCAAAACGCGATATTGTTTCTCTATCTGCACAGACAGACAGCAACGCGTGGCGGGGTACAGCTAGTATATCATAAGAATAGAAAATATCTATTTTTAAATACATCTATTGCAAATCTTGGAAGTGTTATGTACTGTGATTTAATTTACGACTGCAGAATATCAGGACTCGGTCGTTTAGTTGCTTTATCTAGATTGCATGAAGTTGACAAGGATAAATAGTGGATATGTTCAACTGCACGGAATTTAGTTGCAAGAAGGATATAATAGCATACCTTATAAATAAATAATAATGATAGCATTTATTATTCTTTTGAATGTATTTTATAACTTCTTTAACAATTTTTACTTCTTTAAAAATGTTCCAATGTGTTTGAAATCTGCTCATTAAATATAGTAAATATTAACAACGCTTTGAATCTGAACGGTGGTATTTAAGTGGTATGCAAGGCAATATTGCAATACAATATTAATGGTATATACAAAAAAGGAGGGACATGCTTAAGAAGCACTTTAAAAAAAACTCGAATGTCCACTTGGCCGGAATTTTTATTGATGCGATGAATTTTTCTTTAACTCTCTTAACAAAAAAAAAAAAAAACCCAAAATCTAAACTTACGATCCTAAAATAGGTTCTTAGCTTAGGTTTAATTGAGAAAAATGTAATTTAAAAATCCGTCAAATTATCCGATTTTTAAACTAAATAGCTACTGAAATGGATTATTTACCATTTGCGGAAACTGAAATATAAACTAAAAACCTCATTATTATTTTGTTTTACATTAAACCAACACAGGAGTGAAATTATTATCCTCAAGGCCTGTTTCATCTTTAGGGATGTTGTACGAGGGGTATTTTTAAGGAAAGGAGTGAGGGGAAGTTCTTGGAAGGAAAAGGGTATGAGGAGTAGGTAGGAATCTAGGGATCACTGTGTCCAGGAGTGACGGAGTCTGAGACCAGTTGGAAGGGGTCAAAGGGTCTCCCCAAACGAGGCACGCCACGCAGCTGGTGGGCAGGCACATCCTGAATACACCTCACCCGATGAACCCGGCAGGGTTGGTCCTGAGCCAATCAAATTTTGACGCCCCCTGTCAAAACCAGCAAACGACTATGTAATACTCCTGATGATTTGTATTTTTGTGTAGCTTCGTTTGTGTGAAAAATAATCTCAAGGGCGATTGATCAGGACTATTAGGTTTAAGGTAATATCAGCGCCTTGACAATTCGGCACCTGGAGCGGCCAGCTCCAATGGCGCCCACCTAGGCCCGGCCTTGAACCCGAACACCCCTGCAAAGTCACCAAACGTAGCGAATCACCTGGGGTGATCTAAACCCGCCTCCAAAATCTGACTGATACAAAGTGGTTTTTTTAATGAGCATATTAAGCGAGTCCCTATTTTCTGTATTAATCCTGATTTGTACAAAATTTAAAAAACGGAACATCGAATTTTCTTAAATTATTCAAACAGCATGAACGATCTAACTAATCGTCTTTCTTTACTCAGACTAAAACTTTTCAACTATAATCAGGTGACTATGGTTTTGTTCCTTTATCTCTCCACGAGCCAAGCTAGTGGCTAGCAAGTTCATAAGTGAAGGTATGACATTATCGACCAATAATGCCATGGTAATGGTCTCGCATGCGGAAGATGCGAGACCAGATAAGAATCACCATCACCACCTACGCTTATCCGATATATAGCCCGTATTCGTAGGTTTGAATGCCGAATAGTAAATTCGGACTTTATCAATAAACTAGTGGGCCCGGGCAGATATTGTTCTACTACAGACCGCCTTCTGCGAAGGGAAATTAAGTTTGTGGTTGTATGTATTGTTGGATGAGAAATATAAAGAAAAAAAAATTCCGATGAATTTTCGTTTTCAGATCTCGACAACATCTCCACCTATCGGGTCCAAAACTATCCTGTATTTCAATTGAATCCAACCATACACATTAACAAAACTATTCTGTATTTCAATTGGATACAACCATACACATTCACAAAACTATCCGGTATTTCAATTGGATCCAACCATACACATTCACAAAATTTCGTTGAAATCGGTTGGGCGGTTTCTGAGATTACCGTGTACAAACACAGTGACACGTGATTTTTATGTATTAAGAAAAGATAATCCATAAAGCGTTAATCGATGTTGTCCCATGGATAAGAAATCAAGATATAATATCCCCTGAAATAGGTCACCACGCATAAATATGTCCTTCATACCAACCAAAAACTATGCAAAAAATAAATTTAAAATATTTTAAAACTGGTGAATTGCAAAAAATATATATATATTTGTACTACACCAAAAAGATATATTAGACCTTAGACTAAATGAAACTTGCATTTTACTAAATGTATTTCCACTACCGACCGGTTTAGGAAAAACCTTTCCTTCGTCAGAAAGAATATTCTAAAATCGTTCGACAGTGAAAATATATTGTTGTTGAGCATAAAAGTACTATACTATCGTAATTACTTTTTGGGTTTTAATGCTGCGTTAGGTTTCTTCCTTCTTTAGCCAACGTTGTGGATAACGTTCATCATCAGAGGTGGACATGTAGATTGTAATAAAGAGGGTTTTGAATGTTTGTAGAAGTGACTCCTTCTTGCAAGCTTTAATCCTCTTAATGTGGTTTTCTGCGATTAGCATTGGTGTAGTCGTCGTCCCTATTGATATTTTTTTATAGTACAGGGTTTTCCAATAAGAGGTGTTATTTTGATATTAAATTTTAAAAGATCAATGGTTTCGTTGCTTGTGTGGCACATAGCGCCGTCTTGTTGAAAGATCAATACCATCCAATTCCGGCCATAAAAAATCATCAATCATCTCTTGATAGCGCAATCCATTCACCGTAACTGTTGATCCAGCCTCATTTTTGAAAAACTAAGGTCCAATGACTCCGCCGGACCATAAACCTCACCAAACAGTCACACGTTGAGGATAAAGAGGCTTTTCAACAATAACTCTTGGGTTTTCCGAGCCCCAGATGCGACAATTTTGCTGGTTGACGAATCTACCGAGGTGGAAATGGGCCTCATCACTCAAGATGATTTGCATTTGATTCACTCAAGTGAATTTGAATAATTTCAATGCGTTGTTGAAGCGTGTATCGTTCCATTTTTATTAATGGCGTAGTTTCTACTTGTCAAATGTCAAAAAATGACAGCTTCAAAAGTAACATCTACCGAAATAGCGGGCTATTCAAAATAACTCCTCTTATTGGAAAACCCTGTATATATATAGTCTAAATACGACGAACCATGATTGTGCTGCTTATTGCAAACATTGTATCTCTGTATTGTGCATTAACATTTATTTATACATCATATTACTTATGGCGTCTGCAAAGCCATTTTGAACTCATTGATGGACACTTCACAGGAAATCACATGTCTTTTGTCACAGAAACACGCGTACTGTGAAGTAACAGCACGTACCCGAAGGATTTTAACCAGTAATTCCTGGCCGTATTTGGAGATGTCATTTTGCTGCCCGATGATATTTATTTTATTAAAAAAGTCATCCGACGTGTAGCAGTGGGATTAGTGGCGAGGTGTAATAGATTTTATTTTGTTAATAATTTTTTTTTAAATCATTGGCTAGCTAAATGCCCTTCTACATTTTTAATTCCGAGTATGCCCAGGAATTGCTGGTTTAAGCCTTTCGGGTACTTGCTGTTACACCCTGTATAAAGAAGAGCATCTGTGACGGACACCGTGGCGAGACTGACAAAATTTCTCACACTTGACGTTCAAAACAATAGGAAGGTCATACAAAAACAAACAACAGCTGATTCTGACAGCTCCAAATTTTATGGCAAAATAAGTGAGATTTAAGCAAAAAAATAAAGTTACATCAATTACAAACAAAAAGACGAGTGATAATTTAAACAAAGTAACAATGTATTTTATAGTAGATGTGCGAAATAACTATGCATATTAATCTAAAAAATTTATGCAAAACGACAAATAATTGTCGTTGTAAGTTCAAACGCAGCCACAGATAATTTATGTGTTGTATATTTGTGAAAAAAATACTGTTTTGAAAGCTGATTATACTCAGATTAATAATGATATTAATTATAGTACATTATTATATTACAGAAGAGACCGTCACACAGGACAGACAAGAGGGGGAGGAGTACTGGTCGCCTTGCGGCGGAATAACGATGGACCTCGTGCCGAGAGA
The DNA here is from genome assembly GCA_026573805.1 of Hesperophylax magnus. Classification (NCBI taxonomy): domain Eukaryota; kingdom Metazoa; phylum Arthropoda; class Insecta; order Trichoptera; family Limnephilidae; genus Hesperophylax; species Hesperophylax magnus. The sequence goes on from JAIUSX010000026.1 coordinate 2,982,477, forward strand.
CTTCAACATCTCGAGACTGACGGAGAAAATATGTGGCTGAAAATTAATTTAAATGGATTGAAAATATACACATGTATTGTTTACATTCCATTGGCATCACTTGTTGAACGGTATACTAGCCTCTTTGAAAATATTATCTCAAGTCACAAATTACTAAATAACAAAAAAATACTGCCAATAGGTGATTTTTATTTCTACTCGTGTTTAAATTTCAAAAACACTACTTCTGAATTTTCGTATGTATTGGATTTGTTTCAAATGTCAAACAAAAACTTTGTGTTAAATTCGAAAGGACGTTCATTAGATTTAATTGTGAGTAACTTTGATTTTAAACATATTTGTTAATATTATTTTTAAAGACTGCCTGTGAGAAACAGTTAGAAAAAACTTTGTATAAAACCCTGGCCAAGCCGAGGACTTGCAAGGCGTTCGGTCTTAATATTATAAGAGCGCAAAAACCAACCATCATCTCGTGTTATCCTTCCAACTTCACATTAATACGTTGGCTAAAAAAAACAATAAAATTAAATTAATTAATCAAACTAGTCGTGATCATCAATGTTGTTTCAGCATCTTTCATAATTTTATAAAATACACAAAGGGGGTCTTCATTTAAGTTCACCAAACTTCTCCATTTATAGGTATCTGAAACCGAATATGGGTAAATCTTTTCTAATTTACACACACACTCCAGCCTGTATAGGTGATGGGGTGGTTATATTTATATCTCCGATGGTGGAAATTGAAGTACTGCCTTCATAATTTTCCGCTAAAATTTTGATAGGCTCTCACTCGAAGGTTCTAAGAGCAAAAGCCTGTAAGACTTCTTACGTCACGCGTGGAAGACAAGGGTTTCGGAATAGGCATATTTTTATGTGAAATAAGATTTACAACTATTAAATGGGTAAGTGTGATGCCAATGAGTTCCACAGTTCCAACGAAGCACAGATTATGTAAATATTTCACAAACACGTATTAATAATGTATGCTCCAATACGTACAGATGATATTCGTTTCATGCTATTTTCGGTCGGAGTAAAGGAGGGAGTTTTCATTTCTTGACATCTTTGTTCTATTTTCAATAAGGAAAAATGTAAGATTTAAAATATGCACCTATTCAATTACATTGATCAGATAATACCGGGAAGTCTGATCTACGCTGATTTTAAATTAAACTGATCAGATAAAAGTCAATCTGCTGATTGCAACAATCATTAACGCAACGTATAAATATATAATAAAACAATCAACTAACACACTCTCCCATATACACAAGTTCAGCTTAATTATGGGGGTACATCGTTTATATGTATATTACTTATATTCATTGATGTTTTTATTAAATAAATATATATTAATAGTAATATTATTAAGGCATCCATAAGAATAATGTCACAGTTTTCACTGTCCCCCTCACTAGGGTTTTTTGGTCTGAGGCCTAAATGTCTTAGCATTGTCTTTATAATTATTCATACCACCTCTCTTGTCATTGCCAGTTTGGTCACACAATTAGGGTGGCGGGTTTGAGTACCGTCGCCTCGGGAACAATTTATTAATAACTAACACCTCTGCCATAGGTCACTCGTTAGTCGATTGGGATATTAATCATTCCATACTGTGAAGTACCTTCGTATATGTTTTTAAAGCTTATGTTAACCTTTAATTTTACTTAATATTATATTTGCGGTAGAATGTTGACAATCAGGAAGTCGGTTATCCGAAACACCGTTTATCTGAATGAATTCACCAGATTCCCGACTTTCCGTTTTCCTTTGACATATTGTACACAGTAGGTATACGAAGGAAGGAAGTGACGTAAGTGATTTAGAGTTTTCGAGAAGAGATCGATGACTAGATTCGACCTAAGCGCCCATTCATGCGATTCGCGAGCTTGTGAGGATCGCTACTCAATCACTAAATAGCAACTTGTACAGTTTACAGAATTTCGAAGGAGAAAAGTATTTTATATTCTGAAAACCAATTTTCATGCATGGCGGACATTATTTGACATATGTCATTGTGTTTCATGCATGGCGGACATTATTTGACATATGTCATTGTTTTTCACGCATGGCGGACATTATTTGACATACATCATTGTTTTTCATGCATGGTGGACATTGTTTGACATCTGTCATTGTTTTTCATACATGGCCGACATTATTTGACATCTGTCATTGTTTCACGTTTTATGTGGAAATATTACATGCTTATTTCATTTAACATTTAAAATATTTACAACTGTAATATGTGCTTATTGCTGACGTGTATCACTGTTGTGAATTTCAAGTGATTTTTTGATGATTTGTTGACGGCAACGATAAAAGCAAAATGATAGTTGCCCTGATGTGATCCATGGTTGTGATTAAGGTGTTGCCATTTTACAGTCTCAAATTCTTATTTCTTCTCTAACGGTTCTAATTCTCTAATAAAATAATGAACGTGTAGATCAAAGATTTTTCGTATGGGTCCCGATGTACTTTTAATATATATTTAAAACAAACTTCATGTAAAACACCCACTAGACCGAGGATTGGAATCCCACGCTTTGGATCACTCGACCATCTATCGCTAATCGATGTTTATATCAACTCGTTTATTTTGAATGAATACCGCCCAAGTATACAAACTGCCTGGAGCTAAATTGAAAGAAAGTCTCTTCGAAAACTTCGACTCCCAGCTCTCTGTAGAAGAAAGAATTTCGATATTTGAAAAAGCTTGATCAAATTCGCCCGAAGTAAGGGATAATGGATCTTACTTCGCTCAAGCCAAAACGTAAGCTATATCCGCTTTTATCTTCAGTGGATTTTGAGAAGGATATTTATAGGCGAATCCAATTGATAAAAGTCTATTATTATGACTTCCAATTATAGGAAACCACATTTAAATGTTTGAGAGGTATGTGAAGTACGACGGTTTGCGGTTGCAGTGGGGTTCAAGAAGATAACGATTAAAGTGTCCGCTCATATTTTACAATTTTAAGGTAGGCAATTTGGGAGGCAAGAATGGGTACCGTCGCCCCGGAAACCATTTATCGGATAACTGACGCCTCTGCCATAGGTCGCCCCAAGTGGTTTGCTACGTTAAGTGACTTAGCAGCGGTTCCCGGATTCATGGGGTGAGGTTTTCTAGGTCTATTAGTAGCGGATTCTTCTTCCCACCAGTGTATCTTTAAATGCAACTTTAGAATTTGTCGAGAGATTCTTGCTCTATATCAAACGAGTCGTGTTTTATTAAATATTTTCACTATTTTTTATTGTTTTTTTTAATATTAGCGCGCTCCCTCTAACATTCACATTTACATATCTCTCTTTCAAACCATCTTTGAACGCTTACTACGGGGCTTTAAGGATAAAATGTGTTCCTTGTTGTCATCGTCGACGTCCTCGGCTACGAATGCGGAAGTCACAGGATCGAATCCCGGCGTGAGTAAATTGATTAATTTTCAAAATATTAATTTACGTTACACGTTCATTGTTATAAAGTTACTATCATACTTTTTACTTACATTGTTATTTATTTACTTATTTATTCATTTTCGGGAATTCGACAGTTTACATTTAATCAGTTTGTACATAAGTATTATATAGTAAAATAAAACCAATTATGGATTTCCTCTTTGTGACTTTAACTGAGACATCATAATATGGAATAAGTTATTTAAATAAATTATACAAAACAAAGATTACGTAAAACGAAAAATTTACAAAACATTTAAAGCCATGGAGAGAGGTTGTAGGTATAAATCAAATCATAATAAAGATATAAACAATAGAGACATAAACATTATTCACAAACCATCAGAGAAATATTTTTTTATGGACCTCTTGTATTTGTTAAGTTCGGAACTGAAAATATCAAATTGGATAATACGCTATTGTAATTATTGCATAGTCTGTTCAGGCGACAATTCTGGTTAGAGTTCGTTTTGCTTTGATCAACCCTGAACAGGACACAAGAGCGTGTTGAACGCGCAGGTACATTGAATGGAATCTTGTTTAGCAACTCTGGGCATTGAATATTATTGTTAACTACTTTATACAGGAATAGTGCATCCTTATGATGCCTTCGTACACTCAGTGAATCAATTTTAAAGTATGAAGCTAATATAATATCTTATAAATGACTTGTAACAAAGATATTTTAGGAATTTGTTTTACTGTCATACTTTTTACTTACATTGTTATATATAAGTAATACTTATTATTAAATGAACTTTCATTTCAATAAACCACCTGGTTTTTATTAGTTTGACCACCTAATCATCGTTTTGCCGTTCATATGTTCGATAAAAAAAATTAAGAGGGTACAGTACTAACCTACCTACCTACCTAATCTTCAATTCACAAAAAGTTACCACCTTGTATTTATGTCTATTCAATAAAAAATTAATCACTTTTGAGAATTACGTACTTGCAATAACTATTTTCTGAACGGTCTTCAATAAAGTTTTTGTAATCAAAGATATTGCCGAGTGCGATTAAATTAAGATTGGTTGTAACTTGTAACATCCGTACATAGAAATCCATGAATTCCGGACAGATTTATGTCTAACAATGTCGGCGGAATCCATTAATGTAAAACAAATAGCAATATCCAGGGAAAACCTATTTCCCTTTCAATATCGCTATCTCATTTAAAATTTATATTGGGAAGTCCCGAATTTAGGCCGTTTTAACTTTCTAATATATATGAAGGTGAGTTTGGCAACATTATCGAATAAATTTGCAGGGGTAGAGCGGGGCGAATTTGGGACACCGTTACAATCTAGAGAAGGGTGTACGGGACACTTATATTACCGGGATATTTGGGCCAGGGCGCATTTCGGACAAATTTCAACAGTTATTTCCAATTACGCCGGCACACACTGTATGATTATTATTATTTTGAATTAATTTATTCATTCGTAAATTCACCTTACAACGCTATGGCCATGGACCAATTGGAAACAGAAACACAACTTAAATAAATAATGTACATTTAGAAGACTTAATTTATTAATATTTTTTTAATGTGATGCCGCACAGGAGTGTTCCATCTGCCAAGAGCCAGTGGAACAATGGTATCCCCGTATCGAGAATGTCGCACAGGAGTGTTTCGTCTGCCAAGATCCAGTGGAACAATGGTATCCCCGTATCGGGAATGCAGCACAGGAGTGTTTCATCTGCCAAGATCAAGTGAAACAATGGTATCCCCGTATGGGAAATGCCGCACAGGAGTGTTCCGTCTGCCGAGATCCAGCAGAACAATGGTATTCTCGAATCGGGAATGCCGAATAGGTATGTTCCATCTGCAAAGATCCAGTGGAACAATGGTATCCTCGAATCGGGAAAGCTAGTAGGCTTAAGTTAACATGCCAACGTTTATCTAGCAATTATTTATAATTTTTAATGTGATATCGCTCAAATGTTCCAACGGCCCAAAGCCATGACATTCTCAGTTTGTGCAAGATTGTAGGCGGAAGGAAATGGTAGGGGAAAGAAATTGGAATCAAAACGGTTCTGGCATGGATACCATTTTCCTTTTTCCAAAATTTCGGACTTGTCAACTCACGTCGGAGTATTGCATTTTTTGGTTAAGGTATAAGGGTCAGTTGTTTCACAGAATTCGAACAATTCGTCAAATTTCGAAGTTCATTTTCAAGTTCTGTGAAAGTTATATTTACGAACTGTTACAATTTCAGTGTTTAACAACTGACCAAAAGTTATAAGTTTTGAAGAGACCCGTGTAGTAGGAGGGAGGAATCAGAAGGCTGGTATTATGGTAGTAAAAAACTGTGGTGTAAAACAATATCTACTTTATTATTCTTTTTCAAAATAATCGTTTTATGTTATTTCAAATAATCCGTGGATATATCAATTCAATGATTATTTAATAAAATTATAAAATCTATGTCAAAATTGTCTACATAAACTGTGCAGTTACTATTATTGTTTGAAACCCTTTTATTTGGGATTCGAAAATACGTTTTATAAAATTATGTTTAAAATTGTTTTGTTTTCGGCTTTGGACTTCTACGTGAATGGTCCCCATGTCATTATATAAAGTGAACACAACGGAAATAAATGCAAACCCTAATACAATTTACATAAATTTTGCCTAAACCTTAAACCAAAACAGACATTTTCATATTATTATTAAAGTTTTTACGGAATTTTGAAGAGTAGGCACCTACGTATCTTAGTTCGGTCTATATATGATTGCCAAATACCAAAAACCGAATACCAAATCGAATGTTATCTCATAAACATGAACCTAATGCGTAAAATCGTGTTGAAACCGTTTTATGTCTCTTCGCGGAGAGGGAATTGTAAAATGTACTGTAAACTCTCGATTCACCGGGAATCGCAGTGAAATATTCCTGCTAAGCACAAAGTAATTTACTCTGTAATAATATACATATCTTCACCTCCACGCTTTCAAAACACAAATAACGCTTTGGATCCGCAATACATTTCAATCATAATAATCATACTTCTACCGTATAGCCACTTAAATACCCGTCATACGTCTCTCAAATTCCCTATTCAATTTAATTATTATTAAAAATATTTATACTGTATAATTTAATTACTATTATTAACAATAATTTTATGAATAAAAGCAATCTGTAAACTTCACCCGCCATAACAAAGGGAATCTCTGGTAGGGCGGATGAAATAATACATAAACTAAGCTCTACATTTTTTTGAATTAAATAAAAAAATCATAATTTTAATATGTATAATATTATGATCTTCTTGCTTTATTTTGCAACTAGCTGAAGTAGTAAAATTCGGCATTAAAGGGCGGGAAAGAGGGATGGGGGTAGAGTTGTTTTTTTTTTTTAAATCTCATGAAAACATTGACCCTCCTCTTGTTTTGAAAGACAAGTGTGCAAAATGTAACCTATCTCAGAATAAAACTGTAGATATGTATAAAATTCAAAGCCATGAGGTCCGCCCGTATTCCCGCCCGCCACAGACACTATTCTCTATATAAATATGTAGATAGAAGATAAATAAATGTTTGTTATTTAGTTTATATTATATCGCTACCGGTTTCGAGTACAAAATAAAACTCTTCCAAAACAAAATGTCTAGAAATTATTACACAGTTAATGCCAAAGAAATTCTAAAAATAGGGTGACTCATCAGTGACTTAGTTGGCTAATGCGTCGGGTTCCCACCCAGGCGTCGTGAGTTCAATTTCTCGACTGGCTAAGTCATTGTAGTCAGATTTTTCGTAATCCGGGAATGTTTTTCTTACCTTAAAATAAGAGACAAAATAACAAAGATTTTGATTTTGAAACATTATTTCTATAAATTATGTTACACTTCTATAATATTGCGTAAATACACATTATTCCACTATGAACTTTCATACTTTTATATTACTTAAAGAATTTATATTAATTTATTATTATATCCACACACATAAGCTTGCCGCCTGTGTGGGTTCCCGTATTTTACAATTACAATATCATTTTACACACGTACCTAACTATGCAATAAAATATACGCACAAAAATAAACGAATTTAAAAAAAAAATCTAAAACAATCTCTTGGTTAAGAAAAACCCGATAAATCGAGACACTACTGTATAACTTATTTTAGTATCTAACTTGATGATTTGTCGCTGAAATTTTGTATTCAATTTGGAAAGTTTCTTCATTTACATGTTGTTACCCTTTTGCAAAGAGTTTTTGTAATATTTCCAAAACATAAATTTCATGCATACAACACGCTGCTGGAATCTGTTGAGATATTAGATAACTTGACATTTAAATTTAATCCAAGAACTAACGTAATTTATAAAGTCCAGCAAGATGGTAGAATTTTATAGATTTTATAAAAGATGAAAATTTTTCACTAAATTTAAAAGTTTTCTTGAAAAGTTTCTATTCACCGAGGAGTCACATTCAAGAAATTATAAATACTGGTAAAAAGAACTCTGACAATTATTCCCTCGTTACAAATAACCTGGAAATATTTGAATTCCTCGTATTTCCATCATTAAAGGCGCAAATTGTTGATTGTGCAATGATGGAAGACTTAGCTAACAGAGGATTGAGAGGATGTTTTAACTCGACCATTTGGCATTTCATCAGTCTGTAAATTTGTTTGTTACGTTCCGGTTCTGGTTCAAGGTGGTGGCGGTGTTAGACACTAGCTTTTTATCCGATCAGAGTACACATGATCGTGGTTCCTACTACAAGCTTTCAAATTGGATAATCAATAATAATAATAATAACATGGCATTTATATTGCGCAGTTTAGTGTCATTTCACTTCAAGTGCGCTTAACTATAACAAACTTAAAAATGGTAATTCAGTATTAGTGGTTCTTAAAATTATTCCTACAGTGTGCCTTACCCAATACAGATCTAATATTACAGCACTAAATACACTGTTTATACAAAGTGATGACAAAACTCATCAATCAGTATTATGGTACCTACTTTTCTGAAGAAAGAAAAAGAATTGTCATTAAAATATTCATGGTTTATAATTAAGCAGGTAGGTATTTAAGTACCTACTGACTGTTGAGTGTTGTGTCGTCGTTTCTAATATTTAGTCCATCCGCTCACGGGGCAACTGAAAACAACACCAGTTGGCAACTTTGCTTTCCTTGTATTTCAATGGCGCACAGTGGGCTGAACATCGGCTTTGAGTGCAATTACGTGTACAAATGAAGGAGTTATCATTTTTTTAAGAAAAAATTGTATGGCACTGACATTAAAAATGAGGCTATCTAAGGAGGGCGATTCTCGTTCTACTTAACGACACTAAAATCGTCCTTACATTCAAATTAACGATTTTTCTCGGTTTATTCGTATGAAGCGATTCCGGTTCTCTCGTTGACAGATGGAATCCTTAGATTTTCGATTGCGCGCCAAAATTTTTAGCCTTACGCGAAGGGTACCCCTAGACCTGTCTTTCGGCGGCCGAACGCTAGCGTTCGCGGAGAATTTGCTTCATTTAATTGTGACGTTTTGACAATTAGCAATATTTGCGTAGTTTTAACAAGAGAAAACTTAATATTATCGTAAGTATTGACTGTAAACATGATTAGTGACTTGTTTGTGGCACAATAATGCTATTAAATGAATTGAATCAGGTAATTGCGATGTTTGTAAAGTACGTAACATGTCGAAAGCCAGATAAGTGATTTAATTTACAATAAACTACACATACCATTGAGGATTTCTACATAAATAATAATAAGTTTCTGGCTGGCGCTCGAAATTGTGGGTTTTGAAGTTAACCACAACGAAATAAGAATCCCTTTCATTCTTAAATCAACTTGGGTGACAGTTAGCGCCATTCGGCAGCGTTAGTTTGACAGCAAACGTCACTTTAGAAGTGGTGAATCTGTAACAAAGTCATTACTATCCAGCGAGGTAAGTACCTTTTCACAAAACGTAAATCTTCGATAAATGGCTTATTTATGTCATTCATAAATAAAATAAGCAGTTATTAAAATGCATTATAATACAAAGTATTTGTTTTTTAAAGTTTTAGTTAGAAACCTTGGGTCACTTAATTATATTTCACCAATTTGTGTTTTCAATAATCTCTTAACAATATCGTAGATGCTCTTAACCACGCTTCTTTAGGATTTTTTACTAGGTCTCTCAAAAATCGATCTTGTAAGGCTATCAGAAGAACGAGAATCGCTTAATAGTTAAGAAAAGATGTTACAAGCGACGGACAGCTATCTTTCGCAAACGATAGCAGTCGTTGACGAATGCTATCATTTAGCTTAAGGCTAAAAGAACGAGAATCGCCCTCCTGGAATCATAAGGTTGGCCATTGTATCCTTACACACAGATATAATACTATTTATTTGTATTTTTTTGACATACTTCGTATTGTGGCGCAACTTGCGATTTTTTTTTGAAATCCTCAAATTTGAAAAAAAACTTTTTATGTTGATGATTCATTTTAATGCTTAAATGCTTAACATATGAGTATGCTTTGTCTAGTTTACAATATTTTCTTTACACTGCAAGCCAAAACAATTTAAGAAATCACAAAAGGTGGTTTTTTATTTGTTGTTTTTGTGTTTAATTCGTAGAACACCATTTATTTTTGAAAAATTTAATTAAAATTAAATTTAATACTTGCAGAACTTGAAAATGACTTATTATTATTTTATAGCATAGTAATGATCAGCAGAATCCATTTCTAGCCAAAAAAAAAATACCCTTAAAATTCAAGTCTCTATGTCTATGAAAGGCAATTTTCAGCCCACTGTGCGCCATTGAAATACACAGGAAAGCAACGTTGCCAACTGGTGTTGTTTTCAGTTGCCGACCGTTCACACACGGCGCAACTTACTGAAAACGAGTTTACAACAGCGACATAACCACTCGCAACTCAGTTGTGTTTTCAGTTGCCAGTTGCCCAAAGATGTGACAGTTTTCAAGAAATTCGCGATTTTTCCATTCCTCAAGAGCTGTCAGATTACGATATGCCCGAGTAGGAAAACATTTAATTTGTTCAGGAGGTTGAAAAATTTCCGTGTATTTACGACTATAGGCTTCCTGATTATGCAAGCAAAGAAAAATATATTAATGACGGTTTCATTATCAGTTGATTCTGCAGACATTTTTAAAGAAATATGGTAGATGTCATAACCTATCATAATCCAACCAAACCTAACCTATCCTAAACTATCCTATCTTATCCTAAACTACCCTATAATAACCTTACCTAACCTAACCTAAAATCATAAGTTTTTTATTTTTAAATTTAAATATTAAGAAACTAAATTCATCTGATGTTTGGAACCAACTTTGGTCGTCTAATAATTATCGGGTGCGTGGCCAGCGATCTCGAATAGTTGTCTATTATGTCGATTATGTCTTTCATGTTTTCTACACTGTCTACAAACAAACGCGAATTATGCGCGATTTTCATATCGGTTCTGTCAAAATGGTGTGTCGTAGGGCAAATTTTCTCGTAAATAATATTAAATATAAATATTTTTCAAAATCGTAAATGCAATTGTTTATCGTCATTAAGTTGATTAAATTATTTTTTTTTTTAAATGCGTATTAAAAACGTTAGTTATAGGCAAAGTTTTACCAAGTGTTATATTTAATCTACAAACTTCTCTATACTGGCCACCACCCTCGTTTTGGAAAACCAAAAGGTTTACAATGGAACTCGCCTCATCACCGATTCCAAACCCCCAGAGACCAGAACCAGGGACCGTCCACCCACAAATATTATGATTTCAGAGAAAATTAGAAACATACGTTTTTGTAAGCGATGTCTACATTTGAACTACTATGTATTTTATGATCACGTGTGTGCCGTATAAGTGTATGCCGCAAATAAACGCCTTATAAAAATAACAGAGCATGCGTGAGCAATAGATAACTCGGGATGTCATTGTATCCATCCTTAGACTGTGGTCCAAGGCGTTGGACTGGAGAGTCCAGCTGGAGATGTTAAATGGTCTCCCTAAACCAATCTCCCGATCTGGCCCGTCCCGCAGAAGATGGGTAAACGTATCAGCCGCTCCTGCTAAACCACCAAAGTAGTGAACCACTTGGGGTAACCTCCTACCCACTTTCCAAATTATATGAAAGGGTTGAAAATTTTACCTAAATGCACTAAAAAAAACTACCGCCCAAAAATTCTTTTACTTGCTGGAAATTAACAAAGGTAAGGGGCTACTGGGATCAAATAAATAGTAAAACTGTTTTTTTTATAAAGCAAAAATCAGATCAGTTGTTCTTCCAGGCAATTATTTGTGGGAAGTTTAACCAAGCCTTTGTATGTTAATTTCCTTAAATGAAAACTAATTCTCATTGAGAATTTTCACGATCAACAGACTTCACACATCATCTAGACTCAAGACATTCTAGACAGAGAAGGTTTAGTTCCTTTCCCACCCCCAATATTATACCTCTTCATGGATTTCCGATATTTATGAATTCTTGCATTTATGTGTTGTAAGGGATGTTTCAGCGGCCATTATTATTGGCTTTTGTATATTTTCTTTGTTGTGACAAGCTTTCACTTCGTAAATTTTCTTTAATGCGTCTAGAAATATAAACTACTTGTACAATGGTGACTTTACATCATTCATAGGTATTATTGTAAAAAGCAATCACTTTGTGGTTTGACATATTTAAAATGAAATAGAATACTTTTTGGTTTAAAACCACGAGCTTTTAATAATTTTTAGAATCGACCGGTTTCGCTTTACTCAAGCATCTTCAGGGTACAAATTATTACTAGACAAGAAGTACAAAGTGTGAGCTTATATATAAAAAAAAAAAATTTTGAGGGAGACAACATGATATAAATATAACAAACACAGAGAAATCATACAATACATTTACACAAGTACAAAAGACATGGGAAAAACCGAAAGATAATTATGTAGACTAATGGATTATAATAATATATATATATATAAATATGGGGAAACAAAGCATTAACTGACATGGTGATAAGGAGAACTTGGATATTTTTTAAGGGTTTATTGGAAACAAACTTAATATTGGACTACTTGATATATCTAATTGATTATTAAGAAAAGGACTTTTGGTTTTTAAAGATTTTTTTATTTCCAGTGCTTCTAGATTATTGAGTCTATTACCATGCCCGTTTGTATGTAAAATATTAGCGCCGGTGTTATGACAGAAAGAATGATCTGTACTAATCAGATGATTGGCAAATTCGGAGAAACCGTAATTATTGAGACAACGAAGATGCTCTTTAATCCTAATATAAAATTACATGTTGTCTTACCGATATAAAATGCCGCACAATTATTACAATTTAATTTATAATATCAATTCAAAAGATAAAGACGACAAACTAAGCCATTCGGGCATTTATTCTATTTCATTTTATTCATAGGTATTCTTACAAAATATTTATAACGATTCATTCTAAGCCAGTTATGATTCGTTAAAATCTTAAATACGTTATTTTGCTTGTTTATTTCTTTATCCATTTTAAATAATATTTTATTTGCTAAATACCTAATAACATTTTGTTCTTAAATTAGATACCTTAATGTTGATGTTCAATGTAAGATATTTAGCAAAAATAAAGTCGAAATTTAAACATGAAAATTGGTAAAAAGTGTATTTTTGTTGGTACAGAAGAGCTGCATTTTAGTATTTTGCGATATATTATGGCTTTTCTTCGATTGAATCTTAAAATTGGGCAATGCATTTACAAGAATTTGGTAGGTAATACAGAGGGCCCTTAAAACTATTTTGCTTAGGATACATGATGTGTATTAATAATTAGGTACTTCAAGAACAGCGTCTTCATTTTAGAGAATATCGTGAATTACTGTGTAAAATATCTATATCTTCTATTTTATGACTGCAACTCGATATGTTTAAATTTTTTTAGGATGTCATATTTCTACGGAATGGGGTATTTTCACAAACTTTGAATATCGTAAATTTGTAAAAGATTTAAAATTGCTTTTCTGATTATGACTATCGTACCAAAAATATCTGACTTTAATATATTCATTTATAATTATTGATTTCCAAAATGGTTCCAACTGGCTACAACTTCATTGTAACGGACGTTGTTGGTCATATTCAGCCACATAATTTACAATAAATCAGTTCATCTTTACAAACAAACAAGTGTTTTACTACCTTTCTACAAGTGACTCCTGACCTTCACCTGCCTCGCCTTGCCTAGTCTTTGCTCCAAATCTTCTGGTGTTTACCTCCTCAAGATCAGCTGGCCCTGTTAGGCAATCGCCAAACGCCAGAAGCGAGCAGAGACAACAGCACACCCAGTGCCCAACATTCACCGAGCACCGCGTGAGGGAGGCTGACTCTACAATCATCTTCAACTTTACAACTATCATCACTATAGACCGTAAAGGAGCATCACTATCGGCTGAAGACACGGTTTGGACCCGGCGCCCTAAATCTACAGTCTTGTGCGGATTCACGTCCAGTACATTCATTTTGACGTTGAAATCGCCACTGGCTGGTAAGACCGCTGTACGCACGAAATATTCACAAATTGTACATTTTAAATCTTTATAGAAAATTTAATCATAAAAAAAAAGAAATAATAACACCTTCATTATCGTAACGTTTTTTTCTAGAACAGTGATAATACACTATTATAGTTTGTGAGTCCTGTTAATTTGCACCTTTATTTTATTTACCTAACTGAAATAAGGCGATGAGGAGAGAGAGGAAATTTGGAATCTGATCATTAAACATAGTCTAAGTGTTGTCGAGCAACTATTAATTTTTTATGCGATACGATTACAAATAATATTGTGTTCAGATAAAATGGCACCTGATCAAACATAACGTCTGAAATAAGTAGGCTACTTAACTAATGTTAACTATTAAATATTATAACTTAACTCATAACAATAAGAATGAAGAACAAGATGTCAGTAGAGAAAATAAAGAGAAGTGTAGGGAAATTATCTACCCGTCTCGTTACTCTCTTTAAGCACCATTCTTATTTCAGACACGATTGAATATCGTGTGGAATGCGTAATATGTAATTGCCACAAAAAATTTAATTTAATTTTTCTACCTAGATTATTTTAACATATTTTTAACGACCTCTAAATAAATAATTACTTATGTATCATACCGAAGAGAGAAATCGGTATTTAAACATTTAAAAGAGGAGACAGTAGGCAATTCTAGAATGGCATGAAATTAACCCAAATCCCATTGGCATTATTTAATTCATTCATTCAAATTAACTTTATCAATTAAGAGGACATTGGAGGATTTGCATAAAAGCGTTTCTGCAGAGTAAATAAAAATTAATATTTTAAGTCTAATTGGTTTTGTGAATTCTAAAAAAAAATTGAAGTTAGTGAAGACTGAACCATTTTTTTTAATTCTTCAGAAACTTTCAGTTAATGTTAACGCAGTTGAAATATCTGTGTTTAATGGATTATTAAAACAACAAACTTTAAACCGATAGATATTCTGGTTAATTCGAAGAATAAGTAGCCATTTTATGATAATTTTTTTAGTTGAAAAAACATGTATTTTCACACTATGTTAGTGTCATTATTTGTGTAGATTCACACTGTACGGAAAACACTGTTTTTTCTCACAGTGGACGTGTTGAAATGTCCTAAAAGAATCCAGTTCAAGCTCTGCTGGGTGGTATTTAAGTCACTTAACGGAATGGCTCTGGCTTACTTATTGGAGATGTATATTCCGGAAACTGGTAATTCACAACAATCAACCCTTAGGTCGGCAGCGTCATCACTTATCAGAAGATTGAAAGAACCAAAGCGCACACCAGACACTAAGTTCGGTGAGCGTGCTTTCGGAGTGCCAGGGCCTGCAAATAACTTAATGTATAAAAAATGTAAGCAACTAAGAATTTGTAAGCTTTTTAAGACAAGACAATAGAATCTTAACGACGTAAGTGAAGAAGCCGTGCACAAAGATATGAGATGCGCGGCCCTTGTGTATTGGACTTGCGGTTAAATTTTCCCTATCAAATCTGTAAAATAAAGTGGAAATCTTAACGACATAAGTGAAGAAGCCGTGCACAAAGATATGAGATGCGCGGCCCTTGTGTATTGGACTTGCGGTTAAATTTTCCCTATCAAATCTGTAAAATAAATTGGAAATCTTAACGACATAAGTGAAGAAGCCGTGCACAAAGATATGAGATGCGCGGCCCTTGTGTATTGGACTTGCGGTTAAATTTTCCCTATCAAATCTGTAAAATAAAGTGGAAATCTTAACGACATAAGTGAAGAAGCCGTGCACAAAGATATGAGATGCGCGGCCCTTGTGTATTGGACTTGCGGTTAAATTTTCCCTATCAAATCTGTAAAATAAATTGGAAATCTTAACGACATAAGTGAAGAAGCCGTGCACAAAGATATGAGATGCGCGGCCCTTGTGTATTGGACTTGCGGTTAAATTTTCCCTATCAAATCTGTAAAATAAAGTGGAAATCTTAACGACATAAGTGAAGAAGCCGTGCACAAAGATATGAGATGCGCGGCCCTTGTGTATTGGACTTGCGGTTAAATTTTCCCTATCAAATCTGTAAAATAAATTGGAAATCTTAACGACATAAGTGAAGAAGCCGTGCACAAAGATATGAGATGCGCGGCCCTTGTGTATTGGACTTGCGGTTAAATTTTCCCTATCAAATCTGTAAAATAAAGTGGAAATCTTAACGACATAAGTGAAGAAGCCGTGCACAAAGATATGAGATGCGCGGCTTTTGTGTATTTTTTTTTTTTTTTTTTTTTTTTACTTTATTTTTTACATTTCTTTACATATATTATACATATTAATAGATAGTATATAATAACATAATATATAATACAAAATAGTTTACACAAGAAATGAAAACCCACTAAGGCACTGCCTGAGTGTGGGTAATATAAAATGATTACTATATTTCAAGTACCTAAAGTAAAATATACATTAGAAGAAAAAGTTTTTTTTTATTATAGTTATTATAAAAAGTAAAGAGAAAACATTATGTACAATAGTTTATAAAGTTTCAGCAAGTGAGTTGTAGAAAGGATCAATAAATTTATAATAAAAGCGTTTCAATATCTGCGTCATTCAGCCATAATTTTACCTCTTTGATATATTCTATCTTTTTATTTATCATTTGAGTTTGTAGTGGTAGAAGGTTAAATGTACGAGGACAAATGAAACTGCTATGTGTCTGCATTAATTTAGTATTGGTTTGGGGGGTGTAAAATATATTATTTGTTCTTATACTCATTCTGTTTTCATTTATTTTGAAATTATTTTTGTTTTTAAATAAATATTTCATAGTTTGTAATATAAATAATTTACGAATGTTAAATAATTTAGATTCCTTGTATAATAGGTCGGTCGAGAATGTTTTATTTTTGTTATATATGACTTTAATTATGTGTTTTTGAATTATTTGTAGAGGCTTAATAAATGTATCAGGTGCACCACCCCATCCTATTATGCCATAAGTGATTGCAGATTGCACCAGGGAGAAGTAGATCATTTTCAATTTTTCAGCGTTTAAAATTTCCTTGAGTCTATAAAATATGTAGGTAAGATATCTTAGTTTAGAAGTGGTTTGATTAATATGTGATTTCCAATTAAGATTAATATCTATTGATACTCCTAAATATTTTATATTTTTGACATTAGCGAGTTCGTTGCACAGGAAGCACATTTCTTGATTGCAAGTTGTATTATGGATTCTAATTTTAAGGTTTTCTTTTGGTTTGTTTCTTATGTTTTTATAAAAAGGTAAGTAAAATGTTTTGCTGTAGTTTAAGACAAGTTTGTTGTATTTTAACCATTTTGAAACAAGTGAAATACATACAGTTGCTTTCGAAAAAGTTTCTGTCCAATTATTACCATCCACTATTATTGCCGTGTCGTCGGCGTAAGAAACAATTTTACCAGGGATTACAAAATTACATAAATCATTAATATAAATTAAGAATAAAATCGGGCCAAGAACAGTTCCCTGCGGAACTCCGTTTTTTATCTGTTTCTCTGAACTATAATTATTCCCAATTTTTGTTTTTTGTGTTCTGTCTTTAAGATAGTTTGATAGTAATTTTAGTGTGTCTTTTTTGAAGCCCAGTCGAGTTATTTTTTTAATGAGTAAATTATGATTAACGGTGTCGAAAGCTTTTCTTAAATCTAGGAATATGGCAAGACATTTCTTTTTTTTTATCGATAGAGGTATAAATATTTTTTGTCAATTCATATATGGCATCCTCAGTGCTTAGATCTTTACGAAAGCCGTATTGGTTTTTCGATAGAATTTTATATTTTTCTAAGTGTTCAATGACTCTAAATTTGATGCATTTTTCGAATATTTTTGATAGGTTTGAATCAAGGGATATTGGTCTGTAATTGTCTAATTTATGCGTATCCCCAGATTTATGAATAGGTATTATAGTGGAGATTTTAAATTGTTCTGGAAAATGACCATCTTTGAGGCATATATTAAAAATATGTTGTAATGGCGTTAATACATGTTGTTTTATTTTTTTAATGTATCAAATGATAGTCCATCATTTCCCTTAGAGTTGGATGGTTTAAGGCTATCAATATATTTTTCAATTTCATTAAATGTAATGGGAGAAAAATATTCTATAAAGTTAATTGAATCGTTATTAGAATCCAATTGAGAGGATGTCTCCATATAATCATCATTAACATTAATGCCGGAAGATTCAAGTACCTCGTCTACTATATTTGTAAAAAAGTTATTAAAACATTCTGCAATGGTCGATTTGTTAGTTATTATTTCATTATTTATTTTAACCTCATTTACAATATTTGAAGAAATAATTTTTTTGTTGGCAATTTCATTTATAATATTCCAAGTTTTTTTAGTATTATTTTTAGCATTTTCTATTTGTTCACAATAGTATTTCTTTTTGCAGTTTCGTATCAGTCTATTTAGTAAGTTTCGGTACATTAGATATTTTGTTTTCAGATAAGGCATTGTTCTGATATTATTATTTTGGCAATCCATTTGATATTTTAACATTTCTCTATATAATTTATCCCTTTGTTTAATTGATATAATTAATCCAACTGTAATCCAAGGTTTAATTTTTTTTATATTTTCTGTTAGTGACAACTATTTTACTTTCACTTTTTAGAATATAATCTCTAAGAGTATTATAGAAATTCTCTAATGCTATTTGTGGATTTTCTTTTGATATTACATTTTCCCAGTTTTCTGACTGAAGTAAAGAGTTTAGAGTTTTATAATCAATGTCAACTTTTTCTAGAGTTACAGAATTTCGGTTTAAAGGTGTATTTTTGAAATGGTGTCCATAGAAGGTCGGGTAATGATCTGTGATATTAGTTTCAAGAATTGAAGAGATAATATTGGCCGCCTTGTGCGACTTGACAAATATGTGGTCTAAACATGCAGAGTTACTTAAGGTTACTCTAGTTGGTGAGCTAATATCTGACATATATCCAGAGATTGATAAACAATCTAGATACTCATTTTGGCAATTTATATTTATATTGTTATCATTAATATTTATATTAATGTCACCTGTCAAAATGGAAAAAGTAAAATTGTTTCTGTCAAGATTTCTAACAAAAGATTTTAGTTCTTTTACAAATAAAAAATCATTTAATGATGGGGATCTGTATATGGCTAGTACACGATATTTATAGTTGTTTTGAAAAAAGGTTAATTTTATTGCATTGACTGACTTAAATTCAATAAATTCAGTGGCAACATTTTTCAGAGTATTATGAAAGAAGACAGTGACTCCATCATGACCAGTATGCTTACAGGCAGAGGAAATTGTGGTATATTCTGATAAGTTATATGGAATAACATTTTTCATTTGATTTTCAGTCAAAACAATTATGCTTGGAGAAAAATCTAGGTTATTAATAAGGATACAGAGCTCATCGAAGTGTTTCCTTAAACTTCTAATATTCATGTTTAAGATCGAGAAATTAATATTTTTTAAAAGTAGATTTAGTTCATATGGGTTTCTACATTTATAATTTTCATGTATATAGTTTTCTTCAGCCATGTTAAAGGTTGATAGGTGTTTGCTATCATCAGACATTTTGATAGATATAAGTTATTTTACGTGCAATGCGGTTAGATGGTCCTTTATTCTGAAGGAATGTCATTCGGCTGCCTTATGTGGATGATTGGAGCTGTTTCATCTTTTCTCATCATAACGTTACCGTTTTTTGCCCAGATGAATTTGTAGCCGAGTCTTGAGGATTTCGCCAGAAACAGGAGGTGTTATTTTAGTTGTGTTAATTGTTCGTTAATGAAAATTTTGTTATCTTCCGGAAAATTTATGTTTTTAGTGTACAAGACACCATATTTTCTTTTTTGGTCGATGATTTTGTCCTTTGTTTCTTTGTTTTGGAATGATACAATCAAGGCTGGATATTTGTTTAAAGGGTTTCTGTTTCTGATACGATATATATTTGTTATTTTTGATGATTCCATATTGCATTTTATGGTTTCCATTATATTATTGACTATTTTTGGTAAGTTTTCATTTTCTTTAAAAGGAATACCTTGTATCTCAATGTTATTTTGTTTGTGTAATTGTTCCAGTTTGTTTATTTGCTGTTTTATTTCGTTGTTTTCTGATTGCAGTTGTTTTATCAGTGTATCTTTCTTTTTATTATTTTCTTCATATTCATCAATTTTATTGCAACAAAATTCTACAGATTTCGTAAGATCTCTTAGTTCATTTTTAATTTGTTCTCTAAAAGATTTCATCAATTGTTCCGATAAATCTTCAAACTTTTTTTCCATGAATTTAAATATTTTATTTGTGTTGTAGTCATCATCAGAGTCGCTAGATGGTGTTTTTTTGGTGGTTTTCTTTTGCTTGCTCATTTTAATGTATTTGATGAAATTCACTAGATGGCGTTTCACTTATATTATTATAGTTTTTAATTATTATTTTTATTTTTATTTAAAAAAAAGTTGCTTAAACCGGGGAGCGAACTCAGCTCCTCCGCGACAATAGTGAGCGACGCTAAAGTTGCTATCCTCTACGCCACGGCCTATTTATCCACAATCGTGATAATATTGGTACTAATATGTGATATTAGCCTGACAGTAAAGTATTGTGTTTGCGCTTAAATGCGACAACACTTTCACTGAAACACTACACAGATTTAAAATCACTGTAAGATACTGATCAGCGGGCGTTTTAATACGAGTACGCAATATAAAGTTCACCACTGTTCCACAGTTATATATTCACCAATGTTTTTGGATTATTTCGAAAAATTAACTATTAAATATTGATTATTTATGCAGAGCGATTTTTAGCGTGCACGCACAGTTCGGTAGGTACTTATTTTCACTTAATGTATTGGACTTGCGGTTAAATTTTCCCTATCAAATCTGTAAAATAAAGTGGAAATCAGTGAAGAAGTATTTTAAAAACAATATTCGGCGCGCGGCCCGGCGTAATCGACGGACTTACGGTGGACTTTGCCCTAGCTGATCTAGAAAATAGTTTATATTATTTCTGATGAACGTATTACTAAAATCTCAAATCTTTCTAGAAGGATCCCTCGGTAAGTCAATAATTTAGAAAAATAAAATCTGTTGCTTACCGCTAATTTTGTAGTTGAAAAGTGTCTAAAAATTTCAAACCGTTTTACATAAAATATTTTAGTGGTAAGATTCTGTTTTTTTAATCTAAAATATAAACGTATATTTTTATTTCTGTTATTTATTACAAAATAATACTAGATTTCAAATTATAACAGTATGCAAAATAGATATTATTTTTTTCCCAATTATTCTACTACTCCACAAGGTGAGCTCCAGGAGCTCGTGTTAATGGGAGGAGTAAATATATACAAAACGTGTAAACACTATACAAAGTCTTATTAAATAACTTCAAACGTTATTTAGTAATACGTTTTTCAGAAATAATTAAAATGTGAGCGTCGTCCTAATGTCTAATGCCCATGTACAGTGTTTTTAACATAGTGTCCTCTACGTGCAAAGTCGTATCTTCTCCAAACATTATCTGAAGTGATCTGCATGTAAGTATGTTTTCCGTGCCTGTTTGTAAATAATAAAATTAGATAGAGCCCAGAAACTCATAATAAATTGAACAGCGCCCTTGATGCGATTTTTCACAAAAAGAATGGCGCTGTAAATATTATCCAATTATTATTATCGTTGGTAGATAGAAATTGCCATCAGTCAATAAACCCGCCCATAAGATATGTTATGTACGGGCACCTATAATATAATATCATTATGAATAAATAAATAAACAAAAAATTATTACAGTGGTGTTGAATCAAGATAATGTAATGAGTTAATTGAAACCACGACGATGACCGGGCCCGAAATATGTTATTTGCAATGAAAACAATTTAATATACATCTTTTATAATTTTTCACACAAAACTAAAATTTGTACTTAAGGTCAAAATTCCTAACCAAACTAAATAAATCAAAAGTATGGCAAATACTCGTATCTAGTACCGACATGTGCTAATTTATTTATTTGTGGTTTAAAGAATTAAATTTTGCATGATTTAAGAGGCCACCTTGGCACTTTTTATGAGTTAATTGTAATTATTAATGAAATATTCATACCTTACGCACTGTTTTAATATAATTACAAATGAAATGTCCTAAAAATAGCGTTTTTTGTGTAGAAATTTCAATGTATATACTTTCGACAAATTTGTGTTCTAACATAAATCGGTCGCTTATAATTTAAATATACGCCCATCAAAATGTTTTTTTTTAAATTAATTAGCATTATCTCACAAATAATTACAAAAGTTGCCTCTCAAATCATGAATAAATGAATTCTTTAATTGCCTGGTAATTTGATAATTAAAAAAGCAAATAAATTGAGAATAACATATGTATTTAAATTGTACATAAATCATGTTATTTCTTATAAAAATCAACCTCACTAGGACTAAGCGTATATGGAGGTTAACAATTAACATTTGAGTGAAGCGAACATAAAGTAATATACAACACATAAGTGCTAGTTATTTGCTGTACCTTTTGATTAAAAAAATCAGTTTGGTTAAGAATTTCGACCTCAAATCGTAATTTTAGTTTTGTATTTAAGAGGAAGCTACAAGCCAAAATTTTGTATATTCTTGGCATACCTTATATTGTAGGTAATAGGCATTAAAATCGCTTGACAAGCGGAGTCTAGAAACGTTCGATTTTAAGCACAAAACTGGTTTTTATTTATTTTGTAAATAATTTTAAAATAAAGAAAAAAAGTTAATCAAGTGAAACTATCACAGATAATCTTAGCTATAATACTGTATTTTTTTAAAGTTGTTCCTTTACGTGTTCATACGTTTCTATTGAAAACATATTATTTTAGTAGTTTATATTTATATTTTTATTGAGTAATTCATTTTTTTATTTGTATTCTACTCAAGCGAAACGATAGGAAAACCTTTAATCTATCTAAAGCATATTTTTTGGTATTCATAATGTACACCAATTTTAGAAAGATTAATCAAAATAGTGATTTAGCATTAAGCTTCGCCTTAAAAGGCCGCGTAACCGTTCCTAAAGGGGACAAATATGTTGCTGATTGATCTGCTCCAGAAGTTAATGTAGTTTAGGCCGGTTCCAGGAGGCGGTCCACTAACATGGGATAATTTAAAGTAAGCAGCCATTCGTGCAGCGATGAACCAATCACCATTCACATTCAATAAAGAAAGACGGCCATTCTAATTAAGTTGTTTTGAAACCAGAGAATGAGGCTAGTCAGATTTAGCAGCGCGCTTCAGCCTCGTGTATCGTTTTGTATAATATGGCGATGTATGCGTCTGAAGTCGACAACTGAAACTAGTCGAGTGCGATTTTGAGTTAGTTCAGACATCGCTACTTAACCGCCAGAGAAACTGCGCGGGTCGGACCAGAGCCGTTCCCATGCGGGCGTTATTGGAGCAGTCCGCTCCGATATTACCTTGCGCCTAACACAGACCTAACACGTCAACCTTAATATTAAATACAAATTTCCCGAATATTAGAGATTACAGTGATTAACGACCTAGACTAGGTTTTGTTTTGACAAGGGCGCTAAAATTTCACTAGCGCCAAGCGCCGTTTGGCTCCTACTAGATCATGGAGGTTGAACAATCATCGTAGCTATTTGCATTTTGGATGCAGTCAATATATCTAAACCATAGTATTATGTCTAAAACCGTTATCATTCTAAAACCGTTATCCACTTCAAGGTTGTTTGTCATCTGCCGCATCAATCACCATTATTGCATCATTACAGCTAAACGATCTCTTTCAGTCACTAAGCCTCGTTCACAAGGAAGCTAAATGTTCAGCGCATAGATTCCAGCTTGGGGTACGACAGGTCGGCGTCGTATCAAGTTGCCTTTCATACCAAGCATAACTTTTCTCGGTTTTCAGATTTTCAGATAGCGAACAGATGGTTTACAAAGATGATCAAATTTCTTGTCTTTACGTTTTCAGTAGTTAATGATGTACAATTATTTATTTTGCTAAAAATGGTCTATAAAAGCATACCTTCACAGGTTATAGTAGTTAGTAGGCAAAAAAAAGATTTTGAAAAGTGCATTGCCAGAGTCACGTGTTCACTGTTCACGCTTCTGTCGGTGACATTCGGAAATGCCTTCGAACACCACAACACGCACTGGTCGTCGTAAAATCCAAAAGAATTCAATAAATATTAGATATATGCAATAGACATACTTTTTCGTAATGCCATGTAAAAATTAAAATTTACAACAAAAAAAACAAGATGGCGCCGTCGTGATAGAGGTTTTATAACTTCTCGTCTCTTTCGGTATGTTATTTCCACATTTTTATACTTGTGGATTTTTTTCCCGTAGCAAAAACATTAATGTATATTTAGAAGGAAACATAAAACAGAACAAGCTAGAGACAATAAAAAAGATAACAGTTACAACTAGGAATCGAACCCAGGATCTATGTCTAACCGGGACAGCGTCTTTAGCCACTCGACCATTAGGATCTAATTATTGAACGTCGTATTTGTCGATCTCATATGTGAAATTCAGAATTAACAATATCTTAATCACTATATTTTTTCTAAGATCGACATAGTTTTCCAACATTAAGAATCGGTTAATTTTGTAAGTAAACTTATGCATTTCTTCGTAAGTGTCCAGGATCGAACGCCGGAACCGCGATGTCTTAGCTCGCAAACTACCCTGCCACTGAGTAGGTACTTAAAGCTGGGAATCTTACGAACCATCTGGTCCATGGTTCACAGCTTCCTTTCGTGATTCCGGTGATACAAGAGCTAAGGAGGAGCACGTTTTTCACGGCGAAAACTATAAGAAAAATGAGGGCCATTTTGTAGCTATCTTATTTGTTCAAATTCTGCCGTAACGACACTACACAAATATTTAATGAAATCGACATGCCTGTTATCAGTATGAAGGGATACAGGATAAAGTTGTAAATCAGTAAACATATTTGGGGAAGGTAGTAGGAAGATGAAGGAGATGGGGTAGAGCAAGGTGGAGAAGTATCTGACTTTTCAGATGTGGTCACCAAACATGGCTAAAGCCATTTCTGAATGGTGGACTAACACCAAGGCGACATTGAGAATTTCTTCCACTCCGGAATGTGCCGCAAATATACTTATTTTTATTTATTTATTAATTTTATTTTAGTAATTTGAACATTTAAGGTTGCAAATTACTAATTAATTGTTACATGCATATATGTTATATTTTCTCCTGCTTGATGTGGCTCCTATACAACATCTTGAACCTTCCAATTGGTGCAGACTTTAAGTTTTCCGGCAGCGCATTATAGTATTTCATGCCTTTATATAGTATACTATTCTGAGTATTCGCCTTGTCCTTTTTTGGTAGCCTGATTTCATTGCACGTCCTTGTTTTATGTTTGTGTATGTCCTTGTTGTATACAATTTTATTTGAGAAATATTTCGGTAACAGTTAAATTAATTAATTTATGTACAAATATCATCGTGTTCAATGTCAGCATCTGTTTCACCGTTAGCCAATTTAGTTCGTTTAACATTTTATTTACTTTTGAATATCTATTTTGTCTAAGTATTGTTCTCATTGCCCTATTTTCGAGAATTCGAAATTTATTTTTTTCTCGGTCGTTACACAGGAAAAGGATAGTTGAGCAGTAGTTAAAAAGTGTAGAAATAATGGAGTTGCAGTTTAAAGTTTTTGGCGATTTCTTACCAAAAAAGATACATTTTTCCAATTTTCTTTTGGGTATATTCAGCATGTTTGTTTTTTTTAATTGATAAATAATGAAATAACACAATAAATCAAATAAAATTTACTTCGACCCGCGACCTCCGGGTTGCTAGTCGGGAGTCTTACCCCTCAACCGCGGAGTCCGTCTTACTACTTTGTCACGAGGATTTTCATAACTGCCCCGATCCCTCCACGCTTCAATAATATCAGAACAACTGTTTGTAATACGAAAGTTTTGGTGGTACATATTGCCGCCAACTAATGGCGAACTCGTGTTTGTAGTAGAACTGTTTTTTTATCACTTTAGTTCGCCTCTCCTCGGTTGACGGTTCCGGACCTTCTTCGAGCAGTTAATCAAGTCTTTAAAAGACACCCCCGTATAATATGTGGGGTGTGTTCCCTCGCCATCGCATCCACTTGCCCTCACCCTTCCCTTTACCGACTTTCGGTGACTCAAAGAGAATAGTTGGGAACTTCTGCTGGCTTAATTAAATAAGTATCTGACTGTGAATGTGACAGTCAGTACGAGTCTTGCAAGAGGGGCAAGTTATTTTAGACGCCACATTTTATGTTTTATTTTTCTTTCGCAAGACAAAAAAAAATGTTCAACGAAATATTTTTGGTATAATTCAGCGTCTGATTTCACTCCAGAAAAGTATCTTTAAAAGAGAAAATTAGAAGTTCCACGAACATTGAGAAATTATGAAAAGTGAAGAAAAAACATATCTTACCTCACCTAACCTTACCTAAGCTAACCTAACCTAACCGAAATAGCCTATTATTTTTTTATCGTGTTCTGTTTTTTCACTGTTTTAGAAGAACCTAAAAGATTATTCAAAGAAATGCATTTCGTAAAATGAATGATTTTACTTCAGCAAAGTGTAATTGAAAAGAGGGCATTGGAATATTGAAATGTACGGGTGTTATGACTTACTCTAACCAGTAATTCCTGACATTATCTGTAGTTAAAAATATTGATCTCCGGTGACATTTGTGTTTTTTTTCAATTGCAAATAAAACATCCAAAAAAGTCACCGGACACAAAAATTTTAACTACAGATAATATCAGGAATTACTGGTTAGAGTAAATCATAACACCCGTACATTTCAATATTCCAATGCCCTTTCAAATTTCAGGAATCACTGATTTAAAGTATCTCAGGTATATCCCTATTTATAACTATTTTTATTATAAGTAAATACAAATTGACACATAATAGCAATGAACAGTTTCAGGTTTATCATATTATTTAATATTAAAATTGATACACGTTGCTATATTTAGAATTAAGTACCCGCTCTTTATTGTGCAGCCCAACATCATATTTTTACCCTGTCTGGAGTGATTCGTTCGAATTCTTGCATATACGAGTATTAATTTCAATATTACTTAACTGAAAAAAAAAATCTCTCATTGGATATCAGCTATATTTTGCGAAATTTAAGTGAAAGGTGAAACAAGCTATATGACATCTTGTCCGAACTAAAATAGTTAAAGTTATTCACTATAAATACGTTATAAGAAAAACAGTATCAAAACATTCCAGATAGATAAAATTTTGCCTGTTTTTAAGTGTCAATAGATGATCACAAAATCCGTTTCATTTTTTTTTTTTTAATTAATGCTTCATATCTACGAGGCATCATAAATTGGATTTTATTTACCCATATTTTCTGGTTATAGTCAAAATGGAAGATTCAAATACGGTTTATTTTATTTTTAATCAGTATCGACAAAATAGAGCCATCTCATTAGCAAAAATTATTGTTTATAACAGGTTCAAATTATTGTTATAAGTAATGTCTACTTGATGGATTTTCTACAAATTGTAAGTAAATAGGTACAAAATATATTTAAATACAAAGAAGTTAATATTACTATGTGAAAATCCAAAAGGGGGTTGAAAAATTAAATTATATGTAGTAGGTACGTACCGAAATAAAATTAATTAGATTTTTTTTTTACCTGCTATTGAATACCTATGCATGTATGATCAAATGTGTAATTCACTAAATACGTATCTGTCCTATTTTTTTCTGCTTGTTTAAAAAATTGTTCATTATTTTAATTTTAAGTCGGCAACTGTTGGATGAAAGTCGGACAAATCGAATTTAAATTTCTTGGCGACTACAGAATATGAGTTTATTTGTAATATCGAAAGCTCAGTATTTTTAAATGACAAAATTAACATCTTTTTTGAGACGGGTTTATATACGTTTCAGTTTTAGTTCTAATAATTTCAAAAAATAAATATGGATTAGGTGTCTTCAAACCTTTCACTGAATGACTATTTTTTTTGAAAAACTGGTCATTAAGCCAGACAAAAATCACTTTTCACCGGGGTGATACTGAGTGGCTCCATTTATTTAATTTAATTTATTCTATATAGTAATACTTTTACTAAACCTCCAAAGAAGTTATGCCATGTTACAAAATTAACGAAGTATTTTTTTTTAATAAAGATTACACATTTTAAAAATGTGCAACTTTAGTTTAAAAGTACTCATTACGAGCGGGTTTACTAATAAACTGTAAAGAATAATGATCCTTTCCAAAACAAATATTAATCTTGCAAGGGGTGTTTTACGTGGGTACAATCGACACTTTCTTATGAAAAAGCTTTCGTTTTTTTCCCGCGGAATTGTACAATTTTTATGCCTTTAGTCTAATGCCATATTCATAAATAATAATTAATAAAATTGAAAGGCAAACCTTGACCTGAGATTGTATCACGGCTACGGGCACGCTAGAACGGCAAGTTTGACAATGTTTTTAATTAAGTTATTAGCCACATTTTCCCGTGATTTATGCCGGGCGATAAAATAGCGGCTAATGTTAAACCTTATTTTGTAAGATTTCGTAATAATTCAAAGGAAACTCTCCACTGAAACATGAATAGAATCGCCATTTTCAATTCAGCAATAATTATTAAGGTAATAAAATTGCCGTTTGCCAAATCCGTGAAAAGTAATAAAATACTATAAAAAGTAATAAAATACTATAAAAAGTAATAAAATACTATAAAAAGTAATAAAATACTATAAATACGCTAAAATAAAATACGTAACGTAATTAAAATGTGAACCTATTGATTTATAGTATTTTATTACTTTTCACGGATTTGGCAAACAGCAATTTTATTTGAATTTCGGTTATTTCTAATTGAGTATTTCTAATGGATAAACTTTTATGGGATATTTTTGTTTTATTGGAAATTAGTAACTTCGTAACAGAACATTGTCAGATGTAATGACAGAATAAAGAAGAACACAAGAAATGCCTTTCGAAGAAATGTATGTTTGTGATCTAAATATTTGCCTAATCGGGCTTTATCAATACAAAACTGTGTTTACGATATTCAAATGGGATAGAGATCTACGATGTCAGGCGAGTATCAATGAGACAGGGCCCTGGACTAATGGGCCAAATGAAACCATTTTTTTCATTAAAATTCGTATGGAAGGAATTTTCAGTTTTGTACTTTATTCTGTGAATATAACACTGTAACTTCGTTAACATGACTTGGAAGAAAAGGGCATTCGTTTTCCGCCCAATCGTGCTTTCATTAGAGTGTAGTTGTTGTATCGAAAGGTGCAGTGATTTTTTTTCGAAATATCCGTCGCTATTTTGTGCTTTTTCCTGAAATTTCTTATTGATACATACCCAAATAAAATATGTACCTGGAAATTTTGAATATATTTCTGTGGTTAGGTACTTTGATATATTCTTCAGTATCTGAATTTTTTTTGAATTTAGTGTTTTTTTGCTGAAGCGTCTTAAAATCGTAATTAAGAGTATGTAGATTCGAAAACTAAAAAAATATATATAAGCATACTTTAGTTCTTACAAAAATCAAATCGAAACAACATCAATATTTTCGTTCGGTTCGGTTTAAGGTACGCCTCTAATATAATTTAAATTTAATATTTTATACTGCCGAATTTATACTTTTGGTTTTCTTTGGCACTTCCTCCTTGTTTAGCCAACGTTTCGGGCAGCGTTAAAGTGTCCCTCATCAGGGCATATGAACACGTCACACGTGATCACATCAAATAACTTTCTAATCTTGTTCAAATTGCACATATATTATCATTACTTACGATATTATACGCCTTGGAGAAAGTTGCGAGTGTAGAACATTCAGCAAGGGGTGACTTTTTCACATGCCTGTCTCGCAAGAACTAATGCAGACACTTTTATTGTAACACAAACCGTTAAGAGGAGGTGATTTAAATTCCAATCTACACAATTTGCTCTTTTTACGACCAACGTAAACTGTCGTGTTTTATGTATTAAAAATAATGATTGCAGTTGAATTTTTAACTATCATTTTTATTATTATGTATTGTATTATTAGAAAATTTGTATTAAAATCATTAAGTTAATATTATGTTTACAAAAGGCTTAAAAATATTAAAAAATATTTTTTATCCGTTAATGTTATCGTTATTGTAAATGGAACTTCAATTGTGATTCAAATTTTCAAAACACAACTAATTTAAGCTTGTTATTTAACGATTAACAAAATAATTTTCATGTATTATATTATATATTAAATAATTTTTAAATGCATTAAAACTTTATTTTATCCAACTTAGGCATAAATTTTATAATTCCTCGTGAGTGAAATATAAACCTAACGATACACAAGTTCACTTTTAATATTCGCCACAAAACTTGAACATTCCCCAATAAACTTGCAAATACACAAGTAACGGAGCAACATCAAAATATATTTTATTCGGGTCTCCGTAAAAAAAAGTGTAAAACGCCGACGCGTTCAATAAGATTACAAGACGCGTAAAGCGAAAAAAACGCGGTAAATTATTCTCAGGGAGCAGAAATCGAGAAAACGTCAAATCCGATTTCGCGAGCGGGAAATTCCGACGTCGATTCGAAATGAGACGCCGGCGGTTTAAGGGTCGGACCTCGGCGGGCGTCCGTCGAACACTGAGCTACCACGACCCTTCGCGCAACAGCCTCCCGCCTGGGGGTGGAGGAAGCTCGCGCACGCGTAAACAGGTGTACGACACACCTGACGTCTCCCTGAGGACGAATTCAAATAGAGATAGTTCCGCTCACGAGAGACGAATCACCCCTTAAGACCCTCTAATGCCGGTTACACTTGAGCGAGGAACGGTAGCTAATTTTTTTGGGGAATATTTTATTAAGATGGCTTAAGTTAGCATTTAACTTCAGGCATTCGTGTGTTTGGTAGTCGTTGAGAGAACTTCTAGTTAAAAACGGGATTATAGACCGTTTCCTGATAAACTTTTAGTAAATCCTGTTAAACTTTTAGTAAAGATAGTGACATTCCGAAATCATGTTAATACATTAGTATTTTACTAAAAGTTTATCAGAAAACCTATCAATTAATTTTTTAAGGTATTGCAATCCCATTTTTAACCGGATTACGAATAATTTGAAGAAATTCTAAATAAATTAGCAATATTTTCATCAGTTATTTTCTCCGTCCAGTGGTAAATACAACACTACAACACTTTGATTATGTAACAGAATTCATTTATATCAAACCGGCATCAACAAATTAATTTATAGGTACATTGTACATGCCAATTTCCTTTTGAAAACGTGTAACTGGATAGATAATTTGAAGTGTTTTATATTTAACAATATTTCTATATAGCTACACTGTATACACAGCAAAACTTACTCATTAATAGTCCGTTTTTTAATTGTATAATAATATTATTATATAAAGAAAAGAACTTATTATAAAAACATAACTTATTATAACTTTTTATAAACTTATTAATAATAAGAAAATACACAGATTTAGGAAATGAGATAAAAAGAATTTGGCATTCTCAGAATATAAAAATATTACCATTTGTTATTTCGGCTACTGGCAGTATACCTAGCTCTCTCATTCAAAATTTAGGCGTATTAGATCTACCAAAAAATTTATATTTAAAAATGCAAAAATCAGTCATTTTAAATACATGCAGGATTACGAAAGATTTTTTAAATATTTATGTTGAGGGATCAGTAGGATTTATAGGCCCTGTTAGGAGTTCTACCGAGCAGAAGCCTCTGATATGAAAATATCTGGAGTCGGCGAATTATTTTCCCATTTGATCTCTGGTGATTTGACGTGTTGTTCTTGTATTGTTTTGTATTTATTTTGCTTACATAATGCACTAGCATAATCTTGATTGACTAGATGATCATTTGTAGAAAAGTGTGTGGAAGGGTTTAGTTTTTCCTATGGGGAAGATTTAACCCGGACATAAAGTCAGAAATTGTTAAAAAAAACGAAGTTCTACAAATTAAACTTGATAAAAATAAACGAATGAATGGATAATGTTTTTAAAGAACAAACGGCTTTCATTTCTATTCAAATTCAGGTAGGGTTTATTTTTTTTACACTGCTGTCAAAAGTTAACTTTGATCCTACTTGCAACTATAAAGAGGAGTGCTCGCCGATAAACCGAAAAATATTGCTGTAGGCATGTACGTGCGACCTAAGTTAATTTATTCCTTACTTCTGCTAAAATTGACCTAACATTTTTAATATCAAAATTTATTCTTGAGCCGACAAACAATTTCACTACCCGAATGAATCGATAAGTATACTTATAAACTTTAAGTGAAATATCAATGTTTTGTCACGATGTCCGATAACGTGTTCTTATTTGCATTTCGGCTTTATATATTATTAAGACAATTGCAGGTGGATGAACACGTGTTCCGAAATTATTATGAATTTTTCAACACTTTATCTTTAACAGGATGGCTAATAATTTGAAGAGATTTTCAATATGTTAGCATTACTCATTTTTCTCCGTGTAGCCTGTCTGGGGACTTATCATCTGGTGAGTATCTGTTCATACCACACC
The DNA here is from genome assembly GCA_026573805.1 of Hesperophylax magnus. Taxonomy (NCBI): domain Eukaryota; kingdom Metazoa; phylum Arthropoda; class Insecta; order Trichoptera; family Limnephilidae; genus Hesperophylax; species Hesperophylax magnus. The sequence continues at coordinate 3,015,052 of JAIUSX010000026.1, forward strand.
CTTTAAATATTTATTTTTTAATGTTCACCACGGTACCAAATAATTATTTTTTATACCAACTGCTCCCGACCTTATTGAGTCAGCGGGATTTCGGCATCCACAGTTAGGGTGTGAAGTTGAAGGTAGTGGGAGAAGAATAATATGGGATAGAAGGAGGCGGGAAAATACCTAACTTTTCAGATCAGGTCACAAAACACGGTTAAAGCATTTCAATCAACATTTCGATTCTAAATGCGTCAAATGCATGGTCCTTCACCAGGGCGATACTTAGAGGATCTTTAACTCAGCATGATATTCTCAAATAATTCCTAATTATTAATATTCTGAAAATGATCTTTCCGTCTAATGGGAACTCACACGAACATGTTTAGTTACTCTAGTAACTAATCCATTCCCTCACTAATTCACGAATACCTCACAGGCTGCTACTCAATATGTAATACGACATTAAATTCCCCTAATATGAACGAGGTATGATGATTCTATGGTGCTATCATAATTCGTTTAGTACATCCATACATCACGGCTCATGTTTAAGTGCCTTCCTTGGCAACATGACGCAACGTGAAACATGCTATAAGGCGAAATAACACTCTAATAACGGGGGTTTGCTCGCCGCTCACATTTTAATTATTTCTGATGAGCGTATTACTAAAATCTCAAAAGTTTCTAGAGGGATCCCTACGGATATAAAATATTTATATTTAAGATTAATAGATCAGAACCTCACTGCTAAAATATTTTACGTAAAATGATTTAAAAATTTTATAAAACGTTTTCTTTATATTAAATTAGCATTAAGCACCAGATTTTATTTTTCTAGACGGTGAATTAGTAACATTCCGAGGTATCCCTCTAGAAACATTTGTAATTTTAGTAATAAGTTCATCAGAAATGATTAAAATAAACCCCACGGAAAGATACATTTTCTAAGTCGACCATAGGTCCGTCCATTACGCCGTCCCGCGCGCCGAATATTGTTTATTTTTCTAGACGGTGAATTAGTAACATTCCGAGGTATCCCTCTAGAAACATTTGTAATTTTAGTAATAAGTTTATCAGAAATGATTAAAATAAACCCCACGGAAAGATACATTTTCTAAGTCGACCATAGGTCCGACCATTACGCCGTCCCGCGCGCCGAATATTGTTTCTACACGACTTCATAAATTGTGTCGTTAGGATTACCACTTTATTTTAGAGATTTGATAGGGCAACTTCAACCACAGGTCTGTCCAATACACCAGGGCCGCGCGTTGCATATTTTTGTGCACGGCTGCTTTACTTACGTCGTTAAGGCTTTATTTTAGGGTATTGTCTCATCTTAACGTGATGGCAACGTTGGTTGCAACGTGCCCATTTTCAGAATGCGTAACTTTACAATATCTTGTCGTCAACAGCAAAAAGAAACATACATGGATAAAATACATCTAAGCACAAACACATAGTAGGAATTTACAGAAATGCGCTTATCCAGTCACACATAGGTATAATAATAATAAATAATCGATTATTGCAATTTCGGGGTAAATAAAGGAGAAAAAAGAAACAAAACAAAACAAAGCACGACAAAGAAAATACGTTTTATATTTTTTATATATACGCTATGTATATATATCGTAATAAAAAACGTATTTTTAAGTGTGTTAAACTTAAAAATAATAATTTATTCCATAAGGTGTGCAAATTTTATATACCATATTCTTTGTTTTGGGGTAATTAAATAGACAAAATAACAAAATGTCATTGAAGAAGAAGGTAATACTTTATTTTACTTCCGAATCGTAAATGCGAATGTTTGGCATGTAATTTTTCTTTTTTCTAACGGGAGAGTACGTAGGATATTGAAGAGGATTGGTGTGAATAAATTAGGTACAATCTGTTCAGATCTCTTCTAAACACCCGCAAAAGCCATTTCAAACTAAGCCTACGTTTCGATTCTTGGGCAAAACTGAAATCAGTGTTAAAACTTTGTATACCTACCTTTTTTGGAAATTATAAATGAGAAAAAATTGTAATAAATTCTGCACCCACCTAGAGGATGAGGACACTAAGATCTTTATCGCGGCACACACTAGTGCTTCTAGTATGAAGGGGCTGTAATAAAACTTATAACTTAGATATAAATTCTGTACCCATCTGAAAGAAAAGGACACTAAAATCTTCATACTAAAATAAATAAATACAGGGTTTTCCAATAAGAGGTGTTATTTTGAATAGCCCGCTATTTCGGTAGATGTTACTTTTGAAGCTGTCATTTTTTGACATTTAACAAGTAGAAACTACGCCATTAATAAAAATGGAACGATAAACGCTTCAACAACGCATTAAAATTCACTTGAGTGAAACAAATGCAAATCATCTTGAGTGATGAGGCCCATTTCCACCTCGGTGGCTTAGTCAACAAGCAAAATTGTAGCATCTGGGGCTCGGAAAACCCAAGAGTTATTGTTGAAAACCCTCTCTATCCTCAACGTTTGACTGTTTGGTGCGGTTTGGTCCGGTTACTGTTTGGTCCGGCGGAGTCATTGGAACTTACTTTTTTGAAAATGAGGCTGGAGCAACAGTTACGGTGAATGGATTGCGCTATCGAGAGATGATTAATGATTTTTTATGGCCGGAATTGGATGGTATTGATCTGGACAACGTTTACTTTCAACAAGACGGTGCTACGTGCCACACAAAAATTGATCTTTTACCATCTAATATCAAAATAACACCTCTGATCGCGCAATATATAGGGGATTGTTAGGTATGCATCCACAGGCTTAATGGACAAGTGTAATGTCAATACAAAATCCTGCAAATGTCCTACCTACCCTTTTACCCATCCCAAAATGTCACCATAGTAAAATGATTGTTGCGACACACGTAAAATCGGACAAGTGGCGTCAGTTGCTCATCAGAGTTCGTAGTGATAACTAATATCAGACAGGGCGATTATATATTTGTGAAGTGGAATTTATCCAAAACTCCTGGAGACGTGTGGTAATCATCAACGGGTGAGTCCATCTTTCCTGCATTCCAATCTGGGCTTATCTTGTGCTCCAGAAGCCCAGATACCTTTTTGACTATTGCACTGTTCATAGGGTTTGTCGGATGCATAAATCGTCCCATAACCTAGTAATCGATGTAGTTTGGGACTGGTCCTTTGAGCGTGTGGCATAGGGCTTTGCTCTGCACCACCTTTAAAAATATAGTGGAGTCGCAGCTTCGCGACACCAACCTCTTATTGGAAAATCTTGTTTAACTAACACCCATATTAGGTATTATTTTCTACACATTTTAATTCTAAAAAAAAATATCAGTTTGGTAGGGTATTTTGGCCTCAAATCCAAAATAAAGTTTCTCTCGAGCAGGGTCTCCAGCGAATGTTTCCAACAATACGTCAAACATTATCAATAATAATATTTGGCTAATTCATATAGCGCCGTTTTCGTGAAAAATGACCTCAAGGGCGCTGTACCACAAACATTACCGCCAACATTTTTGTTTTCGTCCACATTTCGTCTCCCTTTGTTAAAACATTAGACATTTTTTGTAGATTTCTAATGAAGAAGACTGTGTGCTTTCAGATTTTCGCTGTCAATTGTCAAGATGAGTTCTGATGAGAAGGAAACACCGCTTTCGGGTTCGACAGTACCTTCGACCTCAAAATTTCAATTTATATCAATATTGAAAATATACGACAGATTTGGTTTATGTAATTTCTTCCGCGTCTCGAAAACTGATTTCAATGGATTAGTTTTATTTATTCGCTCAAATATCAAAAATAAACAACGTGGCAAAGCGACGTCATCTTACCAGAAATGCGATTTCCATTACGATTTCTCTCAACTGAGGATTCATGTACAAGTCTGATGTACCACTTGAGAATCTGGAAACAGCAGCAGCTGTCAAAAATTGGTCTGGATGTTTTTTGGGCCCTCTGTGTACACTTAAAGGACTTTATTTAAAAGTGATGTTAGATAAAGGGTTTCCACGGAATCGAACCGCGTATAGAAATGTAATATATATTCAAGAATACCTGGCTAGCTCAAGCAGGTACCGTGTTTTTAGTTCGTTTAAGTTAAGAGAGATCAGACGCCTTCTAGGAGTGGACAGAACAAAGGGATTTCTTGGAAATAAAACACTATTATTGTGGTGCTTTTAAATGCCTTCAAGAAGACCTATATTACAGCACTGGAATCTACGCGTAGGAAAAGCTTAAATCTCTTTGTGGACGGTTAAAAGAATGAAAAAATGATGTTAAATTAATGGGAAGAAAGCAGAGACAGAAATTAATAAAATAAAGCATGGAACGATACCGCAGGTAGTTTTGTAGACGTCCAGGGGGCAGGCAGTAGAAGAAATGAATCGAAATATACTAGTAATCAATTGACAAACACTGTAGAAAAAATGAATCGTAATATACTAGTAATTAATTGACAAACACTGTTTAGCAAAGCAAGTCTCGAATTCAAAGCGGAGCACGTAACACCCTCTCGCTACCAAAGCTAAAACCCAAGAGACCGTCCACCCGCCTGGACCTTTGGGGATCTGCGGCTTCGCCCCGCCTCTCCGGAAATGGTGACACCCACTTTAAACGCAACCACGGGGTTACCATATGAAAGAATTTAAAAATACAAAGTACTTGATTTTTAGAAAATATTACGGGGTTGAATGTTTTAAATTTTAAGAAAGTTCATTTCATAACACTTCCCCGAAAACACAACGAAAAAACTGCCGTGGGAATGAAAGTTTTTTTGACTCTAAATCGCTTAAAACCCCTTTGACAAAAGCTACAAAAGAAGTCATCCACATAGAGATTCAGCATTAAAAACCTACGCCCAAAAGTTACATATTTTACATGGTGAAATTTGTGCACGACATTTCAAATTATTATTTATATATACACGGTGTCCGGAAACTCGTAGTACAAGCGGGAAACTGGAGAATCTACACCACATGGGGAACCCAAAAAAACATAAAGTTTTTTGATTTGAGCATTTTCACAAAAAAAAAAAAAAACCAAAAAAAAATATTTTTCGGCTATTTTTGGGTTAAAGTTTTTTCTGGTGTTTAGGGTTGAACAACAGATGTTTTAACCCTGCAGAGCAGAAATATTTTATGATTACACCGGATTAAATGAAGGGTGATTTCAAAATAATGCTTCAAATCCGAGTTTCTTCATTTGTTTTACTTTCAAATAGTTTTAATTAGTTGGGTACTTTGATCTTCAGTAATAATTTATAAGAATTTGATTAAAAAAAAAAAAAAAAAAAAAAAAAAATGAACTTCTAACTCGATTTACTCGATAACGAAAGCTCAAATCAAAAAAATATATACTACAAAATCGACTCCAAATGTGATGTAGATTCACCAGTTTCCCGCTTGTACTACGAGTTTCCGGACACCCTGTAAATATATATATATATATTTTTTTTTTTTAAATAATACGGTAATACGGTGCACATAATCGTAAGAGCAACAGCAGCAAGTGAGGGTATCAATCGTTAGAGCAACAGCAGTAAGTGATGGCATCGGCTCTCTCTGCAAAGGGCCGCGAGCAGTAGCGTAAACTCGTTCGTCATGGCGTAGATGTCTCGATCCCCAGCGGGAACGATTCAAGGAGAAGCGTTAACATGAAAGCGAAACATAAGAAAATATTTAAAAAAAATGCAAATAAGCAGTGGGCAATGAACAAAAAAAATCAAAATAAAAAATCGAGTTCACATAAGGAGTGAGAAACTAATATTGAATAGTAAATATATTTGCACAAGGGAGCAGTATATAGGCAGAACGTCCCATTGTATATCGTGACGCACACACATATGTTTATATTTTATACATAAGGCGAAAAACACACTAAAATCATTAATTAGCACTAAATAATCAATATATGCTGAAAAACACACACGAGAATCAGTATCCACCTTTTAATGGTTCGGATATGCTTCCGTATGGTCATTGCTGAAAAGAAATAAAACGAACAATATACATTGAAAAACACACACGAGAATCAATATCCACCTTTAAATGGTACGGATTTGTTTCGGTGCAATCGGCGTCTACCTTTTAGTGGGTTTTTTTTTTTAATCAGCATATCTACCTTTTAATGGTCCAGATAGCTGTTTGACGAATAGCTGAAAAGAAATAGCACAAAACAAACAATATAAGCTGAAGAACACACACGAAAATCAATATCCACCTTTTAATGGTACGGATTTGTTACGGTGCAATCGGCTTCAACGTTAGTTTTTTTTTTTTTTTTTTAAATACAAAGTACTTGATTTTAAGAAAATATTACGGGGTTGAATGTTTTAAATTTTAAGAAAGTTCATTTCATAACAGTGAGTACATGATAGAAACAATCATCCATCACGACATTACTTAATTACAATTTATTCAATTTATAATTACTAAGCTCGCTCAGTGCACATAACCTCAAAAACCCCTCCCATGTCTTTCCCCTTTCACACGCGCGGAAAATGTTTTCCATCGAGCAAAAATGTGTACGGAAACTTCCCAATTTAGAATGTTTGCGCTAATGTTTTTCGTAATGTTTTTAGGAACGGTCACTGGAGATTAATAAAACTTACTTACAAAAACGCCTTTCCAAACAGCGTTTTTCGTAAATGCACTTTTAAATTCATATTGACTCAAGTATAAGATATCTTTTCAAATATCATTTGGATAAAAACATATCCAGGAATCCTTTAAGGGCTTTTCTGCGTCGTTTTTACGTTAGATTCAAAATGATATTTGCCTTCTTTTTGTATACTGTGTTCTGTTTATACAGCCGATATTCAAATATTATTCCACACCCGATACCGGAAAATGTTACGTTTCGATATTTTGAAGGACTTTTTTCTGCTTTGTTTGTCCCCTGGAAAAGGGTGTGCTATATTGAAATGTTATTTTTATGATGAGTAAATTTTTTATTTTTTTTTTTTTTTTATTTTAGCGACTATATAAAATAATTGTTACATACAAAATATAATGGTGAAATTAAGTATAAAATATTGTATTTCTTAGTCCTCCTCACTAGGGGGTCCTGTGCCGAGGCGGACTAAAGTTATTTAAATATGGTTTATTTGTCTTCTATGTCGTTTTTAGTGTCTTCTATGTCGTTTTTAGTGTCTTCTATATCGTTTTTAATGTTTTCATTAGGGTTTTTTCATTGACCTCTTTCAGCCATATTTTTATTAATGATTTGTATTCATTAGGATTTTTTATTAGTTTTATGTCTTGGGGAAGGATGTTATGGAGTTTTGTTGCAAAGTATGTATAGTTTCTTTGTCCGAATGTGGTTTTATAACTTGGAATATTTTTTATATCATTTTTGTTCGATCTAGTGTTATGCATACACAGTCTAGTAGAGGATTTGTTATTTTTGAAGAGCTTCAATAATATATTTTTGGCATATATTTGCTGTACATTTGGTACGTCAAAGGAATTGAATATTTCAATTGAAGGCGTTCTAATTGTAAATATGAAGAAGTCTCCACGTACATGCACTACTCTTCAAATTATTAGTCATCCTGTTACAAACGGGACTGCAAGCCGCTTCCCGAATGTTGGTAAATTCGTAATAATATCGGGACATTGGTCTTGCCTACAATCCCGTTTTTAAAAGGAATGTGATTTTTTTTAAATTTAAATTAGCAATATTTTTATCAGGAATTCCAGAAAGAAAATTTATTGTCTTACCGTTTGATAAAATTGCCTTGAACAACTGCAGTAAAAAAATTAAAACAAAATACTTAAAAATAAAAATTTTATTTACTGCAATTTTTTTTCACTATCTTAATCCTCTGTCAATTTGTTTTACAGATTTTTTGGTATTTTTGTAAAACAATATATACACAACTAGCAGTTAAAAACCCGCTCCGCGGGTTTTTGCTGCTAGGCCCTGCGGGCGGCACTTCATTGGGCTTCGCCCAGTTTGAGTGATACTAACAGTTACATTTAATAGGTAGATATTAGATCAATGGGTAGATATATAATAGAAAGACATTCTGAACCATTAAACACCCCTCACCCCAACATAAATCTCGTCAATGAGAAAAATGTTTCCTCTTCCATACCACCGAAATGATTTAATTTTTAAATCGAAACTTAAATTGCAAAATATTTATATATAATTTGAAAATAAAAAAAAATATCAACATATTACAATATTACATATAACTTTGGTAAAATAATATACTCTTACCAAAAGACTGTCAAAGTAATTACATTTTTTTTTAAATATATTAAGAATTATTTTATTGGGATATGTCCTAAAAATCTACATATTTGGGTGAAATAATATTACGCTCTTACCTAACGATTGTCAAAGTAAATACACCAAAACTCTCTTAATTCTTAGGCTGGAAAACCTTACAGGTGGGATAAATTGAGTCAAAAAACAAAACTTTTTAAGCAAGTACAATTTATTATACTTTTATTTTTTACAATCTACAACATAATATTATACACTTTCATTAGGAAAAAATCTCTTTATAAACAATATTATCCGTATACCAATCAGTCAGAATTTGTATAAATAACGATGACTGCGCTCAAACTGTCCATGAGAAAATACTGGTTCAGGAAGTAACAGTCCAACCCGTTCAAAAGTTTGTCCTTGAGATTTATTGATGGTCATTGCATAAGCTAATTTGACTAATTGTAACATCCGAAAAAGTGTTTTAAATTCTAGAAATGAAATGTACTGTACCTTTTCTGTTCCCCGTAATGATTTTGGCTTGAATTAAGTTACAGCTGAAATTTTTATAGCACCGCTTTTGTGAGATATCACCTCAGGGGCGCTTTCCGTTGAAGTACATCCTCATTGATAGCATAAACATGACTATTTTTAGGGCACAATATGGTACGTTGACTCATCACTAAGGCATCAGGAGTTGTATGTGTCTCACTGTATATATAGTGAATAATATCTTGACAAATATTTACATTGGGAATAAGCACAGATGATTCTAATGTTCCTTCTACCGAAGGAAGTTTGCCATCTTCCAAGTCCAAAAGCCATTTAGAAAATATATTTTCACTTTCTAAAGCTCTGACATTTGTTTTTAATTGAAAAGTTTTCAAATGGTACCAAAGTATGCTGCTTTTTATGCAAGCGGCAATTAATTGTCCTCGTGAAGTACGTCGACACACTGGAAGGATCTGACGAAAGTCTCCGCCCAAAACAATAACTTTGTTACCAAAGACAGAATCACTTCCCATGATATCACGTATAGTACGCTCAATAACTTCTAAAGCTACACCTGGTGCTTCATCCCATATTATAATATCTGCTTCCGTTATAATTTTCCGATTCTTTGATGTGACCTTACATGTTGTATTGTCCTGTAAATTGATGGGTAAATTAAAAGCAGTATGATAAAACTCTTTTACCTTTTCGTCTTAGAGTGTGAATTAAAGTTTAGTAAAGGTATGTTTTCCCTGTTTCGCCTGGGCCATCAATGAAGAAACATTCATTGTCATCATTTTCATGTGAAAAAACTTATTCAAAATAGAATTATATGCTTGAAGTTGTACGTCATTGAGTTTGGCAGCCATCAATTCACCTAAAGTGTTTTCAGAAATTACATTAAAATCAGATACTTGTCCAAAACTGCAACTTTCATCAGGTTCAGGTAAGCCCTGCATTCTGCAAGATGAATTCTCCTTCATAAGAATATCCTGTATGTTTAAAAGACAAAGATTAATTAATAGCTGTTTCTTCAGCAACACCACGATGAAAAAAATCTTCAGCCGAAGATCGAAGGGATACATTGTATTAAAATTAAAACAAATAGATGTCTAAGAATTTTAGGCATCAAATACAATGAAGCCTCCGTCATGCACTGCGTCCATTCTCGTATGTCATCAATGATGTTGCCGCCTCCCCGCTGTCGCCTCGTCCACTTTTTACCAGCTGAAAAGACATAGTTATTTGGTACATCTTGATACAGAATAGAGCGTCCCTCAATATCTTTAAGATTTAATTGGAACCACGCTGTTAAAGAGGTGTTCCTTGTAGATGCTTCCCTAAGAGCCTGTTCCTCCCGCCCCTCTACAAAATAAACAGATTGGCTGTCGGGTAAATGTAAAGCCAGAAGTAAAATTGAGTGAGATTGATCATGTATAGATAAGCGAGAAAATCTCTAAAAACCCAGTATAAATAAATAAATACTATCCAAAGAGGAACAAATTTCAACATTAATATGAGCATCATATTTTTTGCTAAGGAATGCATTATATGGAACAACAAATCGATTGTCGATACGTATATCCCGAACAACGTGATTTTCAGAAAAATTATCACGTATCCTGTACTCTGGGTAGCCTGCGAAATTATTATCAGTAGCATCTTTAAATGATTTGGGGAATTTTTTAGAGCACTTACCGTATACCATGCAGACTGACCTTGGATTAAGTACGCCACATGGTCCATGAATGTTATTTTTTTAAATAATATGGTACAAAGCCGTTCTTCGGATGGGGTAGTTCTGCAGATACGGCATTATCAATATCAGAAGCTGTATACAACTTATCTTGGCTGCAAAGTGTAAACACACCATGTAGATGAGGGAGTCCTCTTTTTTGCTGTTCAATTGTATACACCCAACAAATTACCTTTCCAAAAACATGTTTCTCAGTCATATCATGAATAAATTTCTTGACTTTTAGATGGAAAACCTTGGCTACCATATCAGGCCTGTCCGCGGCCGATTGATAATGTTCCAATTCGGTTGGTATTTCTGGCCATTTGGGATTGCATGTAAAAGTTATGACGACGACAGGACGACCAAATTTACGTACCATTGCCATTGAAACTTGATAAAGTTTATTCACATGGCGTGGTCCACCAGTAAATGAAGATGGAAGAATGACTGTATTACCTGCACATACTCCTCTATCAGTGGCTAAATTTCTTACATGGTTTTGCAAACCTTGATAGCATTCCACTCTGAGGTGTCGTTGGTTTTTCCTAATGTAATCTAGGCGACCAGATTGGTAAATAATGTAAGCATGAATTAAATACTGTTGAAAAAGTTTACCCGCATAATGGATTGGATTAAATATGTTTCTTCGCACTGCTAATTTACTTGCATAAAACTACATAGCAGTTACAGTATGACATTGAGCAGTACAGAAATCAGCATGATGCTGAAAGCCTGGAGTCCAACCACATTCACCTGATGGAAATAGTAGTGGGAAAACCATGGGATCTAAATGCTTTGATAAAGTTGCCATCCTTTGAGGTCCTTCAACATTTTTAGGTTAAACAGCGATATCTATACCCGATGACAAATTCCCGTCTGTCTGCTACGTAAACCATGGCGATATCGTGAGAACTGGTTGGAGCATTGTACCTCTGATGAACGTGTAAATAATAGACGTATATCTCTCACCTGCCCACCCTCAGCCGCAATGCGTATTTCTTCTTCCTCGACAGCTTCTTTTAGTTCAATCATCAATTATTTGCATTATATTTTTATAGCAATCGGCATAACATGGATGACTCATACGCACTCTAACAGCCTCATCAGGATCATATAGATAAAGCTGAGCATAGGAAGGTATTTTACCTGCAACTTGTATACTTCTGGAAGTCAGATGATAAACCTAACCAAATTTTTTTAAACAATATGGACCATTACCTGGGATATTAGCTATTTGCGCTCCAAATGAGGCAAATCTATTAGCACTGTATACATCTAGTAGCATTTGTATTGACAAACAAAATTCCTAAAGTTTTTAGATTGACTACAATCTCCTGTCAATCATTCGTTAAGTGCTGGAGGATAAGCTAAAATTTGTGGTATATGGCACTTCAATCGCTTGGTAAATTTCCCTCTCATTCGAACATTCCGAAATTTGACCAATTCTGGTAAAATATTGCCCACATACCTTTTAGCCATAGTAATTAAATTGAAATAATAATCTGAAAACAAAATATTTCTTTTTAGCGATTCACAGCGATAGTTTTTAAAAGAAATATCTACGGTTATCACGTCAATAATAATTCTGTAATTATCACATATAAACATGACAGCTGATGACAGCGAATGGGGTCGGTGTTGTAATATCAAAAAATAATTAATTACGTATAAGTATCGAGTGGAACTGGTTATTTTTTATTTAATTTATAATGGTGGATTTATAAATATATATTATATTTATTATTTATAATTATTTATACTTATAATATATCTCACATTAAATAATCACACTGACATTGTACATTGCTTGACACTAACTGGCTATAAAAGTTTTTTACATTGATTGGAAATCCATATACGCTGGCAACACTGAACAATCTGTCTTTCGCGTGAATAATGATAAACGTCAAATTTTAATACGTAATTGTGGATAATTTTTACTGTAATGTAATGAATCCAATGGATTGTCAACTTTCTAAAACATATTCTCTTCGATATTATCCAAAAATTATATGAGCATCGTGTCTTAATTTTCAAATCGTGTCTTTTCAAGTTAGCGGAATTTAACCGAAACAGACAATTTAAATTTGACCAATCAGAGGGCCTACACCGTCCAGACGCTGGAGTATTAATAATATCAGATTATGTTATGAAGGTATCAACTCATTTCTACTATTTGATATAACAACAACTTGTTTATGTACCTATATTTTTAACCTTTTCACTTTTACTGTACAGATAAATAATTTAATGAGATCCCTTTTTATTGTGTATTGTTGCACTGGGTGGTTAAAAAAAATACATAGGGGTCCATTAGAATTTCGCTTTTGATTTCTGGAATAATAATGATTTACTGTCTTCTTTTCTTAGTAACATATAGAGATAATGATATCCTCACTGGGATCTCCCGTGCTGATGATTTCATTTAGATATTATAATTTAATTATAAGAAATTAATATTACAACAAAGTAACATATGAAGTTAATTATAAACATATATCATGTAGTATAATTTTTTTTTTAAATAATTTTAAAATAAGTAAGATAGTGTTTTTTGTATAGTTCAGTTTAGTAAATTCGGTTTTAGTCTGTGTTTGATATCAGTATATTTTCTATTTCTTCTCCCTATATTAAGTATCCAGCTTTTTATTTGAGATTTAAATGTTATAATGTTGAGGTTTTTGAGTGAGAGTGGTATTTTACTGTAGAGTTTAATACTATGATATAAGAAGCTTTTTTGCCCAAAAGATGTATTAGTAGTTATTTGTTGGATAAGTTTTTGACCATGAGATCTAGTGTTTCTATTATACGTGTTTGTTTTTATTTCTTGGGTTTTGTACTTATGAATGTTGTTACGTAATACAAGTCACCCTATAAAAAAGATGCACACTTTAGCCTCGCTTTCCCCATGCCAGAAGGTCGTGGCGTACGTGACAAAACGCAGCGAGCCGCCGCGTGATCGGCACAGACCACCCAGGGAGCGTTCTCAGCTCAACACGGGCCGGCACCGACCGCCTTGCCAGTCGAGAGCGGACCTCGGTAATCGCAACAGTGTGTTTCTCGCAGAGCGAACCACAAACGCTCACAATGTTCGAGCGCGCGGAATTACGTAATAATAGAAACAGACGCGATCTCGTGCCAGTTTCCTACTAGATGCATTTCGCTATCAAGTGCCAATCATGTCTATTATCTTGGTTCGAACTAAACTCAGTAGAGTTCCGTTTCCGTGTAAAATCCCGAGTGAATATCACCACATCAACAGTACCGCCGCTTTTGAGCGCGGGAAACCTGGTCATCATGATGTATCAAGGCGAATCGTAAGCTTTCAACCTATCCCCTTTCTTGTGTTCAACTCTTGTAACTTCTTGTAAAGATCCTCGTTTCATCCGGTCGTCACAGAGAGTGTAGAGAGTAGAGATCCAATTTATACCTGTGTTTCTTTAGAAGATGATTAATATACCTTGTGCCCTTACTTATGTGTTATTATTGTGATGTCCTTTTCCAACCTCCTGACCGATGGACGAGCTGCTGATCAAAGAACTGCCCACCCCTGATTGTACACGAGTCATCTGCTTTACCTTTCTACTGAGCCTAGCCAATATTTAACCAGGTTCGATACCGGTTTACCCATATGTTAGCACATGTTAGCGTATGTTAGCGCATGTTAGCGTATGTTAGCACTGGCCCCTTCAACGTGGATTTTTCTTTGGTTATTAGTAGTCCATCGGGAGGTCAAATTGGAAATAAACTTGTACCCTTTCACTGTTTTTCATGCTTTGTTTTGTATTAACCATTGTATAACTATGTTTTTCTTCCAATAAATCATAGCTGTTCTACAAACCATCGCGTCAAATCTAAAACATCCGTGTCACATTAAAACTATTCTGGGTTAAATTACAAGTTCTACGAATCGTCACTCGACAAAATTTAATTACCGGTATTCTATCACAAGGTGCGCAACCAACATTCACTTCTTTTCGGACACCTCAAACATCACATAGTGATCTTTAACCATGAAGGTTTACTTTCCGAGTACAACTATTAGAGGAAACGAGCTACATTAAACTACAATTCAACAATTTCAAATCTTGTACATGATACAAAATGAATTTCTTGTTCGTGGAACCATAAGACAGCATCGCTCTGCAATATTCACAACCAAGGAAACTAAAGCCCTTCTGTCATCTGATAATTTCGCTTTATATGTAATAAAAGTGGGTAGTGTATCCTTTTTGTAAAAAAAAGTCTTGAAAGCCGACCTACTCCTTACATATAATTGAGATTCGCGATTGACGTAAATCCCCGACTCTCGGCCCTTCTCCGCCTCGAGCCTGTCGTTGTCCAGGGAAAGGGATGCTTGCGTGTAAATAACCAAAAGCTGGTTCTGCCTAAATTCAGACAATTGGTCACGAATCACAAACAACCCTCCATTAATTGTTGAAAGAACAAACAATACTTCCTCGAAATCTGTATTCGGAAATTTTTTCGGAAGTTTGAAATTTTTTCGAGAAATTTAATTTTTTCGGAAATTTGGTTTTTTCGGAAATTTTTCAAAAACGCACAATCTCAGGGACTTTTCCATCAAAATCCCAGGACAACCCCTGGCCGTTTTTTTTCAAAAATCAAGGACTTTGAAATTTTTTCGGAAATTTTAATTTTTTCGGAAATTTGGTTTTTTCGGAAATTTTTCAAAAACGCACAATCTCAGGGACTTTTCCATCAAAATCCCAGGACAACCCCTGGCCGTTTTTTTCAAAAATCAAGGACTTTGAAAATTTTTCGGAAATTTTAATTTTTTCGGAAATTTGGTTTTTTCGGAAATTTTTCAAAAACGCACAATCTCAGGGACTTTTCCATCAAAATCCCAGGACAACCCCTGGCCGTTTTTTTCACAAATCTAGGACTTTGAAATTTTTCGGAAATTTTAATTTTTCGGTAATTTGTTTTTTTTCGGAAATTTTTCAAAAACGCACAATCTCAGGGACTTTTCCTTCAAAATCCCAGGACAACCCCTGGCCGTTTTTTTCAAAAATCAAGGACTTTGAAAATTTTTCGGAAATTTTAATTTTTTCGGAAATTTGGTTTTTTCGGAAATTTTTCAAAAACGCACAATCTCAGGGACTTTTCCATCAAAATCCCAGGACAACCCCTGGCCGTTTTTTTCACAAATCAAGGACTTTGAAATTTTTTCGGAAATTTTAATTTTTTCGGAAATTTGGTTTTTTCGGAAATTTTTCAAAAACGCACAATCTCAGGGACTTTTCCATCAAAATCCCAGGACAACCCCTGGCCGTTTTTTTCAAAAATCAAGGACTTTGAAAATTTTTCGGAAATTTTAATTTTTTCGGAAATTTGGTTTTTTCGGAAATTTTTCAAAAACGCACAATCTCAGGGACTTTTCCATCAAAATCCCAGGACAACCCCTGGCCGTTTTTTTCACAAATCTAGGACTTTGAAATTTTTCGGAAATTTTAATTTTTTCGGAAATTTGGTTTTTTCGGAAATTTTTCAAAAACGCACAATCTCAGGGACTTTTCCATCAAAATCCCAGGACAACCCCTGGCCGTTTTTTTCAAAAATCAAGGACTTTGAAAATTTTTCGGAAATTTTAATTTTTTCGGAAATTTGGTTTTTTCGGAAATTTTTCAAAAACGCACAATCTCAGGGACTTTTCCATCAAAATCCCAGGACAACCCCTGGCCGTTTTTTTCAAAAATCAAGGACTTTGAAATTTTTTCGAGAAATTTAATTTTTCGGAAGTTTGTTTTTTTTGGAAATTTTTTTTCAAAACGCACATCTCAGGGACTTTTCCATCAAAATCCCATGGTCATTTTTTTCAAAAATCAAGGACTTTGAAATTTTTTCGGAAATTTTAATTTTTCGGAAATTTTTTCAAAACACACATCTCAGGAACTTTTCCATCAAAAACACAAGGAAACCGCTGGCCATTTTTTTTTCCATATTGGGACTTCTTTTCACAAAATTCTTCACCCATCATCACAAGCCCATCTTTTTTTGAAAAAACTCAGCCACAACACTCTGACAATTCTTTTTTCTTTTCACAATGTCTAACTCAACTAGCCAGAAAATGAATCCTCTGAACAACACCTTAGGCATAATAGCCAACATCTGCTCTCGAAGTACGCAAAGTTTAGAAAAGGAATTGAAAGACAGGAATATTTCTCCTTTCAACAAAACCAAAAACGTCCTGATCAAGTACGCAACATATTATAACAGGAAATATATTAGGAGACTGGAATTTCAACCCGGCAGTATAACAATCTCTGACACAAGCATACCTACTTGCACAGAAATTAAACCACCAATTACACCCGTCAAGGAAACAACAAAACCCTTCGATCTAACTGGATGGAAAATTAAGTACAACGGCAATACTAACGTAGAAGATTTCATCGACCGAATTGAAGAAACAGCCGCGATACGCAACATTCCTACTGAGATACTACACCGTAACTTCATAGATCTCATCTCGCACGAGCTACTCTCCTGGCATAGAATTCACAAGAAAAAAGTAAGCTCCTGGCCCGAACTCAAAGCTGCTCTCCTGAAAAGTTTCGCACCAAAAGAAACACAGCATAGGATTAAGTCTTCTCTGTTTTCCATCAAACAATTCTCCAACGAAACTGTAGCACAATACGCCCAGAGAGCAGATCTTCTAAACATCAAACTGACAACTCCAGTTCCTGAAACAGAGCTAGTCCCTATCTTGACTGATGGCCTCCTAGCAAGATATGAGAACATAATAACCTCTCAAAAAATATCCTCAGTAGAACAACTCAAAGATGTCTGTCTTCTATTGGAAAACTATCAAGATAAAAGAAGAAACACCAAGACTTCTAACGAGCCCCTTCTACCAAGCCTCGCCTCTCGGTCATCCAATCAAATTAAACCAGAGTTTAACGAGAAGAAGTTTTGCACCT
This sequence comes from Hesperophylax magnus, assembly GCA_026573805.1. NCBI lineage: Eukaryota > Metazoa > Arthropoda > Insecta > Trichoptera > Limnephilidae > Hesperophylax > Hesperophylax magnus. The sequence goes on from JAIUSX010000026.1 coordinate 3,032,414, forward strand.
TTTGCAAAAGAACCGGACACTCACAATCATCTTGCTACAAAAAAGCTAAACTTTCGTATACCCAAGATAACAGGGGCCACCAAAAGCGCCCCCGTGACCATTCTCCTCAACATGACAACTTGAGGGAAATCTTCAAGAGATCAAGAAATAACCTTGAAAGATTACATCCTTCTAACAACTTAATTGCAAGACCACCTACAGATTTCTCTAAACCTCCGCCAAATTGGTCCAAGAGAACTCCAAAAAACTAAGATTCAACCCCTCGGAAGTTCATTCAATATCTAGGCCTACTGAATGGACCGAGTGGTTGAAACACATTGCATATTTCAAAGAGGCCTTACAACTTTCTACAGTGAGCTGCACTCAAGCTAAAGATGGTCGCCCATACGCGCAATTTTCTGTTAATGACGTCGTCTTCTCTGGACTTTGAAGTTACCCACCGCTTTCCCACCCCGGTATAGGTGACTTATGGTCACCCCTTCGGAGTTCTCGCAAGAATCTAATTTTTTTGAATAAACGGCTCTACAATTTAAAGTGAAGCTAGACCTTCAATGTCCCGCATACGGTGTTAGGAAGCGGTAATGCGAGCGCTTACAGGTACTAGTCTAAGAACAACACAGAACAATAAGCATCAAACAATCAGGTAACAAGTGTCAGGCAAATAGTTGGTGGAGGGAACCCACACTCCAGTACCTGTAAACACAAAGAAGAAATAAGTGACATAATAGAGTGACGGGGGAGTTTCGCCGAACCACGACTGGCAGTCCTGTTGAGAGATTGGTGGTGGTTGGGGCGACTGGCGCAGGTCAGGACTTCCACACCCCTTAGCCGACCACCCGGTGGAGCCCTGAAGATAAGTATGGGAAAAAGAGGGATAAACCCTAAAGAACCTAGGGGAAAGAAGCGTCAGGAGGTCGGAGGCAGGGTGGAGGTTATCCCAACCTGCACAGTCACCCCTCTGACCACCAACGCTCCTCAGGGGTGGCGCAGGTGATTGGCGGAGTCCCCCGGTAAAAAAAAAAAAAAAGGAAATAAAAGAAGCTCCAGCAAGGTATGCGGGGACGAGGCCCGTTGTCCAACCCCTATTGGGGAGAAGTAAACAATACAAGACAAACAACGGAGTTCAGTTCTAGCCTGTAAACTCGTTGCCGTTACTGAAAAAAGAAAAAAAAAAACCGAAAAAAAATACATATAAAAAAAGAGAAAAGAAAAGAGAAAAGGAAAACAATAAACAATCCAAAAGTGCCACTTAAGGACATCGGTAGATTAAGTAAAACAAAGTAGAAAGTGTAAAAATAAAATCTGCATAGTCTGTAAAGAGGACAGCATGTGAAGTATAATATAACAAAAAAGTAAAACATAAGAAAAGAAAACTGAAAATAAGAAGAAAAATAAGAGACAAGTTATTTAAAAGAAAAGTAAACGAAAGAAAATCATCTGCAGCAGCTGGTACAGAAAGGAAAGAAAAATAATAAAAATAAGAAGAACAGAATAGCATAAACAATAATCGGAGAATTGTAAAAGAATTAGTCATGGAGCAGGAGCAATACACCAGGGGTTCTCAGTTATCACGCTAGTCAGCGACTCTAAGCTCAGACCATCTCTCAACCCAGATCCTAGTAAACTTCCTCAGACATTCGAAATTGACTCTGTTAGAAACAAGATCGGTGTTCCACACCGGTCTAATGGGGACATTCAGACCGTCTATCATTTCGTCTCTGGCATCCTTCAAGATCTCACAGTGCCACAGAATGTGCTCGGCCGACTGGTAAGTATTGCCACAAGCGCAATTGGGATGGGAAGACAGGGCAAGGCTGTGAAGCCTCCCCCTGAATTCCCCATGTCCTGAGAGGAGCTGCGTCATGTGATGGTCCAGTTTGAGGAAGGCCCCTTCCATTCTGAGTTTAACTGATGGGAAGAAGGAAAAGGTCCATCTTCCCATGCTCGACCTATCCCAACGGACCTGCCACTCTTTAAGCGAAAGGTCCCTCATCGTCCGAAGCAGTCCAGGGAGAGTTCCCGGTCCACCTGGTGTCAGAACGACACCAAGATGGGTTGCCGGGGATCCTCTGGAAAGTCTCTGCTTGGTTAAGACTTCCCTAATCTCCAGATCGATTGGCAAAATGCCGGCCAAAACTGGCAAAGCGTCCGAAGCAACAGTACGGTATGCGCCAGATAGTGCCAGCAAAGAAGTTCGCTGGCCCCTAGTAAGAGCGAGGAGTATAAGGCAGTTATCCAGGCGGTGCTCCCAAACAGAGGCAGCATACGAAACTTGCGCAACGTATACGCCCCTGTACAGAGCACGTAGTGCCGGACTGCGTAGTCCCCATTCAGCGGTGGAGAGTCTCCTCAACTTTAGGAACAGCGCCTGAGCCTTGCTTGAAACATCTTTAACATGAGCCAGAAATGAGGACGATCGATCGAGTGTTACACCTAGGTACTTGACCGTGTCTGCAAATTTGATGTTGGTGTCTCCCATCCGGATGGTAGGGTTTCTTGTTCTACTGAGAGAGCCCTTCATCAGGAGACCCTTTGTCTTGTGGGGAGCGAAGGTCATCTTATTCCTCTCCCCCCATTTAAGGAGGGTGTTCAAACCATCACCAGCCTTTTCTTCAATTTCCTTTCTGCTGTTCCCCGAGACAAGATACATTTTATCATCCGCGTAGTCGATCATGATACATCCTTCAGGCAAGGGTAACCTAGAGGAGTCGTCAAAGTCAATATTCCAAAATTCAGGTCCCAGAACGGAGCCCTGAGGACAGCCCATATTTACTTCGCGTTCTATAGTAAAATCACCATGGGATATCGAGACAGTTCGTCCCGATAGGTAGTTGTCAACCGATTTAAACAGGCGTTTTGGACAATTCCTACTTTTAACCTTTGTGCGTATCATGTCCCACCACGCGAAGTCGAAGGCACCAGTTATATCTAAGAAGATTGCTACAACATACCTCTTTGTACAGACCTTCACCCAGTTAAGCGCAAACGAAATGGCGTGCACAGTGGATTTACCCGGGACGAAACCAAATTGAAGTACACTGGGCGGTGATAGTGTACTGCGAAGACGCTGCCGAATAAGTAATTCCAGGATCTTACCGAGGACTGGGAGTAAGGTTATCGGGCGATAAGCCTTAACATCGGTGAGTGGTTTGCCGTTCCCTTTAGGTATAATCCTGAGCACGCCCCTCTTCCATTCAGAAGGGAAAATTCCTCTTCTCAGGCACGATTCCATCACTTGAAAGAGCTCCTCTTTAGCGTGGACCCAGACATGCTTCACTATTTCGCCGTTGAGTCTGTCATGCCCTGGTGCCTTCTTTGGACCCAAACCCTTAATTATAGCACCTATTTCAGCTCTAGTGACGGGAGTGATTCTATCCTCTTGGGCGAGGTCTCTAGGTGGAAGCCGTGCTAGATTTCTAATCTGTTTTTGGTGGTCACTTTCCCCAATTACTGACTCTACAGGGACTAACTTGCCCAAAAGTGTGTTGAGAGTAGAGGCCACGTCCACAGTCTCAGCGTCCCTCCCATCAATATTCCCAATTAAACTTGACAAAAACCGATCCGATCCCTTGCCGGATTTTTCAATTGCGCTGTGGATTTCCCACGGGTTGGCGTTGCCCACATCTTTAACCCAATTATGCCAGACAGCTCGTTTCGCAAGGAGAACCGCATGTTTGAAAGTTGCCCTGGATCTCCTGAGAGCGGCCTGAAGGGCAGCTGTCTCCTCCTCCGTACAGCTTCCCCTCCTGGACAGTCCCAAGGCCCTATAGGCTCCTTTGTAGGCCCCCTTTAGCGAAGTCAGCTCAGGTGACCACCACGGCGTTCTAATTTTCGTCTTTGGGTTTGATCTACCCAGAGAGGAATCAGCCGCAGATACAACGGCAGAATTGAAAAAGTTCCCCAAATTGTCCGGATCATTAGCTGCTACGTGATGAAAATCCCTTAATGTATCTCGTAGCGCCTCCCCAAAGTTATCCCAATTCGCCCTGGAGGTGTTGAAATTCCAGGAGGATCTCGGAGTTTCAGTTTTCTTAACACCTATTGTAAATGTGATTAATCTATGATCCGAAACTATTGCGCATTCATGGACCCTCCATTTAGATATCCTGGCCGCAACTGATCCAGAGCAAAGAGTTAGATCAATGTTGCTCTCTCCTAGTGTGTTTGAAAAGGTAAAGAACGAACTCTGTTCGTTAATGATACAAAGGCCTTGCGCAGCAATCAGGTCTTCGACGGCGTCAGTCCGTGATCGTACTGAATGGGTTTTAGTATTGTCAAACCAAAGAGGAGAGCGAGCGTTAAAGTCCCCTCCGATAACTACGTTACGACCTTTAAGCGCGTTTAGGGCGCGCGTCAGACTCAGGATATGTGGTCCTACCGGGTTCCCCCATTTAAAATAGACTGAGATCAGATAGATCTCAGTATCAGCAAATTTAATACATACACAGGTTTGGTACTCATTAGACAGTCCAGCCAGAAGGAGGGGGCTGATCAATGATGTATTGACCAGAACACCCGCCCCTGGAGATGAGCCGACTTCGAGTACCGCTCCCGGAAATTCAATTGGAGTCTTACCTTCCCAGGTGTACTGCTCCTGAATAAGCAAAATGTCAATGTTGAGGTCAGACATGACCCGCTGCGCGTCCAGGGTGGCCAACCGGGATCGCTGCAAGTTAATCTGACCTAGGGAGAGTAAATTATGAGGAGCCATAATCGGTCATGCGGACTTGAGCATTAATGGCAGCCAGGTGAGCAGGACAATCCCTGTCCCCCGTAGGATGATTGGCAGGCTTCCTAAAGCGAGTGCAGGTAGCACAGACAGCGGGAAGTTCCTTCGTGGGGCAATCCTCATGAGTGTGCCCCACAGCGGCGCAGTGGCGACAAGTTTCATTTTCCTGAGAGCATGACTTGGAAATATGGCCATATTGCTGACATTTGAAACATCTGGTGGCACCAGTGTAGTCCCGAGTCCGACAGGCATTCCACCCAAGGAAGCACATTCCGCTGTCTAGTAAGACCTTACGGGCAGCTGGATGACATGTCACAACCATGTTCATGGTAGGAGTGTCGCGCTTGCCAAAAAGCGATACTCGCCGCATAGTCCGAAGGTGATCTTCCAAAGACAATGTGGTCTGGCCGGATAGATTATTGGAGAAGATTTCATTAAATAAATCCTGATCCGCGGATTGTTCGCCTTTTGGCACATTGTAAATAACTATTTTAGGAAGACGGCCCAAGGGATTGATCATCTTCAGGCCGTTTGCAGTAAGTTTCGCTTCAGCTTTTTTTATGTTCTCAAGATCCTTAGAGTCCTTGGCTTGAAAGGCCATTCCCGCTCCTTTAATTTTCCTAGATCGGACAATTCGGAACTCGTCCTTCTTGGGGTTAAGGATCTTCTCCAGGACTTTCTGAGTTTGTTCCGAGGTTTTGCCTTCTGGAGCCTCTGGATACACCAAGAAAGTAAGTGGCTTTTTTGGAATCGGTCGCTCGAAACCGTTGATGACTATTTTTTTTGACGCTGGCATGCCTGCCGCGGCATTTGCATAAGACAATGTCTCCTTGGCAATGGGATGCGTCGAATAGGCTGGGCGAGTTTTAATAGCCAGGTCCAATTTAGACGATAGAGCCGATTGCGCACTGAGCATTTCCTCTATGGTGGTGCTTCTCGTTGCAAGTGTATTAAGCTCGAGCATCAATCTCGTGATGTCTGACATCAAGTCGTCAAGGGTGGTGTTGAGCAGACTTTTGTCAGTTTTATTTAGCTTATTAGGGCCGTCCATTAGAATCAATCTGATTTTCTGGCACTTCTCCAGGGCTGGAATAGCCTTGAACTCCTGGTTCCCCGGAGACTCGCTGTAGCGTACACGCTTCTTATTCTCAGCGTTGGGTGTAGTTGCTGGAGCGATGGAGGGCATCTCCTGAGAGGGGGGCATGGCAGTGGTGCGACGAGTTGTTTCCAGCTCCGAGACGGCCTCACTTTCCGAATCCACTGTATGAAGCTCCTTCTGTGGCCTGGTTTTGGTCCGTTTTATAGTCTTGAAGGGCCTAGCTGTGGGAGAGCCTGTGCTCAGAATCTGCTCTATCTGTTTTAGAATGTTTTCTCGGTCGTCGGAGCGTCTGACCGGATTTCCGGTGGAATCATCGGACTCGCCAGGCGAAACTGGACCGGAATCCATTTTTTCCGAAAAGTGGGGTAAATCAGAAATTTACCCCAAATTTCAAAATTTTCCCCAAAAATGGGGAAAAAAAAGTCGGGAAAATTTTTGTTCAAAGTGCCCTTAAAAGTGAAAAAATATTGATTTTAGGGGTACAAAATATTTTTTTGGGACTTAGCAAAATTTAGTTGAAAAAGTTAAAATTTAGTAGCCCTCTCCGAAGGTGAAAATGAAATTTATTATTAATGTCCAAATGTCCGCTCTTTACTAATCCTCCACACCAAAATGATTATGGAAAATTAAAAAAAAAAGAAATGTCACTGTCACTTTTAAATAATTGCTCTTAACGATATAAAAAGAAAAAATATTGTCCAAAATTGGCAATGTTGTGAAGCAAGAGATGCATCCTCTGAGAAGTTCTTTCATCACTTGCCAGGCAAAATTCGTAGAATGTTTGAACACGTGGTGAACACTAAAACACGTATAATTTTTAAAGTATTTGGCACAGGAAAAAAACTGAACTGTCACTCGACGCGGAAAAAAATTCCGCGTCTGATGCAGTAGGTGACGTTAACGTTCACAAATAGATGCACTTAAACTAGTAGGGATTAAACTGCGACTTGAGGAACACCGCGAGCAAAAAACATTAAAATCACAGTGGATCGCACAAAAAGGTGTCAAATGCACTAAAATTTTCAGCAAAGATGCAGGATCAAACTTTGCACCCTGTATCGGCTATGGATACAGGGGGAAATAGTTGAGACCGCCTCGATGGCGATTTTAAAAAAAACAAAACACTTAATCACTATAAAAGTATAAAAAATTCACTAGCACAGAAAAAATATTGATACGGGCGGAAAGCCCGTAAAAAACTGCGCCTGGTGGCGCTTAAAAGGTTGTAGGATTATGGGATTTAACAGAAATATGGAAAGATAATTGCGGAGCAAAATTTGTGTGAGTTGTTACCTTGGAGGCAAGAACTGAACTGAAACTGGACTGGAATCTGGACTACTGGATAGTGGAGCTTCAGTTAGCTGCCTCGGCGGTAACGCCCACATCCCCTTTGTCAACAATGGATTCACAATCAACAAACACCCCGCTTTCGTCACCACTGCAGACAACAACACTCAAAAAGTCACAGGAGCAATTGTCCTACCTGTCAAGTGTGGAAGTAAATCAATTCCAATAAATTTTCTAATTGTACCAACCATCACCCAGAAATTTATTCTTGGAGTTGATTTTTGGAAAGCATTCAACATTGCACCCCAGGTTTTCAACCCATGCAACAACACCACACCCACCACCTCAATCAACGAAATCCGTACAATAATTCCGTACGAGAACCTTCACCCACCACAGGCCGAACAACTGGAAGGCATGATCAAGAAATTTGAATCAATCTCGTTCGAAAAGTGTGGACTTGGTTTGACAAATTTAGTCAAACATCACATCAAGACAAATGGACCACCTATCAAACAAAGATACTACAATTTGGCTCCCCAGAAACTAAAACTGTTGGAGAAGGAACTCGATGATATGTTAAATATGGGCATCGTGGTTCCCAGCAGAAGCCCCTGGACCAACCCCACACTCTTGGTATCCAAAAAAGACGGTTCCGCCCGATTCTGCCTCGACAGTAGAAGACTTAATGCCTGCACTGAGGCTGACGCGTACCCACTTCCGCTTGTACACGCAATCCTGGATAAACTACGCAACGCAAAATTCATCTCTTCAATAGATCTGTCCAAAGCATTCTGGCAGATACCTTTGGATGAAGTTTCATGTGAAAAAACAGCATTTGTAGTGCCCGGCAGAGGAATGTTCCACTTTAAGAGACTCCCTTTCGGTTTAAAAAACAGCCCTGCTGAGCTACAAAGACTGATGGACAGACTGTTCGGCCCCGAATCCGACAATAATTTGTTCTGCTACTTGGACGACCTAATAATCATCAGCGACACGTTTGAAAAACACATCGCCACCTTAGAAAGAGTATTCCAACAACTCAAGTTTGCCGGATTAACAATCAACCTAAAGAAATCCGAATTTTGCAAATCACGCCTACGCTACCTCGGCTTTGTAATAGACGAAAAAGGTCTAAGGACCGACCCTGCCAAAGTCGAAGCTATGACAAACTTTCCCAGGCCAAAGAATGCTAAAGAAGTTAAAGGTTTCCTTGGTCTCGCCGGATACTACAGAAGATTCATAAGGGATTTCTCCACAATAGCGGCCCCCCTTAATAAAATTACCGGTACCCGTAAAGGTGTCAGTAACTTCGCTTGGTCTGCCGAAACTGAAAAGGCTTTCACCTCTCTAAAAACAGCACTGCAATCTGCACCGGTACTAAACTGTCCAGATTTCAATCTGCCTTTCACCCTGCATACAGACGCCTCCAATGTTGGAATCGGCGGAGTCCTAACACAAGAATTCCCCGACGGCGAACACCCAGTGGCATACTTCTCTCGTAGTCTAAACAAACACGAAAAAAACTATGGGATAACTGAAAAGGAACTACTCGCAGTCATGGATTCTATCCACCATTTCCGCGGCTATATCGAAGGCAGTAAGTTCTCAGTCATCACCGATCACAGTAGCCTAAAATGGTTGGTATCATTAAGCAACCCATCTGGTAGATTGGCCCGCTGGTCGTCTCGCCTATCACAATACACCTTTGATGTCATACATCGTAAAGGCGCAGACAATATTGTCCCAGACGCCCTCTCAAGAATAGAACTCGCCACTCTGACCTCCGAAGAAGCAACACCAACTCCTACCACCAAAGACACTTGGTATTTAAAAACCTACGAGGAATGCAGGAACAACCCGCAAAAAATTCCCAACTTTATTATAAAAGAAGGTCGGTTATATCGTAACTGCAAACCACCACTGTCTATACTCGAGGACTATGCTTGGAAGTTAGTCATTCCCTCGGAGGACACACAAAAAATTATCATCGACAATCACAGCGCCCCCGGATCCATACACCCAGGAACTTTCAAAACCTATAAGAAGATAGCCTTAAGGTATTACTGGCCTGTTTAAACTGGCCAGGCCTGTTTAAACAAGTTCGCAACTACATCTCTAAGTGCGACATTTGCAAAGCATACAAACATAGTACTGCACCCCCATCTGGTCTCATGAATAACCCCAAACGAGCAGACAGGCCATTACAATCATTCTCTATGGATCTCATCGGCCCTTTTCCCAGAAGCTACGCCGGAAACATGCATATACTTAGCATAGTGGATGTATTCACAAAGTTCTGTTGGATCTTCCCATTAAAAAGAGCCACAGCCTCTGCAATCATAAACTTGTTAGAAAAAAACATTTTTATCCCCTACGGCACTCCTCGCACCGTCATTTGCGACAATGGAAAACAATTCATAGCTCTGGAATTCAAGGAATTTCTGGCCAAATATGGCATAAAAGATATTTTCTATAATACCCTTTACACGCCTCAAAATAATACGGTAGAGCGTTACAACCAGACCATCAACACAGCTCTGGCAATCCTGGTTGACAAAGATCAACGAACATGGTGCAAAAATCTAGAAAAAATTCAAGCTGCACTAAACAATACAGTGAACCTCACTACTGGGTACACTCCTTTCTTCCTCAAACATGGTATGGAACAAATTGTCCATGGCTCCTTGCATTGGGACGCTAGCCTCCCATCATCTTTTCCTCCTTCTACTGATAACCCATCAGAGAATTATGCTCACCGTCTTGAGGAACTTTCCGCTATCTACAGCGAAGTCACAGATGCGTTGATACTTGCTCACAAAAAGAGTGCAAACAGATACAATTTACGCAGGAAACATGTTACCTTTAAGGAAAACGACATAGTTTGGAGACGCAACAACACACTCTCACAAGGTGCTCTGTATTTCTCTGCAAAACTAGCTCCTCGCTTTGTTAAAGCAAAAGTCCTGAGAAAAATCTCCGATGTAGTGTACACCCTATCGGATGCCTCTGGGAAACACATCGGCAACTATCACGTGAAAGATATTGTCAAACTAGGAAGTGTGGACACAACAGACACCACCTTCACTAGGTCACACTCACATAACTAACAAACTTTTGGCTCTACCTTTATCCCACGAGACTTGGCCCTCGTGCAGACAAATAGCATGTCTTAACGCGTTAGTTTCATATAAAAACTCGCTTTTTTCGACCTCTGCAAGGTAACCTTTTTTTCTAAAAACACAGAAGTGTCAACTGTGTTTTTTTAAATCATTTCTCACCAATACATGTACTACTATGCTCTTTTGTATAAACCCTTTGTTATTTTTGTTTCTTTGTCACACCTCACCGTGTAATGTTTATAAATTGTACTAATATTTTGTACGTATCTTCTCTAGAACTGATCATTCTAGTCAAGAGACTTTTTCCACTTCCCGAACAATTTATGCTCCCGGAGTCATGACCCTGGACATCATTTGTTAGTCATTACCATTCTGACACTTACGACACTAAATACATAACTATTTTTTGTCATAAATACCACAAAAGTCACGTACAACATTGTTTTGTAAATATTTTTTTTCTCTTCTGTTCTTTGTTCTTCACATTGTTCTTTCACTTTGTTCTTCACATTGTTCTTTACATTGTTCTTTCACATTTGTTCTTCACATTTGTTCCAATGGGTTCCATCGTACATAAAACAATGGCCCCTTTGCAACATACACCCAATTGAGGTGAATATTCTACCCCTGTAACTTGTAATCATAATGCGTGTGTAAATTCCAGTTTGGTATCGTCATTTGATTCAAGTTTACATAGGTGTAACAAATAAAAAGTTACAATTACTTTGTTTTAAAGTTTTTTCAGTTTTTTCTAAAAAATTGAATGGCGCTCAACATTCCCATTTGCTCTAATTGGTTGTTTTTTCAGAATTTGATATTGACACGTCAATTCTGAAAAAGGTTGTTGTAAAGGAGAACAAACACCGATTTGTCCTCCTCATCAATAACATTGTATAATACATAACACCTTTCGGTCACATTGAGTTTGTAAAATCTTAAGATCTCAACTTCCTGACCCCAATTTGTTATATTATGTACTATATTTTGACTTAAATAAGCATTAATTTGCCTTGTCAAATACACCGAGCCAGGTCACTCATATTAAGTCATCCTGTGTCTCTAGGTGCCTTTTGTATCAAATTTGTAACATAAAGTTCACAACATTCGTGTTTGTGGCAATTTTGGCAACACCAAGTGTGTTTCCTTGTTTTTGTTTGGTCATTTTAAGTAAGTAAAACCCTAAAAGGTCTTAAATAAACCACTACAAACCTTTTTTGTAAGCAAAGAGTAAGTAAAACTGATAAGGTCTCTTTCGCTATATGTGTGTCTTGTTTAAGACATCCTTGTAGGCATATGTTTTGTATTATTGCCAACTTAAAGCATAAACCCAACCAAAGGTTATGCCATCACAACATTTTGTGAGCAAAGAGTTAGTAAAACCAAATAGGTCTCTTTTGCTATATTTGTGTCTTGTTTAAGACATCCTTGTTGGCATATGTCTTGTATTATTGCCAACTTAACGCATAAACCCAACCAAAGGTTATGCCATCGTCATTTTTTGATAATACCAATAGCCACTACAAGATTGTTTTGACATTGTGTATGTATCTTTTTCCGGTATTGAAATGGTACTTTTTTTTATTATTGAACGTTGATATGTTATTTTCATGATACATGAGAATGTTACAATATCCACCATGAGACGAGGGATCGTTATAAAATCTAACACTATACATGAGAATGTTATAATATCTACCATGATACGAGAAGTTCGTTATAATTACTTTTTTTACTGGCTTACATACACTGTGGCCAAAGAGATAATTTGTCCCATTAAATGGTTATAAATATCTATGTTGTACCTTTCCTTTCAATACTAGGGTTCTTTCGTAATTCGTTCAATTTCTACATGAGACGTGAAGACGTTATAATACTTACCATGATTCGTGCGAACGATACAATATCTTGTTGTTGTTTTCTTTAAATAAGTTGACACTATGTACTTGTTCTACATGAGACGTGAAGACGTTATAATACTAACCATGATTCGTGCGAACGATACAATATCTTGTTGTTGTCTTCTTTAAATAAGTTGACACTTTGTACTTGTTCTACCGGACGTAGATCATTTTACCCTGACTTGTCACCCTTAATTGGGACCCTTTTTGTATAACTCATGACACTGAGGGAAATGTCCTTCACTGTAGTGAGAATTTTTTTGTTCTCTTCAAACAAACATGAAGCTGTGCATTCAGCAATTTTTTACGCTAACTGATACCTGTGGACTTCTTGTCAGCGGACCCAAGAACCATCCACTATCCATTGACCATGGACTAGCCATCAGCTTCACTGTTGGTTATGAGGTATCGTGTCGTGGGAGTTAATTGAGACAGTGACACAAAACCACCTAACTCGTTGTCTGGGAAACGAATAAGAAAAACTCCCAGGTTTGTGAAACTTGAGCAAGGGTCTGTCTTGTTCTCACAAACTGTTGAGGATTAAATACGACCCCTAATCTTTCACCAAATACACGTGAAAGATTAGATTGTTATTACTGTGTATTCTCCTTCACCTTTTCATCAAATTCATGCATATTTGTGTAAAGAGTTAGGAAATTTGCTGGTTGATATATTTCGTCCTCACATAGAGATCGAATTGGGAATTAGCTCAGTCACTATCAATTTTCGCTACTCAATCCTCCATCCTTCACCCTTCCATCAAACTCTTGTACATTTGTAAAAGTTAGGAAATCTGCTGGTTGACCACATTTCGTTCTCTGAAAGAGATCGAACGGAGAATCAGCTCCATCACCAGCAGACCTTCTCGCTCATCGCCATTTTTCTTTTCATCCCTCACTATCCTTGAGGTTAATTTCATGAATCTGGAAGGTGTACCCTACGCACATAGCGTATCGTCTGTCTATAAGACAATCTTTATCCATGAAATTTGCTTCAAATCTCTCCTTTTCACCCCATACCTAGGTAATCAACACATTTCTTGTAATTTTGAAAGTCGTAAGTTGTTATCGCTCAAGCGCTAACACCGGCCATGGAAGGCCAACTTCTTTCAGAAACTTGGTGTTACTACTGTACAACCACCTACCTATACCTTGTATATCAAATAGGTAACCTCACGCCAGTCGTGATAGTTTTTTTGTCTCCCCAATCTCGGGATACTCATGGTATAGTCAGCATATTGGATCTCTCTCTACTCTCTCTCACTCCTCTCTAACCAACGACGTTTTTTTGTCTTTTTGTCTTTTCTCTTGAACACAATTTGTTTCTCTCCAAACGTTTTGCATCATTGGTCTACTAGGCAGGTAAACTTCAAGAATTTTGGCTCTAATAATAACCTGTCCCTGGATTAAAAAGAAGACCAGCAGCCCTCCTCATCACCTGCAAGCTGAGCTTCTCTTCTTTGCCGCCTTCACTTCCATCACTCACATCTCTCCAATCTCTGCGTACCAAAAACACCCGACCGCACCCAAATTAGGTGTGAGTCGTGCGTGCAGTTGCAAATCAAGTTGTCTCATCATTAAAACCACATTCAAATAGGACCAACCTCAGAGCATGCCAGCTCAAGGTTAATTATGTTCCTGCAATCAACCACTTGCCGTTGTGCAATCAACCACTTGCCGTTTGTGCAAATCAACCACTTGCCGTTTGTGCAAATCAACCACTTGCCGTTGTGCAAATCAACCACTTGCCGTTTGTGCAAATCAACCACTTGCCGTTGTGCAATCAACCACTTGCCGTTGTGCAAATCAACCACTTGCCGTTGTGCAATCAACCACTTGCCGATGCGCAAACTCAACATAATAGCCACTACACGCATCAACCATCAATCAACTTATTGGTATTACTCCATGTTAATACCAACTTCATTTGACCTTGACAACCACTGCTCCACCACATCAGCATAATGGAATTCACGCTGGTACAACAACAAAACCCGGATACTTCTGGCCCTCCGCATCACCATCCCTCAACCACAACCAAGAAGCACAGTTCAATTTCTATGGCCCTAGTGATACTTGAGTGCAATCTCAAATGGGTCAAGTTACAGTGAAAATGTAACTTTATAACTTCAGTGAAATTACGTCTACTTGGTACTCTACGAAAACACTACGCTCTTCAAACTTAGCTTACAGACCAATGAAATTTTAGAGTCCCTTTTTTTGTTCTTGTCATCACTGCATAACCTTGTTTGTTGTCTTTTCATCATTGCATAACCTTGTATGTTGTTCTTGTCATCATTGCATAACCTTGTATGTTGTTCTTGTCATCACTGCATAAACTTGTATGTTTGTTCTTTTCATCACTGCATAAACTTGTATGTTGTTCTTTTCATCACTGCATAACCTTGTTTGTTGTCTTTTCATCATTGCATAACCTTGTATGTTGTTCTTGTCATCACTGCATAACCTTGTATGTTGTCTTTTCACCATTGCATAACCATGTATTTTTTCTTTGTTTTTTTGTAAATCAACACTGTTTTTCTTCTCTCTCTACTTCCCTCACGACAAGGTGAAGAGGATTTTTAGCGCCTAAAGCTTCATTACCACGTCGCCTTTTACTGGCGGAGGGGGAATGTGTTACGTAATACAAGTCACCCTATAAAAAAGATGCACACTTTAGCCTCGCTTTCCCCATGCCAGAAGGTCGTGGCGTACGTGACAAAACGCAGCGAGCCGCCGCGTGATCGGCACAGACCACCCAGGGAGCGTTCTCAGCTCAACACGGGCCGGCACCGACCGCCTTGCCAGTCGAGAGCGGACCTCGGTAATCGCAACAGTGTGTTTCTCGCAGAGCGAACCACAAACGCTCACAATGTTCGAGCGCGCGGAATTACGTAATAATAGAAACAGACGCGATCTCGTGCCAGTTTCCTACTAGATGCATTTCGCTATCAAGTGCCAATCATGTCTATTATCTTGGTTCGAACTAAACTCAGTAGAGTTCCGTTTCCGTGTAAAATCCCGAGTGAATATCACCACATCAACAGTACCGCCGCTTTTGAGCGCGGGAAACCTGGTCATCATGATGTATCAAGGCGAATCGTAAGCTTTCAACCTATCCCCTTTCTTGTGTTCAACTCTTGTAACTTCTTGTAAAGATCCTCGTTTCATCCGGTCGTCACAGAGAGTGTAGAGAGTAGAGATCCAATTTATACCTGTGTTTCTTTAGAAGATGATTAATATACCTTGTGCCCTTACTTATGTGTTATTATTGTGATGTCCTTTTCCAACCTCCTGACCGATGGACGAGCTGCTGATCAAAGAACTGCCCACCCCTGATTGTACACGAGTCATCTGCTTTACCTTTCTACTGAGCTTGTAGCAGTGCGTACTTCTGGACGGGCAGTTCCTACCCGTTTAAGATAAACATTGGTCAACATTCTACAATTGGCACGACTGTTTCGAGCTATGATTGCGGAGTGCACTTCGTTGAGCTGAGTTGCTTGCTGGACTCGGTTTCATACGGTGTGTTTGTGCGACGCTAGAACAATGAGGGTCTACTGTGCAAACTACGGAAGGTCCTTTTCACTTATAACTTTTTAACAATGTACTTATAATTCAATTAGGGATTACTCATTTTAACTTCTTGCGTAGTTATTTTTATAACTCGCTGGCGCCCGCTCAGACATTCCTTACAAGATTTAAATGTTTTAAATTTATTAATGTTACATGTTCGTTAGTCAAAATCTTATCAAGATGGCGTTAAACACACGTTTATTCTTGACACGCCCGGAGATAGTTGTTTGATAGAGTCTCATGTTTATTATATTTGATTAATTATTTTAATAATGGTTTTAATAAATAGAGTCTGTTGATATTTAAAATATTCTTTAATTAATCTTCCTTATCAGTTCTCATCACTACCTACCTACATTGAGTTAGTGCGTGTGCGTAGATGTCTAGATAATTGTATTCGGTAATTTACCTATTAATGTCACAATTGAAAGATCCATCATTAATTAATACAATTATCCTTTCATCACCCATCCACGATTTAATGTTACAAATGGCGCCCAACGTGGGTGAACCTAATTTTTTGACTAAATAATAATGCAGTATTTTTCTTTCCTTGGTTTAATCTTGTATTGCAATGTCTGTTTTTTTTTAATGAATTTCTTGTATAATCCCTGAAAAAGACCTTTCGTTTTGCATGGTAGATGTTCAGGTGTTGTTCGAAATACATCGTGTCACTGAGATTTTATTTAATTCTTCATTTTACGCAGTTTTTTTATCCGGCACAACTCATGACGTTTTTCGTCTTATTATCGTGTTCGTTAGTACGCTGACGTCACACTTATTTTATATTTTTTTGTGTTTTGCGGCGATTGTGGTTGTTGTATTGTTGCTTGCATGTTCTAATAATTTTTTTTTTCTACCTACCCTGTTAGTTAGGTATGACGGATTCGACCATTTTAACAAGAAGTCGTGCGTTAATCATGTCTAAACCAGAGGATGGCACTACTTCGGCAATTTCGGCGGTCGCGTCTAACACAGTTCCGGTTCACAAATGGAACTTAACCTTCGACGGTACTGGGAACGTGCATAATTTCATTGAACGGGTCAACGATTTGTCTATATCTCGTAACGTAAGTACAGCTTCTCTTTTTTCATCTGCGGTGGAACTTTTTTCAGGTCATGCTTTAGACTGGTTTAGAGTCAACCGTTCTTCTTTCAAGTCATGGACGGATATTGTAATTGCTCTAAAGGAAGAATTTGAGCTTCTGGACCATGAAAGACGTTTAGTTGCTCAGATCAGAGCCACGTACCAGCAACAAAAAGAGAACCTGGGTTCATTCATAACGCGGGTCTTGACTTTAAACAATCAATTGTCGTCAAAATTACCAGATGACGAAATTCTGGAAATATTACAATGTAATATGTTACCGAGATACATACAAAAATTATCGCTCTCTGTCATCTCGGACATTAATTGTCTGAAAAAATTGGGAAAAATGATTGAACTTGCAGACGTTCGGTCTGATTCCAGACCTTCCCCGCCAAATGCAAATACTGTTAATTTTAATAATGTTTCTCATTCCTCCTCAAATAATGCATTTAGCAGAGGGAATAACAGAATGTCTCAGAATAATCCCAATTTCAGGAATCATCGTCAATCTTTTGAATTCAGTAAACGTAGCCCGTCAAATATGAGTTCTAGGGAGGTGAAATGTTTCCGCTGTGGCCGTCCTGGTGTGAAGGCGCCTTCATGCAACTGCCGGCAGGCAAAAAACTAGATGTCCTGGGGGTCCTGTCTGCGGGCGGCAAGTCGACACCGTTCGCTGACATCACCGCCAGGCATCGGCTTGCTGTGCTGTCGGAAACCAGAACTTTCTTCAAGAACCTTTGGACCTCGAAGGTGGTGGGTGCGGCTAAAAGGGATGGCCGTCCACACATCATTTTCCAGGTTCTGGGTTCCAACTTTTCTGGCCTTCTTGACTCTGGTTCACATATCTCAATTATTGGTAATAATTTTCATCGTAAATTTTTAAATCTAGGGTTAAATCTTTCTGTTCTTAAGAGAAAATTTTCACTCACTTCTGCTACGGGTCATACTGTGGAGTGCGTTCACAAAATTGCGGTTCCGGTAGTTCTTGGTAATGTTAAGAAAATTTTTAATTTTGTAGTTATGCCAGACATAAAATCTAACATCATCCTCGGTTGCGACTTTTGGAAAGTTTTTAACATTTGTCCCAAGTTAACTAAATTAATGACTAATGACTCTGACAATAGTTGCGTGTCTGAGGTAAGAGGACTAGATAGCTTTGAGAACTTGGATTCATTTCAACAATCAACATTAAATAACGTTATACACGAATTTGAAGCCTTTTCTGGAAATCGTTTGGGTAGAACTTCTCTTGAAAAACATGTCATTGACACGGGTGATTGTCAACCTATTAAGCAACGTGTTTATCCGATTTCTCCTCATTTATTGCCGGAAGCTCACAGAGAACTTGACAGACTATTAAAACTGGGAGTAGTAGAACCCAGCAATAGCTCGTGGAATAATCCTATTGTTTTAGTGCCCAAGAAAAATGGTTCTTTTAGACTTTGCTTGGATAGTAGAAAACTCAACGCGGTCTCGCGGCGGGACGCTTATAGCCTACCGTTGATATCTGATATCTTAAATAGTCTCGGAGGAGCACGATATCTATCAACTTTAGACTTAAACGATGCGTTTTTTCAAATCCCGTTAGAGGAAGATTCTAAAGAGAAAACCGCTTTTACTATACCTAAACGAGGCCTATTCCACTTTGTAACAATGCCTTTTGGTCTTCATGGTGCGAGTTCTCGGATGATGAGGCTAATGGACAAGGTTTTGGGTCCGGAGTTCGATGGGAAAGTTTTTTGTTACCTAGATGACATAATTATCATTAGTTCCACCTTTGAAGAACACATTGATCTTTTAAGACGGGTTAAACAAAAGTTACAAGCCGCGGGTTTGACTATTAACGTAGAGAAGTCAGTCTTTTGTCGTGACTCTCTTAAATACCTAGGTTTCGTGATTGATAAGGATGGGTTGAGAACTGACCCGGGAAAAGTGAAAGCAATCGTTGACTTCCCCATTCCAACGTCGCAAAAGAGCTTGCGTAGGTTTATCGGTATACTTTCTTGGTACAAAAGGTTCATTTTAAATTTTTCTTTAATTGCAGCACCTTTGCATAATTTAACCAAAAAGGAGTTTGCTGGTAAAAAATTTGTATGGAATGAACAGGCTGATGCTGCCTTTACTAAATTAAAGAATATTCTGGTCAAGGCTCCTGTTCTTGCTTGTCCCGACTTTAGTAAACCCTTTACAATTAGTTGCGATGCATCGAACACCGGTTTGGGGGCGGTCCTTTCTCAATCTGACGTTAATGGTATAGAACACCCTATTTCCTTTATTTCCAGATCACTATCTGCACAGGAGAAAAATCACTCCACAACCGAGAAGGAGTTAAATGCTATGATCTTTGCACTAGAGAAATTTAGGGGTTATATTGAAGGTTCGCCTATTCCTGTCAAGGTGATCACTGATCACTATAGTCTAAAATGGCTTACAAACTTAAAGTCTCCGTCGGGTAGATTAGCGCGGTGGGCGGTTAGACTTCAGCAGTTCAATTTTGAAATAATTCATAGGAGCGGAAAAGACAACATTGTTCCGGACGCACTGTCTCGTGACCCTTTACATGTTGACTTGATTAATCAGTCCTTTTCCACTTCCGACCGTTGGTACTTAAGTTTGAAAAAAAAAAATTTGGCTAATCCGGAAAAATTTCCAGCGTTTAAAGTTTGCAATGGTGTCATCTTCAAACACATTCAGAGCATGGAGGCTCTACACAGGTCTTATGACTGGAAGGAAGTTCTCCCAAAAGAGTGTAGGAAAAACGTCATCGTTCAAAATCACGTTCCGCCTTCTTGTGCACATTTTGGCATCTTAAAAACGTTAAATAGGATTAAACTTAAATACTACTGGCCTAAAATGGCAGCTGATGTGAAGTCTTTTGTAAGTAAATGTCATACTTGTTTAGGTTATAAAAGTTCTAACTTACTGCCTCCTGGTTTGATGGGTGACCCGAAACTGGTGCAAAGGCCGTGGCAAATGATTGCGACAGATCTATTAGGTCCTTACCCTAATTCTTACAAAAAGGGTTATACTTACCTTTTAGTGGTTTCTGATTTCTTTACCAAGTATACTAGACTTTTTCCACTTAGGAAAGCAACGGGTAGTGTTATTGCGGAAATTTTGGAAAATGATATCTTTTATAAATTCGGTGTTCCAGATACGATTGTTTTGGATAATGGCCCACAATATATATCGCGTGACATGAAAGCGCTGGCCAATAAATTTCATATCCGTCACTTGTTTTATAATTGCAGATATCACCCGCAGAATAACCCTGTTGAACGTGTAAACAAGGTGTTGGTAGCAGCCCTGGGTTCTTTTGTGGGATCTGATCACAGATCCTGGGCGTGCCATCTACCTGAAATTGAACTGGCTATAAACACGGCTGTTCATGAAGTCACAGGCTATACTCCGTTCTTCCTTAATTTTGGTAGAGAGATTGTTATTTCGGGAAATGACTACAAAGGTGTAGACTTTAACGCGGAAGACATTAGATTCTCTAAACGCGATTCATGGGCATCTGATTTACATGAATTAAATGACATTTTCTCCCAAGTTCGCACGTCCTTAAGACAATCATACGAACGTAATAAGGTAAATATAATCTGCGTCGTAGGGACGTTCAATATGAGGTTGGGGACATTGTCTGGAGAAGGTCTTTTGCTTTGTCAGACGCTGGTAGATACTTTTCAGCAAAATTAGCCCCCAAATTTATACGTAGTAAAATTATTTGCAAAATATCGCCGGTTGCTTATCAATTAGCGGATATGACAGGGAAACCTGTGGGAACTTATCATGTTAAGGATATAATCAAGTTAGAAGAAGCTAACTGACCTTGGGGTTGGGTAAATTGATAAACTATTTTTTCTTATGTTGTAATCGTTATATTTTATTTGAGAATTAATCCCTTTTCTCTTGTTATAAATTAGGTTATTGCTTACCTTGCCCTCAGGTTTGCAATTTTTCTTGTGTTCTCTCATTGTGAGGACATGACTGGTATTTTTGTGTCTTCACATTGAGTGTATTTTAGTATAAGTTTTGTTTTGTCTTTGTGTACATGTGTAGTATGTGTTTTGGGGAGTAATTTGTCCATTCCGATTCAACGCGGGGGATTGACGTTTTTTAATCTCACGCATTGAATCCACACATTTTTTTTGGATTTAAGTGCAATCATTTTGTATTGAACATTTTGTAATCTCACGATTTGAATCCATTGTATCATTTTATGCGTTATCCTAGGGCAGTGAAGTTCACAATCTCAGTTGGCCACTGTTTTGTGCTATTTTTCTGTTCGAGGGATTTTTTTTAAGAGCTGATTTTACTTTGTGAGATGATACTATTTGTTCTTTAATGAACTAAGTCCGCGATGGCGACTTGTTTTGAGGTACAGTTTGTCCTTTCTAGAGGGACATACTGTATTTCAATTATGGCTTATACGAAGCTGTATTTCGGTTTAACAGTTCTGTACCGAGCTTGGTCCTCGTGTCATTTTAATTGTGTGCATGGTTGTTCTGTATATGTTGTTCTTTAGTACCTTAGTTTGCCTTGGTGTTGGTTGACTATTTTAATTCAATAATTAAGAAAATACTTCATGCAGTTATCCGCGATAGCTTCAGATGCTCATAACATTCTATTTTTCTCTGGTTTTAGGAAACCATTGGCATGGTGTTTTCTTTGATTTAGTCATTGATTAATACACTTTTCAAATAAATTTTTAAAAAAAAAAATGTGATGTCATAATAATTAATTTATTTATATATTTTTTATTTTGAAATTTAGTGAGTTTTCACTCGCTCAGGTTATTGTAGATTTACAGAATCATATTTTTAATATTTAAAAATTGCATCCTTTCATGAAGTTTTTACTTTTATTTGCTCTTAATGTCCTTGGCTTGAATTATTATTAAAATGTTATTTGTTCTTATTGTTAAGAATGTAAATGAGTAATTTTTTTTACTTTTCTTTTAACTAATACTATGCGTTTTCACATGCAATTGCTGTGGCTTCTCTCTGAGCTCAAGACAAGTCGCATCAATTTCATTTGGACTTAGCTGTATTTTTGTCAATATTGGGTCATCAATATATGGTTCTGTTTGAGCCGGTCACATCTATCTGGGTTTGTTTCTGGGATAACTTTATAATTTTTCATCTCTGCTCGCAGAGGGCAGTAGCTGCGATGTGGGTTTAGACTTTACTATTTTCATTTAATAGCGTTTCTTTTAGCTTCAAATTTAACTTTTGTTGGGCGCTCAGCTTTCACGTTTAGCTAGACTTGTTTTATAAATTTTTTTTAATAAATTTTGGTAGTCTTTACTACAGTTTATCTTTTCATTGTTATTTTATTCAAGTTTTTGTTTACACTTCAGTAGTTGTTAAATTCCTTGCTCAGTAATCCATTTTTGTCAAGCATAGCATACCTTTCTTTTCACTTGCCTCAAGGAAGTCAGTCGCCTTCATCACTCTTCGGTTCTTCACGTCAAGATAACTCAAGATAATACAAAATTTCAAGATTTACAAACTTTTATCAATTCTTCGAGGAAGCAATTTTGTTCAAGATCGAGTCTTCAGGGAAGCAACATTCCTCTACGGGAAGAGTTTAATA
Source organism: Hesperophylax magnus (assembly GCA_026573805.1). Taxonomy (NCBI): domain Eukaryota; kingdom Metazoa; phylum Arthropoda; class Insecta; order Trichoptera; family Limnephilidae; genus Hesperophylax; species Hesperophylax magnus. The sequence continues at coordinate 3,054,812 of JAIUSX010000026.1, forward strand.
GGATACTACCTGGCCGTTCACTGCTATCAGAAAGAGGGTGCAGCTTCTCAAGATTGCATTTGTTGTCAACATTGGAGTATGGTGATACAATTATCGGGGCTCATTATCTTCGCCAAGCAAGTTCAATCTTCTTCACTGATGTCAGAAGAGGGTAATTCAGATATTCCATCAGCGAGAATTCTTCCTTCTACTTCCTGGGTGTTGGCGCTTCAATCTTTGCTCAGCGAGCACATCACGGACTTCTACAGAACGTGCTGGACTCTTCTTCTAAGGCATTATCTGCATTTTGTGACTCTTTACCACTTATTGGACTTGGATTTGGAGGCATATGGAAATTATCAAAAAAAATTATCGTGCCGAAAATTTTTTTCCTTTGGAAGGGGGGTAATGTAGCAGTGCGTACTTCTGGACGGGCAGTTCCTACCCGTTTAAGATAAACATTGGTCAACATTCTACAATTGGCACGACTGTTTCGAGCTATGATTGCGGAGTGCACTTCGTTGAGCTGAGTTGCTTGCTGGACTCGGTTTCATACGGTGTGTTTGTGCGACGCTAGAACAATGAGGGTCTACTGTGCAAACTACGGAAGGTCCTTTTCACTTATAACTTTTTAACAATGTACTTATAATTCAATTAGGGATTACTCATTTTAACTTCTTGCGTAGTTATTTTTATAACTCGCTGGCGCCCGCTCAGACATTCCTTACAAGATTTAAATGTTTTAAATTTATTAATGTTACATGTTCGTTAGTCAAAATCTTATCAAGATGGCGTTAAACACACGTTTATTCTTGACACGCCCGGAGATAGTTGTTTGATAGAGTCTCATGTTTATTATATTTGATTAATTATTTTAATAATGGTTTTAATAAATAGAGTCTGTTGATATTTAAAATATTCTTTAATTAATCTTCCTTATCAGTTCTCATCACTACCTACCTACATTGAGTTAGTGCGTGTGCGTAGATGTCTAGATAATTGTATTCGGTAATTTACCTATTAATGTCACAATTGAAAGATCCATCATTAATTAATACAATTATTTCATTTATTTATTATTTCAATCCTTTCATCACCCATCCACGATTTAATGTTACAAGCTTAGCCAATTTAACAACCCGGTTCGATCCCGGATGCCGTATGTTAGCAATGTAAATGAGTATAGTTTTAGAATATAGTTGTTTAATTGACATGATGTTAAGATTGGTGAAGATTTCGTCAGTGCTAGTTCTTACAGGAACTTTCAGTATAATTTTCATTATGGCTTTTTGAGTTTTAATTAGTGGATTTAGTATATTAAGGACCTGGGCGGAAGGAGAGAGGCTCCTCCGACTACCTCTCACCCCAGAAGATAGGTGGAAACTCGAGTGGCAAACCGCCAACGTGGGAAATGCCCATCTCATACAGGACCCCACCGAGAGACAGCCTGGGTTCTCACTGCCTCGCAAAACCTGGTCCGCCATCAATAGGTTAAGGTGCTCCCATAGCCGCTGTGCCCACATGATGCACAGATGGGGCCTTAAAGAGTCGGCGATGTGTGAATGTGGTGCGGTGCAGACTACCGAACATGTGGTCAACGAATGCCCGCTCCATTCATTCCCCGGCGGGATTGATGAGGTTCACATGGTGACGCCTGAGGCCCTAAAATGGCTCGCAGATCTAGATGTCCCCCTCTGACCCCCCACCATACGAAAGAAGAAGAAGAAGAAGTATATTAATGAATGTATGAATGAAGTAAAATCTTGGAAGTGGAAATTAACCCACTTCCCGACATTCAGATAGATTCAGACTCATTGTTGATGTCATTTCATTTCATGAACTCTCTCATAGATGCCCGCAAACACGTTAATTTTTTAACAGGTCTATTTTCTGACAAATTTTTGACATTCTGACAAGGATTCGATTAGAATATATCAAGCCCTTGTGCACAGTAATAAGCAAGACAAAAAATATACGAATGTATAGGTATATGAATGTAGATATTATACATTGTAAATATACTGAAATCACCAGTTCAAATAAGTACTGATGCTATGTGTAAATACTTATCTTTAATTCATTTACATTTGTAATATAATTATATAGTGTGTATGTTCTTAATTGATAAACTTCGCTACGCCCCCAGCATCTTGGGGCATTTGAGGGGTGAGAAGGAACTACGAGCAGGTGTTCCAAATTGTTTCTAAAAAAAAATTATCCTTTCGGTTTGCACATTCAAATGTTTATAATGTTTTTCCAGTACCTTTCTCTGTTCTACATGAATGAATAATCTCTGTAATATATTCTATATTGGTGTATAACTGTTTTATTGACACTAATGATGTGTGAATGAGGTGTTGTACAGGCCACCGAACATGTGGTCAACGAATGCCCGCTCCATTAATTCCCCGGCGGGATTGATGAGGTCCACATGGCGACGCCTGAGGCCCTAGACTGGCTCGCAGACCTAGATGTCCCCCTCTGACCCCCCCCACAATACGAAAGAAGAAGAAGAATTGACACTAATTAAATAAACAACACCCATTCGCAGATTCGATTAAAGATTACGCACAAAGTAGGCGCGCATTAGGCAGCCAGTCAAGGTAAACGTAAATGCTATATTTACACGGTGTCCGGAAACTCTTAGTATTGGCGGGAAACTTGTGAATCCAGAGCACCCAAAAAAATCTTTTTAGATGTGAGCATTTTTTAATCTTTTTTTTCTCTTTTACTAAAAAGTTTAGTAAGGCCCTATGTAGAAATTGTGTTTTTTTTTAATAGAATAAAAAATACTGTTTTTTAAAAACTGTAGGTAAGTACCCAACCCCTTTCGGTCGGTGTAACATATTGTAACATCATTTTATTTTTACCAATAGCAATAATAAATATAAGTTTTAATGTTTACTAAGGACGGGTTGTTTCGGAGAACTTGAACAATTCTTCAAATTTCAAAGTTAATTTTCAAGTTCTGTGAAAGATATTTTTAAGTTCTATTTTTATTTCAGTTCTGTCAAGCAACTAGCTTATAATGATATAATAACAGAATTTGAATAGGACTTTCACAGAACCCGTAAATGAACGTTGAAATTTGATGAATTATTCAAATTCTCTCGTGTTTAATTGTGCTCACTCTCTTGTAATTTTCTCTGTTTTTTTTTTGGCCAAAATCAAAGGGGTTTATGATTATCAAAGGACCCTTTTTTTCGACAAATTGTACCAAAAGAAATCGAAGGGGGACCCTTTGATAAAAAAATGTTCGATTTTTTATCTGGACTATCTGGCAACTCTATTTAAAGCACGTAAAGGTAATACTGAAATAACAAAAATAGATAATACAGAAATAACGAAAATAACAAAGTAATACAGAAACAATAACATCTCAGTAGGTTTATTTTTATGTATGCATCAGTATACATACGTAAAAGAAATAATGAATACAGTAGAATACAAACTTATTAAATAATTCATTCGAATCCAAAGAGAGAAAACAGAAACAAGAACAACAATCCATAACTTGATGTGTTTTTATCTATCACTTGATGTGCATTTTTAAGTGGTATATATACGAAATGGGATTATGTTATTAAAAATGATTTCACCCTTTTCATTAAATATCAACTTTTATATGTATCAGAGTAGCTGACCATATTATGTTCATTATAATTATATTAAAACTTTTAAAATTATTTTATATTTTATTTTGGACAATTCTTTGATACTGGATATTTTATTTCATTAAAAAATACAATTGATATCACACAACCTCCAGACTGAGATACCGATATATTTTTATTCACAAAATAGTTTGTTTCGGTACGCTAAGCAATGCAAGTTAGCAAATTAATTACGTCAAAAAGTTGTAGTGTTTTCGGAATTTGTTCATATAAACGTGAAACATATATTTATGCAAAACAAAATATATTACAGTATAGTTATAAAACAATAGTTGTTAATAATGGGCTTCACACACGACTCAATTTGGATGAGCGGTTGTTATCAATCTGATCGAGTTGAACTTAAAGTTGACCCCCGTGGAGGTGGGTTGTATACGATAACGTTGCATTTGCATTTGACACACAACGGTTGAACCAACCAAATTGAGTGGTCTGTAAGGCCCATTAATCAAAGAATACCCCAGTGTTGTTTTTGCTGCGTCAGTTATGTGTTATGAGTTATAAATATAAAACCAGTAAATTCATGGATCTTTTTTGAAAATGAAAAGATACTGTAAGAGATTTTTTTACTCTCTCAGGAAACAAAAACTCTTAAATAAACACGTCTGGCGTATTTCATGTTTACTGGATTGCATAAAGCCTAAGACCCATTACGCTATACGCGTCAACGCTTATTTGGGCGTGACCCGTACAGTTTATATATTAAAGTATTACACTACGCTCTAATCTTCCTCTCTCTACGACAAGAGAGGGATCAGATCAATTGGGGAGCTGCCGCGGAATATATTTTCTTTGTACGTGATCTATCACCTTGACAGCTGACAGCCGCGTAAGCGAGTTGTAAAAAAACGTTTTGATGCGTATAGCGTAATGTGTCGGCACCCTAAATCAGCGAAGTTTTCGCAAAAAATATATATTTTTAGAAAAAAAAGCTGTTTTTCATAATAACTTATAAAGGAGTAATAGCTTATAACTTATAAAGGAGGATGGCAAAAATATAACTGTTATGATATTGTTCAAGAATTCTTAAACGGTAAACTTTTAGGATGGGTTGTTTCACAGAATTTGAACTATTCATCAAATTTCAACGTTAATTTTCGGTTTCTGTGAAAGTCCCTTTCAATTTCTGTTATTATACCATTATAGGCGAGCTGCTTGACAGAACTAAAATAATAACAAAACTTGAAAAAATCTTTCACAGAGCTTTAAAGAATCGTTCAAATTCTGAGAAAAAAAATTGTTTTGCAGTATTTGCACATATCACCAAATCAAAATGTTAATATTCCAGTTCTGTGAAGGTTCTATTCAAGTTCTGTTACTTTATCATTACTGGCCAGTTACTTCATATAACTGAAATAATAACAGAACTTGAATAAACCTTCATAGAACTTGAAAATCAACTTTAAAAATCAATGAATTTAAAAAAAAAAACATAAGGCATAACATGTGCCATTAACATGGGTATATAGTTACAAGTACAAAGCAGAAAGTGTAAGAAAATATAAAAATACATAAGTTAGAAAAAAAATGTTACAATGACGTATTAATGAAATATAATAAATTATTTTCCATTGATGCCAATCCGTTCAAACCCATAAAGAACCGTTATTATCAAATTACAGGTGACTTAAGTAGCATAATTGTCTAAAAGCTACCTAAAAATTGCCTTCAATATGTCAAAATAAACAATTTATATAGCGATGAAGATACATCTGATTATGGAAACCCGCAAGGTACGGTACTGGGTCCAATATTATTCATCTTATATGTAAATTGTAGGATATTTTCTCATTTACTTCATGGTAGTTATAACCATCATTGAAATCGTTGAAAGTGACAATACATGGGAATTAGTAAAACTAAAAGCAATATAATACATAAATACTCTTAAATACAGGTTTGACATAATACTTTCTCTAAATAGCGAAAAAACTCATTTTATAATATTTTCAATAAAATCAAATGATGTTCCACAAAATTTTGACATAATTTAAAAAAACATTATAAAAATAAATGTACAATAAACTGTTCCATATTCAATAAGAATAATAATAGACAAAAACCTAAACTGGAAAGATAAAATCAACCTTACCGTCAAAATTTTCTCTCATTGGAAAATCTATCATCGGTCTACCACGCTATAAGTACAATCAAATCTCCAATACACTGTAGTCAGCTTGGGAGTTGTATACAAAACAAATCTAGTCCCTGTTGAAATTGTACAACGTCTAATTATAAAAATAAAATTGAAAAACCAAGAGATTATCCAACACACTTAATGTTTGAAGAATTTAGAGTATTAAAATTTAATGATCTATTGCGAAAAAACATAATAATTAAAATATTAAAATAAAAACAAAATCACAGCTAAAAGTCGTACTCTTCAAAAACATATATTTCCAACACAATATAATATATATTTATTTGTGTTAAATAAATAAATATATATATAAATAAATAAATATATATATAAATAAATAAATAACACAAAAATGTAACACCACTTTTGCTCAACACATTAAAGAGTAGGTATAGTGGATAAGCGACACTATCTGCATAGTTTTTAAGGAATATGGGGGGGAATTTTATCTGGCCCTGAGCAACATTTAGGTTCCAGTAGTATACACACTGCAATGTCTTTAATCTTAATTTGAATCTGAGATAATTGTAAATTTATATCCGACTCAAAATTTGGAATGTTTTCGTCGGGAATATCGGCTTCATACACATCCTTAAAAAAAATCTGCAAACAAATTTCTTTAATTTTACAAGAAGTTTTCTGTTTGTGGCACATAGTTTCAGGTATGCCAAGATTATCATTCTTTTGTGATTTGTAATAGTTAAAAAAATGTTTTTTCGTAACTTGATTTAAATTGTAAAATAGAAATTTTTTTAGTATCTTTGTAAATATTATGAGCTTTTTTCTTTTACAATTACTAGGTTAATGAAATCCTTGTTAAACCAGATAGGGAAATTTGAAGATAATTTAAAGCTAATTGGAACAAAAATTTCTAAATAGGGCGTTAATGAATAATAAATAGTTTTTTACTATTTATTAATCATTAACGCCCTATCGGACTTTTACAGAGGAAATCCACAGTTTATGTATGTAAGTCATAGACATATGAATATTAGTAGACCTGCCCTAAGTGATTAAAAGCGTATTATTCCCCACTCCCCATACCGGTTCCATTGGAGCCGGCTGGGCTCGCGTATGGCTTCCCGTGAATCTTGAGAATGTGACGTCATCATTCTTGTTCGAACTAGCGTCGAGCTATGGTCGAGGCATTTTACGAAATAACACGGCAAAATGGTGGCTTAGCTATGAAAACTTGTAAAAATAGATGTGAAAAAGAGAATAAACCCAATTGTCGTATTACATTCCATATGTAAGCATTATTTTAAGCGTAATTACATCGTATAATATGGATCAGTTTGTAGAAACATATACTATCACATCGAGATATATTTGTACGCATCGTTGGTTACTGGGAACTAAATTATGAACACTTATAAAAGTGTCTTAACTAAATACGTAAACAAAATATTCGACTCTGAAAATAGAAGAATTTTTTTTTTGCCGAATTTGGACTTCGCAAATTTGTTCATAACGTGGCGAGTAATTTGCGCCCCCATGTAAAAATGTCTATTCATTCAAAAGCAGATTTTACTTTTAAGAACTAAATGGTGATATTATAATGCGAGATGCCTATATACTGTCAGATTGATTTTTTGACGAATCACAGTCAGCTTTACCCCTTTCGTTCTTCAACAGTTGATTTTACCCCTCACCTTTAATTTCTAGTCTATATATTCATATGTCTGTGATGTAAGTGTAACATAATACATGGATAATAGCATAACTATATAAAAAAATGCTTATACTAAGATTAACATCAAATCCAAATAATAACACCTGATATTGTAAATAAAGAAAAGTTTCTAATATATAATATACTGATATGTATTATAAAACAGAAGTTTAAAAAAAAAAGAAGAAAAATAATGTCTGTTGTACCTATCTAAAGAAAAAAAAACTATGTAATGGCAAAATACCAACGCTGTAATTAATATCGGATTTAAAAACAGTACATGAAATGGTAAATAAATGAAAGTATAAGGCTAGCTTTAGACTTGTAAGTTTTTTCGTAAATTTACGACTTCTAGCCATTGATGTATTTATACTAGATTAGCCTTGTCTAGTTAAATCCATTTTTAAAATGACACCACATAGCGTACGTCACAAATATGGAGATGAACTTAACAACCCAACTCTGTTTAAACTCCTTGTACAAACGTTCGAACTCGTAAGCGGAACCAAGGAACAGCGTTCATTTTGTTACCGAGTTGTTGTTGTAATTTGAATACAAAACCGTCACCAAATAACATTTTTTGCTTAACCAGGTCTGAATCAGGTAAAGGACTAATAAATAACGCAAAATGATTTTTATATTCACATTTTAAGTTTTAGATTCTGTACACTACATATTCAACCAAAACGGGAAACGTACACATATTTACTATTGAGTAGAAGTTTTAAGAATTTACAAAATTATTTATATAAAATAGTATATAATTATCAAAGAAACCGTTTACTTTGTGGCTTGACACTTTAATCAAATGAAAAGTTATTTTGTTTTTAACCGCTTCGTTAGGTTTATAAAACAGAATTATAAAAAACTAGTCTAGGTACTTATTAATAATGTATAAATTATAATATCAAAATAAAGCGAGAGAAATCATATGGTGGGGTGGGACAAAGGAGGGTGGGGGTTACATGGTAATAATATCAATTTATTTATGCCCATTAAATAAGCTTTTACATTTTTACATTGTGTTTGTCTTCTTTTTTTATTATAGGCACAACTTTACATATCTACGGAAAAAAATATGATTTTACCTTCCTTCCCAAGGATTGGAGTGAACCGCGCCAACAACCTTGCCAAATGCATGCCGATCGGACCGAAATTTATTTCGTATATTAACTGCTGTAATGTCATACGATTTCAGAGAAATGCCTATTCGGTTTATTTTTGTAGTACCATTTTTGTGAAATATATAGATGATGCTTAATCAAAGCTAGACAATAACAACCAGTAATTAAAATAACCTTTCTCAGATTAAGCAACGATAGCTAATTTGTGGGTATATTACATTCTCTCCTCCACACAGAATGCTCAAAGATTATAAAGGACCTGAAGGAAATTGCAGTCTAAACGTTTGGGATGAAAATGATTTGAGCATAAATGGCTTCCTGATGATGGTACGGTCAACGTGTTCCGATATCGTGATAATTAATGTATTCGAAATTTACTAACAATTTAACAGGAAACCTGTTTATTCATTTGTTAAGGGCCTGCAATCCTTTTTTTAAATAAATTAGAAAAACTCTGTTCCGACATCGTGATAATGAATGTATTCGAAATTTACTAAAAGTTCAACCAGAAACATGTTCATTATTCGTTCGTTAAAGGCCTGCAATCCGCTTTTTTAAATAAATTAGCAAACACTCTTTTTTCCGTATTTGTAAATATTTATTTTTTAAATATTAATTTACCATATTTTGTAAGAAACAATCAGCTTTTATATAATATACAATGATAGATATAAATATACAAGTTAACTGAAGTCAAGCCACAGAAGTTTCTTACGTTAAAGTTCATTAGAAATGAAGTTTTAATATCTTGAAATTAATTTGGTGTTAAAGGAAGGGGAGAGGAAGAGGAAAATAGGAAGAGGATAGGAGATGCTCCCGATACATTCCATACTCTCATATTAATAATCGATCGTACGCATTACTTCATATCGATATTTCTTTAGGTTATTACCAAAAATGTCAATGCTGTAAAATTTTGTATTAGATTGTGCACATATACGAGGAATTGGGGAATTTTTTCGAATGTTATATATAATAAATATTACCTAGTTATTTTCACAGAATTGAATCCGGATTGCTTATATCCATTTCTCAATTTTTTCTCGGTTTGTGGGGAAACCTAAGCGAAAATAAGACATTTTAAGAATAATTATCGGAATGTACCTATATAGAAAATATTTATTCCTGTACCTAACATTTTAAGCCTACATGAACGTTCCTTTTCATGTAACATATCTTCCACCACCTTAATCACCTCTACAGCAATAGTTATAATAAAAAAGGTAAGTGTAATATATATATAAATACTTTGTAATATATATTTTTTCAATGAAAAGAAAAATGTAATTAAAATAGTAAACACAAAATAAATTACTCAACGACGCGATTTTTTCATATAATTTAACACGCAAATAATTGTGGACTTAATACAACCCTGAATAGAGACAAGACTAAAAAATAACCAACACTTCTAAAGTTTTTTGCGCGCATCAAGTAAGAACGCCTGATTTTAACCAACACATCAATAATTATCATGTGGCAAGCTCGTGCCATGTACTATTGTTTATATGTATTCGTTAAAAGCGTATAACACACTGCATGACGTCATAATTGTGACTAGTTTGAAAGATGACGTCAGAAAATTTACTTGTCGTTAGTGAAATTCTATTAATTTCTGATATTTGTTAATGCGTTGCCTTGAATCTATCGTTAAGGTACTTATATTTTTTTTTATTCAGATAGCTGATTACATTTTCTAAAATAAAGTCCGCGATAGGCACAATCTAAAATATTTGGAACTGGGTTATTTTTGTGATTGAAAAAATGAACTTGCCCAGCATAGCTGACAAGCAAAATAGCTTAACTCTAGACCAACAAAAGGTAAAACGCAATGCACAGTTGCAATTTCGCATTGCGACACAATGCGTGCGCCTTTTCATAAATGTGCACGTGAACCAAAACAAAATTGAGTTGGTGTTATTTTTCACTGGTTACACCTAGTCTAGTTGTATTTAGTCTATGCTTCTAGCCAATGGGCATATTGCATTTTGAAAATCCAATATGCCCATTGGCTAGAAGTCATAAATTTACGAAAAAACTTACAAGTCTAAAGCTAGCCTAATATACATATCAAGTATGTACGTATGTCATTAATTATTAAAAAGTTTTAATCATTAAAAGTTTTTTTTTGTAGTTATTGTAAAAAGTAAAGAAAAAACATAATGTACTACAGTTTAGAAAGTTACGGCAAGTGAGTTCTAGAAGGATAGATAAATGTATACAAAAAGCGTTTCGATATCTGCGTCATTCAGCCATAATTTTACCTCTTTTACAGATTTTATCATTTGAGTTTGTAGTGGTAGAAGGTTAAGCAGGGTACTCACCAAGAGTGTAGCATGTAACGTAACTGATACTGTATCAATCTGCAAGTCGGTACGGCTCGTCCACGGTAACCGCGTATCCAGCTACGAGCTCCCGGATCCGCCTTTAGTGCTCGCAGTGTGCTCGCAGTGAAACCGCCGTCGGCGGGTTGCTGCGAGCCTACTGCGCTCCACCCGCGAGCGGCACGCAGTAGGCTCGCGCCTACGTACTCACTTGATACAGTATCAGATACGTTACATGTAATGGGTCCCCGAAACGATCAAGTACACTTGACAAGTCTACGTGCTTGACGATTTCACTTGACGAGGGAATTGAGGCGACTTGAAGGTGCCGTCAAGTCCACGTGCCGCAGTCGTTTACCGCCCTGTGCCCAGGAAAGTGGTTGTCGCAAAAATTAATAATGGTTTCCAACGCAGACAAGGCATTCCTTGCTATAACTCTAGCGGTATCTATCACAGAAAAACTTGTCAAGTCGCGTCAAGTCGCATCAAGCGCAAGGTGGTTCAAGTGCCGTCAATCAAAATTTTTGTCAAGTATGGTCCAGCCCGTAGACACTTGACGGGACTTGTCAAGTCAACGCTGTAAACGATCAATATTCACTTCAAGCACGTAGACTTGTCAAGTGCACTTGATCGTTTCGGGGACCCATTACACGGTTAGGTGAGAACCCTGCTAATAATGTACGAGGACCAATGAAACTGCTATGTGTCTGCATTAATTTACTATTAGTTTGGGGGGTGTAAAATGTATTATTTGTTCTTTTGCTCATTCTGTTTTCATTTATTTTGAAATTATTTTTGTTTTTAAATATATATTTCATAGATTTTAATATAAATAATTTTGATAATTTGTATAATAAATCGGTCGAGAATGTTGCCGATATAAAAAGCAGAACAATCATTACAATTAAGTTTATATATGCCCGAGTGGCTAAGTTTACCATCAATATCTTTAGTGTTAATTAAGTATTTACCTAAGTTATTATTAGTATAAAAAGCGGGCTTTATTTCTGGAGTGAAACCTGGTTGGCTGTTAATATTAATTCATAATAAAAGTGGTGTTTTACAAAGTGTATTTTTTCATTTAACGTAGTTTATAACAGGCTTCAATATTTCCATCGTGGTTACCTCCTTCCAATATAGACCAGTCAATTTCATTTAGATAATCGTGAATTGCGATATAATTGGCTTTATTGAAGTTGGGATATGGCGTCTTAATTTTAGTTTGGTATTTCACAGGGTTACATAATTTAGTAATATCTAAAGGTGGGTGGTGAGAAGCAGGAGTAAGAATTGAATCAAGTGACTCGTCAACCGCAGTTGACATGTCAGTACAAAACATAAGATCTAATATTCTGTGTATGACATTTTTTACATTGTTTAATTGAACTAGGTGAAGGAAACCACACAATTCAATAATTTATTTTTCTGTTTCGGATAAGCCAGGGTTTTGAGATGCACTAAAATTATCGCGAATGTCCCAGTTAATTTTGGGTAAACTGTAGTCACTGATGATAGTGATTTTACTATTTGGAAATTTGTACGACAATTGTTCAATATCCTCAAAATGACTTATATACACTTATATCCGATGATGGCGGAATATAAACACTGCCTATGTTTTTTTGATTTTTACGGTTATTAAGATAAAAACTTGTTCCACGTTACAGTTTTAGGTTTTCAGAAGTTTTAGAGAATGTACCTTGTTGACAGCTATCATGACGCCACCACCTCTAGATTTAGAGCTGGTAAGTTGACTTTTTTCAGCCCGGTAAACATGAGTTCAGCAGTATTGATGGATAGTTCCAGCCAGGTTTCTGTTAGAATAACGTCTTGTTGCAGAGTCGAGGCATGTAGTTTGAAGTCCTTACGTTTAGTTTTCGTGCCTCTGACATTTTTTACAGCATAATTTCTTGGTAATACATTCAGTTGTGTCGTTTTTTGGTAAATTTGAAACAATTGTTGGTCTAGAGTTTATGTACTTAATAGTAAGGTTTGGTTCACCATTCTCTTGCGTGATAATAATTATTTTCTTAGGTTCACTAGTTGTTTCCGTTGCAGAACTGTCAAGTCATCACAGGCTTTGATGCCATATTTAAATTTGGAGCCGCCGAACGAAATTTGACCGGAACAGCATACTGATGATTCACCACTGATGTCTCTACTCTGGTACATTAAATTTCATTTTCTATGTTCTCGACATCTTTGGCACTCCTTATTTGAAGTCTGCCGGCCCTTAGTGGGAGTATGTAGGATAGGAGCAGGCGATTCCAGAAGTATACTGATATTTCACGGAAGTTGTTTAATGGGCACTGTACAACCAAGCAGCCGCAAAGCCAAAGTAGGAAAAATAGCAGGATAACCGAAAGAGCAAAAATAATAGCCAAATCAGTGAGCAATCGGGGTGGTGATGATTGATCGATACGATCGATATCTATCGTAGAACTCGCTTGCACATTGAATGCTATTGAATGTGCAGTGTAATCCTTGGGCTGTAATTTGAATTTTGGAAAAGAGCAAACGCATTCAATAGGCTTAGAAATGTTAAGTATATGCGAGGTAATTCCGCCATTCATTTTGTTAACAACGTCTTTCGACGTAATATTATGAGTTTCATTGATGAATTTACTAACATAGCATTCTTCGCCGTTATTAATGCATAGACATGCTCCATTGCAAGTATCGTAAAGAATCATGTAAGGAAAAAATAATTCATAAGTGCTGGAGTTTTCAAATAAACTTTTGGTCACCACGTAAGATTTTAGTGGAAGATAAGGTTTTCCAAAAGATATTTCGCGCGCATCAATGCCACCAACACACATGACACTAAACACAGCCACAACATTATAATAATTATTCTTCATAGCGGAAAATTTATACACCGAACTACCGGCGAAATATTGGAGAACGAACTTGCAGGACACGACTCACGAGCTCGCATTAACCATAAATCAACTATCTATAGATTGATAACTCCGCCCTCTTTCCATACGTTTGCTTTCGTCAAGTTTTAACCATAGATCTGGCAAATTTGAATACACCACGCATCGCCGACGTCACAGCACACCATCGACAAAGGATAGAGGAAATTTAAAAAAAAGGCGCAACCATAGACAATTTAATTCTGCTTCGGAACCTACCTAAAACCCAATTCATTAGCCTAAAACATAAGTAAAATGTCACCCAAGACCACAAGGTCCCATCTGACAAAGCCCTGTCCTAAGAAAGAAATGACCTTTAAAGTAACTTCCTTTACAGCTCATTTTCTCAGGACAGCGTTTTATCAGAAGGAAGCTGAAAAGCAAACTCATAATTACATGTACAATCATTTTATTTTTTAAATATAAACATGAAATACAATAATATAAGCACAAAACACATTTAAAAGGTGAAATTACTGTATCAATATAAAACTAGCTGTTGGAAATGATAGTTATTTTCTTTCAACATCCAACGGCAATTGAAAAAAATATTGTCAATAAGGCAGTCAACGATTCAACCTACTGTTTTAGCGTCTAATTACATTATTATTATTTTTGTTTCCCTCCTACTTATCTTATTACTTAAATATTTATACCTTTCATATATAAATAGTAAGTATATTCAGCGCCCTTGAGGTGATTTTTCACAAAAACGGCGCTCTACAAATTATCCAATTATTATTATATAATACTTTTTAGTTTAAAAAACTTTATATGCCTTTTAGATATTTTTAACTTAGGAATAGTACACAACATAAAGAATGTAACAGTGTAAACAGAAAAGTAAATTTAACAATAGGTTATTGTTTTAACAATACATATTGGCACCTGATAAATAAATAGGGTATAATAATAACAAATAAAAACACCAAATACAAGAGTAAAATTTAAAGAAGGTGTTGAGAGAATATTCATTATGATGTCAAGTATGTAATAAAAAAGTAGAACTATATATAAACTAGACATATGAAATAAACTAATTCGACTATTTTTTTATTAACACTAGTCGGTGACTGAAAATGGGCTGCAGACTAATACAGCCAAACTGAATAATGTAAACTCCGCATCAGAGAATATTTGGCTTAAAATTACAAACGATAACAATATTTGACTTGTATATTTATTTTTTCGTTATTATTCTACTACTCATATAGAGATGTCAATAGAAAATGATTTGGCAAGGATACACCACAACCATACAATGGACCTGATTTAATGAGGAGCATGGCAGTACTACGATATTTAAAAGACGCTTATAGGAACAAATTGTGGTCCTAATTGGTTTTAACTTATTAAAATAAATTAGTTATGACAACCATTTCTTCCTATATTTAGCATATTTTAAATGTTGCAGTACTGCCATTTTTTTCATGGAGTCAGGTCCATTGTATGGTAGTGTATCCTTGCCAATTAATTTTCTATTGACATCGGTACACCATGCATTGATTATAAATGGTACAGTAATTTTGATAATGAATTGAAAAAAAAGTTTTTATGTTCGTTACAATTAAGCCAATCAAAACATATATATTTGGCAATGGTTTCTTCAATAACAGGCATAAGATATAAATTTTCGCAATTATAATTCAGTACATACTCGACGACATAATGAATTTCAAGAGTGTTGATAGCAAATTTCTTAGTGGGATCATATGGGTCACCTATGCAAGATATTTTACATCTATGTTCTGCCATCCCCTGTGCAGCAAGGGCAACGCTGCTGGTTGCAGAGAAGACATGACTGGGTCCTGCACTCATTTCTGGAAAAAAAAAATCATAGTTCTTGAGAAATTGAAGTAAAGATTGACATATTAGACGAACAAAACTATTCCCTTTTAAGTAATATAAAACAGATATGTAGGTACCTTCATTTTCTACTAGCATCCCCTGTGCAGCAACGGGTACGCTGCTGGTTGAGATGTTACGCTCTGAAATAAATATAATTATTAGATTAACCGAATTAACAAAACATATTATTATTATTATAGGCTGATGCAGTATAGAATACCTTTTAGGATGTAGTCATGATACGTGCTGAACACCATTCTCGAAATGGACTCTCAGAGGTTATGGTTGGAAACTTGTGTCGAATAGTCTCTGTCCGTACATCCTTTCACACAATACGTTTTAAGGACTTTATCTGTAGGCACATAAATGTTATTTATCACACATAAATCAACTGTTTCACACAACCAGATATTTGACAATTTTATGATGACAAACAACGGCGTCTGTCAAACTTTTCTTACAGTTTTTTAGAGGAAGTGAAATGGCGGGAAGCATGAGTCGGCCACCTAGCGGCGAGAACACGCATTACACCGTTTGCGAACCCTCTCTTTCTGGCACACGAGTCTTATGGTAAAGTGAGCGAGAAACAAAAAAAATACGCATCGCCTACGTCACAAACATAGATTTTTACCATGTCTATAATTTGTGTTGACGTTTTTAAGCGGAGTTATACCCCCCTGAGCATTAACTCTAGAAGACTAAACACTAACTTCACACACTAGATTCGCGGTCCTGAAAATATTATAAAGGCCTTACTACACAACGGCCCATCGATGGCCCAACATATGGCCCACTATAAGGCCGTAATGGCGTCGTATGACTTATGACGGCATGCGATGATATGGGATGGCCTTAGTGACGGGGCTACTACACAGTAGCCCATCGATTGGCATGTGCTAGCATGCCATCATCGTGGTGAGATGACTTGTAATGGCGGTATTTTGGTCAAGTGAGGAAAATATAAAATGTATAATCATTTAAATAGACATCATAATATTGAGGTTTTGGTCAGCTGTAAAATGTGTTCTGTAGGCAAATAAAGTTGACAGGTCACTTGTGGTCAGTAAGCAAAGCATGATTGATTGGCAAATAATGTTAACCACTAAACTAATCTATCCTGGGGTCTAGCACAGTGAAATCGATAACTTTACAATGTTGAATCGATAGGTGTAACTACCGATGATTCTATACCGATCCATTAAGCCCTCTTCTATACAATATTGACGAAATTCGTCACCTATGGTTAGTTAGCGATGTTCAAAATACGATTCATATAGTCGGTAGACAAAACCCGCTGCTTTTAGCGAGGCCTCCAATGTATCGGATAAGCTGTCAATGTGCATGACTTTTTGGATAATGTCGTTCGTGAAGCAAAATAACTGGATAATTAATTAATGGAGGTGAACTAACTAAGCCCTTAAGTTGAAATAAATTATATACACGATCCATGGACGATCGAAACGCGAATATAGGAATTTTAGATTGAAATACTAACCTGTTATTTTAACTGCCGAAAAACACATGTTTTCAAAGTGATCATTGATGTTTTTCGTGCTAACGCAATATTTCAATTGTGAACCATTCAACCCATTACCACACAAAGTTGCTCGTAACATATTTTCACATTTTTTTATTAATATGTTTTGACTAAAACATGTTTTCAAAAAAATTTCGACGGTTTTAAAAAAAAATCCCGTCCAAAAAATTGGACGCCACGCATCAAATCTATGTTTGTAGGAACAATTCATAAGGACGGAATGTTTCACAGAATTTGAACAATTCATCAAAGTTTTAAAGAAAAATCAAATTCTGTTACTATTAACAGAACAGTACATAATAACAGAACTTGAATAGAACTTTAACAGGTCTTGAATTTTAACTTTGAAATTTAATGAACCGTTCAAATTCTGTGAAACAACCTGTCCATGTTGTTTATTGGGCCGATTTGTTTTAATTTGTTTGGGTTTAGATTTTATTTATTTGTATAAAACAACGTATTTTAGTAAAATTCAATATATTTGGAATTATTTATTATTTTAAAATTGGAACCAGGTAGGTAAGAGAGAAGGGGTGAGATTGAGTGTGGGGAAAGGGAACGTATTTAAAATTGGAATATCATAAATTAACATACATATCTTTACAAACAAATATCTTGAAATATATACATATAAGACTAGCGCAGACCCGTGAAAACTGACGCGATATTATAATTGTGAGATTTGTGAAGTTGAAAGTATTTAAAAATATATATTTGTTAGAGAGATTGATATGTTGCGTGCTTCATCTTCTTAAGTCGGTTCCTCATTGCTGAAGATCAAATGTATAACCGCCACTCCAATAGCGTGGAAGATAGATAATAATATCGCCACAGCGCCGATCACTTCCACGTCCATCTTGAAGTACGACGAAAGTAGAACTGAAAACTAAACGTCGCAATTGTGTAAATGCTTTGCAGCCGTCGCTGCGTCATAGTTTGGCCATTTGACAGGTCATCGACGGACTTTTTGCATGAAGGTCGCCGCTGTGTAGACGCTTTGCAACCATCGCTGGGCCATCTGATGGGCCACCTGATGGGCCATTGTGTAGAGGGGGCTTAATTATGTATGGTAGCGACATCTACAGATCTAAAATGGAAGATATCGGATGATCTGCACTAACTGCGGGCACAAATTCTAAATTTTGATATTTTCGCTAGATGTCGCTACCATTAAAATAAAAAGCAAATTCCTAGCTTCTCTGCCTACAAATAATCATCTGCATAAATAAACCACTCATCTGATTTCTTCCATCCAGGGGCGTTTCAATACCTCCTAGATCCACAAGGCCAGAACACTGAATCAAGATGGCCGCCGCTAAAGGCTGATGAGCATTGATTAAATAATGTAATTTCTGACTGAAGTTAACAAAACATAGGTAAATGCACATTGGGGAAATTGTATTGTAATTAAATAAAAGAAAATTTCCTTGTTAAAAAATCATTCTTTCAAACTTTCTTAGTTTCAAAAAATTTTTCACAATTTCCCAAGCATAATTTGTCCAATTTTTCAAGAACATTTTTTTATTGCAGAAAAATAAAAATTTCCCAATGTGGTAAATTTCCAAACTTCACATAAATGTAAAAAAGATGATTTTATAAAAATTTTGGAACCCATTCTCCGATTAAATTTCCGTTTTTCGAAATTTTCTTGATGAATTTTTTTCATAAAAATAAAAATACCCTAAATGGAAATTTCAAAATCAAAAAGATATGTTGCTTTAAATAATATTGTATCCATTTTTCCTGGCACAATTTTTCCACAAAGAAATTTTTCAGAAAAAAAAACTTAAAAAGAATTTTTAAAAAATGTTTTTTTCCATGCTGACAGATAACCACCAGCAACGCCGGGTATACATCAACTATTGTTATATATTATTATGAATAAAACTCGAAGTCTAGCTGGGTACCTCCTCAGATATTGCAGGTGCAGTCAATGGTTTGAACTTCGAAGTGACTATAAGAAATCGATAATAATAATAATTTTGTACAACACAGTTTCGTGTTATTCTAAAACAGTGACGCATGCGCTTATGAAAGTTAAGATATGGAAAGGTAGTTTAAAAATTTTCACAAATATTTGCTAGGTACTTATAATAATTATCTAATTTATTTACTTGCCAAGAACCTGTTTAACCATTACGCCGCGCGCTGTTTCCCGGACACCCCTGCTAATTCATCAAACGTAACAAACCACTTGGGGTGACCTATGGCAGAGGTGTTGGTTATCCATTAAATTGTGCCCAGGGCGGCGGTACATAAAACATCATACCCTAATTGAGCGAGTCTCACTGGCTCCAGACGACTGGGGCAGTTGGAACTCTCTAACTAACTAACCGTCACGCAGTTTCCCCGCAGAGGCAGGCAGAGAGGACAGGTCATCACTTGACTTTGTTGCAGCACACACATCTTGCTTTATTCACATTCATACATTGTCTCATTTGCCATGTTTTCCCTGGTCGTCTCCGATTTCTTCTACCCTTCTCAAACATACTCTTCTATTATGCCGACTCAAATATTGGGTTCACTTGCCAAATCTTCCTCGGGCGTCTCCGACTTATTCCACCCTTCACTGTCAATAATATTATTGTTCGTTTAATATTGTTAAAGTCGTTTCGCTCCATTTATATAAGTAATCGCCTCGTAGAATTACAAGAACTTTTTGACTTACAAATAAATTAATATAACTTTATGTATGTACTACAAGCAAAAACTGAGGTTTGTCAGTACCTACATCGATTGGTATTCAGATGCATAAAACCCGTTTGACACGTTATAACATTTTGTGGTCTAATTTATTGATAAATCAACCACGTCTGTTTCCAGCTATTCTGGACAAGCGCTAGTCTCTTATGATTACTAAAGGTACTTGTGATCACTTAAAATTTCTAAAAAATATAATTTGGTCTATTCTTCATTCAGTGTATCAGTTACAAGCATCTCCAAGATTTTAAGTGAGGTGGTACATTATTTTGAAGAGAAACTCCAGGTCGCATTGAAGGATTGCTTAATTTTAGACATTATTATATATTATACATAAAATTAGAAACTTTCATTAGAACAAATATAAATCAATTGTAAAAAATATATATAACGTATCGGGAATCTTGTAATACGGACATAGCATCATACATCGTGCAAGCGGGATAAAAAAAGGGTCTAGTGAGAACCAAAGGCCTTTGTTACCCGGCGGACCTTTTTATTAATCATTCAATCGGGCGTTGATTTAACTTACTGAATTCAACAATCTTCTGTCGTCAGGCTATTTTAAACTTACGCCTTCTACAGTTAGAAGTTTGAGAAGCACTCTTTTGGCAAATGTGTTTTGGTTGGGTCATATTTTTTTTTGTATAATATATATAATATTAATATTTAATATTTTATTCACACGCGTGAGTTTTTTCAAATATATTTTTTACGTGTTCTTTTTGCGATCAAAATGTGTGTTTTATTCTGTTTTCTAAGACTTTTTTTAGGTATAAAAACAATTTATACAAATTAATATATCTTATGTACGGGCGCCAACCAACAATTCAACTCAATATTCAAAAGAATAACGTGTTAAAAGTGATTAATTCGACAATATTGAAAATAATGCCATCTATGGTGTGAAGTTTCTAGATATATTTTGAGAATACCCTTAACTAGGCATTGACAAATGGTTTTGATTTGGATAAACCTTTATAAATTTTAGAGTTAATTTTTTCACACATTCTAATAATTGTGTACATACAAAGGGGCGAAACTCTACTATCTAGGAGCAAAAAGCCCGCGGTAGCGGGTTTTTATCTGCTAGTTTTTGATTACTGCTCCTAGATATTATATTTGGCCAATGAAGTAAACTTGAACCTAGAAATTATTTTTTAAAACGCAGCTATGAGATGTACACTAACAACGGCTTGTTTCACAGAATTTGAACAATTCATCAAATTTCAAAGTTGAATTTCATGTTCTTTGCGGGCTCTTTTCAAATTCTGCTATTATTTCAGTTTTGTGAAACAACTGACCTGTAATGATATAATAACATAATTTGAATAGAACCTTCACAGAACTTGAAAATTAACCTTGAAATTCGATGGATTGTTCAAATTCTGTGAAACAACCCGTCCTTAGGAAAGGCAAGTATGCAAAAAATTATGAAACAATAGAAGAGCTAAATTGGATTCAATAAAAAAACAGACTGCTATAAAATGTGTTCAATTTTACACATAAAATTATGAAAAACCAAATGCCAAAGTAATTAATGAAATTGTTTTTAATAAAAATATAAACAAATTATGACATCAGAAATGTAAATAGAATAATATTGCCGCATATGAGAAAAACAGTCACAAAACTGTTTAATGTATAGAGAACTAAAAATGTATGATGGAATGCTATGGAATTTTAAAAAAGCTGTTGGTCGTACTGTAAAAATATAATTTTATAAACAATGAAATGAAACGTACATATTATTTTGTATACCAAAATGTAATATAAACCAACTCAATAAATAATAAAAAATAAAACCATAGTTGAATCTATTGTGTAAGGCCGGCAGAAAACCAACTGCAGCGCGACATTCTCTTTTTATTATAATAATTTTATTATAATGATATGTATTGGAATATGTAATATATGTTGTGTGGTTATTGAATATGTAAATAATGTGGAGCAGAATTCTGCAGTCCGTTGCTCTTCTGCAGAGGTTTGCTGGGCAGGTAGTGTGGGTGGATCTGAAAATAACAAATAACTAGAAGTAGTATACATATAAATAGTTTAGGAATACTGTTAGATATGTTATTTATTTGTTTGGGATATCCTGTTAAGCCAAGTTAGGGAATGATGTACCTGTATGCATCTATTGTACCTTTTTAAAATGTCTGCTCAGAACATTCTCATTTCTAAGCACAAACTGCCTCCTGTTTTAGTTTTAATGTTCTTGTTTTGTCCTGTCCTGCTGTTATTGTTATTCTAAGTTTTGTATTCACTTTGTATAAACAGTATATTTGATGTTATAATGTTAGATCTGTATTGGTTAAGGCACACTGTAGGAATAATTTTAAGAATATGACCAATAATACTAAATTACCGTTTTTATGTTTGTTGTAGTAAAGCGCACTTCAAGTGATACGACCCTAAACTGCGCTATACAAATGCCGTGTTATTATTATTATTAATAGGTCAAGAATTTTTTTATTTTTACAGTGTAAACTTTGCAATATTTCACAACTTTTAAGTGGTAACATTTTTTTTTTTAACATAATTATTTAACAATGAATTTGTAGAGGATCTGATTAAATGATGCAATATAATATTTGAAGAATGTCCAGCAAGACAATTAAAATCTGTTAAAAAAAAAAAATCTCTATCATTGATAGCATCAATAATAATAATAATAATACTTGGATGACTTGTATAGCGCCGTTTTTGTGCAAAAACACCTCAAGGGCGCTGTACAAACTTATAAAACATTTGTACAGTGGTCTATGTTATTACTTAACTATTTATGGAGAAAATATACAGTTCAATACTTACCTGATAGGTCACTTGAGATTAACACTTAATTAACATTATCTAATTGTTTATTGGCGAAATTTAGATACAGGATTTAGGACTTAATTGAAAAATTGAATATAACTGGACTTTCTCTTAGGATTGGTATATTTAATTTAAGGATACGACAGCTTAAAAAGGTAAGTTTTTAATTTAGACCTGAATTCTGTTGGACTTGTTATGGATCTTAGTTCCGGAGGGAGTTTATTCCAAGCCTTCGGCCCAGATACTCCGAAAGCGCGATCACCAAACTTAGTATTTGGCTTGCGCATAGGTTCTATCAGTCTGCCTACAGCTGCTGATGTTGCTGATCTAAGCGTTGACTGCCTCAGACCATTGTCAATAGTAAGATTAATTCTCGCTGGGTATTGTAATCTAAAAATATTTTCTCCAATTTGGTTGATAAAAGCTTTTGAACGGTGGCATAGTTATGAATGATGGCATTGACAATGTCAGGATGAGGACGTTATAAAACACCTCCATCCACATTCCTTATTAACGAGTAACTACAATCTGTGTCTTACATCTATTTTGTCCATATGGAAAAAAAACATGATGTAAGTTTATTTAAAACGGTTCAGGCACGATAACCTGCGAGGTATGTAATAATAGGGAGATTGGCTTCTGCTTGCTGGAAATCTTTGTCAGTAGTAAATGTTTTAAGGGGGTGACAGATAACGTTAGCGTTTTATATAACTCCATATTGCTCGCCATACAATCCCATACTGACCTGTCACACCTAAAAAGATGATGTACTATAAGTGTGGGCATGGCGACGATATGCTCTGTGATCTGCTAGCCAGACTATATTTGAAAATTATGTAACCCCCTCTCCTACCTACAGCATGAGAACAATCAAGTCAAAACAATTTACGGAGTGCCGTAATTGGGCGGCTGTCTTCTGTCAAAGTGCAGCTCGCATACAAATAAATGATATTTTGCAGCAGTCCCCCAATTGATCTGACCCCCTCTCGTGAGGAAGATTATAGCGTAGTGTGTCGGCCCAACATATAATACGTACATGCCACGCCCAATTTTTGTGCACATAAAATAGCGTAATGTGTCTAACGCTTTATACAATCCAGAAAAAGATAAATTTGATTGCATAATTGAAATGGTACAGGCTTGGCGGAGATTCACAATCTGTATACGGTCATATGCAGACGAAGACAACGTTGAAGGAAGCAGATCTTGTATCCTCTACTTCGACTCGACTTCAAATATTTATATGATTGGTAAAAATCTAGCTTCTAATGCATCTGTTAGAATCTTGCGTGGAAGAAAATATTTGAAATTTAAACTATTTATAGAATGGTATGATTTGAGATGGAAGAGAATGCAGCTACTGATTCAGATGTATGATCTTGTAAGGCTGGAAACATTAATACTTGATGAGCGTATTTCTTATACATTTGAATATATGGACAGAATCTAAAATATAAAATAAAGGTAAACATTCATTGGATGGATGACAGTAGACAGTTTTCAATTGCGGGGGAGAGATGAAAGATATCTAGCTTTTCTCTTAATGGAATTATTGTCACTAAAAACACACAAAACATTAAATCCTACCTGTTGAAAAGCCATTATAATTTTTTTAATAATAGTAAACAATTATTCTGCATTTATAGTTTTAACAGGTAGATGGGCCTACTTCCTTGTAACGAGAGTGTAAACTTTGAATCATGAAGACATGGGCAGTAGTAGCTGTGTGTTCAATGTTGTAAGCTATTTCCAATACAAATGCTGCCTCCGCGGTAATCTAAATATGGCTTTATATGAATTTCATCTATCATCAATGTTAAATTCAAATCACTTTCCGTTAACAAATTAAATTTATGTTTAATTTATGACAAAAAATTAGTATCGCTGTTAGTATAATGGGTTTGTTTGAAAATTGGAGCAAACTATTCTTAAAGTTCTAGGATGAGAAAACATTAGATGATCTAAACCTCATAAGAATTTATATGAATGGGGTTAAATAGAGTACAGAATGCTACTGAAGATTACAAAACGTGGTGAATATCTTGGCCCCAGATTTTATATGAATGGGGTGAAATAGAGTACAGAATGCTACTGAAGATTACGAAACGTGGTGAATATCTTATTGCCCCAGATTTTATATGAATGGGGTGAAATAGATTACAGAATGCTATTGAAGATTACAAAACATGGTGAATATCTTAAAGCCCCAGGTTTTATATGAATGGGGTGAAATAGAGTACAGAATGCTACTGAAGATTACAAAACGTGGTGAATATCTTAAAGCCCCAGATTTTCGATTTAATAAGTATAATTATCCTATTAAACATTGTATTTTTTGGCATTTTGGCATCATCTGTAAATAAGTGATCAATTTCACATAGTAAATGCACTACAATTTCTAATACAGTATCTATAGAATAGTCAGAAACATTTTTGAAGGATTGAATCGACTATAATATAATATATTAAGTTCATTGTAATTGTTTATTTGTTGGGGAAAATTTTGTTAACCTAAT
This sequence comes from Hesperophylax magnus, assembly GCA_026573805.1. Taxonomy (NCBI): domain Eukaryota; kingdom Metazoa; phylum Arthropoda; class Insecta; order Trichoptera; family Limnephilidae; genus Hesperophylax; species Hesperophylax magnus. Next base: position 3,080,061 of record JAIUSX010000026.1, read on the forward strand.
TGTTTTAATTCTACGCATTCAAGTCAATTGTAAATTTATATGAACAACTGCAGATGCAATGACTTTTGGACAAGGAGTGATGGCAAGAAAAAACACGGAACTTTCTCTTTTCACAGTAATACAATCAGTTGGTAAGTCATTTTTTCAATGCAACCTAAAAATTCATTAAAAGTTGAAAAATGGTTCTGCGATTCAAAGACTTCATTAGAAACTATGCTCTTTTCTACTGCTATTTGTAAATGAAGAAGTTCTTTCCTGCATTTCCTTGCATCCACACATTCTCGGGCTGAAATCGGAGGCACGGACAAGTAGGCTGGACAATTTGGCAGAATTGAAGGCACCACTCCTGGAGCAAGCTTCACTCTCTTGTACCTCATTATACGCTGTTCTCTAGTTTGTATATTGGGGTGCACACTGGTTTTAATAATGTCCTCCCCTCTAAAATGCACAAACCTGAAAATTTATTACTTAAATGTTAATTTACGTTTTAATGTTTATTTATAAATGTACCTCTTTCTTTTGCCAGTCTGTCTTACAAGATATATCAAACTTAAAAATTAACATAACAGCAGATCTGGCAGCTATAACATTTAAATTAATCAAAAAGCAACTAGAAAAACTGTGCTGGTAGTAGGTATCGAAACATGTTGGTATGTTGTACATAAATATGTTGGTGTACGCTATGAAAGCTGAATGTTGCTTACCATAACTGTTTAATACATTTGTGAAAATCAACATACATCTCAATTACATACAGGGATAATTGTAGACTTGTAATGTAACGGGGGCACATTTTCACAATGCAAGACAGTAGTACATTTCGGTAATATTAGATCCTTCTACAAAATAGTGTTATTTTGCCGTTCTATATTAATTGCATGTTGACGTTTTGTTGTCATTCGTTACAGCAACAAGCTGTCAAAAACCATAATACAATATAAAATTAGACGACAACTTACACTAGCACATTTTCAAATAAAAATAAAATGAATACGATTTCTAAACGTCACATTACAGCACAGCACATCACAATTGCTTCAATCAAATCATTGTTTTCAACAAACATTGAGGTTATGTACATAATTAAATAGTCGTTGTTATTCTACGAGGTTGTACATATTTGCATAAAAATAAACCTGGTAAATATTAGGGATAGCTGGCCACGGCTAATACGAAAAATATATTTTGAGGAAACCTTTTGATTCACCTTAATTACAATAAAAGGAATCTGACAGCATTTTGGAAAATTTTAATTTCAGCATTTTAATTACGTAAAATGAAAATTAGCTTTTCTATTTTTTTGATGACATAAATTAACCCATAAATAAACCATTCACAATAAACAATAAACCACTAGACAAGGTAAAAAAAGGTTCGACCATAGACAATATAATTGCAGTCAGTCTACTCCAAAGATATTAGAAGAACGAGATGTGCTATGCGCAGTTCGTACTGAGTGGAATTGTTTTGCCGAGTGTCGCCGGTTGTGTTCACCAATACTACTGCACACCTTCGCTTACGCTAAGGCATCGCTAAGGTATCCGCACTAATACATAGAACAGATTTATGTGCGTACACGTCCCGATACCGTTCAAAGTACCCTAATTAGGTAGTACTCCGGCTACGGTCCGGCGGCCAACATAGCATATCTCGTTCTTCTAATATCTTTGGTCTACTCCATTCTTTCTTTAGCCTGAAAAACTATTTTAAAAATAAAAACGTCCATGAAGCTGAAAAATATTGAAATGTTTCCTGGACAAGGTTCAGACAAAGCATTGTCCTGAGAAAATGATCTTTTGTAACGTTCTTTACAGTTCATTTTCTCAAGAAATGTATAAAAAATTTTTTACTTGTCGAAAACACTATCATAATCGATTTGCTTAATAATATAATCATTATTTTAAGTTAATAAAAAACTACACTCGGCCTTAATCTGAGACGAAAAAACCCAAAATTACTTTTTTCGAAAAAAAATTAATTTCTTTATTACTTCTTTAAACATGTGATGATTTTACTTATTTGAATTAATTTATGAAACAAAAGAACAATTAAGACAATTTGCAGAGATGATTGTGCTGACGATAGTCGAATTTTTCTGCTTATCTCGAATAGAAAAATGACGAAAAAACTCATGGTTACATGTTTAAAGATGTCTAATTTCACCAAAACAATAATATAAAACAGGATAATCACTAATCAATAATATGAATACGGTAGCTCGATTTAATAGATTACATTTATACATTGTGGAGGTCATTGAATAAATAAAAGAATATTTTCTTTAGTCTTTGGTGGAGGCAGACATAAAAGCCAAGAAGGCGTTCGCAAGGAGCACTTTTTAACAAGCTATTTAACGTATTTCGCTTTGATTGCGAATAAGTCACAAATTGACGCGTAATTTACGTCGGATTAAACGATATTAGGGTAAAATTTTCAAAAATTCACCTCAAACTTGAACTTACGTAGGTACAGAAGGTAGTACACTTAGGTCGAGTAAAATATATGTTTGTATAGACCCTAAATTTCATTGTATTATATTTTTATCACGAAGAACATTATCAAACAATATTTGATACGAGATGATATTACATTACGTATTGGTTAAAGGGGGAGACAGATTACGCTATAAGTTCAAAGCATTTTATATAACTCCATATTGCTCGCCATACAATCCTATACAGACCTGTCACACCTAAAAAGAAGATGTGTTATAAGTGTGAGCGTGGCGACCATGTGGCGACGATACGCGCTGAGATCTGCTAGCCAGGCTTTATTTGAAAATTCCCTGCGATCCCCTCTCCTACCTACTAAAGAACAATTTACGGGGCGCCGTAATTACGCGGCTGTCATCTGTCAAAGTGACAGATCCCATTGAATCCCATTCATAGAAATGATATTCCGCGGCAGTTCACAAAATTGATCCGACCCCCTCTCCTGAGGAAGATTATAGCGTAGCGTGTCAGCCCAACATATAATACGTACATTTCACGCCCAATGTATGTGTGCATAATATAGCGTAATGTTTCTAAGGCGTAAAACAGATTATTCCGGAGGTGTGATGTTACAAGTTGTACTGCAAACTAAAATACGAAAAATTACAGGCTATGTAGTTTACTATTAGTTTCGTTTATTAAAACTGTAGTGGTACGCCACTACTTCATTCGAACGGAATTCTAGAAGTTTCGGTTTTTCCAAACAAGCTTCTTGGACGTTCTTTTATTTTTTTATTTATTTGTTTGGAAAATTCTACATAGCAACCAAATTGTTCGAGAAGCTTCTTCACCTTTTAAAAGCGACAGCATGAATAATCTAGTCAGTCATCAATCCGCCATCAGTTAACAATGTGCTCAACGAGTGATAATCCGCGCACCTCACTTGCGCGAAGGACATTCTTCCCGGCTCTGCTCATGGACTCCATCGGGATATCATCATAGCGCTTTGGCCCAGATCGCCGTCCCTGGCCAACGCTATATGGATTACAGCGCCCTGGTTCCAGCGTCTCTGACCAGCGCTTCATCCACTCACCATGACCACCACGAGGACACGCAGCATCCTCACTGGTCTACTCAGCTCCCGTTCAACCGCCTACAAGGTCCACCGCACCTTCGGCCTTCCCGTCAGCACTGGAGTACTGATTGCCAAGATCGCCAGTGCCTGACAGACAACGAGTCCGGTCACCAGCGCCCGGCGTCGACTCACAGACCCGCGCTTGACCTGCCATCACCGCCTGCATCCGGAGAATACTACATCTGTCCTAGGACATCTCATCACGGCTACCTGACTCACAAATAAACACTCTGACCTTCACGACACGTCTTTCATTCCGTGCCTTCCTCAATAGATCCCTAAAAAACATATGATAATATAGATATTGGATAGATGATTTCGACTATTTTTCTTCATTTACGAGCACGTGATGCCCATTTTTTGTGTAATAGACTTGAGTAGATATTGTGGTAGTAGTAGTTATTGTGTTTTAAAATTTATTTGTCGTTGCTCGGGGTTAAGAATGGTTTGGAGTAAAGTTTTGAGGTTATGATTTCTATTGTGCCTGAAAACTGGGTCTATTTTTAAGCTGGACAAGATATTATTCTAAAGAATTGAAAAGTTTACTTTTTGTAAGTTTTTGTTTCACTCAATCGTGCCACGTCTTCCTTGGGTATGCCTGACCTCCACCATTCACTACTTTCATTCGACTGTATTCGACCGTATCTCATTCCATCATTTCATTTACGTACACAGAGTTTTTCAAAATCAGCCTTGGACAGTGACGTTCCTCTTGTTTCGAAGGTCAAGTGGGCAACATTTTGTCAATCTCGGAATAAAACTATAGATTTGTATAAAAATCCAACAAACGCCGACCGCCACAGACAATCTTCTTTAAAATTATCTGAAGCTTAAATAAACCACTCACTCACTGATCTGAAATGAACCCGGTGTTGCTCGGCGTTATTAATCATTTGGAGTAAAGTTTTGTGGTTGTAAATTCTAGACAACTGGGTGTAGTTTCAAGGTGAAAATCATAATATTGTCAATACGTACTTTTTTGTAGGTATTTGATTAACTTCATCGTGCCATTCTTCCTTGGCCGTTCCCCGACTACTTCGACCATTCACATTTATGCCATATACCTCACAACACTCTATCATTCTTTCATCCGCTCTCTATGCCCAAACAATTTAAGCATCTTATCCATTTCGCTAAAATTAGCCTTATACACACCTACGCCTCGCTTTACCGCATATAAGTACCTATTTGTTTCACGTCTTCCTCGGGTGACCTCGACTTCTTCTCCTATTCACTTCCACGACATAATTCTGCTTAACACCTTTCTAAGTTTATCACATACGCCTCAATTTACCACAAATAATTTATCTTTCAAAGCACCTAATTCCACCCAAAAAATTACAAATATAAAACCTACCTTTGATAAGTCCACACAAAAAATGCATACAGGTATATTATCTGGGCAAAAATTTTGATAGGTTTTCAGAAATATTTTTTTTATATTACCTTAGCCTACTCACATATATTAAAATAACATAATAATGGCTCCTTGACACTATGTACCTACCTAGTTATTTCACTTTTATTATTTTTATTATTTTTAAATAAAAGTGAAATAACTAGGTAGGTACATAGTGTCAAGGAGCCATTATTATGTTATTTTAATATATGTGAGTAGGCTAAGGTAATATAAAAAAAATATTTCTGAAAACCTATCAAAATTTTTGCCCAGATAATATACCTGTATGCATTTTTTGTGTGGACTTATCAAAGGTAGGTTTTATATTTGTAATTTTTTGGGTGGAATTAGGTGTGTAGATGTTTCAATTTGCGAAAATTTATAACTATCTACTACACGTAAAGAAAGCAGTTTAATCAATGGATTAAATCTGAACTAACCATTTCGTAAACACCTACACAGAGAGAATAAGTATTTAAAAAAACGTTTAAGGTAGATGTTTTTTTTGTGAAAATTAACTGATCGTCCCTCTGGGTGGATGACGTTGGTTGACGTTTTGTTTGGGCTTCGGGCTTCGAGCTTCGAACATTGGACTTTGAGCTTTGAGCTTTGAACTTCGAGTAAGAGCCTTGAGCTTTTAGAATTGAGCTTTGTTGTTTGGGCTTTGGGATTTGAGCTTTTAGAATTTAGTTTCTAAGAGCCTTGAGCTTTAAGATTTGAGCTTTTTTGTTTGGGCTTAGGGCTTTTAGAATTTAGCTTCGAGCTTTGAGCTTTTGTGCTTTTGGATTTCTGCTTTGAGCTTTGAGCTTTGTTGAGTTTTTAGCTTTTAGTCTTTAAGTTTGTCACGAAAGTCGAATAAAATTTTACTTCCTTTGTATTTCGTTGCCCTGAACGCAATACCGGATCTAATACCCTATTTTACGTACAACAATTCAAATCAAAATACGCCCAAACCTCTTTACTCGGACGTATCTGCAAAACTTACAAAATTCCCTAAGAGATATTGACTTTTTCCACCGTACCCTTAATTTAAAAAAAATCATATTCACCTTACAATGTACTACCAAAACAATTATTTTTTTTATTATTCGTCTATCCCTTTCATATATATTTTCTTCCTAGCCTGTAACCATAAAAAAATATTGTAAATGAAACTTTACAGGTTTATTTTATACGCAACATCTTAAATCCAAAATTAATTCACATGTATAACTGTGTTTCCTAAATATACTCAAATAAAAAAATAAAAAATCCCCGACGTTGCCTGGGCTTCCCGTAAAGTTTTTCGAATTCAGATGGAGTGAAATTGTTCAGTATTATCCTCATATTTTGGAGGTCAAGCTTGCAAAATTTCATCACGATGCATCAAAGTTCTGATCTAATCGTGAAAATCAAATCTTTATTAATAACCTAGATTTTTCTCCAAGCATAATTGTTTTGACTGAAACTCAAATGAAAAATGTTATTCCATATAACTTATCAGAATATACCACAATTTCCTCTGCCTGTAAGCATACTGGTCATGACGGAGTCACTGTCTTCTTTCATAATACTCTGAAAAATGTTACCACTGAATTTATTGAATTTAAGTCAGCCAATGCAATAAAACATACAACTAAGTAACATACAACTGAAAATTACTCACAATAACATTTCATTAGTACCAGAAGATGTTTATCATAAAACACTGCTAATTTCAATTCCTATTAAAAATAAAAATAAAAACCTGAAAACTAACACAAAGCAAGTATTACAATTTAGAAAAGCAGATTATTCAATGATAAACACAAAACTAAACGAAATTGATTGGGATCATAATCTGAACCATCTGAATACTCAATCCGCAACTGACGTCTTGTACAACATATTGAACAATATTAAAATAAATTACATACCAACTAAACCAGCAAAAAATTATAATTATCCGCCATGGTATACATCATCTCTCATAAAAATAATTAAAGAAAAAAATAAATATCATAAATATTTCAAAAAATTTCAAAATCCACGTGACTACCAAACGTTTTCACTCTTAAGATCTAGACAAAAACGAATTGCACAAGAACTCTACATTAATTATATACATACTGCTGAAAGTAACATGAATGGTAATCCTAAACTCTTCTGGAATCATTTCAATAATATGAAAAAAACACAATCGTCCCTTCCAAGGACGATGCATCTAGATGACAAAAAAGCTGAAAATGGCCAAGATGTATGTAATATTTTTATGGAATATTTCCAATCAGTTTACATAAAAGATAATAACCTACCAACATTTGACATACCAGAAAACACAAATAACATAAATATCACCACGGTTAAATTCACACGAGAAATAGTCTTAAAAGAAATAAAAGCTCTTGACATGAACACAAGCGCGGGGTGTGATGATATTCCGTCATACTTTATAGTTAATTGTGCTGAAACACTCGCTAAACCTCTCTGCATTATATATAATAAATCAATGAACGAAGGCACGGTACCTGAAATATGTAAAAGAGCATATGTAACACCAATCCACAAAAATGGCGAAAAAAATAATGTTAAAAATTATCGTCCGATTTCAAAACTAACAATATTCAGTAAGTTAATGGAAAAAATTGTTTACCAATACCTAAGTCCACAACTCAATCACATCATAACAACAAAACAACATGGTTTTACAAAAGGCAGAAATGTGGAAAGTAATATCGTTCTTCTTACCGAATTCATTGTTGGTCACATGGACAATCGCACTCAAGTAGATATTATGTATACAGACTTTGCCAAAGCATTTGATAAAATTAATCAAAAATTACTACTAAGAAAACTTTGGGCATTAGGTATACCTACGTGGTAATTTATTTCGTTGGGTTACATCTTATATACTTAACAGATCACAGGCAGTAGCAATAAAGGGCTTTGTATCAGACTTCAATCAAATTTCCTCAGGGATCCAACAGGGTTCACATCTCGGACCATTATTTTTCATTTTATATATTAATGATTTGGTCAATGTTGTAAAAAACTCTGAAATAGAATTATTTGCTGATGATGCTAAGCTATACAAGCCAATAAAAAGTCTAAACGATTGTATTAATTTACAACATGATTTAAACAATGTAGCTACCTATTGCCAACAAAATCAATTATTTCTAAATGTTTCAAAATGTCATCACATTGTCTTTTCCAGAAATAAAAATAAAACATTATTTAATTATTCTTTAAATAACATCAACATTGCAACAGTCTCAAATATTCGTGATCTTGGAATAGCTCTTGATAATAAACTTCAATATAACCTTCATATACAACAAATCACAAATAAGGCTGCTAAAATGTTAGGTTTCATCATTAGAAACACAAAACTTTTTAATAACATCAATATCATTAAGCAACTCTACTTTGCCTACGTACGAAGTCATCTGGAGTTTGCATCAATTGTTTGGTCTCCATTCTATAAAATCCACATAAACAAAATCGAAGCAATTCAAAACAAATTCCTAAAATATCTCTGTTACAGGTCATTTGTAAGATTTAATAATTATGCAGAGGCAACTTACTTTAAAATTGATTCATTAAGTGTACGAAGGCATCATGCAGATGCTCTATTCCTATATAAATTAATTAATAATAATATTCAATGCCCAGAGTTGCTAAATAATATTAAATTTAATGTGCCTGCACGTTTAACACGGTCTTCTATCCTGTTTAAAATCAATCAAAGCAAAACGAACTGTAGACAAAATTCTTGCCTGAACAGAATATGTAATAATTACAATAACATATTATTCAATATCGACATCTTCAATTGCGAATTTACTAAATATAAAATGACCTTAAAAGAGTATTTCACTGATGTTTCTTGAATTGATGTTTCTGATGTTTATGTTTCTAGTATTTATATATTTATAATCCTGTTATGGTATGATTTATATGCACAACATTGTCTTCTTATGGTTATGGTTATGATATGATTTATATGCACAATATTGTTTGTATTCTTATGGTTACCAATGTATCGATAATCTTTTATTTTATATAAATTTTAATTTTTTTTTTCCCCTTTATTTTTGTTGTATTATTTTGTTCTATTATTTTATACAATTCTTTTATTTTATATAATTATAACTTCACATTTCTCATAAATTTAATTATTTCTTCTAATGCTGTCTTACGTAAAGTCAGAAGGAGGAAATCCGTAATTGGTTTTATTTTGGCTATTTTACTTATGTACAATCTGTAAAAATGTAAACTGTTGATTTCCCAAAAATAAAAAAAATAAAAAAAAATAAAAAAAAAATAAAAAAATTAACCTTTTTTCAAAACAACTATAAATATCATGTACTATCCATATACAGATCCCCATCATTAAATGATTTTTTATTTGTAAAAGAACTAAAATCTTTTGTTAGAAATCTTCACAGAAACAATTTTACTTTTTTCCATTTGACAGGTGACATTAATATAAATATTAATGATAACAATATAAATGTAAATTGCCAAAATGAGTATCTAGATTGTTTATCAAGCTCTGGATATATGTCATATATTAGCTCACCAACTAGAGTAACCTTAAGTAACTCTGCATGTTTAGACCACATATTTGTCAAGTCGCACAAGGCGGCCAATATTATCTCTTCAATACTTGAAACTAATATCACATATCATTACCCGACCTTTTATGGACACCATTTCAAAAATACACCTTTAAACCGAAATTCTGTAACTCAAGAAAAAGTTGACATTGATTATAAAACTCTAAACTCTTTACTTCACTCAGAAAACTGGGAAAATGTAATATCAATAGAAAATCCACATTTAGCATTAGAGAATTTCTATAATACTCTTAGAGATTATATTCTAAAAAGTGAAAGTAAAATAGTTGTCACTAACAGAAAATATAAAAAAATTAAACCTTGGATTACAGTTGGATTAATTATATCAATTAAACAAAGGGATAAATTATATAGAGAAATGTAAAAATATCAAATGGATTGCCAAAATAATAATCTCAGAACAATGCCTTATCTGAAAACAAAATATCTAATGTACCGAAACTTACTAAATAGACTGACACGAAACTGCAAAAAGAAATACTATTGTGAACAAATTGAAAATGCTAAAAATAATACTAAAAAAACTATTATAAATGAAATTGCCAACAAAAAAATTATGTCTTCAAATATTGTAAATGAGGTTAAAATAAATAATGAAATAATAACTAACAAATCGAACAAACTTTTTTACAAATATAGTAGACGAGGTACTTGAATCTTCCGGCATTAATGTTAATGATGATTATATGGAGACATCTCCTCAATTAGATTCTAATACCGATTCAATTAACTCTATAGAATATTTTTCTCCCATTACATTTAATGAAATTGAAAAATATATTGATAGCCTTAAACCATCCAACTCTAAGGGAAATGATGGACTATCATGTGATACATTAAAAAAATAAAACAACATGTATTAACGCCATTACAACATATTTTTAATATATGCCTCAAAGATGGTCATGTTCCAGAACAATTTAAAATCTCCACTATAATACCTATTCATAAATCTGGGGATACGCATAAATTAGACAATTACAGACCAATATCCCTTGTTTCAAACCTATCAAAAATATTCGAAAAATGCATCAAATTTAGAGTCATTGAACACTTAGAAAAATATAAAATTCTATCGAAAAACCAATACGGCTTTCATACAGATAGCCAGCAACCTCCACCAGCTCTACAACTCTCTGCTCTGCCTCCTACCTCGCTCCGACTTCTGATTCTACTCGCCTTCTCTTCTTCTGACCCTCGCCTCACCCCGGACCTCCCTGCCTCTACCCGGACTCTACAACAAGGACCAGAATCTACATCGGACCAGCTACGACGGCCACAGAGACGCCCCGCTCTACACCCCGACGCCACTGAAGGAAGACGCCTTCAGCCACCACGGATTGGGATCACCGGCCCTATTTGCAGTCTTGTGTGTCATACACTCCTGTCTGATACACAAACTATGAAATATTTATTTAAAAACAAAAATAATTTCAAAATAAATGAAAACAGAATGAGCAAAAGAACAAATAATATATTTTACACCCCCCAAACCAATACTAAATTAATGCAGACACATGGCAGTTTCATTGGTCCTCGTACATAACCTTCTACCACTACAAACTCAAATGATAAATAAAAAGATAGAATATATTAAAGAGGTAAAATTATGGCTGAATGACGCAGATATTGAAACGCTTTTACTATAAATTTATTGATCCTTTCTACAACTCACTTGCTGAAACTTTATAAACTATTGTACATAATGTTTTCTCTTTACTTTTTATAATAACTATAAACAAAAAAAAAACTTTTTCTACTAATGTATATTATACTTTAAGTACTTGAAATATAGTAATCGTTTTATATTACCCATACTCAGGCAGTGCCTTAGTGGATTTTCATTTCTTGTGTATACTATTTGGTATTATATATTATGTTATTATATACTATTTATTAATATGTATAATATATGTAAAGAAATGAAAATAAATAAAGTAAATAAATAAATAAAAAATGTTCAAAAATTGTAGCAAAAAAAAATTGTTTTAAAGGGGTTGGAAAGGGGTAGGGTGTTTCGTGAAATTCCAAATACTCAGTGACCTTTATCTTGGTTTGAAGGTCGAGAGGGCAAATTTCATCGATCTCGGAAAAAAACTGCAGATTTGTAAACAAATCAAAGTCACGTTGGGACTCTTATTTGAATGTGTAGATAGATAGATAATATATAGCTGATTTCGCGGGCTTCGCAAATCAAATCAGATGCAGACAGTAATTTTCGTCTTATTTTGTACGTCAAATGTTCAAAAATTCGTCAAGTAACATTAAAATGCTGCTTTAGGAGGTAGAAAACCTTCCTCTTATGTTTGTAGGTCAAGTGTGCAAATGTTTATCAACCTCGGAATAATACTGTACATTTTTATACAAATCAAATCCACACCGCACGCCCGCCCCGGCCCCCCATCCGCCAGCCGAGAAACCGATACCTCCAGTGCCTAATATGAGGTATTGCACAAACAGACAATCAACTTTGTGTTATAAATTATTCTACTAGTTTGATTTGGTAGGCCACCCCGGGAACCATTTATTGGATAACTAACACCTCTGCCATGGGTGGCCCCAAGTGGTTCGCTACGTTTGGTGACTTAGCATTCTTTAATCTTCGTAATTCTTTCAACATAACAAGCTATTAATTCGCCCCGTACAAAAACAGTGAAACTTAGTAATAAAAGACAATTCATCAACATAAAATATTTGTAATTATAGCATCACAATGCTGCAATAATGTTGAAGCAAATACTTTTATGTAAGTGAGCTATTATCAAAAAATCTATTTTTGTAGTCATTTTGAATTTTAATAAATAATAATATCTAGTACCTACAAATATTATCTACTAATTACCGCTACTCGTCAATGGCACGTACAATATTCTAAAATAAAATTCCATTTATTGATACTAGTCAACAGATGGCAATAAGTATATAAATCAAAAATCAACAACTACTTACCGCTACCAGTCAACAGACGGTAAAGCAATACATGCAAATTTTGAATATTTAACGATGATCTGGAAACTTCTAGAAAGAAAAATTAAACACCTAAAATAAAAAAAAAAAATCATGTATCATGTAAAAAGACCCTCAGTGTCTCCTGAAGTTCCCCTCAGCACAGGATCTCCCGGTTAGCTTATAAACCATCTCTTGTTATATTTTATATAAATATAAATTTTATGTATAATTCATCAAATTATGTTGCCTTCCTACTTTGGATGATACAACTCTTATAAACTCCCCCAAATCGCATTTTCAATCAATATTAGGTACATATATCATTTGGCTTTCTCATACTCTCAATCCGTGGCTAAAACACTTCATGTCTCTGAAGAAAGATGATTTAATAGTAATAAAAACTTTCCTTACTTCAAATAACTTCCAGTCTTCAATGTTGATAACTTTATTTTTATTATTATGTATTTTTATGATTTTAACCCCATAGCGGAAAGTTCGTAACTTACATCCTAGACTCAAACCAAAAAACTCGGTAGTTTTATAAAGATATTTCATTTTACTTCCACACGGTGGCAGCACTTGCAACAAATATGAGTGTCACGCCCATTAATTCTGGAATTATTTATCTTGAAATATTAACTAAGTGACATTGATACACGGTTTTTTAAATTTCAATATTTACTTTTTAAATAAATATATTTTATTTCATCTCTTGGCCCGCTAGTGAAAGCTGTTTATTTGAAATTGTTATTGTGCGATTATTTTAAGCAGTGGAAATGACATTAGAGTTGTTCCACTTGAAGGCAACGAGACACGTCTGTTTCACTCGTGCCCATTGTTTGGATATAGGAAAAGAGAGAAAGAAATGGTTCGCAGCTTGGTTTGAAGTAATTGCCGGCCGTATCAGCTGACAACCAAAGCAAAACACACGGTCCGCTACCATCTTGTCAAATCTGCGAAACTCGGTGACCAAATAATTAGTTTAAAGTTGTACAAACCTTGTAAAATGACATAATGTGTTAGTCTTATGTGCCACCAGATCGTCGTGTTTTAGTGATTGTGATAATACCAGTGCCCTTTCTTGTCAATCTTGCCGATTTGTTTAATATTTTGGGAATGTATTGCGTTAAATAATGACGTCATGTGTATGATTATACACGTCGTAACGCTGCCGACCAGCCTGTGAGTATTTTTCTCCTTTTCTTTAAACTTATTCTGTATAAAAGCATGTAATCATGTCTCCTACAACCGTACTGATAAATCCACATTTTCATTCATGACTTGTTAAACAATCGGTTATGTGTTTCCACAGCGTTCTGTGTACATAAAACATACAAGTCAGAACTTCATAGATGTGTTTTCCATTTGTGAAATGCCCTTGAAAACAATGCAGCGAAATATCTTTGTTGCGAAGTCTGATCAAAATTGAACAGGGTTTATTTTGTCACTCACTGAGGCAACTTTCTAGAATATTTCCACTACGTTAAAAATGTTCGCAACGTAATATTTATCACTTTTTTCGGTCAAAAATGGAATAGACTTGAATCCCAATGTATAGAAAGTGTTTTAAGTAGGCCGTCGTTGGTTTTGCAATAAATTATAAGACAAATTTTGCATTTTTTATGTTTTTAAATAATACTTAATTCATTCGTTTTGGTTTCCGTTTCATTGATATCAATAATTGTGTCATTTTCAATGACGAACACGGGAAAATATTACTGAATTATATTACTGGTTGACATATTTTTTTAGATTGAAGGTGTAGTAGGTACCTACACACAGGAGAATTTTGATGCTTACTATGCTTAGTATTTGCTGTGAAATAATTTATGCTGGTAGAAATGTATCGCAAAGTGTTTGGGTGTGTTTTTTGTTCTCGGTAGCAACAAGAAGGTACGGTGCACATTAGAACTGGATTTTACCGTAGTTGAAGAAGTGCAATGAATGCACTAATTTATTGTGCATATACCCCGCGGAGAGCGATGGTGCTCATTGCATATTAGTTATTATTTGTTTGTCATTTAACTGCTTGATTAAATATCAAACAGAGGTCGAATGGCGTTTTTTTAGTTCATTTTCCCTATGCAAGTGTGCGCCTTGTCATGGTGTACGGTGTAAGGTGTAAAGCTCCATATCCACGTTGGCCCAATGCATTGTGCCAACGTTGGGGCCATCGTCGCCAACGTTGGGGTCATGTCGTTTAGGCGGCAGCAAATTGAAAATGGCACATTATAAATCGTCATAGCAAATTTATTCGTCAACATAAAAATAAACGAAAAATACCTTCATTATCATAATTTTTTTCCTCACATTTTCGGGAATAAAAAATCAATGAAAATACCTTATTCTGCGTTGGCCATTTGACCTCCTTATTTATGTCAATACCGCGCAAGAGTCCCAACTGCTCCCAACCGCTGGAGCCAGTGAGACTACGGCATCTCCATTTGGGGTATGTTGTGAGGCTGAGGGTAGTGGAGAGGGAAAGGAGATGGAAAGAGGAAGGTAGCGAGATCTAGTTACGATTCTGAGAGTGTCTTCCACTCTGGAAAGTGCCGCAAGTGCCTTCATTATATATTATGTTGAAGTGAATGAATTGTGAAATAAAATTTAGTTGCGCGCGGCGGGATTCGAATCCGCGACCTTTGCTAGTTGAGAGCCTTACCCCTCGACCACGGAGGCCGTCAAATCTAGTTGGATGTGGAAATTGTCGCAGTCGCAGAAATTTATTTGTCCAGCATGTTAAATCATCAATCATCATTCGTAAATGTAAATTATCTTTCACGCAATAATAAACACGACCACCTCCGCTGAACCCGTATTGCGAACTGAGGACGGCGCCAACATGTGAACATTGTGAACGCTCTTTTCGAGTTGGCCGCAAGATACTTTGATCGGGTCGACCGGCCAACGTTGGTGGCCAACGCATGCAACCGCAAAGACGTCCTGTACACGTTGGGCCAGCGCGTTGGCCCAATGCATTATACAATTGTACAACGTGTACAAGGCCCATAATAACTATGTACCGCCGTTTATTGGTCGGGACTTTTTCTTGTAGTTTTTCCGCTCGTCGAGCGGCGCTAGTGGTACGAATTATTTAATAAATTCTATTTTAGTATCGGTGTGAATCGCCTGCATGTTTTTTTCTTGTTTATAGATTCCTGTGTACTTTTTTGTAAGGAATTCTTAATTATTGTTTCCGTAGTAAGAAGTAATAAAAAAAAACCATTATTGGTCGCTCAATTAGAATGCGAATAACACGTTATACTTAGGATTGTGTGTTTCGGTGCATAATTTGTATTAACTTCCAACAGAAATGTCTCTGAGAAACAGTATTTTTGTATTTTCGCTTTTAGCGAGAACGGGACAAGTTCAAGGTCGAATTTGAGTAGGTATATATTAAGTTATAGAGGGTGTTCTTTTTACTATGAATATTTAAATATTCAGAAAGTAGGGACACCTTCATACGCACATTTAATTTTAAAAACACCTTTTATTAGTTAGATGATAATGAGAAGCAAGTATTTCACTCTCCGGAAATGGAAAATAATGTATTTTTTAGCTGTTTCGTAAATATACGGATAATTTGACGTCTTTTCTTCACGCCCTATTAATAATATTAAAATAGGCAAAGTTTTTTAAAATTATTTATTTTTTAATTAAACCCAGACTAAGAATCTAACAGCCTATTTTAGGATCATGGGTTCATATTTTGGTTTAAATAAGAGAAGAAAAAAAAACAAACCAATACTTTCGCATCAATATCCACATCGTTTTAATTTTAATGAAATTTAAAGTGCATTATTTCCATTTCCCGAATCTGAAGTACTTACTTCTAATTATTACTAAGTGTTTTTTCTAATTAAAAAGTGCACATTAAGCGTGTCCCCATTTTATGTATATTTACTGAACTTTTTTAAATTAAATTTAAATAATATTTTCTAAATGGGACAAGTTTGAAACATTCTGTATGCAAGCAATGCGTCTGTGTGAGTGGGTAATTTGTTTGTGTTCGCATCTACATTCGCTGCGATAACTGTAACAAGCTAGTTTGGTTTATTTGTTATTATTTTACAATATTATGCAACTTGAGGAAAACGTTTGCAGTTAAAAACTGATGTGTTTGTAGGTATAACACTGAAGATTTAAGCCGATAGAACTGTAGTATGGGCGTGTCCGTAGCTAATTTTTTTAAATAGTATCAAAATTCTTTCATGAGCAGATAATCAATTTCGTCGGCATATCTGGGACTTGGAAGTCGAGGGATATTACGTAATTTGCAGAATGCATTTCTTCGGATTATCTATAAGTAGCTACTAGTTCTGTAAGCAGGATACCTCGCATTTACAAAAGTATGTTTCTAATTATGTTTTATTTAATAAATCAAAACCAAAATTTCCCCTTCACATCGTAGTTTGGTATACTCTAAAATTATAAACCGTAAATTTACTTAATATATAAGTGAATTATATGTATAGGGTTTTCCAATAAGAGGTGTTATTTTATTATGTATATAAATTAAATTTTTATTTATTTTATATACATAAACACACACTTGCCACAAACTACACATCACTTCTTATCACTTATTTTATTTTATTATGTATATAAATTGAAAATGACAGCTTCAAAAGTAACATCTACCGAAATAGCGGGCTATTCAAAATAACATCTCTTATTGGAAAACCTTTTACAATTTGTCAAAAGAAACGTTGTTGTTTATATAATTTTGTAATGAATTTAATTTGTTTTATGTACATACATCCTGTAATATAGCTCTATTCTACAGAGGAAATCTTTAATTGCTTGTATTTTTGGTATAGTGTTAAAAATAATAAAATTCAACCTAATCTATGAATTCAGCTGTTGATTTCGCAAAGATTAATAAATAAATATCCAGCCCTTTTTCGAAACTTCATTAATGCAGGTAAGTGCCATTAATTGCCAACTAATCCTAAACCGTCTGCAACCAGTGAGAATATGTCATTGGTGGTGGGGGGGGGGAAGGAGATGAGTAATTAATTACCTGGCTATTCTGATCTGTAATGTTCTGTAATTCAACAAGTCTGTCTTAGACCAGGGCGATACTGATAGCATTTTTCACTCTAGAACGTTTCGCAAACATACTGTATATTATTTTTAATGAGTAAATTGTGAAATAAAACAAATAAATCAAATAAACTTTAGTCGGGCACGCCAGGATTTGAACTCAGTGCCTTCACCTCCGGCTTGCTAGTCGAGAGCATTACCCCTAGACCACGGAGGCCGTCATTAAAGACAGATGAAAGGTCTTCCCTATTCTCAGTCAATTATAACATGTTCGTATAACTATAATCATATTATGATTGTGTACATATTATTTCAGCAGTTCCATTGAAGTCTGTAAACTTGAGACGCAAGTTATAACCCGCACACACTGAATAGATCATACATACTAGAAATGTCTTCTGTGTAGATTTGAATTGTAACCAATGTCTCCACTGACCTAATACCCTTTGGTTTTAGCCCATATACTTGCATTGTATATCATCGTGTAAGCTTAATGCCAAATCACTATTTTGATTAATCTTTATAACGAATTGGTGTACATTATGAAAACCAAAAAATATGCTTTAGTTAAATTGAAAGTTTTCCTATCACTTCGCTTGAGTAGAATACAAATAAAAAAACAAATTACTCAATAAAAAATATAAATGCAAACTACTACAAAAAATATTTTTCCAATAGAAATGTATGAACGCATAAAGGAAATAACTTTTTAAAAATACAGTTTTATAGCTAAGATTATCTGTGAAAGTTTCACTTGATTAACTTTTTTGCTTTCTTATAAAATTATTTACAAAATAAGTAAAAATTAGTTTTTTGCTTGAAATTGAACATTTTTAGACTCCAGTTGTCAAGCGATTTTAATGCCTATTACCTACGATATAAGGTATACCAATAATATACACATTTTTGGCTTGTAGCTTCCTCTTAAACACAGTTGTGTATTTGAAATTTAAAGCCCTATTGGCTGGTGATACTTTTGGATCACGAAACACGCCCACATCGCATTTCTTGTATTTTTTTTTCTGTTACCACCATTAAATCCACGATCGGAGTTGCCGCAGTAATGAAAATTTTAGTTCCACTTTATTAAATTTTATTATTTTGCTAAACATTATGGTCTTCTTCAAACCCAGGAAAAGCATTATGAATGAGATTAAGTAACGGGCGCATAGGTATTACGTGCGACAAAGGACGCCCACGGCATTCCAGCCATGACCGAGTTCAACAGGTTCTGAAGTGGGACAATGTCAAAGCCAAAATAGCCGACTGTCACGATGCGGAATATGCTTGACTTTCAAAGAAGCGAATTTGATATGAACTTGCAATATCGACATGCATAACTGGCTCAAAAAAATAGCAAATTGATTTTGTTCACTGGAAATATTAGAATTTTAATTTTTTATTTTCGTGACGTCACTTTAATATGAAACTGATAATTTTTGTTACACGTGGCACGAAAATGTCCGTTTCAGATTGTGATCAGCTGGAGATCATAACAACATGACGATTATGCTTGACAGCCGATCTTGAATTGATCAAAAGCTGAAACGGACCGAGAATTATTCAAATATTCAAAATGTTCACGATCGACATTTTGATGATCAACAAATGTGACAAGAGTTGGAAATAATTCAACTCTTTCAAATTGACTTAGTTTTACTCTCAGTATTGCCCTGGTGAAAACTTGCCCCAGTTAGGGTTGCAATAGTCCCACTGGCTCTGGACGATTGTGGGAACTCTTGTGGAGTATTCACATAAAAATGCCATAAACACGGGAAAGGAACCATAACCTTCGGGTGGTTTGCAAACCACAGAACTACCCTGCGGTACTCGGTTGGAAGGGGTTTGCCCGGATAGCAGATTTCGTAGGAGGTAGATGATAATGGCTTTCGATGTGTCCGATAACAATGTAATTAATGTTTTTATCTAATCTCCGTGTTATTCTGTCATTCACATTATCAGATAGGTTAAATACTTGTGTGTAGGTACCACTGAACTATAGATAGAAGTGTGTTGGGGGCGTGACCATGATACTTCCCGTTGTGAGCTATTTTTGAATACATCTATTCACTTTTGTTTTCGGTAATGAATGAATGCAAATCTTGGAAGCGGAATTTAACCCACTTCCCGACGTGCGATTGAGCTGAAACTCGGCAGATAGGCGCCTTGTCGTTGAGCAGTTGATATACGAAATAAATGTCTGTCCTACCCAATCGGCATTTGGCGAGGTTATTGGCGCGGTTGATTCCAGTCCCTGTGGAAAAAAGGTTCAATCCTCAGTCAAAGCAAAAAATAAAAATATAAAAGTAGTAAAAAAACTTTGTTTTTTTTATCTTACTTTAGCCGAAATTGATTAATTTTTAAACATGATTTTCCTTCTCGAACAGATAATCAATCTATTTCTGAGGAGGTTATATTAATTGATTAAATATTGATATTATTTCTTGAATAGATAATTTCTGAAGATTTTAATACGGAAATAATTGCCGACAACTGTTTTCTTTCAATTCCGTATGTGTGCTCGTAGGTTAAAGAAGAACACAAGAAATGCGTTGTGGGCGTGTTTCGTGATCCAAAAGTCTGACCATTCTTTGCTTAAATCTCAAATTCGGAACTGTGCATCATCATTATCAAATTTTGATCAAATTTGATGGCGATGTACGATGTCAGGCAAGTGTAAGAAATACAAAGCGCGTGCTAAATAGGCTAGAACCAAAAGATACCAAGACTGTGGCGACATTGGTTTTACGTTAAAATATACATGGAAGGAAGATTAAAATATACACTAATACTAAGCTATTTTTGATTGGTGATTTGCACACAGAGGATACTGTGCGGAGGGTTTTTCGATTGGTGATTAACACATAGAGAATGCTGTGCGGAGAGTTTTTTTGAGAAGGGGAAAACAAAACTATGTCAATCTGGCGACAAAATTCTTGTAATAATATTATTTAACCTAAGATACAATCGAAATTCTATGCTACAAAAAATTAGCCACTCTTCCTGCTACCCTAATTTTAGATGCATTTTGCTTTCGATTTACATCTTTTCATTAAAACCAACTGAAATACGTTCCTTATCGAGTATTTAGAGAACATTATTGTGTTATTTATAGAAACGTGAAAATTTCGCTTTAAATACACGTTATTTTTGGGAAAATTGGTGATATTTTTCAGCAACAGCGGTGGTATTTTTCCACAAAAGTAATATTATTAATTTTAGATAAGGCTTGATAGAAGAGAGGATATTTCTTTAGAGAGGGACAACCAAAAAATATGTGATCTAAAGTTCCCACTTCTAGACCACAGAATGTACAATCTGGGGAGTCAACGACGTGAATTTTAAAAAGGTGGGAAGGAAAGGAACAATGTCCGATCCTCATTCGAATGAGTGAAGAAATTTCTTTTTTGGTAAAATGGGGGAATAGTCCTTTGTATTGAGGCATAGTAGGCTCCCTTGGATTGACTAGCAATGTGCCAATACTCTGCCCAAACATTGCGGGATCTATCTTTGATGATGGAAAAAATGTCAGATAGGGGAATGTCGTTTACGAGGGTAACAACGGGGTTGGACGCTCCTTGTTTTGCCAAGACATCCGCAATATCATTGACCCATGAAACCAACATGTCCAGGAATCCAAATCGGAGTTACAGTTTTACCAGAGCTTTGAATGGAGGCTATCATCACTCGAATAAGGCATGCAAAGTGATCATAAGGATGAATAAGGGGACTGGATTTAAGTTTTTGGAGGGAACTGAGAGAGTCAGAGAGAAAGAGGGAATGTTCAAAATTATTTTTTATTATATATTTGAGAGATTCTATTATTGCAATGCACTCGGCTGAAAATTGATTTGAAATTGAATGAAATATTCTGTCATTAGAATTATTGTTTTTTTTTATAATTCTAATAATTTTTTTGTTATTTTAGCAAAAAAGTAGTGGAAAGCAGTTTTATTATTGTTTTTTTTACAAATCGCAATTGTTTTTTCAATATATGAAATGCGTTCCATTTTATGGCTATTGAAACTTATCAAAACTATAGACACAGAAATATTTCGACTATAAGCTGATATTATAATGATACTTTCTTATTTTAAAATACCAACAAATCGCGTGAAAAATACGAAAATTGCATTATTGCAAACGCGAAAAATTCTTGTCTAATACAGGTTGGGGCAAAAGTAATCACCCGATGTTCTTTTGCTGTAATTTTGAAATAATTTATTTAATTATAATGGAAGCAATTATTCCGCGTTCTTGCGGAGTAAACCGATTCATGTCTTATCGATTTGTAATCTGCGTTTGTTTACTTCACAAATGTCAAAACCGAATTGACATTTGGCGCCATTTGCAAAAGTTATAGCTTCCAATAGAGTGATTACTTTTGCCCCACCCTGTATGTTTCATAGAATAATGAAATAAGTGATAGGTATTTATTAAGGGTAACTTGGCTGTCTTTAGATTTCTCTAGGTTTCATACAAAATACTCTGTAGTATTTTATACTGGGACTGGATATTTATTACTAGGTATTTTAAACAGGTATTTTTTGTATCTGTACTCACTACCCAGTAATGAAAAGTACTCAGAGGACCCACCTCTAGTATGGCACGTTAAGATGAATTAGGCTTGGAGATTATTACTAGAAAGACGCTTTTGTAAATACTATGATGAAATGGAACATAACAATAAAACGAACTGTTTTTCTATTCGCTTATTTTTCGGTATACACAAAATCATCGCTAACTACACATGCTACCGACTGCAACGTTAACCGTGTCATTCTGTGGGTACCTGCTCCGTATCTCGTTCCTTATGAATTTATTGCCAGATTGATGATTCACAAAACGTTTCTACCGAGATAACAAATAAAATACGCGGTACCTACCTAAATGCTGATTCTTAACATTTTATGGCTATTCACTTGTGATTTCATGTTTATGGCCATTAAAATGAATTGCTCGTTTGGTATGTGCTAATATTAGGTACTTACCTAAGTTCTTCGTAAAATTGTAGTTTTTTTAGGGTTGTTTTTTCAACAAGCAGTATCAGCTGTTATTATAAAGAGATAATTATTATTAACAACTAGCATAGAGCCGTGAAAAATCGCGAGTTGTTATGCCAGTAAATCAACTTAATTAGTAAATAACGCTTTCTTGAAAATGGAAAAATCGCAGACCCTTGAAAAATCACGAAATCTGACTTAAGTTGTCTAGATTAACTTAAGAAATTTGAACAAAAGAAATACACTTTTCATATATAAAATTAAACTAATTATTATTTAATTAATAATAAATGTTTCTTGTGAAATATTATTATATAGGTTTATCGCTTGTCTAAATCTTCACACATCAATTCCAATGTTGAAAATGACAATAATTTTCTGTTAAAGCATTTTATTATAAGTAGGCACTGTATCGCTTTTCTGAATTCTACAATCAGTTCCAATGTTGAAAATGATACTTAAATTTAAAACAAGTCCAATTTCATTGAACCAGAATTACAATCACTCACAAACAGACCCACAGACGAAATTAAAATGTTTGATTAGTACTCTGTGCCTTTCGGTATAGTGTTTTTTTTTATTTATTCAGAGTCTTGCCAGTAAAATAATGTAACTGCGTGTTGTGAAAATTACCTACCTAGCAAGCTATAAAGTACCTACCTATAATACTCGTGTATATATGTATATTTTTTGATGTTTTTTTTAGTTATAAAAAATTAAATTTTTATATCTAGTATAAACCTTTTAACAACTTATTTCTATTACATTAAGGAAAAAAAATGTCGAAAATATAATTTGTTTCTATTTTGAAATATGTAATATTTTTTTGATACTGCAGAAACATCATTTTCCCAGTTTTGATCTTGGCAAGTCATGTTAAATCGAGTGATTTCTCGCGGAAAATTAGAATATGCCTTATTTGACTCACGTACAAAAAACCGACACGGGACGAAGCGCGGGATAGGCGACGCGAAGAGCAGCGATACGATGCCAGTAACTACATAACGCAATCGGTCTCACATGTGTAACAGCTACGGGGTTCCTCGGAGCACCTTCCATTAAAATTCTTTTAAAACAGACACGGCATTTAGGGTAGTCCCGCTGAGATTGTATTACACTTTTAATCATTTGCTGCTGAAAAAAATAAATCCGAAGATTTGGATAAATATGTTTGAAAATCATGTAATCAACTGGAGCGATTTTTGGCATGTTGGCCAATGTTGCAAAAACGTTTATAGTGATCGCTGGCCATATTGTGCCCAATTTATATAAACTAAATATATTTGATAAGCGGTGAAATGAGGGTGATATCATTGGCTTTAAACCAGAGTCAGCTTAATTTGTTTCCATATTAATATTTTGAGGAATGATATTAATTAAATAATATGGTAAATAAATATATTACACCAATTTTGGTTTTATAAGGACTAGAAAAATATTAATGTATTTTTAGATAGTCTTTTAGATAAACGATACTTTAACAAATTATAATTAATCTTTTAAACCTACTCGAATACCTCCACAACCTACATCATTGTTAGAACGAATGCCGGAAATAATCATTTTTCTATGGCCTCCAAAGTCTCAATTAATTGTTGAGAATATCATTTCATAATACATTTCGCATAATAAAGCCTAGTATTCACGAGCGAGCATGACGTCACAGGCCTAGCGACGAGCATTTCTGTATGAATTTTTATCCAAAATATCCCACTACCTATTTTTTGAACAATAGTACATACATTAATTTGTTGGCTATTTCGTAAAACTCTTTAATTTATTAGAAAAGGTACCCTCGCATAAAAGTGACGCCTTAACTATTACAAAAATATACTCTGACAAAAAGAATCTAGGCTAGCAGATTCGAGCGCAATGAATTTCTTATTTTCTTTATTCTGTGAGTGTTAAGTCTGTAAAAGCCCGCAGAGAGGTATTATATATTAGCACACGACTGCTGACCTTGTACCTCTAGTTTGGAGTTCCAGAATATCAAACAATGCACATGACTCTGTTCGGTCCGTTTGATAGATCAGCACATATGTCAGGTGGGAATGTACTCAGGCCGTCCTTGTTTTTACGTTGTAGTTTAAAGATGATTCAGTTAGCCTTAATATATTTATTTTATAATTAATCAAGCATCATTTCTAATTATCCTATAATGCGTTTGTACATATGGTAAGGTTCAAAGATCAGGGGTGACGGTACCCAAACACGTTTGGAGGATTGTCATTATCGCCAATTTAAATGGGTTGATGGCTGAATGATTCTGTGGTTCTCCAATCCGCAGACTCCAAGGTTGCGTGATTACTCTCGGTGTGTAAAAATGAGAATTCGAATATTTTCAATTAAGTGTTTATTTTAACAAAACTCACGTTACAATAATTTTATTAACAAAACAGGAGATTTCGGGCTAAACCGGCGGCTAGACCACTGGAGAGAGAGTGAAATATTTGCCGCGCGAGGTATCGCTCGCAGGTTTACAGTGATACCAGTCTCACATATATGTGGGTAAAAGTAATGTTGTTATTATTTTCGGGATATGTAAACTTCCTATAATTTGCCCTACACACGCCTCCCAAATTAATATTGTTCTAGAATAGAAACCTACGTGAATAATCTCGCTGCAGTTGGTTGTCCTTGCTTCAGCAAGACTTAAATATTATTCTTGGAGTATCTTCAAAAGAAACTTAAATGCTTAAACTCTGGAAACAACGTTGTATGTTTGTGGTTACGAATGGAACAGAACACGATGAAATAGAACACGATAAAACATAATAATAATAAAACTGAACGTTGTGATGCTGAAGGTAGAGGAAAGAGGATGGAGATGGGGACGAAAAGCAACGTTTCAATTCCGAATTGTGGTCTCACACCAGGGCGATATTGAGAGTATCTTTCACTCTGGAACGTGCCACAAATATACTATATATTATTTTAAATGAGTAAATTGTGAAAAACACTATTTAATCAAATAATATTTACTTTTGCGGGATTTAAACCCGCTACCTCCAGCTTGCTGGTCGATAGCCTTACCCCTCGACCGCGGAGGCCGTCGAATAGGGTATTTAGTATAGGAGCATTTCACCGCCCTCTTCATAGCTATCAAAAACATTTTGGATAAGATGACTTATATTTTAGATTTAGGGTTTATTTATTTATTAAGTCCGAGTTTACTATTCAGAACTCGAATCTATGAAGAGTGTCTAAAAATCGGATAAGTTAGAAGACTTTTTTACCTACGGCGAGTATATATTTATTATAATGTATCGTCATTTAAAGTACCTTCTGGTAGGTAGTCGTATGTACATAATATTATCTCTGTCCTATGCAGTGAATGTTAACTTCATTCCAGATATATCCAGTTCTATAGTATCGAATGCAGCGACCGCTCGTATCAGAATTGATATTATTCTTTGTCGTTCACTCCTCAAGTGTGGGTATTGTTTAGCATTATTTACTTAGTCGTGGACGCCGCGGGAAGACATGTGAATAATATTCGACTGTGGCCCGGTAAATCAGTTGCTTTTAAGCTCGGCGTGGTTGGAATGTCAAACTTGGAACATATCAATTATATATGTCATAAACCAAGATGTCAGCAATATTACACGTATTGTCCATGATTTTAAGGAACGTGTTTCTCTTTTCTTTGTAAAACCGAATTACTGTCTACCTAACTGGTTTATCTATGCTTCGTAGTCATCGTGAGATCGAGATGCGAGGATAATAATTTCTAAATGGTATTTCTTTTGCTGTAATCAGCGCATTATTCGTGAAATTTTGACGAACCGACCGCTAAAAACAAACTGTCCTGGGGTTGAAACTTTTAAAATCCCTTAAGAGGAAGCTACGAGTCAAAAATGTGTATATTCTTGGTATTCCTTATATTGTAGGTAATAGGCATTAAAATCGCTTGACAAACGGAGTCTAAAAACTTTCGATTTCAAGCACAAAACTGGTTTTTATTTATTTTCTAAATAATTTTATAAGAAAGCAAAAAAGTTAATCAAGTGAAACTGTCACAAATAATCTTAGCTATTTTACTGTATTGTTGTTTCCTTTACGCGTTCATACATCAATATTGAAAAAAAAAATTTAGTAGTTTACATTTATATTTTTTATTGAGTAATTTATTTTTTTTATTTGTATTCTACTCAAGCGAAACCATAGGAAAACCTTCAATTAATCTAAAGCATAATTTTTGGTATTCATAATGTACACCTATTCGATATAAAGATTAATCAAAATAGTGATTTAGCATTAAGCTTCGCCTTAACAGACTATTTTAGATTGATTATCAATTAATAAAGTCCACATTCCTCATTGCACGGTAAATATAATAGTCCATACTGATCAAAATAGGCAATTTACGTAAATTTCGATGAGATGGAAGAATGTAATTATTTACGTAAATGTCAAATTTAACATGTACCTTCTAGCACCTCTTATAGCTTATTCTGCGGCTTATCAAGGCTTGAGCAGCCAATTTAGCCCGCTTAAATTTGCGCCAGGAAACTGGGCATATTCAGGCTGTCCTGTTAACAAATTGATTGGGTTATTTCATAATATATATGATTGTAAATAACATATACATTGTAGGCATGTATGATAGAAACAAAAGAGATTCCATTATTAATATCAACTGTAAATTGCATCTACGCACATTAAACGCCCCACCGTCGATTCTACCTCCACACCAAGCACGTACAAACTTTCATTGGCTCCGCGCCGCACGATGTCTTTTTCTCGTAGACGCGATGGGACATCATGAATTTGGACGATAGGCTAAAGTAACACTTATTATGATTGAAAATGCTTTTTGAGGATTGTCTTGATGTGATTTGAATTCAATTTTTTGTATACAACCTGCGTGGACATTGTCGTGGGTCAAACTTGACTCTATTTGTGGTAATATAAATATTGATAGTTTTTTGGTTGATTTCAAATCAAATCAATAGCTCGTATCGTTGTTTATTTTATAAGTAAATCATCTTTTGGTTTTTATTACACATAATTTATTCTGCATTTCTATGTACTTAAATACAGTTTGTTCACCTGAATCCTCTAGGAAACAAATATACAGAAAATATGTAATAACTATTTTAGAAATGGTTGCAAATTTTCAACTGCGGATATTTGCGGTAAGTTAATTTTGATTAATTTTACTTATAATTTTTGTTATTTATTTTTGATACTTCAGGGAGTTGTATCGTAAATGTGGATTATTATTATTTATGTATTATTAACTTTTATTACTTACAATATTCCTTTACTCTATCTCTCTCTGAACATCAAATTTATATTTCTCAATATTCGTTTTTGTACCTAGGTACCTATAAACCTAACTATTATTTTGTAGTTTCAATTTTTCTTCCTGTAAATTCTACAAATTTCTTTTCTATCTATTCTATTTCTACAATATATAAAAAAAAAACCTTTTATATTTTTGTAGTCAGCTTTGTTTTCAAGAGATATGTTTCCGTTCAATTTAGAGTCTACGCCGTATTTTAATGCACCTATTTTTACATATGCTACTCCATCCAGAACATAATGTGTAAAAAAATTATAAAATATTGATAAAAATGATAAAATTTACAATTAACATATAACATTTTGATTTATTAGTTTTTTTTAAATAGGTACATAGTGAACAAAAAATAAGTTTGGTCGGGTATTTTGACCTCAACTCAAAGATTCAGTTTTGTATAAAAAAAGAATACGCCAATGTCAAACGATTAAGTTAAAACATGCGAGAAAGAACGATTACTTATAGTACGAGAGCCCACGACCAAAACCATGTCTCATAGCAATACGGCAAAAACCCTATAAAATCGTTAGATTGTATGATTCTGAACCCGACTAGGTGTGTAGTAACGGTCGAAAGTGTAGCAACTGCGTGGGAGGCCATTTCTGCTGTGTCAAAAAAAAAGACAGTCGGTATTATAGCAATACGTCTGATAGTGAAAATGTACATAGATTTTATAATTGTATTACGAAAAAGTTTGTTTTCAGACATTTTGCGCGTAGCATATAGCCTGAGCGCATTTTTGAAAATGTCAACAAATTTAGCCGACCTGTATCATAGCAATACGGATAAATTTTTTTTTCAACTTTTCGTATTGCTGCCATGATTACCAAAAACCTGTTTTCAGACACTTTAAGTGTAGCATATACTTCCAAAAACGAAAATAACGTTTCGGAGTCGCCTGGCCGACGCCTCTGTTAAATGTTTTTTTAAATTTACAGCCTTCATAGATATTCAAGAATCTCCCTTGTCTATTATATGTACTTTGACAGATGACAGATGTTCAGTTCAGTTCTCGCCTCCGAGGTTAGAACATGACACAATTTTGCTCCGCAATCTATTACTCTAAAAATCGGTTCCGGTCAAGATTTCTACAATCGTTAAAGCGCCACCAGGTGTATTTTTTTACGGGCTATCCGCCTGTAATACTTTTTCTTCTGTGATTGTGTTTCTTTAGTTTTATAATTGTATTTCAGTGTCAAAAAACTAAAAATCCGCCCTAGTGGTGGTTTCTACCACATCCCCGGTATCCACTACTGATACTGGGTGAAAAGTTCCCATTTGAATCGTCTTGTAAAAATTCCCGGTGCTTTTGACACCTTTTTCTGAGTTTTTATAGTGATTTTCTTTTTATGTGCGGTGTTCCTCATCGATATACGATTTAAGTGCACAGTTATAAGTGAATCTCGACGACACATACTTTATTCGACGCAGAATTTTTTTCTGCGTCTAGTGATCGTCGTGTTTTTTCTGTGGGTGTTATACTTTTTCCGCTAGTAGAGTTTTTGTGTGCGCCACGTGTCCATTTATTCTGGAACATACCACGACAATTTATGTAAAGTGATGAAAGAACTTATGGGAGGACGCATCCTTTGCTTTGTAATATCGTCAAATTTAGACAATATTTTTCCTTTTTTGTATTGATAAGCATAAATTTTTTTCAAAGTGACAGTGACATTTCTTTTCCTAAAAATTTTCAATAATCATTCTGAAGTGGAGGTCTAGTAAAGTGTGAACATTTGAACATTAAATCTAAATTTCTTTTTCCTTTTGGGGAGGGATACTAAATTTTTATATTCTCAGTCAAATTTTTGCCAAGTCCCAAAAAAATATTTTGTACCCTTAAAAGTAACATTTTTACAAATCTAAGGGCAGTTTGGACAAAAAAAATTCCCCATTTTTTTTCCCCATTTTTGGGGAAAATTTTCAAAATCTGGGGTAAATTTACATTTACCCCACTTTTTCGTGAAAAATGCCGTCAGACATAGTTTCGTCTGGAGATTCAGATGGCCGTTCTGAAAATCCAGATTTACCTAAGGGGGAAAGGGAAAAAATTATGGAACAAATAAAAGACATACTTAATCCTAGATCACCAGGACCCGGGCCTTCTAAAGTTCGGAAAAGGTTCAAAACAAAATCCCAGAGGGACAAAACGGTTATTGACTCTGATAGTGAACCGGGAACCGATAAAACAACCACTCGTCCCAATCCATTCTCGTCGGATAACCATGAGATGCCTTCCATTGTGCCCTCTACCACCCCTAATGTGGAGAACAAAAAACGCACTCGTTATAGCGATTCCCCGGGTAACCAGGAATGGAGGGCCATCCCAGCCTTGGATAAGTGCCAGAAAATAAGAGCAGTTTTGATGGACGGTACCAATAAGTTAAATAAGGCGGACAAAAGCCTTCTCAACACCACATTAGACGACTTGATGTCGGACATTACCAGGCTGATGCTTGAGTTGAATACGCTCTCCACCAGGTCTTCTACCATTGACGAGATGCTAAGTGCACAGTCGACGCTCTCCACAAAACTGGATCAAGCTATTAAAAGTCGCACAGTCAGTTCTCACACTCCCATTCACAGGGAAACACTTTCCTACGCAAATGCTGCAGCTGGAATGCCAGCATCCAAAAAGATAGTTGTTAATGGCTTTGAGCGTCCAATTCCACAGAAGCCACTAACGATCTTGGTTTATCCGCAAACTCCAGAGGGTAAAACATCGGAGGAAACCCTCAAGACCCTGGAGAAAATTTTGAACCCGAGGAAGGACGACTTCCAAATCGTACGCTCCAGGAAGATCAAAGGCGCTGGTATGGCGTTTCAAGCCAAGGACATCAAGGGATTGGAAAATATTAAAAAGGCTGAGGCAAAACTCGTGGCAAGTGGTCTAAAGATGATCAACCCTCTAGGCCGTCTTCCGAAAATTGTCATCTATAATGTTCCTAAATGTGAACAATCTGCCGACCAGGAGCTTTTCTCCGAGATCTACGCGAGTAATTTATCTGGCCAGACTTCTTTGTCTTTGGAGGATCACCTTCGGACCATGCGACGAGTTTCGCTCTTCGGAAAACGGGACATCCCCACCATGAATATGGTGGTGACCTGTCATCCAGCTGCTCGAAAGGTCCTACTAGACAGCGGAATGTGCTTCCTTGGGTGGAATGCCTGTCGCACTCGCGATTATACAGGCGCGACCAGATGCTTTAAGTGTCAACAGTATGGTCATATTAGTAAGTCCTGCTCTCAGGAGAAAGAAACTTGTCGCCACTGCGCCGCTGTGGGACACAAACATGAGGATTGCCCCAAGAAGGCACTTCCCGCTGTCTGTGCCACTTGCACCCGTTTTAGGAAGAATGCTGATCATCCAACTGGGGATAGAGACTGTCCTGCACAGCTTGCAGCCATCAATGCACAAGTTAGAATGACTGACTATGGCTCCTGTTAATCTTCTCTCCTTAGGTCAGATCAATCTGCAGCGATCCCGGTTGGCCACACTGGATGTGCAGCGGGTCATGTCTGACCTGAATATTGACATAATGCTTTTACAGGAGCAGTACACCTGGGAAGGTAAAACACCAATTGAATTTCCGGGAGCGGTACTCGAAGTCGGCTCATCGCCGGGGGCGGGTGTTCTGGTCAATACATCATTGATCAGCCCCCTCCTTCTGGCAGGGCTGTCTAATGAGTACCAAACCTGTGTATGTATTAAATTTGCTGATACTGAAATCTATCTGATCTCAGTTTATTTTAAATGGGGGAATCCGGTAGGACCACATATCCTGAGTCTTACGCGCGCCCTAAACGCGCTTAAAGGTCGTAACGTAGTTATCGGAGGGGACTTTAACGCTCGCTCTCCTCTTTGGTTTGACAATAATAAAAACCATTCAGTACGATCACGGACTGACGCCGTTGAAGACCTTATTGCTGCGCAAGGCCTTTGTATCGTTAACGAACAGAGTTCGTTCTTTACCTTTTCAAACACAATGGGAGAGAGCAACATTGATCTAACTCTTTGCTCTGGATCAGTTGCGGCCAGGATATCTAAATGGAGGGTCCATGAATGCGCAATAGTCTCGGATCATAGATTAATCACATTTACAATAGGTGTTAAGAAAACTGAAACTCCGAGATCCTCCTGGAATTTCAACACCTCTAGGGCGAATTGGGATAACTTTGGGGAGGCGCTACGAGATACATTAAGGGATTTTCACCACGTAGCAGCTAGTGATCCAGACAATTTGGGGAACTTTTTCAATTCTGCCGTTGTATCTGCGGCTGATTCCTCTCTGGGCAGATCAAACCCAAAGACGAAAATTAGAACGCCGTGGTGGTCACCTGAGCTGACTTCGCTAAAGGGGGCCTATAAAGGAGCCTATAGGGCCTTGGGACTGTCCAGGAGGGGATGCTGTACGGAGGAGGAGACAGCTACCCTTCAGGCAGCTCTCAGGAGATCCAGGGCAACTTTCAAACAGGCTGTTCTCCTTGCGAAACGAGCTGCTTGGCATGACTGGGTTAATAATGTGGGAAACGCCAACCCGTGGGAAATCCACAGCGCAATTGAAAAATCCGGAAAAGGATCGGATCGGTTTTTGTCTAGTCTCATTGGGATCACAGAAGGTAGGAACGCTGAGACGATAGATGTGGCCTCTACTCTCAATACACTTTTGGGCAAGTTAGTTCCTGTAGAATCAGTAATTGGGGAAAGTGACCACCATAAACAGGTTAGACTCCTGGCACGGCTTCCACCTAGAGACCTCGCCCAAGAGGACAGAGTCATTCCAGTCACTAGAGCAGAAATCGACCTAATAATTAAGGGTTTGGGTTCTAAGAAGGCACCAGGGCATGACAGACTTAATGGCATGATAGTGAAGCAAGTCTGGATCCACGCTAGGGAGGAGCTCTTCCAAGTGATGGAAACGTGTTTGAGAAGAGGAATTTTCCCTTCTGAATGGAAGAGAGGCGTGCTCAGGGTCATACCAAAGGGGAACGGTAAGCCACTAACCGATGTCAAGGCCTATCGGCCCATCACCTTACTTCCAGTGCTTGGCAAGATCCTGGAAAAACTTATCCGGCATAGGCTACAACAATCACTCTCCCCGTCTAGTGATCTCCAATTTGGCTTCGTCTCCGGTAGATCCACCGTGCACGCCATTTCGTTTGCGCTTAACTGGGTGAAGGCTTGTACAAAGAGGTATGTAGTTGCAATCTTCCTAGATATCACTGGTGCCTTCGACTACGCATGGTGGGACATGATACGTATCAAGGTTAAAAATAGGAATTGCCCAAAAACTCTATTTAAATCAGTAGACAATTATTTATCGGGCCGAACTGTCATCATTTCTCATGGTGACACTGTTATTGAACGCGAGACCGATATGGGGTGTCCTCAAGGCTCCGTCCTAGGTCCTAAATTTTGGAATATAACCTTCGATGACTCCTCTAGGTTACCCTTACCTGAAGGATGTATCATGATCGACTATGCGGATGATAAAATGTATCTTGTCTCTGGGGACAGTAGAAGAGAAGTCGAACGTAAGGCTGGTGAAGGTTTGGACACCCTCCTTAAATGGGGGGAGAGGAATAAAATGACCTTCGCTCCCCAGAAGACTATGGGCCTCCTGATGAAGGGTTCTTTCAATAAGACAAGAAACCCTACCATCCGTATGGGAGACACTAATATCAAATTTGTGGATAACGTTAAATATTTAGGTGTCACTCTAGATCGATCGTCCTCCTTTCTGGCTCATGTCAAAGATGTATCCTGCAGGGCTCAGTCGCTGTTTCTGAAGCTTCGAAGAATCTCCACGGCAGAGTGGGGACTTCGCAGACCGGCTTTGCACGCTCTCTACAAGGGGGTATATGTTGCGCAAGTCGCATATGCCGCCTCTGTTTGGGAGCATCGCCTGGATAACTGCTTAATACTTCTTGCTCTCACTAGGGGTCAGCGCACTCCCCTGCTGGCACTATCTGGGGCATATCGAACCGTTGCTTCGGACGCTTTGCCAATTTTGGCTGGTATATTACCAATCGATCTAGAAATTAGGGAGGTGTTAGCGAAGCAGCGACTAATCCGTGGATCCCCGGCCAACCACCTTGGTGTCGTTCTGACACCGGGTGGACCAGGAACTCTCCCAGGACTGCTCCGAACGATGAGGGACCTGTCGCTCAAAGAGTGGCAGGTCCGTTGGGATAGGTCGAGCAAGGGAAGATGGACCTTCTCCTTCTTCCCTTCAGTTAAACTCAGAATGGAAGGGGCTTTCCTCAAACTGGACCATCACGTTACGCAGCTCCTTTCAGGACATGGGGAATTCAGGGGAAGGCTTCACAGCTTTGCCCTGTCAACCCACCCCAATTGCGCTTGTGGCAATAATTACCAGTCGGCCGAGCACATTCTGTGGCACTGTGAGATTTTGAAGGATGCCAGAGACGAAATGATAGAAGGTCTGAATGTCCCCATTAGACCGGTGTGGAACACCGATCTTGTTTCTAACAGTGTGAATTTCGAATGTTTGAGGAAGTTTACTAGGATCTGGGTTGAGAGATGGCCTGTGCTTAGAGTCGCTGACTAGTGTAATAATTGGGAAACCCCGGTGTACTGCTCCTGCTCCATGACTTATTCTTTTACAACTCTTTCATTATTGTATATGCTATTCTGTTTTTCTTATTTTATTATTCTTATCTTATTTCTTTTTTTTACTGTACCAGCTGTTGCAGATGATTTCCATTCGTTTATATTTTGTTTTTTTAATTAACTTGTCTTGTACTTTTTAATTCTTATTTTCTGTTTTCTTTTCATATGTTTCTTTTTCCCTGTCTAAGGTTAACACACTGTTTTTCTTTTTACAGACACTGTAAGCACTCTTATATATCTGTGTTTACTAATTATCTTTCTTACTTTACTTTGTTATCTTATTCAATACTTACTGTCCTCTTTACAGACCATGCAGATCTTATTTTTACACCTTTACTTTTGTTTTTACTTATTTACCGTTGCCCTTGTGTGGCACTTTTTGGATTGATTATTGTTTTTCATTTTTCCTCTTATTTTCTCTTCTTTTTACATGTATTTTTTTCCGGTTTTCTTTTCTTTTTTTTTTTAGTAACAGCAACGAGTTTACAGGCGAGAACTGAACTCCGTTGTCTGTTTTGTTTTGTTTATTTTCCCCATTAGGGGTTGGATAACGGGCCTCGTCCCCGCATGCACGACTGGAGCTTCTTATTATTCTTTCTTACCGGAGGACTCCGCCAATTACCTGCGCCACCCCTGATGAGCGTTGGTGGTCAGAGGGGTGACTGTGCAGGCTGGGGTAACCTCCACCCTGCCTCCGACCTCCTGACGCTTCTTTCCCCTAGGTTCTTTAGGGTTTTATCCCTCTTTTTCCAATACTTATCTTCAGGGCACCACCGGGTGGTCGGCTAAGGGGTGTGGAAGTCCTGACCTGCACCAGTCGCCCCAACCACCACCAATTTCTCAACAGGACTGCCAGTCGTGGTTCGGCGAAACTCCCCCGTCACTCTATTGTTTACTTTACTTTTATGTGTTTACAGGTACTGGAGTGTGGGTCCCCTCCACCAACTATCTGCCTGACACTTGAACTTGATTGTTTTGTTGTTATTTTTCTGTGTTGTCCTTAGTTTAGTACTTGTAAGCGCTTGCATACCGCTTCATAACACCGTATGCGGGGACTTTGAAGGCCTAGCTTCATTTATATAAATTGTAGAGCCGTTTATTCAAAAAATTAGATTCATGCGAGAGCTCCGAAGGGGTGACCATAAGTCACCTATACCGGGGTGGGACAGGGTGGGTGTACCTTCAAAGATGACAGATGTCATTACTTATTTCTTTTGTAAAAGTTAATCAAGTGTGCTTTAAATAAAACCAAAACTATCAAATCAATCAGTATTTAATTTC
Organism: Hesperophylax magnus; assembly: GCA_026573805.1. NCBI lineage: Eukaryota > Metazoa > Arthropoda > Insecta > Trichoptera > Limnephilidae > Hesperophylax > Hesperophylax magnus. The sequence goes on from JAIUSX010000026.1 coordinate 3,115,846, forward strand.
AACAGCCTCAGCGCTTGTTACGCTCCTGCCCCTTTCTTACTATTATACAGCTCACTCGCCAGCTGCTCCAAACGTTGGAACGACGCTCACTTAGTTGTCATACGTTGTGCGGTTGTGGTGGTGTAAAATGTCGGACCTGAGTTGTGTGTTTTGTAAAGAAACAACGATTGAGAAAGTGAAAAAATTTACCGAAGAGACGCTGAAAAAGTGCAAAGAAGTGGCCGAATATCGGAGTAAAAAACAGAGAGTAAGCAGGAAATCGATTTACTCCGAAATCGAGTTGCCACGTGGTATCTAGACATTGGGATCCACTCTGGCAAAATCTTTACCTGCTTTCCATGCAATGACCGGCTGCGATTATAATCCCGCGTTATATCGCAAGGGTAAAAAAAGACCATTGACGATGCTGAAAAATTCGAAACGCTATCAAGAAGCTTTCGGTGATTTGGGCAGCTATACTTCTGATAGTGACAAGGTATTCCCCGTTTTGGAAGAATTCACGTGCAGATTGTACAACGAAAAAAAAATTAATAACGTCGGTTTAGCTCGACTCAACATTTTTTCGAAGACATATAAAATTAAAAACGACGAGGCTTCGACAACTCTGAATCTCCAGTTATCCAATTACGACGCCTGCAATCTGCCACCATGCAAAACGGAATTGGAGAAACATTTATTACGAACAAAATATATTGCACAAGTCTGGAGCAACGCTCATACCAAAACGCCAACCGAACTGAACCCTGCAGATTGCGGATGGTATGAAGACGAGGGACGATTTCAGTTTTCGTGGTTCTCTGGCAACCAACTACCTGAGTTGAGCAACGTTATTTTGGACGACAAATCATCATCCACAACAGGTACAGTTTACATGGCTTTTGCTGTTAATTTCATAAATAAGTTCGTGATTTTCACTAACGATGTTTATTTTACAGAAGAGGACGTTGAAGATCTCCCGAGCGACGTCGAGAGTGATTTCGAAGACGACGATTCCGAATCCGACAGCGATTGAATACGAGAATATTTTGTAACTTTGAATAAACCGTTTTTTTTTCAACTTCATCCCAGTTTCCTTTTGTGCGATTTATTTCAGTCCTTCAACTTCAATGTTACGGTTTCGGGTAAATTCTTTGTTAATTATCATCTAATAAATTCAGGGTCGCAACGTATTCATTGGTTTGTAACAGAAAATTCAAGATGCCTCAATACGATTTTTAAATGATATCTGAGTATCGAAAAGTTGTCTGATAGAGAAGGTGCTACACTTAATTTGTCTGATATAAATTTTTTGCACATGTGGACAACTTATTTTATCATGTTCAACAATTTTCAGACATATTGCTATGATACCGATCGGTAAAATATGTTAACATTTTCAAAACGGTCTCAAAATTTAATGCGTTCACATTTCCGTCTGAAAATTGTTTTGTTCGCATCAAATAACCAAAATTTACTAATAAAAAAGATTTTCAGACGTATTGCTATGAGACATTTTTTTTGTCTCATTTTTAATTTTTTTAAGTGATTTTACGGGTTTGCGCTACACCACTAACGTCTGAAAAATATGTTTCCGGTATCTCAGAACTATCATTCAACTACAGTCTGCAAATCAGACATATTGCTATGATGCAGTTCGGTAAAATTCTTTGACAATTTTGAAAATTCGGTCAGATCAAACGCTACGCGGAAAATGTCTGATATTGGTATTTTCGAGTTCAGGATAATCGTATCTATCGATTTGATGCGGTTTTGGCCGTATTGCTATGAGACAAAAATTTTGGTCGTGGGCTCTCGTACTATTAGGCGAGCTATGCACACATTGCAGACCGTATCTGTATCAATAATTGCGATACGCATACTATGTATCAATGTATTGACGTAAAACTATTATTTAGAAATCCAGTTAGTGTCTAAGTTGCCTAATGCGTCAGTTTCCCAGCCAAGCGTCGCGCTTCGTGGGTTCAATTCCTCTCCTAGCTAAGTTTACCACCATTCCACAAGCAACACCTACCACTTAGAAAATAAAAATAATCTATATTTTCATATTTTTGTTATTTGTTTTTGGGGTGTTATGCCGTGTTGCGCTAACTCCTTCTTTAGCCGACGTTTCGGACAGCGTTGCAGTGTCCATCATCAGGGCAGATCCGGTAGATCCGAAGATGTGTCACACCCCAAAAACAAACAACAAAAATGCTTTTGGCCGTGAGAATCTAAAAACTTACCTATATTTTCATATGTTTTGTACGACTAATTATTTGTTCTCGGTGAAGAATACACTCGGACACCCTGAAAAAAAAACTGTTTTCCCGATCAATAGCTGCGATGACGTTGTTTGCTTGCATCTGCTTTCTTCGGGCGGCAAAATGACGCGGGAAATAATGAATTTATATTCCGACAAGGAAAACACTAGTACCTACCTACGTGGTTTGGCTCGTAGATTTATTCGCGTCGGATATTTATCACAGTGAATGTGAGAAAAGCTTCAAATAAACAAGTGACAGCTTTGAATGTATGGAATGTTCGGAATTCCTTTCACCTTGATTCCCTACAATATCGCTACCTTTTTTTGCGATTTTAATTGAAATGTTTTCTGCAACAACAAGAGTGTTGCTGCTTGCAACAACAATGCCAACGAAAAGAGAACACCTCGGTATGTGATTTGGATTATTGGCGCTTTATTTACATCGGCTAATTATGTCGAAAGCCTCAGACGAACTGCTAGATATAACGGTTATGTATAATAGTTATATAAGGATCATATTCAATTTTTACTAAAGACCTATAAACAAATGCGATTTGTTTTATGATTTGCAAAGCCCTTTACCATACCGCACACACTTATTTTGCAATATATGACCATAACATGTAAGACTTTACCTCAGTCATTTAGAATCCCCATTATCGAACTTGTATTGATCTATTGAAATCATCAAAAAAAATACTGAACATCACCTATAATATCGCTTTATTAATCATCAATTTAATCCCATTGCTCTATACATATAAAACGTAGAAAAATCACTGATGAGTTATTCTTATACAAAATTGAGAACTGTACTATAGATTCATCATGATATTTATGTATCAATATCTAAATAGTATAAAATAAAGTCGCTATCCGCGTCTGTTTGTTTGTGCGCTTAGTTCTTCTAAACTACGCAACGGATTTTGATAGGGTTTTCACTTTCATTTAGAGAATTTATTCCGGAAGGTTTAAATAAATAATATAGTTATATTATATTTGTAGAAAGTAGAGCAAAGTCGATATTTTGTAATAAACTCGGAAAAAAATAAATTTTTGGGCGCTTGTAAAAAATATATTTTTTAACGCTGGCTTAACCTTATTCGGAATAGTATATCTTAAAAGGCCTCACAACCTCTTAACTACCCCTAACCATTTATAAGTCCCCAAACAACGCCGGGCGCGCCGAGTACACGTCAGATAGATAGGATTGCATTTCGTTGCCCTGAACGCCACACCAGATAGAATGATTTATTCAGAATACTACATTATAAATCTAATTATGCGCAAAATTCATTAATGGGACGTATCTGCAAAAGGTTCAACACCCTACGAGATGTAAACTTTTTCAACTGTACATTGAAAACATATAAAATCAAACTGGCTGAATCCAACTATCTCTTGGTGCAAAAATTTTAGATACTTTTTTTGTGTTCACTATTCTTATTGTTTATTTTGTTTTTGTTTAAATTGTAGTATATACACCGACTAAATATCAATGAATACTTATGTATACATTGTAGTTTCGACTAAATATCAATGATCTTGGTATATTTAAATAATTAATGGAACTTAATTGGTTTTAATTAGAAGATTTTACAATGGAATTGATTATCTTTTAAATAACTGTTCCTAAACAAAATAATATTAATCAAATTTCTGCAACCTTTCTAGCAACAACGATGTTCCTGTTGCAACTAGGCGTTTTGTTACAACATTGTCTCTATTTTTTATAAAGGTAGTCATACATTCCGGATTGCATATAACTTGCAATCTTTACTACCCTTTTGTCCACAGTTTTTTTCTGTCTGAAATCAGCACAAAATTACATTTGTATCGTTAGTTTCGAAATATCCTTTTAATTATAAAAAAAATAAAAAAAGACATCACATTGTCCCTCTTGTCATTGTCACTATTGGGTGCCCTATGATTGTGGCTGATAAGCCAACACTGGTACTTTGTAATACTTATTTAGTTAGTAGAATGTTATTGTTCCCAACTTCAAACGTACAAACCAGATGAGATGTAAGTTTAGTTTGAATAAGATTTGTGTTTATTTTTGTAATAATTTTGTACGTTTATACTATGTTTACATGTTTTTAATTTTATTATTTACTATAATTGTGTTGGTGCACATCTACTATTTTACTATTTTTTAATAAATTAATAAATTGTTCGTTCCAATAAGGAAAAAGGTTGTCGAAACTCGGCCGGAGTCGATTAGGTAGTATAGACTAGGTAATAAGATAAAACTAAGGACGGGTTGTTTCACTGAATTTTAACAATTCATCAAATTTCAAAGTTGATTTGCAAGTTCTGTTATTATATCATTATTGAAACTGAAAAAATTGAAATCACAACAAAACTTGAATAGAACCTTCACAGAACTTGAAAAAGTTCTAAGTTCCCGTCCTAAGTAACCGATATTTATTTCAGAATATCATCGAGCTATTTAATGATATTTAAAAAAATTACATCTACTATGTTTTTTTAATAAATTTTGGAATTGAGTATGGGTACCGCCGCCCCGGCAACCATTTATTGCTTAACCAACACCCCTGCCATAGGTCACCCCAAGTGTTTCGCTACGTTTGGTGACTTAGCAGGGGTGCGCGGGTTCACGGACTGAGATTTGGGGGATGCGTTTGTCCATCTACTGCGTGGCGGGTCATATCAAAACCTCCTAGATTACAAAGCCGGGACACACGGGAATCAAATCGGCCTCCTAACTTGTATGAGAACCTCCAAAATGTATTTTTTTAAATTAACTTTAACATTTATAAATGTTAAATGTTCTATAAGAATAAATTGAAAAAATAAATTAAAACGATTATATTTTGTAGAACCTCATTCAAGTTAGGAGGCTGCTTTGATTGAGTGTCCCGGCCTTGTGATCTAGGAGGTTTTGGACGAATCGGGAGAGACTGGTTGAGGGAGACTTTTTGACCTCTCCAGCCAGACTCTCTCGACCCATCGCCTTGCACCGCGGTGGGAGGGATGGATTCATAATTCCGTCACTCCTGGGCACATTGACCCCCAGATTCCTACACACCCCTCATACCTTTTTCATTCCCAGGAATTTCTCTCCTTTCCTTCCCTAAAAAGACCCTCTACAGAGCAAAGATGACATAGGCCATAGGGAGTTTTTTTGTGTGAAGCTTATGTAAAAAAATGTTACTTTTTCTCTTGAATGAAAATTTTTGAATCTTTTACGATCAATTTATTTTACTTAAACGAATTTTGCTCGGGTTCAAGCTGCTCGCATTGGTATTTATATTTTTTCATATCTTTTTCATTTCAGTTTTCCAGAGCTCGTGTCATATAGATATATAGACCTAGTCTTGAGTCTTGACTCGAAATTGACTGTAAGTAACTTTCTAAGTAGGTCAGGGTTACCTTTTGGCAGAGAATCGAATAGCAGCGTTAATCGCAGATTTAGGAAACTGGGCAAATTACGTAACTTTGTCTTGTGACATGATTACATTATTTTATTTATTATGTCAAAGGACCATATTATTTTGCGGCCGATATGTTAGAGGCCCTCTTGGGACTTTGCTCCCATATATTGAACACTTTCGCGACCCACCATTCTATTATTGAAATTTTTTCGTTAAAGCAATCACGATAGTTATAAATCTCATTTTATGGCTGGAGGAATTTTCAATATATAAGTGGGGGAAATATAATTTTTCATGCCTAGGTATTTTGTTATCGGTAACATAAGTTTTACATACATTACAGTACAAAAATAAAAGATAGTTTAGGTACACGGCGAAAAATGAGTATTGCCAATTTATTAACAATCTCTTCCAATTATTGTATAAGTATTAGAAATTGACTAAAATTTTACCAGGAAACCTGTTAATTCATTCGTTAAAGCCTCGCAATGAAGTGGTTCTTAATAAATCAACAATACTCATTTTTCTCAGTGTAGAACATACAACAAGGTAAAATAAAGTAAGGAACAAAAAAGGGTATACATATAAGCACCTTTGATTATATAAATGTCTAGATAGAGTGTCGCACTGTTATTCCGACAGAAAGAACAGGCCAGATTTGAAATACTTGTGTGCGTGTCACGCACACAAGTATACGCAACTTATATCGTTGACGTAAGCGCTTAACGTCACTGTAGGCGTATTGGGTGATACCAGCTCCCTAGATTTCCCAAAAAAGTTGGGAAAAAATATGTTTCGATTTTGCGGGACCTATAATTCGTTTAATTTTGAATTCATTTAAGTAAGATAGTTTTCTACATAAATATAATGATATAAATGAAAAGAAAATCATTGTTAAAAGAGATTTATTTTTATTTGATTATTTTTAACAAATAAACAAGAAATACGGAAAATAAGAAAGATACATTCCTAGACGCTGCCAAATGGCCGGCAGGTATCGCTGTGTCTAAATTTTTTTTTTTTTTATTTACTAGATTCTTATATTTCTTAAAGAGATGAATCATTTAAATTTATTGAATTTAAAGTTAATGTTCTTTATAAATAGAACGGCGTCATTTGCGCCTTGTGGGTATTTTAATTTGAAGAACAGGCAACCCTGTAAACAATGCGTCAAAATATGGCGTTGTCAAGACGATTGTAAGACTAAATTACACTATTAAAACTGAATTGTTTCTTTAACTAAATGGTTATTATATGGCTTTGAAAAGGTAACTTATCTATGATAGGTAACATTTTTAGTTATTTTCAATCGTCCTTTGTAATTTCTGCACACTGTTATAGCGCAAATCGTCATTTTCAAATGTCACACAATACGTGTTTACCGCACAGCGATAGTTTCTCAACTGTGCGGACTGAACGAGCTTATCAGCCAACAGTTGGCTGATATTTTTTTTGGCGTTTCTTCTCTCGAACGCTCAATCTAGACATTTATATAATCAAAGATAAGCACAAACCCAAGGTAGGAATTTACAGAAAGATGCTTATCCAGTCGCACGTAGGTAAAAATAATGTATGCATGATTACAAATAAAGGAAAAAGAAAAGGAGAGACAAAGAAACAAGGCAATCCAAAACATGATTAGAAAATTAAGTATTTTCATTTTTAAATGTATAAAAATATTCATTTAAATCATTTTTTTAAGAATGGCAGCCATTTTCGGGTTACGAATAACTTGACAATAATTTTAAAATCTACTACCACCACAGTTCTTACTACGCCTCACTCACAACGCCTGGGTGGGACCCAGACGCGATGCCTACATAGCCACTGACCGGTCCGATTATTTTGAATATTACGCTGGCTGTTTTTATACATATCTGGAAGAGAGTTATACAGTATGTGTAGGAAATATAGTTCAGATATTTTAATATAATGGGGCTTTTAGATTGGAGATTTTAATACTTAATGTTTGAAGTTGTGCAACGTCCCAACTGAAAAGCCTGAATCGCTTATATTTAGATATTTATTGCGTCCGTTAAACCAAATTCTAAAACACAAGTTAAATAGCGATATCATATTGATATCTGTTAGGCCAATTATTATTATTTGAGTACTAAGAGAATATATTGTTGATATCTTGTGTTAGATATCGAATTATAATTATATAGAAATTGTTAGATATGTTTAAATTCCATGAACTTGATAATGGCTTGTGGTTTATTTGCCATTCGCCGTCATGCGACGTCATGTTGTCAGGATAATGAATTATATCTATTTGTGTGATATATATCTGAATATGCATTTACATACAGGGTGTATCGGCACGTACCCGACAATCTTTAACCAGCTATTCCTTAGCACATTTGGAGTAATAAATGTTATGGGTACTTTGCTGTCCGGTAACATTTTTTTTAATAAAAAAATTACTATTCATATTTTCACCACATGTCATCAATGTTTTATCCTTTGTCAAAGTTTGAAAACACATCTGGCAATATTTTGTTCCGAGTTTCGTTGAATAATGTACGTACGTACCTACGTTGGCGCGCTTTTACAATCACAACGAAATGGCACGGCACCATTCGTCTCATTTTTAACTATTATTATTTAGTGTGTACGAAAGAGCGAAGACGCTTTTCGACATACTTGCTTATAAAAGCTGTTGAACACGAAAAGCAATGCCAATGACAGTGATGTAGTGTGGAAATTTTTATTTTTTTTTGTTTTTAATTGAAAAAAAAATGTTACGGGACAGCAAAGCGCCCATAACATTTTTTACTCCAAATGTGTTGAGGAATAGCTGGTTAAAGTTTGTCGGGTACTTGCCGATACACCCTGTATATCTGAATATGCATTTACATATTTTGATTTTAATACAAACGTTACAGACCAGGCATACTGTTTTACCTACCTACATAATATTCTTTATAAAATATTTCATCTTAAATGGACTATGGCATCACAAATTGAGGCAGGTATGTTGTGAACGAGTTGGTAGGGGAAGGAGATAGGATATGAAGTACCTGGCTGTTCAGATCTGTTCACGAAATCTATTATAATTAAGTAGTTAGGTATTTAAGTACCTGCTTACAAATCTTATGATTTCAAAGAAAATTAGGTTTTAATTTATCAAATAGAGGAATATTAGAAACATGTTATTTTGATTGGTTTACTGTTCACTGAACTACTAGTATATAATTTCATTATCTACACTAAGCTATCATTTGAATTAAATTAAATCGTTGAATCCAAGTGACGAATCGCAATCGCATTTCCGTCAAATGTATCACTCGATTCGTAAATAAACCCACCCACTCCGCCGCCCAGTGACTTGACGATTTTGCAGAGAAGCTAAACATAACTGGGCAAAAATAATCTTTTATACAGGGTGTCCGGGGGTAAAGTCCGCTAACTTCGTGGGTGATTCTACGTGATTTTAAAAGTAAAAATGATAATTAACTTTTTCAAAATACCAATGTTTTAAGTTTGTTTTTATGTTAAAAAGTTGAATTTATTGTATGGGAAAATATTTTTGCCTGGGAAAATAAACATTGGAATTTCGATTTTTTTTTATTTCTACCATCATGTAGAATCACCTCCCGAAGTTAGCGCACTTTACCCCCGGACACCCTGTATTTATATTTATCTGCAATGTTGAGTGTTAATCATTTTTCTCGTCCCGCCATTAGACATTCTATTATTATGTGTTTTATTTCTATGTTGACAATAAAAAATAATACTGGTAAATTATTACAATAATCATGTAGAATGGTGGATTATGAAAGATAAATCAATGTATCTGGAAAATAATTTTTAAATGAATTGTTTTTATTAATTTCCCTTTCTAAAACATTAATTGATAACTTTTACTCCGTAAACTATCGTTTCTTCTGATTTTAACACAGTACAATAAAATCTTTTACTCAGTAAACTATTGTTTCTTCTATTCTGTTTATTGCAATTAACACTTTTACTCCGTAAACTATTATTTCTTCTGATGTTAACACAGTACAACCAACACTACACTCCGTAAACTATTGTTTCTTCGGATGTTAACACAGTACAATCAACATTTTTCACATTTCTATGAATTTAATATGTTAAATTCTGCTTTATATTCTTATTAAGTAAGAACCGGCAGACAAGCAGCCGTGTGACAGATTTGCTGGACTACTATATGTTTAAGTTATTGTATTAACACCAGGACCTGTATTATTAATACAGGTGTTAATACAATTTAACTTAACACCTGTATTAAGAATACAGGTTATTAAATATATAAATTATTATTATTATTTATACTAGTGTAATTGTAAGATTTATGAAGCTGAAGAAAGTATGTATTAAATATTTGCCTCGGTATCATTAATTGCCTTTCAAAAACAAATATATTTTCTATTTTATTCTACTTTTTGTTGACAAATTAGGGAGACAACCAGAAATTATTTACCTTTCGAATGAAAACCGTTAGCAAACAAAATCACGTAATCTGTCAAAAATTGAAACAAAAGAAATACACGTTTCAAACATAGAATTATTAATTAATTCATAAAAAATTTCGATTATATGTGTAGGTACCTCAACTATCCTACAAACAATCAGTTCCAATTTTATAAATGACGCAAGCAAATTTGAGTTCATTGAACGTGAAAATTTTCACGCTAGATTAAGATTTGCCGCACAGACTATTTAAATATTTTTTATTTACTTTACTTATATTTACATTGCCGGCAACCCGAACGCATGTTATTATCTTATTATTTTTTCCGTGTACATACGTTTACATTTGTACATTAGTAAAGCGTCCCAATTGGGATATGTTGTAGGGCGGAAGGAAGTAGGAAAAATAAGTAGATGTGGAAGGTTGGGAAGTAAGAGGCTATTCAAATGGGGTTACCAAATACGGCTAGAGTCATTTCAAGCAACGTTTTGATTCTGAATGGATGTCTTTTAGCATAGCGTTATGTGGATACATCATTTAAATAAAAATAAAAACATATTTTAACCTAACCTAACCTAAATAGTTTCGTTAATGTAACTGGAAAAAGATAAATAGTTGTAAATATTTTTTTTTTTTTTAAATGTATGTATTCATATTTTTTTAATGATGTGTCGATATAATACGAAAGTACCTTAAATTTATTTGTATTATTGTAGAAAGCAATCACTTTGTGGTTTGACATATTTAATAAAATAAAATACTTTTTTGTTTTAAAACCACGATATTTATTAATTTTAAGAACCGACCGGTTTCGCTTTACTTAAGCATCATCAGGGTACAAATTAATACTAAACAAGAAGTACATAATGTGTGCATATATATAACAAAATATAGAGGGAGACAACATGATACAAATATAAGCAACACAAAGACGGTCATAAAATACATTAACATAAGTGCACAAGTACTGGAAAAACCGCCAGATAATTATGTAGACTAATGGGTTATACCAGACTAATGGGTTATACCAATAAATCGGGAGAAACAAAGCATCAACTGGCATGGTGGTAAGGAGGTAAGGAGAACTGGGAATTTTTTATGGGTTTATTGGAAACAGACTTGTTGTTTATTGGAAACAGACAGAAAAAAAAAAAATCTAGTACCTCACATCTTATTATAAATGTCTTGTACTGGAAAAGATACGTTGATGATGTTTTGTGTATATGGACAGGGACTAAACGTCAACTGAATTCCTTCCTCAATCTTATAAACTCTTTTCATAATAAGATTAAATTCACATTAGAAATAGGCATAAATTCAACCTTAAATTTTTTAGACCTTACCTTATCGATCGTTAATAACAGAATTAATTTTAACATTTTTCGTTCACCCAATGTGAAGTGAGTTATCACTAAACCGCGGGTGGTCTATATTTGCAATTAGTTTTTTTATCAGTGGTAGGTGTTAGATACACCATTTCGAAACGGAAAGTTTCTTGAATTGGCTTTAACCGTGTGACCAGTTCTGAATATCCAGGTATTTCCCAACCTTCCTCTCCCCTATATCCTTCCCTTCCCCAATCCATTCAGCCTCACAACATACCCCAATTACGGGTGCCATAGTCCCACTGGCACTGACTATTGTGCGGTACCCAGATAAAAATTCAAAAAAGTATTTATAAAGCGAGAGATTTTATCGATTCCCGATGCACTACTTCAACCACTCTGCCTAACCTGTGGGTGCTATGTGTGGGTTGTTCGGCGCTCGAGAGCACTTATTAACTGGACGCTACTGTTTCTAGTACTGCTGAAGTTATACTAAAACCGATCAACCTTGTATTATTTTAAATGTCGTAATGTATGTACTCGTATGTATGCGTATATAATTTTTAGTATCGTAATTGTAAAAAAAAACCTGAAATCTCTCTGAAACTCAAGGTAAAACTCGTTAAAATGTTCATTCAAAAATAATCATTCGTCTCTATATGCATTAGCACTGTCCACACATCGCGCTCGAGTTCCAGGCAGTTCCCATTGTTCCCAACCAACAAATCACTTGATTGGCACTTGCTCGCACTCGTCTCGTCTGGGTCGTGCGTCGCACGCTTCGCTGTGTCGGGACGGAACTAGATATTGAGCCATTATTCATCGAAGGTTATGTTTTGCTTCGTCAAGTGTCATCCACTCTTCACCGTCCGTCGTTCGGTCATATTGTTTTTTTTTCTAATTCTTGGGAAGCCGTTTGCCGTTATTTAACGTTTTCAACAAGCCGTCCTTTAGGAGTGTATCGACTCGTGATAAAAAAACTACACAGATGTGTTACACAATACAAATTAAAATAGAATTGCTTGAGCTGATAAACCTGATGATCTCCGAGACACGGCGATAAGTTATATAATGTAATATTATAATTTCTTACAAACAAACCAGTGGTTCTTAACCTAGGTTCGATCGAACCTCAGGGGTGCGATGAGTCAGTCGCACGGGTTTGGTGGAGGTCAAGACACACCCCCGACTCGTGATATGATTTCTTCGCAGGTCTGAATCATCTCAATAAACAGATGCAGGGCGATGGAATCAATATCATCGAAGCGGAAGAAAACTTGAAGAAAACGATAACTTTCCCCTGCTAGATGACTGTGTAAGTAAGATCAAAGATGTATCTGAAATCGGAGACATTTCTGTACCGCGGAACTGAAGCAAGCAATTGCCACGCACTTAGATGAGCTTGCAAAGTCTCTCGACGGATACTTCCCTACAAGAGAGTCATATAGAGGCCTGGGTGAGACAGCAGTTCACGTTTAGTGTCGAGACAACAGATGTCAATGACGAATACCTCGATGAAATCATTGAAATTCAGCAGAACCAGGATCAATGGCAACTCTTCAGAACAACAACGCTCTCAACGTTTGGTGTCAACAAATGGTAACGTACCCTGTTTTTGCTAAGAAAACTCTGGAGATTTTTATACCGTTTGTTACAACATATCTTTGGGAGCAATGCTTTTCGAGGATGCTGGACATAAAAACAAAGAAAAGGAACAGACTTTGTTGCGAAAAAGAGTGGCAAAGCTGCGCATTTCTGGACTGGTCTCTGAAAGGCAACAGCAGAAGTCACACTGATTTGCAGTAAATATTCATTATTATGTTTTTGTTTTGTGTGAAAATCATGTTTTAATGGTTCTGTTCTTTTTTCTGAATGGTTTTGTTCATTTTTGCACCTATTTTGACCGGTCGGTGGCCGAATTGACATTGCGCCTGGGTCCCACTCAGGCGTAGTGTGTTCAATTCCTCGGCTGGCTAAGTCCTCCATCACAACACAAGCAACATTTTCAGCTTACTGTGGTGGTAGTAGGAGATTTTTAAATATTGTCAGGTTATTCGTAACCCGGGAATGTTTGTCTTTCTTTAAAAAAAAATGTATAATCTATACCTATGTATAAATATATACCTGTTTTGAATTTGATAAAATCACATTTTATTTTTCCAATTAAGAAGGATTCAGTGAATGTGCATATGAAGCTGGTGGGGGTAAGTACCTCCAACAAGGTTAAGAACCACTGGTCTAGACTCCGAAAGGTGTGCGACGCATGAGTTAGAGATGTGCGAAATGTAGGTATTAAGCAATATTTGTTGATAATTAATGTGAAAGTACTAATACGTTTATTTAGATATTATTATTGGCTTAATTATTTCCTACATGAAGAAAAATTAGTAGTACTGGTTTATTAAAAAATCTTTTCAAATTATTGGTAATTCGGTTGAAAACGGGACTGCAGGCCGCTTCCTGATAAACTTTTAGTAAATTCGTAATAACATCGGAACACGTGTTCATGCACCTGTGTTTGTCTTAAAAATATAAAATGACGAAATGCGAAAATGTCAGCATTTTTATGAACACGTGTTGCGAAATAGTGACAAAACATTTGGTCATTTACTAAAAGTTTATCATGATACCTACCAATTCATTCGTTAATGGCCTGCGATCCCGTTTATGTTTTTAACTGATTTTTTTACAGTAAGTTCTCCGTGTACGCTTTATTTTACCCTTTTGATTATAAATTTGCTAGTTGGGAATGGTTCACATGCTTTATGTGGACAATCTGAACGAACTTAATTAACATACAACGTCAATTTTTTGTCAAAAATTTACAAATATCGTAATTATTTCTTGAATAGAAAAACAACTGCGTTGGGGCCGAAAAGTCGACAGGTCTTTTGTAAATTGGTGACATCGAATCTTTCGAATCGGTGTAAATCACAATTCCATTATTATCGGTTAGTGGTAACATTACATTTTTTAAGTATACCTAATATTTCTATTAACCGGTTCAGTGCCAGTCACTCCCTTGGGCGGACCGATCATAAGTAATTTTAACAATAAAAAAGTTCCTGGCAGCGAACGTGTTAAAATATATATATATATATATACGTGCAAAGATTTGTTTACCCCTTTGTAATGCTTCCTCCTCTGCTTTGTAATCCTTCTGTGATAGTTAGGTGAAATTATAGCTAGTCTAGCCCTCCGTTTACCATTGTGTAAATAAAAATCACACTCATTATGTGAAGTGATAAAACTGTCGTGAAACGTGAAAGAGTGTTCTGGACATCGAGAACACCCTGCGCTATTGTCAGCCATGTTAGTAATAATTATTGCACATTGCAGTTAGCGAATGGAGATGGGAATTATGGATATTCGTTTCATATAGTATAAATTGGGATGATTTATGAGAAACACTGATTGACTTTATTAATCCAGACGACATTAGACTTATATTTTTTTTGGTAAACTAATGTTTAAGACAAGATTTTTTATGCATAGCACAAAGGGTAACAATTATTTTACAAGCAATAATTATTCGCCTGAAACACTCATCCACATTGAAAAATCTCCTGATAAAAGATACATGATGCCAACGGGAAAAGAAAAAAATATAACAAGCAGTAATTGTTGAATGAAACACTAGTATATATTGAATTATTTCGCGGATAAGAGATAAGCCGCCATAGCTCAGTGGTCAGAGCTGTCGACCGGAAATCGAAAGGACACGGGTTCAAGTCCCGTTGGCGTCATGTATCTTTTATCAGGAGATTTTTCAATGTGGATGAGTGTTTCAGGCGAATAATTATTGACATTAGACCTGTTTCTTAGACAGATCACAGACGATAATAATATCTTCGCTACCCACTACTTACAGTAGTGATGTGACATACTTAACAATAGTGATGTGACAATATTTATTCATTTACGAAACATCGTAATAATCGAACGGTTCGCTCGAGCACGTACAACAAAACTTATATTATGGCTTCAAAATCTTTTTTTTCCTTCCACCTCACACTTCTTCCTTCGACTCTTGTTTCACATTGAAATACTATAAAAAATACGACCTGAAAGAATTTCGATGTTTCGATGTTTTAGACAAATATGCATTCGATTAACAGATTCGCTGCCACTAAATTTTAAGAAGATAAACTAATTCGACCTCCTCAATTATTTGCTTCTCCTTAATCATTGCACAAGTAACATTTAATGCTTTTTATAATGATAATATGGGTATTCAAATATTGATAGGTTATTCGTGACCCGGGGAATCAAAATCAAAAGATCGAAGTTAGAGTCAAATAAAACTAATTCGTTTAATTATAAAAGAGATCATTTCGATATGCATATATTCGATTATTTACATCACTAACTGCTCATCATATCGCATTGTATACCACTGGTAAGAGTTATTTAATACGATTTTCATCGTTATCATAGACATATGAATATTAGTAGACCTGCCCTAAGTGATTAAAAGCGTATTATTCCCCACTCCCCATACCGGTTCCATTGGAGCCGGCTGTGCTCGCGTATGGCCTCAAGTGAATTTAGAAAACGTGACGTCGTCATTCTTGTACGAACTAGCGTCGAGCTATGGTCGAGGCATCATCGGTTCATTTTACGAAATAACACGGCAAAATGGTGGCTTGTGCTATGAAAACTTGTAAAAATAGATGTGAAAAAGAGAATAAACCCAATTTTCGTATTACATTCAATATATAAGCATTATTTTACTTTATTTTAAGCATATTCACATCGTATAATATGGATCAGTTGTAGAAACATATACTATCACATCGAGATACGTCTGGACGCGAAACACAAAGCTGGTTGGTTGCTGGGAAGTAAATTATGAACATTTATAAAAGTGTCTTAACTAAATACGTAAACGAAATATTCGACTCTGAAAATAGAAGAAATTTATTTTGCCGAATTTGGACTTCGCAAATTTGTTCATAACGTGGCGAGTAATTTGCGCTCCCATGTAAAAATGTCTATTCATTCAAAAGCAGATTTTACTTTTAAGAACTAAATGGTGATATTATAATGCGAGATGCCTATTTACTGTCAGATTGATTTATTGACGAATCACAGTCAGCTTTCCTCTCTGCGTCCCGCAACTCTTGTTTTAACCCCTCGTCCTTAACTTCTCGTCTATTAATATTCATATGTCTGTGATGGTTATACATTACAAACGACTTACCCTAGAAGTGATTTTTCGTATAAACGGCGCTATAAAAATCTCAAAATATTCTACATCCATGGGCCTATTTGGAAAATTTTAACATTTACGTAAATTTTAAACCATGTATAACCTCGGTCTGTTTTCTTTTTTTTTTTCAAGCGGACTTTCAGTTTGAAGTTTTACTCGTTATTATTTTCGGCGAGGATTTTTTGACACGTTCGGGACTAAAAATAAAATGTAATATTTCGCTCACAAGTGTAAAAGGTTTATTTTTCTGTTAACACTTTATGGTCCGGTAGGTAGTTACAAAATATTGTATTATGTCATAGTAATACATCATATTATGGGAGGGCTTATTGCCTGGTGGAAATTACTATCAATTATAAAAGTTCGAATTGATTTATGGAAGATGAAGTTCTTTGTACTTTTCCGAAACTCTTAAAAAACGGTGGCGCCCACAAATTTTGTATCAGACGACGTCACAAAGATATCACTATCTCTGCTATGACCTCCCAGGCGGTATCTATGATGTCAGTGCTGAGCCGAAGCGTTTAGATTGGTTTTTTTTTTCACACTTGGTTTTTTGTGTATGTGTATAAATATTCGTAAGAATCGAATTCTAATTTTTTTGTTCATTTAAATTCTTTATTATTTTGTTCATAATGTAACGATTCTTCTTTATCTCTCTTGTTTACTTTTATGAATCATTAATTACATACTACGTAAACGGTAAACCCAAGCATTTTTCGTTTGCCTTATCTGTCTCTGTCACGATGATAATATTATTTTAGTCTCGACCTTTGTTTTGATTGAATATTGCCATAATCAGTTCGTTGAACTTAATATTTCAATTATTTTTGCAAATGCACCAAATTAATGAATTCCTAATTTAATATTACTTTAATGCTGTTTATTCATTCAAATCAGTTATTAGAGGTATCGGGCACATGTCAAGATGTTCATTATAAAGTGTTATCGAATGAAATGAAATGACTGTGATAGCAATATTATTTTCTTCGTATGTTTGAGGATAGTTAGTTGAAGTTACGTCTCTCACATACACTGTAACATAACTCTCCTCGCTCATCGCTCCCCGCATCGTCCATTCCATAGTGAGGGCTAGAGGGAGCAGTACTCGTACAAACTCGCTGAGCGGCGTCGGGCGCAGGTAAAATAGAAAACGAAGACTGTCGTAGCCATAACATCCTCGTTTTCGATTTTCCCGACAACCCGTCCGGTACAACATATGTGCTTCCGGGAAACTGATGTAAGGGGCATTCTTCTACGGTGTGTTTCTATTATTTGAATAAGTCATACTTCCAACAATTTAGATTCATGCAGGACCCATTTGTGCATCATGTACGCGCAGCGACAGTGACTGCACCGGTTGCAGTGTATTCCTGCTTCGTAAAAACCATAGACAGAGAATATTTAAAACGTGTAATATTGCTTTCTTTTTTACACACCAGAATATCACGTGAAAAATTCGATTTTTTTCGCAAAAAAAATTACGAATCTCGCGTAAAAATTCGCGTTATCGCAAACACGAAAATTTCAGGTCTATGCATTCTTTTCGCAATAGTATTTGTTAGTGTTAGTTATCTTTTTCAAATTTAGCGGTTTTTTTTATAGATAACTGTACTGGGTAACATTTTTTTCTTTTTTTGTACATAACGTGAGCAGTAGGTAATTCTTTTATTTCTGTACGTGGTGTATTTCACTACTTTTTTTAAATCGCGAGCCAGTCAAACTGTGGATTCACCCAATTTGGGAAATGTTGGGCGGCTGATGGGTATGAGAAATATCTACCTACCAAAGTATTTTTGAGGACCAAAGTATCTGGTCGATAAACATACAAGCAACATCGTTCGATTCTCAGTGTTGATCTATATCAGAGCAATACTGAGAGTAGGTATCAACCACTCTGGATGGAGGTGCTAATATAGGTACAATACGAATAATACATAAATCGTATGTGAAATAACTCACGTAAATATAAAACTTCACATAATCAGTTCCAATTTTGAAAATTACCCTTAAATTGAAAAAAAAATTAAGTTCATTGAATCAGATTTCGTGCAGGACTAACGCACATCACAGACAAGCGAAATAAGTATGTTTGTTCGACGAAATTAGTATATTTGATTTGCTCTCGTCGTCGGCTTTCAATTTGTTTCAAACGCGACCCCTGGGTCCAGAGCAAAAGATCTTATCGCTCTACAACTGTGGTCGTCATAATGTGGTCAATCATAATATGTTAATCCTGTAATACCTCGTTACTTTATGCCGAATGTGGCGCCAAATCGCCAACGTGTGACGCCGTCGCGTTGACCACTTAAAAACGGTCATGTCAAATTGTTTTAGAAAATTTATTCGTCAACATAAAAATAAACTACCTTCAGGTAGGTGACACATTACGCTATACCTATCATCATGTATATCGTGGTCTGGCCGCATTACATTTGTTCTACAGAAATACCTTGATATGCTGAAATAGACCAAGCCACGAAAATATAGCGCGCTTTTAGCGTGGCCTGTCACAAGCTTCATTATCGTCATTTTTTTCGAGAATAAAAAAAATAATGAAAATACCCTATTCTGTGTGTCCATTCGATCTTCTTTTTTAATGCACAAGGTCCCAACTGCTCGCGACCGTCTGGAGCCAGTGAGACTACGGCACCCCAAATTGGGGTATGCTATAACGCTGAAGGTAGTGAAGAGGGGAAGGAGTTGGGGAAGAGGAAGGTGGGGAAGTAGCTGACTATTCAGAGCTGATCACCAAATACGGTTAAAGCCAATTCAAGGAAGATTTCTTCATGGTGATCTTACATCAGGATGATACTGAGAGTATATTCCACTCTGGAACGTGCCGCAAGTATACTATATATTATTTTTAAATGAATAAATTGTGAAAAAACATAAATTCATCAAACTAAATTTACTTGCGCACACCGGGATTTGAACCCGCGACCTTCGGATCGCTAGTCGAGAGCCTTACCCCTCGGCCACGGAGGCAATCAAATCTAGATGGATGTGGAAATTATCACAACTGCGACAATTTATTTGTACAGCATGTTTAATTATTAATTCGTAAACGTCAATATTCACTCCCGCAATAATTCAATAATCACAAAAGTATCTAGACTGGGCCAACGTGTGAACGCTGTTAGTGGATTGTCGCCGAGATCCCTTGATGTGTGCACAAAAACCGACAATAATCGGGTTGACCGACCAACGTTGGCGGCCACGGCATGCAGTCGTCCTGTACACGTTGAGCCAGCGCATTGGCCCAATGCATTTGGCCAACGTGGACTGGCCGCATTACATTTGTTCCACTGAAATACCTTTATCTGCCCATTGCGATAACGCGTCCAAACTTAGTAACATTCAAAATAATGGTCACTTCCAGTATTGCAAGTCGTTCAATTTTATCACGTTTCTTTATCAACGACTAGGCTTTCACTCTGAATAACTATTTCTGTATTCTTCGTTTATGCTTGCTTACTTTAATCGCGTTATAAATATTACGCGGCGCGTAAGGTCGGAATAGTGAAAACTTGACTTATCACTACGGGCTTAAACTGAGCTTAAGGCCGGCTTACCTATACCATCACTGAACCGACGGTTATATAATATTAAAAAAATGCATAAAAGAAAGTTCAAATAAGCACAGTTTGAATAAAATAATCTTTATTGAACCTTTAAAACGGCCACCACCTTGAAACGGAAACAAATTTACATAAAGGCTAAATGCAAAACCGTCGAATTAAAACAGGACTTCGCTACGCTCAATCAAATATTATGTCTACGTGGCTGAAGAAAGTTTGGATGTTGACGTTTCTTTGAGCAAATTGAAAAATTCCTTATTTTCAATTAAAAAGATGTTACATAAAATATATTTTAGTATTTAACCCTTCAGGCCTCGGAAGGCCATTAATAGCCACAAACATCGTATTCCATTAAAGCCTCTGAAGGACAGATCTGACCGGGGAGTCAATACATTATAAAAGTAGCTCTAACCTTTTTTCTATAATGCGTATGTGATATGTTCGTCATTGGAAAGATAAATAATCATTCCTCACAGTTTGTATCAAATATTCATACATTATTTATTACATGGATAATTTTTTTTTAAATGAGAGTGCTTGGTTACGAATTTCGGTATTTCTTTATTAACAGTTGAAAGTATTTATATTTTGTTTATTGTACAAAAGGTATAAAAAGTAGAGTCACAGTTTATTACTTGTTACCCACACAAAAGGAATATGTTTTATAAATACCGAATGATATTAAAATTATGGACGTTCCGAGTCAAAATGTCATGGTAAGTTTTTTTGTTAACATTTTCATGTTTGATATTAAAAACATTAATTTGGAAAGATCTATGTTTTTTTCACACCCAAATATTTCAAAGATAATTTTATCTAGTTTCTAAAATAGTATTTTTTTAACGACGACTTCAAAAATAAGTAATATGTAGCATATTTTAGATACCGTGTCGTTGGGACTTGTAGGTAATTTTTTTTTAAAACCTGAAGGGTTAAGTACCTACGTAAGTAGGTAAGTAGGAATCTTATGATTTCACAGGAAATTTTGATTTTGATTAGGGAAAATTAAAACATACTTCCTCCCACTATTCACAGAACTACTAGTTAAAATTCTAGTTTTAAGCATTATTGCAATCTCTGTGGTGTTACATAATAAATAACAACATTCTGAATAATTTCATTAATAGCGGATATTCACAGTTCGCCAATCGCAAATTATTGTATCGTCTTCTGTTTTCAATGGCATTAATCGACTGAATAATAATAATGTTATATTGAGTCACAACTCAGTAGCAAATTCGTTTATAATAATATTATATTATATAATTTATTGTATCAACACGCTCGTAAAATTACACAGACATCTTTGTTGTGCGTGATTTGTAACAGTTCTGTGTTAAAATTTTTTAATGTAATACGGTGTTTTATAATAATGGAAATCATTTTTATTGTTTGATTGTGATTCTCTTAGTAGGTATCGCTCAGGTGAGAGAATTGAGCAGAGCTCATAATCGAAACGTTACTTGAAATGACTTTAGCCTTGGTTGGGGACCGGATCTGAATATCCAGGTAGGTACTTCCCAACGGTTGTGACTCCGGGTTTTTCTCACAAACTTCTTAAATTTAAAAAAAACTTATTATTTTGGACGGCCGATTCAAAACTTTGATGAAATATTAAACATTTCCACTAAAACCTTTTACGAAACAGAACAGAAACCGTGCAACATTTTTTTACGTCGGGATCGCCTGAGGAAGAAATGGCACGAGGAAGTGAAACAAATACTGACATATGGTAAAATAAGTACTGGCATATGGTAAAATAAGTACTCACATATAGTAAAATAAGTACTGACATATGGTAAAATAAGTACTTACATATGGTAAAATAAGTACTGACATATGGTAAAATAAGTACTGACATATGGTAAAATAAGTAGATACTGATATATGGTAAAATAAGTACTGACATATGGTAAAATAAGTACTTACATATGGTAAAATAAGTACTGACATATGGTAAAATAAGGCTTATGTGATGAACGAAGAAGGGGTGTAGGAAGAATGTATGACGTCAAGTGAATGATTGAAGAAGACGGGGACGCTCCATAGACATGGCACGATCTATAAATCAAACAAACACTTTAAAGGTACACTAGAATTCACAACCTCAAAACTTTACTCCAAACCATTCATAACCCCGAGCATAGCCGGGTACACGTCAGCTAGTAACTAATAAAAAGCCAAGATTTTTTTCAAGTAATCAGAATGATTAAGGTTTGTGTGTTAAGTTTACAATCCATTATAAATTACTTTTAGATTTTCGTATCCAATTTCAAACTATTTTCTCTGCGTTTATACACTAATACTAAATTACCGTTTTTTTATGTTTGTTATAATAAAGCGCGCTTGAAGTGAAGTGACACTAAACTGCTCTATATAAATTCTATGTTATTGCTATTATTATTTATGTTTTCTTTTTAGGTTGGCAGTACCCATCTATCGGCCAACTTCATATCGATGAACCTTCACAATATCATGTCCAATATGAAGGAACTTCGCTATTAATGTTTACGAAATTAATATGAAATAGCACTATTTTATCTCTCCGATAATTAGTCCGTTGTTATTGCCATTAGGTTGAAGCAAAGGTTTTGCATATTAGTAACGTTATTAAATGTAGTTGTACGTTGTTAACCTTCAGCTTCCCAACAAGCGCAAAATTGTTATTAAATTTAATTATTTTTTTATCCTTCCATACACCACTACATAAGCAAGCGTCTCTTTAAAATGATTAACCTGTAAAAAAATCTTATACGTAATCATAACAACAACTAAAATATCGACCATGTTCAATCCGTGCAAAATTCATTGGTTATATTATTAGCTGAAAAAAAATTATACAAATAAAGGCATAATATTCCATACTTCTATCAGTCTCAAATTTTTTTCAGTGAGAGCAATTCTGTGGTACAAAATTATATTTCAGCACATAAATAACCTCTTATATATAAACAGGCTAGAACACAATCATAATACTCGTTTTAACTTTAATGAAGGACTTTTTGTACCTAAGCATACAAATAAATATGGACAAAGAACGTTAAACTATATGATTCCCAGTTGTTTTAATATGTATGCCCAAAACAAACAATAGGTGAACTTACTGAAGACTTGACTTGCTGAAAGAATTAATTTGTATTAGCTTACAATGATATATTATTCTAAAGACTTTTAAAATTGTTATGTATGTTTTTCATCATTTTTCTTTTGCTATTTCTGTAAAAAATTTTTTTTTTTTGTTTTTTGCATATAATTGTAAAAATGTAACTGTAAACTCACTATAATAAGATTTATAATGAAAGAACCCGTTAGACAAACTGCTAAAAAGCAGTTTATCGGGACTTTTTTACCTTATATTTGTAAAGTGTATAATGTATAATAAAAATAATAAAAATAAAACTTACCACCAATTTCGACCTGACGATAGAAAATTACTTAAATACGCCTTTGTATAATTAATTATACAGGGTGGAAATAATGCCTGACGAACTGTAACCAGTGATTCCTAAGATCTTTTTTTCACTTAAAAACGTTTATAAAATTTGTAGGTATTGGACAGTTAGGATCGAGGCGGGTTTTTGGGCGGTTATAGGCTGAGTAATAAGTGACGACATACAGAAAAAAAATTGTTTGTAGGTATTTGAAAAATATATTTAATGTCACATTTGACAAAATTCCATCTACATTTTTATTCTAAATAAGTTCGGGAATCTCTGGTTAAATTTTTTCAGGTATGCCCCTTGACACCCTATGTGGGTGGTATATAATGCACCTAGTTGCTTACGAGTGAGATAGATAGATGCGTTTTAATAATTATTATCTTGTTTATATGTTTAGTATATCAAGATAGATTATTAATTTATCGTACATACCAGTAAAGTAGAATCAGATAAGAGGGGAATACGGGCGGGTGTTGTGCATTCCATACAGATAATTAAATAATTACAATTTTTAATTATTAATAATCATATTTCTGCACTTAAGGTTTCTTCTCTTTACTGATGGATGACCTAAATATTTCCTTAGAAGCCGTGGCGGCTCGTTACTTTTGGGTGTTCTAGAGTTCAAAAATTACAAAAAAATGAAATTATTGATGTTGTAGCTGAAAACGATTTTTTTTTTTTTTTCGAAAATTCCGATTTTTGTATGAAGATTTTCAGGAAATTTCAGTTTGGCCGCACTGATTTCCTGAAAATCTTCATACAAAAAACCGAATTTTCGAAAAAAAAAAAAAATTGTTTTCAGATACAATTTTTTTTTTCTTCAATAATTCGGTTTTTTGTATTAAAATTTTCATGGAAATCCGTGCGGCGCACGGTCAAAACTGGAATTTACCGAAAATCTTCACACAAAAATCGAATTATTCGAAAAAAATAAAAAATAGTTTTCAGCTACAAAACATCGATAATATCATATTTGTAATATTAGCACTCTAGATCACCCAAAAGTCACGAGCCGCCATTGCTTAGAAGTACTTAGTGAGGTCATGTCAAGACTCAGAATGACAGAGGAGTATGTATTAGATATTAGATAAAGTAAATATTATGAATATGAATTTTGATGAGGCAACGTGTGTGTGTATGTGCCGAGATAGAGTTAGTTGTGTGGCGGTCTGTCCACTCTGCCTACCCCTTCGGGTAATACCATGGTTAGCTATGTAGCTATTTAAATTAGTTCAGATAATTTAGAATTAGAGTTTAAAAAATCATTACAATTAGGTTTTAGTTTTTAAAAATTAATTGATTTCACTCTTCTTTTCGATAATAAATGTATTTAAATGTTAGCAGCGGTCACTGTATCTCTATGCTCACTTCCCGACATCCGATCGAGCTGAAACTCATTGTCGATGACAATGCATTCTATCTACTTTTAGTGTCAATCACGTACACACACGCGTACATATACGCATTTCTCTGAAATCGGAAGACATTACAGCAGTTAATATACGAAATAAATGTTGGTCCAACCTGAGCGGCATCTGGCTAGGTCGGAAGCGCGGTTAAATCCGGTTCCTTCATCGATTTTAGTGTGGAGGACACCGGTGTCCCATCCACAGTCGACAGGTCAATGCTCAGCCAAACCAAAAATAAAAAATAAAAAGTTTTAAAATAGGTGTATTATAGTAAAAATAAAAATAGTAAAAAAATAATAATTTCGTGTTGATTTTTTTCCTTCTTTAAACAAAGTTGATCAAGTTTTGAAAAGATCAACTTAAGGCCATGCCATACGTAGTAATGCAAAATCATGTGTTTTTGGTTTGAAAATTTGGTCGCCTAGAAATGTTTCAGATGCTTTAAATAAATACCGCGAGTATAATACATCTTGGCCTTTGAAATAATCGACTATTTTTTACATAAGTCTTTTTATAAGCCCAGAAAAAAAATTTATAAGGCCTATGAAAACTGCTTTATAGTTCAAAATTTCCTTCTTACGAACCCATTTTCGGTTACGGTTTTATTGTATAATATAGCAAATTAAGTTATTTATAAAATGATCGGAAAACATTTAAATATTTATGCCTGAACATCCACAAAATAAAATAAAAGGCACTTTTTGGCCATGTTTTTTCTTGCCTAAATCAAAACAGCTGGATGGTGTTAAGCGGGAATTTAAGCCTTATCGCCATCTACGTAAGGAGTGTTATTGATGGCGGCTCGATTCAAAATATTACACGACGCATGGCATCGCCTTAAATTTAAACTGTGTTAAAGGACGTACTTGACTTTATTTAATCAGTGATTTCTTTTGGAGAAAAATTAGAATGATTTTTTGGTCTACGGTGACATTTTTGTTTGTTTTTCTTTTCAACTTAAAATATTTTCAGATTTGCAGATTTTCGGCAAGGACGACATGTGAAAGGTTTTTTCTTTGTTGAAAAAATTGAACAACCAAAAATGTCACCGGAAATAAAAAAATATTTTACGTTTTTTTACTCCAAATAATACCAGGAATCATTTGTTAAAGTAAGTCATGGAAAAACAACACGTATATTTTTTAAATCAATAATACAGTTTGTAATAAATTAATGTAAATGCATGGAAAATTCTTTGTAAAGAAATCAGCAGATTACCTACAATTTGTTTATGTCATGAGAGATAATTGCCATTCTTTACTGCGGTCCTTTATTTAATGAAATTTGATGTCTTAGCAAAGACATCGTAATAATAGTTTCTGCTTTCGAATCAATTTAAAACACGCCATCTTTTCTCGCAATTTTGTGGGAAAATTTTCGTAACTTGACTCCCCTCCATTCACTAATGAGCATATTATTAAATGTATTTGTTTACGCATGCAAATTCTTTGTCGTCGTCGGGCACGGTAGCTACCTTGGAGGAATAATGTTATATCGTTACTCTAAGGTAGCTACCTACTTAGCCTAGCTTCTACTTATCAACTAATAATAATAAATACGACCATATTTCCTAGAGTCTACTACGTAAACATCACGTTGTTCGAAGTCCACCATTTTGTTAAACATTAAATAATTAGTTCAAATTCCCGCCGCGCGTTGGTGCAAAAAAAATAATACGATCGGTAATTCAATAAATCATTATTTATTGTGCGGCCTTTTATTTTTCTTTGCATGCAATTTTAGTACTTACGCCTTCTGTGTAAGGAGTTTTATTCCATCCATATTTTGGCATTATATTATTATGTGATAATATTATGTGTTGTCTCGCGTTTTCTTTGATGAAATCGGTTGAATAGCGTGGAAAATAGTGGTGGTGACGATAATCGAAACATTCAGATAATCGAATTAGTTTTTTCAATTTTTTTTTGCATTTCTCATTTCATTTCATATATGTATTTAATAATCAAATTCGGTTTCAAACCGTTGACAGGTGACTGTATATATATATACATAAATATGGTAACTACGTAGAATAAAGGTTCTCCTTAATCTCGTGGACGTGTTCCGGGATCCAAAATTCTCCCATAAATTTTAAATTCAAATATTCGATATCTCAGTCCAATGGAATGGCGATAAATGATCTCAGGCAATTTTAATTGACTGTCTCGATCTTACATTCAAAAGGTACCATATCAGTGGCGACATTGGTTTCCATTCAAGTCTACGCGAAAGACATTTCTATATTGATTGTGTGTAGCTATTATCTATATAAATATAAACGTTCGTTTGTTCACAATCTTAAAACTCCGAAAGTTCTTCACCGATTATCTAGAAATTTTGACCAAAGGTTCCATTTGAATAAACGTGTGTTTTTATATTACTATATTAAAACGAAGTCACCTGTGACAGGATGTAAACATGCTCTTTTGAAAAACAGCGCAATCTGTTGGACAAACATGCTTTTTTAAATCAGTGCCATCTGTAGGACGTAAAAGCAACACGCGCTATTATTTTTCTATCTGCACAGACACACTGAGCCACAGTAACGTGGGGTGGGGTACAGCTAGTTCTAAAATAAAGTCACTATCTGCGTCTGTCTGTTCGTGCGCTTAGTTCTTCTAAACTACGCAACGGATTTTGGTAGGGTTTTCACTATTATTTGAAGAATTTTCAAGGTTTATATATAAAATATGCACATAAATTTCGGATACCAATAATTGCTTTGAAAATATTACAACAGTTAACAACCCTATATTATGAATTATGAAATGGACAATTATGAAATTTCATGAAGTGGCAATTATACTAACCAGCGCCAAAAGCTTGAGTGTCATAATAATAACAAATTATAAGGTTTAAATTAATTAATAACAAGATCATAAATTCACACATGTTAGTTGAAATGTTAAACATCGTTCAAATAAAATTAAATTGGTTTAGTGTCTGTGTAAATATTAATTTCATACGGCATTTATGTACTTTTTGCGTATAAAATAAACTTCAATGTACCTATATTTTTTTATCGAACTCCGTTTCGAAATGTATATTTTGGTTTTTCCATCACTAATAAGTACGTTTTAATTTCGAACCCAATATTCTGCGGGACAGATTTCCGCGCGCTAATTTCAAACAATGGTATTGATTCATTTTTTATCGAACAATGCATTTGGTATTTATTTATTATTGGCAGACGATACACTGGTTAGACGGTAAGGTTGCCATTTCTTTCGTTGCTGTTTTTTTTTTAATCTCAATGTTTTTGTGAGACTTCTACTTACATTAGTCCCGTAGGTACAATGGCGTCTGAGAGAAATGAAAATACACTTACTAAGTAGTTTTCATAATTCTTCTTTTTCGTTAGAGTGGTTATATTCCGTGGTCGAAAAGTTAAGTCCTCGTTTACAAATCCAGATGTCGTGGGTTCGATTCTTAAATCCTGTATTTTATTTCATTAATATAAAATAATATTCATACTAGTTCCATTATATATAGTATATTTGCAGCAAGTTCCGGAATAGTGGGTACTCTCAGTATCGCCCTGATAAAAGACCACCATTCAGAATCGAAACTTTGCTTGAAATGGCTTTAGCCGTGTTTGGTGACCAAATTTAAATAGCCGGGTATTTCCCCACCTTACTCTTCCCTCTCCCTTCAGGCTCGCAACATGTCCAATTTTTTTTGGGGATACCATACTCCTGCTGGTTCAGAATTTTTAGGAGCAGTTGTGAGACTTATGGGGTTTTCTAAGACTTTGTCCATACATAAACATGAAATCAACTTGAAAATATATATTTTTTTTAAACTTTAACCGCTCTGGCCACTGGTATATTAATTATTTCAGAACGTCAGTATTTCCGCTTTGGAATTAAATCCAAATAAATTGAATATTATTAAAATATCCGAAAACTATATTTTTGAAAGGTGATGAAATACACTTTCAAATTGACTATTAGAAATAAATTTATATATTTTGTCATATTAAAATATTCTACGCAAACATAAAAAAAAATTCAAAATGGCTCACCTTTTGTTTTTTCGTCTAAAACTATAAATACTGATAACGAGAAAACACACATTTTATTAGACTTTATCAAAATTTTTTACGCAAACATAAAAAAAAATTCAAAATGGCACACTTTTTATTAGGCTTTATTAAAATTTTCTACGCTAACAAAGAAAAATTCAAAATGGTTCACTTTTGTTTTTTCGTCTAAAACTATAATTACTGATAATGAGAAAACACACATTTTATTAAACAATTTGTAAACAATTGTATTACAAAAATTATTGTGATCTCCCTTTATTGTTGTTTCATACAAAAATAATTAATAACGTTTTAAGTAGTTATAATCGAAAACTAGTCCTTCAGGGTTAAAACTGCCAAAAACAGAAGAAAGATAGAAAATTTCGTGGTTTTTTGGATTTTTGACAATGTTGCGTTCGGCGCTCGAGTTCGAAAACTTGGATTATTCACTGGGCCAACATCATAAATAAGTCGGCAAAAATCAGAACTAGCGGATCTGACGCAAGGTCCCCCTTTCAGGCGACAAGGTTACTGGACTGTAACGGAGAAATAAAAATTTCTTTGAGACCATATAAGCTGTTTCTAAAAGCGAACAAATTAACCGTATGGAAGTAACTACAAATCGTGTTCCCTTCCCGAAGGTAGCTTTTCTGTAGAAAAAGTTATTATTCAAATATAAAAAAGTAATAGTGGCAATAAAGCTGAATTCTTTCTTCTAATTATAAATGTGTTCATATTAAAATATATCTTAGCAAGATCAGCTTTTATCTGTTGACAGAATGCAACAATAGTAGCCAATAGCATAATAATAATTAGAAATGTGATCCTTTCCAACAATAAGCTATTGTTTAGAAAATGGTGGCAAGGCACGTTTGAGCCAGCCTGCGCTATCTTCAAATTACTGCCTGTCTCAGCATTAATGATAATAATAATATTTCTATGTAGAACTCTGTAGTTGTTGTTCCACGTTCCACATTCCACGCTATGGACTTTGTGGGTAAGGACGTCAATTTAGCTCTGCTGTTTTTCTGGTAATTTGCATAATATTTTTGGTTCAAGCTTTCAATCTGCATTATGTTACTTTCCTGACTAACTTATCATCACACCGTTTCCCCGCATTCGTAGGTTGAGAGGATATCTGTCCTGGCAAACTATCCTTGCTTCATTTACATTCGTATGTCGTCTCGTACGAATATATTTCTATTTTCTGACTTGGGGCATTACAGAACTCAAGTGTTTGATTCATTTGATCATGTCATGTCTTCTTCTACTATTATTTTTTACTCTTATTCTACTATTTTTCTTCGTTTATCTGCTCTACATGTGTAAACGATGTAAGCGTTCCTTTCTTAATCTTACTCACTGCGCTTACATCAGCCTTTCATTCTTTCCTGATCTCTACATTTGCAACATGATCATATGTACATGGTTTTACCACACATAGGTCACAGGGATTTCAATTCTGTAGCATTCAGTCCATGTATTTGCATCCTAACTCTGTCGGTTTCATGCCTGACTGCCATACATCAAGGTTGACTTCTTATAGAACACTAGCGACTACCGCGTTCAATTCAATTCAATTTCAATTCAATTCAATTCAATTTTGTTTATTCATTTCAAAAACATTACAAAATTGTTAATTTCAATGCATTTTTAAAATATTTTTATAATAAGAATTCTTAGATTAATATTAACAGTGTGTATACCAACTGTACAAGTGATAATAGAGCTTGCCTTTTAAAGGAAGCTTCATTGATGCAAAATATGTCGATATCCGAATTGATTCTGTTCAACAGCAAGATTGCTCTCCCCACAGGCATGACCATTGGCAAGTTAGTTCTGCAGGCCGGGAGATAAAATAGTCTATGTTGTCGGTGACGTTGCGTTCAGTCCTTCTTTAATGGAGTTTCTTTACTTTGTAATGAATGATCTTTTATCATTGTATAAATTCGTCGTTATTTATAAGTATTGTATATTCTAAAGTAACTACATCATGAAATGTTAAGTCTCCCAATCATGAGTTTTCCAGATTTGTTGCTGCGTCAAATGTAACAGTTACCAATATATTATTGTTTTAGATTGTAAACAATCCCAGTCGTTGCAATGTTGCCATCGGCTGGCAAATTTAAGTCATTTATACATGGACATACTTACAAGCAACTCGACTTTCGTGCGCATAGTATACGCACCGCTCGTGAGTACCCGCCATATTATTTTGCCAGTGTTCGTACACAATGCTATGCGTCGACTACGGGTTTGACGTCAGTTGCACACTACTGACGGTGCTGGTAGCACGCTATGCGACTTGCATTAGTGTCTTCTACTCTTTTAGACAGAAATGACGTCCAAACATGATTTGAATGTAAAATTTTGTTCTGCAGTTGGGAAAATATCCGTGTTTATATAACTACTAGCTGTACCCCGCCACGCGTTGCTGTGGGTCACTCTATCTGTGCAGGTAGAGAAAAAATAGCTTGTGTTGCTTTTACGTCCAACAGATGGCGCTAAAAAAAAGCTTGTTTGTCCAACAGATGGTGCTGTTTTTCAAATAAAGCTTGTTTTTACCTGTTACAGGTGACATCTATATAATATAGGTACCTATGTAAAATACACACTTATTCAAATGCAACGTTGTGTCAAAATTTCAAAGCAATCAGTGAAGAACTTTCAGAGATTTAAGATTTTGAACAAACGAATATTAACATTTTTGTTTATATAGATAGATAGATTACCAGAATACATGGATTTAGCGGAGAAAGTGTGAATTGAGGTTAGAAAAAAAAATCAATTTGACACATGCAGTTTCATCGCAGCGAAAATGCCCTAACATTAACATTTATTTTGTTGAATGAGTGAATCCAAAATCTTTTTTAAGATTAAACGAGTCACTCGTTATAATCTACGTGTTCATAGGTGGCGTTAATTAATTTATTTTATTAAAATACCCTTTTTGAAAGGCATTGCTTTACAATATTAAGACAAATTATTTGTTTGCGCCCGTACATATTTAGGTACAAAGGTCTCAGCATTGAACATTTTACTCCCATCTGAATTATACAATCATAAAGGAGAAATGTTTGATCATCGATAAACGAAGAGAGATATGACTTGGAAGCTTGCTGACTGTGGGGCGCCGCTGTGCACTGATACAATTTGTAGTAGTATGGGGAACAATGTTGAAATTAGACTTTTGTGTGTGTGTTTTTTATTATTTGTGGTTTGATAGCCCGGCGAGTAGAACACTCGTCTATGAATTGAACAGAAGTTATGCTTAGTGAGAAAGGATGTACTATCCTGTAATATGTTTGATAATCATTTTCTTTTTTCCCTGTGATACTGAAGAACCCCTATCTGACACAAAGCCTAGCTTCTTCGTTGAATATTTTTTTTCCATTTGAATTAGACATCATCTCAATTATGAGGTGTTTGATAGCCTGGCAAGTGGAACACGAATATAGTCTGTTTTTTGTCCTTCATATAATGCCAATAGATAAAAGGGGAGTTGAACATTGTAATAAATTAAAACCGTATAAGAAAACAGACAGATTAAGTTTCATATAATAGCTTAGCGAATATGCTTTTACTGTACATACATCTTCTTCCTATTCGGGTCGGGGAGCAATCGCATCGACGAGGTGCCTCCAGACGTCCCTAACCTGCTCTACTAAATTCCGTTCTCTGCAAGCCTAGTCTCTTCCCGCACAGTATCTGGAGTGATTTCTTCCTGGAGTGGCCCACTGGATGTCTGCCCTCTGGAATAACATCCTGAATTTTCATCATAACTAACAGTTTGTTTTCTTTCTTCCAGAGGTACCGAAGAATCCCGACATGACAGAGAGCCAAGAGGCGCAGGCCATCAGGCCAGAGGGAGAGGGGCCGGGGGCTGACGCTACAGTTGACGCCGCAGCCGGTGGGAGCATCATGTCCAGAAATGGAGGAGCGGAGCCGGCGCACCACGCCCGACGGCCCATGAACGCCTTCCTCATCTTCTGCAAGAGGCACCGCAGTGTTGTGAGGGACAAGTATCCCAATCTAGAAAACAGGTTAATATATAAATTAAAAATCTGCTTTTACTCAAACATGGCTAATTGACTTTTTAATAGAAGTAAATTTCGTATAACTCAATATTGAGTTATTTAACTTTTTTTTAGAAGTAATTTTCAGACAACATAAGATTGTGCTGTTATCTAAATGTCGTTCACTCATTAAAATAACACAATAACTAAAATAATATAATTCGAATGTATAAGCAAATTGTATGTCCCACACCAAGCACAAGAGTCGGTCTCTTTTTTGGTGCGATACAGTGACATACTATGTAACTTGTATTATATACCTATTCTATTCTTCTCACAAAACTGTGTAAACATTTAAGGTAGAGTTCTGAAAACAGCCACAGTAGCGTTAGTGACGCTGCATCAGTGTCGCTGCGACAGAGAGACAGTATTATGCAATATACAAATGTATGGGAGCATATTAAAGCACAGCTATACTGATGCAGCGTCAGTAACTGTGAAAGGGTTTTTATGATAGGGAAATCTATCAAACGGACTGCCAGTTTTTGCACAGAGCGTACTAAATCATTTCTTTATAAAATCTATTGGCATCTCTTGAACTATTAGTTAAAATAATTATCGTTATAAGTCTTTCGCTAAGGGTAAATTTTCACTTAACTTGTTCTTAGGTTTTGATTGGTAACAGCAGCTGTCTGTGTTTAAAATTGAATTCCGTCGACTTATCCAATGCTGTGATCTGTGTCACTTGTTGTGTACCGTATTGTATGATTGCCAATAAAAGCACTAAATGGTGACACCCCAGTATGCGCGACGCGTGCAACACAAATGGGATTTGATCAAATAATGCAACACGTGAATTAAACATAATATTCTATTGAATCTATCACTTTAAGCTATAGATCCAGACATTCTTAACAATGGCAACTTTCTGTTAAATTGTCTCAGATTTTAAGCCAACTTTTGCGGACATTTTGGATAGTATTGCTACTAACTGATTTGTTTTGTGTTTACAGGTCAATAACGAAGATTCTCGGGGAATGGTGGGCTAACTTGGAGAAGGAAGAAAAAGCATGCTACACTGGTCTTGCTAAACAGGTAAACATCAGTTACTAAGTATATAACTCTCAGATTTGCGAACCTGAGAGTTAGTTATAAGAGAGACAGTTGTGTGCAACATTTTAAACTAAAATAATTCATGACGGAATCCCATTTTAATATAAATTTATTAACATATTTTCACTTTATTAATTTCAGTATAAAGACGCATTCTTCACTGCCCACCCAAACTTCAAGTGGTACAAGTTGCCGGCCCCGCCTCTCCGTCAATTTGCCACCCGGCCCGGAAACATCGGGCCCGCCACGGAGCTGGGCCTGCCCCCGGATGAGGGAGAACTCAGCGAGGCCAAGGTGGAGCAGACCAACAACAACCACCTCACCAAGGTCAACTATAATGCCCATCCCGCTACGGCCACCTCCAAAGAAGTGCTAGAGGGAAAGCGGCAGTTGTTCACCCCGTGGAAACTGGCTGACGAAGCTCACATGGGAGGACTCAGCAGCCTGATCATCTCCGACATCAAACCATCCGAAGACGACTATGTTACCGACAGGAATTACTTCCCTCATTCACCAACCCTCGGAATCCGAACCCCGCTTCTGGAAACGCCTAAACGCTCAACAGCCGTGTCTTACTCCACTCCCAGCCCTCCGAAGAAGCGACCCTTTTCCGAATCGGAAGACAACCCCGACAGAAACAAGCTGTACAGGAGTGACGAAGTTTCTCCTCCCTGTGGAAACGTTCTGAGCTCCAAAGACTCCAAGCTGCAAGAGTTGCAGGATGCTCTTTCTGAAACAACTCGCTTGTTGGAACCGTTATTTGAAACTTCAAACAAGACGGAGAAGTTGCATAATAAACTTGTTGCTAACAATAATGGTGCTAAACATGCTAACCAGCATTTCAGCGCTATAGTTTCTGGCTTCATCCCGGTTAAGAAGCTTTCTTCTAATCCGCAGAAGGCTCATGACGAGTTTGCCACCAGGAAGCAGGGAGCCAGCGAATCTTCAGACGAATCTCTAGATAAAGATTGCCAACAGTTCGATGATCCGAATGTGTTTGAAAAGAGTAAGATTTCTTGGAATACTTACTTGGAACAGTCTCAGTCTAAATCGTCCGGGAGAGCGTGCAAAGGAAAGCGCTATCAGCAGTTCATGCAATTTGGGGGACTCATCGTTAACAAGCGCCAGAAGAAGGAGCATATGGAGAGGAAGCCCGGGCAGGGGCAGGCGGACGGTCCGAGCAAGCTGTCCTACGATGTCAACAGTCCCACTTGCAGTTGGAAGATATATGACAGCTATCCCAAGCAATCTCCCACGAGGACTGCAGAAGGAAATGATGAGTCTGATTTAGCTTACTGCGAACGAATGGATCTAACTGAAAGTGCCTATAAATTAAAATCTGAATCGGATGAAACTAGTCAGATACCTTATCATTATGTGGATAATATGGCGGATAATGCGGAGATCGCCGATCAGGGAAACAAAATGTTCACGGCCGATGATTTTGATTTGGATGCCAAGATAATGGCCCTGCCTTCACTCAGCCTTGAACGATTCCAACAGAAGAAGAAAGAGAATAAGAAACGGAAAAAGAACATTCCTCCCACCAAGCATAAAGAAGTGAGACCTCGCTTGCCGAGCCTCGGACAGCACTACCCCCTGGACACTACATCGGGGGCCTCTCTGAACCGTCCCTCCGGGTCAACCACCAATCAGCCGAGACTGGCCGATGACCTCCACCAGAGTATATCTTATGACGAACGACTGTATCTCGCGGAGCAGAGAAAGAGCGCCATCATCGGCAGCAAGAAAAGGAAACCGAGGAAGATTAGCATTACTAGATTGGATGTCAATTCTTCTACCTGTAGTAATATGATGGAAACTGCCAAAAACAACAATTGTACAAATGTTTACACCCCTGATAATATACCTACCTCAACAAATCATTTATTGCCGACCATTGCAGACCAAAACACTATATACATGTTGCCTGAGCACTTCCTGCCAGAGCAGAGCGGCAATCATCGACTGCACGAGCGGAACATGCACCAGCAGTTGCCCGAGCAAAGCCTGATCCATCAGATGCCGACACAGAACACCAACGAGGATGTGGACCTGTGCGCCTTGGCAACCCTGGCCGAAGTTGCCGCCAATACCTCCAAAATCAAGGAAGGCACGTGAAATATAATATATTACGGCTTTTATAAGTACACCTTTTTATTGAATATGTTCTAAAGATATAGTTGATTAATCGAAAATCCAAAAATAATTATACATATTAAGATTTAGCCAGTCCCTTAAATCGTGTGCAAATATATTTATTTAGGAGATTCGGCATATTTGCAAAACAATTTCACCACCATATTGAGTAAACATATCTGGTAGAAGACAAATATTTTATAATGATTTCAACATTTTTACCATCAAATATGTTGTGTTGACAAAACTGACTAAGTTCAAAATCAATACATATTTTTCTTTATTGAATATTAAATCTGCTCATATGCCTGGGATTGTCTGTGTTAGTAATTATTTTATCGTTGGGCTTGATTATGCTCTGCTTAGTCATATAAATTTAGTTAATGTACATAATATATAATACACACATTATATATTTACATAGATTTAACATTTGTAAACTATTAGAATTGAATGGTGGTCTTGCAAATATTTTTAACATTCTTGTCTTATTATTATTTAACAATGCGTAAACCGATAATATTTCATGCTTTTTCTATACAAGGTGTACCAGTGTTTATAAATTGCAATGTTTTCATATTATGCACAGTATTTATTTTCATACTTTATCAATATTTCTAAACACTCTCTCCCCACCTGCCACCAAAGCCATCTCCTCATACTTGCAAATTTTAATGGTTTTCTAAAGAAAACGTATACATATATTTTTTTAATCATTGAATTTTAGCCCTAATTACATATTGAATAGAATCACCTCCAATAGTTAATTCAATCTAACACCAGACACCTAATGTATATTTTTAATATGTATAAATACATCTTTCAACTTAAATTTTCTGTAATTTTCCCAAAAGCAGGAGAATTGTTATATTATTAGCGGAAAATTTGACATTCAAGATATAATTAAATGAATACATTACAAACACAATCTGAATATGCTTAAATGAATGATTTCTGCATTTCACAACATAAAACGATATTATGCAACAAAATAGTTTACATATTATTTTGTTCTTTTGATAAATGCAGCAAAACACAGCCTTATCAGAAATAAAAATAAACCCAGGAGCTTTATAATTGAATTTTCATAAACTCAATTCAGTTTTATTTACCGGTAATCATCGTGGTTGCGTATTTATATTGTCTTTGACCAATTCTTAGGATGAAAGTGTAGTTTATAGGTTAGCTTATAATGACCAAAAAAAATTAACTTTAGTAAAATATCTCGCACTTAATATTTTTATACTAACGCAACAAATCTTGGTGATAAAATTTTGATAATTTTGTCGAGGAAAATTTAAAATGACATGAAATGTCCAAGTATTGTAAAAATTACTTGGACAATACATATAGGTTATGATAATCTCTCACTGTTTAGTGTGTCGTTTAAATGCAACCTTGACGTACGTAGAACTCTATTTTAATATATAAAATTCCTATAGGCCTATTCATCTTAAATACATACATATTATTATGTAATTTATGATTAAATTTTCTAAACATTTATACGTGTTGGGTGTTTCATTGTCTTGTAAAATTATACATATTATTTTTGATCTATTGCAAAAAATTGTTTGGTTCAATGAACAAACAAATTATAGAATTTTATTAACCCTGTTATATTATTATCTTTTATGTACATTTTAGTGAATAGACAATATATTTTTCCACACACTAATATTTTATGATTGTGTAACCCTATTCTTTGAAAAGTATGATTAGTTATTTAATTCTAAACGAGTCAATAAGTAAGAAGTTTTAAAAACACGCCTTTCCCAATTAAAATGTTGCCTTGTATCTTATTAAATAAGCAATACTTGGAAGTAATTGTATCCAATAACAATTTAAAGTAACGTTACTTTGTTCCAATGTGACCTTTTTAAGATTCCTGCTAAATATTATTTCTCAGTTCAAGCCAAATTCTAACTTCAGTCGAGGAAAGATAATATAATATATATAAATACGTGGACATGACATATTTACAAAGTGCTTGTGTTTCTCTCAGCTTAATTTGAACTGAGGAATTGTTTTAGCAGTGACCTTTTCTCAAAATTTATGATGCATTCTTTAATATTATAAGCCCTATTGAGCACTGCCATACTAAAGTTCTTTCTGTGACAATCCACTCCTCAACTTCTGACATACAAGTGTAAAGTCCTTAATATGTAATATGATAACCTACGTATTATGATTTCACATTTTCACAGCCAATAGTGTTACATAGTTGTTAGCGTCAATGTTTCCCACAGTCTTGCAGTGTCTTGATATGTCAAGTAATATGTTATGGGCTGTCTTAGTGTGTCTTGATGTGTCGAGTAATATGTTAACAATGTTTTGGACAGTCTTAATTAATAATATGTTAACTATTTTTTGGACTATCTCGCAATGCCTCGATGTTTTAAGAAATATGTTAACAATGTTTTGGACTATCTTGCAGTGTCTCAATGTTTCAAGTAATATGTTAACAATTTCTTGGACTATCTCGCAATGTCTCGATGTTTGAAGAAATATGTTAACAATGTTTTGGACTATCTTGTAGTGTCTCAATGTTTCAAGTAATATGTTAACAATGTTTTAGACAGTCTTGACGTGTTGAGTTAACAATTTTTTGGACTGTGTTGCAGTGTCTTGATTTTTCAAGTAATATGTTAACAAGCTTTGGACTCTCTTGCGGTGTCTTGATGTGTCGAGTAATATGTGAACAATGCTTG
Source organism: Hesperophylax magnus (assembly GCA_026573805.1). Lineage (NCBI taxonomy): Eukaryota > Metazoa > Arthropoda > Insecta > Trichoptera > Limnephilidae > Hesperophylax > Hesperophylax magnus. The sequence continues at coordinate 3,154,900 of JAIUSX010000026.1, forward strand.
GGACCATCTTGCAGTGTCATCTGTTGAGTAATAATATGTTTATAATGTTTTGGATAGTCTTGCAGTGTCTCGATGTGTCGAGTAATGTGTTAACAAGCTTTGGACTCTCTTGCGGTGTCTTGATGTGTCGAGTAATATGTGAACAATGCTTGGGACCATCTTGCAGTGTCATCTGTTGAGTAATAATATGTTTATAATGTTTTGGATAGTCTTGCAGTGTCTTGATGTGTCGAGTAATGTGTTAACAAGCTTTGGACTCTCTTGCGGTGTCTTGATGTGTCGAGTAATATGTGAACAATGCTTGGGACCATCTTGCAGTGTCATCTGTTGAGTAATAATATGTTTATAATGTTTTGGATAGTCTTGCAGTGTCTTGATGTGTCGAGTAATGTGTTAACAAGCTTTGGACTCTCTTGCGGTGTCTTGATGTGTCGAGTAATATGTGAACAATGCTTGGGACCATCTTGCAGTGTCATCTGTTGAGTAATAATATGTTTATAATGTTTTGGATAGTCTTGCAGTGTCTTGATGTGTCGAGTAATGTGTTAACAATTTTTTGTACAGTATCTTGCTTGATGTGTTGAGAAATGTGTTGAAATCTTTCGTTTTGTACAACAAATGAAAGTAAAAGTCTTTAATCCAAAGAATCTTATAAGAATTGCGCCATTTCCTTGTACACAATTTTAATATTGATAATAATATATAAATATATTATGATTGGCAGGGGAATCGTACAGATTGCACTAATATTATTAAGTGCCACGAACTTGTAAATATGTGTATTATAATTGGGTAATTAATGAAAGGTGTTTTATCAGCACATATAATATTTTTATATTAATTGGTAATATTAATAGTGTATCATGGATTCAATTCTTAGAATAAGAAATTGTGAAAATCTTGTGTCACCTGTAAACATTTTATTTTATCTTTTAATAATTATTCTAATAATCGCAAATATTGGTGTGATAGATCAGTATCAATTCATGTTTAGAATATATCAAGATAAATAATTGATTGAATTAGATGTTTTTAGACTTTAAAAAATATATCAAACCAGCGGGTACGCCTGTCGCTTACATACAATGTGTCAAGCTACCGGAATTCATTATAAATATAAACAAAGTAAAAGCAAATGTTATTGGGTTAGCAATGAAAATTATGTCACTGTTTGACTAACTGAGATGCTTACAATAATATTGATTTTCATTTCTCATTTTGTTACCATTCAGGCAAAAGTTACCAAATCACGCATGTTTAAGGTTAAATGCGACGCTCGTTATATTTTACGTATTCATAGATGGCATTAATTAATTTATTTTATTAAAATACGGTTTTTGCAAGGTATTGGTTTACAGTATTATGTGTTTGCACCCGTACATACGCCATATGAATATATAGTTTTGTCCATAAAAAAAACTCAATTCTTTCAAGAAAGGCATAGAAATACAATATTGGATTGAATCATTAGTACGCTATTGTATTTGTATGCCTTTCTCGAAAAAATTGAGTTTTTTTTATGGACAAAACTATTTATTCATATTCATATTGCGTATGTACGGGTGCAAACAAATAATTTGTCTTAATATTGTGAAGCAATACCTTACAAAAAGCATATTTTGATAAAATAATGCCATCTATGAACACATATAATATAACGAATGTCGCGTTTAAACTTAAGATATGGAAAGTAAATGTTGGAGAAAAACTCTTATTTGAATTTTTGAATGCTTTCATTTTTTTTTTCTATTTAGCAGCTGCATAAAACATTAAAATGAGCATAAGTCTGGGAATACATGGACTGCTTTGCAGTTGGTGTTCGAAATACTAAGACTGAAGTGTTGTTTTTTTTATAATAACTATGCAGTCACAGCTGAAGCTGCCAATATCGACTGCTTGTAGCAGTTCATTATTCCCCGCCTCGTAATAACTAACATGCAAATCTGATCCTCACGTCTTAACTTTAAAATTGCGATATCTTAAAAATTGTGTGTCGTCATTTGGTGACTTTTGAGTGAATGGGGTTGATTTGTTATGTGTTTTGTAGTTTTCTTTGAAATGTATTCTTTTCAAAATCATAACATAAATGTAGAAACTGTGACCTGTCTCTTGGTGGGTTATTTGCTAGTATTATAGTAAATAGAGTTTTCTTCTACAACAAAATGCTTTGTGAAAATCAACCAAAAATATATTATCATCCAAATTTTTATTATCTATGTGAAGTACCTGCAAGTTCAGAATTAAACACACACAATAGTGTGCTTTTTATAGTTTTCTCATAAATAAATCTTTTAAAAATAAATCCTGTTAAGATTGAAAAATATGTAACTAACAATAATAAATTTAGCATCTTGTCTTATTTTGTCAAAGTTTAACAGACATTATTTTAAAGTATATAATGATGTTGTGAGTTAAAAATAGTTGCACTGACCAAGAAATTCCAGACCGAAAAACTATGCAAATTTCATGAAACCAGAGATCACAGATAGGGAGTTTTTTGCTAATTCAGCCTACGGATAAGCTGCCTTTTGGAAAGAAAATTCAATAGAGTTTTTGCATTGATTTTTGAAAAAACTGAAAAATAAATGTTCATATTGTTCACTACCTACTGAAAAAAGTGAGTTTCAAATGTCAATGAACTACGCTTAGGGAATATCAATTTGATCCATTTTAAGTACCTACTAACTTGTTTTAGGAAATTTAGTAGTCTAATTATTCTTCAAACTTAATTCAGGAATTGAATAATTCAATAGAATGAAATATGTGGAATTTACGTAGGTACGAGTATTGGTTTCACCTTGTTAATTTGTTTCAATATTGTATTATTTGGTTGGGTAAATTTATGGACCACTTGTAATGTTTATTAGAGGTTATTTTCACTTTGAAAATACATAGTCTATTGAAATATTTTAATGAAACTAAAATTTAAATTTTTTAAATACAAAATAATCCATCCATTGTTATAAAGAAATATAAATACTTCGTTTTGTTCATTATATTGCAGTTTTTACAAATAATTATTTGTTTTTTCCTTAGAATTTTTTATGTTATAAATAAAGGTATTCTTTTAGGATAGCTGGACATGCTTAAGAATATTTATTTATGAAATAACATTTCGATTGCTATAAAAGACAACTATTTACATTGGGGGAGATGGAAAAAGATGCATTAAAGTTCCCTTTTTTTGTCAATGATTCAAAATTATATTTAGACAGTTTGACCATGTTTTTTCTTGACGTAGTTGTATTAATTGTGTCCAGTTACTTCAAAACTTTACCTAAATAAATTATGTTTTTATCTGCTGTGCTAACTTAATTTGAGACAAAATGGGAGGTACGATGATTTATGTAAATGAAGTCAAAAAATTATTATGTAATCAATTTAATGAAAATCTAAGATTTTATTTTTTTCAATAAGCAATTAATATCAATGTTTGTTAAAAATCATATCAAACCATCCACTTTATGAAGAATATTTGTACAATAATTACTAACCCTTTAATCGCCAATTTCTCTTTTACGAATTATAGTGCTATGTAAGAGTTTTAAATTCCCGCTTATTAACTTGACAACACCAACATCAGAGAGGTGAGTTTTTTTAATTTATTTTTAAGCGTTGAATAAATGCTTATATATTATTATGATCAAGTTTCAATTTGTTTTGCTGTCAAGAAAGGAACATAATTTAAAACTTGCTTTATGCACCGAAATTTCTATTTGTCAAAGACTAGTACTGCAAATTCATGACGCCTTATAAATGTAAAAATTAATCAACTTTTTAATATACATAATATAATGATAAAAAATTGACACAAATGGGTATAGTATTTTGGTGTGTGAGAGTGAATTGAAAGGATGAGTCCAGGGTATAACTTCCTTAGCTGATTAAAATACCATTGTGTTTTATATTTTTCTACACAACTTTAGGTAGGAGTATAAATATAATATATATTTTGATATTATAGGCACAAGTATAGTCCTTGCAATTAGCTGTCGAATTGCCATGAAACATATTGTTTTGAAGTAAGATGCTTGGCAGTTGAGATCATGAGAAAGTTTACGTCGCATTTGTGGGTATTTGTTTTTACTTTATATCTATGAGAAATCATCTCGGAATGGTTTGTAAAGTGAACTAATTAACGGTGGCTATTTTAAGATCAAATCTAAATCATGAAAGACCACCCGATAAATGCAGTAATTCCTCATTTTCAAGTGGGGTTAGGTTGTTGCGTTACTGCGCAAAGTACCATAAAAGACAATGTAAAATCATGGATTCTGCCTAATCATCTATATGTGAAAAATGATTCATTAATACAGCTGTTATTTTTTAGTATAGTTCCAATTAAATTAAACAATATTTGGGTAGCCCTGCTTGGCCGGAATAAATTTTTTTTAAATATTTTTGTCATGAAATCTGACCTAACAATTTCCGCTTGTGTTTCATCCTCTGGCGCAGCTAGTTGCTGGTGTTGTGGATGTTGACATAACTGTGCAAGTTATTACCGCCCAAATTGCAATATTTCGTAGTTTGTTCTAGCTATGGTCGCATATAATCATAACCACAGATGATGAAACTTTACTTATATGAATGACACCGTTTAAATGTTCGAAATTCAACATGGCTTCAAGTTTAGAATATAAATATACTTAAATATGCAAATGTTTTGGTAAATTTTGAATATCAATTTATCGGTGACGTAAATTCTATTGTTTTCTCAATTGCGGTAAATGTGATGTTTTGAATAAGGAATTGGGGATACGCCTGTGATAACATCAAAATAATATGGTTTCTAGCCAATATCGGACTCAATATATGTATTTGGTTAAGTCGTAAAGATATAATTATTTATAAGTGTAAGCTACTCTTATTTTGGGAATAATAGATTTTTAACCGTAACCACAATTTTGTGTATTTATTTATTATTATGTGTTTATTTTATCTTAATGAATGTTACTGCTTTAAATTATCTTGCATTGTTTTAATATTGTAAAGAGCAAGATAGTTTAATGAACGACAACTACTGTCCTAATAAATATATTTGTAAATATTTTTATATTTGTGTTTTATTCTGTGCTTCCTCTCGTCCTCCTTGAATTTATCCATCTCCCATTTTTAATTTCACATTCAACTTTATCACATGCATCACTGGCCTGATTCATGAATCCATAGTTATTTATACGATATTCACAAATGTTTTTTACGGTGACCGGATAAATCATCAAAATGATAATTCATCACATCGAAAAAAGTCATGGAAAGTGATGAAACAAACACTTTTTTAACTGGGTTAAGTAGGTTAGGAAAAGATTTTTTTTTTAACGTTTTTAATGACTTTGTCACTTTTTAAATGTGTGTTGAATAATCACTGTGTTGAGTTATCATGGAACCGTTTTTTACATGCTAATTACCTAGCATATGCAGATGATAAAAAAATATACTTAGTTATTAAATCAATCAACGACTGCATTAAACTTCAAGAGGACCTCAATCGTCTTTTTGTCTATTGCGAATTAAACAAACTTGTTATTAACATCGCAAAATGCAATAAATTAACATTTACACGTAATAAAAATTAAATTTCCTTTGTATGCACATTGAACGCCACATATATCAATGAAGTAAAATATATCAGGGACCTTGGGGTAACACTGGATGTTAAATTAAACTTTATCTAATACACTGACGAAATCATTAACAAAGCAAATAAAATGCTGGGATTTATAATTCGTATAGCAAAACCCTTCCACAACATAAACACTATATTCCCTTTACACCAGCTAATATATTCGCTCGCACTTAGAACACTATACACCGATCTGGACTCCTTTACACCAAGCCCATATTGAAAAAACAGAAAGAATTAAATAAATTATTAACTAAACTTGCACTTCTCAAATTATACCGAATCCATTAAGTTTCATAATTTCAACTCCCTCCAAACACGACGTCTAATTTTTGATCAAATCAAATAATGGTAATGGTCTGGACTCACCAGAACCTACCAATTTAACAAATTTTCATTTTCCGCCAAGATCAACCCGACAATCTGATTTATTTTATTTACCCTCGTGTAGAACAAATATTGAAAAATTCCCCAGTTCCTCGTGTATGTGCACAATATAATACAAAATTTCACAGCATTGACATTTTTAGTAATAATCTAGAGTAATATCGATATGAAGTAATTCGTACGATCGATTATTAATATGAGAGTAAGGAATTTATCGGGAGCATCTCCTATCCTCTTCCTATATTCCTCTTCTTCTCTCCTTCCTATAACCCAACATTAATTTTATGATATTAAAACTTCATTTCCAATGAACTTTAGCATAAGAAACTTCTGTGGCTTAACTTCAGTTCACTTGTACATTTATCATTGTATATTTTGTAAAAGCTGTTTGTTTCTTACAAATAAATAAATAGTTTGTACCGCTCAGTTCAATCAGCTAAATAATTGTTTATTTTTGTTAATGAAGCTCTGTAACTGAGAAGCAAGTCTCCTAGTTAGAAAAATGGTTAAATTCGAGCATCATCTTTGTGATTTCAAAATGTTTACTAACAAATTTTGTGACACAATAATGATTTTTTTTTTAACAATGCTATAATTGAATAATTTCGGTAAAATGATTGGAAAATAACCTTCCCGTGGTACAGCCACTCCGGCCGTCGGAGGCTTTTATTTTTAAAAATCGATAGACGGTGTTGAGAAAAACGATGAAAAGACTAATTAATTTAATATATTATTACCCCTTCAGATTTCAGCAAAAAAAACACATATTTTTCAAGCCGTTTTATAAAATACCATATTTTGTTTAGCAATGTGTTTTTTGTTTTAATAAAATCTTTGAAACACGGAGAATACACTAATATACAAAATCTGAAGGCGAAAAATAACTATTTATTTCGTTTTTATCATGAAAGTCTGGTAAAAATATTAGGCTGGCAACACTATTATTTTTGTTCACGTATTTTAAATGTCACTTTGATCTTTGATTTCATTTGTGCGATTCGTCATCCTTTTTCAACTGATCACATAAGCCACATAAATAAGAAAAGCTAGAAGTTATTTTTAGCCTGTTAACGTGTTAGTTTAATACAATACAGTGCAATTTACCAGTACGACTTTATCTCTGCATATTCTCGAGTGTTTTATTTTAAATTTATGCCATCGCAATGAAATACAAATCAGAAGACTACGAGGAAAAGAGGAAAGTGCATCCAATGCTGAAACGCGTTCTTTCCAAAGATGTACAATTGACGAGGACTTTTCTGTCAAAGGCAAAGGAAATAACAATCTTCCGTTCTTTGAAAGTTCACCAGAAACTTTTAGAGATCTCCTGTCACGGGATAGTGTGGCTTGTGTGTGTCGTCGGCTCCATTTGGCTGCTAGGCAATGAGGATCTGTACCAATTGCAGATGAATCTGCTTATGGCTCTGATTCTAGATATAATTTTTATCGCATTTTTAAAAGCGCTGACCAGAAGGAGAAGGCCGTCTCCCACGAATGACATTGGACCCGATAAGTTCTCCTTTCCTTCGGGTCACGCCAGCCGCGCTGCGATGCTTGTCTACATATTTGTGTATGTCAATCCTCTGCCCATCATATGTATCCCGCCATTACTAGCCTGGCTTGTGACCGTGGCAATATCTAGAGTTGTTGCAGAAAAACATTTTCTATTGGATATTTTTGGCGGAATTGGTATAGGATTCTTTGAAGGATTGGTAATGAGCGTTTTGTGGCTGAGCCGAGATTCTTCTAATTATTTAGTTTCATGGTTATCAGATGAAAAATTAGTTGGTGGAGATTATCACGTATAGTGTTTGTATTTAATTTAGTCTTCTTTTTCAAATTCTTTTGTGAAATATTTTTCCCCCTGAGTCCAAATAATATTTTAAATAGCTTTTTAGTGATGTATATGATATTTGCGTATTTGTTCGATGGCCTAGTTTTGGCAATGTTTCAACCATTGTCCGAGATATTAAAAGCAATACACGTATAAATCACGGTATTTTATGTGGGTTGTACTAATTATTAACAAACCAATTAAACTCTTGTTTCATGTGCCAGATTGAAAAAAAAAATTAATAAAATATCTATTTTCATAACACAGCTTCACTTTCAATGATATGTTTTCGCTTTTTAATGTAGGATCTCCATTTACGTGCATAATTCCACATTATTTATAAATTTATTACCAACAATATTATTTTTACTGTACTTTATTTTTAACATGCCTGTTTGTATTAATAATTATTATCATTGATATTTGCATTTTAATAAATATATTATTGTTAACTAAAAGGTGTTTTATCATTTTAAAATTGATTTTTATCAATTACAAAACTGAACAAATAAGATAACGTCAACATTATCAATTTAATGCGAGTAAAAGTTGATATTATTTGTCACTTCTAGTAGGTAATATTTAGATAATATTCCAACAGTAACCCCCTCCCTCTCGTTCTCCCCTCCCCTACTTTTGCAAACATTTAAGAACTTTTCCTTTTTCTTTTGAGGAAACAGATCTGGTTTCAACGGGATGGTGTTACGACCCATACTGCTCGAGTTTCAATGATGAAACTGCTATAGATGTTCCATGTGCGTCTCGTCTGTCTGAGCGGTAAAGTGGGGTGGCCCACGTGGTCACCTGATTTTAGCATTAGCGACTTCTTCCTGTGAGGCTATTAAGGAAAATGTTTTTAAACATTGGCCTCACACCTTCGAAGAATTCAGGAGGAAATCGACAAATGCAGCCGAACACTTAGAAATCGCCTTCATCAATGTATCGCTGCTGGGGTATCATAATGATGACATCTTCAGGACTTGATGCATAAAACGGCATGATGTACCAAATAAAATAAAATAAACCCCATTTCTGTAAGTTCCTGTGTACATTTTTAATAGCCCTTTAAAACTGCAATATCTGTTTTGCTGCACCCTATATTATGAACCTGGTTCCACTACTAAAGCTATGCTTCCCATTGGGTCGGTATCGGTAAGCGATCGACATAAACCGTAGACCCTGCACAGAAAATTCCCACAGTGGCTGCGCTGCAAATCAGAGCAAACTTTACCTTTCTGCGCGGTGTCTTCGGTTTATGTCGATTACCTACTGTCATCACTAAAAACATTCCTTTTGAAAAAATGTCAATAGACCAAATGATTACTTTACATAAATTAAATATCTCGTCTTCTTTATCCTCTATCTCTCTCCTTGGTGAGTATATTTACACTGTAATATAATGTCCTTAAATATTATAATATTTACTTTACATAATTGTTAATTGGATCAGCTGTATGAAATTGGCTGTGCCTATGAATTATACCTTTTGTACTTTGTTATTTTGCATAATAAAGTTATGTTAATTTATATAATATGACCCAGCATCCAGCTTTTGAGGCGCACTGGGCGACCTCCACAGCCGGACTCTCCTGCCCATTGCCTGGAACCGCAGTCAGAAGAACATACCTTACATTTGGTGTATCCAGTTGCTCCACTCTCCAACTCCCCACCCAACCTTTTTAACCTAATCCTTCCCAACCCATCCTAAATCCTACAAACAAATAAAACAAACTTAAAAACTATGAATTCACAACCAATTAATACAAACTCAGCGACAGCGAACAGTAGGAGTCCTCAGTGTGGACCGAGGATGAAGGTGAATTTCGCTAACATTCGCGGTCTGCACACCAACCTAACTCCCATCCACCACCACCTTCTCTCACAAAATCCCCATCTCCTCTTCCTTACGGAAACTCAGATTGCCGAGCCCCCAGATACCTCCTATCTGAACTGCCCAGGATATCATCTGGAAAGCCTTTTCAGACCAAAAGGAAGTGTCTGCCTTTACAGCCGTGCTGACATCAGCTGCGCTCGTCTCGCAAATATTGAGAGCGCAAAACACGAAGTGTTATGGGTACGCGTGGATCTCACCGGTATGATGAGAATTTATGCGTGCCTATATCGCTCACCAAACCTTGCCGAATCAGACACTGTTGAGTTGTTTAAATACTTGAGTGACACTGTAGATACTTGCCCCGTTACCCATCGGCCGAGTTTGTAATCCTGGGGGACTTCAATGTTCATAATGAACAATGGCTAAAGTTCTCAGGCCCAACGAACTCTGCCGGTAGATCAGCGGAATCCTTTGCTCTTATCCATGGACTAAGTCAACTCGTAGAATCTCCGACCAGAATACCAGACATCCCATCATATCGAGCCAACCTACTCGATCTGTTTCTCACTAGTGAGCCACTCGGGTACAGAGTGGATGTGACAGCGCCCTTAGGATCCTCTGACCACTGCCTGATTACCACCTCTGTCCCATCCTCCATGAACCGTCAACCCGACAAACATGTAAAGAGGAAGGTATGGCACTACAGGGCAGCAAAATGGGACGGCATGCGGTCTTTCTTCAGCGCCTTTCCTTGGAGTACTGTATGCTTTAGCTCCAAGGACCCATCAATTTGTGCACGCGAGGTAGGAGAAGTAATCACATCAGCAATGGATTGCTACATTCCCTTCTCCGTCAAATCCTCTGGAGCGGGCACAAAACCGTGGTTTGACCATCGCTGTGCTGAAGCTGTCAGACTCAAAAATACGGCTTTTAATGCACTCCGGAAGATTAGCTCCATGAATAACCTTTCGGAATACCGAAAACGGGCAAGGGATTGTAAGAGAGTTCTAAATAGAGCTAAGAGCGATCACGACCAGAGAATTGCGAAAAAGCTGGCTGACTGCCCCACTGGTAGCCGTGCTTTCTGGTCACTTGCTAGCTCGATCGGAAGAAATTTCTGCAGAACCACTTTCCCACCTCTGACCAAGCCTGATGGTCGGCTGGCTAACTCGGCCCGCGAGAAAGCTGAATTATTAGGCAAAATTTTCGCGGAAAACTCAACTCTTCAAGATAACGGAGAGACTCCCCCATCCATTCCGCACTGCGGTTTTCAAATGGAGGAACCGAAGATCCGGAACAGAGAGGTTCTCCGAGTCTTGAACGAGCTGAAAGTCGACAAAGCCAGTGGGCCGGACGGAATACCTGCCTTGGTCCTCAAGAGGTGTTCTGCAGAAATTACTCCAGTGCTCGCGAAATTATTTAGGCTCTCTCTCAAAGGTGGAAAGGTGCCAGATCTTTGGAAAAAGGCAATCGTCCACCCAATCACAAAAAAGGGGGACCGCTCCGACCCTTCTAACTACCGCCCCATAGCCATCACTTCCATACTCTCGAAGGTATTAGAAAGGGTGGTTAACAACAAATTGCTCACATATCTCGAGAATAACAATATCCTAAGCGATCGGCAATATGGATTTCGTCGAAACCGATCGTGTGGCGATCTACTCGGATATGTGACGCATATTTGGAGGCGGTACATGGAACGTTTTGGTGAAACTCAAACCGTTGGGTTGGATATCTCCAAAGCCATTGACAGAGTCTGGCACCGGGCGCTTATCGGGAAGTTACCATCGTATGGGATCCACCCAACCCTGCATAGTTGGATTGCAGACTTTCTGAGGGGAAGAACAATTCAAACCGTGGTTGACGGCTCTTCTTCCTCACCGTACCAAATGAATGCGGGGGTGCCACAAGGATCTGTGCTGTCTCCGACGCTGTTTTTATTGCACATCAACGATCTCGTTGAATGTGCACCAATTCACTGCTACGCTGATGACAGCACCGTTCACAAGGGTTATCTTTTTGACAGGCCCCCTTCCACCTATGATGTCCGAACAGCTCGGGAAGTTTTGAAGCAAAAAATTGACCACCACCTCGAGATGGTTCGTGCCTGGGGTAAGGCCAACTTGGTCAGTTTCAACGTCTCAAAAACCCAAGCGTGTCTGATTTCGGCAAAGAGGGAGATCAATGACTGTCTGGTGCAATTTGATGGGAGCACTCTCCCCAATAAAGACTCCATTGAAATGCTTGGAGTTACTATATCAGACCAGCTCAAGTATCGGGGATCCATAGAAGCCCGAGTAAATCAGGCCTCCAAAAAGTTGGGCGTCTTGTACAGGGCTAGGAGATTCTTCAACAGTGACCAGCTGCTGACCCTGTACAAGTCTCAAGTCCGCCCAACTATTGAATTTGGGAGCCACCTTTGGGCTGGTGCCCCAAAATACTTGATAAACCTGCTTGAATCTGTGCAAAGGAGAGCGATCCGTCTGATTGACAATCCGTTGTTAACAGACCGATTGCCTTCTCTAATGCATAGGCGCAATGTAGGCATGCTGTGTCTGTTCTACAGGTATTTCAATGGAGCCTGCTCCAAGGAGCTAGCAGCATTGATTCCTGATGCACCGGTGCACGTACGCGAAACTCGACGCACACGAACTGAACACCCGTTCACGGTTGACGTTGGCTTCATGAGAACGGGCCGTTTTTACGACTCATTTTTGTGTAAGTCGGCTCGTATGTGGAACGAGCTACCGGCATCTGTTTTTCCTCCCTCCTATAATCCGAGCCTCTTCAAGGCCCGCATTAACAAATCCCTTCCTACAGCCCCTACCTTATTCCGCCTCACAACGCCGCCCAACCGGGTGGTGACATAGTTCCCCTGTCTGTACACTGCACAGGCAGGGACACTCTTGTGAGGTGTCTCATAAAAAATAAAAAAAATGACATATTTTACAGCACACTTTTAGAATTTATAACATTTATGATGGTCTCCATAGTGTAGTGGTCCATGCGGTGTCGGGAAGAGGGAGACAAAAAGTAAGAAAGTATTTAATATTCGTTTGAAGCAATAACACAACCATGTCTGCACCTATCTATTAAGTCAACTATTATTATTATTAATTTATATATAGATTTCGAAATGGGTAATCTTAGTTTTATTCATGCTCAGCAAATTTTAATATAATTAAAAGGCAAACTATCTTTTTTGAATTTTCAAATAAAACTTATTTGTAAGTACTGGGTAAACTGGGTCAACTTATCGAATTCCGCTCTATGCAAATGCTCTAAAAAACAACATTTTTTGATTTCAACTTAAATATCTAATGAAGATAACTCCCTCCCTAAACACGAGTTATTCTCAATTAGGGAGGTGTTAATTGAATTCAACAGCTTAGAACTTGTTTTTTTTGTATTGCTTATACACCTTACATTTTGAAATGCAAGGTACATGAAAAAAATGAAACATCAATGCAACTTTTATCATCTCCCACGACATAAATAGTTAGTTATTGTGGTAGTTAAGTTAAAACCAAGGTCTATGTATATATTTTCGCGGAATTCAACAACTTTATCAAGAATTATTGTTGATGAACAATGATTGTACAAAAGTATATAAAATGATATAATTTTTTTGGTGACCTGGTATGTCATCAAAATGACAATTCGACACACCTCCAAAAAGTGATATAAAGTGATGAAACAAAAATAAGTTACATTGGTAACTATTAAACCTAGTTTTTGTTTCATCACTTTTAATGACTATATCTCTTTTTAAAGGTGTGTTGAATTTTCATTTTGATCTAATATTATGGAACCAATTTTTTTTGTAGAAATTATTCTCCACTTTGTAGGTAAGGTATGCCAAACTCGAAAATAGCGAAAAAAATATGTTCACCTATGGCAACTGCTGCAAGTTTCTTGTAGTATTTATGGCATATTTATGGCAAATGGCAACATAAAACTAACCTCACATTCTTTCACGTCCAAAATGGCGCTTAACTTAGTTGTGAAGGTGCACCCAATAGTATTATTTCAAATTGTTGATGCTTATGAGCGTCGAAATGCTGACTCTCACAGAGTTATCGGAACCTTATTAGGTATGTAATTATAATGTATCCACCATTATTTGTGAAATACTTTGAGTAGACTGTTAAATGACATGTGGCAGAATCGGCTGTCAGATTCACAATCCATAAGGTTGTTGTTAGTCCGTCAGCTAATTATCAGTGTAAACGATGGCACCGGAGTATTATTTAATTAAATTACTTATTAATTGTTTGTTTATATTCTCTCAGGTTCTGTGGATAAAGGAGTAGCCGAGGTGACTAATTGTTTCTGCGTGCCCCACAAAGAACATGCTGACCAGGTCGAAGCCGAACTCAACTATGCCATGGATGTGTACGAACTCAATCGTCGGGTCAACTCCACCGAAAATATTATCGGTTAGTGATTATTCCTTTATTTAATCAACAATACATCACAAAACATGGATGACTGTCACTTTTCAATGTAGACAACATTGCCCTGTGACCTTTTAGCAGTGAAAATTGGAAAACATATTTTTTATAAGCGATAACTCCCATTGTTTCAAATTTTGAGATGCTTTCACCGCATGTCATTAATATGTAAATTAAATACATAGTTAATTGTGAAAGATTATTATACCAACTGATTCCATTTCCCATGTTATTATTTGTTTTAATTTTGTCTCAATCTAATTGGTAATTATTCGAGATCGCTGGCCACGCTTAATACGATTGTTTTAAAAATGAAACCTTTTGATTTACCTTAATTACTGTACAAGGAAACTGTCTGCATTTGGGATTAATTACGTAAAATGAAAATTCGCTTTCGCTGTATGGGATGACAGCCAAAATGATTGTTGATGACGTTTTCTTATGTTGGGATTCCTGATATAAGGAATATGATAGGATATGTTAAGTTAGGTTAGTTTAGGATAGGTTAGGTTAGGTTAGGTTAGATCAGGTAAGGAAAGGAGAGTTAGGTTAGTTTTTTTTTTACATACCAAAATATTAAAATAGAATTGAAAAAATATTAAAACTTGCCTTAATACCCTCATTTAATTAAATGTTATTTCCAGTGTTCCGCTAAAATAGTGTCTACCTAATATGCATGAATTAAATGGTATTAACGTTTCTTCTAGCCCCGCGAGAAGTATCGGTAATACCAACATATGAAAATATCGTTGACAGAAATTATTGGCAATGGTTGTCATCCCATACAATTTTCATTTTAAATAATCAAAAATTAGAATGTTTAAATTAAAAATTTCCCAAATGCAGATAGTTTCCTTTTATAGTAATTAATGTGAATCAAAAAATAAAAAGGTTTAAAAAATATTCGTATTTAGCGTGGCCAGCGATCCCCAATAATTACCATCTAATTAACTAATTGTAAGTAGTGACGTCATTAGTTAGCAATTATGCATTTGGACTTATCAGTAATTTATTTGCTAATGTTTCTTTACATTTACTGCTAAATACTCCCAAATTATGTATCAAGTATTACAGATGTCTCGATACAGGTATTTCTCAGTGAGAGAGGTATTGGAAAAAGATTTATGCTTTCTCAGCCTTTTTCTATAAGCCAATTATTTATGTTATCATGGCACTCTCCGCTGGGTGCGATTTCTCGCCATTCGCCTCCAGTCCTCAGTCCATCCCTTCCTGCTCCAATCCTTTTCTACACAGTCTATCCACCTCTTCCTCGGTCTGTTTCTGGGTTGCTTCCACTGTGGCATCCACATAGTCAAGAGTTTTGTCATCCTATCATCTGGAAATCTTTCTACATGGTCTAGCCCACCTTTTTGTTCCAAGTCTTTGGAACCTACAGAATCTTACAACGGTCTCATGCTCTAGGATCCATTTCCAGGTCTAAAGATTTTTGGTAGAACTTATTTATGTAATATCCTAGTTTTATAATAATCATTTTGTTTATGGTGTTCCAGGATGGTGGGCGACGGGCAATGAGGTCACCAACCACTCGTCGGTGATCCACGAGTATTATGCGCGCGAGTGCAACAACCCAGTGCATCTGACGCTGGACACCGGTCTGCAGGGAGCGCGCATGGGGCTGCGTGCCTACGTTTGCGTGGCGCTCGGCGTGCCCAAGGGCAAGCCCGGCTGCATGTTCACGCCTATCAATGTGGAGGTCACCACCTACGAGCCTGAGGTTTGTGCGATTGTCTTAACTTTGTCTGTGCCGCTGTGAGATCCATTGGGGGCTATACCCATACAATTAACAAATTTACGCTTGCATAAATATGTGATTGATTCAAACTAACAAAATAAATACGTGGATGTACATTATTTATGATCCAAGTCTTTAAGAAATGTACTTTGTGTAAAATAGGATAGATTGAATTAAAGTGGCCGGCGTTATAAATGACAATGTAAATTACATTTCTTTGTCATTTAATGATAACTCAACATAACGACAATTCAACACACCTTTAAAAAGTGATATAAAGTTATTAAAAGCGATGAAAAAACTAACCGATAAACCTAACCTATTTAACCTAGTTTTAGTATCATCGATTTTCATGAATTTATATCACTTTTTAAAAGTGTGTTGAATTGTTGTTTTGTTGAGTTATCCGGTTACTGAAAAACTTATAATATGATTGATGTTCACAGCGGGTACTGACTTACTCCCTTTTCTAAACAAAATTTCATTTCCATTCCAAATAATCCCTTTTAATTTTGCTAAAACCATACATAATCATAGAATTTGTTGCGTTGAATGATATGTATTTGTACGTAGTTCCTGATATTATCAATTATATGGAAACAAATTTTCCATAAATAGTTTTGGGGCGTTGGCGGCATCTAACTGTTATTTTCAATGGCTAGTTGTATTTTGATACAGTACCAATTCTAACCACGCTTGTTCCATTCCAGTTGGTAGGCCTGCAGCTGTGCCAGAAGACCATGAGCATGAGCCGCGAGGGACGCACTCGCCAGGTGCAGCCCATGATGGACCTGACGCAGGTGGCGGAGGCCTCTGCCAAGCTAAGCACACTTCTGGAGACGGTAATTCATCATCTCAAATTGTTATCTGCAAATATGTCTCCAAACTTTTGGTAAAGAGCAATTTTACTGACCATTAAATCTACTTGATGGCATAATGAAATGGGATTATTTTGGAGACATATTTTGAAAAATGTTTACCCCGATCAGGTCACTTGGCCAGTATTAAAAAATTCATTTATTCGAGCATACACAGTTCACTTTATAAGCAAATTAAATGACCGATTCATTCTCGTTGTCAATTCCTTTGAAATGTCCATAGATACTGTGGAGTTGTGCATTCCCCAACTACATTATTTCTTATTTTATTTGTAGCCTTTATGAACTGCATACTCCTAAATGTTAAAATGTTTGTAAAAAAAATTAGTCTCATTAAAAATTGTGAGGCAAATAAATAAATGATTGTAAGTACTCCTTCTAATAATGTTGGTGTTTGCAGGTGCTATCGTACGTGGAGGACGTGCTAGCCGACAAGCAAGCCGCAGACAATGCGGTGGGCCGGTCCCTGCTTGACCTCATTAACTCCGTGCCCAACATGTCCAACGAGACCTTCAGCAACATGTTCAACACCAATGTCAAGGACCTGCTCATGGTCATCACGCTCTCCCAGCTCATCAAGATTCAATTACAACTCAATGAGAAGCTCACCCTGCTCACCTCCGTCTAGATATAACCCTAATATATCCTTTACTACAACTAATATAATATATTACTTAACAATTAATATTGCATTATTAATTAGTTCATTCTACATAATATATTATATTGTTGTATCGAGTGTCGTTGCGCCGGCCGGGAACAAAGTGAAAGTTTGAGACGTTGTGTTTTTCATTTGATAAATTCAGTGTTTTAAAGTTGGTTATTTTTGACACATTTTTAAGGTGGTCAGAAGTGGAAATAAAACAAATCTTTATTTCAAATATTGGTTTTATTTGGTATTTGTTTCATTGTGTAATCTTTTTGCTGGGTGTAGTGTTTATGCGCCAATGACCAATTGCATACTTATGAATCCTTGAATGGGTTCATTCTTCATATATAATTTACTGATATATATACATATTATCCTTTTCAGGAATATGGGATGTTGAATTGGATGGGGAATTCGTTATTTATATCTATGCTTTTTATGCTATTCTCGCCAGCTAAAATATGAAATTGAATTTTATCCAATCTCTAGTTATTACAGCTATATAGCTTCGAAAATGTAATTTTTTCAATAAGTTTTGTGTACATAATATATGATTTGTACTAAATTTTCACCCACTCAGTTTCACTCAGCGTATATGACAAATAAAACATTGTGATTTGAGATTTTCAATGCTAAAAGTACTATATATGGATTGTGATTGATTTTTGGGGTATTATTCCGTGTTGCGCTTCCTCTTTTAGTCAAACGTTTCAGATAGCCTTCTTATTTTTATAGAAAATTATTTTTATTTGTTTAGAAGCGATATGGTATTGCCTGTGTTATCCTCTTAATGTGGTTTTCGCCGCTTGGTTTTGTAACAACTGTCTAATGCCCGATTCTGAGAACTATTAAGTTTTGCCCTATCCTTAAAATTTATGGGTTTTTGCGAATTTCGATTGCTTCCGTAATTAGGCATACTCAATGCATTTTGGCCTTCCCGACGCTTTAGGCACAAGCGGTAATTACCGAACACTTCCTAAAAACTTACCATTACTTTATTATTTAATGTGGGTTTCTCTGTACAGTGAAACTCAGTTATGTATGGTTTTTAAGGACATAGAAAAAACTTATTTTGTGTGTTCAATTACGTTAATTAATGTTTTCAAGGTACCGTAAAAACCAAATACTGTCTGATGTGAAAACTTCTAATTTAGGAACCAGTGGCAGTTCTTCATATAGGGATGATGGGGTTTATCCCCACCAGATATTCCCGAAACCTCCTTAAAGACAAAAATAATTTTTAAACTTTGTCTTCATCAATATGAATGAATTCTGAAATAAAAGCTTTAACAATTGCAGAAATATAATACAAAAAATTGTTGCGGAATTAAGCTCCAAATGATGTCCACTCCGCGACCTTTCTTTTAGTTTACCAAAGGGTACATGCATACATTCACAATAACACAATCATACACAACACACAACTTGAGCTTAGCTGAGCATAGGGCATACGAAGTGCGCACAGCGCAGTCAGGGGACGTCACCGGGCTTTTTCGCTTGAAATTCGTATTTACTGCATTTGCATTGGTTTCTTAGTAATTTTGCCCTACCGCACATGCGCACTTGTATGTGAATCTCATAGAGTTTGGGGACAGATTTTAAAATCCCCTTGCAAGAATTAGACGGTTTACTTGTTTTGCACGTCGTTTACATGGTGAAATTAAAATATGGCTGTATTTTTATTATTCTGTGTTATAAATTGGTATACATATATCTAGGGAGATTTAAAAAATATGTTTTGTGTTAGATGGGTGCATCACTTGCCCGTGAACATTTTTTTGGAGAAATTTTACATATTCTTCGAGTAAAGAGATACGCGTAGAAAAATCCGGTCCCAACCGTCGAAGAAGCGCTCGAGCCCACACTGGTGTGAACATTATGAAGTGTGTATATATTACTTTTTAAAAAATATTTGTTACCTTTTTATTTTATTAGAAATTACAGTACCTACTTACAATAAATATTTTTTACAATGCAACGAAACTTTCTAATGTAATTTTATTTACATTTAATTATCACAAGGAACAGGTTAAGCAAATTATAATTTTTCCCTTTTAATAATAGAACTAGCAATAAAGTCCATCGAACTTCACAGTTCTCTTCATAAAACCCAGACTAGTAACACTCGTATACTGTTGATCCTGCAGTACATTGGGTCACATACTATCACAAATTTAGATTTTCCAAGTTTAAATTCCGCTATCCATACCCGACTGCTAGCATAGATTTATGTGTCTATTTTTTTTTAACTTTATTTAACTGATCAATTATGTAATGAAATTTAAAAATAATCAACATTTACTTTATACATAGTTAAAGATAGTTAGTAAATTAATATTTGAAATTTATTTTATCTCACAAATTGTAGGCCATTCTCTTGAAACGTATATGGCTTAACTGTTGGCGAATAGTAGTTGAAATTTTGTCTTCTGCCTGGTAAGGAATAATGATTTCTGTGCAAAGCCAAGGGCACTGCTAAATACCTTGCCACCGGAGCTGTCCGAGCTTTGGCTATTGGGATCTTGTAGCCGTACAGCCCTGTTGGTGAAAGTTCCGAATTATACTGCGTGAATCCGGGACGATGTGGTGTAAATCCATAGTTTGATGTTAATCCCGTATTGTATGATACAAAACTTCCTTGTCCTTGATTTTGAGGTGTTAGTCCAGCATTGTATGTTGCAAATCCGGGATAAGTTGGCGTAAGTCCCACGTTGTTCGCAAAACCCGCATTATGTGATACAATTTGTACATTGTTCGATGCAAGTCCTAATGAGTTTGATGTAAGTCCTAAGTTAATCCGTTTAAATCCTGTGTTTAGTGATGTAAATTCGGGATTATAGGAAAAGGTGTTTGGTGGTTTGGTATGGTAGATGTAATGGTACACAGGTGCTGTATTGTATCCAATTCCTGGGTGTCCACTTCTGTAAGGATAGGGATAGTCCAGTGCATAGTTTGGAGCAACTTCGGTTGAAGTTAGAGTCACCAGGGTAAGAATCAATCCCATCTGTTGAACAGAAAAACACATTGCTTGTAAATCGTTATTGATTAGTGTTTTTTTTTTTAAATGTATGCACACATTGATCCTGTTTTTACACTGTGGATATGTTCCACAGAATACTGTAAAAAAATACCGTACATTTTGAACAGGAAATAGGACAGGTTCCATTGTATAATCTATAATAAATCGCTGTCAGACATTAAACGTACATATTTCATATGTACAGGTGCAAACAAATAATAAAGCATAACTTGCAAAAACATATTTTAATAAAATAAATTAATTAAACCCATCTATGAACAAGTAAAATATAACCAGAACATTCGTTATAATCTAAGCGTTAAAAAATAACTTTATTAAAATATGCTTTTTGCATGTTATGCTTTACAATATTGTATTTGCATGCCTCTCTAGAAAGCATTGAGTTTTTATATGGACAAAACTATTTATTCAAATTGCCTACAACAAAACAAACAAATAATTTATCTTAATATTTTAAAGCATAACTTGCAAAACTTGTCTTTAAGTGAAATAATTAAATTAGCACCATCTATGAAATAGCAGATTATGAATTCTTTTAAGTATACCCTTAAGGTTAAACCCGACGCTCGTTATATTCTATGTATTCATACATTTTTTTTATGTGATACCTCACAAGAGTGCCCCTGTCTGTACAATCTAAAGGCGGGGGAGCTATGTCGCCACCCGGTTGGGCAGCATTGTAAGGCCGGTTAAGATAGGAGCTGAAGGGAGGGATTTATTAATGCGGATCTTGTGAGGAAGTCCCGAATATATGAAGGAGGAAAAACAGATGCCGGCAACTCGTTTCACATACGAGTCGTCTTACACAGAAACGAGTGGAAGAAGCGGTCCATTCTCATGAAGCCAACATCAACTGTGAATAGGTGCTCCGCTTGTGTACGTCGAGTTTTACATCGGTGTACCGGGGATCAATGCTGCTAGCTCCTTAGAAGAGGCTCCGTTAAAATACCTGTAGAACAGACTCATCGTGTTCACATTGCATCAGTGCATTAGAGATGGCAATCGGTCTGTTAGCAATGGATCGTCAATCAGACGGACTGCCCTCCTTTGCACAGAATCAAGTATAGTGGGGCTCCAACCCAGAGGTGGCTCCCAAATTCAATTGCTGGGCGTACTTGAGATTTGAATAAGGTTAGCAGCTGGTTACTATTGAAGAATCTGATAGCCCTATACAAGACGCCGAGTTTCTTGGAAGCCAGATTTACTTGCACTTCTGTAGAGCCCCGATACTTGAGCTGGTCTGATATACTTACTCCAAGCATTTTAATGGAGTCTTTATTGGGGAGGGTGCTTCCATCAAATTGCACCAGAAAGTCATTGATCTCCCTCCTTGCCGAAATCAGACTCGCTTGGGTTTTTTATACATTGAAACTTGGCCTTACCCCAGGCTTAACCTTCTCGAGATGGTGGTCAACTTTTTGTCTCAAAACTTCCCAAGCTGTACGGACATCAAGAGTAGAAGGGGGCTCGTCAAAAAGATAACCCTCGTGAACTGTGCTGTCTTCAGCGTAGCAATAAATTGGTGCACATTCAACAAGGTCATTGATGTGCAACAAAAACAGTGTCGGTGACAGCACAGATCCTTGTGGCACCCCCGCATTGATTGGGTGCGGAGAGGATAAGGAGCCGTCAATCCGTTTGAATTGTTCTTTCTTTAAGAAAGTCCGCAATCCAACTATGCAGATTGAATGGATCCCATACGATGGTAACTTTCCGACAAGCGCCCGGCGCCAGACCATATCGAAGGCTTTGGAGATATCCAATCCGACGGTTTGAGTTTCTACAAAACTTTCAAGTACCGCCCCCATGTATGCGTTGCATGCGTTACATACCCGAGAGGATCTCCACACGATCGGTTTTGACGAAATCCATATTGCCGATTGCTTAGGATGTTGTTGTTATTCACAAGGTATGTGAGCAACTTGTTATTAAACACCCTTTTCAATAGTTTGAGAGTATGGAAGTGATGGCTACAAGGCGGTAATTGGAAAGATCGGAGCGGAGATGGCGTTAATTAATTTATTTTATTAAAATTCGCTTTTTGCAAGGTATTGCTTTACAATATTAAGATAAATTATTTGTTTGCGCCTGTACATACGCAGTATGAATATGAATAAATAGTTTTATTTGTAAAAAAACTCAATTCTTTCTAGAAAGGCATACAAATGCAATATTGGATTGAATCATCGACACAATATTGTATTTGTATGGCTTTCCCGAAAGTTTTTAAACATGCAAAACTATTTGTTATTATTCATATTTCTTATGTATGGGCGCAAAAAAAATATTTGTCTATTGTAAAGCAATACCTTGCAAAAAGCGTACTTTAAGAAAATAATAAATTAATTAACGTTGCCTTTGAACACGTAGATTATAACGTATTATTCCGGGGTCGAAGGGTAAGGCTCTTAACTAGAAAGCGAGAAGTCGTGGGTTCAAATCCATCCAAATAAATTTCATTTGATTAATTTGTTTTATTTCACGAACTACTCATTTAAAATAATATACAGTATATTTGCGGCTCGTTCCAGAATGTAAGATACTCTCAGTATCGCCCTGGTGTAAGACCACCATTCAGAAATGATACGTTGCTAAAAATGGCTTTGGCCGTGTTTGGTGACCAGATCTGAATAGCCAGGTACTTCCCCACCTCCCTCTTCCCCATCTCCTTCCCCTCCCCGCTACATTTAGCCTCACAACATACTCAAATTGGGGATGCCATAGTCTCACTGGCCCCAGATGGTTGGGAGCAGCTGGGACTGTTATGCGGTTTCAGATTAAAAAGAAATTTAAAGAGAAAACCGGAAACCATAATTACGTTTAAAAATACCTTTAAAATATTAATCCATTTTAATTTCTTCATAAATTCAAAGCATTCCTTTGCCAGAAATGTATTTTCAATACTGGTAAGAATTTTGTATTAACAAATTAAATAGTTGCTCCTTTGATTTTAAAAATATATAACAAATATTAATGACTAAATACACTCGCCTCCAAAAGCTCAACCCTTTTGAAATAAGAAAGCGTTTATTTTTTAGGCGGATATTAGGCAGAATTTTTTTTTTCAATTCGATTTTGTCCAAATAAATTGCTATGAAATCAATTTGTTACACTTTTACGAACTTTTTGTGTATGGGCAAATGTGCCTAATTGCATTTTTCCAACTGAGTTAGAAAGAGATTTATTTCGCACTGAGCAGATGAGAATGGTAAATGGCTATTTAGTTGGGAATGTTTAATTGTTGTATTAGTAACATTTTTAACAATAGTTTTTATTTGTGTGAAATGCGACGCTAAATGCATCGGCTAGCTACAGTCTAACTATAATTTATATGAAAGCATTTAAATACGTTCCTACCTCATCTAAAAAAAAAACTTCGTTTTATAAATTATTATAAGCAATAATTAGTCGCCTGAAATATCAATACAAATTGAAAATATCTCCCGAGTAAAATAAATGCCGCCGACGGGAATTGAACCCGCACCTTCTGATGTCCGGTCAGGTGCTCTGGACCACTGAGCTACATCGACTTATTTAAGCGTTAACAATGTACGAGCCCGAAAGTTTTTTTTGGACTTGATTACAAAACATCGACTTTTCTCTACTTTCTATAAATATAATATGCATGTATTATATATATATATATATATATATATAAACCTTCCGGAAGACATTTTCTAAATGATAATAAAAACTCCATCAAAATCCGTCACGTAGTTTAGAAGAACTAAGCGCACAAACGGACAGACGCGGAAAGCGACTTTATTTTATACTATTTAGAGATAGAAGAATGTAAGTAAATTCTGGATACATTTAGTATATTTAAGTATACGAACTAATAAGATGGTTTAATCACCTAAACGGCTTTGTGTAAAGTCCAGATACCCGGATATTTCCCAACCTTCCTCTTAACTTCTCCTTTCACTACCCCACTTTATTTAGCCTCACTACATTTTTCAAAATGGGATGCCGTAGCTCTAGGATGGCTCTAGGCTACTAGCTACTCATGCTAAGCAGTGTCACATAAAAATAATAGAAGTCTTTGAAAAAATGCCTTCACTCTCGGTAGTTTTTCCAATCAGGATATTTATTTTTAAACAAGACTCACAAACAAACTCTAATAACTAAATCTGATTTTAAACTTTAATTACTAAATCGGATTTCAGACTTAAATAACGCAATCAAATCTCACACTTTAATAACTAAATCAAATTTAGAAATTACTAAATCAAATTTAGAAATTACTAAATCAGATTTCGAACTTAATATAATGAATCCACTAACCAGAGCCTTCATGTCGGATGCTCGGTTTAACGAAAAGTTTCCTCACGAGTTATACGCACTCACTGACATGTGAAATTGCAATTTTTACCTTTTATACTCTTAGTATCTACTGTGTTACTTAATTACTTAAAAGAAGTTTATTTATTTACCTAAAATGTGCGTATCTTCACTAGACCAGTGGCTCTTAACATGTTCGAAATCGTGGTACACTTTTCGATAGGTTAACTTATAACGTATATATCGTTAAACCAGGGTTTAGCCCGTTTTTTAAAATTATAATCGCTAAATACATATCTAAAAGCTAAGAAATCGCAGGTCAAAGTATGTCTGATTACATTCCAGTATTAATTGTTAGGTTATTACTCACCAATTAGCGTTAATACAGTTAAACGGATGTACTATACCTACGCTAAACTGGCGAGTAAGAATCTAATAATCAGACGGACTTTGACTAGTGATTCCACCTATTGGGAGAAATTTATTTAGCTTTTTGCTCCGCGGTGATTTAAATATAAATATAAATTTCTAGCATATTCCTCGCTTGTTCTGAATGCCACGAAATATTTTGAAAATTGTTCAAACCGAACCAAGCTATTATTAAATTCACCTTCTTCTGGTGTCCCCTCTAATCGAAAGCTAGCTATCATTAGGGCAATCCATCTTCCCCTGGATTTCAGGTAACGTTGGATAATCAAGTAATAAAACTGTTTAATTCATTCAAATTCGTCTTCTTTAAATCATTTTTACTGTGATTCGAGCACTTATCAGGACAATTATGGCATGATTTAGCGACCCTTTCATTTTTTGGGTTATCCAATAAGTAACTTTGCTGTCGTTAATAACTCTTTAATTATAATACATTTCCTTAAAAAAATAAAATTATACTATTTAATAAGACATTTGGATTTTTTTAACCTTGTTTAATGTAGAGTTACCGAGCGCACTCAATCACGCTAAAGTTCATTGAAGCGTGGTTTCCTAGCTAGCAAGCCGTTTCCTAATGTCGCGGTACACTTGCAATAATTGATTCGCGGAGCACTGTGTTCCGCAGAACATTTGTGTTCCGGGGAACACCGGTTAAGAACCACTGCCCTGGACCATTGTCTGCACTTGACACGCACGACATGAGACGGAATATATTTGAAAGATATGGGATGCAATGCTATAGTTATTTTCTATATTATTCACTGTGTTTCAATTAAATACCACGAATCTCTAGAATTTGACTGATTTGACGTTGATTTCAAAAGAAAAGAGACAGTTTTGCGTTTGGTTTGCGAAAAAAGTAAACCTTTGTTATCAATACAAAATAAACTTAAAACAAAATTATTGCTAGAACCAGACTATATAATAATTACAAAGCATTATATCGAAAGTGGACATTTTCAATTGCAGACCGAAAAAGTATAAAAAGTCCACAGAGTAGTCTTTTTCATAAGTAACTTTTCTGTTGTTGTTTCTGTTAAGAATTCAATTTTTTTATGTATTATATTCTTATTATATTATAGTTTTTTGTTTTAGATAATTATTTTCTGTTGATTCTCTCCATTTCTTCACACAAGAAGAAAATTTATAATTGTTTGTATTTTTGATATACGAGTAATGTAAAAATGATTAAATTCAATAATTGTTGATTTCCCAACGATTATTAAATAAATTATTTCGACAAATGAAAATATTTGTTTATCATAAAACTTTGTCGGAAATTTCGCGGTATGACCGTGAACACGATGTGTATTTCACTTTCACTCAAAGTTCTCCGATCACTGCACAAGGCAACGTATTGTACTTTTGTCATTTTAATGTGGATTCAAGTATATTTATCGTGATCGTGGCATTCTCTGACTGTTTTTCGTTTTGATTTCATAGCTTCTTTTTTCTAGTTAAAAAATTATGAACCTAATACTAATACATATTATGATGTCAATCCGAGTCTGATTGTCATCAATTCTGAATACATCTTCTTCTACATTTATTTCGTAAATAAAGGTATCCCCTAGTGATTAATTTTCACTTAACTTATTTTAAATTGTTTTAAAATGTTTTTGGATAGTTATAAATTTGTGATAAATTTTTTATTGCAAAAATCTTGGAAATCAGAAAATAAGGTGAGTGCACGCCACGGGTATTGCGAAATCACCTCATATTTATAGCGATTAATAAATTGTTACTTTAATACTATATAATTTATAGAAATATATAATTATTTTCTTTTTTATACGCATGGAACATAAAACATCGCACTTTTTTGGTTCTATGTATTGTTAAAGTTCAGACAAAGAAGATATTTGTTCTTATAAAACAACTGAGTGCTGCCGAATGTGATATTACCTATGTTTTATTTTAGGTATGTGATATAAACTTCGAATGCTCGGAGCCCGTTGAAATATGGCAATAACTTCCTGGACTAAAAGACTTCCTGACAGAAGAGCAAGGTTGGTATGTAGGATGTACGAGTAGGTATCTGGCTATTCAAATCTGTTTACTACAAGTAGTTATAGCGATAGAATAAATAAGAACGGTAGAAATCCCTTCCTTGCGCATTTGTATCTCTTTCCCTTGCCTGACATCGTATATCGTCATCCCATTTGAATTTCACAATGTTCGTTTTGTATTGGAAATTTAAGGCCCAAAACAGTCTTGGCCAGACTTTTAAATCGCAAAACTCATGTTTATTCTACGATTATAATGGTTTCGAGCAATGTTTTGTTTTAGAGGTGACGTGATCTATCAACACACAATTCTTATGTGAAAAAACTCTGATAATAATATTCACAAAATCTCATACGCAACAATTAATATTGCATTAGACGAAGAAAGTTTTTACATGACTTGTGTTTCACGGTTAAAAAAATCGTCTGGCTAAAATATTTTTAAGTAAATAATAATTTTTTTTTTACTTATTTTGCAGCGAGAAATGAAGCGGTCCGTAAAGACAATGACAACATTTAAACGGAAAAAAAGTTATAATGAATGTACGAAACAAATTCAGCGTTCATTTTAGTTTGTTTTCAAAGTGATTACCGGTTAGGTACTTACTCGCTCGGAACGCACTGTAAAGATAAAAATCCATGGGCGCAACTTGACTATTTTTACTATTACTCATTTATTTACTATACATCATGCATTTCTAAGAGGCAACAGTGTTTTGTGCTCTTTTAATCAGACGGAGAAAAAATGCTTCAAAGTAACATTACTGGGTAATTCCCAAAACATGTATTATTTTTTCAATAATAATTTGCATTGCGTTAAAATCGATACTCTAATTCAGCGGTTCTTAAACTTTTTAAAGGCGCCACCCCTTTTTGGTAAAAAAATTAATTTGCCTACACGCGACCCCCCCCCAGCCTTTTTATGTGTTCTTTTTATTTATTTATTCCCGCCTTGAAGGCTTTTACGTGTACTCTTTATTATAGGTAAGTTGTTCGGGAGTACAATAATAAGCGTATAGTACATAACATAGTAAACTGAGTATGAACGATACGAACAGGTAAATTTCAAGTTTTCAATGAGAGTTCTGTTGCACAAAGAAGTTTAATAATCGTATATAATTACAAGAGTACAAAGTAAGAACTTAAGGTACGATGAAAGTAATTACAGAGCAATAGGTAGTAACTTTGATATATTTATACAGTTCTCATAAATATCAGATTGCACAAGCGCATTTTTCTTCCATGGTTGCAATAAAAACGAAATATGGAAACAAACTAACATTGAAAGATGACCTCATACTCTGTGTCTCGAACACAGAGCCAAGCTTTGATAAATTAGTTGAAGAAAAACAAACGCACTCGTCGCATTCATTTGTATTAAATGGGTACAATTTTTATTTTCTTTAGAGACCTGCAAAATTACAGGTCAAAGTTTGCTTCTTATTATAATGTAAAAACGAATTTTTCTAATTTTATTTGTTGATCACTCGCAACCCCCATTTTGAAAACCGCTGCTCTAATCGTACTTCAATAATCTGTCAATCTCTCGTAAACATAAAAATATCGAAAAAAATGTTTTAGGTTTCGTTCTTAGCCGACCGTTGGTGTTTTTAACTATGACGTAAAATTATTTCAAGAAATGATGACATTAGACATTTTTTCATCAAAAATAATGTCCAAGTTTGAGAATCGAAGCCCGAACCACGTATGGAATTATACCTCTTATCAGTTAATCGACGTCAATCTATGTAATATATAATATTGGTTTTATTTACAGTGAGCGCGGACTCCTGTCGTGGGATAGATAGATTGTCCAATCCAACACGATATGGCGTAAAACCGTGTTACTAACGCTATGCAACCTATAGTTTTAAGTTTGAGCCAAACTGACTGCCTTTGAGTTCTTGATAAATACATGAATTATTGCCGGAAACTTTTGCTTTCTACCAGCACTGATACTATCTTCAATACTATCAACGTTATGGACATAAGATCCATCTTGATTAATTTACACCAAAACAGTAAAATACTGTATACAAACCAAATCAAACGATACACAATACCCGAGCCAAAAATAAAGAACTTCTCCAAATTCCTTTTGCTAAAACCACCTTTGGGCAAAGACATTTTAAATACACAGCTTGCAAACTATACAATACACTACCCACTATTAGAAAAACAGAGTCAATGACCAAATTCAAACATGAAATAAAGAAATGGAGAACAAGTATTGGGCGTCCCACTATCACAATCATCTGTAAACCAAATTACACGTAAACAATAACATCAATTCAAATACAAAATAAAATATTAGAATCAATAATTTTATAAAAGCCCCTTTGTAACTACGTCCTCAAACTAAATGCATTTATTTTTCTTATAGATTTATAATATTGTCGTACCTGTACCTACACTTTCTATTATCTCTCTATTGTCTCCATGGTTTAAAGTGTATACAACTTTGTAATTTGTATTTTGATTTAGTTATGCATGTAAATATTCTTTAAGTATCTGAATACGTCTGTCTCGACACAAGTACCTATACCCTAGTGAGATGTCGAAAAATACACGTAAAAAACTTTATATTGACAGATAATAAATATATTTATAAATGACCGCTCCACTTTAATACATGTCTTGGGCAGGTGGTTGATTCAAATTTCAAGTATATATCCCACTTACTAATATGCTAATTTCGCCCCTGTCTCCTTCGCTGGTGTAAAATTATCATTAAGAACAACATGTGGGTTTGTTGGTTAACTTGAAATCGTTTGAATAATATTTGACTCAAATTATCTCTGAAAATCTCCGTGCATTAAAGCGTGGTAAAAATGTTGTGTTTTGATACTTTTTTTGTTGTAAAAACCAAATTCGTGTACGTAACACGCACGAGAAGTGTTGGAGTAAATTGAATGCACTACTACAAATAGGTAGAGTATTTAATCTATCGTGTGGGTAACAGTTAATAAGTCAATTATTATGAATGCATTAAAGAACCGATACGCTGCATATATTGTAGCGTGAAATATTGAAACTAGGATTAAAAATTAATATCCCTGACATGATTTACATTTCAATTCTGTGGCTGAGTTGACATCGCGTTTGGGTCCCACCCAGGCGAAGTGTGTTCAATTCCTCGGCTGGCTAATTCCTCCATCACAACGCAAGCAACATTTTCCGCTTACTGTGGTGGTTGTAAGAGATTTTCAGTTATTGTCATGATATTCGTAAACCAGGAATGAATTTTTTCCTTTTTAAAAAAAAATCAATACTAAAAAACGATTTACAAATTGTTTAAAGCTTAGAATCGGATTATTATTTTTAATCACAGGCACGTTTAATGTTACTATAAATAAAATTTTCTTATTAGCATCTGCAAAAAATAGATTAGTGGAAACAAATTAATATCGAAGAGGTAGTTTTCAAAAATACTTGACAAATTATTACTTTTGATTTTCAGGTTTACAGCTTCATAATCTGTGTAACTGACACTAATGCAATTCAGAGTTGTTCCGGTCTGCGGTCTGCAGGGTGATAAAGCCACCACCGATGATAGCCAACCTCCGATATGAGAGGGTTAAAAATGAATAAGAAGATTTATATTTAAAATAAAAATAAAACATATAATCAACACTAAGGGTATTCAAAATACCTAACTTTATCTAGGAATAACTGACTTTAACAACCTTCCTCTAAAACTAAAAATAATCGTGAATATTTATGAATTTCACTTTAAATTGACAAATTAACTTACTATACAGGGTGTATCGGCACGTACCCGACAAACTTTAACCAGCTATTCCTTAGCACATTTGGAGTAAAAAATGTTATGGGCACTTTGCTGTCCGGTAACATTTTTTTTAATAAAAAAATTACTATTCATATTTTCACCACATTTCACCACTGTTTTATCCTTTGTCACTGTTTGAAAACCCATCTGGCAATATTTTATTCGAGTTTCGTTGAATAATATACGTACGTACCTATATTGGCGCGCTTTTACAATCACAACAAAATGGCATGGCACCATTCGTCTCATTTTTAACTATTATTATTTAGTGTGTATGAAAGAGCGAAGACGCTTTTTGACACACTTGCTAATAACAGCTGTTGAACACGAGAAACAATGCCAATGACAGTGACGGATTGTGGATTTTTTTATAATTTTTTGTTTTTAATTGAAAAAAAATGTTACCGGACAGCAAAGTGCCCGTAACATTTTTTACTCCAAATGTGCTAAGGAAAAGCTGGTTAAAGTTTGTCGGGTACGTGCCGATACACCCTGTATAATAACCATCCTTCTTTTTGCTTGCCACATATCTTGCGTTTTCTAATTACTCATATTCATTACCGCGTATTCCTAATTCTTCTCAACTGCTTCGTATTTTCATTGCTCCACTGTAAAAATCAAACATTATTTTATAATACGATTTATAATAAGTTAGGGGCGAATTAATAATGTTAGGATAAGTAGCATTTAGTTAGGTTAATTCAAATGATCTATTAAAATGGCACAGTTCACACAGCTCAGATAAAACAATATCGACTCCATTTCCTCATCTAATGAGAATCACGACTGCGAACTGTAAATTATATGCAAGGATATTGTTATCACGGAATCCATGTTGAGTAAGACTTACCTCCTTACATTCATGTTATCTCCTAGCGAACTTTCAACATGCTATTGGGTATACCCACAAATCAATACAAGAACAAGAATTATATTTAAGCTGGACATAAAAATGAGCATTGTCTTTCTGATTACCATATTATAGGATCTGATAAGAATAAGAAGTGTAAGAATAGTTATAACAACAGCTGTTATTTAAACACGACTCGATAGATATGTCCCTGTGAATGCTTGTCGCTTGTTGGTATGTTTTTAACAAACTTCACAAAATTAATTAAATTTAAATTTGTATTATGAGTTATATATATTATGAGTTATATTCTGGCTCTAGGAGTTCAGAAGTGGTAGGTTATTCGGAAAAAAATAATATGAAATGTTAATACATATTGCTAATGCGTAGTGAATATTATAAAAAACGCCAATGTATGTCATTAATTTTCCGGTACTCACATATTCTGCAGCCGGTAGTACAATATTTTTTAATTTAAGATTATTTATTTCCTCCTAAAAGTTTTTAAATCACTAACTCCAATCTCAGTCCATTGTTCATAAGTAAATTTAAACAGTAAACAATGAAAGCAAAAGTACATATATGTTCATTTTATTGCACTTGCAAATCCACCGAAAAAAATTACAACTTTTCGTTTTAAAATATTGTTTTCAACCTCTTTATTTTTCTGTCTTGTAACATAAACTAATTGTCACTTTATTTGAATAAGTTTGTCATGATTCAATGAGTTGTTTGGGATTTCTTTCAATACGATATCCACAGAATTGGACATTTTAAATTATTCCATGCAAATAACGACAACAATGATAAACATAATTTGGCGAACCAATATTCAAGTTCAAGATTGCTATCGTTTATCACACAATAAACTTTCGACTGACATTTTTTCATATCTCCTATCTATGTCTCACCGTGGTCATGGCCGAAAACCCCTTAAAAAGAAATTTTGTGTGATACGTCAAACATGATAGTGTTTACCTCCTTTTTCTCCATAGCAAAGCGAAATAAAGGAGATAAGTTTGGGATAAAATTGAAAGTGACCCACGGTAGGTACATACAATAGCTTCTCATTTGGACGCTAGATGGCAATGGAACGAATCGAAAAACGTACGAATCTACAAGAATCTGGTATTTTTTTTAATATTAAAACTATTGCAGCATATATTTTTGGGAGGTCATTAACCAAATGACCTTCCTAGAAGAGCCGCTACCGATTATCTTCTTCTTCGATGATATATCTAGGTACATATATTCGTAATCCTCATTAATCAACAATCAGTTGGAAATTTTTATCAAATGTTTATTCTTGCTTAAAATACATAATTTAATAGTAGTTTTCTCTACTGTAATAATGCAATAATGTCTACTGCTTTCTTGAAAGCAGTAGACATTATTACCTGCGTCGGCGTGGAGATGGATTCACGCATTAAAACTGTTTCTTTACTGAGATCGAAGGATCTACAATAAATTATCTATGACACACTAATTAGTGAAACAGAGTTAACAGAAAATACCATTTCCATTACCTAAAGCCTAGGTCTTACTGTTTCTAAACCTGGCCCAGGTAAATCAATGTGCATTGTAATGGTTGCTTCTAACTAAACCCAAGAAGCTGATGTATGTATCTACATATAATTAGAACGCGAAATACTACGAAAAATATAACTTGTCTGCATAATAATACACATATACAGTTAAACGTTTTGGTTTATTAAAACGTATTTCTCTTTGACCGGAGGCACTTTACAGAAACATTAATGTTTATGTTTTTATCCATACATACTATGATATATTGTAGTTACGTATTTAGTCATAATTGGCCCTCGTAGGTATGATTTTGGTTTCTTTCAATGTAACAAACTTACCCCATCTTACAACTTTTCCCATCTTACAACTTATCCCATTTCATAACTTATCCCATCTTACAACTTATCTCATTTTATAACTTATCCCATCTCTCAACTTAACCCATCTTACAATTTATGCAATCTTATAACTCATCATATTTTACAACGTATTTTATCAACGTATTCACTGGTGCAAGATTTTATTTGAATTTGAATTTTAATACGATACAGTACCCGTTGGACAGATTTTAGATAACAATAATTCACAGTAAAATCATAGTAAAATGCGCAACTTTGCTCCATACATCTATTATTATCTAGGTAAAGGTGGTTTAGTGGTAAGATACACAGCTTTGGGCGTTTTCACGAGCGGGTATTCGGAAAACTTCATTACTTTGTTCGCGAATGAATGAGGTAATAATGATTGTAATATTGAGAGCTAGGGCATGGAAGAAAAGGGCCGGATCTGATTTTATTTATCTATATTATCAATTAGTTATAATGAAAATATAAATTTGCCAGAATTTAAATTGTGACTTCAGTTCCAGTGTGATTCTGGGCGAATCTGGTTAGGGGATTGTATTTTTCACATTAAATATTGAGTTCTACGTAGATTATAAAATTAATATTTCCTTTTTTATTTAAAAATAAGTTTCTTTTATTTTATTAAAGTTGTCTTTCCCGAATTTTATTTTTAAACTCACTTGTATTGTTATTATTTTGGAATATATCATTACTAAATAAATTTTAAAAATACATAAAATATTTACTATAGGTAAATTGATTTTTAGTATTGATATAAAAGGTGTTGTATTACTGTTGAATTAATTGTCCAGCATTATTATTACCCACATTCCCTCTGTGCCACATTTCCGAGGGCTTTGGGTAATATGGCATTTTCCTTTTTTCATTGTTACGATTCCCAGTTTTTTAATTAAAGATACGTATTTTACGCAAATATTTTAATATCTAATGTTCATATTAGTAGAGTCAACCTCGCTGAAAGAAATCGGTGTTATATTCACCCACTTTACATTACATGAATATATTTTTTAATAGTGACATTTAAAAATCGATAATATTAACATCGATAACAGATCTTTTGCGGACACGATCTAATTATATTTAGCTTAGTATGGCTCCTTTAAACTTAGTAAGTCAATTTGATAAATAATTATTTGTTTAAATGTACTAATGCATCAGATTTTTGCAGTGAATAATTTAAGCAATCAATTAAGATTATCATTTTATTGGATTCATTTATTCTAGGTAGTCATTAAATCGTTATGGCTTCCAAAGTGAGTCAATTAAAAATACTTGTCTCCTATAGAAAGCGTTAGCTGAATGTGTAAATAAAATATTAGACATTTTAAAGATGCTAACAGACGAAACAATAATTATTGAAAAGTTGTATGTCTTAATGTGACAAAAAGTGAATTTAAAAACATTGACGGTCAAATAAATAACATAAAAATTTAGAAATAGATGCTGATTTCTGATGCTGAATGGTCAGATTTTGAGGATATATTCAGAAGATAGAATAATACGAAATTATAAAAAAGTACGACTAAACGGATGATATCGTTGCACCGTGAAAAAAAGAGTAATAAAGGTATTAATATGAAATAAATTTATGAGATGGCCATTTTGAAAAATATTTGGTTATTAATAATATTTAATTGACTAAAGATACTTTTCAACGCATTTTGCACTTCGTTGTACACGTCAGAACTGTGGGTGGAATACACTGCATCCCAATGGCATAAGCTAAAAGTCGCTTACAATAATTATTCCGCCTACCGAGATACTGCAGCGCCACGAAAATGTTCCTGGAGGGACGAGTACCTACACTCTTTCAGAGCGCTTCTCCGCCATCACATGGGAAGTTTATGGCGCAGACTACACCAATTAAGTAACAAAATCATCACTGCCATGATTGGAGATGTGCAAATATCCCCCATAAACGGCTGTTCACACTCATTTTTGTGTTTATACTTTATCTTTTTTCACTTAAATTCTGCTTTTTTGTGCCTGTCGGAATCACCTATGTTATTACCTACCTTATTATTATTTTTATTACTTATTATGTATATTATTTCAAATATGGAGTGTATTGCATTGCACTACCCCTGCATACATTCTGGAATAAAATTCTTCTAATTTCTAAAATTTCAATGTTATTGAATTGTAAGCCCATTGTATCTGTATGTATGTAAAAAAATAACAATCTATTTATATAAAAAGAACGATTTATTTCCAAAATTCATATAAAATCTATAAATTGAAGTTGTGTGATCAACGTGCCATTACTATTAGTTTTACTAAAGCC
Source organism: Hesperophylax magnus (assembly GCA_026573805.1). Classification (NCBI taxonomy): domain Eukaryota; kingdom Metazoa; phylum Arthropoda; class Insecta; order Trichoptera; family Limnephilidae; genus Hesperophylax; species Hesperophylax magnus. Next base: position 3,190,884 of record JAIUSX010000026.1, read on the forward strand.
GGATCTGTTCGTATGTACGGAGCATGAGCCAAGTAATAGAGTCGGGTTCAGTTGATAAAACAATAAATAAGCCTACTTCAGAATCCGTGTAGAAGGGCCCAGCCTCGTGGCTTTATAAACAGAGATCGATAACCATTTATAAATAGATAACAGAAAATTATATAAATACTTTAAAATTAAAGGAGAATCATTCTACGTTTATTTATATTATGAAATATATATATATTAAGACCTCCGTTCTGCAAAAATAATAATTAATTTGCTTTTTAAAAATTATTATAAAAGCTTTTAAACATTTGAAAACAAAAAAGGATTTGGAGGAGCTGGGATTTGAACCCAGGACTTTCAGCATGCGAAGCAGACACTCTACCACTGAGTTACACCCCCGATACTTTTTAGTGCAGTATTTTCTGTCCACAATGAATTTTCATGTATCTAAAATAATTTTATGACATACTTTATTTAATATCATCAAACATTTGCTTAAAAAGTAAGCACAGCGCTGAAGTTTGCTGACATTATTATTTAATGATTTATTAATATATATTTTATTGAATATTCTAATTGACTGTGATCATGTGCGTGATGTGAACTATTCCTGCGTAATTTAATTCGTAAAATTATTCACGTTGTCAATGTCAATGAACTTTTAATTTAAAAAATTGGAGCTGACTGTGGGACCCAGGCGATAAACGAGGTAGCAAAATTGTTCTAGTTTAATAATAATTCTATATTTGTATTTCTTTTGTTCAAATTTTTAACATTTCTGTTAAAAATTGGCAGATCTGAAACTTAACCTCTAATGATAAGTTTACTAACGGTGTTCATTCGAAAGGTAAATTCCTGGCCGTTTCGTAGAAAAGGTAGCCGCGATAGCTCATTGGTTAGAGCAGACGCCCGATAAACAGGTGATCCTGTGGCGACGATCATATAGTTTGATAATTTAAACTCTTTTAAAGATCCTATGGTGACCATCATATAGTTTCATAATTTAAATATTTTAAATCATTCGGTGCGTGATCCCGATGACGTGTTAAAAAATCTTCTCCTCAAAAAATTTAAAAATAATTTCACCAAAATGATAGCAAGATGAATGAATGATTTTCGTTCCTTAATGATTTTGCTGGGAAAGCGTGGTGCTTACCAAAGCACCTACTCCATGCTTTTTTTAGATACATCTAGTTGAATTTCACTTTTGTTTCGGGTAATAAATTAATGCACTTCTCAACAACCTATTGAGCTAAAACTCGTCAGATATACTCGGTGTCGACGACAATGCATTCTATCAGCTTTTGGTGGCAATCAAACGCGGAAATACACGCATTCTCTGAAATCGGATGACATTACTGCAGTAAATATACAAAATAAATATCGGCCATACTCGATTGGCGTTTGGAAAAGTTGGTAGAGTTGTTGACTCCAGTTCCTGGGGTAGGAAGGTTCAATCCTTAGTCAAACCATTTTTAAAAGTTTTAAAAAACATTTCATAATAGTTAAATTACAGTAAAAAACTTTGTTTTTTATTGACGAGGTACTTACTACCTATGAAATGTTGAATTATACAAAATATTAAATAAATTATGTTTTTATTCGGCTCCAAAAGCACGAGGTTGTTTGTCCCTTTGCTGATAGCGTGCAAGTAGGTACTTACGAAGGGAGTGGTCATATAGATACATTTTCTAGATCTGTAGAATTTTATTAAAGCACCTCCTATATAAAGGCTATGATTTCAACCACAAGGCAATTCACTCAGTGCAGTTCAGTATTAGTCTGTTCCTTCCCTAAACCAACAAAACCCAAAATGAAGTTCATCGTAAGTTTTGTAAATATTTTTAAAGAGATAAATATTCTTTTAATAGTACAAAAAAGTGCGCCATTAGCTTCTAACTAGTATAAAGTATTTATAAATTTCATAAGACATACTTTTAAAGGACTAACCTAAAAATATATATTACTACCGATTATTTTTTAAGTAATCAATAAACGTAAAATATTAAAAATTATTACGTTTTTTAAATGTTAAAATACAACAATATTGTATAATTACTTTCTTATCACAAATTGTAAAAAAGTTTTGACTTTCACTTGAAAACCGCCACTTTGACAGTTCAAAGCGTAGCGAAGGTCAATCCATACAAGCAAAAAATAACCCTAACCGTTTTCCGAGTATTCATCTAAACAATTACTAGTACACTTCTATGCATTTTAATTCATTCGTTCCAATTACAAATAAATACTCAGGAAGTGATTTCGCTTTCTACTTTATATTTTTCATCACTTCTGTATTCCAGTCTTTCCACGTTAAATTGATGTTTCTTTATTTTTCTCTTTTCAAATACAATGACAGAATATTTCATTCAATTTCAAATCAATTTTCAATATTTTCAGCCGAGTGCATTGCAATAATAGAATCTCTCAAATATATAATTAAAAATAATTTTGAACATTCCCTTGTTCTCTCTGACTCTCTCAGTTCCCTCCAAAAACTTAAATCCAGTCCTCTTCTTCATCCTGATGATCACTTTGTATGCCTTATTCGAGAGATGATAGCCTCCATTCAAAGCTCTGGTAAAACTGTAACTCTGATTTGGATTCCTGGACATGTTGGTATCATGGGTAATGATATTGCGGATGCCTTGGCAAAACAAGGAGCGTCCAACCCTGTTGTTACCCTCGTAAACCACATTCCCCTATCTGACATTTTTTCCATCATCAAAGATAGATCCCGCATTTATTGGTCGGAGTATTGGCACATTGCTAGTCAATCCAAGGGAGCCTGCTATGCCTCAATACAAAGTACTATTCCATCAAAACCGTGGTTTCAGCAATTCCCTCATTTTTCCAAAAAATAAATTTCTTCACTCATTCGAATGAGGATCGGACATTGTTCCGTTCCTTCCCATCTTTTTAAAATTCACGTCGTTGACTCTCCAGATTGAACATTCTGTGGTCTAGAAGTGGGAACTTTAGATCACATATTTTTTGGTTGTCCCTCTCTAAACAAATATCCTCTCTTCTATCAAGCCTTATCTAAAATTGCCTCCCCTCCATTCAACATCTCATCTCTTCTAAGTCTGAACTCGACTCCAATTTTCATTATAATTTTGAAATTTGCCTATTTAAATAGAATTAATATTTAAATTCACATTTCATTTCTCAATAATTTTAAATGATGGCCAAGAACACCCTTGAAGGGTGAAAGCCAGAAATAGTGGAAAAAAATACATCTATTTGAATTTTAGAGTTTTAGAGTTTTCGCGAATGGATGAATGAGTAAATGCAAATCTTAAAGCGGAAATTAATCCACTACCCGACATGTTAATTTGTGTATTTTAGTAAAAAAACTTGTTTTTTACGGGTACCCTCTCCTTTCAACATTTCATCTCTTCTAAGTCTGAACTCGACTCCAATCTTCCATACAATTTTGAATTATCCCCATTTAAATAAAAATTAGTACGTAAATTCGTCTTCCATCTCTCCGTCATTTGAAAAGATAACCTATGACACCCTTGAAGGATGAATGCCAGGAACATTTGAAAAAAAACTGTTTTATATTTAATTAATGTACGTTAGCTGTAAATACATGTATGTAAAATTTGCAAAAAAAGAAAAACAAAACGACACCAAATAAATTAAAATTCTTCAAAGTACGGGCTCTGTGGGAATCGATCCCACAACCTTGTCGTCTGTCCGTCGTGTCTCTCTCTTTCCGTTAATAATTGCTTTCCTTAACAATTTGACTTACGTTAGTTCCACTCACAGACATAGGAATTAATAGACGAGAAGATATGGGCGAGGGGTAAAATCAACTGTTGAAGAACGAAGGGAGTGAAGCTGACTGTGATTCGTCAATAAATCAATCTGACAGTAAATAGGCATCTCGCATTATAATATCACCATTTACTTCTTAAAAGTAAAATCTGCTTTGAATGAATAGACATTTTTACATGGGAGCGCAAATTACTCGCCACGTTATGAACAAATTTGCGAAGTCCAAATTCGGCAAAGTAAGGCAGCTTCTATTTTCAGAGTCGTAGTTAGTTTCAGAGTATTTAGTTAAGACACTTTTATAAATGTTCATAATTTACTTCCCAGCAACCAACCAGCTTTGTGTTTCGCGTCCAGACGTTTCTCGATGTGATAGTAACAACTGATTCATATTATACGATGTGAATATGCTTAAAATAAAATAAAATAATGCTTATATATGGAATGTAATACGACAATTGGGTTTATTCTCTTTTTTCACATCTATTTTTACCAGTTTTCATAGTACAAGTCAAAATTTTGCCGTGTTATTTAGTAAAATGAACCGATGATGCCTCGACCATAGTTCGCACAAGAATGATGACGTCACGTTTTCAAATTTCATTTGAGGCCATACGCGAGCCCAGCCGGCTCAATGGAACCGGTATGGGGAGTGGGGATAATACGCTTTTAATCACTTAGGGCAGGTCTACTAATATTCATATGTCTATGGTTCCACTGTTTTCTTCATATATTTCTAATTCCACCGGCAAATAAATCGATTTATTTAGACTTACGCTTATTTTTAATAACTTAAATTATTAATCTTTAAATGACTTCGACGACAGTGGCGTGCGATTCAAATTAAAACATTATTTAGAGGAAAATGAGCTCATCATGAACTTATTTATTTTGTTTACATTTTTGTTACCTTTTATGTTGTTTGTTGTTTTATTTGTGCTTTTAATTCGGTTTTCTATAATAACTATAGTCACTATAGACCTGATCTAGTGTTACCAATAGCATACAAGTGATATAATTTAACTTTAACGTTCATAACTAAAAAATCAACAAAACCAATATAGGCCAGGGGTTCGCGATCGTAATTATTCCGATAGTCCCATTTTCTTAATATGATTTTTAAGCTGGTTCCCTGATGTGAAAATTCAAGTTTTCGACCTGGTGCACCTGTGATCTCGCCGCCATTTTGAAAAAAACAGCCGAAATCGCGCCAAATCGAGTTTTCTGTTCAACAATTCTCAATGAAAATATGAAACAGACACAGAAAATAAAAAGGTAACGGTCGCAACTAGGACTCGAACACACTTCCTTATTCTTTCCGGGACTGGCACCTTCCTAACTGAGCTATTACAACATTATTTCCATTACGTTGGTGGTAATACCTCTGGTAGTAGAGGAGCATGTTTCGAGTCCCAGTTGCGATTGTTACCTTTTTATTTTATTTGTCTGTCTGCTTCATATTATTTTCAGAGTTGTTTATATTATCTTCGTAAGTGATTAAATATTACATTGAAGCTTATTAGGTTCAATTAGTTATACCTACCCAATAAAAATTACATTTCAATGAACACACAGAAAATAGAAAGGTGACAATTGCAACTGGGACTCAATCTATTTCGATATGTAATTACATTTGGTCAATTTTATCGATATCGTACATCGATTTGAGAATTTACTAATACAGGTTGGGGCAGAAGCAATGACCCGGTTTTGCGGAGGTATAAAAAAATCAATAACTCAAAAACTCATTTTCTTCACTCTGCAAGGCACATTTCAAGGGGTATGGCGAATGTGGCTCGATAATTCGGATCCACAGCTCTTCTAAAGTGTGAGGGCGATGTTTGAAAACTTTATCCTTCAAATAACCCCATAGAAAAATTTCACATGCTTACATCCAAATGAATTTAAATCCTATAATAATCAAGTCGAGCAGGGAAAATTTGGCTATAGAAATCCGAGCAGTGTGTGCTGTAGCCCCATCTTATTCAAACCACAGATCTCCCAAATTAGTTTCGTCACTCAATTGTTGCAATTTGTTGCTGCAAGAAAAGCAGCCCAAAACTTCAGTTAAAAATACCACATCATGGTGCTAAAGGCCGCCATCTTGCTGAAGTGGTACTCAAAATTAATAAAAAAAAAGATATTGTACAGATCATGATAAAAAAGTTTTAAATATCGTTTAATATTTTTTATACCTCCTCAAAACCGGGTCATTACTTCTGCCCCACCCTGTATTAACATCACTTATTGTTTCCTATATCCTTTATGGTTTCGAGTCCCGGTTGCGACCCTAACCATTTTATTTTCTGTGTTTTCGTCTGTGTCATATTTCAGTGAGAGTTGTTGATATTATCTTCTTCTTTGATTAAATATTACAATGAGGTTTATTAATTTCAATAAGTTAGGTATCTGTTTTTCCCCCCTTACATAATCCGTGCCTCTTCAAAACTTGCATGAATAAACCCCCTAAATTAAAACGCCTCATAACGCTGCCCATCTGGGTGGAAAAACAGTTCCCCTGTATTTACACTGTGCAGGCATAGGAGCTGTCGTGAGGTGAAACATGAAATAAATAATATTTTGGGGATCAATGGTGAGGCACGAAATGAAAGAAGGTTGTGAAGGTCACATGTGTTTATTGGTGAGTCAGTAGCCGTGACAAGGAGATGAGGTAGGACAGAAGAATACACCGGATGCTGGCTGATGATGTGCTGGTCAAGCGCGGGTCAGTGAGTCGACGCCGGGCGCTGATGACCGGGACTCGATGGAGGTCAGGCACTGGCGAAGAACGTAGGTCTTCAGGCACTCCAGTGCTGACGAGACGGCCGAAGGTGCGACGGACCTTGTGGGCAGTTGAACGGGAACGGCGTGACCAGTGAGGATGCTGCGTGTCCTCGTGGTGGTCATGGTGTCGTGGAAGAAGCGCTGGTCAGAGACGCTGGAACCAGGGCGCTTGTAATCCGAGTAGCGCTGGCCGCGGACGTGGCCGAGGCGCTATGATGATGTCCCGATAGAGTCCATGATGATAGGGGCGAAGCCGGGTACGTGTCCCTCGCGCTAGTAAGAAGAACGCGGGTGATCACTCGTTGAGCCTCGTAGACTGGCGGCAAAATTATGACTGACTGACTGGCTCGCTGCGTCGGGCTTATTTATACTACTCGGCCGACGGCGGCAGTAGGTAGGTGGATGGCAACTAAATCGAAGACACTCGCTCGATCTGGATCATTCGCGAACTTTCGACGGCTTGGCAATTATGCCTAGGCCGTAGGCTCGAACCTTCTGGCGAGTTCTCGTAGTATTCGAGACGGACTGCAGTGTTATTGTCATCAATATGCAGGTAGGTACTTGAAGTACGTAGATTACTTTGTTTACGATTTAACGATGCAAGTACATAATTCGGGAGTAGATACTAAGTAGGTCGAACGTTTTATTATTAATTATTCAATGGATTAATATCGACGCTACAATATAAATAAAATTTGAATTAAAATGTAATATAATTTGGATTATTGAATAACACCAGGATTCACGCTATTACCACGAATTTTATCCAGAATGTCACGCGCGTCGAACGTAACGTCACATTATCGCAAAACATCTGGGAGATAGTTTTGTTAGAGGCGGAAATAAATTTTAAAAAATACCTACCTATTTATGGAAAAAGGTGGACATCACTTCCCAAAATTTTCATGTTAACTGATAGCGTCTCGTTTTTTAACGGCTTTTTCAGATTTCTCTACAGAAATTATGAACATTAGTTTACCAGTTTAAAAAGTGACAGCACGCCCCTGGCAGTTTTCTCAAATGGATTCCGCACAGTGAGTTTGGTAAATTTAATTCGCACCAGTCGAGCCGTTGGGAGATATTGCAATATAATATGATCTCTCATGAAGCGATACTAAATAACCGCATAATGTGCTTGATGTTCAACGGCAAACCAATTTCATTCCTGATTTTGAAACAATTCGACTGGTTTTTTTAATATCCCACACAGATTTTATTCCAATAATGAATGAGGATAAATAAATTATATTACGTATCATTTTTTTTACATTTGACAATGAGTTGTAAACTGTGGATTTTATCAGTTTTGCTTTGGTGAAAGACCACCATTCAAAATAGAAACATTGATGAAAATGGAATCAACCGTGTTGGGTGACTAGATCTGAATAGCGAGATACCTTTATCTACCCAATCTACATCCCCTCCCCACTTATTTCAATATCAGTAACTGTTTAAAAATGGGTTAGAAGAAGTGTTTTGTGAACACCTCACTAGGAAAGCCTGTGCAGAGGTGTTCGCAAGTTTTAGATAAAGTGTTATTTTTCCATCATATTAAAAAAAACACAGCATCGTTCTTAAGACTCTCATGGAAAATACTGTGGTTTACCCACACAGGCAGGCTTGTGTGTTAATAGCAGTTAAAGTTCTTCATTATATTATATAGACAATGGACACAGTGTAGTGAAAAGAAACGAAAAGATAGTACCTAAAAAACCTAAAATGTACAATTCACAGCTTGCAAAAAAAAATGGTGACTAAAAAACTTTGGAAGAGACCATGTTGCGTCAAAATATTAATTATTATAAAAAAATATATCAAATCATGTCTAAAATTCACTTAAATAGATTATTCTTGTAGTCAGTCATCATGTATAATATAGTATATACCCCTAGATAGAGAAATATGTTCAAAAGAGTAATAATAATCACGCACGAACTACTTTTTGCAGGAATTTTGTTTCAACTTATTTTATATATTTCCTTGAATTTTTGTATATTTTTTTGATATTTTCATTTTATTACCATGTCTTTTCAAAATTTTAAAATTGTTTCAATGTTACATTTTTTTATAATTAATAAAGTATACACATAAAGGTTTTTACCATTCGCACTGCCCCAACATTGCCTTTTCAACTTCACTGTGTTTGTTTTTAGTTTTTAATTAAGAAATTAATTTTTGAAATTTTAATTATTTTCAGGTGTGCCTATTCGCCCTGGTTGCCATCTGCTACGCCGAAAAAGAGAAGAAGACCGAAAAGCGCGGAGTCCTCGATCTGGGCTATCCCTACGGAGGCCTGGGGCACCTTGGCGCCCCCCTGGCCAGCACCTATCATGGGGGATATGGCCTGCCCCTCAGCGCACCCCTGGGCTACCCTCACGGACTAGGCCTGCCCTACGCCGCCCCCGCCTTCATCCCTAAAGTGGCCGCCCCCTTGGCCTACCCTGCTCCCCTGGGATTTGCCTCTCCTCTTCATGCTCCTATCGTCCATAAAGCCATCGCACCGGTTTCGCCTTTTGGATATCCTGGGTATTCCTCACCCTACCTTGGACTAGGGGGAATCGGCCATGGAGTCTCCCTGCTGCATTAGATCACTTCACATTAACAGCGGTGTCAATGGCACTATTGACGCTGTCACCCCATTGACAATTGTATTTATCTATTCTCTCCATAACCACATCGTCCATAACACCGATCTTACCTGTTATCAGTTAGATGTCCTGAATCCTCTTAACCCTATTTTGGAAATGGAGAAATCAGCCATGAACTTTCCCTGATAAATCACATCACATTTACAGCACTTCAATGTAACATTTAATGTTTGTATCACCCTTTTGACGGTCCTATGTATTTTAAGTACCTTTAGAAGTAAAAGTAATCGGTAAGTAAATAAAATATTTTCAAGTATAGGAAGGACACTGTCAATAATGTATTTATTATTTACTAAACCGTCTCCAAATTAAATGTAATTGATTAAAATAGTTTAGCGACATTATGCATTGTAAATCCAAAATAAATCTTTCATTAAAAATGTATTTTTTATAGTATCTGCTAACCCTGAACAAAATCTAATTATTTTATGAAATCGGAAGCGAGAGTCAAGAAACAATTTCTCATTCGACAAATTGTCTCTGTTGCAATTACTTGATCGAGATCGATTCATGTCTCTCTTCGACTTCCTCGGTATTATTCTAGTTATCTTCCGTCATTTATGATTAACGTGTCAAACACCAGCCACCGTAAAACTTATCGGCATAACCGATTAATCTGATAATCGTAATGGCCGCCATAACAACATCTTGCGACATAAAACCTTATACGGGTGTTTCATTTGCCTAATAAGCTAGGCTCAGATTTTTTTTAAATTAAGTTGAAAAAGCTGATTTACCAATCAAAATGTTGCGTCGAGTTCGCCCAAGCAGAAAAGTGCAATATAGATAATAAATATGATGTAATTCCAACAGCCCAATATAGGACAAGTTCAAAACAATAAAAAGTAATTGAAATTTTAGTGAATTTATTTTTGCGGTACTTCTGACCGAATAGCACCAATAAAAGTTTTTTAAAATATTTTAACTGGATCGCTAGCTTCGTTTATTTGCAATTTCTGTTTGTATTTTATTGTGTCTGTTGTCTGTGTAGGAATAAAAAGCCACTGGATTTTTTCTTAAAAAATATATTTATTTAAGTAACAGAATAAATTAAATTACTCAATCTCACGGTGAAAAACAATTTTAAATTAAATCACAGGAAACTACTCATATCTCGTTTAATTTTTATTGTCGTTTTGTATGTATTAATAAGGATCCTTATTTGACCAAACTTTTGTACTATTCAATAATTATGCTTCGTGACTCATTTGGCTATAAACATTCTCAGAAGGCAGAAAACTACCAACTGAAGCTTATTCACACTCATTACTCACCCTTGTTTACATATTTTTTTAAATTACCTAACTTTTAAATTATTAGATACCTTATCCTACGTATTTTGTATTTACAGAATAAAATTAATCTATCAAACATAACAAGACAAGTGCTGATACGCTATCAAGGGTAACCTTCTCGGTTTTCAGCTGGCCGCCTCGCTCGCTGTCTCTGACGGTGGTTGACATGGAAGGCTTGATTTATGGGCCTGCCTGACAGGGATGGTAGAGCCTGGGGGAACTGGGGGTCGTGCTGCGGGTTGGCAGCAGCCTGTTGTTGAGGACTGATGAACTGGAACGAGCTCTGTTGGACATCTTCTTGGGAGTCTTGCTGAACGGAAGCATCCTGCTGGGGTTGATAGTTTTGTTGCTGTCTATTGAAGTTTTCTTGCTGTAAATATTGCTGTTGAGCTTGCTGCTGGGATTCACCTAGATTATTTGATTCTTGTTGCTGCTGCTGTTGCTGCTGCTGTTGCTGCTGCTGCTGCTGCTCTATCTGTTGCTGTTCTTGTGTGAAAAACTTTTGCGCGTTCAAGAATTGTTGTTGAGCTTGCTGTTCCAGAGAAGTCTGAATATCTTTGCCGTCTTGGAATGATTGGCTGCCCTCTTGCTGGTATCTATAACCCTGATTTTGATCTTCAGGTTGTTGAGTAGGATTTATTCCCTGCGGTTGTTCGGCCTGAGGATTGAACTGAGAAGTAAATTGATCGGGATTTTGTCCTTCGGGAAAGATTTGTGAAGGATATTGATCAGGATTCTGTCCCTGGGGATTGAATTGGGATGGAAATTGGTCAGGATTCGGCCCTTGAGGAATGAATTGGGATGGATACTGGTTGGGATTTTCTCCTTGGGGAGCGAGTTGTGAAGGATATTGATTGGGGTTTTCACTTTGAGGGTTAAATTGAGAAGGGAAAGAGTTTTCGCCCTGGGGAATAAGTTGCGTTGGGTAATTATTTGGCGCTTCACTCTGCGGATTAAATTGCGAAGGGAAGGATTCGGGAGTCGGATTTACCATGGGTGTCCAAACATTATTTCCTATAGCATTAGGATTGACAGCAGTGCCTTGATCTTGTGGACCAGGAAGGAATTGTGGGAAGCTTGGATTTTCTGGTGAGAACGCCTGTTGTGGGTATTGTTCTCCGGGTCTTTGGAAAAAGAAAGGCGGTTGACCAGTGCCTAATGGAGCTTGGGAAGGAACTACTCCAGTGGCGCCACCAAAAGCCTGATTGAATGGAGGAAAGGCAAAAGGTCCGGGGGTAAACTGTGGTGGGAACTGTTCTCCGGGTCTCTGCAAGAATACAGGAGGCTGTCCTATGCCCAGCGGGGCTCGTGTTGGAATCAGTCCAGCACCAGCGGTGTGGAAGTGGTTCAATGGAAGATTACCAATATTAGGGAAATTCGCAGCTCCTAATGGAATTTGATTGAAAAGAACCTGTGGCCTCGCAAGTGGAAGTCGACCAACGTTTAACGGAATGTGACCAATATTTATTGGATAGCGTCCGATGGGTGCAATTGCAGCGGGAGCAAAATGATGTCCAACTACCGGAACTTGTGCGGTGAGGGCAGGCAGAGAGTTAACGAAGGGATATCGAGGATATGTGGCAGAGAAAGAAGTGTGAATAGAATTTCCAGGTCTGATAATAGCCGGTGCCAGGGGAGCAGCAATTGGAGCAGGGTGGAATACTGGAGCGGGGTGGAAATGCACAGGAGCTAAAGGAGTTGGTAAGAGAGGGGCAGGGAGGACGGGAGCGAATGGGACTGGACCAAATACAGGAGGTTGAATTGGAATCAGAGGTCTAAAGAATGGTGCCGGAGGTCTTGGGAAAGGTAAAACTGGAGTAAGAACAGGAGCTGGGATAATATTAACAGGCAGATTTACAGAAGAAGTTGGAACAATAGCTGTAGTAGGCACGGAGATAGTTGGTCGTTGTGCTGGCTGAGCTTGATGATTGTGCCCGCAGTTTGTCGGCCATCCAGGAACAATAGTGGGCTTCAAATGATTAGGATGTTGAATCGACTGAGGAAACCTCGATCCACTGCCATGATGCGAAGGGACTTTATTCGACGACAGGGGATATTTAAAGTGAATTAGTCCTGGGTTCTTGATGGGGATTTTAACTCCAATTGGAACAGATTGAACAGGATAATTCACGACAAAGGGTTTGAGGATAGAATGCCTGACGGTCGAGAAGTCGTGTCCGTGTGAGTATGAAGGGACATGACCAAAGACTCCTCTTTTACGCTGAGCTTTGAGGTCTTGGTTTCCCGAATGGGCATTGGGGTCAAGGACATCTCTTTTGCGTTGAGCGTTGTCTTTGTTCTGGGCATCTGCCTGAGCTGCAGGTTCAATAACATCATCTGGTTTAGTGGTCTTGAGCTCTTTAGAAGGTTCAGCTGCAACAATCAGCGCCAAACATGCCGCCGTGGCCTGGAAACAAAGTAAAAAATAAATAAACTTATCAACCATTTTTATTTTCACACATATTTTGTACTATCCACCGCGTTTATAATTCTATTATATTATATTCTATACAATCGTACACTTTTTCCGTTTTGTGACTATTTCACAAAAACAAGCATTTAAATTTTTTTTATTGAAGCCATTTATTTTGTGGTCCTAACTAAAAATAATTATGAAGTAGCCTTTGTAATTCCTAATTTCGTTTACATCTATTTATTTGCTTGAACAGTATTTATTCAAAATATTAGATTTAAAATATTATATGAAACAAACATTACTCAGTCTATTCTCATGTTTTTAAAGTTTATCGGGTAATTTCAAAGCTACGAAGCTCGTGGCGGCTGCAAGCTGAAACTAGTTGCATAAACGTAGGCATTCTGGACCTCAGTTTTCTTTGAAATCCTTCGTTATTTTATAGTACTGATTCAAACTATTCCGAAATATACAATTAAAACAAATACTTCTATCGAGAGCGAGAGAAAGGTAACAAAACATAAAAAATAATTATCATTTCACAAATAACTAGGAAATTTCTTTAAAATACTTTGAATTTCCGTTATTTCTTTCCACTGTATTTCAATTTAAAATCTAATTGAATTTGAGTCTATCAATTATCCAAATGTTCGTGAAGTAATAACAACAAATTTCGCAAATAACTCCATTCTATTGTGGATATCACATCATTGCAAAACAATTCTTTTTAGTAATGAAAGTAACACAGCACGTTAAAAACTTAATTTATATGCACATTCTTGACACTTTTTTTATTAAACTTATATTACAAATTAAGATGGAAACTATAAAATAAATATTCACGGTAATGTAAAGAAAATACGGTATTATGTTACGATAATAACAGTGTGTAATCACTCACAATCAAAAATAACCACTTCATTTTATTCCTTTGAACACTAGTTCAATTAGTTTATTAACACGGTGACATCCAATCCGAAGGACTAATCGTATGTGACAGGGTATCATGAAACGGCTTTTATTTATAACAGAGCTGGGCATAATTAAAAGTGTTAAATTTCTCCTTGTCACTTCATTCCTTTGCAAACCGGAGCTATTGGCCAATAGTAAAATCAAAAGAGTCCATTTGAAATTCGGACGCGTTTCAAATTTGAATCAGGGATGCGTTCTGCGTCGCCATTACGTCCATACACGACGGTGAAGTTGAAGAATTCGCGCGGCAATTCGGTAGGTAGGTACCAGGGCGGCCATTTTTTACGTGGAAAAGTTGCCATAACTTGGGTGAATACAAATTATATAACTGATACTTACTTATTGAAAATTCTCATATGCGAAAGTCATTATTATACTGGGAGATATATTATTATGTCGTTTTCTGTAGCAGTGCGATGGCACACTTGGCACCGTGCCAGAAGGTCGCGGGTTCAAAACCCGCCTAACATTAAATAATCAAAGTATAGGAAATTGTAACTTTGCGACAAAACATTAATGAAATATAAAAATTTAGCTCAATAATTTTCACAACTTGTTAAATTAGCTCCTTTATTTCTAAAATAATATGATACCTAATGAATATTGTAAAAATTGTTCGAAAATTAAAATAATTACCTAATATTAAGGAGCGACAATGAATGAAAACAATGGAAATTGATGTCCATACACGTCCCAGGAAGACAGGGAAAGTTCAAGTGAAAAATAATCATAAGTGAAATAGTTAATAATGCTGGAGAATTCAATAAGAACCCATGTCATCCTAGAATAATATCCCCTTCATCAATCAAGTAAATAAGTTGAGTTTTTTGTGGGTTGATCGATAGCGCCACCGTTCAACGTACATCGCGTAATTTATTCTATAGAAAGTAAGATCGGATTGTTGGGGCCAATGACTGCATATTCGTCTATACATTGAAGCACGGATTCTAGAGTGAATCTGTTTAACTGTCTACATAATATGTTCTCGTCTAATACAATCAAAGTATATTTAAATTTTATTATCGAGCAAGGAAGCCCTATTTTTTTTAAATTGTTTGTTGACATCCTTCGCATACAGTGGTAGGCTTTTAGACTCTGGACCCAGAAGCCTCGGATTCGAACTTATCGTGAATAAAAATCTGTTAATCTTATGTAGGATATTTCAATAGTAAATAAGATGATAAGAAGTAAACACTTGTTATCAAATTTATTTGTTTGCTTCTCGTTTCAGATTAGAAGATCCACTCATTATCGCCATGACTTATTCATCTCGCCCTAAAGTTATGTACATACATAACACGAGTAAATGTGTGGGGTTATTTTACACTAAATTGCTCGAAGAGACTTTGTTAAAAGTTAAGTGTTTAAATAAATTGAAATTACCAAATAAAATCACTTTAAAATCCCTTTTTTAGGTGTCAAACGTGATAATTATTACTTCTAATGAAATAATACTTGGACTTCTTCGACCAAAGACTTTGGATTATAAGCAGTTTTCGATCGGTCAACTCGCGTCTCCCTGGGAAAGGTTTTATGATGTCGGGAGCGTGGTAAACGTTAGTTCAGATATTAGGTATCCACGAAAAGAATATTTTATCATGCGTGATGAGAACGCGAATGCCTTATACACATTGACCAAATACAACTTAATACCTAGCCTAGTCATGAACTGGGGAAGTCATCATTTTGGTTTTTTTTTGTCGTGGGTTGGTTATCAGAGCAATCTTTGCCCTGTATTGTGTAGTCCGGTCTTCCTCTACCATATCTTCTATCAATGCCTGCATTATCAGTTGGGTAAATGGTAAATCTATAAGTTAAACGTTAACTACTCAAGCATAATAATATATTAACATCTCACGGAGAAAACAATAAGTGATATTGCTAATTTATTAATAATAATAATAATAATAATAACAATTTATTCAGAATGTATGCAGGGGTAGTGCAATGCAATACATTCCATATTTGAAATAATATACATAATTAGAGTAAGAAAAATAATAATACATAGGCGATTGGGATAGACACAAATAAAACTTAATATAAGTGACAAAAGAAAAAGATAAACACAAAAATGAGTGTAAGCAGCTGTTTATGGGGGATATTTGGACATCTCCCGTCTCCAGAGGGCCATCAGGGGGGATTCCATCCAGGCAACCATTGCAGTGATGATTGTGTTACTTGATTGGCGTAGTCTGCGCCATAAGCTTCCCATGTGATGGCGGAGAAGCGCTCTGAAAGAGTGTACTCTTTCAGAGCGTGTATAAAATTATTCCTATTTCTGTTAAAAACGGGACTGCAGGCCTTTAACTAATAAATCGACAGATTTCCTAATAAACTTTCAGTAAAAACACGAATGTGTTATGAGGGTGTCGGAACACTTGTTCATAAAAATTATATCGCATTTCTTCATTATATTTATCAGGAAAAGAGAACCTGAATGAACGCGTGTTCCGATATATTCTGAATGGACTAATATTTTATTAGGACATTTCCTAATGCCATTGCTTGCCATAACGATTTTAATAAATCAACTATACTCATAATGTGCCATTTCTTCCTTAGTCGTTTCTGACTTATTCTACCAAATGGGTTGACTTCTTTTCGAGTTTTGCGAGTACAAACATACGCAGGTCGTATTTTAATAATAATAAAAGATTGGAGATTTACCTACTAATAATTGAACTAACTGTGACTCCGGTATCTGCTGTATTGTTTCAGATACAACAATCATTTCACTTAAGCACTTAATATTTTAGCCAAATGAATGCACCGTCTACGTGGTGTTTATTTCACTTCATGGAATCAACTATAACAAAAGGTGTTGCAATATCCTCCACTCTATTCTTAAGGCGGTCTACTACCGTTCTGCTCCATTACCACGTCGTTTTTATTCACAATTAAGTAACAAAAATATTTTATTTATTTAGTAAAACATAAGTCGACCTGTCACAAGTTTTATTGTCCGCAGAAAAACAGAGGCCAGTAAAATAATAAGTACATGGCTTAAGGTACATATTGCAACGAATTTAAAGTTAATTCTCTAATCCCAAAGTCAAGTGAAATCTTTTGTTTTCAATTAGTTTCAAAAGTAATTCATTGTCGCTTCTTATCTGTACAGAGTTTTTTGATAAATAAATAAAATATTATCTTCCTTTCATGTTTATCATCCTAAAAATTTACAAAAAAGAGTTATTTTTTGTGATGTTCCCAGACGGTTGAGACTATTGCATCCCCGATTGGGGTATGTTGCCAAGGCTAATGGTAGTGGGGAGGGGAAGTGGAAGGTGGGGAATTACATAGCTATTCAGATCTAGTCACTAATCATGACTAAAGCCTTTTCAAGCAACTTTTCATTTCTGAATGGTGGGTCTTTCATCAGGGCAATAGGTACTGACAGTATCTTCCACTCTAGAACGTGCCGCAAATATTGAATATATTATTTTAATAAATTAATTATGAAACATCACAAATGAATTACATATTCCGGATTCGTAGACCACGAGGCTTTAGAAGAGACCAACGTAGAGACCATGGAGGCCTTACTAGACAGAACTTAAGTCGGTTCAAGCAATGTAGATTAAAATGTATTTAACCTCACTGTTTATTTGCTGATTTTCCCGCCTAAACCATGTTTTTCATATTTTCATTTTGAAAAAATAATAATATTTTGTTTCTATAATAACAACATATATTTAATAAATCTATAATCTAGCGATTGCATTTTCTTCCCTTTTTTGTAACAAATAGAGAAAATTATATCCTTACTGGTATCTCCCTTGCCGACAATTTCATTTAGCTACATATAAAATTTGGTAGTATGGATAATATGGAGTAATTATAAATATATTATGTGGTAAGTATTGTTGTGATTTTTGAATGAGAGTGGGATTTTGTTGTGGAGTTTATTTAGTACTATAGTACAGGAATCTTTTTTTCCCAAATGTTGTATATGTAGTTGCTTGTTTGATATGTTTTTGACCCTGAGATCTAGTGTTTCTAATATACTTAAGTTTTATTGGTGATTTTAGGATATTGTCATTTGCACTTCCACATCCGATAATACACGGAGAAAAATAATCCTGTTAAAAAGTGACAGCATGCTAACTTTCTGATCATATTAGTTAATTCTTTAAGTTTTTATCCAAAAAAAAAGTTAATTTTGGAGAAAATATCTATACATTTGTTATGCCATAACGTTAATCATATGAAATTTCCTCGATAGAAACAATCGCAAAGTAAGTTAAGAGTGTTTCAGGCTAATAATTATTGCTTGTAAAATAAGTTAATATGTTATAGGCATGAATAAAATCACAGGGTATCTTTAAATGCAACTAAAGCATTTGTCGAGAGATTTTTGCTCTATTTCAAACAAGTCGTGTTTTATAAAATATTTTCACCATTTTCGCTGAATTATTATCGTTTTGTTAATATTAGTGCGCTCCCTCTAACATTCGTATATGTAAATACGAATGTTAGAGGGAGCGCACTAATATTATCGTATTGTTAATATTAGCGCGCTCCCTCTAACATTCGTATTTACATATCTCCCTTTCAAACCATCTTAGAACCCTTACTACGGGGCCTTAAGAATCGGCATGTTTCATCAAAACCCTACGCTTTCTAAATCTGTATAACGCAAGAATGGCGATTGCATTTATCTGTTGAATACATATACCTAAACCTTGTTATACAATACGATGTGTAGGTTTTACGTGAGTGTAACAATTAGGTAGGTATATGTTCTTTGAATAAATTTACCACAGTATTACGTATTCATCGCGCGTTTCTATTATTTGTGTCAATGTTTTAAAAATAATTTGGTTAAGCCCTTTCAGCAATTACAATAATAAATTATTGACTTTGTCATCCATTTTAACGTCTGAGTTAGCATCATCATTTTACCTACTGCTTTGGCAATGTAAGCCATTAAATATCATTGGAATTTTAAAACTTTCACCCTTTGTAACCATTTAAATAACTATCGATTATAAAAACTACTTTCCTTTATGGCTCTTTAAAATAAAATTGGTAAAATAACTCTATTATGTTTATGTACAGGGTTTTCCAATAAGAGGTGTTATTTTGAATAGCCCGCTATTTCGGTAGATGTTACTTTTGAAGCTGTCATTTTTTGACATTTGATAAGTAGAAACTACGCCATTAATAAAAATGGAACGAAACGCGCTTCAACAATGCATTGAAATTATTAAAATTCACTTGAGTGAATCAAATGCAAATCATCTTCAATGATGATGCCCATTTCCACCTCGGTGGCTTCGTCAACAAACAAAATTGTCGCATCTGGGGCTCGGAAAACCCAAGAGTTATTGTTGAAAAGCCTCTCTATCCTCAACGTGTGACTGTTTGGTGCGGTTTATGGTCCGGCGGAGTCATTGGACATTACTTTTTCGAAAATGAGGCTGGAGCAACAGTTACGGTGATTGGATTGCGCTATCGAGAGATGATTAATGATTTTTTATGACCGGAATTAGATGGTATTGATCTGGACAACGTTTACTTTCAACAAGACGGCGCTACGTACCACACAAGCAACGAAACCATTGATCTTTTACGATTGAATATCAAAATGACTCCTCTTATTGGAAAACCTTGTATAATGCCCGGGTCACAGGACGCTATACTCTCAATGCAGTTTTGGGCGTGGCCTATACAGATTATATGTTGTAGTGTTTTATATGGGGGAGTGGGAGATATCATTTTTTTGGGGATCTGCCACCTTGACAGCTGACAGCGGCACGACCACGGTAGCTCCCCAATTCATCTGACCTCCTCTCCTGCCTGAATCGTTCTTCTAGTAGATCACAGCACATCAACTAGGCCACGCCCACACGTATAATAATATTATCTGTCGCGTGTGACACGTCTGTATGGGATTGTATGGAGGGCTATATGATGATATAGATCACACCAAAAAAATACTTTGAGAGAAGAGCGTCGTGTGCATAGAGCATAAAACTGTAAACGGTACTATTCTACATCAAGGTATTATTATTGACAATGCTTTTATTTGTGTCTTTACCAACAAAATCTTGGTACAGTATGTTGAATGGCCGAAATTCTGTCGTTGACGCAAAGAAAATTCCCACGGTTTCCGGAAACTCGTAGGTAAACTGGTGAATCTTACTTGTTAATTGGAGTCGAATTTTCGTATTATTAATATTAAAATTTTATTGTTTATATTTTTTGATTTGAGCTTTCGTTGTCGAGTAAATCGAGTCCGAAGTTGGAATTTTTCAGGTCAAATTTGAAAAAAACACGATGGCTAGGGGGTTAATATCAGCTGTTTAATGTTTCTAAGTTGTAGAGAAGTTTTTAACCCTTAAGTTGCCGAAAAAATTTAAAAATTGCAAAAAGATTTTTTTTTGATTGTTTATGTAATGTAAATTCATCCTTTTCCCACTTGTACTTCAACTTTCCTCATATCGTGAATAAATATAAATTGCATAAAATATTAGATTGAAGGGCATTTTTGGCCATGCAGGTATATGAGTTGTTGTACCTGATAAGAGAGCCACGATTCTTACTTTGGTTATATAATTTTTCATTTCCTTTAAAACAGAAAAAAAAGTTTTTTTTAAAGAATTTCATTTTATTTATTTGCTGTGATTGGTTGTTAATGCCCCGCCTTTTGATAGGGAGATTATTGTAATTTTTTATGGCTTTATAAAGATTCTTTATTATCTTCGGCGATTGGTACTGGAAATAATTTCAAAGGTGTTTTATTTTGAGAAATTTGAATTTTTATGGTAATTCTTAGTGAAACATTTATTTAGATTTTTTACAAGATCCCCCAACCAATAATGCCGCAAAGAGTAAGCAAGGCCATAGTACACAACATTATTTATTTATTTATTTTTTAAATAAAGACAAACATTCCCGGGTTACGAATAACCTGACAATATTTGAAAATCTCCTACTACCACCACAGTAAGCGGACAGTGTTGCTTGTGTTGTGATGGAGGACTTAGCCAGCCGAGGAATCGAACACATTACGCCTAGGTGGGACCCAAACGCGATGTCAACTCAGCTACCGACCGGTCTGGTTAAGAAATATTTGACATTAATAATATTTCTTAACCTAACAAATACATATTTTACTAATTTCTGTGTTTCGACATTTTGTGCTCGACGCTTTATAAAATTCTTTTGTAAGGTATCAATTTTGGCGGGTATTACTCTACTGTCATGTGTCAATATGTAACGCAACGGCAAATAGAATGCCAACTATAAATTATTTTATTACAATTTACTTGAAATAGCAGTTGTCAAAAGGAGCATAGATACAAACAAAAACAAGTTAAGTATGCACAAGATTTCCATCACTGTACTATAGGTCATATATGACAGAGATAATAATTATACAAATAGATATTACGAACCTTTACTGTATTGAAGTTCAATAACTACATTCCTGAATTGGTGAAATTATATCTCGCTCAAAAATACGTATTGTTGGTGACCGGTAAAAAACTGTATAAATAAAGGGGGACGTCTCGTTAGCCCGTTACAGGCGCATTAGATTATACAGATAATCACTGTGCCAAGAAAGGAGAAGTTTTGAAAATATTTTAAGCGGTTGATATGCGCCCCATAAATATTGCGCCCGGGGATGTAGCCTAAGAGTAGGTAATTCTGATCCTGACTGTTGTGTTGATTGATACACATAGTTAGTAAGTGCATATATTTATATCAACATACTGGGAGGGCACTGTCAAGTGTATGATGATATCAGCGATAACCATAGCAAGTTCCCAATGCCATAATAAGCTTCGGCATTGGAGACCTTCTTTGGTAGGAAGAAAGCATAACCTTGCCAAACGAACGTCACGTTCGTAGAGTTAGCCGCCGATAATGGTTTGCAGTGCATTGGAAAACTATCTATACGGTAAGTACATAGGTACGCCGATAAATATGCTAAATATGTTATGATTTAGTTTTTAAATAACTTTTCTAAAATGCTGTTGGCCTAGGGATTTAAACGTTTTCATACAATTTAATTCCTCGCTTTTAAGGTCATATTAATAAAAGGCGTTCTACATTTTATTTACGTCACTAGAGTTATTGTCAACCAATGCGATAACTCTTGATGTAACCCCCAGTTCCCATACGAGAGTGGTAGAAACTCTTAGCATCGCCTTAGTAAAAGACCACCATTCAGACTCAGAATCGAAAGATTTCTTGAAATGGTATTTGCCGTGTTTTGTGACTAGACTTGAATAACCAGGGACATCCCAACTCTCACTTCCCTCAGCCTCCTATTGATAGCCCGTTCCTTTTAGAATGCTATAACTTCAGCCATAGTCGTCACCACGACTTGGTCAAGATACCATACGGCAGAACAGATGTCCTTACATAGCATAACATGACAAGAGGAATGGGTATATATGATATATGTATTTCATAACTCCTTAAATAACCTTAAAACATTACATGCATATCTTTCTGATATTAAAATAAGAAAAAACTGTAAATTGATAATTAAAAACGTACCCCAAATTGTGGATTCCATTGTCTTACTGGCTCTGTACAATTGGGACTCTAGAAACAAAAGTGAAATGAAGTTATAATAATAATGATTGGATTATTTGAAGAGCGTCCTTTAGATTTTACCAGATGCGGTATTTTGATAAATATTTATTTTCAACTCGCGAAATAGATATCCATTATTTATATTTTACCATTTAAAACAAAGCACGAAAAGCTTTACAACGTGTAATGCCGTCGAAATGAAAAGGAGATAATGACTTATTTATTCAAATATGTACGGCAATTTCCGGAACTATACGGAACGGAAAATATGTATTAATTATTATGATGTACAAATTGAACGATGGTGAATTTTTTATTGAAAAATATTATTAATATTAAATATTTAATGGAAAACTAATGTTAGTGTCCTAGCCAATTATAGAGACGTTTTGAATTGCTTTAATTCATTTTACTACTTTTAATTACACTATGTAGTTTTTTTCTTGTGAACTTTATTGTACTTTGTCACGTCTCACTTGAGTAGAATTAAAATAGAAATGAATTCATAACTACATGGTTGGCTGGTACATTTGCAAATAAGAATTGCAAATGCAACTGCCATAAATATTGTGCAGAAATTACCTTGATTGATTTATTTCGATGGAGATAAAGTTAAAATTTGAAACAATTGCATTGTAACAAAATTTTAATTGGGATTAGATACTTTAATAAGTTAGTTCTCCTATTTTATTAAAGGTTCAGAATAGCACCTGTTCCTAACTAATTTTATATTGCATCTTCACATTTCCTGGAAATAAATAACACAATATTCAAAGTTCAAAGCCTACATTATTATGTCTCGATTATGATGGCGTACTTACTTAGCATTTTTAGACAGCAAGAAATATCGATGATACGTCATAATTTATTTGACTAGTGGGATTTTTATCACAACGTGGACAAATTTATGATTTCATTTTTATTTTTGTATGAGTAGGTACCGCAAAAGGTAGAGGGGAGGGGAAGGAGATGAGGAGGAGGAATTAATCAAATACAATTTATTTGGTCACCCAGGGATTAAACTCCCGACCTCCGGATTTGTAGCCAAGTATCGGTACCACTCAAACACGGGGGCCGTCATATGTGAAATTTATATATTTTTGATTTCATGTCCAGCAAAAATGCTGTGCAGATTTTTAAAATGTAAATACCGCGCAAGAATCCCAACTGCCCGAAACAGTGTGACTATGTATAACCGATTGGGGTATGTCATGATGCTATAGGAGTGTAATTGGGTTGACAGATGACGCTATACGCATCATGGCTTGGCCTATTTCAGTATAATCCTAGTGGGAATGTATTGCATATGCTGAAATAGTCCAAGCCACGAAATAAAAAGCCACGAGAATATAGCGTTGTTTGTCACATGCTTAAAGGTGAAAGAGATGGGAAGGAATGGGGAAAACGATGGGTTGTTTCTTTTGTATGAAGCTTTTTTATCATTAATTAATAATAGAGGTCTCGGAATGTTTTTCGTTCCGATCGATATTGCCATATGATCCGGACTTTTTGTCTCCAGAAATACAAAATCAAATTGGTCACAACCGCAACACATTTTTCCAGCAAAATGTAGCCACTTCCCACGTAACAAGTGACTCGTTAACTGCTTCTCACGATTTATTCCGTGAACGAGTAATTAGTCACCAAGGAGACATCGACTGGCCACCGGGAAGTCCAACATACTATTTCAAAAGTATTAGGGGCTACTTAAAAAGTAATGTTTTCAACCCATTAACACGTTAAGGGGTTATATACAGTCAGGAGGCACAAAAAAGGGATGTTTCTAGATTTTTTCCTGATTAGACTTTTTAATTTATTCAAGTAAAAATTCGAAGGACAAAGCAAAAAATTTTTTTTGACAAAATGGCGGCTTCTCAAAAAAATTAAAATCAACTTTTTACCAAAATTTTGGCCTTGTATTGTTTATAAAAAAAAGTATTTATCAGTGAGAACAGGCCTTTGATTAATAACTCTAAAATATAATTAAGAAGCTTGTGTTAAAATTTGAGACTGATCGGTTGAGATTTTCTATATCAGTTGATTGTAGCTCTCGTTGTTGTTTTGGGTGAAACCACCCACACATCTTTCTAATAATTTCTCATTGCTGAGATCTGTATAAATGGGAAGTATAGCCTCAGCAAAATCTTATGGTAATGACGGATGATCATGCTTAAAAGTGGGTAATTCATTGGCAGCTACTGCCCGTTTCCAACTGCACCATGACTCTGGTCCGACCGGGCACTTCTCGTGTTGAGGTTTTTGTCCGTTGAGCAATAATGATAATATGTGGCCCAGATAGCATTATACATTTTTTCGACGGGATCACAATTTCTCCTAATTGCTAAGCCATAATAAACTGTCAATTTGTCGATAATTTTACCACTAAGTTTGCCTTTTCCACCAAAAGTTTATTTTTTGCATTTTTATTATCAACTGTTTCCACATTTTTATTCACACAATCTCGGTGTCAAGTGCCCATTATCTTCTGTACGTGTCCAATACATTCTTTCTTTATAACTTCTTGATCGCCGTCAGGTTCAACTTTTAAAACCCCCGAATACGTTTTGGAGTCACCGTCTCCGCTCTGACACGTCTTTACAAATATGCGTGTAACTTCTAAAATAATAGCCAGATTGACTTGAAATTTTCTGTGTGTGTACTTAAATAAATTTTCATTACGAAAATGAAATAAAAAAAAAATCGTATTTTTGAAAATTCTAACGGTATATAACCCCTTAAAGCGAAGAATCACAGACGAAATCAATGCAATTCGAAAAGCAGTGCTCTAACGAGTGAATGAAAATTTGAGTTCCAATCTAAATAGTGTGAAGAAGTGGATCGTTCTTATTTACAAATGATTGTTTTTCATAAATAAAAATTCAAAAACTGCTGTGTATAATACTACTTCAAAAGTATTAGAGGCTACTTAAAAAGTAATGTTTTCAACCCATTGCCACCTTAAAGCGAAGAAAAACAGACGAAATCAATGCAATTCGAAAAACAGTGCTCCAGCGAGTGAATGAAAATTTTAGTTCCAGTCTAAATAGTGTGAAGAAGTGGATCGTTCTTATTTACAAATTGTTGTTTTTCATAAATAAAAATTCAAAAACTGCTGTGTAATAGTAATTAAAACGAGTTTGAACCCATTAAGGGTGACGGGAAAGCTTATGAAAATGACAATTTAAAACCTTTAAAATGTGATATAAAGTCAAGAAAAGTGATGATACAATAACTAGGTTAAATAATTACCCTTTTTAAATACTTTTTTTTCATCACTTTTCGTGACTTTATTACTTTCATCACTTTTTAAAGGTGTGTTGAATTGTAATTTTGGTGAGTTTTCATGGAACCATTGAATAATATATTTTATATTTATTTTACAAGCAATAATTGTTCGCCTGAAACACTCATCCACATTGAAAAATCTCCTGATAAAAGATACATGACGCCAACGGGACTTGAACCCGTGTTCCTTCGATTTCCGGTCGACAGCTCTGACCACTGAGCTATGGCGGCTTATCTCTTACCCGCGAAATTATTCAATATATATTAGTGTTTCATTCAACGATTACTGCTTGTTACATTTTTCACCTGAAAACAACCAACTTTATTTTATATGAGAAAGGCATTGTAAGTGCTAACTCTCTCACTAGATGGCGTCGAGACAAATTGTCTACATTTTTAGGCGAAATACTTGAACTTGTCAAATATTAATTATTATTTTTTGGCAAACTAATGTTTTTAAGACAAGATTTTTTATGCATAGCACAAAGGGTAACAATTATTTTACAAGCAATAATTGTTCGCCTGAAACACTCATCCACATTGAAAAATCTCCTGATAAAAGATACATGACGCCAACGGGACTTGAACCCGTGTCCCTTCGATTTCCGGTCGACAGCTCTGACCACTGAGCTATGGCGGCTTATCTCTTACCCGCGAAATTATTCAATATATATTAGTGTTTCATTCAACGATTACTGCTTGTTACATTTTTCACCTGAAAACAACCAACTTTATTTTATATGAGAAAGGCATTGTAAGTGCTAACTCTCTCACTAGATGGCGTCGAGACAAATTGTCTACATTTTTAGGCGAAATACTTGAACTTGTCAAATATTAATTATTATTTTTTGGCAAACTAATGTTTTTAAGACAAGATTTTTTATGCATAGCACAAAGGGTAACAATTATTTTACAAGCAATAATTGTTCGCCTGAAACACTCATCCACATTGAAAAATCTCCTGATAAAAGATACATGACGCCAACGGGACTTGAACCCGTGTCCCTTCGATTTCCGGTCGACAGCTCTGACCACTGAGCTATGGCGGCTTATCTCTTACCCGCGAAATTATTCAATATATATTAGTGTTTCATTCAACGATTACTGCTTGTTACATTTTTCACCTGAAAACAACCAACTTTATTTTATATGAGAAAGGCATTGTAAGTGCTAACTCTCTCACTAGATGGCGTCGAGACAAATTGTCTACATTTTTAGGCGAAATACTTGAACTTGTCAAATATTAATTATTATTTTTTGGCAAACTAATGTTTTTAAGACAAGATTTTTTATGCATAGCACAAAGGGTAACAATTATTTTACAAGCAATAATTGTTCGCCTGAAACACTCATCCACATTGAAAAATCTCCTGATAAAAGATACATGACGCCAACGGGACTTGAACCCGTGTCCCTTCGATTTCCGGTCGACAGCTCTGACCACTGAGCTATGGCGGCTTATCTCTTACCCGCGAAATTATTCAATATATATTAGTGTTTCATTCAACGATTACTGCTTGTTACATTTTTCACCTGAAAACAACCAACTTTATTTTATATGAGAAAGGCATTGTAAGTGCTAACTCTCTCACTAGATGGCGTCGAGACAAATTGTCTACATTTTTAGGCGAAATACTTGAACTTGTCAAATATTAATTATTATTTTTTGGCAAACTAATGTTTTTAAGACAAGATTTTTTATGCATAGCACAAAGGGTAACAATTATTTTACAAGCAATAATTGTTCGCCTGAAACACTCATCCACATTGAAAAATCTCCTGATAAAAGATACATGACGCCAACGGGACTTGAACCCGTGTCCCTTCGATTTCCGGTCGACAGCTCTGACCACTGAGCTATGGCGGCTTATCTCTTACCCGCGAAATTATTCAATATATATTAGTGTTTCATTCAACGATTACTGCTTGTTACATTTTTCACCTGAAAACAACCAACTTTATTTTATATGAGAAAGGCATTGTAAGTGCTAACTCTCTCACTAGATGGCGTCGAGACAAATTGTCTACATTTTTAGGCGAAATACTTGAACTTGTCAAATATTAATTATTATTTTTTGGCAAACTAATGTTTTTAAGACAAGATTTTTTATGCATAGCACAAAGGGTAACAATTATTTTACAAGCAATAATTGTTCGCCTGAAACACTCATCCACATTGAAAAATCTCCTGATAAAAGATACATGACGCCAACGGGACTTGAACCCGTGTCCCTTCGATTACCGGTCGACAGTCGAATAATTGTTACCCTTTGTGCTATGCATAAAAAATCTTGTCTTAAAAACATTAGTTTGCCAAAAAATAATAATTAATATTTGACAAGTTCAAGTATTTCGCCTAAAAATGTAGACAATTTGTCTCGACGCCATCTAGTGAGAGAGTTAGCACTTACAATGCCTTTCTCATATAAAATAAAGTTGGTTGTTTTCAGGTGAAAAATGTAACAAGCAGTAATCGTTGAATGAAACACTAATATATATTGAATAATTTCGCGGGTAAGAGATAAGCCGCCATAGCTCAGTGGTCAGAGCTGTCGACCGGAAATCGAAGGGACACGGGTTCAAGTCCCGTTGGCGTCATGTATCTTTTATCAGGAGATTTTTCAATGTGGATGAGTGTTTCAGGCGAACAATTATTGCTTGTAAAATAATTGTTACCCTTTGTGCTATGCATAAAAAATCTTGTCTTAAAAACATTAGTTTGCCAAAAAATAATAATTAATATTTGACAAGTTCAAGTATTTCGCCTAAAAATGTAGACAATTTGTCTCGACGCCATCTAGTGAGAGAGTTAGCACTTACAATGCCTTTCTCATATAAAATAAAGTTGGTTGTTTTCAGGTGAAAAATGTAACAAGCAGTAATCGTTGAATGAAACACTAATATATATTGAATAATTTCGCGGGTAAGAGATAAGCCGCCATAGCTCAGTGGTCAGAGCTGTCGACCGGAAATCGAAGGGACACGGGTTCAAGTCCCGTTGGCGTCATGTATCTTTTATCAGGAGATTTTTCAATGTGGATGAGTGTTTCAGGCGAACAATTATTGCTTGTAAAATAATTGTTACCCTTTGTGCTATGCATAAAAAATCTTGTCTTAAAAACATTAGTTTGCCAAAAAATAATAATTAATATTTGACAAGTTCAAGTATTTCGCCTAAAAATGTAGACAATTTGTCTCGACGCCATCTAGTGAGAGAGTTAGCCCTTACAATGCCTTTCTCATATAAAATAAAGTTGGTTGTTTTCAGGTGAAAAATGTAACAAGCAGTAATCGTTGAATGAAACACTAATATATATTGAATAATTTCGCGGGTAAGAGATAAGCCGCCATAGCTCAGTGGTCAGAGCTGTCGACCGGAAATCGAAGGGACACGGGTTCAAGTCCCGTTGGCGTCATGTATCTTTTATCAGGAGATTTTTCAATGTGGATGAGTGTTTCAGGCGAACAATTATTGCTTGTAAAATAATTGTTACCCTTTGTGCTATGCATAAAAAATCTTGTCTTAAAAACATTAGTTTGCCAAAAAATAATAATTAATATTTGACAAGTTCAAGTATTTCGCCTAAAAATGTAGACAATTTGTCTCGACGCCATCTAGTGAGAGAGTTAGCACTTACAATGCCTTTCTCATATAAAATAAAGTTGGTTGTTTTCAGGTGAAAAATGTAACAAGCAGTAATCGTTGAATGAAACACTAATATATATTGAATAATTTCGCGGGTAAGAGATAAGCCGCCATAGCTCAGTGGTCAGAGCTGTCGACCGGAAATCGAAGGGACACGGGTTCAAGTCCCGTTGGCGTCATGTATCTTTTATCAGGAGATTTTTCAATGTGGATGAGTGTTTCAGGCGAACAATTATTGCTTGTAAAATAATTGTTACCCTTTGTGCTATGCATAAAAAATCTTGTCTTAAAAACATTAGTTTGCCAAAAAATAATAATTAATATTTGACAAGTTCAAGTATTTCGCCTAAAAATGTAGACAATTTGTCTCGACGCCATCTAGTGAGAGAGTTAGCACTTACAATGCCTTTCTCATATAAAATAAAGTTGGTTGTTTTCAGGTGAAAAATGTAACAAGCAGTAATCGTTGAATGAAACACTAATATATATTGAATAATTTCGCGGGTAAGAGATAAGCCGCCATAGCTCAGTGGTCAGAGCTGTCGACCGGAAATCGAAGGGACACGGGTTCAAGTCCCGTTGGCGTCATGTATCTTTTATCAGGAGATTTTTCAATGTGGATGAGTGTTTCAGGCGAACAATTATTGCTTGTAAAATAATTGTTACCCTTTGTGCTATGCATAAAAAATCTTGTCTTAAAAACATTAGTTTGCCAAAAAATAATAATTAATTTTTATTTTATATTTGAATAAAATATCACGAAATGTGATTTTATCGTTGTGAAATTTTTCAGATTATTCTTCTAATTATTTATATTTATCGCATTTCCTATGCAGGTTGTCTTGGCACACTTTTGTTGACATTAAAATAAAACAGGAACTTTGCTGTTACTGTATGAACTTAATGAGTTTCTTGTTAACAATTACAATAGTCTGAAAGAAATAGCTGCATAAAACACCAGGAATTCTATCAGAAACACGTTATTCTACTTCAGTATTTAACTTGATGTAAGCAATAAGTACATATTGTATATAATACAGTGGCGTGGTTAACGAAGTTAATGCAAGGAAAAATTAGATAAATTCAGATTTTCAATTTATTAAAGCAAACGACGTAGGTAAATAACATGATGCGATTCGTGATTTGAAAAGCCCCCAAAAGGTCAAATGCTAAAGCTCTTTTTGAGTCACGTGGTTTTCCCTCCTTTTTTTTCACAACAATAAAACCAATGGAAAAATTAACAATATATCCATGACGCTGAAAATCTGTGAAGGAAAACTAGTAGTTACATATGTGGATAGTAGACCTCGCGTCCAAAAAAATATGTTTTAATTTTCTCTTATTTTAAATCAAAACTAAAATCATAAGAGAGGTAGGCAAGTATTTAAGTACCCGAGTACCTACTTACCTACCTCTTTAACTAATAGATATGGCAATTTCACAAAACATTATTTACTGAATTATTAAAAGGAAGCTACAAGTCAAAAATGTGTGTATTCTTGGTATATCGTCAAGAATATAGGTAATGGCCATTAAAATCGCGTGGCAATCGGAGTCAAGATACGCTGGATTTCAAAAGATGGTTTTTAATTATTTTTTAAATAGTTTTATAAGAAAACAAAAAATTTAATTAAGGGAAACTATCCCAGATAATCTTAGCCATAAAATTGTATTTTTTTAAAGTTGTTTAATTTATGCGTTCACACATTTCTACTGAATAAATTCATTTTTTAGTAGTTTACATTTATATTTTATATTGAGTAAATATAATTTTTATTTATATTCTGCTTAAGGAAAACGATATTTGGTATTCATAATGTAAACAAATTCGTTATAAAGATTAATCGAAAATAGTGTTTTTTCTTTATTCAATGTTTTTTTGGTTATTACAATTATTGGGTATGTTAAGTCCACCAAGCAGGCACATGCCCGTGTTTTGGTGGTAATTAGCATTAAGCTTCGCCTTAACCCGTCGGGTGCTGTCGCAACGTAATGTCTGTTAAGTAAAAACTTATATTTTTATAAACAGTACCGTCTATCCGAGTAATGTTATCATATTTTTTATGAAAGGGGTTATATAACCTACCGAAGGTATTTTACCCAGAATAGCTACTTATATGCAGATAAATGATTTTTTGACCGTGCCTATCGGCTACTACGGCGAACGACAGGTTAAAACGGCCACAATCTAACCTGAAAGTAACAAACAAATTTACAGACAAACGAAGTGTGAAATGTTCGAGTAGTCCGAATTAAAACAGGACTCTACGCTCCTCCGTCAATTATTATCCCATTGAAGGCTCTCAAACGGTGGGGTCACATTCAATTATTTTCCCATTGAATGCTCTCAAACGGTGGGGTCAAACTCTTATCCGAAATTTCTCGGAGAGATTTGAAATTTTTACATTTTTAAAATTTGTTTAAATCTAAAAAGGGTTCAAATTCTGGCTAAGCCTGGTAGGTACTTACTACTAGTAATAGATATTATTTCGAGTGTATGCCAATGTTTTACAAATGCCATTTCGTTCCTAATCCACAGGTTACGACACTGCATTCATAAGTCATTAGATAAATAAGAAACTTCTGTAAACGAAACGTTAAATATTGCAAACAATTAAAACGGATGCAATTATCTGACGAAGAAAAACAGAGCAAATATTTTCCGCATTTACTTTAGAGAAATAATGAAAGCCATAAGTAAATTGATTTTACCACGAATAAAATGCAAATTGTTTAATTCAATATTAGTGGAGTAATCATTTTGAGAAATGTACGTTTTTGCCTCGATTATTTTGCAAGAAGTGTATTTTTCCTTTTTTATATCATATTTATTTATTCTATTTTCTATTCTGTAGTCTGAGTTTTAGTAAATAGATTTATTGAGTCGTAGAGTAATGATACTCCATGGATAACCTTTTTAAACATTTGAGCAAATTTGTCAGCCAAAGTTAATAATAATATTTGGATGATTTGTATGGTGCGGTTTTTGTGCAAATCACCATCAAAGTTGACGCCTTAAATAAAGAGGAGGATCAGAAAATTCTGTTTGAAGGGAATTGATAGGCGATTTTTCGAAAAATAAAATTCAGTTTATTATTCGATTGAGAATAATTTGGACATTGCTCCGTCCCCTTTCACTGTATTCTCGTGCTTAACTCTACAGATCCAATACAATATTTTAAAGTTTACGGTTTTCTCGAATACGGGACAGTAGTAAAGTTCCACGGGCCAATCACAGGGATAATTTAATAATTCAAGATATGTCACTACGTCCAGTATTCGAGAAACTCGAGTTTCAGTGACAAATTCAATGCGTACGCAAGAGATTTATTTTATCGTATTCTGAATTTTACCGCATAGACTCTGTGAACAGATATAATTATGTTAGACTAAGGCAGACCCGAGAAATCGCGGGAAGGTCATAGACGCGCTATTGCGTACTAATATCTCGTCGTAACGTGTTCCACTATTATAGCGCGAATAGCAGTGCACGGGGACCGGATTCGGTAGATTCCGGTCGTTCGGCGTTAGAAGCGTTGGAGGTCAAATTGGACTAATTGGAGGTAAAAAAGTGAAACAAATTTTTTCACTTCGTATTTCATATGAATGTTGTAGTCGAAATTCTCGAAAAATCGTATATTTTTAATGTGACAGTGAAAAAAATATCTTTTAAAAATATTATATTATGGCCGGAGTTACCGACAGAGTCACAAATTAGTACTTTTAATAACATGACCACTGCCACTGGTGTGTACGTTTAAATTCTTGAATATGATATGCGGGAAAAAAATCGCCATGTGAACGTTGCTATTTTTTTCTATAGTCTAGAAATTGGAATTTTCGATTACATATATTTTGGTTGTCCATCTCTAAACAAATATCATCTTTTCTACCATGCTTTATCTAAAATTGCCTCAGTTCAAAATTTTATCATCTTGAAAGCCATAAATATTGAAAAAATAATTATAAACCAAAGAGCAAAATAAAATGTGTTTCTCTTATTCCGAATATGGCAATGTAATTATTTATTTCTATTGATCGTCCTAAATTCATGAATTATTTTAATAAATTTTATGTCCCTTTCAATTTTTACCAACCAATCCAAGTAATTCCACAAAAAACAAAAAAAATGTACCTTTCCACAAAAAAAAAAGATTTTTGTGCAAGTGACTTTGGACAGCAACCCTTTTTCACAGCCTTTGGACACAAACCCTTTATCAAAGCCTTTGGACAGCATCCCTTTTTCATAGCCTTTGGACAGCAACCGTTTTTCACAGCCTTTGGACAGCAACCCTTTTTCACAGCTACTGCTACATATGATTATGAATTTTCTACATGCAAAATGTTATAAAATGACTTTTACATAAAATTTAGTTAGTGCTCAGGTAGCTATCAAAATATTCTGTTTTGTTTGATAAATTTGCCGACGTAAAAAACCATTTTTTATAAAATACTTTCACAAAATCTTTACAGTATTAATCCTGAGATCTCACTCCACCTAGAAAGTTACTAGAACCGCCCCTGATGAAAATAAATTAAATACTTGCAGAAAGTGAAAATTGTAATAAAGCTTATGACATCATAAATAATAATACTGTTTTAATGAGGTGTTATTCATTGCGTTTCCGGACAAACAATATAAAAATTTATTCATAAGGTAGAGTAATTATGACTGCAATATTTAGTTGATTCACAAAACGTGCACATTGGTTCTGTTGTTTCGGAAAACACAAAATAAATACATCTTTTATCAATCGTTGGTTTGCACGCGCTGTGAATCCCTAATGAGAATCCTTCCTATTGTATTGTGAAGTAAGCCGACAGCCATACTGAACAGATACAAGACACAACTAAACTTTCTTCGTTGCGTCGTTTAGTATTCACTTTCGGTCACGCCGAAACCGAACCCAAAACCACGTGATGCGTTGCGCAATACGTAATTTGGTGATTTCACCAGACTATTGGAATTCCTTTCATTCTTTTACTTCCTCCTAGTCAGATATTCTTCTGCATGCTTTGATTCATTGTTGAATCCATCAATTCTCGAATAAATTTAAAAAATATGTGCTGACTGAAGTGATCTCATATAAGAAAAACATTGTAATAATATCTCAAAGGTTAAATTATCGTTTTGTGAATATGATGTATTTCTAAATTAAATAACAGGAGAGGAAGAGAATACATTATAAAGGTCCTACATTCATAAATCAAGCAATAGAAAACTAACGCATGGTTTCATGAATTATTTTGAAATAGCTCGAATGATTTCTGAATTTATTTAATAGCAACGAATTTAATTAACGATTTCAGCCGTTCAAATCTTCCCCAGATTTCCCTTCTGGCGCTAAAAATAATATGTGTCCTTATGGACAGAGTAATTTTTTGGTAAACGTACGGATGGGAAAGTTTTTAAATTGAAAATTTAACCTAAAATATCAACCCATGATCTTAAAATAGGTTTTTAGTTTGGTTTTAATTAAAAAACGTATTTAAAATAAATATTATAATATTATAAATTATTCGTTTTTTGAACGAAATAGCTATTAAAATGCATTATTTTCCATTTCCGGAATCTGAAATACTTAATTATATTTATTATATAGTGTTTTTAAATAAAAATGTGCGTATTGGGCGAGTCCCTATTTTCTGTACATATACCTTTTTCTAATTTCAATAGATCTATTTGCAAGTATGATATAATATGGTCAAGAAAAGCATTCGCGCTCGTTTTGAGACTCCATTATTACTTCAATTATTTGTCCATTTGTCCATGTCCATGTCCACGGAAGCATAAAACTTTTCTTCTGTGAACATGGACAAAGAAAAGCATTCGCGCTCGCTTTGAGACTCTCCAGTATTACTTATATTATTTGTCCATTTATCCATGTCCACGGAAGCATAAAACTGTTCTTCCGTGGACATGTACAGATAAACAAAATACAGCATTCGCGCTCGCTTTGAGACTCTCCATTATTACTTACTTTATTTGTCGATTTGTCCATGTCCACGAAAGCATAAAACTTTTCTTCCGTGGACATGTAAAAATGGACAAAGAAAAACATTCACTTTGAGACTCTTCATTATTACTCACATTATTTGTCCATGTCCACGGAAGTATAAAACTTTTTTGCAACAACCATCCAGATTCAAATATCATAAATTTAACATTTTCTAGTATTTTCAAAAATGACATCCATAGCCATCCATATTCATATATTATTCAGATGAAGAGATCCATTTTGGTCGTGTCGAGTCTAGAGAACAACAAGAACAGTTACACATGTGCATTCAGATTTATATATCATGTATTATTCAAGTATGTACAGTGTAAAATGGGCACATATTACAATGTACTAGTGATTTGATAATACATTTTATCTTGGAACCAATCCACTAAACCTAACAATATACATATTCTTACATAGTCATGGCGTAATGTCTTCAGATTGATTTCTTTTTTATTTCGGTGCAAAATTTGCAAAGTGCACGTTTTGAATACGACGCACTAATGCGTAACTAGAATTGTCAATTGGCGGGCATACTTTTCCTTTTTTTTCTTTCCATAGACTGCTTATTCAAATTTAGAACAGCATTGGCATTTCATTAAAGTGTTACTAAATAAAACACAAATTTGGCAATGTACCTATATATTTTATGCCTATAATGGATAGATTGACCAAACAAATGTAACAGTTAGGACAGGTTGTTTCGGAGAATTTGAACAATTCTTCAAATTTCAACGTTCATTTACGGGTTCTGTGAAAATCTCATTCAAGTTATGTTATAATATCATTATAGGCATCAATATCATTATGCTTGACAAAACTGAAATAGTAAAAAATCTTTCACAGAACTTAAAAATTAACTTTGACATTTGAATAATTGTTCGAATTCTCCGAAACTTAGACAACGTGGGTTGACCGGCCTGACATACATGTGTAGTCAGCAGGGTATAGCAGTATGTACTTATTTTTTCAGAAGTAATATTCTTCTCCATATGATCCCCGTGCTCTCTCCTATCGGAGGTTAGTTTTCATTGGGGCATTCCGTACCCGGAAAGACGCGCAGAAGTTCACTCGTGCCAATCAAGTAGACGGAGGTTTCACAGCCACGAGGTGCTATACGGTGTTTGCTGTTTGTGCCACTCGTAGTGACAAATCGCTAAAACAAGTAAAAGATCGAGATCAAGAAAACAACAAACCATGAGTTTCTATCAATATTGAAAATCATGTTCAATGCATGATTGAGTAAAATATGAACTTTTCTTAATATATAATATAATCTATCAATCTACATTTCTTTCAACATTTAGGATGGGTTGTTTCAGAGAATTTAAACAATTCTTCAAATGTATGTAATCTGTCACTTTGACAGATGGCAGTCGCGTAATTTCGGCGCTCCGTTAATTGTTCTGTCCCGGAGAGAGGCAGAGAGGGGGTCGCATATTTTTCAAATACAGCCTGGCTAGCAGATCACGGCGCGTTCACACACGTGTGCACACACTAATAACACATCATCTTTTTAGGTATGGGATTGTATGGTTAGCTTTATGGAGTTATGTAAAACGCTTTGAAATTACAGCGTAATCTGTCACCCCCTTAATTGCGATTACTATTTTATAAATAATACTGCGAATGTTTTTACACCTTTTCCATAAAAACTACATTGCAATTTGAATCCGTAAAACGTAAAATCAAGGTCAACATTAAAGCGTGATCAATTATTAACGAATTTCTTACAGCTTTCGTAAGATCTCCTTCGATTAAACACGCCCTTCTCATTGGAAATGCCTTTTTATTATGACCTTAACCGGTTTTGCGAACTCTTGCAAAAACAAATCAGACCTAAAGGGTTTTTTCCGCAGGTTAACTGCACCTACCAAGGGCGTAACAATTTATTTTTATTTTTTTAATTAATTTTTATTTAAGGTTCTTAACAAATCATGTGCACTACCCGACTCACTAGACAATATCTGTTCTGAGACGGGTAGCAGTTATTTATATCTTCCAACGGAAAGAGGTTATTTGTAAAATAGATAATTGGTGCGTGTTACAAGTGCCCTGCTGATAAGAGAGGGAACTAGAAGAAGAATAATTACTTCTCATGGTAGCGGGTTCAAATCCCGGTGTGCGTCAGTAAATTTTATTGGATTAATTCGTGTTATTACACAATCATCCAGAGTGAAAGCTACTGCCAGTATTGAAACGTTGCTTTAAATGGCTTTAGCCGTGTTTGGTGACCAGATCTGAAGAGCCAGGTACTCTATTACCTTCCTCTTATCCATCTCCTTCCCTTCCCACTACCTTCAGCCTCACAACATACCCCAATTGGAGATGCCTTAGTCTCACTGGCTCCAGACGGTTGGGAGCAGTTGGAGCAGCAGACTCTTGTGCGGTATTCACATAAAACAATAAAAAATTAAACGTACTTATTAATTTGTGTACTTAAATCATTGAACCTGAAATACGCAAGGAACAATACATATTATTTGATATCTAGTTCAGTTCCTCGTGTCGAAAATATTATTACAAGATAAGGAGGTACTGAATTAGTCGGGTAGATATTGTCTAGAAGGTACCTCCAGCATGTATTTAAATATTATTACAAGATAAGGAGGTACTGAATTAGTCGGTTAGATATTGTTTAGAAGGTACATCCAGCATGTATTTAAATACTATTACAGGATAAGGAGGTACTGAATTAGTCGGGTAGATATTGTCTAGAAGGTATCCAGCATGTATTTTAAATATAAGTTACGTCAATAATTTAGCCGTATCAAAATTATGTATTAGAGTCATGTTTTCACTATGTAAACTTTACAATTATATATCAAAAATATCTTATTTTTGTAGTTAAAAATTGCTGATTTTTGCCATATGTGTAATGAAAATCACCTTAAGTAAAATAAATATTGCAAAAGATACTCTACTTTTTTTACATTATTCCCACACAGGAGGCCATGAGGAAAATAATTTCACCCAGGGCCTATGTCATCTTTGGGGATGCTGTGTGGAGGATATTTTTAAGGAAATGAAGGAGAGGAAGTTCTGCGAAGGAAAAAGCTGTGAGAGGTGGGTAGGAATCTAGGGATCAGTGTGTACAGGAGTGACGGATGAATGAATATATCTCTTCCGCTGCGGCGCAAGGCGATGGCTCGAGAGACCAGTTGGAGAGGCCAAAGGGTCTCCCTCAGCCAGTCTCTCTCGATCTGGCACGCCACGCGGCTGGTGGGCAGGCACATCCTGAACACACCTCACCCGATGAACCCGAGGACCCCTGCTATACCACCAAACGTAGCGAACAACTTGGAGTGACTTATGGCAGAGGTGTTGGTTATCCAATAAATGGTTCACTGGGCGGCGATACCCAAACCTACATCCCAAATTGAATTTCATCTGATGGTAGAATAATATTAAAGTTTTATTTAGGGTTCTTCTGAAATATTTTATCTAATGTAAACCTTGGTATATTTTTATATTTAACTTAAGCTTCTAATCATTGATTTATTATCTTCTAATATACATACACGAAAGTTACATTTTTCTTTGAATTTTCTTAAACTAGGTACATGTTTAATTTCACTAGGAACCAACTCTACATTAGAGATATCTACTAGTATATTATCCTATAAGTGTACTATGTATTATAAGTTCAGTACTTGTAAACACATAACCTAACATAACTTCATCTCTTTATGTTGTAAATCATAATGTAATTCCTCCAACATGTTATCAGGTATCTGGTTTACACTTTTCAATACTACTAACTTATCTCATACACTCTAAATCCGTATATATTATATGTTACCAAGTTAATTTCGGTAAATTCCGAACATAAAATATGCTACCAGGTTACTTTTACTACATTGTCACAACTACAAAAAAAATCTCCATTTCTACATTTCATTACTACTAAATACCTAACTTATCTCTTATACTGACTGTAAATCCGAATGCAAAATATATTACCATGTTTATCTTTACAAAGCCACTACTACTGTAAAAAAAATAAAAATTTTCTTCATTACACAACTTAGTTGCAGAATTTTTTTTTTGTCATGTAATATTAAAAATATATTACCATGTTTATCTTTACAAAGCCACTACTACTGTAAAAAAAAATAAAAATTTTCTTCATTACACAACTTAGTTGCAGAATTTTTTTTTTGTCATGTAATTATTTACATATCTTAAGGAATAATATGAACTACACCTGTCAATATGTCTGTCCTGGAACGGGAAACTTTCCTAGTTGGACAGGCAATGCTTCCTAATATGTAATTTGTACTTTCTTTTGTATCTATCTATAAATAAATAAATTAAACAAAAATTTAGATTCCTTTATACAGTAAGCAATTCTGTGTTTTTGTTATGATCATTTTTTGTCCGATGTTTTCTTTCTGTCTTGTATGGTATGTGTGGAAGTCTTTATTTTAATGTGGTTTGTCTCTAAAGTAAGTTGGTAATAAATTGAAAAACTTGGTACAAGTTGGGAAGGAAAGTGATTGAGAACCGACCGTACAATTCTAAATACCAACAAGATGCAAAAACCATTCAAATCATTGAAAAATATAACGAAAGAACCTTTTGAAAGTAGAGCAGCCCGCATTCATATATGGTTGTTTGTTTGATTGTTTAGGTTAATTTGCCAAATAAATTCAAAAGTGCGTTAACAATAATTCAATTGAGAGATTGGTCACACAGTATGTCGCTGTCACGATTCCAATCATTTCTACAATGTCAAATTAAAATGAAGCTGTACTCAAAGCACTTTCTTTCATCATGGTGGAATCAATCGACCGAAACCCTTTCAGTCAGAGGTAATGGTAGTTTTTATGTGCGAAATTATGATCGTGTCGCCTTATGCAACTTGTCCGGTTTCTTGTACATTTCTTCATGGCAAATTATCACCGAGTAAAACTGTCGGGACACTATACAAGCTGACTTATTGCGTTCCAGCTCTTTGGTCCGCAGACGTGTTCAGTGTTTCTTAGTCAATAACTCTCTGTATCGTGTTCATAATAATGCAGGCATCAGGAAGTGAACCATGAGAGCGTTTTACTTATTGTGTGTTCTGGTGTGTGTCGGCAAGTTGTGCGGGGCCCAAGACTTAGTGAACCCCGAGGACAGTGATGAAGTGAGTGAGGAGCAGGAGCAGGTGGATGCTCCAGGTGAATTCGACGGGGATGGGGTGGTGAGGCACAAGAGAAACTTCGGCGAGGTGGTGTTCCGGGGGCTGGCGGACGTGTTGGGCTACCAGGTGTTGAGGAGATCCGGCGGCTTAGTACAGCTCACTGCTGCGCCACCTGCCGCCCCTGCCGCTCCCCCCGCACCTCCCGCTCCTCCCGCTGCTCCGGCACCCCCGGCGCCTCCGCCACCACCCCCGCCGCCTCCACCTCCGCCCCCGCAGCTTTTCCCGGCTTACCCGCCGCCGATACTAGGCAGAAGGCCACGTCCACCTCCTCCCGCGCCACCACCACCACCACCCCCAGCACCACCAGCACCCCCTGGACCACCCCCGCCGACATTACCGAGAGAAACCGTCGTCACCAATTTTTCATTGAACTTTAATTGGAATAAGAATTTCCCAGCTCCAGCAGCCCCTGGTCCACCGCCCCCACCACCCCCACCACCCCCACCACCGCCTCCACCTCCCCCCCCACCGCCTCCACCACCACCCCCAAGGAGAGGCTGCGGAGGATGTGCTCCACGTCCTCCACCGCCTCCTCCACCTCCCCCACCACCACCACCTCCACCACCTCCCCCACCACCTCCACCACCGCCACCTCCACCACCGCCACCTCCACCACCACCCCCAAAACTACCACCTGGTGGTTCAGGAAAAAACCCTTTGCCGGGAAGTCTTGGTATTACCAAACCGCAGATATACATCGACGCCTTTTACGACCACGGAGATGGCGTGACGCAGAGGCTGTCAGCTGCTGATGCCGACCATTACTTCCGCGGGGGTTCAGCTCCGAGGGACTACGACTACGAGAGGGAGAGAGCCAATTATGATAGTCAAACTGGGAGACCGGATTACGACGACGAAGAATATGAAGATGATAGAGGTACAGGACAACCGCCACAACAATATCCGGATGAGAGAGGTTCGAGGCAACCACCACCGCAATATGATGATGACAGAGGCACGAGGCAACCGGATTACCCTAATTATGATGGGGAAGAAACCATGATCCGTCAGAAACAGGCTGATTCACAGCCAGACAGAAGCAAGCAAATTGCACTAAATGCCCAGTTTGGTGAGGCTATCAACGCCTTTTGGAAAAACTCGCAGGAATCGAGGAAACCGACGCAGTTCAGTAGTGTAGTGTCTCACCCTAAGTCGAACGCAGGATACCAACGCGGACGATCCGCCAATGTTCAGGCCAACTCCAGACCTGATGTTGACCACAACGAATACGGAGTTGCAAAACCAGAGTATCTTCAACAATACAACCAGAGAACGCAAAAAGAGCAGTTATCCCAAAGCCTATCTCTGAATCACCATCAACCACCATCCGGAAAATCCCAGGATAAAGCTTCGGAAAAATTCTTCTTCAGTAAACGAAGAAACGACGGGCGAAAAGCTTCAGCGGAAAGGACTACTTCGACCGAAGACCCCAACAAAAGTCTCGTTCCTAGAATATTACCACCGACAGAAAATAATCCTGGACATATTGACACCGTTACTGTGAACGTTCCTCCGATATATAGAGTAGCGAAACCT
This sequence comes from Hesperophylax magnus, assembly GCA_026573805.1. Lineage (NCBI taxonomy): Eukaryota > Metazoa > Arthropoda > Insecta > Trichoptera > Limnephilidae > Hesperophylax > Hesperophylax magnus. The sequence goes on from JAIUSX010000026.1 coordinate 3,232,977, forward strand.
AATAGGATTCACCAACAGGCCGAGGAACAAAGGCAGTTTCAGCAATGGCATCCTGCTCCGTTTGACTACTACATGTACGACGAAAGCGAACATCATAGCAAAGGAGTGCCGAAACCAACCAGAAGCATCAATTATCCATCGAACGAGTTCGGAGAGATCCAAAAGGTCGCAAGTATAGGACAACAACCAGTTAAGAGTAAAAAGGTCACCAGCAGAGAAGGACAACAACCAGCTCAGAGTCGAAAAGTCGCCAGTAGAGAAGGACTACGTTCACCACAGAGACGTAAGATCGCCAACAAAGAAGAACAACAGCCAGCAGAAAGTATTGATACAGCAGAAAAACCAGTAGGAGGGGCACCATCAGACGAAAGGAAAATATCTAAATCAAGCGACAAACATTACGACTTCTACTTCGGTAATCCTGAAAATGACGAAACCTACGACTTTTACGGAACTCAAAACAAAAAATCGATAGAAGAAGAATTTTTCAACCAGGCCACAGTTCCTTCTCCAACTCCTTATCCAGATCTCAAACGCCTGGAGTCTGCTAGCGATTGGAAAACGGACGACGCTATTCCAACCAAAAACGCCAAAGTACGGACGACAGAATACAAGAACAACTCCTCAAATGTACAATCCTCGCAAGTAGATGATCCAAATTACAAAGGAAAAAAAGAAACCAAGCCCGCGGAATCCACTAATAATCAACATGTAGAGAGCGCAGATGGGAAACAAGTAGGTTATATAAACGAACCAATACATAAAAAACCCAAGAGGAGAGAAAGAAGGGTTAAACAAAAACAATATTAGAAAATAATCATTATTGTTGTGTGTGTTTACAGATGAGCACTACTATTTTTGTATTTGTTAAGTTTTGTTTTGCTCATTGTAATTTATTTTACCCCATATTATTGTACATTGATAAATAAATTATAAACTTTTTCATCGCAGCGTTTCTTTGTCGATTTCCTATTTCATCATCGCAACCGAAATAATGTCGCAGTTTTATACTGTCTGTAATAAAAATGACAAAAATTATACCTAGTTGATTTGTAACGCTTCAATTATAAATTGCTCAAACCAATTTAAGAAAAGGAAATCGATTTTAAAGACCATTGAGAAATGAGGCCTTGTGCCACCATTTATTAATTTATTAAGTTCCTACATAGGTGGGTACTTACTGCCGTAATCATGACGTGAAAAATGACAAATACATTTTTGTGCAGATTGACAAGGTTAACTTTGCAGCCGGTGGCGTCACTAACGTCATTAGATTTTGTGAACAAAAAAAATCTACCTTTAAAATAGTTCCTTAGTTACTCCTTCGATCGCCTGCAAAGTTATGTGTGTCGACCTATATTTTGTAAATTCATTCATATTTTTTTAGTGACGACATCCTCGACCATGTATGTCGATCTGTAGGTTTTTTTTTAAATAAATTAACTGGTAGGTAATTATCCTCATAATTTTATAAAATGTTAACTTTTATTAATAGTGTAATTTCATATAGGTAATGAAATACGAGACAAGGTATTTTATTTACCTGGAGGAATTAGGAGATGGCTGGAATAGAACCCAAGATTTATAGGTAGGTAATGCATAAAAAAAATACCCCAGATTTTTAACAAGGTTTTTTTTCTTTCGTTATTATTACCTGCCCATGCCGATATTAGATTTTTTAGTTGAAGTTCACAAAATGCCATTGGTACTAATTATTTCTCTCAAAAATATAAATGACAATCATGTATATATATATATGAGAGTTATATAAATTTAAATTTAACATATATACTTGTGTTGAATCTAAACCAGCTTTCTGAAATATTACGTTAGAAAATAAAGAGCTCCAAACTTAGTAATTTTATCAATAAGTCTCAATGATAATATGACGGAGATAAAGACACGGAAAACAAAAACTTACCAGGACTGGTAATTTTTTGTTATATATATATTTTTTTATTATTAGTTATGCTATGTTATTTATTTGTTTTTTTGGTCCAGCTGAGCTTATACATTTTTATCAATATCAGGAATCCATTTTTGAATTAATTACATTTTCTTCAACTGTATCCCACATTTTTTTGGCTCACTTTTTGATGTGATTGCAAAGTCTACCCGAATATTGACAATGCATACGATGTCTTGGGTAAGCCTATCCAATTTTATTTATTTGAGATATCTTTTGGCTTTCCTAACCGTTCAGAATGATCGAAGAATTGAGTGATCGAAAAATTGAATTCACAAAATAATATATTAACAAATGAACATGTATTACATTTATATAATTATTCACAAATTTCGACTACCATAATACGGACATGTGTCTAGTGTGGTAGTCGAAAACATGTCAATGAGTCGGGATATTAGTTAGATATTATTAGCGCCTTGGCGCCAATTCGGGGCCGGAGCGGAAACCTCCAATTGCGCCCGCATAGTGCCGGCCCTGCCTGGCAGAGAGGACGGATCGCCAAACAACTCTTTCTTGGCACACACTCCATGCTTCTTTCACATTCATGCATCGTCTCATACATCCAGGCGCAATTGGAGCAGTCCACTCCGGGCGCCGACTTACCAATTGGACGGCTCCAATTACGTCTGAGCCATAAATAAACCAATCACCGTCTGAGTACACTGAAATACCGGCCCCGAATAGGTTATCAAGTTTTTACATAGATAAACGGTGTTTGGGGTTACCTAGATATTTTGTAGACATCTGGCGATTTTTTGGTAAAGTTTGGTTGAATGCGGACTACAACCTGTAAAGTAGATAGTAGGAGGTAAGGTGTCTTGGTTAATCATTATTAATGAAAGTGTAGTTTGATTTAATGTATAAAATTTACATGGAAAGTTGAGGAAAAATATTAGATATTGAACGCCAAGGAATAATTAGAGGAAGGTTTTTTTTTGCTTTATCGACGAGCTTTCAACCTGTGTAATAATAATTTTAAAAAATAATACACAATATATATGTAAGAAAATTCATATTTATTTTGTAAAAACAATCTACCTATTCATCGAAGTAAATTCACAAACCTTTGGATATTGTATAAATTTCACTAGATGATAAACTTTTTAAGAATCATGTAAAATATTTGATTCCTAAACAGTATTATAATATTAAATACTCAACTATACTCATTTTAGAAATACAATAAAATATAACAGTTTTTGGTCATATTGTAAGAAAAGTTTATATGATAAAACATTTCCGATGTTTATTCAATAGCAAATATTAAAGTGCAATAATTTTACATAAACTTTATTAGCGCATCTCTCAAGATGGTCTAATTAGTGAGTGAAGGGTAAGGCCCAGATCAAAGTAAAACCGCTGGTAGCAAGCTGGCGAGCCGAAGGTATAAACCGCCAAGTTTAAATGTTTAAATGCCAGCAGTCTGGCTCGCTGTGCATGTGTGAAGTCCTTAGCCTGCGATATCAATGACTAAAGAAAATACAGTTATTATTCTTTATTCAATGCGCGATATAATAAACCGCTGGTGTGACAGTTTTCACACAGCTTTCTTTGGTTGTCATGCCATGTCACTATGCGGCAATCAAGAGTCAACTGTTTTGGAGTAATACCATTAGCTCGCAAATGGATCAGGGCCTTTTCAATGGACATAAAAAAAAATATATATGTGTAATGCAAGTACATATTTACATAAGTATTTTGGAATGATGGAGGTTTACACCAGGGAAGGGTAATGATCGATACTTCTTTTTTCATAATACAGCGAAACCTCTTATCAATCGTTTTTGAAGGGTCCTTTTGAAATAAACTATGAATGCAGGAAAACTATGGATGCGGTAATATAGAAAACATTCATACTTAATTGTTTCATATTCTAAAGACGGATTTATAATACACATATAAATTAATGTGTTTAAATAAAAACGACGGGATTCCTAAAATGATAGCTACATCAAAGTGTTTTTAGGTGGGATTTTTTTCCACTTCTTCGACAATTTTTAGTCTTTCTTAAAGAGTAGGCAGGGCCCGCCCTGAGGCAAACAGATTCTGCCGTGAGTTAATTTTTGGCGCCCCTTGTCAAAACCAGTAGGTGAACCTAGGTAGGTGAACATTGAATCAATAATATTCGGATGATTTGTATTTGTGTGAAGCGTCATTCTTATGAAAAAAAATCTCAAGGGTGATGTGTTAGGACTGTTAGGTGTTGGGTATTATCAGTGCCTTGGCAATTCGGCGTACGGAGCGGACTGCTCCAATTGCGCCCGCATAGTACAGGACATAAGAGTAGGTACGCACATTTTTCACTGGATGGTTCATTTTTAAGGTTGAAACGCTCAAAAACAAGAAAGTAAAAAGATAAACTCACACATGCACCACTGTGTTTGACGTCTAACGACAACTAATGTCAGTAGCGGCCACCGATAGCTATAGATAATTGTCAACTATAGGTTTTTCTTTACGGTTTCTCATATTCTTTGCCAGCTATTTTACTGGAAGAAAGCAATTTGTATTTCATGGAATATTCTTGTCAAAATTATTCCTTGTGCTCTCGGGCGTTCCACAGGGCTCTAATTTAGGACCGCTCCTCTTTCTGATTTTTATTAACGATATTACAGAAAATATTCTGCATTCCAGGTCACTTCTTTTTGCTGATGACCTAAAACTGCGATGAATTTTAGAGACACCCGGGTTCTCCAAGTGCTATTACATTGCCTTGGTTAGGAGTAGGCTTGAGAGTGGGTCGGTGGTTTGGAGCCCACATCAGGTGAAGTATTCCCTCATCTTGGAGAGAGTGCAGAAGAAATTTCTGAGATTCCTCTACCTGAGGGAGTATGGCTACTACCCGTGGCTCTATCCTACTGACTTTCTCTTGGGCATGCTCGGTATGAACCATCTACGGGTCAGAAGAGATGTGCATATTGTATCACACTTCTTCAAACTGATTCGTGGATGGTTTGAAAATCCGACTATCATGGAGAATATTAGTCTCTATGTTCCTGATGGTTATCTCCGTCACCGACAGCATAGACTGTTTTATCTCCCGGCCTGCAGGACTAACTTGCCAATGGTCATGCCGGTGGGGAGAGCAGTCTTGCTGTTGAACAGAATCAATTCGGATATCGACATATTTAGCATCGGTGAAGCTGCCTTTAAAAGGTAAGCTCTATTGATGCTGGTATAGTTGATACACCGCTTACTTATTGTGTAATACCATTTTACAAATGTACTTAAAAACGAAATAAAAGTAATTTTGTAATGTTTTTAAAGGAATAAACTAATTGAATTGAATAGCGATCAATTCAGTAAAATAGTATAAAAACTGCATACTTTAAACAATACAGAGAGGAACAATGGATGCAATCTATTTTGACAAAATGAGTTTTATGAAATATTCGGGGTGTGGAAGAAAACGATTATTCTAGGAATGATCGATGGAGATTTCACTGTATTATTATAATAAAGTGGTATGTTGGTTAATCATTCAATTACATAACATTATAAATAATCAAAAATATTACACGATTTGACATAATAAGTATCAACTATGTGAGTCGGGAAGATAAAATAGATGAAAATAATAATAACATTGGAATGTAAACACAAAGCCTATTAGATAGTGTAAGTAAATATGTATATTGGAATTTTGAATTTATACATCACTAGCTGAAGTGCCCGGTGTTGCCCGGGCTTTGCGCAGAGTTTACCCGGAGTCCCCTGATTTCTTCTACCATTCAAACTGCTCTCTAAACATTCCTGGCACTAAATAATAACAAAACTTTTCTGCAAAATCGGTCCAGTAGTTTTGAGTTTATATGGCATACAAATATTGCCTTTTTATTTATATAGATAGATTTGTGATAATTCACATTAAAACAAACAAGCAAATTCCCTTGGATTTTAATTAAATTAAATTATTGCATTCTTAAGTCCACAGAAAAAATATCAATAAAAAAGCAGGTCACATGAGCAAATAAATGCTCTATAATAAAATTTATATTATTTTCAGTAAAAATGCACCTAAAATAACATTTCATGGTAAATAAAAAACCGTTACTAAAAAGGCTGCGAAGACATAATAGGTTAGAAGCACCAGTGTGAATAGATAACATGCACACTACTCTTAATATATTTTTAAAATTAAAATATTGATATAATCATGCTATTATAATGGACTATCAAAATAAGTTTTTATTTCATTGAGTTATACAATTATAATTTTAATACAAGGTGTATGGGGGTAAAGTGATTCTACAGGATAGAGTATATTAAAAAAAAAAACTTTTTTCGAAATTCCAAAGTTTTAAGGTTAAAAAGTTAATTTGTTTGTATGGAAAAATAAATATTCTACAATTTTAAAATATTTATGTACGGGGAAAAAACAATGGAATTACGAAAAAAGTTATTTATCTTTTTTACTTCTACCATCATGAAGAATTACCTCCGGAAGTTAGTTCACTTTACCCCCGGACACCCTGTATTAATTTTTTTCATAATTATATATTGGTCCATATTCATAAATTACTTATTTCTCTTTGTTAATTAATGCTAATACTTGTTGTATAATATACATAAATGCACATTTCTTAATAAATTGGAATGACAAAGTAAGTAAAGATACTTATAAAATTCAAAAATATGTAAATATAAACATTTGGAACAAATCTGGTATATTTTTTATAAAGGCATATCCAATTGGTCAATGGTAAAAATAAAAAAAAAGTTTTTTTTAAGTGATGTCAATTTGAAAACATTATTATATATTATATTTAAATTTTCAAAAGATGAATAACAAAATTAATAAAATAGAAAAACTTTAAAACTTAACATTATGTATAAGGCACTTTTATAATATTTTAACTTTTTGAAAACAGCCTGGTCAACAGCACAACTAAACACCGTAAAATATGAACTACCGTGAAACCCTCATATATAGAAATAATCACACGCAAAATTTCTCACTTAAGAATTTTTTTTTGGTCCCTTGGAACATCTTATAAGAGTGTTTCACTGTATACTGCTTTCAACGTATTGCTTTTTAGTGGTAAAAATGGTTATGCATATTCAGGAATGTTAGTTGAATTTTTCCTCCACTTTCTTGACCCAACAAATGAATGATAAGTTTGAGAATGTTAGTTGAATTTTTCCTCCAGGAATTTGTAAGCATATTCGTAGACCACCAGCATGATGGCACCACCTGGGCCCAGTCTCAAGACCTTGGGCAGGAGCCCCTTGTACAAAGCGGCGAAACTGGAACAAATAATCGCCAATGAAAACTACATTTTGTTTAAGTAATAAGAATCAATATAAATGTGCCATCTACATTTGCGCTGAAACATTACGACATACGTTTAAACAACTTTGTTTTATTTTTTTTAAATTTGCTAACATCTATAAAGATATTTATATATACATATCAAAAATATTAGTGTTAAAAATGAACAATAAATAAGTTCAATTATTAAATTTCGTCACATGATATAGAATACTTCTTTTCAGGAAGTACATAGCACTAATTTCTGAACACCGTTTGATGTTGACGTGAAAAATATTCACTTGGACCATGGTACTTTTTTAAAGAAAACTTTTTCCTTTAAACCTTTCCTTTGATCTTGGTGTTGTCAATTAAGGCGAAATAGGTAGACTTGACCTGAAATTCGGCATTTTTGAGGTCACTTTTAGACGTATGGACACTTTTCTAGAAAAAAACACAAATTGATTTCGAAAGATCGTTATTTTATCTTGTAAAGTAAGTTGTAAAATTTTGGAAAATGATATTATTTTCATACCATAATAAAGTGTTACCGTTGGACGATATGCACATTTGTTGCATTTTCAAGGGCGAAGTTGTATCATACAACAAATATTTCAAATCATATAATAATACAGTATAAACAATCAATAAATTATCTATCATATATATGTATAAGAATTTTGTTTTTATTTCAAATAAAATTACTAATAAATAAATCCGAGGACGCGTTTTGTGACGAAAATCCCTCAATTTGACTATTTATTTATGACCTTACAAATTGGTATAGTTGAGATTTTTTTACAAAAATAATTTACTATGATATTATTGAAACATTAATAATAATTTATGACCAAGAAATATATTCTTAAAGTATATAATAGTAATTAATTTCGATTCGCGTTTATTGTTTGTTCGTTGTTTCTGATTACCTCGGCGCAAGCCGAAATTTTATCATTCCCCGCCTCGACAGGGCGGCGAGCGGACGTCTATTCCACGCCAGTCTACTTGATAACATTTTAACGAAATTCCTCGTTTAAAAATGGGGAGAAAAATACTATCGGACAAAAGTTTTATAAGAAAACAAAAATTTCGTCATCAAAAACGTACATGGGAGAAATATTTGCAGAAAAAAAAAATATTAGTCATATTTAATTATCCTTGTACATTGTACGTACTCTATATGCTACAGGGTCGTTCAAACGAATCAGTCAGAATACGCATATATTTTTTATAACATTTAGCGATAATTTTGTGTTGTTTAATTTTCAGGGAAAATAATCACCTACCGACAAATGATTGTGATTCTGAAGCAAATATTGTCTCTAAAATTCCGTCGGTATGTGTAATTTACATTAATATTATTAATATTTTATTATGTAAATAGGTAATCCCTACAATATATTGTGAATCATGGATATTATGGTGACCGAAACCGTCAATATCGGGGTATTTATAAACTAGCAATTATTCCCGGCGTTACGCGAGTTACACGCACAAAACCATACCCTTGTATACATGGTGTCGGGAAACGCGTAGTATATTACTGTGACCGATTCAACTCTAATTACCGCGGTAATTATAAACAAGCATTTACTACCCGGTATTGCGCGATTTACGCGCATGCAACATTACCACATGTACACGGTGTCGGGAAACTCGTGGTGAAATTACGGTGACTGAAACCGTGAATATCGCGGTAATTATAAAATATCAATAATTCCCGGCATTACGCGAGTTACACGCACAAAACCATACCCTTGTATACCAGCGCCTTTGAGGTGATTTTGCACAAAAACGGCGCTATACAAGTCATCCAATTATTATTATTATTATTATTATGGTGTCGGGAAATGCATGGTATATTACGGTGACCGATTCAACTGTAATTACCGCGATAATCATAAACCATAATTTACTACCCGGCGTAGCGCGAGCAACACGTATGCAACAGTACCTTGTACACACGGTGTCGGGTAACTCGTGGTAAAATGTTTCCAGTCATGGATTCAACGTTGGGATAAGTATATCTCTAGTCAAGCACTGTACTTCGAAGGAGATTAATTCCATTTCCACGTAAACTTATTTGTAATGAAATTTTCTTAGTTACACATTAAGCTGTACAATTTCTGTTGCGAAATCTTCCTCATATAAATATATTTAACTGGCTACAAAAGAGCAGGCAATGCCGCATTTTAGTCTATGCGTATATGATTCCCGTCAAAATAACGGTTTTGATTCGTGATGTGCGATTCAAATCATGTTTCTGTTAATAATTTCTATTCTATTGTCCAATTCCCTATTACATTGTTATAATTCAACATATTTAGTATTTTTAGTGTTACTTTTTGTCAGTTTCATAATGTCATATTGTGAATTGAGCTTTTTGTTTTAGAAGAAAAAAAACGAGGTTATTTTGATATACTTACTTTAAGTATTAGAAATAAAACTTACTGGTAATACCTATCTTACAAACGGATAAATATGTAAGACGAGAGATTTTTTACAATCAAACTTAATGTTAATCACTTTTGTAAAACCTATGTAAAATAAAATTTAAAAAAAAACAAGTGAATAAAAATATTTGAAAAATTAAAAAAAATGTTTATTCAAATACCTACCTATTTTGTACCTGCTTTCAACGCACTGCATTTGTATTTATTAATGTTTACGCACACCGACGTATAATTTACAAATATGTATGTAACTACTTATTAGGAAGAAAGCTACAACCGAAAATTCAAACACAATAATTGTTATTTCATCGGAACCATGCTGTAGGTTTCGACCGCCGCGCGGAGTTTACGGCTGGCAGTGGAATGAATATGGTATTTCTGTCTCGTTCTAAAAAACGTCCGATCGCGAGTCTGTCTTTTGACGAAATTCGAATTCTCGGTCGCTGGTTAATACGCCTTAAAATCATTTTTTTCTACACTTTGCTGACAGACTGTACATAATATTGTGACTTACCCTTCTTCCTTATAAACAATCCCGATGGACTTGATGGTGCCCCGGTACTTGATCTGGCCGGGAACGGGCTGCGGGCCCTGGATACGACTCTTAGCCACATCGAAGGGAATGTTAAAGCACGAAGCCAGAGTTCCCGAAACAAATCCTATCGTCACCTTGCGGAAGAACTCCTTCACGTGATCCTGAAATAATTTTTTTTGTCATAATGCATTTCTTAATAGGTACACGTGTAAGTTTTTATAGTGGAGATAAAGAATATAAAAAATATGAATAGTGTGTAAACAAAAGTGGTTGCTATTGTTACTTTAGTGATAATATATTAAGATAATATTGAAATGGGTTTGGTAAACATACAATCTTAATCAAATCCAATTTTTCATTATTCCCTTTTCTGAAAATCTTTATTATTTTAATAATATTAAATCAAGTGAAATGAAATCAATTGATGTGAGGCACTACCAGCAGACACATGGGCAATATAGGCATCTTGTTCAAATTTATGCATTATGATTTCATCCTGTATTTTTATTTTTTACCGATGTACATAATTTTTATCCCGAATTTCGATATTTGTCTACTATGTTATTAGAGATAACAACTTGAGTAAAGAAATAATCATCCACCGTGCAACAAATTACATTTGACCAAGATCAGCTAAAACTTTGAACTGGTAATTTTATGTACATCAGTACTATCACCCATTCTCAATGCTTTGTTTGAAGAACACCTCTAAGTGTACTAAGAGCCGGTATATCAGTTGATTTTTAAGCTTGGGTTTAAGAGATATTTAAGTTTGTCAAGTTGCTCTCTGGTAGAAACCCTGACAATCTTATCCGACTGATAAAATTCCCGAGTATACTTAACCCTCAGGATACGACCAACTACAATAGCAGTTCAGTGAAAGCATGACTACCTTTAGGTGCACTGCAGTGTGTAGAGCTAGGTTTTAGAAGTTTTTAATGCATTTCATGTAATACGTTGACATTGTAGACGCCTGTCAATTATTTCAAATATAATTTTAAATATTATATTTGGCTTGGAGATATTTACAAAATATTACCTATCTTCTAAGGGTTAAATACAGCCACTAATGCCCAGTTATTTCGCAAAAATTCACGTGTGACAAAGTCATCAAATATCCATTCGTTTCGGCGGGGACCTTTCAAATATCAAAAACAAAATGGAGCTGAATGGACATTTCAGCGAAACAACTGGGCCGAAGTGTTTTTGTAATTTAACACATATCGTTAAGACCTCCCTCATTGCTCAAGAAATATTTTACGCTTATGATGGTACATCATAGGAGGAATCCAAATATATAATCCAAATATGATTATTTCAATAAAAGGGTTCAGTTTTATGCAGTAATAACTTTATTCTTCTTCTTACAAATGTACACATTGACAGGTTGCTTCTTAGTAGTAGACAATAGGACAAGGTTAAACAGTATTGCCAACAAAACAATGTTTACAGATACCTTATAGCCAACCTAAGATAATTGCATTTATATTGCCATATTCTAACAATTCCAAGCCTGGAAATGCTATTTTTTTAAAAGAAGAAATATGGGTAGGTACTTACATCATATTCTGGCAACAGCCCCTTCACACTATGATAGAATCCAAAATAGATCATGTTGAATGAGCCGTTTCTGGCTATGGTGGCCGTGACCCCCTTGTTAAGGCCCTGGAATCCGAGGCCCTGGGTCTTGACTATTTCTCTGGTCACCGCCCAGGTGCTGGGCATCTGGGCCGCCAGGGTCTTATTAGACTGAAGGGTCACCTTCACCACTTCAAATGGATTGACGAAGATGGCTTCCGTTACTCCTGCTCCGAGGCCGGCCAATGAAAATGTCTGGAATTAAAGAAAATAAGAATTATAAATAGGATGCATGATATCATGGTAGGTATATATATATATATATTTTATGTAGAATAATTTTCTCGGTTTACCCGCGTAACGTAGTCCTTAAAAGGACTTTTTAATTCCTGACGTTTTGGACATATCTCACTGTCCATCTTCAGAGGCCTTATGTCCTGAATTTTGTCTCAAACTGAACGCTTTCGCGTGTCTGTTCGGTCCAGAAGTCAAGATACAAGTGGGTGCTTATGAGAAGCACCCACTTGAATCTTGACTTCGTAAACCGAGAAAATTATTCTACATCTTACACCCGTGAAAACCTTAACCATAACATATATTTTTATATTTATTCACAAAAAATAATATAGTAATTATTACACTTAATTTTATAAGATGTACCACCATAATAAAGCTAGGCTTGTGAGTATGGGGGATGTGTCATTTTGTTCATTATTTTTTATGTAATATGCCAACGTATTCAGTTATATTTTCAGTGTGTTTTTTAATGCAAAGTTTAAAATCTTTGTAGTTATTTATATTTCGAATACTTTCTGGTAATAAACCAAAAAAATTTACTCCCGAGATATTTATAGTTGAATTGCCCCATTGTTTTTTTACATTTCGGAGTTGGGAGCATTGATGTATGTCTGAGTAATCTATTGTTAAAAGGTGCATTTTTATTTAGAATATTATCTTTAAAAATTTGTAATGTTGCGTGATAGAAGTATAATATATTTAGTTTTAAATTAAAATAAAAGTATAATAATTAAATTCTTTAAACAGAAATTCTGATGAACATGTATACGGTTTAAATAGAATTGTTTTTAATATTGATTTTTGTGCAATGTAAAGCGGTTTTGTGTATGTTGTTATAAGTTCCACAGCATCCTATAATGCCATACTGTATTAGAGATTGGCAGAAAGCAAAGTATGTCATTCTGATTAAATCTTTATTTAGTATATGTCTTAGACATCTAAAGATGTATGTTAGTTTCCTCACTCTGTCTTTGAGTATGTTTATGTGTGTGGACCATTTTAGGAATTAGTCTACTGTAATGCCTAGGTATTTTATTTTATTTAATCCTCGTGGATAGTTTTCAAAAAGCGCCCCAGCACGCTAACTATCATTGTAAATATTTTTAGTATTAGCAATACCGACAATCGTGCATGCTCATTTTAAAAATAATTAAAAGAAAAAGATATTGATAAATTTCAAAACACATAATTATGTAATTTAAAGTCCATCATAAATATTGTTAATTCAGTATTATTAGACATGTGCAAACATATCACAGTATAGTCTCCGAACCCCCAGTAATCCGAGCCATCAGGTGATGGGGACCAGCCTGGGTGGTTCGGTGGAAAACACAAGACATAAACCATTGAAGAAAAAGTGTTATTTTAAAGAGACTCGGTAAGTGAAGAGAGTTCTTCGAAGTTAGAGGGTTCCCTCTCTAGTATTGATAAATCCACCAGTAAAAATAATAAAATTTTCAACCAGCATCTACATTATAATCCGGGAAAACATCAACTCAAGTTTCCGAAAATTTAACTGTTTCTTAAAGATTCCAGTAATTCCAATAACGGAACAGGCTCAGTTTTCAATTGTTCGGATTATAGAGACCATACTGTAATTTATTACATTTGAAGGTACCTATAGTTAAATTAAAGATTAAAATTATTATTAAAATATTCTTACTCATTTGGGCCAATAAAGCATAAAATTTCTTATTTAAAAGAATCAATTAATATATGTACAATGTTTTATATAGTCGCTAAAATAAAATAAAAATTACCCTTGATAAAAACCGAAACTTTATTGTGTTGAAATTGTACCTCTCTTATATATTTTATACTTTCAATAATTTAGATTTTTTTTAAATTTATATGACCAAGTCTTCCACTATACTTAACCGTTAGAATGCTAAGCGTCGCAAAAGCGCTGCGATTGTTTGTATCGAAAATTGCGGCGCAGCGCAGAAGCGCTGCGAGTTTCAGTGTGTTTTTGGTGCTCCGCGGGAGTGGACGTACGCTAACCTCGCGCGTAATTTGTAACGAGAGTGCATTCTTATACATTTAAAAATAACTTTTTTCCATTTTTTTTATATTATTTAAAAAAAATAGCTATGTCACATGCTATTATTTCGAACGTTGATTCGATTCCTAGTGATTCTACGGGAGGTGAAACAACAGATACAAATAGTGACGATAGCAGTATTATAACGCATCGAAGAAAAAGATTGAGGATTGAAAGTGAGCCTTCTATCTCCTCTTCATCTTTAGAAACAGAAGAAACACCAAATTTTGCAAAAATTCCTCCGACAAAAGTGTTTTCTAAAGCAACAAATGATCAATTTCAATTTCAAAAAGAAGTAAAATTGATATTTTATGCTTATTTTTTCATATTCATATCAATAAACATTTTTTCTTTATAATGCAAAAAGAATTAATAAACTTGATTGATATTTGTCTAAATTAGAGTGTTTTATTTGACACCATTATTTTTTCCTCTAAATTAATCAATATGTGTATAGCAATTTACATTTATTTTTGCAAAAATTAATTAGCACTAAAATGGTTAATCAAATTACCATTGAAAAATTAGAGTCTTCCACAACACAGGTGAACTCCTAGCGTGGAGGACAATATACAATCTCCATAAATAAACAATATGAACAATCAAAATAAAACATAACGTTATTACTAGGCAAAGATAAGAGGACTTCATCAAAAATCTATTCAACATAAGAAAGTGCATCACAGATTAGATCAAGAGATGATATCTTAGAAAAAGCTATGTGGGATAAACAAACAAAGCAATAATGTTATCACAGTAAGATTCAACAAACTTTAATATCATCAGAACATGCACCCACTACCCATAAATAAAAAAAAATTAAATCGACTAAATTATTTTTATGGTGTGACAGGAATCGAATCCGTTGCTTCCCAAATTCAAATTCAAATGCGTAGACCACTATGCCATGGAGAACATCAATTAAAGTGATAAAACAAATAGGTCACAATACAAGCAATTACTACTGTAGCCATTGATGTATTATTAGTCAATGAATGTAGCTCAATGTAAGCCTACATACTAGAAGCCCTTGAGTTGATATCACAAAAACGGAGATACACTATACTAATTGGTCAATTATTAACTGCATTCTGTAAATGCGGCAAGTATTTTAAGGCATTTGAAAATATTTAATTATTGAAGACAATATTAGCGATTCCTAAACGAAAATCAGATAAAGATACGGTCACATCTAGGACTCAAACCCAGGACCCTTGCCTTGACGTGGCACCGCTCTACCAATTAGCTATCCCATTAGCTTAGTTGGTAGAGCGGTGCCCCGGCAAGGCAAGGGTCCTGGGTTCGAATCCTAGATGTGACCGTATCTTTTTATGATTTTTCTGTTTCAGATTTTCGTTTAGGATTCGCTAATATTGTCTTCAATAATTAAATATTACAATTTGAGGTTTTAATCACTAAGTTATTCCAAAAAATAAACATTGGAAAATACATAAATTCGCTTAGGTAAGTTAGCGTTCAATTCTCCCGACAATCTTGACGGAATATACAACAAATTTTATTGCTGCTCGGCACTCACCGTGAATGCTAAAATAAGAAGGATAAATGAATGTGTGCACAGTCTTATTTGCCTATCGTGTTAGCAAACTTGCGTCTAGTAAAATAAGGTTGAGTTGAAATTTGATGTGAACCAGAATAAGTCAGATAACATCTCATACAAAAGGCTGAATATGGATAGATTTGACTTGATACGTCTGGGGTCAGAAACTGAATTTGAGATCTTAAAAAATATATTTGTATTATAATTGATTAAAACCATTTTTTTAAAGCTACAAGGTACAATAAACTATATATATTTTGTGGTGATTTAATCACTAAATGGTGAAAATTATTATTATTTAGACTATAAAGCCGAAAGTCTGCATAAAATTTCTAGGTCACTGCACATCTTTTCAGCTTGTGATCCATTAACTGTCAAAAAAATAGGATAGGATGAAATATTGTTTTATGCGTAATATGTATTATTTTGTTTTTCAATTATGTATTCAGAACGAATCTAATGCGTAGTATGAATTAATTTAGAATGATAATAATTATGAATGGAAAAACCAATTAGTCAGGTAAGAAATATTCAGGCAATCCTTTTATTTTTCCTTTTAGATATAAAACATTGTATTCTGAATAGTCTTACCAATGGAGTAGCTACCGGTGATCCGAACATGAACATCTTTTTATACTGCTCAAAACAGAAGAACTTCACCGCCCTTTTGGGGGTCTCAGCGAGAATAGGCGGCAAAATTCCCTTCCAGAAAGAGAACAATCCCTCGTGTTTGTACATTTTCTTCATACAGTCCACTACCCCATAGTAATAGTTGGGGTCAGCCCGGCTCCCCACTTTACTGGTTTGAAGCTGCAATCGGGTTTTAATCAAGTCTAGCGGATGCATTATGCAAACTTCTACAAATCCAGCGCTGCCACCAGCACCAATCTGCATGGCCGCCTGCTTCAACATAACTTGCAAGTCACTCATTTTCTGGAAAAAATAATTATTTAAGTGCCTGCAAGTATAAAAATGCAGTTAGCACCGTACCGTACCACAAATGTACCAAATGACTGAAGTAGGTCATTGATACTAGTATAAACATGACCGCCTTAAGCCGTGAGGGAGCCTCTGGGCACACTGAGTTTGGGGGCTCCTCATTTCCATATCCGAGGGGAGGAGTGAGGGGGGTAGTAAATTTCTCCAGAACTGACTTTGGGGGCCCTTCACTAAGTTTGGGGGCCCTTTTACAAATCCAAAAACATACAGGAACACAAAAGAATGTTAATATGAGTTCCTGGGCCCCTTGGGACCAGTGTTAGGGTAAAAGACAGAACTGAGTATATATGTTGATATGAGAATATATTTTTAAAGAAACTTAATTATATATAGAAACATAGAACACCATATTATAAATTTTTATTTAAAAAAAAAAACAAAGCTTTGTTCCTACGAATATGTCATTTGAAAAATGCACTCAAATATAGTCCTGCTCCTGAAAGTTCGCTTTTTGTAACAAGCTTTGTTAGATGTACTGCAATAGAATACTTTAAAAAGAATGGCATTCTCGCTTTTTAGCCCTTTCCTTAAAATATTAATATTATGTAAGTACACCATTGACGTCAGGTACTAGATACCCTGTTTGCATGATAGCCTAGTAATAATTTTTTTAGTCACACCAGCAACCCTGAAATTCGTACTTCGTACTTGCCAAATCCCAACATTCCTGATTTGAATATTGTTTTATGTACAAGAAAACCAAAATGTTTTAATATAAACTATTTATATTAGAAGTAATCAAAGTACATATGGCCAAAATTAAGTCTTCAGAAAATAATTCTACAGACTCAACAGATTAGGCAAAACCAATTATCTGATATTAATTAATCCGTTTCAAAGAGTCAGACATATATTATCAAAACTTGTGCTATTTTTAGGTAGAGGTCAATAATTTTGGTTTTTTTAACTTTGTGTAAATGGGTAAAGAAACTAAACCGGCATTCAAAATTTAGAAGTTAGTACAAAAGTATATCAATATGACAATTATCTACATATAATGCATTTAGTACCCGGATGGGTTAAAAAAACACAATAAAAAAGTTTTATAACAATGTTGACAGGTCATATTTTGTGGAAACAGTACTATTAGAAAAACGGCAAATAGCAACCGAATATTGATTTACCTACCAAATAATATTGCAGCCATAAATAAATCACTCCAGCTCAACGAGTATGTACCTTACTACCTTCCTTTATTAAGAAGAAAAAAAACAGGTTAAAACGTACCGATCTTTTTTTATTTTATTTGTCTGCTGAAGCACCATATAATTTCAACACGAAATGAGATTATAAAACCGAAACCAAACGAAGATACCTACTGTAACTTATTAATCTGATAAGAACTTTATCATTACTTTAGTCTAAATACTTGCACGACAGTTAGTACCTACAACAGTAATAGTAGTATCATAAATAAACCACCTACAACGAGCGGCAAATTGAAATGAAAATATCAGAAGATTTGATAACCTTGATATCGCAAAAAAACGTTAAATATTGAGGAAATATGATCAAGTGCACGTACGTAGCTGCGTAGGCAATATAGGCAGACGACGAGTATTTAGCGTGGAGGACGTATTCATTACGAAAACTTTAATTTATTTTGGTTAGAAACAGTTTCTATTTTCTCAATAATAATATTATGTCTGCAAAATATAAATATGTGACATTTCGCATTCGCTGTCAAAATAAAACCGTTTGGACAAAGTCCGTAAAACCATTTTACTGGGATATAAAGGCGACTACAAACAATGGTAAACAACATTTGAATTGAAGGAAAGTGTGGGAAATTGGGAAAGCAGAAAGGAAAGTTGATTGAGAAAATCGCCCTGTCGATAATGGAGATTTAGTTAGTTCGCGCTTTTACCGCAATAATCGTCGCAGTGAAAGCAGGAAAAGTCAGAAAATAATGCCAGGATCTTTCCAAATTGGATGACAATTGTTTACCATCTCGCGAAATAGTACAACATGTCATAACAAATATAGAATAATTGTAAACTGCCGTGTTATTCAATGTAATTAAAATGTATTACCGTCAAGCGATGGAAGTGACGACAGGGCGGGACGTTTTACTATCCGGAGTGTAGTTTGTGGTAGTTTGTTTCTACTGTGGTGTAGCGTGTAGTATTGAATCGTACGCCAGCTGTGTTGTGAATTATCTGTTTCCAAAATGGCAGAAAAGGCACAGTTTGCGGAGTGCTGGAGCCAGGAACGGTTATTTTAAATCGCTCCAAGTTATAGTTTGGGAATGTGCGATCACGGGAGTTGCCGTAGAATTCTTTGGATGAATATTTAACCATCGGAATGGGTTCTCAAACCTTAGAGATCCTGAGGCAAGGAGTTTGGGCCTCTGTTACAGGAGGTTGGTTTTTTGATCCTCACCAGAACGTATTCTGCAATACGGTCCATCTCTACCTATGGCTGTTTCTCTTGTGTTTGCCGTTCACAGTTTACTTGGTGAGTTTGCTCAATTTTCAGGGTTTTTTTTTGCGATAG
Source organism: Hesperophylax magnus (assembly GCA_026573805.1). Taxonomy (NCBI): domain Eukaryota; kingdom Metazoa; phylum Arthropoda; class Insecta; order Trichoptera; family Limnephilidae; genus Hesperophylax; species Hesperophylax magnus. Next base: position 3,252,154 of record JAIUSX010000026.1, read on the forward strand.
TGTGTCAAAAAGTTAGGTTATGGATTATGGTGATGTCATGACACTTCTACACAATCCAGGTCAAAGTGCCTCTATTTCTATTTATATTAACAATTATCCTTCATCCATTAATCAATTTAGTTGTTGAATGTGACTTATTTTACATAATTATCCAGAATTCTACAAACCAAAAACCATTTAGACACGTTATCTGGAGTATCTAATGCAAATTAAATGTAAACAACTCTTCTGTTTTTATCTAATCTCTTATCAATCGATGGAAATATTAGTTCCCTGACATTTTCTTCAATAAATTGATATTTTGTTGTTTACAGTATTTCCCGCCATCAATAGCAGGATGGTGCGTCTACTGCAGCCTGGTGTCTATTCTGTTTGGTTTTATAAAGCTCTTGAATTACGCCCTACATCACATGTACGACACCACGGAATGCATCATTGTCCCCCCAGATAATACAGCACCACCAGAAAAACGCCGAATGCAAAAGAGGCACAAGTAATATCATTTCCAATTTTTATATGACACTAGTCACTAACCGCATGAATAATTTGAATTCAGAATAAGTATTCAGTTAGTCTAATTTTTTGTAAAATATAAAGTACCTACTTCTTATTTAATGTACAAAATACAAGTGACAATTATTATATTTTTAGGGATGATGAAGATTTCGAGCTCCAAGTATTGAGTGGTACCCGCACAGCCACGACACAACAAAGTGACAATGAATCAATTACCTCACGTGAGTTTCGCAAGCCAACCACTAGCACCATAGGTATATTCTGTTTGAATACCTACTAAAAAAAAATCAATTACCTCTATTCAATATCACAAAATGCACCCACTTGCTTTTTAAAATAACTTTTGTTATATGATTTTCCAAAATTGACTTTAATTTTCTTTTTGCAGATCTGAAAGTAGATGTCCATCACAAGAACAGCTCTGAATCCAGCACTGAAGAGGGGACAGGAGCAAGTGCTAGGGGGGGCAGTGGTGGTACAGGGAGGGGGAGGGGAGTGCGCCCCCACGCTCGGCGACGCTGGGCCAAACACCGCACCACACATCCCCAAGAAGCGCTGCGGATGGAGATATGCTCAAAGACAGAGGATTCTGTAGCCATCAATATTGACCAGGACACAGAAGACCCCCCTCCACCTCACTCCGCCCCCGCTAAAACAGAATTCCCCAGTGCAGAACCGTATCTATCCAAGTTTGCCCGTCAACTTAGCTCCGATTCCAGAGATAACTCTGAAATAAATATCTCCGGATACCAAGTTCAAGGTGCTCGGCGATACTTCAATGTCTACCCTGTGGAGAGCTGCACAAAGTCAGCTATTGCACTTACACAACCGTCACAGAGCGGACATTCCTCAGGGATGCGCAGGAATTCCAACTCCACCATGTCTACTATCCAGTTGCCCCTGGTGAGCTCTACGGCCCAGCTGGTGGCACACGTCCGAAGGCACTCCAACGCAGACAACACCACCCTGGGGTTCCTGCCCACCGGGAGCGTGGAGCTGGGTGCATACATGATGGAAAAAGGAAACAGTGAGATGGCAGGAGGAAAGGGAGTGTCTGCAGACTCTAGAGCAGCGGGAGTAAGGAGGATAAAAAGTGCAGCTCTGGAAATCGGTTGTCCCCCGCCTAGTGTTTCCAATCTATCTCCTCACCCCAACAGTGTGGAGACCATTGGCGGGCAAGTCCTTAAAAACCCTAAAAGTGCCATCATCCCCCCTCCCAGTAAGAGCTTGATAAGGAATCCTCACCTCAATCTCTGGCCAAAAAACTCGTCCAATTCTATCGATGGAAACAGTTTGCCCTACATGAATTACGGCTCGGAGATTGTGTATCCCATTGCTGAGATTTCAGATGAAATGCAAACATCTCAGTGCCAGGAGAGTGACCTAGAATCCTTGAGTAGTCAGTGTGATACGGACTATGAGGATGATAATGGAGTCAGTATCAAGCATCAACTTCGGGGATTCGATTCCGACTTCAACAGACCGGCCGAGATGAATTCTTCGGATACGGAGTATGAAAACAATGGTTCGAGGTCACCGCTACTCGATAGAAATGACTGCCTTAATGATGTTAAAATCGTGAAAACTAAATCGGATAAGTCTGAGTTAGAGCATAAAAAGCAATCCAACAGTAGTGCGAAAGGACTCCTTAAAAACAATTCCTTCTCCGTTGATACTAAACATAGTGATAAGCTCAAATGTGATAGAAATAATAGACTATTGAAAAATAATTCCTTTAACGCCACCTCGTCGGCCGTGACCGAAGAGGAAGACAGTGCGCCGAGAAGTGTGTGTGACGATGTAAATAATAAACAATATGACTGTAGAATCATAGACAGTAGTGAAAAATCTCCCGCCAAGATATGTAAACAAAAGAGTAATAAATCTAAAACCTTCGACCCCGGTGACTATTTCGATAAAAGTAGCGCCAGTTCAAAAGACTTTCTCCTAGAGAAATCGAGTGTTGATTCAAATGAATGCTTATTAGATAATTTCGAAAGACATAAACTTGAAGTGGAAGAAGTGAAAAAACCTCCTGATCGAGAAACTTCCAATTCTAGCGGCAGCTTGGAAATGCAAGATGCCCGCCAGGAAATAGCCACGGAGACAAGTGACATCAGTGATCACAAAACTTTATCTGATACACCATCCAAGGACATCTCTCCTCCTCTCGTTAAGGAAGAAAGTGAACTTAAACTTCAAAGTGACGAAAATAGTTTATACGGTATTACCTGGTTATTTGACGAATCTAACCATTGTCAGGAAGAAGCCCAGCACAGCTTGGAAGGAGAAGATATTGCCATTGCTCTGGAAAAGTCCTCTAAACCTTCCTGCTCCAGTGCAGACTCCAACACCAGCAGTCAGCGCAATCTCGGAGCCATCCCAAAACAGATTAAAAACTTAACCAGAACTAGAGCCTCTTCCTTAAAAGAAAATAAGAAAAAGGAGAAACATAAAGAAAAGGAGCGAGAACCCGAACCTACTCAAGAAGAAATAGATACAGTGGAAGCGCACTCCGCTCTGGTCCAAGGACTGGAATGTCTGTTTGCTGCCACCAATGCCAATACTGTTGTGATGCCTCCCCTCAACAGGGAAGAGAGACCTCGTAGTCATCGACAACAAGTAGATCAACACCGCAGGGACAGTCAGAAGCAGAGGAAGAGGTCTATCGAAGAAATGGCACAAACATCCACCAACACCATTCTTCCTACCTCTATGCCACTATTGGCTGCATTTCTGAATTCAAGGGTTGACTATCCTCACGTGCCAATTTATTTGCCCGGAGAAACAGATCCCTGTTGTTCTGAAAATCCTCTAAATCTTCCCATTGATGGAACATACTATGAACTCCAAAGGACCCGTCCACTAATGGATCGTAACCATCGGAACAGAATGAGAAAAATCAAAAGGTCTACTAGACAACGAAATAATCCAGCTGCCGGAAATAAAGCCAAAGAAGAAAATAAAAGTGAGCCTGCCAACCTAGCTAGCACCTCCTCGAGTAATGTCCATTTTGCTACTTCTTTCGAAGACACTACAGACGGAGCCATCCACTGTTTTATGGACGAATATGGAAACTGGATGTCCTACACATTTGATAAAAACAGCTCTGGTCACGCTAAAAAGGCAGCTGCCAAAGCCAGCCAAGTATCTGAAAACCCAGCTGATATTTTGGCACTGGAAGGAAGCTGTGTTTCCATAACATCTGATAATACGGGAGACTTGGATATGTCTAGTAAGTTAAAGCAGGGTGACAGCATGGACCAAGGAGCGGCCAACGAAAGCATCTACAATTCTTCCTCTAACCAAGGCAGTAATAATCCACTCTTGTCCAGTAATAATAACTCCACATCCATGTTGCCTGTTTCCCAATCTGCCAATAGCAACAGAAATAAAACAATCTACGTTATGGAACCAGCCGTCCAACCTTCTCAGCGCAGGTCTCCTGTTGCTATACTTACCGAATCCCTTTTGGAAAGAGTAGAGTTGCAGAGAATGCTTTCTCCCAATATGCAACTCAATTTCCTGCTCAATTCGTCCATCCCTAGTGACAATAATACAACCAACGTGCTGCACTTGTCCATGCCCACTTCCAATTCAATCGGAGACAATAGCATGGATATGGACGTTGGAAAGAAACGATTTAGATTGATAGACTCCATAGACAATTCCTACACCAATCAGCGCACGGCTTATTACAAATTTAAGATATTCAGTTGTTGGAAACTCAAAGTAACGATGGACCGATTGAAATTAATGGCGCTGTTTGACAGAAATCTCACGCTAAAGGAGGCGATCCTATCAATTTTTCTCGGGATAATGGTGTCTATATTGGGGGCATTCATACTTCACACTGGTTTCTACAAAGATATCTACGCTTTTTGGTTTTGTTTTGTGATTGCTGGCAGTCAGTATTCACTATTCAAGAGTGTGCAACCAGACGCAGCATCTCCTGTCCACGGTTTCAACAGAATGGTGGCATTTTCAAGACCTGTATACTTCTGTTTATGTGCCTCCATTCTATGTCTGGTGCACTATTGTTTAGAACAATATGATTTACCGAATGAGAGTCACCATGAAAAGAGGAGTATCGAAGACGTTAGTGAAAAGTTAACTCTGTATGGATTTCAAGTGAAAACTAAAGAGGTGTTGCAATTAACAGAAGAAGTAATATCGAAGCTACTATTGTTCTTTCCTCTGGCTTTTAGTTTGGGCCTCTTTCCTCAAGTCAACACGTTCACTATGTATTTGTTTGAGCAAATAGACATGCATGTGTTCGGGGGCAATGCCACCGCAAGCTTGAGTGCTTCCGTCTACTGTGTATTTCGTTCTCTATTAGCCATTGGTGTTATGTATGGATTTGCTTTCGGAGGTCTAACCGAAGCCAAAGGTTCTCAGCACATACTCTTTTCCATCTTCTGCGGGTTATTCATACCCATATCGTACCATCTGAGCAGATGTGCTAGTGATTACACTATGGTCTGGAATCTTATCAAGAACCATCTTATTCCTGCAGATCTATATAATGTTCACAATGTTGAAAATTCCCATGCAGACACTCGGTCATCTCACGCAGATACTGAAAAACAAATACCTGTAGATGCACAGAGCGCTCCAAAGAATCGTTCCGAAAGTAATATCTCAAAGCAGCAATCAATGGATAGTTCCGCATCAAAGATCAATTTCAGTTCCGAAACAAACATCTCCAAAACTCAAAAGAGATCACAAACTAGCGTAAACTCAAGTGTGAATTCTTTGAAGGTAGATTCTAATTTGGGCGCTACTGTTAATTCAAGTGGTTCTATAAAAACGGAGCACATCGGTGAGGAGAGTAAGGACGGGAAGCTGAAGTCTCTGGCTGAGGAGGACCCCGCCGGTGAAGGGGAAATGGAAGACCCCTTGCCGAGGAAGCTGCAGGAGACTGTTAACTCGAGATTCAAGAACGATGTCATCATCTGTGGGTTCATGGCTCTCTTCATATTGGGAATTCACAGTACAACCGTCTTCACAACATTACAGCCAGAATTGAATCCTGTGAGTTTTATTTTATCTAGTGCACTGTGTGTGTGTGCGAACCTTTCCTATTTATCAGCAATCTTCACTTCACTTTTCTAGCACTTTCCAATAGCTTCCATGACACAGCAATACAGCCACCTTAATAATAATTAGAATTTATTCTTAACTTGTATTTGTATAAGATACTTCGTGTATCGCCAGATTGCTAGATATTTTCAGTTTCACCCTGGTGAAAGTCCACCGTTCAATATCGAAACGTTGCTTGAAACGTCTTAAGCCGTGTTGAGTGTACCAGATCTGAACAGCCAGATACATCCTAATCTTCCTCTCCCCATGTCCCCACTCCCTTTAACCTCAAAACATAGCCCAATCGGGGATGCCATAGTCTCACTGGCTCACAGCAGTTGTGATTTGTGTGATATTCACATGATTTTTTTTTTCGGGTTAAAGTAACTAAAACAATCAATAATTTTCCAGGTGGTCTGGTCCATATCCGCCCTGCTGGGCTGGGTGCTCCACTATCTGACGCCCCAGCTCCGCAAGCAGCTCCCCTGGCTCTGGCTGTCGGGGCCGGCGCTCAAGGCCCGTGAGCATGCCCAGTTTGAAGTTCGTGAGCCTGCCCGGGTCATGTGGTTTGAGAAGGCTTACGTCTACCTCTGCTTCTTCGAACGGAACATCCTGTATCCAGTGGTGTTCATTTCTGCCGTGACTCAGGATTCACCTGGGATCATCGTGAAGTTCGGACCAGGCGTTGGATCTTTGATTGTCTGCGTTTGTGCGCTTAAAGGTAATTCTTTGATTAATCAATCTTTATTTAATTTTTAGGCGTGGTTTATACACATGTGGTGAGTCACGGAGATGTGGCCAGGAGACTCATGTCTCCTCCATAGACTTTATATGTCGTAAATTATACACAGACAATGTGGAGCGGGCACAGAGCCTACGAAGAAGATATCATCTGCGCCACGTCTCCGCCACCCGTCCCTTGTGTATAAACCACGCCTAAAGTTATTGTTTTATTTTACATTATTTTTTTTATATTTAGTTAGTTCATACCTACTACAAGCATATGTTTAAACATGAATGTATTAACATTTCAGGTATGAGAAATGCTTACTCTGATCCAACCAGTCAGTACTTGATCCTGGTGTTTGCTGTTCTCCTATTCAGACTAGACTATAACTGGGCCAGCGAGAGCTTCTTAGTGGATTATTTCATAATGGCAATCATATTCAACAAGATGTATGAGTTTTTGTTAAAGGTATGATTAACAATTTAATTATACCCTAATTAATCAATATATATGTGTTTAATTCATTGTTGATTATTCTTGGCTATCATAAAATACCTTCTTCGTTCACCCTTGTGACACCTTTGTAACTCAAACATTTAATTTTCAGATTCAATTTGTTGTGACGTACATAGCGCCATGGCAGATTACTTGGGGCAGTGCATTCCATGCGTTTGCTCAACCATTTAGTGTCCCCCACTCTGCAATGTTGTTCCTACAGGCTGCTATTTCAGCATTGTTGTCTACACCCCTCAATCCCATTCTAGGTAAGAACTAAAAGTATTATTATAATTTTGTATACCTACCTACCCCCACAAAATATTATCTTCATTAGCTAGGCACCTTTAACTTTTCCCTTACTGTACTAAAAAAAATCCACGCGTTCCGGTGCTGTGTAGTCAATACACATCTCAAAATAGGCGATTTAATGTCGGAAAAATATGAATATTCATTGCTAATCGCTTATGTTTATTATATTTTATATCAAAAGTGATAATAATTGTAATTTAATTGCTGAAAACATAAAAAAAACATCGGCAGATGCTAAAAAAAACGTGCGAGGGGTCCACATCTAACGACGGTCCGCGACCAACTGGCTGGCGGCTAGCAGTGCTAGCACACATACAGCTATGCGGTCGCAGGTATCGATGGTCTCAACAAAAATACAACTGCAGACGTGTGGATGTCTCATGTTCCCGCATAGCGAATTAAAGAGGGACATCAATAGCGTGTCATTTCCTCGCACACTCTTCGCGTAGCATTGTCACACGGTTGATTATATTGGTGTATTTGTTTCCGATTTTTAACAAAAATCTCTGATTTTTAATTGAATTTGAAAACTATGTAAAATTTTATTTTTTAATTCAGTGCATAAATGTATAACGGAGGAATACCTAAAATCTGAACCCAGAATTTATTGTATTTATAGAGTTATTAAAGTTATTAGAAGCAATGTGTAGTAAATACACACCACAGATAAGGAAAGGTTAACAATATCGATGGTCCCGAACAATAATGTCAGATGTGCAAATTTATAGTTTTGTAGTAGAGCTGTTTAATATTTCATTTCTGCATTTTTACTGTTTTTGAGATCGAGAAATACGGTGTATGATATTTTGCATTAACCCCTATTTACTTGTTTGGAGAAATATATTATCGAAAACAGTAAAAATGAAAAACAAAACTTTGAATAGCTCTACTGCAATAATACAAATTTGACATTGTGCTTCGGGACATTCGGGACACTCATTCTTTATTTGAAAAATGTTCAAGGTAGGGACCTTGATAATATATCAATTTTTAAATTGCAGTCCATACTTTACCATGTATTACTTTATCTACTGCCAACAAAAATTATGCTACGCAATATTGATTTATCTGTGAGCCTTGGTTTTTCCTTGTTTATAAATAATATGTTTCAACCACATTCCATCATTGTGTTATATTATACAAAATATAAAATTGATCAGCCTTGCATTGTTGTGTGTGTATCTTGCATAATTTTTTTAGAATGTCAACATTTTTTTCATTTGTTTGCAATGTGTTTTCAATGGTAACATTGCATTCTATTTTTTCTCAACACAGGCAGTGCAATATTCATGAGTTCCTACGTAAGGCCTGTGAAGTTTTGGGAAAGGGACTATAACACTAAAAGGGTCGATCAAAGCAACACAAGACTGTCATCACAACTGGAAAGAAACCTAGGTTCAGGTAACTATATAAAACATTGTTACTTATCTATCATTTAAATTGTCAATAGTATTTGTAAGAAATGAGTATCTGCGGTTCGATTCTCCAATAGCGATCAAGAATTATTTGTTATGTGCCATTTACAAATGAAAAATTACCTGTCGTCTCGACTTGTTGAATATTTCATTTATATCTATTCTTGAATGTTGAAGGGTTGAAAAGTAATATTGGCATCCCTGTGAATATTGTCTATGTTCCTGATGCTTATGAACGGAGATAAAATGACTACCAAAATTCCTGACGAAGTCTTCTGTCAAATTAGCGAAAGAATCGAGATTCTGGCGGAATTTCTCTTCAGTCTCTTCAGATTTGCTCTACATTATGTATTGCAGCTAACTTCGCAGGTAAATCAGCCATTATAGGGGTCCTAAAAAAAAATTGTAAAAATATTCAATGCTTGTCCTTGGAAGTGTGCGCAGGAAACGATCTTAGGTTAAAATAAATAGACGACAAGTCGGTATCGACTGGTTCGGCCCACTCATTGTTCGAGTGGAATGACTTAACGTTTGGTGACTCGAGAATAAGAAAGTTAACCAATGTATGCACTTTCGACGGCGATTACGAGCGGCCGAGATTGGAGAATCGAGTCCCTGGATCATTGTGCAATTTTATATCAGCACATTTAGTAATAAGATCGTCTCTTTTACATTAGCTCCTTACAGGAGGCCCTGAGAAAAATAATTTCCCTCGGGGCATATGTCATCTTTGGAGATGCTGTGTGGTGGGTAGGAAGGAAAATGGTATGAGGAGTGGGTAGGAATCTGGGGATCAGTGTGTCCAGGAGTGTCGGACGTTTGAATTCATCATTCATCAAATCAATTCATTTGAATGGGTCGAGGGAATCCTACTGGAGAAGTGAAAAGATCTCTCTCAACCAATCTTTCCAAATCCGACCCGCCACACAGTACGTGGACAGACGCATCTGCCACCAAGACCTAGACAATCCTCGCCCCATTAACCTGGGCACCCCTGGTCACCAAACGTAGCGAACCACATGGGCTGACCTATGGCAGAGGTGTTGGTTATCCAATGAACAGTTCCCAGGGCGGCGGTACCCATACCCGCCTCCATACCCATAACCATAACATGTATTACAAAACATCTTTATTATGTTCATGTCCAAGGAATACCAACATCGATATGTATGTCGGTCTTGATTTTATCACTATTGGCAAGTTAATATCAATGTTTTTTTTTTTTTTGTGGGAAAGCATAAATCCATTTATGTATTTTCTGTTTGCCTGAATAGTGTTAATTTGTTTTTCTTTCCTTTCAGACGACAACAATTTGAATTCAATTTTCTATGAACATCTCACCCGCTCCCTTCAACACTACCTGTGTGGAGATCTCCTATTGGGAAGATGGGGGCAGGTTCAGCAAGGAGATTGTTTTGGTAAAAACTTTACTAATAATAATCATTAACTGCCTCATTCACACAACAAAACCAAGCAAACGTTAAGTTTAAATTTACCTCTACGATGGACTTACGGCCGTAGTTCCTAACTTTTCAATTCATCAATCCGAATCAATCTGAGGCTCCGATCAGCCAAGTTGTTTGTTCAGTAATGCTCGATTTGCCTGTTTCCAAACATCTGTATCGCTGATAATCTTAAGTGACAGTCAAAAACGGTTAATGAAATCATCGTCATTCAATATTTGGCTGTCGCCGCCTCTGTAACTCGATATTATTCGTCCATTACGTTCGCCCATTTCCCTACATATATTCTAAATATTATCATTAATATCTTCATCTACGCTGTCCATGTCAATTTGATACTTAAAATGATAGTAAAATTGGCAACACGCAATATGAAAAATAGTGCGTGAACCAAATGATGTTCGACATTTCTCTCTCTGTTGACACTTTGTTATAACTAATCTTTTTACTGAGCCAGAGGTTAATCCAGTTGTTTGGTTCCTCTAGCTTTATAGGAGAGTTGCGTTGGGAAGAGCGTAGTTGTGCTTTTGAGTAATGTTGAGCCAAAATTTTGGCTCAACAGTTGATCAGTAGTATTGGGAACAACAGCCGTTAGCAATGTATATCTCAATTCCATTTCACTATCATTCTTTGCACAATGAGGAACTGAAGTCCATTTTTTTAAATCAATAATGGCCTTCTAACTTAAATACGTCTATTTTTTATTGTTATAGTTAGTTTTAATAGTTAAAATAATTTTTAAAGTTTTAGTTTTCGGTTCTCCTGAAAACGCATCAAATCTATGGACGTGACCTGTGACATCACCAGTCTCAAAAATCCAACTTTTTTTTTCAACCAATTCTGTATTTTATATGGGAGTCGTGACATTTTTTATTCCTATTCTTTAAGATTACCGTCTTTTAACATCGAAAATAACACTAGGTAAAATGTGTATATTTCTTCACTAATATTATTTTATTGTATCAAAGTGCAAAAATGCATCCATGACCTCACCTTTTTTTAATTTATTTTATTTTATTTGACACTTTACAAGAGCACCCCTGTCTGTACCAGATAAACAATTTACTGGTGTTTGAAAACCTGCATTAAAACATTTTCATCGGTTCAAATGAGAATGTGTACCAGAGTTACCATACACTAGCCTAGGATTGCCAACATTTTTTCATCTTTGTCCTTTTTAAATTAATGGCATAATATGTTGTTTATGTATATTTTTTTCATCCTTGTCCTTTAATAATGTAATTCTTTTTTTTATTCTCTCTCGTCCTTTTTAAATTAATAGTTTATTATGTTTTTATGTTGGTTAATTATGTTAAATTGATAGTTTATTAGGTTTTTATGTTGGTTAATTATGTTAAATTGATAGTTTATTGTAGAAACATTAATGTAACAATATTGTTCTCTCAATATATAATCTTTGTGTTATTTTTATTATTTTGTAAAATTATTAACCTCAACACAGGCCCTAGTGAAGTTAAAAATTCTATCCTAAAAAAGACACAATGTAAAGAAACAATATGTTCTAAAATACCCACAGGAGATGAAGAGATATTCAAATTCCTCACAAGTTTCTTTACCTCCATAATGAAACAAAATTCTATTGAAATTAGCATAATCATTTTAGTTTTCATTAAGGCTTTTAAAATAGACTTAAACAAAAACGAAAATACAGTGCATTTTCACAATTATTGTAAATATTATTTTTCAATATTGTTGGATAATCGAGAAATGCCCAGAATTCTCGCAATTTCCTCACCAAAAAGGTTCTCCCTGCTAAAAACCCAATTTATTTGAATTTTAGAAATTCCCCGCAATTTGGAAAACTCTCCACGAATTGGCAATCCTGATGTGAATCTTGTACACCATACACACATTACTCACGTAGACTGGTTGTGATGAATAAGCAAATTCAGTGGTACCAACCAAACGGTGTCTTTTAATGAGATGATGTTTTATTTGTTTTTTAATGACGATTTATAAATTCTAAGTATTATTATACGTATATAAAATAAAATTTATACATTTAGAATCAGTTTTTGTTAATGTATATATGAATTTATTTTTTTTCACTGGAGTTTCTTATTGTAATGGACGTCAATAATTTAGCCAAGGTGAAGCTTTTAATTACTAATTTTGATACTCTTAGGCCATTCGTACACGGGAGATATTTACAAGTGACTCGAGTTTTCGCGACGAATGCCCTACAATTAACATTTATTTCGTTGTATGGTTGAACCCGAAATCTTCTTTTAGATCGTTTTTACGCTTGTAAATATAAAACAATATTATCATCTTCATCGCTAGAGTCACTTGATATCGTATTAATTCCACGGCTGCAAAAAAAAAATTATTAAGTTCCGTATAATTCGGGTAGCGCCATGTACGGAAACCAGCTTTAAATAGTAGCATATCGGTAGGCTACTTGTGCTTGCGTCACAGTCACTATGTACTAAGGAAGTATTTCTGTGTGAAAAGGGCATTATTCTGAAATGTGTTTTATTATTTTTTTATGTTAAGTGTATGCAGGGTCGGCCCTATGCGGGTGCAATTGGAGCAGCCCGCTCCAGGCGCACAAACTGTCAAGGCGCTGATAATACCTATCACATCGCCCTTGAGATTTTTCACAAAAACGGCGCTACACGAAAATACAATTCATCCGAATATTATTGATTGCAGTGATCACCTACATAGGTGTCTACTAGTTTTGATAAGGAGTGTCAAAATTTTATTCCCGCCATGCGCCTCGTTGGCTCAGGAACAATGATTACAAGTTTATGAAATGTAGCTACATTTTAACATAGCGATTGCCCAGTTTGATTGGCGTTTTAAAGTTTCGTATGATTTAAGGCTTTATTTAACAACGATTTAATGATTATTTTCAGTTTTGGCCTCGGACTACCTGAACTGCTTGGTGCACATAGTGGAGATGGGCAATGGTCTGGTGTCCTTCCAGCTCCGAGGTTTGGAGTTCAGAGGAACCTACTGTCAACAACGGGAGGTGGAGGCCATTTCAGAAGGCCCGGAAGATAACGATGGTATATTTAATATTCACTACAATTATTAGAGTTCTAAAGCATTGTGAAAGCAACTGTTCATCTGCATACATGCTTATTTTTAACCCAAATATGTGATAATTTAAAATGAAGCAATATCTTTGTAAACATCACTTTTATGTTACCAAGCTATTGTTTTATTTTAAATTATAATGCCACATCACAAGTGTCTGCTTTATATGAAAACATGGGTAACCGGGCAACTCAAGTCAGTGGCAACTAGGATTATAGGGCAGTTATTATTTCATCACTTTTGATGACTTTATATCACTTTTCAAAAGTGTGTTGAATTGGCACTATCCTGAGTTGCCATGGAACCAATAATATGTATATAAAGTACGTGAACAAAATTCAACTATTTTCTCTCAAACCTTAAGAGGAAGCTACAAGCCAAAAATGTGTATATTCTTGGTATACCTTATATTGTAGGTAATAGGCATTAAAATCGCTTGACAAACGGAGTCTAGAAATGTTTGATTTCAAGCACAAAACTGGTTTTATTTATTTTGTAAATAATTTTATAAGAAAGCAAAAAAGTTAATCAAGTGTAACTGTCACAGATAATCTTAGCTATAATACTATATTTTTTTTTAAAGTTGTTTCCTTTATGCGTTCATACATTTCTATTGAAAAAATACTTTTTTTAGTAGTTTACATTTATATTTTTATTTGTATTCTAATTTTATAATTTGATGAAGCATCCTTAATGGCCACTATTATATTCCTGATAAATAATGTGCTCCTTGCGTGGACCTCCAGGCTGCTGCTGTTGCGCTGTGGGTCACCTGCCGCGCATGCTGTCCGTCAATGCCATGTTCTCTCTGCGCTGGCTGGCGTGGCAGGTCACCACAGCGCGCTACGTCCTCGAGGGCTACTCCATCTCGGACAACAGCGCCGTGTCCATGCTGCAGGTGTTCGACTTCCGCAAGGTGCTGATCACCTACTACGTCAAGGTATGGTTCATTAAAATACCACAGAACAGTGAAGAACTCTGTTTTGTATTATCCAACTACCGTGATATGAGTTAAAAATGTGAAGATCCGGAATGAATGTATGGCTTATGTAAGCTTAATGGATAAGGGAAAGTAGGGTGCTTACAATGTGGACATGGAGAGCGGATGAATGAAGAAAGGTGCGTAAGGAGAATATATGATGCGCAAGTGAATGGTAGAAGACGTCGGCATCGCCCAAGAAAGACATGGCACGATCAAGTGAATCAGGACATGTCAAGTGTCAGAAGAACTGACGGTGTATGAATATGAATGAAGCAAGGAGTGTTTCCCGAGATAGAGTTGTGTGATGGTCTACCTGCTTTGCCTACCCCTGAGATAAAACGGTTAGTTATATTTATATAAATCACTGATTAAAGTACAGTACTCTCCCACTAATCCGTCATCCCAAAAACCGGGAAAGTGACCAATTAGCTAAAGCGGCGGATTGTATTGCTTACAAAGAATGCAAAAAATAAATATTGATTTTTCGCTTACGTTTACTAGAAGACTGTTTTGTAAACTTATCGAAACAAAAACGTGGCAGAACGAAATGAACAGAAACAAATGCGACAATTTCTAGAATACTCTAGGATTTACAGAAATATCCTAAAACAACAGTAATAAACCCTGGTGACTTGTAAAAGGATCAGCGAGAGCAAGTTATACGGCAGTATAGTTATATGTAGTGTGTATGAGTAATATAATAATATAAAAGCTTTCAACAGTGTAAAACTTGAAATTAAAATTGAGGAAAATAAAAATAAATTCACATACAAAATTACAAAATGGATTAAAGAACAATATTCAGGATTATACCTGAAACTGAAGCTAAAACAGATTTCAGAAATATATATATTTTCCTGAAGTTGTATTGTTGTGGAATAGACAAAAGAATACAAATAATCCCAAGCCTGAATAATGGAGGAGGGTTTGTCATAGGAATAAGCACCATACACTGTAGAAAACTTTGTTTATGAAAATGGAAAAAAATGTTTCGAGCAGTTAATCAAAAGAAAGAAATGAAGAAAAAAGCAAATAAACACTAAGGTCAGGTTGTTTCATGGAATATGAAGAAATCATTCATGGAATGTGAAGTTTATATTCAAGTTCTATTATTATATCATTATTGGCCAGGGGCTTCACAAAACTTAAAAAATCAATGTTGAAATTTGATGAATTCTTCAAATTCTGTGAAACAACCCGTCATTGTTTTATATCCACAATGATCTGTTCAAGTACTGTGTCATTTTTATAACGTATGGCAATAAAAATTCAGATAATTCTTGTGGTAAGTAATGCAGTAATTATTTTTTGCAATGTAATGAAACCTACTTGACACCAGCTATAATTTGGGAAGCGGATTTGGGTATTGCCGCCCTGGGAACCATTTATTGGATTTATTACGATGACCCCTTATAGGTCACCCCAAATGGTTCGCTACGTTTGGTGGTTTAGCAGGGGTGCCCTGGGTGTGTTCACGATGCGCCTGCTTACCTGCTGGGCGGCTTGCCAGATCGGGAGAGGATGTTTGGGGAGACCATTTACCTCTCCGACTGATCTCTTCGGCTGATTTCTCTTAACCCATCGCCTTGCACCGCAGCGGGAAGGATAGATTATATGTCCGTCACTCACTGGTCCCTAGATTCCTACTCACCTCTCATACCTTTTTCCTTCACACAGCATCCCCAAAGATGGCATAGGCCAACAAGCCTTCGCCTAATTCTTTATTATTTGATGTGTTGGGGTTTCCCATAACTAGCTCTCCAATTATAAATAAATCATTCAAACAAGAAGCTAAAGCTGGCTAGGAATGCCAAAATAGTGCACCAGGGCGTGAAAATAATGTGTTTTCTTTTCTTTTGTAGAGTAT
Organism: Hesperophylax magnus; assembly: GCA_026573805.1. Classification (NCBI taxonomy): domain Eukaryota; kingdom Metazoa; phylum Arthropoda; class Insecta; order Trichoptera; family Limnephilidae; genus Hesperophylax; species Hesperophylax magnus. The sequence continues at coordinate 3,268,079 of JAIUSX010000026.1, forward strand.
AATATTCTACACAATTCAGTCACCGAAGCTGGAAGAGTGGCTCTCATCAGCTAGTATTCTGGAAGCGCTGAAGCCAACTTTGGACAGGAATTTCATTGACCTGGATCCCATCTTTAATCTAAATTTGGATGAGGATTATGACTTCAGAGCTTCAGGAATCACAAGGTGAGTCAGACATTACATTTCATCATATCAAATTTTCCTTCAGCTAACATTATTTGATTTGGTTAGAATTTGGGTAAAGTTTACTTATTCCACTTACTTCTTATTACACACAAATTATTTACATAACACTTTGTTTTAAATTTGAACAATTAATTATGTCGGGAAGATGTTGGATTTTGTTAGCATGAAGTCGTTTGTCGCAAGGTTCCGCTTCAATATAAATACACACAAATTATTTAAATAGCCCAAACTAAGAACCCAATAACCTATTTTGTGCATGTTTTTCCCATCTCCCGTATAAAACATGATGTAAATAAAACGAGAAACATATTGTACTAATTAAGCCTGTGATAGATCACGCTATAAGTGCGCTATATTTTTGTGGCTTGGCCTATTTCAGCATATCACTCGTCATACATTCCCATTGGTAGTGTATGGCGAGCGATATGCTGAAATAGGCCCAGCCATGATGTGTATGGTGTAATTGTCGCCTACCTTAAGTTGAAACAGAGTTATTTTGGATCAATATTTCACTGCCGGGTACAACTTGTGCATATTTAGCGGTAAGCAGAGTACAGTAACTTTACTAAAATTTACAAGGTAAAGTCTGTAAGTGAGACTATTGTGCCCGCCAGATCTCACTCAGTTAGCTTTTCTTTCCCAGAGCTTCCTTCTGCTCCGTCTACCACGAATGGGTGTCGTTTTGCGGCATGCGTCGAGACGACCTCTACAAGCTAAAGGGGGACAAGCTGATAGCCAGGGACTCTGCCCTGGTATCTCTGTGTTTTGGCCTGAGCCTCGTGGGCCGGAGGAGCCTCGGGGCGGCCAGCCACAACACGGTGTCCAGGTAGGAACAATATTACTCCTTTAGTTCTTGTCATACTTGCATTATTGTGTCCAGCTTTTGATAAGATTGTAATACAATGAAATCATCATTCGCTCACCTCACTAGGGCATTCCTGTGTCGAGATGTGCAGCTTTACAATTATTGTAAAAAAAGAATGCATATATAAATTTGATGAAAAATATAAACCTACAAAATTATTACAAAAATAAACACTAAATACAGTTATTCAAACTAAAATTACAACTGGTCAGTATTTTTATAGTTGGGAACAATAACATTCTACTGTAAACTAAATAAGTATTACAAAGTACCTGTAGTGGCTCATCAGCCACAAACATATGGCTATACTGACAATGATAAGAGGAATAGTATGAATAATATGTACCCGCCTCAGAACAGAAACCTTCTAGTGAGGCGGGTTACTTTCACATTTGTTATATTAAAAATGTAATTGCAATAAACGTCCGGGTTTCCGGCAATTTAAAAAAAAATAAAAAAAATTATTGACAAAAAATAATTTTTTGTATGGCTTTGGCATTCACTATGTAACAATTTCTAGACATTTTTTGTTTTTAATGAGTTTTATTATTCACAATGTACATTTGTTACGTATAAATTTTATTAATTAGCGACCGGTTTCGACACGTCCGTGTCATTAACTAGCTACATATTTTAACCGCCCTACCTTTGGGTTATTATTCAAAATGTAGGTAAAAAAACATCGGGTTTTTTTTCATTAGATTTTGCAATAAAAATACTTGTTTTCAATATACAAGACAATATTTTCACACAACAGACTCATGTTTGACCCTTTTTACATCCTTTTGTAAGTCAGAGGTTCTCAACATAAGATGTCACCGAATATTTTTTGTAATAATATTCTATTGAATATTTTATCAAATATATTTTGTATTGAATGTCAATATATCAATCAAAATAATCTCGATACATTCTGCAAATTAGGTAGCCAGCGATTGATAGTGTTCAAAATGAAAATAACACCTTTTCCTAGGCCATTTTTTCACTACACTTTCAAAGTGAACTGCTGATTATGGAGAGGTTTATGATTTATGACGTTTTACCAAATCCTTCTTCATACGAGCCAATCACAAAAAGAGTGGAAGTTTACTGATAGCCATGGACCTCACTGTTACAAGGATATTTATATAATAAAACCATACATTTTAGTACTCTTTATTTATTTTATTACACTAAAATAATTTTTTTGTGTGATAAATTTTGAAACAAGGGATGCAAAGCCCCACATCACAGTCAGGACAGTAGTACCTTGTCTCCTTCCTCACTTTTTTCCCACTTTCATTTAGTTTTGAGCAGCAAACAGCGCAACGTCTTGCAGCATTCAGTTTGCCTGCGGTAGGAGGAATTACATCAATAAAATGTCTTTCAGTTAGACGTAAGGGGTTTGGGTTGCTTGATGGTCTTCCCCCTTTGGATGAAAAATCTGCTGTATGGTAGTTTTCCAAATATTGAACAATTACCTTTTCTCTAAATGTAGAGTTATTTGAAACACCACCCTTTTTTTGTACAACACAAATGCATTCCAGAGTGCTTGCTCCAGAAAATGGAAAAATATTTTTTTGTAATATTTTTTCCCCTGTTTTCTGGTGATAGGGCGAATCGCCAAATGCTGGTCAACCCGATCTACTCCACCCATCGTAAAATTATATTCGTTTGCTACAGTTGGGCGTTGTTTGCCCGATTCAGTTTGCATCATCGTGCAGCTATGGACAGTGGAGAGAAAAAAGACATCTTTTTTATCTCTCCACCTCATCACCATGATTTTCCCCTTTCTGTAGGCTTTGGTGTATCCACGAGCAACCTTCTTAGGAAAAACAATATTTTTGGGTACCCCTTTTCGTCTGAATCTTAGTGTTCCATATGTGTCCGTTTTTTTTGTAACTAATAACTCTGCTAATTCTGGTGACGAGTAAAAATTGTTTGTTGTCAGGCAGTACCCCTTATTGAGCAATGGTCTCATTAGTGACATAACCACTTGGGAGGAGACTGGAAGATGTTTGTAGCTCTGGTCAAAAAGGGTATTTTTTCCTGTATAAATAATTGTGGACCATATATATCCTGAGGTGGACTCACACAACATATATGTCTTGACGCCAAATCTCGATCTTTTGAATGGCATGTACTGTATCCATCCTAGACGTCCTTTGTATAACATCAAACTTTCGTCTATGGTCACATTTTTCTTGGGGATATATCCTTGTTGAAATTTTGTTTGCAAATATTGATACACAGGCCATATTTTGTTCAGTTTGGGATTGGGGTGGGTCGATTCGTTGTATTCAGCATTATTGCTAAAATGCAAAAATTTCTTTAGCAATAAAAACAGCCTGTATGAAAGGGTGCGTGCAAAAAATGGAGTCTCAAATATCGGACTTTTGGACCAGTACATCTTTTCTTCTGGTTTCTTTACCAAACTTTGCACTAATATGATTGCTAAAAATATTCTCATTTCGTTGATTGTTGTTGGATGCCACGAACTTACAAGGCTTGTCGAAGAATGTGGAGTAGAATTAATAAATTGCTCAGCAAATATATTGGTTTGATCCACTATCAGTTGCATCAGTTCATCATCAAAAAAGTAGTTGAAGAATTCATATTCAACTTTACAATTATTGACTGCTTCAGGAAAGCCAGATGTCGATGTAAATTCAAATGGTGGTTGCAAAACATCTCCTTCAGAATCTATATCCACCCACTCCTGAGCACTTGTTGGAACGTCTTCTACTTCGCTTCCATGTTCATCTTGTGATGTAGAAAAATCCTCACTTATAGTGGTCTCACTTCCGGAGGAGCTAATATTTTCATATTCACTCTCACTTGACATATTGGAACACAAAAAAAATCAGTTTTTGATATAACACAAAGTAAATAAACGGTATAAAAAAGACATACATTCACACAAAGTTCACTAAAAAACATGTAACGAAATAATATTGTCATAAAAACTGCGCCACTTGCATAGAGAACCACTGACTAGCGACGTAACTTGTATGGGAGTGACGAAAATACACCCGTTTGCTTCGGCTGACTTCGAAATACTAAACGGGATGACGCAGGAACAAACTTGACATGCACGAACGTATCACAAACGTTTTGTGGGTTTCGGTAAAGTTTTGTTTGTACCTGAGTGTACGAGATACGGCTTGTTGCGTTCGGGTGATACTTTGACGGCCGTATTACGTACGTTCGTATGTATAGGGCGGTTAAAACTAAATTTTTAAGTGCAGAAATATGGGGTTTTATTTAGTTTGGTTCTTTGGTGGGAGGGGATTTGAGGGAGGGGGAGGGGGTTGAGAGGGAAACGGAGGGAGAAACATTGTCAATAGGGGTGATTTGCAAGGTGCTATTATTTTATTAACTATATTAATGCTTGAATTAATTAGTCGAAACCGGTCGCTAATTAATAAAATTTATACGTAAAAAATGTACATTGTGAATAACAAAACCAATCATTAACAAAAAATAACAATAAGGAAATGAAAATTAAAATCATTAAATACTAACAGGTAAATAATTATAAATAAATAATAGTAAGAAAATAAATATAAGTAAATTAAGTAGATAGTTAAGTTACTAATAATACGTCATTTAAGTACATAATAATAAGGAAATTAAGTACACAATAATAAGTAAAATAGGTAGATAATAATAAGTATTTAAGTTGATAATAATAAATAAGTAAAGTGCGTAATAGTAGGTAAATATGGATGATTTCGAATATAGGGTTTCCACACTGATTTATGTGGTGGCGAAAACCGCGTCCTTAGGTATAAGAAACTTGAGGGTGCAGCAGGAGTCCTAGAGCCGGCCATAACTTCCAAGAGTTGTAACACCATTGATAAGAAGTAAAAAAAAAAATGGTTTGGATATTGAATTTTAAAAAATGTTAATCATATTGTGTATTTTTCAGCGTGGAATTCTTCCTGTACGGTCTTCATGCACTCTTCAAAGGGGACTTCAGAATAACGTGTGTGAGGGACGAGTGGGTGTTTTCCGACATGTCCCTGCTGCACTCCGTGTTGGCCCCCGCTGTGAGGATGGCACTCAAGTTACATCAAGTGAGTTGACTTTTTTTGTTGCCAAATACAAATTTCAAGCAGTTATTACTCGAATGGGTCCACTTTATGGAAATATCCATTCTTATTAGATTTCTCCCATTTTTCAATACTTAACGTACTGAAATTTTTAACACGGTTTTTTGTTACACAGTGTTTTGTCTAATCACGCCTTTCTTAAGAGGTAATCAACATGGCTTCTTACCGAAGAAATCAACGGTAACCAACTTACTCTCTTTCTCTCGACGGGTAGCACAAGGCCTAGACTGTAGGCATCAGACGGACGTAATCTACACGGACTTCGCAAAGGCATTTGACCGAGTAGATCACGATATTCTAATAAAAAAGATGCATAAAATAGGTTTTAATCAACCCTTACTGACATTTTTTGCGTCATATTTAAAAGATAGAAGTCAGTATGTAAATATAAATGGATACGACTCTCATAAGTTCGCAGCTCTGTCAGGAATTCCTCAAGGATCGAATCTCGGTCCCATGTTATTCCTTATTCTGATAGATGACATTCAGGATTGCATACGTCACAGCTCATGTCTACTATTCGCGGATGATATGAAACTGATGAAGGAAATCGAATCAGATTATGATTATTCGAAACTGCAGGCCGACCTCGATTCAATCATGATATGGTCGGTAGAAAATAAACTTAACTTCAATATTAAAAAATGCGTTGTTATGACTTATAGTCGTTCACAAAATCCGCTATTCTGCCAGTATAGAATGAATGGTGAAGTACTTACACGCGTAAACATCATCTAGGACCTTGGGGTGATCTTTGATCCCAAGCTGACATTTTCAAACCACATAGTCCAGCTTACCTCGGCTTGCTCCAAAACTCTTGGTTTTGTAATTAGAACTTGCAAACAATTCAATAACATAGAAGCAATGACCGCCATGTTCAACGGAGTGGTCAGAAGCAAGCTGGAGTACGCCAGTATTGTCTGGATACCTCATCAACTTAAATACATAAATATGATTGAACAAATTCAAAAAAAATTCCTAAGGTATGTTTACATGCGATCATACGGAATATATCCGAAATTCATGCATCACGTGGAACTGCTAAAGAAGACAAATTACCAAAGCCTGGAGACTAGGCGTAATGCCGGACTCATGGTATTTGAATTAAAGTTACTAAAAAACCTTATCGATTTCCCATATCTCCTGTCATGCTGTGGCTTATTCGTTCCTAATAAATACTGTCAAAATCGTAGCCACGACCTATTCTGTATACCGCAGGGTCGGACAGATGTCATTGCCCAACATAGCATGACAAGAGGTATGACCTTGCTAAATGCCCTACCAGCGGATATAGATGTGTTTAATATCACTATACCATGTTTTAAAAAAAATATGTACATGTATTGTTAGTTTTAATAAAATTGTACCATAATTGGACTTACCTGTCTGTCGTACAATAATAAAAAAAAATAAATAAATAAAAAAATAAAAGCAGAATTAAGTGTATGTATAAATATAAATGATATGTTTCAGGATCACTTCATGTCTCCTGAGGAATACTGCAGCTGCCCGGCTCTGTACTCTGCCATCTGCTGCCACACGGCCTGTTTGGTCATCTGCCACGAGGCTTCACCCACTTGGAGAAACAACGTCCTGAGGGGAGCGCCTCATCTGCTGGCTCTCAGGTAAATTATTACTGTTGGGAGTCTGTCATTCCGGACTGTTGAATATAATTTGTTAAATGCTCTCTTCCCGAATTTTGCAATTTATTTGAGAAGACTCAACCGATCTGTGATGCATCATCCTTAGTCGGGTTGGGGGCCGATTTACTCTTTTATTAGTATCAAGTAATTAGTGTCTGTATACATAGTAGAAGTGTTAAGTTCAAGCATAGTTGCATTGGTGTCGGTCGCTGATTTTGAAAAAAACGTAAATAGACGATGAACAGCACTTAGAATCATGAGAAATAATAAACGGTAAACAAATGTTTCCATCATCACATCAGAAATAGAAAATAAGTTGTTGATGGGAATCAATAGACCGTCCACTTCATTTTCGTCTGTGCTAAGCATTTGACAGGCCACTAAAAACAAAAAAAATGGATCGTGGTTCTAATCACTCGCACTGAGCACCCACACTTGTCACTAAACACCAACTTGATGTGTCCGTTTACACTTTGTTGCAAAACTCACTTGCACTCTGCTACTAATCAAAGTGTAATTGTAGGTTGCCTCTCGGTAAGAGTCTCCCTCAGATAATAGCCATGTATGATAGGTATGTTTTTATAACATACCTACACAGTTTATGTTTGTTTGATACATACATTCATCAACGGTACAACACTATCTGCCTCTAGGAATCGTCTCCACTCCTGCCGGTGGTCTTCCGCTTTCTCCCTCCAGTTCCTTATGCAATATATGTTTGTTCCAGACACGTAATGGACGACGGCAGCGATGAATACAAGATAATTATGTTGAACAAGCGCCAACTGAGTTTCCGCGTCATCAAGCTGAACAGGGAGTGCGTGCGAGGCCTGTGGGCGGGTCAACAGCAGGAGCTGGTGTACCTGCGCAACAGGAATCCCGAGAGGGGGAGCATACAGAACGCTAAACAGGTTTGCAAAGCACCAATATTTACAAACCAAAAGCCAAAGATCGTTCCCTAACATTGTCCAGAATGAAGCGCGGTGCTTTTGCTGGAGGTATATCCTTGTCATCGGTCTTACAGCCCTTGTGAGAGTTGTGGATACCTCCACTCCTCCCAGTCTCGTGCTTTCTCCCTTTCTTCCATATATCCTGTGAAGTGGTTTTCATCTCCACACCATTAACCTGTGGTGTGCCAGGAAATTCCAAGCTTTTTTGAAAAAAACCGCGCGCAAATTACTCTCCTGCCTTTTGGTCAAACATCCATTTAAAAACAAAGAAATTGTTTATTTTGCAATTGTTTTCTGTTTATCAGATAATGTATCTTATTATTCATATATATTACGTGATAATATTGTTACAAGTTTTCCCAGAATAGCTAACTTTAACAAAAAAAAATGTATAAAAATTTTCCCATTCGGCAAACAAATGTAAAAAAAATATATTCATTTTTTTATTTCTACACAAACCTGAATAGACACCCCTCGTGAAAAAAAACAATCCAAAGGTGTTTTCGAAGAAGTAATGCCATTAATACTTCTTTGAAAATGTAAACTATTTTCATTTATTCAAAAAAAAAATCAAACGTCGAGTGTCCACTTAAATTTTTTTTGTGTCGCATTATATAAGTATATGATAACAATTCTTCCAGATTTCGGTAGTTTATACAACTGTTGTTACTAATAATATTATTTTGTACAATGCTTAATGCTTTTGAACGAGCGGTGTTCGCGGACGGCGCGTGTATCGCGTGTATCGTACCGCGACAACCCAAATACTGCTCGCGTCTTTTGACTTGTATAAACAAACGAACTGCGCTCGCCAGATTTTTTTTATTGTTTTATTTTTTATTGTAGTTAGTCTTGTTTTATTTTTTTGAATATGGTTAAGTTTTTGTACATTTTTTATTGCTTCTGTTTTGTTTTTTTTTTGAACTGGTCAATTTTAAATTATGTTAACTCTTTATAAAAAATAAAATAACCTGATGTTTTTAGTTTCATTTTTGTTAAAAGAAAACGAGTATTAAGTGGTTAATTGGACGTTCTTATTTACATTTTTTCAATATTACGGTACCTATCTGCCTGAAGAAAGGTTGAGAAACAAAGAATTGTCACTTTTTTTTTTTGGTTTTAGGCATTTCACCCTGAAAAGAGTGCGAATTGTCACTTAGAAAGTGGTGTTTCTATGGATAAATTGTTATTAAATCCTTATTAAAATTAAAAAATGTTATGTATAATTAAGTAGGTAGCTATTTACAAATCTTATGATTTCATATGAAATTTTGGTTTTTGATTTATTAAATTAAAGAAAATGAAAATTTGGCTTTTTTGGACGAAAGGTTTAGTGTTCGCGGAATCAATACATAATAATATTATCTTCACACTGTGAAAAGTGTTCTCAACACTTCAATAGCATAATACCTTTAATAATTACTCATCAATGAATTATTTTCAGGCCCTGCGCAACATTATAAACTCGTCGTGCGACCAACCCATCGGATACCCCATCTACGTATCCCCCCTGACCACCTCCTACGTGGAGACCAACCAGCAAGTCACTTCGCTGGTGGGCGGAGCTCTCACGCTCAGCACCATCAAGAGGCATGCCATGGGACTCTGGAGACGGTGAGACACAAAATAATTATAATAAAGGTCGAACCGCACTGAAGTGTCACTTAGTAATTGCACTACAGCTGCAGTAGCGTGGAAGTGTAAATCATCATAATACAATCATTTTTGTTTATCTCACAATTCTTCTAATAAATCTCCGGGGGTTGTGATAGATACAATGAGCTCTGATGGCTTCTTTAGCAGGCGGTAAAAATTATTACTATCTAGTGCCATCTATGAGTAACCTCTTAAACTACTCTCTAGGGTATCACAATTTGCATTGTCAGTGGTGAACAATACGGACGACTCTGAGAAGATATTATCACAGTTTCTTTGCTATGTGAGGTATTATCTAACAGGATGCACGAGAGCTTGGAGGAACAAAGACATTTTTTTTTATATAAAGCGTGTGATCGAAAATTAATCACTCGAGTTCCATGGCAATAATTCCAGCACAGTGTAGGGTGATAAGAACCTTATCAAAGATTCGTCAATAACTTTTTACATAATATAAATTTCTGCTGTCCGATATATTCACGACGAAAGCCAAATGCAGACTGTCTGCACTGCGAAGCACCGTTCTGGTGCAGTTTGTTTCATACAAAACAGTTTAAAATTAAATAAAATTCTGTTTCCAAGCGATTACGCTGTCTTAGTTCAACCTTTTAATTTAAATTTATTTATTTCAGGATGAGGCGACGCTGTGGCGAAGGCTGCTCCAGTGGTAGTGGCAGCAACGGGCTGGAGTGTGGCATCAGCACCAGCAACACGCATCCCAACCAGACACCGCACCACACACTGGAGCTGTCCCGCACCTCGCTGGGAAACAGTCTGATATGTGAGTCACCACATTATACTACTACAGTAGAACCCCGTTAATTCGAAAAAACGTGTAATTTGAAATTTTCGCCAAAAAAATATCCACAGAAAATTTTTAATTTATCATAATTTTACAAATATCTTAATTTAAAGGGTAGGCCGTGACCGAAATCGGCCGCGAAATATCGATTTACATGTAAATATATCGCATTTTTACGAATTTATTTCGACTATCTGAATTTAAAAGTCTGGCTGCTAAAATAAAGGAATAAATCGTATTAATACGGATTTACTCTTAAGATACTACCCGGATTTGAAGGGGCGACCGAGAAATTCGATTTTCGGCATCTTTTTTATTTTTTTATTCCTAAAATTTCGAATTACGTGGGAATTTGTTAATTCGAAATTTAATTTTTGATGTCCCGTGGATTTCGAATTAGCGAGGTTCTACTGTACTCACAGTTTAACCTCCTCCACGCACATGTCATCCAGCGGTGAGGATGTTGCACAGGTGATGCATGAACTTTTCACTAAAACACATTCACTGTGTCACAACATGCTGCATGATAGGACAGATTGCTTTAAAGAGGTTAACTACTGGAAAACGTAATAAACATGTGAGATAATCCTTGACTTTCTAATTTGAAATTTGACAGGTAAAATGACGTAACACAATTTTTTTTTAAATATTGCTTCTTTTCCACATAGTTGTTACTTTGATTTAACATTTAATAAATGGTTTCTTTGGTATGAGTACATATGTACATCAAAAAATATATATTTAAAAAAAAAATTCAGTCATTATCCCAGTAACAAAGGGTGGTTCAAAAATAACAAGTTTAAATGTGGTTTGAACCGTCACCTTAGAATACAATTTCTTTTCAAATATTACCACTAATTTCTATAAATTGTGTTTTATTATTTTAAATATATATATATATATATATATAAATTACAAACAATACAAAACAAAATGAACCTTTGTCTGTCCAACTGGAAAGGATTCCCGTTTCAAGACAGCCAAATTGTGTATTTAGTACATAATATTCTTACAATGGAATGGCGATGCTGTCAAAACAAATTTTGAGAACATTGTTGATTGCATTCGAAGTGACAGGATGGTTTCTTTATCCTTGAAAGAATCGCAAAGATGTAATGTATTACCAGGGTCAATTTGGATAATATTAGTAATTGCATTCAGAACAGATGAATGGTTTCTTTCGGGACATCACAAGTCTGAGATTCTTTCCAGGGCATTTATTGATACATTAGAAGTAATGTTTTTTTTAATACATTTTTTGATAATAATTATTATATTCATGAAAAATATATACCTGGGTGATTATATTACGTAATTAGTTACAATCTTGGTGTTGCTATTTAATGCATTTTAAATAGCTGTGGTGACCTTCCTTTTGTCAAACTCTACAAAATGAATTCTAATATGTTATTTGTGTGTGATATTCCAGCGGGCACCCGAGGCAGCCTTGCAAGCGTCGGAAAGCCCGGGAGCTCGACCCTAGCCTCTCTGGCCGGCCTCCTAGGCTCCCGAGAGCAGCCACCTGTCCCTGGACCCACGGATCTTCCCATCACCAGCGCTGCCAGGCTGTTCTTTGAAAGACAAGAGTCGGAAACAGGTAAGGAATCATTATTGTTACCTACTTTGGTTAGAAAAAACTGTTTTTGTTAAGAGTATCCCATCTTTATATACAGCAGTGGTGGTAATTTTATACTTTTTTTGCACTTTTCGGTAACTCAGATATTAGTTTCGTTTGGGGATGCGCATTACCCCCCTCGATGTTCGTATGTCACTTAAGCTCTAAGGCCTCTGGCATATTTGTCAGATCGTCAGATTTTTTCCGCTTTGCAATAAAATCCTAATAAATGGAATTTCTGAATGTATCTGAAAACTAAAAACTGTTTTTGTTAAGAGTATCCCATCTTTATATACAGCAGTGGTGGTAATTTTATACTTTTTTTGCCCTTTTCGGTAACTCAGATATTAGTTTCGTTTGGGGATGCGCATTACCCCCCTCGATGTTCGTATGTCACTTAAGCTCTAAGGCCTCTGGCATATTTGTCAGATCGTCAGATTTTTTCCGCTTTGCAATAAAATCCTAATAAATGGAATTTCTGAATGTATCTGAAAACTAAAAACTGTTTTTGTTAAGAGTATCCCATCTTTATATACAGCAGTGGTGGTAATTTTATACTTTTTTTGCCCTTTTCGGTAACTCAGATATTAGTTTCGTTTGGGGATGCGCATTACCCCCCTCGATGTTCGTATGTCACTTAAGCTCTAAGGCCTCTGGCATATTTGTCAGATCGTCAGATTTTTTCCGCTTTGCAATAAAATCCTAATAAATGGAATTTCTGAATGTATCTGAAAACTAAAAACTGTTTTTGAAATGTGATGAAATACGCTTTCAAATTTTATCATTTGAAATGAACATATAATTTTTGAAATATTAATTTTTTTAATGCAAAAAATATTTTGAACATGGCTAAAATTACTGAAATTGAAAAATAAATAAAAGCACCCATATTTTATTAGTAAATATTATAAACGTTACTGTCACCTCACTTTTTTGTCATTTCATGTAAAAATAATTAATAAAATATTCACAAAGTTTCATAGAGGTGTACATTAAAAGTTTTCTGTTTTTAGATTTGAATATAAAGCCTGGTGTTTTCTCTTTCTAACACCGTTTAGATCAGAGGTTCCCAAAGTGGTCTATATGGACCCCTAGGGGTCGATATCGGCATGCTAGGGGTCTATGTCAGCGAGAAAAAAATTTGGGGGTCCACGAGATTCAAATGGGAGTACATATGAGTTGTTAATTGGGGTATATAAATAGAGTCTATGTTCCTTTTCTCGTCAGAATTAATATATTCAAACAAAATATTGCATTGGAAGCTGCGAATTTTCCTAGTTCCCCAACTTGTTTTTGAAAAACATCCAGGGTAATAATGACGTTTAACATTTAAATGCACTTCACACAGACTTCAAAACTAAGTTTTAGGACATTTTGACTATGGAAATGCAACGTTGAAGAATCGGATATCATGTGACAAGAAGAACTGACCGGAATAAGCACTGACAAAGAACTTGAGGGGCAGTTCTGTAGGGCTAGCTACAGAAAGAAATTCCCGTTTCTTATCCTGCTTCATTTTCATTTGGTGTAATACCTCATAAGGGTGCCCCTGTCTGCACAATGTAAAGACAGAGCAACTATACCGCCACCCGGTTGTTGGGCAGGCAAGGGAAGGGAATATTTTTACATAAAAAATAAATGTTTACCACATGGGACGTTAATAGTTTTAAGAAAATTCAATATTCGGCAGGCAGGGGTCTACGGAAAATAAAAACTTTGGCAAGTGGTCTACGGGGCAAAAAAGTTTGGGAGCCTCTGGTTTAGATCATATTTCTCACTACGACAGTAAGGGAGACACAACGATTTCTATGAGATCTACAAGAGTTGTTCCCAAAAGTGAACAAATCGGCCTGAGGAGTAAAGAATTTTGATTCAATTGTCTCTATTTCTTGCTGCCTAAGAATATTCCCAATTGGGGATATCATAGTCCCTCTAGCTTTGTTTGATTAAGAAATGTGCTCCATTTGAAGCTCTGCCAACTTAAAACATTGAAACGAAAACTGTTCTTCCTCCAGCCTATACAACCATCAGAGAATTCGCCGAGACAAAGGCTGCCCCCGGAGCAGAGAGGGAAGTCCCGCAGTACGAGCCTTCCCGCCCACCCGTGACCGTGGTTCGGGGGCCCTCTTGGAGACAGGCGGGGCCCCCGCTCCCTGCGAGGGACTCCAGACAGGTAACAATAATAGAAATCAAATCATACCAATATATTTTGTACACTCTTATGTCAATATTTTATATCACCATCCAAACTTAATATGGAAGCAACATAATTCAATGTAATTAAAGCCACCATCAGTATGCTTATAAATGCTCTGATTCATAATATTGTGATTTAATTAATCATCCTTTTTTTTATCTTAGTGTCTGTCAATTCGTGACCGCGCCAGAGATGGTGCTCGACGATCCAAACGTGACCGCGAGAGAGATAGAATACGACCCTCGAGTTTCCGGCTGCTGAGTGCAACCGAGAGAGAAGGTATCCGTGAACCTCAGGAGAGAGCGGGACACTCCAAAGATCGGGAGAGCAAAGCCTTGAGGAGAGGGGACTCCAGAGCTAGCAGTGCTAAGGTACAAACATCGCAATGTGGCTGATGCAATAACTTGATTTTCTTTTGATCCATTGCATTCTAACACTTTTGTGTTATTTTGTATATGGCGTCAGTTATTCTTTACAAAAACCATTGTTTTTGGGTACAAAATTGATTATTATCAAGGCCAAAATTATTCATTAACAATTTAGTACCTACTCCACATAATTGTTTAACTAATTATTTAATTACGCAGATGTCAACAGCAGCCAGCTTTCCTACTCCCGACAGTTCCACCGAAGACCTCTCTTTCAATCCAGGCGGAGACAATTGCCAAATAATCGCCAACAGGAATGCCAACCTCAAACTCTCAGGGCATTTCGACCACCCCAAAGAATCCCACAAGAGAAGAAGCAGCGATTTCGCCGGATCCAGCGGACGAGAATTCATGGCCAAACAACACACGTCGGAGAAAGCCATAGACAACCTTGCATCCAAAGACCTGACACTGCGAAATGTAGAATCAAGTTCAGAGCACAGCGTTCTAAAACGCTCAAGCGAGAGTCCGAGAGAGTTGGCGAAAGCCACGAAAGACCTGCGACACGACCGTGAAAGCTATCGCGACCTCGCCGGGAAATACAGCGAACTCTCTATGAAAGAAACAGGATTGAGGATAGCGGGAGATCCAAAAGATTCGACGCGGAAACCGATAGTGAAAAGATCCGAGTCTCTGAAGACAGAGTTGAAGAACCATATCAGCATAGGTTGTAAGGTTGTGATTGTGGACCCGGCTGGAGTGTACGACTGCATCAACCTGGGGAGGAGGATCGACGTGACCTGGCCCTCAGCTTACCAGAGGCAAAGGGGGGGCAGGAACCACTGGTGCACGTGGGTCCCCCAACAAGGAATGGACGGACAGGTAAATAATATGTAACCACTTGCAGTATTATTCTCACTCTCCGATATTATATTATGAACTTCAATAACCACTCGGTACGCACAAACTATTGCTTAAATGCCGAGCTGTTCAGCATAAACATGTTATTTTAATAATTGTTTCCTTTTTGCTGGCATGATCAATTCAAAGTTTTTGTTGTCTTTGCAGGTAGTGCACAGATGGACTCCAAACCACCGAGACCCGAACCTGCGATCTCATGTCGACAAGACCATCCTCCTGGTTCAGATAGGCGACAGGTTTGTTCCCATTGCCGAGAACTGCGTACAAGACTTGGGAGACGAGGTTTAACTCCCCGTCCTTCCCTAGCCGACACATCCCGCCATTGATGTTTATTATGTGATATTATTCTATATTCTGTTATCCGACTTGTTCATTTTCTTTACTTTTTTTGTGTTCTATTTCAAAAATGATTCTTTTTAAGTAAGTACTTTTTTTCTTTATTCTTATATCACCGACGTCAAATTTTGATTTTTAAATATGTATAAATCGCAACCAACAGTGACAAGTAATTACTTAGGATGGGTTGTTTCATAGAATTTGAACAATTCATCAAATTTCAACGTTCATATGCGAATTCTATGAATGTTCTATTTGAGTTCTGTTATTATATCATTATAAGCCAGTTACTTGACAGAACTGAAATAATAACAGAACTTGGAAATTAACTTTGAAATTTGAAAAATTGTTCAAATTCTCCGAAACAACCCATCCTTAGTAATCAATCTAAAATAATTTGAAATGCCATAATTTTATATTACTGCATAATACTAACTTTGGACGCCTGCACACAAATCAACAATACTGTCAGCATTTTTAAATACATCTATTTGGTTTTCATGAGTGAGTGAATGTAAATTAAACCACTTCCCGACATCCGATCAAGCTCAAATTTGGCAGATAGACTCGACAACGAGTCTATCAACAACTTTAGGTGGCAACTGCGCACACACATGCGCACATTTTTTGAAATTTATATTTTAAAAAATAATTTTAATTTTAAATCAAAATGTCTCTGAAATTTGATGATATTACAGCAATTGATATACAAAATAAATGTGGGTCCTACCCAGTCGGGATTTGGCTGAGTTGTTAGCGCGGTAGACTCCAGTCCCAGGATCAATCCTCAGTGAAACCAAAAAATAAATATACATCTATAAATAACAATAGATGTATTATAGTAACAAACTTAATCTTTTAATTTCGATACTACTGAGCATCCAATATTAATGGATTGGTATTATTGACTATTTTCAAAATTCAACAATAATATTTTCAATACAGTAATACATGATTGAGCATGCGCAGGCGGCCTTAGAAAAAAAAAAAAGTTGAAAATTTTCTTTTTTTTTATATTTGTTTTTTCCATGTGGAAATGTTGTGGTAACTTTTTAGTATATTATGATTTGTGATCAGTGGTTATTGTGAAAGCTTGACGGGTGTTTAACTTTAAAAGCACTAACTAATATTCCTGTATCACTGCCAATACTTCAACACATTTAATTAAATACCCATTGTCTAGGAAAAAACTATCAAATTAATCCTATGAAATAACGCAATTTGCAGCCTTACTTGAAGCACTTTTTGGTAAATATTCAATCCATCTTATTAAAATATGTTTGAACTTTGATTCGAGGTTTACTGCTGAAAGTTGATAATATTATGTATACTTACTAACATTAACAATAGAATTACAACAAAACAATAATACATATTCTAATGTATTGTTATGTTGTGAATATAAAAATCTTTATCGTAATTAACATTTAAATAAAAACAGGTTGTTCATTGTATACATACTTTTTCCTTGGTAAATATTAATAAATGCATACTGTAAGGATACAGTTTTTGATAGTTTAAATATATCTATAATAATGAAACGGTAATACATACATAATTAAAGTTAATTTTACTTTCTCAACAATTACATCTTTAGCCACTACAAAACTAGCCTCATATTTTATAAATATGTCGTTTTTTAAACCTATTAAATTTGTGAATATGCAAATGCGCAAAGTGAAATCTTAGCTTAATAATATATAATTTTTTTATAATTGGTTTATTTCGTTTTTCCATAATTGGTTGTCAATATCATTTTTCTATTTTTTTTTTTTCTTAAAAAAAAAATGTATTATCTTTTTTTGTAATTGTGTGAATTATCCAGTTACAGTTTTCTTTTCGAATCTGAATTTAAAAACATACATTTTTGAGATATTCTTTTCTAAAATATAAGAAAGTTATTTAAGTAAAAACGAACAGCTCTTTTTATTGTGTTGTACGAAAGTGTTACTGTACCTACATAAATTTGTTAGTAAACCTGCGTAATTTTGCAATCGTAGCCCATATTCACATTATGTATGTTATTTATTAGAAATGTACATAATTTGGTGGGTTGGTTGTAATGTCCTAGGACAATCATTGTAAAAAGTAAACCCTCCTAATGTAAAAACTAAATTAAGTTAAATATCGCACTATGTAAAGGTGTAACATAATTGATGTGTAATATTTCTTGTAAATTTGTGTACAATAATACTCTCTTGCATTTAGACGCAAATACGAATTTAAAATTTGTACATAACATAGGCTAGGCAATTTTTGTATTTATATTTAATGTACTGTTGATTTAGTCAATGATTGAATTTGGATTTTTGCATAAAGTTGACTGTCGTGTCACTTCTACTTCCAATATTGCCTTGGTATGGATTTATACTTGTAAAAAGCACTTTATTATAGGCAGACTAAATGTATACAGTCTCACCTTAGGTGGTTCTCTGGGGCTTAGCACTTCTATAATTCATTAACTATTCACTCTTAGTGCTTTGTTTGGATAAGTCTTTACTTAGAGTACTCTTAAGTTCAGTTGATCCACGCCAATCGTAACTTATCTAACTTGTATAACTTTGCTTCACCTTTTGTCTCTTATGCAGAAAGATGCACAACCAATAAATAATTTATTTCTACAAATATGAAAACATAAATAATCACGTTACTATTGCAAATCTTTCTTCCCTCTCCAATATCGGGCTTTTCAAACTTTCAACTAGCATTGCAACAATTGCAATTCTGGCGTATTTTACACTTTGTAAGAATCTTTAAGGTGTTTGTAATCACCGATCTTTACAATTATCCAAAAAAAACATGTTTATTTTGTCTGATTTGATTCCATAACCAATATTAAATTAAAGTGAATTTAGAAGTTGTTGTGAAATGTGATACAAGTGACATTTGGAAGCAAGGATGTAAGCAAACGAATCTATAAACACATAGTAAGAATTTGCTAATCTGTAAAAAGATTTTGTTTGATTTGCGAACGAGTTGCATTTTTCATTACTATTACCAAGTCAATAATCGTTATCGTTAGATTCAGTATCATTGCATCACTAAATCTAATTTGTCCACGAAAATGTTTCTTTTGGGCTTAATATTTCTCATTAACATACTTCTAGTCAGACTGTTGCTAATTTCCTTGTAAAGTATACATACTGTGTATTGGAAACTAATGTAAAATATCTGATTTGCCAATTAATTTTCCCTTAGAAACTTATTCTAATAATTCAATGGACCACGTTTTCTTACAAAAAATTACACAATAATACTAAAATTAGTAGTCATTTGGTCTTGTGAGAGAAACTTGTAGGACAGATGTTATAAGATCAAATTAATGAGGGTATAATGTAGACTAATTTTTTTGAATTTTACGAAAGAGAATTAGATGCAAAATCATTTCGAGAGCTTACAATTTGTGCACATTATTTAATTAACCTTTTATGACTTTATTAATTAATTTGAAGTTTCTTAAGTTTGAAGTAATAGAGGAAAAGGTACTTTTTTATTTTTGCCAAAGATTAGAAAAAATGAAACCAATTAAGCTTATATTTACGCCTGATTTTAGTGAACTTATAATTATTTTTTTGATTTGAAAACCGCCTGATTGAGGGTAATTTTTCCATTCAATTATAAATCCATACATTTTCGATTTTGTAACTTAATAAAATATTTTGTTATTTTCGTATGCTCGAATGTGTTAACAATTACATAGTTTTAGTACTGCAAATCTAGATTTATCTCTATTCGTTACATTATGTGTCAAGTTTAATTATTCTTCTCTCGTATGCTGAACATCTCGTAGGCTGAACAAGTAGCAACACACAAGAAATGGAGTTTACACCCAAAGTGCCACCAAGTTAGTCATTCTGCGCCGGGAGAACTCTCTTTCTTCGGTCCCTTACATGATGGCATTTAATCAAAATAAACGCTTTGAACTGGCTCTCGCTGTATTTTGAATAAAATAAATGAGAAAGAGAATGCAAACAGAAACAGCAAGAGTCCCAGAAGGTTGCCACTTTCAGTTTGAGGTAACAAAACTCTAACAATACAAAGCCAATCCACTCATTTCTGCAGGAAGTGCGAAATGTAAGTTTAAATTCCAGTTTATATTCCCGTTGAATCACAAATTATATTCCCTTTGTATCAATATGTAGTCATAATAAAGTGTAAATATTCTTGAAATTCTGTGAATTTTGTACATATTCATAGTTGTTACTCTTGTTACTTGTTTTATTCTACTCCTAAGTCTATTTTAAAAGTTATATAACTATATTTTCTATATTAAAAGTGTAAAAATATATATTAATACCTCTGTGGGAAATAACCATCATCATTATCATTAAGAGTACTGAATGGTGTGTGCATGATTAATGTCCATTATTCTAATTATGTCATCCTGTTTTGAAATGTCCATTCAAAACCAGAACCTAATTTTTTTCTGAAATTTGTTTGATTTTTCACACCCCAGACTGCGTAGACTTTCATACTGCGGTGTTTTTTTAAATTAAAGAAATAATTTAAAAAGATTAAATCTCGATATCACAAAAAGTTCAACAATGTATTGATTCAGAATTCAGGTCCCTTGTTATTGAAGATCCTCTTGTAAACAATTTAAAATAGTGTTATATATTTACATGTTTCAAAAGTGTTGTGTTTGTGGTCAGATTCCAATTAGCAGATAGATTTTAAACTGCCTATTATTATTATCTACGATAACCATACTTATTTGCTTTTGATAAAAAGTTATCTCCTATCCATCGTTAGATTTGACCGAGTGCCCAAACTATCCAACAACTGGTCATATTAGAGCTAATTTATTCAAATCAAAGTTTTTAATGGACTTTCAAAATGGGAGTATAAACTCAACTTCCAAGTAAAATATTGTTTCACAGCTATTACTGTAAATGATTCATTAAGAAATGGTTGTGTCAATGTGTGCAAGATCATTCATTTTAAGTCTTTCTTTCCTTTGGCCTTTTTCGCGACCCCAACCCTCTTTTTAGATCCCCTACTCGTAGGAAAATTACATTATTACTTGTGTTATATTACCAGCAGGTATATCATGCAGGACAATATCTTCACATGAGAGAAGTACAAACATTACATTATGTGTAAACAAAACAATTTACTATGTACAACCTAATCTTTTGTTTCATAGCTGATTTCCATGCATACTTATCTAAATATTGTCAGTTGGTCCTAAAACAATAATATTGATTTTCATTTGTGAGGTTTCTCACAATACAGATTGCACTATTCTGTGTCCTCTGTAGGGCGTAAAACACAAGAAGACAAATCGGTTTTTAGAACATTCCATCCATTCTGTACTGTTAAATATTAATTTAGTGAAGCTTGATCAAAGTGTTGAAAAGAAAAGCCTAGTATAAAATACTCGAGCTCAGTTTGTAATGAAAACTATTCTGATTATAATCTATAGCCAATCGAACAACTAGTCACGAGTAACCAAATTCGTATGCAACAAATATTTGGAAAAAAAATGCTTGTTTAATAAATATGTATTTAGTAAAAAAAAATCCTTACGGAAAATGTTTTTGAGTAGCAAGTTTTTCATAAGTATTGTATATTCAGTAGTGTTAAGGTGTTTGATCGTGCATCATATTGACCGATCTATACTTAAAACAAAATTATGAAAAAATGTAAAGGAAACAACAATAAAATGTATTGAGTTAATATTTATGCTCTCGAGTTGCCTTAATATACATTAGACTGATTTTATATTGTAATGAATCATTGATATTAAGACAGTTTCATTATTATTGTCATATTTGATAATTTAATCCAAAGAATATGTACTTATATGCACTTCGGAGCCATTTTATCCGCGTTTCTGTACGCTCTTCAGAATCCTATATATCGGAGAATCTTCACACTTGGCCAATTATTAACTGATGGGGACTAAATTTAGTAAAATTAGTTTTATTAAAATTCTTCAAAATCCACAAATGATCCTATAACTTACTGAAATAAGTGTGTTTTAAATTATGTTTATGATTCATAATAAAGTAAATAAATATAAAAATAATTACCCCTTAATTCACACGTAGATAACCTTGGATAAAATGGCCTCCGAACTCCACTAAGGAATGTTGAAATTACGCTCTTTTCTTCTTCTACCTTACGTTATTATAATTCATTGTAAAAGGAGATGAAAGGAACAATAAAATAAATAAAGCGTTGTTTTATATTAAACAATTGATCCATCTTTATTGCTACACACCTTAAAATGTCACATTCCACTTCCCTTTACCATCCTGTTGTACAACTTTCAATAAATATCTCCCATTCAACAAATTGCAATAAATTGAAAACTCACTACAGCAATAACAAAATAAATAAAATAACAGAATGTCACATCACAATAATTAGATATTTCTTCAACTAGTTTACAACAATACACATCTATGTTTATTACCAAGCGAGATTAGACTTTAAGATTTAGACAGTCTATTAGTTGTGTAGTTATTACATTTTCTGTTACTCGGAGATTATAACAAAAATCACCTAACAATAATAATTATAATCTTGCTATTATTTCTTTAAACTTTTGCAACTAATTTATAATATATTATTATTAATTTAACTACTCAACTAGTTTCTGATGAGGCATCTTATAAAAAACATCATTGTATATTATTAACAACCTGCATTTGTAGAAAGAATACATTAATAAAACTGCGAGGATTTTCTAAGAGTGTCTAGTCTAAGGTGATACTCATTTATTTTAATGACATCCAATTTTTCATTGATCTGTGTGTTGGGTTCTAATATATTATAAACCACTATATTATATATTTTTCATTAAAATTGAACTGGTGCCTGTGTCAAATAAACAAGTATCCCAAAACACCCGATAAAAAATAAATAATTATTGTTTAAATATATCCAGACTTACCATTTACTTCTAAAAAGCCCTTAAAAATTGCACATCAATTTTACGTAAATTAAATTGGATTTTAGTATACAAAAGCAAAACTGAAAATTGTGCTGCAACTTTTAAAATTTACAAAGTTTTAGGCTGTTTTCGGCTTGGTCTTAGAATTTGTTCTATCACTATCCAGTATAGTTTTAACACCAATAAAATTATCAGAGTGATTTCATCACTCTGTTCTTTTTTATTACTTATCGAAATTCATTAAGAGACGCCTATCCAAATCTACTAGAACCAGGGAATGAGTGTTGGTCAAGTTTAACCTAAGAAAACCAAGTGAAACATTATTTTAAAGGCAAGAGGACTCGTGTTATTATCATTTGAAATTATTCTTAATACCCTGATCTATCAAAAAATCTAAATTATGCAATTTCACTACTTGTCAGGTCACAGGATGGAAGATTTTTATTTATTAATTTACATAGTAAGCATCTTCATACATTTATGTTGTTTAACAACTAAAGTATTATCTCTGACGAAGAAAAACTTTATACATTTGTATTTTAAAAACTGGAATTGTGATTTTTTTTGTTTCAATGAGATGGGACAACTTTTTTGTATTTTAAATGACCCCGATAAGCACTAACGGTGAATTACCAATGTTTTATATAAATATTTATTTTTTCATGCTGTTTCATCCAATATTATAAGATTTACACTTTACAAACACAAAAATACTCAAAGAAGCTTTTACAGACATCCAGCATCTTAATTTACACAAGAAAGCTTTTTAAAATATGCAATGTGAGCTTTCGCTTTCGAAAAAGTGTTGGAAGCTTTGGCAATATGCATGGACGAATTTGTTTCAACGCAGATTTAGAAACAATGAACACCGCTTCTTGGCAATTTTATAAACAAATTGGACTAGAGGAGGGTATACTCAAATTGAACAATTTATCATGTGTTCCAATTTGCATTAGCGGTGTCCACGTTTTTATACCTCGGTAAGTCTCAACACTAGAATTTTCATTGGACCCTGAGTAAAGAAGACAACTTTTTTTTTTTTTTTCAATCTTGTATCATCTAATAGTGAAATTTTACGCAGGATTTTTAACATTGCTTCTGTAGGAGCATAGTAATAGGAAAAAGGGAAAATTTTCTACTGTGAAGAGTGACATCAATTATTAGTGCATGAATTTTATTGAAAATATTTTTTAATTATATATGTAAAGATCCTTACATCTATTGCATAAAATATGCAGTATGGATTTATTTTCCAATTTTAAACTACCAAATTAAGCTACACCTTAAAAATAATCTCTAATCTTTTAATATTCAAGTTCCAACTGTATTCCTATGCCAGATAGTTTTATTTTTATTTATTAAGATTGAATTGAATGAAATGATTTATTAATTAATATGTGCATTAAGACAAAATGTGTAGCAGAAGGCGAAAATGAATATTTGCGGCTACATAAATTAGCATGTTTATTTGTTCACCGCTCTTTTAAAAGATTTTACTCCCTTGCCGTCTTTCAGACATATTTAAAAGATTTATTAATTAGTAGGCCGACTACATTATTTGGTTGTGAAGATAATAAATATTCCCGTTAATTCTATAGAAATAACATACACCATTTACTTTATGTTTGTTCCAGCCAAACATAGTCACTCTACAAATTAGGGAACAGAAGTTATCTCACTTTATAGTATAGTTGTAAACACATCATACAGATTAGAGTACATATCTAATTGACAATTAAAGTTGTTACTTCTACCATTCTCGCTACATACCTACCACGAGATGATGAAATGTAAAAATGCGCAGAACATTTCAAATCACAAATTGATGGCAGCATGTAAAAAAGCTCCCAATAAACACTTTTGACTGTTGGCAATCTCAAACTATTTGTCGATTGAAAATCAACGCTTGGAGAAAGCAATAAAACCCAAGAAATAGGCAAAACAAATCAGACTTTTCAATATGTAAAGCAAATTTTATCCTAAAAACAGTGATATTGTTGAAAATAAGATCTAAATAAACAAGTTCTATCAAGTACAAGAGAATGTTGAAAAATATTAAGAATTTTTCCCAGAAAATAGTTTATTTCTTTAATCAAGATATAATTTTATACAATTCTCGTTGATTAGAATTAACAAGTTCAATGGTAACAGTTGTTTACAAATGTAAATATATTCCTTTTTCAGGTTACGATAGATATCCAAAGATTTAATATAATACAACCCAAGTAAGGCACCCACAAACAAACTCTTCAAATAGCTAATTTATTCATTTATTTAAAGAAAATAAGATCACGAAATACAAAAAGGAAAAAATGTTAATACACTGTATCTCTCAAACGGGGTTCAAATTTTACATAAAATTCAAAAGAAAAAATTTGTTACTTGTTAGGAATGAAATTTAACATTCTGCTAAAAGTAACAATGTAAGCTCTAGCTACCTTTTTCTTTTCTTAACATTTTTGTATGTTTTTTGCTTCACTGAAGCAAATAAGGTATACAAATTAAAGTCAATAGAGCTAATGCATAACGAGAAATATTGCTTAGGTTACATTAGAACTACTTTAGGCCATTGGTAAAGGAAATATATTTTTTAATGTACATACTAAAAATTGAGTTGGAAATTAAATAATATTACAGTTCAACAAATAATTTACAAACCTTAAAAAGATTTCAGAAGGTATAGTTATAAGAATTTATGTTAGAGAAAATACTTTCTACATAGTGATTAAGATTTCTATTATTTCAATTAATAGTGATTAACTTTTCTATGATTTCTTTATATTTTCGGAAAATAAACACAGGAGCTAGGCCTCCATTATGGTTTTTCTAAAATAATTTATTTTTACTCAAAATAATGCCTGCAGGTGAGAATATTAAAAATCTCCAACTGCGACCAGCAATACATAAGTATTTGTAGGTACACTAGACAAAATTGAACATTGACATGAATAAATAAATGAAATTATAAATTTCAAATAAAATCATGTACGGTTCACGTAAACGTATTAATAACCCTTTTGGCGTGCACTACAATGTATCTCTTTGGTCAAAAGTAAAACATAAACAATGAATAGTTTTTACACTTTCAATGTAAAATATAACATATCCCAGCTGCTAAAAATCTCTAGGACGATGCAAATCTAACTGCCGTAAAATAATTATAGCTCAGTGCAGTAGAATATCTGAAAATATTTCTACTTAAAATCATTAAATTTTATATGTAGGCTTTATTTACAAAAATATATTTCTAACTCAAAAAAATTTTATGAATACGGTAAAAGATAGCTCTTGTTAAGCTGCAAAGAATCCAATTAATCACTAAGCAATGCATGCTAAGGGAAAATACATTTTCTTCCGGATAAAAACCTACTGTAAAAATGTCATTTTGAAATACAGTTGACTGTAATTTAGATTTTTTTGATTCAAAAGCAATTAAGAATGAAATTAAAACCACCAGAAGGATTCGGGAGAGGACTAAAAATCTAGACTTAAAAGTATATTCCGATTATGATGCTTTCTTATTCTTTTTCTTGGTATTGTCAGTGCCGTCTCCCGCCATCTTGTTGATGAGATTTTCAATCTCTGAAGCTTCAACGAGGCCTATGAACTTGTCCACGACCAGCCCATCCCGGATGGCCAGGACCGCTGGGACAGCCTTGACCTCGAAGGTGTGAACTAGCTCTGCATGGTCTTCCACATCGACGATGGCCAGGTCGAGGTTCTCTAGTGGTTCAATTAGCTCCTTCAGTTTGGGAGTGAGTATCTTACACGGGTCACACCAGTCGGCGTGGAAGTTGACTATTACAGGTCGATCACTGTTCATCACCTGGAAAAAACAATGTATTCAGTAAGTCCAAAATTCTATAACCATAGTAGTAATTAAATGTGTCATTGCTTATTCATAAAGATTCTCATATATGAGCACAAACTGCCTCCTGTTTTATAATATTATGTTTTGGTTTTAGTGTTCTTATTTGGTCCTGTCCTGCTGTTATTGTTATTCTTTGTTTTGTCATCGATTTGAATAAACTGTACATTTAGTGTTATATTATTAGATCTGCATTGGGTAAGGCACACTGTAGGAATAATTTTAAGAACATGACCACTAATACTAAATTAATGTTTTTAAGTTTGTTATAGTAAAGCCCACTTGAAGTGAAATGACACTAAACTGCGCTATATAAATGCTATGTTAATAATAATAATAATTGGATAATTTGTAGAGCGCCGTTTTTGTGAAAAATCACCTGAAGGGCGCAATTATTAAAAAACATCCTAATTATTAGCATTAGTAATTCAAATATTTGTACAAAGATTTTCGGCAACCTTTTGTGGCAACCAATTTCAAAAGATTGAACATTATAAATAATTATGACTAATGACTACTACAACACGGGTATTAGCCTAGTGTGATAGTCAAAAGAAAATGTACTGCATCATCGTGTAAATATTAAAAATAATAATAAAATAAAAAAAATTCAAAATAAAAAATTCGTAACATCAAATTTTAGCAATAAAAAGTCTATTCTCATTACATATATGACAATATATTGCATCTTCTATTATATAAAGAAAATTGTCTGTGGCAGGCGGGTGGGCAGGCGATGTGGCTTTATTTTTTATACAAATCCAGTTTTATTCCAAGACTGATGAAATTTTATACACTTGACCTTCAAAACAAGAGGAAGGTTACTGTCTACATGAGATTTCGAACCATCCCTTTTTCCCACCTGTTAAACCAGAATTTTGATACTTGATGAAATTTTGCACATTTTTGCAAATGTTAACATTCAAAATAAGAGGTAAATTACTGTCTGGCAACACCGGGGACTTCAGCTAGTTAGTAAATAAAGTTAATTCACTACCTATAGAGTTAATTTTCAAGTTGTACTATTTATTTGTTATTTAATTTTATAATAACGTAAATATTAAATATAATAATTATTAGATGCGGCATGTCAACATCAAAAAATATAATAATAATTACATATTAGATGCGGCATGTCAACATCAAAAAATATAATAATAATTACATATTAGATGCGGCATGTCAACATCAAAAAATATAATAATAATTACATATTAGATGCGGCATGTCAACATCAAAAAATATAATAATAATTACATATTAGATGCGGCATGTCAACATCAAAAAATATTATAATAATTACATATTAGATGCGGCATGTCAACATCAAAAAATATAATAATAATTACATATTAGATGCGGCATGTCAACATCAAAAAATATTATAATAATTACATATTAGATGCGGCATGTCAACATAAAAAAATATTATAATAATTACATATTAGATGCGGCATGTCAACATCAAAAAATATTATAATAATTACATATTAGATGCGGCATGTCAACATCAAAAAATATAATAATTATTACATATTAGATGCGGCATGTCAACATCAAAAAATATAATAATTATTAGATGCGGCATATTAACATAAAAAAAATTGGTTCTCATGAACATGGCTAACTTATTACAATAGGTATATGGAGCAGTCGCATTTCTTGTCGATGCGTGTAATTTGTACATCATAGTTTTGGCAAGCCAGCAAGAAATTCTACCACATGTTTGGCTTCAACACCAAACAGTATAATTAACTTGCACTATTTATACTTTGGTCAAGGTCAAGACCTCAGCACCATTCCAGTAAAAAGTACAACCAGATTTGAAACTCACTTAACTCGGAATATGTTCAAATAGAATAACACCAAAAAAACTGTTATTATTCAGTTAATGATCTATACCTTTGAATTCATACTCACTACCCATTCATAGCACTTAATGATCTTTACAGTTTTTTTTTTTAAAGTAAGACAAACATTCCCGGGTTACGAATAACCTGACAATATTTGAAAATCTCCTACTACCACCACAGTAAGCGGAAAATGTTCCTTGTGTTGTGATGGAGGACTTAGCCAGCCAAGGAATTGAACACACTACGGTGAGACCACTGACCGGTCGAACTGAACCTTTGAACTGAAGATATAATAAAAATTTTGTATATCCCATCTTTACAAAACATAAACAATCATTAACAAAGTTGTGGTCATTATTATGTTTAAAAATAATAATTAGCTTATAAATATGCAAATTAATTCTAATCCCCTAAGTATAAAATCTTGGGTATCGATGGTAGATTGTAAGATTATGTTTGAATGCAGAGTGGCAGATACACTCAATATCCGCCCTGGTGAAATGCCACCATTCAGAATTGTTTTAAATGACTTTAGCTATGTTTGATTACCCGATCTGATAGCCAGGTACTTCCCAGCCTTCCTCTTTCACATCTCCTTCCCCTTTCGCTCCCCTTCCAACACCCTTCGGCCTTCAGCCCATTAAATTTCAATGTTAATTCTTAGTTCTACTAATTTAGTTATGTGAAACAACTTGCCAATAATTAAATAATAACAGAACTTGAAAATTAACTTCAAAATAGGATAAAATGTTCAAATTCTGTGAAACTTCTGGTCCTTAGTTTCTTTAGGTAATTTGACTAATTTTATTATTCCAATTTTCCACAAAATGCAAATTTATTACCAATTTATTTTTATTATTATATACTCATCCAAAAGGTGATATTATTTTGAACAAACAGGTTATTTAAAAAATATATAGTGTCTGAGTTGTGAGTGAGCAGAACCACAGTAGAGTAAGTTGTTAGTTGTTGGCCTCAATAGCAATCGATAATGACCTTAATTCCTATCGATGTACCAAAGGAAAAGTAAGCATGTCCCACTTATGTAATCAAGGTTCCCTCTAGTAAACTTCACTCATTTCAGAGGAAATATATGTACTTCTAATTTAGGTTCAGTTCGAATTACAAACAATTCCAATTCAGATTTAAGAATTCACTCTATTTAAAGATAATAACATTTTACTACATAATTATATAACAGATTACCCATAGACATAAGAAAATAATAGACCTGCCAATGAGGCAGAGCAGGGAAGTGCCAAAAAGATGGTAATGTGGTATGCATCCAGCTCGTCGAAATAATACCTAGATTTTAAGACAGGGCAAGTCTATCTCTTTTGAAGTCAGTGAGATTACCACAAATGATTGAAATATAATTTGATTCAATGTTAGGTTTAACACTCAATTTACAGACAATACCATTTTACTTAAAAAGGTTTTATTAGTGAGTTTTGATTGACTTGAGGTCTTTAATATTTTGAAGTTAGGTATATGTAAATCATTTTTGATTGATTAGAGTTGGATTAGCATGAACTGATTAGAGTTAAATATAAATTGAACCATTCAATCACTGTCAGAAATTGATAAACTATATCAGTTTGTTGTCTTAATTTATAATACGTGAGAAATTAATTAAAATTAAACTGTTTAAACAAATTGATATTTCACATTTTCAGTATCAGAAAGAATTATGGAGAGAGTGATGTACCTATTTACATTTTATCTTATTTTTTGAAAGATAAATAAATATTTCTTAAAAATTAGTCATGGAAATAATTCTGCAAACTGAAAATAGTAATTTAATGCGGACATAGCTCACCGCTCAAGAGTTATTTAACCGCTTTATAAAGTACTAGCTGACGTTACCCAGCATTGCTTGACTTTTCTATACTTTCTATAAAGATGATATACATGTACTATATATGTAAACCTTCCGGCAGAAATTCTCTAGATCAGAGGTTCCCAAACTTTTTTTCCCCGTAGACCACTTGCCAAATTTTTTTTTTCCATAGACCCCCTGCCTGCAGAATATTATATTTTCCTAAAACTATTAACGTCCCATGTGATAATCATTTATTTTTTTAATTAAAAATATTCCCTTCCCTTGCCTGCCCAACAACCGGGTGGCGGTATAGTTGCTCTGTCTTTACATTGTGCAGACAGGGGCACCCTTGTGAGGTATTACACCAAATGAAAATGAAGCAGGATAAGCAACGGGAATTTCTTTCTGTAGCTAGCCCTACAGAACTGCCCCTTAAGTTCTTTGTCAGTGCTTATTCCAGTCAGTTCTTCTTGTCACATGATATCTGATTCTTCAACGTTGCATTTCCATAGTCAAAATGTCCTCAAACTTAGTTTTGAAGTCTGTGTGAAGTGCATTTAAATGTTGAACGTCATTATTACCCTGGACGTTTTTCAAAAACAAGTTGGGGAACTAGGAAAATTCGCAGCTTACAATGTGCAATGTCTTGCTTGAATATATTAATTCTGACGAGAAAAGGAACGTAGACTATATTTATGTACCTCAATTAACAACTTTACGAAATATAAAAATACAAATATCAAATAAGTCATTTCTCAGTCTATTATATTTGTTTTAGGTCTATTGTGTCATTTACGGAAGTCCTAAATGTTGACTTGAGGTAAATGGGGGTCCGCTCGTATGTACCCCCATTTGAATCTCGTGGACCCCCAAATTTTTTTTTCTCGCTGACAGACCACTTTGGGAACCTCTGCTCTAGATGATAGTGAAAACCCTATAGAAATCCGTTGCGTAGTTTAGAAGAACTAAGCGCACAAACAGACAGAAGCGGAGAGCGACTTTATTTTAGTATAATAGAGAAGAAGATTTTCACTGTATGGAAAGATGTGTTGTCATTTAGCAATTGAAAATGTATTTAAAATCTTGGAGAGAAATTAATAAACATTTTAATTTATGCAGCAGTCAAATGAATTAATTTCAATATTATTATATTAATATTTAGGTATATTGCTTAGTCATTGCTGTGTTATGATTCTCAAACCAAAAATTAATAAGACACAATCTGTTAGTTTACGATAAAATTGTTGTGATTTTGCTACAAAATTTATATCACCGTCAAAATGTTGCAATATGTTAAAAATGTTGTTGTAATTAATAAAATAATTGTGACCTAACTCGGACATGGTTCCAACTGCTGTTAGAACCAATTTGTTTAAATTGATGGAACTAAAGTATATTATGTAGGTACATCTTTATGCCACTATGAGAAATATCATATAATTTTTATGGCTAAATAAAAATATTATGCTATTTTTTTAATTGGTCTTGATAACTGATGAGATAAACTGTTTCAAATATCGAATTTCATTTTCGAGCAGATAATCAATTTAACCAGCCTGTCTGGAGCCTAGGAGTTAAACAGCGCCCTTGAGGTGATTTTTCAAGAAAACGGCGCTATATAAATTAGCAAAATATTATTATTATAAATAAAGCATTGAACCGAAAATGGTGGAATGGCTTCACGCATCAGTTGATAGACAGTGGTAAAGACTAAACAAACTTGTAAATATTATTCTAGAAATAGTAGTAAATTCTAGAAATTGTAGTAAATTATGAAAATATGAGTCAAGTTATTGTGTAAAAACCCACCCATAAAACTAAGATTATTATGTCATTGATTAATTCATAGGAGGCAATATTTTTTTATTTATTTTATATTATAGAAACAAACCGTACATGATTTACAGAGATGAAACAATATACATGAATAAGATACTTCATGTTGTGTACCTATGATATGTATCCTTGTAATGTCTGCTAAGTGGTATGTTTATTCCTTAATTACCAGGTGACGTGTGTAGTATATAGGTATGTGTGTGTGTGACATGTGTAATGTATGTGTGAGTGTTTGTGTGCGTGTGTGTGTCTGTATGTATGTCCATTGAACAGTTTAAATTATTGACATGATGCCACGTTTGAATTTGGGCAGTGAATCCGAAAAAATGTCAATGTTAGAGTTAAGACAAATATTATTTAGAGTATGAAGAACTCGGTTAATTGGCGAATATGCAACGTTTGCAAACTAACCTATGAAATCCGATTGCATTACTAATAAAAAGGAACTTTATGAATTTATATCAGAAGCCATGTTGTCGCCGTTTGGGCAAAAGTCACCAACCCACATTTTGAGTTGAGAGATGTAAAAATTTGAATTTTAGAGAAATAATTTTTATTGGAAAGTTTTTAAATTTTTTTTTATTATTATTCAGGCAAAATATCATTTTAATGTTTATGTGACATATTTTAGCTTTCAAATTCCTGTTTCCCAAAAATGTATGGTCTGATTTGTTGACTTATGCCTGAAAGGCGATGATATTTTCAAGACTCCGAATTGTTTAGGATCGGTTTTTGCTTTTTTTTTCTATAATATAATTACTGCATACGTTACAGGTATTACTGTTGTCTCGTTTTATTGTTGTTTTTAAATCTTATTTTGTTCTCACTATAAAATTTTGTAATAATTATTCTTCCAACACTTTCTATAGTACTTAGTAAGTATTTACGTTTAGTAATTTCCTTTTCAGTTTGCTCAATGTACACAATATTTAACTAAACAAAGTTTATATACAGGGTGGAGCAAAGCAGACAGTAAAGTTTTTTTTTTTTGACATTTGAAAGGTCCCAGTTAAACATCGATTCTAATTGCATTTCGGCATTCTATCAAATTTTAATAAGGTTTAAAATGTCAAAAAAAAAACAAAAGTGCACTGTTTTCCTGCACACTGTATATTGTCAATGCTTACAATACCTATCTCTGTATCTTATTTATTTAATATAAAATGTTGCATATTACTTAATGTAAACATAAGGTGACCATTTTTTTTGTAAAGCAGGACTTTTTCTGAAAAAATTAATAACCTTCTCAAATTCTAAAAATATTTAGAGCAGACTAGCAGATTCTGAAAATTTTCATTATCGGGGGAAGTGGGAGGGGGTGCAAGCAGGTTCTGAATTTTATAACCTGCCTAAATTTTTTCCCGTTTTATATTTGGAGGTGTTAATCAATTCTGATTCCACAATATGAGTGGCAGCTTTCAGAAAGAGCACATACAAATGTAAATGCATACAATCTACAGGTTTAGAATAAAGTCCATTTAAATAAAATATCACAAAATAGCGCTACATAAAGTATGTACATTTACTATTATTGTTATTCTATCATCAAAGCACCATTCCTCTCAAGAGACAGACTCGAAATTTCTCTAATTTGCTTGCATTCATACATAATATTATCATACACACTTATCCATCTCGAAAATTTGATTCCATTGATTGTCCCATGTCTACCAAGGTTGTCCTTAGCTCTTTCTGTAATCAACTTCCTCGTCGTTTCCGCCTCACGAATTATTAAACAGAGTTCATTGCCTCCATTTTGGAATGATTAAATGTCATGACCATCAACATACTAAGGTCCCTTAATATATCGATGGCCACAGCATGTTATTTTGATCTGCTGTGGTCAACCGGCATGTAATTTTTTAACATGTTTGTGTTGTAAATTGACAGACATAATAAAAATCACATGCTCGAAACATCAGTGTTGACAATACTACTTGTTAATGTTCTCAAACAAAATAATCACGTTAACAACTGCTTCACACTGTACACTTGTATAATGGTACTTATTAAATAAATAAACTGTCTTCCTTGTGTGTTTAAAATATTAGATAATTTATTTTGAAGTTTAGTCTCCATTTGCCAAATGATGGCAAAGGTTAAGTAGCATTGGTAGAAGTGTGTACGTGGATAGATGACCGCTTTTATGAATACGTATTTACAAATAAGTTGCAATTGCATTCAACCCTCCTGCACCGGAGAGGGGTAGTACAGATCCACCAAACGAGAGTTTTGTGTGATAATATGAAAAGGGCTACAATAATAGGTATTTGAGTTACACTCGATTTTGTATCTCTTTTACCTTTTTGCACCTAATGATCAACTGCTGAGCAGTGGCGGCTCTTCTATGAGGGTCAAATATTTTGCAATAGTATTAATATAAAAAAAGGATTTAACAAACTACCCAATATTCGTGCAGATTCATATGTTTTTTCGATTCGTTCCAGTGCCATCTAGAGTCCAAATGAGAAGCTATTGTATTGCTACCGTGGGTCACTTTAAATTTTGTCCCTATACTATCTCCTTTCTGTCTCTTTGCTAAACAGACAAAGGAGGTAAACACTATCATGTCTGACGTATGCTTTGTATCATACAAAATTTATTTTAACCCATTGGCATCCGAATTGTTTGGCTAAAAAATTGTCCTTCACATCCGAATTAATTTTGTACCAAAATTTTTAAGTGCAGTGGTGTACTAAATCTTGCATAACTTTTAAACTAAACGTGCAAACGAAACAATCTTTTTTAATTTACTTGTACATTGAAACAAGGTATGTAAAAAACATATGCATTGTAAAAAAAAAAAAAATTAATATGATTAAACGAGGATATGAAAATTATTTTTTTTCAAAAACCATTTTTTTTTTTAAATTGGATTTAGAAAAGTTGTACATTAATCATACTTATTTCCATAATATATATTTTTTGCCATTTAGGCTCTTGTTAGCAGCCCACCATGCGATTTACGAACAAGTTTGTCAATTCCCGAACCACACGCCATTTTGAAAAAATTCAATGAAGCTGAAATATAACAAAATTTCAATCGTAAATATCAGGAAAAAATTGTACCAACGGAGTCCTGCCAATTACTACGAAATAAATGCTTAATTATCTACAGAGCGATTGGCATTTAAAATTTTAAACACAGATGTCAATAATGTATCCCTTTTTCGTTTTTAAGCCGACAGACATCAGACCCGCCGGGACGGCGTCGTTAGATTTTAAGACACATCGCCGTACACACGCCAGGAATGCGTCGTTTGAGGCCAATGGGTTAAAGGGGTTTTCGGACATGACCACGGTGAGATAGAGATATCTACGACCTAAGATTATTAAGGTATTAGAGGGAGATGAGAAAAAATGTCAGAAGAAAGTTTATGTGTGATAAACGATAGCCATCTTGAACATAAATATTCGCAAAATTATGTTTATTATTGTTGACGTAATTTGCACGGAATAATTTAAAATGTCAAATTCTATGGATATGGTATTGAAAGAAAGCACAAACAATTCATTGAATCATGACAAACGTATTCAAATAAAGTGACAATTAGTTTATGTTGCAAGACGGAAAAATAAAGAGGTTGAAAACAATATTTCAAAACGAAAAGTTATAATTTTTTTCCGTGGATTTGCAGGTGCAAAAAAATGAACATGTAGGTACTTTTGCTATTATTGTTTACTTTTTAAATTGGGGGTGCCTTGCACCACTGAGCCCTTGCAACTCTAGTGTGATTATCACAAAAAGACCTCTCGACTCCTAATCCCCAGACAATGGGACAATGTCATCGATTGTCCGTTCAAGAAAAAATTTCGGTATTTGATCAATTTCGACAAAGGGGAAAATTGACCTCACCTCTGGCACACAGATATGCCCACAACACACTTCTGCCAATTTGACTCATCGGTGTAATTTCAACAAATAACATTGGACACCAAATTAATTATTATAATATATAATTATTAAAAACTGATAAAAATTATATTATTTAACATTTGGATATAAATGCAACGCTTTTTTGTTAAACACTGTATTGTAATTATCAGATACATATTATTATTATCTTAAACCAACATTGGTGATAACAATTATTTTGTTTTAACTGTTGTGTGAAATGTTCCAAACATGTTTGACATTATTTCCTGTAAATAGAGATTGTATTTACTTGGTGAGTGCACTTTGATTGGATGAATGAATGACGATGAACTATACGTATTGTGAAGAAGGTCACGGAATGTGACCAAGTGGGCTCAATTTGAGAATGTACACCAAGTAGGCTCAATTTTATCTTACTTCAATTGAAATCAATCAAACATTTTCAAATATCGGAATTCTTTCTTGAGCAGATAAACAGTTTTACTGGCCTGTCTAGGAGACGAAAGATCTTATGCAAATTGGCATCATCAGTTTTCTTTAAAATCACAACAATTCTAGGGATTATCTGATCAGTGGTTTTACTACTAGTAGTTAGGCTTCCCGAGATTTTTATTGAAAAATATGGAACAAACGATATTATGTACTAGCACACAACCGTAAAAAATCACAGGATATTATAATTGTAGGATTTGTGAAGCCTTTCAAGAGACAATCAGCAATTTACATTTCGAATAAAACACTGTTAGTAAACTTAACTTAAAATTACATCTGATATACGTAAAAAATTTAAACAAAAGAAACACACAATTCAAATATGGAATTCTTAATTAATTAATTTTTTTTTGGTACCTTATTTATTGCCTGTCTGAAACGTTCCGACAATCAGTTCCAATTTTGAAAATCAAAGCAAATTCCATTTCTAGAGGTCATTGAATCGGAGTTACACCACTGAAATTATTATTTTTAATTAATTGTCGCGTTTTTCAAACTTTAATGAATATCTCAAAGCTAAAATACCTAGTGAAGAAAATAGCAGTGCAAGCTGAAAATAGTTGCATTTCAAACTCAGTTTAAAACTGCAAATAATAAACTACATCAGAGATGTTTGAGAGTTTTTGACACAATGTCTATTAACTTTGTTTTAGAGGAGATGTGATATGACACAACATACGTTATAATATATGTCTTTTGTTCAGGGAAGCGATACAACACAGCGGACATGGAATTCACGGATTATATTGCAAAAGTTTGTAGGCTGTCTATTTGTATCACTACGCAAACATTTCCATACTTGATAATATCACTCGCAAAGATGATGAGCGGTTAAAAAATTTATTACCGATTTTCTTCGACAAAACAAAAAATTTTGTTCCTCTATACAAAATCCAACATGTGTCGTATCACGAACCTCGGTAAGTGTCTGTCAATGTGTTATTGCAGAATTATGTGGTATCAAATTGTTAAGTGCGGTAACGGTACGGTAAGTGTCTGTCAATGAGTTATTGCAGAATTATGTGGTATCAAATTGTTAAGTGCGGTAACGGTACGGTAAGTGTCTGTCAATGTGTTATTGCAGAATTATGTGGTATCAAATTGTTAAGTGCGGTAACGGTACGGTAAGTGTCTGTCAATGTGTTATTGCAGAATTATGTGGTATCAAATTGTTAAGTGCGGTAACGGTACGGTAAGTGTCTGTCAATGTGTTATTGCAGAATTATGTGGTATCAAATTGTTATTTGTTTATTTATGTTAATAAGCTGTAAGAAAAGGGTTAGCCCATTCTAATATGTACCTGTTTTATACAATACCTTTTTCATCCAGTTTGTCTAATCGAGATGAAAAAGGGACGTGTTCTATTTTGGTAGTTGGTACTGTGAGTGACTTGTGGTGTCTTGGTATTACCGATTTTCGTAAAGTTTAAGATGGCGGACATTATTTGACATCTGCCATCTCTCATTGTTTTACTTAACTATATTGTGTAAGTGTAAATGTTGCGGGTTTATTCAGTTTTATATTTAAAATATACTTTAAACTATATAGTACCCAAAATTTTTAACCTATTACCAATGACAATTAAAAATAATAACATGTATACTGCTAATGTTAAATATAATCTAAGGAAATGGTTATTGGATAATAATGATCTATACTGATGCCCCTGAAATGGAATTCATATTCTTAGAAAATGGAAAAACAATTATTTTGTAATACCTGACTACCTACCTCTATTTATGAAACTATTGATGTACTTGTTGATAATACTAATTTGTTCATACATTTATTTTTACTTGCTTATTATATAAGGCTTTTATGCTGCTATTTAAACTTTTCTGCAATGTAACCAATTTATGTAATTATGTACCGTTCAAATTGTATCTTATGAGTGTATAAATGTTGTCTCTATGTCCCTGCTGACAAACTACATAAGTAGTTTAGCGGGTTTAAATGTGAATAAATAAAAAAAAATAAAAAATAAAAATAAAAAGAGTACCATATGTATTTATTACTGATTGTGAATTTCCAGTGTATGTTTCATGATTCGACATTTTGTTTTGAGGAAATAATACACAAGAACTTTTCATACATACTGTTAACTCATAGAATAAAGAATATCTATATGAATTAAGTTCATCTTGTAACATACTTTTTAAATAATGAATAGAGGCAGGGTTGTGACAGCTACCACGGCATCTGTGCTACTGTGTTTTGGTAGTTTCACCTCATACATACAAATAAATGTGTAAATGTTTGTTTGTTCAAAATCTTAAATCTCTGAAAGTTCTCCACTGATTGGTTTGAAATTTTGACACAACGTTGCATTCAAATACGTGTGAGTTTTTATATACCTATATTATATAGATGTCACCTGAGACAGCTTTTTTTAAAAAACAGCACCATCTGTTGGACATAAGAGAATAGAAACACGCGCTATTGTTTTTCTATCTGCACAGACAGACTGAGCCACAGCAACGCGAGGCGGGATACAGCTAGTATATTATACGAATATTACACTGATCAAGATACGGTGATCAGGAAGGCAATTTTGCCATAAAAATCATTATCATAAAGGTTTAAAGAGGAACGGGTAAACAAAAACATCGATTGGATAATGACCAAGCACGTGACACGATTTAGTACTGTCTCAAAATATTATTTCTTCTCTAATGGCAACTATCTGTATGAAATCGTAAGTATAAAAATAATGATTGTGTAAAGCGAAAAAATTTCATATGGGTTACGATATCGGGATTGGTATGAAAAAAAGTATTGTGTAAAGCAGGCATAAGACATTGTCAAGTCAGGACTAAGGAGTTAGGATGAAATATCACTACATTAAGCTATGCTTTGCTGTGCTTTTCACTAACGATAATGGACATTCATTTTTGACTTTGTCATTTGATAAATCATAACACATGATTACTCCATGGCACTTGTTACACAAAATACATGTTCCAGTACTTGTAAACTGATTGTCAATCAGATAAACATTTCGCAATCAATCGTTAGGGTGATATTATCAATCAAAACAGTCATTGATTTGTTGTGTTAAATACTCCGCAACTTCCCAATCATTGATTGAAAAGAACTCGTACATGAAAAATCAATTGATATCATAATAATGTGCGAGATGCACATATCTATACTATCCAATCATTTTGGTTCAAGGAATGGTATGTGAGTTAAATAATGTCACTTTCATGATGCCAATCTTCTTTTTGAACGACTTAAGCTGGGTTACCGTCTAACCCAAGGCTGCCCAACCCCAGGCCCGCGGGCCACATTGTGGCCCGTGAACGAATTATAAGTGGCCCTCGTGAACCATTTTCAAAATTCCCGCCAATTTGAAAATTACTTGGATCAAAAAATATTATAAATATTATCATTGCATCATCCACCAGGAGGCGTTGTGTGCAAAGGACATAAAGTTAAATGATGTAATGGAGCCGGTAGTACGCTGTATAAATTACATACATTCAAAAGCTCTTCACAGACGTCAATCCAGAGTTTTATTTGAAGAAGAAATCAGCGAATTTGGAGAGTTAAAACTGTATTGGGCTGTGCGATGGCTTTCAAGGGGCAACATGTTAAAACATTTCTTCATCTTGAGAGAGCAGGTGTTGGAATTTTTAGAAGAAAAAGGGGCGTTACCTTTGGAAAGCGATTTACTCAAGAATAAGTACTGGTTGAGTGATCTTGCATTTCTTGTTGACATCACCAATTATCTCAATATTTTAATCTCAAATTACAAGGCAAAGATTGCTCACTTCCGACTATGTTTAGCCAACGAAAATATTGACCTTTTTTCTCATACTCAAAGATTTGAAAGAGAAGCTCAATATTGCCACCATAAACTGTAGGTACTAAGTACGAAGCTAAAATTAGATGCTTATTACAGTCGTTTGAAAGCAGATTCCAGGACTTTGAAAGTACAAAACAAAATTTCCAATTTTTTTTTAATCCTTTCACAATCAGTTTGACTGAAATAATTAGTTATCCTGCCAATATCCAGTTGGAACTCACTGAACTGCAAAATCATTCTGCACTGAAAAACCCTTTCAAAAAAATATTTTCAAAGTCGCAAACTTCTTCAAAAGAATTTGGAGATTTCTGGAAATTGGTGCCAAAGGAAGACTGTTGTTTCAATTTTTAAGTATTTTTGTATCAACGTATGTTTGTGAAAAGTATTTTTCTAATCTTAATTTTGTAAAAAATAAATACCGCACATCTCAGTGCTCAACTGAG
The DNA here is from genome assembly GCA_026573805.1 of Hesperophylax magnus. Taxonomy (NCBI): domain Eukaryota; kingdom Metazoa; phylum Arthropoda; class Insecta; order Trichoptera; family Limnephilidae; genus Hesperophylax; species Hesperophylax magnus. The sequence continues at coordinate 3,308,612 of JAIUSX010000026.1, forward strand.
CAAAATATGTCTGATTTGTTGCTACTGTCGACATCTGAACTGACTCATAACATAGGAGAATTATTGAAACAAAAACAATGTCAGAAATCACATTGATTGTACCAATTACTTGGATTTAGATTTTTGTTATATAAAATGTTGTTTCGTTATTTGGCAGCAGATGCTATTTATTTTATTATTTTAATAAACAACAGTAAAATTTCATTACATTTATTTGTTTGTTGCATAAAACAAGACATTAAAAAGCTTAGGTAACAAAAATAGGAACCAGTAGTCAGTGGCCCGCCAGATACTTTTAAATCGTCAATTTTGCCCAATTGTTAAAAAGGTTGGGCAGCCTTGGTCTAACCTATTCTATGATCTATTTTATTTTTTAAAGTGCAGATGTGCAGTGAACCCCAAAGAATAACTACGCCAAACCAGACTCACTTGCATTATAATATTTCTACAGTACAGCATGCCACTACTCCATAGTAAAAAAATCGATAGTAACATCTTGTCACAACCCGGTAGGAAAAAATCAACCAATAAGAATCCGGCCCATTGCGGATTCCATAATTCACAAGAAAGCTAAAAAACCTATAGTATATTTCGTACGGTGGCCGGATAAATCATCACAATGATAATTCATCACATTATGTCATTAAAAAGTTATATAAAGTCATGGAAAGTGATGAAACAAAAACTTTATTAACTGGGTTAAGTAGGTTAGGTTAGGGTAAAAAAAATTTTTTTATCGTTTCTAATGACTTTATATCATTTTTTAAAAGTGTGTTGAATTGTCACTGTGTTGAGTTATCATGGAACCATTTCGTTCAACATAAAGTCTGTTCTGATTGATGCTAGTAGGTATCTTAGGGCCAAAATTCGTTATTCATGTGTGCTGCAACTGCTTTGTTGGACTCGGCACCGAATGAATATGGGTGACGGGCGTGGGCCTCGAAAATAGGCACTTACGTATATATATATTCATGTTTATAATAATATTACACAGATCTCAATATTGACATTATTTTTTTTCAAGTAAATGATTACACATTTTATTTACTTATTTCTGCATTTCAACAATTATTTGGTACACTGATTTTAAGCAGGTAAACTGTTATTTTCGTATTTAAAATTACTTTATTCAATGCCACATATTATACATATTCCCCAGCCACAAATGTATTAGTCAACGGATGTATTATTTCAAGTCGCTAATAATGTAGTAGGTACTTATTGATATTTTTACAATTACTTTTAAACTTCATAAACAAATAATTATGAATAATAACAATCTTCTGCAATCTTTTAAAATAAAAATGAAACCATACATTCAATTGAATTGAACCATATGATTGATGAAGAAGGGCTGCCCACAAAAAGCCGATTTTCATTCCTTTTTTAAATCGCTTTAATGTTCAACTTCCAATGATTTAAACCACGGACCGCCACTGATAGAATCTATGAAATAGATCAGGTTTTCTATGTGATAGAATTCACAATAGAAATAGAAATTTTATCGGCTGCAACAATCGATCAACGAAATAGATCATAGAATTGATGAGGTGGGGACCCAGCGTAAGTGAAAAGATTGTGGCATTTTTCCAAAACACAAGCACACAGAAAACTTCTTATCTTATTCATAATCACTTTTAATGAATGAAAATCATTTTAAAAGATAGGTAGCTAAAACATTGTATTCTACTAGAGTTTATGACTGATAAGAAACTGTTACACGATTATGATTACCATAGAACCAAGAACATACATTGACATTGTAGTTATTTTCACAAGGTTTTTCAATGAGATTTTTTTTATCTTTATTTTCCGCAATGCAGTACCTACTCAAAAGCGAGTATGGAATATTGATGTCATTATTGCATTCTAAAAATATGTCACCCTTTTGAATGTTGTTACAGAGATAAGAAAGGATAATAGATAAATAATATATATTTGGGTAACCAACGATCAAACATCCATCTAGTCAACGGACACCAGAGTCCCATTTTGCCTAGAGCCAGAGGAATTATGACACTCCTATATTGAGGAATACATAGTAAGACCGAAGCAAATAGGGGAGTAAAGGAAGAAAACTTGATCATTTAACGTATTGGATCCGCATTCTTAGAATGATTACTAAAAAATTTGAGTGAGAAGTCATCTCATAGCTATCAGTGGTACGTCATTGTAATACATATGTACATAAATCATTTGGGTTAGTAAAATAAATAGGAAAAGAATTACCCTATCAACGAAGTCATCATTATTTTTGATTTCGATTATCTCATTGTGTGTGAGGGATGTGGTGATCCCTCTGACTTGCCGGTGCAGGTTCACTAACTGCCGCAAGGGTGAACGAATTCCCCTTGATAACGCACCAGACATGTTGATTCTGCAATACAAAATAAAAACAAACATTAGTAGGTACTTTCTTAGTTTTTAAATCATTTCTCATACTGACAACATGTAATATGCTAATCCCAGCGAGAGCTCATATGTACATCATTGACAAAGATGGACATTACGACAGAAGAACGATGACGTCACGTACGACGTCTCTCGCTGTGATTAGTATATGGCTGATAATATTTGGAGACATTAACCTGGGATGGATGTGACATTAGGTGTTGATGAATGATTATTAAGTTAAAAGAGTAATGCTGGATTCCCACCTCATCTATACAATGTTCTATTTAATAGAATAAAAGTTGAGGTTGATCCAACTTTGGGTTTCTATCGCATAGAAAACCTGTTCTCGCAGATTTATTTCATAGATTCTATGAAACAGATGATAGATCAGGGGGGTATAACTTCGATCGAAAATTGGAACAGTGAATATTGTGACGTCATATTGTTGCGTAACTATATCCACCAATGAAAAACTCTGAAAGTCTATGTAATAAACTGTTGAAAGGTGAGTGCTGGCTGAGTGTAACGTTTATTGTTTTTCCAATATAGTAACACATGCTTGTAACCGAAAAACAGGTGAGAATCTCTCTTTGTTTTGTTCCTGATTTGCTAATTTATAATAGCCTTAATTTAACTGCATCGCAGAAATATATCTATTCTCTTTTTCAGACAGTATCCGTGTTCCTGCCAGGAATGTGCGTATTGTGAGGCCGTACTGGATCGTGATTACATCATACTAGGTAGAATTCCATCGTTCTACCTTATTCATTAATGATTTAACCTGTATCTATAATTAATTGTCTTGCTAAAATAAAAATGATCTACATGTAACTGAGTTTTTCATTTTCCTATCGTGAGGTAATATTTTGACATTTCAAACATTTTTATTTTTTAAGTGTTTTTAGTATAATAAGTAGGCTCCGTTTGAGAATTGTACTGTCTATATATTGGCATATCTATGGTTAAATAGAGGACCAATTTGATTCATACAAAAAGCCCGAAGATATCGTTCTAGTGAATGGTTTATTTATGGAATAGATCAATTGAGATCCCAGCTGTAACCAACCTCAAACCCACACTCAAGCTAACAGCTACATTACAGTGTTAAAGATTAACCAATGAGATAAAATAATTAAGAAATGTGAATACAGGTTAATATTTAGCTGTCATTTCAGAGTATATCAATAATTCAGAAATGACAGCGGGCATTACACATTAATAAACTATAAAATGAATAATATGAACAGAACAGAAAGCATTAAAACCTACCTCAACACAAGAGATTAAATTATTGAATCCAGTGGCGTAGTTTTTTCGTTTGTACCGGAGGCATGCAGTGATATACTATAAAAGCTCCCATACCACCAGATAGACAGACAACAAGAAATGCTAACAGACAATATCTTAACACAAACAATGGGTCATAAACCTTCTCAGAAGTGACTGCATGGGTCTCAGACACTCGAGGAATCAATATTAGTATAATGGTGATTAGTAATGATATAATAAATGCTATAGCACCAATCAATTGCCCTGTACGGACAGATATAATGCACAAAACAAGAGTCAAAAGCCAAATTGTGGACAATATGTATACCCCCAAACCAACTGTTTGAACTTCGGGAGACATTACTACAAGATCTAAGTTAAAGGTAGCTTGAATTTTGGTAATATAATATTATTATCTCGATAGTGAATAGACGATACAAACAAATCACAGACCATCACATGATGGATGTCAGTTGTATTTTTCTTGCACTTTATTTATTGATACAATCCAACACATTAATCAATAACTATCAAAACAGAACGCATGCACTCGTGAAAATCCTTGACTAGTAGTTTGACGCAATATATTGGCGCAAATGATTCACAGAAATTCACAGTAAATTATTAATTCCAATGAAATTGATGAAACTCAGTTGTCAATATACTAACCTAACCTAAAAGATGCACTGATTGTCGGTCTACCGATCACAAATATAAGTAAACATTAATTTAAACGTTTCGAATATATGGCGAAAATTTTTATATCAAATTGGTTTTTATTTTTATCACTTGATTCACAAGCAGCACTCCACAAAATGATTTAAATCGCAGATCGTTCGAGACCTTCAATCAACACAGATAGATAATTTTTATCACTACCAACATAAAGAAATAATAAATCGCTCTAATGACGTCATAATGCTGGGGTGAATATCTTGTTTTAGCCATGTTGACTTTTCGTACCGAATAAGTTTTTTTTTTAAATTAAAACGCGTGTTTATTCAGTGGCGAGCTTTACGGATATTGTTAGATTGAGTTTCCCTTACATAAAATTGTCATGTAAGTGGACTTCCACAATCCTGTATCTCAAAAATCAATTGATTTTTTCCGGAGATATTGTACTGTAGCAGCAAACCATATACTAAGGTACAGAAAAGTAAAAAAAAATAGCGTAACAAATAGAACCTAGAAGTTTGGAAATTGGGAATACGTACCTTATTTATTCCAGCTATTTGGTTAAATTAAAATTTTTAATGATTTTTCACATTTCGTTTAATTTTCCATAAACCTATGGCCTTTCTTATTTCGTAGTTTGACGTTTGACTCTGCAAAACACTCATTTATAAAAATGTGTTTCAGTTTTGTTAAGATAAAATAATACTGTTTCGGCAGCTCGACTTTTGTTGATTAAATTAATTATATTTTATTTTATTTCCACTACTAGTAATTTGGTTAAAAGAAACTGCCAATATGTATATTTTATTTCAATTATCAAAATCGCTTATACATTTTGAGTTTTCTTCACAATGGGAAACCGATATAAATCAGATATTCAAAAACTACTAACTATTTTTAATACTATGATGAGAAATAAGAGTATTATTGAAAATAATGCACTTACAAAAACATTTTGCTATCGGCGTTCCCTCAAACTTGAAGAAAACGAAAATAGGTCGAGAACAGCTTTTTTAAGGTTTATACTACTGCAAACTGAAACTGCTAATATTAACTTTATACGTGTTGTATGGATCACTGACAAAATAAGAGTGAGAACGAGAACTATGAAGCACTGAACGCTGGGGGAGTCAAGCTACGCAGAAGAACAATAAACAGGGTACGTACAGGGTGGAGCAAAAGTAATCACCCTATCAGAAAACGCTATAACTTTTGCAAATAGCGTCAAATGTCAGTTCAGTTTTGACATTTGTAAAGTAAACAAACGCAGAATACAAATCAACAAGATATAAATCGGTTTACTTTGCAAAAACGTGGAACAACAAGCAGTACCAAAGTTTATCATAAAAAAAAAATTACAGCAAAAGAACATCGGGTGATTATTTGCCCCACCTGTATATGTACTGTTCATTTATAACGGTTGACTTAATCGGTAAACCGATGGTTTTGACTCATTGATTACCTGCCTGACTAGGTAATAATGAAAGACAACTGCTTTTCTACTTTTGCAAAAATAGGGTTTGCTATAACCACGGGTTTTCCTGAAATAAATAAATAAAATATGAGATTTTTTTAAACTAGAGTATACTCTGCCTAGATTTGATTTTTATTATTATCTATGTAATGCTCATAGAAAATTGTAAATGCGTATGCGTTTTAATTATTGGTGAAATAATTAATAATTTATTTCTTTTCAATAAAACTTAGCAATTAATATGAGGAGATCAGTGACGTCAGAGAGGAGATCGGTAACCGATTGGCAGGAAGCTCAGGTAACAGTTAGTCTAACTGAGTTAAATTCACAGTCTTACAGCGAGTACCTAAATTAAGATAATACATTTTTTTATGTTATACCTTACAAGAGTGCCCCTATATGTGTGTATGTTAGGCAGCGTTGTGAGGCGGGTTAAGGTAGGGGCTGTAGGAAGGTATTTATTATTGCGGGTTTTGATGAAGCCCGAATCATATAAAAGAGGAAAAAAAGATGCCGGTAGCTTGTTTCGCATACGAGCCGACGTACACAAAAGAAGATCCATTTTCATGAAGCAAACATCAACTGTGAACGGTTGTTCCGCTCGTGTCCGTTGAGTTTCACGCACGTCGAGTTTCGGTGCACCAGGGATCAATGCTGCTATCTCCTTAGATCAGGCTCCATTAAAATACCTTTAGAACAGACTCGGCATGCCCACGTTGCGTCTGTGCATTGAAGATGACAATCGGTCTGTCCTCCTTTGCACAGAATCACGTAGACCTTCACTCAGAACTCCGTTAATTACAAAATTTAAATGCTTGCAAACACAATTATATTGTACTTACGCAGACCCATGAAAAAATAGGGATTTTAAGCTGGGTGTATTTAAAAAATATATATATGCCTCGGGGTCTTTTCTTTCCTTTAAAATCAAATATTATAAATTTTAGAGACGATCAGAAATTTGCCTTTCGTATAAACACCGTTGATTAATATAAGTCAACAATTTAAACAAAGCAAATATACATTTTAAATTGAGTATTAATAATGAATTAATTAAATAAATAATTTTGTACCTACTTTATCTTTTTCTGAATTGTTCCAACAATCAGATCTGATTTTATAAAATCAATTAAAGCATAATATCCCAGTTCTATAGTAGACGTTGAATCGAAATTGCAGATAGACAATAGACACGGAGACCACCGAAATTATTAAAATAGAGCGCATATTCACAAGTGCACACCATTATTTGATCAGATTTGTTCCAATCTTTTACATTCGTGATTTTTTTCAATACCTGTTAAAAGTGTGTTTGGATGGATCATACCATTTTGACTGTGAGTTTTTGGTGCTTTTGATGATTTGTATTTTGTACTGAGATTTGGATTTCCCAGGCATTTTGAAGGCCAGGGCATTGTCCATAGTGGTAAATAATTGTTCGGACAAACCATGATTTTTGCTGATCGTTTGTTGGTCGTAATGGTTTGTAAATGCTCAACAATGCAAGGTCATTAAATAATATTTTATGAAGGTCCCCTCATCTCTTTTCTGGAAAAATATCTGTAAAGAAAGGAGATAAGATTCTTCATGTCGACGAATTCTCTACCTGCGCAGGTATCAGCGGTTATCCTTTTGTTATTATATAAGTATTTTTCATTACGACAGTAGTCTTTGAACAACGAAAAACGAAAAAAAGAAAGTATAATAGTCTTAACATTGAAAAAAATACTAAATACACTATATTTTATTATGTTGAAATATTTTTATTTTTAGGTGTTCCACAGCTATAAACACTGTTCATGAATTCCACTAAACAATATACATTCATTACAATAAAGTCTACAAATAAATAAAACTCTAATTTGTCATGCAAAAAAAACTTTTATAATTTTACCTCTTGAGAACTTCTAATGTAAAAAATAATGGCCATAGATTTATGGAATTACCGTTCACGGATAAAATAAAACAAATTGTGTTTTTTCGTGTGGCATGAGAAAAGATAAAAATTAAGTTATGCACCATACTTTCCAAATACATATTTAACAATCTGACTCTGATCGACAATAGCCCGATATATCAGGTACTCTTTAAGCTCGCTAAGAAAGATATTTACATTATTTACGTCAGTCAAGTTGCACTCTAGTAGGAGCCTTGACAAGATAAGCCGACTCAGACCATTACTAAAAATTACTGATTGGTCCAATCAGTGCTAAGCACTTTACTTTGTTTTGTTACGGCTACATTAATTTTATTCGAACAAGAATCAATCTCCTCGTAGCATCTCATCTAAGATAGGAGTATTCCACTAATTTTTCGTGAGAGGCCCATATAGTATATGACTATTCGGAAATTACACAAAAACTTATTTAACTCTGGGAATTCACCCTCCTCTTTATCCGTCGGTAGGTACCGGATATGTATTTTTTTGCGCTATCGCGTTCTTCGTTTGGCTAAACTGATTCCAGAACAAAGTGGTGAGTTGATGTAGTGGTGTAGCTGTCAATATCGAATTGGTGAGTAGATTTTCTAATAAATAACCGAAAATACTCGTCAATTTTTACTTAACTTCCTTCTGACATCAACAAGCTTTGCACCATCTCTTTATTTTTTCGAAAAAAATCGCACCTGCTTCAATTTTGCAGACCGTCGTTGACATCGCCATTTTATCCGCCTCTGACGACTTATATGTTAACATTATTTAGTTTAACTCAATTATGTCCAAGTCTTTGATAAGCCTACGCAAAATGAACTGACGGCTGTCAATTTTTCCATCACAGATAGGTGGATATGCTGCTCTAATGACATTACCTTATGGTGACTGTTATTCCTAAAGTTATGGATGAACGCGCTCCGTAAGTGAAATATCATGCACCTGTTTCTAGTACAAATATTTTATCTATGTCCAATGTTTCCCCACCAGACTGTAGTTTAAATGCCTCTAGATTTGTGTACGTCCAAGTATCTATCGAAAATCTAATTATTCTGAAGACAGTATTTTTTCAGACAGAGTATCATAGTTAATGCATGCATTGACATTGTTTTGGTTTCGTCTGTTTCAAGTTACAATATCTATAAATTTATATTGCCCCGTAGTATTTGTTTAGTTGGAGTAGAAATAGTGATAGTTTTGTCCGTTTTCGTTGTGTACACCAGGAGAAAATGTAAATTAATCCTGTCGATAATCTCTCGTACAATGTACATACCTAACCTTACATTTATTTATATTTAATTTAGTAATCCATGTGTCACCCATATCCATAAAAATATGCATGTGACGTATATACATACGAGTACAAGTAGTTATATCTTAGTTTCTGTGAGGTAAATAATCAGCAAATGTGTGTCACTCTCCGGAGCAGTACCTACGTATTTAATATCGCTGGAGTGACTCACCCACTCGCCATTTCATGTCAAATGTTCTCAAACTTGCGCAAAAGAAAATGCAGCGATCGAAACTGCCGCAACAAAATGCAATTTGGTTAATTATTAATATTATTACTTATTCCTTACTGTTCTCTTGCAAGAGAATCAATAAAGTGTAAAAGAGATAATGGTTTTACTAAAATTGGGAGGCGGGTGTATGAGTGACGCCGCCTAGGTAACCATTTATTCGATAGCCAACACCCCTGCCATAGGTCAACCCAAGTGGTTTGCTACGTTTGGTGACTTAGTCGGGGTGCCCGGATTCATGGGGTTAAGTTTGTCTAGGTCTTGGTGGCGAATTTGTTTACCCACCTACCGCGTAGTGGGTCGGATCGGGAGAGACTGGTTGAGGGGAACCATTGACCTCTCCAGCCGGACTTTCTTTCTACCCATCGCTTTGCACCACAGTGGGAGCGATGGATTCATACGTCCGTCACTCCTGGACATATTTACCCCAGATTCCTACCCACCCCTCATACCTTTTCCTTCCCAAAACTTTCTCTCATTCTTTTCTCTTAAAATACCCTCCACACAACATCTCCAAAAATGACATATGCCCTGAGGGAATTTTTTTTTCTTAAGGGCCTCCTGTGTGGAGCTAATGTAAAAAAAAAACTGTGACGTTTAAATAGAGGCGTGGGTAGGGTTGCGCATTTTATTTATAAGATGGCCCACACCAGAAAAACGTGAATTTTCATGCAATTCGATTACTCTAATAAAATGTAAACATAAAAAAACATCGTCTCATACACACTGCTCTCCAGACTTGAGTATCTGGCTCACTTGATCGTGCCGTGTCTTCCTCGGACGTCCCCGACTTCTACCATTCACATTTGCATAATATATTCTCCTTACACTTGATTAAGTTAATAAAATAGAACATCGTTGTAATTTACGTCTTAAGATATGTACGCCCAAAGATCAATTTTATAAAAAATGGTTCAATGCATAAGTTTTTAACGTTTTTGGCTTCCAAAGCAACAGTTTTATGGAAAGATTTTTCTTTATATCGGTCATTTTAACTCAATAGTATTGTGTATATGCATCTTGAATGTTTCTAAGTGATTTGTTATTTGTGTTGGCTGAAAATGAACGTACAATAAAATTGAACATTCTTTTTGCTATAGTTTTACCGTGGAGTTAGGTATCGGAGGCCGCTAGAATCATGTGCTCCATCTCAATCCATCAGATTTTATCTTTTCTGCTCTCTCTATACAACGTCCGAGGAAAGCTTCTCTTCAAAATTTACTTGAAGCTTAATCTCCCATCCATCGAATTTAAAAACTGCCAGAGTCAATCAACAGTTGCAAAAGACATAGTATTTATTTAAATAGATAACGTTATATAATAGAAACACTACAAACTTATGAAATTTATGCAAATAGGTTAAAAATCTACATGTTCTCTATTGATACGCAGCCACCGTATTCAATCATTAAATTCAAGTTGACGTTTTTTGTTTTTTTATTTAATTTATTTAACACTTTATAAAAAAATATAACAAACAAATGGAATAATGGAACAAAAGAGTAAGGCCCCAATAAACTACTATTGTAGTAGTTTGTGGTTGGATTGTGATGACGTATTAATTAAATGTGGTCTATCCCACATCGTTATTTTAATGATTCACGTGAAATGTCTACACAATTAATTTACAACGTTTAGTGTGTACTTTTATAATTAATCAATTACGATTTCAATCCTCTGCTAGCCTCCATCATTGCACAAGCAACATTTTTCGCTTTTATTAGATGGCAGTATAATGTTTTAAAATATTGTCAGTTTATTCGTAACTCAGATATGTTTCTTTCTTTTTAGAAAATATAGAAATAAATATATACTTATTTTTAATGTTAATTTTTCCATTAGATTTTCTCCACATGTGGAGAACCATTGGGTATTACTATCTCTAACTATTCGATTATAGACAGTTTTTACTGTCGATTTTTTAAACTTTAAGACGATGTCTGTCTGCCATTGCAAGTTGCCCAATTTGCAAATCGCCGAACGTATCATTCATATTATATTATCACCGTTTCAAATATTTCTAAAACGATTTCACGAATAAACAACATGAGCAGGGATAAGGAGATTTTTTTGGTAAAATGGCATATAGAGTACTGATTCAATTAGGCCCAATGTTCTTTCAAAATGTTGAATAATTATGGGTTTTTGATTTTAGAATGAAAGTTTTTGTTGTGAGAGAGTTGCGGGAATGGCTACAAGGGGCTGATTTGTTCGGGCCTTTTATTGAAGAAGGGATTGCTTCTTACAACTGTTTCTAAAGTGCTCAATACGCCAAAGTGTATGGTACTCGCTACTACTATTGATTTCATTTTATCGTTAACAAGTGTATTACTCTACGAAGCAGAAAACTGTCTTAGTCAGGCGTCATGAAATGTGTGCGAATTTTCTGTCTGGAATTTCTAGTTTCGATTTGATTTTTAAAAAATCACTCACTGTAGCTTTTTTCCATGTGATTTGTCGGCAATAATCGTTGACGAATTCGGCATTTTTTTTTACTTTCCGAGCAGATGCTCTTACCGCTGAGCTATTAATTAAAAGCCATTACTCTCTGCCCTACGGCTTATGATTTTAAGCACGTGCCATCAGTTTCGAATGTATTTTAAAGGCAGGTACTTGCAATTAGCTAATTACACCAAATCAGAGTTGATTGAAAGATATTGCTGGCAGTAATATTGCCTATAACTATAAATAATTTTATTGTTATTGCTATTAATAAGGTGGGTAGGTACCTTCGCTGATTACACTTGTACTTATCTTTATCATTTGTTGTCAAAATAATTTTAATGGTACTTTTGCTAGTAAACCGGTCACTGTTCAAACCGGTATTTTCGTTTTCCTTATTGACTCTTTATTGGCGATTACAGATACCAATTGAATTGGTGATTTGTTGTACAATGATGGTGTTTATTTCTCGTTTGCTGATCCGGTTTACCTTGCTTTCTTGAAGGCTGCGCGTTGTGTCGCCTATTTTGGTATCGTCTTCAGATTTTCGGAACCGCATTGCAATCGATACAGTGCACTCGTATCTGGTATGGTCCGGATCAGGTAAATACGTAATCCTAGATTTTCTCCACGTATTAAAAGGAAAGAATCTCGTTTATTTATTATTATTTTTTAATGTGAATATCGCACATGAGTCCCAACTGCTAAAAATTATCCGGAGCCAGTGGAAATATAGTAGTCCCAGAAAGAGAGAGATCGTATGTGACGTCATCGACGATCTTCCTAAAATACCATGTCTTGTAGGAAAACGAAAAAAACAAGATACTAGAATGACGACGTCACGTACGACCTCTCTCTGGGACTACTATAATACGGTATTCCCCAAATGGTATGTTGTGAGATAAAAATGGGTGGGGAAGGGGATACGGAAGATTCAGATGTACCTAACTATTCAGATCTGCTCACCACACACGGGTAACGCTATTTCTAGTATTCTAAAATTGTTTTGTATAGTCCTGCCGCTTGGAGCTTCGTTGTAACATCACCGTTCACTTGATCGTGCCATATCTTCCCGAAGCGTGCCCGACCTCTTCGATCCATTATTGTCGTGTATTCTACTGATACCTCTCGCTGTCCATTCGCTGCGCATGCTCAAACTATCTAACCTTCCCTTTCTATCTCGTATTAATCACTTTACGTCAGCCATGCGAGCTTTTGGATCTTCTCATTCGTATTAAGGTCGTTCACGTTTAACAAAAAAAAATCTGTGTCGAAGTAAAAGTCGAGATTTCAACAAAAGTAATAAATACCCATATTCTTCCAGAATCCACAGATGTTTCGGATCAGCCGATAAATTGAACCAAAAAGGTAAACTCACCATTTCTCTTTTCAGAGGTATACACGTACCAAGTTTCCGACGGTTATTTTACTAAAGAAATACAGGGTTTTCCAATAAGTTTAAAACCTGTTTAAACACCATTATTACATATAATACCACCACTATAAATACATCGGAATTCTACTCCTTTCAGAATGAAACAGGTATGATAATTAAATCGTTCCAATGACTCAGATACCTTTTACCATGACGTATTTATTATTTTAGATGGTGTCGGTACATTCGCTTTACGTAACTCAGATTATTTGAGTTTACGTAACCATAGATTGAATGATGTCCTGTAGATTCAGTAGTGCATCCGAAACCGTCTATAACTAGAAGATGATGGTCATAGATCACCATTGCATAAAATCATCACTCCTGAAAAATCTAGTCTGTACTCGGAGCATTGTCGAGACGTCTTGATGAATCGAGAGGCTGAAGTCATTTAAATCTATTTTATTATTGTCGCGGCGTTATAAATTTACACTAAAGAAAAATTAATGCGGTCATTGATGAGCGTAACGCGCACTTGTCGTGTTTATTGTTCGCACGTTACATGGATCAATTAAACATAACCCACAAATGCCATTATAAAGAGCATACAAAAAGAACTCGTAATAACTCCCTCAAAAGAGATCTTCAAAGTTTTTGACGTTCCAATAATTACATCAACAAATTAAAACAGAAAATCTATTGTATATTATTGACATAAAAATTGCACGGCTTTTCTGTAGGTAATTTGTAGGTTAACGCAATCATCTTTAGGTCACAATGTGATTCTTATCTTAACTTGTAGAGCTTTGAAATCAATTTGACTGTAAAGAAAAGTCGCAATGTGTCTATATTTTTTCTAGTTCAACTAGCTGAATTCATTGGCGTTGCTCGGGCTTCACGCATAGTTTTTAGAATTTTCAAGTAGACAGTGAACTTCCTCCTGTTTTGAAGGCAGGTGTGCAAAATTTCATCAACCTCTGTAAAACTGTAGATTTGTATACAGATCAAATCCCCGGCGCACAGTGGGCTGAAAATCGCCTTTCATAGACATAGAGACTTGAATTTTCAAGGGTATTTTTTTTGGCTACAAATGGATTCTGCTGATCATTACTATGCTATAAAATTACGTATGAAGCAATTGCGTGTACAAATAAGGAGTTATAATTTTTTGAAGTGAAACTTCTTTACGCGCGTCATGCAATTTCGAGGACCGGAGTAAAACCGACTCATGACCGAAACGAAAATGCGGGACCACCGATTAAAGTTCATTTGATCTAGTCAAAGTTTTGAAGTAACATATAAATGCTTCTTAGCTCATCCCGACAACTGGCGTTGGTGGTGTAATGGTCAGCATAGTTGCCTTCCAAGCAGTTGATCCGAGTTCGATTCTCGGCCATCGCACATTATTTTTTTGTTTTTAACGCCTTTTTCATTCAATATCTTATTTTTTAGTAGGTCAGAACATTTTTTAAAAGAAAATAATATTGCAAAATAATAAAAACACTTATCTCACTGTGATAAAACATTACTCCGCTAGAGCGCGCTTTGCGTTATTGTGTTGGATTAAAATTATTATCTAATCCGTATATTATGATAATTGTATTACATTTATTTAATTAATTTATTTATTTTGATAATATGTAATAATTTACAGAAAAAAAAATTAAAACTATCTCCCTCTGATAAAATATCCGTTCGCTAGAGCGCACTACGCGATCTTGTGTGGGATTCTATTTCTGTACATTGTACATTATTTTTAAAAATATATTATATTTTGGGTGTGATGTAGGTAACATTATAAAACATAACAAGCTCTCATATTTTCAGAACCTACATAATATAATCAATTTATGCGGCTTTGCTTACAGTTGGTGCTCAGCGTGGTTGGCTTTCAATCAGTTAAGCGAGGTTCGATTCTCGGCTGTGGCATTTTTGAAGTGAAACCTTGTTGAGGTGGGGGAGCCGCTCACGAACGTTCTCTCTCTTCTCTTCTTTCCTCTCTCTCAGACACCAGCGAACTGCGCCACGCCAAGCATCAGCTGAAACTAGAAGTTTCACTTCTGTCTTGCGTAGGCTTGACACACCCACTTTTTTTTAATTGTATGTATGGCACTGACATTAAAAATGAGGTTATCTTTGGAATCATAAGGTTGGCCATTATATCCTTACACACAGATATACTACTATTTATTTGCATTTTTTTGACATACTTCGTATTGTGGCGCAACTTGCGATTTTTTTTTTTAAATCCTCAAAGTTGAAAAAAACACCTTTTATTGTTGATGATTCATTTTAATGCTTAAATATTCGGAGCCGGGCAGTAAATCTAATCTTGTCCTATAATTTAATTAAACCTTGTGTTTTGTATTACTTGCGAGATGTTGAGAAATCTTGTTGCGTTGTTCGTGATAAGACAAAATCCACATTTTTTACGAATGCTGTATGATTTGTTTTGGTCATTTTCAGTTTTGACATACATTTTAAAGCTCGGGTTGTGCCTTCTGGACACTAGTAACGCCGGATGTCTGCGGTCTGGCCGCAGTAATGTGCATTAGCCCTGATTGCGGTCATTGGGATCGCCGCAGGGAATCCATTAACACTTGTTTCTTAAATTAACTCAATCTTCTTTCGGAGAGATGCAGACAGTTTTAATAGAACGCGCACTCAGACAGAAGTTATTTGTTACATTATTTAGTAGACTTTTCTGGTATTACTGGCTCACCGCCCCCCCCTTTCAAAGGGATATTTCTCGAAGATCTATCGCCCTTTTTACCAAATACAATATTAGTTATGGTGTACATACTTGGCAGTAAAATTTTAAAGTTATTTTTAAAATGATCGAAAAATGCGTTGTTTTATTTTTTCTACAATTTCGTGTATATAGCTTACAACGTTCAAACTAGGTAGGAGCTTAAATATTTAAATATGTTGCAACTATTTATAACCGCATGCGTATTCGAATGCAACATTTTGTTAAAATTTCAAAGCAATTGGTGGAGAACTTTTGGAGTAATATAACTATGATAACTTAATATTATTCACAACTGGGCCATAAAACCTACCGGATCAGTGAAAATTATTATTCCTCGTTTTATTTTATTACTTTATTAACGCCCTTTTAGGGGCTTTTACATTTGAATGATAAAAAATGATATATTAATACAGTACATGTTTATTATACACAATTAAACTGCCTCAGTGGCAATCTTTTGTATTTGTTAAGTGATAAACTCAAGATGTCCTCTGACTCGGTATAATTATTTCCCTTTTTACTTCCGATCTTGTAACGGTTTGAAATTTTGCGAAAAATTTCGTCACTTCTAAAATAATTTCTAAAACGTCCTGTCTTGCGGATTGTTACTGAGGATTATTTATTATCAGCCACTCCCTGTGACCTCTTTCTTTTGCAAGTCCTTGTAAAACTGATAGTGGCACTCAATCACACTCCCCTTCTTTCTCATATTTTATATTACTTGCTTATCAATTTATGTTATAGTGGGAAAGTACCTACATCTCGTGCGACGATGTTCTCTCTACGGTCGTTTGTTAGTGAAGATAAAATGATTTGAAATTTGAGCACATTTTCTTGACCGGTGTTGCAATAAAGGAGCTGGACTCTAATATCCCAAGGGTCACTTTCCCGAAAACTGATACCATGAGAATAAAAAAAACATTTTTGGTAGCATCTAAGGCAAGACATAAAACCATATTCTCAAATTTAGTTGCAACTTAAACTTGGTTATTATCATTGAGTTACATATAAATAGAGTCTACATTCCTTGCAACATCAGTGTGAAATATTTTCCCGTGCGGGAAGTAGGAAGGGGTGTGGCGGCTGTCGATGTCGCCCGAATCCGTTCGACCGCGAAAAAACTTAACGAACTAGTCATAGTAACCGGCAGCCGCGCAAATGCAAGAGTTTTTAACATTAATAAATCAATTTACACGACTACGTAATGGTAAAATCCTACTTACCGGTGAAAGGTTTGCTTTCCCTATATTTTCCAATACTACTTTTATAATATCTCAGCGTGCATGTCGGCATTTTGAAGTTATCGCCCGAGTCTTGTGCCCGGCGAGCGCTTGTAACCGAATGATGCCCGAGATATCTCACATGGGACAATGATCCGATATGCGTGGCCCATACTTCGAACGACTCTACTGACTCTATCATATACCTTTAGATAGGATTTGGTTAGGATAGATAATTTTTCTGTCGTATATTTAAATTGGGGGGTTAATGAGCTTTTTTCTTCTTTCTTTTTTTTTATTAAATTTGAGCTTTTTTCAAAATTATTTCAGTTTTTTTCAGGAATATGACTTTCGCGATTTTGGTAATCTCGGTATTTCTCGGTAAGAAACTCGACATAAAATATGAATAATATCAGTAATAGCGCCTAGGTATCCACTCGGAAAAGTAGTTACGGTTTTTTGTGAATTTTCTCAATTTTTTTATGGAAGCATATAACAACGATTGAGTCCTGCGTGGCTCTCAGCAGCAGACCTTTGGACGGTCTCCGTGGTCGAGGGTTAGAGTTCTCGACTACGAATTCGAAGGTCGCGGATTTAAATCTCGGCGTGCGCAAGTAAATTATATTCAATTAATTTATTTCATTTTACGATGAATTCATCAAAAATAATATATGTACCTATAATATATTTGCGGCACATTCCAGAGTGGAAGATATTATCGGTATCGACCACCATTCAGAATTGAAGCGTTGGTTGAAATGGCTTTAGCCGTGTGGTGACGATCTGAATAGACAGGTAATTCTGCTCCTTCTTCTTCCCCATCTCCTTCCCCTCCCCAATACATTCAGCCTGACAATATATCCCAACTGGTTTCATACCGATGGTAGCAGTTGAGCCTCTTTTGACGTATTCACATAAAAAGCACTGCGTAGTAGGTAGTGTAAAATTTAAACCCAGAATTAGTACCCAGTAGAAATAAAACAAGACTCCCTGTCAGGCCGTAAGCCACATGGACATGATAACTCTGCTACAAATTTTCGTGTTATTGAAAATCTTTCCCGACTTACTTCGTAGAATCCAAGAAAGACGTAATAAAAACTGACCAGCGTGAAAATACAGCGATCCTTCATGGCGGGCTAAAATACACAATTTCTACAACCTTATACCATTTAATTAAAAGAAACAGCTAATAGAACAGGTATCTAATGCATCTAGTTGAATTTATCTGATTGGGCAAGACAGACAAGCCAAGTCCCAGCGGATACAGGACGCGCCGCCGCTATAGCGTGACCTCCGACCAAGCGAAACCTCGAATCGATAACGCCACATTGCTTATGATGCAGCGAGGAGCAAGTGGCAGGAGCAGGTTCTACCTTCGACTGTTACAGACTTCGGTGAGCGGTGAGGAGGTGTACAAAGCGGGGAGACGGGTGATCATTGTCGTGGTTAGTTATTGGTGCGGCATATTATTTTCTAGGTACCTAGCACGGTCGATCGACAAAGGATTTATCAATAATGTCGGTAACTTTTCATTATTCCCGAGCACGACTGCAGATCACTAACTTACAAACAACAGTTGACGGCGAATAAATTAAGAACACTAAGGGCGGGTTGTTTCGGAGAATTTGAACAATTCTTCAAATTTCAAAGTTAATTTGCAAGTTCTGTGAAAGAGTTTTTCAAGTTCTGTTACTATTTCAGTTCTGTCAAGCAGCTAGCCTACAATGATATAATAACAGAACTTCATTGGGACTTTCACAGAACCCGAAAATGAACGTTGAAATTTAAAGAATTGTTCAAATTCTCCGAAACAACCCGTCCTAAGTCGTTGTGAACTGTTATTATTTGTTCGTTGGCGGTCTGTAGCCGAGCTCGGGAACGATGAGAAGTTATCGACATATTGATAAATCCTTTATCGATCGACCGTGCTAGGTACTCTGATTATCTCGTAAATTTGCTTAGCTACCACTGAAGATATAAGCCGATAGAAATGTGTTGTGTTGTGTGTGAGTTGTTAAGTGTCCATAAGCCAAAACACGATTGTCTTATGAGGTTGTCGGAATACGTGTTCATATTTTTTTTTTATATTTTCGCACTTCGTCATTGTGTACTATCAGAACAAACGCAGGTGCACTAACACGTGTTTCGATATATGCATTATGAAGGTTGTTAACAAGATTTCAATAAATCAGCAATACTTATTTTTCTCCGTGTGCTCTGATCATCTCAGAAATTTGCTTAGCTATCACTGAAGATATAAATCTACCGAAGTATGTCGTGTTACGTGTCCGTATGCCTGAAGTAAGCTCAATTCTCTCTTACTTCTAGTCAAAGTGATCAAATATCGAAATTCTTTCTCACATAATCAATTTCATAGACCTGTCTGGAACCTTCCCTAATAAGAGGTCATATTCGACTTTATTTTTCGTAATACGCACTTCTCTAAAATCGGACGAAATTAAAGCAGTTAATATACGAAATAAATGTCAGTCCTACACGATCGGCACCTGGCAAGGTCGGTAACGCAGTTGACGCCGGTCTCTGGGAAGGAAGATTTAATCCTCAGACAGATAAATTTTTTAAAAGTTTTAAAATAGATGTATTACAGCAAAAAAACATTACAGGATGATTTTTTTACAGTTTAATTTACATAAACTGCATAAACGCAGTGCTTTAATGCTGCGTATAAACTGGACAAATTTTCCGCGAGCCGAGCTACGCATTATGGGAAAGGAACAGAGCAAACGATAACGAACGAAATTTTGTCCTGTTTTTATTCGTAGTTCATCGGACGGGTTGTTTCGGAGAATTTGAACAATTCATCAAATTTCAACATTCACTGTCGGGTTCTGTGAAAGTCCTATTCAAGTTCTGTTATTATATCATTATAGGCTAGATGCTTGACAGAACTGAAATTATAACAGAATATGAAAAAATCTTTCACAGAACTTTAAAATTAGCTTTGAAATTTGAAGAATTGTTAAAATAATCCGAAACAACCCGTCCTAAGACACTCAGGATTCAGCATGCGGTTTATGTCAATCCTTATCGGCCAATGAGAAGCCGCCTTATTTGTAAAACTTTGCTAATTAAATAATTGTAAATAAAATATTTAGCTGAAAGGATTTCAATTGAAAATAATACCGTAGAAAACAGAATATTTTATTTTTATCTTGGAATCTTCATAATAATTTTCACTTCTACTTTTCCCTCGCGAAGGCCTTATTTCGCCCGTATTTCCACCGCAACCCGCCCATAAATTACAGTTTAAATAGAGACGTCGCCTACCTTAACCATGTAGTTTTTAGATATTTACTTCAACATAATGCGTAGGTGTGTAAAATGAATAATTATTTCTCTCTTGGTGATATTACAAGACATTCTTACACAATGTTACGAAGTAGAAATATAGGGGAATGGTTGCGCAGCCTTCTTCATACAAATTTTAAATTTGGATTTGAGGTTAAACTACTTGACTAAACTAAATAATACACACATGCGTAGTAGATTTTTGCTACACCCTTTGATTGAAAAAACAAATTTAAGTTTTGTACGAAAAGGCTGCGCAACCGTTCCCCTTATTTATTTAATTAGGAAACAAACAGTAATTTATATATTTATCATAAACACAATTATTTACAATATTAGACCAATAATGTTCCATTAATTCTAGTCGTTCATTCAATATTTGCACCTATACAATATATTTATAAATGACAAAGAAATATAAAGAATAAACATTATAAGGAATTACAAAATGTTATAAAAACATTTTTGTTTTTAATGAATTTTACTATTCCAATGTACATTTGTTACGTATAAATTTTATTAATTAGCGACCGGTTTCCCTCTCAACCCCCTCCCCCTCCCTCAAATCCCCTCCCACCAAAGAACCAAACTAAATAAAACCCCATATTTCTGCACTTAAAAATTTAGTTTTAAAATAGCTAGTTAATGACACGGACGTGTCGAAACCGGTCGCTAATTAATAAAATTTGTACCTAACAAATGTACATTGGAATAATAAAACTGGTTAAAAACAAAAATGTCTACATATTGTTACATAGTGAATGCCGAAGAAATACAAAAAAAAGTTATAAAACCAATTAAGACGATGCCATACGTAGTAATGCAAAATCATGTGTTTTTGGTTTGAAAATTTGGTCACCTAGAAATGTTTCAGATGCTTTAATTAAATACTGCGAGTAGAATACATCTTGGCCTTTGAAATAATCGAGTATTCTTTAGATAAGTCTTCTTATAAGCCCAGAAAAAAATAATGTATAAGGCCTATGAAAACTGCTTTAAATTTCAAAATCTCCTACTTACGAACCCATTTTCGGTTATGATTTTATTGTATAATGTGGCAAATTAAGTTATTTATAAAATGATCGAAAAAAAAAATTATACCTGAGCATCCACAAAATAAAAGGCACTTTTCGGCCATGTTTTTTTCTTGCATAAATCAAAACAGGCGGATGGTGTTAAGCGAGAATTTAAACCTTATCGCCATCTACGTAAGGGTTGTTATTGATAGCGGCTCAATTTAAAATATTACACGACGTAGTGCATCGCCTTAAAGACAGTTAGTAGTAATACAGTTTTCGCATGATTATAATAAAAACAATAAAATATACTAAGATGATAGGATTAGTTCACAAAATAAAAAATTAAGTTATCAGTTTAGTAAGTTGCATTTTATATGTTTTCAAGTTACAGTTGAAAATGTTTACATCTCTAGAGGCATTGTGAGTTTTACAGATACGTCCTATTGAGAGTTTTGCGCATATTTGGCTTTACAGTGTGGTGTTCTAAATAAGTCGTTATATCTGGTGTTGTGTTCAGGGCAACGAAATGCAATCTTTTCTAGCAGATATGATGAATCAACAAGACTATTCACAATTTTGTATAAGAATAGGGCATCAGAAATTTTTCTGCGTTTATATAAAGCGGTACCTAACTACGGAGATATAAGAGACATGGATAATCTATTAACTAGGTAGACATTATTTCTTGCTTGCATTCGCTTTCTTTTTTACATTTGTAAAAAAACTAGATTAACGAAATAATTAATGTTTCGTAACCAGCGCACTTCCAATGTGTTTAGTTACCAATAGAATGTTAATAGCAATATATAAAAAAAGGCGAATTAGTGCTGCTAGGCCCTGCAAGTGGCTTTTGTATGTTTTGTCCTTTTTCAGTCGGTTTTCTACACACCGCATACATATATATGAATTCATTCATAGATAAATAACCATAATATTTGTATTATTATCATCCATAAGCTAGAGTTTCCGATTGATATCAACCATTTTGTTGTTAGCACTTATCAATAATCAAAGTGTTTCTCATTCAATGGCATATTTAAATATTCACCTATTTTAATTTCATGTAAAAATAAGCTAATTAACGATTAAGATTTAATTTGACCGTGGGTTAAAATAAACAATTGAAATATTTTTTTCACCCAAAAACACAAAACGCTGTGGGTATTGGACATTGGGTGGGGGTTGGGCGGTATTGGACTATTTACACGATGACGGTGGTTTAGTGACCATTACTGTTACTAACCACTTAACACGAGGACAGTGACTCATTCACTAAACGAGAAATTCACTAAACGATTAACTGGCCACTAAATAATTTTCCTAAAAAATATCACCGACTTTATTACCGGATTGATCGGCTTACTAACCAACCAGTGAAATAATTTTTCTTGTTTTATTAGAAAATTGAAAAAAACACAAGCATGAATGTCTTTATTCTGATCTATCTGTAAGTCACTAACATCCTGTATGTCGTCCATGTGAGAAATTTGGTAAATTTAACATAATACATAAATTTCAAAGAATATCTTTTTTTAAGTGATTAATTAATCAAGTCCTTGGTAACATTTTCCAAAAGTTTGTTCAATAGACTTTATACCCCTGTTAAATATTTTGTTCAGTAGACTTTATACTCCTGTTAAATATTTTGTTCAGTAGACTTTATACCCCTGTTAAATATTAATTTGCAAGGCTTGTTTTAATCTCCAGCTTAATATATTCTGGAATAACAACAGCGGCTGAGGTCCAGATATTTAAATATAAAACTCAAAATCAGCTTATTGAAAAACAAATCTACCCTATATTTAAATTTCGCTCAAGGCCTTCCTACTAACCAGTACCTTTATTTGATTATCGTTACTTAAACGTGGTCCAACTGAAAACATATCCGTAATATTAACTACAGTTTCGTAATATAAAACCCAACATTTTCAAAGCTTTTCATTGATTTAATAATATATTTTGACGACCTCCCTGGCAGAGCGGCAAACTCCTAAGCTCTAAGCAAGATTATGGGTAAAAAACCCGCCATAAGCAATAAAATATGATCTGATTAATTTAGGTTTTAACTATCCCGCAGCCAAGTAGGGGAGTAGGTAGTACCCAAAATTACTATCCTCCTTATATTAGCTTATATCATTTAAGTATTTTACGTATTCCTGCGCAAATACATAAGTTACCATTGATAATTGACTTTACTTTAAAAGCGCATAATACAGAAAAAATGCATGGGTTCGTCGGAAGACCCACTTGGTTACAGACGTTTTGTTTGGCATCTTGGCCTGTCAAGAGTTAATAAGTAAAATAAAACGTCCCCAAAAAGGAATGCTGAGTTCCGTTGTCTTCAACAGGTAAAAATAGGTATAAACCACAGACATAGGAATTAATAGACGAGAAGATATGGGCGAGGGGTAAAATCAACTGTTGAAGAACGAGGGAACGAGGGAACGAGTGAAGCTGACTGTGATTCGTCAATAAATCAATCTGACAGTAAATAGGCATCTCGCATTATAATATCACCATTTACTTCTTTAAAGTAAAATCTGCTTTGAATGAATAGACATTTTTACATGGGAGCGCAAATTACTCGCCACGTTATGAACAAATTTGCGAAGTCCAAATTCGGCAAAGTAAGGCAGCTTTTATTTTCAGAGTCGTAGTTAGTTTCAGAGTATTTAGTTAAGACACTTTTATAAATGTTCATAATTTACTTCCCAGCAACCAACCAGCTTTGTGTTTCGCGTCCAGACGTTTCTCTATGTGATAGTAACAACTGATTCATATTATACGATGTGAATATGCTTAAAATAAAGTAAAATAATGCTTATATATGGAATGTAATACGACAATTGGGTTTATTCTCTTTTTTCACATCTATTTTTACCAGTTTTCATAGTACAAGTCAAAATTTTGCCGTGTTATTTAGTAAAATGAACCGATGATGCCTCGACCATAGTTCGCACAAGAATGATGACGTCACGTTTTCAAATTTCATTTGAGGCCAAACGCGAGCCCAGCCGGCTCAATGGAACCGGTATGGGGAGTGGGGATAATACGCTTTTAATCACTTAGGGCAGGTCTACTAATATTCATATGTCTATGGTATAAACATAATTTTCACTTCTGATTCACTGTTACATTGCAATCCATTGACCCGTCCGATCGGTTGCCGATAAAAGGTATCGTTTTATTGAAGACGTTTGAATAATTCATGGTACAGCAGTAGCCTCTAGCGGCGACGCCTGTAAGTTCTGATTTTCGCCGTCGTAGGGCGTCGCGGCGCCGCCAGAGGGCGGATTTCGCACCCGGCGAGCTATGACTAACCCAGCTTAAACTGGACATTTTTCCAGGCGGTACTGATCGCCATTATCGCTTAGGGATCTTTTGTGATTTTACAAATCTCGCGCCTTGCAATTTTAGATTTAACCTAAATATTACTTTAAAATAAATGATATCTTTTTTATATATAATTTGTGATTTGTTGATGGTCTTTAGATTATTTTATTTTATTTGGGATACCAACAGTTTCCATTAATAACAGCATAATAATAATTGAGTTACAATAAATAAACCATTTACAGAAAAAATATGATTTGAGATTTTCACGGCCAAAAGTATTTTTGTTATTTGTTTTTGGGGTGTTATGCCGTGTTGCGCTAACTCCTTTAGCCAACGTTTCGGACAGCATTGCAGTGTCCATCATCAGGGCAAATGTGTTATTAATAACACATCTGCCCTGATGATGGACACTGCAATGCTGTCCGAAACGTTGGCTAAAGAAGGAGTTAGTGCAACACGGTATAACACCCCAAAAACAAATAACAAAAAAAACCATTTACAGGTTTCCACATAGGTATTTACATAATATGTTGTGATTTGTTGATGGTCTTTAGATTATTTACATAATATATTGTGATTTGTTGATGGCCTTTAGATTATTTACATAATATGTTGTGATTTATTGATGGTCTTTAGATTATTTACATAACATGTTGTGATTTGTTGATGGTCTTTAGATTATTTACATAATATGTTGTGATTTGTTGATGGTCTTTAGATTATTTACAATTTTTCAAAAGTGAGGAAGGGAGTAGTAGTTTTGTTTACTTTGCTTTATTTTACGAAAATTGATTTAGAATTCTTGTATAATTTAATTTCCAGTTTAAGAAAGCGTGTAATCTAAATCAAAACACTTAAAAATATAATTTATTTTTTAGTCCATGACGTATAAACTGCATGGTTGCGTTGACTTTGATATTTGAGGCAGAAAAAGCTGTATGCTGCTTTAGACGAACGAACTTTATTCTTATATGATGCAACGTAATCATTATATTTGTTTCAGGCAGAATATTACAAAATGTATTAAGTTAGTTCTTGCTATTATGTTGTGCATATATGTATTACTTTTTGTTTCTATTTTATATACCATTCGATTACTCATGTAATGCTTAACTTCATCCGAATAATCTTGTTTTTTGTTTTGTTAATAACTCAATTATTTTATTTATAATTCATAATTGACTGATGCGTGATTCTGAAAATCTGGGAAATTCGTTCGCCGCCGACTTGGGGTAGTCGAGTAGCATCGCGCCAGTTGCCGCGTACACTTCGCATGGGGAGGACGTCACCCACCCTCGTGAAATCCTTAGCATTATACCGAGGCCACGCGTCGCCCCCCCGCCTTTGTTAAAATAACCCCCACACTCCATATTGTGAATTAAAAAAATACTGCCCTTATCCTATTATCGACCACAAAGTAGTTAAAACACATTCTTTGTTTTATTTCAAAGTATTTTATTTGGTTTTACGTATCCGCGATAACATAACCTCAATTTTTGTCAGACGTCGTATGTTGTGTGTGTAAAGTAGGGTTTCGTTCCAATAAACATACCTGTGTGACGGTTACAAATGTTTTTCTTAATTTTAATTACAAATCTAATCATCAATAGTTTCATGACTTCATTATTTGAATGACAGTAGTATTTTTTGTAATTATTGATGATTCGTCGAATAAAACACATTAAAAAAAATTAACATCTTTTCGATATTCCTTTTTGTCTCAAATTTTTCATAATTTCAATTTTACATGAAAGCCCATTAATCAAATCCAAATCACTTTTCACATTAATTGTTTGTCTACGGATATTGTCAGACTGTAATAAATGAATATGTGTATTTATTAATTGTTTGTCGACGGATGTTGTCAGACTGCAATAAACTAATAATAATAATACGATAAAATCGTGTATTTATTTATAGTACCTACATGATTAATTGATTAAATGATAATGCGCACGTCTATAACCACTTCATCGCCAAAAAAACATCTTCCCGTCAGAGTACCTACCTCAGTTCTATTGGTTTTATCGTCTTGAATTAGTTGGAAATAATTGGCTTATTTTACATTTCTATTGATTATTATGGTTTCGTTCGGACACAATGTTGTTCGTGATGGTGTGTGCTTAGTTGTTTAAAACATGTTTTTGTTTTCAGTGAAATTGTTATAAAAATAAAAATAGTGTGTGATCTATTAGCGGAAACCCGTTTCCTGCAGTTGCCTTGTGACAAACCATGAGTTTACAAGTGATAAAATCAACAAGTTAATCTGAAGCAAGTCTTATAATGTCAAAAACTCTAAACGCCTATAGAATGTAAGTAAATTTATGTTTATACTTACATTAAGATCCCTGAGGCGTATGTGTTGTAAAACTATGTACGATCGTGTGAGAAATGTGGAGATCCGCAAAGAGTGCAAGGCTGATGTAAGCGTAATTAGTAAGATTAAGAACGCTTAGATCGTTTGGGCATGCAGAGCGAAGAAAGGAGTATAAGAAGAATATTGTAAGAATAAGTCGACATGGTACGATCAAGTGTGACGATCAGAAAATAGAATAGTATGTATGCGACGATGTATGAAAGTGAATGAGGCAAGGAGTGTGTGTAAAGACTGAGTTGTTTGGGCGGTCCGTCCTCACTGCCTACCCCTGCGGGGAAAAGTGGCGTGATGGTTAGTTACTTTAAATTAGTGTTAAAATTTATTACTAATTTGTTCCTAAGAAAAACCACTTATGTATGATTTACTATACTGAAGTGAATTTCATTAAAAATTATATTCAGGACTTCATTTAAAGGTTTACTCGAAAAAAAAATATATTTTCGAATTCCCTGAAACAAAATGTAATTTCTTTAGAATTCTATGAAACTAATTATTTAGTTGTCAGTTTGACATTTAGATTTCTGATTCGATCGATACGAATTTCTAATTGTTATTACTTTTGTCTATTGTCCGCTAGTCTGTGATGTAACATTTTCCTGGAAAGTTTAAATGAAAACGTTTTTAATGAGGCATTAATTGTTTTCTAGAAACATATAAAATTTAATACTTTCCCAAATTTGAAACATGTCATTTCATTCGTTTTCCGTGGTGTTTTTCCAGTCAAATTCAGTATTTTATTAATTCTTGTGACAAAAGTGTAACAATTTAAATTTAAAAAAATAACAGAGCTTCTGCTCGTCAGTACTAAAATATAATGGGGCTAACTGAATGGTTTTTTATGACTAACTGAAAGTGCTTTTGAACGTTTTCGATTGTTTTCTTGTTGAATTGTGACATTGTTGTATTCACCCTCCGGTATGAACCCATCCCAAATCATACGATTGTTTTTATCTGATTGTTGTCCTCCATAATGGCTTGCTAACGTTAGCTATAATAGGGACGCATACTTCTAATAAAGTAATTCGTCTGGCAAAATTTTACTTTACCACTCGATTTAGTCGTTCTATTTCTTTTTAATTTTATCGAGCTTGTCTGGCCGTACAAACTCCCTTGTGTGTTTTATCATTATGTATAATGCTAAAGAGTATGTAGGAGACAATGCATGAATGTGAATGAAGCTAGAAGCCTGTACCAAGACAGAATTATTTAGCCGTCCATACTCTGCCGACTCCACCTGGGAAACGGTGTGATGGTTTGTTAGTTGGTAGAGCAAATGAATTCTGTTTGGTATTTGCATTCTAAGACAAAATTGTGTCGTTGATTGGAAGAAATTTTAGGGTGTGGATATTATAATTTTGGAAGTACAACGTATTTAATTCGCGTAATTTATAATCTCAGCTTGTAAGAGAGATATATAAGTTTTATTGTGGCTTAAGTATGTATGCAAATATATCCATGTTAATTTAGTAGCTTTGTTTAGGGTTTTCTAGTTTTTTTTTTCCATTGGGTATATTGCTTACTTTCCCATACATTAGTCTCATTTCGCAAATTTATGCCGGTTCAGGTATTTTAATTCCGCTTAAAAGGGTTGTCGTGTATTCTGTAAGAAACGGCATTTAATGTTTTCTGTGAAAATCCAGGAATTAATGGTAAATTGCGCCCTCTAATTCAACGTACGAAATTCGTAATTACTTTAGTGCGAAAGTGCCCCTTATTTGCTGTTGACGGTCTTGACCACTTTTGTCGAGTGCGAAGTAAATTCACGTTATAAAAATAAACATTTATTATTAAACATTTTAATGTATTTTCGACCTTACTGCGACAGAGTTCTAGCTGCTGATGGTAGAATTGTATATATATAATACATGCAATAACAACGCATATATGAAACGAAACAAAAACTTCGTTGGTAAAGATCAAAAGACGTAACAAAAACTCCGTTGGTAAAGATCCAATATGATTTCGAGTATGAGATTTAATGTCACTTTGATCTGTACCTACATATTGGATTATCCTATGACAAATTTTAATCCTCTAAGACCAGCAAAACAGCTTAATTTTCAAGAATTCATTTCCATTCTTGAGTATTTGCAAAGGAAAATGTACCTTGAGCAAATAGTATTTTGTATAATTTTTATTTTTTGTTTGCACGATTTTGTTTCTTTCTACAAAAATATACATTAGGCCAAAGAAATTTATGTCTCAGGCCGATGGTAGTTTTACAAATCTATGTAGGTCACTTACGTAACATGCTTTCGGTGTTTTCTTTAGATAAATCTCTGTTATCTCATAAACTGTGCTCCGAGATCGTAATACAATATCATTTATGCTTATTTTGATAGGTAAACACCCGTTGTTATTTGTGCAGTAATTCATTTGGTTCTTACAGGGTTGTATGCGCATGAACAGATAATAAAATTCAATAGATTTACTTTCTATATTTCAGAACTAGTCTTTTGCTATTAGAACTCTGCCATAATAGCTCCTTCCAAAATTCTCCTTCGGTATATTTTACAAGTACTTTCCCAAGAGGGTAGTCATTTATCGCTAATTGGCCCTCTGAAACTTGAGTAGTTACCTGTTCCCGGGTAGAGAAATCGCTACCTGAGGAGAGATAACCACCCAAAATATTATCAAAAGAGTGGTTTCGTTCATTTTTTTGGGAAATTAATCCGTACAGTATTATGCAGACCACCAGAGTCCTGTTTTATTACATATAAAAGAGGCTAAAAGGTTTTTACTAATGAAAAATACATTTTGTGTATTACACTGCGCTCACATTAGGTTTTTGCTAGTGTCTCTAAAGATATTTTCTTTTTTTTATCTTGATAACATCAATATAATTATATTATATCCTTATAATTATGAGGTACAACAATTTTTGCTATGCCTGTCTCACTGGGAGGAGTTCTCGTATCGAGACAGGCGTAGAATAAACGTTTTTGCTATGCCTGTCTCACTGGGAGGAGTTCTCGTATCGAGACAGGCGTAGAATAAACGTTTTTGCTATGCCTGTCTCACTAGGAGGAGTTCTCGTATCGAGACAGGCGTAGAATAAACGTTTTTGCCATGCCTGTCTCACTGGGAGGAGTTCTCGTATCGAGACAGGCGTAGAATAAACGTTTTTGCTATGCCTGTCTCATTGGGAGGAGTTATCGTATCGAGACAGGCGTAGAATAAACAAACTTTCAGAGTGGTATATATTCTAGTATAGCGCTAGCATTGCTCTAAATGGCAATAACCATGTTTAGTGACCAGTTCTGAATAGCTTGGTACTTCGTCTTCCCCCTTCTAGTGTAGAAAAAGGATTTACAGCGAACATTTGCTTTTAATTCAAATATAGATATATTTAAAATTTTCTTCGAAATCGATTTGTTTGTGAACCGTTCAAATTTTAATTGCGTTTAAACGAAACAAAAAAGTTGTTGCTTTCCTATTTCGATCAGAGTAATTATTATTAATAAACAAGAATAGCGCAAGTTAATTTATTGAGGTTTTTTTCGATCGTAATACAAATAATAATACCACGTTTGTCAACAAAGGTTGATTGAATTTACTTGGTATTTACTTAATTGGTATTTACCTTTTTATGTTGGTTCTTATCTTATCTGTAATGAATTGTTTACACACTCACTTTACTTATCGGATTCTTGGTCTGAAATAAAATATATATGTAGCTACCTAAACTCTCAAAACAAATTGTTATACGTATAAAAATATCATAAAACTGAAGGGATTAGACTAGTGATTTTATTAAGAGCGGGCGCCACGGTATCGGCTCAATATTTTCGTACGCAGAGTCGACTCAATTGAACGACGAATTGAGCTCCGAGAGTATGAGCAATGAGAATACTGTGTTCGTCCGATACGACTCCCCCTATACGGCTCCCCCGATACGGCTCCTAGCTCCCAGCGTAAGCGTATGAATGACCGTACAACCGTGTACCGGTACGTCGCCTCATACCACGGGGAAAATAAGATGCCAGGTAGTTAGTAGGAGTAGGAACATACTTCCAAGTTCGGTCTGTCAGGCGTCATTCACGTTTCTGAGTATGCAATAACAATTAATACTTGGATAATTTAAATGGCCCTATTTTTTCTAAAATATCTCCTGATAAAAAGAGAAACCGTTCAATTAAGCCGTAGTATGCTTTACCGGGAGTCGTAGGATCACGATTCATCTACAAGAGGTAGCTCAATTGTACGGCTTGTTCATGAACGACTCATCGCTAGATTATACGCCTTGTAAATATTGCATATTGCACAATTAAAATAATTGTATATCAGTCTGAACTATCTTGAATGTATTATGAGATTACTGCATTTTTTTTGTATTAATCGTAAGCACCAATGAAGGATGTACGGTAAATTGAATCTTACCAAGTACTAAAAATTCGGAAATAAAAATCACAATTGCGTTCACGCATGTCGCTTTACTTATCTTTCAATGATTTTTTCGATTGTTTTATCAAGTGTATTATTCGCACTGAAGAGATAAACCAATAGAAGTCTGTGGTTTACTTGTCCGTGCACCCGAATCAGCTCATTTTTAATCTAGAATCTTAACGACGTAAGTGAAGCAGCCGTGCACTAAAATATGCAATGCGTGGCCCTGTGTATTGGACAGACCTGCGGTTGAATTTTCCATATCAAATCTGTAAAATAAAGTGGGAATCTTGATGACGTAAGTGAAGAAGTCCTGTCAAAAAATATTCGGCGCGCTGCCCGACGTAATGGACGGACCTACGGTCGAATTTGCCATAGCAGGCCTAGAAAATTGATCTTTCCAAAGGGTTTATTTAAATTATTATTGATGAACTTATTACTAAAATCTCGGATGTTTCTAGACGAATACCTTAGAAAGTTTTTAATTCATCCTCTAGAAAAATAAAATCTGGTGCTTAGCGCTAATTTTATAGAAAAAAATCGCAAAGTATACTCCGAAAATTATAAAAAACACATCTGCTTTTGTTATTTAATACGTTATAATCATGAAAAAATTCACAGTGTTTCTTTAAATGCTACTGAAGACATTTGTGGAGAGATTTTTGTTTTATTTTAAATAAATAATGCTTTATTAAATTTTTTCGCTTACGCCTGTATCTAATCTCTAAATAATAATAATAAATCGTCTGTTTGTGCGCTTAGTTCTTCTAAACTATGCAACGGAGTTTGATAGGGTTTTCACTATCATTTAGATAATTTCTTCCGGAAGGTTTACATATATAATAAATGGATATTATATTTATTGAAAGTACAGAAAAGACGAGCAACGCCGGGTACACTTCAGCTAGTTAATTGTATAATGTCTCATTCCCCGAGCAACCCCAAATTTTGTTAATGGAAGGCAAGGTTCAATATCTGCAAAATTTTGTTCCTATAATCTTCAGATTAGTACAAGGAATAAAGGCATAATAATAAACAAGGTAGTTTTTCGTATTTTCGTGTTTATTGACCAAAAACAAGTGTACAAAATTAACAAAAAATCAATATTACATGTTATAACTAAAACACAAACTGGCTATTCTATCTGCGAGAGAGTGCTAATTATTTTAACATTAAAAAAATGTTTTATTATTCCTTATAATATATGAAAGAAAATATGATATATGTTTCCACAGAAGTGACTGTGCACATAAGTGGTCAAGATGTTCAAGGTGAACATTAAACATCATCCAAATTTGGTGAAAATTTACATTTTCAAATGTGTAGTTCTGCCTATTTATCGATGGAAAGGGTCTTCATCACCTCAACTATCTCATACAATTTTGATGTCGATATCTCTCTGGGAATGCCAACTTTTTACCAGATCTCTTCATAAACTTGACCGTCGTTGAGATGTCCCCATTATTAGATGTTATTACTCCGATGAACAGCTTTATAAGTACACAATCATTGTGCGAGGATTTGGACCAGCAGACTGAATGTTTCCCAGAAGAACATCATCTTCATCGCTAGATGAAGAATACACCTCTAGTATCGGGGACGCTGATGGGGATGAAGAGACAGCTATCTGTCCAATTTCATAATGTTGGCATTGCAGCTTATTCTATGTGCATGAATGTTTTCTTCATTAGTCCATATAGGCTAGTGTATTGCTCCCTCTAACATTCTTATTTACATATCTCCCTCTCAAACCATCTTCTTCTTTTTTGACAGCCATGTTATTTCACGTCGGTTGAAATCACACTTCTGGCATTATCTGTGCAGTGATTATTCTACTCGCTACATTGCAGTGTACCTACTACTGGTGTAATACGATGTTATACATATTAAAAAAGCAGCATTAACGTTAGATGGACAGGACGTCTTTTATTATTGCAACATGTTGATTCTTTGTTAATTCCATACTTCGCTGAAATTAGAATCGATGGAACTAAAACCTGGTTTCGGCTTATATCTGGTTTTACAGTCTCGACGGCGCCTAAATGTGGATATTTAAGTATTTGCACAAAAGGGCGTAAGTTCATTCGAGTCACCTGCCAAGTTCAACGTAAATTAGTAAATAAAATTTCCCCACAGCCAGCGGTGAAAGTGATTATCTTCGCGTGACTTTGTGCAATTTATAAATAAATTTAGGCATTATGTGAATGTGTTGGATCAATTTTGTGTGTTACGATATTAAAACTGATATATTGACGTATGAAATTAAGGACGTAGTTGTTTAAAATAGTGTTAAGACTGGTTAGCTCGCATGATTTTGTTTCTAGAATTTCAAAAAGGCTACATATTATGTCTATATTAGTAAATATAATAACCCCAATATCGAAATTATCTGTATCACTTATCGTAGTAAGATCAAGAAAGGGACGCTTAGATGGTTTGGGCATGTAGAGCGAATGAGCGAAGAAAGGAGTGTAAGGAGAATATACGATGCAAATGTGAATGGTAGCAGAAGTCGGGGACGCCCGAGGAAGACATGGCACGACCAAGTGAATCAGATACTTGAGTCGGGCCATGTCAAGAGTCAGAACAATAGAAGAGTATGTATGATGTATGAGACGATGTATGAATGTGAATGAGGCAAGGAGTGTGTGCCAAGACTAGGGTTGCCAGATGGTATCCAAAAGGAGGACATGTCCTCCTTTTACATGTTTTGTCCTCCCGTCCTCCCTTACCTACTGTAAGTCCTCCTTTTTGCTAAACATCGGGCGGGACTGGCGGAAGATTTTTTAAGTGTTGACAAAGCTTGTGAAGATTACTTGATGGAATGGATAAAACCCTTGGAAGATTTCAAATGTTTTGAGTGGATGACATTGCTGAAAGAGAACGAAAACCTAGAATATGATGATTTAGTTTCATGCATTGAATTCTTGAGCATCAGAGGTGTAGAGATTGACGATGTTAAGCTACACGATCAATTTTGTAACTTGATTTCATTTCTTAAATCAAAATCAACAAAGATGAAGCATATTATGATTTGAAGTTGCACGAGCAGTGGACAATCTACTTCAAAAGTGTTGAAAACATTGAATGTTTTTTCAGAACTGCTCAAGATCTGCGAGTTTTATTTTTGTATAAGCGCACATAACGCAAATAAGAGTTTTTTCACTGATTAATACTCAGTGGAGCAAAGAGAGGAATAGACTAAGTGTGCAGTCAGTTAAATCTTTGATTCTTACAACTTCGAAAACTCAACTCCGAACTTACTCAATACAACTTCGAAAACATGACATGTGAAGATTTTTATAATTATTTGTTAAAATACCAAGAACTTCTTTCCAAAATTGGCAGCTCAGCTAAATATGATTAGAATAATGTAAAATAATATAAAAAATCCGTTTAATTTCTGAATGTCCTCCTTTTTTACAGAAAATCCTCCTTTTTAGACTCATCTGCCCTCCTTTATCAAATTTTCATCTGGCAACCCTAGCCAAGACCGAGTTGTTTGGCGGTCTGTCCTCTCTGCCTACTCCTGCGGGGAAACAGCATGGTTAGTTAGTTAGTTATCTGTATCACTGTTGCAAATGTTTAACGATACGCAAATATTTATCCCCACCAACCACCACATCCCTATTCGCCTCTTCTCACTTGGTTACAAATCAACATCACACTCGACAGACATTGAACATCTCTAAGAGTGAAGGGCACACTCAAAATATCTCGTAGTATTCGAATAATTATACAAACATAATTATTACCACCTGTACCACCTCATCTCTATTAAAAATCTTTAATAGTGATGGGCATAATCGAATTTTTTAATAATATTTGAATGTCCCCTCCGAAATATCATTTCCAATCCGAGCTATAGAGCGTTGATATTTTTTATTTGACTTTCATATTGATACCATATTATAAAATGATTTGCCGGTCTGTGTTTCCCTCCTACAGCAAGGGTCTCTTGGAGACCAGGCTTCGATCCTTCATTTCCTTTAAAAGACACTCCACATATCTGATTTCATAGATCTTGAGGGAAATAGATTCCCTTAGTCAGTAGGGCCTACCGTACGAAGTTAAAAAATAATATAATGAAACTCGATTGACAAAGCCGGGTAGCAACACGAGTAAGACCGAAACGGCTTA
Organism: Hesperophylax magnus; assembly: GCA_026573805.1. NCBI lineage: Eukaryota > Metazoa > Arthropoda > Insecta > Trichoptera > Limnephilidae > Hesperophylax > Hesperophylax magnus. The sequence goes on from JAIUSX010000026.1 coordinate 3,344,230, forward strand.
TGTGGCTTAAGCACACGGCTCTTAACGATAAGTACATACACGTGTATGTAGACAGTCTCTTCTCGTAAACTTAACTTATTAGCTGGTATATTTTCTGTCACAAACAATGTAATAAAACGTTACATAAACTGGCAGTTTGGGCGCAACCTTGGCCCAAACGCTCCAGTTTTGGCAATTTGATTGTTATAAATATGGGACGTGAACGTGGACGGCTGTATTACAAAACCATCCCGTTCGATAATTGATTAAATTCACTGCTTTTAAAAAATATTTTCTGTTGTAAAGTGTGTAGTTTCACATCAGTATAAAATATAAGCGTATCTACGATCATAATTTTCAAATAAAAAAATAAGCCCCGGCAGATATCTTTACTGTGCCACACTTAAAAAACACGTTTAATAAAGGTTTATAATATTATTGCTAATTTTTTTTATGGAATAGTCAATTTTTTACGCTGTTATGTTTTTCAGAGATCTGGTGTAGCGATAAAAATATCCGACATTGATAAAATCATCATAATATGTTGTATTATTTGTCATTTTTTTTACATTACTAGTATAACTAGTGTATGTAACTTGGATAAAGACCGCCAATTCGATGTGGACACGGTTAAATAATTCCTTTTCGATTGCATTGAGTAATGTATTTTATATTAAAGATTTATGAATTTTCAAGCAAAGGTTTCTAATTTAATGCTATTTGATTTATCCTATTCTTTTACAAATTTCAAAATGGGTTTAGACGCTGTCGCGCAGCGAGAGATGTATAAATTTTCCAACGAAATTCGCTTGTCTCGCAGTGAGCGCCATCGGTTTAATTATTCCCATTTCAAACGGTTAAATTATTCCTTTTGGATTGCATTGAGTAATGTATTTCATATTCGAGATTTGCGCATTTTCAAGCAAAAGTGTCATTAATTCAATGCTATTTGCATTTCCCATATTTTTGCAGATTTAAAAAAATTGGTTTTAGACGCTGTCGCGCAGTGCGAGACGTATAACCTTTCCAACAAAATTCGCTTGTCTCGCAGTGCGCGCTATGGACTGAATGGATGGCGGCGCCATGGACTGCCATGGGTTAAATAAGTCTCGAAACTCGTGTAACGTCCGCCCCTTTACGAGGTACGGGCCACGCGAGGGAGGGGTTGGGGTACTGATGGCTTTTGGAGAATCTGTTTTATGATTTCCTCGCATTCCCGTCCGTAACGAGCCAGGGTCGAAGTTGTGTGACGCAATGCGAATGCGGAAAAAATATCTTGTTTGCGCGCCGCATTGCCATTATTACTCATCGCGATTCTCGTTTTCGATTTTGAAATAATGCATACCCTTACCCACCTGCATTGCCATGTTTTTATTTCGTAATGATCACATTTTGACTGAATGACAACGTTTGATTGGTTGCTCTTGTAGGGTTTTGTTGTAATCGTTTTTGTAGGGTTGCCACGGGACCCGAGACAATCCAGAATTATTAGGGAATTAAGTTGATCCAAGAATTTCCAGTCTTGAAATTCAAATTTAGATTTTATTCATAAACCTTACATATTATTTATTACTTTCATCATTAGCAGTAAAGTATTTTTTTTTACCCAGTCAATTTTATGTCTGATATTTTTTTTATGTCAAATTCGTTATTATTTATTTTAACGATTGATTGCATTAATAAGCAATGTATGGTATTGTCATCATATGCGCTTGGAAATGTAGTAAGAAAACGAAAATTCTTTAAATATATTAGTTAATCAATTGTTTAAATAATAACAAATTTGACTTTAAAAAAATCGGTATAAAATTGACTAGGTTTAAGAAAACTGAAAATTTACTTTACTGCCAATTAAAAAAAAATTGTCTCTCGGTGCATGAGTGCTTGCGTGATATGAAAGTGTGTTCCTGCGTGTTCCTTAATATTTTAATAATTTATAATTCTTTATTTAAAATGTATTTCTTTTGTTTAAATGTTTGAAAAATTGACAGATCTAAATCTTGTACGTTGTTCATTCGAAAGGTCATATGTGTCAATTCTCTGTCGACAAGCATATAATTATATTATAAAGCAAATTGATAATATTTGTTTTTGATAGGCAATGATCCTTAGGCAAAAATATATTTTATATATAATATAAATAATTTCATCATCACAAATCCTTCAATAATTATAACATCCCGTGTTTTTTCACGGGTTATCGCTATTATACTATGTATAAACAAGACTGAACATTGCATTATGAGAATCTCGCCCAGCCTAAAATTATTTTCCCTACCTTACGTTCTGTATATTAATTTCCCCAAAATCCCACTGTATTCGCAATTACTCTAGCCCCTCCTTCTGACTGTGTTGAATGGTTTGCATTCCACTGAAGGCTCTAGTGCTAGTGTGTTCGATAATCGATATTCCGCCACTCCATACATTCCATTACACTGCCGTACCACTTCATTTCCCCACTTTACCATTCTACGGGGGTTAATAGCTAAGGCTTTAATCATTTCCAAGGGTTTATTGAAGGACGTCGGATCAAGTGAATTGCTTTTTTCATGCCACACATATTAAATTTCAAATGTTAGGGTCTTCACAATTCTTAAGGTCATTTCAACACTGCCGAGTAAACGGTTGAGTAACTATTTGTGATGTATCTTTAATCACAGAAATAACATGACTGTTAAAGCAGTCATTTACTTGACGGGGAGCGTTACTCAGCGGTGGTGAATTATATTATTGTGTACGCTACTCGACGAGTAACACTAATTAGCAGTTTAATCAAATATGGTACCTCCTTAGAGGATTAAATATTATACAACATTGATTAACAAGTACTAACACGTTTTATTAAACCTTCTTTTCAAGTGTATTAAATTGTTATTTATTAATATTTGTCCTTTTTTCGAAATAATCACCTTATGATCGTTTTACAAAGCAATAAAATAACTTGCTTAAATTCATTGGCATTCTGCATTAGAAAGGACGGGTTGCTTCAGAGAATTTGAACAATTCTTCAAATTTCAAAGTTAATTTTCAAGTTCTGTGAAAGATTTTTTCGAGTTCTGTTATTATTTTAGTTATGCCAAGCAACTAACTAGCCTATAATGAATGATGTTGAATAGGAATTTCACAAAACCCGAAAATGAACGTTGAAATTTGATGAATTGTTCAAATTCTCCAAAACATCCGTTCATGAAATTGACGAAACAGTATTGACTGGGCTGTAAAAAGATTCAATGTTTACCTCTTGGCTAAACTACTGTCTAAATAAAAATAAATCTAAAATACACAGCAGAAGATTTAAATTTTCAGAACAGTGCCAAAATATCTATTTTATTACATATTTGTTTTATTCCAATTTATGAAATTTGCAGTGTAATGTACGTTTACCTTTTCAACAAAATTTGTATTAGACACAAAGTTTAGCTTTTATTTATATAATATATGAATAATATGAGAACATATTTGAACCTAACAAACACTGACAAATCTAATAACTTCGTCATTGGTTCAATCAAATACGGGTTGATTACTCGAGCAGGGTTAGGTTAGATGCTGCGAAATTTAACGTCTTGTTTATGGAAGAAGTCTCATTTCCCGGGATTCGTTTTAATTTATTATCTTCTTTGTCATTTATTGAGGCAGGGTGGTAAATTGCGGCCCTCTTTGAAGCTTTTTCACGTAAACCAATTATAATCTTTTTGAATTTGATGAAGACACGTATTTTATTATCACGTAATAAACTTAATAAAATCATTATTTTTCGTGAACTTTGACACCCACTGCTAGATTTTGATGTGGAATTTATTGTTCTAACTTGTACTGAATTTTTAAATTTGTAATAATAATATATATATTTCTTAACTATTGATTATTTTTTTATACCTAGATTACACATAGTAATTAATAAGCAGGAATGCACGGAATGTGGCAAAAAAAAATCTTGAATTTTTTTGCCACATTCCGTGCATTCCTGCTTATTAATTACCTACGCATTCGAAACACCTCTAAAATCCAGTGTATATTTTATTGATTGGACAGTTAAAATACAATAAATAAGGCTACCGATATCACATCTGTTTCATAGTACTTTATTTCTCATTCTTACTGTTTCCATGAACAATTATTCCCTAAAACTTACTGATATAAAATATTGTTAATTTATTAAAAATCTCTTCGAATTATTCGTATTCCGGTAAAAAACGGGACTCCATTCCTTTAACGAATGAATTGACAGGTTTCCTAATAAACTATCAAGAAAACACTCATGTGTTAGGGGTCGTGTTCATAAAAATTCTAATGTGTTCGCATTTCATCTCTGTGTGCTATCAGGACAAACGCGGGTGCATGACCACGTGTTCCGATATATTATGAATGTACTAAAATTTATTAGGAAACGGCATGCTATCCTGTTTTTAACGGGCTTTTAATAAATCAGCAATACTCATTTTTCTCCGTCTGTATCGTCTTAATAATATTATGTAAAAGCCCATTTGGACTTAGGTATACAAATAAATATGTAACTTCTTTAGTTTTCTATAATTGCATCAAATAGTTACTTTAATTACTAAACTTTTCAATCTATATAAAACGAAACTGGATTCTCTATGGGTCCCATCCTTCATTTTCCACGAAACGATGAGTTGTGTTTTTACGAGATCACAGTTTTCTTGCTGTTGTTTCATCACAGTTTTGTTATTTTACGCAAATCAGCACTTCTGGTATTTAGTATATCTTCAAACATATCGCGTTTCAGTTCTGCGAAAACAAAGCTTTGCCGCCGAACGTTTATTTTTAAGCATTACCACGCTTCTTTGAAAGGAATAAAAAACTGTATTATTTTGACCAAATGTACGATCCTAAAGTATTTTTTACTTTTCGGGTGTTTAAAAATAAATGTTTAGCAACCAACTCAGTTGAATTTCTTCTCAGTGCTCTTTCCATTCAAAGGAATACTTAGTATGATCCTAGTTGAATCTATGTGCGCGAATACTAAAATGTGGAGTAGCGTTTTAATTTTCAGCCTTTTTTCTGCTGGCATTTGAAATTTTCTGTCCAAATACCCAATGATATGAAGACGAGTCGATATCCTCTCAAGTTTTCCGTTTTAAGTTCGCTGTTTGGTTTGATTTCTCCCAGAGAAAACTTTTGTAATATCATCTGGACCAACTAAAACTATTCGCGCTTGTGTTTTATCTTTCCTGGGAAATTAAACGTTGATTAGTATCGGCTCTTTTTTTATACAATCATTCTTAAGGGAACTTACGAAATGAAATTAGTAGTTATCATTAAATTTGTACTCTTCGTTCAAGAAGCTAAAATAATCCCAGAAAAATAATTGATTTCTTTTAAATGTTGGTCGGCTCGTGTACAACTCAAGGATAGGGTTGATTTTCAGTCATAGCCATTTATTTTAGTCATTAAGCCAGTGGCTTGCTTTGCTCTTTAACAAAGTGTAAATAGTCGCTTTTCAGTGGCTTCCGATGCAAAACAATATGTAATTTAATGAGCGACTGTACATATACAATAATGCTCGTTTTTGTGTCCAATGAAGGGTTGAAGAATTGTAGAATAGATAATAACAAGGTACAATAGGCATGGATATCTAAATTCATTAATATCTGAATATCCGTGGGGAAGACGGGGATAGTTTATGGAAACAGACTTTTAAAAAGTTGTTTCATAATCTTAAGTTTGACGATTAACACTTAAGGCGAAGCTTCATGCTAAATCACTATTTTGATTAATCTTTATAACGAATTGATGTACATTATGAATACCAAAAATTATGCTTTAGATACAAATAAATAATAAATTACTCAATAAAAAATATAAATGTAAACTACTAAAAAAAATAAATGTAAACTACTAAAAAAAAGTTTTTTTTTTCAATATAAATGTATGAACGCGTAAAGTAAACAACTTAAAAAAATACAGTATTATAGCTAAGATTTCCTGTGACAGTTTCACTTGATTAATTTTTTTGGTTTCTTATAAAATTATTTACAAAATAAATTTAAAAAAAAAACAGTTTTGTGCTTGAAATCGAACGTTTCTAGACTCCGTTTGTCAAGCGATTTGAATGCCTATTACCTACAATATAAGGTATACCAAGAATATACACATTTTTGGCTTGTAGCTTCATCTTAATTTTTTCTATAATTTTTCTTGTAGTATGCGATGCAGTATAGATAACCTTTCAGCCTTATGTAACGCACGCCTCTGAATATATTAATTCATTGTGTGACTTATTAATTGTTAAGGTTTTTGTAGTGCTTATACCTTAAGTCCAAGGTCCATGTCGAAACCTGATGAATTATTAGTCATAATAATTATTGGTGTTCAGATTTTTTTTATATAAATATAAAATACCAAACAAAATTTTAAAATGTTTAATCATAATTATTTATTCTTTTTTAAAAACATTTAAATTATTGAATTGAATTGGATATGTAAAAAGTTTATAAAGCGCTTTAATTAGCGTTTTTTGCTGTTGTTTATTTTGAGATGGGAAATTTCAAGTCAATTTCTAGTGTATCCCTCTGTTCCTCATCGTTTAACTTTCTCCGCCCTCTTTCAACGAGGAAGCGGTGAACATCTATGGAAGCGAATTAAGCCATCCGCGTTCTTCCGGTCATCTGAACAAGGGCAGTCCACGACGTGTGTGTGAGCCAAGCCTTCGAAATCTAACGGGACGGAAACACGGATATAAATAAAGCTCCTCAATTAGGTGAAAGGGACGTCTCATTGTCGCCAAGCCGGAAACAGACTCGGGGAAACTTTGTCGAGGGATAAAAACTCTGATTAAAATACGTTAAAGTTTGGTAAACATGTTTTTTTACCCCTCCAACGCGTGATACATAATCTAGCCAGAATTTAAAAGTCGTCAAGATGTATTTTTACATTTTTGCTGTGTATTTTGCTAACTTGTAATTTTTGTAACATTTTCGTAACTTAATCTTCAAGGCGGTTTATTTTTTTAGCCCTTGAAGCCTTTGGGCGTCAGCTTTTGATACGGAGTCAATTCCTGCTTTTAACTTTTCGAAGTTCGATAAGCTTCCTTAACGAATCGCTCGGTATTATTTTCATTTTTCTGCTTCATAGGTAAGGTAAGGTAGGTACCAATTTTCTAGTGTAACGGCTTATCCATTAAGATTTTTTAGCTAAATATATGGGCTAGCTTTTCTAAGGTGACAGCTTTCCCCCTTTGTATAACATTAAATATTAAATTTTCACCGAGTTTAATCTTTCAAATTCGACGAGGATTTTATTCGTCCCGTGTATCTCTCAGATTTTGAATCTTAGCACATTCTCGTATTCGCCAATGTAGCCCAAAGTACCAACTCATGAATTCATTATTTAAAGACCGGAATTACCTATACATCAACCCGAACTTACGCCTTTCTCAGCCTATTTCTGGACATATTCTCTGGCAATTCCCTGGAAAAAGGGAAAATTGCTAACTGTGAATTCGGCTGAGTGCCAGTTTATTCAAGTCAAGTGTCCCTTGACATTTCTTACGCTGTGAAATAAATCACTTCCTGATTTACAGTAATAGAGATTTTTTCTTTTTCATATAGAATTTTGCCTCGAAATACATATTGCTCAAGTCGAGTAATAATAGTGTTTCGAAGATTTCTTTGCCTACTTTGCCTACCTTCGTATATGCTTATGTGGTAATGTCTATAGAGTCACGTATGAGATCTAAAGGTGCGTGCTTGATAAAACCTGTTTAATTACCTGCACTGAGGTCTATTGACGATACTGATACAAATTACTAGGTACTTAAATTAAATGTTCGAAGTTTATACGCGAATTGCAACCAGGACCAGTATTAGGGATCGATCATGCGACGATCGCGGTCTGTTAAGATGGACTCAGTCTCGGTGTTGCCAACATAACGATGTCGATGAATGGATGTTTGTCTATTAATCGTTATTGCGAAGATGCCTGGCTACACTTGTATTCTATTCTGTTGGCTTGTATTCTATTTTGTTGTCTTCTAATATTATTTTCTGCTGTTTTTTTGTATTCTCTTCTGTTTGCTTGTATTCTCTTTTGCCATTTTCTTTTATTCTCTTCTGCTGTGTTTTTTGTTGTTTTTCTTCTGCTATGTTCTTGAAGTCTCTTCTGTTTGCTTGTATTCTCTTTTGTTTGCTTTTATTCTCTTCCGACATTTTCTTGTATTTTCTTCCGCTTGCTTATATTAACTTCTGCCATTTTATTTTATTTTCCTTTGCTTGCTTGTATCAACTTACCGTTTTATTTATCTCTTTTTTCACTCGTTCGATTTTTCATCTATCATGTACCCTATTTGTGTTATGTAGCTTTTAACTGAGTTTCGATAAACTTGTGAAAACGCTGTAAAATCCCAGTATGATAAATAAATACATTGCTACTGCTCTATATTTGTATGAGGTGAAGGAAATATGACAATTGCTGATATATTCAATATTGATATCGAACCAAACCGCACTTAAAACCTCTATTATTCATGCCCGTGTAGGACGTAGATATTTTGACAAAACAATAAAAAAAAAACATCGATTGAGATACAAAGGTACTGATACGAAAAACAACCGCTATTTTTATTCCATGTTAGTCACACTACACATATATTCTCTTTGTAATTTTGTAATCCTTTCACTACTTTTCGGATAGTATAAACTTAGTTTTTGTGCTCGGAAACGATATACTCTTTGTATATAATGTTTGAAAGTACATTATTATTGAGGTTGAATATCTTGTGAGGTTGGAATTTTGATTTAAATTTGTTTTGTATTATGTAAATTGAAAAATATGAACGCTACAATCTTATTAAATTTAGAATCAAATTAACATTTCATTCCAACTTCGTTCACGTTATAAGAGACCTCATTATTAATTTCTAGCATGACTTACCTCGAGATTTGGATTGACAACATGCCTTAATTATTTTATTTTATTTTTTATTAGCGTTATTAACAGTCTTTATACATTTTTGACAGTGTTGGGATGGTTATATCATTGACCGATAAGATAACAAATCTGAAATTGAAGACAAAAAATGAGAGTAACAAATCTATATTATCTTCGTTTATTCAAAATCGTAAAATCTCCGAAAGTTCTTCACCGATTGCTTTGAAATGTTGACACAACGTTGCATTCGAATACGAATGTGTTTTCAAAACTATTTAATATCGTCCCTCTTGCAATAAAAACCATTAAAAAAAGTATAACAAATAATTATACGACTTTAAAAGAAGTATAACAAATAATTATAAGCAATAATTAGTCATCCGAAGTACTAATACAAATTGAAAATATCTCCCAAGTTAATATCCTTTATGCTATGCATAAAACCTTGTCTTATAAACGTTAGTTTATAATTATAAAAAAAATATATATATTTGACAAGTCAAACATATTGAATCATTTGGCGGGTTGGAAATAAGCCGACATAGCTCAGTGGATACAGAGCACCTGACCGGACATCAGAAGGCACGGGTTCAATTCCCGTTGGCGGCATTTATTTTTACTCGGGAGATATTTTCAATTTGTATTAGTATTTCGGATGACTAATTATTGCTTATAATTATTTTGTTTATGCTATGCATAAAACCTTGTCTTATAAACGTTAGTTTATCATTATAAAAAAAATAATTAAAAGAAGTATTAAGATATGGATTATGGACACGGGAAGGAAGAATATAGGTAAAATGTTGCAACCTAACTAAGATTGTCATTATATTATGTTTTTCTTCTGTAGGTTTTTTGTATAATGTTATGTTTTTCTTTCATTATTTTGCGTTATAATTAACCACTTGTATATTTTGAACGTTTACAAAAATTACTTAAAAAAAAATCAACGTACTGAATAAAAGTTGACCAAATTTACAATTTATAATTTACCACGTGACCTTAGCACGTGGTACCCCAGTAAGGTCACATTCTTTTCAACAAGATAGATGTCACCTGTGACAGTTAAAAACATTTTTTTTTTTAAATACAGCACTATATGTTCGACAAAATTCTTTTCTTTTAAACAGCGCCGAAACAGTTACAAAACTATCTACAAAAAGTGTAATTACGAAATATTACGCAGGTTTACATTTAAAAATGGCAATTGGTTTCAATGATAACAGTAAGAAAAAGTGATATTTTTTCAATTCACCACTAAACTAAATAAAAGGAAGGAAAGATCATGAAAAAAATGCAAGAAAATAATAAGTTTTTTTATGATACATTATGATAGAATGTTATTTTTTAAGAACCTATGTTATGAATTTTGAGAAGTTCGTGTTAAATACATTGATGTCTGTTCATAATCTCTTGAAATTTTTAGCAGTTACATAAATGGTTATTTCCAAACTCCATTGTTCATGACGTAAATGAAGCTCCGAGTTGAATATAGTTTCGTTCACCTAGATCAGTGGTTCTCATTTAGTTTTTCCTGAGTACCTCCTCGAGAAAAAGTCGCGTACCCCTTGTAGCCAAAATGACAAATAATTATTAGTGGTTTACTAACTTTAAAAATCTTTAATGGCATAACAATTGCAATAATAATGAAAATCATATATTGTTATTTAAGTTTATTGGTACAAATGTGCGGGTCTCTCATTGCACATCTCTGAAAAGTCAGATTGCTTTTAAGTGAGTTTCAGTCTGAAGTCATCTCAATTGAGTGATCGACAATATATATTTCGTCGATTTTAATGTTTGCGTGCGAGTACCCCTTCAAACAACCTCGAGTACCCCTAGGGTTACCTTTAATTGAGAACCACTGACCAAGATTAATTCCACCCATAAAAAAAAACTGAAAATTCATCAATACCAGAGTTGACCGTTTGAGAGTTTTGTTGTCGAGAGTGTTGGTATAACCAAGTCACGTGCTCGCCTTTACAGTACGCTACCGGTTTCAAATGTGATTTCTACTTCATTCTCATTCAAATCTGTATCGCTATATTGTGTCTTATCCTACGAATATGTCGACTGCACTGCACTATATGCTTGCCGGCCTTTCCGTCTGATGTTTTTTCCGAGGGGTAGAAACACCCCCCGTCGTCAAGACAACCAAACTTTATATTCTAGAGGGGCGGTCTCGCCCTCCACCGGGGGGTGACTCGGCAGGGAAGGGGAGCGAGGGTTGGAGATGTTGGTAAAGGTACTGGGAGGGGAGGGTATCAAAAACGAGGGGGCGGGTTTTGGGCTGACGCATCGAATTTTCTTCATATCCAAATGTCGAATCGCGATATGGCTTTTTGAGAGCGTGTTATTAACACACTCAAACGTTTGATTTTAGTGCTGACATTATGAATCTAAATAATCCTTACCTTTCCTACAATTTTTTAATGTTAAATTACTAGCGGTTCAGTATGTATTATAAACATGTACCTAGTTTCAAGAGCGAAGTATGATTTAAAAATATGTTTCTATAGTTACACTACAAAAATACCCATTAAAATTGACGATGATGAAATTAAAATGTGAATATTAATTTCATCATCATCGGATCCACAACCCTTGGAAAGTATCTACTGGCCTCGAGGTGGTCTCCCGTTGTTTCCTTACGCATAAGGATGCTAAGTTTATTAGCGATCAACTATCTCCCATCCTTGCTACATGCCCTGCCCAGTGGAGCCTACCCAGTCTTATAAAACTTGACTATAGTTTCATCATAGTACTTAGTTGCTTTCAATGGGAATATTTTTTTCACATTTCAATTGAAAACGCTGACAGAAGATAATGTCTTTAGTGAAAAATAATTTACTTTATAAAAATACCGATGAAAGCTCTTTGTGCTGGAAAATAGTGAAAATCGTGTAAAAAAATATTAAACCTGACAGTCTTGCTATACAAATATTTCGGAGGCACTTTAGCGTAAGGTCTAACTAACTTTATATCTCCACTAGAGTGCCGGCTACTGATATATTAATTGGTTTTATTCACATAATTAAGGTTAACCGTTATTTTTTTCATCACTTTGTATCATTTTTTAAAAGTGTTGATTTGTCACTGTTCTGTGTAAATGTAGACCTCACGCTAAAACAACTAAAAATTTCCAAAGCTTATGTAACGGTAATACTTCATTTATCAAGGTACTCTCGATTATTATTTAAGTATTCTAGAGGACGTTGAAGCAACTCGACGAATTTCTTGGAATAATAATATTACTATCGTCAGAATATTCCTTCGCTAAAATTATCTCTGCTTAAATTTAAAAGGTCTTAAAACATCAGTCAGTGGAATGATTTTAACTGGAGTTAAAGTAAATTGGCTGAGATGATAATTATCTATTGAGGGAAAGATTCAAGATTTCATTGCGGTGCGAAAGTATATAAACGAGTATAAAGAAAATTGTCAGCAAGTCTGACGTCATTGTGAGCTTTCCTAAGTCGACAACAAGGAATGAGAAATAATTTTCTTTCTCCAGTAATCCGTTTTCTCCTTTGATACTTGATAAAAGTAATCTTTTCGTGTCTTCGTGATCTGACGCCCAGTGAGAATTTTGATTGGAAAAATGATTTCCCTTTCTCTTTGAGTTTTTTTTTATAAATCCAGAGAATTATTGAATACATTCAATCTGATTCAGAATTTGGGAATGATTATCGTGTTGGAATCCGTGCCGTGATTTTGAAAAATGAAAGCGTATTAATTTTCTTAAAATATTTTATTTCTTATTTAACAAATGAAAATTGTGTTAAATATGTACCTATTATTTTATTTTTGACACTTAAATTGGCAATCAAAGATCAACAATAACTTTTCGATCTGAAAAATTGTTGCGTTGACCTAGAAGTTCCAGACAGAATGTTCCTGACGCCAAAGCTCACCGTTCGAGGTTTTTATTTTCTTTTTTTTTTACATTAGCTCCGCACAGGAGCATCATCTTTGATGATGCTGTGTGGGGGGGGGGGCTATAACTATAAGACATAATTCCCTATAGATTTTCTGTAAGAAAAAATTCAAAATGAGTGCTCCCCACAAAATATTTGAGATCCATGGGGGGGAGGGGGGGGGGGTTGTTGGGAAACTTCGCTGAGAAAAAATTCCGCGCACCCAAAAACATCATATGTGATTCCCCACAACAATTTTTCGAATTCCATGGGGGGGGGGGGGTGGCTACAAGATTCCATTTCGGAGGACGCAAAAAATATTATATCAAAAACCGGTGTATTTTTGTTTAAAAGGTAAGTTCAACAGGTTAGATTTTTTCGTCGCTGATTCTCGTTCTGAGTGGCCTAAATAGCGATACATCGCCTTCGTTGGCAACACTGGTGACCGCGCGCAAGCTGCATTGTTTGTTTTACCGCGGGCCCGCGACACTTTTTCAAATTGGCGGGTTTTTTGAAAATGGTTCACGCGGGCCACTTATAATTCGTTCGCGGGCCACAATGTGGCCCGCGGGCCTGAGGTTGGGCAGCCTTGACCTAGACAAAAGGCACCGCTGCTAAGTCACCAAACGTAGCGAACCTCTTGGGGTGACCACTGGCAGGGGTTATCAAATCAATGGTTCCCGGGGAGGCGTTACCCATACCCGCCTCCCAATTTGTGCTTCAGTTTATCTGCAATTTATCTGCTTCAGATAAACAAATTTTGTGCCTTATAGTTAAGATTAAATACCGAGTTTATACTTGGTGTTACCTGAGTACGAACCCCTATTATCTATGCTCTGTGTGGCTCAGGTGTGTCGTTACAAGTTGGGAGTGCTTCTTAATTTGTTTAACTTGGTAATACCAGTTTCCGAAATTGAGCTCCACCATCTTTTGCCTGTTTCTACATTGCTAGGGGTAAGCCCGGAACCAAGATGTTATACATAGGTATGTCGATTTATTTCGTCTTGCAAAGGATGTTAACACTTCTTGGCGTTTGTCTTACGATTTTTTTTTTGCGTGGAAGGTATAATTTTTTATTCAAGGATATGATCTTACGACAGACCGAAGGTGGGCCGACATTTTTCAAAGATAAATTACTCAAAAAAGTTATGACAGAACGCCCGCGCACGAAAAAAACAAGTTACCTCGCGTCTCCTGTCAGCTGTGAAGGATATTTTCTTGTCCGAGTAAGCCTTGAAAAATATAAAGCCTTCTCATCTTCCTACAATTCTTATGCTCTCCTATGTGTTGTATATTTCTTGAGCTAAATTATTCAGATGAATCCTTTGGGAACAATAGCTTCACTTGTCTTAGCTATTTAACAATAGTTAGTTCCCAAACCTTACTCGAAACTGACTGCTCCCGTCACCTGTGGAACGTATTGATCCTCTTTACTTTGCCATGATTTCCACGTAATTCTATGAATTTCTAATAAAGTAGGCATTGATCAGTCTTAGGCACGCTATGCCTTTAGAATATAACCAAAGATCTATGCAAAATTGCCGCCTTCTGTAAATAGTACTATTCAAATTCGAAGGCTGATAGACCTCCTTTTATCGACTTTTGACGTTTTCCAGTCAACATGTTTTTCACAGGTCGACCTTTGACTTTGACCCGTCAAGCCTACGTTAACATTTTTGACAGCCATCGGTTTTTTGGGTCGATTTTAAATCAGGCTATTTAAACACTTAAGGATGTATCCTTAGCACTCCTAGTAGGCTAACCGTGTTCAATGTACGAGTATATAGTAAAATGCCTAAGTGAATATACGATAGCCCTAAAAGCGGCACCTATACCACCAGTTTATTAATGGCACTAAATGGTATGGATTATTTTCTTATGGTCGTTTTTGTTATTATTTATATCGCCTTTGGGGCGCTTAACAATAAGACATAAGTAAAAAAAAGCCAAAACTTCCCAGTTTTAGCCAAACTAATTTCTACATTGTTTTTCGCTTTAAATTTTATGACGATTTTTTGTTTCTTATTTTGAGCTTTTAATGCGTTTTACTTCGGGAGCTTTTTTTTTTATTTATTCTTAAATAAATTAGTTTTACAAAGGTAAAGTACATTGTCCTCCACGCTAGGAGTTCACCTGTGTTGTGGAGGACTTTTTCAATTGTAAAGTTATATACATAATAGTAAACAATACAGTGGCGATTAGTTACACAGAGAAACGATAGAAATTAAAATATAATATCGATTTTTACATAGTTTTAACAAAAACAAATGCGAAATATAAAAAAATTAAATATTAAAAGGATTGTAGCCAGGCCTACTTCTCTGAAAGCTCGATTTCAGAACTTACATATTATTGTCTGGTATAATTACTCTCTTTTAGTTCCTACAACTTTTCGATTGCTGATCTAAGTGTTGATTGCCGGAAATGGGAAAATTTTCCGACAGTGAGATTCAGATATATGCATTGGCGGTTCGTGGCCTATCTCATTGGGATTTCAATCAGAGATTAAAAAGGGAGAAAAACATTACCTCAGATGTATGCAAAAATCTTTTGCTGGTCTTTTCCATATTATATTTCATATTTTCCCTAGATCTGAAGGAATTTCATCATATCACTGTACCAGATCAATATGTGACCTAGCAACAATATACAATTCGGCGAATTAAAACGTCTGTGGCTAAAGAATATAACGTCGTGGGTTATATAAAATTGTTTTAAATACGAAAGCCATAAACTGTTGGTTTTTACTATAATAAGTAATATCTTCGGTAATTTCTTTAAAGTCTTTGAGGGCTAACTTTATTATTAGTTTTACATGGCAATATTAAAGAGCAACTGTCGCGGAAATGTAATATCACATTCGTCGGGTTATAAATTATAAGTACCCCGCCTATCATTTATTATTGCCCCCTATCAGTCTACGTAATATGACAAGCTTAATTCGTTTTGTAAGTTTCTTTTCAGAAAATATATTCTCTACTATTTCATAAACCCTTCTTCGGTCTGGTGAAAATTGGGAATGGAAAACTACCCCAAGCATCCGCCGTATTAACGCAATTTTGTCCCCACTCCTGTCACGTAGGTTTCTTTGTTCCACCTTCCCTTGGCTGAAACCTATCAACCCCATGTGTTTCAGAGCTAACAGGTTAATGTTTGTACATGTACTCGTAAGGCACTCTACCGGCATGATAAGCTACAAAACATTTCGTTTCTCTCACGACTAAAAAACACGAGAGATAATTTAAATTTACAACAAAAAGTGTGCGTTTCTTTCTGTTTCTTTTACGTCTTCTTTGTGGCTGGAATTTAATGTGTAGGCTTATGACTAAACACCCCTACTTATATGACATATTAGAGTAATGTTTTTCTTTTATTGTTTCCTGGTAAATATTTACAAAATATATTTTCCAATAATCAAGTTGACCTGCTATTCGAAAGCTACAAAGTAATTTTACAGGAGCGAACTTTGAAGAAGTTATTTTCTCTTTGTTTTGTTATACGAGGGCCGTTGAGAAAATTCAATTGAAGGTAACCGCCGTTTGAATATAAATAAAGCCGCAGAGATACAAATATTTTATTACTGCCTCTTAAAACTACAACTTTCCACTATTTTTCAACTTAGTCAGCATTTAAATTTAATCACCAATTTGCGAATTAATTCTGCATCCAATTTGGCCGCTTGCGAATGTAGTTAACCTGTCCATTTTGAAGTTCTTCATCGTCATCGAAGTGCTGTGCATCAAGCCACTTCATGTGAGTGAACAGATGGAACCAATTCCGGGCTGAAGGAGTTTACGGGGATGATTTCCATATTATTATTATGTTCATTCCTTCGAAAAAGTGGCTTAGGGCCCAATTTATGACTACTAGATCCCTTTCATAGCCCAAATCTGTAATTAAATACATTTTAAGTAGCTTTATTACTGAACTCTACTATTTTGATGTTTAGTTTCTTTTTGATATATCTACTATTTGCAGTATAAGACCGTGTGGCGGTTCTTCGTTAGGCTCACTTTTTGGACAGTCTGGCAGTGTTGGGACATACAGCAGGGCGTGTGTATTATTGTTCTGTTCACATTAACATTAAAAAATTACCAGCGGCTTTTCCTACCGGTTAAAACTGTCTTGGCTGTTGAGGCTGTTATTGACAAATAAAATACACCGGGACCTTTGAGAGTCCCAATGTTCGGAAAACGTGAGTGGTCTTCTCGCTTCTGGAAAATACACTTCAAAGCCGGGTACCAAGATAATCATCCCGTCCTTTATTTAATCGGGTGCATAATAATTTCAATCAGCTATGTGTAATTAAGCGAGACCGATGTGTTTTGGGCGATCCCAGTAATTTAGGTTTATGTCCAAAGAAATCAATACAAAAAAACCTTAACAATCTTTAATCACATGCAATCAAAATAATGTTTTGCAAATAAAACTGGCACACGCCCGACGTGATACGTTCAGGAGTATGCTACCTATTAGTCTCATAAAAAAGAAATAAATTACGTTTTCCGTACTAAATTAGTTAAATAGAGTGTTTTCTTTCAACACATCTCAATATTATACCAAACGAGGTCCCTAAAGAAGAGGTGGTGCCTATTATCACAGTTCAAAAGTGCTGGGCGTAATATGTTTTGTAAGGCACAATAAGGCTATTAAATTCTTCTGTTGTATGTACCTACCTACCTATATAGTTTTTCCGCTTCTAGTTATTTTCTTAGATAGCATGAATATAATGCTTTTCATTTTAAATATAACCCCTTTGGTCATCTCCTATAACTACCCCTTGACTATAATGAATATTTCCCCTTTCATTATTTCAGGTAAGTTAAATCAGTATTAAGCAATGAATTCATAAAGCTGGCTCTACACTCGCGCGCGAAGTCGCGCCGTGAATTCACGCCGTGAATATACGCCGCGATCCGCGCGTGAACTGTGTCCATCCACACTCGCAAAGCTTTAGTCTTGTTCGCGACTTTAAACCGCAAACCCTTTGTCGCGGGCCAAAAAACCGACAAAAATCGGGGAATGGCGCGAAGCGCGAATGCGAAGATTGCGAAGGCGTGAACAAGATCCATACTCGCGTTTCGCGGCCTTCGCGGCCGTTCGCGCCGCGAGTGTAGAGCGCGCTTTACCTTCGCACTCGCGTGGCATATTATCTATCAACTATCTAACTGAATAAATAACCGTCCGAAATGTCACGTTAACCTTAGGGCCGAGACCTAGGACCTAACCAGATCCGTTACACTGAACAGAATCCCAAGATATGTGATCTCTACCGATTTAAAAGAAAACTTAAGTTTCCAATTTATATGAGATCTCTAAACTCTTAGGCCCCGGATAGGTCGATGAACACTCTTCTATCATTTCTTCATATGAAGCGGTTACTTTGTGATGTGACATTATAATTTAAAATTAAACAATAACTTTGTAAACATCACTTATGCTACCTATTAAGTGATGTTTACAAAGTTATTGTACTCTTAAACTCTCGTAGTTTATCTCTTCAGTAGTCCACTGGGTTGATTTTATATACCTTTTCTATAGTGAAAAATATGCGATGAGAGCTTGATTAAATGATTTTTTATACGGTTCCATGATAATAAATAGTCAGTGAAAACTTCAGAAGTAAGTAAATATATGAAAACTTCAGAAGTAAGTGAAAATATGCAAACTTCAGAAGCGAAAATATGAAAACTTCAGAAGTAAGTGAAAATATGCAAACTTCAAGTTAAAATATGAAAAATTCGGAAGTGAAAATATGCAAACTTCAGAAGCGAAAATATGAAAACTTCAGAAGTAAGTGAAAATATGCAAACTTCAGAAGTAAGTGAAAATATGCAAACTTCAGAAGTGAAAATATGAAAACTTCAGAAGTAAGTGAAAATATGCAAACTTCAGAAGTAAGTGAAAATATGCAAACTTCAGAAGTGAAAATATGAAAACTTCAGAAGTGAAAATATGAAAACTTCAGAAGTAAGTGAAAATATGCAAACTTCAGAAGTAAGTGAAAATATGAAAACTTCAGAAGTAAGTGAAAATATGCAAACTTCAATTGAAAATATGAAAAATTCAGAAGTGAAAATATGCAATCTTCAGAAGTGAAAATATGAAAAATTCAGAAGTAAGAGAAAATATGCAAACTTTAGAAGTGAAATATGAAAAATTCAGAAGTAAGTGAAAATATGCAAACTTCAGAAGTGGAAATATGAAAACTTCAGAAGAAAGTGAAGTAAGAGAAGGTGGTTTTAATAAGCGATGCGTTTGGTATACCTAACCTAGTTAACTTGACCAATCAAAAGTTACCCCATTTATAGATTGATTGATAAATTGTGTAAAATTCATTCTTTACGATCTTAGTGTAAAAATATTTATCCTGGATTTATAGTGGAATTACAGTGTGTATCGGTAATCTAATAAGTCCCAATGCAAAACTCTGTTGAAAAACCTCGATCTTTTTTCTGTAGCCACTTAAGCAATCTGATTTACTTAAGTCGGGTTGTTTCATAGAATTTGAAGAATTCATCAAATATCAAAGTTCATTTTCTAGTTCTGTGAAGGTTCTATCTGGGTTTTGTTATTATATTATTCAATAACAAAATAAAAAAGTATTTTTTGTTTTAAACCACTTTATTTTATTATATATGTCGACCGGTTTCGGTTGTTCCCAACCTTCTTCAGGACAATAAATCGTGGGCTTTCTGCGGAAAAGCACTAAGTCAAAAATACTAGTTTTGAGATAATTGAATTTGAAAGTTTGATCAACGTTATCTTTTTAAAAATATATTGAAGTCATTATATGGATGAATTGAGTTTTATAGATTATTTTATTGTCTGCTTATGCCTGTCCTTATTATTTAAAAATAATAGAAAAAAATATATTTTTTTCTTAAAAATAGAAGGCTATTGCATGACTTAATGCTTTTTCGCTGATACAATATTGCAAGCACAGAAGTAAAAATAGTCTCGTGGTGTAACATTTTTATTTTAATAATATTTTTTTACAAGCTTTTACATAAGATTTTCATCCGCTTCATTAATATTATAATCATCATTTATTTCGCTGTCGTCGACAGAAGGAATGGAAGCATACCAACTTTGAAGCTCATGTGGTATAATTTTTTTATCACATAAAACCATCAAATCTTTTTTCTTGGAATGTGATATTGGTATAATTTTTTTGTATAATTTTGATATCACACAATGCTGATCAATAACTTCTTGTCGCCTACCCCTACGTATATTACGGACATCAATAACAGAATAATGGTCTGCACTATAATTATATTTATATTGAATTTTGAATGGTAGTTCTTTTTCATATTTTAGTATTTTAATTTTTAGCCAATTGACTTTATTACCGCTTTCGTCGACTGTCTTATTTTTTATTGTTTCGAGTGAAAGCTTCTTCAAATCCAAAAAGTCATCAAATTGTAGCTCATTAACCATGTAAGGTTCTTTGTTTTTGTTGCGTCCTCTTTTTGAGCGAGCCAATTTGAAAATATTTATCCACTCTCGTACACTGAACACGTCTGTGTTTTTTTTTTGATATTCAATTGCGCTGTGCATCGCATCGACTTCCATGTAACTATGACCACTTTCTAGGAATTTTTGCTCAATTACCTTAAGATTCGTTGTTTGTACCAGACGAAGTAATATTGCAGATAATTGAACATTCCTGTTCTGACCAGCACACATGTCGGAAAATATGGAGAGGTATTCTACATCGGAAGGCACTTGCTTGTTGATATACTCAAATAGACACGTACCTATTTCACAGCTTCCCCTTTTACCATTCACTTCCGTCCATGCATAACAGTAACCATTATTAGGTGGTCTGTTTTCATAAATTGTAAAATTGTACATGTTCAGTTTTCTCAAGTAGTACAAAATAGAAACTTCTGAACTGGGTATCTGAAGAACACTTTGTAGATCCATCGTTATGGTCAAACACGCCGAGTCCTGGCTTGATCTTTCCTTGTCCGCTGCTTTCGCTGCCTCAGATTCAGTCTTTCTTCGAATGTGATCTTCAAAATTTTCTTTTAATGCCAATTTCTCACCTTCGTTAGCCTTTACATAGACACTACATATTACGCATTGATCTTTTTTTGGCACATAAAAAGACAAATTATAATTGGTGGCAAAAATTCTACGATAAGTTAGTTGTTTCACAGGAACTTTATGATTTTCAGCACAAACTTCTTTGTAGAGATCATACATTTTTGAAATCGACAACTTGCTATCGAGATACAGACGTTTAGAAGACTTCCTACAATAATGGCTTTCAACTCGAGGGAAGCTGTCGATATGAGCTTTCACCCTTTCGATGTCTTCATTACTTGTTTTGTTGTGTGGAGTATGTTTTTTTCTAGGATTCGCGAAATTTCCATGAATATCTTTATTTTTGAAAGCCATAATTACAGAACGGTTTGATATATTTAGAGTTTTCAAGAAAAAATTACAACAAACTTTAATAGTTTCTCCATTTCTATTAATGGAATAATATTTAGAATTTGATCGGATCTTTCCGTTTTCTTTTCGTAATCTACGATATTTTGGTGGTTCACTTGAAACATTTCGTAAAATAAATTCTTTCTTTCTTTCGTAAGATGGAATGCCCCAGTATAGCTTGCATAACTCAAGATGCTCATTTTCCGAAAAGACATCAGTGCAGTGAAAGCGGCATTTTTTTGCACAATCGACTGGTTTTGGAAGCTTTGCTGGTTTTAAAATATTTTTCTTTCCTAAATATGGCAGGCAATCATTTCGTTTTTTCTTCTCGACATTTACTTTCCACATTTCTGGGTTTGATTTACGCCAACGTGAAAGAACTTTCGGACTATTTTCGATAGCATTTGTCGTAGTAGTAATAGGCAGTATGTCAAGTTGAGAGATGTCAACACGAGAATCGTCTTCCACTATTTCAGTTAATGATGTCGTCGAACCAGAAGGACTTGGAATGTAATCTTTATCAGCAACAATATCGTTGTCACTAAAATCGATGAAATATTCCATATTAGCAACAATCGCCATTTGATTTTCATCCAGCAAACTTTCGTCTTTTGGCAATTCTTCATATTCTGATAATCCTGCCGATGTACTGGGTTTAACTAGAATGAGAAATGAAATTATTACTTTTTTTCATTTTTGTGCACGTGAAATTAATAATTTTGATTTCTCTAAAAATATATAAAACCCTCACTTCAAATTTTTAAATCCCTCTCGTCGCAAAATCAGTTTTAAATACTCATCGGGATTTCTAAGGCTAGCTTTACACTTGTAAGTTTTTTCGTAAGTAAGCGACTTCTGGCCAATGAGAACCTTTGATTTTCAAAATCCATTGAGCCCATTGGCTAGAAGTCGCTTACTTACGGAAAAACTTACATGTGTAAAGCTAGCCTAAGTACCAAGATACGAGTAAATACAAAAATTTCTATAAATAAATGAATCATTCAATTTTTGTGTTAAACTTTCAAAAGTTTGCTATATTTTAACGGCAGATTAACAGAATGTTTTCTGCCTACTGTTTTTTTTGTATCATCAAGATAAAAATACACACGGTGTAATATTTATATTTTTGAAACTCTCAATTCACGGTGGAATCCATTTTAATGATTTATTAAATCAATTTATTTCTTTTATCCACTGCGACACAGAATAATAATTATTGTTTTAATAAATAATAAAAAATAATTATTGTTGTTATTGTAGGTACTAAAACACGTGACATTTAGCAAAAACAGACAGTGTAATAAATTAATTTAGGTTATGTTTTCAAACAATCACAACACAATGATAAAATATAAGAGAAACTTACCGTCAACTGCCAAGAAATCATTTTCATTTTGTTTTCTAGCCATTTTTAATATTTTTGCCGCTCTTGACAACATTTTTGTCAATAAAAATTCAATTTAGTCAGCGAGAATCTTACTTCAAACACAACAGTCAGATTTTGAATACCACAGATAACCACAGATAAACCAAAAATCTCTCAACGAAATTGCATTAAGTCTGACTTAGTGCTGTTTCACACGGTACAATTTATCAAAGTAGCCAAGAAATATGCACTAAGTCCCTTAGTGCTCATTCGCTGAAAAGATTTGTGCATAACTGACTTAGTTCAGATATTATCTCATAAAGTATAATAGGTATAACATATAGCGTCTTCGTAGACTAAAGATTGGCCACCGAATGATATAACTGCATCATTAAGTCAAATCAGCAAAATTTTGACTTAGTGCTTTTTTGCAGAATACCCACGAAATATATAAACTAAATATGGTCCAGAGAAATCTTATGAGGTAAACAAAAAAGAAAGAGAAAGCATTTTAGAGAAGGGGTGGGGGGCGTCAGAGACAGGTAGTTCTCTAAAATGCTTTCTCTTTATTTTTTGTTTACCTCATAAGATTTCTCTGGACCATATTTAGTTTATATATTTATTGTCCTGAAGAAGGTTGGGAACAACCGAAACCGGTCGACATATGTAATAAAATAATGGGTTAAAAAAAAAACTTTTTCGTTTTGTATAATGTCAAGCCACAAAGTGTTTGCTTTCTTCGATAATATAATATTATATGACATATTAAATACAAACTTGGCAAGTTTTGTGGATCATTTAAAACATTTATTTCAACAATACTCCTAAACACATCATGTAAACCTATAAATAGCTGTAATTTTCTGTTTTTGTTTTTTGTGTTTGTATGACTTGTTGCATAGCTTTTATCAAATGTAATTTTATTCTTATTTTTTATGTTTCAAAGTATCTGTCAAATTAAAATTATACTACCAACCATGTAAAAGCCCTCTGGGCGTTAAATAAAATAAAAATTATTGGCCAGTTATTTGACAAAACTGAGCTAGTAACAGAATTTGAATAGAACCTTCACAGAACATGAAAACCAGCTTTGAAATTTGATGAATTGTTCAAATTCTGTAAAAAAACACCTATCCTACCAAACGAACATTGATTGAAAAAGCTTGATATTATGATTGTTATTATGAATAAATAATTCATGATGACAACCGTATATATGTATATTGCTCCACGCATTATTTACTGTACAAATAAAACATTTTATTCCCAAGCTTTGGGTTCACGCAGTACACACTGAGGTTTCACATACCTTCAACGTACAGCCTATACGGTATACGACCGTAGGTTGTACTTACTACAGATAGGGATGGGAGCGTAAAAAAGACATGCATTTGGAAATAATCGATTAATTTAGCAATCGAAATAATGTTAAGATTTTTTTGTTGATGATTTCGAATGAATTGGTTCAATTATTTGTAAAAAACATCGGAACATTTTCATAAAATAATTTAGTTTCAATGGAATTCCACGGATAATATTCTTCTTCTTCACAAGTCTTCTGGCGTCCAGCTTCGAAAGTAGGTTTCTCGTCTCACCAAAACCGACTGTTTTAGACAGTTGGGTTAGGTTTGGATAGGCGATCCTGTTTACCAACTTTATTTATTATGAATATTTCGATTTATTTTTGACAATTTCCACTATCAAGAATTATAACATCCTAACCATGACCTCGTAAGGCCCCTGGTCATTGCAAAGTACTAAATATGAGAAGCGGTTCAGACCCAAAGAATTATTCTACCGATTTAAATTAACGCATTAGTTATTTCACTCTCTTCAAACATTAGGTATAACTAGAATATCATATTTATGTAATACAGACCCTATGTACTCTTCGTATGTTAAAAGAAAAAAAATATTAGTTTTCATACTTGCAGACTCGATCCATACGAGTCTATCAATGTGATTCGACTATCAACAGAGCTCAATTATCAACTCGATTCGATTATTAACTGAACTCGATTATAAAAATGATTCGAATTTGAAAATCTAGGCTAAGCTATCTGTAAAATCACTATGTTTGATTAATCTTTACTACGAATAGGTTTACATTGCGAATACGAAAAATATGTTTTCGATAAATTGAAGCTTTTCCTATTGTTTCTCTCTAGTAGAATTAAAATATATTTTTAATTACTGTGTAATAAATATAAGCGTAAACTACTAAATAATGCATATTTAAAAAAAAAATATGATGCATATTTCAAAACGTCTTTAAATAAATACTATTGGAAGGCAAAATTATTTGCGCCAGTTTCCTTTGATTCACTTTTTATCTTCCTTATAAAATTATTCACAAAATAAATAAAAACCACTTTCGCGCTTAAATCGACCATTTCTATACTCTCTTTGCCAAGCGATGTTTATGCCTATTGACTATATTCATGGTGATGTAAGAAGACACTAAGAATAGACATATTTTTGGATTGTGTATTCCTCTTAATAAAAAGAACATCAATATTCTCTGGTTAAGTTGTAAGACGTTGGATTTTAAAAATGTTGGAAGACGATGGAGGCGCATAATCGAATCAACATGATTCGATTACGCGCACCGTTACTACTAGGTGTAGGGTAGCTGGGTGGTTCGGTGCCGGACCGGCCGCGGGCGGTTCATTGCCTCGTTCGCCGCCGACCGGTATTGATTTCGCCCTGCGATGCCCGAGCCGCCACAATGCGACTAGACTACGCTTTATTGCGGTGGTCATTAAAGGGGGATATTCAGATATATTCAGTCATTCAACCAGACTGACTGACTGATGCGAACTTTCAAATTTAAATTGTCCTAAAAAAATCCCATTTTTTACATCAAAAATAGCATTCGTTTGATTGTACAGATGCTAATTTTATTACCCCGACTTCACCCTGGATTTGAATTCTCGTATATTTTAATTTCATATTCTCTTTTTCGTATTTCACTAAAAACGCTCTAATTAAACTTTCAAATAATACTTATTTTGTGTAAATGGGTGTAGTTGGATTTAGCTATCTTATAAGATTACAGATAACGAATCTTTTATTATTTCTTCACAGTTGATTGGTAGTTTCAACCTTACTTTTCTTAAACCTAAGATAACCTCAGTTAGTCTGCTAGTATGAAGACAAATATTTTGTTCTTTTAACCTACCGTTAGGACTTTGGGTCTGTATTACATATTCTATTTTTACCTAATGTTTGAAGAGAGTGAAATAATGAATACCTCGGCCGTTAATTTAAGTCGGCAAAATAATTCTTAGGTTTTTTTTTAATGTGTTTGTTCAGTTTTTATATTTGTACAATATTATATCTTAATTAAATCCTACAAGTTTGATTGTAAGAAATCTCTCACTTTTCCTATTTATTTGCTTATAATAATATATTTAAATCTCAACTTGATATCTTGATGCGTAGTACATAACATTTTCTTAATAATATATATCTAATATAAAAATACTTACTAATTATTATAATGCTTATGATCATAATGTACGATAGTAATTGTTTTATTTTTAACAATGGTTAACAGTTCTAGGTATTTTTCACAATATTATTTGTTTTTAATATTATTTGGTTTTCGCAGATCTAGGTATTTATCCTCAATATTATTTGTTTTCATGTTTCACGGAGGTAGAACGATCTAATTTCCGTTTTGATTTTTGAATAAGATGTCTCATTTTTAACGTCTTCAGGTAATGCGGTTCTGAACCGCTTCTCATATTTAGTACTTTGCAAAGACCGGGGGTCATATTTAGGATGTTATAAATCATAGGAGGTCATAGTTAGGATGTTATAAATCTTGTGGACATTGTCATAAATAAATATTCCGCTAATATGACTTTAATGCTCTCTGAACAAATGTCGATGAAATAAGTTTTATCTAAAAAAATGTCTGGGGGAGATACAAATCGATAAAAGTAGACCACTAAGAATATATAATCATATTATTTTATTTACAGAAATACGTTATTTGCGTTTGCATATTTGTGTTTCTATCCAAAAAATATAGCCTTTGAAGTCGGTATTATCGATTATTTTGTATTATTAACATATTGACTGAATTCGCGTGATTCATTAGTGAACCTTATTTAACTAATTCTATCAAATAATACTCCCCACGCAGATTTATTAAGTGAATATATAACGGGGTTCCAGTGAAAACCCGCCCACCAAATGTCTGAAAGAAACAAAAGAAATTGTGTAATTTCATCTTTATGACATGTCAGACCCCTCAAGATGGAGATAACCCTAAAATGTAAAACCCCAAAACTCCCAACAAATTCCATTTCACCCTTTATGTCTCGTGGCTGATAGCGAGTTTTTTGTTTGTTAAATTAGATAATAAATGACATCTAGCGAAATAAGCTGGAAGCTATTTTCAAGCGGCTCGCGAAAGGAATTCTTTGGCCGTTTTCCGTTTCATATTACAAAGTTTTATTTTCTTCGGAATGTCACTTTTTATGAACTCTTTTTCGCGTGGCAAAAAAAAAACTTTTAATAACTTTACCCGCCCCGGTTGTATAAGCACTTAACTGTGGAGATATAGATATCACCTCGGTTTAATCTCGGTTTCTCATTTAAGTGGCTTATCGCCCCTGCAAACCGCACCCACACCGAGAGAATCATTACTACAGAGCGGGAATGGCATGAACAATTTTATTTATTGAAAGGGGATCAGCTTAACATTTTCGTGTAATTAATATTTTCAACGCCGCTCTTCAAAAACACTTATTTAAATCATTTAGTCATACAATTTCAGTAGACTAAATTCTTAAACTCTTTAAGCATAAATTGTTCGGAAAAGGGAATAAGCTGGCACTCGCTTTGAGTATTAAATATCGAACTCTATCTACTCGATCGCTAGTCGAGTGTACATCATCCTACCCCCAGGGGTGTTAAAAATTTCTATCGTAACAAAAAATTTAATGTACCTACTCGTTTCTCCCAGCTACACCGGTGCCGAAAGAACCATGGCGCTAGTTTTCCATTGTATTGCCTGTATATCATCTAACCCTGCATTCTACTATTGTCTACTTAATTCATAAGATTGTGATAATCCTTCCACTATCAAACGGATTGCCCGTTTTGTCAAGAGAATATCAGTAGAAGTTCTAAGAAACGAATCCTTCCGATTGAATAATATTTATTTTTGGAATAACTTAATGAGTAAAAACTCAAATCTGGCGGAAATTACTAACCAAAACAATACTTAAGTATATTTTCTCGACATCCCCTACTTATCATGTTTCAACATTACAATATTATTCGAGCAAGAGTATTAATTTTGACTTGGAACCCTGTTTGCCATAATAATATAGAGTCAAAGGTAAAGTCTCTTCGCAAAAATCTTATTCTTTGGTTATTATTATTCTACATCAGCGATTCTCTTTTACCTGTGCGCCAACGAAACTTATTATTATTTTATTTACAAGGAGTTTTCCACCGTGCCTTGCCTTTGCTACTGATCTTTCTTATAAATATATGAATCCTTAATCTCATTAATTTCTCACTAACTATCCTGCTTTGTATAGTTTTTAATAATAAACATGAACTTAAATGTTCAGTTTCTTATACACAGTAGCTCCTGTAGTTTTGAATTTAGTTCTTAGAAAGCCTTAGTAATCCGTTCCGTTAAGACATTTCACCCTGCTCCTATTATTTTAATTTTGGGTGTTTTCTTTGTACAAATCTGGCTTAATATTTTCCAATTTCTTGAAAACGCGAAGCAGTGCTTTTAAATACGGGCTTAAGATTGTTATTCCGTCTCACTGCTTGAATGTTTCTTATATAATGTAATAAGTCTAGTTGATTTTTAAAAAGGTTCCTTTGTATCGGAACGTTAAAACGTAAAGTTTTCGATGTCTGCGACGGGAGATACTCTGAGCCGCGTCGAGACTATGACATATTGACTCGTTAGTAAAGTAGTCAAAATGTCATTACTCCGAAACTTGGCAAATATTTTCTCGAACCCTTCTTCTCAACCCCTTTTAAAAGACACCCCACTTTTATAACTCACCCCCTAACACAGACTTCCTTAAAAACTTGTACATTTTGAATGTACATCATTCGATTTTCATTATTTATGCATACCGCGGTATGCAGTGTTGACATCCGACTTCAACAACGGGTTTCAAACAAAAATATCTTTAAATTTACTACAAAATCAACAAAATCCAATTGCAAGCTAACGAACATGTGAAATTAGATTAAAACGATACAATTGTGTCTAAATACGCCTGGCAACCTGATTTTTTTTGCTGTGGAAGTTGGTTTTAATCGAGTTTATGATACATTTATACAGGTATATTGATTAGGACTATACAGATACTATTTATGGCAAAAGTTATTTCAGGATTGAAGAAAAACAATTAAACAAATGAACAGCTTCAGGTCCCCATTGAAGAATACACTACTAATTAGCTTTTATTCTTTTTATGAAAGTATTCTATTACGGCGATTAAAACTGGTAAGCTTCTCTTTACTCGCTGGAGAGTTTTTATGAAAGTATTCTATTACGGCGATTAAAACTGGTAAGCTTCTCTTTACTCGCTGGAGAGTTTTTATGAAAGTATTCTATTATGGTGATTAAAACTGGTAAGCTTCTCTTTACTCGCAGGAGAGTTTTTATGAAAGTATTCTATTACGGCGATCAAAACTGGTAAGCTTCTCTTTACTCGCTGGAGAGTTTTTATGAAAGTATTCTATTACGGTGATTAAAACTGGTAAGCTTCTCTTTACTCGCTGGAGAGTTTTTATGAAAGTATTCTATTACGGCCATTAAAACTGGTAAGCTTCTCTTTACTCGCTGGAGAGTTTTTAAGAGGGAGTTTTTTGGAGATCTAAAAATAGATTTTTTTAAATTTTAAAGCCTTAGAAACTTTGTGCTTGATATCCTCTGAATTTTTTTCACAAACAAAACAATCAGTTATCATCATCATTAACGTTACCGCACAATACAGAAAATGGAGTATTTTTCCCCTCCTATTTTCAATTTTTCTTGTGTTGCTAGTCGACTGAATTCCACTTGAATTCGTAGTGCGGATATTCGATTTCACTTAAATATATAACGTTGTTATCCCTTTACAAAGCTAAACCAGTAAACAAAAGCGTAAATACACCGCACCGTAATGAAGGTTCAATTTGTTTATTTTTCCCAAGTTTTCCACTGTAGGGTTTCGCGGATCGATTTGATCTGACTTAACGCCGTACGGTAGGCAGAGCCTCCTTGAGACTTATGTATTCCTGGCATGAAAGCCTCCCAGTTACATTTGTAGAAAAGGCATATTTTTATTACGTTGAAACTTATTACCTTCAGCCGTGAATACTTTCAGGGCATAATTCCGTAATAAATAAACTTATTTCAGTTTTACGGTTCGACAAACGAGTGCAAAAACTTTGGAATATAATTTTTTACATATATCCAAGCCCAACTTGTATATTTATACGAAGACGTGCTTTTGAATATGTTTTTATTAATATATTATCGACGATATTCGGGAAAAGATGGCATTCCATATGCCCCAAAACCATGAAGCATATTTTTATAAACCTCTTCCCTTTTTTAAGACACGACTTTTTGCAGAGGCGGTAAAGAATATAAATGTAAACCGTGGCTATTAGATTATTATTGACAGTGAAATTGAAAGAAATATTAATGCAGAAAATTCATTTAATTAAGCAGTGAATTCCTTAGGCGTATGCGTATGTTCAATCAAGCGTATTACGAATAAGGAAATTCCGAAAGGAATGCTAGGCCGATATTAGGGTAATTATATTAATTATAAGATTATGAAAGGGGCGCTTAGATGATTTATATACGTGATGGTTAGTTAGTTATTATTATATTATGAAATATTAACTACTCAATGATTATCGATAAAAAGAACGTGAGTCTATGATTTGTACGGAATCCTACGAAATGAAATTCTCAATTAATTAGAGGGAGCGTGCTCAAGTTCTGACTTAACTATTGTGATAAAAAAACTGATGTTCGTTAATATGTTAATTTTACTTCGCCGTTGATCGAGTGATTTAGAATTTGCCTGCGTGGTTTATTCGTCTTCCGGTTGAAATTTTTATATTAATGTTGCCACTAAATCTACATTTTGGCCATTCAATTTAAAAATAAAGCTTTGGAAGGGAATAATCGGATTGTGTCACAAAAGAATTTACGACTTTCGAAAAAAGAATAAAATAAAATGCGACTTCGCTCCGTCGCGCTTCGACGTCGCTTGGCATAAAGAAATAAAGTGTAGCCTACGAAACGGGCTTTGTTTTCACAAGAAAACAGTGCATGTTCGATGATTCTTTGGTATTTTTACCTTTCGCTTAACGGAATCGATAAATGCATGTGCTTTAACCCTTCAGTACTTTCATCACATTTGTTTAGTTTGCAATGTTTTCTGTGTATTTCAAATTCGCTATATACATCTCATTTTTAATTTTCCGTAAAAACAAATACTGTTTTAGAAACTAGATAATATTATCTTTCCGATGTATCCATTTTAAATAATCAAAATCTATTTCAAAAATAATAAAATTATAATCATTAAACGTGAATGTTGTCAAAAACGCTAACCACATTTTTACTTAATTTTTCAACTTCAATCATAGAACAATTGCGAGAACTCGATATTTCGAACACATAGTTTTGTTTGGGGAATTTTGTAAGAAAACTGTACCTTCACTTTTATCTCGTTCATATAATAACAAAAAAAAAGATTGTTACGATAGCGGCGCGAAATATTAATTAATTAATTTGACTATTTCTAGGATTTTATTAATGAAGTCCAGTAAAAATATTTGAGGCAAACTGGAAAGCATTATTATTTCTCTTTCTAACGTCAAAAAAATGTTTTTCCGCATGATTGAAAAAAGATTAAAGTACTTTTATACAATGGTACTTTTATATAACTTATGGACGCCCGGTCATATATGACTCTCAAACGCTGGAGGGGTTGAATTTGTATCTTCAGGGTGTCGACAGATTGGGAAGTCATTTTTAGGAATAGGTTTTTACTTTTCATGTGGCTTATGATCACTGCAGAGCCATTGCCAGGAAGGGCGAAAGAAGACAATGCTGTAGAAATAGGATCTCCGAGGCGTATTTGTGGTAACACGTGAGTGTACGAAGACATCAGAGACGTTCCAGGAAGATAAGGTACGATCAAGTAAATCGAATATTTGAGTCGGATCTTGTCAAGAGTCGTAATAACAAAATATTAAATGAGAAACAATGTATGAGTGTGCGCCAGGGTAGAGTTGTATTGAATTTAGTTATCCGTTAGCACTATCATCGCCTATTTACTAAAAGTCCGTGTAAGAAATATTTCAGCGCTGCGCGAGAATCGACCCGCAAGCATCCCGACTCGATGTCAAAAGCGTTGACAACTTGCTTGATTGAACGTCAAGACATTTTATAATATTTAGGACGGGTTGTTTCGGAGAATTTGAACAATTCATCAAATTTCAACGTTCATTTCCGGGTTCTGTGAAAGACTTATTTAAGTTCTGTTTTTATATCATTGTAGGCTAGTTGCTTGACAAAACTGAAATAAAAACAGAACTTGAAAAAATCTTTCACAGAGCTTGAAAATGAACGTTGAAATTTGATGAATTGTTCAGATTCTCCGAAACAACCCGTCCTAAGTATGTTTCGAAAATGTATTTTCTTCAGAAAATCTTCCTGATTCAGATTTTCCTATATTTCAATATATCTTTCTCGGAAGGCAGTAACACTGTTTGTTAAGTCGTGGGAAAATATTAAGCGGCTGAATTAGTTCTTGGTAATTTGGGCCTTGGATCAATTTTGAAAAATCAGGCAAGGCGGTAATTTTTTTCTCCATATTTCCAGAGAATTTCATATACGTATAATACAGGGTACGTCGCGGGAACTTCCTTATTTAAAATAATCATAAAACAAAAAATATTGGATGTATCATTTTTATTATTTTTCCTTTAAATTTAAAGTTTTTTAAAAATATTTTCCAATACTTTTTGTTTAATGATTTTTTTCTAAATAAGGAAGTTCCCGTGCCGCATCTTGTATTTTCTTTAACCCGCCCTTTACTTCTCTATATTTATAGTTTGATTGATTAAACTGCCACAATTAATAAATTCCGTCTTATTAATGACTTTCTCTGTAATGTTAAATTATCGAAGCTTGTAAAGGGCAACCTCGTTACTCCTACAACAATTTAATTAGCTATTTTAACTGTTCTTTAAACGACCAATCGTTTTTCCAAAGGTTTTATTTAGCGGCCCTTCGTTCAATGTCAATATTGCTAATTGAAATTTCGTTTACTACTCGCGTTCGGGATGGCGTAATTAATAATTCAATTTCCTTAATGTTAACCGAAGAATTGGTATCTATTTGGCATGCGTTCAGCACGCAATGAAGATAAACCGATATTAAAGAGTATTAAAAAATCATCATATTAAAAATCCCATTTGTGCTCAGTACCTACATTGGTCATTCTTATCCACTTCTATCTAACCATCAAATACGTATTACAACATATTTCAATTTGTTGAAAAATAAATGAGGTTTATAAAAATCTGAAGCTTGTACTCGTAAATTGAATGATCCGAAGTATCTTTTTATCGGATGGGCAAAATGGAACCCACTGTATTTATTTTTTATGTGGTACAAGCTGCGCACAAGAGTTTAGATTTTCCTCAGTCAGTGGAACTTTTACCGATTTGGGGAATGATTGACTAAGGAAAGTAATATACAGGGTGTTAAGGAAAGTACCTAACCAACGTATTTTAACCAGTGATTCCTGACATTATTTGGAGTAAAAAATGTACATGAAATTTTGGAATCCAGTGACTTGTTATATGTTTATTTTTTCATTTTTTTTTTCGTAATACATTTTCCACATAGCATCACTGGTCACCTAGTAACTGACCAACCTCTCAACCCGATCCCAATTGTCCAATACCTGCCGGTTTTTGGTGTTTTAAGTTGAAAAAAAACATCAAAATAACATCGATATCCAAAATTTCATTTACATTTTTTTTCCAAATAATGTCAGGACTCGCTGGTTAAAATAAGTTAAGTACGTTCGTTAACACCCTGTATAGTAAGGAGAATGGAAAGTTTCTGGTAATCCTTGATGTAGCTAGGGAGATTGATTTTTGAAATATTGCCATTCTAAAAAAAAGCGGTGTTCACGCTAGGGCGATACTGAGGTCGTCAACATTGTGTGGTTCTATTCCCATAAGGTATTTATTTTATTCCCCATATAAATTGAGTCACACAGTAGAAGTTGGTTACTTTATCAAACGAAAGCATTCCAAGCGATTGTAAAAACTTTATGAAGCATGCAAATAGTACACATTCTCCTATTATAAACGTCTTTATATATTACAAAAACAGATACAGAGGAGTGAGAAGAAAAAGCTTTGTCACTTGGCACCAGACTCTCAATTCTCACACCAACAGATAATAGGCGATGATGGATTCAGAGTCTTTGACCTTAAGATAGTACTCTTTCTTATGTCCAATACACATTCCTCTTTCTAAGGCATTCCGAGACAATCTGTTTATTTGAATATCACCACCGCTGAGTAACTTTGTTATGCTTTTATACGGTTTTACTGGTGTTATGAATAAATTGATTTTAACACTTAATAAAAACATATCCGTTGTCCGTTTCCTTAAAATATTAATATAGTTTTTAAAAGATCATTTTCAGTTTTGTGTTTATTTACTATCCCCTGGAGATTATTGCTCGTCAATTCTGTAGCTTGCTTCGTTCTAAAAGTGCCAATGTCCGTTTACGGTATAATTTTCGCCCTCAAAATTGGGTTAACTTCCGAATTCTAAAAGAACCTTTGGATTTCGAGTAACGATTTTTAGATTTGCAGAGAGCCAATGTTACACTAGAAAATCGCTTTTCTTTAAACTAAAACTTGCTAAAAAGATCGAATTCTACGTCCACGTCAGCAATCAGCACTGTTTATGTCATTACGAATTCATTCGCAACGAACTAGCTTTTTTAACTCTTGACAGGCCAAGATGCCAAACAAAATGTCTGTAACCAAGTGGGTCTTCCGACGACCCCATGCATTTTTCTGTCTTATGGGCTTTAAAAACTATAGAAATCTCAATTATTCAGTCAATTATTAATGGTTACTTATGTATTTGCGCATAAATACGTAAAATACTAAAATGATGTGATAGTTAATACCTAACGATAATAATAATTATCCGTTTTCAATATTTATTATCAGTTCAAACTAATGCCGAATTCAATATGTATTATCAGTTCCAACTGATGCCGAATTCAATATGTATTATCAGTTCAAACTGATGCTGAATTCAATATGTATTATCAGTTCCAACTGATGCCGAATTCAATATGTATTACCAGTTCAAACTGACGCCGAATTTCGGGGCTAGAAATCGCAGGCCGCTTTTATTTCGGTTTTGCACATTTTCCCTGCAACACTTTTTTGTTGGTATTTTGTCTATGTTTGATGAACCCCTAATAAGGCATTGCAGCTGTTGTAACGAATATCACGAATTAAATCAATGTTTTTTATAGTCAACCAAGCTATTTAATATTATGGCTTACAATATGCACATCTTAAAATTTGGATACGCTAATAATTGAAAATAGTAAGCTGGTACTTTTTTTTGGTACAAGAAAGTAAGAAATCCAGAGGATTCATTCAGAATTCCACCCAAATGAAATGATGAAAACATCATTTCATTTGGGTGGGGAGTGATGTTGTGATTATGTGACATCGCGCTCCCCTTCTTATAAAAACTCACTAACCGACTCTAACCATTTAACAAAAATAACGAACTTTTCATGTTATCTGTGCTCCTCGATACGATGAATCGGCATCCGGCCTGGCCGCTGACTCGGCACATTACACATCAAAGATACATGATAGATACAACGTATCTCAAGTGTATCGTAAGTGTTTCAGGAAAATGAACACCATGAAATAGGCTACTATTTTTTTTTCGCGCGTGTTTGATACAACAGATGCAGATGAACAGAGAACAGTATTGTGTATAAACAAAATTACTGAAATATTTCTGTGACTTAACCATGTGAGTTTTCTTATTTGCATTATTTTCACCTGCCCTCATTCATTGCTCAAGAGATACAATCGTTTGTATCATTTACGAATGCAGCGGTTATTTTTAATTTACGAGAGAGTTTGTAACACAATAATAATAATTTCTTGTGGTCGTTCTTCACAATGCCGCGATTGTTCGGGAACTAGGTTAGCCGAACAACTTACAAGGTCGGACTAAACCGTGTCACACAAGACACATTTCCGCACATCAACTCCGCGCTCACAGTACGCGAACAAACTTTGACTATCAAGTCTTACTACTCCAGCATGATGTTGTAATTCTGACTTTACTATTAGTCAAAACTGCGTAATCATAATTTTACTTGTACATCTTGCTTAAAAAAATATTTTGTGAGTAGTATATTGGTAACTGAGTACAGAGTTGATCTGGTAGAAGCGTTTTGAATTAAACATCGTGTGTAAGATATGTTTGGAGGTTGAATTTTCGAGGACGGTTCTATTTTTGTTAATTGCTCTAATTGGATCTTTGAGATAAAGGTACATTAATTTATCAATGAAACTAGTTAAACAAGGTAACATAAAAACTTTTCTTGGACATGCTGTAGTATAATTTGAGTTTTGAGTAAAAATTATGATTTCATTGAATTTATTTTTTCTAATATAAATAAAAATTGAGTCTGCGTTTGTTTGCAAAACTCGAAAAGTAGTGGACCGATTTTGATGAAACTTTGAAAGTTTGTTCTTATCAGTACAAGGAGTGTTTAGAGAGATTTAGATTTAGTTTAGAGAAATTCTTTGAATGGTAGAAGAAGTCGAGGATGCCCGAGAATACTTAACACAATATCTCTGTACCGAAATGAAATACGGGGTCGAATTAAATTAGATGTAATGTAGTTTTTTAACAGTAACATTGTGGTATACTAGTATAATGTATTATATGTTTAATAATGATGTAGATTTACAGTAAACTCTCGTATCGTATTCGCTGGTCTTTGTGGCTTGAACGGAACACTCATTAAAATAATATCATATACAAACTCCGTTATAAAAATAATAAAGGCTTTCACATGGGAAAGTCATTAGGCGGACATACATGCATGTAAGTAGTGATGGGACGATTCTTACTATGACGATGGCGATTACGATTATTCAGCCAATAATCGTTGGGTACTATTGCGATTACTAATTGTAATTTTGGTAAAAAAAAATTGAAAGTTCAATAAACGTGTGCAAAAAACTAGTGATGCAACGATTCATACTTTCTAGGGATTATTTTAGTTAATTAAATATTCTACAGAAAACTAAGCCGTTGGTAATCGTAGATCTAGCTGGTATATAATATTCTTATTTTGACGTTTACGATTATTTTATTAATAATTTTAGACATAAATATATTATTATTTTTTATTTTTAATGATAAACTCACGTTTAAGAGAAAAGGTTTTTATGCATAGCACAAAGAATAACATTATTTTTAAGCCTGAAACACCTATATAAATTGATAAAATCTTCCGAGAAAAATTTCCTGCCGCCGACGGAAATTGAACCCGCGGCCTTCTGATTACCGGTCAGGTGCTTCAATTCAATTTCCGTCGGCGGCATGTATTTTTCTCGGAAGATTTTTCAATTTATACATATAGGTGTTTCAGGCTAATAATTATGTCTTAAAAATAATATAAAATATGTATTATTATTTATAGTTGAAAAATTGATTGTACCTACAATATATCAGTTAAGAAGGTAAGTAATATGATAATACAATTTATTATGTGGGTCGTGACCATCGCTGTTAAAAGTTTTCAAAGCTTATTTGAATTTAGTTTTATAACTTTTATCTGAACTAATACGCGTATTCGCTCAGATAATCGTTAACATTACAATTAATTGTCGTAGGTACCCTATACATGTTAATCGTTGGATCACCACATGTAACGAACACTATACAAAACTCATTACTAAGTTAGTATTATTTCTATCTAGTGCAGCAGGGTTGGCAAAAGTTTGAAATCATTAAATTTGAATCGCATTTTTACGTATCTCATTCTTCGTCATGAAACTAACAAAGTAATACGTCATCAGAACAGTAGTTTTACCCGCATAACTAATTTATTCATCTGTACCACTATATGTACCTCTTTGAAAACCACTTACTTTGTGAAGCTAATGAATTTTTAGGGTGCAGGGGGATTTTTTTACTCGGGATCATAGACGTATGAATATTAGTAGACCTGCCCTAAGTGATTAAAAGCGTATTATCCCCACTCCCCATACCGGTTCCATTGGAGCCGGCTGTGCTCGCGTATGGCCTCAAGTGAAATTTGAAAACGTGACGTCATCATTCTTGTGCGAACTATGGTCGAGGCATCATCGGTTCATTTTACGAAATAACACGGCAAAATGTTGACTTGTAAAAATAGATGTGAAAAAGAGAATAAACCCAATTGTCGTATTACTTTCCATATATAAGCATTATTTTACTTTATTTTAAGCATATTCACATCGTATAATATAGATCAGTTTTAGAAACATATATTATACTATCACATCGAGAAACGTCTGGACGCGAAACACAAAGCTGGTTGGTTGCTGGGAAGTAAATTATGAACATTTATAAAAGTGTCTTAACTAAATACTTAAACGAAATATTCGACTCTGAAAATAGAACCGAATTTTTTTGCCGAATTTGGACTTCGCAAATTTGTTCAT
Organism: Hesperophylax magnus; assembly: GCA_026573805.1. Taxonomy (NCBI): domain Eukaryota; kingdom Metazoa; phylum Arthropoda; class Insecta; order Trichoptera; family Limnephilidae; genus Hesperophylax; species Hesperophylax magnus. The sequence goes on from JAIUSX010000026.1 coordinate 3,382,624, forward strand.
AACGTGGCGAGTAATTTGCGCTCCCATGTAAAAATGTCTATTCATTCAAAAGCAGATTTTACTTTTAAGAAGTAAATGGTGATATTATAATGCGAGATGCCTATTTACTGTCAGATTGATTTATTGACGAATCACAGTCAGCCTTACTCCCTTCGTTCTTCAACAGTTGATTTTACCCCTCGTCATTATCTTCTCGTCTATTAATTCCTATGTCTGTGCTCGGGATGTTTTTTTTTCATTATAACGAATAATGAAATATTTTTTTTTTAATTATAACGAAATTTTGCCATTATAACGGAACAATTAGACTAGATAAGCCACGTTGTCGCCATTATAACATGTTTTGCTAAAAGGCTAAACAATGCTTACAAAAGAGGAGATCTTTTCCAAATAATTTCTCTAAAGCAGCCGAGAGTGGGCCGCCATTCACAAGCCATGCGGAAACAAAGTGTGTAAGAATAAAAAGAAAGGGGAAAACGATTCCAAAATAATATATATTCCTACAACTTTAGGTAACATGAGAACTCTTTATATCATTAGTTTAATATCTCAGGGGTGTGCATCATCCGAAGGATTGAAATGCAACGGTGGAATTTAAGATTACATTGAGTAGTTGACAATAAGGTGGAGACATTTAAATTAACTGACCTGATAAACGTAAAGGGCGCCAAGCAATACAATCAGCATTGCTAAATTTATTAAGTAGAGCGATGGATGACCAAGGTAGAATTATCTAACTACGGCGTCATGGTAGTTCGTAAAAATATGTCGACCCGCGTGGTGGCTCGAGTCCTCCTGAAGTCACAACGTCCCAAAACCGCAGCCTGATGAATACTCTTCCGTACTCTTTTCACTGAAGAGTTGTATTAAGAGGTTATTACTAATCTAACCTTACCTATAATAATAACCTTGTGATGTAGCTTGACATGGACACTTTTGCAATCAGTGGCGTCGCTAGCATCGATTTTGTGGATACAAAAAAATAGTTTTTGGCCACCTGAAAAGTTATTCGGGCCAAACTGTACGTTTCATTCCATTGCAATGTAAATGAATATAGACTACAATAGACAAATTTACTTAAAATTCGATGAGAATTGTAATTTTTTTTACTTGATACAATAAAGTATGTACATTAAATACATTTTTTTTGTATTACTTCGCCCGCCATAGTATGTATGTCCCTGTGTTATGGCTGGTCAAGTTTACATATTGAATTATTGATTGAAATATTTTGTTAACAAATGTCACGATCGGCGTAAAATAATACATTGAATAATTTTTATATCGGCGTAAATTAAAAATACACGCCTTAAAATTACCAACTCACAAAACGACTTTTAAGGGGTTTATTTACGCCAGTTAGCTATTTCCTTTTTGGTATTTCGAATTTTTAATTAAGTTTCGATGATCGGCCAGCCCTATTTTCGCTAAGTTTCATTCGATTACAGCCGCGCTCATCTGTTAATTCGTTTTCTCAATTCGCAAGCCGCGCTAATTAAGTTGAGTCGTTCCGAGCCTACCACAGCGAGCGGTAATCGTCTTCTACGTTTCGAATATATATATGTTTCTGTTTAATTTGATTTAGTATATTTGATTCATAATTTATAATAATTATCAACCCTGGAATTAGGGATCGCTTAATTCATATTTAGTCAACTACCCACCAAGTTGATTTCTTTGTTTCAATAGTTCGCCGTTGAGTTTTGTTTTGAATTCATTTTGTGTGTGGTCTTTGGTCAAAATATGAAGTGATTGTAATGCGAGTAATAATACTATTTTGTGAAGTGATGCGTGGTGCAAAATCAAAAGTGACATTGAAGAGATAAACCGATGACAATTTATTATTGGCGTGTTATTGTAAGTAAGTTCAATTTTTCTTTACTTCGATGACATTGATAAAATATTTTAAAATTTTGTAATTCTTTTTTGGGCAGATAAGCAATTACACTTTATTGTTTGGGGGGGGGGGGGGGGGGATGAACCCCTAAATCCCCCCTTAAATAGCTCCTTGGTTGTGACGACTAGGATTCTATATTATTACAATGTTTAAAAAAAATCAGCGTTGAATCGAACGTTATTATTACGTAGCATGGAACTAGTCAATGCAAAGAGTAAAGATCATTGATGTAGGTCGATGGAAGAGATAGATAAATTGATACGATTCTCTTCTACACAGTATGGACGTATTGAGTCACTCTTCCGATGATAATAGCGTGACTCATAATGACATCGTCTCCGTTGTCTGCCATTAGGTATTCGGTATTCGTCTTACTTCCATCTCTTGGTCTTACTAATGACAACTAAACTATAGCATCGTTTTGCCATTTAAACAATTACATCAGTGGATGCCATCATCTTTCATGGCTAAACTTGTTCCTCCCACTCGTTCATGGCATGAATTATACTCTAAACGGCAAATAATCATTCAGGTGCGTAGTAAATGTCACAAATGACACAGAATCGTCGGAAAATGATGATTTCTATGACTATTTATAATATTTACTGTCGTAATCTTTAACAAGTAATTTTTGTTCCGTTTTATAAATAACTTAGAACCATAAAAGTTTTCATAATCATTGATAGAATCGCTATGCATTTATTAGGAAGGTATATTCAATTACCACGCTCTAATATTTTTCCTACTTGTGCTTCAGTCTTGTTTTCGTATGCATACATTTCGCAATCAGCTGTTGGAGTGCCCGCCATGTTTTTTTAATGACACGCACCGCCATCTAGCGGTTGTTTTGTGAATAAATTGCAGGTTAAATTTGACAGATGATGTCAGCCGTCAGCTGCTGTGGTGTCGACTGTTATATCGATACCATCGTAAAATCGCACGATTTCGAGCGGATGTTGCTTTTTGCTTGCCCTAATTGATCATATAAAATACTGAGGGCTCTTTAGGTCAATTCAAAGCTCAAGTACCTACTGAATGGATTAACGAATAAAGATATTTTCATAATTATCGCTCCGATATACCAATAAGCTTACAAGAAATGTAAATGTTTTATGACATCACTCTCCATTCTATATATTTCCTTTTACTTTTTCTTATGTTTTATTTGCTTTATCAAACTTACATTTTATATTTTATTTTATTTGTACTTACTTGAATCTCTGTATATAATATTGTAGTTATATTTTATGGAATGTGTGGGATTGCACTCACCTCCCCACATTCTGGAATAAACAATTATTATTTTTTTCTTTTTTTATTTCGTTGACTCTTTTTTATAAGAAGGGTAAATGTAGCTAGGTTATGTATAACCTGACAATATTAGAATTCCTCCCACTACCATCATAATTAGGTGGAATTTGCTTGAGCAATGATGGAAGATATTGCTGAACTCGACGTAAAACTAAAATCTAGTAGTCCAGGCAACGTTTTGATTCTGAATGCTGATAAGTTCATAACTATTGAAAAAAAACATGAACGAAACACACGAAAATTTATCATCGTTTATTTATCCTCAGATATTGAAACAAAAGAAATACACATTACAAATACAGAATTACAGCGCCCTTGAGGTGATTTTGCACAAAAACGGCGCTATACAAGTCATCCAATTATTATTATTATTATTATTATTATTATTAATTTATTATTAATACAGAGTTTTCGGGGGTAAAGTGCACTAACTTCGAGAGGTGATTCTACATGATGGTAGAAGTAAAAAAGAAAAATAACTTTTTTAGAAATTCCAACTTTTTTTTCTCCTAGAATATTTTTCCATAGAAGAATATTTATTTTCACATAAAAACAATTCAACTTTTTTTACCTTCCAACGTTGGAATTTAGAAAAAAAGTTATTTTTCTTTTCTACTTCTAAAATCATTTAGAATCACCCCTCGAAGTTAGTGCACTTTCACCCCCGGACTCCCTTATAATTTTCTTGTATAAAAATATTATGTTGACTATAGGGTATAATAATACAGAAGAAATCTAGTAAAAAATATTATATTTTAAGTAGTTAGGTACTTTATCACTTGATTACAATCAGTTCCAATTTTGAAAATGACACTTAAATTCAAAGGAAATCCTATTTATAGAGTTTATTGACACCTAAGCATTGATATCACACAACCGAATTTAGTATTTTTGATGACCAGTAAAAGACTGGCTCACATACTCGTAAGTAGTACCAAAGTTCATAGTACACTGAGTTGCTCTGCCCTGGACTTTATTCTTAGTTTATTTTTACAACCTCAACTTCTTTTCGTTCTAAATACTCCAGTCATCTCAGAAAACAAAACGACTTTTCTTTCAGCCAAAACTTTTTCTTTGGCGGGTTTATTTATAATGTTTTGTAGAACTTGGTAGATGCACATATTGATTTTAATGCCTTTCTTTTGCAAGCCTGGTCATTTACAAATTACTATATTTAATACCTACAAGACTTCATTCCACATTTGTATTTAAGTGTAAATAATAATTATCACATGAATAATTATATGCATATACGAATGTACAATGTACATACTTACTTTATACTTGAAACCTTGCTTTATTTACAATATTACTTTATTTGGATTTGATGTTAATCTTAGTATTAGCATTTGATTTGTTTATATATAGTTATGCTATTATTCATGTATTATGTTACACTTGCATACATAAATTGTCAATTTTCTCTGTAATAGCCAGATAGGGAGTTAATGAATAATAAATAAATAAATAATAATATTTGGATGATTTGTATAGCGCCGTTTTTGTGCAAAATCACCTTAAGGGCGCTGTACAAATATATAATACATTTATACGATGATCTATGTTATTACTAACTATATATGGAGATAATATACAGTACCATACTTACCTGGAAGGTCACTTGAGATTACCCCTTAATTAACATTAACTAATTGCTTATTAGCGAGATTTAGATACAGGATTTAGGACATAATTGGAAAATTGGACATAATTGGACTTTCCGGTATTTATTTTAATAATATATATCTATTTTCTTTAATAAGCATGTTAAGGAAAGGAAAAGAAAAATTTTATGCTGGCGGTACTACAGTACAAGGTTTTGATCAAAATTGTCTTTCCTAAATGTGATTCGTCCCTCGGTGTAAGAGAGTAATACCAAATTTTTTGTCTAATTTGACAGTTTAACGCATAGTAATGACAGAAAAAACTCCATTGAAATGACAGAAAAAACTGTGCAGTAATTATTGACAAAAGCTCACCGTTAGAGAGTTTTTTTGGTGCTTCTGACAAACAGATATCTACTTTATAATTAATATAACGATGGAAATGATGTCGTTTTTTTCCTGGTGAAAATAATGAATTCATTTAACGGAATTACGGTGACTTGACATTTTTTGTGATTGCCATCTAATTATTTTAATTCGGTTGAATTATAAATCCATTGCTTCCGTTTCTGTTGGCGTGCTAGAATAATTTCATAAAAATATCTCCATTATAATCTTTTATAAAGAAAGACAAACATTCCCGGGTTATGAATAACCTGACAATATTTGAAAATCTCCTACTACCATCACAGTAAGCGGAAAAATGGAGGACGTAGCCAGCCGAGAAATTGAACACACTACGCCTGGGGGGAGGACATAACCGGTCAATTATTAAATATATTTTTTAATATTTTAGTTTTATTTGTAATTATTAAACATATATTTTTTAATGGGACTTTAATTTAATAGAAAATATGTGTCTGTGGCATACAAACTGAAGAAGACATTTTTAATGACACAATTAAACACTTAAAAAAAGTTCTACCATTAATCATATCAAGCTTTTAAGTGATGAAGCCCTTTACTTTAAATACCAAATCACTTCCTGGCAAGGAAGAGGTCATGTCAACTGAACCTCAACTTATGGGAAAGGAACGAAGCAACCGCAAAGGGCGCGAAACACCGCTTGCATTTGCTTCGTTCCCTTTCCGTAATTCGTGGCTCGGTTCGCGTTTCGGTTCGCAAGTGTATACGTACCATTAGATGCGACAGAATCTTTTTCTATCTTTTCTGTTTCACATCTTTAGCTCGAGATTCGTTAATACTGTCTTCAATAATAATTAAATATTACACTTCCAGGTTTTACTCGCTATACAAATAATTATAATATATCTTCAATAGTTAAAAATTTATGTGGCGTCATTTTTTATTTTTATTTTTTATTATTATTTTTTTTTTTTTTTATTTTTTTATTTATTTTTTTTTTTTTTTTTATTTTTTTTTTTATTATTTTTATTTTTTTTTTTTTTTTAGGTTTGTCAACAGTGATTCATATCAAAGCTCTCGAAATTCAATTACACAATTTAAACTTGGTTGATACTATCACTAATTACAGACAAACACAACATTGATGAGCACAAAACTATAAGTAAAGAATAATGTACATGTATGCACCTACATGCATACATGTATACACAAATACATACACTTACATATACATTTCATAACAGCAATAGTAATTACTTTATAGATAAACACGATAGAAAAAGAATTTGCTTATGATGGAAGAACTATGATTATATATAAATGAAATACTTAGTTTACACCACTTTTAATCAATAATAATGTACATGCTTCAAAGCCAATGGCTTCCTCGTCAGGATAATGAAAATTAATGTTAAACAAAATATATCCTATGATATTATACTAACATCATCATTGTTAACCCAACAACCCTTAAGTTTATTTATCTTTCCTAAACAGTGCCTAATAAATATTCGCGCCCCACTTATCAAATCAACGTATCAGCAAGTCACGGACGAAACTTTTAATTTCCGTTTGTCCATTGCTTCCAAGTATATTCCTATTATTTTCATTATTATGCATGGGAACTATAATTTTCCCTCTCAACCCTGTGGTGCTGTATTTGCGTGCTAGTAAAAGCTTCGTGAGTTCCATTTTCAAAATGAATGAATGCAATGCCGTGTTGGCGGGCAGGCAAGCTGGCGCCATCTTTTGATGCAGTATGAAATTACATCGTGTTTAACAACGTAGCTAATGTCTCTGGTTAGGTACTGTGCCTTTAGTTGGTCGATGCTGGTACCTACCGAGGGGTATGTGTATTCGTGGCTAAATTCTTGTATTTTAACCCTAACGTCGTTTAAGGCGATGCACCACGTCGTGAAACATTTTAAATCGGGCCGCTAACAATAACACTCCTTACGTAGATGGCGATAAGGTTTAAATTCTCGCGTAACGCTAGCCGCCTGTTTTGATTTATGCAAGAAAAGAACATCGCTAAAAAGTGTGTTTTATTTTATTTTGCGAAGTTCAGGCACAAATATTTAAATGTTTTAAGATCATTCTACAAAGAACTTAATTTGCCACATTATACAATAAAACCATAACCGAAAATGGGTTCGTATGTAGGTGGTATTAAATTTAAAAGCCGGTTTTACTGGCCGGTTACTTTATTTTTTTTATATTGTACAAGATGTGTTCTACTCGCAGTATTTAATTAAAGCATCTAACATATTTTTAAGCAATCATATTTGCAAACCAAAAATACACGATTTTACATTACTACGTAGTGCTTCGCCTTAAACATCAACCTTATATACCATCTTACTTATTGAAAAATTGCAAAATGTGGAACGAACAAGATGGCGTGTCTTGTTTTATTTTGTTGATAGATCTCTCGATATGAAAATAGTCAAGTTGGTCATCATATTAAAGCGATTCAGTTGTGCTAATTTAATGTCGTCAGAGCTTACTTAGCATATTTAACATTGTTGGGTATTTTTGTTTCTCGCCGTTACCACCAACCTCGACTTTTCGTTTCTTTTCATTCAAAGGGTTAAGAGCACTGTCGTGAGATCAACACTGCATCACATTCTGATATACGAGACCTTTCATCTTTATCAACATATTATAGTAAAAAAGTCTTACCAGAATGTGACTTTTACAAATTATTAGCTGCCTTTTTGCTTATGATGGCAGAACTAGCAGATTATTAAAACATTATCATTCCACGTTAGTGCGTCGTCGTTTTACGAAGCACGATTTTTCGTTTCGTGTCATTCAAAGTGTAAAGCGCTGCCATGGGACCAACTAACACACTTTAAAGCACAGCCGTGTTTAATAAACTATGTACAATCGGGCAAAGTAATTCCCTTAAATTGTTGAATGCTTTACGCTTTGTGCTTCAGTTGATCGGTTTAACCGTGCCCTGGGGCTCGCGGCTTAACTGGCGACGCCCTATTTTAGCCGTGAAGCCTCCCATTACAGTGGACTAAAGCTTTTCCCTGCCGCAGTCAATCCGCAATGAAAAGTACACATTTGCCCAGGTCCTGTCGATTACCACGACGCGCCCTACATCTCTTCTATCTATCTGCAAATCCTTTACTGTAGGAATTAGAGCCGATATTGGTTTTATTTTCTCGTAATTTTATCAAAATCCTGGTGCCAAAATGACCTGTCATAGTATTTTATAAGATATATAAAAAAGTTTTCGGTATTTTAAATAGAGAAAAATATTTCGTTCGAGTGAATCAGATCGAAAAATAAAATGCTCGGAAAAGAATAGAAAATTGTTCATTTTATCCACTTGAAATGGTAGAACCTTTCCGATCTGCTCAGTGGGCGACCATCCAATTATATATATTTTTAATGTAATGCTGTGGCATCAGTGTGAAGTAATGCTTATGCTTGAAAAAATGATGATTACTTCCACAAATTGCGATGTTAATTCAAAAATTTCAACAGTTTGTACAACTTTTTTTTGCAATTTTTAGGCTGTATCGATAGCATGGAATAATTGATATCTGCTTTAAAAAAAATCAGCCTTTTTTTTACCCTTCGAAAACTCATGATTCTGGTGAACAAAAAAATTGTTTGGACCCAATCGTATTCAAGTTATCGTCGGTTAAGAGCCACACGTGGCTAACTAACATGTTTTCCAAATTGAGTTAAAGAAGTGTTTTTTACAATGTCAAAAGGGATGTTTCAGACTGTTTCAAAGCGAAAGATCTTATACTACAAGGCAATGCAATACTTTCTATCAAATTTACTAATTTTCAAAATTGAATCGAATTCGAAAATAACTGGCTCCATACACCTCCATTTTTCTTTTTTCCTTCGGCACCGATTTTTTAAAGTAAAGTATAAAACGTTCAAAGGTTCTTAGGGTCGCGTTTCCGTCCGCCCTAGATTCTGGAGGAAGGGGTGAATTCCATCGTCAGGTACGCTTTCAAAATATCCGACATTTTTCAAATGCTTCCGACTTACTTGAAAACGAAAAGTCTCATTTTGATTTAGAGTTTGTAAAATGAAATTAAAACACTTTTCATTGCGGATTGAGGAATTAAATCTAAAGAGAATCTTGCGAGATCTTCAATAATTTTTGGTGATTTTAGCTTAAATCTTTGATTGTAGAATATATTTCGTAAGCTGTGTTGCGGGCAAATCACCGAAACCAGCCACTTACAACTTTACTCTGATACAAGCCACCTATCTTCAATCTATTTATATAAAGAAATGTGTCTGTGGCAGACGGAGAGGCGGTGTGGCTTTAATTTTTATACAGATCTAGGTTTTATTCCGATATTGAAGTAAGCTCAATTATATCTTACTTCTGGTGAAATTGGTCAAACATTTCCATCATTTTTCAGCGGATGAATCAGTTTCATTGGCCTGTCTATTTTGTCATAGATCGCACCTCTAGGGATTACAGGGTCCGATGCATTTTCATAGTTTTAATTTGTTTGTTTGTTTGTTTGTTGTTACAGCAAGAAGATCGAGCACATCGGCAGGATGACGCAGATGACGCAGGAGGAGATGGTGGCCGGCGCGCGCACCGTGGCGCAAGGACTCGAGGCGCTCCGAGCCGAGCACGCGCAGCTGCTGCAGGGTCTGGCCGGCGCGCTCGCGCAGGATCCGCCCCCAGCCACCGAGGAGAAGGCACACATCGTGCGCCACACCATCGAGATGATCGAGCTGGGCTTGGGCGAGGCGCAGGTCAGTACAGAACAGTACCCAGCACCATACAACACCAACATACTTACTCCAAATCACTTAAAAAATATTTTATGTTACCAATGTAAATGAGGTGTAATGATTAATGAACGGAGACCAGATTGAATTAACCCCTGTGGACCGGTGTACGTGCGCGAAACTCGGCGGACATAAGCGGAACACCCGTTCATAGTTGATGTTGTTTGGCTTCATGAGAACGGGACTTTATCTTATTTGTCAGAAAATTGAGAAAGACGCTTTTTTAAAAAAATATTTTTATTTTTACGTTACGCCTCTCAAGAGCGCCCCTGTCTACATTGTAAAGATAGGGGAATTATATCGCTACCCAGTTGAGCAGGTTGTAAGGTCGGTTAAGGTAGGTACTGTAAGGGATTTATTAATGCAGGTCTTCCGGATTCTATGAAGGAGGAAAAACAGTGGCTTAGTGGAAAAACTATATCGCCACCCGGTCGAGCAGGGTTGTGAGACCGGTTAAGGTAGGGGCTGTAAGGGATCAATGCAGATCTTGAAAAGGCCCGGATTCTGTGAAGGAAAAACAGATCTGAAAAACGAATCTCAATTTTCTTATAAATTACGCGAATTTTGCGATATATTTTTTTAATGTGTATGATATTATATAGAGTATGCCATGCAGCAGTTAACTTCGAAAACGCTGCGTACTTGTCATTAATTTTCGTTTTTTGTAAAAAATAAATAATATTTTTTTACAAATACTGAAAAATACACTGCTTTTCCAAAAAATCCACAAAAAACTCCAATTTCGCTGGAAAATAACACGAATTTTTTTAGGTCCGATTTAATTAATGAAAAAACACACCGAATTCGAAAAAAGTTGCGTGCGTTGTAAAAAAAAAGAAAGTTATATATATTTTATTGAAAATGATGCTCATTTACACAGACGCTATAACCGGGCAACTCTGGACAGATGCAATTCAACAAACGCTTGAAAAGTGGTACAAAGTCATGAAAAGTGGTGCCATGGAACAGTTTTACCTGATCGCGAAACGATTCTTTCCCGAGGTGGTGAGGAAAGATATGATGGCGTCAAGACATAACATCAACGCCTATGGTCTATGTCATCATTGCACATTTATTGCCAACCCTCACATACTGGTGAAACCGATGTACCCGGTTTAACGTTTTTGATGACTTCTGTTTACCTAAAGTTGGACAGCCCCGACGTTTAATGTAACGATACTGTTGATTTAAAAGGTCACCCACGACATATAATGTCCGATAAGGTTAACCCAATCCCGTTACAAAGGTTGTGATCGCCCACCCTTGTCTTTTCTGACTCAGGCTATCGATTTTATCAAGTACATTTCACCGGTAAAATATTATATTTTATATTTCTTGTTGATCCTGCTCCCAAATTATATTGTTATTTTCACTTTCCCAGTAATGGTTAGTATCAAAAAAGCTATCGCAGTTTGGTCTGCCAAAATGAAAAAGCTCTCACAAAATTTGGTTTTTGTAATAATTTACGGTTAGCACTTTATTCTTATAATATAATTGGTACCATTTTGAAACCACCGCGAAGGGAATCTGGATTTAAATTGAAAGAGAAAATACACCAGGCTTTCAGTAGCCGGGACTAATAATAATTGGGATAAATAATAATTTATTTTGTGGAAACTTTTCACAAAGAAAGTCTTCTCAAATAAATTATAACTTCTTCCTGAATTGGGGAAAGTTGTAACTTATAAATAATATAACTTATAGGCTAGGGTCTAATGAATGTAATGACCGAGGGCTAAAGTTCAATGTAAGGTAATGTGTTGCGTGTGTTTGAGGAACTCTGTTGTGAGCTCTACGTCATCGACGATTGTCCTCTTCATTCTCACACGTCTTGTATGAAAACTAAAAAGAAGATACGAGAACGATGGCGTCACTAGTTTAATAAAGCATTTGCACGTTATGAACATGATGAAATTACACAATTAAATAGGTTTTATCACATTTACAATTAAAAATAGCTATATATATATATATATATATATATATATATATATATATATATATATATATCACCAGTTAACGTGTACCCGACGTTGCTCAGGGTTGTGAATGATTTGGAGTAATGTTTTGATGTATCGAATTCCATGATAAACATCGACTTTTATCTACTTTATGTAAATATATATGAACCTTCCGGAAGAAGTTTTCTAAATGATGGTGAAAATCCTATCAAAATCTGTAGCGTAGTTTAGAAGAACTGAGGGCACAAACAGACAGACGCGGATTCTAACTTTATTTTATACTATTTAGAAATTTGCGTTGGTTATTAAATAAATTTGTAAAGGTTACCCGAAGAAATTACACAGGCGCGAATTTCACTTACCAATAATTCATGAAATAATTATTTCATACATATGTAATTCCTTCCGTGTGTAGGTTCTGGTGGTGTAATAATGGTACCTACGTGAAGTTCACACTTGTGTAATTTAGCTGTGACGGGTGGAAAATACTCCCAGTATCGCCCCTGTGAGAGAACATTCAGATTAGAAACATTGTTTTTCTCCTTATCTCTTATTCCCGGTTCCTTCTTATGTATTTTACAAATATTAATTTGAAAGGAAACCTGACATCGATATAATAATATATTTATTTCAGGGTAGCAGAACTTTGTTTGTTTTCTAGCGTAGATCCGAGATCGGTTAAATGTCAGAATTCGTATTACCATTATCACTGCTACTCCGCCCGTAATTTAACGCTTAATCCACCTCCATACATCATAAGTTATCTAACAAGTTTATATCTTGTGCCTTGGGCACTACGGTGCGCGTTGCCTACAACCCTGCAAGGGCCGTGACCTTTGGGCCTCCCTATAAAGTCAACCATTTCACCTTCGGGTTGTCGCGCATGTTTAGATTTTTGTTTTACTGAATAGATTATTCACAATTTTGAAAGTCCGTCACGTAGCGGCCTACGGGTTAATACCGTACATTGTGAAAATGAGAAGGTGCAGAACAAAGATGAATCTTCATTTTATAACTATCAGTTTTATTTAGACTACACCGAAAAAAATGGCTATTGCTAATTTAATAAGAATCTCTTCAAATTTTTGGTAATTTCGGTTGTAAACGGGATTGCAGGCCTTATAAAGGTATATATAAAGGCCTTGTAAAAATATTCATGTTATATTATATCAAGGGAAATCGATAAAACATTCTTAAATTGATGTTTTCTTACGCCTGTTATTTTATCGTGAGGGCAAAAATCGATTTCTCTTCGTGTAGGTTTATTATCACGTTTTTTTAAATTTTATTTTTTATTTAAAAATAAAGGCAAACATTCCTGGGTTACGAATAACCTAACAATATTTGAAAATCTCCTACTACCACCACAGTAAGCGGAAAATGTTGCTTGTGTTGTGATGGAGGACTTGGGACCCAAACGCAATGTCAACTCAGCCACCGACCGGTCAAGGTGTTTTAGAAGCAGCAAAATCTCTCGAAAAGTGAACTCTGGCATCGTGAAATTAGCATAACTTGCCTGTCTTGAATTTCTGGTTCAACGGATATACTATTTTCAACTCGAATGTTATTTCATTCGTGAGCTACGAAGCTTTTAAATATACCGTTTTTTTTAATAAGACCTGATGCGACGCCGTGTTGTCTGCTCCATCTCTCCACTGTCATTATGTCGTTATTCTAAAATTTCGATTCAACGACCTCAACAATTCAACAAACTGTTTTCGAAATCAATTTGTTGAAACTTAGGCCAAGTCTGTGTAATAAAGCTATTTGATTGTATACACGGAGAAAAGTGAGTAATGCTGATTTATTGAACATCTCTTCAAATTATTAGTCACCCTATTAAAAACGGGACCTTAAGCCGCTTCCTGATAGTGTGTTGGTAAATTCGTAATAATATCGGAACAAGTGTTCATCCACCTGCTTTGGTCTTAATTATATATCAGGATTTTACGATTCGTTTTTGTGTAAGTCGGCTCGTATGTGGAACGAGCTACCGGCATCTGTTTTTCCTCCCTCCTATAATCCGAGCCTCTTCAAGGCCCGCATTAACAAATCCCTTCCTACAGCCCCTACCTTACTCCGCCTCACAACGCCGCCCAACCGGGTGGTGACATAGTTCCCCTGTCTGTGCACTGCACAGGCAGGGACACTCTTGTGAGGTGTCACATAAAAAAAAAAAAAAAAAGGACGAAATGCAAAAATGTTAAGACTTTTATGAATACGTGTTCGGACATCGTGACAAAACATTGGTATTAAATTTTTAAGGACACCTATCAATTCATTCGTTAATGCCCTACAATCCAGTTTTTAACATGAATACGAATAATTTGTAGAGATTTTTAATAAATTAGCAATAATTTTTATCATGGAGTTTTCTCCGTGGAGGTTATAGATACCTATCCGCGGTCATATTATATTATAATATAAGAGACTGTTTAGGAATTCCTTTGCTTTTGTTTACTTATTTATTTATGCCTAAAAAGGCTTTTACATAAAAGTGATACATGATGCTGTGTACCTAGGAGAATATCTGTATTATATAAGAAATACTAACAGTATATAGATGTAATCCATTATAAAGTAGGTACAAAATAGATCTATGAATACACAAATGTAAAATTGTGATTACAAGTATAATGAGAATATATTAAAAAAAAAAAAAAAAATATGAATCAATATTAGTAAAACGTAAGAGTAACATAAAATAAAATTGAAATTAGAACAACACTACATATAAGACAAAATACTAAAACTACATTACCAACGCTACTCTAATTTGTAGGATTCAACAAACTGGTGGTATAGATTATGCTTTCTTCTATAAATGGATACTATAAATATATCAATAGTACCCCCATACTTGTTGCCCAGATCATGCATCGTATTGGTTAGTGAGTGTGTCTGATAGTCGGTTGTGCATGTATTCCTAGTCGGCACATGGAATGGCATTTAATAGTGGCAACGATGGCAGGACTGTCAATTAAGTTGTTAATGACTCTGTGTAACACAGATTGTGACGCTGTGAGTTTGGTGAAAATTGCTGTTATGAGTTACATGAGTTATATTTATTTATTTTTATTAATAATAAATGTATTGTAACACAGCCCGTGGCACTCTTTCACCATGTCCCTGTGGCAATATAAATGCTTCATTGACGGTGGGCACGCGAGGCTTCTATTAAACCTTTTGGCTGCTCATAAATCATAACTTACGGAATATAATAAGTGAACCCTCGTTACCATGACAAGGACTTGGTTCTACAAAGCGTTTCACATTTTCCTAACAAATTTTGTCATATATGTTTTATCTACGTGATGGATTTATTTTTTTAATTAAAAACTTTACTCGTTTTGTGAAGTGAACGATTTTATTAAAGCGTATTACTTAACCACACAATCACACGTTTATTATGTTCTTCTTTGTATAACAACAGACTTTCCACAGTTTCGTGTTTGCCGCGTTACGCAATTACACTTTTTTAACAATCATTCTTTTTCCACAACCACATATTTGTCGCTTTACGCAACTATACACTTTCCACAATCTAGGCCTTAACTGCCTTGGACTCATTCCATAATTTTATGTTCTACCCAAGTACACAGCCATAAACATTTTACAGAACACATTAATTACATTTGACGCTTTACGCAACTACACACTTTCCAATAAGCGCTGGCTTAACTGCCCCTGACGGGCGTTTTACACAAAGCTTTTTTTCATTCCGATCCCCATACGGAAATTATATCGGGACCCATATGAAAAATCGTTGCTCTACACATACACGATTATTTTCAGACTTACGATTTCATATCACGTGATCTTTCATTTTCCTTTGACATTGCAGTCAACAAATCATAAAAAATACACGCCACAATCAGTAATAAACTCATGTTATGGTCTTTTTAATCAATATTTTAAATATAAATTGAAATAAACATTCAATATTATTTCTAAATAACATAGTTACTATATGACAAAAGTTTCAAATCAATAAATCAAAATAATGTGACATCGTAGTGGGAAACCCGCACTTCAAATTCTGTCTTTTGGAGCCGTCCAGGTATTTTTTTAGAATGACCCTTAATCATTCTTAATTAGTAATTATTAGTATTCTTTATTCTTACTACTGGACTATGGCTTCGGAAGGCGAAATAGCTAATAGCGTCACGCGTATAAATAAATATTCTTTCCGGAGTGGAATCTACCTCAGTGTGCCGACCTGGTCAGAGGCCACCACTCAGAATCGAAACGTTGCTTGAACTGGCTTTAGCTATGCTTATTAACCAAATCTAAATAGACATGTACACTGAGAAAACTTACAGATATAATATATAGTATTGCTAATTTATTAAGAATCTCTTTAAACTATTCGTAATCCTGTTAAAAACGGGATTGCAGGCCTTTAACGAATGAATTGACTGGTTTACTAATAAATTTTCAGTAAACACGAATGTGTTATCGCGACGTCGGAACACGTGTTCATAAAAAATCGAATATTTTCGCATTCCGTTATTGTATATTAGCAGGACAAACGCTGGTGCATGAATACGTGTTTCGATATATTATGAATGTATTAAAAGTTTTCTTCCGTGTACTTTCCTGCTTTTCTCTTTCCCTTGCAACACTCCCCAAATAGGCGATGCCATTGTCCGACTCCCTCCTGGTAGCTTTTAATCTTGTGCGGTGTAACATAAAAATAAAAAAAGATTCGCCCCTTAAATATATATATATTCTCTATATACCTTACTTTCCCTTTACTGCAACCGTCGCTGTTGTGTAGTGCAGATGATGTTATATTGTCTCGATGCGCTGTTGTGTAGTGCAGATGATATTATATTTTCCTGCTGCGCTGTTGTGTAGTGAAGATGATATTATACTGTCTTGTTGCGCGATCGTCGTGCAGATTCTCCAGCTTAAAGCTTGTTCCAAGACTTTATTAATTTGGCGTCACCGCAGTCATTAGGAATGTCCGTCCATCGGTAAGATGTTGTCTCACACGATAACCACTGAACTATTCAACCGAGAACCCTTTATGCCTTTCGCCCTAATGATGGGTGCCATTATTTAATGCGAAAACAAATGACACATTAAATAAAAAAAAATCAGCAACATGGAAAAACTTAAAACGCGTGTAATGACCATCATCAGTTTGGAATTGAATTTTATGTTGTACACTAACACAGACCATTGAAAGTGAAAAATTGCGGGATATTATAATTGTAGAATTTGCGAAGCGAAGTATTTATTTTAAAAATATTTGCCTTAGGATCATTGCCTTTCAGAAAAAAGAAATTTACCCGCCGAATGTTAGTAAATTTAAAAATCTATCCAATGACAATATAAAAATACGAGACCCGTTATATTCACACTAATCTAACAAAACAGTAGCACCCCCTAAAAAGGTTAGTCATTTAAAGAATATTGAAACTAAAGTATGTCCACTGGACCTAGTTCATTGAAACCACGCGCTTTGTATTAGCTGTATTAATTTATCTAACTATCTGTCAAATATTTGAAGAAAAGAAATAAGCATTTCGAATAAAGAATTATAATTAACAAAATAATTTTGGTGCCTACTTTATCGCTGGTGTATGAATGCGCCTATCCAATTGAATTCATATTTGTCCACACCAGTTCTCCACCCAACCAATTTAAGACGATTTAATATTTTACTGCACGATAAATAATAATAATTAAAATTTATTGCGATAGTAAGAATCTTAAGTTCAATCTTTTTAAAATTGGAACTGTCCATATTGTGACAAAAGTTTACTCCAAAAAATGTGACTTCTACTGAAATTTCAGAAGCGAACCTTTAACCGCGATGACCTATCTTAATGCTCTAGCAACACTTGTGTATATACACGTTGCAACGCGATGGAACTGCGGCGTCCCCTATGCCCTATGGGCTTAGATGTACATGTACACATTGTAAACCCGACCTAGTTGCCAGCCACCAGCCTTATTACCTTCCCACCTGAAGGTGAATGGGTCGTGTTTGCCCCGGGCGTCGCGTCGGGTCCAAACTAACCCCGCTCCACCGCTTTTAAGACGGGGCCAAACTGAGAAAGTCGCTCCTTTCATTCCTTATTGCAAAAATATTAATACTGAAGTTCGCATTAAACATTCCAGTCCAGATTCTTAGCGGAATGTCCAGTGAATCCTTTTCAATTCAACCATTTTCTTTTAGCAGATATATACACAATTCGTAACATAATACGATATTTTATTTTATTTCGTTTTTCGCCCAGCTGGGTCTTACATGGATTATATGAACAGAATATAGTTAGTGAAGTATCGAAAATTATACACAAAACAAGCATGAAATTCAACTCATAAACTAAATATGATACAATATTAGTAAGAAATGTAACATAAATTTAAAATAGGAACTAGAACAATCCTACATAGAAGACATATCACTAAAACTACATTACCAACGCTACTATAATTTGTAGGATTCAACAAAGTGCTCTAATTCTATAAATGGTGTCAGTAAATATATCATTAATACCCCCAAACTTGTTGCCTAGATCATGCATCCTATAGGTTAGTTAGTGTGTCTGATTGTGAACGTATTGCAGAAGAATGTTACATTTTATCTTTTGTTCCTAGTCGGTTCATGGAATTTAATAGTGGCGATGATGGCAGGGCTGTCAATTAAGTTGTTAATGACTCTGTGTAATACAACCAGGTCTGGTAATGTAATTTAATACACCAGTGAGTTGTATTTACTGACCAGGTAAACTCTAGGTGTAATGTATCGATTTGAAAGAAAACTGATGTGGTCAATTTAACTAACATCTTTAGACTGTAGAGCACAGTTTAAAAATATAAATTCTTTAGAATTTCGACATTGGAAAAAGTTCTTTCCTATTTTCACCTTTTTTTAAATCACAAAGTGGGAAAGTAACTGGCTATTCAGATCTGGTCATCAAACGCGGCCAAAGTCATTTCAAGAAACTTTTATTTCTGAATGGTTGTCTTACACCAGGGCGATATTGAGAGTATCTTCCACTTTGGAACGTGCCGCAAACGTACTATATATTATTTTAATATATTATTTTAAATGAGTGAACTGTGAAATTACACAAATTAATTAATTAGATAAAATTTACTTGCGCACGCCGGGATTTGAACCCGCAACCTCCGGTTTGCTAGTCGAGAGCCTTACCCCTCGACCACGGAGGCCCCCATAGCAAGGGTAAATTATTTTCCTTACATTGGGCACGCCCACAGCACATTTCTATCTGTTTTTTCTCTTCAGTGGTTGAATTAGATAATATACCTATTTGAAGTTTTCCTGCTTCATGTTTCTCTCAGTCTCTCATCATTTCAACTATTTCACAAATTCTTCATTATAACGTATTTGGGGAAAAATACCATTAAAGCATTACAGTTAAAAATATTGTATGTACGTTTTGGTATCTGTCAAAATTATTTTTCAAGACAGACATATTGCGCCCTTGGGGTGATTTTCACAAAAAACGGCGCTATACAAATTATACAAGTATTATTATTATTCTTGGGTTACAAATAACTTTGACAGTATTTCATTTTAACTACTCTTAAAAGAGCATTAATTGTGGTTTGGTTAGTGCGAAGTGTGAGTATTTTCAGAATCCAACAGAACATGTGTTCGGGGATCGGAAAAAATTACTTTGTGACGAGGGTCAACGTGACGTAAACGTTGCTGTCAAGTTATCGTATTCGGGTCATTGGCTTTAAGATATCTCTTGAAGTAACTGCTTTGCTAACCTTGATCGAAAATAAATAATATATTGAACAATGAAAATATCGCCTCTTGGTTTCGTACCCCGATATTGACCGATACGTTACCCTTTTATCTCAATTTGCAGTTAAAATTAACAAATTAACTAAACATCATACTATTTTCCCTATGGGGTAGTCAGAGAGAATTGACCGCCACCGAGCATGTCTGGGCAGTTAAGGTGATTAATTTTGACGGTCTCTTGTTTTCCCGGGCTTTCCCGACTTCTTCTACAGGGTTTTCCAATAAGAGGTGTTATTTTGATATTCCATCGTAAAAGATCAATGGTTTCGTTGCTTGTGTGGCACGTAGCGCCGTCTTGTTGAAAGTAAACGTTGTCCAGATCAATACCATCCAATTCCGGCCATAAAAAATCATTAATCATCTCTCGATAGCGATCCATTCACCGTAACTGTTGCTCCGGCCTGTTTTTGGAAAAAGTATGGTCCAATGACTCCGCAGGACCATAAACCGCACCAAACAGTCACACGTTGAGGATAGAGAGGCTTTTCAACAATAACTCTTGGGTTTTCCGAGCCCCAGATGCGACAATTTTGCTTGTTGACGAAGCCACCGAGGTGGAAATAGGCCTCATCACTCAAGATGATTTGTATTTGATTCACTCAAGTGAATTTTAATAATTTCAATGCGTTGTTGAAGCGTGTATCGTTCCATTTTTATTAATGGCGTAGTTTTTACTTGTCAAATGTCAAAAAATGACAGCTTCAAAAGTAACATCTACCGAAATAGCGGGCTATTCAAAATAACACCTCTTATTGGAACACCCTGTACCATTCATTTTCGCATTATGCATTCGTCTTACACCTTCCCCTTTCCTCATCTCTTTCTTTTCCCATGATACCCTTAAGCCTCACAACATACCCCTGTTAGGGATGCCATAGTCCCACTGGCGCCGGGCAATATAACTATATTTTATTGTGATACCGCACAAGAGTCCCAACTGCTCCCAACCATCTGAAGCTCGTGAGATTATGGCATCCCCAATTGTGGTATGTTGTGAGGCTGAAGGTAGCGGGGAGGGGAAGGAGATAGGGTAGAGTAAAGTGGGAAAATACCTGGCTATTCAGATCTGGTCACCAAACACCTTCAAAGCCATTTTAAGCCATGTTTAATGTCTTGTGTTCTTATGCGGTATTTACATTTTTTTAAGGGCGGAGACGGTTTACACGTAGTTGCCGTGAGCACTTAGGCCATAGGCCCATTGTGCTATCTCCCATTTTACCTCAATCCTTTAACAACAACCCAGTCCCTTTAATAAAGTTCACCAGGGTTGTCATTGGGTATGTGGCTATGTCTTCTGGTTCTACTGTATGTCTCCCCAGGTATCTGAGCCTAGTTACCACCAGGGCAGGACATTGGCACCATAAGTGAATTGTCTCTTCATCCTCTTCACATTTCCTGCATCTGTTGGTTTTTTCCACTCCCAATATCTGCATGTGTCTCCTGAGATGGCAGTGTCCCATTAGTAGTCTTACCAGTTCCCTCAGCGAGTTTCTGTCATGTTCTCTAGTTTTAGCACATATGGTGTGGTCTGTATTATCACTAACCTCTAACAGCTTCAGTCAATAAATGCACTGACGTGTCGTCAATAATTATACTCCGCATTGTGTTAGAATACCACTCACTTAATTAGGTTGTATTCCTCGTATATACCTAAAGTGGTGACCCCGTCTAAACTCGCATACGACTCGGGAATCTTATTTCAAGTTACCTTATCCACACTAAGAATCGAGTTAATTGACCTTTTATTAATAAGTTCAAATATATGATACTCCTGTTGCCTAAATAACGACTGTGTTCAGCATTTTACACTACATAATTAATTAGCATTATTTCCTCCCGGCGAGCCATGTAAAATTTAAACCCCCCGAGATAAACGATAGGGGATTTATACAATTTATACACGATTTTATATTATGCGCGGACCACTGAAGTGGTAGTACACTGTAGGCGTATCCGTGTGACCTAATACGCTCAATTTTTCCTTGAAATTGATCAAACATTTACAAATGTTTAAATATTTTCTTGAGCAGATAAATAATTTTATTGTTACCTCAGAGTCATAATGTCTTATGTAAATTGGTTCATTTAGATAACTTTTTTTTCCAAATTGGTATAGAAAAGAAAACACTTCTAGGGATTGTGTGTTCAGTGGCGGGACGATGAAATAATGTAGGGAGCATTAGGGGCATATAAATCGAGGCGGCCTAAGGAAATCTCCGGGTAGTTAAGGTTCCGTGACGTTGCACAATTTCCTTTCGACCTTAACAAGGTAGATAGGGTTTTTTTTATTTTAATTTTATACGAAAATAAACCATTTTCTTTTTATTAAATTTTCTAGGAAGATTAATTCTCAATTATGACAATTTTTAAATTACCAATGCGGGGGAAGATATTAATTTTTAATTTGTCCTCTTTTTTGTGCTTATTATGTTGAACTCCTTTTGGATTATATAATCTCAACCATTAGCAAAAAATCTGTTTGTGTGAAACAGTAAAAGCTCTCGAAGAAATGATTCTATCACGAGCTATGTGGATTTGAAATAGCTTCCATTCTGTCGGAAAGGTAAGACAAGACGCCTCAAGGGTTGAATCTCAGGCTTAGCCGGTTCGATACTTTCATCGATAATGCTTCGCAATTGCTAATGTCTTGCTCAGGCGTCTCCGACTTCTTCCACCATTCACTACTGTATACCACAGTGTTACTGTTAAAAAACTACATTACATCGACTTTAATTCGACTCCGTGTCTCATTACGGTGCAGAGATATTGCGTTCAAACCACTCTAAACACTGCTGGCAGTAATGAGAACAATCTTTGAAATTTTCTGCGATATCGGTGGACTACTTTTCGGGTTTTGCGAGCACAAACATACGGAGGCTGATATATATATTAAGATTACTATTGTTTGAATGACAATAATAATTATACGTGAGGAATAAAATGAGTACTTAATGTATTTGATAAAATATGTAGGTACCTAATAATAATTTATCTCTCGCTTAAAAATGTATTAGGTATGTGTGCATTGCATAAAATCTACCAAAATGTATTTATTATGTGTGAATTGCATAATATCTACAAAAATGTATTAGGTATGTGTATTGCATAATATCTACCAAAATGTATTATGTATGTGTGTATTGCATAATATCTACCAAAATGTATTAGGTATGTGTGTATTGCATAATATCTACCAAGATATATTAGGTACGTGTGTATTGTATAATATCTACCAAAAAACTTTTGTTATATAACTTTTGAATAGGGATAGAACAAGCTTCCAAATCCTTGCGCTTTTTAGTAAACTTCGCAGGCGAAGTACAGGTAAGGGTACGTATAATTTGCGAACCGAAACGCGAACCGTACCACGAATTACGGGAATGGAACGAATCAACTGCAAGCGGCGTTTCGCGCCATTTGCGGTTGCTTTGTTTCTTTCCCATAAGTTGAGGTTCAGTTCGGCAGTTCGGCTAGCGGATGTTTACGTACAATTAGGTTTGGTTATTCTCGCCATCGAGATCTGTAAGAATGTTCTATCATGTATAATATATATGTAGTATATATGACTATGAGGTGCTCACGAAACACAACAACAAATAATACACATTTATAGTAATTCATTCACACGCTTACATCAAATTCCGTTACAATTTACACAATTTGTTGTACTTTTGCGAGGAGCAATGTTATTGTCTTTTATTTTTGAGATTATTATATCAAGGCGATGCCATACGTAGTAATGCAAAATCATGTGTTTTTGGTTTGAAAATTTGGTCGCCCAGAAATGTTTCAGATGCTTTAATTAAATACTTCGAGTAGAATACATCTTGGCCTTTGAAATAATCGAGTATTTTTTAAATAAGTCTTTTTATAAGCCCAGAAAAAAATAATGTATAAGGCCTATGAAAACTGCTTTAAAGTTCAAAATCTCCTACTTACGAACCCATTTTCGGTTATAATTTTATTGTATAATGTGGCAAATTAAGTTATCTATAAAATGATCGAAAAAAATTTAAACATTTATGCCTGAACATCCACAAAATAAAATAAAAGGCACTTTTTGGCCATGTTTTTTTCTTGCATAAATCAAAACAGGCGGATGGTGTTAAGCGGGAATTTAAACCTCATCGCCATCTACGTAAGGGTTGTTGTTGATAGCGGCTCAATTTAAAATATTACACGACGTAGTGCATCGCCTTAATGTACAAGCTATAAGCATGTTTGTAGAAATAACATTATTAGTGACTAGCTGAAATCCCCGTCGATGCCTGGAGGGCGATTCTCGTTCTTTTAGCCTTAAGCTAAATGATAGCATTCGTCAACGACTGCTATCGTTTGCGAAAGATAGCTGTCCGTCGCTTGTAACATCTTTTCTTAACTATTAAGCGATTCTCGTTCTTCTGATAGCCTTACAAGATCGATTTTTGAGAGACCTAGTAAAAAATCCTAAAGAAGCGTGGTTAAGAAATTGTTAAGAGATTATTGAAAACACAAATTGGTGAAATATAATTAAGTGACGCAAGGTTTCTAACTAAAACTTAAAAAAACAAATACTTTGTATTATAATGCATTTAAATAACTGCTTATTTTATTTATGAATGACATAAATAAGCCATTTATCGAAGATTTACGTTTTGTGAAAAGGTACTTACCTCGCTGGATAGTAATGACTTTTTTACAGATTCACCACTTCTAAAGTGACGTTTGCTGTCAAACTAACGCTGCCGAATGGCGATAACTGTCACCCAAGTTGATTTAAGAATGAAAGGGATTCTTATTTCGTTGTGGTTAACTTCAAAACCCACAATTTCGAGCGCCAGCCAGAAACTTATTATTATTTATGTAGAAATCCTCAATGGTATGTGTAGTTTATTGTAAATTAAATCACTTATCTGGCTTTCGACATGTTACGTACTTTACAAACATCGCAATTACCTGATTCAATTCATTTAATAGCATTATTGTGCCACAAACAAGTCACTAATCATGTTTACAGTCAATACTTACGATAATATTAAGTTTTCTCTTATTAAAACTACGCAAATATTGCTAATTGTCAAAACGTCACAATTAAATGAAGCAAATTCCCCGCGAACGCTAGCGTTCGGCCGCCGAATGACAGGTCTAGGGGTACCCTTCGCGTAAGGCTAAAAATTTTGGCGCGCAATCTAAAATCTAAGGATTCCATCTGTCAACGAGAGAACCGGAATCGCTTCATACGAATAAACCGAGAAAAATCGTTAATTTGAATGTAAGGACGATTTTAGTGTCGTTAAGTAGAACGAGAATCGCCCTCCTGGGCTTTACACAGGGTTTTTAGAGATCTCACGTAGACAGTGACATTCCTCTTGTTTTGAACGTCCAAGTGTGCTAAATTTCATCATACTGTTAAACTTATTGTGAAATCAGATATGAGCGCATCAGCAGAATGCTGCCTGCTAATTAAATAACACTAATAGGTATCAACATTCT
Organism: Hesperophylax magnus; assembly: GCA_026573805.1. NCBI lineage: Eukaryota > Metazoa > Arthropoda > Insecta > Trichoptera > Limnephilidae > Hesperophylax > Hesperophylax magnus. Next base: position 3,407,815 of record JAIUSX010000026.1, read on the forward strand.
GCTTTAAGAGGGGGGCAAAAGAAATGGAGTGGTTTTTCGAAATCTCATCTATGGTTAAGTGTGCAAAATTTCATTAATCTGATTAAACAAATTGAATAGCTCTGCTTCGAATTGTTTAATTTATTTTTTGTACTATTCCAATCTACTATTTTTCTTCAATCTACTTACATAGGAATAGGATTGTATTGAATTGGGACTCTTTATGAATGTTTGATTTATTTATTGTACTATTCTAATCTACTATTTTTCTTCAATCTACAATTGCAGAGTGTTTTGTTTTTATGATGTTATGCTAATTAAGATCTCGTAATAAAACCGTAGCCACCAAGGTATTAGTGTACAAAACACTAATTATACTAGTGCTTACGTACGCAGCCGAGACGTGGGTTCTAACTAAGAAGAATGAGCGAGCACTGGACGTTTTTGAAAGGAAAATTTTGAGGCGCATCTTCGGACCGGTTCTAGAAAATGGATTTTGGCGCAGACGTTATAACAATGAGCTCTATACTCTGTTTAAGGAGCTAAACGTCACAAAGTTCATAAAACTGGGAAGACTTCGGTGGCTAGGTCATGTGGAGAGAATGACCGAGCATCAAGAACCAAAGTCCCTGCTGAGCTCAAGACCGATAGGGAGAAGGAGCCTGGGAAGGCCAAGGTTAAGATGGAGCGACAACGTCCTCAAAGATTTGTCTGCCTTGGAGCTTCGAAACTGGAGAGAGCTGGCGCGGGACCGAGATGAGTGGAGGAAGACTCTTGAGGAGGCCAAGACCCACCAGGGGTTGTAGAGCCAAAAGTGATGATGATGATGATGATGAATAAAACCGTAGATTTGTCTAAAAATCTAATCCTCGCCGAAGATAGGTAGAAGATTATCGAGCCATCTACCCGGAGCCAGTGGGACTATGGCATCCCCAATTTGGGGAATGTTGTGAGGCTAAAGGAAGTAGGGAGAGGGAATAGGAAGGTCGAGAAGTACCTACCTGGGTATTTAGATCTGCAATAACCATACTAATAAAAATGTTTTAAATTTTACACAACTGATACACTACCATTATTAATAAAAGTATGTTGATCAGTTGCGTAAAATTTACAACACGTTTTTTGGTAAGGCATTTTCGATTGTGAGTAATGACATCTACAATATGTATGTTAATAAAATATGTTCAAACGTTCATGTACCGCGTCTTCACGTTTTCATCTATGCTTTAGATATTTTCACTATGCCGCTTATCGTTTAAGTTAATTCAACGCTAATTGCCAAAGTTTTCCAAAATTACCAAACGGCTGTCATCGCCTCGCCCGACCTGGTTTCGGGAACGGGAAAGGTTTCAAATTAACTCAACCCCCCCGATGAGTTTTTCAACGTATTTTCATACAATATTTAAAATTCTATCAGAGGTGGCTATAATGCTGAACTATTAGTAAGGGACTACAAGGATTTATAGCTGCTCGTTTAAATCATTTTTAATTTAAGATCTTTTTATATTTCACGCCATTATTCAGAATTTTTGTATCCGATTCGCACATTGTATGTGAACAAATTAAATATTTCCTTTTTATCTAGTTGTAATTTTTGAAATATCGGCAGATAACATAACATTTGGGAGGCGGGTATGGGTACCGCCGCCCCGGGAACTATTTATTGGATAACCAACACTTTCGCCATAGGTCACCTCAGGTGGTTCGCTACGTTTGGGTGAGGTTTATCGAGGTATTGATGGCTGATGCATGAGAGCCGGTTGAGGGAGATACCTTTTAAGTCTTCAGCCGGACTCTCTCGACCTATCGCCTTGCATCACAGTGGAAGGGAGGGATTCGTCCGTCACTCCTGGACATACTGACCCCCAGATTCCTACCCACCCCTCATACCCTTTTCCTTCCCAGAACTTCCTATCCTTCCTTTCCTTAAAAATATCCCCCAAACAGCATCCTCAAAGATGACACAAATTATTTTCCTCTGTCATACTCTGGGGGTTAACCGTAAAGATTATTTCGTACGATCAGTAGGTTATTTCATTTACCTATCGTTTTCATAAGTTACGACATTTTTCGTTTATCATTGCATAAGAGCCATATATGTTTCGTTTATCATATTGCATAAGAGCCATATGTTTCGTTTATCATATTGCATAAGAGCCATATGTTTCGTTTATCATATTGCATAAGAGCCATATGTTTCGTTTATCATATTGCATAAGAGCTATATTTTTTCCTTCGTTTATCATAATATGAATGCATGTTATGTTTTATCGTATTGTGTACCTATAATATTTGTTTCTTTTAGTACCCATATCACATAAGAGCTATGATAATACTTTTATTTATCACATATTGAATAAGAACTTAATCTTATTTTCGTTTATTGTATTGCAATCTAATAATATTTATTTAATGATGCATATTGTTATCGCCGCGACATTGTCTCATGAACACGCAAAGGTTTTAAAGGATTTCTGAGAATTAACAGTGGAGTAACGAGAAGAGATCTGTAGATAGAAGATAGGAAGGAACGTCAAACTTTGAGTTAACTTGTGTATTTAGGCAATTCATTCATTCAAAAACATTACATGGGAGTCCAAGTTCGAAGGTTTTCAACTGAGCCTTGAGGTTGTCAAAATAACTCACCGACACAGAAATTCTCGAGAACTTTAATTATTTATGTTCACGAAGTTTGCCTCTACATTTTACAAGTCCTACGAAGGTGGAGTTTTCTCTTCGATCGTATTGATTTTTCAAGTGTGGTCGTTATAATCGCTTAGGACGCTTAGGTCATTAGAATAGTCAAGGATTTATTTACACTTTTTCTTCGAGGCGAGGTAGCCCAAGCACTACCCTCTTTTCGCTCTCGTATCACGCAGTTGTTGCTTGGATTATGATTGGTTGTGTAATGTCTGCTATCGCCTTCGTCTAGAATCTAGAATGTAGAGCGGTCATTATAACCGACGAATCGAAATCACAGTCACATTACGGAGAGCTCCGCTGTAACCTTTCTTTTTTTATGAAATACTGGGTGAAATCCCCGGCATTGCCCAGAATTTTCGAAATCTAATGTAGACAGTGACCTTCCTCTTGTTTTGAAGATCACGTGTGCAAAATTTCATCATCCTCTGAATAAAGCTTGTAGATTTGTATACAAAATGCCCGCCCGCCAGCCAGACACTCTCATTATATATTAGATAATACATTATATTATGTACATTATTATTCGATTTACCGGGTTGTATCCGAGTGTTCCAAAGATTCACTGTAATCAGCTTATTTATAATGGAATACAAATAATAAAAAACAAATATATATATATTGCCAGGTTATTCGTAATTCTGAAATCTTTGACTTTCTTTTATTCATCGCTCAATTCGAGCGCGCAACATTTAGCCGCCGTATTTACAGATTTATGCCAACATTTTTATTTGCTTCTAGATGCAATTTTAATTTTCTGCCATCTTTTGGTCCTCTTTTTTAAAGAAATTCATCAGTCAGTACAGTCGGCCGAATCAATAACGCGGCGGTATTTTCACCGCGTGGTCCATTTTAATTTGGAGTCGGCGATGTGTTAGCGGAATTGTAAAATACCGAGTGTTGAACAGAACCCAGAAAAGATCTATTTGATGGCATTGATATATTATAAACCTCGTCCAGGTTTTAACTATTGATTTATTTTGTTATATACGTCATTGCTGTAATTCATACAATAATATGTACGTAGGTACTAACCCCTTTTCTCACTTTTTTCTACCATTTCTCTTGTAATATAATATTATGTTCTAATTATTGCACCATCATAGTCCGTTACGAATAAAAGTTTGGCTAAATATACGTACTACTTACTAGGGAATGTTGTAAAGCTGAACGAAGTGTGGTTAGAAAATTAATCGGGAGAGCTAAGTTTTGTAGTACCTGGCTATCCAGATCTGGTCACTAAACCGTCTAGAGTTATTTCACGCACCGTTTCGATTCTGAATGGTTATTTTTCAAATTTTGGATGATGTGTTGTACAAATATACAGGATGTTAAGGGACGTAATTCAACCAATGATTCCTAACATTTAATTGGAGTAAAAAAATGTAAATGCATATTTGATCTCCGGTGATTATTTTCTGTGCTTTTTTTTTTCAACAAAACCATAGAAAATCGGTAGTAATTGGACAGCTAGGGTCGATGTGAGGGGTTGGGCAGTTACTCGGCTAAGTGATCAGTGTTGACATGTGGGAGAATTTTATTTAAAAAATAAAAATAAAAAACATCAAAAAAAGTCACCGGAGACCAAAATTTCATTTACATTTTTACTCCAAATAATGCCAGAAATCACTGGTTAAAGTCAAGTAAGTCCCTTAACACCCTGTATTTCTACAATGCTCTATCTTATGACTGTCTTCACTTCTCTCCTATGAGCAGCTCATGAAATTTGTACGATTTAACTTTTTTCCTCAAAACCTTTTATTTTTTACCGAATTTTTTCGTTGGGTTGAAAATGATCTATTATATATTTTATCTTTGTCGTTCTGAGAACGCCTTTGAGTCTACGAACCATTTATAAAAAAACTTTTTTCATTTGTAAATAAACGCCGACGGGTCTTTACCAAATTTCACTTATGCAAACATTTATTTGTGTAAATATAATATAATTTTTTTGTGCCTGTTTATTTTATTTGTAGGCTTTTGAAGTCTGTGATCTGATAAATGTTTCTGTAAATTTAGTGGTTAGTCCTCAATATTGTCAGAACCAAACTAAATTAAATTTAGTGGTTAGTCCTCAATATTGTCAGAACCAAACTAAATTAAATTTAGTGGTTAGTCCTCAATATTGTCAGAACCAAACTAAATTAAATTTAGTGGTTAGTCCTCAATATTGTCAGAACCAAACTAAATTAAATTTAGTGGTTAGTCCTCAATATTGTCAGAACCAAACTAAATTAAATTTAGTGGTTAGTCCTCAATATTGTCAGAACCAAACTAAATTAAATTTAGTGGTTAGTCCTCAATATTGTCAGAACCAAACTAAATTAAAAAGTTACAAATTAGCACAAGAAATCTACACTATAATGTAAAAATAAGAATAATTTAATGATAATTAATGGTAATAGAATAGTTGTAGCCTCGATACCCAGAGAGCAGAATAATATATTTTGTTAATATAATATCTATTCATATAATAAAGCAGGTATCTGTTTGTATAAAGTGGTAAAAATCCACAAGGTAAGCTCTGGCATTATGAAATTTATCATATCCATCATGAGCTACGGAGCTCTAGATCGCATATTTAACTGTGAAAAAAAAGATAAGGCTAATTTTTTGTTCCATTTATACTATTTTTTTTTATATTAGTACCGCACAAGAGTCCCAACTTCTCCCAACCGTCTGGGGCCAGTTAGACTATGGAACCCTTAATTGGGGTATCTTGTTAGGCTAAAGATAGTATGGAGGGGAAGGAGATGGGGAAGAGGGAAGTTCGTGCCTATTCAGATGTGGTCACCAAACATGGCTAAAGCCATTTCAAGTAACGTTTCGATTCTGAATGGCGGTCTATCAGGGTGATACTGACAGTGTCTACCACTCTGGAAGACGTTGCAAATTTACATATTTTATATTATTTTTAATTAATAAATTTCAAATAGCACAAAATAATGAAATAAAATTTACTTGGGCATGCCGGGATTTGAACCTGAGACTTCAAGGATCTTCCCCATCTCCTTTCCCTCTCCATTACCTTCAGCCTCTCGAGATACCCAAATTGGGGATTCCATAGTCTCACTGACTTTTCGTTTTTCTATTCCTTGCCACGTTGTACAGTCCCACCATAAATGAATTACTTAATTTTGAACACATTCCACGTCGTCTTAAATAGGAGAAATGAGCATGGTGTTTTTGTTTGTTTTCCAGGTGATGATGGCGCTGGCGACTCACCTGCAGACTGTGGAGGCGGAGAAGCAGAAGCTGCGCACGCAGGTGCGACGCCTGTGCCAGGAGAACGCCTGGCTTCGAGACGAACTGGCCGCCGCACAGCAGCGCCTTCAGGCCGCCGAGCAGAGGGTCGCCCAGCTCGAGGAGGAGAACAGCCACCTGTCCTTCATGGCATCCATCAAGTGAGTCACGCGCCACTAATAGTCATGTTTATTATAGTTCCACAACAAAACAACATTGAAGAAAATTAACTAAAAAAAACAAACCTAATGTGACCTAACCTAACCTGACTAGACCTAACCTTACTTAAACTAAACTAACCATATATAAATGATACAAGGGAGATAGGCCATGAATCATTATTAGTTTGAAAGATTGCGCAAATTACTACATACTTTATTTCTACTGATGTACCAATCGCTTAACTTTTATTGGATCTGTCGCTTTGATTAGTATGTGCTGTTTGGTCATCGTTCGGCTTTCATGCGATATTTTGCTTTATTTCTAATACCTGTGAAACTAACCTTACTTATTCTGTTATCATGTTTTATTTTCACTATTCTGTTTATACCGTTTAATATGTCACTGGTTTCGAAGAAAAATATTGAAACTTTATTTGAGTTGTTTTGCTTTATTGCTATGAATTATGACCGCCTATTCCAACTGCCTTGGTGAATCAGGCTCCTCCACGCCTCACGGTACTGCACCGCTTGGAGAGCCACGGTCACCGACGTTCCGGACGTCTGTCATACTTGATCAGTCCCAAGCATTGGTGATCTACCTCTGCTTCTCCTGCCAAACACTTTTGCTGATGAATGGTTGGTGTTCTCAGTTTGGCGAGCGTCATATCGAAAGTGTCTTAATGATACGCTGTTGACAAACAAACTTGGATGCCCAACTCTTGGCCTTTCATTCTTATTAACATTGTGATGTAATTTCAGGAAATACGATAGTGACATTAATGAAGAGGACAGTAACAGAACCGGCAATGAACGGCCAGGAACAGGGAAGCAGGATGACCCCATGGTAGACTTATTCCCTGATGACGAACAGGAGGAGAGAAACAGTATGTCCTTACCTCAATTCAATTAAATCAATTTCTTAGCCGTGGCGAATTTTTCTTTCACTAAGGTGGTGAAAAAGTATCTTGCCGTTAATGTTTTATACATCCTCAATCATCAAGTGCTGTATCTGTATCCATATACATACCAAATGAGCATAACCGAGTATATGTACAGGGTTTTCCAATAAGAGGTGTTATTTTGAATAGCCCGCTATTTCGGTAGATGTTACTTTTGAAGCTGTCATTTTTTGACATTTGACAAGTAGAAACTACGCCATTAATAAAAATGGAATGATACACGCTTCAACAACGCATTGAAATTATTAAAATTCACTTGAGTGAATCAAATGCAAATCATCTTGAGTTATGAGGCCCATTTCCACCTCGGTGGCTTCGTCAACAAGCAAAATTGTCGCATCTGGGGCTCGGAAAACCCAAGAGTTATTGTTGAAAAGCCTCTCTATCCTCAACGTGTGACTGTTTGGTGCGGTTTATGGTCCGGCGGAGTCATTGGACCTTACTTTTTTGAAAATGAGGCTGGAGCAACAGTTACGGTGAATGGATTGCTCTATCGAGAGATGCGCCGGAATTGGATGGTATTGATCTGGACAATGTTTACTTTCAACAAGACGGCGCTAAATGCCACACAAGCAACGAAACCATTGATCTTTTACGATTGAATATCAAAATAACACCTCTTATTGGAAAACCCTGTTTAACCGAGTTTAGTAGATGACAGCTATAGACTCTCTTTATACATATTATTACGCTCTATTCTCCTGGTGGATTTGATCTGTTATCGTTAGAAAACGGTACATTATTTAGCATCCTAGATAATTCTCGTATACTACAACCTTTTTCTGTATATGTATCTGTAGCCAGTTTATTAATTTCTAATTTGTCAAATGAGCCAATGTACATATAACCGAGTTTGGTAGGTGACAGCGATAGACTCTCATTATGTATAAACATATTCTGCACTACTGGTGAACTCTCTCTGTTATTATAGGAAAGAAGCACATCGCTTCTAAATGGTACCCATTCAGCGGAATCCTTTATTGATTGATTGATTATTATTGATAAGGACATTTACATGACTTCCGTTAGCCACCAGGCCATAGGCTCATTGTGTACCTTATGTTTCACTTTACTCCCTTGACAGTAGCCTAGTCTCTTTAGTAAAGTTTATCACGGTTGCCATTGGGCGTCTTCATCCCATCAAGGCGGGGACATTGGCACCACAAATGAATCATGTTTTCTACATGGATCTTCCAGCCAATTTTCAATAAATCGACGTCGACCCTCTGTCTCTTGGAGGATGAGCATAGATAACAGGTTGTTTACGTTTTGCAGCCATGTCGCCCACTCCTCCGTCCCAGTTTGCCCAGCAGGTGAACACGGGCTTTGAAATCCCGGCGCGCCTGCGTACCCTGCACAATCTGGTGATCCAGTACGCCTCGCAGGGCCGCTACGAGGTGGCAGTGCCGCTGTGCAAGCAGGCGCTTGAGGACTTGGAGAAGACGTCCGGACACGACCATCCCGATGTGGCCACTATGCTCAACATCTTGGCTTTGGTCTACAGGTGAGATATTCTTCTTTTAGTCTTTATTACTCCCAAATCTACTTTGACGGGGCCAGGTTTCACCACCTCAGAGATGTGACCACCATTCTAATCATCTTAGTTCTGATCAAGTGGGATTAGTTTTCCTGATTTTTGATCCTTTATTCACCTTTGGGTCTTCTTAATTCTTCTTTGTATGTCCTAACTTCTCTCTTGTCACTTCTTAAAACCCCTTTGTATATTTTTATTCTATCCGCCTTCGTGACTTTTTCCCTTTATTTTTCTTACTATCCCTTCACTATGGTCCTATTGTTTATCAATATGTTTGCCTTGTTGACTTTCCAGGTTCTCCCTAAATTAATATTCTCGATTGTTATTTTTGTTACCCCATTCATATTTTCCATCATGCTTCTTTTTAAATATTTTGTATCTAATGTCTATTTCTTCCTATTTTCCACTTTTCTGTTCCCCAGGGATCAGAACAAATACAGGGAAGCGGCCAACCTGCTGAACGATGCCCTTAGCATCCGGGAGACCACCCTCGGAGAGAACCACCCTGCCGTGGCGGCCACCCTTAACAATCTCGCTGTACTCTATGGAAAACGAGGTAGGCTAATGCATTACATTGGTATTAATGGGTAGACTCTTTATGTTATAATAATTGTATTGATTGCTTAACACTTAACACGTTCGCGGACGAGCATGCTATAGCATTCGCATTGGATAGTTTAATTATGTCGCGGATGCCATAGCATTCGAAGTTTATTAAGTTTTTTTGTCAGATATGCTTGAGCAGTTGCTTTATCCTTATAAAATATAGGTAGTCTATTTCTTACTGTCACTGCTGACACAACCACAGATCGCTTACTGTCAAATGAGACCTTTTCTGCACACAAAGATAAAACAGTGTTTACATATCATGACGGAAATGCTAGAGCAATCGCAAAAATCTAATACAAAAATAGTGCCAAAGTAGGGTGACTCACTGCCCGTGAACGTGTTAACCTGTGGAAGATAATCTGGCCATGTTTAAATTCAGATAATCTGCGTACTCTATGGCCAAAGATCTCTCTGTTCTTCTAGCGATCGAGATCAATCTATTCATAAAATCTTGATCATTTTCTCTTCTTGAACCAAATTAAAATATATGAAACCATGTTTTCACAGAATGTTTTTTTTGATTATGCTATTCTATTTTTTTCTAATCCTTTGAACTAAAATTTTTATGTCCTCCGCATTTGTAATGATGGAAAAATATAAATAAATGATGGTTTCATTAGCTACAAATGCTTCCAGGTAAATATAGAGAAGCTGAACCTCTTTGCAAACGAGCGCTGGCAATACGAGAGGCTGTGCTCGGCAACCAACATCCTGATGTGGCCAAGCAGCTTAACAACCTCGCCCTGCTCTGCCAAAACCAGGTAATAAATACTTTATTCTTCTTTAGCCGCACTAGCCGCAGGGACTATTTCCCAGCTCATCTCTAAAAGTGGTAGAAAATCTCAGTATTGCCCTGTTGAAAGTTGATCTGAATTGCCGGATACTTTCAAACCTTCTTTTCTATCTCCATCCCCTCACCACTCCCTCCAGCCTTACAACGTATCCAAATTTGGGATGCCATAGTACCACTGGCGCTGGTCAGTTGGAACTCTTGTATTCACATAAAAAAAGAAGATAATTTAACCAAAAAAAAATTTTAATGAAGAAAATCTGGTAAATCACTTTATTGAACCTGAAATTACACAACTTATCCGAATTTAGAAAATGATTGTGAATTTTAAATGCTACTTTGAATATCCCTATTAATGTGTTATTCCTTTTTTTTTGTTCAAGGTTAGTAAATTCTCTTTTGACTTTCAGGGCAAATATGACGAAGTGGAGCGCTATTACCAGCGAGCTCTGGAGATCTATGAACTGAAGCTAGGCCCAGATGACCCCAATGTGGCTAAGACAAAGAACAACCTGGCTTCTTCTTATCTTAAACAGGTAAATACTTGGATCTTTGCAGCATGTTTGCTTATTAACGCGATACATCTTGGAATGTATCGGCGAAAACACTCACTCCTTGCGCAAATGGTGATAAGGTTGAAATTCCTGCTCAACCCCTCCGGCCTCTGGTATATTCTGTCAGAATGTCTGAGTATTTCCACTTTGCAATAAAATCCAATTAAATTGAATATTTCTGAACCGTAAACTAATCACTGTTTCTGAAAGGTAAAACATAATTTTTTGAAAGGAAACCTGAAGTTTTTAAATGGAACACCTTATGTTTTTTCATCTAAATATTGAACTAAAATTACTGATAACAACAACAAAAACACGTTTATTAGAAAAATGTTTTAGAAACATTATAGTCACCTAAGGTTTTTGTCATTTCATATAAAAATAATTAATTCACAAAGTTCCATAAATTTTTCTCAAATTGTGATCAGAACCTTTGGTTTAATAGAGGGTACATTTTTATTCTTCTTTGGTTAACTTCTAGATTTGAATATAAAGCTTGTTGTTTTCTCTTTCTAAAACCATGTACATATTTAATTCACACCATGACAGTAAGGGAGACAGTGATTTCTTTGACACCATCTGAGCTGTTCCCAAAAGCAAACGAATTAGCCTGAGGGATTAAAACAAGCTGCATGTTTTGATTTATGCCAAAAAAACATGGCCATATGGAAAGTTATGCGGTTTTTTTAGTAGATGGTGAATCATATTGATTTTGATTTTGGCTGAGAGGGAAGATTCTGCACTGTTATTTATAATGTTGAAATTAATTGACAGGTTGTTTTGCAGAATTTTAACAATTCATCAAATTTCAACATTCATTTTTGGGCTCTATGAAAGTCCTATTCAAGTTCTATTATTATAGGCTAGTTGCTTGACAGAAATGAAATAGCTGAACTTGAAAAAATCTTTCACAGAACTTGAAAATTAACAATTTGAAGAATTGTTCAAATTCTCCTAAACAACCTGTCCTTAATGTTTCTAATTTGAAAGGCATTTCTTATTGTTGGTGAACGGTGATGAGAATCCAGTTCTATAGGATAATGCCAGAGTTAGTCTCCTTTGAACTGTACATGTAAATAATGCATTATTGTAATGATGTATGATGTTTTTGTGTGCAGGGTAAATACAAGGAAGCTGAAATCCTCTACAAGCAAGTACTGACCCGAGCGCATGAACGTGAATTTGGAACTATCGATGGTAAGGAAATCCCACCCCTGCCCCTGTCAAAACTGGATATTAGCTCCTATAATAAGAAATAAATAATTACCATTATTGTTACAGTACTTACGCAGTTATTTTTCTAATATTGTTGGTATGCCATGACAGTAGGTGATATTTTATATTATTTGAGGTCCACTCGCTTTGTGCTAACTTTTACAGTTTTTTGTTTTAGCTTACAATTTGATCGTCAACATTTTTAGCACTCAATTATTTTTTGCACTTGGTTTAATGGGAATGTTATAATTTCGTTTTCAATAAGTACGTAAATTTTTAAGTAAAACAGATTAGTGTCGAATATTTTATTCTCAAAACATAAATTTTTTAAGATGTTTATTTTTTCCTAATTAACTTTTTTTTTTATTATCACTTTTGATTCAATTTTGAATTAGTTGAAAAATATAATAACATAATAATTAATATATTACATGCTCTTTGATATTTTAAACTATGTTCCTGTATATTTGTGCGCTATTTTTATGCAGCATTTATTAGATACGCCTTCACATTTATGCAATTTGTGTGTATAATATTTTTGAAGACTGAAAAATGTTTTTAATATGGAAACTATAAATTTTTTTATTTTTTTTTTACTATATCATTTTAGAAGTTTTAACCTTTTTACATGACATATTGTATTTTGGGTCAATTTATGTATGTAGTACTTTGAGCCTTGATGTTAAATAGAACATTTTATCAATTTATTAGGGATAACTTATTGAAGCTTATCTTATAAACCTCATTGAAGAAGATAATAACTCTCAATGATAATATGAAACAGACAAAGACACAGAAAATAAATTAAAGTTAATGGGCGCAGCTGGAGCTCGAATCCAGATTTTATATGGTCTCCCTGTAAGACTAGTGTATTTTCTGTCTTTGTCTGTTTCATATTTTATCATTGTTGATACATATTATCCTATTATTGATATATTAGAAAGTTGTTGATATTATCTTCTTCAATGAGAAAATTTATTGTTGAAATTTGTCAATTTTATACAAAATGTATGATGATTGTTGAATTGATTATTGAGCATTATTCCAATAATAATTACTATATTTAAGTTCCTGAATAAAAATGTTTCCTCCTTATTCAGTATGGTAGATAGGAAATAAGCTACATATTATGTCTTTATTATGAATTAAAAAATCATTTCCTCAGAATGAACATAATCAACAAACAAATAAATGGAATTTTTTCTCATAAGTTGAGAAAGTTGCCGATTTGTGAACTATTTAACTATAATTTGAAGAAAATTACATTTTGACCAATCGTCGGCTGAGTATTTAATTGTTCTAACAGTACTTTTCAGGATTTTCTAAAATCAGTGTCTTGTATCTTTGAAAGGAATTAACAAATTATTATCAGCAATAATTAGTCGCCTGAAATATTCATACAAATTGAAAATATCTCTCGAGTAAAAAAAAATGCCGCCGACCTAGCTCAGTGGTCCAGAGCACCTGACCGGACATCAGAAGGTGCGGGTTCATTTCCTGTCGGCGGTATTTATTTTTACTCGGGAGATATTTTCAATTTGTATAAATATTTCAGGCAACTAATTATTGCTTATAATAATTCGTTATCCTTTGTGCTATGCATAAAAAATTTGTCTTATAAACATTAGTTTATCATAAAAAAATGTCAGATTTATATGATTTAGACCTGTGATTCCCAACATGGGTAATATCACTCTCCAGCAGGCAATTTAACTATCTTTTCGAGAGTTGAAAGTGCTTTGATGGCGATTTTATGTGATTGGTGTACAGTAGGCGTACTTTGTGCACTTTCTTTTTTACAAACTGTAGATACATAATTCAACACTTTTTGTTGAGATCTATGTTTGATGCAGTTTAAAGGTTTCCATTTTATAAAATTCCAAATGATTTTGGTGCAAATTTTTACTTTAATTTATTTTTAATTTTTCATTAAAGGTTTAAAAGTAAGTAAGTACCTACATAAGTTTGGGAACTTCTGATTTTCTTTCTACTGAAGATGGTGGGAAAGTCGATATGCATAAAATCTGCTGTTAGAACAATAAATTAAGTCTTCATATGAAGCGGTTACTTTGTGATGTGACATTATAATTTAAAATTAAACAATAACTTTGTAAACATGTTATTGTTTAATTTTAAATAAATTAAGTATTCGGCCGATGTAATGTTAATGTCTCATAGATTTTATAGTTATGGTGTAATAATTGATTGTTACTTGGTTGCCAATAAACAAGATTGGTATTTTTTATAGGTAAATGTGTGTTTTATAGTTAATTACTTGGTTTTGGTTGTGTAAGGTAAGTTGTGTTTAGGGCGTTTGCGTTTGTTTCCAAAAGTAGTGAAATGACTTATTATACTCGGAGCCAGTAGGAAATTGTGATTTTTAAATATTATATTTGATGCATGGAAGAGATGTTTTGAATTACATACCTACGTACTATGAACAGGGTGGCTACAGATCATGAAAACGAATTTCTTCAGAATTTCCAGCTGTTCTAAACTATGGTTCAAACACTTATTAACCTATAACCTATCGATACTATCGGTGTGCACAAATATTTACATTCAAATGTGTCCTCTTTCGATAATATCGGTATGCACAAATATGTATGTACATTCAAATGTGTCCTCATTCGATACTATCAGTGTGTACAAATATGTACATTCAAAATTGTCCTCTTTCGATACTATCTGTGTGCACAAATATGTACATTCAAATGTGTCCTCATTCGATACTATCGGTGTGCACAAATATGTATGTACATTCAAATGTTTCCTCTTTAAAATGGATTTACTAATATAATGTAAGAAAATGTTCTGATTATTATCTAACTACTACAGAGTGTTTCTAAAATAAAATGTGCGTATTAAATGTGTCCCCATTTTTACGGAACTTTTCTGTTGCCACCCTGATTAAATAATTCCTATAAGATTTTCATAATGAATATTATAATGTCTTCCATAGACACATATAATTATTATTATTCTTTAGTAATTAATATTCCTTGGAGGCAGGTTGGAGTTTTAAAATGAATTGCAGCTTTACCTTTTAGATGAGAATCACAATATTAATTTTAAAATGAATTGCATCTTTACCTTTTAGATTAGAACTACAATATTGATTTTAAAATGAATTGCAGCTTTATCTTTTAGATTAGAATCACAATATTCATTTTGAACACCAACATGGCTTCATAGAATGGTGAAAAATTCCTCATGTTTGAAGATGTAACCTAACCCTAAGTACTATTTAGTGCCACTCTCCAATAAACGGCATGCTTTCTATTGCAAATACTGAGTTTTATTTGTTTTTATTTTGTGCTGTAATTTATATTTCTTTCATATTTATTTTTTTCTATTTGAGTTTCCTCGAAGTCTTTATTATTTGAAGAAGGTGTCAAAAGTATATTGGGATGGGATCTTTGTGGTAATGTGACAAGTTGAAGAATTTACCAACAAAATTATGGGTGAGTGTGACAGTATTGGGAAAGTGTGACACAGATAGGCTCAATTGTTTTTTTTTTATTTACTATGTTTATTGCTTTGTTTTTAAATAATAAATAGCTTATTTTTGGTCACACTTGTCCCAACTGTGTCACATTTATCCACATTTTATTATTTATTTAATTTTATAAACAATAAAACTTTAAATCATTAGTTTCAATTATTCTGTGACAAATATATTAAAATGTGTAACTAGCTAAATTTTTATCTCTTTTATTTGAAGTTTTGTTGTATTATCTGTTTTAAATCTCAAAGCACATTGTTTTTTCAAGCGCTTAACCCTTTACTGCATATGAAGCAAAATCGTAATAACCTTCGCAGAGTTTATTTTAGAAATATATCTTTGGGTTATTTTATTGAATACAGAATACTTAAAATCTATAATACTCACCTGACAGACTTTAACCAGTTTTAACTAAGCTTATTTGGAATAAAACTGTAAATGTAATATAGCTAAATAAATAAATTTTCACTAATTTCAATTATTAATGATCAGAATGATCAGAACTAGCAGTCAAAGGGTTAAAAAATTGTACCATATATATAAAGATTTCTGCTGTAATCTCTTCGATTATCTAATCTGTGCGGAATAAATTTACTCACCATTGTGCTTTTATCAATTTTTTTTAATGAAAATTCACAAAATACTGGTGTCAGTTTTTGAGGGAAAATGTCCAGTAAACCGCTCGTTTTTGTTGACACCACAAAATTGTACTTATTAGCACTGAACAGAAAATCAATAGAAGTGTGATCTATACCGATTTGAAAGAAAACTGATGTCGCCAATAAGACCTTTCGACTTCTATACCCCAGACTGGCCGATGAAATTGATTATCTGCTCGAGAAAGAATTTCTATATTTGATCAATTTCTCCCAAAATAGGATAAAGTCGACTTTACTTCGGACAGACTGACACACCCACAACACACCTCCATCGGTTAATGTTTTTAGTGATTACATTTGAGTTGATTGATAGTTTAACTGTGCCTACAACTTAAAGTTTACCCTCTTCCTTGCATAAGTGCGTTGTAAATATTACGCAGAGCTTAAGGTTGGAATAGTGAAAACTTGACTTATTATTATACCCAATCAAAGGCCGGTTTACAAGCTAGGACATTTTTAATGTTTTACCCATAGAATAAACAATAACATAAGAAGTGGCTTATGGGCGTGTTTCCTGATCAAAATATAAACCATCTTCCACACAAAACTATGTTTCACCATGATTACGAAAATTCAAATGAGATGGCGATATACAATTTCAGGCAAGTGTAAGAGAGACAGACCGCGTGCTAAATGGTCTAGAACCAAAAGTTACTAAGTCAGTTGCACTGTAGTTTCCATTCAAATGTGTATGGAAGGCACTTCTAGTTTTCTTCTTTATTCTATGGTTTTATCGGTCACGCAAAACGGAAGAAAAACTTACGTTAGGATTATATTCCTTGAATTTCATTGATTCGATAAGATATAATTTTTGGTGTCTACATGCTCCATTTTACCTGATAGGATTTGTCGTATCTGATAAAACGTGTACTATTAGTCCTAGTGTGTAAGCCAACCTTAAAATGGATTAAATTGTATTATGAAATTCTTATGTATGATATGTGGTGAATGCAGGTGACAACAAGCCGATCTGGCAAGTGGCGGAGGAACGTGAAGAGAACAAGCACCTGCAGCGAGAGAACGCCCCCTACGGAGAGTACGGCGGCTGGCACAAAGCTGCCAAGGTTGACAGCCCTACCGTCACCACCACCCTCAAGAACCTGGGTGCCCTCTACCGCCGCCAGGGCAAGTACGAGGCGGCCGAGACCCTCGAGGACTGCGCGATGCGGAGCCGCAAAGAGGTGACGCACCAATACACTATATAGGTTTTTACTACTATTTTACATCACCTAAGAAACTCTGCTTCTCTCGGACGACTCTTGTTTTGAACTTGTCGTGTGTGTTTCAATGTGAAACTGCGTGTTTTGTAAATAGGGGGATCGGGAAACTATAAGATCGTTTTTTATATGCATTATTAATAAGGATTTTTTTATTTTATTTTTATCAACGACTATAATATAGCATGTAGTATATTCGCAGTCCTCCTTACTTAGGGATTCCTGTACCGAGAAAGAAAACTTTGATTTTCGTTGTCATTAAAAACATGTTTTTTTACCTCTGATGCAATTTAAGATTCTGTCAACCGTTTTATGTTATTATGAATTGTGTAGTGCATTTGAGGTAAACTACAACAAAACTGCGTTATATAAATTTAGGATCCATGATATTTCATCAAAATGAAAATTCAACACACCTTTAAAAAGTGATACAGAGTCATTTAAAGTGATGAAACAAAAACTAGGTTTAATACTTACCTATGTAACCTATTTAACCAAGTTTTTGTTTCATCACTTTTCCTGAGTTTATATCACTTTTTGGAGGTGTGTTGAATTGTCATTTTGATGACATACCCGGTCACCATAAATTTATATTATAAATGATTATTTTTGGTAATAAAACGTGTTGCGCTTCTTCCTCCTTCTTGAGTTATCGTTTGCTCTGATGATGAACACTGCAAGGCTGTCCGAAACAGTCAGATAACATCTTACCTGATTATATTTATTTATCGCATTTCTACAATAATGTGTTTTTTTTATTAATTAATTATATTTTTTAAATCAATACATAAACAACACGTTTCATTTTAAAAACAAACCTGGAAAAGATAGTATTTATAGCTAATTCCTCCCATTATTTACTTATAATATGTGTAAAAAATTGTCTTATAGTTTACCATTGTTCATGTAGTTTTGCGTTGAGGGACATAAATCATAATTTGAAACAAAATAAAAAATTTTATTCCTGTGGTTTTTTGCTAAAACATAATCTTAAAAATATGTTTCATTGCATAAAAATTAATATACCTCCATTACAAGTATTAACTTTAATTATTTTTAACTCTAATGTTTTAGAATAAATCCACAGTTGTAATGCCAAGAGATTGCAGATATCTTGCACAAAATAGCAAACTAGTTATCATTCATACAAAAGCCTTTAAAAATTGGGCAGCTTTGAAGTAAATAAAAACTAGTCGGCTTTGATTTCCGACATAAAATTATAATTTTACTATCCTTTTGATAAATTATTTTTATTCGAGATCCTTGTGTGATTTCTTTTATAATCTATCAATATTTTTGTGAATTATATGTATATATATTGTGTGGGTTTGAAATGGCACAGTATATTTTTGCATGCAAGGGTTTTTGGTGCAAGTAATCATTATATGTATTTTTAGTAAAGTAGATAAAATTATACTGTTTTATTTATATACACTGTAAAAATATTTATCTTTTGTACTATTTAACTAAAACCGGTGTTTTGAGGTGGTTTTATGCATTTGATTCAATAAAATTGTATCCAAGATTACCAAAAAGGCGATGAATTCCTTCACTCTTTTTCTGTGATAACTTGTATTATAAATATCTTAATAATAAGTCAATTGAAGTAAAAACCTTTTTTTTAAATGTATTTTAAAATAAAGTTTTGTTGGCACATATTTATTATATTGAATCTAATGTTTTGCTTAGTATTTAAAATGATTGCATTCAATGAAGTGAGAATATAACCTTATTAGTTAATAAACTGATTTTTGATTTGTCGGTATTTCAAAAATGGTTTTTGGCGATATTTTTATACTTGAAAAGATTTTTTAAATTACGTGTTCTTAGAGGAAAAAAAAACTGTGGCCTGAATTAACTTGTAATTGCAGACAGCTTTTAATTTTTTTTTTTAAATTTGGATAAAGTTGCGAAATTCTGCAAAAGTCATGGCAAAAGGCAAACCCCTAGTGTCTTGTCGTCTCGCAAAACAAAATAAAATTTAAAAAATATGTATTTTTTGAATTTTTTATTATTGTGTCTGTACAGAGTTTAAAAAAATAATTTGTGATTGATTTGAATGCTAATCCTACAAATGAAAATTTACACCAATGAGGGCTGTTGATTTAACTTCTTATACAGTTCTAATACAGTAGAACATCACTTAGCGAGCATCTCTTATAGCGAGATATTTCCATAACAACCAAAACAATTTATTTTAAATTACCCTCTTAATGAGCGTCGTTTCGCATAATGACAGACAAGGCCCGTTTCCTGAATGTGCATTCAGAACATGAAATTGGTTTTTCTTCAGAAGCTCGCAAGAATGTGATTCTTTAGGCAATTTCAAAGAACATAAATAATTGCATCGGAACATAGGAATGATTTCTTTCCAGTAACTCACAGGAACTTGATTCTGAAAAAAATTTGAGAAAATTAATACTTACATTAGGAAAATCGTAACGGTTTCTTTCCAGAGCTCACAAAAATGACATTATTTAATGTAAATTTTTGAGAACATTAATATTTGGGTTAGGAAAAAAGAAATAGTTGCTTTCCAGAGCTCGCTTTCCAAAAATGTGTTCTTTCGAGCAAATTGTTGAAAAATTCAATAAATGCTTTTGGAACAAAGGAATCATTTCTTTCCAGAGCTCGCACAATTCTTTTTTTGGCATGTAACGCATTATCTTATTTTACATTGATTAACATGGAAAAAATTGTTTCACTTAACAATTGTTTCGTGTTACCAGTAAGATTCTGGAATGAATTATGTGCTTTAACCGAGGTTCCGCTGTATTTATAAAATGTAGATTAAAATCCACGTTGCAAAAGCAAAAGTGTACTTGTACAAAAAATCAATTTTGGGTATAAAAATCGCATAGAATAAAATATATTTTACAACAAAAATATATCAACAGAAATATTTTAATTTTTTAAGCCTGACACATGAAGTGTGCTCGTAAAATTAAATAAAAAAATATATAACGTCTTACCTCTTGCTTCTGTTCTCACTTCCTGCAATACCGTAGTACCAATACATACTAACATTGTGTCACCACTAAAGAAGCTTTTCTCTTGCACGCGGCCCACAGCACGTTCAACAAGTAAGTGTATTCCCACGCGTGTGGACTTTTACACAAACATAACCTATAAATACTGTACTACTAGTCGACTAGTCTACTAGTTTACTGGTCTACTAGCCTACTAGTCATACCGTTAGCTTACATAAATTGTGTTGCACACTGCAAATATTTCAGACAGATGGCTCCCGAGCGGGTAAGGCAAAGTGCGCTAAAAAATATAACATTATATTATAGCTTACTAGTAAAAATATTTAAAAGTGTTATTTTCTATTTGTTAATTAATTTATTTTTCTTTACCAATGTCGCTCAATTCTATTTGCTTATTGTTTTAATGTCAAGTTTACTGATGAACTGATAATTTTTCAATCTTTTATACCGCTGGTTCCCAGTCTAACTGTTTTCTGAGAGGTTGCCAATATCTTTATCTAAGCATTAAACTGAAAATGCAATTTAGATTTTAATTGGATATTTTAATTTTGCTGTTATAAAAGGGGGCCGCATCTCGGAAAAAAAGGTCGGGAGCCTGTATTTTATACAATGCTAACTTTTATTTTAATAATCATGTTATGAATTCAAACAAGTACATTAATACAAAGGACTAGTCCTTTTTAAGTTTTAAGTTCCTTCTCTCACCAAGTTTAATAATGATAATATATTATATTTCTTAAGATTATTTTATTAACTAGTCATAATATTAGCATAAAGCAACTTAACAGGGTGTTATGTAACACAGAGCATTATTCAATTCGCCTAACCTAAAAGTGGCAGTTAACCCACCATCAATCTACTAGCGGGAGGAGACTGGTAAAGAGGGAGATCAGTGCCACCACGTGTTCACCCATGAATAAAGTTGTGTTCCCACCTGTTTGTAACCCGGCTTGCTAGATGGCGCCACTTTCCCACTGAAGTTTGTCCCGTTGCAGGCTTTGGACATAGTGAAACAGGCCAAACTGAGAGCGACTCGTAGGGGCAGTCGGGAGTCCATTGACTCTGTTCACATCGATCAGCCAGAGGAGGTTAGCACCAGGCCTCTTACCTATCTAATGTCAGCTCACATCAGCCACCCGAAAATATCCAGAGTTTTAACCGATTCTTTCTTTCAAAGCCAAATCAAAAAGACAAATAATTACAAAACTCACAAAGTTAGTTCCTCTCATTGAGGTTTAGTATGTAACTTCTTTGGGGTCTTGTTGGATAAATTCTGGATCTTTTTTGTGGCTCTTTATGATTCTCATTCCCTGGTAAGTTCAGACCTAGAGGACATAGTCTTTAAACAGATTGTCTCATCCCTAACTTAGCAGATTGTCACATCAGCTTGATTCTATATATGTCAATTGCCACACACTACAAAATAATATAAGGTATGTGAAGAAAACTGACAGAAAACAAACAGTATTTGGTTTGCCTTTCTATTTTGAACTGGGAAATTAATTTTGCGAAGCATTACGGGGTGTGTTTTTGTGTGATGTGTGTATTTTAGAATAGTTTTGGTGCTACAGTTATTAGAGTTATTTGATTATATTATATTTGCACAAATTTGTGTATTATTGCTACATATTTCGATTTAGTTATCGTAGGTTTGTTATTCCCTTTCCAGTATTATATTATTTGATTCATTATTATTTTATATTATCATTTACTTTGTACATTTGGAGAATCTACTACTGATAAAGACATTTCGTGAAGTCCTTCATAAAATATCCAAACAATATTAATTACGAGAAAAGATATGATTTCCTCAACTGAATTGACTTCTCTAACTACCTTGTTGTCACGGCAACGTTCAGACCTGCCATTTTCTTTTATGTGTTGTGCCTTAGCTTTTCCCTTTTGGGAGTTCGACTTTATTAGTGTACATATACTAATTGCCATTTATTATCGTGCACAAAATCATGAAAACATTTATATTGTTTCAATTTTTATTATCGACACGATGCGCTATACTATAAGAAAGCTTGGCTCTTTAAACACTTAAAAACTAAATAATTTATTTAACTAAATAAATAATTTATTAATTAAAATTTAAAAAAAAATCATTTGTTAATTATTGTGGACTGAAAGTATGATCTTTGTAGCTGCAGAATTAATTTGTATTAGTAATATGTACTGGTTGTTTTTGAAATTGTTAATAAAGTTTTTTTTTGTCACGTCAACTTACAACTCATCAATAGTTTTGATTCTCCAAATGTAATAATAATTGCCACTGTTTATGTTTTTCAAGACTTTTTTTTGATTTCTTTATTGTTTGTTTTGCATTTATCAGACGGGCGGAGGCACAAATGCGGAACCTAGGTCCAATCTGAAGTCCAAATTGTTCAATGCCCTGGGAATTCACACCGGCACTCATCAATAACACTACTTTAGTCTAGTTCAAGTCACAACAACTAACTCTTTTGTACTCATCTTACATTTCTCATCCATCTAATTATTTATGACTTAGGACTCCACAATTTTCTCATTAATCTAGAAACGTCATTTTAAAGATCCACTTGCTGTTTGGATTTTTACATGTTTGACAATTTTGAATGATCATGTTCAATGGTGCTATATTAAATCAGTGCGCTTTCTGTAATGTATGCCGTGTTTTACTCGCTTATACTGCCAAACTTCAGGGGTTGATTATCTGTAAGATCTTAACGTACCTTTATTAAACCGTTTTTCCTAATAGAATTATCAGTTTAATTATTATTTTACTATTACCTAACACAAACGCTAACATGTTTGACACGGGTAATCTTATAAAAGTAAAGCTAGGCTAGCACTGTATTTTTTCCTTAAATTTATTGCTCTCTGCGGAATTCACAATAATTTGTTGTTGATTATGTTAAATAATCACTACCTGAAGTTTGGAGGTACGTGTGTGAAATGTTGCGTATATTATTCAGAAGTAACTATTCCCCATTCTTGCTAAGCAATTTGATCTACAATCAGTATTCAATTGAACTGTTCATTCCCGTTAATTTATCTTATCTTATTAAATCCCTACTTAAATAATTATAAGATGACTTATTAACGTCAGAAAGTCATTAAAAATAAGTATTTTTCATTTTTTTGTCAAACATCATTGAATTCTTAAACAAAATATCTGTAAAAAATTGACAAATTGATTAGAGATAACCCTGTTTTAAGGAATAATGTTAATTTATTGATTCTTGATTAAATGGGTTTCAATGAGAATACACATAGAGTATGCTTTAAGAATTTTAACTTAGTATATTTAATAATAATAATTCTAATTAGGTTATAAAATATAGAAAGTCGTCATCAATTTAAAGCGCCAAAATATTGAATGTGCATCCATTTCATTTTGTTCTGTTTATGTATTATTTGGCTATTCATTATGATTTGGTATTAGTTTTGAAATAATAATGTTGGCCACTTATATGAAATGAAGCAAGTGAGTAATCCCTCATTCCATGTTGTTTGTGCAATCTGATGAATTTTCATATATGTATTATTTTATTTTTTCACAGCTTTTTAAATTTATCCCACTTTTTTAAACTTTCTAATTGTTTTGTTTTGTAAACCCCTTTTTTCGCAGTATTTCCTATTTAAATGTTTTGTTCTAACAGTTCCCATACATAATCTCACCAGAAATCTCAAATAAATGCAACCTTTTCATTGAAAGGTCATTATTACAAACAATGAGAAATAATTTTTTTATAAATATATATTTACAGTTACATTAGCTTTAAAATATATAACCGTCAAAATATCCAAGTTAAGGCGAATTAACCGACATTAGCTCTTTTTGTTAGTAAAGAAATCCTCAACACACTTAACCGTTTGAGTGCCAAAAAAATTCATACAGTTGCTTGTAAATTGCCACCAAAAAAACATTATTTTTTATGAAACTATATATTTTTTTAAAACCCCATAAATTCTTTGAATTTTCAAGGATTTCGATGATTTTTTCGGTGTTTTATTAAAGAATATTGGTTTAGAATCACGCGGAGGAGGATCCTGAAGTCCAGGCGTTTTGAAAAAATTAGAATTTTACGTACCGACGTATGCGCGAATCAGAACACGACTGACGCAATCGATGGAAATCGACGATCGGCAATCTTTGTTAAAACACGAATCGACGAAAATCGACGATTGGCACTCAAACGGTTAATATATTTTTGTATAATTTTATCATAAAGACAAACTTTGTAGCCATTTTTGCTACTAAACGCATTTATTTTTGCATTTTACATTTTCATTCAATTTATTGCAAAGGCTGCTTATTGGTTTATCAAAATGTCCGTAGAGTGAAATTATGTAATTGAAATTTAAATCTTTTAAAACAATTTTTACCATCAATTGAACTCTTGGAAACAATGTAAAGAATCAATTGTTTTATATTGTATGGAACCTTCGTCTGTACAAATTTGTTATCATTGTTTGATTTCATCTAGAATTAAAGTTTTATCATAATTTTTTGTAATAAATTTATTGGTGACAATTGTTTTTTTTTCGTCACAGAACCAAATAACTGAGATGTTATTTCTCACATAAAGTAAGGTGGGGTAAGTGTAAATCTGTGCTAACTAAACCATATTTTGGCTAAAGTTTACTAAACTTGTAGACTTACATTGTCCCCACCTGCCTATTTTATATTATATTTATTACAAAAACTGCCAATGGAATTTAGTTATTGGGATGTCATTTGTAAATCAACTTGTATAAATTAACATTTCACTTTTTTGACATTTCGCACTTATTTTGATTCTTTTTTATTTTATTATTTTGCTATGACTTAATTCACTTTCTTTGCACGCACTGTAAAAATATTTTGTATTATAATTTAATTGAATAAAAATGTTCTATATTTATTTTAAATATGTTTTTTATTTAATTTTCGCACACAGCTTTTTGCATGCCCAGTTACTGTATTGTGGATCTACTTGTGGTAACTCACTTGGAAGCGGATTTATACACTTGGTGAATAGTTTCTACATAAATAGTTTTAAATTGCTGTACAGTCAGTCCTTATGGTTAAGGGCAATATGTACTTGAACTTTTCACTGGAAAGAAAACACCTCACTACGGGGGGTCCACAGCTGAAGGCAAGAAGGATTAGCATTTAATAAAATATGCAATATTGTTGTCTTTGAAAATGATCAAGAGAATTTTATGAATCTGAAGCTTGAATATTTGAGGAGCTTATAAAGTGGAACATGAGCCATTTAGAAATTTTGTCAGTAGACTATTTTTTTTTCGCATAATGTAGGTAAACGTGTTTTTTTTAATAAATAATGTATATTACGTAGCATAAATTAGGTTTTGTAAATTAATACTAATTAATATTCTCTTAAATCATTTAAAAATGCTTATGTCAGCTCAATTTAGCTGTACGTTTTTGAAACCCATGGACTTGTAAGTGTCCATTTTTGAAAGTTTTACCAAGGTCTGGGCCTACAAGGATTAATAAAAGAGAATTCATGTTCAACTGCAAGATTTTCTTAAAATATAATATTTAAAGTGCAGACCCGGAATATGTAATTTGTTATCAAGCATATAATAATGTTATGTTTGCAGATAAGACTCGGGCAAGATAGATTACAATGGGAATATAAAAGGGAATTAGCTTGGAAAGCTACTTTTGGAAAATACGTGCACGCATTAGCCGTGCTTCTTTAAGCATTCATGTATTAATACTGTCTATACGCATACACGTAAACATTTGTATTTAAAAAAAATTACTGTAAAAATAAGCATTTGTACCACTATTTAATTTTGTACATCTGGAATATGATGAGTCAAAATGAATCAACACCACCGAATCATTATTTTGCTTTTGAATGTTTAGTAACATAAACTCCAATGACGTCAGCGGCAACAACCTCACCCGCCTCGTAGCGGGAGACTGGCGTCGCTTTCGAGTTTATATAATGTCAGCAACATGTGCCTGTGTACGAATCTCTGTTCAGATGTATGGCGGTAGTCGCCGAGATACTTCATCATCAAGTATCAAATATGTGCTTATCCTTATGGAAGAACGACCTTAGGTCAGTGGCTGAGTTGGCATCGCGTCTGGCTTGTGAGTTCAATTCCTTGGCTGGCCAAGTCCTCCATCACGACACAGGCCCATTTTCCGCTTACTGTTGCTAGGAGATTTTCAAATATTGGTTATTCGTAACCCGAGAATGTTTGTCTTTCTTTTAAAAAGATTATGATTACTCTCACGTCAATGCCATATGACAGGTGTCGAGCGTGAAAAAGATTATGATTACTCTCACGTCAATGCCATATGACAGGTGTCGAGCGTGAAAATTTCATTCTATGTAACAATGCAATGTGACTTTGCTTATATGTATGTACATACCTAGATGATATCACAATTTTCTAAAACCAAAATGTATCTTGCTAGCTATTTGATAGTGTAATATATTTTTTAAAGTTTTATCTGCAAGCTAAACGGTGATTAGTTGTTAAAACGAGAGATTTAGCAGTTAATCGCTGTCCAATTTTATGGGTCTGTTAACCTGAGGGTAAAAATAAAGACAAACCATTAAATCATGCAATTAATTAATTTGAATAAAAAGTGGACATTATTAAAAGTGTCGAGTAATAATAATAATAATACATATTTGGCTAATTTATATAGCGCAGTTTTTGTGAAAAATCACCTCAAGGGCGCTAGTAGTAAGAGTAACTGGTATTGAATTTCTGTTCCTAAGATAATTGGATATAGGTGGACGGCAAAAATGATCTAATTTGTAATTCTCCCGGCGATAACTTGGTAAGTAAACACAAGTTCTTCTACCCTCGTAAGCACAGATAGAATAACTGCACATTTAGCGTATGTTTTTACGGAACAAGATGAGAAATCCATCTACAATATGCACAAATGAATTTGTAAAAGTACAATTTTGTACTGAAAGCTATTTCCAATTTAATTAGCAGAAATTCAGAGACCCCTTCTGTGCTTAAGAGGGCTACAATACTTTGTTGCAAGTGTAAAGCGATGCTTTCACTGAGTTTAGCTCAGTTGCACTTTAGTAGGGAATGGGGATAATAGATGTCGCTGTTATGCAATTTAACAATCCATCTTGGTGTCATCGCATATTTTTTTTGATTAATTTTGCTTTATTCCAAAATCGAGACGGCCAACAGTCTCCACCAAGTTATCATAGTAAGACCACAACAACTTCATTAACTATTTTTGATACTATCCTCGCTTGCTGGCATTTTTATAAATGTTTATTATTATTTTCCCATCATTGATGTTTCACCCATGGCAAATTAGTTCGTTAAAGAGCAAAAAAACACACAAAACTTCAAAATTACTCACAAATGTCTGATAAAAAGATGGCAAGTATTTTTGAAAGTTAAAAGCACACAAAAAGTTCAACTTACTTACAAGTAGTATTGCATAAACAACACTGAACAAAAATAAATATGAATCCTTTTCAAATCTTTAAGTTGGATTACTAGCAACCATTCTTTTGATAGTTTTTGAGGCATTCATTTAGGAAAGTTGTGGGTCGTGTAAATAAATGAGATAGTTGATTGTTAAATTGCATAACGACAGTCGGGGGAGGTGAAACGGAGTGCTTCCTTCTCAATGCTGAAAGCTTCCCTGAGGAGATCCTCCGCTAAGCTCATCAGTCGCTTCACTGGTAACCGCCACTCTGCCAATCTGCCCGCAAGCGCTGTAGACTTCACGGACCAAAGGTAAACAACATTAAACCAATCCATCTTGGATATATTAACATTAACTAGTTAACTAATGTATAATTTGAATGCCTCATTGTGATCATTAGACTTTTAATTAAGACCTGTAGTCTTTGTCACATCACAAGCCAAATATACTCAACCAAAGCATATTAGAGAAAGGGTTTAAGAAAAGTGCTCTGTATGTTAATGTATCCATGCTTCGATATTGAATTTCTTAGTTGTTTTGGTCCAGTCCTCATGAGGCTGATCAACTGCTATTCTTTTGATCTACAATCAAATTGTTACCTGAATTTTGGAGACATGAGACATACCCTTGCTGCATACCAATTTACCTTATGTGCGCGGCTGTTGAATTGTGAAATTTGTTTATATTGCGATTCCTAAATCCTTATATTCCCGCATTCAGGTGATAAAATGATTAACTTTTTCTAAAAAGTTTTCTGCTTTCTACCGTCAATTGTTTGACTTTAAATAATGCTGTAAACTGAATGAGAAAATATATAAAGCTTAACAATCAGATTGTAAAATAACTGTTTAACCCGTAGGATGTATTAATATCGCTTATACACAGGGCCGGTCCTGTGCAGGCGCAATTGGAGCAGTCCACTCCGGGCTCTGACTTGCCACGGCGCCAAGGAACCGAGGCACAGATAATACCTGTATGATAATAATACAGCACCAGGCAGCGTTTGGCTCAGGGCCGGCCCTGCTTATTCAACACCAATATATATATATATATATGGGAATGTCTTGCGTTCAGCAGTTTCGTACAGACCGTGGACTATGTTCGATTTAAAAGGGCGATAAAATATGGACACCTAAGTCAGTATATACTCCCAAAAGGATAACAATTTTTTTTGACATTGTTAATGATTTTATGTTCTGTTTTAAATGAAGAGTTTTATATTTTCTTCATTCATACATATTCACCCACACGTAATATTTTTTTTATGTTTAAATGGTTAATCCATTGAATTATGTCTGTCACTGAATATTTTATGAATAATATGACGGGTTAATAGTTCATCCGTTTGTTCGAGTTTCAACATAATTTTTTTCTTATTCAGCAATTATTATTGTAAAAAATGTAAATTTAAATTCTTGGATTTTTTACAGCCTCAATAGCTCATGATGGAAATGGAGCTACGAGCTGAAATAGTTGTGTTGACCTATAAATTCTATGCAAAAAAATCTATGCAAATTTTGGTTCCATGATAACTCAACACAGTGACAATTCAACACATCTTTAAAAAGTTATATAAAGTCATTAGAAACGATGAAAAAAATTTAATTTAAACCTTACCTAACCTACTTAACCCAGTTAATAAAGTTTTTGTTTCATCACTTTCCATGACTTTATATAACTTTTTAAAGATGTGATGAATTATCATATTGATGATTTATCCGGTCACTGCAAATTTTATGTTAGTGAGAAATACAAAGAGTTTTCCTGCTTTTTTGTAATTATTAACCATTAAAGGATGCTGAAAATATGAAAGTCTGTTAAGCTTTGTAGGTAGATGATGCAAAAGATTAAAAAAAACATAGAATTGTTTTACCGTTTTTTTGTGTGAATGTTTGGTTTTTATTTGCCTTTCCCTTAACATAATCAGCATGTTGTTTCTTTTAGCATGAAGCGCGCAAACTCCCTGTCCGTGCTCAGTAGCGGAGTGAGCCCCGCCTCGCCACCTCCGGCGCGGGCCCTCACCCCCTCACCGCTAGTTGACTAATTGATACATCGTTGCAGCCACATCCAGCTATCTGCCACGGAACAACACAATCACCTGCGTCTGAGCCTCGGCAACAAGGCTTACTGCCAATAACCTGAACATTATAACACTGATACCATTGGCTTTCAGTTTACAGAAATAGAAGCCTCTGGAAAGGGTGTTTCTACTTTATCTATGGCTTTTAAATGAATATGGGCAACTGAAAAGGGTACTTCTAATTTATCCATAGCTTTTAGATGAATAGTGGCAACTGGAAAGGTGCTTCTACTTTGTTTATGGATTTTAAATTAATACAGGCATCTGGAAAGGGTGCCTCTACTTTGTTTATGGCTTTTAAATGAATACAGGCAACTGAAAAGGGCGCTTTTAATTTATTTATTGCTTTTAAATCAGTATAGTATTATTCTGCATTAGCTAGGGCTTCCTGCCAACAAACATAGAGGCATCATGACTTTCTGATAATAACCTGGAACCTTTGAACAATAGCTATCAATTTAAACAAATTAAAGCAACCGGAAAGATTGCTTCTACGGCCCTCTGCCAACAAATAGAGGCATTGTCGTAATCTGTCATGGATACCTTATATATTTATCTATGGCTTACAGTTAACCAACATAGATACAGCACCAAAATCTAACTTGGATGATTGTACTTTGTGGCATGCAGTCAATAACCAATAAACATAGATGTAGGGAGCGGATATAGAAATCATTTGAAATCTGTCATGTTAGGTACTGTATTTACACATCACAACATGTGAGTTGAACTGGATGTTTTTTTAATATTATAAAGTCTCTCCTGTTCTGCTCCTTACCAAAGCTCGGCTTAATGTGCTTCTAATCTACATCTAAAAGAGCTTTATCAAATATATGGATTCAATTATTGGTCTGCACCGTGTTTTGATGTACCTACCTAGTAATGTGTACTAAATGGTAAAAATAAAGAGATTGTACTTATATTACTGTCAATTTTGAAGCATGATTAACATACTCAACTAATTAAAGGATCACGAGAAAACAACAAATAAACTGTATTAAATGAAGTAGGTATTCCGCAAATGAATATGTACCTAGCTAAAAATGGTGGTTCTGTGCAAACTGTAATGTAAGATTCAAGCAGAATAATAATTAAAAAATTACACACTTTTAAAACAAGGTTAATCCTTTATTCATTAATGATGTCATTGTCTAGTATTGATATGTTAGGGGCATGTAAAAAATATTATTAATACTTACATAAGACATAATAATGTGAACTTGCATAAGACATAATAATGTGATGTCATTGATATCTAAGTTCTCCACTCGATAACCCTCTCTAGTAAAGTCTGTCAGGAATTACTTAATTTTGGAGATCGGCCTACAAATTCTTATCATTGTACTGCTAACTGTCAAAAATGAGGTCATTTTTGCTCCCAGTCTTGTCATCAAACCCGCTAGACTGTCAGAAATGAGTTCATTTGGCTCCCATCATTCAGTGTTGTAATCATACCTCTAGAGTCTAGACTGTCAGAAATTAAGTCATTTTGGCAGCCCGCCCCAGTCTTATAATCATACCTGCTAGACTCTTAGAAATTAGGTCATTTTGACAATCAGCCTACAGAATCACATTGTAATAGTTAGACTTTCAGGAAGCTGGCTATTTTGAGATTCAGCCTACAGAATCTTATCATTGTTCTCCTTGACTAACAGAAATAAGGTCATTTTGGCACATTGCCTACAGTCTTATTACGATATTGGTTGCGTCAAAAGTTTGTGTATTTTGTATTAATGGTGTCATTTACATATATGAAGCACAATGTGTACAGTCTGTGCTTTCGTTGAATCTAATACACCAAGCCACTGCAATAATAGAGTTCTCAATCCTACTCATAAAATTATTGTGAATGTTACAATCCCCATTCCTTCAATCATTATTGAAATATTGATAAATAACAGAGCAGCTCTGAGAGTAAAATTTAATGTAAGTTAAGATAAAGCTTTTTAATGTTAGTAGTACGTTCTGTGCTGCTTAGAACTTCATGCCTTGAAATATCACAAAATAATAATAGGTATGTACTGTTTTTATATTCATTCATTGTTTTTTTTAGTATAAAATTTTTATTTATTTATTTGTGTTTTAAAGATTCTCACACCGAGAAAGTATTAGGTTTTCTTTAAACATTTTAACTTTTACAAAAACATTGTTCTAGCACATTTATTTCTTGAAACTATAATATTATTATTCTTTAGGGAGTGGCAAGCCAACGTTAATCATTTCAAATTGATGAAATTAAGTTGCTGCAAAAAATGTATTGAGATAAATATTTGAAAAAAAAATAAAACATTTCAAAATCACATAGTTTTGTGACAAAATACATTTTAAAACCGGGTCACAAATAAATTACTCTTCATCAAAGTAAGTACTAGAAAAAGTTTTTTTTTAATAATCTTTGGTTGATATGTCACTTTCACTTCAGCTTGAAATAGAAAAAAATAGATCTCTACATCTTTATCTTCCTCTATGCCTACTAGTATAATTATTCAAAACAAAAATTTACTATATATTCTAAACCAAGTTACTTATTCTACCTAAAGTAGACCAATTTAAAATGAAATCTTTGAAATAATTCAGCAAATTGAAATAAGTGCGTACAATAACTACATTGCCTTTTAATTATTAAATAAATTTTACTAGTCTTCTGGGCTAGCAACTTTATATAGATATTTCTTTGTGTTATTTGTAAATTCATTCAATTTCATTCCCATTACGATGTGATAATGGCTGGTCT
Source organism: Hesperophylax magnus (assembly GCA_026573805.1). NCBI lineage: Eukaryota > Metazoa > Arthropoda > Insecta > Trichoptera > Limnephilidae > Hesperophylax > Hesperophylax magnus. The sequence goes on from JAIUSX010000026.1 coordinate 3,440,167, forward strand.
TGCATCGGGTCATTTTCTGAATTAGAAAACTTAGGTATTTGTATTTTATAAACCATGTTTGTTAGAAAAATTAAAAGCAATTTGGTTTCTGACAAGGACCACACTTGCTTTGTGATTTAATGTTTAACTGTTTTTGTTGATCTGGAATTGAAATAGTTGACTAAAGTGTAATGTGTAATGTGGGGAGCAAAGCTTGTTATTGTTTAAGCTTAATTATTACATAATACATATTATATGTAATGCAATGTGCAATATGAATGGTTGCTGGTAGCACTTATTACCTACAATTTATAAAGGTTTATTCACCGAAATAAAACATTACTATTTTGTTTTTATTGTATAACCTTTTCATAACAATAAAGATAAAACAAACATATTTTATATTGCTTTTATTTCTTCTTCCATCTCCAAAAATATAAATATTTTGTAAATCTTACTTAGCACACAATACAGTTTAAAAACATTTCATTATTTTAAAGAAATAACAAAAAAATGGAATTAAGGAATGCAATAAGAACTAATATTATACATGAAAAGCAAAATTAATTGCATTAATTTACCTATACAAAATACACGTATAAAAACACTTCATAAAAGAACAATAAAAATTAGTATATACGAGGAATATATAATGTATAAGAAAGTAACTAAGGTTGTTTAGAGTTGTCAGAGAATTTGAACAATTCTTCAAATTTCAAAGTTAATTTTCATGTTTTATTATTATTTCAGTTCACTTAAATAGGAAATTCATAGAACTCGCCAATGAACACTGAAATTTAATGAATTCTAAATTCTATTAAACAACCCATCCTTAGTGTTGTGTATAAAAAAAAAGTTGTAATATTTTTCTATTGGTTTCAATTAGGGACGCCTCCCCCCTTGCTGCTTAGACAAACAAAGTTATACCCAGTCCCGTAAAATTGTTTATTGAAGGATGAATCTCATGCGACGGGAAGATGTATGTAGATGTCGCTTGTGTTCCGGTGAATTTAGAAGGTCATTCAGTGTGAATATTGATGGCTATGTGTTGTTGTGTAGTGTCAAATATAATTTCTGCGCTCGGGTCAGTTCTTGCTTGTAGAAGGTTTTCCGACGTCCCTGTTTTTACCCTGTGAACAGAAAATCAGATTTATATCAATCAAAAAATTGTCATCTATTTTTGTTATATACAGAGTTCCCACAATCTTTTTGAGGGTGAGGGCTACTTTTAATCTTATTTTCATAAATGAGCTGCTAGTGTGTAGGCCATGTTAACTGAGAAAAACAAATTTTTAATATTTGGATGCATAAAAATAACATAATATATCGTAAAAAGTCGTTTTTTATTTATTACAATACAATGTTCATTACGCATTAATATGATTTAAAAAAAAAATAACCTGAACACGAACCTATTTAATATATTTATATGTTACAAATCTAATAGCAAAAAGGAAAAAAAATACCTCTGCAAAATATACGGTAAGTGAGTATATTGAAAGTAAAATTAATCTTAAACAATACGATATAATTATATTTTTTTATCCACGACTAATCATCTGGATCCTCGTGAATCATAGAAGATGTAATCGATTGGCATGCGCATGTAGATATCATTAAAAGTCTTTTAAATCAATCAAAATTGTAGCGTGTAAAATGTGTTCATTGAAAGCACATGCTTAATGCACATGCAGCATGCTTAACGTGAAACAGGTTAGAAATGCATCAAAATCTTATTGTGGTCATATCTTCATTACTTGAAGAGTTTGGGTGGGTTATTGTTTTCGGCAGAAAACGTGGGATTTGCTACAGTGTCATCACTGTCAATAGAATCCACAGAATTTACATTGTTTGCAATCACTTCATCTCCAGAATTTGGTATGTGCCGGCCATCCGCCATCTTGCATTACTTACTTTCATTTATTATTTACTAATTTATTACTTTTTAGGGGCTTTTACATATGAATAGTAACAATTATATATTAATAAAGTACATATTTTTTTATATGTAACTAAAGAGCCTCAGTAACAATGCTTTGTATTTTTTAAGAGATAAATTAAAGATGTCCACTGTCTCAGTGTAAATATTTCCCTCCATAAGTATTCTGGGTAATGGTAGTTAGTTTTTTTAGAATTTTGTAAAATTTCTGCACTGGAATAAACTCTTTGCTCTTTACTTGAAACAGTATGTCAGAAACCGTAGATTACATATCTCAAATCGTCTGTTAAAACAGTATTACCACTACAAAAGTGATCTCCAGTGAAACAAGACACAAGAAAAAAGCGTTTACACAAAAAAAAACGATGTTTGCAAAAATGTCAGTTATATATGTTTACATGGTCTACACCGGAGCATATCGTATATCGAATTCTACTAAGAATCTTGTTATTTGTGATGGTTTGAAGTACGGAGACTGTGGAAATTATTTTCATTAATATTAATAAAGACACCGATAAGAAACTGCAAGTTTTATGGAAATATGAATTAGGTACATTAGGTATTATTTTAAAAGTTCACAATCTTAATCGGAATTTATCAAATTTCGCTTTGCGGTAATTTTGACCGGTTGGGAACCCTTATTATATAAATATATATATATATATATATTTTTTTTACTTTATTTATTTCATTTCTTTACATATATTATACATATTAATAGATAGTATATAATAACATAATACATAATACCAAATAGTATACACAAGAAATGAAAACCCACTAAGGCACTGCCTGAGTGTGGGTAATATAAAACGATTACTATATTTCAAGTACCTAAAGTATAATATACATTAGTAGAAAAGTTTTTTTTTGTTTATAGTTATTATAAAAAGTAAAGAGAAAACATTATGTACAATAGTTTATAAAGTTTCAGCAAGTGAGTTGTAGAAAGAATCAATAAATTTATAGTAAAAGCGTTTTAATGTCTGCGTCATTCAACCATGATTTTACCTCTTTAATAAATTCTATCTTTTTATTTATCATTTGAGTTTGTAGTGGTAGAAGGTTATGTACGAGGACCAATGAAACTGCTATGTGTCTGCATTAATTTAGTATTGGTTTGGGAGGTATAAAATATATTATTTGTTCTTTTGCTCATTCTGTTTTTATTTATTTTGAAATAATTTTTGTTTTTAAATAAATATTTCATAGTTTGTAATATAAATAATTTACGAATGTTAAATAATTTAGATTCCTTGTATAATAAGTCGGTCGAGAATGTTTTATTATTAGGGCTTTTTAGGTCGTGTGGACGTGGATGGAAAAACAGGCTAACCGGGGCTATACATATTTAGCTTGTCTATTTGCATCTGGTTTTATGATTATGTGAGATCTTTCATCTTTTTTGAGATGGTGTACCAGAATATTTTAGACTTTGTTTTTTTTTTGTATCTTGTAGAAATATGTAAATTTTCAATTAGTAACTGGCTTGATACTGAATCCTGTATAGTCCACAACAAATTTGTTTGATATCGCTCCTAGTGAGAATAATCTAGATGACGATGGTAAATCGATAGTGACTGATATCGCCCCTAGAGAGAATAATGGTTATGGTGATGCCCTTGGGAAGAATCACTAGGTTAATTAACTGCCTCGCAGGAAATGTGGATATTTTCCACATGTCCTACAAAGTATTTAAACGTGAAATATTATTATTCAAGACTCAACATTGTAAACCTAAATTTGAAATTTTTTTCTTTTTCCCACTTGTAAATGTATTTGCTATTCACTTTTTTGTAAATTTTAATTATCGATATTGCAATGTTCTGGTTTATACTGTTTTTGCAAATAAACAAATAATCGAGACGACGAGGGTAGATCGATAGTGACTGACATCGCCCCTAGAGAGAATAATCAAGATGACGATGGTAGATCGATAGTGACTGATATCACCCATAGAGAGAATAATCAAGACGACGATAGTAGATCGATAGTGACTGACATCGCCCCTAGAGAGAATAATCAAGACTAGCAGTTAAAAACCCGGTCCGCGGGTTTATTGCTACTAGGCCCTGCGGGCGGCACTAGGTTAGGCTTCGCCCAGTTTAAGTGATACTAACAACAGTTACATTTAATAGATAGATATTAGGTCATTCACTGAGAGGGGGTGTGTATATATTGTTAAAACACGGAACAGGAAGGAGTTAATGAATAATAACATGCTCAATTTAGGCATAATAAGAATGACATCTTCTTCTTCCTAGCACTATCCCAACTCATTGCCTAGGTAGGCTGTTGGGGTCGGCTCTTCTCGTTCTCAGGTTATAGCTTCTTCGGTTCTGAGTGTCGCTTTCATCTAGGCCGTTTCTTTGTAGGATTTTGGAGCATTGGGTCATCCAGGAGTTCTTTGGTCTACCTCTGGATGACTGTCTTTGAAGCTCTATAGACATTGCCTGCTTCACTGTGTGGTCTGGTGGTCTCCGTCTTATGTGCCCATACCATCTTAACTGTCGTTCCTCTAGCTTACTGTTTATGTCAGTGACACCCAGGCTACCACGAATGCGTGAGCTTTTAATTTTATCTTTTAATGATACTCCTGCCGTCCATCTAAGCATTCGCATTTCTGCTGATTCGAGTTGCCTAGAGTAGGAGTTGTACATAGTCCAGCATTCGGAGCCATACATTATCGCGGGTCTAACAATAGTCTGGTATGTCTTTCCTTTAAGTTTTATTGGCATTTTCGTGTCGCACAAAATTCCAGTTACGGATCTAAATTTCATCCATCCCACTCCTATCCTATGGTTGACATCCGCTGCACATCCTCCGTCTCTGTGGATGAGTGAGCCCAGATACTTAAATGAGTCACAGTTGGCTAATGTTACTCCATCCAATTGCATCGAAGGAGTTACAGCATTTGGGTCTTCAAATGGTAAATACAAATATTCCGTCTTTTTCCTGCTAATTTTTAGTCCATTATCCTCCAGGATCTTTCTCCACCTTTCCAGGCTATTTTGTAGATCACAATGATTTTCTTCTATCAGTACTACATCATCTGCAAAAAGCATAGTCTTGAGAATACTGTTCATTTCTTGACTCGTTAGGTAATTCATGACCATTATGAATAGCAATGGGCTGAGGACAGATCCTTGGTGTACCCCCACTTTAATTGGAAATGTTGGTGACATCCCTGATGTGCATCTTACTCGTGTTTCTACGTCTGTATACATATCTTGTATGGAGAGCACATATCCTTCTGGTACGTTATGAGATCTCAATGCCGCCCATATCAGGCTTCGGGGTACCCTGTCAAATGCTTTTTCCAAGTCTATAAATACCATGTGTAAATCTTTTTTTGCATCTCGATATTTTTCAACTATGATTCTGACTGTTTGAATAGCATCTATTGTTGATTTCCCCGATACAAAGCCGCATTGATCGTCGTGTATTTTTACAATATTCCTAATTCGTGTGTTTATAATCCTCTCATATATTTTCATGGTGTGAGATATAAGCTTTATCCCTCTATAATTGTCGCACTTCCTAGAGTCTCCCTTATTTTTGTAAAATGGAAGAAGATAGCTTTTCCTAAAGCTTTCTGGCATTGGTTCTCCGGTCAGTACTTTATTATACAGGTTGCACAGCCATTTATGTCCCACTTCCCCACACTCTTTCCATAATTCGGCTGGAATATTGTCTGGCCCCACTGCTTTCCCCTTTTTCATTTGTGATATGGCTACTTTAACTTCTGTCGGAGTGATTTCTTCAACTGGCCCCAGCACTGGTTTCTCTGACACGTGAATTGTTCTTGGAAATTCTTCGTTCAGTAATGTAGAATAATAATCTTTCCATCTTTCACATATTTTGATTTCGTCTGTGATCAACTCACCGTCAGTGTTTTCTATGTATTTGGGTGTTCTAATAGATTTGGCCCTTTCTCTCCTGTGTGCTGCGATTTTGTATATTCTTTGCACTCCGTTGGGTGTTTCTAGGTCATCAGAAACAATAAGAATGACAGTTGTTTGAATAAATGAAATTTTACGTATTTGTGATGGATTATTTCAAATGAAACACTATTATTGACTACATGCCTACAACTGATATTAACTGTTATCGTACCTAATATAATTTGCTCACAGGAGACTTAGAGTGCTTATGTAAATATGTGTTACAACCGTCAATGTCTATAAGTTGAATCAATATCGTATAGTTTGTCACAAAAATTGAAGATAGTTATAACAAAGTTGACTGAAATAATAGATTATTACATATTGATTAATTGTACCTGTGTTTATGAATAAAAGGAGGGTAATTGTGCGATGAGATTAGCAGTCGGTTTAATTAAAAGGTGTTAATTTTACTCCAAATGGTGGTAATCCTTTACCTTTAACTGTTACTGTATCTAATAAAGTTTAAAGTTAGATTATATATATAAAGGTAGATTATTACAATATAGCGCCCCTGAGGTGATATCTCACAAAAGCGGCGCTATGCAAATTGTCCAATAAATAAATATGTATAAAGTTTACATTTTATTGTGTACATCTGCATTGATATACAACGGAAATAGATAAAATAATGTTATCCGTTTAAACTTTATTTTATTAAAAAACAAATGATTTAAAAGCAATAGGCGTAAGCGACAGTTGTGAAAATGTTTAATAAATCACGGCGTATTTCAAAAATAGCAAAAATTACTTATGGGGTCTATTGAGTAGCATTAAAAGAAGCATTGTGATTTTTTTCATACATATATCTTGTAAAATAACAGAAATAAACGTGTTAATAATATTTTTCGGAGCATACTTTGCGATTTATTTCTATCGAGGGAATTTCAAATAATTACCGTTTCGGCTTTTGGAACAAATAGATACTATCTTAAAGAATAACATATATTTTTTTAAGAGCTTAAAAACTTCAAAATTTTAAGGAAAGTATGTCGGAAATTGGATGAAATTCGAATAGTGGGCCCTTAACATCACTTTATTATATACAACTAATACATGTTTCATGAACGAAGTTCACCTCATCAGGAGTAAGTATACACCGAAGTCAAAAATTAAATATAGATTACAATTGGAAAGAAGAAGTGGAAGGAGGGGGGAGGGGTAAGAGTAGGCTGGGTTTATAAGAATTAAGAATTAAATATCGTTAGACGGGAAAGACCAATTAAGTGGGAAAATATTTAAAAGAGAGTTAATTATAACTGCTTTTATATTAACATATTTTCTAATTTCTAAAATTTCAAAATTATTTATTTGCGTTGCTTTACACCCTGTGTGAAGTATTTTAAGACCTGAAAAAAACCAATAGCATATAACCATAAAACAATATATTCATAAGACAAATAGCATTTAACAACGGTTATTCTAATAAATTGATAGTTGAAATACTTAATAAAAAAATTAAACATATTCTCTTCAAACGGTATATTTACCCTATTTCTAAAGATAGAAATAAACAATGGCGTAGAATTCTGTTTGTGGATAACGATACTTCTAAAATTATATATAAAAACATTCCTGGTACTATTCAACTGGCGTTTTACACTAATAACAATGAAGAAATATATTCTTAATAATAAAGATAGCGAAAATCAAACAAAAAAAATCATGAGTTTATAAACTCAATTGGGATGATTGTAATTTCTTTTACAAAGGTAGAACCAATAGAAACTTTGAAGTCAGAACTAAGGAACATCTCGGGGCTCTAAATGGAAATAGTGAATCTGAGTTTGCAAATCATCTTTCGAATAATGATCACACTTTCGATAAAAAATCAGGTCTTAAAATACTTCACTCAGGATTAAAGCATTGCAAATAAATAATTTTGAAATTAGAAAATATGTCAATATAAAATCAGATATAATTAATAAGAAAAAAAAAAAAAATAATAATGAAAAATAACATTGCAAAGTGATAAGCTTCCAGAAGAAATCTTCTTATTAAACGCTTGTTAATGGTCAAGTAATTTTGCATAACTATGTGTATTGTGAGCTGCATATTTAAATATTCGCGCCAGTCATTTGGTTCGTTCTTATACCGCTAGAGGTGCGCTCTGTCGGCCATCTATTGCCGCCGTGCGTATCGGCCATATTGTGATTGGTTTATTTATGGCCATATTGAAAAAACGCGTGATATTTTATAAACGTCAAATATAATCACGTAATTGTGGATAATTTTCATTGTAATGTAATTAATCCAATGGATTATGAACTTTTGTAAAACATATTTTCTTCGATATTATCCAAAAATTATATGAGCAGAAACGATATTTTTGAAGAAATCTCGTATCACATGTGACGATCCTATTTCAGTATAAAATCGGGTCTTAATTTTAAGGTTTTACTTTTTTGGATCCGGTCGCCTGCAAACCGAAATGAACCTTACGGTTGCTTAAAATTGCTTAAAATCAGAGTGGTATTTATTTGCCTGCAGGACCCCCTTTGCGTAATTTATCCGAAACACACGATTTGAATTCGACCAATCAGACCGTCCAGACGCTAGCGTAATAATATTATAGATTATAGTTAGAAGATGACGATGGTAGATCGATAGTGACTGATATCACCAAAGATATTAGAAGAACGAGATATGCTATGTTGGCCGCCGGACCGTAGGCAGAGTACTACCTAATTAGGGTACTTTGAATGCTGTCGGGACGTGTACGCACAGAAATCTGTTCTATGTATTAGTGCGGATACCTTAGCGTAAGCGAAGGTGTGCAGTAGTATTGGTGAACAAAACCGGCGACACTGGGCAAAACAATTCCACACAGTACGAACTGCTCATAGCACATCTCGTTCTTCTAATATCTTTGGATATCACCCATAGAGCGAATAATCAAGACGACGATGGTAGATCGATAGTGACTGATATCGCCTATAGAGAGAATAATCAAGACGACGATAGTAGATCGATAGTGACTGAAATCGCCCCTAGAGATAATAATCAAGACGACGAGGGTAAATCGATAGTGACTGACATCGCCCCTAGAGAGAATAATCAAGATGACGATGGTAGATCGATAGTGACTGATATCGCCCATAGAGAGAATAATCAAGACGACGACAGTAGATCGATAGTGACTGACATCGCCCCAAGAGAAAATAATCAAGATGACGAGGGTAGATCGTTAGTGATTGATATCCCTCCTAGTGAGAATAATTAAGATGACGAGGGTAGATCGAATTATGAGTACCCAACAGACTAACCAGGTCAATTTGAGAGGTGGGTATGGGTACCGTCGCCCCGACAACCATTTATTGGATAATAAACACCCTAGCCATAGGCCAGCCCAAGTGGTTCGCTACGTTTGGTGACTTAACGGGGTTGCCCGAGTTCATGGGTTGAGGTTTGTCTAGGTCTTGGCGACGGATGCATTTGCCCACCTGGCGAGCCGAATCGAGAGAGACTGGTTGAGGGAGACCTTTTGACCTCTCCAGCCGGACTCTCTCCACCCATCGCATTGCACCGCGATGAGAGGGATGGATTCATACCTCCGTCACTCCTGGTCACATTGATCCCTAGATTCCTACCCACAACTTATATCTTTTTCCTTCCCAGAACTTTCTCTCTTTCTTTAACATAAAAAGACTCCACACAGTATCCTTAAAGATGACATAGGCCCTGAGGCATAGACTAAATTAGACACATCAATGCCCTGAGGGATTTTTTCCTCAGGGCCTCATGATGTTAAAAAAAAAATTATTAGCCTCCTTGGATTGAACTCTAATTCAAAATATAACTGTTCCATCTATCGCACATTCCAAATTTAAAACCATTAATTTTTAAAAGTTTTCGAAAAATATTTAATTTTATACCTTGTCTTTCATGGAGTAAAGCGAGGTTGTTGTAGGTGGCTGTTACGGAGGGGTGGCTTTCCCCAAATTTGGTTCTCAGAATCCTCAGGGCCCGGTCCAGCAACCAGAATGCTTCCCCGTACCGCCGTTGTTCCCTGGGGAACGGTGAAAAGGAACATGCATTCAGGTATTTTTGAAATTCAGTGAGCAATGTTTAAAAAATGAATGAAAGAAAGAAAGAGCCAAAGTAGTCACAACTGAGTCACTCAGGCGTGGCCATTTGCAATGTTAAGGTAATAACACACTGGGCCTACGTACGCAATGTATGCAACGCATTATGATATCTGGACAACTTAAAATCCATACATTTTCTATGAAAATAGGTGCTACAGAAACACAATACGCAAAGCTGCCCTATGCTTCCCACCCAACGCTGATCTGCGCTGTCCAGATCGGCGTGGGACATTGTCATGTGAAAGAAAGATGGCTGGGTGGAAGGCATTCCAACGAGTTGATTAATTAGTCCTTTAAGGTTATGTTTGTTTTACCGTTTACTAGCATTTGTTGCTTGTTTTGTTGTTAACATGGGAGATAAACAAATGATAGATTTAATAAGATGTTACGAAGTGTTACTGTGATGTCTGTACGAATGTGGATGAGTGCAAGCGAGATGGAATGCTTGCAAGATCTTATAAAAGGCGATGCACGTTAGTTGTGGGCCCTCTTTTGCTACAAGCAGCTCCCCAATAAATACCAGTACATAGATCATCTAAGAGTATTATTGCATACTAACCGACACGCTAAAATAAAGGCAGGATAATACTCCATACATTACATTAACAAAATAAAGTCAATTGAATATCGTGATACTACGATTAAAATTTGTGTTGCGTGTATAGGACAAGACTTACACATAAACCATATATTATAACCAGAGTAAAATATTTTGCCTTTCCAACGTCGATATGTTCAAAGTTCAAGCTAAATATTTATTAATTTAGGCCAGCATTTAGGTCCATGGTGATTGCTGTATTTACAAAATAAAACCATAAGCAAAACCATCGTTTTCTCGAATGTATTTTTTTTACTTAGTTCTAAAGACGATTCAGCTTGGGAACGTCGTAATGCACACGTTGCGTACGTGGGCCCAGTGTATACTTACCTTTATAGTCTCATAGGAGTAATAAACATAAAACTCCGCGGTCAAGTGGTAAGATCCCTAGCTCCTTCCTAATTCATTCGTCAAATGGAGAGGCCAAACCTTCACCGGTTACTAAATGTTGACAAATAAGGATATCTGACCTGTAGATCGAAGCCAGAATATTGAGCACGATGGCAATATCAGGATCGTCGCAGCCGAATGTGAGTTTCTCCTCTAAGTCCACGAGTTTCTGCTTGCACTCCCCGACAGCTATCTCGAGGCGATATTCCGAGGTGTACTTCATAACTCGGTCATGCCATTTGCACAGTTTTTCCGGAATCTCAAAGCCCATGTTCACTTGCCAGGCAAACTGCATTGAGAAATATCATTGACATCACTGCGCAATGTTTAAAAAATACTGAGTGCCCCCGACCCTCTGACGCCAGTGAGATTATATCATCCTCAATCGGGGTAGGTATGTTGTGATGTTGAATGTAGTGGGAAGGGGAAGGAGATGAGGAAGGCGGGGAAGTACCTGGCAATTTAGATCTGGTCACCAAGCACGGCTAAAGCCATTTCAAGCAACGTTTCAATTCTGAATGGTGGTCTTTCACCAGGGCAATACGTCGAGTTTTAAACCCGTGACCTTCGGATTCCTAGTCGAGAGCCTTAACCCTCGTTCACGGAGACCGTAATTATCATTATGAAAATTAATAATTTTAATTTGAGAAAGAAACAGATTTTTCTGAGCAATTTTAAATTGGTAAGCCAAACAAGTTTCTAATTGCAATAATGGCGATAATACAAATCTAACTTCCGCAAGGTGGCCACTAGCCATTAGCCATAACGTCAGTCTAAGTCTGCTTGCACCGACCAGACCACCCCATTTCGCACCCCATTACGCACCCCATTTCTATAACGCGTATAAAAATTCTGCATTAAGGGATGCAAAATAGGATGGGAGTGGTTTTCGAAATCTCATGTAGCAATATCCACACGTGGCGGGGTACAGCTAGTTATAATTATGCTAGCTGTACCTCGCCACGCGCTACTGTGGTTCCTTTCAGAATGTTTAAAAGCATTCTTGAACTTTCCGGAACCTTCTAGACTCACCGACACACCTTCGCAGTCGGCGGGCCCATTCTGAAATAATCTGAAGCATTCGCGGCCTTTCCATAATAAAGTACATCTTAGCCACCCCCACAAAACTCTCTTACCTTGGATGTGACACCAAGGGCTATCTACCACCATAACCACCGGTGGGTGGCAGTGGCTGGTTGTGAAGAAAATTAGACGGGTGGGGAAACACTGGTATCTTTTTATAATATACATTAAATACATCAATGATTAGATATATTAAATTAGATTAGATTAAATTCCAAGTAAGAATATGTTTGGATTGCTCACCATAGGCTGTGCAGCTGCGCTGTGTGGTTTTTCCGGTTGCAAATCTTCTTTGCGAGATCTTTTGAGAGGTTCTTGCGGGCTTTCCACGATTGGGTGAATCTTGTTGCCAAAATTTAAAAATATGGTTAGGACACGTTTGACATGTAATTTTTATTTATTTAAGGGTATACTTAAAAGTGTCCATAATCTGTTTTTTCGTAGATGGCGCTAATAAAATTATAAAAAAACCCTTTTTGTAAGCTATGCTTTAAAATATTATATGAATAATTTGTTTGCGCCCGTACATACGCAATATGAATATGAATAAATGGTTATCTCCACATACAAACTCAAATTATTTCAAGAAAGGTATACAAATTCAATATGGAATCGGTGATTCAATCCAATATTGTATTTGTATGCCTTTCTTGAAAGAATTGAGTTCGTATACGGACCAAACATTTATTTATATTCATACTGGCTGACGTGTACCCGGCGCTGCTTGGGGTTATCCTTAGGAGAGAGACATACACCATCGTGGATTTTTCTGTAGGCCTTTTCAAGACATACAATTCCGTAGTACTTTATTTTGATGTATCTCAGAAGGTTTAGTCAGCGTTAGCAATGTAAGTGCCCGAAATTTTTTTTGTACGACTTATTTACAAACCATCGACTTTTCTCTACTTCCTATAAATACATGTATTTTATACAAACATATAAACCTAAAGGAAGAAATTCTCTAAATGATAGTAAAAATCCTATCACAATCAGTTGCGTAGTTTAGAAGTATACTATTTAGAGAGTACGGGCGCAAACAAATAATTAATGTAATATTTTAAATCATAACTTGCAAAAGTATTTTTTCCTTTAATATTAAGGGTATATCTAAAAGAATTTATATCTGCTCTTTTATAATCGTATATGGCGCTAATTGAATTATTTGGAAAAAATCAAAATTACTTCTCCATTTTCCATTTCGTTGTACTGCTCTATCTGCTGAGTGACATTTCCTTGTCCCCCTGTTTCTTTGAATGCTCGCTTGATGTTGCGCCTGTTCATACTTCCCGTGACTCGCCTGTCGGGGCGGTCCCGTGATTTGACATTCAACTCTTCAGATCTCTGGTGGCTGCTCCCGCCTCCTCCTTCCCTGCTTGCGGCTGTCCATTTATCAGCATAATCTGCATCTCCATCGGATGCATGCTTTTCTGCTACTTCATTTTCCACTGCATTCATTGCTGTTTCATTATTTTCTGCTGGAATTTTATGTGCTGCACTCTTTTCTATTACATTATTTGCCGGTGCATTCTTTTGAACAGCGTTATTTTCTGATGCATCATTTACCACTGTATTATTTGCTGCAGAATTATTGCCTGCTTCTTTTTTTTTAATGAAGTAATTTTGTCTGCATTATATTCTGTTAGAATTGTATATTCTGCACTTTCTTTTGTGGACGTTCTTTTTTTAACTTTTTTATTTTCTGCCGCTTTCTTTTCCAGATCGCTTGCCTTTAATGCTAGTTTATCAAAAGGGAGCGGTTCCTCTAAGTAAGTTAATTTATGTCTAATTGCTTCACTCCGTAGGCCGCTCAACAATTGTTCTTGCAATTCAGCGTCCTCTCTTTCTCCGAAATCGCAGAAGCGGGCATTTTTTTTTAAAGTGTCCACATACCGTTCAATTGTTTTCTCCGTTTGTATCGTCTGGCGGAATTTCTGACGTTCCTCCATTACAAATGGTTTGGATTGGAAATGGTCTTCCACAATTTGAACAATTCTTTTGAAAGCCATTTCTGTGGGCTTAGAAGTACCGCACAACTTCACTATCAGCTTATTTGTTGTTTTACCCACAGCCGAGGTTAAATTTACTACTCTCAAATCTTCCGGCGTATTATTTGACATGAAATATGTTTCCAACCAATTACAGTAAGCTGACCAATCCCACATGTACATATTAAATTCACCAAATCTTTCCCCCATTTTGCAGCCCTTAATTATTTTTTTATTGCACAAAAATACGACGAACACTAATGATCTTAGTAGCCAGACCGGTGTTGTTGCCACTGACAGGTTGATTTAAATTCCACAGCTATCTTGGCTCTTTCATCGTTAACTGGTCAAAATTATTATCTGCTTTTTTGAGTAAATATAATACATTTATCAGTATAGTCAAGCGATTATTCGAACTAATTTTGATAGTGCAATCGTATTTTATTATTATCGCAAACAATATCCTCCATTGCACATGAAATGGATCAACTTTAAAACAAATCAGTGGCTCTCAACCCGCGGTCATTTGGAAGAGGTTACCGCTGCTTCCTGCCACAAGTACTGTCTCTGTCACACGCCATGCCATACCATACCGACAACGGAAGCAACACACAACAAACCACACACGGCCGTTCTTGGGGTCTAGCACAGTGAAATCGATAACTTTACAATATCGGATCGATAGGCGTAACTGCCGATGATTTTATACCTATCCATAAAGCCATAAATAAATACTGGCAACACTAGAGTAATTTGATATTCCGAATCATCAAACGTCATATTTTTACGTAAAAATATTAATAAACTATGAATTTTGAATTGAAATACTCACCTAAATATGCATTGGCAGTCCGTATTTACTTGTTGGCTTTAAAAAAGGGAGTTCATTAGATAATGAGGTCATTATTCACAACTGAGTTAATTGGTCAATGAGATCTTTAGCCATAATCCGAGAAATACGAAACAAGTGTCTGAATCTCGTCTCTCTAAGTTCGAACGGATTTATTTGATGGCATAAATGACATCTTTCAATCCTAGGAGATTTGTTTATCTGCATCCATTCATTAATAAACTAGTAATTTTGCATAAAAAACTATATCATTCAAAAGTTGCGTATATCAACAGTCACCCAAATGTAACTGACAGCCAAGGAGATTTGGCGGGCTTTCTTTGTCAGAATCAATCGTTGATCGTGCTAAGGAATATTGCTAACTGACCATAATCACGAATTTAGTAAATTCCGTATTAACATAGGGCCTTATCGATCGCCCGTTATAGACCTCCGGAGAGTACAGCTTGCACGAGGACACTCGAGCACACCCATCACCGAACCATTTGAAGGACCAGGTCCAGGTGGGTCCCTCTATCGGTTGTCTCGTCAAGTTTTTATTTTCGAACGAAGGTACTATCAAATGGTGCCATTTTCTGTTTCTTTTATTGCATTTTATTTTGATCTACTCATTTTTCTGCATTGTTTTCTGCAGCTTATTTTTTTTTGCTGCACTTTCTTTTGATGAAATATTGTCTTCTGAATTATTTTCGCTGTTTCTGTTTCATTTTTATTTTCTGCCACTTTGTTTTCCATATCGCTTGCTATTGAAGGCCACTCAAGAAAATTGCTTGCCGAAATTGCAGAAGTGGACATTCTTTCTCAAAATGTCAGCAAACTGCATTTTTTATCCTATTGTTTCGCCTTGTAGAATTTGTGACGTTCCTTCTTTATAAATGGTTTGGATTGGAAATGGTCTTGCACAATTTGAATAATTCTTGAAGAAGTCATATCTGCGGGCTTAGAATAACTGCAAAACTTCGCTATCAGCTTACGTGTTGCACTAATCACAGCCAAGATTAAATTTGCTACTCTCAAATCTTCCGGCTTATTATTTGATACGAAATATATTTCCAAGAATCACAGTACCCTGACCAATCCCATATGTACATATAAAATTCCCCTAATTTCTTCATAATTTTGAAGTTCTTATTTAATTCCAAAAAAAGGCTTATAATCTTAGTCGCCAGACCCTGTTCTTGCCCACGGCAGGTTGATATAAATTCCATTGCTATCTTTGCTGTTGGTTTATCAACTAGTCACTTCTGAGTAAAGCTAATACAATTATTTATCAGTATTACTGTACTGAGTAATATTGGTAGTGCGAAATACATCTTGATTAATACAACTCTCTAAATCAGCGGTTCTCAAACCACGGTCATTTGGAGGAGGTTACCTTTGCTCCCTGCCACAAGAACCCTCCCTGCCACACGTCACCGACCATGGAATCTACACGCAACGAACCACACATCAGAGTATATATTGATCTAAACCTAAAGTGGAACAGCCACATTACAGTAAAGAGAATAAGGAAATGTATATATATATTTCTTTTTTTTCATATGTATATATATATTTTTGATTGGTAAATAAATATTTTGAATGTGAAAATAATCAAAAATGTGTACTGTGCCCTTGTTAACTCGTTGCTTATCTAGCTCATTATAGGTTAGGGAGGATCTTACAAAAAATCTAAACCCAGTAAAATCATGTTTCCAGGACCAAATGTCGAAGACTACTTAAAGCAAGTTTCCATTTTTTTAAATGTGCAAAGAAAAAAATATGAAAGAAAATCAGGAATATTACAAACTCACGAAAAATGGAAGTCAATTTATAGCACCTAATTTTAAAAATACTCAAATACAAAACCATTTCTTTTTGTTTTTTCTTATTGTAGTTTTTAGGGCTTGGTAAATAAAATGGTTTTATTTGTTAATTTTTCATTATTTATTTTTATCAAGTTTAATTTGTAGATCTACATTTTAATTTTAAGCATTTCTTTTATATATTTCATAATATTATTATTATTCAATTTACAAAAAAAAAACTCATCAAACTGTCCCTAATATCTTCAGAGGGCGAAACAGCTAAACTTGTTCATAAATAAAAAAAATCTGTAAATTGAATAACAATAATACCTACATATAAGGAAAAAATAAAATTAAAATGTAGTTCTAGAAATTAAACTTGATAAAAATAGATAAAGTAAAAAAAAAACATTTATTTACCGAGCGACAAAAACTACAATAACTTCCTTTCTCATTTCACTATTACTAATCAGAACAAATAAATGAAATTAAACAATATTTAAAAAAAAGTGTATTATAAAAAAATCTAAAAATTATAAAATATATCCAAATAAGAATCATGGCTCCCTTAACAGGCTCTTCTCCGATAAGGTGTTTCTCTTTTCTGATAAGGTGACATGGCCAATAATGACCGTAAATATAATATTTTGTAACATGTATGTCTTTAAATGTAACCCGTATTAATATTACAAAACATTTATAAAAATACGCATATGTATGTATAAATACATATATTATTGGAATTGGTGGTCAGACGAAATGAAAAACTTAAAACAAAAAGTTTTCCTGATAAATAAGTTGTAGGTACATCTTTGCTCGAATTTTGCGTATGGACCATTCAATTAGTGGTCAGGTATGTATGAATTATTGTTGGATTAATAGTATTTTTGTTATTTTCATAACATTGTTCCAAAAAACATTTTTTAATTTAGTAAGCAACATTTTCGGATTACAAATAATCTCATAATCTTGAAAATCCACCCACTTCCATCATTATAAATGAAAAAATGTGGCCTGTGCAATGACGGAGGCCAAACTAGAAGAGGATCGTACCCGCAATGAACAAAATAACTCAACCTCAACATTTTAACCCGGATATAAACCAACAAATAAATTCTCAAAAGGAATAAATTTGCACTAAAACCGACCATTTTACACGAACTAACATTAATTTCAACTAAATTCAAACCAACATCTACATCTGGTAGTGATAGAATCACTATGAAAACAATAAATTACTTACAAGATGAACTTATCGAACCGATGCTCTTTCTAACAAACGAATTCATTACGGAAAGCAGATTTCCATCACAACTCAAAATTGAAGCAAAATATACATTGAAAGTGGGCGGTGAGCCAGATTAGGTTGAGAAACTCTGTTTCATGCATTAAAATTTTCTTTGTTGTATTTTTCCCCTTACAAAATTTCCTACTCTTATTTATATTTGTATTAATTCTTTAAATACGTATTTTTTTAGTTATTACTTTATTTACTGTATTTATATGTACTGGATTTACATGTAAAAGGCGTTAGCCATAAAAAGGTCCCGGGGGTAATACCTACAGTGAAATTATTGAAAGCTTTACGAGTTTTTAGTCATAAAAAATATAGTTATTACCCAATTGGGTATAGACAATTTATAGATTCCTGTAAAAACGAATACAATTACATAAATAATAATATCTATTTACTGTAAAAAAAAATAATAATTGCCAAGTTCAGATGTCAAAAAGGCAACGCTTAGGTAACCTACAATCTTCCTCTGTATTTTTTTTTTTAATATATATATTTTTTAAAAAAATATGTATAACACTTTTTTATTTAACAAAATAGGTAGACCAACAAAGCTGTCACATGCCAGCTTGTCTGCAGGATCCACCCAATCAAAATATCTTAAGTCTATGTCTAAAGCATTTTATATGATTATGTGTACATGAGTAAGTTTTATTTCTAAGTAGGTACATTTCACAGATTTTATTTTATTGCAGACATTCGAAAAATATATTTCTAACGAGTAATTGTAAATACATAATATATCTAATGCACCTCACTAAAAACAAAGAGTTTGGGAATTTACATTAAGGTGTTCAAAGGTACATGGATTGATCATTTATTAACCACAGCTTTATGATTTTAGGGCAGAGTCTCTCATTATTCACAATTCGTAAGTTTTTATTTAGTTTGTTGAAGATCACAGGTACCAAGTATTCAAGAGTACGGCCTCCATACTTATTTAAAATTCGAGGAGTTTTTAGCCCGTTTCCTTCTGTAAATCTTGTGTTGTGCCCGTGTACCAGTGGTTTTTTGTACAAGCTTTCTCCCGCATTGTCCATAATAGTAATATACCAGAGGAGACCTTTTATTGGAAGTAGGCTCTCTGCACCGTACAGTATTTTAAGATTTTTTCTTTGTTTATAAATGTTTGGTGTGAATATTTTTTTTATTATTGCAGTTTGCAAATTTTGTACATATTTAATATAAGTACTGCTAGTGTGCCCCCAAGTTCTTACTCCATATCTAAGAATAGATTTAACCATAGAAAAATAGATAAGTTTAAGTGTACAATGGGGCAGTAAAAATTTTAATTTATAAAAATAACTCGCTGTAGATCGGAGCTGATTACATATTTTATCTACCTGTTTATCCCATTTAAATTTATTGCCTACTATTATGCCCAAATAAGTATATTCATTTGTAAATTCAATAGATTCACAAAGGCAAATGTTATCAATTTTTCTATGTACATATTCAAAATTATGTGCAGTTAGTTTGGGTATATTCCACATTTTCAAGCTAGGTGATCTTATGTACATGCATTTGGTTTTTTTAACATTAATAATTAGTCCCACATCATGAGACCATTTAAGTAGTTCATTAAAATCGGTTTGCAATTCTTTAATAGCTGTTTCAGGGTTTTCATTGGATACTACAAGTGCGGTATCGTCTGCAAAAATGAATCTACGAACTTTTTTAAATAGTTTAGACAGCGCAATGACATAAATGATATATAATTTCGGACCTAAAATCGACCCTTGAGGTACTCCAGATTTAATATACCTGGATTTACTCACCACATTTAAAATTTTTACGATCATTTTTCTAATCAATAAATAGTTTCTAAAAAATGAGAGGAGTTTTCCACGGATACCAATGAATTCAAGTACCTTAACTATTTATTTATGGCTTAGAGTATCAAATGCTTTAGAATAATCGATAAAAAGTACCAGAACGTGTTTTTTAGAGTTGAGCTGCGAATTTATGAAGTCGGAAAAAATGTCGAGCAATTTATCACAACTTTTTTTTTTCTGAAAGCCATACTGGCATTCATCTATGATACTCAAGCTATTTAAATATTTATCTAAATTTATTGAAACATATTTTTCTAAAAATTTTTCCAAAGCAGGTAGTATGGAAATAGGCCTATAATTATTTATTATGGTGTGATCTCCATTTTTATAGACAGGTCTCACAATGCTACATTTTAACTCATCAGGAATGTAGCCAGTATCAATTATTTTATTTATAAAATGGGCAATTACGGGGCTAAATAATTTGGAATGTTTTTTTAAATCATACATGCGAATTAGATCAATGCCAGCTGTTTTAGAATTTTTCATGCCTCCGATAATTAATTCAATTTGCTTGGCGTTAGCTCTCGGTAGGTACATTGAATGCGGTAAATATTCCTGCAAGTACTCAGACGCTCGGCAATCACATTCGTGTAATAACTTATTTACTCCCTCATCAAAGTAATCTGCAAAATGTTCTACGACTGCATCCGTCTGTTGAGACTTAAGGAAATATTTTGATATGACGTCGTCACAACCTGATTTATTATTCCTTCCCAATATTTTATTTATTTCATTCCATGTTTTTTTAATGTTCTTGAAACAACGATTAAATTTGTTGTTATAATATTTTTTTTGTGTTTATTATTTGTTTATTAAGTTTATTTATGTATTTCTTGAACTCTATTTCATATATATTATTATTTGGCGCATTTTTCCATTTTCTCCATAATATGTCTCGTGTACCTATGTATATTTTTAACGAGGTTATCATTCATCCAGTCTTTTTGGTTATTGCGATATTTTTTAGAACATAATTTTGAGATGCTACTTTTTTCATAAATGTTTTTAAAGTTTGATTTAATTTCTTCATACATAATTTTTGGTTCCGATAATTTAAGCATAGCATTCCAGTCGGTAATTTCGATGAGTAGATCAACTTTTTTTTCAGATAGTGCAGTGTAATACGTAGCGTGCGATTTTTCGTAGATACTTTTGTCACGGGTACAGAAGTTAATCGTGACTGCAGTTAAGTAATGGTCTACTATTATTGTTTCGCATACGCATGAACTAATGTCAGTTGTCTCTCTCTCTCTTATATAGATGTGATCAAGACATGAAGCCGTAACATAATTCGTTAAGATCGCTTCTCGCGTCACATCATTTATACATTTAATCAATCCAAAATTAGACATTAGATTTTCATATTGAATAACTATAGGCTCCTCTTTGTTTAAAATGTTAATGTTCATATCGCCGATTATCAAAACGGATTCTCTAATGTCAATATTTTCCAATATAGATTCAAGTTCATCGAGGAATAATTTTTTATTTGTATTTGGCGGTCTGTATATTGCTAAAAGATATAACCTTTTAAGATTGTTGACTGAAATAGTTCCGTAAACGCATTCCAATTTCGTTGACATCAAATGTATTTTTTCGAAAGTAAGATGATCTTTCACATTTACTATAATTCCACCACCCGATCTATTTGTACGACAAAAGTGGTATGCATTATATCCCGAAATTTTGTAAAGATTCAAATTATTTTCATTTATTGACGTTTCGCATAGCATGATAATGTCAATATTTATAAAAGAACTGGAAATAATTAGTAGGAAATTATCCAATACTTAGCTAATGATCGAATATTTAAGTTAATTGCAGTTAAATTATTATTACCAAGGACATTTGTTTTAGTCCAGTTTTCAATATTTTGCGTGCGTATATAATCAATTTCTGTGGTGTCAAAGTCGCCGTTTAAGTCACCCATATTAAAAAATATTTTAAAAAGCAACAATATACAAATATACGCATTCGGGAAGTATAGATGCAATTAAGATTAATATATAAAACGGAAAGCATTTCAAATACGTTCCTAGTTAAATCAAAGTTTTGTTCACACCGAGGTAGGTTTGATAATTGACAACAGTGAATGCTTGGAGAATTATTACTATATGTATAACAAAGATATAAAAACATCGGAATTGATATAAGTACATTCGTATTAACACTGTGGTAATGGGGCAATGCATCGGAATAGATGCAATTTAATTTTTTTTTAAGTAGGTATATAAAATAATTGTACTTCTTTTTTTAAAAAATTATTTAATATTTGTATGTTTTTTACAATAAATATACAATTTATACATATTATACAGTGTTATAAAGGTAAATAATAATAGCTTTTCCTCACCATAAAGAGACGAGGCTCTTGTGTTTGGTGAGTGAATCCTAGCTCAATTATATGGAATCATGTAAGTAAGTAAATAATATATTTGCAAAACCAAAGGGATAAGTAAGAAATAGGCAAGATTTATCAATAATACAGTTTCAAGATTTAAAGGAAATAATAATAAGAGTAAGATATGGACTTTTATAGTAGTTTTAGGTAATTTTTTAATTTTATTTTAAATTCCTGAATATCTTCAATATTTTTTAGATATAATGGAAGGATGTTAGAATATGTTATACCTAGATAGAGATAGGTATTTTGTGTGTGCTTTGTATTAAGTTATGGGATTTTGATAGTTTTTTGATATCTTGCTGATGAATTGAATTGTAAGTTATTTAACTGTATTTCTTTATAAATTTGTAGAATTGAATATTTTTTTATATATATTGTCTATTGTGGGTACATTGAATATTGAAAAGAGAATCTCAGTAGAAAATTTGGATGGTTTTTTCAATATTACTTTAATTATCAATCTTTGAACTATTTTAAGTGGATTTAATATATTGTTATAAGTTCCTCCCCAGCCAATAATACTATATTGTAATATAGATTGTACATTAGATTGTGCAATTGCATAGTACACTCTTTTTAGGTTTTCTAGTCTAAGAATATTTCTAAGTCTTATAAATATATAAATACATTTTCTAATTCTTTTGACAAGTTCAAAAATTTGTTTTTTCCATTTAAAATGTTGATCTATATATATACCAAGATATTTAATTTCAGAAGTTAGACTAAGTATAGAACATTCTTGATTGCAATTAGTTCTGTTACATTTAAGTTGATGTATTATAATTTTTAATTCTGGTATTAATTTAAATTTGTTGATAGAGAATGGGAGACATTTTGTTTTTTCAGTATTTAATGAGAGGAGGTTTTTATCGAACCAATTTTTCAGTATATTAATATCAGTATTTTCTAAGTTATTAACATTATTCCAATCAGTACCTTCAATTATTATGACAGTGTCATCAGCATAAGATATTATTTTTCCATTTAATCTTTGATTGAATATGTCATTTACATAAATGATAAACAGTAACGGTCCCAGAACTGTACCTTGAGGTATGCCGAAGTGACTTGTTTTTTGTTGACTAAGTACATCGTTGATTTTTACGACTTGAGGGCGTTTGAAAAGGTAGCTTTTTATCCATTCTGTAGCTGTACCACTTAATCCAATGTTTCTTAATTTACTTATAAGTTTGTCGTGTGATATGCTATCAAAAGCTTTTTTAAGATCTATGAAAATTCCAATGCATTTTAATGATTTATCTAATGAATTATGAACAAGACTAGTTAATTTTGCAATTGCATCCTGAGTGCTTCTACCTTCCATAAAACCGAACTGATTTTCATTAATTAATTTATTACATTTTACAAATTGGTTTATCCTTTTTTTAACTATCTTTTCAAAAATTTTTGCTATGTTCGAGATTACTGATATGGGTCGGTAATTGCTAACTTCTTCTGGGTTACCAGATTTAAATATTGGAGTAATGGTAGTTTGTTTGTAGATTGATGGAAACACTCCGCTTTGGAAACTTACATTTATTATGTGTTTTAACGGTTTAGAAATTTGATTTTTAATATTTTTAAAATATTATCTGTTATTCCATCAAAACCCGGGGCAGAACCTCCTTGCATACCGTTTATAATTGATATTATTTCGTTCTCTGTGGTGACTTGGAATGTTGCTATATTATTGTCAGTATCAATACTACAGTCTGGAAATGTTATATTTGGGTCAGTATGAATGAGATTGGCAAGATTTCCCCCTACGTTCGCAAAAAAGGTGTTAAATACGTTTGCAGCTTTTGAGGGATTTTCTTTACAACACGTTTTCATGTTGTCATGAGATATAGTAGCGATGTCGTTATTCTTGTTTTTTTTTCTTGTCAATTATTTCATTTATAACTGTCCACACTCTTTTACTATCATTTTCAGCCTGATTCAACTTTTGTTTATAATACTTTTGTTTTGTATTTTTTATAATATATGCAAGTTTGTTTTGTATTTTTTATAATATATGAAAGTTTGTTTTTATATGCTTTAAAATGATTTAGTAAATTTTTGTTATTTGGTTGTTGAGTAGTTAATTTGTAAAGAGCTTGCTTATGTCGTACAGATACTACTAAACCATGAGTAATCCATGGTTTTATAGGTTTCAAGTTCGACACTTTGGATTTGGTTATTATATTATTATTTGTCGAGTCATTTATGCATTTAGATATTTTTTCTTCAAACATTTTACAAAATATATTGACATCATTACATTGTAATAATTTATTCCAATTTTCTGATTCTAATTGGTGTTTTAATGTATCCATATTAAGTACTTTTTTGAGTAATTATTTTGTTTAAATAATGGCAAAGTTGGATTGCTTAATTTATAGTTAAAAATACATGAATAATGATCAGTGATAGTTGTATGAATGACAGCTGATTTTATATTTTGGATATCAGGAATATTTGTAAAAATGTGATCTAAGCATGAGGGGCGTTGACCTTTAACATTTCTAGTATAAGAATTTATGCACGATAAATAATTGAGTTCTGCTAACATATTTAGATATGTGTCTTTATCTTTACTAGAATAGTCATTTGCAATATTTAAATTCATATCTCCAACAATAATAGTATTTTTATTTCTAAAATTTAACAGAATATTTTTTAATTCATCTATAAATTGAGGTACTATCGATGTATGCGTACGATAAATAGCAATAATGTTAAAATATTTATTTACATCTTTAAATTCTATATTTAATATGTTAACATTAATTATTTCTTTAATATTGAGAACATATACTGGTTAGAAATAAATAATCCGATACCTGAGTTTTTGTTTATTTTGTTTATTGTCGCATGGTATGTGTAGCCTGGAATAGTGTAATTGATTTCGCCTGCAGAGTGTGTCTCTGTTAAGACAATCAGGCCCGGGAAAAAATTTAATTCTTTTAATGTTATAACTAATTCATCCATGTTTCGTTCTAAACTTCTAATATTTACATGAAATAGGGTAAATCCTTTTTCAGTGCAAATTAAGTTAAAATCTTTCATAGATTGACATAAATTTTCTTCAATATACATTTTTTTATCTAATGCGTTAAATAAAAAATCATTCATTTTTTAAGTTTTAGATTAGAGTTTAAAGAAATGAAATTTACCGTATTATTCATAGTCGATGCGCTCTCTAGCTAGTTGAAGCATTTTTTGCCGATAGAGACATTTCATGCTATCAACTCTGTGTTTTGTAGAATAATTCATATTAAATCTTTTATTTTGAGGACAGCAATTGTTGCATGTTGGAGGTTGTTCTTTATTTTCACATTTAGACAGAATGTGCTCCTTTGTGCAATGAGGGCAAATGGGGGGCTGCGTCCTGGCGAGACATCTTTGCGCTGTGTGGCCGAACTTAAGGCAGTGGTAGCATTGAGTAAGCGGGTTACAGTCTTCTATGTATACTCTTTGGAATTTGATGTTTATTTTGTTTTTTTCTAGTAGCGTTTTTCTTAATTTACCGGTTGTTTCAATAATGTAGTTAGTGGTGTCGTTTTCTTTTCCTTCATTGTATTTGTTTTTTAATTCTTTGATGAGCTTGATGTTGTTTTTGTCTTCCAGGGTTAATCCTTCATTTTGTTGTACAATCCCATCTATAATTTCCTCTTCAGTCAATTGGCATTGCAGCCTTTTCAACATTAAACACGGTTTCTTTTTTTTTATTTCTTCGGCCAGTATTTCTTTTCCAATTACCTTAATTTCTTCGGTTAACTTTTCTGCATCTTCTTTTTTTGACATGAGATCAGTAATTTTTGTTCTCCGATTTTTTTTACTCCATTTACTCCAACTTTTATTTTAGTTAAATTAATGTTTTTTTGAATTTTTATTTTTATATCTTCGGCCTTCAAGGTGTTTTTAGATGTAATTATGATGGCGTGCTTCTGTTCTGGGATGTGTGCACCTGTATTCACAAAGTTTTTATTGTCACCTAATACATTTGCATATGTCCTTTTGTTATTATTATGAATTTCTTCTAGTTTCTGTGCGTAGTGATGATTGTTTTTAATATTAGTTTCTTGTAATTCTATAATCTTTTTTTGTAGGTTTATTAGTTCATGTTGAATTTTTTCTTCCAGTGATATAATGTTCTGTTCCAGTGTTAATTTTATTTTTGAGTCCTTCACTGAAGTGATCTTGTTTATTAAATCTTTAATGTTTTTAATAATTTCTTGAGTTTCCATATTGGATGGAATGGAGCGCCCAGGTGGGCGAGTTATTAATGTAAACTATATTACTTGATTTACTTGTCACAAAATTACGCGACTGTACTCCTTCGATGCGGAGCGAGTATTTGAATAAATGATTTATAATATTATGTATAAATGATGATGAAAATAAGTAGTTAATTGAAATTTGTGCTATTAACGTTGCGTTATTTTTTAAAGAATAATAATACATACCTAATCATAGTCTATCCTACTTTGGGCAATATTCATCATATTTTTAAAGTAGGTACAGTTAGTGTTATTTGCTCTATGGTTAGTATTAAGGGTCATGTTGAATAAAGTGTTCTGATGAATACAGTTACTGCATTTTTCCTCTGCGTTTTTGTTAGGGCATTCGTTCCAGGGGTGATCCTTGGCACAATGTAAGCACGTCGCACGTTTATCCTTATTAAAGCATTTTAACGCAGTATGTCCAAATTTGAGGCAGTGGTAGCACTGCGTCAAGGGGTTGGCATCTTCCACTCGTACTCTGCTAAATCCGATGTTAATTTTTTTCCTTTTGAATCAGGTAAGACCTCATTTCTCCACTGGTTTCCAGTATGTAGTTTGAGAGTCCTTTTTGGTTTTTTGGCTTAAGCACTTTTATTAATTTAATCGTGTTTTTTGAATTTTCCATTATATCTTTAATTCCATCATTTTGAGTTTGTAAGGCTTCAATTATTTCTTCTTCTGTTAATTCTGCTTGATGGTTTTTATGAAGATTTTTGGTTTTTTCTTTTTCAATTCCTCCGCAACCATATGTTTTTTTAGTGTTTTATTTATTTCGTTTGTTAATTTCTCTGCATGGATTTTGGTTGGGCTAGATATTATTAGTTTGTTTTGAGAAGCTTTCCGTACTCCGTTTACAGCGATCCCCGAGTTAGATAGCTTAATTGTTTTTATAATTTGGTCTTTTATTGCGTCAGATGTCATATCAGAATTTTCTCCTTTGATTATCAATATTCATTGATAATTTGGATTCATGAACTTTTTTCAGACAACTTGCGTAAGTTCTTTTTTCCAAATTACTCGAACTTTCAATTTTATTTTCTAATTTGTCTATTAGTTTAGTTTGTATGTACAGCGTTAAAGTTCGTCACCTCTGCCTTGGTTAATGGTTAACCCTCTAAGACCCGAACTAAAAACTATTAAAATATTAAGATAATCGAATAAGGTTTTTGTTATCTCGGAACAAAAGTTTTAAATTTTAGAAAACCACTTTCTTGACTTGTAGGTACATATCAGTTCACCCCATCTCCCTCCTTGACTTGTAGGTATATATCAGTTCACCCCATCTCCCTCCTTGACTTGTAGGTACATATCAGTTCACCCCATCTCCCTCCTTGACTTGTAGGTACATATCAGTTCACCCCATCTCCCTCCTTGACTTGTAGGTACATATCAGTTCACCCCATCTCCCTCCTTGACTTGTAGGTACATATCAGTTTACCCCATCTCCCTCCTTGACTTGTAGGTATATATCAGTTCACCCCATCTCCCTCCTTGACTTGTAGGTACATATCAGTTCACCCCATCTCCCTCCTTGACTTGTAGGTACATATCAGTTCACCCCATCTCCCTCCTTGACTTGTAGGTATATATCAGTTCACCCCATCTCCCTCCTTGACTTGTAGGTACATATCAGTTCACCCCATCTCCCTCCATGACAAACAGAAAAGTGAAAACCAGGTGATGGTTATTAATGAATATTTTAATGAGTATAATCTCAAATTCGTATATATTATCGTTGAAGACAATATTAACGATTCTCCACCGAATTATGTGGAACAGAAAAAGATTCAGTCGCATCTAGGAATATAACCTCACCTAACCCATTATTTTATGATGTTATTTTTATTACTGTTATGTTAGTATTGATATAGTATTATACCAGGGCGGTACTGAGGGAATCTACCAATATGGATCGTGGCGCAAACACACTATATGTATTACAATATCTATAAATATGTAAATTACATATGAAATATTTTAGATATCTTTTTTTATATTAGTGCACGCTGTTATTTGGTCAAGGTTTTTTATCGTTATTCCTGGTGATGTTGATTTTTCTACCGTGTAAAATAAGTTATGAGCGTTTTACACGAAGCTTTTTTCGTCCAGTTTCAATATTGGTCATCCTTTTAAATGAATTCAGGATGAAAAAAGCACGTGTTCTATTTTGGCACCGATTATTGTACAGTTAAAAATGTCGGATATTATTTGCCATATGTCTTTGGCCATCGTTTTACGTAACTAAATAATGTGGGGATGTTACGTGTTTATTTCGATTAATTTTTCAAATATTAATTACTATAAAATACTGTTGTATTCCTCTGCTATTGTGAATTTTGCGTGTATTTTTTAAGATTTGTTGACGGCAACGGAAAAGGTAAATGACGGATTCCCTTTGATCTAAGGTTATATCCAAGTTGTTTCTTCTCTAATATATACTATCTGTATGAATTCATAATTATGCAAATAATGATCTCGTAAAGCGAAGATTTTTCGTATTAGTCCCGATATAGTTTCCATAAGAGGATCGGTATGAAAAAACGATCGTGTAAAAAGCTCATTAGCAACATTCTTTCTATAGTAATTTCTTGTGTCGTAGTTTTAAAACAAGACCCCGGAGTTGGTGGTGTTCAGTAGAGGTGGGAAAAATAACGTGAAACAGTTTTACAGTTTTTTAGTTTTTTTATTTTAAGTTTTTTACAGTTTAAGTTCCGAAAGTGTTCCAATAATTTCACGTTACGGATGTGTTAAACAGTTATTACAATGAACAAAACACATAGTTGATAGTGCGATTAAGACGTAAGGATTATATTTACTTCGAATGCATTACGTTATTTTTTTAAGTTTAGAGAAACCGTTTCTTTTGAGAAACCAAAGCAGTTTCGGTTATTTTGTAAAATACACTGAAACGTAATTATCTTTAGTATGCAGAGGGTTAAAATAAAATGTCACACCGCTCATGGGAATGTCCGATACTTGGCCGTAAATCAAGAAAACCAACAATAATAGCTCACAAAAAGTTATAAGTTCTAATGAAACATGCATGACTAATCTGGATTTGATTTAATTAATGGCCAGTAAACGGGGTCTGCTTTTCTCATCAGTTGGGAATGAAAGTGGGACGACTTCGGGACCAGCGACGATATTATTTTATTGTGACAATATTTTGTTGAATTTAACTTTGTGGGGTTGCTTCATTGTGATCATTAATCTGTTGATCATCTCTTGGATGTTTTCATTACGTCAGAACCGACTTTATTTTACGTACTTATTTTGACTCTCGACAGAGGCGGATTCAGTAAAAATATGATCAACTTAAATATATTATGCATTCAATACAACGTCGTTTGGCATACAGTACAATATAGACTCAATGAACTAAATTACCAACGAAAAAAATACGAGAATGGCGTGACTTGATTGAGACTTTCAAAATTTTAACTGGATATTATGAACGCCCTGGCATCAAAGAAGTCTTTAACACCAACAATAATATAAATCTTAGTGGACACTCAAAAAAGTAAATAGTAAAACACGTTTTGCATTTAATCCTAGGAAAACTTCCTTCCAATTATAGTAGTGGACGCAGAGAACAAACTTCCACAACATGTCATCGATGCTACTAATGTAAACTAATTTAAAGCTAGATTGGATATGGAGAGAAGAAGGATTAACGTATTTTAAATTTTAAACAACTCCAATTACTGTGTAATTTGTTGTGAAATCAGATATGAGCGCATCAGCAGAAGAAGAGAGAGAGAAATAACATCTACACATTATGCGGAATTGTATCGTGCATATTCTCCAACAAAACGTAAATTAGCAAATATACGTTATTCTGTGAATAAACATATTAGGTTTTTTTTTATATTTTATAAAATTTAATAAATTAATTTTTTTTCCGATTTTATGTCAGGGTTAAATCCTCCCCACAGGAAAAACTAAACCCTTCCACGCACTTTTCCACAAATGATCATCTAGTCAATCCACATTATGCAAGTGCATTATATAAGCATAATAAATACAAAATAATACAAAAACAACACGTCAAATCACCAGAGATCAAATGGGAAAATAATTCACTGACTCCAGATATTTTCAAATTAGAGGGTTTGGCTCGGTAGAACTTCTAATTGGACCTATAAATCTTACTGATCCGTCAATATATTTAAAAAGTCTTTCGTAATCCTACATGTATTTAAAATGACTGATCTTTTCATTTTTATGTATACATTCTTTGATAGATCTAATACGCCTAAATTTTGAATGAGAGAGCTAAGTATAATGCCAGTAGCCGAAATAACAAATGGTAATATTTTTTATAAGTTTATAAATAAGTTCTTCGGTTAAATTATTATTACGCGTGACAGCTGTTTCGCCTTCCGAAAGCAATGACAAGTATATCGCCTGTAAGTGAATTCTCCACAGTTTGTAATGCGCTACACAGCAGAACTTGCTTATAAATAAACTTTTTTTAATTAATTAAATAATGACATTACTAAATATTAAAAAAATATATATTTTTTTAAACTTATAAATTATTATAATTCAACTTTGGCAAAATTGTGCCCTTTTTATAATACGTTTTCATAGTAAAATAAAATTGAAATAAAACGGCCCTTTTAAGTGTTAAAACAAAACTTATTCGGATTTGAGGTCAAAATACTTAACCAAACTGGAAAAATATTTTTACATTATTATTTTATCAAATATCTAGTATGGATATGTGCTTTTTTTATTTATTTGTGTTTCATATTAAAGGCCATTATCGATTATTCGTGATTTTTGAGGCAACTTTGACAATTATTCTGGGTTAGTGATAATTATTTTTAAAAAAATTTACCTTAACTGTCTTTGAAAATATAATGAAACATTATATATAGAACAATTAAAAAACGTTTTTATGGGCTTAAATTTAACTTAACGCAGAAACACAAATTTGTCGAATAAGAAATTAAAAATTTGGGCCCAAAACGCTTTTTTGAAATGTTTTAATTTTATATTTCATGGGTAAGATTACCCTTTAATAATTATTATTAACTCACAAAAAATATTAATCATGAAAAAAATAATGGCATATTTTATAATTTAAATACAAATAAATAAAGTAGAACATAAACGTACTAGATATTTGCCATACCTTTCGATCATTTTTTTTAAGTTTGGTTAAGTAATTTGGCCGCAAATCGAAATATAAGTTTTGTATGAAAAAGACCACGCTGCCGTTCCTCTTAAGTGGTTCTGAGGCAAGGTTACCATTCTTACTGGTTTTACCAGCTTTGTGGTTTGTTGTGACAACCAACCAGGTACACAAGGTGTACTGGTTTTGGATCACAAAAAATCCAAAGATTGAATGTTGTCAATCGTTAAATGATTCTCAAAAATTGCACCACGCATTTTATCAGTAGGCCGACAACTCGATCATTAATTGAGTGTCAGTTATCGTGGAGCCGGAATCGGTTAGCACATTCAATTTTTTACAATTTTTTATTTATTTATTCACACTAGCCACGACACCGACTGCAAAGTTAATTGTGTCGAGTTCGTTCATAAAAAAAGTTAAATTAATCTTCCGTAGTTACCCACTTTTCAGGATTACGGTCGGTTTTTCAGTACACTCGGAATGTTATGAGTCGGATTGTGTTGCCAGGATTACTACCAAATAGGAACTTGACGAACGTTAATATCTCTCAAGTCGACAATAAAAGGCAACTGAAATACCGTTGCTTATGACTGCTTTACACCATACTTCTTTTCATACCGATCCTCAAATTGCGACCCACACGAACATTTTTCGCTTTACACGATCATTTTTTTTCATACTTACGATTTCATATAAACAGTTGCCATTAGAAAAAAATATTTTGAGACGGTACTAAATCGTCAAAAACTGGCAGCATCTTGAACATAACCATAGATCATTACCATGGAATCATCTTTCACTGTCATTTGCGAGCTTTGACACATGCTTTGTCATTACCCAATCGATTTTTTTGTCTACACGTTCGTCTTCGAACCTTTGTCATAATGATTTTTATAGGTACACATGCCTTGGCAAAATAGCCTACCTTATCCATCATATCTTGATCGGTACGATATTCGTATAATAAATGAGGTGGAACTACCAAAACACAGCAGCGCAGATACTAAATCAACAGCTCTCACAACCTTGTTTACATAAATAAACCCCTGACCCTGTTTCTATTCATTAATTAAAAAGGATGTTACAATATCAAGTTAACTTGTAGATATTCTTTATTCTATGAGTTAACTTATGTAAAGTTCTCGTGTATTATTTCCTCAAAACAAAATGTCAAATCGTCAAACATACATGCGAAACTTACAAAATCTAACAGTAATTCACACGCACAAGCAGTAATAAATTCATATTGTAATGGTTTAAATATAAAATAAATCAAATGCAACATTTTCACGTAATATAACTACGTGAATACGTAACACAATAAGAAATGGCAGAAACAGAATGTCAATCATTAAACATGCATGCGTAATTCACAATACCTAACAGTATTACACACTCACAAAGAGTAATAAATAGATATTGAAGTCTTTTTACTAATATTTTTAATATAAAACTGAGTATACATGTAAAATTTTACAGCAGTTACAGGTGGCAGACGTCAAATAATGTCCAACATCTTAAAATGTACGAAAATCGGTAATACCAACTACAAGAATAGAACACGTCCCTTTTTCAACCCGATAAGACAAATTGGTTGAAAAAAGGTGTCATGTAAAACAGCCATTAGGCTGGTTATACTTTAGTCATCGGGGACGTCAACAGGTCTACCGTAAAGCAAATGAAGGTAAATATTATAAATATCACAGGCCGCATTCAATATTGCTTCAGCTGCGGCAACTTTATGACCAGGGTTGGAATAAAATTTAGAAAGTTACATTTTTATAAAATAATTTAAGATAACAAAAGTTCCAACTGCTCTCAGCTGTCTGGGGCCAGTGTATGTATGTTTATCGGTATGTTGTGTGCAGGGTTGTGAATTCGTGAGGAATTCCTCAAATAATTACAATAGAAATTTTAAGAATTTTCAAGAATTGCGTGGAGTAGTTTTTTGTGGGAAAAATGCTAGGATTCTGGGCATTTCTTGACTATCCAACAATATTGAAAAAAAATATATTTACCATAATTGTGAGAATGTACCATAATTTCGCTTTCTTTCACAACAAATTTTCAAACAACTGTTTATTTTCAAATCGTGAACGAAGAGAAAACTATTAGATGATAAAAAATAAATGCTATATCCCATAGAATTTTAGAGGTAAAGGAATTTGTTGAAAATTTGAATATGTACTGTGGGTATTTTAAAGAATGTGCATTGGCAACCCTAGTCGTGAGGCGTCATGTAGTAGGGAGGGGAAGGAGACGAGGCAGAGGAAGGGGGGACTCTTCAGATCTGGTCATTCAAGTCAAGCCGTTTCAAGCATCATTTCGATTCTGGATGGTGGTATCTCACCAGGTGATTTCCCAATATAAATACACCAGGGAAATTTCCCCGATGAAAAAAAACCCGATAAAATACATTCCCGCCAAGAAATTTCCAAAATTTACATTTTACCAGAGCCCTGAAAGATTCGTGTATGATGACGATTTTATATTTTTAAATTAATAATAAATAAGTATTTTTAAATTTGTAGGTACTGCCACTGACTTAAGCACTTATTTCAATGTCTATTCAAAAATATTTTCTCAAACAATGTCATGAAACGTAAAGCTACAAAACATCACATTGAATGAAAAACGAAACTTTGAGGAAGTAAACTTTAATTTGAAATATCATTTTCTACTTTTTCTGTGTTTTATTTAATTTAATAATTTTCTTTAAAATTTATTTTAAAAAAAATACTAGGGCGCTCATTTCAAAGCGTTTCTTCGTCAGTTTGTTTAACGTGAAATGTGTCAAAAGCTAATTTAGAATAATGAATAATTAACTGCCCAATTTGTCAACATTCTCCCATCACATCAGTTCAGTGGCGCAACAGATGGCTCGCTTCTCCTTTTGCCCCAACTTCTCATCTCCGCACATTTCCTCCCCTGTCATGCGCCTTTGAAGATCCTGTCAACCGCTGCGGTGGCCACTTTGAACAATTTAAATACGAATAATAAATCATATTTATAATATTTTTATTTTTTCTAATACTGTTGATTCCGTTGATGTTGAAACAGATTTGATTGATGATCGGAGGTACCCACTCGAATGTATTGTTGGAAATTGAGGAGCGTTTTCTCAAAGAAAAATATCCACATAAACTTTTCTTTCGTGTACTAGTTTTAAGTGAATAATCACTCGGGGTCGGTATTTTATAATAATTTTTAAATGCAAATTTGGTACGATAAGAAAACCAATCCATTTATTAAATGCCATCTTTATTTAAAAAAATAAGTCTAACATTACGAATTTTAACAAAGGAGAAATATCTAGATATTTCAAAAAAACAAGTTTTACCATAAATTTATTACTTTTTACTAGCTGTATTCCACCACGCGTTGCTGTGGCTCATTCTGTCGGTGCAGATAGACAAAAAATAGCGCGTGTTTCTATTACGTCCAACATAGGTATATAAAAACACACGCGTATTCGAATGAAACGTTGTGTCAAAATTTCAAAGCAATCGGTGAACAACTTTCGGAGATATAAGATTTTTAACGAACGAACATTTAAATTTTTTATTTATATTCTACCTGTACCCCACCACGCCTTGCTGTGGCTCAATCTGTCTTTGCAGATAGAGAAACTATAGCACGTGTTGCTTTTACGTCCATCAGATGGCGCTGTTTAAAAAAAACTTGTTTTTACCTGTCACAGGTGACATCTATATAATATATAGGTGTATAAAAACACACGCGTATTCGAATACAACGTTATGTAAAAAATTTAAAAGCAATGGGTGAAGAACTTTCGGAGATTCAAGATTTTGAACAAACGAACATTTTTATTTGAATAGTTATTTAAAAAAATGATTACTTTGTCTTTAAAAGTACGTACTTCATCCTAAAAATACATACAAATATAATACCTACCGTTGATCTGATCTGAGCTGACCATGGCAAAAAAAAAAAATATGGAATCAGAAATACAGGTTATTTTTTGTATAACTAAGAGTCTTCCTCAGATATATTGAAATATCTAAGAAAATAATGGCTCTTAAAATATATACCTACCTAGTTATTTCACTTTCATATAAATGTAGGTTTTATCAAAATAATTTATCGTTTTCTATTACAAGTAAATATATTGTTTATTGAAAATCTAAATTAGTCAATAATGGAATAAAAAAACCGTTTGGGTAGATATTTATTTCTCTTTGTAAAAACGCACCTAAATGACAGTGTGCATACTTCGTTTTGTTTGGAATGTTGTGAGTTTTGTGAGATTGTTTATCAGGATTAATAATAGCAACGTAAATATCTCTTAAGCCAAGCTTAAAAATTCTCAATAAATCGTGTGATGCTAACTTTCACTGATACGTCAACAATTTAAAATACCAAACACTGGTTTGTTACATTATTTTCTAATCTAATCTATATTAAAAGAGTTATGGTATTATAACCGCCGTGTTTTTTTTTAATCTCTTTTGATCGAACGGGTTCGATATAAAATCTAATCCCAAATCCCAAAAGAAAACAAAACTATATTTCAAAAAGGACCATACTAAATGGCCATTAAAGTGTATAACAACCTTCCACGTAGCATCAAACAAATAACCGACATACTTAAATTTAAATCATCACTAAAAACATTTCTTTACAAATGTCAATACACCTTAAATGAATACCTAACATAAATTAAATCTCTGTTTTTTTATTTTTTATTTACGTACATTTGTGAACTTGTAATTGTTGGGTTTTGTAATATAATTTGTATTTTTTGGGTTAGCTGGAAGACATAGGATGTAACCTATAAGCTATACCCCTTGTACTCTGTATTGTTGTGCAATAAATATTTTTTTGAATTTTGAATTTTTTTGAAAAAATACACAATGATCGAAGAAGAAGATAACAGTAATAAATGAAACATGAAACAGAACAAGATACAGGAAATAAAATAAGGAACGGTCGCATATGGGAATTGAACCCAGTATCTCTGTCTAACCATTCGGCCGTTGAGTCACATCAGTCTATCGGTCAATCTGTTCATTGGCTAAAATAATATAATGCTGCAAGACAAGAATATTAAATTTGTGTTTTAATGTTTTTTATTTAAATGTTTACACCCACAAAATATAATAATTGAGGACAGCCAATTGCCAGTCCAGGATTCATTTAAAACTGCCAGAGAGTCCTCCATCAATTCGCAATCTAGTTTTCGCTTACAATGATTAAAGTAGAAGGATTTTAAAAATTGACAGAATATATATTGGAGGTATTTTGGTCAATATGAATTATGAGTGCAAATCGATGGCCTAGTGTTAAATATTGTAACTCCACACATATTGAGAAAACTGAAATTGTATGTTTGCAACTCTCCGAAAATTTGGTTTTGTGATATAATAATAAGTATTAGTTCCATATTATAGTAGCTGTATCTGATGTTAATACAATATTATAGTAGCTGTATCTGATGTAAATACAATATTATAGTAGCTGTAGGTATGTGATGTTAATACAATATTATAGTAGCTGTATCTGATGTTAATACAATATTATAGTAGCTGTATCTGATGTAAATACAATATTATAGTAGCTGTATGTGATGTTAATACAATATTATAGTAGCTGTATCTGATGTTAATACAATATTATAGTAGCTGTATCTGATGTTAATACAATATTATAGTAGCTGTATCTGATGTAAATACAATATTATAGTAGCTGTATGTGATGTTAATACAATATTATAGTAGCTGTATCTGATGTTAATACAATATTATAGTAGCTGTATCTGATGTTAATACAATATTATAGTAGCTGTATCTGATGTAAATACAATATTATAGTAGCTGTATGTGATGTTAATACAATATTATAGTAGCTGTATCTGATGTTAATACAATATTATAGTAGCTGTATCTGATGTTAATACAACATTCACACGAACTTTCGATTAGAATAAAGACAAATTCAATATTGGTGTTCATTAAAACATTTCTTGGAGGATTTACAATATATATTAATATTTTTATAGTTTTGGAATGGTAGGTTTAGGAGACGCAAATTCGTAAAGTTTTTGTATCATAGTCGCTTACGTGACAAATGGAAAAATTACCAATGTAAACGACGTTACATGGAGAAAAATGAGTACGGCTTTTTTAATACTGTTAAAAATGGGATTACATGACGATTGGCGGATTCTGAAAACCGAAGAGATATTATCATTTGTTTTTCAGGTGGTATAAGTATCAAGCATTCTTATTTTTCTTATCTCAAAGTATCTGTTTCTGATGTATTTGAGTTCCAAGTCGGTCGGATAAGATTAAAGAAGCATTCCTACATTTAATTCTGCCGTAAACGGAAAAATTTCTATTCCAGTACTTTATTTGGACCCTTTCGCCTTTATTGACAAAATTTCATAAGTATTGACGCAGCAAATCGTTGTTGAGGAATCCGTCTTACCACAAATAAAGTTGCAGATGGATCGGTCACTGTGAGCACTTAATAAGTTAAACTTACGAACAAATTCCGTTAGCATTAATTACCATAAGTTGGATGCGTAATATATGTAAATGCACTCTTTAGAAACTTATCAAAAACTTACGCAAATTTGCGTCGTAAATTTTACTAAATTAGTGAAAAGCCAGCCTTATTTGCTTCAGTACTCAACCCAGCGTAATAGTTATTTGGTAAAGTTATGCATTCCACCTTTTACTCATCTTGTTTGTCATTTACTTTGTTATTTATTGTTCAATATAATTTAATGAATTATTAAACATTCATTTGTGTTAGCTTGGGCATCATGTCCGGGTTACGTACATAAATAAAATAATCAATTTCATAGGAATAACTAATTATTCTCTAAATAGTATAAAACAAAGTCACTATCCGCGTCTGTTTGTTTGTGCGCGCAGTTTGTACTAGAACATATTAAAATCTGCAAATTTTACTTGAAAAAAAAACTGGTTTTGGTTAGTTTAGTGGACCATATGCGAATTAGAGAGTTAGTTTCTAATGAAAGAAGACAAAAAAACATTGTTAAATTGTAAGCAACTTCCCGCAAAACATTGTGAAATTGCATATCAACTTCCCGTAAAACATTATGAAATTACATATCAACTTCAAGCAAATCGGAATTTCTGCGACCGTCATAATATATTGACCAAAGACCCTAGATATTATGATATATTTAATTAATATTCTTT
Organism: Hesperophylax magnus; assembly: GCA_026573805.1. Lineage (NCBI taxonomy): Eukaryota > Metazoa > Arthropoda > Insecta > Trichoptera > Limnephilidae > Hesperophylax > Hesperophylax magnus. Next base: position 3,478,944 of record JAIUSX010000026.1, read on the forward strand.
ACAAATTCGAATGAATTAATCTCACATAATTTAATTAATTAATGGTGTCACTGCAGTGACAACACACATAATATTCATAATCTGACAATCATAAAAATAATTGAATCATTCCAGCCAATGGGATCTTTCCCCTTTTACAGACTCCACCTCCCGCCAGAAGATTATCATCTTATTGGGTCGGGAGATGAATCAGAAAAATATCTTGCACGTGGAAAGACGAAGCATCTCAAAATGATTCAGTGATCTTTAGAACTCAGCCGCCGAAGTTCAATACAAACTGAAAATTACAACGACTTCAAAAACGTTTCAATCTAAAATGGATGAAAACCCAGCGAAAAACAAAAACAGTGAAATTTATTCGATTTTTGAACAATCGAACAATATTTCACCGCAAGCGTCAAATTTAAACAATTTCCAAGAGGATTACGATTTCATCAATCAGATGTACTACCAACAAAACAATGAATTAAATAATTATTGTCTTCCAGTCGCCCCAATACCGCCGAGTTATTTTGAAAGTGGGCGATTACCCTATGATTCGTCTTTTCAGTCGTTTTTCGGATACGCGAATACGTTTTATAACAAAACAACGATTTTGCGAACTCACGATGAAAATGTTTGCTTGCAATATGTTGAAAATTCTCAGAGCTGTCGGTCAATTACAAGTGATTTGAGCTGCAACCAAAACGATTTGGTTGAAGGAGATCAGAGGTATTTTGCCGTTGATTCCGCTGAAGATTTATGTAGAACAAATCCCGATATAAATAGTTACGATTCTTCCGATAATGACCAGTGCAGTTCGGATAACTTTGATAATGTCATGTGTGACGGGAGGCGCTTCCCGGAGAGTGAAACCAATTTAAAGGTTCGAGAAAATGTCGAGGATTTCCACGGAAACTGGAATACGGAAGAAGAAAATTCCACGGAAAATGCAGCGCTAGATAAACCATCTGTGGAAATCTTCAACGATGATGGTGAGATTCTTACAATCCAATTAATTAATCCAACTGAAAATTTTATGAAATTATTTAGGTAGTTACTCGTTGGCCACGGTTAACTTTGCAGTCTCCATGGCGTCGACTTCGCTAATATTGTGATTGGACCAGGGCAAAACAAATACCAGATAATATTTTAGAGTTTTTTGTAAATACTTTGTTGTTTATTTGAATATTTTCGTTAAATTTTGAGATTGTAAAATAATAATTTTAAAGGAAATCATTGAAATACATTAATATTACAGTACAAGAATAAATAAAATAACTAAACTAAAAGTAACTAAAGAAAAAAAAGGCAATATTAGAAGTTTTTATAACGTAAAAGAATAAAACATGTATACGTAATACACAACACCATTTCAATACACACTTTATTTATATATATTTATTCATAATATTTTATATCAATTTTTTATTTCATATTACATTTTTTATTAATTAATTAATTTATTTATTTTATATATATATAAATTACAAACCATACAAAACAAAATGAACCATTGTCTGTCCAACTGGGAAGGATTCCCGTTTCAGGACAGCCAAAATGTGTATTAGTACATAATATTCTTACAATGGAATGGCGATGCTGTCAGAACAAATTTTGAGAACATTTTGATTGCATTCGAAGTGACAGGATGGTTTCTTTATCCTTGAAAAAATCGCAAAGATGTAATTTATTATCAGGATCAATTTGGATAACATTAGTAATTGCATTCAGAACAGATGCATGGTTTCTTTCGGGACATCACAATTATTACAATTTAAAATGGGGGGCTTAGTACTAGGTAAAGCTCCCAGTGAGGTCCACATTATCAAATAACGTTTAAAATGTGTAAAGTTTAGTGGGTTAGCTAGAAGAAATAGGATGTAACCTATAAGCTATACCCTTTGTACTAAAAATTATTATCAATTTTCAAGGGTCGATTATAATAGGTTTTTAAAGTTTATGAACGACACATAAAAATTTTTTCGTTAATCATTTTCATAGGTTTTTTTCATCTTTATCGCTTTTCATTGTATAACACTGTAATTATATTTGAATAAACGCAACACGCATGTTTTATTTTGTAGTAACATTGTTGGTTTAAAGATCTGATATTTTGTCGCTGCTCTATAAAGATCTGCTTTTCTGAAAACACTTCACCTTTGATTTATTTATTTTTCTTAACATATTAATAATACAAAGATACTGTAATTAGTTCTCCACGCTAAGAGTTCACCTGTATTGCGGAGGACATTTTTCATTTGTAAATTACTTAATTTTAATAGTGGACATAGTACATAAGAAAGAGAACATTTAAAATGAAAATATAAAATCGACTTCTACATAATAAATTTAATTCTTGAAGACAATATTAGTGACTCTTAAATAAAAATCAGAAAAGATTCGGCCGCATCTAGGAATTGAACCCAGAAAAAATAAAATTGGACATATTTTCAAAGACACTATCTAGATTGCATTAAGTTCGGGAAAAATCTTAGGAATTGAACCCAGGAAAAATAAAAATGGACATATTTTCAAAGACACTATCTAGATTGCATTAAGTTCGGGAAAAATCTTAGGAATTGAACCCAGGAAAAATAAAAATGGACATATTTTCAAAGACACTATCTAGATTGCATTAAGTTCGGGAAAAATCTTAGGAATTGAACCTAGGAAAAATAAAAATGGACATATTTTCAAAGACACTATCTAGATTGCATTAAGTTCGGGAAAAATCTTAGGAATTGAACCCAGTAAAAATAAAAATGGACATATTTTCAAAGACACTATCTAGATTGCATTAAGTTCGGGAAAAATCTTAGGAATTGAACCCAGGAAAAATAAAAATGGACATATTTTCAAAGACACTATCTAGATTGCATTAAGTTCGGGAAAAATCTTAGGAATTGAACCCAGGAAAAATAAAAATGGACATATTTTCAAAGACTCCATCTAGATTGCATTTAGTTCGGGAAAAATCTTACAATCACACATAAAGATAGCTGCCAATAAAAATATGCGTTAAAAATGAAGATAATGTTGGTAGATCTTAGTCGAAGTTATGATTCAGTTAAATATGACCGAAAGGGATAGGGTCGAATTGGCTCAGTTTTAGAGCAAAGCCCCGGCAAGACTGAGAATTTGGGTTCAATTTCTAATATTGTCTTAAATGTTTAAATATTACAATTTGAGATTTTACTGTGTTTAAAAAAAAGGTAAGGAAACACAATTATTATTGCAGCGTAGTGCACAATTGCGAGAGTGTGAATTTGTGATCCTTACTGCCATTTTCGTTGTTGGAACCGGTTGGTTTCGGAACCTTATTGTGTCCTGCTAGCCTCGTATCAATTGTCAATATTAACTATTGCGTTGAGTCCTCTATTCATTGATTTTCCTGCATTTGTCCTCATCAGCCTGCACATTGCCCGTCACTCTCGAGACCATGCCGAACACAAAATCTTAACAATCAAGGGTTTTATTGTGGATATTTCGTCATGTCACCACCATTTGATCATGCAAGACTAGATCGTTGATATTGCTGATGGATCGTGTCTCTTGAACCTTTGCTTTTCATGAAATTCCAGATATTTTCTATGGGGTTGGTCAGGAGAATTGCCTGGCCACTATTCATTGAGAAACTGTTACGGTCTTAGCCTTGTGGTCGGGGGCCGCATCATACAAGAAATAATCCCACTGATAAATGACCCAAAAATTAAGCAAATGTTCTTCCGAAACATTCATAGGTGCATTTTTGGGAAGGAAGTATAAACCTTCCATTCCCTTTCTTCTACTGAATGCACCATCACACCGTAAGGGTCTCGATAAGGGCACTGTAACATCCACTTGGTCCGAGGGTCCACCGCATGCAACAATACCATGACTTTGGACTTTCTTCCCGGCATCGTTAAATCAATATGCAAACAAATTTACTTCATCCAAGACTGTTAAAAGTAATCACTGGATTAACACTATTGAATTAATTAAGTGTCAGGGCCGTATTTGAGCCCAGCTACCAAGACTGCAGCCTATGGGCCCGCACAACAAAGGGACCCCCATCACAAATTATTCATTTATTCATTTTCGGGAAATCGACAGCTTACATTTAATCAGTTTGTACATAAGTATTATATAGTTAAATAAAACCAATTATGGATTTCCTCCTTGTAACTTTAACTGAGACAGCATAATATGGAATAATTTATTTAAATTTCTCAACAAGTTAGATTCACTGATGAAGAGGCAATTGCAGCAGCTCCAAACTAAACATTGTAGAAAGTGTATAATAATGATTATTTATTGGGAAATGAACCGATTTATTTCAAAGCGTTTTACTGCGAGTTTCAAAACGATGATGATGAAAATCAAAAGTTGTTAGTCAGGAGAGGAGAGAATCATTGTTTTTTTTTAAATCCAGTTGTTCGTCGCAATGTTTAAAAAATGATTGTTTTCATTTTCATTCATACTGATTTTAAAATCGTTTCATTTTTATCTCATCATTCATTCAACTTCTAAAAATGGTGTAGTAATAATTTCTACAATTTAATAATAAATTATAAATAGATTTTTAGTAAAAAAAATGATCTGAAATGCAATTTTTGCTGATTAAAAATTACGGAGGATTATGGATTACATATGACGGATTTATCCATATACTATAATTTATATATGACCTTTGAACTCAGACTGGATTATCTGTTTAACGTTTAATTAATTTTACCAGAGGTAAGGAAAAATAGTAACTTATTTCGGGCATTCGGAAACGCCCTTAGCTTACTTCTATCGCCTTAGGTATTATTTCTTCGGTGGATATTATGTTTGAACGCCGGCGCCGTGCCACTGCAAATATTTATTAATATATATTTTTAATGAACTTTAGGAGTAAACTCATAAAACAGTAAGACAGTAATCTAATCACTGTAATTGTTAAGTTGAAATGATTCATTTACTACCACGGCTGTTTAGATAACTACCTCCCATGGAATATTATTGCTACGATCTTTTATCGCGTATCCATTATCGTTTCCACGTGTGACTTGGACGTTACCTTTTTTAAATTAATTATCTTATTTTTATTATGCACCTAGAATTGAATTACTTGTAACATAGGCACACGCTCGCAGCAATGATAACAGCATTAAAAATATGCATAACCATTTTGGAAAGGTATAAACACTTTGGAAATTTGTGAAAATTGGGAAATTAGTAACATTATTTTGAAATTAGTAATATTGTGGAAATTAGTAACATTTCGGAAAATGCATGGTAAAATTTTGAAATTAGTAACATATTGGAATTTTGTAACATTTTGGAAATTAGTTCCATTTTTAAAAAGTAGGTACTAGGTACCTACCCTACCAACTCGATAACTTTGGTTTATTATTTGGTTTGGTTATTTGTCGTAATTTTGGGTTTAGTTTAATGACACCATCCAATTCCTTAATTAATATCGGGTGAGAGATTTCTTCTCACATAAATAATTTTAACTACAATGTCAACATTTCGGTCCCCCGGGACCTGCGGTGCGACAAAGAGGGAACACTTGAGGGAAGAGGGTAGGTTAGGTAGTTCGGGGAAGACAGAAGCACCGGGTAAAGCTGCATTTCTTTTAACATCCGTGCTTGTTAGCGGGTTCACGGGGTCACACGCTTCTAAACGTCACATTTTCTAAAAGTCACGGGCGGCTCGTCATAAGATGATGATTAAATGAAATAGTTATGTTAAAGAAGCGCTTTCTCAAAATGTATAAAATGTTATAAAGGCGAAATAGAAGAAAAACAATTCTCCCCACTACAAAAAGGGTTCATTTTCACCTACCTTCAATCCTTCTCTTTCCTGCTCGAAAACATTGAATTTTTTTGCCGATTATTTAAATTTTCTAAGGTAGGTACTTCTCAACCTTCCCCTCCCTTTCCCTCCCCAATCCCTTCAGCCTCACAAGATACCCCGACTGCGGATGTCATAGTCCCACTAACCCCGGCCAGTAGAAACTCTTTAGAAGTATTCACATAATTTATTTATTTTTAAATTCCGTTTTTATTTTTCGTATATTTATTTTAAGAGTTATTTGTGATAAATAAACTAAAACAATAGAGAAAAAAGTGTTCTTAAAATAACTGCCTACTTATCAAAAAAATCCTACTTCACTGTACCTACACGTGTGCAATACTAAATCACAGTTTCCGACATATATTTGTCAAGTCGGCTCCTTTCAACATGGGAAATGTTTTGATAGCGTCAACGCGTCATAAAATTAAATAAAAATCTCATTTAGGGTGAATAGACAAAAATGATAAGTATGGAGGTAGATACTAGATACATATTTATGTACTTCTAGCCCCCAACTGAGTTAAATATAACAAAATGGAGCCAAGTAAAATCAATAACTATTGAACAAAGGTTTCCTTGGAAGTCCATTGAAAGAAAACTTAAATTGCCGATGTATTTACATAAAACCTTTCGACTCCCAGCCCAAGGTTCCTAGAAAAATACGGTTCCGTGATAACTCAACACAGTGACAATTCAACACATTTTTAAAAAGTGATATAAAGTCATTAGAAATAATGAAAAAAATATATTTTAACCAGACCTAACCTAACCTAACCTACTTAACCCAGTTAATAAAGTTTTTGTTTCATCACTTTCCATGACTTTATTTAACTTTTTAAAGATGTGATGAATTATCATTATGATGATTTATCCGGTCACTGAAAAATACATAGTTTCAAAGAACCTTGCTCCTAGTCCAGATAGGTAAATGTAATAAATAATTATTGTAATAATAATAATCACTTTCATAGAAATATTCAATGTTTGAAAACTTTTCACCAAAGCCCTTTCATTAAAAATTATAAGTATACAGAAATAATATAGATAGATCGTCTGTCAGCGCTTCACCAAAGTTTGATAATGCTTTCGGAAGGCGAAACATCTATCACGCGTAAAATAATTAGTTACTTACCTTTCTAGCTGAACTTCTTCATAAAAAACTCTTTTTTCTTTTATTTAGTGATACGAAATAAATCTCAAATACATAAATATATCAAAATGTTTGATACCTGATAGGTATAATGTATATAATATGTATGAAAATAGTTTATTACTCTCTTTGTCAATCTATCATTGAGTATCAACACTATCAGCTATAGATTCATTATCGAAGGCACAAAAATTGATTATGAAAGTTATTCTTAAAGTTCCCTTAATAACAAGTACTGCAGATATATTCTACAAATTCCATGTATTAGATATTCGACAAATTTACACAAAAACTATCTTAACTCATCTGTTTAAAAATAAAACACATAATTTTTTTGAAAATACCCAAAATCTTGTAAGCACGAGGCACAAAACAAAAAACTCATAAAAACACCTAAAACAAACACAACATTTGATCAAAGAAATTTCAAATACATTGCGTCTTAAATATACAATAACCTAATTGTAAAACAAGACAATCGAATAATATTAACAAACACAAAATCCTGATCAAACAATGGATCATCGAAAAAGGCCGTGCAATAATTAGTCACCTCACCCAAATATAATCATCTATCTCATTATTGTTACCACTACCTACCAACCTGAAAATTTTTGTCAAATATTTTTGCTTTATTGAAAAATGTACTTTATTTTAATATTATAAAATATTTGTAAACTAGTCTGTCTCGGCACAGGATTTCCTAGTGAGACAGGCAAAGCCAAAACAAATATATGTAAACCTTTTTATATAGATGCACATAATAAATAAATACAAACAAAAAAAATAAAATAATGGACAATAATGGACATTAATGTACATATAATGGACAATACCGGATAGGTAAATAAAAAGAAACGAGGAGAGAGGAAAGGAAGCTTGGTGATGTTTGTTGGTTTATTTTGAGTCCTGCTGCATTCTTGAAGATTCCGTAGGTCACTTATAGTTAGATTGACAAAACGAACATCCATCAAATATATATATATATATCCACCAAACGACAATAATGTACTTGGGGATGCTATTTGCACTATTTAATTGACTGTTCAAGAAACTATTGATACGAGGAGCGAAATAATATGCACTCTCAACTAGGACGAAAATTCGAATTAGTAAAAAAGATGGATTAAAGTTTAAAAAAAACTGAATTACCTACTTTCTTGTTCGCATTGTTTCAATATTATGGTACGTAGGTATCTGCCCGAAGTTAAAAAAAATAATTGTTGTTGAGATGGTGAATATTCCTTGGACAAATGGTATAATTCCGCATTTGAAATAAATAAAAAAACGTTCGATGAAATATATAATTAAGTAGGTAGGTACTTACTTACCTATGTACAAACGTTAAGATTTCAGGGGAAATTTTGGTTTCGATTTATTAAATAAGATAAAAGAAACGTATTTTTCGGGCACGAGGTTTGGTAACTGTTCACTAATTAAACAATAATATTATTGACTTATCATTAATAATTCATAAATATAAAATAGAGTTCTTTTAATCCAACTTAAGAGGAAGCTACAAGCCAAAAATGTGTATATTCTTGGTATAGCTTATATTGTAGGTAATAGGCATTAAAATCGCTTGACAAACGGAGTCTAGAAACGTTCGATTTCAAGTACAAAACTGGTTTTTATTTATTTTGTAAATAATTTTATAAGAAAGCAAAAAAGTTAATCAAGTGAAACTGTCACAAATAATTTTAGCTATAATACTGTATTTTTTAAAAAAGTTGTTTCCTTTGTGGGTTGATACATTCTATTGAAAAAAAAAATTTTACTAGTTTACATTTATATTTTTTATTGAGTAATTTAATTTTTTATTTGTTTTCTACTCAAGCGAAGCGATAGGAAAACCTTCAATTTATCTAAAGCATATTTTTTGGTATTCATAATGCACACCAATTCGTTATAAGGATTAATCAAAATAGTGATTTGGCATTAAGCTTCGCCTTAATGAAGAAACAATTCTAGCACCGACCATTATAAAAGCGTTTGTTCGCTTTTTGTGTGCCTACCTACCTTATTTCACACTCGTATTCCGGATTATGGTGACATGCATTTTAACAATGTACTAATTTGTACTAATTTATGAAACTATGGGATAATATGATATATTTCTGGAAAATGGGGATATATATTTATTACTGGTCGGCCTACTAGGCCCAATATATAAAATAATGTCGCCCCCGAGATAAGTGTGTCGGTCTGTAAGTACACTGTACCGTAGTAATATGGGTAGGTACATAATGTTATATAAACGGAAGTGACGTTATAATATTATAATATCTGACGGGCGGCAAAATCACAAAGGATGTTAATAATTCTATTAAAAGCAAAAGCGGATAACGGATGTATGTCGAATATAATGATGCAATATTATGTTATCTTGATTCTAGATTATGATTCCGCTGCAATAATCGAGTAAGACCTCTCGTACCAGTAAATGTCGACCTGTTTACACAAGGCGTGAGCAGTAAACAGTAACTAAAATACTGTCAATTACTTTTTTATATATTAAAACACTTTTATAACATATCATGATTAATTTCAAAGCGGCTTTATTGAAGGATCTCTCCACCATCGACTATGGCGTTTAATCACACGGAAAAAGATGGCGAGGCAGTTGCTGTTGATGCATTAAATATATTATATCAAAACGTGAGGGGTATTCGAACAAAGACCGTAAGTGTGCGCAATGAAATTTTAATCAATAATTATGACATTATTTGTTTTTCTGAAACATGGCTGAACTCAACCGTGTTTAGTGAGGAACTGTTTTTTTTTTTTTTTTACAGTAATACCGCACAAGAGTCCCAACTGCTCCCGTCTGGAGCCAGTGAGACTATGGCATCCCCAACTGGGGTATGTTGTGAGGCTGAGGGTATATTGGGGAGGGGAGGGAGATGGGGAGGAGGAAGGTGGGGAAGTACCTGGCTATTCAGATCTGGTCACCAAACACGGCTAAAGCCATTTCAAGCAACGTTTCAATTCTGAATGGTGGTCTTACACCAGGGCGATACTGAGAGTATCTTCCACTCTGGAACGTGCCGCAAATATACTATATATTATTTTTAATTAATTAATTGTGAAATAACACAAATTAATCAAATAAAATTTATTTACGCACGCCGGGTTCGAACCCGCGACCTTCGGATCTGTAGTCAAAAGCGTATACCACTAGACCACGCCGGCCGTGATGACAGATATATAGTATTTAGGAGAGATCGTGAGTCAACCAAATCTGCGTCTAAAGAAGGTGGCGGAGTTCTAGCCGCCGTTTCTAAAAAACTTCTTGTGTCCAGAAAAACGGAATGGGAGAGTGACAATGAAGATTTGTGGCTTGTAATTAAGTCTCGTTCCAACTCGCTCATCTTTATTTGCATCCTCTATATTCCCCCTAGTGTAACTGTAGACAATTATTGTAATCAGATTGAAAAATTACAAGATCTGTATTTAAAGTATTCAATTTCCAATTCAAAGTTTATTGTTATTGGTGATTTCAATTAGCCCGAAATAAAATAGTTACCTGACAATTCATTTAAAAATAATGTACTTTCACCTTCTAATTATAAAAGCATGAAAGCACACAGTCTTGTCAACCTTTCATCAATTTGCAACTTGTATCAATTCAATAATGTACTAAATACAAATGAAAATTTATTGGATCTTGTTTTCTCTGATAAAGTTAACATAGATATACATATAGCACCAGGCTTAACCAAATTGGATCAATATCACCCTTCATTTGAAATAATGGTGAAACAAAATAAAGATCAATTTTTAGAAATCAATAGAAGTGACTCAAAATATAACTTCAGGAAGGGAAACTTTTATGAATGTCGACAGGATATATTATCTGTTAATTGGATAACTCTTTTTAAAAATGAAAATGTGAATAGTATGGTGATCTTGTTCTATGAAAAATTATGGGAAATAATTGACAAACACTTTAAAAAATATATTACTAAAACAAAAAATCAATATCCTGTCTGGTTTAATCAGCAATTGATTGCTCTTCTTAAGAAAAAAAACAACATTAGACTTAAGGTAAAAAACCATGGTAACGAGTCAGATTATAGAGAATTTTCTTATTTAAGGAAAGTTACAAAAAAATACAAAGCGAATGTTATAAATCATACATCAACTCTGTCGAAAGTGGTCTGCAAGGTAACATAAAGGTGTTCTGGTCATACTCAAAATCATTACGAAAAACCAATTGTATTCCTAAAGTAATGCATCTTGACGATATTTCCGCAAATGACGGTGAACACATAGCAAACATATTTTCTAAATATTTTTCATCTGTTTATACCAATTCGGAATCATCCACTAATGGTTCAATTCCAAACATAACTGACTAACACAATAACTAACTAACACAATCAAAGCAATTTGGGTAAAATACATATTGATGCAGATGAAATAAAATGTTTTTTGAGTAAAATAGATTCCAACAAGGGTCCAGGCCCAGATAATATTCCTCCTTTCTTTGTCAGTTGCGTTGCAGACTCTTTATGTTTACCGCTTTTTATAATTTTTAATGCATCCCTAACCACGGGAACTTTTCCTGATCTGTGGAAAAAAGCACATGTGGTACCAGTATTAAAATCGGGAGACCAATGTTTAGTAAAAAATTATAGACCAATCAGTATATTATCCTGTTTTGCTAAGGTTTTCGAATCTCTGATATATAAAAATATTTTTCGCATTTTAAGCCCCTTCTCTGCACTAGGCAACATGGATTTGTTCCTCAAAGATCTATTAACTCAAATCTTTTGGAATTTTGTAATTATGTATGTAATTCTTTTAATGAAAGATTTCAAGTAGATGCAATTTATACTGATTTCCAAAAAGCTTTTGATAAAGTTGATCACTCCATCTTATTAAAAAAACTTGAACAAATAGGAATACATGGAGATCTACTTCGCTGGGTGAAATCATATTTGTATAACAGAACTCAATTAGTTCTTATTAATGGATACAAATCATCCCCTATAATTGTAACTTCCGGTGTACCACAGGGTTCAAATCTTGGCCCCCTGCTTTTTCTTATATTCATAAATGACCTTGGCTCGAAATTAAATTGTGATTATGCTTTTTTCGCCGATGATCTTAAAATTTTTCGTAAAATCAAGTCTGTTCCGATCATCAACTGCTTCAAAACGACCTCGACACACTTAATAACTGGTGTACTGTCAATGATATGCACTTAAATGTTGAAAAATGTTTCATTTTAAACTTCACTAGAAATAGAATTATAAAGGATTTTTCTTATGTTATTAATAATATTATACTCAAAAAAGTATCTTCAATAAGAGATCTAGGAATCACTCTTGATTCTAAATTCATATTTGATGTACACATTAACGACATTAAGTGCAAATCATTAAAAATGATGGGATTTATTCACAGAATATGTAAACCTTTCCAAGATCCTCAATCAATTCTAACTCTTTACAATGCCTTAATTAGAAGTAAACTTGAATATGGAAGCTCTATTTGGAATCCACATTACTGCAAATATGAAAACATTGTAGAATCCATTCAAAAAAAATGCTAAGAATGTTATCCTTCAAATGTGGATTACATGACCATCTTAGATCATATGACGTACGTCGTGATCACTTCAAGATTGATACACTTAAAACTAGAAGGCAATTTTTTTTTTTTTTTTTTTTTTTTTTTTTTTTTTTTTTTTTTTTTTTTTTTTTTATTAACAAAATTTTTGATACATATACAATTTAGGTACATACATAGTAATATAGAAAAAGAGTAACAAAAAAATCCCACAAAGGCGAAGCCTGAGCGTGGGTATTATAGTATAAGGATAAAACAGTGGTGTTTAAAATTTTTTTTTTTTTTTTTAAACTTATAAAAAGTATCTATAGAGATCAATGTGATTGGTTTTTTTTTACAGAAATACACACACACACACACACATACACACACCCTAACACACACACACACACCCTCTCACACACACACACACACACACACACACACACACACACACACACACACACACACACACACCCTCCCACACACCCTCAGACACACACACACACACACACAAAACATAGATGCATGTATATTTCTTTGATTTACAAAAATTAATCTTAATTGACTGATCTCATATGTTTACATAAAATTATTCACGGTCAACTTGATACTACATTATGTCTTAGCAATATTAAAATAAATGTCCCCAATTCGCATTGTTTAAGACGCCATAATATTTTTCACCTGAATACATTTACATTTACAAATAATATCGCCTACTTTAGCCCTCTGACCCAGATGTGTCGACTGTATAACAAGATAGAGTGTGCTGAAATAGATATTTTCGTCGATAATTTGTACGGATTCAGAAAAAAAGTTCTGGCGTTATTAAAAAATATTAGCTAATTCATTGTGTCAATTTTCTCTCTATGCATACCTCTCGTATTTCTTATGCCTCTTACCACTTGTAATAATGTATAATGTAATGTGTTACTTGAGCGAGCTTGTATATGATTGTGTATTTTATTTTTATTTTTTTGATGTTTTTGTTTTCTAATTGTATGTATCTGTATTTAATTGTATGTATCTGTATTTAATTTTTTGTATCTTTATTTAATTGTAGATTTTTGTAATTGTACAATAACTGAGTTTTTATAAGTGGATTGTTCTCACGTAAGTGTGATCATCTGTAAAACCCAGTATAAATAAATAAATAATATATTGGTTTTGGTATATTATGCCGTATTACCTCCTTCTTTAGCTAACGTTTCGGAGAGCGTTACACGGTCCATTATCAGGGCAGATGTGTGTAAACCTTTATAACTTTCTTACACTTAAATTGCCGGACTGGTTTTACATATGAGTATGCTTTGTCTAGTTTACAATATTTTATTTACACTGCAAGCCTAAAAGCATTTAAGCATTAAAATGAATCATCAACATTAAAAAGTGTTTTTTTCAACTTTGAGGATTTAAAAAAAAAATCGCAAGTTGCGCCACAATACGAAGTATGTCAAAAAAATACAAATAAATAGTAGTATATCTGTGTGTAAGGATAGAATGGCCAACCTTATGATTCCAGAGATAGCTTCGTTTTTAATGTCAGTGCCATTCATTTTTTTCTTTAAAAAATGATAATTTCTTCATTTGTACACGCAATTGCTTCGTACGAAATTTTATAGCATAGTATAATGATCAGCAGAATCCTATGTCTATGAAAGGCGATTTTCAGCCCACTGTGCGGCGCCATCTTTTGGGCAGTCTAGTAGCCAATTTCAAAGGTTTTTATTTTATTTGACTAATGATTGAACCTTCCACCCCAAGAACTGGGTCTTAAATTGCTGTGAACTATGTTATGAAACTAAAAATATCTTTTGAAACTTAAAAAAAAAATGGATTGACTGATGTTTGAACCTTCCCCCCATGGACTGGAGTCAGCCGCTCATTTGCGCACAAAAATAGGGTAGGACCGACATTTATTTCGTATATTAAGTGCTGTAATGCCATCCAATTTCAGAGAAATGTGTATATGCCCGCATGTCTATGCGTGATTGCCACATCTATTTTTTTCGGTAGTGAATTAATGCAAATCTTGGAAGCGAAAATTAACCAGACCAGACTGGAAATTAACGGCGACCACTTCCCGGCATCCGATTGAGCTGAGACTTGGCGGATAGACTCGTTGTCGATGACAATGCATCATATCAATATTTAGTGGCAATATTTGGGTGGCAATCGTGCACACAGGCCGACAAATTTGCAAATGTGGAAAATTTACTGGTTCATGTAAACATGAAAAATGTAATTATTCATATAAAATATGTGTAATTGTTTGTTTCCCCAATAAAATAAAAAAATACTTTGAAATTGGATGGCATTACAGCAGTTAATATACAAAATAAATGTCGGTCCTACCCGATCGGTATTTGGCGAGGTTGGTAGAGTTGGTCGTCTCCAGTTCGTGTAGGGAGATTCAATCCTCAATCAAACCATTTTTTTTAGTGTATATGTAAGGGTGATTTTTTTAAAAACGATTTTTAATTTTTTTGTTGTAATTTAGTGTCAGGAGCACATAATAACGAAGAAGGTGAAGGAAATATTAAATTATTTTCGTCGGGATCTTAACGCCCGTTTAAAATGATTCTGAAATATGAATGCAGAGTTGTGAGGATTGCATAAATTAGATTTGTAGGCGTTTGACTCTCAAACAAAAAATCGCCATATATATGATGTGAATATGTTATTATTATGATTGTACTCCTGATATTTTCCAAAATAAAGTTATTCTGACAAAGGAAGGTCAAATACCTATTTGTAAATAAATAAAACTTATTTCCGACAAGTGCCAAATAAATGTGCACTCAAAGCTCAAAGATAAAAAGGTCTACCTTCAGTCTATTCTATGATGTATGATACTTGCCCTTTTTATATATCTTCATGGAGGTCTCTAATTAGATAGGTACACACAAGTACAAATATCTTTCTTTTCAGAATCCAAGGGCAGCAGAAAGGAGAGAACCGCCTTCAGCAAGAGCCAGGTGCGGAGCTTGGAGAATGAGTTCACCCACTCTAACTACCTCACTCGTCTCAGGCGGTACGAGATAGCAGTAGCTCTCAACCTCACAGAAAGACAGGTAAACTGACATCTATATAATGTACTTTATTTATTATTTTGCTGCTGTTTTACCCCTTATCTGAATAATTTATACAATTATATTTCTAGCCAATCACAATAAACGAATCTTGGATCATTTTTACTTTGCGGAATCCTGGCCTGAACTTCTTGAAAATAGCCCTAGATATCGGGTGGATAAATTTTTTATAAGTTCATGTAATTACATTTTTGTACATATCTATGTGTATCTATAAATGTCATAAGGAATCTAATAAGATAAAAATAATCAACATCAAGACGTTACATCGCAGGGTGGGATTTAACTTCCTCCTCAAATGCTCTCCACTGGCTGATATCCCTCACCATTCACCTCCAATCCTATGTCCTTCGCATCTTCGCATCCTGCCAATCTTCTTCCCGGCAGTCTAGCCACGTCTTCCTTGGCCTACCTCTGGGTCGCTTCATTGGGGAAATTAACTGCATAATCTTATATTAGTCTTCTAGTTCATAGTCAAAACAGGATTTAACACTTTCAGACCTGAGTTGAAACTGGCAGTGGTAGAATCATGGGAAAGGAACAAACCAACCGCAAACGGAATTGATTAGCCTAGCAAGTGTATACATACCGTTAGGGATTTTCCATTCCTCATAACAAAGTTTTAGTGTACCTCAACTCATCCCAAATTCAACCTACAATCTTAATGTATTCTCAGCTGTGCTATTTTGATGGTGTAAAATAGTTATTTTAACAATATCATTATTTTATTGGATAAGAAAAATCTTTACCAAACTAAATTAGATTGTGAGATGTTTAAAAGTTTTATTATAATTGATTTCAGGTAAAGGTTTGGTTCCAAAACAGGAGGATGAAATGGAAGAGAACTAAGGGCGGGCCGAGGCAATCAAGAAAAAAAGCAAAAACAAATAATGTGACTTTAAATAATTATGAGTTAGAAAAGTCGATTTAATTACAAAAAAACTTCAGTACAAAAATAATAAAAAAAGTTTTAAATATAAAGAAATGTTATACAAGCAAGTTTGTATTTACTTACTACCCGGCTTTGTCCATGTTTCAAGTCTTTTTTAATGATAAAAAATTTAAAGATGTAAAACAAAGAAAAATTTAATGTCTCATACTTTTAAATTTTCATGACTCATGAGGGAGATGGCGTTGCTATAATTGAACACATTAGCTTTAGCCTACAAATTCCAGACAGTAAAATGTCACGCCTAAATACGATGTCACACCTCTAACTATACAAGAGTTTTCCTGTCTACAAAGAAATGATATGTGTCAGGAACAATATTAAGTTTGCTCCTCAATTTTAATGTAAAATATAACATTATCAATTGTGTATAAGAAAATAAAATACAGTTGTAATAATCAATAATTTGTTTATTTTTTTATGAGTTATAATAACAGTAAAACATTTTCACCTTTCCTGCAATGAGTTCCTTTCAAAAGGCATTAGTTGTCAATCAAAAATAAACCCATTATGTCAGTTTTCGGTAAAGAAAAGGCATTTAAATGCAAACGGAGTTAAAGATTATGGTTCCATGATAACTCCTCAAAATGACAATTCTGCACAACTTTAAAAGGCGATATAAAGTCATTAAAAGTGATGAAACAAAAACTAGGTAAAATAGTTGCATTTGTAACCTAGTATTTGTTTCATCACTTTTCATAACTTTATAACACATTTTGTGGGTGTGTTGAATTGTCTTTTTGATGAGTTATCCGGTCACCAAAGATTATACATATTTAATGCCAAATTGAGCATTGGGGTTGTGCAAGTCAATTTGTTTAATGCTCTCTGTAAAAAAAGGAAATAAAATTTCCGTGATCAAATCTGACATTGTAGTATTTATACTGAATGTACTAAAACCCAGTTTCTGATTGTTTACATATTAATACTTGAGTAGATCATCAGTCCTTCTGAGCTTTTTTTTCTTTCTTAACTTTTTTCTTCAATTCGGGACTGGCTGTTTTGACCGGAGCTGCCTTCGGTGATTTCTTAGGTGCGGTGACCTTATCTGATCCTTTGGCTGCGATGATCTTGGATGCTGTGATCTGGGCTGCAACAGCTTCTGGAGATTTCTTGGCCTTGTTTTTCTTGCTTTTCTTCTCCACAATGACTTCGTCCAATTTGGTAGCCAAAAGTGGTCGCACAGAGGGTCCAGTCTATAAATACACACATATAATAAAAAGATGATGCAATGATTGATACAAAGTTGTGCGAATGCATCATCATCATAATTTGAATATTAAGAGCACATTGGCGATATGCAGATACTATTATCATATCTAGCTGTTGGGAGTGGAAAGCAAGAGTGGCTGTAGGAAACGTGAGATGATAAAAAAAAACACCTATTCACCTTTGGTGCCAATGTCCCACCTTGACAGGAAGAAGATTCAGATACCTAGGAAGCCAAATTGGAACCAGAAGACATGGCCAAACACTGTTGACAACCCTGGCGAACATCATTTAAGGGACTGGGATTCTCAGAGAATAAGGTGAAGCATGGGAGAAAGCACAATGGGCCTAAGGCCTGAGCATTTATCATTGTTTATAGCGATTATCGTTGCACACAGTACATATTAATCCTCAACATTGCAAAAGAGTTAATTTATATGTACTTATTGCTGGAGTTAAATGGCTTTAGGGATATCATGCGTGGTTGTTCAACATTAAATTAAGATTGCTTTATTAATATTTGAACTCACTTGTCCGTTTTCCACCAACTTCTTCTTCTTGGGTGGTTTAACAATGGGGGAAACTGGCTTATTCATGCTCTTTTCCTTGCGCTTCTGTTTCTTATTCTTCTTGGGGGAGGGAGATCCCTTGGTCACGGGGGCTGTGGAGGGTTTCCTGAGAACAAAATACAACAGACGAATATTTGATTTTTTTTTTATTTTTTATGTGAAACCGCAAAAGAGTCCCAACTGCTCCCAACCGTCTGGAGAGACTACGGCATCCTCAATTGAGACATGTTATAAGGCTGAGGGTAGTGAGGACAGGAAGGAGATGGTGAAGAGGGAGGTTAGGAAGTACCTGCCTATTCAGATATGGTCACCTTCTTCTTCTTTATGTGCCGTATCAGGTCCCCCCGACGTTGGCGATCACTCTTGAAAATGTCTCCTTGTCTTGCGCTGCCCGGAATAGCTCCTCCACACTTCTAATGCCGGTCCACTCTCGTATATTTCGCAGCCAAGACATTTGTAAATATTATATTTATGGTCACCAAACATGGCCAAAGCCATTTCAAGCAATGTTTCAATTCTGAATGGTGGTCTTACACCAGGGCGATACCGAGGGTATCTTCCACTCGCTTGTGTTTCACAATTAAAAATATTAAATGTTGACACGAAGTAGCACAAAAATTTTGTACAATTTAGAAAGTCATTTTTGTACAATTTAGGGAGTCAAATGAAAATAGCCTTTACTGCTATTAAATTTGTATACAGAAGTAAATATTGGAGAAGGTTTGAATTGGTAGGTTTTAAAAAACAAACATTCAACAAGGAAAGGTTCAAAATGATAGATACTTGAATGAATAATAAGTCTGGAACTGAGTGAAAGAAAGAAAGAAAAAATTACAAATACTACTCATGATTAACTTGCAAATTCTGTTTTGGTTTTAATTTAGTACATATAAATGGAAAAATAAGTTTAAGTACTTTTTCTTGGCTGCAACTTCACCATCCTTTTTGGGCGTGGGAGGTTGTGCATCCTTGAAAGGCTGGAAGTCGGCTAACTCCTCGGGAATGTCACATGGCTGGAAAAAGTCATAGTCAATGCCCATTGTCCTGAGCTTTGCCTTCATCACATATAACCTGAGAAAAACAAAATATATGAATACTTTTTATTTGACACTTTCAATGCAATCTATCCCTCCACACGGCTGTTTGGATCACATAATATGATATATTCGCGTACAGGGATAGCCGCGATAGATCATACAAGGGCATTTTCAATGCAATCTATCCCTCCACACGTCTGTTTAGATCACATAATATGAGATATCCGCGTACAGGGATAGCCGCGATAGATCATACAAGGGCATTTTCAATGCAATCTATCCCTCCACACGGCTGTTTAGATCACATAATATGAGATATCCGCGTACAGGGATAGCCGCGATAGATCATACAAGGGCATTTTCAATGCAATCTATCCCTCCACACGGCTGTTTGGATCACATAATATGAGATATCCGCGTACAGGGATAGCCGCGATAGATCATACAAGGGCATTTTCAATGCAATCTATCCCTCCACACGGCTGTTTGGATCACATAATATGAGATATCCGCGTACAGGGATAGCCGCGATAGATCATACAAGGGCATTTTCAATGCAATCTATCCCACCACGCGGCTGTTTAGATCACATAATACGAATCACATAATTTAGATCACATAATACGATCACATAATCACGAATACAGTATAGCCGCCGATAGACCATAAATGGGCCATAGTTTGTACACGTTTTTATTCTTTCCATTCAGTTGATTCAATGTTTTATTTTTCTCCAATACCAAATTACTAGATGTCAGGAATTTTTTTACACAGCAGAAATTCTGGGACTACCATGATAATTATGAACTGATAATGATAATACTGATGGAGGGTAATAATATGGATTGTTCAGTGGATATCTTCAATTTATGACTTAAAAAAGGCAAAATGTTGTTGCTGGGGCAGTTCAGTTATGTACTTAATGTAGTTAATTTGCATGTTGAAGATATGTATATAACTTTCCAATATTCTATAACATATAACTATGAAAAATACAATCAAAATCGTGAGACATGTCAAAAACGCAATGTACAAACTTTGGAGAAAATGCCCACATGCGACAGCTGCATAGATTAGGTTAATATCTTAAATAATTATTTACTTTTTGAGTTGCTGCTTTGCATCACTTATCCAATCCTTGTCCGTAATTGGGCGATTGTGTTTCTGAAATAAAAAAAAATAAAAGCAATAAATTATTGACATATTTCCAATAAGTTGTACAGTAAGATGAACAAAATCTATGTAAAGCTTTCGATACAATTGATCATACATATCTTCTAGAAAAACTCAAAAAGATTGGAATCGTAGGTCGTGAACTGAATCTCATTCAAAGCTACATGTCAGAAAGGTCACAGCTAGTCAGGATTAAAAATGAATCAAGTCAACCAATACCAATTCAATACGGAGTTCCACAAGGCAGTGTCTTAGGGCCGATTTTATTCCTGATATATATATAAATGATCTATGTAATCTAAACTGTCACGGCTCAGTAATTAGTTTCGCAGATGACACAGTTCTTCTCTTCCATGGAAAGTCGTGGGAGACTGTATTCGTAAAAGCTGAAGAAGGGATGAATCAGGTAAAACAATGGCTTGATACAAATTCACTAACATTAAATGATACAAAAACTAAATATATTAAATTCAAAATTTACAACAAACAGACAGATAATGTCAATTCAAACCTAAACATAAAAATTCATAAAAACTGTTTAACCGTGAACCATGAAATTCCTTGCAACTGCCCAGAATTGATTGAAATTCAAACAATAAAATACCTTGGGATAATTATTGGTCAAAACTTAAATTGGAACTCCCAAATAGAAAATGTGAGCAACAAATTAAAAAAACTAACCTATTTCTTCAAAACAATAAGAAACATTTTAGATAAAGAACAACTAATTCAAATTTACTACGCATTAGCCCAATCTCAACTACAATATGGTCTTATCGGATGGGGAAGCTCATGCGATTCCACTATAAAACCAGTCCTCATAACGAAAAAGGCAATTCTAAAAATTATACTTAGGATCCCCATCAGAACTCCTACCGACTATGTTTTTAAAACCCTGAATGTAATGACACCAAAACAATTATACACAAAAGATATACTAATTTACGCATTCAAAAACCAGGACAACTTTACACAGACAAACTCAGACAGACTCACAAGATCCACATTACAACATATGTTACACCAACCTACAACTAAAACGACTTTTGGACAAAGAAATATGCAGTATTATTCTATAAAATTATTTAATGTCCTCCCTTTTGAAATAAAAAACATTAAAAAAATAACTGACTTCAAAAGAAACATTAAGAAATGGATTATGGATAAGGGAAGGAAGAATATAGATATAATTTTGCAACCCAACAAAGACTAAAGCTTGTATTATGTTTTATTTTTCTCTAAATATTGTTTTTTAATTTTCTATGTAGTAAAGTTTCAGTGCCGGCAACCCGGGCGTTTATTTAGTATTTAGTAGTATTTTAACATATTAGAAAATACAAATTAGATTAGAACGACATGCCAACTATAGGAGCAGACAGCTTGCGATTGGTTCCTGGAATGCTCGATCCCTTAACAACAAACTAGAGGTGGTGGACGATATTTTCAGAGACCAAAAACTCCATATCCTTACTGTCACAGAAACTTGGCACGAGAACAGTGATTCGTACTCAATTAAGAGACTCCGAGCTTTAGGGTATGTGGTTCTTGAAGAAGCCCGACCTAGTAGGGACCTACCATCAAACAATATCTCACACGTGAATCACGGGGGTGTCGCGATAATAGCCCGACCAGGATTACGGCTAAACAAAGTAGCTCTCGGTACATTTAACACGTTTGAGTATATTGGATGCAGGGTTTCTTCTTCAGGAACGTCGTTCATGTTGTGCACCCTTTATAGGCCCGGATCGAAACCAATCTCTGTCGAATTTTATAATGAGTTTTCACAGTTTTTGGAAGTTTCAGTCGGACTCTCCGACACACTCATTATTACAGGCGACATTAATATTCGTCTCGAGCGCGTGACATCACCAAACACTGTTAAATTCTTAGATCTATTAGCCAGCTTTGGATGCCACCAATGGGTCGACGTCCCAACTCATGATGCTGGTGGTACATTAGATGTACTAATTTCAAAGAACAGTGATCCACCGCTTTCAGCAGATATTCGTGATATAGGACTGTCAGACCATCGGCTCGTTTGCACTGATATTGATTTTAACCCGCCTAAAGTACCATATAAAACAATTGTATCAAGGGAATGGCGTAAATTTTGCTTTAGCGATTTTCTGGAAGAGTTACAGACCTCTCTCTTATGTACACCCAATGTTTGGGAAACAAAGACCCCTACCGAACTTGTCAAGACATATAATAAAACACTTTCATGTCTGTTAGATAAATATGCCCCGACATCATCAAAAACACGGAAAGTTCGAAAGTCTGACGGCTGGTTTGACGATGAATGTCGAAACCAGAAGAGACTTATGCGGAAATTAGAGAGGACCTATAGGAAAAACTCTTCTGTAACTACAAGAGACGAGTGGATCCTTTCTCAAAAACAGTATACGTGTAAAATTAATTCCAAAAGATCAGACTATTGGAAAGAAAAGATTAACTCTGAGCGAACCGACCCGCGACGTCTTTGGAACTCAATAAAGACAGTAATTTCCGAAGTCACTGTTCCAACGAAAATAGATATTACCCCGGAAGCTTTCTCAATTTTTTTTCGGGAAAAAATTGAATCCATTCGTGCTTCCGCATCTCACGCCTCTCCGCCAATATTCACTTTAAATTCTAAAGGAATTTTGTCTTCCTTCAAACCCACAACGCTGGAAGAAGTAATAAAAATTATTTCAAGCTCGCCTAATAAACAGTGCAGTCTTGATCCCATACCGACATGGTTATTAAAAAAATGTTCTACTGTTTTAGCTCCATTCCTAGTTCACGTTTTTAATAAATCACTTAGCACGGGTGACTTTCCTGAACCACTCAAGTCAGCTGTAGTTACACCAATCCTGAAAAATTCAAAACTAGACGCCGATAACTTAGGTAATTATCGGCCCGTTTCAAACTTACCATTTATTTCAAAAATCCTGGAGAAAATTGCTGCCGCACAAATAACCAGTCACTTGAATTCAAATAAATTATTCGCAAAACGTCAATCTGCGTACAGAAAGTTCCACTCAACTGAAACCGGACTACTTCGTATGCTATCAGACATAACTCTGGCCGTAGAGTCAGGTAAGTTATCACTTATCTCACTCCTAGACATGAGTGCAGCGTTTGACACGATTGATCATGAATTCCTCATTAGGAGATTAGAGGAAACATTTGGTTTGAATTCCGACATAAAAAATTGGCTGGTATCCTATTTATCCAATCGCTTACAAGCCGTGAGGGTTGGAAATAAATTGTCCAACTTCGCAACACTATCTTCAGGGGTACCCCAGGGATCCGTTTTGGGTCCACTTCTCTTCATCCTTTTTACAAATGATGTCGCCAAAATAATCGAGTCATTTGATCTCTTGTCTCACTGCTACGCTGACGATCAGCAAGTTTATTTTTACTGCGCTCCAAATGATATCAATAGTCTCAAAATCCGTATAACTGAATGTCTAGAAGCAATAACTCGTTGGATGTCTTCAAACAAGCTGAAGCTCAATCCATCTAAGACTGAGTTTCTCTGGGTAGCCACAAACAAACGTCAACATTTCATAGACAATTCACCTATTACTATTTCCGGCAGCGATATAATCCCAAAAACAACAGTCAAACTTCTCGGTGTCAATTTAGATTCAGACTTTTCGTTTAAAAGTCAAATAAATAGGACTGTGAGCACCGGTTTTTTTCACCTAAGACAACTCAAGTCTGTCCGAAGAAACCTTCCTTCAGAAGCAACAAAACTACTTATCAACTCTTACGTAGTCTCACGTCTCGATTACTGCAACGGCATTTATGCCAGCCTTCCAAAAATATCAAATTGACAAACTTCAATCAGTGTTTAATGCAGCAGCACGGCTCATAACCGGGGTTTCAAAATATTCGCACATTTCAGAACACCTTCGTAACCTTCACTGGCTCAAGTGCCCTAAAAGAATCCAGTACAAACTGTGCTGGATGGTGTTTAAATCCATCAATGAAATGGCCCCACCCTACATCTCTGAACTATGCTTCCCGGAAAACACTGGTCTGAGGCAGTCAACGCTTAGATCAGCAACATCAGCAGCTGTAGGCAGACTGATAGAACCTATGCGCAAGCCAAATACTAAGTTTGGTGATCGCGCTTTCGGAGTATCTGGGCCGAAGGCTTGGAATAAACTCCCTCCGGAACTAAGATCCATAACAAGTCCAACAGAATTCAGGTCTAAATTAAAAACTTACCTTTTTAAGCTGTCGTATCCTTAAATTAAATATACCAATCCTAAGAGAAAGTCCAGTTATATTCAATTTTTCAATTAAGTCCTAAATCCTGTATCTAAATTTCGCCAATAAACAATTAGATAATGTTAATTAAGTGTTAATCTCAAGTGACCTATCAGGTAAGTATTGAACTGTATATTTTCTCCATAAATAGTTAAGTAATAACATAGACCACTGTACAAATGTATTATAAGTTTGTACAGCGCCCTTGAGGTGTTTTTGCACAAAAACGGCGCTATACAAGTCATCCAAGTATTATTATTATTATTATTATATGTACTTATACTATTTCAAACACACAACCATGTACAATGTGACCTTAGAACGGGGTACCCCAGTAAGGACACATTATCTTATATAAAAAAATTGTTAAATAAAAAAAAAATAAAAATTAAAAAAAAAAAAAAAAAAAAAATTAAAATAACAAAACTAAACGACTAACCTTTACTGCCTTACTTCTGTTATCAATACCGGGGCACTTTTTTCCAGCGATCCATTTTTCTCCAGAGAAGAAGGTGGACCTCTGCTTATCTGGGGGAATATACTCGGCTGCAAAATAAAATACAAACACCCGTAAATAAAAATTATATAAAGAATGTTAAAAAAAAAAATCGATGCTTCTAGGCGGGTGTCCACAATATTACCAATTATTCATGTACCTCAGTAATCCACCTCTCGATTATCTGACAAGTACTGTAATCCACTGTTATTTTTACTGCTAGGCTGGTATCCACAATATTACCATTTATTCATGTACCTCAGTAATCCACCTCTCGATTATCTGACAAGTACTGTAATCCACTGTTATTTTTACTACTAGGCTGGTATCCACAATATTACCATTTATTCATGTACCTCAGTAATCCACCTCTCGATTATCTGTAATCCACTGTTATTTTTACTGCTAGGCTGGTATCCACAATATTACCATTTATTCATGTACCTCAGTAATCCACCTCTCGATTATCTGACAAGTACTGTAATCCACTGTTATTTTTACTACTAGGCGGGTGTCCACAATATTACCATTTATTCATGTACCTCAGTAATCCACCTCTCGATTATCTGACAAGTACTGTAATCCACTGTTATTTTTACTGCTAGGCTGGTATCCACAATATTACCATTTATTCATGTACCTCAGTAATCCACCTCTCGATTATCTGACAAGTACTGTAATCCACTGTTATTTTTACTACTAGGCTGGTATCCACAATATTACCAATTATTAATGTACCTCTCTCAGTAATACACCGCCCAATTACCCGACAACTGCTGTAACCAGAGGCGGTTCGTGACTATTGGGTGTACTAGATTGTTAATATTAAATAAAATGGTATTATTAATGTTGTACTGAAACGATTTTTTTTTTTTTTTCGAATATTCGATTTTTTTGTATGATGATTTTCAGGAAATTTCAGTTTTGCCATTGCACCGATTTTCTGAAAATCTTTATACAAAATCAAAAAGTTTTCGGTTATAAGGTCAATAATGCCATTTTATTTTAATATTTCCACTCTATTACTCGCAAAAGTCACGAGCCGCCATTGAACTTAACCCGCTGTTATTTTTACTAGTTGGAAGCGGAAGTGTGGAGGCGATGAGAAAGAGGAAGGTTGGCAAGTACCTGGCTATTCAAATCTAGATACAGTCGACACTCATTAATTCAAACCTGTGATAATTCGAACCTCTCTATAATTCAAAGTTATCACGAGTTCCCTACGAAATCTCTTTATATTTCGAACTAAATCCATACATTTTTGTACACTTGGTAATTCAAACGAAAAAATCATTGCTATATAACAAAACGACGCGTTAATTCGAACTCATCGGCGTTCAACATTCGACAATTCAAAGTTGCAGAGAGAAAGAGGCGGAAAGATTGTTACACACACGTTAGTACAAATACAATTTTGCGACAAGTTCAAACGTGTATTGTTTTTGTTATGATTAGTTTGTGACACACACTCTCATTCGATACCTTACAAACCTTCTGTCTACAAAACGAAAGTGATGAAAAAGCATTTCAGGCACTTTTTCTCTTAAAAAAAAATATTGAGAAGTCTGAGCAGCAGCAATGTACTTTGAAGCAAACCAGTATAACAGAGTTCTTTCTTTCGAAAGATTAATTAATTCACATTATGATTACATGTATGTACACGAATGTACCTATAAACTTTTGTCATTGTTATAGAATAGGAGTTAATAAATAATAATTGATCAACACTTAAGAATTCGAAGTTTTATTTATTTACTCTCACAAATTTCGAACCATTTGATATTTCAAACACTCGATAATTCGTAATATTTTAAGAGTCCCTCGAGTTTCGAATTATCGAGAGTCGACTGTATATGGCTAAAGTCATTTCAAACAATGTTTCGTTTTTGAATGGTGGTCTTTCATCAGGGCGAGAGTATCTTCCACTCTAGAACTATGTACGTATGGAATGAAGCAAGGAAAGTGTGCCAAGACAGTTGTGTGGCGGTCTAACCTCTCTGCTTTCCCCTCCGGGAACTGCGGGACAATTAGTAAGAAATTATTATTATTTGGTTTTCTTACCTTTCAACAATCTCTTGTCCATTAAATAATTATTCATTGTCTCCGCGACAATCTCAGCTACTTCTTTATTTTGGAACTCGACAAAAGCATATCCCTTGGATTTGCCGTTTTTCTTAGAGCGGGCCACCCTCGCATTGGTCACCTTGCCAAACTGCTTAAAGTACAGACGCATTTGATCCTGTGGCAAGAAAGAATGTTGTTAATTTATTTATTCAGGTGCAATTTAAAGTCGAACATAAAAAACGAACTTTGAACGTAGTAATTTTAAACATTATGTTTTTTAATTGGCAACTTGGAACTTTTTATTGGCAAATACAATATATCGATATCATTACATCACTACTAAAAAGACCTAGCAGAACACCAAAAGAGAATACAGCTTGACATTCTTAAATTTGCTATCGGTGGCTTTCACGATGCTGCTGTTATTTTAAGCTAATTTATTAGAATAAAATTGCATTACACACAATTTAGTTAATTTTATTTTTCGTAATGTATTTTTTAATGGTCAAGAACAAGAAAATTTAGAATCTGCGAATGTTTGAAAGTAATATTCGGATAAAACTTAACCAGTGGACTGCCGATGGGTCTCCAGAGAACATGCGAGCATTCTAATATTATCCTTGTTAAAATAATTTTGGATGCGATTTTGAACTTAATGCTTCGAAAAATGTATTGAAAACCAAATCAGTATTGTTTGGGCTAGTAAAACATTAGGTTCCACTTTTGATTTTTATGAATGGCGCCTCTCTGAAGAATAAAAATATATTTTTCTGTTTTGTTCTCCAGCCTTCAACAGGTTAAACATCACTCACAGGGGGGAAAATATTATGATCTACTTGGAAGAGTAGATTGTTTAAATCAACAAATATTTATGTAAATATAGCTACTTTTCAAACGAATTACAGGGCCCCGTAGAGACCGAAACTGGTCGGAAAACCCCAGGCAGCAACTTCCAAATACTTGTGGCAGATTCAATATAAATTGAAGACAATATTTGAATTAAAAATAGTGCGCTATAAAGGGAAAGTCATGAAGCCAAAAGCAATGAACTTACTTCGTAGAATCCATGAGGAATGTGTCCAATATAAACTACGCCTCTATCTCTGGTGAGTGGCGTATTCGGGTTACTTGCTGATGGTTTAATTTCAATCCTCTTTACTGGCTTATCTTTGCTTTTCTGTAAACATATAAAATAAAACAGTTTTTTCAACATAATAGCAGCAACACATAACAATATTATCACAGTGATACTTCACGATACATCAAACAATAGCAAAATAAAGCAAACAAAATGATAATTTAAACATAACCACAAAAAGACACGCTATTTAATTCAGTATTATGTATAATATTCACCTTTAGCATTTTTTTGATGCCTTTGACAGTCTTTTCAAACTTCTTCCTCGACTCAGTTTCGAGGGGTACATTTTCTTCCATCTTTAGGTCTTTTTGTACAATTAATACGAACGAAAACTTATAAACGCGGCAGAAATCAAACCAGGCAGCGCTAACGAAATGAACCTTCAAAGCTGACAGAAACACGTGTTGTGTTTGACAACCGGTGATATTAAGAAACTTCAGGTTGGTTCTGACAACACGATGCAGAGTTTCTCTTTATCTAAACTTCGTGGTAATCTTTTCAGCATACTTTTCAACAGTACCGCACTTGAGTGAAAAGCCATGAAGGAAAGAGAAAAGCGGACCTTTTCATTTGCGAGGTAAAAGGGAATGGGTATTTGTTTCTCATCCACATTGAGAAAACCTTTTTTTTTAAATAATCATTATCTACAATCTCGAAACTTTTAGGCACAGATTACACTTTGTTTCGACAATTGTTCTAAGTTTGGGTTAATTAAGTAATTTATGGGTATTTAAATTGAAACAAAACTTTAGCAGGTCTCGCTCCATACAAAAAATCTCCAAAATGGAGGCAAAGGGTCGTTTAATAAGTTAAATTTTAAACATTGAATTATAATGTATCTGTAACCCATTTATCTCAATTTAAATCGTTGTTTCTTGTGGTAATTAAGTTGATACGAAATGTAATATCTATAATCTGTGTTTATTAAAAGTGAAGCGGATAGGAAAATATTTACCAAAATAAATTAATATAAATTTATAATTCGATCACTTTGATTTGTTTGATAAAAAGAACATTCTCCTTCATTATCATTGTTAACCACCTCCTCTCTCTGATTTACGTTATTTGATTACTAAAGACGGGTTGTTTCACAAAAATTGTAAAAATGGAACCAAAAGTGGGAAAACTTAAATGGAACCTTCACAGAACTTGAAAATCAGCTTTGAAATTTGATGAATTGTTCAAATTCTATGAAACAACCCATCCTAACAAATTCTGTGACACAACCCATACTAACAAATTCTGTGACACAACCCATACTAAAAAATTCTGTGACACAACCCATACTAACAAATTCTGTGAAACAAAGCATCGAAACAAATTCCTTGAAAAAAATTATCCTAATAGTTGATTTTCATCTACTTAATAATATTATGATTATTTCATCACATCATAGGTTACACATCATACTTGGTTCTTTTCTTTATAACACAAGGCAGGTACGTACTTATTCAGGGGATTCGCCAGCTTCCAAGCTAAGGGGACAGCTTAATTTTTTATAGAGTTTATAGGAAAGGAACAATGAAGAAGTCAGAATAAACTAGAAACGTTTACATATAAGCTGAAATGCACTCGGCGTTGAGCGGGTTATGAACAGGGCTGTATTAAGCAGGGCCGGCCATGAGTCAAACGGCGCATGGCGAGAGAAATTTTTTAGCGACCCCTTGTCAGTAGACGCCTGGGTATGTGATCACTGCAAACAATAATATTCGGATGATTTGTATTTTTGTGCAGCGCCGTTTTTATGAAAAATAATCTCAAGGGCGATGTGTAAGGACTGTGTATTATCAGCTCTTTGGCGTCTTGGCGTGAGTGGTTAATTTATGCGCCTTAACAATTCGGCGTCCAGAGCGGACTGCAGTCTTGGGAGATATGCAGGGCCGGATATTGAGTGGGAGGAGTTTATAATTGATTCGTTGATATTATTTAAGAATTTCGATTATTAAAATTTAATGATCCTGTCCGAAAAAACATAATAATTCAAATAATAAAAGAAAAACTAATCACAGCTTTTTAACCGAAAGTCGTACTCGTCAAAAACATATATATCCGACACAAAAATGTTACACCACTTTTGCACAACATCATAACATATATCTAGAGGAAAAAATACTTCAACAGCCTACGCGAAAATATCAGAACAATCGAAAATGATAAACACCCACTAAAAGCTTTTTAGATTTTCACGGCCAAAAGCGGCCACAAGATCACATCTTCGGATCTACCGGATCTGCCCTGATAATGGACACTGCAACGATGTCCGAAACGTCGGCTAAAGAAGGAGTTAGCGCAACACGGCATAACACCCCAAAAACAAACAACAAAAAAAACCCACTAAAAGCGATTAAAGAGAAATTCAATGTAAAAACACCAAAATGACGAACCTAAGCAAGAGGATATAAATACGAGATGATCGAGAACAGCAATTCACCGATCCGCAGCTGAAAACTTAACCAAATATGTTAATTAATTAAAGTATTTTCTTATTGCTCACATTGCATTTTTTAACTAAGAATTTACAGTATTACAGCAAGTAAGTACCTACCTAACTTACGTCAATTTTTCTAGATAGATTATATTTTTTAAATTTATTTACCAAAGGAGGAAATAATGAACAAACCAACTTTTTTTTAAAACCTTTGTCTACAACCAAAACATCGTATGACGATCTGTATTATAGGATTCAGATAACACAAATAAACATGCTGTCACAGATTAGCACCATTAACTTGTTTACTGACCAATACAACGCAGGGGTGCCACAAGCAGGACCAGCCCTGAGCCAAACGCCGCCTGGCGCGAGTAAAATGTTGGCGTCATTTGTCAAAACCAATAGAAGCCTAAGTGGGTGATCACTGTTTTCAATAATATTCGGATGATTTGTATTTTGGTGTAGCGCGGTTTTTATGAAAAATAATCTCAAGGGCGATGTGTTAGTACCGTTAGGTATTATCAGCGCCTTAGCAATTCGGCGTTCGGAGCGGACTGCTCCAATTGCGCCCGCGTCAGGCCAAAAGGGTCCGTGGGCATACTTAGGATAAGCCCCCTTTGAAACCGTAAATCTACAGAAAAACACCAAACAATTTTTTTTCCATAATTTTACTGAAGGGGTTCATGTGCCTCGTGTGTTAGAGGCCTGTGGAACTATGGCATCCCCAACAGAAATAAGTGACGAAAGCGAAGGGAGTTGAAAATTAGTTACAACTCCCACAAAGAGATGGAAGAGCGCCATTTTTTCCATGGTATTCCCAAATGGGGTAGATATGTGGTGTGGGTGAAGGGAATGGAACATGAATTATTGCATTCTCAAACATACAAACTTACAGGAAAACTTAAACGTACTGGAAAAAGGCCCCGGGCAAAAAAATCTAGGTCGAAGGGCAAACTAACAAATGTTTTGGATTTCTATTCTTCGGTGAGTCACTATCAATATTTATACAAAAATCCTTTAGTATTTTATTAAACGGAAATATTTTAGAATTGTTTAAAACGGAAACTAAAACATATTAGTTTGACCGGCTAGTAAGCGAGTGGACAAATGCGTCGGATTCCAACTCAAACGTGTTTTCAAAAATCAAATGCATGGAGATCTACGATTTCAGGCGAGTGTAAGTGAGACGGAACGCTGGGCGGTTGGGCCAATTGGAACATTTGTTTCCATACAAATTTGTATGGAAAGCACTTGTAGTGTTATATTCTTT
The DNA here is from genome assembly GCA_026573805.1 of Hesperophylax magnus. NCBI lineage: Eukaryota > Metazoa > Arthropoda > Insecta > Trichoptera > Limnephilidae > Hesperophylax > Hesperophylax magnus. Next base: position 3,511,149 of record JAIUSX010000026.1, read on the forward strand.
ATTCTATGACCTCTGATTGTTACGTTTATTACCATGAAGGAATAATTACTCATTCATTAGAGATATAAGATGTAAAATATTTTTGGACATTCGTGAAATCGAAACAAACCTCATACATAATAACATTTTCCACGGAAACTCTTTTACAAGTGAAGGGCAACAAATTTGCAATCTTTTTAATCTGTTTTTGTCCCCTCTCAAACTACAAACATTTCCACAACTAGTGTAAATATAATCAATTATAATAATATAAGTTCATATTAATTATCTTAATATTAAAATACATATCTGAAAAATATCGACATGAAAAAAGCGCTGAATGTGAGAAATTAATCCACTTTTTATATTTAATTGTGCTGAACAACTGCTATCCCTGTCACGTTACTGTTTACACTTTCTATTTGGAAAAAACGCTTTTGTTACACCTGGTTTTAAGAAGGGGGATAAACACGATATTGAAAATCATAGGTCTATATCAAAACTATGCGAACTAAGTAGTGGAAAAAATAATTTGTGACCACCTTAAAACAATGTGTAAAAACACAATTATCAACCCCCAACAATCATTGAGTTTGAGGTGATTTTCTCACGAAAACGGTGCTATACAATTAATCCAATCATTATTATTATATATAAATAGAATCTACATTCCTTTCAATATCAGTGTGAAATGCTGTTCCCGTACGGGAAGGAGGAAGTAGGAAGGGAGTCAATTTTCGCGAATACTGATTATGGTAAAACCCTACTTACTTACTAAGTTATACCATTGCTTTCCCTACATTTTCCAGTACGACCTGTACAATATCTCAGCGTGCATGTCGACCTGTGCCCAGCGAGCCCTTGTAGCCGACCATATAACTGACTGATGCCCGAGATATCTCACATCGGACAATGATCCGATATGCGTGACCCATACTTCGAACACCAAAGCTGACTCTATATACCTCATTGCCAACAAGACAGTTTTTTTCGATGTACTTTTTCTATATAAGAACTGCCTTATTGATTCACCAGCTCTACTAGAAAATATTGCATTTCGTTGCCCTGAACGTAATACCAGATCGAATACTTTATTTTACATACAACAATTCAAATCAAAATAAGCCCAAAACTCTTTACTCGGACGTACCTGCAAAACTCACAATACCCTAGGAGATAATGATATTTTCCACTGTATGCTTAATTTTTTTTTATCAAATTAACCTTACAATGTACTTAAACCAAAACAATTCTTTTTTATTGGTCGTCTATCCTTTTTATAATTTTTTTATCACTTATAACTTTAAATATCGGCTTTCTTCTTAACCTAAAAAATGGAACTAAACTGGTTTATTTTATACTCAACATACAGTATGTTTCCTAAACATACTCAAATAAAAAAATAAATATATCTTTGACTTAGGTTGGGATGTTTCATTACATTTCTTTGATTTAGGTTGAGCTTTCTATTATAGAGGGTGCCCAGGGGTAAAGTGCATATCAAAGGAATATAACAGAACAGCTCAACCTAAATCAAAGATATAAAGAGTTTCCGGGGGTAAAGTGCACAAACTTCAGGAGGTGATTCTACATGATGGCCCAGGTAAAAAAGACCAATAACTTTTTGTATGGGAAAAATAACTTTTCACCAATGTCTGTCCTGACGCCGCAAAGCGTGCAACGCATGACCTAGGCAAGGGCAAGCCAGTATCAAGCAATAGTTGCACATTAATGCAAAGGCCCGGAATATTATTGTGGTCACAATTGATTTCATTTGCCCTTTTGACTGCCATATTTTTTTTGTTGTGAACTAACTGCATCGAGTGCCAGGAGCGCAGTGCGGTGTGTGGACAAGGCTATTGAAATATGACTGAAACAGAAATCCTCTTGCTTATATGTACATACTATATAAAATAAGCACATGTCTGCAATCTGCATGAACATACCATCAAAGTCAGAGGGTTGGGAGAAAGATCTGAGGTCTTAAAATGAAACAAATATAAATGGATAAGATATGTTTATTAGATACATAATTATTCATACATTATACCTAACAACTTATTTGATACATAAGGCATTATATTAAAATGATTAACAATATTGCTAACTCACTATCTTTGGAAGAGTCTATGAAAACGAAAATGTTCCATTGCCTTTTTAAATCAAAAGGGTGTTAAAACAATGGATAATTTAGAAGAAAAACCATGTCTTACTGTAAATTAACACTAAAAATGTAAAATAACCTATAAAAAGGAAAATAAAATGAAAGCGGTCATATCTGCGACGTCGTGAAAATTTATGTAAAAAAAACTTACACTTGCGAGAATTTATTTAAAAATCTTACACATGTGAGGATTGATATTATAAAACAACTAACACATGTGAGAATTCATTTTGTATATACTAATACGCACCACTCTTCAACAATTTCTTTTAATCAAAGAATAAATCTTATTTTAGTCTTAACATTTCAATATACCTTTTGACAAATATGGTTAAAAATATATATATGGAATAGCGTATACTATTTAGGGTTAAGCGTTCATTTACAGCTTCACTTTTTGTGATCATTATTATTATTTTCCACTTTCTTAACAGAATAGAATGAGATTTTTTTATAAATATATACATGCATTTTATTTTGTTGCGGATTTAGGCACACTTTAATCACTAATCAGTATTGTTTAAAGTAATTCTTTCTTATAAGGTAGGGAGTACATAAGACGCGATTGTATTAAGGCTTGGGTGGTGTGACGGAGAGGGGTGGGGAGGGTGTGACAGTGAGCGAAGAGGGCATTCTGGGCAGCAGCGGACTGATGCTGGGCAAGGGAAGAACCGGGGCCGCGGGGGCCAGCTCCGTCGTCACCGAGATGGATGAGCCCAGCTGTGACATGATGGAGGGCAAGGAGTTGGGTGGGGACAGAGATGCGATTGGAGCTATGCTGACTTGCTTCAGGCTCACATTCTTAAGTAACGACACTTCAGTTACACCACTCGGGGGCGGGGGCGCGGAGCTCTTCTCGGGAAGGGGCTCGGTTTTGCTTTTCACACTCGTAGGACTAACTTGGTCGGTATTTTTGCTGTTAGTCATAGTCACACTTTGAACATTGGGAGTATCAGGTAATGTAGTATTGGGAGAGGGTTGGATGGGCAGCAAGGGGTCCAGCAAGGGGTCCAGGGAGATGCCGTGCATGAGGGTGGTCGCAGATCCCAGTGTCTTCTTGGAAAGTTCGGCTCTCTGCATCTGCTGCAACTTCTCTCTGCGCATCACACACATCCTGTTATAGTCCTGGATGGTAATATGGTAAGGCTTGCCCCCCGACATGACCTGCACCAGACTGGGAAGCCGTCTGCCATCAGCCGTTTGGTAGAGGACATCCCGGGCATTCCGCAACTTGGATTCGTCGGTGATAGGGATCAAAGTGGGCCTCCATTGCTTGGAAGACCCTTTGGACTTCTTGGTAGTGGGTTCTGCGGGTAGAGTGGGGATGTCATCTACTTTACCGTGCATGGTGGCCTGGGCGGAGCCGATGGGAGACATTCCTGGAGTCTGTGGGGACGGAGGCGGGCAGGAGTGGCTAACAGGAGTGGAACATCCCTTGGCCAGCTGGTGAATGTTCTTGAGAACATTCTCCATGGATTTCTTCTGGGTGGAGTGTTGCGAGTTGATAGCGATCAGCTCTGGGGGCAGCGACGGAGCTCGGGGTTTATTGTGAACAGAGTCTGGCTTGGAAGAGGACAGTTTGGTTTCTATGGCGATGGAGGAGGGAAGAGAGGGAGGCCGGATGAACTCAGCGGGTTTGGTCCCATCAGGTCGGGGAGTGGGGGGACGGGGGGTGGCAGGTACGTGCATTTGTGGGACTTGATTGCTTAACTTCTCCAGCTGAGACAAACTGAGGGGAACATTTTTAGGAATTTTTGATGCATTGAAGGCTTGGTCCACACTTTGATTTATTTGAGCTATGGAAATAGGAACATTTTTGGGGATTTTAGCGTGATTCACAGACGGGGGAAGAAAACTATCTAACGGCCTTGCGAGATTGGCCGAGCCTTTGTGGGATTGCATTTTAGGGTGGTCCATGCTCTGGTTGGTTTTAAGCAAGCTTTTACCAGCAGCAGAAATGGCCTTATGCCTTCTGAACTCTATCAGGCTGCTGGACTCTGATTTCTTGGAAGGAACAGATTCCAGTACAGTTTCAGGCGGCAGGAGAGGAGGGGGTGAGGCGGTGTGTTGAACAACAGTGAGGGAAGAGTTCTTGGGGAATAAGCTACCAGTATAAGGTAAATGAACAGTATCCCCGTTGCTGGGGATGTTATCGTATGACCTAAGCCTATTTTGAACAGATTCACTGTAAGTTGCAGCATTGCAATTAGCATTGTTGGCTAATATGAGATCTCCATTCCTAAAGTACTTTTCCAAGAGGATGAGATGCCGTAGGAAACTAGATTGGTTCCCATAAGGCTTCTGTAGCTCATGCCACAACTTCTTGGTGTCCGTATCGTATTGAATGGTGGTGCTGCACTTTTCCCACCCCTCCGGAGTAATACCTTTCACATTTCCAAACTCGATGGCGCAGTGAAGGTTCATCTCTTCTTCACCCGGGAATAGTTCCCTGACGGAGATGGAGGGATTGGTCTCCAGCCTGCGAACAGGATTTGAGTACCTGCTGTCTCGATGCTCCGACTTCTTTTTCTTCTGAGGATCGTCAGACAGGCGGCTGGACAGAGCTTTCAGGTTTTTCTTGATTTGCGTGAAGCTGTCGCTCATCTGCAATTTGCTCTTGAGGAAGTTAAAGTCGACGGCTGATTTGGAAGAAGGTTTGTGTGGGATGGTTTCTATGGTGCACTCATCGTTGAGCACAATATTCCTCAACATATTTAAACCGGTAGCATCGGAAGATTGGTTATTTGCAGCTTCTATTGTGAATTCGTCTCTGTTGGGCAATTTTCCACTCAAAGCCTTTTCTATGTCAGAATTCTTTGTGATGATCTGTCCGAGTTTCTGAATCCTTCTGGCATTCTTATCCATAATTTTTTGATTGATGGAAGTTTTGCTGATGGCAGGAGCATTGTGTACCTTGAGGATGTTTCTGGACTTCTGGGTTAAGTTGGAAATCGGACCACGCTGCAGAATTGTGGAAGCAGGGACATTACACTTCTGCAGTAAATATTGGAGTTCCGACTGCTTATCCAAAGCGGAAATCAACGGATTATCATAGTCGATCATCATGTCCAGATCGGAATTGTCACTCACTTCTGATGTTGGCCGAACTGGAGTGTCGGAGTGGCTGCCTGCTTTAGAGTTGGCATTTGGAATGGGAATAGTGTTGGTGGAGATCAGGGACTCTATATCTTCTTCAAGGCCACCTTTAGGAATATTGTGGGAGTTATTCAAGCTGTTTCGATTCCAAGAAGAGTCATCTTTCTTGTTACTTTCCAAATTCTCAGCATTGGCCGCTCGTTTCACAGAGTTCATGTCTTCTGTGGACTTGCGGACATCCGTGGACTTCTTGGTCTTATTTTTGCCAGTCTTTCCCTTCTTCTTCTCTTTGATAGAATCAGTCTGGTCCTTCTTGGCTTCTGAAGCGGTTACATCAAGGTGGACTTCTCTCTCCAGCTCAGCAGGAATTTCCAGATTGTGAGCCAACAGAAGTCTAAAATCAATGAAAACAAATTATAAATAAACTAAGGCAAATGTTACCACAAACAAATAAGAAAAAGACCATTTAAAATAACACTGTAAAATTTGACATTTATACCTTATAGTCTATCCAATGAGAAGCTGCAACGATTTTAGGCTCCCTAACACAAATTTATCGGCAACACAAAACAATATTTATTATAAAGGTTTCAAAATCTTCAATGAACTCCCTTTAAATTTTAAGAAAGCCAAAAGTAGTTGCAGTTTTTCGTGGGTTATGTCTCAATGTCATGAAATCTAAATACTAGTACGTAGGTAATTGAATATTCAGTTATAAAATAGATATCCACTAGATATAAAATGTTAAATTTTATAACTAAATAAAATATAAATAAAAAATAAAAAAAAACAAGGTTATATTGAACCGTAGACACCTAAATTGATACTTGCCCTAACACGAAATCTGGGTATTATTTTGAAGAGCTTGAGGCATTATATTGAACCATAGACAGCTAAATTGATAAGACTTGTTCTAACACGAAATCTGGGTATCATTTCGACGAGCTGGAGGCATTATACTGAACCATAGACAGCTAAATTGATAAGACTTGTTCTAACACGAAATCCGGGTATCATTTCGACGAGCTGGAGGCAAACCAAGTGACCATATTTTTGGCACAGGAGGCTTCGAGACTGCTTTGAATAAACTACAACATCAATTGTACATTGATAGCCATTGAAATAACCAAACCCTGCGCAAAAAAAATTAGTTCGCTAAAGCGAGGCAACAGCACATTGCAGAATTGATCTGCGCAGGATTTGAATTTTCATTAGTTCGCGAGGCTAAAAATGAGTGAGGTGGATAAATAACACATTTCTAAAAGTGTCCTAATTAATAGACTTACAATTTATTCAATTTTGAACAAGCCCGAATTTCTAATTACCCGACTTGGGATTTAAAGTTAAGTTTTTTACACAGTCAGCAATTTGAGCGCCATTGTATTAAGGACTAGTAATTCATAAGCAGATTTTATTTTCTTGGACTAAATAGTGATATTACAATGCAAGTTGTCTGTATACTGTCAAATTCATTTATTCACATATCACAGAAAGGGATAGGGTCATGCCATCTCCCTGCACCTCGTAACTTGGTTTGTTCCCCTTTCCCTGATGGGCTAGTCTATCAATTTAAAGCACAAATTTGACTAATAGACACATGGCAACTGTCAAGAAATCTCAGTACAGCCATATTGATGTCACAATTAATATTTTGACTGAGGTAGTCAAATATGTCAATCATTACTCTTCACAGCCATTTAATTTTAGGTAAATGATTGTGATTGATGATACAATTGACATGGGGACATGTGTATGGCTGGTACGGGTTGTTTGGTAACCTTGTCAGGGAGTTTAATATACAAACCTCCTGTGGTAAGTGGTGAGGAAAGCCTTCTTGTTGAGCTGGTGGTTGGAGGGGGGTCGCAGCAGCAGTGTGCAGAAGTAGCGGCATAGCTTGCATACCACGGGCCGCTCCTGGAACACCACAGGCAACCCCATACTCGAGATAAGCGGGTTCAGGGCCTGGTACTCCTAGGGGTCAAACAAACAATGTCAATAATTTAAGTCATAATAAAATTTATAATTTCAGACATTAATACACTGAGTTATAATATTTTTTGAGAAATCTGAAAAAAAAAAAAAAACAATTTTACTTTTAATTTTAATATGTGGGTTAAATTGGGAATTTCAGTTTCAAAGGTACCGTAAAAAGATAAAAAATAAGTTCCCAGGTTTCAATAATCCCTACAAAAAATCTATCCTTCTCCTTCTCCTGTGACAAACGTCAACCATGTACATATGTTGGGTGCGTGTTTGGCGTGTTTCCCTATTATGCACCGGTGCTGAAGGGATCAATGACACTAGTTCCTCGGAGCACCATTGATAGCACCATAGGTAGAACAAGGTTAGCATTCCTACCAGACGCCTGTGTTCTAAAGATTTCAATCCGACTGTCAAGGATTTTTTCAGGTATTTTGGTGCTCCAGACAAGAGGTGGCTGCCAAATTCAACAGTGGGGTGTATTTGTCGGGCCCTGTATAGTACAACCAGCTTCTGTGAGGCTAACTTGACTCTGGCTTCGATGGAGCCTCCGTGCCTGAGCTGATCACTTAGAGTTACCAAGCATATCAATGTTGGGAAGATTGCTTCCGATTGAAGATTGAAAAATACGACATTAATAATATTGGTGAAGCTGAAAAAGTAATTTTTGTTCCAAAATCAAAAAAAATTGTATGAAGATTTTCAGTTTGAAACTGAAAGAATCCTAAAAAAATTCATACAAAAATTGAAAATTTTGAAAAAAAAAACAATACATATTTTCAGCTACATCAATATTGTCATATTTTTCAATTTTAGCATTCTAGCTTTACAGAAAAGTAACAGACCGCCCACTGCCATATACCACGCTTTACTTTAACTTTACCACCATATAAACGAAAGACAAAGATTCCCAGGTTAATAATCAGGTTATAACCTGACAATATTTGAAATCTCCGACTACCATCACAGTAAGCGGAAAATGTTGCTTGTGTTGTGATGGAGGATATAGCCAGCCGAAGAATTGCACTCACTAAACCCGAGAGGGACCCAGACACGGACCAACTCGGCCACTGACCGGTCATTCAATCATTTATTTACTTATTGCAAACAACGAGAGATTGAAATACAAAAAAATCATGACAAAATGAAAGTCCTTTGTGCTGGTTTTCCTTTAAAAGTGTAGGTATTTATTTACAACTGGAATTCATTGGATTGAAGTCATGAAGTTCCAAGATTATTTATTGCATTCACCAGTGTAATTAAAAGATTTTAACAAGCGTAATTAAATATTTACGATGCTGGCATTTTACTACCAGTTGAGAACCAGAAGGTCCATACATATATTATTACTTGGAGGCTGGGGTAGTATCGTGTGCAATTGAATATAAAACAATGAGCCACTTGCATCACATTTTTCTTCAGTTTCACAGACATTATGCGTGTTTTTTATAATGTATTTTTGAAACCATGGTGATTTATTGAAAATTACAATTTGCAACATGGTACCATTTTTTTATAAACCGGAAAACCGGACATAATTTATGCGTGTGAAAAAAAGAATTAAATAGCCAAAAATCATTAAAAAATGCAAGCCTTCAAAACGGGGTGCCAATTCGTGGGGAATTCTCGCCAAATTGTGGGGAATTTCTAAGAATTTAAACCGATTGGATGTTTGTGGGGAGAACCTTGATTTGGGGATTTTATAAAATACCAAATAATCCAACCATATTAAAAAATAATATTTTCAATTAAAAGTGAGAATAAACTATAATTTCGTTTACTTTCACAGCAAATTTTCATTTATAATAATAATTAAAAAAAAATTCGTAATCTAGAATCATAGAACCTACTATCCACACGATTTTTTCCAAGTAATTACAAAATGTTTGTAAGTGGCCTGTTGAATATAGTTATCTGGTTGATTAAAATTACCCAGACCATTACGATATTACAATCCAATTTAAGTCTTTCAGAATCAAAAAGTTGCTTGAAATGGCTTTAGCTGTATTTGATGAGCAGATCTGAATAGCCAGGTACTTCCAAACCATCCTCTGTCCCATATCGTTCCCTATCCCACTCCCTTCAGTCTCACAAAATAGATTTCCCAATTGAGGCTGCCATAGTCCCACTGGCTTTGGATAGTTTGGTTTCTTGTGCAGTATTTATATTAAAAAAATGAAGCATAATCAACTAAAAGCCCAAAATTTTTACTTAACCCTTCTTTCTTTAGCACACAAACTTTTGAAAGTGGTTCTAATTGCTTGGGTTGATTGTAATTGGGGAGCGTTCTCACAAAGAGAAATATCTACCTAAAATGGTTTTTTATTTTAAATTCATATTCTCTATACCTACATAGAGAATAAGATTAGGTGTGGGAGTGTCTACAAAATGGCTAATTCAGATTTTGTAAAATCTATTTATTTACCTGCAACATGTGTTAGAAATGATTCATTTTCACAAACAGTGAAATAACTAGGTAGGTATATAATGTAAAATAGATATTATTATATATTTCAATGTATCTCAGTAGACTCCCATTTTTGCCTAGGTTTTATTTACGCTTTGTTTGTATGGACACGACGGGGATTACATTTTAAATTTTAATACATTTTTTTTGTAGGATTAGGTAACTATTTTCAAAGATAAAGCAAACATAAATTTATGTTTTTATTAAAAACAATCATTTTGTTGTAGAACTAAAATGTATTGATATTTCGTTTTGAGATAATTTTTAAACTTTAGTATAATATATTTGTTTACTTTTCTCTTTGGTCAATATTATTATTATTAGTATGGTTTTTCAAAATTCATTTTAAATATAGATGGCTTTTCACAACTGAGTTGAGTTTTCTTATTATTTATCACTAGCTGAGGTGTATCCGACGTTGCCGGACTTTTCTGTACTCACTATAAATATAATATGCATGGATTATATATATAAACCTTCCGGAAGAAATTTTCTGAATGTTAGTTAAAACCCTATCAAAATCCGTTGGGTAGTTAAGAAGAACTAAGCGCACAAACAGACAGAATAGTGACTTTATTTTATACCATTTAGAGATGTCTAACAGATAATTGAATTGCATTTAAAGATTATCATAAAATATTAACCCCAAGTGATTCTTCCCTTAAAACTGTTTTAGTACATATTTATCTTATTGAAAATGCTCCTTAATTACCCCTTTGATTAGAATAACTTGCAACTACCCTCCACACAGCATCCCCAAAGATGACACAAAATATATTCCCTCAGAACTTCCTGTGCGTGTTATTTACTGATTATAACTGCCTTGTTGATTGTAATGATGTAACTGGTTGATGGTATGATATGGTTGATAGTGTTTACCTGGTTGATGTAGTGGACATGGTTTCTTGAGAGCCCTCGCTTGCACAGGCCGCAGACCATGAGGTGAGAGATGGCCTGGTAGTGCACGTCGCACAAGGGGATGGTGTGCAGTCCGGGGTAGTCCAAGTCCAACTGAACCTTGAGGAAGAAAATGCAAAAATTAATTAATGTTCATGACTCTGACGTACAACCAAATGGAGTTCTGTTTTCATAGGCAAAAGGCACTGCTAAGATAAAGTAAATCTCGTCAGAAAGATGAAGACTAATGGTGAAAGTGCAACCCTTCCACTAAAATGAGTTATTATTTTTCTTTTGATGCCCTCTCTTATGGGAGGTGAGTTATATAGGACAATCGCCAGCCTGCAGGCGGCAGTCCAAAATAACTTTGTTGAACTGCACTTATACCAGTCACGTAAATTACCAAGCTATGAAGTGCGGCTTCGTCCATAAACCCTTTCAGACCTGAATTAAATCTGGCAGTGGTAAAACATATTTGGTGCTTGATAACAATTGGTAGAGAGAGTTCTGTATATTGAAAAGCTTGAATATATGTATCCAGAGTCCGGAAACTAGATAATATAGATAACCCAAATTTATTTTTTTGCCTTCTAAGCATTTTATTATATATTTTTCTGCAACTAAAGGGTTTATAAACTTTTGGAACAAGGCTTAGGATTCGATTTAGATTCTTAGATTTCTACAAACACGACCTAAAAAATTCCAACTTTGGATTCGGTTTGTACAAAAATGAAAGCTCAAATCAAAAAAAGTTATACCACAAAACTGATCCCAAGTGTAAAGTAGATTCACCAGTTTCCGCTTGCACTGCTAATTTCCCGACACCAAGTAAATAAAATTTTTAAACGACATTTTGCCACTTTTTTTCCAACGGCTTTTACCAAAAATTCCACAAAAAATGCGAAATTTTCAGGTCCCTAATAATTCCTCAAAACTAGACTAGACTAATAAAGTATTGGGTAAATTTTCTTTTTATAACTAACTGGTACTAATCCAAAATTCTTGGTGACTCTTCGAACTAAGAAAAATGAGTTATGAAACAAATTTAATAATTCTCACCACTTTGGACACGTTCCCCCGCATCTTGACCAACCACTTCCGTCGCAGCGAGTGCGGGGCGGGGCGGCGGCATGTGTTGGCATGGCAGAAGATGCCCCCGCTGCCAGCAACACCGGGCGGGCAGGCGGCCGCCAGCGGGCCTCCTGACCCCATGGCGCGGCGGCGGTAGCCTGGGCAGTTGGCACGCCGGTCAACGTGGCGGTAGCACGCGTCGCACAGACAGGAATCCACAGTCAGTTTCTCTTCATCTGGAATGAGACAAATTTTTAGAAACACTAAATAAAATGAGTAAAATTTTTTGCAATGTGAAGTATGCAAAATCTTGTGATTTTGGTTAAAAAAATTGATTGTGTAGAAATTTTATAGAAGCTTTAATTAAATACTGCGACTAGACCACATCTTGGCCTTTGAAACAACGGAGCATTTTTTTTGTCTTTTATTAGCCCAGAAAAAATTAAGTATCAGGCCTATAAAACAGCTTTAAAGTGCAAAATCTTCTACTTACTTACAAACCCCTTTTCGGAAATGGTTTTATTGTATAATGTGGCAAATTAACTTCCTTTGAAAATCAGAAAACATATCAATATTTGTGCTTGAACTTCACAAAATAAAATCAAACGTTGGTGATGTTTTTTTTTGCATAAATCAAAACAACTATCTACATAAGGACTGCGTAATTTCGCCTGATTCCGAAAGATCCTCGCCTTAAGGGTTGATTTCTAGTTTTAATTAATTTACTAAAGGGTCTGAAAAAGACCAAGAACTCAGAATTTAGAAAACTCTATTTAAAAACCTTTAACAAAAAATAGTTCAAATGAAACCCAGATTGAATGCTGTTGAAATGAAATCCCTGAGGCGTATGTGTGGTAAAACCATGTTTGATCGTGTGAGGAATGTCGAGATCCGCAAAGAGTGCAAGGCTGATGTAAGCGTAATGAGTAAGATTAAGAAAGGGACGCTTAGATGGTTTGGGCATGTAGAGCGAATGAGCGAAGATAGGAGTGTAAGGAGGATATATGATGCAAATGCGAATGGTAGCAGAAGTTGGGGACGCCCGAGGAAGACATGGCACGATTAAGTGAATCAGATACTCGAGTCGGGCCATGTCAAGAGTCAGAATAATAGAAGAGTATGTATGAGACAATGTATGAATGTGAATGAGGCAAGAAGTGTGTGCCAAGACCGAGTTGTTTGGAGGTCCGTCCTCTCTGCCTACCCCTGCGGGGAAACGGTGTGATGGTTAGTTAGTTAGTTAGAAACCCACTAATCACCATTTATCAGATTGTGGTAACCACACTTGTTCGAAAATTGTGTCATTTTTATGGGTATTCTTGTAAAGGCGTGCGTATAAAGGTTAAAAAAAGGTATCTGTACTACCAAACATTGCTTTTGCAGATTGCAGTTTTTACACGATTTGAAAATATTCAATAAATCGTCCATTCTTATTAGGATCATAGATTTTTCCCACCCCCGGTTCAAACACTATAATACTGTGGGCACAAACGATTGAAATAAATGTGTTTAATTATTGGACATCCTGGAGTGATTTTCATACAATGGAACTTATCTTCCACTTTACTATAAGTTCCTGTATTTAAACACATTTATTTTAATCGTTTATGCCCACACTATGAAAATCACTCCAGGATGTCCAATAATTAAAATAAATGTGTTTAATTATTGGACATCCTGGAGTGATTTTCATACAATGGAACTTATCTTCCACTTTACTATAAGTTACTGTATTTTTATAAGGGGTTTTTTTTTACACGGTATTCTGTTGAGTATCCTTATGTAAAAAAAGAATTAAGTGAACTTAACTCAAACAGTGGATTTTTTTACTTGGTAGTTGCGTAAGAAACATTGGGATTATAAGTATAAGTAGGGGCGGGGAAGAAGAAATAATAGAAGAAATATGAGAAGAAACATGTAATAAAATTCAACTCACTGTCTAATATCTTCTTCTGCCTGTCCCTGGACTTGATCTGTGCCACGTGGCATGGCGTGTCGAATAGGCCGAACTTGCCGCCACAGTAGAAGCACTGGTCGAGGCAAAGGCGGCCGGGGTGGATGGCAAATGAGGATGCCTTTTCCGGGATGACGAGACTGACGGCATCCTTGCCGGCGGGGGCAGCTTCCACCGCCACATCGCCCAGAGGGTCGGATGGCGGCAGTTCTGCAAGGAATACACCGTCAAAACATCTGCTTCTGACCAACCAACTCCTTAGAATACACAATTCCATCTGACACGGTAATATTTAGTAATAAACATTATCTCAAGGTTTACTACCATGCGATGATAATGGGCTCTAGTGATAGTTCATTTAGAGTTCATTATCGCATAACATTGCTGTCGGGTTGTTGTGCCTTGTTATTCTAAAGGTTTCAAATATAATCCATTTAAAAATATGAAAAAAAAACAATATGGCGTCTTGTCTTATTAAAAATATATATAATAATAATAATAATAATACAGAAACCAGCTCACCATACGATCATTGCTTCAAACAATTAATATTTTTGCAAGTAAAAAATATATTATCTCTCTGAATTGAAAAAAGGAAACAAAAGTAAAATGAAAAACTTTTCATTCCATTGTCTTTCAAGTTCATGGCGGTACGTTCACCATTTTGAAAAAAAAAAACTATGTACACACAAATAAGAATTATCTACAAATGTACAGATTTAGGATAGAATGGCATAAAAACAACAGATTCACAATAATGAATGCTCAACAAAGGTAAATTTTAATATCACATAAAACATTCAAAGACCTAGGAAAAATAACCAGGAATAAAAAGTTACTTTAAGTATTCACAGAGCCTTCAAACACTTAGATAATAAAATAAAAATTAAAGTTTTATTTTTTCCTGACCCCGACTAAAGGGTTAATAATATCAGTCTTTCAAGAGCACAGAATTAGAGGTAGTTATTTATACAGCTCATAATAATAATAATACATTATACTATAGTAGTTATCATTATTTAGTTAGTCTGAGTTATACGCTAAAGTGTTGGGCATGCATTATTATTATTTAATTCTTGTTAATGATCCAAAAACCTAGTTTAGCCCAATTTGTTTGAATATCAGTTAAACATCAAACTCATATCAGTTAAAGTTAATACAATCTTACACAAACAAACGGGGCTGAAACTCTTTAGAATTATAAAAAAATAAAAAAAATTATAGTTTACAGTGGATAAAACTTATCAACTATTAATATTGATTATTCCAAGTACTACTATATTATTTGTAAGAATCTGTACTTTAAAATAATAAAAAAGCAGTTTTTTTTAATTTTTAATAATCAAAATAAAAACCAGATGTAGATGTACGATTTGACCATTTAATAATATTTACTGCAGATATTCTATTTTCTGAATAAGAAATCCAAAATTCTCAATGATTAATATTTTACAGTTAAACTCTCATAAGGTTTTTCGCATAATCAAATACACCTTATATGAGGGTTCCATTTAGGTCATTTTACAATCAGTTTTCAAGGGATGAAAGTGTGAAAACTTCTTACGCTAACCTTATACAGATGTTTTACTGTAATAAATTCTCATTATGAATGATTATAATGAACACTTTTGTAAGATTTTCTTCAAAGATCTATGCAAGCAATTCTTTAATCCTTAATTTACATCCATGATATAAATCTGTGTATCTCAAAATTACAAGAACATAATTTAAAAAACAGGTATCTTAATAATGTACTGTGTTGTATTTTGGAGTATATGAATGTGTATTATCAATAAAAACTCGAACCTCAGATGTAATAGGGTTAAGGGTTTTTGATAAAAACTACCCTTACCCTTAGTATTGAAAATGTTCAAGTTTGTGTTAGGAATTTAGTAAAAAAATTAGTTGTTTTTTATGGCGAAAGTATTATGAAACAAAATGAGAGCGAATTTAATGAGTATTTTGGATTTCCTTTCAGGCAAATGTAATGTAGTTTGTAGACTTTTCATCTAACACAACTGCGCGGAGTGTGCATATATTATGTGATTAGTCACAGTACAACTGGTTCATAGAGACAGTGAACAAATCAGGACATTCATTTGTGTCAATGATATTTTAAAGGGATAAAAGGATTCATCACTCTAGCCAATAGCCAAGTGTCACTAAACCAGATATATGTTTGTCAGAAGAAATTTTGCAGAAACTGAAAAATTTGCAACAAAGTCACTTTAGCCAAGTAGTGTCACAAAATCATAGGCACATTTCTTCAAATAAATCCTGCTGGTGCTAAAGGATTTGTGCCATTAAAACCAAGAAACTTTTCTTTCGAACCAAAGATTTATGTCATTCAGGTAAAGTGTCACAATATCCTAGATACTTTTCTTCAGAGAAATTCTGCAAGTACTGAAGGATTTGGGTAATTTAATTCAAGAAACTTTACTTTTGAACTGAAATGTCACAATATTCAAGGTGAGACTACCTTGAGAAATCTTGCAGGGACCAAAGGATTTGCCATTGAATCCCGCAATTTTTCTTTTGATCCATATGATCTGTCACCTTTACAAAGTGTCACACTATCTACCATACTTCTGAGAAATATTGCAAGTACCAAAGGATTTGTTTGTTTGTCATTACATATAACCGAGTTGTACTGTTTGATAGATGGACCAGAGATGAGAGAGTTTAATTGAGAAGATAGTAGGAGAACAGGTAAATAGCCACACACCATGGTTGTTAAATCGATTACTGTAATGAGATTTGCGTTGCCCACCAGAAGTGACGTGATTCTCCGCACCGCCCAATCCGCAGCTCGAAGTGCCGCCAAACTGAAACAAATACACAACTTCAGCCAAAGCCATAAAGACAAACCAAAAACCAATACTACTACCCTCAGAGAACACTCAAAGACAGGTTAGACTAAGAAAACTGATAACTCCTTATTCCAGGGTGTACGGGTTGAAATACAGTACATAAATAACTAAATAAATAATAATATATTGTGGTCTTGGGGCAAAAATTACATTTATCTGGAAGAGAGTTTCAAACTTTAACTTGATCCTGTAAGTTGAAAAATGATCCTATTTTTTACCGGTGTGTCTTGTTAATTATTTGTGTATAACCTTCAGTTATCGTAGTTTATATCTTAATAAAACTTAATAAAATGACAAAATTACAATTGATCTAAAACCACAAATTCAGCACAATACATTTATTATTACAAGAGAACACAGATAGTTATAACAATTTAAACAAAAAATTTCAGGTGAACATTTAGTTAAACATCTTAAAACAAGAATTTTAATTGAAACAAAGCTACCATGTAAAAAAAGGTTGGTTGTTTTCAATTTTGAAATTAAATGACAACCAAGTTAAATAATTTCCTTAAATCTCACCATACTGTGGTAGTTCGATAATGCGAGAGTGGCATGCTATTTTCCCCAAAGACCATTAAATGTTAAATAATTATTATGAACACAAATTTATTTGAATGTTTAAGGATGACATTCTTACTAATTTTATACTTGCTGCAAGATTTGCATTTTTGAATTAAATAAGTGGGGTAAAAAAAAATAACAAAGAACTGTAAGTTAAGCGAAAGAAAACTATTGCCAATAATTAAAAGGCTAAGGGATGATGAAAATTCTTTAATTAGGATGAATAAATTTTCAAATAATTAACTTTTCATATAAGGGGTCTGTTTGCTGAAACATAAATTCGAAAGGAAAAATTATGATGAGGTGAACTTTAAAGTGAGAAATGGATCACCAAAAAAGTAAGATGTGTAAATAATGATTGTTTGGTTAGATGTTTGGCTACAAGCTAGTGCTAGTACCAGGAGAAGCATACATTGCGGCATTTGAATACCATCTGGAAATAGGTTTTGAGCATTCTGAAGTAATAATTACAAGAATAATTCAAGGATTATCTTTGGAATAGTATAAACTTATGCATCAATAATATTATAATACAATATTAACTTAAAGCTTTCATTAACTTTACATTTTATTTACTTTGCTTTTACTTAAGGATAAAAGTGAGGAAAAGATTCATATTATTTAAATTAAATAAAAGGAGAAAAGTGTGTAGTACAGCTTTGAAGGGTTGCTAAATGGAATTGAATAAATGACTAAATGTATTTTAGGGATGAAGAAAATATGCATTTTATAAGTGACTTTCTTACCTCTTTGTGAATGGTGTAGTGGGGACTGTCATCAGACTCGCTATCTCCACTGGCTCCATCCGAGACTAGTTTATTTCCTCGGCTCTTGCTCTTCTGGAAGGTCATCTTTAGGGGGCTCCTGGACTTCTTCTTATCTGGACTAGTTCTGTTGATCTTGATGACAGTTTTCAGTGTTCCCGTGTAGCCATCACTATTGGTTGAGGACTTTGGCATGTTGGCCTTGCTGGATTTGATCAGCAGCTCCTTCTGCTTCTGTTTCTCAAGCTTGGCTTCATCAGCCTCCTTCAGAGTAAGCAGGCCCAATGTCCGCAGGATTTTCTCCTTTTGCTTCTGCTTTTCAGGAGATTCTATCAGCGGTAATATCACAGGGGGTGGGGGACTGCTACAAGCTTTTGTCTCATCAACTTGGGAACTGACAAGTGGTAATGTTATAGAGGCCAAGGTGGCTACAGTTTCGGATACTTTCTTCACAGCCTTTTCAGCAGGAATAGACTTTGTTGGTAAGGCGCTGACCTTTTTGACAGGATCTGACTTAGGAATTAGAGTCTTTGTGATGGAAGGCAAATCACTAACAGTATTTACCGGAGCTACTGTGACCTCCGCAGTGATGGTAAGTTCAGAGGAGGTTTTAATGAATGTGGGAGATAGGGTTGTAGTTGTGGTTTGGCTGGCAGGCAATGCGGGCGAAGGAAGGATGCTGAGGGAGGGGACAATTGTAAGAGCCGAGGGAACTGAATTAGTCTTGGCTAGCAAACTGGGTATTTCGGGAATCAGCTGCGTGTTGAGTAACTTCAAAGCATTTAGAGTTTTGGGGATGTCAGAGGAAATTGCAGGAGGAGGGGAAATAAGGGATGGTATGGCAGGTATGATAGGGGTGATAGTTGCAGGGGAAATGACATCTGCAGAATTAGCAACAGGTGTGATTGAGCTGCCCAGGGGAACAGGAGTAATGAGCAGGGGACAGGGGGTGGGGAGGGAAATGAGAGTCGTCACAGGGTTGGAGGGGACCGCCAGAGCGTGAGTAATGGTCGCACTCGGTTGAGATGGAGTCACTGTTACACAGTCCTTAGCTATATTTGCCACAGGCTGCGGCTTCAATGATATACTTATGGATTGGCCATTTCCTGTAGATATTGTGGAGGACTTGGATGCACCGAGAGTTGTTTCTAAAGACAGAATCCCTTTGTCTATAGATTTCCTTAGTTCAAAGGTCACATCCTTGCCCAGAGTCTTGTCTATCATTGACACTTCATTGTCTTTGGAATTCGTAGAACCCGTGGAATGTTTTCTGGATGAAGTGCCGGTTCTCTTAATGAGGGTGACACTGCTAGGTAATTCAATGTCAAATGATTTTCGAGATGTCTCCTTTTTCACAATGGAAATAGCTGAATTATTTTCGAAACAACTTAAAACATTGTCTTTAGCTTTTTCCAAAGTTGTACTATTGGGCAGATCTTTCAGAGCTTTAATCTCGATATTAGACTTAGGAATCAAGACTACATCGTTGGTTACCATCACAGAACCCTTTTCAGCCACCACAGACTTTTCTTCCTGGCGCTTCTTGTCGAGCTCTTCGAAGTTTCTTAGTTTGTCCATGAGTTTGTCAATATCTTGATGACTGAAAGCTTTATTAGAGTATCCAGTGTGGATATTCTCCTTCAAGGAATCCTCTACTGGTACATCATCATGTTCATCTTCCTCGTCAAAGTGAAGTTTTACATTTTCATCCCCATCTTGAGA
The DNA here is from genome assembly GCA_026573805.1 of Hesperophylax magnus. Classification (NCBI taxonomy): domain Eukaryota; kingdom Metazoa; phylum Arthropoda; class Insecta; order Trichoptera; family Limnephilidae; genus Hesperophylax; species Hesperophylax magnus. The sequence continues at coordinate 3,530,677 of JAIUSX010000026.1, forward strand.
TGCATCAGATGTGGCTGAAATCTCATCTATTACCTTTGGTGATACACCTTTTTCCAGAATATCATATTCAGTTGCGGTGGTAATGGCAGATTTCGAGGCTTCAATTTGACTTGACGAGTCTCCATAAAACTTCTTTGTTGTAATTGTTGAGGAGTTATTATCAGCGTCCACGGGCTTAGATGGTAAATCATCATCTTTAGTTTTAGCAACATCAGATATGGATTCACTTAGGCTGGAACATGTAGAAATGTTATCAGCTTCAGCTTTGACTATTTTAGTTGCAGAGAGGTCAGCCTCCAGCACGTCCTTTTCTGTTTCCTCCTGCTCCTTGGCTTTCACCGTACTCTTCCTCTGTCGAGCGGATCGTCTAATTGATTTAGCTTTACTGGACAGCGTGCTGTCGTTGAATGTCTTAGACATGTTATCTAATATCAGAGACTTTTCAGCTATTTTCTCATTTTGGCTTACTTTCAGGGATTCTAAAGCGTCTAAAGCGTCTATGGCGTCGTCAATGGATAATTTTTCACTTACAATTAATGCATCAGTCTTAATCTTTTCATCCGTATTATTATTTTCATTATCCATAGAATCACCTTTAATTTGTACATTGTGTGGAGGTGCGGAGGCCTCGGGAGTATTGCTGGCGGCCCCCACGTCGGGCTCTAGCACCGGGGCCTTGGCTGTGACTGGAGAACTTTCGGGAGAAGATATTTCACTTTTGATATCCTCCAAGTTTATACCCTGCGCTTTGATTTCCTTAAAATCTTCTTTATTATCTATTGTTTTGTTATGTTCCGTATCGATACTCATTGTATCGCAGAAACTGAGATCGGACTCTGTGATATCGGAGCATTTGGATATTTCGCTCCCGTCTCGGGAATAGGAGCGAAGTCTTTTGACTTTCTTCAGCTCATCCAGAGTCTCGGGGCTCAGATCTCCTAGCTTGGTGTCCGAGAGCAATCTTCTTCTCTTTTTGAATTCTTGTCCAATAGTTTCGGAAAGGAGGTCATTTTTTAGGCCACCCTTTGCCTTCCTCTGTCTCCCATTTCTAAGCAGCTTTGAAGCGTTTTCACCCATGGCGGGGAAGGGACTCCGACTTCTCTCAGACCTGGTGGAGTAGGGACTCTTGATGACAGCCGGGACGGAGGAGATATCGGTCAGGGCAGTCTTGGTGTTGACCAAATTGAGGTCTGCGCTGTTGCGTTTCCTGAAACTAGCGCTCCGGGGACTAGATGATCTGGAGTTGGGCACGGAGGTGGGGATATCCAGCGACTCGGGTTCTTTCTTGATCTCCACTAGGGGAGTGACTGGCTCGTTGCTTTCTGATATCACTTCAACAGGTTCTTTATCTGCAATGTCCTTTTTGGCTTCTAGCTTTTCAGACACGGACTTCAGCTTGGCTGTCAGGTTCTTCTTGAGAACTTTAGGGTCTACTTGTTTGGCGTCAGTTTTGAGGATTTGTTTCGCTAGAAGGAGTTTCTTTTTTGTTAAACCTTTTTGAGCTACGATCAGCTGTTTCTTCTTAACAACCTTTTTGGGGATATTTTTCATAACAGTCTTTTTGTTATCACTATCTTTAGCAGAGGAGGGCTTGGCCGTCTCCGGACTATCTGTTACTTTGTCTTCAACTCCTTCACTAGTGGTTCCTCTCTTACGTCCTCTCGTCTTAGCACCGGGATCCTCTAGTGGGGGGGATTCATCTTCCACGTTCTTCTCTTCGGGGGATTCCTTGACAGGAGCTTTCTTCAGGGGTGGGCGACCCCTCTTGTTGGCCGACTTGGCCGCAGCGTTCTGCTTAGCCTGAGTCTTGATGATATTGAGCTTGAAGTTGCCCTTGGTCTTCTTCCTCCCGCGCAAGGTGTTGATCTTAGTGTTGGGGTTGAGTTTCTTAGTCACGGGCCGCCCCTTGGGCTTGGCCCCCTTCCTGCCCTGGGCTGCTGGGGACTCTGCCCCCGAGGTGTTTGGGTTCATGACCTCAGCCCCCTCGGCCTTGCTAGGAGTGGAGCTGATGTACGACAGTAGGGTTGTTTGTTTTGAAGTTGTCGGAGATTCTCGCGATGCATTTGTATTGGATAAGTTTTTCGTCTTTTTTTCACGTCCGGCCATGCTATCTTAGTTTCATTGAATGCATCGAGACCTGTTGACAATCGTAAGAATAATTTCAAACAAAGCCAAATTAAATTAAAATAAAAACGATGACAACATCATATAAAAAGAAATTGAATTCAAATTTACGTAAATATTAAGTTAGAAACACGGTTATGTCAAGCGACACAACTCTGATAACTCTCGTTCATGTCAAAAGTTTACGCGAATCGAACTAAATCACGATGTTTTCAAACACTCAAAACTCTAAAAGTACGAACGAAATAAGCCAAAACAAAACAAAAAAGTGAAATAGATCCCTTATTTAACAAACCCCTATCATTAGAATTATTTAAATAAAATGTTTTAGAGCTGTTACACTATTCTGAAATCATAAACAAAAGCGATGACCTGTTTGGATTTTCTGACTTTTGACAACTTAAGAAGTTCATTTAACAAACAAATACTTAAAAACCCGCGTTAAATTGTCCTGCAAACACAACAAAATATGTTTTTACACTCGATTTCACAGAATATAAAATTTACCGCGAACAAAATTTGATGGAAAATGAAGAAAAACATTTAAAAAACTTACCTTCCCCGCGGACAGTAGACAGCAGCGGAGCTGTGGAGCAGCCACCTAACGCCACCTATGGCTATGCTAAATGCGTATGCGTCGGCCGAAAGCACAATTCATTTCCCGAACCGTGGCGCTCAACGAATATGTCAAGCCTGAATACACCTATAATATACACAATAACAACCGAATAAGACTAAATTGTCATTAAACACACATTTAAGCAACATAAACTGCAAAAAAGTTCGATATAAACTCAAAAATGAACTCAGAAAACGATTTTTGAAAAGCCCAAATATCTACACTCCGCGGCCATGATGTTTCCTTTGAGCGAGTATAGTTTCTTATTATTGTCGGCAGCGATTTGCTCTATTCGCTATTCAAAATGGCGGTGGCTCGTTGTTGTTTGCAGCGCGCGTTCGCAGGCTTTTCTGCCGGTATTAGTAACAAATTCATATATCTGGCGCCGGATTCTTATAAATCTCCAGCTCCGCAATCGACATTGGTAATTATATTTAGTCCTTATTGCATAGTATTCTTATAAAATACTTCTGAAAAATTGACATGTGACAGTACCATTTTGTGCGTACACCCAATCCATTCATTTTTAAAAATTGTGGTGTTTGATAAGAATGCGAGGGTTTGACAAACTTTCTTACATTTTTTTTCCGTTTTGTTTCAGAAACCATGTTCCAGGCCGTATTCGATCAACTTCAAGACCATGTATGTGGAAGATTTGAAAGGACTTCCTGATTACGAAGTTTTAGAATCTCCTCCGCAATGGAAATATGTGGAGAGGCTATTGATTTCCAAAACTGTACCGAAACCGGTGCCAAAAGAAGAGTATCCTTCTGGATGGCTCCCTCAAAGTCCAGACTGCGTGAACCAGCCCTACTACGTTCCTAGAAATAAAAACTACATGGTACCAGTTTACTTGGAATTAACTTTTAGGGGCCAGAGAAAAATAACATCGATTAAAAAAGTTCAGGGTGACATTTGGCTGCTGGCGGAAGAAATGAAAGCCTATCTGAAAGCGAAACACTCTTCTAAATTCATTATTTTTCGTGTTCATGAGTTAACTGGAAATATAGAAGTTAAAGGAGATTTTTACTATGATGTAAAAGATTTTTTACTGAAAAAGGGTTTTTAATCGCATTTATGTAATTTTTAGTTAATAAATAACATTTCTTGTTAATGTGGACGTGTTTTTTTTTATTTTTTTCCCTGTGTTTTTGTTTGATGTGTTAATTAATCATCAGCATTCACTACAACAGCTTTTTGAAGGACATCCATGTTTTAAAATCTTTTTCACAATTGAATAGCCATACACAAGCATATTTTATACAGTCTTTTTTAAATCAACTAAACTATAAACTGATCTTACACGTACAATATTTTTAGACTAAAAAACACTTAATTTTTTAATTAATTAATTAAGTTTTTTAATAGTTATTAACAGACATATTTTACTAAAGAATGATAGAGTTTGATGGTTCGATTCTGATGTTATTTTCGAGTAGATACTCGTAAATTATTTGTATTTTATTTATTTTCGATCTTTGAACCTATTTTTTAGAATTTTTAACTTTTACACGTAACCATTTCAATAAAACTTTTTAAAACTCGCGACATATAAATATCACGCAATCGGATAATATCATTATTTATCATGTTTATTTTAATAACTACATTTAATTTAAAGTATTCTTCAAGCATTCGTAACAAAAAATGTATTTTAGTATTTAAAGGATTAAAAAAATCAAGACAGAATCTAACTTTATTATATTTTATCCGCCGATTATTTTTATTCTATATAATTTAGTTAAAGTGTTGATTTTTTTGAAAACAAAAGGAATCCTCATGGGTGGAGTTGAATTGAGAAATAAAATCGCATTTGAACAAATCCCTTCATTCCACGTAATATCGCGCAACTTAAAGGAGGAAAACATAGCATCAATCAAATGCTTGAGTCGGTTTATGTCAAAATTACAGAAGTGTACGTTGATATATACATAATTATAATACGTAATTCTGATTCTTAACATAACCCGACTACATATATTTGAATGTGAATGGAGGAAGGAGTGTGTGCTGAGACAGAGATCCGGCGAACAGAACAAGTGAAACGGTGTGATGGTTGGTTAGTTTTCACGTTATACATTTTTTCAACATTTTTTAAAGCAAGTAGCACGTTTGGAGAATTGTTTGAATGCATCGAGTGTACTTGTGTAGTTCGGGGGGCCGCCACCAGCGCCCGAGCGGCGACGGAACGGAAGGTTTATCTGTATCGCCGTATTTCCGACACCTCCCGACAACGCCCGATCATCCACGATCGGCCGCGATGGGGTTTTGTTCAAACTTATTTCCGTAGTAAATACCTACATACATAATAATATCATGCACCTACCTACTCCGGTATAACTTGAAAACATTTTTTTCCCTGGGCCGGCACTCCGGCACAAACATGAACATTATGTCGCACTTTAGCCATTTCCATTTTGTTAATTTTGAACTCTCAAGCTTCGAACGAAAATGAACGTTCGGATAACACGATGAATGGACATAAAACTTCAGTTTTTAACATTATACAGAGACATTATTTCCCTGATATTACCTCAGCTTGAATATTGTACCATTTACTAGCAATTCCACTCATTTTTTAAATTCAAGCTTCGATAAATGAGCGTTTGGACAATATAATACGATGAATGGACATAAAACTTAAGACATTTCCGAATCACACTATTTCTCAGATCTTTGCGTCAGCGTGAATATTGTATAATTTACTAGTCATTTTGACCGTATTTAACTATATTTTCGCTTGATAAATGAACGTTCCGATAAACGACGTGAAACTTACCGATTTTTACACCAGCTTGAATATTACATGTTTATTAAATCTTACTAAAGTAATTTTGATCATTTATAGATAGGAAAACGAATGTTAGAACATGTAAATCGACGATTGAATATTATTATATTTTATACCTGAGCAAGTAGGCACGGACAATTTATTCGAAAACGTTTTTTTACCTAAGCCAAGCGCTTATCGACTATCAACACGATCCGCGATCTTTAGAATATACAAAATAATAACTTAATAGCCTTCTTCCATTTTAATATTATTAATTTTGAAAGCAAGCTTCGCATATTCGGAAATGTATCGCGAAGAATAATCGAGTGTATACGGACATTTCGTATGTGGAATATTAATTGCAAGAAATGCTCTTTGGTGTGGAAGCCATTTTATTACAATTGTGACTTTGCATTTTTCAATTCAGTTTGCCGATTTCGACTTCGGGACGGTGCGGATTACGTTGATTATATTATTTCATCGTAGTTATGGTATTTGCGAAGCAATTTCGAACGATTTTCAACCTAATGCTAAAATAAATAATGGCACTTACGTAATTTTATGTATTTAGATCTTTTTATGAATTTTTTCGGGTTGATTATTTAACTCTAGACCTTTTTCGTCAGCGCTCCTTGACATTTTTTTCTTTAAGAGGTAGGTAAGTACCTACATACCTACTACATTATTGAAACATGCTTATCAAATATGGCAGTCTTACATATTGCAATAGGGAAAATGTTACGTAACCTAACACATTATACATACGTTGATGTTTTAAGTAATATAAAATACATATTAATAGAAAGTTATTTTATTTGTACTTTTTATAGTAGGTAGGTTCTTTCTTAAATGTAAACAAATCAAGAAAAACAATGATCTGAGGTACGTACTTACATGACAGTGTTTTTTAGAGTTTTTTTTTTAATATCGACAAGGAAAATTTATCGAACATGTTTTTTTTTTTAAATACATTTTTAGTAGGTAGGTAGGTAGGTATTTCAGCATTAATTCAGAAGTAAGTAGATACATAACTTTTGAAACTTTATTGTTAAACCAAGTGAAATGCGAATTTCGTAGGTACCTACATTGGAATTATTAAGATTAAAAAAAGTGTGATATTGCCCGGAGCCAGTGGAATTATGTCATCACTTTTTGTGGAATATGCAAGATGCTGGGAAGGGGAGAGAGACAGGGGTGAGGAAGGTTGGGAAGTACCCAGTTATTCAATCCCAGTAACTAATAATTTCAAAGGGAGCAGAAAATCATCATACTGTAATATTTACTATTTTGCATATCTTTATTTATAATATTCACAGTTTTCAGTACACAAATGTTTAAAAAATATTGTTCGAGGACATTTTCAACACGTTCGTTCATTTTGAGATGAAAGGTCTATTATTTTGTAGTTCAAAGTAGGTACCTACTATTTTCTCGTAAAATTTTGCAACACGATTCACGATTCTTTTCACGACATTTTTATTACGTTCAACGTTTGAAAGTGGATTTAGAGCGAAGGTCTTACTGACATTTAATGTTGGTATGAGTTTTGTATTTGATGATGATTTGAAATTTACAATTTTTACTAATCATCTTTTCACCATCTGCAGTAAAGAAAATCATTTAGTTTTAAAGATGAATCATTACATTTTTTTTCACGTTAGAATTCGTTTCTTTCAAACACTTTCTGGCGCCTCATTCTATCTGTGACTGGCCATCATCAGGACAATTTTTACTCTGCAGGCTGCTGCCCGGAAGAACTTAGCGGAACTGCCCTCGAACCAGTCACGTAGTTTTCAAACCTTGTTCTCAATAATTATTCTCAACCTACTATTGTATTATTTTTCCTCACATGACAAAGATATGACAGATTTCCTATTTGGTTTTGAGATTTCTCAATTTTTCCCGAAATTCAGCAAAATTTTTCGAATTATATTTTCATTTTCGTAATGAACAATTTAAAAATATGTAACAAACCAAAATTTGTGAAAAAATCATCACGCCAGAGCTCGAAGCTAGAGATTTTCGATGTTTCAGCTAGCAGATTTTCTGTATTGTAGTGAAGACGGCGGCGTATCAATTTGTAAAATATATTTTTAAAATGACTATTAGAAAAATTTCTTTATAATTTATATGGCAGCAGTAGTCGACGGAAGCAAAGGCGGCCAGGACTACCTAAGGGCCGATATTTCAGTCACTTTTTAAACTCGGCTTAAGGTGATCCCATACGTAGTAATGCCAAATCATGTGTTTTTGGTTTGAAAATTTGGTCGCCTAGAAATGTTTCAGATGCTTTAATTAAATACTGCGAGTAGAATACATCTTGACCTTTGAAATAATCGAGTATTTTTTATATAAGTCTTATTATAAGCCCAGAAAAAAATAATGTAAAGGCCTATGAAAACTGCTTTAAAGTTCAAAATCTCCTTCTTACGAACCCATTTTCGGTTATGATTTTATTGTATAATGTGGCAAATTAAGTTATTTATAAAATGATCGAAAAAAATTTAAATATTTATGCCTGAACATCCATAAAATAAAATAAAAGGCACTTTTTGGCAATGTTTTTTTCTTGCATAAATCTAAACAGGCGGATGGTGTTAAGCGGGAATTTAAACCTTATCGCCATCTACGTAAGGGTTGTTATTGATAGCGGCTCAATTTAAAATACTACACGACGTAGTGCATCTCCTTAATAGATATTTACAGGCAAATCATTAAAGCCCCGTAGTAAGCGATCAAAGATGGCTTGAAAGAGAGATATGTAAATACGAATGTTAGAGGGAGCACACTAATATTAAAAAAACGATAATAATTAAGCGAAAATTGTGAAAATATTTAATAAAACACGACTCGTTTGAAATAGAGAAAAAAATCTCTCAATAAATGCTTTAGTTGCATTTAAAGATACACTGTGAATTTTTTCATGCCTAGAACATATTAAATAACAGAACAAAACGTGTTTGTAATAATTTTCGAAGCTCACTTTGCGATTTTTTTCTAGCGAGGGAATTTCATATAATTAACGTTTCGACATGAAAAATGTTTAGATATTATCTTATTTAAAATAGCATATATTTTATTTGGAACTTAAAAACTTAAAGAGTTTACGAGAAACTTGTTATAAATCGGTAGAAATTGGGCATGAGGGTCTTAAAGAGCGCACGTTTGAATGTATTTGTGCACACCGATAGTATCTATCAAAAGTTTCGATAAGGTTTTCGAACTAGTTTGGAGCACCCGCCCGCAGACCCCTCTTACCCCACAGTAGCAAAGATACTACAAGGTTTTCCAATAAGAGGTGTTATTTTGAAATTCAATCGTAAAAGATCAATGGTTTCGTTGCTTGTGTGGCACGTAGCGCCGTCTTGTTGAAAGTAAACGTTGTCCAGATCAATACCATCCAATTCCGGCGATAAAAAATCATTAATCATCTCTCGATAGCGCAATCCATTCACCGTAACTGTTGTTCCAGCCTCATTTTCGAAAAAGTAAGGTCCAATGACTCCGCCGGACCATAAACCGCACCAAACAGTTACACGTTGAAGATAGAGAGGCTTTTCAACAATAACTCTTGGGTTTTCCGAGCCCCAGATGCGACAATTTTGCTTGTTGACGAAGCCACCGAGGTGGAAATGGGCTTCATCACTCAAGATGATATGCATTTGATTCACTCAAGTGAATTTTAATAATTTCAATGCGTTGTTGAAGCGTGTATCGTTCCATTTTTATTAATGGCGTAGTTTCTACTTGTCAAATATCAAAAAATGACAGCTTCAAAAGTAACATCTACCGAAATAGCGGGCTATTCAAAATAAAACCTCTTATTGGAAAAACCTGTATTTGGGTAAGGACGTTTTTTCAGTAATTATTATATTTATTAAAAATGTAATAATCGAATTTAAATTATTTTTTTTCATCTACCATCAGTATACAAGTAGGTACTTTTAGAAGTGAGCCTTTTAAATTTAGACTCGCGGTATAGGTATATTTGCACATAATGTCCACATAAATACCTGTAAACGTATTTTTTACTTGTTGTTTATTGGGATAACTGTAAGAAATATAATGGATACACACCCATTTACCTACAAACTATACTCTTTGTACTTTATATTTTATTTTTCCCATAAAGATTTAAAAAAAATGAATTTGCATCCCAACCAAATGTCAAGTGTTAAAAAGGTAATTTTGAATCCATCCAAAACACCACTATGTAAGCAAGAATCTCTTTATGATTATGAATTATGAAAAAGTTCCGGGTAGTAATCTTACAACATCCGACTCAAAATTCCAGTAGCGCCGATGAAAATAAACACACAATTATTTCGTAGAATATTCAGCTTTAGTGCTGGCAACCCGGGCAATAGGGTAGGTACTTGAAGGTGTTTGTTTATTTTGTGTCTTATTAATATTAATAAATGTTTTGATGGGCAGTACCCACCTAGGTATCTATTCCTTTGCAAGATACAAAATTATAGTTGAACAATAGGGGATCACCAATATAAACTTTTTTTTCAATTTTACACAACTGATAAACACCATATGGTAAATGATTGTATCACAATTGTGTAAAATAAAAAAAAAACACGTTTATTAGTAAAGGGGAAAATATTTATGCTTGTTTTAGACAAGCTCCAATAACCTCGCTGAACTTTCTCGACCCCTCATACATTTTACCTTCCCCGAATATCACCTCCTTCCTTTCCTTAAAAAAAATCCCCTTCCAGCGTCCCCAAATACGACAGGCCTTGAGGTAAATTATTTTCTCCGGGGCCTCCTGTGTGAAGTTAATACAAATGAATTAAAAATATAAGAAAAATAAATAAAACTTACTTTACACTGAAAATATATAACCTTGAGAAACGCATTTTGAGAGAATCTTTTTCAATTTACGAAATATTTATGCATTTACCTATTTGATTGATCAGAATGGTTTTTAAAGCTAGTAACTGCGTGCTTGTCTTGTGATAAATACGAAAAAAAATCATAGATAAACAAAACTTGCAGACTTCTAACCCTTTTTTCCTTATGCCGGGTTCTCACATGGTCTATTATATGAGAGTCTATGGTCAAATTTAAGCTATATTCAAATTTCTTGAGCAGTAAGAAAAAAAAAGTATTATAAAATCAAGAAAAGAACACCTGGGTTGCTGCAAATGAAAGATGAAATTTTGTATTAAGCTTATAAAAATATACATTTTATTTATTGTGACAAATAGTGAATCCAATAAAATTTCACAACAAATCATAATTAAATTCATTTTAAAACACAATTCATTGATTAGGAAATTCTTTCACTTACCGAAACACGGTTACATTGAAAAAAAAGTGTGTCTAATTTGACACGGTGTTGCCCGAAATAGATGTTGCTCCCCTCGCGGCTGTCGCTAGGCTGGTAGAATTATATTGCAGGCCACCCTTTGCAAGAGGGGGCAGATCTCTTTCAATTATGTTTATCTCAATATGCACATTGCAATATAATAATATGAATCTGCTGTATTGAATTAATTATTATTGTTGTATTTTATCTAAGAGTAGTTCTATGAACTTATTATTATTTTATGTTATTTAAAAAAATAATTTCAGTAATAATTTCTGTTGAATTTTCATTGTAAAATTAGAGATGGCCAGGTAGTTTTTGGTGTGCATGATTGTTTTCTATCTAATCTAATGAGTCTTGCATTTCTATATCATAGTAAGAAGAACACTTTACCCCCGGACACCCTGTATATCCAGACGTTAATTTAATTTATTATTTATAATTTATAAATGTACAAGTATTGTAGAAAGTAGCAGAAATCAATTGAAATTATACATGTACTTGCTGTGTTGAAAATAAACCTTGCGGTAATGTTTGTAAAAGTGTAAAAATCAATTGGTTTTGTTTATCCTGATAAAATATAATAATGATTGTTCAACTCCTGTCTCAAATTCCTGTATCGAGACAGGCAATACAATTTCAATTTATTAATTCGTCTTTTGATTCTATTCGTTTATTTATAAGTACTTATTGATAACAAAACGGAATTATTTAGAGCACTAAATAGACTAAAATTATGTAACTAGATACGTGAATACAAATTAATTAACTAACACAATAGTCGCACCACTCAATTGTTATTTATATTTAATCAATATTAGTGTTCACAATGGGAACCCTGAAAAGTCAGTTATTTGTTTGGTAAAGCAACAAAGATCGATTTGAATCTATTTTTTCTAGGAATTAATTACAAATAACAAAATAGAAGAATAAATTAAAAGAATATTTTTGGAAACTCATTGATAATGCAAAGGAAACTATCATTGTTATTTCCATTTAAAAATTGAAAATAAGTTAAATATTAGTTTTCGTCAGTTTTCTACAATTTGAACGTCTAAAATCACCCCTACGTACATAATATTTGCATACAACCAAATATATACGGTTTTTGGAAAAATATAATTTAAAAATCTGCACGATTAAAAAATTTGGTGTACAAATGAACGACGCTCAACAAATCAGTTAATATAAAAGTTGTAGAAAAATTTAATATTTCATAAGGAATATATTTGATAGTTTTTATATATTTTATTTAAAGTATTTAATTTAAATTTATTAATTTTTTTCTAACATTTCGCAATGGAAACGACTATATTATATTTTAAAACACCATCAATGCGAATAAACAACACAGAAGAAAAAGATCGTGGGCAGTTTTCCAAAAATAAATTACACAGAAGTATCGATTTGCTGTAAGCGTGGAAGAAGGAAAATATTTAAACTCTATTTTAATACAATGTACGACCGGCGGACCTTTGACATTAAACACTTTTTGTAATGTTATTTACCGGTAAGTCGATAAGTCTACAGAAGGTAGGCAGTTTATTTTTTAAACTTTTTGACATAAATCTTCGTTTCAACAACAACCAAGACTTGGTCGTTTATAAATCACGAAGATTTTGTGAATTCTCAGCTAAATATTAACACATTATATACTTTGTTTATTATGAGTTATTTTGTTTTTAACTACTTTGTTAGAATTTATACATTACATCTTCGGTTATATCCTAAATATTATACTTAGTAAGAAAAATGTTAACGAATTACCGGAATTTTTAAAAAAATCTAATTAAAATCAAATTGAATAATATAATTATTAAGTTCTGCAAGTATTTTTTGGTTTTTGTTATTGTTACATCTGTTTCGGCTTTCAAGGCCATTTTCAAACTGTGGTTTTAACCACGTTTAGACGACTTATTTATATGATTCTATTTTACCCCCTCCCAATTTAAAATGATTTATTACCGGTTAAACCGATTTATTGATAAAATAATTGTGACAGTAGATTTCAGATTCTTTGGGGGTATTTTGAAGTCTGTTTTCCCCACATTAATGTTATAATACCGCAATAACGTCATAATTACCGGAAGAAATTAGAAGCATTGAGCCAATATCTATGAAACTCCACAATTGTGCCCTATAAGAGATGAAGATATTAGATATTAACAATTATATTAAGATTGAAGATATTGAATACTTACAAAAAAACTCTCTCCACTATTTCCCCTTGAATTAATCGTACGAATAATAATTTAATATTCTTTTAATTATTTTCCACTGAATTTTTTTCCTCCTAAATACGTGTAGCATCGTTGGTGTGATTTTTCACAAAAACGGCGCTATAAAAATTATCCAATTATTATTATTATTATAGGTACGAGTTTAATATGAATTAATTTTAATTTCATTGTCATGGTTACCTTCAGTAAACATAAATGACTCTCTATACCACATTTACTCTAATAGGTTTGTATTTTTTTATTGAACTTTAAGAAAGACCATTTATTAGAGTTCTCTCGACTACCATACTAGGATATTGACCTTATCGAGGTAGTTGTAGGTAGATTTTTTTTTCGTTTATATAAATATATATACATAGATCACTTATAAATATATTTTGGAGTAAAATATTTAAATTCATTACCAAAAAGATTCGAAAATATAAATAAATTTTTAAAAGATAAAAAATTTACCTTAAAACCCACTGTAAATTTAAAATGCAAACACACAAATAAACAAATAACTATAAAATAATAACACACACCCAGACCCAAAGCTCAGCTTAATTATGGGGGTAGCTCTTACATATTGCTCGACTTTTGCCTACTTTCTATAAATATAATATCCATGTATCATATGAACCTTTCGGAAGAAATTGTCTAAATGGTAGTGAAGACTCTATCAAACCCTGTTGCATAGTTTAGAATAATTAAGCGCACAAACATACAGACGCGGATGGTGACTTTGTTTTATACTATTTAGGGTTCCGTAATAACTCAACACGGTGACAATTCAACACACTTTTAAAAAGTGATATAAAGTCATTAGAAACGATGAAAAAAATAATTTAAACCTAACCTAACCTACTTAACCCAGTTAATAAAGTTTTTGTTTCATCACTTTTCATGACTTTATATAACTTTTTGAAGATGTGATGAATTATCATTGTGATGATTTATCCGGTCACCACTCTTTAGAGATACCAATGTATTGTCACGATTAAGAATTTACTAAAAGTTTATCAGGAAACAGCCTCTAATCCCACTTTTAGTTCATTTTGATCTGGTATGTTCTGGGATATTCCCGAACGTTCCAGACTATTTTCGAACATTCCAAATCATTCCAGAATGCTCCGGGATGTTATGGAATGTTGTGGAATGCTCTCGAAAACTCTCGAATGTTCTGGACTGTTCTAAAAATTTCTAAAGGGTGAAACATCCAGCCCTTATGTCTTCTAAAGCACGCCCTTCTGGTAAAAACGGAAACCTTCTTCATGTATGGGGGATAGACGGCTACCACACCATATAACTCCCTTGATCGTAGCGGGAATCGTTTTTGAGTTTTACTCTTTTCTTTTTTGTACGCTTACCTTTATATTATATTGATGACAAAAAGTTACAAATTATATTGTAACTTTTTGTAAATGATGCAACCTAATTTTTTTGAATAAACACCAAGCCAACCAAGTTTCGCTTATCTGAAGCTTCATCAGGGCTTATATATTAACTGAAAGTATAATGGTTGGTTGTCATTTATGAATTCAATAAAAGTAGTGTATTACAGAGTGTATTTTTTCATTAATTTTTTTCTTCTTTCAATAAAACATAAAAAATATATACCTACTAGTATTGAAAATAATGATGCATTTACCCTATTATTATATAACTACTTTTAACTTAATTACGCATTTACCCTACTATTATATAACTACTTTAAACATAATTATGCATTTACTCTATTCATTTTTTTTATTTTATTTAGGAAACATACAGTTTTACAAAAAAAATAACTGAACATAAAATATAGAACATGATTTAAACCAGTTAAGTTCCATTTATAATATTTATAAAAGCTAGAAATTAATTAAAAGTAATAAAGTACATAGTGTGTGTGAAAAATGATTAAAAAGAGAATACTAAACAATACAGAAGTAATATCTTTAACTTAGGTACATAGTAAGGTTAATTTGATTTTAAACGTTTAAGAATATATAACTACTTTTAACATAATTATGCATTTACCCTATTAATATATATAACTTCTTTTAACATAATTATGCACTTATACTATTATTATATAATCACTTTTAACACAATTAATGTACACTCTTCTTCTTTCCAGAAGTAAATGCTTTTAATGGAAGAGAAGTGTAAATCCTAAAATGTAAAATATAATTTGTATGTTATAAATAATAAAAAATGTATGCATTGAGATGACTTTTAAATATTTAACAAAAATCTTATCAATCTTGTCGAATTCAACTGCACACTTAATACGCAAAAATATATTTAAATAGCACTTGGTTTCAACTTAATTTCTATAAGAAAAAACTTAAAATTTAAGTTAAAATAAAGTGTTGTTTTTTTAAAGAGCCTTTTGCATGCAGCGGAATTTGAAATGTTTACTAAATTCTTTAGTGCGCTGTGATTTTTATTTATTTTTATATCGGAAGCGAGCGGTGATGGTGGTTTGTTAAAAGTTCAAATGTATGCTTGGATGGTGCATTGGAAAAAACTATAGAAAGGAAAATCTAGAATTCCGCTCACAATTATAACCATCACAGCCATTTCACCAGAAGTCAAAAGAAAAACTTGATGAATGACATTTTTTTTTTATGGCGATTGCGAGAGTTGCACTTGTGAATATTTTATGAGGGTTGAGAGATATGCAATTGTGAAGGTTTTATGAGTGTTGCGCTTGTTAATGAATTTAATATATTAAAAACAAAAAAAGAATAGCAAAACAATCAGATGTTTGAAAACTTTCAGCCAAAATTTTTCACGCATAAGACTCGACTTAATTATCCTCAAAATTAGTGTTATATAACTTATGTATTCTAACTCCTATGAATTTTTCTAAAATGGATTATTAAACAAAAATAATTAAATAATACTCGCTTTCAATTATTTTTGATCAAACTGTGTAAAAATGTACATGGTTCTTACTTAAAAAAAATGATTTGAAAAATATTTCAATGATCGGTAGCGACTCATTACACGTTTAGAAAAAAGTTTAAAAAATTCATACTGGTAGAAGTCGCATTGTAAATTTGAGAAAGTTGAAATTAGGAAGCACCGTATTCATATAGATAAATCCAAACTATTACCTCTACTAAAATGTTATAGATATATTATATAAAACTAAAAAAATGTCTATTCATAACACTATTACGGAGGTTAAAAAAACATATATTTTTCCAGATGTTTTTTTTCTCATTTTCTATGGCAGATTGCGTAGTGAGTTATTATATTTCTTTAGTTATGATTACCTGCCACTCACTGGCCACGGAAAACTTCGACCTGGAAACAGAAAATATGAAAAGTTTTCCTTGGAACACCGCCTTATTGATCGACCTACGAATTTGCTACTATTTCCCACGTTTTTTCCTCTGGGTAAAAACTAAGCCTTTTATATTTAAAGTGTACCAAAAAGATTGAGGTGAAATACAAAATTCGGCAACGCCGGTGTCGGCATTGCCCGGGGTTAGAAGTGTTTTGAAGATCGTTTCAACATTAGAGTTGTTTTTGATTAAATTCTTAAGGCGATGCACTACGTCGTGTAATATTTTAAATTGAGCCGCTATCAATAACAACCCTTACGTAGATGGCGAAAAGGTTTAAATTCCCGCTTAATACCATCCGCCTGTTTTGATTTATGCAAGAAAAAAACATGGCCAAAAAGTGCCTTTTATTTTATTTTGTGGATGTTCAGGCATAAATATTTAATTTTTTTCCGATCATTATATAAATAACTTAATTTGCCACATTATACAATAAAATCATAACCGAAAATGGGTTCGTAAGTAGGAGATTTTGAACTTTAAAGCAGTTTTCAAAGGCCTTTACATTATTTTTTTCTGGGCTTATAAAAAGACGTATCTAAAAATACTCGATTATTTCAAAGGCCAAGATGTATTCTACTCGCAGTATTTAATTAAAGCATCTGAAACATTTCTAGGCGACCAAATTTTCAAACCAAAAACACATGATTTTGCATTACTACGTATGGCATCGCCTTAATGCTTAAAATATAATACAGAATCCCCTGAAATGCTGTAAAATGATATTAAGAAGAAAAATTCGTCATTAATTTTAAATGTTTTTTTTTTATATGAACACCACATAAGAGTCCCAACTGATCCCAACCGCCTGGAGCCATCTACGGCATCCCAAATCGGGGTATGTTGTGAGGCTGAAGGTAGTGAGGAAGATAATTAGATGGGGAATACCGCACAAGAGTCCCAGATGCTCCCAACCGTCTGGAGCAAGTGAGAATATCGTGTCCCCAATTATAGGAAGGTAACAAGTAACGTTTCAATTCTAAATGGTGGTCTTACAGCAGGGCGATACTGTTGATATACACAGATGAGAGTATCATCCACTCTGGAACGTGCCACAGATATACCTCGCATTATTTTAAATGATTTAGTTGTGAAACAACATATAATATATAATACGTTAACAATGGTGTATAAGCTTTAAAATAATAAACTCCCAAATTATCTGCAAAGAAATATCATGTACCATGAAAATGTGCACAATTATCCTACGAGAAGACGCAGAGATTTTAGGCTTCCCAAAACTAAACTTTCATGCACACAAAACAACGCGTTTTATAAAGGAAAAAAACTTTATAATAACCTACCAAATGTCATAAAGGAAGCCCCAAGCCTTAGCACTTTTCATAGGACATGTGCTTTATATGTAAAAAATAATTTTTGATTGTTGAACATACTCACCAATATTATTTTGGTCACCTAGATAATATCTTATATAATGTAATTTTGTGTATTTATCTTTTTCTCTTATTATTTAATTGTTATTTTTTTTTTTTTTATATTTTCCTACTAGATGTATGAAAAAATTTGCATACATCTAAATAAAGATTCAAAAACAAACAAACAAAAAAAGAAATAACACAAATAAATAAAATAAAATAAAGTATTTATTATTACACGCCGGGAATCGAACCCGCGACCTACGGATTGCTAGTCAGGAGTCTTGCCCACGATCACGGAGTCCGTCAAAGCTGATTAAAACAAGAAAAATTCTTTAACGATTTTCTCTACTTAAAGTTGTACCTATGTAAAATATAAGGGGACGGTGAAATGTCTGATAAGGGTGGGGTGAATTTTTGTGCGACTCTATTTTCAACTTGACTCATGACTCATGACTCATGACCCAAATTTGTAAATGACTAAAATATTGATCAGATATCACAAAATACATGATACGTTGCGTGGCCAAGGGAAATGAAGCCAAAATGCATAGAATACAACTTTTTTTGGCAATGATTTTTTTTTGTCATCTTTTTGCGATGCTGTGTGGAGGGTCTTTTTAAAGGAAAGAAGAGAGATGAAGTTCAGGGAGGGTGAAGGGTATGAGTGTTGGGTAGAAATCTGGGGATAATTGTGTTCAGGAGTAGCGAACATATGAATATATCCCTCCCACTGTGACGCAATGCGATGGGTCTAGGGAACAGTTGGAGAAGTTAAAGGGTCTCCCCAAACCAGCCTCTCTCGATCTGGCACGTGATGCAGATGGTGAGCTGGTGCATCCTGATCACACCTCACCCGATGAACCCGGGCGCCCCTGCTAAATCACCAAATTTAGCGAACGAGAAGTTGGTTATCTAATAAATGGTTCATGGGGAGGCGGTACCAAAACCCACACAGATAATAGATAACACAGACTTCGTACATAAACAAAATTAACACCCCAAATCAACACACATAAATACAAAACCAAATAGAAATTTAATGTAGGTAAATATCAAAATATTTCAACCAAAATATTTCAACACTCCATTACTTTGTGAAAATCACTTTTTTATTTTTTTTTATAAAAACAAAACAATATTCTTCTTCACGTGCGACTACCAGGATCGACAGAACCTTTGTTATAACAAGGGTATACAGAGTAAATGTAATCGTAAATCTTAAGAAAGCTTCATAAACAATAACTAATAATAAATTATAAGAAAGAAATATTACAAAAAACTAGAAAAATATTATAGATATGTGTTAACGCTCAGTCGAAAAATGATATTAAAATGAAAATTGCTTAACTAAATCACCCGCCACAGGTGTTTTTAAAACTCATTTTAGCTCAGTTTTGAAAATACGCAGTATTATAAAGAATCTGACGCATGAGCATAATTCCAAAGTTTCCATGTTGGTACCCACGTTCCGATTTGCCCGATTCAGGGGGCTACGACCTGTGACTAATGGGTCGCAGTAAGAGACGGATAGTCTCACGCCGTATTTTGGTGACACATAATATAAAATGGCTTGTTTCCACTTGCTTGACTGGAAAACGCCCAAGTAATAAATTTCTATTTCAATAGCGTGAAAAACGTCAAAGGAGCAACTAACCAACGAATTAAACAATTAAAAATAGATAGATGTTTGTGGACCCACAAAATCTATCCTAGTGTCTCTACCGTCCTCCTAGGACCTAGACCAACCAGGCTACTAAAAAAACTCACGGAGTAATTGGTATTACTCCTAACCAAAAGGTGTAGGAAATGTTTAGGTGATGAAGATACTCTAATAAATTCACCTATGATGTCAATTTCCCACCCTCCTAGACCAACCAGGCAACTACTCACTACGGACACTACCTGGGAAGACACATTATGAAACATGGAGACACAGCTGAATATCCAATAACAATACAATGTTAAAAAACTCACAAAACAAATATATCAAGGCTCCAGACTTCAAAATTCCTACATTTAAAAATTTATTTACGGAAAATTCCAATTATTTAAATTTCAAAATAAAAAGGTAAATCACATTCATAACTGAAAATCGTACTAGACCTAAATATACAGGGTGTTAAGGGACGTACTTGACTTACTTTAACCAGTGATTCCTGACATTATTCGGAGTGAAAATGTAAATTAAATTTTGGTCTTCGGTGACTTTTTTGATGTATTTTTTATCCTTTTTGCAAAAAATAGAAAATCAGTAGGAATTGGACAGCCATGGTCGATGCGAGGGGGTGGGTGGTTCCTAAAAAAGCATCAAAAAGTCGTCGTTGACCAAAAATTCAATAATATTTTTTACCCCAAATAATTTCAGGAATCACTGGTTAAATAGCCCCATAACATCCTGTATATAAGCCCACCCTAAAGTAAACACTTCTTTTGCCCAACATCATTATAGCCACCAAAGAAAAAGTCTGTTTAGTAAATTAGACATAATCAGAAGCATTAATGATAAAATAAAAATATATAACTCATTAACGAAAAAACGGTTGCCCCTATTTCCACCTGAAAATCATACAAGTAATCCAATAATATTCTATTTATCTTCCATCATATTTTTTTCTCTTTTTAATTTCGTAATCATGATTACGATGTAACCATAACTACACACATTTTTGAAAAATTAATAAATTCGAACAGAAATGTATAATATTTCACAAAATTATGCATGTACATAGAAAAACATAGTATTGTTGATTAATTAAATATTGCACGTACACAGAGAAACATAGTATTGCTGATTTATTAAATTACGCATGTACACAGTGAAATATAGTACTGCTGATTTATTAAATTACGCATGTAGGGGAGACCTGTACAAAACCGTATACCGGGGTAAAACCGTATTTCTCTTTAAAAGCTTTATTTCTTTAAATATTCCCTCCACGCATTCCGCCCATGCTAAGCCCCCAAATCAACGCAAGTCAGCAGAAACTTGTCAAAACAAGCCTGCCCGCTGGCGAGTTAATACGATTATTTAGTTTTTCGGTGATCTGATCTAATTTTACGGATATTGAAATAATTAATAGTGAAGTTTATATCATTTGCAGGTGAGTGACATATCACATACTATAATTATGTATATTTTAAATTTGATTAAGTAAAACATTTGGGTGATTTTCGTGACAAGTTTAACATTTGTGAAAGAATGTGTGAATAGAAGTTTATCGGGCACAACCGTACGGGGTAAAACCGGCCAGTATACGATTTTGACCAGGAGTATTTTCGTTGAAGCATTTTTTTATTTGTTTACAGACGTTATCATCATGCCTCGTAATTACCAAAAAAAACTACAAGCCAAGACTAGAATACGGAAAACCATTAAGAGTGTCGTCCCAGGAACTATGGGTTACCTAAAAGCATCAGAAATCTACGGAGTGCCGAAATCACTCGTTGATCACGTTCTTACCATGGAACGTCGCCTATTTGGGATAACTTACAAAGATCTTCGAAGCTTAGCATTCGAGTTGGCGGAATCCAACAAAATAGTGCATAATTTCAACAAAACTGAGAAACTGTATATGGTATACGGTTTTACCCACCCCCCGGGGCAAAACCGGAAAAATTAGAGGTTTTGTTTTTTTTTTTTAAATACATTTACGAATAAGATTTTCGTAAATTTTTCCTCTACGTTTTGTTCCTTATTAAATTTATTAATACAAAATAATTACTATCAACCTCATTTTATTTTTAATTACTGAACTACAGAGCTTCTGCCTTAGCTATACGGTTTTGGACAGGTCTCCCCTACACAGTGAAATATAGTATTGCTGATTTATTAAATTACGCATGTACACAGTGAAATATAGTATTGCTGATTTATTAAATTACGCATGTACACAGTGAAATATAGTATTGCTGATTTATTAAATTACGCATGTACACAGTGAAATATAGTATTGCTGATTTATTAAATTACGCATGTACACAGTGAAATATAGTATTGCTGATTTATTAAATTACGCATGTACACAGTGAAATATAGTATTGCTGATTTATTAAAAAATGTGTTCAAATTATTAGTAATTAGGACTGCAGGCCGCTTCGTGACAAACTTTTAAGTTCGTAATAATATTGGAACATGTGTTCATGTATCTGCGTTTGTCTTAATAATATATTAGCCGACGTGAACCCGGCGTTGCTGGGGGTCATCATTAGGAGATAGATATATACCATCGCAGACTTTTCTGCGATGGTATATGTCTATCTCCTGCGATGGTATAGGTCATCATTAGGAGATAGACATATACCATCCCAGAATTTTCTGCGATGGTACATGTCTATCTCCTGCGATGGTATAGGTCATCATTAGGAGATGACATATATCATCGCAGACTTTTCTGTATACCCTTTTAAGATATACATTTCAGTAGTATATTATTTTGATTTATCTATTATGGTTTAGCGTTAGCAATTGTAAGCGTCCAAAAATCTTTTTTCTACTGCTTGATTACAAAACATCGACTTTTTATAAATGTGAATAACAGAATAACCCATTGTAGAAATTGAATTTTTATATTATGTACAAAAGTTTTATTAATAAAAAAATAGAAAAATGTTGATAAAAAAACCCTGTTGAACTGTACCAGGAGGACCGGGTTACCGTCAAAGGGTAACCGGATAAATCATCACAATGATAAATCATCACATCTTTAAAAAGTTATATTAAGTCATGGAAAGTGATGAAACAAAAACTTTATTAACTGGGTTATGTATGTTAGGTTAGGTTAAAAAAAATTTTTTTTCATCTATTCTAATGACTTTATATCACTTTTTAAAAGTGTGTTGAATTGTCACTGTGTTGAGTTATCATGGAATCCCGTCAAAGGATTGAGG
Source organism: Hesperophylax magnus (assembly GCA_026573805.1). Classification (NCBI taxonomy): domain Eukaryota; kingdom Metazoa; phylum Arthropoda; class Insecta; order Trichoptera; family Limnephilidae; genus Hesperophylax; species Hesperophylax magnus. Next base: position 3,553,339 of record JAIUSX010000026.1, read on the forward strand.
TAAAATGGCAGATAGCTCAATGGGAATCAAACCGTCACCGTTTTATAGAAATTTAAAAAGACGCCTACACTGCTAAGCTAATACATGAATGACATAAAATGCATAATTCTATAGATTCATAAAAAACACTTGCCCATATGAAACTTTCATGCCAATTTTATAATGCCGTAGAACCACTGGTCCCGGATATATTCGTAGCAAAAGTTTATTTTCGTCGGTTACAGCGCTTTCAACATAATTACTTTCCTTTGACGATATGTCAATAGAACATACTAATATAGGTAACCGAATATTTTTAATCAAACTAAACGTGTACTTACATTATTATTTAAAGAGTAGGTACAGAAAAAGATTTTTAAAGAGGAAACGTTTGAATGTATTTGTGCAAACCGACAGTATTGAAATTTTTTCGAACTTATTTGAAACAGTCCGCCCGCAGTCCTTTCTGAAGGTCATCGCACACATATCAGCATGGCCTCAGCTCGAACCGTTCAGAACTCTGTACAAAACTACATACTGCAACGCACACGAATCAGCATCGTAAAGGCATTGCCTCGCCTCGGGAGGCCTAGTGAAATGAGGCTAGGCGAAGCCGAGCTAATTCCAGGTTCCTAAGAAAAACAAAATTATTATTAAAAACTGAAATAATTCAGTTAAATTTAATAAAAATATTTTTATCCATCCAGTACAACACTACACAACGAGAGTATCTTTGAAATGATTTACCTGAACGTACACACATACTTTTATATTTCTTACCTGTACATGTTGTGTGTACAGAAACTTACATTCAGAAAAATTATTTTTTTGTAGAATTAAGAGTTTTACAATAGGCAGAATAGTTTATTTTTAATTGTGTAACTTATTTCCCGACTAATTTTCAAAAACGTATCTTTTTTATGTGTATACCGTAATAGTCCCAGCTGCTCTCGACCGTCTGGAGCCAGAGAGATTATGGCATCCCCAATTGAGGTATGTTGTGAGGCTGAAGGTAGTGGGAGAGGAAGTAGATGGTGAATACCGCACAAGAGTCCCAGCTGCTCCCAACCGTCAGAGAGACTATGGCATCCAAAATTGGGGTATGCTGTGGAATTGAAGGTAGTGGGGATGGGAAGAAGATGAAGTAGAGGGAGGTGGGGAGTGCCTGGCTGTTTAGATCTGGTCACCAAACATGGTTAATTCAAGTAACATTTCAATTCTGAATGGTGGTCTTACAACATTGTGATACTATATATTCTTTTTAATTTATCAATTGTGAAATAATACAAATAAAATTTACTTGTGCACGTCGTGATTTGAACCCGCGACCTTCGGATTGCTAATCGAGTGCTTTACCCCTCGACCACGTAGGATGAGGATGATGATGAAATGAGGCTGCCATGGATCTATTGGTCCCACATTATTCTTGCACAAATTAAAATAGCGTCTGTGTAAATAGATCGGAGTTTTAAATAAACCAGTAGAACAAAGCCGGATGAATCCAGTAGTCGGAATTATTACGAATTTTTATAAATATTTGTGTGGACAGTGGAATTCATCGTTGCATCCGGTAACCACTTCGACCCGGAATTTTCTTTTAGCCGGAAATGAGCACAGAAAACAAAACTCAAGTACTGTACTACTTAATCAGTTATATTTAAAAATATGTATTTGGCTACACAATCCCTAGAAAACAACAGAACAAAAACATGGGAATATGGCACTTCCAAAATTATGGCATGTCGTGAGGCGAAAGGGAATGGGATACATAAGGAAACGGGGTAGATGAAGACTAGGAAGTTATAATGTCTTCTTCTATCTATCTAAATAAGGTTGTCTGTGATGGGCGGGCGGGCTGCTTGGCTTTATTTTTTTGATACAAATATACAGTTTATTACAAGATTGGAGAAAACTACCGCACAAGAGGAAGGTCACTGTCTCCACGCGCTTTCAAAATACCACCCCGTTTCCATTTCCCACACCAGCATAGTTTTGGTACTTTCTGATAAAATTTACACACTTGACGTCCAACATAAAAGGACAATAATTAACATCTACATCTGATAAAAAAAACTCTACATAAAGCCCGGGCTACGCAGGGGACTTCAGCTAGTATTAAATAATAAAAAAATAGCTTTGTGGCTTTCAGCTGTTATATATTTTACTGATGAAACGTAGGTAGGTATAAAAACATGGGTAGGTATAAACTTAGGTTGGTATAAAGTTAGGTGCTCAGAAGATTATCATTTCTGAGCACAAACTGCCTCCTGTTTTATATTATGTTTTAGTTTTAATATTCTTGTTTTGTCCTGTCCTGCTGTTATTGTTATTCTAAGTTTTGTCATCACTTTGTATAAACAGCATATGTAGTGTTATAATATTAGATCTGTATTGGGTAAGGCACACTGAAGGAATAATTTTAAGAACGTGAACACTAATATTGAATTATCGTTTTTAAGTTTGTTATAGTTAAGCGCACTTGAAGTGAAATGACACTAAACTGCGCTATATAAATGCCATGTTATAATTATTATTACGTATAAACTTAGATAAGTAAAAAACTTAGTTTGGTATAAACTAACGTAGGTATAAAACTAGGTAGGTATAAACTTAGGTAGGTATAAACAAATCCGGTAAGCCATTATATTATAATTAAAAAATTAACGTTATCATACAATTCTTTGTTTTATTTTATAAATGTTAAATAGCTTACCATACCAACAACATTAAAGCTACCATAAACGTGGGTCAAGAAAATCTACAACTTCGGTAGGTACAGGTCAATACTGAACATAGAAAAATCCATTTCAAGTACCTCTAGGATTCAATCATAAATAGCGATCGTTCACTAGGGTATTGATGAATGTATCTGAAACTATTGACAATTGGTGCGCGAAATTATTGCAACATTGCACCGAATTTTCTAAATTCGTTAGCAAATATTTCTGTTCTATAAAAATAACATTCTAATGCCGACAAATTTAACTTAATTTGTAAATACCAAAAATTTTATTTAATTTTTAATTACCAAAATATAATTATGTTAGGTTTTATTAAAATTCGTGAGAAACGATTTTACAAAAAAAGTTACGTTACTTACCCTTTTAAAAGGGATTCATAAATTTTCACCAGGCGATAGCAAAACTTGGAATCACTCCTGTAATAACCACTCAATAATAGCGAAATTGATAAATTAACAGCAAAGTTATAAATATAACGATTGCTGTCAATTTATAAATTTTTGGTAAGGAAAACAGAAAAGGAACTATTTATTCTAATAAACAGCCTACCCGCAAATTACAAACAAAACTGATGACTCCTCGATTGAGTGTGATTCCAGGTGATCGGAAAATAAACTCACATAATCCACACCATCTAAATATTTTCATCATGCAGGATTTAACCCCAAAAACGGACCACTATGTTCAAGTTAAATGGGTTCGGCGTCTTAGTGCATTTCGTTTTTCATCGATATTTCCCCGAATTATGAATTGGTTCATCGTTTATGTGTTGCTCCTAATGACTTGACGAGGATACTGGAATGTACGTTCTATAAAACAACATTTAAAAATAATCAAAGAGGATGTTATTCATTTCAGAATATTTATTCTTGAGTTCTATAAATTAGACATTTTGAATTTGAGCATTAGCGAAATGCCAACCGTGCATGAGAACACTCATGCGTAAAAAATACTCTTATTATTTGTATCATAATTATATATATAGTTTAGATGAAAAATTCTCGGATTCCCGGATGACATAGAAAACGTGTAGTTTTTAGTATAAAGGAAAATAAGGATTTTATTACAAATTTTTCATTCTTCTACAGCAAAAGGTAAATTTGGACTCTCCTGTTAAATTTCTCAATTTTTTACTATTGGTTGTAATAAAATACAAAGCCCACTTGATGTTTCATGTATGTAATAGATGGTAGGGTTACTACAAAAATTCAGATAAAACATAGCCTCACCCTATTTAATATATATTTAAAAAAAAAAAATACATTCATCACCACCAAAAACCTTGTTAGTATGAAAATAATTATAATATAGCTTATAATTATTTTTTTATGGCAAATAATCGTTTTAAGTAAAATAAGAAATAAAAATCAACAAAATGAACAAGTAAGATGTGATTAAAAAATGTCAATCGTTTGAAAAAATATTTATTCTAAGAAAAGCATTCTCATTTGCGATTCATAACTTTAATCTTCGATTGAATATTTATTGTTGAATTGAATTCTTGAATCTTTAAAAGGAAACATTTTTATAATATTTTTTTTATTGATACAGTGGGTTTCACCGGATACTTTGCAAGTATGGAGGCCCCTATTTTAAAATTTTAGAAAATTCAATACAAAAAATCAATACAAATAAAATAAAGTAATACAACAGAGGCGGTAATGATTTTTTATTATACGTAAACATAGTTGTTTTATTATTTTACGTTATAGTTTAAAATTGTATTATAAGTTAAAATTGATCTGTAGCTATAATTGTACTAGGTATTATAGTTTAAAACTGTACCATAAGTTTTTTTTAAATATTTATATAAAAATAAAATTACATGAAAATATTATGTAGTTACTTTAAGTAATTCGAAAGCATATCTCAAAATTGTAAAATTCAAACAATTCAAGTGAACAATGACAACTATTCGTTTTTTTTTATATTTTCAAATTTTTTTTTCTTGTTTTAGAGCGAATCATTTATCAATTCAATAATTTTAATAAAAAAGCTAGAACCTCATATGAATCCGTTACCATATTTCCCAAGAAAACAATATTAAATATTGTAGCAAAGAATTAAGCATTAAACTACTTGAAAAATAAATCAGGAACGTAAAGGGCCAATGTATGTCTAAACAAAATTGAATTTACACAAATCAATCAAAAAGGTTTATTGCTAAAGTGATTGTTATTGCAAAAGTGAAAATTACAATACTTTTACTGTAATTTACTCTAAAATAACGAAATGCCAAGACAAGTTACTGCATGCTCTTGCTAAAATTTAAACATTCACATTTTATTTCAAACATTAACTTACTTTCCTCTAAATACTTCAAATGTATTCCGTGTAATGAAGAACAAAGAACAAAGTACGGAAACTACATGTGGGTACGTATTTATATAAGAACATTCCAAAGTATGTTTGCATTGCACATCGCTTAAGTATTATTAGTGCAACACGATTAAATTATTATTATTAGGATGGGTGATGTCACTTGTACTGAGAATTGATTTGTCACTACTTGCTACAATGATACATTTTGAATACAATAAAAAAAGCTTCATGAACATATATAGAGTTGTCAATTTTTGAGCTTGCCTGGTAGTTTGTCTTGTTGTCTGAAAATATTGTTATAGTATAAATGAATGCTTATTTTAAATTAACAGGTCAAGAAAAATACTTTTGGTGCTCATAGTTCGATAATAAATAGCGGTTTCATATGAACTCTAAAGAAATAACGCATTTCGGTAAATAATTTAATTCTGATTTTAAATTTCTACAGTACGATTGTGTTGATATTAGCTCCCCTTAAGGCGATGCACAACGTAGTAATTCAGAATCATGTGTTTTTGGTTTGAACATTTTTGGTTAGAAATGTTTCAGATGCTTTAATTAAATACTGTGAGTAGAATACATCTTGGCCTTTGAAATAATCGAGTATTTTTTAGATAAGTTTTTATAAGCCCCGAAAAAATAATGTAAAGGCCTATGAAAACTGCTTTAAAGTTCAAAATCTCCTACTTACGAACCCATTTTCGGTTATGATTTTATTGTATAATGTGGCAAATTAAGTTATTTATAAAATGATCGGAAATAAATTAAGTATTTATGCCTGAGAACATCGACAAAATAAAATAAAAGGCACATTTTGGCCATGTTTTTTTCTTGCATAAATCAAAATAGGCGAATGGTGTTAAGCGGGAATTTAAACCTTATCGCCATCTACGTAAGGGGTGTTATTCATAACGGCTCGATTTAAAATATTACACGACGTATTGCATCCCCTTAACAAAATTTATAAATGTGGAAAAGGATAAGAGGTTTTTTTTTTAAACGCATCTTACCGGGCAGTGCTCTGAAAGTGTTAAAATCTTGTTAATTTTTTTCCACAATGGATGCCATTGTCATTGACTCAGGCAATTTAAAAATGGACCAGTCCAATTGTTTGGTTTGTATTCGAGGTACAAAATTTGTAAAATTGATAAGGAGGAATTAAAAAAAAATAAATCATGAAAATGGACTCGCCCAAGTGTGTTTGAATTTGAGAGACCTATCTACAAAATTTATCCAAATGCCAAGCCAGGGGAAGAATATTGGAAACATGATAAAGGAAGCAGCCCCAATCAGAAGAAGAGACCAATGCATTACGGATAGACACTGTCGTAAAATTAAATATATCAACAAAATGATTATATTGTGTTACGTTTATTAAATGAAAGAAAAATGGTAGAACTTGCAGACAAGCTGCCTTGTGACAGCACAGCGTGACTACTTTTTTGTTAGTTTTAAAATTCTGGTAATTTTAATGTTTCAAAATAAAACTAAACAATAAATAAATGGATTGATTCATAAAAACTGTTTGTTTATAACTTTATTTCTTAAGTCACATATGTTTAGTAGAATAATATATATAATACGATTATTTATTTATTTATTTATTTATTTATTGGTAAAGGTAAGAGACAAACAGCTTATACATAAAAAATAAATATAAATATATACATGTTAAATACAGTCAAGCCAAAAAAGTCTCCTATATTAAAATTAGTTGGAGATGGAGTTTTATTGCATAAAAAAATATATATATATTTTAGGTGAGGAGGGGAGGAATAGGAATTTAGGATGAGGATAGGAGATGCTCTGGATACATTCCATACTATTGTATTAATTTTCGATCGTACGAGTTACTTCTAATCGATATTTGTGAAGTGTATTGCTAAAAATGTCTATGTTTTGAAATTTAGTATTATATTGGGCACATATACGTGGAATTGGTGAATTTTTTCTAAAGTTAGTTCTACATGTAGGTAAATGAAACAAATGGGATTGCCGTGTTGATCTTGTTGGAATATGAATATTTATTAAATTCATTAGCTCTGGTGAGTCGAGGCCATTGTTAAGAATTTTAAATAATAAGATTTGGTCAAAAATCAAACGTCGCGTATGAAGTGAGTTGAAGTTGTGGTAATTAATAGAATCGGCGTAATTTGAGAAATGTAAGTTTTTTTTATAATTAATGTGTTTAAAAATTTTTTTTTGAATTCTTTCGATTCTTTCAATGTGAGCTTGGTAAAAAGGAGTCCAGATCGGTGTGCAGTGTTCTAGGTGGGGACGGATGAACGCTGTGTAAAGGGAATATAGAGTCTTAAGGTTGCGGAAAGGTTTCGTTAAACGTATTATAAATCCTAGCATTTTGTTGGCTTTGTTGATGATTGCATCAGTGTGTTGAATGAAGTTTAATTTCACATCCAGTATTACCCCAAGGTCTCTGATAAAATCTACTTCTTTGATTTGTGTCCCGTTTAATGTATAATCAAAGGAAATTTAATTTTTGTTACGTGTAAATGATAATTTATTGCACTTTGAGGTATTTACTACAAGTTTATTTGATTCACAGTAGTTAAAAAGACGATTGAGATCCTCTTGAAGTTTAATGCAATCTTCGATTGATTTGATAACTAAGTAGATTTTTTTATCAATTATAAAGTTCAAGAATAAGAAAAAAATCAGAATTAGCCACACAATTAGTTTCACTTGAAAATTTCACAAATTATCCCACCATACTCTATTTATCCTCCATAATATATATTTTATTCTTCCTTCCAAATACAATAATTTGTATGGATTTTAATTTAGTAATTTTTTTTACTTTGTAATCTAGTTATATTATTTTTTCGCAAATTTACACTCCTCTTCCATCCACAAGCAAATGCTTTTAATGGAAGTGTAGTATAAATTAAAACAGTATGACTTGTAAACATTGTATATTGATTGTAAAAAAAACAAATAATAGACGAAAATACAAAAATTGATATTTAATGTCTGTTTACGATTGACTTATATATTTTTTTTATTATAAAAATTATATTTTGAATTATTGACATTCTTACTTATTTTTACACCAAAAATGCATAGCATGTTTGTAGTAGAGTGGTACAAAGCATCGGGTTCGTAGCCAGCCGTCGCGATTTGGGTTCGCAGTCATATATTCGTCAAGTTATATTAGTGCAATTTGCATTTGTAATATTTAATTTTTCCGTCTTTATGTCCGGGTTAAATCTTCCCCATAGGAAAAACTAAACCCTTCCACACACTTTTCCACAAATGATCATCTAGTCAATCAACATTATGCAAGTGCATTATATAAGCAAAATAAATACAAAACAATACAAGAACAACACGTCAACTCACCAGAGATCAAATGGGAAAATAATCCAACGACTCCACATATTTTCATATCAGAGGGTTCGGCTCGGTAGAACTTCTAACACAGCCTATAAATTATACTGATCCCTCAACATGAATATTTAAAATATCTTTCGTAATCTTACATGTATTTAAAATGACTGATTTTTGCATTTTTATAAATGTATAAATTATTTGATAAATCAAATAAATTATTATCTTCTCAAAACCTGTAACATTTATAATTTTAGTCCAAATTTTTAAACAAGTACATTACATATTTGACACTGTTTTTGCAAGTTAATTTATGACATTTTAAAAAATAATATAGAAAAATACCATTTTTAAAGAAATAACAAATATTAAGATTCATCACATCATTTGCGTAATATGCATATCGATATTTTAACAGTTGAGTAAAGCGATCCTTGTATACAAGAATACGAAACTTTTAAGGCTATCTATTGCACAAAGGACAGAAAGGATCTACCCTGATTCAGTTTCTCAAGTTCACCAATCACAGTAAAACACTTATATGTTCACATTATCTTCTAAATTAATTTCTTTTAGCTTCCTTCGTTTTCATAACATCGAAGTATAAATAACGATTATCTGACCTTTTTGTAAATATTTTGAATTTCAGTTCTTTCTTGAGGGTGTGAGAGAAAACAACACATTTCTAGGCCTATCTCTATCTATCTAATATTATGAGGTCACGCTCGAAGTAACACAAAGGTAATAAATGGGTAGAAGTATCCACTACTTGCGGCGGGCGACAGGTAAACTGGACGGCAGGTGGAAGCATTATTTCAAGGTAAAAAAGTGGAATAAAACGACCAAGTAAGCCTCGAGTGCTCGAGAGAAAGCCGTGTTCTATTCTATTCTGTAGCTTAAACATATTAATACGTTGAAGAATGAAGGTATCTATTAGAAACAGTGATTTAATGGCATTTCTAATTTTTTTTAAAATAGCTGTGTAACGACTAATATTCCGAAATACAATTCTCATAATATAATATAAAAGAGTTATTACCTTTACCGTAAATAATATTTACTTTGATTTTGCAGAAAATAACCATATAACCTCCGTGGTCGAGGAGGTAAGGTACTCGACTAACAATCCGGAAGTCGCGGGGTCAAATTCCGGTGTGCTCAAGTAAATTTTATTTTATTCAATTGTGTAATTTCATACTTTATTCCTGGAAGTACTATCATTATCGCCTTGGTTAAAACCATCATTCAGAATTGAAACACTTTAGAAATGGCTTTAGCCGTGTTTGATGACCAGATCTGAATAGCTAGGTACTTACCACCTTCCACTTCCCTTTTTTGAGCAGCTAAGACTCTTATGCGGTATTCCCTATCTACTTCCTCCCCACTACCTTCAGCCTCACAGCAAACCCCAATTGGGGATGGTATAGTCTCACTGGCTTCAGACGGTTGGGAGCAGCTGGGACTCTTGTGCGGTATTCCCCATCTACTTCCCCTCCCCACTGCCTTCAGCCTCACAGCAAACCCCAATTGGGGATGGTATAGTCTCACTGGCTTCAGACGGTTGGGAGCGGCTGGGACTCTTGTGCGGTATTCCTCATCTACTTCACCTCCCCACTGCCTTCAGCCTCACAGCAAACCCCAATTGGGGATGGTATAGTCTCACTGGCTTCAGACGGTTGGGAGCGGCTGGGACTCTTGTGCGGTATTCCCCATCTACTTCACCTCCCCACTGCCTTCAGCCTCACAGCAAACCCCAATTGGGGATGGTATAGTCTCATTGGCTTCAGACGGTTGGGAGCAGCTGGGACTCTTGTGCGGTATTCCCCATCTACTTCACCTCCCCACTGCCTTCAACTTACAGCAAACCCCAATTGGGGATGGTATAGTCTCATTGGCTTCAGACGGTTGGGAGCGGCTGGGACTTTTGTGCGTTATTCCCCATCTACTTCACCTCCCCACTGCCTTCAGCCTCACAGCAAACCCCAATTGGGGATGGTATAGTCTCATTGGCTTCAGACGGTTGGGAGCGGCTGGGACTCTTGTGCGGTATTCCCCATCTACTTCACCTCCCCACTGCCTTCAGCCTCACAGCAAACCCCAATTGGGGATGGTATAGTCTCATTGGCTTCAGACGGTTGTGAGCAGTTGGGACTCTTGTGCGGTATTCCCCATCTACTTCCCTCTCACTACCTTCAGCCTCACAACATACCCCACTTGGGGATGATATAGTCTCACTTGCTCCAGACGGTTGGGAGCCGCTGGGACTCTTGTGCGGTATTCCCCATCTATTTCCCAATCTCTACCTTCAGCCTCACAATATACCCCAATTGGAGCAGCTGGGACTCTTGTGCGGTATTCTCTATTTACTTAACCTCCCCACTACCTAATACTACACAACCCCAATAGGGGATGCCGTAGTTTCACTGGCTCCAGACTGGAAGCACTTGGGACTATTGTGGGGTATTCACATAAAATTGCATATTATTTGTTTATGGTCTACTGAAAGCGTATTTTATTAAAAAAAAACAATATTGATGTGTTTGGCTTTTTCAAATATTTCTGGTTTTCATCCTTTAAAGGGGGGTTCTTGGTTATCGTTTCTAATGATGTGTAAAGGGAAGGCGAACTTATATTTAAATTGTTACATATAATAATTGGCGTCGTCTACCGAATTCTGAGAGATGGGAATGTTTATTGGATGGGAGGTAATTTAGATAATTTATTTCTTGAATATCAACGGTATAAAAATACCATACCTACACCATAATTCATGTCACATAATAACAATTAACTGTGGTATTTGATCATAAAATGACGACAGAAAGTATAAAATTAATACTAGAAGGAGATAAAAGTACATACAAAATATTATCAACAAGTATGAACAGACTTACGTAATATTAGTAATGATTTAGTATAGCTTTCTTGTACCTAGTAGTATTATAATGCGAATGTATTACTTCATACAAGTTTCCCAGACAACGATCGAATAGAAATACTAATAAAAATATAACATTTACATAGCGCAGTTTTGTGTTATTTCATTTCAGGTGAGCGTAAAGTACCAATAATACCACGCGCAATCAAAACACAGAGCCAATTTCACTCTTCAGCCTTACAACTTACTCAAAATGGGGTTGCCATAGTCCCACTTGCTTCTACAGCGAATATTTCCGATGACACAAACAGAAGGAAAAGTGAAAGAAATAATTTTCGGTTTTCAAAAAAGGAACGGCGCTATGCAAAATATCATATAAACAAAAGTTTAATGCAAAATTAACAATTAGATAAAGTTTAGGTATATTTTTAATAAATATAATAAAAAAAATTATTTGAATTAAATTTAATTTTCTTGCGGAAGCTGGGATTTGAATCCGCAACCTCCGGATTTTCATACGGGGATTGTAACCACTCAACCACACATAATATACGGGTTATTCACAGAAATTATGGACTATTTGCACTAGTCTGAAATAATTTCTAGCACAAGGGAATTACAATCTTAATCTTTTTAATGTAAACTTATTAAAGCGTCAGGCTTAATTGAGAAAATAATTGAAATTAAAAGTAAAAATAATAACAACATCCAAAGAAAATTAAAATAGAAATTAAAAAATAAACAGGACTGCGTTGTTAAGTTAGTTTAATAATAATAATAATTGGACAATTTTTAGCGCCGCTTTTGTGAGTTAGGGGGTCAGGGAAATAATATGAATGCCAATATTGAAATAAAAATATACTTATAGGAAATCCTGGGGTATAGTGCACTAACATCGGGAGGTGATTCTATATGACCTTAGAAATAAAATAAAAACATTAATAATTTTAGAAAATCTATTGAGTTTATTCAAACAAAAAAATTTTTTCTTCAATTTTCCATCATTTTGTATATAAATTAATAATAATAATTTTATTCCAGAATGTGGGGAGGTTGGTGCAATCCCACACGTTCCTTAAATATAATACTTTTTTTTGTATAAAAAAAAAAAATATATATATATATATATATAATAGTTCATTTTCATTTTCTTGACGAAGAAGCGATTGGATTTGAAAAATGTAGTGAAAAATTACTATTGATTAAAAAGTGGTGTAAACAAAGTATTTCATTCATATATAAAATAAAAAAATCTTAGAAGAATATTTTTTTTCATTCAAACTCTTTAACTTTTTTTAAAAGAAAACTACCTTAAAACGTGAGTTATGAGTATTGAGCAAAGATATTAGAAGAACGAGATGTGCTATGAGCAGTTCATACTGTGTGGAATTGTTTTGCCGAGTGTCGCCGGTTTTGTTCACCAATACTACTGCACACCTTCGCTTACGCTAAGGTATCCGCACTAATACACAGAACAGATTTCTGTGCGTACACGTCCCGATACCGTTCAAAGTACCCTAATTAGGTAGTACTCCGCCTACGGTCCGGCGGCCAACATAGCATATCTCGTTCTTCTAATATCTTTGGTATTGAGTATAAATATAATTGCGTAGTTCCGTTAATAATACAGTATTCCAGGAGAGAGTAGAAGTACCGTATTTGAGATTCAACTAAAATATTTTTATATCTGTGTCTTTTCGACTTCCTAATTATTTTAATAAAAATATATCTTAATCCCACAATACAAATTACATAAGAGCATTGCGTTTTCACAAAATACAATAACACAAATATAGATTTCCTTTACGCAGAATGTGTCTACATCTAAATCACGCAGTAAATCGATATTACCGGTGTATGCAATCAGCAGTAGCCTAATCGAACTGTGAAGATAGGAAACATCTCAATTAGTTATACTTAATCACTATCGTTCCGTACACTATCGTGTTTGCATACATGCTATTATAAATTATTATTTCAATCAAGATATAATAATAATAATAATAATAATTGTTTATTCCAGAATGTGGGGAGGTGAGTGCAATCCCACACATTCCATAAAATATAACTAGAATATTATATACAGAGATTCAAATAAGTACAAATAAAATAAAATATAAAATGTAAGTTTGATAAAGCAAATAAAACATAAGAAAAAGTAAAATGAAATATACAGAATGGAGAGTGATATCATAAAACATTTACATTTTTTGTAAGCTTATTGGTATATTGGAGCGATAATTATGGGGGCCAATATTTTTCTCCAATGTTTTTCGATGCTCGATCCTGAGGTCTGGCGGGATTCGATGATGAGGACGTTTCTGGAGTTGTTGATCCTTCCCCTCGTTCCTGCTACCCTGGTTCTCATTAGGACTGCAAAGCCGGGAACTCTCCCTTCCATGAACATCGAGAAGGGACTGCAGTACCTTGGAAGTCCGAACATCATGCGGTAAGCATTGTTATATTGAATCAGAAGCCTTTCGATGGTTCGCTAAAATAATAATAATATAATAAAGTAAATAACACGATACTAGTTTAAACAAAAAAAATGTCTTGATTGAATAATATATATATTTTTTGGTTTAAAGTAGTATTTATTTTATATTAAGTTATCAATAAAACATGAAAAAATAATTCAGGTTGTACAATGGGTTAGTTTGAATCTCATTTATACTTCTTTTTTATTTGTTTTTTTCTTGTGGATGGAAGAGGAGTGTACATTTGGAAAAAAAGCTGTTTAACAATATACATTATGGTACATGCAGAAATTTGTGAAATGGTATACATATCTGTTCGAAGTAAGGATTTAAAAAAAAATGAAAAGAAACATATAAATATATATTTAATAATACTATTTTATATTTATTTATGAAATGCTCTGCTAAATTAATATATTTTTTTTTTCAAAACAGAATGTTTTTCAATGTTTGACTTTAGCCACTGCCCATGGTCCGTTAAGTGATATCCCTATTCCGGTTAGAGACCATTTCCCTATTCTAAAAACTAAGTACCAACTCCAATGGTCTTCTGAATGAAAAAAAAACTCTCTGATAAAAGGTCACCAGTACTCATTAATTCAACCTTCTATTCCTGTTAAGCCCTGGTTTCACAAATACTCTACCATGCCTAAAAAATATATTTCTTCCATAACCCGAATGCGGCTGGGTCACACTTGTTGTCTTAGCCATCTTGCCAGGTTCCACATAGTCAGTTCGCGGTAATGTGATTGTGGGTAAAAATATATTTCTTCCATAACCCGAATGCGGCTGGGTCACACTTGTTGTCTTAGCTATCTTGCCAGGTTCCACATAGTCAGTTCGCGGTAATGTGATTGTGGGTTAGAGGATACTCTGGACCATAATTTTTTTGAGTGTCCTATCAATGACCAATTTACAAACTTCATGCATGAATTGGTAAAACTTGATATTTAATTGCCTACCAGTATACCCTGCCTTCTTAGTCTAAACACTCCTGAAATTTACCATTTGTTGGCAATATTTATTTATAAAAATGGCCTTAATATCTGACCATAATAATAAATATAAACCAAAATTCTTTCACTTTCATTTGTATTCTTTGTTCAGGTTCCCATTTTCATCTTTATTTTCATCTATTTTCACTAATCCCAACTCTGCATATTTTGACTGAGTTAAAACACTATTCTTTATGCATTTGTATATTTTTCTTGATTCTTTTATTGTATTTGTTTATAATTATTTCATAGTACTGTTTTTTAAAAAATAATTCTTCTAATTTTGGAAAAATCTGTTCTTTTAAATAACAAAAAAACGCCCACTACTATTGTGCACAGGTTCCTATTTTTATAATTTTGTAATTACCTATTATTACCAGCTCTGTATTGTTTTTGTTAAGTTATGTTTATGTTATACTTATGTTATGTTTATATTATGTTTATGGTAGGTTTAGGTTTATGTTTATGATATGTTATGTGTATGTTATGTTATGATATGTTTATGTTATGTTCATGGTATTTTTGTGTTATGTTTATCTTTATGTTTTATAATCACATTTGTTTACTCTCGTATGCTGTGTTTGTTTATAAGATTGCCAATTTCATAGTTCTGTTTAAAAAAAACGCTACTAATTTTAGAAACATCTTTGGTTAAATAACGAAAAGCGCCCAATTGTACACAGGTTCCTATTTTTATAATTTTGTGATAACCTAATGTTACCAACTCTGTACCGTTTATGTTAAGTATGTTATGTTATATTTATGTTATGTTTGGTTTATATATGTTACGTTATGTTAATTGTACATGGCCAAGATCACCCTTAATGGGTGAAAGCCAAAATAAAGAATTAAAAAAAAAATGTTTGGCTTTTTTCGTGCATTATTTCGCTCGATGTATTCTAAGCAAAATTGATATTCGCAATGGAATCTTCCTTTGGATTCGTAAGTACGCTGTAAAAAGCTTAAAGCCTTTGCATGAAGTATTCATTTAGATTTTTATTTATTGCTCTAAAGATGTTATAAAACAAACTATAACCGTTGGCAATCGTTGAATTAATTTATAACAAAAGTGAATAAAACAAAGTTGCCTTCCATATCACATTAAGTCATCTAATCCCTTCCGTACTTTTAAAAATAATGATAAATTATTTATATTTAAATAAAATACTTTGTTTAATAACCACTTAATTTTCACATCTACCGGTTTCGCTTCAATCAAACTTCATCAGGATGATAATTAAAAACTAAAAACTAAGACAGAGAATGGGCTTATATTACTACTATCGACATATTCGTAAACAGGGAATTTTTATCTAAATTATGACATCGATTTCATTCGTGTGGCCGATGATATATTTTGCCGTATCTGGAGGATTAGGTACTTCTCCCCACACAAAAGTTGGCCGAACGATTTTTTTTTCATAACAAATTTGCAATCAACTTTTGCCGTTAGTTTTGGTAATGTGGCACGTCAGATATTTTCATCCCAAAAATGACACCGGAAGTCGTCGCTTTCCAGGACTCCTCCCGGGCCGAAATCTGGATGAATGCGTTTTTTTAACTAATCTTATTTGGGGTTAAAGCCCAGTACTAATTTGGTTCATGTGATCTATGGGATTTTTACGGTCATCGCTTGGACTATATACAGGAGGACAGAGGGAGACAGAATATAATATATTTTTTTATTTTTTTATATGTTCTTTATTCAGTAAAGTTTATACATTACAGTAAACGGGTAAATTTTTGGCCACCACACTAGGCACATGCCCGTGTTGTAGTGGTCAATTTTATGTTAAGTATAATAATACAAATTAAAAATAAGTTGAATGAAAACAAAATAATATAAAAATAAAATAAAATAATTTATACATCTAAAACAAGTATGAAGTATAAAGGAATTAAAAATAATGCAAAATATCTACATAAGTTTAAGATATATGAATATAAAAAATAGGTGTGGAAAACAGAAAAATTTAAAATAATATAAAAAGTATATCAAAGAAAATACGTATTATTGAATTAAAAATAATACAAGGAGCATGTATCAAAAAAAAAAAGAAAAAATACAAGTACATTTGTGTAATTAAAATAGAATTAAAAGTGTAGTAAAAATACAAGTACATTAAGTACAAGTGTATTTCTAAAAAAAGAATACAAATACAATATAAAATCAAAGAAAGTACTATTTGGTAAGAAAGTAGGGATAAGTTATATCTTGATGAGCGATTTGCATGTTCGTGTTATGGTAACATAGGTGTATAGATATATATCGGCAATTTTTGTGTAAATCCACGTTTGAGCTACGGCTAAGGATATGTACACAAATGTGGAATTATTGTCACAATATTTTTCGTAATAAATACTAGAGTATAAGAAACATATCAGTGGTGGTAAATATTTTTTTTTAAATGATCAATATGAAAAAGAAATATATTGTTTAATAATATACAAGTTATTTAAATTATTTACTGGTGATATAGGTTCATATGTTCCTTAAAGAAATTTCGCCCCTTTTCAGATATCCATTTATGCACACCGGTTGCAAAGTGACTAAGTGTTTTTGATGTTTTGATGTCGTTTTTTAACGTGTTGAAGATTTTAGGTGCGATGTATGAGTATTGCCTTTGTGAAAAAGTGGTTTTTGTTACAGGAATTATGCATTTTCCGTGCTTTGAGTAGCGTGTATGTATGTCCGTTTGTGTAGAGTTTATCAATCCATTTTTCCAGATATGGATAAGAGCTATCTTGATATACAGTTGGCGAATATCAAGGGCTGTGAGTTTCTTGAAGAGTGACTGGATATAAAAAGTAAGAGTATATAATAGACAGAGACAACATACATGAAAGAGAAGACCAAATTGTTAATTGATGTGTGAGGGAGAAAGCAATATATGGGTGTGGTAATTTAAAAACGCTATAGTTTACATAGTAACAAATTACAGAAAATAATAATTTTACAAGATTTAAACATATAACAATAAATTTTAAGTGCATTAAAAACACAATGTAACATATGTAATATTATGGAGTGGAATGGATTGTGGGCAACAGATTAAATATGGGGCTATAAAGTGTGTTTTTTTGGTTAGAAAGATTTATTTGATTATTTAATAAATGCTCAGACATATTAGTATTTAAATACTTCCTGAGTTATTTGTACTAGCCGAGGATAACCAACATTTTTTTCAACTTTGTCCTTCTAAACTAATGGTATTGTATGTATATTTATTCATCCCTGTCCTTTTATTATCTCTGGTACTTTTTAAAATAATAGTTTATCGTGTTTTTTTTTTGTAATCAAATATCAATGTATATCTTGGTCACCCTACATGTTTACTACATTACACTGCAATGAATTGGCTGGAATTAGTTTAATAGGTACCATGTAGGTACCCAATTCGTAGAAAGACTAATGTCACAATATTGATTTCTCAATACATAGTCTTTGTGTTATTTTTATTATTTTGTAAAATTATTAACCTCAATACAGGCTTGTCATAGTGAAGTTAAAAATTGTAACGTAAAAAAGATAAAATGTAAAGAAACAATAAATTAATAAACAGAAAGTTTTCACAGTGGCGATATTACCAGTATCGCTCTGGTGAAAGACTAGAATGTTGTTTGCTTGAAATTGTTTGGTGACCAGATCTGATTATCCAGGTGCTTCCCCGTCTTCATTTTTCCCATCTTCTTCCCTTCATCACACTCTTCAGCCTCACAGCATACCCAATTTGGTATGCTACAGTCCCTATAGCCACAGGCATTTGAGACACTTGTGCGGCATTCGCAGAAAATAAGTTTTTAAACATATAATTAATAAAGTTATTTACGATTAAAAATTTTACAGGATTTCAGTGCCGGCTTTTAAAAACTTCAATATTATCTACGCAACATTCGTAATTAAGTTTAAAAAAAAAACCTTTCTCTGAACACTGGCTCCGGACAGCTAAGAGCAGTTGAAGCTCTTGTAAGTCTTAGGGGCGTCGCCAACTTCCAGGCCAGGGGGGGGGGATGAATTTTGCCTAAAAATTGACTTATTTGCAATAGGGGCATCCATTGTGTAGTTAATATAAAAAAAAATAATCATCGGTCCCTAGTTGGGACCCCCCACCCAAACGATGAAACCCGAGGTTGGGGCCTCTTTAAAATAACAGATTTTGTGGTATACATATATAATATATAGTTAAGTTAAGTTATAGTTATATATATAAATGCAACTTAACTATATACACGGTGTCCGGAAACTCGTAGTACAAGCGGGAAACTGGAGAATCTACACCACATGGGGAACCCAAATAAACATAAAAATTTTTGATTTGAGCATTTTCACAAAAAAAAAAAACAAAAAAAAAATATTTATCGGCTATTTTAGGGTTAAAGTTTTTTCTGGTGTTTAGGGTTGAACAACAGATGTTTTAACCCTGCAGAGCAGAAATATTTTATGATTACACCGGATTAAATGAAGGGTGATTTCAAAATAATGCTTCAAATCCGAGTTTCTTCATTTGTTTTACTTTCAAATAGTTTTAATTAGTTGGGTACTTTGATCTTCAGTAATAATTTATAAGAATTTGATTAAAAAAAAAAAAAAAAAAATGAACTTCTAACTCGATTTACTCGATAACGAAAGCTCAAATCAAAAAAAAATATACTACAAAATCGACTCCAAATGTGATGTAGATTCACCAGTTTCCCGCTTGTACTACGAGTTTCCGGACACCCTGTATATGTATGGATACTGGATACTTATAAACAATTTTAATATACTTAATATCTTGTAGTTTCGTTAACTAATATAAAATAAAACAGGAGACGATAAGAAATACTGATCACGATTGAAATAGGTCAAAACAAATCATACAGAAAGTACTCTAACCGCTGGACCACGCAGATGATAATAATGTGCACGATTATTTTAAAATGAAATGAACTCTTTATTGATCTTTTTTATACCTGGACTCCGGGCGTTAGAACCAGATATTTCGTAGCAAAAAATCACCACCTGTCTACTTAACCTGGTGTGCGATTTTATATTCTTCCTACCTACACAATTTTAACATTTTTGCATGCGGGACTATGGATGCATATATTGGATGGTTCATATTTGCAATGATAAATTTAGTATGGTGCATGATAGATTTAATATGGGTAAATCGTCTTCGTTTTATTGATATTACAGTCAAAAATTCAAAATCCTCAGGATAAATCGAAAGTTTTATTTTTTAAAATTTTATTTTTTATTTATTCTTGAATAAATTAGTATTATAAAAGTAAAGTATATTGTCCTCCACGCTAGGAGTTCACCTGTGTTGTGGAGGACTTTTTTCAATTTTAATAGTAAGCATTACAGTGGAGATTAGTTACTCAGAAAAACAATAAAAATAAAAATATAATATCGATTTTTACATACTTTTAACACAAACAAATGCGAAATATAACAAAATTAAATATTCAAAAGGATTGTAGCCGGTTCCATAGGTGTTTTTTGTATTCTGTAAGATTAAATGTTTTATATTGTGTTGGAAGTGAATTGTATAGTTTTATAGCCTGGAATCTGTAGGGTTTTTGTCCAAAGGATGTGTTGGTTTTTGGTATTAGTAGTTGGTGTGCATGTCTTGTTCTGGTATTGCGAGAAGTTTGTGAAGTTTTAAATGTGTTTAAGTTCTTGTAAAGGAAAGTAAGTATTTGTTTTGAACATAATTTTTGAATCTTCAACACTGGGAATTTTTTGAATATGGTTGAAGTGGGTGTTAGTATAGGTACTTTAAGTATTACTTTTATTAAGGTTTTCTGAGCTTTATACAGTGTGTCTATGTATTTTTTACTGGCATCGCCCCAAGCAATAATTCTATTTCTCTCATTTTATTTCTTTTATTTACATAATTAATTTTTTTTTTCCTACTTTTTTTTCTTACAATTTTTTTATCTCACTAATTATTAAGTTTTAAGCGTTTGAAAAGTACACAGATTCTCAGTTTACCCATCTTTTCTAGTCTTTGCTTTTCTAATTACATTTTTTTTATTCTTAATATATAAAAACAACCGCCCAACCGATTTCAATGGAATTTTGTGAATGTGTATGGTCGGTTTCAAATTGAAATATAGGATAGTTTTGGACCCGACAGGCAATGCTGTTGTAGATTTAAAAAAAAAAATTAACGATTTTTTTTCGTATTTCTCATCCAAAAATACATATAACAACGGTTTTTAACTTCCCTACATAGAAGGCGCTCTGTAGCAGGACAACGTCTTAGATTATAAAATGCATATCAGTTGGTTGAGTTAAATTCTAACTGGTTTCTACGCTTTATTTAGAAAAAATCAGCATGTTTACATTCAGCATTCAGCATGTTTGCAAAATTCAGCTTTAGAGCATGTTTGTGCTCCCAAAACTCGAAAGTATTCTACCAATATCGCAGAAAATTTCAAAGTTTGTTGTTATTAGTGCCAGGAGCGTTAAGAGATGTTTAAATGGTAGAAGAAGTCGGGGGCGCCCTAGGAATACTTAATATCTGAATATAATACGCAATATCTCTGCACCGTTATGAGACACAGAGTCGAATTAAAGACGATGTAATGTAGTTTTTTAACAGTAACATTGTGGTATATAGTAGTGAATGGTGGAAGAAGTCAGAGACGCCAGAGAAAGACAAATTTCGTTGTGCTTCCGTATATAACTGCGGTTCACTGAACTCTAGAACTTTTGATTTGAATTTTTAAAATTAAATTATTATTAAAATTAGAAGTGCTTAAAGATTTTATTTGCCCTTTTGTCGAGATTTCATACTTCGGTTGGTTCCACTTTTTTACCTCCAGTTAGTCCAGTTTATCAAAAGTCTAACTACCGAATCCGATCCCCACGCATTGCTATCACTCGCGTGATAGTGACACCTCACAAGAGTCCCATCTGCTCCCAACTGTCTGGAGCCAGAGAGACTATGGCATCCCCAATTGGGGTATGTTGTGAGGCTGAAGGTAGTGGGGAGAGGAAGTAGGAAGGAGTAGGGTGAGTACCTGGCTGTTTAGATCTGGTCACAAAACATGGCTAAAGTCAATTCAAGCAACGGTTCAATTTTGAATGGTGCTTCTTTTTCACCAGAGCGATACTCAAAGTACCTTGCACTCGTTATCAAGAATCTTAAATAATCTTGAATTTTGTTAAGATTATGATTTGTTTCAACTGATGATTAATAAGCATTAACTGTTTTAACTCGACCGTTTAGCATTTCGCCTGTCTGTAAAATTATTTGTATGTTCCGTAAGTTGGTGGCTATTTTAATGGTTCAGTAAAGATTATTTTTTAATTGGAAATTTTCGTGTTTATTTGGACTTTCTTATTCTCATTTTTTCAATATTATGGTACGTAAGTACCTGCCTGACTAAAGATAGTTTGAAAAAAGAATTCTCATTGAGATAATGACGATTCATGGGACAGATTGTATAATTCCTTATTTGAAATAAGAAAAATGTCTAATGAAATATTTATTCGATTTATAATTAAGTACATAATTAAAATACTTATTGGAGAGGAAATTAAATTTTGATTTATTAGATAAAATTAGAAACATATTTTTTGGAAGGGAGATCTATTTTTCACAGAATACTTGTAAATGTGGTGTAGGTTAGGTTAGGTTACCTAGTGATTAAAACTTAATACAGGATTTTTTTTGAATTATTAAATTTTCTAATACACTCTCCGCTTAAAGCATGCTACCCTGAGTACTTATTTTATACTCTTGTTATAATATCCAATTAAAATACACAAATTATCACGATTTCAAATTTTTATTAATAAAACTAAACTTTGATTTCGACTGTTGCGAATTCATGCAAATCATAAAGCTACACATAACCACAATAAGAATACGAAAAAAATACACTATTCTACTGCAGCGTACTAAACGCAACTATTCACGGACTAAATGGATTCACACTACGGGAAACCAATACTTAAGTGATATTGACATATTTAATGTTAACTGTTAATTTTGTGGATCACTAAATATGTATTCCAACACTACTTTTAAACTTTCTGTTCTATTTATGTAGATCTATTTGATAACTGTATTTTTTTGTTTGTTTGTTGTAGTTTCTATCTATTGTAATTTTATTTCTTCTTATGTTGTAATATTATCTTTCATCTTAAAGTTGTTCTACCTACGTGAAGTGAGGCTTTCATAATATATTATTAGAAAAAATCTATTCGCAGTGAACAATACAGCTAGTACAGTAGTAATTATTGTAAAGTTCATATTTGGAGCTCAGTTCCTTATCGTGTGGCATTATTGTGCGAGGCGCGACGCCAAGTTAGGGCACTGCTTTTATTATTATGTTGCCATCGTCTTTGATGACTTTGCTGCGTTTTCATAAGTCATGGGAATGCTGTACGTGCTTTTCTCAGGCCGAGCTGACTTAGTTACAATCAATTATACATGATTATTTACATGTATAAGACACAGAAGTCTTAAGGGACATATATAGAAAATAAATAATACTCACACATATAGAGAAAAATGAGTAAGGCGTTTTAAAATCAAGATACTGTTAAAAATGTGACTGCATTACCATTTCCTAAAAAATATTAGTCATTCAGAATATATCTGAAATCGTGTTCACGCAGTGGCCTTGTCCGAATAAATATAATGGACGAGATTCTAAAATATTACTACTTTTAAAAACCCGTGTTCCCACTCCCTCATAACATATTCGTGTATTACTGATAGTTAGTCAATTCATTCGTTATATGCCTCCAGTCCCGTTTTTAACAGGAAAACGATTATTTTGACCAGATTTTGAATAAATTGACAATTTTTCATATAAGTGAGTTTTCAACGCGCTGATTTTTCACTGATTGTCTGAAAATACTAAAAATCGTTGAATCAACCTTATATTTCAATATTAGCCCTTATAGATATTCTGAACAGTTAAAGCGATGCATCACGTCGTGTAGCATTTGGAATCGGTCCGCTAATAATAACACTCCTTATGTAAATGGCGATAAGGTTTAGATTCCCTCTTAACACCTGATTGATTTTGATTTATACAAGAAAAAACAACGCAAAAAAGTATGTTTTTAAACTTTTATTTTGTGTAGTTCAGGCAAAAAGCATTTAAATGGTTTACGATCATTTTCTAAAGAACTCAATTTTCCACATTAAACGATAAAACCACCAACGAAAAGGGGTTCTAAAACATTTCTAAGCGATCAAATTTTCAAACTAAAATACGTGATTTTGCAAACACCTTAAGCAAAAATGTATTTATTTAAGTCAGAGAAAACTCTCGACCGGTGAGCTGAGACTTTATGAATTTGTACAACTTTTCCGATCCGGATTTTCTAGATCTGAGCCAAAATTATTATTATTAGCTCACAATGTTGAGAAGTTTAGATTTTTTATTATTATTTATAGGTGTATGAAGTACCTACAGAAAATAATAAATAACATACATGTTTGTGAAGGATATTTATGACTACTAGAAGGATATATTATATTACTACAGCGCCCTTGAGGTGATTTTTCACAAAAACGGCGCTCTACAAATTATTCAATTATTATTATTATTATTATTCACTGGTAAGATTTTCCCCCTGTAAAATATTATTCTTGAATTAGTGAAGTATGTTAATAAAACTGGTACAATTTAAAATGTCTCGGGGTGAATGCGCTATAAAACAGTTGTATTGCTATTATTTATTGCCAATTTTTCTTTAATCTTCTCATGAGAATTTATTTCAGAAGTATCTAGAAAAATTAAATAATTAATGGATAATAGAAAAAAATTACAAAACCGCAATCGTTCAAAGGTAACAAACAAGTCAACAAAGTCAGAAACAAAAAAAGTCACCTTATTTTACAGTCCAATAAGGAAGACTTTTTTTATGAAAGTAAAATGCTAATTGTTCCTCTCCAAAATTCTACCAAAGTTTCGCCAAAATCCTTACTCGATTTTTAATCCTTGTAAATGAAATGAATTGGTTTGAAAAATTTATTCTGCGTTCTTGAGAAGTATAGCGATCCATGGTTTATCAACTTGTTTTCTGCTTCTGTTCGAAAGACGCAATTTCCAAAAATGAAAACATCTTCCGATAGGGTCATGACTTTTTCGCCACCTTTAATTTGCCCAAGCTTTGATTTTACGATGAACAAATAATGTAACAATGAACAATGGTTCAGGTAATTTTGCCTGGCATTTGCTGCCTTGTTACCAGATAGAGTTAGAGCTGCTACCATTTGCAGATTTTATTTTGAAAAATAACCCATTGTGTGATAGCTGATAGCTTGCCTTCATAAGTCGTCACTACATTAACAGGGTGGAATATTGTTTAATTTATGAGATACCAGTAAATAAAACAAATACTTATAAGTATAAATCTTAGTAATAAGTTTTTACTTTATAAATTGACGGTATGTAAGTAAAAGTACTTACCAAAAATTTATTATTTTTCGTTCATATAAATTTCGCTTATGAGTCCCAACTGTTCCCAAGCCACTGTATTCGGAGCCAGTGAGAGACTATTGTATCTCCAAAATTATGTTGTGAGAAGGGGTTGGGGAGGAGCATAAGGAAGAGGAAGGTGGAGAAGTACCTGACTAATCAAATCTAGTCAACAAACACTGCTAAAGCCATATGAAGAAATGCTTCAATTTTGAAAAGAGGTCTTTCAGAGGTCGTCAGTTAGTATAATTAATATAATCGTAATTAATTACCAACGCTTCCCAGTTCGTAAAGAATTGCCCCGAGATAAAACATTTCCCCTCCCGAAACCAAAAGAAAACATAAGTTTTATGCCCTGTGATACTGTATTATAGTCATCCCCCAGTTTTGTGCTAGAGAAGTGGAAAATGCGTTGAACAATATTAGGTGCAAAAAAACCAATGAAAACGCCCTGAAAACAGTACATTTTAAATTGAATACAAGATAATAAAACTATGTAAAAAAGTTTTGTTTTGAATAATTACACATTTTTTGTAAAATAAAGATTTCAGTACCATCTTTCAATATAATCAGTAAACCTAATTTTATTTTCTTCATATTTGAGAACAATGATATAATCATTATTAGAATCGGCACGTATAAGTTATAAGTCATTCGACTTTTAGCGAAAATTAATCGGAAGGTTTCAATTCGATACTGGCGAACACTGTAAAACCTTTCTACAACCAGCCCAAACAAAAAAGATACCAATGCGTGGTCAGACTTGAAAACTCGCGCAAAAATCTGATTACGTCCTCGTAGATGATAAGTTTCGTTACCAAAGTACTAAGATGAAATAACTGCATTAGTAATGTTTATATTGAAAGATATAAGGCTGCCCTGAAGTGAGAACCGCTGAATAAATAAATATATTTTGAAACAATTTTCAAACTTCCTTGATACCTGCGTACTAATAAGTACATTTATTAAGAATCTCTTCAAATTATTGGTAATCCGTTTAAAAAACGGTAACGAATAAATTAACAGGTTTCTGGATAAAGTTTTAGTAAATTACGAATATATTATCCTGATGTAAGTGGTATAAAATAAATTCGCTATCCGCGTCTGTCTGTTTGTGTGCTTCGTTATTCTAAACTACCCAAATGATTTTGATCGGGTTTTCATCATTTAGAGAATTTCTTTGGGAAGGTTTATATATATAATACATGCACACTTTATTTATAGAAAGAAGAGAAAAGTTGATGTTAATAATCAAGTCATAAGAAATATATTTTTGGGCTCTTACATTGCCATGCTTATGAGATGCATCAAAATAATGTATTACGGAATTGCATATCATAAAAAGACCTACAGAAAAGTGATTGTATATGTATCTCCTAATGATAACCCAGCAACGCCGGGTACACGTCGTCTAGTTGATAATATATCATAGAATATAACATAATGCCACTCGTTAAGGCCTACAATACAGTTTTATTTATTTACGTAGGGTTGTGTATATGATCAAATAAAACCTTTTGGACTTTGACGTTGGATGACAACATATATAATTCATTAAAAGAGTAAAAAAAAATGATTCGGAAAATTAATTTATTAGTTCCTATTTTTTATAATAATTGTAATAATAATATATTTATTCCAGAAGAACGTGGCTGGGTTACTACAATCTCACACAACCCATAAAGCATATTCATACATACAAATAAGTTAAAAACTTATTCGATTCAATTTTATAAAAATGAATAAAACGAATAACATTTATATTTTTTTATCCATATGTCGTTTTATAATTTAAAAAGCTTGGAAGAAATTTAATGATAATAAATAATAAGGCCATATTCCATTTTCTACGAGTTTTCTTCATAAAAATTAGTAATTAAATTTGGATTGCTGAAATACTTGACTAAACTAATTAATTATATTTTTAATAAAATATTATAGCAAATATCTAGTGTGGATATGTGCTGTTTGAAATTAGAAAATACAGGGCCTTAAATAATTCAATTTGTAACGATTTTAGAGGCCACTTTAACAATGAGAGGTTATTTAAAAAAAAATATTTCCCTACCTTGTATGTAAATACAATGACATTTAAATTTAAAAAAAAAAACATAACATAGCCTGACCCCCATAGAAATAGTTCAAAAAGTCATCATAAAAATTAAACTAAAAAACCTCCAGACTTCCCCACTGAACGCGTATTCGAAGAATTCAAAGTTCCTACATTTAGGACGGGTTGTTTCGGAGAATTTGAACAATTCATCAAATTTCAACGTTCATTTTCAAGTTCTGTGAAAGATTTTTTCAAGTTCTGTTTTTATTTCAGTTTTGTCAAGCAACTAGCCTACAATGATATAATAACAGAACTTGAATAGGACTTTCACAGAACCCGAAAATGAACGTTGAAATTTGATGAATTATTCAAATTCTCCGAAACAACCCGTCCTTAAACACTTATTTACGAAAAATTCAATTATTCAAATTATAAAAGAAAAAGATAAATACTCATTCATAGCTGAAAATCGAACCAGACTAAAATATATATTTGCATGCCCTAAACTACACACTTCTCACAGCCCCATAACATCCTGTATATATGCCTACCCTAAAGTAAACACTTATTTTGCCCAGCACCATTATACCCACCAAGGAAAACATTTCTTTAATAAATTACCAGAAGAAATTAGAAGCATTAATGATAAAAAACAAATATTGAACTATATAAAAAAAATATTTTGGGGAAATCGTTAACAAAAAAACTGATTCCCCTAGTTTCACTTGAAAATCTCTCAAATTATACCACTATACTCTATTTATACTCCATAATATATATTTTTTCTTCCTTCCAAATATGATAATTTGTATGGATTTTAATTTTGTAATTTTTTTTACTTTGTAACCTAGTTATATTATTTTTTCGCAAATGTACACTCCTCTTCCATCCACAAGCAAATGCTTTTAATGGAAGTGTTGTATAAATTAAAATATTATGACTTGTAAACATAGTATATTTATTAAAAAAAAACAAATAATAATAATAAAAAGGCGTTTTTTGTGTCGGAATTTAAAATTCATATATATAAGACAAAATTGTGTTCCCCAACGAAATCGGTCGTTTGAAAAGCAAATTTAAACCCATCAAATTAGTTTTTTTTTTAATAAATCACGCTTTTTTAAATTTTATATTCGCTTAGTAAAAATCACGCTTTTTTATTATTTATCATTAAGTCACAAATAATTGACAAACTTGCCTCTAAAATCGTGAAAAATAGATTTCTTTAATGGCCTAAAGAATATTTTAAAAATATATATTATTCAGTTTCTTTGGGTATTTTGGTCTCAAATCCAAACAAAAGTTTTGTATGAAAAAGGACGCGCAACCGTTCCCCCTAACCCCTTTAACCCCGTACCGTTAACCACTCAGGCTTATTTCTTCGCTTTTGGGAACAGCTCGTATGGCCTCTTAGAAATATTTGTATCTCCTTTACCGCCATGAAAAATATGACCTAAAGGCGTTAGAAAGAGAAATCACCACGCTTTTTACTCAAATTTTAAAGTTATACATAATAATTAAAATGAACAGCTCTACGAAACCACGATTGGAAAAAAAATTGCGAAAGGTTTTGAATTTTTATACGGAACCATAAAAAGTGAGATCACAATAATTTTTCAAATATATTTTGATAATAAAAGGTATGTGTGTTTTTCGATGTCAGTAATTTTAGATCAGTATTTAGACGAAAAAACTCAGAGTGAATAATTTTTTAAAGTTTTTTTGTTTGCATTAATAATTTTATTGTTTATTACATGTTTATTTCTAATAGGTAATAAAATTTGCAAGCGTTTTTCGTCACCTTACAAATTAACTAATTTTCCGATACGTTCAGAAATATTCCATTTATTTGCATTTTATTGTAAAGCGCAAATACACACAATTTCTGATAGAATACGTCCGAGGCGTTAAAAGACAATAGAAGTTTTAGTGTAATTTATTTTTGTATTACGGTTTACATATTTTCATCTCTATATTTTTTCAAATTTGAAATCAAATTACACAATTTTTACTATTCGACCAACTTAAATATGTAATGAATAATATCAACTTATTTCACAAGAAAAAACATACATGAGTACCTGATTTTGAAATCTGTTGTGGTTGGTTTTGGATCTCTGGACTGGTTTAATCAATAATTTTGTCCGGTTAGTTCGAATTCATATAATAAGCACGGGTTGTTTCACAGATTTTGAACAATTCATCAAATTTCGAGGTTGATTTTCAAGTTCTGTGAAGGTTCTATTCAAGTTCTGTTATTATAATCATTATTGGTCAGGTTATTTCAGAAAACTGAAATAGTAACAGAATTTGAATAGAACCTCCACAGAACTTGAAAATCATATGTGAAATTTGTTGAATTGTTTATTTTCTTTCAAACAACCCGTCCTAAGAGTTTTTTTATTCCGGAAGGTATGCAGAGGTGGTGCATTAGTGCAATCAAATGTGCAATACGGTCAAAGACATTGAAATGGATAGACTAGTCAATCAGGGAAATGGGAACAAACTAAGTTTCGCGGATCACGGATGGTGGCGTCCCTTTCTATGATTTGTTAACAAATGAATCTGGTATACAAGCAACTCGCTTCGTAATATCACCATTGAGTCTCCGAATACCCGAAAATATTTTTTTTATACGAATTACTAGTTTAAAATGGCGCGGAAATTGGTGGATGATGGTGGTGGTAAAAAACTTAACTACAAATCCCAAATCGGATAAACGAAAATTCGAGCTTGTTTCCAAAATTAGACACTTTTACAAATGTGTTATAATATACCCACCTCACTCACTTTCAGTATCGCTACACGAGGCGGTTCGTTTAAAAACGAACATTCTGATACTAAGTAGAAAAGTCCCACAATGTACTGCGCTGCAAACCTCTGCGTTTTTTTCAATGTGCGCTCTTCGGAGGTCGATGTATGACTGATGTCGTTTATTTAAAACAATTCTGAACTCTCCTGTTCCATAAACATGGTTACTTGGTTTGCCTCCAGCTACTCGAAATGATACACAGATTCCATGTTAGGGCAAGTCTATTTATTTGGATGTCTATGAATAAGTTCCATTAGTGACAATAACAACACGTAGAAATAAATCAAAAATCATTTTTTGCTAGCAGAACAATAACTTTTATTTACAATCATTATTAATTTAAAAAACACAATCTATGAGGTTTTCAGAATCTCTAAAAATGTTATTATTTTTCTTGACTTCTGACATTTCTGTATTAGTGACGTAATGTTACACCTCTAATGTCTATATAGCATTCATCAAAATTTTCCAGTATTGCCGATTCATTTCGAAGTTCAGAGTTATTTTCAGGTCATGAGCTCATTTCATCTCTGGGCAACATTTATATCTTTTCCCCAACAAACCCGAAGATATTTGCATTACAGTCGACTTATATATATATACAGCAACTTACAAGTGTGTTATTATGGCGAATCGGTAAGCGCCGCTTTGCAAGCGGAGGTCGGAAACGAACACAGCACACACAGCAGGCTATTTTCACAGTTCTAATGGTTTTTTTCAATACTGGACTAATCCGGAGATTGTCTAATGATGGTATTTTATTTATTTGGGACCGTATTACTTTACAAACACACTTTTTTTCGAGATTTTTCGAGTATTTAATGTCCCTTCAATTACAAAATTATACCCTTCTCCAAATCTATCAAATAATATTTATTTTATAAGCAATAATTATTAGCCTGAAACACTCATCCACATTGAAAAATCTCCTGATAAAAGTTACATGACGCCAACGGGACTTGAACCCGTGTCCTTTCGATTTCCGGTCGACAGCTCTGACCACTGAGCTATGGCGGCTTTTGTCTTATCCGCGAAATATTTCAATATATACTAGTGTTTCATTCAACAATTAGGTACTGCTTGTTACATTTTTTCCTGAAACAACCAACTTTATTTTATATGAGAAAGGCATTGTAAGTGCTAACTCTCTCACTAGATGGCGTCGAGACAAATTGTCTACATTTTTTGGTGAGAATACTAGAACTTGTCATATATTAATTATTATTTTTTTTGGTAAACTAATGTTTAAGACAAGATTTTTTATGCATAGCACAAAGGGTAACAATTATTTTATAAGCAATAATTATTAGCCTGAAACACTCATCCACATTGAATCTCCTGATAAAAGATACATGACGCCAACGGGACTTGAACCCGTATCGAAACCGTATGAAAATCGAAAGGACACGGGTTCAAGTCCCGTTGGCGTCATGTGTCTTTTATCAGGAAATTTAAAAAAAATAAATAATATTTCATTAAAAAATCCACTCATTGGATTCGGTTAGCGGTAGATTCAAGACAAAGGGATTGATATGCATCGCAATGTTGAGAACCACTTAGGCACAGCATCATTATCATATTCTATGCATAAAATGGTACAGTTAAGTATTATCAAATAACAAACTTTTTATGTGAATACTGTGGAAGAGTCTCAACTGCTCCTGACCATCTGGAGCCCGTGAGACTATGACATCCCCAACTAGGGTACGTTGTAAGGCTTAAAAGTAGTGCGCAAGAGAAGGAGATGGGGTAGAAGAAGGTGGGAAAGTACCAGGCTATTCAGATCTGGTCACCAAACACGGCTGAAGCTATTTCAAGCATCGTTTCAATTCTGAATGGTGGTCTTACACCAGGGAAATACTGAGAGTGTCCTTCACTCTGGAACGTATAAGTATACTATATATTGGTTTAAATTAATAAATTATGAAATAACACCAATAGGAACCTCGTAATTCGAACCTACGACCTTCAACTTACTAGTCGAGAGGCTAACCCCTCAACCACGGAGGCCGTCACCTAAAACTAAAACCAAAAGAACAAATTAAGTATGAACAAAATGCAGATAAAGTCTTTGGATTTAAATAACGAATTATTATAATGTAAATAAAGCCTCGTAAAAATACATCACACTGATGATTATATTTACATAAAGCAAAAAAGACACACATTATTTAAGGCGATGCCATACGTAGTAATGCAAAATCATGTGTTTTTGGTTTGAAAATTTGGTCGCCTAGAAATGTTTCAGATGCTTTAATTAAATACTGCGAGTAGAATACATCTTGGCCTTTGAAATAATCGAGTATTTTTTAGATAAGTCTTTTTATAAGTCCAGAAAAAAATAATGTAAAAGCCTATGAAAACTGCTTTAAAGTTCAAAATCTCCTACTTACGAACCCATTTTCGGTTATGATTTTATTGTTCAATGTGGTAAATTAACTTATTTATAAAATGATCGAAAAAAAATTAAATATTTATGCCTGAACATTCACAAAATAAAATAAAAGGCACTTTTTGGCAATGTTTTTTTCTTGCATAAATCTAAACAGGCGGATGGTGTTAAGCGGGAATTTAAACCTTATCGCCATCTACGTAAGGGTTGTTATTGATAGCGGCTCAATTTAAAATATTACACGACGTAGTGCATGGCCTTAAAAAGATTTAGGGTAAGGTGGGGGAATGGCGGTCACTTAAGCGAAAAACGACATAATTCTTTTATTAAAGAACTTTGTGTAAAAGTAATTAAACTTTCATATAGCTAAAATAGTACACTTTATGTTTACTATGTTGTAAATAACCCAGCTTAAGTAGTTTAATTATTTTTATACATTTTTTTAAACCTTTCATTGACTGGTATTGCCCGCACTTTGCGGGAAATGGCAGTCACCATGAGGGGTAATAACAGTCGCTCAAAATCAGTAGAGCTTTGCATTAAAAAAAAACTAATAATGACTGGAAATCAGTAAAACAATGTTTTAAATGTAACACAATGTTTTTATTACAAAGATTTACCAAAGTTCTTATTTAAAAAGCTATACCTAAATCAAGGCGTTTTAGAACTTTATTTCTACGCACACAAGAATCGCATTCGTATTTGTCAGGAGAATCGGTTCCGGTGCATTCTTTGTGTGCCCACTTTCCACAACCTCGACATCTGAACCAAATTTCATTTTTCCCAAATTCTTTGCAAACGCAACATATTTCTTGCTCATCATCATCTATTCTTTCAAGGTTCTCTTCATCTGACGAGTCTGGGATTGACTTTTTCTTCTTAGAAGCCAAAACTTCTTCATCTGAAGAAAAATATTCTGAATCGATCCTTGATTTCTTACTGGTCTTAAGCTGTCTTCGTTTGGTGGTGGTGTTTGTCTTTTTCTTATCAGTTTTCTTGTCAGTTTTCTTGTCCGTTTTCTTGTCAGTTTTCTTGTCAATCTTCTTGCTATCTTTTGACAACTTCTCTTGTCTTTTTCTTTCCTTGTTTTCTAAGTCTGCTTTCAGGGGTGTTGCTGTTAAGATAGCAGAGTGTTGTTTGGTATTTGCACGTTTTATGGCTTGAGTTGTCAAAAGTGGCAACGGAGACAATACGGCGTTCTGTATTTTGGTGCTCGTTCCTGGCAAATTATTGTCCTCGGGAGTATTCAGTAATTGGGCGCTTGTTTCTGGCAAGTTATTGGCCTCAGGAGTAATCTGTACTTGGGCACTGAGTCCTGGCAAATTATTGGCCTCAAGCGGAAAGGTAAAAGATGTTCCTTGATCATGGTCCAAAGGGTTAGCTGTGGAATCATTCATCAGAGTAACAGTGTCGTTTTGGAAATCTAATAGATAGTCTGAGGCCATGAAATCTTCTTCTCCAAAAACGGCAGGATCGATAGGCATAATTCCACTCGCCTTAAATCCAGAAACTCCTTTCTGAATTGTAGCCGTGTCACAGTAGGCTTTGTTGAATATAGAAGCTACATCATGTAAATTAGCCCTATATTTTCATATGAGGTAATGCCGGTCGGTGACTGCCATTACCCACTTCGAGTAACTGGCATTACCCCAAAACAAAAGAAATGTTTTCTTTGACATTCACTAAAAATCTAAATAAGCTATCAAAAATCAAACCGGCACATCAAAAGTGATAGCAAATTTGTTATAATTGGTGATAAAAGCAAATCCAGCCGTAAATAATATACTTAAGCTTACCTTTGATTGAAAATTCCAATTTTTAACAACAAAACACTCCGAAACATGAACGACGCACTGCCATACTGACGTGCGATGCAAGATGGCCGCGGCCATGTAAATTAGTTGTCCCCAGTGAAGACTAGATGGTGGTATAGGTATCATTTTTTAAATAATTCAGGAACTTGGTATTCCACAGTGACCGGCATTTCCCGCTGACCGGCATTCCCCCACCTTACCCTACTCACTTTCATAATACAATTTATTGATGTAACAATTAACTGTATGCTTTTATATTTTTTTTACAAAAAATTATGATTTCATTGTTATCTACGTTCCCCATTATTTCATTTATGTAGCATAACATTATTGTTGCATGCACTTGAATTACTCATTATTTAATTTTTTTTTTTTTAAACTTACACAGTAAGAACATATTTCAAATAAAAGTTCACATGTTTTCCTGTACAAAACTTTAACACTGTAATGGCACTGCTCCCTACCTCAAACACGAGATGGGTAGCACTGTTAAAAATATGTATGTTTATAATTTTTGTTGTTGTAAATAAATAAAAGAAAAGTTGTTAAAAGTAAGCAAATAACTAGGTCATTAAATGGGAATAAAAACAAACTTTATCGCGTTTTCCACATGTATCTATCTGTGTGTGTATGTGTGTGTGTTTGTGTGTGTGTGTGTGTGTGTGTGTGTGTGTGTGTATGTGTATGTGTGTGTGTGTGTGTGTGTGTGTGTGTGTGTGTGTATGTGGGTGTGTTAATAATCAAATAAGTAAACTATACGAAAAACCAAACGACCTCAACAGATCAATCTACCCCCACACTCACGATTTTCATGCAAAAACACCACAATTGAATATATTCAATTATTGAAACATAAGGCAAAGTAAATAAAAAGATAATATCACGTCTGAGATTCGAACTACCTACCATATCCAGGACTGACGTCTCTACCGATTGAGCTACCGAGACCTTGTTGAATTCCGTAATTTTGTCAATCTCTAATTTCCACTTAGAATATATTAATACTGATATTCAAATATTCCTAAATGTATGTTCCGCCCGAACGTTATTTCACCCATAGATTGTGTCTAGAATATACTTTTCATTATTATTTTACGGAACACGTTTTGATTTACAATAACTTTTGACTTATACACATAAAACTTAAATATGGCAGCTAACACGAGGGAAATAATTGTGAACAATGGGAAATTACCGGTCAGTGGCTGATTTGGCAGCGCGTTTGGGTCCCACCCAGGCGACCTCCGTGCAATTTCTCGACTGGCTAAGTCCTCCATCACGACAAAAAAAAAATTTCCGCTTACTATGGTGGTAGTAGAAGATTTTCAAATATTGTCAGTTAACCTAAGTAACCTGGGAATGTTGTCTTTCTTTAAAAAAAATTGAAATATTAATAATTCTCAAGGAAAGTGAGAGGAAATTATGGAATTCAACAAGGTTGCATTAGCTCTATTGGCAGAAGGTTCTGAGTTCAAGTCTTCGTCCCGACCGTATCTATTTTATTCTGTGACTTCTTCTGTGTCATATTTTCATTGAAAATGATTGATATTCTTTTCAGTGATTAACATTACAATGAAGCGTAAAGCTTCAAATAATTTATTTGTTTTTGGAGGGTAGTCAAAAGTCTTGAAATTAATAATCACGATAACTGTTCTGCAAATAAAAATAACGCCACTAAATGTAAAATATTTGAATTAAATTAAATAATTATCAAACGGATGAAGACATAAATATGTGAAAGATAGTATAAAAGTACACCATATTAAATTAAAGAATTATCAAACATATGAAGACATATAAATATGTGAAAGATAGTATAAAAGTACACCGTGTTAAATTTAAGAATTATCAAACAGATGAAGACATGTAAATATGTGAAAGATAGTATTCAAGTACACCATGTTAAATTAAAGAATTATCAAACAGATGAAGACATATAAATATGTGAAAGATAGTATACAAGTACACCATATTAAATTAAAGAATTATCAAACATATGAAGACATATAAATATGTGAAAGATAGTATAAAAGTACACCGTGTTAAATTAAAGAATTATCAAACAGATGAAGACATGTAAATATGTGAAAGATAGTATACAAGTACACCATGTTAAATTAAAGAATTATAAAACAGTTGAAGACATATAAATATGTGAACCATACAAGTAAACCATGTTAAAATAAAGAATTATCAAACAGATGAAGACATGTAAATATGTGAAAGATAGTATAAAAGTAAATCATGATAAAATTCGAACCGTAAAAACAATTTTATTAACTTTAATACATCTATTTTTACTATTTTAATTTTAACATTACTTTTCAAACATGTATGCATTTTGTTTTTGATTCGCCTGACCTTAACCTTCCTCCCCAGATACTGATTAAAATGAGTGAACACCGCTATCACTTAAGCCAAATCCTAATTGGATGGTACCGAGATTTATTTCTTTTATTAACTGCTGTAAATTTGTATCATGTCATCCAATTTCAAAGAAGTGCGTGTGCGTACGCGTGTGTGTGCGTGAGTGCCACCAAAATAAATTTAGAATTTAGCCAGAAAAAATGCATTGTTTTGAATACTTTGTTTTTAACGAGTTGATATTTTACCTTTCAAATTGGTTAATATTTACCAATGTTATATTGACTCTTTACAATGACACTCCTATCTTCAACTAGCTGTACCCCTCCACGCGTTGCTGTGGCTCAGTCTCTTTGTGCAGATAGAAAAACAATAGCGCTTGATGCTTTTACGTTCAATAGATGGCGCTGTATTTAAAAAAAAAAACATGTTTTTACCTGTCACAGGTGACATCTTTATGAAACAGATATATAAAAACACATAATTATACGAATGCAACCTGATGTTAAAATTTCGGTGACCGGTAACTCATCAAAATTATAATATATCACATGTTCAAAAAGTTATATAAAGTCATGGAAAGTGATGAAATAAAAACTTTATTAACTGGGTTAAGTAGGTTAGGTTAGGTTTAAATTTTTTTTTTCATCTTTCTAATGACTTTATATCACTTTTTAAAAGTGTGTTGAATTGTCACTGTGTTGAGTTATCATGGAACCCAAAATTTCAAAGCAATCATAGAAGAACTCTCGGAGATTTAAGTTTTTGAACAAACGAACATTTACATTTTTATCTATATATATATATATATATAAGATTGAAGATGATTAACGGCTTGTGTTTTCCACCCACCTAACCCGCCCCCGTCACCCGGTGGTTGGGATTACTGGAGGTTCGGTTAATAGTGGGTTTGGATTACAGAGACTATACTTGTATAAACATAACATGTTCATTAAAATCTGTTACTTTTGCCAGATGCTGGTTTTAAAGAAGATTGCTTTATTGACTACTTTTCAAATAATATTGGTTGATAAATTTATTTATCATAAAATAATACAAGATTTGAAATTATAACAAAATGCAAAATAAAATAAAATTCTTCTACTCCATAAGGTGAACTCCAGAAGCTCGTGTCTACGGGAGGAGTAAGTAGATACTAAAAAATGCTTAAAAGGCGGTGTGTAAACAATATTCAATATTCTTGTTAAAAAACCACAAACGTAATTCAACATACAAATTAACATAATTCAATCTTCAAATTAACTACAAACATAATTCATTATACACAATTTTAGAGAATTAGTTTTATATCAATAGTTAAAGTCTTTTTTTTTAAATGTCAGATAGTATAGATTAAGGGTACAATTTATCATTATCCAATTTCAAGGAGTTAATTTGCTTTTTGAATTTTTCATATATAAAATTTTCAGTTGCTTTATTTTTGTTTTCGGACAATAATATATTGTACCATTTCACAAAGTGCTGGTACCTACCCTGATGTAGAAAGGATGAAAGTAGACTGAATGCTGTAGAAATGAGATGCCTGAGACCTCAGTGTGGTAAAACCATGTATAATCGTGTGAGAAATGAGGAGGTCCGGAAAGAGTGCAAGGCTGATGTAAGCGTAATGAGTAAGATCAAGAAAGGGACGCTTAGATGGTTTGGGCATGAAGAGCGAATGAGCGAAGAAAGGAGTGTAAGGAGAATATACGATGCAAATGTGAATGGTAGCAGATACTTACAAAAGTCAGAATAATAGAAGAGTATGTGTGAAAAGATGTATGAATGTGAATGAGGCAAGGAGTGTGTGCCAAGACCGAGTTGTTTGGCGGTCCGTCCTCTCTGCCTACCCCTGCGGAGAAACGGCGTGATGGTTAGTTAGTTAGTTACCATTTCACACCTATATACAAGTAGTGGTGCTGAGCCGTGGTTGATCTTAGCATTGGGATGGATACTAGGCCCTTTGTTTTGAGTCTATTGCTTATGTTATCTAAGGGGTGAATTTTATTGATGAAATATTCTTTATAAATTTGATATAAGGAATTTCTTTTATACAATCCTGAGATAGTTGGTACATTAAATTCGAGAAATATCTCTAAATTTGAGATCTATCTATCAATATACCTTACTTACTTGTTGCTATGGATTCATTTTGTAGGTCCATCGTGTTGTATAATCGAATTCATAATACTAAGTACAGAAAATTAATATAATAGATTTTCTGTAATAATTAAAAACGATGAATTGTTGCACTGTAGCGGGAATCAAATATGCAAACTCCAGACTCAAATTCAATCCGTACTATTTAGTCTAATTACATTAATCTACTGTTAAATACAGAATTCCATTAAAATGGTTGTAAAAAACTATTATTTAAAAAAAAATTTAATTGTCACGATTTTCAATTTGTTTCGTTTTGTATTGACTAGAAGTCAGTAAATCAGGGCCGTCTATATTTTTTTAAATTTATTTTTAAACAAAGACAAACATTCCCGAGTTACGAATAACGTGACAATATTTGCCTACTACCACCAAAGTAAGCGGACAAAATTGTTCGTGCCGTGGTGGAGGACTTAAACCGGCACAGGAATTAAACGTCTGGGTAATAATAAAATTCGAGTCGGAATATTATTAAATATATATATATATATATATATATATATATATATATATATATATATATATATATATATATTACTGACGTTTTTAATTGTATATTTGTTACTCTAAAATAATGCGAAGATCATTAATTTCATTGAAATTGACAGGGAAACATTGTTAATTTTATATTGATAGTTGAAAGTTTGATTTCTTCTGAAAAATCTTATTTTGTGGCTTTTGCTAAGGTTTAGTTAGTCAAGTTTGCACCAATATTGTAATTTATTTAAATTATCTATAGCATTTATATGTTTACAAAGCCTTAGACCTTCGGCAAAAGGCAACATTTTTACATTAATATCAAATACAGTAACGATATCATTAATAATGAGGAAGCATGTCTTCAGCACTCATAAATATTTACACTGATAAACTTATTAAGACTTAATATCACAAAAATTAGATGCCATGTTCAAGGGATATGTATGAATAATATTAATTACCTAGATGATATGGTTCTTCTAGCACCGTCTCTAAGCGCACTAATGAAACTACTCCAAATATGTGAATATTTTGCAAAATGTCATAACCTTGTATATAATACGTTCAAATCAATCGTTATGGTTTTCAAATATAAAAACGAAATCATGCAAACACTCAGTATGGCTAGAAAAATGGATGTTAGTCTTGGTGTCAAATACCTGGAACATATTATCACAGACGACCTGAAAGACATCGATGATTTGAAAGACAAAGAAGAGCGATATCCGTTAGAGCAGGTATGCTGTCAAGGCATTTTCACTTTTGTAGTACAAACGTCAAAATGTTACTATTCAACGCATTCTGCACTTCGCTGAACACGTCATAAATGTGGGTAGATTACACCACATCCCCCATGGCATAAGCTTAAAGTCGCTTACAATAATGCTTATCGCCAACTATTCCGCCTACCGAGATACTGCAGCGCTACAGAAATGTTCCTGGAGGGACGAGCGCACTCTATCAGGCTTCTCCGCAACCTCATGGGAAGCTTGTGGCGCAGACTGCGCCAATCATATAATACAATCATTACTGTTATGGTTGCCTCGATGGAACCCTGATGGCCCTCTGGAGACGGGAGAGGTTCAAATATCCTTGCATACATTTTTGTGTTTAACTTTTTCACTTCTATTCCGCATTTTTATTTGCCTGATTTATTTTTTGTTATTTCAAAATATGGAATGTATTGCATTGCAATTCCCCTGCATAAATTCTGGAATAAAATATTATTATTATAATAAATAGTAAAAAAGTATTGGACCTAAATGCGACCCTTAGGTATTCCGCTTGTAGCCTTGAATTTGTATGACAGTTTAGAATTACTTGTTCCCAATTGAAGAATTCAGTCGACTTGGGTTTTATTGTCACGTGATCATGATATAAATTGTTCGTATAAAGTGAGTGGATAATGTGTGAATAATTTGTTGGAGTGGATCTGCCCGGCATAAAGCCACGTTGATTAGGAAAAATGATGTTATTAATATCTATTAATATGTATTGTAGAATACGTGCAATTAGGTCGGTAATTTGTGACATCATGAAAATCGCCTCTTTTTAAAACAGGTATTAGATAACAGTTTTTCCATAGATCAAAGAAGCAGCCAGAATTCTGTGAATGATTAAATATTAGACAAAGTGGCTTGGCTAGTATATATCTATCGACTTATTGATGTTATATGTATCGTGTTATTATTCCTTTATTTAATACAGTCAATTAGAAAAGCTGGATTAATGTTGTGAGGGTCCCCTATTTTCTTGATGTCGAGTGACTTTTTTTTCGTATAACACCAGAAACATTTATATGTAAAGCAGAAATGTGGACTGAATCCAATGGATGAAAGGATGGAACATGATCATTTGAGGCTGAAAGGAGTGTCACCAACCACGGTTAGAACTATTTCAAGCAACGTTTCGATTCTTAATGGTAGTCTTTTACCAGGGCGACACTGAGAGTAGGATCTATCGACTTATTGATGTTATATGTATCGTGTTATTATTCCTTTATTTCTGGTTGTAATTTTCTTTATTGTTAGATTGTGTTTTGGGTGAAAATTTATGAGATTAAAATTCGTAGGTTAATTTACAATATTTCTTATTGGAAAATTGAAAATGAGCTCTGCAAGTTAAGTCCTCCATCATTGCAAAAGCAATAATTTCGGCACATTTCAGCACAGATATTTTTGACCAACAGATCTTCAAAGCATTTGATGAAAATTACTACGCAACTGAAAATAGTAATGTTGACTTGTAATTGTAAATATGTGATAACGCCGGAGCTACACGTTATAGAATTTTTGTTGATTCAGAAAAAAAAAATTCTTTTACAAAAAAATACGACAGGACTTTTACAAGATTTGATAGCTAGTGTGGAGTGGGGTTAAAGAAGATGTTAAAAGAATTAAAATTTATTTATTTTATTATTATAAACGTCCTGATAGGCTTTTACCTGATATATATTTTATAAGACTTACTGCATAATACAGTGAAAACAGGAGTTTGTAATGTTTAGATAACAAATAAAACAACTTAAAAATGAACACAAAACATGGCACATTTAAAGTTGCACGTAAATGTACATAATATTAGAAAGGAGGGAAAAGAGAAAAAATTCAGGTTCATAATCTATCATTTACAAGTAAATATAAGTAATTTACAACAAGAAGACTAATTTA
Organism: Hesperophylax magnus; assembly: GCA_026573805.1. Classification (NCBI taxonomy): domain Eukaryota; kingdom Metazoa; phylum Arthropoda; class Insecta; order Trichoptera; family Limnephilidae; genus Hesperophylax; species Hesperophylax magnus. The sequence goes on from JAIUSX010000026.1 coordinate 3,595,257, forward strand.
AAAAATGTAATCGCTCCTACGCGATGTTACTAAATAATAATTATTTTATTATCATTTATTATTCATTAACGCCCTATCGGGCTTTTACAGAAGAAATTCACAAATTATGAATGAAAGTGTCACATAATACACGGATAATAGCATAACTATATACAAAAAAAATAAAACTCAACTGCTAATACTAAGATGAACATTAAATCCAAATAATAACAGCTGATATTGTAAATAAAGCAAAGTTTCAAATATAAAGTAAGTAAGTATGTACATTGGCATATGCTTACAATTATTCACGTTTGTTGCAAACCAGTAAGACTGAAAACAGGAAAATAATTTACTCATAAGGTATATAAAAATAAATATATATAATAAACTGATATGTATTACAAAAAAAAAAGTTTAAATAAAAGAAGAAAAATAATGTCTGTTTTAATGTAGAAAAATAAAACAAATTAGTAATAGCAAAATACCAACGCTGTAATTAATATCGAATTTAAATAATAGTATTTGAAATGTTAAATAAATCAAAGTACCTATAATATACATATCGTTTTAGATACTGTGTAAATGTTCGAGGTGAATTTGTTTCCAAGTGTGTGAAGGCGAGAGAGAGATAGGTGAGTGTAAATAATATAACAAGTAGTAACAAATACTTCATTCATTAATTTACCAAAAAACATAGTATTTTTTCAACATTAAGAGTTTCCATATCAATCAACGACAGTAAAATAGCTGCAAGAAGCAAAATTGTATTTAATTTTGCACCAAAACAAGAAGACATCAATAAATTAATTTAAAAGTAAAATATTCTTATTTAGTTAACATCGAGCAGGGCGTGAATCGTCGCCATTTTCTTTGCCTCGATTCGCACGTAGGCACTCGTGGAAAGATACCAACTTTCCAAATAAAATCGCACAAAACCGGCTATCAGAATACTGCCACCTTATCAAAATGGAACTAAAAAAACGGTAATTGCTCCTGTTATTCATATAATGCATTTTACCTTTTTATAAAGTGGCTGCTTGCTTTTATTTCTATGTGAAAGTACGGCCAGGTCAGTCGACGGAAACGCCGCCGTGTTGGTAAATAATGAGGTCAGTAAATTAAATTTATTTTATAAAGAAAATAATCAAAAGGCACTAGGGCAACAAAAACGTTATTTTGTCTAGTGATTACTGTTCAACTGAAGGGGTGGGTAACCCTTTTTATGATTTTGTTGGTTTTCTTTCTTATTACAAAATCTTTTATTGATTTTTCGTTTTTCCTGAAGTACTAGTAGTTGGCCAAATAAAATTTTTAACCGATTTTAGATTTGATTTGAATAATAATAATAACACTAACTTCATTCGTCATTTCACGTCAAGTGAACTAATATTAAAGGATTCTGATCTGACGGTGGGTTGACTGGATGGGACGCGTGGTTATGTTAGGTTAGATTAGGTTAGGTTAGGTCTGTTCGGTGCTTGTAACAGGTACCGACTTTAGCTTTAGAGGAAAATACTGTGCTTTGTGCTTATATTTGAGTTTTATAGCTACATATAATATATCCTTATAGTAAAAAAAATTTCATGCAAATAAACACATGCAATTTAAAAAACCTTAGAATATTAACTAGACAATGCTTATGAAAAAAATTGCACAACTGCTCATACTTCATCCCAAATTTTAAATACCGCAAAATTCGTAGTTCCTTGAAAAACCTTGATTTCAGCTGGAGAAAGTATAATAAAAAATATTTATTTTAACAAATTAAATGAAATATTTATGAAATTAAAAACAGGAATGAATATTTGTTTACAAAATGAAGCCAATCTGAAATATAGAATAATAATTGTGAAAACAATTAATTTGCAGTGAGAAATACCTTCAATTGATATTTTTTATGACCTAATCAAAAACAACCACTATTAATATTTGCACTTCACAGAAATGACAGAGCAGTACATAACAACGTACCATAAATAATATAATAATGAAAATAATAATACTTAAATAATAATAATAACATAAACAATTACATAATAATAAAAATACAATTATTTTATTTTATTATTAATTAAGAAACAACGTGAGACTAAGAATGTTTTTGGTGTATTATTAAATCATTAAAAGAGAAAAAGTTAAGAATTTAAGCAATATTTAATTTGTTTTATCGAATTATTGACGGAATTTTAGATCGATGTATGGCAAATACTTTGGGGTTCAAATTTTTTGTCATTCCGAAATCTAACGAAGTTTCGCAGTGTATTCCCACCTCATGAATTAATTTAGTTTCTTAGCAGTTTTAGCAATATCAACAAATAATATAGCTTATTGTGCATTAAAAACAAGAACCGGCCCTTGTGTTTCCACCTTCTACAACATGCGTCTCTTCAAGACCCATATTCACAAATCCCCTCCTCAAAAAGATCCCACACACAGCATCCACAAAGGTGACATAGGTCCTGGTGGAAATTATTTTCCTCAAGGCATCCTGCGTGGAGTTAACGTAACAACTAACTAACTAACTAACTAACTAACCATCACGCCGTTTCCCCGCAGGGGTAGGCAGAGAGGACGGACCGCCAAACAACTCGGTCTTGGCACACACTCCTTGCCTCATTCACATTCATACATCGTCTCATACATACTCTTCTATTGTTCTGACTCTTGACATGGCCCGACTCAAGTATCTGATTCACTTGGTCGTGCCATGTCTTCCTCGGGCGTCCCCGACTTCTGCTACCATTCACATTTGCAAACGTAACAAAAATATAATATTTTATTATATGTGATTACCCCACAACAGTCTCAGCTGCTCCCAATTGTTTGGAGCCTGTCACACTATGGCATACCCATATACCCAATTGGCGTATCTAGTGAGGCTGAAGGTAGTACGGGAAGGAGATAGGGAAGAAGAAGGTGAGGGGAGTACCCGGCTATTCAGATCTGGTCACCAAACACAGCTAAAGCCATTTCAAGCAACATTTCAATTCTGAATGGTGGTCTTACACCAGGGCGATTTCTCCGCAAGGGTAGGCAGACAGGACGCACCGCGAAACAACTCGGTCTTGGCACACACTTCTTGCCTCATTCACATTCATACATCGTCTCATTCATACTCTTCTAATATTCTGACTCTTGATATTGCTCGACTCAAGTATCTGATTCACTTGATCGCGCTATGTCTTCCTCGGGCGTCCCTGACTTCTGCTACCATTCGCATTTGCCTTATATATTCTCCTTACACTCCTTTCTTCGCTCAATCGTTCTACATGCCCAAACCATTTAAGGGTCCCTTTCTTAATCTTACTCATGACGCTTACATCAGCCTTTCACTCTTTGGGGATCTCCACATTTCTCACACGATCATACATGGTTTTGCCAAACATACACCTCAGGGATCTCATTTCTACAGCATTCAGTCTAATTTCATCCTTTCTCTGCCAGTTCCATGCCTCACTTCCATACATCAGTGTAGGTAATAGCACTCCATTGTGGACTGCTAATTTCGCTTCTTTGGAGAATTTGCTAGCGCGAAATGCATTCAGTCCTCCATTAATGGAGCTACCTGCATTTACCCTTCTATAATCTATCTAAAAAGACTCGATATTCGATACAAATAATTTTTGAATGAAATAGTAGTACATATTGAATTATTTGGCGGGTTTGCAATAAGCCGACATAGATAGTGGTTCAGAGCAGCTAACCGGCAATCAGAAGGCTGCGGGTTCAATTCCCGTCGGCGGCATTTATTTTTACTTATTATTTATTTTAAAATTATATGGGTATTTCAGGCAAATATCTTTGTGCTACGAGTAAAAACCCTGTCTTATAAATATTAGTTCATCATTAAAAATTAATTTAAAATACCAATATTATTTTTGTTTTCTAAACGCATATTTTTCCCAAACTGAATGATGTTTGGTAAATATATCAATTTTTATTTAAGTAATTTCATGCTTAGCAATTTTTTCTTGATCAATTTGATTGCTTCTGCTCTCACGTTGAACGTTGCTAACATTGCGGCAACCGGGATCGAACCGGGTTGTTAATTGGCTGAGCTCAGATAAGATGGTAAAGCAGGCGACTCGTGTACGATCAGGGGCGGGCAGCTTCTTTGGTCATCAGGCTCGTCCATCGGTTAGGAGGTCAAAGGGTAGGTATATCACACAATAATAACACATGGGTAGTAAGGCACAAGGTATATTAATTGTCTCGAGAAATACAGGTTGACATAGATCTCCCTACTAACTCTCTCTACTAATTTATTGACGACCAGATAAAGCGTGGATTCTACATGAATTTACGAGAATTGAACACAAGAAAAGGGGGAAGGTTGAAAGCTTACGAATCGTCTTGAGGAGTGGTATGGGGCATCATGTTGAGCCAGATGTACCCGCGCTCACAGGCGGCGGGTCAGTTGAGGCGGAGAAGTGCACTCGGGATTTTACACGGGAACGGGACTCCATTGAGTTAGCTCGAACCGTAATAATAAACATGATTGTAAATTCGATAGTGATTAATTAGGAAACTGGAACGAGATTCCGTCTGTTCGCGTAATTATGCACGTCATTGCGAGTGTTTGCGGTCCGTATACAAGAGAACCTGTTGCCACCGCGGAGGCCGGTGCTGGACTGGGGAAGCGCCGCGAAGCAAGCGCGGGTCGGGGAACGGGGGGGGCGCGCTGCTTGCTGCCGACGGTCTGCTATTGTGCACGTGATTTTAACATCTGGACGCATGGTTAGTAAGGTGGCCAAACGTTCTTTATTGTAGAGTGACCATTGTTTTAACTGTAGGGGAATTATATTACGTAACACATTCCCCCTCCGCCAGTAAAGGGCGACGTGGTAATGAAGCTTTAGGCGCTAAAAAATCCTCTTCATCTTGTCGTGAGGTGAGTAGAGAGAGAAAAAAAGTGTTGATTTACAAAAAAGAAGAACGAATACATGGTTATGCAATGATGAAAAGACAACATACAAGGTTATGCAGTGATGAAAAGACAAACATACGAGGTTATGCAGTGATGAAAAGACAAACATACAAGGTTATGCAGTGGTGAAAAGACAAACATACAAGGTTATGCAGTGGTGAAAAGACAACAACCTGACTCTAAAATTTCATTGGTCTGTAAGCTAAGTTTGAAGAGCGTAGTGTTCGTTAAGTACCAAGTAGACGTAATTTCACTGAAGTTATTAAAGTTACACTTTCACTGTAACTTGACCCATTTGAGATTGCACTCAAGTATCACTAGGGCCATAGAAATTGAACTGTGCTTCTTGGTTGTGGTTGAGAGATGATGATGCTGAGGGCCAGAAGTATCCGGGTTCTGATGTTGTACCAGCGTGAATTCCATTATGCTGATGTGGTGGAGCAGTGGTTGTCAAGGTGAAATGAAGTTGGTAAAAACTTGGAGTTATACCAGTGAGTAGATTGATGATTGATGCGTGTCATGGCTAATATGTTGAGTTTGCGCATCGGCAAGTGGTTGATTTGTACAATGGCCAGTAGTTGAATGTACGACGGCAAGTAGTTGATGTGCACAAATGGCAAGTGGTTGATTGCACAAATGGCAAGTAGTTGATTGCACAACGGCAAGTGGTTGTTGCTCAAACGGCAAATAGTTGATTGCACAACGGCAGGTAGTTGGTTGCAGGAACATAACTAACCTTGAGCTGCCATGCTCTGAGGTTGGTTCTTTTGAATGTGGTTTGAATGATGAGACAACTTGATTTGCTACTGCACGCACGACTCACACCTAATTTGGGTGCGGTCGGGTGTTTTTGGTACGCATAGATTGGAGAGAAGTGAGTGATGGAAGTGAAGGCGGCAAAGAAGTGAAGCTCAGCTTGCAGGTGATGAGGGCTGCTGGTCTTCTTTTTAATCCAGGGACAGGTTATTATTAGAGCCAAAATTCTTGAAGTTTACCTGCCTAGTAGACCAATGATGCAAAACGTTTGGAGAGAAACAAATTGTGTTCAAGAGAAAAGACAAAAAGACAAAAAAAAACGTCGTTGGTTAGAGAGGAGTGAGAGAGAGTAGAGAGAGATCCAATATGCTGACTATACCATGAGTATCCCGAGATTGGGGAGACAAAAAACTATCACGACTGGCGTGAGGTTACCTATTTGATATACAAGGTATAGGTAAGTGGTTGTACAGTAGTAACACCAAGTTTCTGAAAGAAGTTGGCCTTCCATGGCCGGTGTTAGCGCTTGAGCGATAACAACTTACGACTTTCAAAATTACAAGAAATGTGTTGATTACCTAGGTATGGGGTGAAAAGGAGAGATTTGAAGCAAATTTCATGGATAAAGATTGTCTTATAGACAGACGATACGCTATGTGCGTAGGGTACACCTTCCAGATTCATGAAATTAACCTCAAGGATAATGAGGGATGAAAAAAAAAATGGCGTTGAGCGAGAAGGTCTGCTGGTGATGGAGCTGATTCTCCGTTCGATCTCTTTCAGAGAGCGAAATGTGGTCAACCAGCAGATTTCCTAACTTTTACAAATTTACAAGAGTTTGATGGAAGGGTGAAGGATGGAGGATTGAGTAGCGAAAATTGATAGTGACTGAGCTAATTCCCAATTCGATCTCTATGTGAGGACGAAATATATCAACCAGCAAATTTCCTAACTCTTTACACAAATATGCATGAATTTGATGAAAAGGTGAAGGAGAATACACAGTAATAACAATCTAATCTTTCACGTGTATTTGGTGAAAGATTAGGGGTCGTATTTAATCCTCTACAGTTTGTGAGAACATGACAGACCCTTGCTCAAGCTTCACAAACCTGGGAGTTTTTCTTATTCGTCTCCCAGACAACGAGTTAGGTGGTTTTGTGTCACTGTCTCAATTAACTCCCACGACACGATACCTCATAACCAACAGTGAAGCTGATGGCTAGTCCATGGTCAATGGATAGTGGATGGTTCTTGGGTCCGCTGACAAGAAGTCCACAGGTATCAGTTAGCGTAAAAAATTGCTGAATGCACAGCTTCATGTTTGTTTGAAGAGAACAAAAAAAATTCTCACTACAGTGAAGGAAATTTCCCTCAGTGTCATGAGTTATACAAAAAAGGGCCCCAATTAAGGGTGACAAGTCAGGGTAAAATGATCTACGTCCGGTAGAACAAGTACAAAGTGTCAACTTATTTAAAGAAGACAACAACAAGATATTGTATCGTTCGCACGAATCATGGTAAGTATTATAACGTCTTCACGTCTCATGTAGAACAAGTATATATTGTCAACTTATTTAAAGAAGACAACAACAAGATATTGTATCGTTCGCACGAATCATGGTAAGTATTATAACGTCTTCACGTCTCATGTAGAAATTGAACGAATTACGAAAGAACCCTAGTATTGAAAGGAAAGGTACAACATAGATATTTATAACCATTTAATGGAACAAATTATCTCTTTGGCCACAGTGTATGTAAGCCAGTAAAAAGTAATTATAACGAACTTCTCGTATCATGGTAGATATTATAACATTCTCATGTATAGTGTTAGATTTTATAACGATCCCTCGTCTCATGGTGGATATTGTAACATTCTCATGTATCATGAAAATAACATATCAACGTTCAATAATAAAAAAAAAGTACCATTTCAATACCGGAAAAAAGATACATACACAATGTCAACAACAATCAAGTAGTGGCTATTGGTATTATCAAAAAATGACGACGGCATAACCTTTGGTTGGGTTTATGCGTTAAGTTGGCAATAATACAAGACATATACCAACAAGGATGTCTTAAACAAGACACAAATATAGCAAAAGAGACCTATTTGGTTTTACTAACTCTTTGCTTACAAAATGTTGTGATGGCATAACCTTTGGTTGGGTTTATGCTTTAAGTTGGCAATAATACAAAACATATGCCTACAAGGATGTCTTAAACAAGACACACATATAGCAAAAGAGACCTTATCGGTTTTACTTACTCTTTGCTTACAAAAAAGGTTTGTAGTGGTTTATTTAAGACCTTTTAGGGTTTTACTTACTTAAAATGACCAAACAAAAACAAGGAAACACACTTGGTGTTGCCAAAATTGCCACAAACACAAATGTTGTGAACTTTATGATACAAATTTGAAACAGAAGGCACCTAGAGACACAGGATGACTTAATATGAGTGACCTGGCTCGGTGTATTTGACAAGGCAAATTAATGCTTATTTAAGTCAAAATATAGTACATAATATAACAAATTGGGGTCAGGAAGTTGAGATCTTAAGATTTTACAAACTCAATGTGACCGAAAGGTGTTATGTATTATACAATGTTATTGATGAGGAGGACAAATCGGTGTTTGTTCTCCTTTACAACAACCTTTTTCAGAATTGACGTGTCAATATCAAGTTCTGAAAAAACAACCAATTAGAGCAAATGGGAATGTTGAGCGCCATTCATTTTTTTAGAAAAAACTGAAAAAACTTTAAAACAAAGTAATTGTAACTTTTTATTTGTTACACCTATGTAAACTTGAATCAAATGACGATACCAAACTGGAATTTACACACGCATTATGATTACAAGTTACAGGGGTAGAATATTCACCTCAATTGGGTGTGTGTTGCAAAAGGGCCATTGTTTAATGTACGATGGAACCCATTGGAACAAATGTGAAGAACAAATGTGAAAGAACAATGTAAAGAACAATTGTGAAGAACAAAGAACATGAGAGAAAAAAATATTTACAAAACAATGTTGTACGTGACTTTTGTGGTATTTATGACAAAAATAGTTATGTATTTAGTGTCGTAAGTGTCAGAATGGTAATGACTAACAAATGATGTCCAGGGTCATGACTCCGGGAGCATAAATTGTTCGGGAAGTAGAAAAGTCTCTTGACTGGAATGATATCAGTTCCAGAGAAGATACGTACAAAATATGAGTACAATTAAATACATTACACGGTGAGGTGTGACAAAGAAACAAAAATAACAAAGGGTTTATACAAAAGAGCATAGTAGTACATGTATTGGTGAGAAATGATTTAAAACCACAGTTGACACTTCTGTGTTTTAGAAAAAAAGGTTACCTTGCAGAGGTCGAAAAAAGCGAGTTTTTAAATGAAACTAACGCGTTAAGACATGCTGTTTGTCTGCACGAGGGCCAAATCTCGTGGGACAAAGGTGGAGCCAAAATTTTGTTAGCTATGTGTGTGTGACCTAGTGAAGGTGGTGTCCATTGTGTCCACGCTTCCTAGTTTGACAATATCTTTCACGTGGTAGTTACCAATGTGTTTACCAGAGGCGTCCGATAGGGTGTATACTACATCTGAGATTTTTCTCAGCACTTTTGCTTTAACAAAGCGAGGAGCTAGTTTTGCAGAGAAGTACAGAGCACCTTGTGAGAGTGTGTTGTTGCGTCTCCAAACTGTGTCGTTTTCCTTAAAGGTAACATGTTTCCTGCGTAGATTGTGTCTGTTTGTGTCAGCAATTATACTGCCGGGTTGAAATTGCAGCCCTTTTATGTATTTCCTGTTGTAGAATGTTGCGTACTTAATCAGGACGTTTTTGGTTTTGTTGAAAGGGGAAATATTCCTGTCTTTTAATTCCTTTTCTAAACTTTGAGTACTTTGAGAGCAGATGTTGGCTATTATGCCTAAAGTGTTGTTTTGAGGATTCATTTTGTGGAAGTTGATTTAGACTTTGTGAGAAGAAAAAGAATTGTCTGAGTGTGTGGCTGGTTGTTTTTAAAAAAAAACACCAGGGGTTTACTTGTGATGGTAGGTGAAGAATTTTGTGAAATTTTTTGAAGTCCCAATATGGAAAAAAAAATGGCCAGCGGTTTCCTTGTGTTTTTGATGGAAACGTTCCTGAGATGTGCGTTTTGAAAAAAATTTTCCGAAAAAACTTCAAATTTCCGAAAAATTAAAATTTCCGAAAAATTTCAAAGTCCTAGATTTGTGAAAAAAACGGCCAGGGGTTGTCCTGGGATTTTGATGGAAAAGTCCCTGAGATTGTGCGTTTTTGAAAAATTTCCGAAAAAATTTCAAACTTCCGAAAAATTAAAATTTCTGAAAAATTTCAAAGTCCTTGATTTGTGAAAAAAACGGCCAGGGGTTGTCCTGGGATTTTGATGGAAAAGTCCCTGAGATGGTGCGTTTTTGAAAAATTTCCGAAAAAATTTCAAACTTCCGAAAAACTAAAATTTCCGAAAAATTTCAAAGTCCTTGATTTGTGAAAAAAAACGGCCAGGGGTCTCCTTGCAATTTTAGTGGAAAAGTCCCTGAGATGTGCGTTTTGAAAAAAATTTTCCGAAAAATTTCAAATTTCCGAAAAATTAAAATTTCCGAAAAATTTCAAAGTCCTAGATTTGTGAAAAAAAACGGCCAGGGGTTTCCTTGCAATTTTAGTGGAAAAGTCCCTGAGATTGTGCGTTTTTGAAAAAAAATTTCCGAAAAAATTCAAAGTGCAGATTTCGAGAGAGTATTGTTTGTTTCTTTCAACAATTTTTGGGAGGATTTTTGTGATTCGTGACAAATTGTCTGAATTTAAGCAGAACCAATGTTTGGTTATTTATTCGCAAGCTTCCCCTTCACTGGACAAACGACTGGCCCACTCGCGTAGAAGTGCCGAACGTCAGGGACTTACGTCAATCGCGAATCTCAATTATATGTAAAGAGTGGATCGGCTTTCTACTTTAAAAAGGAAAACTCGACCCACCTTCATCACATATAAAGCGGAATTATCAAATGACAGAAGGGCTTTAGTTTCCTTGTCTATGTATTTTGCAGAACGATGCTGGCTTATGGCTCCACTAACAAGGAATTTATTTTGTATCATGAACAAGATTTGAAACTGTTGAATTGTATTTTTTATTGTGGCTCATTCTCTCTAATAGTTGCACTTGGAAAGTAAACCATTGTGGTTTTGGATCACAATGTGATGTTTGAGATGTCCGAAAAGAAGTAAACGTTGATTGCGCACTTTGTGATAGAATACCGGTACTTAAAATTTGTCGAGTGACGATTCGTAAAACTTGTAATTTAACACCGAATGGCTTTAATGTGACACGGTTGTTTTAGATTTGACGCGATGGTTTGTAGAACAGCTATGATTTATTGGAAGAAAACATTGTTATTCAAAGGTTAATACAAAACAAGGCATGAAAACAGAGTGAAGGAGTACAAGATTATTTCCAATTTGACCTCCCGATGGACGATTAATTACCAAAAAAAACCCACGTTGCGCCAGTGCTAACATTGCGGCAACCGGGATCGAACCGGGTTGTTAATTGGCTGAGCTCAGATAAGATGGTAAAGCAGGCGACTCGTGTACGATCAGGGGCGGGCAGCTTCTTTGGTCATCAGGCTCGTCCATCGGTTAGGAGGTCAAAGGGTAGGTATATCACACAATAATAACACATGGGTAGTAAGGCACAAGGTATATTAATTGTCTCGAGAAATACAGGTTGACATAGATCTCCCTACTAACTCTCTCTACTAATTTATTGACGACCAGATAAAGCGTGGATTCTACATGAATTTACGAGAATTGAACACAAGAAAAGGGGGAAGGTTGAAAGCTTACGAATCGTCTTGAGGAGTGGTATGGGGCATCATGTTGAGCCAGATGTACCCGCGCTCACAGGCGGCGGGTCAGTTGAGGCGGAGAAGTGCACTCGGGATTTTACACGGGAACGGGACTCCATTGAGTTAGCTCGAACCGTAATAATAAACATGATTGTAAATTCGATAGTGATTAATTAGGAAACTGGAACGAGATTCCGTCTGTTCGCGTAATTATGCACGTCATTGCGAGTGTTTGCGGTCCGTATACAAGAGAACCTGTTGCCACCGCGGAGGCCGGTGCTGGACTGGGGAAGCGCCGCGAAGCAAGCGCGGGTCGGGGAACGGGGGGGGCGCGCTGCTTGCTGCCGACGGTCTGCTATTGTGCACGTGATTTTAACATCTGGACGCATGGTTAGTAAGGTGGCCAAACGTTCTTTATTGTAGAGTGACCATTGTTTTAACTGTAGGGGAATTATATTACGTAACAACGTATTTGTCCCCGTAAGGGATAATACATAAAATAAACCTTTATTCACAGTGGCTAATGAACGCAATAAGAAACTGAATAGCCATAATTCCGTTTAATATCCACACGTTTCGCTTCACAAACCTGACGATTCAGTGATTAACTAGGTTGTCCGTCGATCTCCCGCAATTTTTCTCTTGGACATAGCGGCCGGGTCAGCTCTAGACAATCTAGGCTTTTGTGCTGTTAACTTGTATGTCAAATATTTTATTTATGGTCACATGTCAAAATTAAACTGGCGTGAATTTCACTTACCAATATAACACTGCTAGAATTACATACGGTCGCAATGAAAACATAGACGAAATGACTTAAATGACACACAGAGAGAATTACAGCTATTTTAATTACACCTACTGGAATTACAAACGACAAAAATCTGTTTCAATAGGTTTAAATTTTAAGGACGGGTTGTTAGACAGAATTTGAATAATTCAGCGAATTTCAAAATTAATTTTCAAGTTCTATAAAGGATATATTCAAGTTCTGTTATTATATCGTTATCGGCCAGTTGTTACACAACCCTGAAATAAAACAGATATGGAATAGAACCTTTAAAGAACTTGAAAATTAACATTGAAATTTGATGAATTGTTCAAATTGTTCCGTCCTTAATTAAGACGGGTTGTTTCACAGAATTTGAACAATTCATCAAATTTCAAAGATGATTTTAAAGTTTTGTGAAGGTTCTACTTAAGTTCTGTTATTATTTCAGTTTTATCAAACAACTGACCAATTATGGTGTAATAACAGAACGTGAGTAGAACCTTCACCGAACTTTAAAATCAACTTTGATATTTGATGGATTGTTAAAATTTTTTTAAACAACCCGTCCAAAGTGTGTGCTAAATAAATTTCGTGTTTGAAAAAAATATAAGAACTTAAGTTAAGTTTTTTGACGTGTGTAATTTCAATATGTGTAATTTTCTCCATGTGTGATTTTATCAACGTGTATTTATTCGCCTTTATAATTTCCTCATATAACTCACAGTGCTGCCAATAGTGAGGGCTGTTATAACAGTTGTGAATATTGCATTGGTTGGAATTACGGGAAAATGATAAACAAAATTGTTTTGCGGATTCGGTATTTCACGTAGGAATTATAATTTGAATGAAATAATATGTTTATATTATGTTGAGGTATATTTGCGACCCGTTCCAGAGCAGAATATGGCAGAAGTAATATATTCACCCTCTAGAATGCTGTCTTTACCTGCATATAGAATAATACCTGCTTAATTTAAACCAATTAAAAAATATTATTTAATTAAATTTTTATGAAATCTAAGATTCAATGAAAGATCTAAGCTACAAATCACAGAAAAAAAGAAAACGTAATTCTGTTCATTGTTACTCTGACAAATACCATTTTTTCATTAAAAACGTGGCTTCGTTACCCTGACAAATACCTTTTTTTCATTAAAAATGTAGCTCTGTTACCCTGGCAAACACCTTTTTTTTATTAAAAACCTAGCTGTGTTACCCTGACAAACACCTTTTTTCATTAAAAACGTAGCTCTGTTACCCTGACAAACACATTTTTTCATTAAAAACGTATCTCCGTTACCCTGACAAACACCTTTTTTCATTAAAATCGTAGCTTTGTTACATTGACAAACACCTTTTTTCACTAAAAACGTAGCTGGCTATTACCCTGGCAAACACCTTTATCGATCGATTTAAAAGTTTATAGTATTAAATATTTTTTAATGAACATGTCCATATTTTACGGTTACGTGCGGTATTAAGATATTCATCATAAGGGGAAAGGTTCTTGACTACGAATCTGAAGGTCGCGGTTTAAAAACCAAGGCCACGGAAGTAAATTATATTAATAATAATATTTGGATGATTTGTATAGCGCCGTTTTTGTGAAAAATCACCCCAAGAGAGCTGTACAAACATAAAAAAGGTCTTTTTTATTACTAACTATAGTTAGTCAAACTATTATCAACTAATGGCTAACAGATTGTATTCACCGGTTTGTTGATTCCCATTACAAAACTATATGTACAATGCATACGCTGCGTTAGAATGTATATATTTTATTATTATTTATTTATATTTTGTTAATTATAATATTTGTATTTAATACATTTGAGGCACGTTTCAGAGAGAAAGATACTCTCAGTATCACCCTGGTGAAAGACCACAATTCGGAATTGAAACATTGCTTGAAATGGCTTTAGCCGTATTTGGTGACCAGATCTGAATAGCTAGGCTTTCACACTTGCCTCTTTCACATCTCCTTCCACTCCCCACTACCTTTAGCCCCATATTGTAGATGCCATAGTCTCACTATATACGGAAAATATAGTCAGTTGAGCAGCCACTCGTGTTGTGATCTGCAAATAGAACAACACATAAACTAACCTAATAATATATTAAGTCTGATTCTTATTCACTGTCGACAAAAAAAATTCCCAGTGTTGAAGATTCAAAAATTATATTATAAACAAATACTTACTTTCCTTTACAAGAACCTAAACACATTTAAAACTTCACAAACTTCTCGCAATACCAGAACAAGACATGCACACCAACTACTAATACCAAAAACTAACACATCCTTTGGACAAAAACACTACAGATTCCAGGCTATAAAACTTTACAATTCACTTCCAACACAATATAAAACATCTAATCTTACAGAATACAAAAAACACATATGGAACTGGCTACAATCCTTTTAATATTTAATTTTTTATATTTCACTTTTTTGGAATAACTATGGAAAAACTATTGTTATAACTATGGAAAAATCGATTTTATATTTTAATTTTTAATGTTTCTCTGTGTAACCAACTCCACTGTATTGTTTTAGAATTATATAACTTTACAATTGAAAAAGTCCTCCACAACACAGGTGAACTCCTAGCGTGGAGGACAATATACTATACCATTGTATAACAAATATATTAAAGCATAAATAAAAAAAATAATATGATTTAATAGAAATTTCTTCTTGCTAACACAATATTTGAATGGCGATACATTTCGTTTTTAGTTTATTTTAGTTATTTGCACAAATTTTAACAGGTTTTAAAGTTTTCAAATTACAACTAGCATAGGTACTGTTATATTGATAATGTGAATCTTACAATCTATTTAGAATATAATTGGTGTAGTTTCTATGGTCTCCGACAACGCATTATAATAGTTCATCCCCCTGTAGAATAAATTGGCTTCGTACTTTTTTGGTAGTCTGATTTCATTGCTCATCCTTACGAATGTCTTCGTTGTATATATATTAAAATTATTTTGGTAACAGGTTGTATAATATTTTTTTGTATACAACTCATCGCGTGTAATATCAGCAGCTGTTTCATTCTTAGACAATTTAGCTTCTTTAACATTTTAGTTCTTTTTAAAAATCTATATAATTACTTCTGTTTGTGAATATTTTTTAGATATGTATTAATATTTTCTAAATCTATAATATGTGAATATTTATGGCATTGGACAAATAATGTCAACATGATACGACAAATGAATAAATGACGATGTTTTGTACATTGGATTTGGCCAATTGGACAAAGAATTGTTAATAATAATAATAATAATGATTTATTGTCTTCTTTTCTTAGTAATATATAGAGATAATGATATCCTCACTGGGATCTCCCGTGCTGAGGATGTCATTTACATATTATAATTTAATTATAAGAAATTAATATTACAACAAAGTAACATATGAATTTAATTATAAACATATATCATGTAGTATAATTTTTTATTTTATTTTAAAGTAATTTTAAAATAAGTAAGATAGTGTTTTTTTGTATAGTTCAGTTTAGTAGATTCGGTTTTAGTCTGTGTTTGATATCAGTATATTTTCTATTTCAGATCTCCCTATATTAAGTATCCAGCTTTTTATTTGAGATTTAAATGTTATAATGTTGAGGTTTTTGAGTGAGAGTAGTATTTTATTGTAGAGTTTAATACTATGATATGAGAAGCTTTTTTGCCCAAAAGTTGTATTAGTAGTTATTTGTTGGATAAGTTTTATAGTTATATTTTTTTTAGATTTTGCGTACGATAAGTAATTTTTTGCGTTCATTATCACTGCTTTTATACATCCAAAGGGGAGTGACTCTATTAACAGACCTTTACTCAATTCGGCTAGGCCCCAAAAAAGCCTTCATCGGGGCCTAGCGTTTTAATACTTTTATTTATTTTTTCTGTTAAATTATATGAATATGCTCAAATTGTCACGACAGAAGAATTTTCACGGACTTGGTATTTCTATATAAAATTCTAAATGATTTAGTTGGTGGTCCGGTATTGCTAGAATTGATAAGCTTTCGGATTCCACAACGTAATACTAGAAGTCAGGATTTATTTAGATTTATTTTAGGGACTAACTACCATATGTATTCCTCTTTGCCCAGAATTCCAATGGAGGGAAACAATTATACCAAGTCAGTGGACATCTTCAATTTATCTTTAAACAAATATAAAATATTGTTAATGAAGCAATTCAGTTATGTACAATAAATAATGTATATTTCTTAATATTCTCATGTAAACTCGGCCACCGACCGGTCGGTGGCCGAGTTGACATCGCGCTTGGGTCCCACTCAGGCGTAGTGTGTTCAATTCCTCGGCTGGCTAAGTCCTCCATCACAACTCAAGCAACATTTTCAGCTTACTGTGGTGGTAGTAGGAGATTTTCAAATATTGTCAGGTTATTCGTAACCCGGGAATGTTTGTCTTTCTTTATTAAAAAAAAAAATAAAAAAAGCCCCGAAAAAGGGCGTTAATAAATAAATAAATGAATAAATTATTTGATGCAATAACATTATATCTTTTTTTTAATAGTGTCAATAAGAAGCGTAAAGCTTGTAAGTTAATTTAATTCAATAAAATAAGAATCATTTAAAAATTAACACTAAAAAGCAAATAGGGTCAGCGAACATATTCAAGTAGCTAAATTGACCAACAGTTTATTTTCAAAAAGATTTATGAATGTGGAGTAATCTCAAAGCAAACGGCTGTATGAGATGTCAAGTTAATTAACGCCGACTAGCGAGGCTTATCTTCCCCGTAAAACCGTAGGTCGGTGCTACGTAGTAACTTTCAAACACTTCCGACTAGAGATTGCAAATCCGGATACCTTTTGGAAAATCCGGATCTGTTTGAAATTATCTTTTTAATCCGGATCTCAGGATTAAAAAATAAATAAAAACACCTAAAAATATTATTTTTCGCATACTGTAGAACATATTAGGAGAGTGCTTCACTGATTTTTTTTAATGAGCCATTTGTGGTGCAGGGTAATTAGGATGCACTATTGTATTAAGCCCCCGCATACCCGATTTTTGCCGATTTGTAACAAGTTTCTCGCTAACTCTGTTTTTAAGTTCCAAAAAATATTATTTTTTAAAATAATATCTATACATTCGTTATGTCGAAACGTTAATTATATGAAATTCCCTCAATATAAAAAAAAATTACAAAGCTCCAAACATTATTAAAAACACGTTTTGTTCTGTTATTTAATATGTTATAAGCATGGAAAAATACACAGTGTATCTTCAAATGCAACTAAAGCATTTGTCGAGAGATTTTCGCCTCTTACGAATCTTGTTTTATTAAATATTTTCAACAAATTCGCTTAATTATTAACGTTTTTTTAATATTAGCGCGCTCCCTCTAACATGCATATTTCATATCTCTCTTTTAAACCATCTTTTAACGCTACTACGGGGCCTTAAATAAGCACATATATATAAAATATTACATTAAATAAAAATTAAAAAAACTTAGTAACGACGTTTTTTTCTATTCTCTTTTTCTTTTTTAAATTAACAATTACTAATAAAAAAATCACCGTTATACGGTGTTTTGTTATACACTGTATAAAGACTGTAAAAGTTTATATTTGAGTTGGTATTAATAAAAAAATCTTTAACTCTATTTGTTTGCCGGCAACATCGCATCTGACAATGAATTAGCGCTTGCGCAGCCATTTTTCCCCCGCTTAGACGTGTTTTTAATTAAGGGCGGCAGTTTTCTTAATGCCTTCTGTAATATACTCTGTGTTTTTGTTCGCAAAATGGTAAATTTACTATTATATTGGAATAATTTAATAAATTTGTATTTATGTAATTTAAAAAGTATTAAAAATATTAAAGTAAAGTATTAAAATAAAGTAATTTTACAAAAATTGAATGTTGTAAAATATACTTTCATTTTAGGTAAAAAAAGTGGGGTTAAGCGTTCAAACCAACATTCAAATTGAATTTATTTTTTTATTTTTTTTATGCGACACCTCACAAGAGCGTCCCTGTGTAAAGGTAGGAGAGCTATGGCGCCACCCGGTTGAGCAGCGTTGTGAGGCGAGTTAAGGTAGGGGCTGTAGGAAGGAAAATTCATGCGGGTCTTTAAGAGGCCCGAATTATATGAAGGAGGAAAAACAGATGCCAGTAACCCGTTACACAAAAACGTAGAAGAAGCAGCTGTTCTTAAGAAGCCAACGTCAACTGTGGACGGGTGTTCCGCTCGTGTACGTCGAGTTTCACGCAAGTGCACCGGTGGACCGGGGGTCAATACTGCTAGCTCCTTAGAGCAGGATCCATTAAAATACCCGTAGAACAGACTTAGCATGCCCTTATTGCGTCTGTGTATTAAAGACGACAATTCGTTTATTAACAATGGAATGTCAATCAGACGGACAGATTTGCACAGAATTGAGTAGGTTTATCAAATATTGTTGGGCTCCAGCCCAGAGGTGGCTCCCAAATTCAATTGTTGGGCGTACTTGAGATTTGTATAGGGTTAGTAGCTGTTTACTATTGAATAATCTGCCAGCCTTATACAGGACGCTTAGTTTCTTGAAAGCCAAATTTACTCGAGTTTCAGAGCCCCGAAACTTCAGCCTGTTACTTACTCCAAGCATTTTAATGGAGTCTATTGTAGAGGGTGCTTCCATCAAATTGCACAAGACAGTCATTGAGCTCCAAGCTTAGGTTTTTGAGACGTTGAACATGACCAGGTTGGCCTTACCCCAGTCACGAACCTTCTCGAGGTGGTGGTTAACTTTTCGTCTTAAAATTTCCCGAGCTGTACAGACAACATACGTGGAATGGGCTTATCAAATTGATAACCTTCGCGAACGGTGCTGTCGTCAGCGAACAAACGAATTGGTGCACAAGAAATAAACATTTTAAGATGTGAAAGCAATGTGTGAACAATTTCAGTTTATTTGTTTAAACACACTTCTTTGTACTACATCTTATATTTGTACTTAACATTTTATGATCAAACATTTTTTTTATTTTTTTATTATTTTTTTTTATTTATTTATTATGTAAGTACATTTTTGTTTATTTGTTACAATATATGATCAAATATTTCAAGACCCCTCTTCCATAGAAGCATTAGCTTGTGGCTGGAAGAGGAGTGTACATTGTTTTATTACAGTAAGTAAGTAATTAAAAATAAAATGATTTTAAACTTATTTGAAGAATGGAATGTTACTTAAGGAAACTTATTGAGATGAGTTATTCTTAAGATTAATTCAAATGGAAACATTTTTATTTTTTGTAAGTTTGTCTTTAAAATATTTTTTCACAGTGTTTATTATTTGGATGTTATCATTAATGTTTCTAATTTCTTCAGGTAGTCGATTGAAAAAAATTCTTGCCCGGTAAGTGTAATAATTTTGTGCAAAGGAAGTGTTTAATTTTGGGCACGGAAAAATATATTTAAGTACGGGAGTACGGTTTTCAGTTAAAAATTGATACTTGTCTTTTTCTTTTATGATTTGAATTAATGCATTTTTAGTATAAAGATCTTTAAATGAAGGCACTTGAAATTCTTCGAATAATCGATCCGTTGGGTAATCGGAAGGTTTTCGTAATATTATTTTAATTATTAACCTTTGTACTACTTCTATTGGAGTAAGGTTAGTTTTGTATGTGGATCCCCAACTAATGATACCATATTGTAGAGTTGATTGGACCAAGGCATAATATATTAAATATAGGTTTTTTAAAGACAAAAAAATTCTGATTCTTAAAAATACATATATCAGTTTTCTGATTTTTTTTTACAATTTGACATATTTGTTCCTTCCAATTCAAATTTTTATCGATAATTACTCCTAGATATTTGATTGTGTTTTTTACTATTGTGCAGTTTTGGAGACAGTAATTTTTATTATGTATTTTGGAATTGTCATGATTGATAATGTTAAAATTTTTAGGGATGTATTTTGTGTGTATTGCAAATGGAATTACATATGTTTTATCGCTATTTAGTAATAGCAAATTAATGTCGAAGAAATTCTTAAGAGTATTTATGTCTTCAGTGGCTTTAAGTATCACGTTTTCCCAAGTTTTTTCGCTTATTATTAGAACTGTGTCGTCGGCATACGAAGTAATTTGGCCATGTAGTGGTTGAAAGAAAATGTCGTTAACATATATGGTGAAAAGAATTGGTCCAAGCACTGTACCTTGCGGGATTCCAAAGTCAGAATGTTCTTTATCGCTATTAACATTATTTATTTTTACGACTTGTGGTCGATTTTTTAGGTAGTTTGAAATCCATTTAATCGCGTTGTCTTTTATACCTATATTATTCATTTTTTTCAGTAGAATCTTATGGGATATGCTGTCAAAAGCTTTCCTAAGATCAATAAATATACCCGGTTTTAATTAATTAATTAATTTGGTTATTGGGTTAGTTTATTATTACGACTTCATTTATCCACGTCTTTGAAATGTCTATTAACCGGGTCAATTCCAATCACTCCCATGGGCGGATCAATCATATGTAATTTTAACGGTAAGTAAGCATTATTAGATGCATTAATTCCATAGGATATTCATAAAATCCTGATTTTAATTTTAAAATCCAAATTCTGATTCCACTGCCATAATTCTAAAATCCGGAATTTTCGAAATACGGATTATCCGGATTGCAAACTCTACTCCTAACTAAGACAGATCGACAAGGGACAATGTATTAAAATTGTGTTACCACTTGCGCTTTGTACGTGGTACGACCTTTTGACGAGAGGTCGTAAACCCGGATAAAACATTGTTGAAGCTGAGTCACGTAGTTATGTAATAATGTTTGTAATGTGAACACGAATGTTGAATACAAACATTCAGTTGATGTTTCTCACTTGTTATCAGACCAAATTTATAGCAAATATTTATCAAAATTCCAAACCATTTTAAATGTAACACACACTGTTGTATACCGGGGAAAAGAAAGCTACTTGGTACGCGTAGGCAAATAAATATATTGGTTCCTACCTATTCATTTCATGAGTCATTTTTTACGGAGACAATGTTTCTTGAAATGTATCATCTGATGCCCTCTCCTACCTAAGGATAAATGTAATCAGGACAATATCCATCATACCACCGTACTCCAAAAGTAAAGTTTGTTCTTATTAGTTGTAGGAGTGTTTAGAGAGCGGTTTGAATGGTAGAAGTCGGAGACGCTCGAGAAAGACGCATTATTTCTGCACTGGAAGGAGATACGGAGTCGGATTAAAGTCGATATAATATATTTATTGTATTAGAAACAAAATCGATTTATGATACTCCATGAAGTGAATTGTAGAAAAGTCGGGAACACCCAAGGAAGACAAGAATCGAATAAATCATTCGTAAGTGAAGAATGAAGAAAGAGGTGTAAGGAGAATGTATGACTTGGAAGTGAATGGTTATAGAAGCCGAGGACGCCTGAGGAAGACACGGGACGATCAAGTGAAACAAAGTTAGTTAAAAGCTGGATTAGAAAACATCTGGAAGTGAGAAACATTTTTCTATAATTTGTACTACGCCTATGATGCCTAAATTATGCAATACCGTCTACATTAAAAAAAACTTTAAAAATTACATTAACATCTATTTAACTTGAACTTTAACTATTTTTATTAAATTCGCAGAAACTCCATTAAAATCACATTCATCTATGTAAAGGTACCATATTTTTTCTTTCTTTATTTAACCACTACGGTTTTGTACACATAATTCATAATACCCACGCACAGGCTTCGCCTTTGTGGGATTTTATGTGTTACTGTTTTGTATATATATGTATAAAAAAAACACCAATAAAAAAGATATATTTATTACAATGCAATAATATTATTTCCACCTTTAAAATGCATTCAGTTGTCAGGTACCTACACTAGAATTCACATCCTCGATTCGCTACCCCAAATCATTCATAACTCCACGAACAACGCCAGGTTGTGTTGAGGGAAATGCGTTGTGGACGAAATTGGTGATCCAAATATTTTGTGCAATCGGGCCATAAATGTCCAATACAAAACTGTGTTAGAAATTCATATGCATGGTGATCTACGATGTCAGGCGAGTGTAAGTGAGACAGAGCGCGTGGTAAATGGAATAGTTGTTTCCATTAAAATTTGTATGGAAGGCATTTCTAGTTTTCTTCTTTATTCTATGCTCCCGTAGGAGGTTGGCTGTCATGGGGCAAGGCCATATTTAGATCTATAGACCTAGAGGCTGAACCTGTGGTGCGGGACCTACCATAACCCCCAGTTAAATGGTGGGTTCTCCTCGAATTTTTTGATAATTAACATACAATTTTATAACTATAAACCTTAACCCCTCCAGTATTTTAGAGTCATATATGACCGGGCGTCCATATTTTATTATAAGTGTTTTCATATTTTGTTCTATCATGCGGAAATACGTAATTTTTGTGACGTTAGAAAGAGAAATGATAATTCTTTCCAGTTTGCCACAAATATTTATACAGTAAGCCATTAATAAAATTCTAAAAATAGCCAAAATTAATAATTCATATTTCGCGTCGCTATCGCTTAACTTAATTAAAAATTATTATATGAACGAGATGCAAGTGATGTTTGAAGTTTCTTACAAATTCCCCAAACAAAACGAATGTGTTTTGAAATATCTTTTTTCTATGATTAGAGTAAAAAATTAAGTAAAAATTAGGTTAGAGTTTTTGATAACATTTATCACGTTTGATATCAAAATTGTATTGTTTAGAAATAGTTATGTTTATTTTAATTGCGTACACTGGAAATATAATTTTATTTGGTTTCTAAAACAGTATTTGTTTTTACGGAAAATTAAAAAATAAGATGTATATAGCGCATTTGAAATACACAGAAAACATTGCAAACCGAACTAATGTGATGAAAGTACTGAAGGGTTAAAAGAAACATTTAAAGTTTATTTTTAAATCGTAAAAAAATTACTATACTCAAAGTTAAGATTCTCTCCTCTCCACACTAAAAACTTTTTCATATTGTTCATCATCTTTTGGAAACTCGTGTTAAAAAGCCTTGAACTTATTCAGTTTATTTACCAATTGGTCATATAAATCATTATTATATATTTTATTAGTTTTAAGCTGCTGCGATTTCCTCTTTATTAGTAAGTACTTATATCTGTTACGGTCGAAACCGGTTTTTAGTTAGAACGCGTTTTCTCTAGATAAAACAAGTTTACACTGAATGCCTTCGTTACAACTAGAATTTACTGCTTTACATGTTTATACTTTATATAAAACTAGTTTTAACTGATTGGTTTTTTACCAGGTGTAAATTCTGGTTGTAACAAAGGTATTTAGTATAATATAGTTTTAACTAGTAAGAACGCGTTCTAACTAAAAACGGGTTTCCATTGCAACATATCCAACTTGAGAAACTAATTTGTGGTGCGGGCCCATTGGCTGCAGTCTTGATAGCCTGCGCGTAAATGCGGCCCTGCATCAGGGCGACATTCACCATAAAGACTGCAGCAGGGAAAAACTGATGACGTCATGAGGTGACGTCACAAATTGCAAACCAAAAACTAAATAAAAACAGTAATGGTTTGCCCTTGATATTTTCTACGGCATAATAACTTTGTTATTAAACAGATATCACACAATCTCGTTTTCTACCCTCACACGGAGAAAAAATAGTATTGCTGATTTATGAAAATCCTGTTAAAAAGGTGATGGCAGACCTTTCTTAATAAACTATTACTACTGTCATAATATATCGGAACACAAGTTCATACAGCTGCGTTTATCATTTTATTATATAACTAGCTGTTCCCCCACGCGTTGCTGTGGCTCAGTCAGTCCGTGCAGATAGAGAAACAATAGCGCGTGTTGCTTTTACGTCCAAAAGATGGCGCTGTTTAGAAAAAAATAAAATGTTTTTACCTGTCACAGGTGACATCTATTTAATACAGGTATATAAAAACACACGTATATTCGAATTCAACGATGTGTTAATATTTCAAAGCAATCGGTGAAGAGCTTTCAAAATATGAGATTTTGAGCAAACGAACGTTTACATTTTTATTTATATGATGACGAAACGCGAACATATCAAAATTTTTATGAACACGTGTTCCGACATCGGCATAACACATTCGTGTTTTACTGATATTAGGAAATCTGTCAATTCATTCGTTAAAGGCCTGTAGTCCCGTTTTAACAGGAATACGAATAATTTGAAGAGATTTTTAACAAATTGATTGCTTTATACAAGAGCCTAGTCTCTTTATGGTGAGGAAAGGCTATTTTTTACATTATAATAGTGTGTGACATGTAAACATTGTACATTTATTGTAAAAATTACAAACATTGAATAATAAAAAAAATTGCCAAATTTTATATCAGTAAGTTTTCTCCGTGTAAGCTGCAACGACGAGGCCTGGCGTAGTGAAATTTGCATAGTTTAAAATTCTAGTATTTCAAGGTCGATGCATGTTTTCAGCTAGTTACGTAAATGCCGCAACGAGGAGCTTTAAAATAGTCATTTAACTGTCAAGAAAGACGCCATAAATATGATTAGCATCATATGGCTTTAAATGGACACTAGGAGTTAGTTGGTAAAAATAAAACAAAGAAATAAAACTTGAAAATATATTTATTATAAAGTTTTTTTTATAATTTAAATTGACACAACACAATACTCTTTTTTGAAAAATGCAGAAATTTCCAAGCTTTTTCGGCACAATTTCAAGCTAAATATTTAATAAAAGTAATTTCGATTGAAAATATTGGGTTAGTGAAAATATGCAAAAATTCACAATGTTTTTTGTTACTGGCAGCAGAAATCAGTTTTGTGAGCAAATACATTTAAAGTGCAACCGTAGGCTGAAAAAAGAAGATTCACAACGATAAATGAAAAACCTACAAATTATTTAATGCTAGACCTTACAAATAAGATATATCTAACATTAGTTATTTATTTACATCAACATTTGCACACGATAATAAATGTTTAACACCAAACTTTTCGTTCTGTATTCGTACTGAAAATTGAATAAAGTATGCATAAGCAACCAATGACATTACAATACACCTAGACATGTTATTGTCTCAAAGAATTTAAAACAAAATGTGGCAAGTAACGAACACACATACTTTTCCAGTAAATTCTTAATTCAAACGTTGTTCGTGTATGACAAAGGTAGACATTCGAAGAATATATGTGATAGAAGACCGGGTGTTGTTATCGTATTTGAAAGTTGTGTCGAAGAGTAAATCAACACAATGTTATTCCTTGGCTTTTACTAGTGCTTGCCATGTAATGAAAACACTTTCTCATTTACGCAATTTGGTTAGAGATAGAACGCGATTTGAGACAGTTAAGTACTAAAAGTAATAAAACAAAAGTACGAAAATTACCGTATCTTTTGCTTGCGACTTTGAAATCTCCACAACGTGTCTATATGTTTTGTAATGTGGAAGCAACGACGTTCTTTATGAAGACTTTATCATTTCAATAGATTGATAGTTAGTAAGTTATTTACATTAGAAATTATACAAAATACAATAGATAAAACAACAAAAAAAAAATGAAAATATTGCATGGAAGCGTGCCGAATGTCACTGAGCTACGACCAAACTGAACGGACTATTAAAGCGGTTATGCAGTGAAAGATATGTGTTTGTGTATAGGTAGAAATGAGGCAGGACGCCACTGTGCGTGGTTGCGATTTGCAGTAGAATGGCTGCACGATGTTGACACTTGATCCGTCTCCTTTGTTTCTATTATCTATGTACTCTTGACGCTGGTGGTTTCATATTATTGAGTAGAGTAGAGACCACTGTGCGTCGTGATACCAAGAACTATTTTGCATTTGTATTCGTCATTGTTATGTAAAAACGTATGCCCGTAACATAAAAAAATTGTATCAGGGTAAATTTTTTTGTTACAAAAAGCAGAATTTGAAAAAAAAGTCCACCTGTTAAATATCGAGGCGGATACACTAATATATAATTGAATGGGTGATTTTGAAAACAGCACGATAAACATAAATAGCATTCAAACAATCGGTTTCATAAGAATAATATTTACATTCCTTCCAGTGGCGTAGCGATAAACTTTTGACCCTAGGGGCCTCAATCTATGAATGTCGAGGCTTGTTTTTAAGTGGCTAGAATACAAATCATTTTCGCAGCCAGTTTAATCGCAAAACATGCATCTAAACCACCATAAGCCAAGAAACGCAGAGACAAAGTTAGCGCCGCATGTTGAAATCTTATCGATTGAAAATCAGAATATTGAAGCGCTGGCATTTTTAAGACTAACACGCATATAAAATCAG
Source organism: Hesperophylax magnus (assembly GCA_026573805.1). Classification (NCBI taxonomy): domain Eukaryota; kingdom Metazoa; phylum Arthropoda; class Insecta; order Trichoptera; family Limnephilidae; genus Hesperophylax; species Hesperophylax magnus. Next base: position 3,621,870 of record JAIUSX010000026.1, read on the forward strand.
TGATAGTTTGGTACAAAAGCAAACACATTTTTTTTTACATCCGAAAGATTTACTTCTTATCATCACGCGAAGCCATTTTGAGATCAAGACTCTAAGGCAGCTGCCAAGGCTGTCGCTACGCCACTGGTACATTTTTCTGATTGGCAGAGAAAAAGTAACACTTTGAGACCTGATGATATTTCAAACGAACTTTGTATGAGTAGTAACTACGGTAATTAATAATCAAATAGGTCGGACGAGATATCAATCAGTTTTTAGTTATCAAGTTTTTTTTTACATATGAGAATAATAATTTATTATCGTGATTGTATTTCGGGGACTATGCCGTGTTCTTCAGCCGAGTTTCAGAGGCAGGGCAGATGTTGGACACATCATCAAGGCTATCTGAAACGTTGGCAAAAAGAGGAGGAAGCGCAATAGGGCATAAGACCCCAAAATTAATAAAGATAATAATTTCGGCCATTAAAATGTTAAATCATATTAATTTATGCTCAAAGGTTTAACAATGATAGCAAAATCACCACTGTCCAAAAATTCGGTTAGTTTCACGACCATGTTGTTTTCAAAACGAAAGTATAAAAAAATATGAATTGATACAAATAAAATATGTTTTAAATACGGCTATGACAGCGTTCGTTTCAGGGCTTTCCTTATAATAGTCCAGTCCTCCATAATGTCTTGTTCGCTGAGCATGTATACGATGTAGGGCCCTGTGACTGTGACTGCCTTGCGTCTCGCGCGCCCTCGGAGCCCCGAGGCAGGGGGCGCGGTGCCCCCGCCGTCCAAGGAAGGCGTGCCCCCGGTGCCCCACTCGCCCCAGGACAGCTCCACGTTTTGCCTGTCCTCTTCCAACCGGCGGATCTTGTCGAGCAGCTCGTCTTGCAGATAGTCCCAGACGAGGAGTTTTTCACTCTGTTGACAAAAAAAATAGTCATTGTTATTACGAACCGGTGCGGAAAAAAAATTGTCCAAAAGGCTGATCATACGCATATTATTTTAATCTAAATGTCGGAAAGTATGGAAACGGTTGCAGTTATAAACTTAAGGTTAACTGAAAACGACAATTACAAATGGACTAATTATATTTATAAACTTATAACTAGGATATAATTTACAAACATTATTTATTATAAAACATATATTATTGTTATTTTTAAAGATAAACTTGTGTTTACAAGACAAAGCACAAAGGATAACAAACTATTACAAGAAATAGTTATTAACCTGAAACATTCACATAAATTGAAAAAAAAATCCGAAAATAAAAAAATAAAAACCACAATTGTTGGAATTTTTTTCCATTTATATGTGTGTTTCAGGTTAATACATATTGCTTATAATTATGTGCTATATATTGTTGGTTTTTATAGGGAACTAAGAAATCTTTGTATACCATAAAAAGACATACTAATCGAAATAAGAGTTTTATGCGAATCTTTTTTTAAATGAAAATATTTTTATTTATTTAAAAGCATGGACCTGAACTTGCTACATCGACTTCAGTCGTATTCATTTAGGAATTCCAAGGTTTATTCTAAGATCTAAACTATATAAAAAAAAAAACGAAAATGCAGTTCTATAAAACATATTTTTTTATTTATTGCTTTTAAACGTACATAAATAAACCATAAGTTTTCACATAAAAATCAACCTCACTAGGACTAATCGACAGTATCGAGAATAACAATTTACACATTTGAGTGAAGGAAACAAAGCAATCATTACACTGTAACTTTGTAAAGAATCCTTGAAATGGTATGTCAAATAAGAATAATTCGTATTGCAAAGAAAACTGAAACTCAGAGCAATGTATCAATTTCATTTATCAAAATTGCATACACAGACATTCGTATTACTGTAACAGAAAACTTTATATGAAAACTATTAGTTACCATCTGGTTTCGGATTTCAACATTATTTTCGTGCACCTAGCATTTTAGCACAATACGGCATAATACCCCTAAAAAAACACGATAATACTTTTGGCCGTGGAAATCATTTTTGTGTATTTTTTCTAACGTGATGAAATTTTTTTTTTAAATTTATATATTTACAAGGGAATTTTATACAATAACTGTAATAATACAGTGTGTTTCAGTTTATAAATAAAACATATTTACCTTTACGAGAGGGTAACGAGTGTAATAAAATTATAACTTGACATACATTATTTAAAAAAAAGTATTTTTACATTTAAAGTGAAGCGAAAGAGAAAAAAAAATACAAGAAAACTGACGTGATAAAGTAATTTATCTAATAATTAGGTAAATTATTTAAGGTTGTGTTATATATTTTATTTTTAAACTCACTATAATCAGGTTCTAATCTCAGCTCTGTCACTAGTATTATTCAACACTACTCCAATGTACGTATAGTAAGTAGTGTTGAGCAAAACTGGTATGCATTAAGATGAGACAATACCCTAAAATAAAGCCAGAATCTCAACGACATAAGTGAAGCAGCCGTGCACAAAAATATGCGACGCGCGGCCCTGGTGTACAGGACAGATCTGCCGTTGAATTTGCCATATCAAATCTATAAAATAAAGTGGGAATCTTAAGGACTTAAGTGATGAAGTCGTGTTAGAACAATATTCAGCGCGCGGCCCGGAGTAATGGAAGGACCTACGGTCGACTTTGCCCTAGCAGGCCTAGAAAATCGATCTTTTATTTTAATTATTTCTGATGAACGTATTACGAAAGTCTCAAATGTTTCTAGAGGGATTCCCTCAGGAAGTTACTAATTCATCGTCTAGAAAAATAAAATCTTGCGCTTACCGCTAATTTTGTAGTTATTTGTATATAATTTTACCTTTTTACACGCCGAAAAAGTATACTTACCCAGTTTGGTTCTCATCGGAGCTAACTGCCTCTCTTCAGCAAAAAAAAAGTCAACACAAAAAATTCAAACAAAGCAAATCCATAGCTGATTATATAAACTTTAGGGAAACTAGGAAAAAATGTAAAGATCTTTCTAAACATTGCTACAAAATGTACATAACTACCATCGAGAATAATGTTTTTAAATCCAAAAATCTCTGGAAATTTCTTAAAAAAATAAACAATGAAAACACGGATTACCCACCAATAATGCAAATGAATGGAATCAGTGCAAACAATACACAAGACATTGTAAACCTTTTTTCAGATTTCTTCAAAAACGTATACGATGACGAAACCCCCGATGATAAAATACCCGAATACAAATTTAGTAATACTACACACTTAACAAATTGCCATATCACACAAAAATCTTGCGAACAGAAATTACTTTCCTTAGACACTGACAAATCTGCTGGCCCAGACAACATTCCACCAATATTCCTTAAAAAATGCTCCAATGCATTATCTAAACCGCTTACAGTACTATTCAACCGCCTCTTGTTCCTTGGATATTTTCCAAGCCGCTGGAAATCGAGCTTCATTACACCTATCCTCAAAAAAGGAGACGACACTGACATAACCAATTATCGCCCCATTTGTATACAGTCAGTACTTTCTAAGCTTTTTGAATCAATGGTCCTTGATGAAATCTATCCCAAATTAATAAAACTAATCGACCAAAAACAACACGGTTTTATCAAAGGTAGATCAACCGCAACTAACGTAACAATATTTCAAAACTTTATATTAGAATCTTTTGCAAAAAATAAACAAGTCGACTGCATATATACAGACTTTTCAAAAGCATTCGACAAAGTATCCCATAAACTACTAACCCGAAAACTATTTGCCCTAGGAGTAAGAGACAACATGCTAAAATGGTTTACTAGCTATTTAACTAATCGTAAACTATTTGTTAAAATAAAATCTTTGCTATCGAAAGCTTTCTGTGCGACCAGTGGCCTACCGCAAGGTAGTCACCTTGGTCCGGTTTTGTTTCTTATTTTCATTAACGATATAACAAATTGCTTCGACGATGTCGAGGTATTGCTCTTTGCTGATGACATCAAGCTATACAAAAAAATAACTGATGTAAATCATTGCCAAATACTACAATCAAATATTAATAAGTTTAAAGATTGGTGCGTACAAAATAATCTTTTTTTAAATGTAGACAAATGCAAAACCCTGACTTTCTGCAGAAATAAAAATCCTGTTTTATTTGAATATTACATTAACAATACAGCTTTAGAAAGAGTCACGGAAATGAGAGATCTCGGAATTATTTTGGATGAAAAACTAAGTTTCGCCAATCATATCCACCAAATTGTAAACAAAGGCATGAAAACACTAGGCTTCGTATTAAGAACAACTAAAAACTTTAACTCCATACAAGCCATTAAACTGTTATACATATCTCTAGTTAGAAGCATAATTGAATATAACTCAGTAGTTTGGTCTCCCTCTTACAAAATTCACATTAATAACATTGAGCGAATACAAAAAAAATTTCTGCGTTTTATTAATTTTAAATTAAATATCCCACTAGAAGACTTACAATATCATTTCTTATTAAACACTCTAAAAATACACACATTGGAAGACAGGCGTAAAATAAACGACTTAACTTTTTTATTCAAGATTCTAAACTCTAAATTCGACTGTTGCGAACTTCTGCAACTCATAAACATACGAATACCTACAATAACAACACGACAAAATACACTATTCCACTGCAACACACATAAGCGCAATTACATTGCGAACTCCCCAATACAACGGTTTCACACTATGGGAAACCAATACTTAGGTGATGTCGATATATTTAATATTAACTTTGCGAATTTTGTGGATTACGTGAAAGACCTATTTCAATACTATTCCTAAATGGAAGTTATATTTTTGTAAACCAGTCAAATCGCTGTATTTTTTAATTTATGTTCTTGTTATTTTTAATTTTGTTTCTCGCATATACTTATGTAATTTTATTTTTATTATTTCTTTCTTATGTTTCAAAACTGTCATTAAATTTGTACCACCCACATGTAAAAGCCCTCTGGGCGTTAAATAAATAAATAAAAAAAATAAAAAAAATAATTTTAAACCGTTTTATATAAAATATTTTAATGGTAATGCCCTGCTTTTATTAATCTTAAATATAAATAACTTACATGTTTGAAATATCTTTGTGTATTTACCGTATTTTTTGCGATAGAACTTGAATAAGTTGTGAGGTCGAATGATCTGATGGTTTTTTAATTCTAATTTTGACTATTATTTGAGTTTCCAATGGCAAATTTGAGGTCATGTGGGCTTCATGCAATGATACCATATTGCATTATTGAAAGCGCTAGAGCGTAGTATATATTTAAAGTAGTATATTTCTTAATGTTTTTATAATAGTTTGAGTTTTCTACCTAATCTGGAACATAGAACTCCTTGTTTTGTTTTTAGCAAGTTACATTGATAATTGTAAGCTCCGCAACTGTGTGACTTTGCGAGCTGAAAATGTTTACGCTGAGTTAAAAATTTCAGTCGAATTGTACAAATCATCTGAAACCAGAGCATACATTATTATCTAACAAATTTAATAAAAGATAATATTATTTTAAAGCTTCATACCTGACTTAATTGAAATGGCTAGCTGAAAATAGTTACGTTACTTAGAAAAAAAGAGGTGCAAATTTAATGACGACCTAGTCCGGCCTTCAAAAAATTGTAGGTAGTTGGATATTCAAAAACGGACATTCATGTGTAAACTTTTCGACTTACTTCATTAGGGAAAGCATGAGATACGAAGACACATCTAATAGTGGTGGGAGGAAGTGTAGTATCAAACAAGGCAACATAGAGTGCCTCTTAAATATTTGCCTAGAAGGTGGTCTTTAAGAGGCATCCCCTAACAAACGGGAACGTGCTAAGGAAACTCAACAAGGGGAGGGAGCTCTTGAAAATAACAAAGAAAAGAAAAACGGTGTACGTGTACACCTCGGATATAAAGATAAAGCTATCGAGCAACAAGTTTTATATGGTGATAATGATCATTAAAAGAGGAGTGGGAATGGGGTGGTTGGCCAAGGAGATATTTTCGTTCTTTCATCAGTAAGCAGGTGTGCCCATAGGGTGCCAAAAAATCCACCGTAGATTTGCTAGTAGTTCACCGCCCTTGCTTCGATTTTATGGTGTTTTGAACCGTCAAGCGTACTAAAATATTTATTATTCGTTTGGCAAGGAAATAATTTATCTTAATACATATTATTTTAGTTTGCAGTTTCGTCACTTGCAAACATATTTATTTTATCTTTGAAAAAGTGCGTCGCAATATTTCACGTCTAAAGTCATAATCCACATTTTCAAAAGTCAAAGAATTTTATTTATTTGCAGGGTGACTCATTGGACTTATTTTTATTGTAAAGAACGCTTATTTAGCAGGAAAATATAATAATGACGAATATTTTAGTATGTCTTCTTTGTATTATATGTTTTTTTTTTTATTTTAACTTTCTAGAGAAAAAATATTTCTCTGAATATAAGTAACCAAGTAGTTTTCTCGCTTGAAAACACATGGCATCAACCTATAAAGAAGTTAGGCAACATTAGTACGAACTTTCAGCATTGAAGCGTCACGACGGGCTGGCGGCGGTTAGAAGGAGTTCCATAACAAGCAATTATATGAAATCAGTTGTGCTTTATAATTTGCATCTCTTCTGTAATTCCGAACATTAACAATCTAATGGCAAAAAGTCTTTAATAGAGTTCGTTAGTACATACACAGACGAATAGTAAATAATATAATAGGGTGACGGGCAAGCCATTTCATAAAGGCAAGATTTAAAAAAACAAAAACAAAACATATTCAGGAACAAGATATTCCAATCAATGTAATGATTAAAGAAGAAGTTAATACTAACAAATCAAAACGAAACATGAAATAGAACAAGACACATAAAATAATAAGATTACGGACACAACTAGTAAACGAACCCAGGATATCTTGCCTTGCCGGAATTAACAATATATAATAATAATAATAATATTTGGCTAATTTATATAGCGCCGTTTTCGTGAGAAATCACCTCAAGGGCGCTGTACAAATATATTTCTTAAATAGTTAATACTAGAACTACTGACTTATCTCTAAGACTTATATCTAGCGACTTACGACTAAGGCCTATAACTACTATCTTAATGACATATATACGAGTATTTACATATTTAGCAACTTCAATGATACTAAATATATTGTTTATGTTACGGACAGAGCCAAGTAGTTGAACTAACTTACGTTGATAATAATGCAAACTTAACGTTTTTGTAAAAAAACTGGGATATTTATAGTTTAGTCTTTTTATGGCCAAAAATACGCTCTATATTTAAAGTTCAACAGAATCCTTGGGACATTTCTAACAACCTTCAACGAACCTTCCATTAACAATTCCTTTGAAACCTAACAAATTTGCCGAGGCTTTGGTGATCATAAATTCCCATTTGCATTGTGCTTTCTCTGTCACCCGCCATACAAACGCGCACTCAGACGTCGCTCCATCCCGTTCGCGCGCTAATGCAGTAAGCCCCGGACAACGCACCCAGAAAATGACGTGTTTTTATTGACTACCAAACAAAAGCAAAACAAACAAAAAGCTGCTTAAGGCTTTGTAAAGCTCATAATCTCTTGAATATGTTGTATGGAAAGTTGTACAGAGAGCGAATTATCTCAGGGTTTCTCTTCTTTTAACAGATTTGTGGCAAGATTGGCGATGGACAAGGAAACGCCATAAACATGGCATTATTAATTAAACAGCAAAAAATTAATCAAGACAGAATTTAGACTGCTTGGCGAACCCAAAATCGGAAACGAAATAGGAACACACAGCACACGGCTGTCTTCTCTTGGTAATGTTTCTATGATTCCTTACAAGACCAGTCAAACGTCGAAAAAGTCTAAAAAAACCAAACAGATTATCTCTCCTATCGGCATACTACTCGTATTAAATATATGACATAAAGATCAATGATTGAACAGTATTCTTTATACAATCATAAACTTTAAATATAATAAAAGTTGTACACTAGTAGTTCTGTGAACAGTAAACCTCGCATCCAAAAATATAGTTTCTAATTTAATAAATCAAAAGAAATGATAATATTTGTAAGTAAGAAATTAAATCATAACTACTTAATTATAAACAATATTTTTAATTTCAAATTAATTAATTACACAATTAGTCCAAAGAAACATCACTATTCAATGACATATCAAGGCACCGTAATATTGATTATTTAATTTGACCGCTTGTAGAAGGTTCCAGGCTCACTGTAGCGGGAAAAAATACAGTATCCAACCTTGCCACCATCTTGAATCAGAAACGGAAGGTACAAAAAAATTTATAGACAGACGAAATGTAAAGCGGTTGAGTTAAAACAGGACTTCACTACGCTAAGTAAAAAAAATTAGTACAAATGTAAAATTATTTTTTCTTTAAAATCACAGCTAATAAGAGCTTAATAAGCAAGATTGATCACGTAAGATATCAAAATAGAATAACAATCATTAAGCATGTCGACATATCTGACAAAATTTCCGTGGGAAGCATTTTGTTAGTTTTACTACGAGATTTCATGAAATGAAACAAACTTAACGAGTTTTGGTTCAATTAAATTGATTTTGGTTCAATTAAATTGATTTTGGTTCAATTAAATTGATTTTGGTTCAATTAAATTGATTTTTGTTCAATTAAATTGATTTTGGTTGAATTAAATTGATTTTCGTTCAATTAAATTGATTTTCAAAGCGAATAAGAATTTTTCAGATTTATTTATTGTCTGACTGCAACAATTTTGTACGAACAACTAAAAATGTCTGAGGGAAACCAATATAACCTGAGATAAGTTAATTTATATTATCCTGAAACAGGCATTATCTAAATGAGAAGGAAAATAAGTATTAAGGCGATGCACTACATGGTAATGCAAAATCATGTGTTTTTGGTTTGAAAATTTGGTCGCCTAGAAATGTTTCAGAGATGCTTTAGTTAAACACTGCGAGTAGAATACATCTTGGCCTTCGAAATAATCGAGGATTTTTCAGATAAGTCTTTTTATAAGCCCAGAAAAAAATAATGTATAAGTCCTATGAAAACTGCTTTAAAGTTCAAAATCTTTAATTAACTTATTTATAAAATGATCGAAAAAAAATAAAATATTTATGCCTGAACATCCACAAAATAAAATAAAAGGCACTTTTGGGCCATGTTTTTTTCTTACATAAATCAAAACAGGCGGTTGGTGTTAAGCGGGAATTTAAACCTTATCGCCATCTACATAAGGGGTGTTATTGATAACGGCTCGATTTAAAATATTACACGACGTAGTGCATCGCCTTAACGTATGGCTGAAACGTTAGTTAATCAAACATAAAATGCTTATCAAGCAAGAGAAAAATGGATATTTATAAGGTAAAATTTTGATAAAACACAAAGTAAAGGGAATAGGGTGTAAAAAACTGACATGAGTGTACACTTGCATTAGAAAAAAAATCTTATCTATATGCAGGGTGTCCAGGGGTAAAGTGCGGGTAAATAACTACGGAGGGTGATTCTACATGATATTTATTACAAGTAAAAAATACAAATAACGTTTTAAGTTAGTTTTTAGGTCAAGAAGTTCAATTTTTTGTTTGGGAAAATAAATATTCTAAAGTGGAGAATGCATTTGTATGAGATCGGTGTTTTATTTGAGCTGTGAATTGATTTCAATGCATATGGCAGAAACAATGTTTTGCACTTCTAAATGCAAATAGCTTGCTCGTGGGAGATTGCACTTAAACAGGGTTTCGGGGGTAAAGTGCACTAACATAAGATAGTACAAGTAAAAAATATAAATTTACTTTTTTCGAAATTCCACCGTATTCAGCGAAAATAATTTTCTTCCGTAGAAAAATATTTAAATGGGAAAAAATGTTATTTATTTTTTTACTTAACCATCATGCAGAATCTTAAGTTAGTGAAGTTAGTGCACTTGTGGACACCACGTATATGTGCAATGTGCATCATGCCACGAGCAAGCTGAAAGCTGAAAACGCGAATAATTTATTTATTTATTATTCATTTACGCCCTATCGGGCTTCTACAAGGAACATTTTCAATTTGTGTATGTAAGTGTAACAGGATACATGGATAATAGCATAAGTATATAAAACAAATTGTAACGTGTTCTATTACACGTAAATGAACCGTGAATCAAATCCACAATAAATACGACAATGAAGAGCTCATTCAATTGGTTTTGAATAAATCACGGGAAAAGTGGAATGAAGGAAAAGCCTACCTTGAATTCCCCAGAATCCCGGCAATAGGGCTGTCGACGAACTTGCACTGTTCACGGGGTGAAATTTCCTCCGAAACGAGATAATCTTTAATATGATTTTGATATTTAGCACAAAGCATGTGAATAATATAACGAGGACACTACGATTGTACGTTTTTGCTACACGACACGAATTCGAATGCTGTACGTGCGACAATTTACAATGCAACAAAAATTTTCTTATTTTCAAGTGTGAGTGAGACTGTTTTTAAAGAAGGAAATGGATAGTAGGTATGACAGTAGGTATATGATGGGAAAAATGGTAGATATTATCCAAAACTGTTTCAATACTAAACACAAATAATTCAAATACTAATACTATCATTAACATCAAATCCAAATAATAACACCTGATATTGTAAATAAAGCAAGGGAAATTTTGAGTTCAAATAAAAAGTATGTACGTTGTACATTCGTATAAGCATACAATTATTCATGTTTGTTGCAAACCAGTAAAACTGAAAACAGGAAAATAATTTACTCGTAAGGTAATATTATAAAAGAGATATATACTAGTATTATAATGTGTAAGTTCAAATAAAACTTAAAGATATTGCAGTATTCATACAAATGCATTAAAAAAACTGCAGCGAAACAATCCAGTCGCGCCCAAGGCCTATTTTTGAGAAATTTCCAATACTTACAATAACAATTCTAGTACAATAAAAGTTCTAGTGTGCGCGGTTCTTTACTCGGGTAATGGTGTCGTTGATTTGGAAGTCGTTGGTAACAAAGGACCGTAAATTAAATCCGTAAAAATACAGTGTGGAAGCGTTAAATAAACCGGCAGATGTTCGCATAAATCTTGTTTACAGGTGGCATAAAACTATAAAATCAACAGTAAAAAGATAACTGAACAAACTTAAGGCGATGCACTACGTCGTGTAATATTTTGAATCGAGCCGAAATCAATAACACTGCTTACGTCGATGGCGATAAGGCTTAAATTCCCGCTTAACACCATCCGCCTGTTTTGATTTATGCAAGAAAAAAACATGGCCAAAAAGTGCCTTTTATTTTCTGGATGTTCAGGCATAAATATTTAAATATTTTCCGATCATTTTATAAATATCTTAATTTGCCACATTATACAATAAAACCATAACCGAAAATGGGTTCGTAAGTATGAAATTTTGAACTTTAAAGCAGTTTTCATAGGCCTTATAAATAATTTTTTTCTGGGCTTATAAAAAGACTTGTGTAAAAAATAGTCGATTATTTCAAAGGCCAAGATGTATTATACTCGCGGTATTTATTTAAAGCATCTGAAACATTTCTAGGCGACCAAATTTTCAAACCAAAAACACATAATTTTGCATTGCAACGTAGTGCATCGCCTTAAATAAAACAAAATAAAAATTATAACTCTCACTAGTCTCACTTGTTCGGAATTATTCGTGACATAATACATAACAAGACAGAAGTAAATAAATCTAAAGTATTTTTTTGTTGTTTTTGTTTTAATGTTTTCGTGTTTAAATTGTAGAACTCGATTATAAAAATAAAACAGCCATAATTTGCGAAACATCTCCTAGAATGATGATAATAATAAACCAACTGTGTTACATACTAGCTGACGTTTACCCGGCGTTGCTCGGAGACTTTTATTGTATATATAAATCTTTCGGAAGAAATTCTCTAAATGATAGTGAAAACCCTATAAAAATCCTTTGCGTGGTTTAGAAGAACTAAGCGCACAAACAGATGCGGAGAGCTACCTTGTTTTATACCATTTAGAGATAAAGACCGTAAACTAAAACTTTTGGAGCGATTGATACAAATTCTAATATAATGAACGAATACAGGTAAAGGCATCTCACGCAACATACATATTTTGAACGATGGTATGGATCACCGAAGCGATGCTAAGAGTATATTTTACTTTGGAATGAGGTGCAAATGTAAGATAAGTATTTTAATTCTACAGTACGTAATAATTCATTTATTCGGCGTTGCCCGGACATTACACGGAGTTTTTCGAAATCAGACACGGACAGTGACTTTTGTCGTATTTTGAAGGTCAATTGTGCAAATTTTTTTGAATCTCGGAATAAAACTGTAGATTTGTATACAAATCAAACAAAAACCGCCCGCCCACCACAAACAATCTCATTTGTATAAATAGATATATAGATTAGAAGATAGAAGAAGATTAATATTATTTTCTTTGGTAAATTCCTTTTTGTTTATTTAAAATTAAAAATAAATAAATGAAATGAATCAGATAAAAAGTGAATCAGATACTCGAGTCGAGCCATGTCAAGAGTCAGAACAATAGAAGAGTATGTATGAGACGATGTATGAATGTGAATGAGGCAAGGAGTGTGTGCCAAGACCGAGTTGTTTGGCGGTCCGTCCTCTCTGCCTACCCCTGCGGGGAAACGGCGTGATGAATAGTTAGTTAGTTAAATGAAATAAATTATCCAAAAGTCCAATTTTAAAGCAGGTCCCTTTCACCCCCTGTACTTACCACGCTCTGATGTTCTGTCCCCCGCAAATATTTTTTCTCTCTCTCTTCATATTGTTAACTCTTCATATTTATATGTAAATGTCTGTTTTCAAGTGCTGCATCATGCTGCAGGATTTTTTAAAAAAACAACACTTGATTTAAAGTTACTAAACAAAAACCACTTCACATTCGTTAAACGGTGTTTTTGTTACACATTGTAGAAAGATTATACTCTGTTTATTTAGATTTATTACAAGTAAAAATGCCTCTCAACATCAATTTTCAGACCTATGCGCATGCGCTACTTTGCGCGCATTCGCGCCCATGCATGTCAGATTCCCAACGGATGACGGTGTTGGTTTGCCATGAGTGATTAAAATCATGTTTTTTAATATTTACATCTATTCTAATGTCCTACGCACTATTTTATTAGTATAAATCAACATATTTACTATTATTTTTGTCAGTTTAATCCATTAATAGTGTCATACTGTGAATAATATAGTTTCATCTTATCGGAAAAGTTCTAATTTATTATTTTTTTACTGACTTTAACAGCGTGAATTTAATAAAACTTCCATGAAAGTCATGTTGTTTTATAATATAAATGCCATATTCATATGTAGGTAAATACAAAGTTAAAAAATAACGTTTATATTGATGACAAAGTGAATCCAAAATGTCTGATTTTTTGGTTATTCTCTGGGAATTGTTATTAAAATATTTAATAAGTTTTAATTGCACGACCGAGATAAAAGAGAATTGAAAAGTTATCTTACAAAATCTTTAAATAAAAGGACTGGGTTATTTGAATTTTTAATTCTCTGAAATTTTTCAACGTTTTAATTAAAAATGTTTGTGTTTACAATTTTTTTCACGTTTAAAAATAAAATATTGCAATTTTAAAACATTAAATACAAAAATTTAAAAGGTAATTTAATCTAGTTTTAGCATTTTTTTTACGACATCTTATGTACCAACATTTCATATATCTTAGAAAAAATCCGAAATTCGATGAGAAATTATTATTATTTCAAGTTTATACAACAGATAAACAATCCTCTTCTGCTGGATAAGCAATGTATATATCTTATGTATCTTTCAATGGACTATTTTAAGTCAGTTTCTATGATACGTTTCACTTAGTAAGGTTTTCACATCCACGGTCGTTTAGCAATTGAATACATTTTTCACCAAGTTTTTTTAGGACGGGTTGTTTCGGAGAACTTGAACAATTCTTCAAATTTCAAAGTTAATTTTCAAGTTCTGTGAAAGATATTTTTAAGTTCTGTCAAGCAACTAGCCTATATTGATATAATAACAGAATTTAACTAACTAACTAACTAACCATCACGCCGTTTCCCCGCAGGGGTAGGCAGAGAGGACGGACCGCCAAACAACTCGGTCTTGGCACACACTCCTTGCCTCATTCACATTCATACATCGTCTCATACATACTCTTCTATTGTTCTGACTCTTGACATGGCCCGACTCAAGTATCTGATTCACTTGGTCGTGCTATGTCTTCCTCGGGCGTCCCCGACTTCTGCTACCATTCACATTTGCATCGTATATTCTCCTTACACTCCTATTTTCGCTCATTCGCTCTACATGTCCAAACCATCTAAGCGTCCCTTTCTTGATCTTACTCATTACGCTTACATTACATCTTACATCTTATTTAAAGTGCGTTCGGTATATTTTCCCCCTCCTCATGCCTAACAGCAACACATCAGGGTTGGTATCTGAGCTCCATTGTGAACTGATAATGTAGGATTGAATGTGGTCGCTAATGTGTAGTTTGTACGGGCGTTAAAATTTTTAATTTAATATTTTCAATTTTTAAAACATTCGGAGTACTTTGTGGAATTCCATCGTAATGAGTATAATGAAACCAATTCATAATGTAATCGGTTGAAACCCATTCGGGCTGTAAATAAACAAGCGGAATAAAGTTTTAATATAGTTTACTTATTACAAATAATCTGATAGTATGGACGACGATAATCTCTCCGTATGCAAATAATGTATCATGTTGCAAACAATATCACACTCATTAATCAACTGCATTGCATAATACATTTAATTTTATAATATTGATCGATTGATTAGTAATTGTAAATTATTAGTTAGAGACCACTTGTAGTGGTGTACATTGCTCTATGACCAAAAATAGGCTATGTGTATAGTTTACAAGTTAGGATATGAATTATCGTGCTTTCAATCTTCCGATGATTGTTGTGGCCACTGAGTAGATATATATATACAGGGTTTTCCAATAAGAGGTGTTATTTTGATATTGCTTGTGTGTCACGTAGCGTCGTCTTGTTGAAAGTAAACGTTGTCCAGATCAATACCATCCAATTCCGGCCATAAAAAATCATTAATCATCTCTCGATAGCGCAATCCATTCACCGTAACTGTTGCTCCAGCCTCATTTTCGAAAAAAGTAAGGTCAAATGACTCCGCCGGACCCTACACCGTACCAAACAGTCACAGGTTGAGGATAGAGAGGCTTTTCAAAAATAACTCTTGGGTTTTCCGAGCCCCAGATGCGACAATTTTGCTTGTTGACGAAGCCACCGAGGTGGAAATGGGCCTCATCACTCAAGATGATTTGCATTTGATTCACTCAAGTGAATTTTAATACTTTCAATGCGTTTTTGAAGCGTGTATCGTTCCATTTTTATTAATGGCGTAGTTTCTACTTGTCAAATATCAAAAAATGACAGCTTCAAAAGTAACATCTACCGAAATAGCGGGCTATTCAAAATAACACCTCTTATTGGAAAACCCTGTATATAATACATACTAGAAAGGCCTTCCATGCAGATTTGAATGGAAATTAATGTCGCCATTGTTATAGTACTTTTGGATCTAGTATATTCATCACGCGCTCTGTCTCTCTTTACACTTACCTGACAACGTATATCGACAGGTCATGTGACAAAAATGAAAATTTCATAATGATGATGAAAAACAGTTCTGTAGTTGAAATATAGGTCCGATCGATGACTTTTGGATCACGAAAAACGCCCACATCGCCTTTCTTGTGTTCTTCATCTCGTGCAAAAGAAGAGAACGATCTGTGCCTTAGATTTGAATGGAAACAAATGTACTACTGACTTAGTACCTTTTGGTTCTAGACCATTTAGCACGCGGTCTGTTTCTCTTACACTTCCTGAAATTGTATATCGGCACCCAATTTTAAGTTACAATAATCATGGTAAAACACAGTTTTTAATGTAAATGTAGGACCAAACTAGGCTTATATTTGGATCACGAAACACGCCCACAAGGCACTTCTTGTGTTATTGTTTATTCTATGATTCCGTGTTTGTAGCCAACTGAAAAAAATGGCGTACAAGTTCTTTACCAAATTGGTGGAAAAATACATTTTAATCAGAAATTTGTGGCTTTTTTATTTTTTCAATATTTTTTTCTTACGGTTTGTTTATCTTAGAATAGGCACAGCTTTTCAGCCTTTGAGTTGCAACGTAGCACGTCACTGACCATTAATTGTTCTTAAATAGCTTAGAGTAAATAGGATATACCTAATATATAATATAATGTTTAATTTATATTAACCAATTTATCATTTATTATTTTTTATCATTTTCACATTGTCATTTATGTTATGAAATATTATATGTATCAAATAATATGTAAACATTAATTTATGTACTCAATACGTCTGTCTCGATACAGGTTTATCCTAGTGAGACAGACATCGAAAAAAAAACCTGTAAAAGAACTTTATATTGTTAATAAAAAAAAATAAAAAAAATTAGATAACAATTTTTATTCTATTATTATTATAATTCATTGAAATTTGTGTTGTGGTGATTTGTTTTTACAAAAACGACACTATACAAAAATCATCTAAGTGTTACTATTATTACGTGAATGCGGTAACCGTTATTTAGTCGATGTTATTTCAACCTTATACGTGTAATTTTTGAAATTTAATTAATATAGGTACCAGTAACTAACTAATTAATATAGGTAACACACACTTATAAAACAGACTAGGTAACGAATTTGAAAAATATAAATACGAACATCTAATGTATTTTCAGTGAACCTTTACTAAATAACATCATTTTTCGCTTTATTAAGCACAGTAATTGTAATTTCTTCTGTTATTTAATTCGTTCTTTTTATATTACATGTATTTAATATTACTTTATTATTTCTCCATCACAAAATGCCGTGCATTCAATTACTTTAACTTGTGTAAATAGAAAAACGTATGGTAAAAAAAACGATGCGTATTTTATACAGATTTATAGGCTTGCCTTTTAACGCTCTGATTTTAAAACCAAAAAACTACATTCTTTTTGAAAAAAAAAAGCACAGCACTTTTCATTCAGAATTAAAAAAACATATCCTACGCTGTGTGGCGCTTATCAAGAAAACATTCAAGTCAATGCACACAGTGTTATCAACAAATCATATCGATGTATTTACCGAACGAGTCGGGAACATAACATTATATGTAGGTACACATTAACATCAACTTGTGTAAAAGCGAAATTCGAATAAAAGAGTCTCGTGAATCGTAAAACTAGAGGTCTGACGTAAAGAGTGGAAATCCGGGAGTTATTGCAAACATGTGATCGTAGTAATATTATTTTTTTTTTAGGGCATCAGTGAAGTTTTTAGTCGGTAAGACATATTTACATTTAGAGGATGTACCCACAGTTATTGTGCTACTGTGAAAGATGGGACAGTGATTGTCAGATCCGTATTTAGTACAAGAGAAACCCATCCATTAAATAAATATTTTTAAATTGAAAAAAAATATCTAAAACATGAGAACTGTATCGCCACCATGATATAAAATGATTTACATATAAACAATAAAACATCCACATTAAAACGACTGAATGTTTTTTTACAAATATATAGTTTATTAAGATAGGTAACTGTCTTCATAAAAATTAGAAAAAACCAACCTACCCCCTTTTCTCACCACTTACATGATAATTTTAATTTATACTCGATGATATTTTGCACACTTGACATTCAAAATAAGAGGAAAATTACTAATATAATTTTAGATTTTCACGGCCAAAAGTATTAGCGTGATATATTTTTGGGGTATTATGCCGTGTTGCCATTCTTCCTTCGTTAGCCAACGAATCGGTAAGCTTCGCAGTATCCATCTCAAACATCTACTCTGATGATAAACACAGCAACGTGTCCGAAACGTTGGCTAAAGAAGGAAGCTCAACTCGGCCCAATACAACAAAAGCACGATTAGGAAAATAATTATTGTCCACATCTAAAGCCCGGGTCAGCTATTAATGAGATAATTATAATATTAGCATTATTGAAACTTTCGACATTCGTGGCGGCAATCCATTATAATATCATTAATAAAAACAGCATTTTTTTCAATTGTTTCTCGAGGCACCAGATCAAAGGTTTCTAAGAAATTCAAATACAAAATTTTTGAAAACCACCTCTTACAAAAATCCCATTCCGGTAGTGCAAAGCTCTTAACTTATCCAAAGTAAGTACAATACCCTTTAATGATAATCAATATTATCATCTATGCTTTATTCTATACATTCTTGTGTACATTGTAACTGAAACAATGTAAAATCATCTATGGATTCTCCCGGAATTATTACTATTTCAGGTTATGTATGTGTATTTTTAAATGGCGTTATAAAAATAAGTATTACTATGCAGCCCTGGAAGCAACAAGGTAATGCAGGTAAACGTGATGAATTGCAGCTAGGGTCGCGCGACACAAAGGAAACGAGGAAGCGAGCAGAGCGGCCTACCTGCTCTTGAATGGGACCCGAACCTCACCGACCAACCCCCTCACGGTAATTCACACAAACGCGGGATTAAACATTAAACGCGGGGTTCAAATTTTAAGATGGCTAAGAGACACGGTGCGGCAACGTTTTTCGGGACTACTTACTAATGCTTTACTATGCCCGCAATAATACTTGGCTTACTTTTATAGTACATTTTCAACAAACTTACACAACATGTCACCGATGCTAGTAATATAAACCAATTTAAGGCTCGATTGGATTCACATTTGGAGATAAGAAATGATGAACTTATTTTTAAATTTAAATCAACTTAGTTACTGTTAAACTTACTGTGAAATCAAAAATAAATAACGATAATAATATATATTAGACCGGTCGGTGGCTGAGTTGACATCGTGCTTGGGTCCCGAACCCAGGTGTAGTGTGTTCAATTCCTCGGCTGGCTAAGTCCTCCATCACAACACAAGCAATATTTTCCGCTTACTGTGGTGGTGGTAGGAGATTTTCAAATATTATCAGTTATTCATAACCTGGAAATGTTATGTTTCTTTAAAAAAAAATCATCATCAGCAGAATGCTGGCTGCTCATTAAGTAATGATAATAATATATTAAATATCTTAGTTTATATATGAGCACAGCAGGAGAATGCTGGCTGCTCTTTAAACAATGATAATAATACATAATATATTAAATAAACTATATTAATTATAAATATTTAATAAACTACAAATAATATGTTAACTTTACAAAAAAGACGCACATTGTCAGATCTGTTGTTTCTACATAATCTGCTAAATAATAAAATAGATGGTCCTGCTATCCGTCATTGGTTTAAATGTTCCAACGAGGCGTACCAGCACACTACACTTTTTCATATTGAAGCCAACAATACCAATGCAGCAAACAACTCAGTAATTATTATTTTATAAGCAATAATTATTAGCCTGAAACACTCATCCACATTGAAAAATCTCCTGATAAAAGATACATGACGCCAACGGGACTTGAACCCGTGTCCTTTCGATTGCCGGTCGACAGCTCTGACCACTGAGCTATGGCGGCTTATCTCTTATCCGCGAAATAATTCAATATATACTAGTGTTTCATTCAACAATTACTGCCGAGATAAGCCGCCATAGCTCAGTGGTCAGAGCTGTCGACCGGCAATCGAAAGGACACGGGTTCAAGTCCCGTTGGCGTCATGTATCTTTATCAGGAGATTTTTCAATGTGGATGAGTGTTTCAGGCTAATAATTATTGCTTATAAAATAATTGTTACCCTTTGTGCTATGCATAAAAAATCTTGTCTTTAACATTAGTTTACCAAAAAAATAATAATTAACTCAGTAATTACTCGCGCAATCACAACTTATACCCACTACGAAAAATTACTACATTTCGACATCTTTCATGATTCCTTTCTAACATACAAAACTAACTTATTAAATTTCTTAGCGTGACATATTTCAAAAACACTTTCACTTAATTTTTCAAAACTTCTATGTATTAACAGTCAATTACAATTCGTGAGCATATTATAATTCTTGATTTCAACTTATTTTTTATCTCCATACACTTTCTTCATTTTATAACTATTACCTACTCATACATGAATTTAAACTTAAATTCATTGATTTTAATTTAAAATCATTATTTTTCAGAACAATTTCAGGCGAAATTAAATAATGATATTTTATGGACTTACGTAATAGGTACTAACTATGTAATAACGAAAAATATCCTTAACTGTATCTTATTGTACTGTGTATGTCTAAATAAATGAATAAATAAATAAATATCTTTGCGTATTTATCAGCGCATCATCAGAATGCTGGCTGCTCATTAAACAATGATAATAAAACATAATATATTAAATATCCTTGTGTATTTATCAGCACATCAGCAGAATTCTGGCTGCTCATTAATAAAATTTAAAAAAAAACAGATAAATAACTCACAAGTTAATATATCAGCAAGAGATCTAGGAATGAGTTATTTAAACAAACGTCCTTTAAATCTAACAATTATCCAAAATATTAATGATTTTAAGCTTAAATTGAAAAATTATGTAAAGGGTCCATATTAATTATTATTTAAAAAAAATCTTTATCTGATAAATCTTTTGCATTTTTCAATTTGGATGGCGGGTATAGGTACCACCGACCCGGGAATCATTTATTGGAAAACCAACACGCCTGACATGGGTTACCCCATTTGGTTCGCTACGTTTAGTGACTTAGCAGGGGTACCCGGGTTTATGGGGTGAGATTTGTCTAGATATTGGAGGCGGATACATTTGCCCACCTAATTACACCTAATTATCCGCCTATTTACGCAAAACATATCCGCCGCCAAGACCTAGACAAAAATCACCCCATGAGACCGGGCACCCCTGCTAAGTCACCAAACATTGCTAGCTACTTGGGGTGACCTATGGCAGAGGTGCTGGTTATCCAATGAATGGTTCCCGGGGCGGCGGTACCCATACCCGCCTCCCAAACACATTAATAATAAATGAACTGATCATCGAACATAATAATGTATTAGTCTTAACAATATACATATATAGGTACATGTAATATGTGCCACGACTGACATGTTACCATTTTAAAATTTTAGGAAAATTTTATTACAAAAAATTCTCCTGTTTATAAAAGTGCTTAGATAAGCCACATTTTAATGCCTCTTGCGGGCTAGGCGTACCCCCACACATTGTTAGCAAAACGTATGCAACATCAATTTCAATATTTGCTACCTAGTTAGTCAGGTTTATCGCATTTTTAGATAGACAGTTAAATTATTGATTGAAATAATAATTAGCCTATAAACACGCAAAGTGAGTTTGGACGTGGGCTAAAACCACAAGGATCAATCATTACTATTTAGTTCAGAGAAAAAAATCAATTGTTCCAGGCGATTCTACAATCTTCTTTTAGACACAGGTAATATATTTAAGGCGATGCCATACGTAGTAATGCAAAATCATGTGTTTTTGGTTTGAAAATTTGGTCGCCTAGAAATGTTTCAGATGCTTTAAATAAATACCGCGAGTATAATACATCTTGGCCTTTAAAATAATCGAGTATTTTTTACATAAGTATTTTTATAAGCCCAGAATAAAATAATTTATAGGGCATATGAAAACTGCTTTAAAGTTCAAAATTTCCTACTTACGAACCCATTTTCGGTTACGGTTATATTGTATAATGTGGCAAATTAAGTTATTTATAAAATGATCGGAAAAAATTTAAATATTTATGCCTGAACATCCACAAAATAAAATAAAAGGCACTTTTTGGCCATGTTTTTTTCTTGCGTAAATCAAAACAGCTGGATGGTGTTAAGCTGGAATTTAAGCCCTATCGCCATCTACGTAAGGAGTCTTATTGATGGCGGCTCGATTCAAAATATTAAACGACGTATGGCATCGCCTTAATAAAACATTGTCAACAAGTCAGCAGGGACCTAAAAACTTCGCGGCGCTTCAGCAATTTTTTGACAGTTCTATGGATATTTAAAAACTCCATAACTCGCGATGGAAATTATACTACCAGCTTAAAATAGTTGCGATGATCTAGAAATCATACATAGATAAAGTGCAAAATCATTGATGTCAGAGCTCAAAGTTCGCGAGAGAGCCAAAAAAAACACAGATTTTCAATAGAAAATTTTAAAAACGAGGAAATCTAACAAATTTTTTGTTTAGCAAAATAAATAATCACTGGTTAATTGTCAAGAAAAAATTAACGACACAAGGGGCCTAAGATTTTTAATTAAGATCACATGAAAACCGTAATCCAACTATAAAAATTACCCAAGAATAATAAATAAAGATTCTATAATATTTCATTACCACCAACAGATGGTTTGAACCACCACTCTGTTTTGGCGTCACACCACGTCATTAAAATTAATTACGTTATTACTTGTTCGTTTCAGGAGTCATATAACTTAATGGAATTATTGACATTTCATATGTAAACATTATTTATTTATACATGCAATATTGGTAAGATATTGTTTAGAGTTATCTTTGTTTATTTATGTATTTTGTATAATGTATGATGTAAATTGGGATATTTTAAAAACGCAAGCATTTTTGACCATGATATCAATCGTCGATATATTTTTTTAGTTTCATAGATCTTAAGTGATAAATGTGTTTAATACCAATCGAGTTTTCCAATACACGAGCGATTTTGCTCACAATATTAAACCTAAGATGTTTATTTCCTTGGTTTGTATGTGTGTTATATAATTGTTGAAAATCGGTATATTTAAAACACAGTGATTTTGTTCTTGGTATTATTAGTAAAGTTGAATAATATTTAATTAGAGTTAATGTGTGAAACGTGACGGGTGTGAACCGGAATTTAAAAAGCGATTTTGTTAATGAAATTTATTTCAACATTTCGAAAATAAATATTTGTGTTTGATGCCAATGGTAATATTCCAATGCACTAGCGTTTTTTCTAATGATACCTATATGTTTTTATTAAGATACATTTTTTTAATATCGAAATATCCCCAAAAATATATTTTTGTATATTTTATTTACAAAAAATAATGTTACGTAATAATTAATTAAATAAATAATTACAAAATATTATGTAGTATTTTTTTATTATTTAATCAACACCTCCCTAATTGAAAATAACTCGTGTTTAGGGAGGGAAGTCGGGAAGATATACAACTGTATAATATTACATTAGTGTTATATTATATATGTATATATAAACAATTATTAGAACGGTCTTGGCCTATGGATGTGAGGCGGGAACACTGACAGCAAAGTCTGCGGAACTTTGAAGAATCTTAGGAGCGGTGCGAGAGGGAGAGGCATGGAGAATCCGCCACAATAAGGAGCTATATGACATCTACCAAGCTCCCAGACTCTCTACTCATTTACGGCTCCAAAGACTAAGATGGGCCGGACATGTGCACCGAATGCCAAGCACACGTGTACCAAAGAAGGTTCTAACAGGACACCCGGGAGGCAAACGAAAGGCGGGCAGACCTAGGCTGAGATGGGAGGACGATGTCAGGAAAGATGCCAGAGGACTACTCCATGTTGCAGATTGGAAGACGACGGCCGAGGACAGAGGGCGGTGGAGGCTCATGTTAAAGGAGGCCAAGGCTCGAAATGGGCTGTAGCGCCATTGAAGAAGAAGAAGAAGATATACATATAATGTAATAAATATAATATTACACTAATATATAATGTTAACCCCTCAATTTCACAAAAGTATTTTCATATTTTTTTCTATCATGCGGAAATACATAATTTTTTGACGAAAGCAAGAGAAATAATAATTTTTTCCAGTTTGCCTCAAATATTTACACTGAAATCCATTGCTAAAATCTAAAAAATAGCCAAAATGAATAATTCATATTTCGCGCCGCTATTGTAACAATCGGTTTAACTTTAAAAATAACTTTTTTACTATATGAACGAGAAAAAAATAAATTAGCCAAACAAAACGAATGTGTTTTCGAAATATAGAATTCTCTCAATTTTTCTATGATTGGAGTAAAAAATTAAGTAAAAATGTGGTTAGCGTTTTTGACAATATTTTTCAAACTAGATATTAAAATTTTATTATTTAGAAATAGTAATGTTTATTTTAAGTACACCGGAAAGATAATTTTACCTAGTTTCTAAAACAGTATTTGTTTTTACGAAAAAATAAAAAAAATAAAATGTATATAGCGCATTTGAAATACACAGAAAACATTGCAAACTGAACAAATGTGATGAAAGTACTGAAGAGTTAAGGGTCAATTCTAATACAACCTAATTCTTAATTAATACATGACATGAAAATTATGATACATATTTCACTCGTTATTAGTGTTAATATTGTTTGATGTCCTTCGGGGTATGAATATTTTGATGTATGCGCATTTTTCATGATGACATATTAATTTTATAGTTCGCGAGTATGAAATGTGTTGTTATTTGTGATATTTCCAATGCAATTTATAAAGTTTCATCTATCGTTAAGTTGTGAAAGAAATTATATTGTAATGTAAATATATAATTATTGATAAGATGCCAAAATAGACTTTCGAAATATTTACAAAAAACTATCGTTTTGGTTCAAGATATAAAAAAAGTAGATAAATACCAACAGGAACATAATTTTAAAGAGACCCTTGCTTGTGTAGTATATTTTTTTAAAACTAGGGCTTTTTCATGATATTAAACAGTAGAGGTAAATACCTCACTAGGGACCTTCAGGTAAATAATTTGAATGTGTCTTAGCTTGTGTAGTAGCAGTCCCTCGTAGTGAAGTAATGGACGGATAAAAACATTATACAGGGTGTTCGGGGGTAAAGTGCGCTAACTTCGGGAGGTGATTTTACATGATGGCAAAGAAGTAAAAAAGATAAATATTTTTTTTCCGAAATCCCAGTGTATTTTCCCATACAAATAATTCACCTTTTTAACCTAAAAACTACCATTGGAATTTAGAAAAATATATTTATCTTTTTTACTTCCAAAATCATGTAGAATCACCAACCGAAGATAGCGCACTTTACCCCCGGACACCCTGTACATTTATTTATTTTACGAATACCTTACAAGAGTCCGAACTGCTCCCAACCGTCTGGAGTCAGTGAGTCAATGGCATCCCCACCGGGGTATGTCGTGAGGCTGAATGTAGTGGGGCGGGGACGGAGATGGGGCAGAGGAAGGTGTGTAAGTACATGGCTAGTCAGATATCGTCACCAACCACGGCTAAAGCCATTTGAAGCAACGTATCAATTTTGAATTGTGGTCATACACCAGGGAGATACTGAGAGTATCTTCGACTCTGGAACGTGTCGCAAACTTTTTTGTCGCTGACTTTTTAAGGGATAGGTCGATTCAGGCGGTTGCTGACGGTTTCACCTCTTCCTCGCACTCCATAAATGCTGGCGTCCCACAGGGATCGGTTCTGTCTCCGACTTTGTTTTTGTTGCACATCAATGACCTTTTGACATGTGCACCGATTCATTGTTACGCGGATGACAGTACAGTTCATGATAGCTTTTTGTTTGACAAGCCCCCAAAGGGCACACAAACTCCAACGGCTCGGAGGGCTTTGAAGCAGAGAATGGACGGTTATCTCGAGAGTATTTCCTCCTGGGGTAAAAATAATCTCGTCGAATTTAATGTTTCAAAGACCCAATCCTGTCTGATTACGTCTAAAAGGGATCCAAATGATAATCTAGTCTCCTTCAACGGAAGCAATCTTCCGAACAGGCCTTCCATTGATATGCTTGGTGTAACTATAAGTGACCAGCTCAGGTACGGGGGCTCCATCGAAGCCAGAGTAAAGTTGGCCTCTCAGAAGCTGGGCGTACTGTACAGGGCCAGCAGATACTTTAATAGTACACAACTGCTCACCCTGTACAACTCGCAAGTGCGCCCTACTGTCGAATTTGGCAGCCATCTCTGGTCTGGAGCCCCAAAATACCTGAAAAAAACCCTTGACTCTGTGCAGAAACGGGCGGTCCGTTTGATAGATTCCCCAATCTTAACAAACGGACTGCAATCTTTAGAGCACAGGCGTCAGGTAGGTATGCTGTCCTTGTTCTATCGGTATTACAATGGAAGATGCTCTGAGGAACTAGCGTCATTGATCCCTTCGGCACCGGTGCGTAGTCGGGATACACGCCAAACGCGTGCCCAACATTTGTACACAGTTGACACTTGTCACATGAGAACGGGTCGCTTCTACGATTCGTTCTTAAGTTCAACAGCTCGGCTGTGGAACGAACTGCCGGCCTCTGTGTTTCCTCCCTCCTACAACATGGGACTCTTCAAGACCCATGTTCAATCCTTCCTCTCCACAAAAAGACCCTCCACACAGCATCCCCAAAGATGACATAGGCCCTGAGGGAAATTATTTTCTTCAGGGCCTCCTGTGTGGAGTAAATATATAAAAAAAAAAAAAAAAAATTATATTTGCAATATGACCTTCGGATTTCTAGTACCGTAGAGCCGCACCTCTCGACTACGGAGGACGTCAAATAATTTAATAATAATTTTGTTTTTGTTAGGATGTTGAAAAATTAAACAAAAACAAGTCTAAATTAAAACGGAATTGATAAAGGTCGCTACGCCCCAGTATCTTTGGGTATATGCGGGGTAAGAGAGGACTGCGGGCGGGGATTCCAAACTAGTTAGCGACTACCGGTGTGCACACTTGCTACATGTACATACAAACAAATCCCGTTTAAAATGACTTGCCTGTTCATAATTAAACTTCAATTACTCTTAAATATACTATCTCTTTATAGCAAAGTTAAATTTGATAAGGAAGTCTTAGCTAAGTAATTATCCACGTAGTAAGTCCCAGACTGAAATGTTCTTAAATGGAAACATTAATTTGCCAACATCTTCAAATAAACAAAAAAAAGACGGGGTCGACATGATCCGAACTTTTTGGAATTTTTTGTGAAAAAAAAGTTAAGGCCGCTAACAATAACACTCCTTATGTAGATGGCGATAAAGTTTAAATTCCCGCATAACATCAACCGTCGGATTTGATTAATGCAAGAAAAACATCGCAGAAAAGTGAATTTTATTTTATTTTGAGAAGTTCAGGAAAAATACTTAAATGTTTTACGATATTTTTCTAAAGAACTTAATTTTCCACGTTATACAATAAAACCATAACCGAAAAGGGGTTCGTAAATAGAAAATTTTTATTTTATACATTTTAAAAGATTACAGTTTTGGTGATTTTCTCAACTACCATACTAGGCTCATGCCCGTATTATGGTAGTCGTACATGATTTATGCAAGAAAAACAAAATAATATTTTATAGAACAAATAATAAAAAGGGAAAACGACATGAGTTTTGTCTTTAACAATTGAAATAAATTAAAAGTCCCTTCGTCTTTGCAGAAAATGCAAGGAGACAAATGAGTAATGCCGATTTATTCTCTTCAAATTATTGGTAATCCTGTTAAAAACGAAAC
The DNA here is from genome assembly GCA_026573805.1 of Hesperophylax magnus. NCBI lineage: Eukaryota > Metazoa > Arthropoda > Insecta > Trichoptera > Limnephilidae > Hesperophylax > Hesperophylax magnus. The sequence goes on from JAIUSX010000026.1 coordinate 3,649,336, forward strand.
TGCAAGCCGCTTCCTGATAAAATGTTAGTAAATTCGTAATAATATCGGAACACGTGCCTAATATTCATACACCTGCGTTTGTCTTAGTAGTATATCATAACGAAGTGCAAAAAATGTTTATGAACACGTGTTTGGACATCGTGACGAAACATTGGTATTATATTTAAAGATAATCAGGATACATACATACAATTCATTCGTTAATAGCCTACAATCCCGTTTTGAACAGGAATACGAATAATTTGAAAAATTCTTAAAATTATGCATATATTATATCAGGAAGTAAATCTCCGTATAATTACGTAAATAACAAATAGCTTCGTTGACCTATAAATTAACTATTTATTATGATATTAGAAATTCGAATATTTTTCAATTCGTCATTCCGTAGTCGCTGGTGCGACACAAACACAGACGTATTGTTATATAATATTATTTATAAATATTTCTTTAAACAAACGTGAAGGCAAGCCAAAGAGACTGAGCAAAGTATTATTATCGTTTACTTGGGCCAAGAGACATAAAAATCAACACGAAAATGAATCCACAAACTCGAGCCAGGAAAATTAACAACTATACAGTATACATACAGAACAGAGAGTTAAGGTTATTATTGAGTTGGTTAATACGATACAAAAAACTTGTTTACTAAACGCAATTCTCCATGCAGTTAATAATTCAACGTGAAATAGTGTACTTTGTTCACATTAGAAATTAGAATACCCGTAGGTCACCTTCGACCCAGATACTTCATATGATATCTTTTCCTTCAAGTGTCCTCTCCTATCAGGGTGGCGATCATCAGAGTATTATTCACCCTACAGACTGTATGCAATCCAGAAAAACTCACAGTCGAGTGAATTTAATACTACTATGCTCCTACGGGGTATGTGCATCTATCAGGTTTTATGAGAAAACTAAGAAATTTGTGACTGTGTGTGACATCTACGAACACACAACATAATAAACCCGTCGCACTTTACGCGGATGGTTCTGAACGCGTCATTTTTATTCTGACATCCATTTCATTTTCATGGTTGTTTTTTACTCCTCGAAATGGTAAAACACTACATATTTGCTTGTTTTTAATTGTATCTCGAAACTGCAAAAGCTGGCTATAAAGTCCATTTCTCTTTTACATTTTCAGTACGTGTATTCATAAATTTCTGATAAAAAAAAAGATTTAACTGACAGAAGCACTGGCCTTGTCTTTTACTAAAATATTAGTTATATTACATTTTACAATGCTCTTATGGATCCGCGCTAAGTCTGTTAATGAATAAATTTGTACATTTTTGGGGTACATTCTTATGCATTCTCGAAAACACACTAAATTCGACACTTATTGGTAATTGAATCGAAATCTTCAATTTATATGCCGCATTTCTCCCGAATAACCTAATATTGATTGAAGGATATTTTTATTGGAAGTCCGGAGCGAAGCTGAGATGGAGTGCTTTTGAGCGCATTGATTCGACCTACCATTATGTCCGAAAAGAAATAAAGAAAGAATATTAAAGAAGTCAACAAAAGTAAATGATATTAAACAGGTGTAAAATAAACTAATGGCAATAGACAAGTTATACCGCTCAGAGAATCTAAGACCGTTCAAGGCCGCCCTAAAGCCCGGTGGCTAAAAAAAGGAAACGAGAAGTATGAAAGCAACTTTGGGAGGCCATCATACAAGGGCAGACAGTTGCAGATGATACATGTAAAAAAATATGGCATACGAGTGGATGGAAGAACATTTTTTATGGTCACCCCACGACGACATCAAGATCGAGGACACGGAAGTAAAAGAAGCAAGTAGTATGTTCCATCTTCTCTCCCAACCAATGTGGAGAATCGCGAAGAAACATAGGAAATACTTCAATTAGCAGTGGAAATATATTGTCTGGTGGTCTAAGAATGCAGAGTCAAAGTGGACATAAGAAGTTGATTATGCCTCAGAGTGTCTCTTGTGTCGGGTGATTAAACAGGAAAATAAGTACGAGACGATGTATGAATGCGAATGAATCAAGTAGTGTGTTTCAGTAGAGGTGTGTGGCGTTTTATTCTCTCTTCCTACCTACGCGGAGAAAAAGCGAGCCGGTTAATCAATCAAACAAAACGGGTTAGGTTATTTTGGTCCAGGACTAAAACAAAAGTTTTTTTACCTTCTTGAGTCGGTGAGAGTACTCCTTGCAGATTTGTTTTTTGCGATACATGACGGTCAGTTTGTTTGATAACGATACTGTTATGATATAATTGTATAAAGTAGTATAATATAAACGATATACGGTGTCTTTAACAGAAGAGTTCGGCTGCTGGCGGCTGCTGGCGGGCTCAGAGCGGCGCACGGCGAGGAGAGGCCGGGACCGAAATACTCTGATTATTGGCAGGGCTTCAAGATCGCGTAGAGGCTTTCCTTGCCTTGCTGCTTGCTACTTGCTGCTTGTTGCTGTTTGCCGTCGAGCGGCGGCTTATTTCAATCTTCGTCGTAAAAATAGACCCAATTGCTACAGTGCACAATTAGTGCTAAATCGTGATAAAATGCTGCGTAACAGCGTATACTAGGTATAAACGTATATGTACATCTTCATTAAAAAATAGTCATTATCGCGTAATGTTGACTGATCCGACAGTTGCAACGCTGATGCGCTCTGGCGGAATAAAAAGGTACTATCAAATACGGCTACCATCTTTTTTTAATTTTTTTATTGTACATAACTGAATTGCTTCATTAACTTCATTTTATTTATTTATATATATACGCCTAAAAAGGCTTTTACATAAAATTGATACATGATACAGCGGACACAGGAGAATATCTGTATTATACAAGAGATACTGACAGTAAATAAATGTAATCCATTGTAAAGTAGGTACAAAATACACAATTGTAAAATTGTGATTACAAGTATAATAAGAAATGATTTAAAAAAAAGAAAACTAAATATGAAGCAATATTAGTAAAACGTAAAAGTAACATAAAGTAAAAAAGAAATTACAACCACACTACATATAAGACAAATCATTAAAACTAATTTACCAACGCTACTCTAATTTATAGGATTCGACAAAGTGTTGGTATAGATTATGCTTAATATAAATGGAGTGAATCTTGACAAGATTGACCTGACACGGAACACAAACAAATTTACATACCGACGAAATGCAAAGTAATTGAGTCAAAACAGGACTTAATAATACAATGATTTTTTTCAGAGAACGCCGATTTGGAGAAAAGTCGCCACAACGGAGATTTTACAATAAGTCGAATAACCCAAAGTAAATTAAAATGAAGAAAACAAATAGGAAAAAAACAGGTTTCTTGATTTTTTTCTCATTTATTTATGAGATTCCACACAAGAGTGTCATCTGTACGGGCTAATGGAATTATGGCATCGAATTTAAGACTTGTAATGTTAAAAAAGGTGATAAACTTCCGCCTTTTCACAATTCCGTGTGGAAGCAAGCCTCTAAAATTATTTAAGCGAAGAAAATTAAAGAAGGGGACTTCTGAAAGCTTCCTAGACACAGTAAATGAGGAACCTGCCAAACTTCCTTTATCCTCACAACATTATCTTAATAAGGGATAAGTCATATTTCTAATACCAGGCTTTTAAAACTCTTTTATGGCGTCACATAAACAAAATTATGTATTTTTTTAAGGAATGAAATCTTTCAACAAACCATTGTTTTATTAATGCATTAGAAGTACATATTTTTTTATAAAATATGATTTGGTAATGTGAGCCTCACTGGGTTTTTAATAAGTGGTAAGTGTAATTTCAGTTTTTTCAATGAATTTCAACCAATTTAGTCCATCGAAGTATCTGTCCATTTTTTTACCGTACTCGACATAACTTTTATTTACCTACTTTAGAAATTTAATGAATTTTCTTAGGATGGATTGTTTCACAGAATTTTAACAATTCATCAAATTTCAACGTTCGTTTTCTGGTTCTGCGAAAGTCCTAATCAAGTTCTGTAATTTTATCATAATAGGCTAGTTGCTTGACAGAACTGAAATAATAATAGAACTTGAAAAAATCTTTCACAGAACTTGAAAAACGTTAAAATTCGATGAATCGTTGAAATTCTGTAAAACAACCCGTCCTTAGTCTTTCTTACTCATTGTACTTTATTTATTGGGTTATTGCTAGCGGTGGGCAAAAGAGAGATAGGTATCTATTTAGAGTGATTAAAAAGAGATTGAAAATCGAATGAACAGTTTCATTTGTTTTATTTAGAGAAAAGTTTTCGATGTAACTTTTATTCAAAAGAAAACAAAATATTGTCGTTTGTTGTAAATAGCAAAATATTTCCGAAAATACGACCTAATAATTCTTCGACTTCTTTGATTTCACGCAACTGGTACGCAAATCCGGCGCGTCTTTTAGTTCTCTAGTATTATATTAAGTATTATAAAGGTCTTTAATTAGTATGAGTAATTGATTTTACGTGACACCTCAAAAGTATGGTAAGACGCCTAGATTCAGAGTGATAATACCTAAGTTATGAGAAGAGAACATTATTCAGTATCGAAAAGGAACTAGTTATTACGCAAACTTTATTTTTTAATCACATACTCGTATGTCTCTCCCCACTTGGGGATGCTATAGTCCCACCGCACCGGGTAGTAAAATTTCGGTGCGGTTTCACATTAAAATAATGATACCTTCCTTGCATTTGTGCACACACATATAACCTTTACATTTGTAAATGGTTTAAAAATAGGTTAAAGATGGCGACTTCCAGTCTAGATAAACTCTTCACATTTTTATTTTGTGCCGGAGTTGGAGCACTGAGTATCTGTTTGCCGGCTGCATATATTTAACGAAAGCCATATATTTTTTTTCTTTAACCGAGTCATCAACAGTGGTTGTATGTATATAGCCTTTTAGTTCAGATTGATTAATTTTAAAATCCAATATGATTAACTGTGTGCTGATTTGCTCTAGATCCAGGATTGGCGGGTTCAAATCCTAACGTAAGCAAACGATACTCTTTAAAATTTAAAAACAGAAGATTCAAATCTAATGGTTGTATTATTTGTACAGCGCCGTTTTAGCGCCGAGAAAATCACCTCAAGGACTTCTCACGCAAGGGTAGGCAGAGAGGACAGACCGCTAAACAACTCAGTCTTGGTAGACGCTACTTGCTTCTTTCACATCCATACACGGAGAAAAATGAATATTGCTAATTTATTAAGAATCTCTTCAAATTATTGGTAATCCGATTAAAAGGGGATTTCAGGCCGTTTCCTGGTAAACTTTTACTAAATTTCAAATATATCGGAACACGTGTTCATGCAACCGCACTTGCCTTGATAATATATGACGAAATGCGAAAACAAAGGATTTTTATGAACACGTGTTCCGACAACGTGATAATACATTCGTATTTTACTAAAAGTTTATAAGGAAACCTATCAATTCATTCGTGAAGGGCTTGCAATCCCGTTTTAAACCGTATTATGAATAATTTAAAGAGATTCTTAATAAATTAGCAAAATTCATTTTTCTCCGTGTACATTTCGTATATCCATCTATTATTATGATTCTTGACATGGCCCGACTCAAGAATTTGGTTCACTTGATCCTGTCGTGTCTTCCCACCCTCGCCCCATTCTTAATCTTACTTCTTACGTTTACATAAGCCTTACATTCTCACATTTCTCACAAGATCATACCTGGTTTTAACAGACAAACGCCTCAGGATCTCATTTCTACAGCATTCAGTCTACTTTCACCCCTCTTCTGCCAGTTCCATGCCTCACTGCAGTACATTAGGGTAGGTACCACCACTCCGTTGTGAACTGCTAGCTTCGCTATCTAATTTGTAAAAATGTATTCTTTGAGTTTCGCCCTAGTGTTTAAATGGACATAATGCAAGGAATATTCTTGTTGAAGCAATGAAAATGACAATGAAAAGGGGAAGAGAACTAATTGTAAAGGATGAGAAACAAAATTCATAATATTATATATCGACATCTTTCAAATTATCTATAAAGGGGTGATCTTATGTTCAGTTTCATAGAACAATAAATAACGTAGTATTATCAGCAGTGTGTTGAGTCTGATGGGAGGATTAATGTTCCCACTTATCAATTTCCAGATAAGCTCATTGCCACTGTAGCATGACTCTCAATTTTGGAGAATTTCAGCAAATTTCCGCACGAATGAAAATCTCGGACGGCGAAATGTGTTTATTATTCATGGAAGTCATCGTTCAGCGTTACTCTATGATACAGTACTAGAAATTTCAGAAGGTATACTCTTTGAAAGCAATACGCGTGGAGGGTCGTTTTAAGCAAAGGAAGGGAATGAAGTTCTGGAAAGAAATGGGTACAAGGGTTGGGTAGAAGGTAGAAATCTGAGGGTCAGTGTGCCCAGGAATGACGTATGAATACATCCCTCCCACTACGTTGCAGTCGTTGGGTCACGAGAGTCCAGTCAAAGGGTCTACCGCGATATCTGAAGCCGTCATGTAGCTGGTGAACTAAAACCTCCGCCACCAAGACCTGGACAAATCTCATCGCATGAACCCGGGCACCCCTGCTAAGTCAACATTTGGGGTGATTTATAGCATAAGGGCGGTGGTACCTACACCTGCCTCCCAAATTAATGTATCCTAAATATAAGCGGAACATCTGTTTTCAGACGCAGCAAAAAAATTTAAACGGTGAATTTTGAATCATAAAATATGCACAGCTGTTTCTGCTCGGAATTTCTATATCAACGCAACTCCTTCTAGCTAGTAAGGTCGTTTCCATCGTGAGTTAAGGATATTTGAAACATGCAGGGTAACAGACTTAACGCCTTTTCCAACAAGTTATGCTTAGTGAAGAGGAGGTTTGTACAATTAATCGCCATTTACATTTTTTTGTTTATAAAATATGTCTATAAATGGTAAATAAACTAATCGGCAGTCAAAGAAGTCATTTCTTGGTTAAATCAAGAGCAGAAATATAAAAGAAATTCTAAACGATTTACGCGGAATTTTAGCAAAACAATTATTTATCTTTGAGACATGGTCATTAATTTATTGTATAAATGGACGGAAACGTCAACATACGTAGAAAACAGGTTTACACAATTTACAGCGTTTTGGATGACCTTGATTTTAACGACACGAATAGATTTTTGCCAAATATTTTACAACAAATCAATCAACCTGTTATTAACCTAGAATTTCGGAATTCAATTAAATCACTTTATTCGCGTAAATGGCGAGTTCTAACTTCAACAGTTTGTAACACGAATGTAAACAACAATTTAAAATTCCACAAATAGCACCATTATCTTTTATGGCTTTTCACCCCAGAGAAGTGTTCTAGCCAGAATACCAATATCAATATTTTAAATGGCAGTCCATGGTATTGTGTCGAGGCGTAGATTATGATTTGCGACATCTGGGACTGTATAGTTTATTAATTATTACGTTATTAGTAATGATTTTTTTACTACCTTATTCTAATACTGCCGTGCGACATAAGTAGGAAAAGTTGCTTGTGAAATGATGGAGGAATTAGCAGAGGATTGAACCCTCGACACGATTGAACCTGACGCATTCGACATGTTCAATCGTTCAATCCACCAAAGTGTCAATTAATGCGAATTTGTGTAAAATGTGATTGAAATTTTTTTATTACAGAATTGTGTTATACTAATACCCAATATTGGTAAATCACAAAGCGATGTAAATTATTCTCCTGCTGACAAAAGCTACTCGAAGCAAGTTAGTATGAGATATTAGAGTACCTGAAAATCAAATGTTACCTAACTACTAAAAATCTAATATTCGGCAAAAGTGAGAAAACCGTTTAAAGGCTTAAATACCATTAGTATGTTTTGAAATTAAAGTTGATTTTTAACAAGCAATAACTTTGGAATTAATAATTTTTAAAATTGAAATTAACATGCGAACATAATTACATTCAAAGTGAAAAAAAATGGAAATGGTGGTTAGGTACCTTTTGATTTTCAGGTATTCAAATTTCAATTTTGTTGAGGGTATTGCAAAAGAGAAGAAGGAGAAGAGGGAGATCAGTGTAAAAATGTGCGATGTATTCGGAGAAGTGGCCGAATTTAGAAAAGGTAGATGAACATGGGATAAAAATGAATAAAAGGTGATTTAATTGACATCGAATATAATAATCGAGGTCAGGGATGGATTTTGTTCGAAATCTATAAACGGTAATGAGGAGCAATTCAAACAATGTATTGCTTCTTTGCTGACCCGTTAAATAATTATGTCCTGATCCGTGCGAACTTAAATTTATTTTTATTTTATAAATTATAAAAGATTACAATTTTGGTGAATTTCTCAACTACCGTACTAGGCTCATGCAGGTATTATGGTAGTCGTTCATGATTTATGTTTTATGTAAGAATAAAAAATAATAGTTCGTAGAACAGATAATAAGACACAAGGGAAAAAGACATGTTACGGTAAAAAAATACATATTATAATAGAAACCATGTTAGAAATAAAAATAAATATTAAACTGATTGATAAATAGATGTTTTAAAGAAAATAGAAATAAAAATATTAAAAGTAAGATTAAAATACATTAAGATTAATCGTGGTACATACATATCTAGAAATGTACCTATTTACAGTCACATTGGTTACATTTGAATTTAGCGATATAAAAAAATAAATGATAGATTTAAAACTTTTTTTAAACAGTGTTAGTAACTTATCATTTTTTATAAAAAGCTCGTTTTCTTTCAAATAGTCAATGTTGAACACGGATAGTAAAAAGGGATATGGAATTATTTGACTTTATATCGGTGTTAAATGCATTATATATTTTAGGAGCGATGAACCAGAATTGTTGTTGAGCGAATGTGGTTGTAGTTTTAGGGAGTACGTATCCCAGGTTTGATGAAATGCGGGTGAGTTGCTTGATGTTGTGGAGACACCAGCAGGTAATTTTTCCGTATGTATAACAAGCTTGTCTTAGTAAATAGCTGGTAACTGGTCATAATATTTTTTTTTTACAGACGGATAAATTCACGGGGAAAGGTCTCAGATTTGTTTTCGTTAAATAAGTTTATTCTGTAAATCGTAACAACAATAAAGGAGCATAAATCCATAACCCACAATTTATTTGAAAAGATTTCTTTATCAATAAAAATAATTTATCTAAATATTATAACTTAAAAAAAACTTAAAACGAATGAAAATGGGGTCCCAATTTTTTGTTAGTTTTGGTTTTGAAACAAAAAAATTATTATATTTGATCCAGACTTCACGAAGGTTGGTGAAGTCATTTCAAATCGTTCCTGCACATCTGTTTATCGCAATAATTATCATTACACCAAAAACAATCAACCACAAGTTAAAATAATTTATTGTGGAAGAAAAGTCAGTTTTTCTTGTTCCTCCTTCATATCAAACCGTTTTTCCTCCTTCATATAATACAGGCCTCTTCAAGACTCATATTAATAAATCCCTTCGTACAGCCCGTATCTTAACCCTTTCACACCCGCATTATTGTTTCCACATATATAAAATATGTAATGCTTGATAATACATCAGAAAATTATTTTAAAATTTTTGGTATTTAATTTTTTTTTTTTTAGAAATTATTCTATGTTTATTTGGATTAACATTGGGCGTCAGAGGGTATTTATTAAATAGTAAGGTAAAATAAGCAAAAGTAATAAAAATAACTGTTTCATGTCAAAAATGCACATTTACAATGTAGTGATAATCTCTAAGGTAGAAACAAATAACATTTTAACTAAAATTCATTCAAAATAAAGAAATAATCTAGGATCATAAATCTTTAAAAATTCGCCATACTAGTAGAAAACATGTCGTCGCTGCCAGTGTTAATTTGAATTAACATTAAAATTTATCTACAATATTCTGGCAAATGACTGTGAACAGTGAATTGAACTGGTGTTATAATTATAGAACACATCTTAATGCGTTAAAATATTTGTAATTCGAGTAGAAAATAATGATATTCTACCTTAAATTAAGTAATCAATGACGGAAGAAATTCGATGAAACTCACAATCAGCATATGTCAAAATATTTATCGTTGTTGTGGCGGGAATAAGGATTTCAACAGAGCGGATAAAATAGACGCCACAGAAAAGATTACAAGGTATAAGAAAACAAAAACATGGCTTTTCTAAATCGCTACCGTTACGGTAAACACAATCAGAAAGTTCATGTTAATTTGAATTAACACTGGGGATGAAAGGGTTAACGTTATAGTTACGATATAGCGTATAACGTACTTTAGCGATATAATTACCCTGTATCTACACTGTACAGACATAAGTGATCTGTGGGGTGTCACCATAGACATATGAATATTAGTAGACCTGCCCTAAGTGATTAAAAGCGTATTATCCCCACTCCCCATACCGGTTCCATTGGAGCCGGCTGTGCTCGCGTATGGCCTCAAGTGAAATTTGAAAACGTGACGTCATCATTCTTGTGCGAACTATGGTCGAGGCATCATCGGTTCATTTTACGAAATAACACGGCAGAATGTTAACTTGTGCTATGAAAACTTGTAAAAATAGATGTGAAAAAGAGAATAAACCCAATTGTCGTATTACATTCCATATATAAGAATTATTTTACTTTATTTTAAGCATATTCACATCGTATAATATAGATCAGTTGTTACTATCACATCGAGAAACGTCTGGACGCGAAACACAATGCTGGTTGGTTGCTGGGAAGTAAATTATGAACATTTATAAAAGTGTCTTAACTAAATACTTAAACGAAATATTCGAATCTGAAAATAAAACCGATTTTTTTTGCCGAATTTGGACTTCGCAAATTTGTTCATAACGTGGCGAGTAATTTGCGCTCCCATGTAAAAATGTCTATTCATTCAAAAGCAGATTTTACTTTTAAGAACTAAATGGTGATATTATATAATGCGAGATGCCTATTTACTGTCAGATTGATTTATTGACGAATCACAGTCAGCTTCACTCCCTTCGTTCTTCAACAGTTGATTTTACCCCTCGCCATTATCTTCTCGTCTATTAATTCCTATGTCTGTGGGTGTCACATAAAAAAAGTATTATGACTCCAAATTGACAGTAGAGTGAATAGAGCGGTGGAAGTGTTGTCGAAGATAAAATAGATACATGTATGTAACTTAAGCAATCACTCAATTTTGATTGGTGAAAGTGGCTGTAACAAACACAGTCACCTATGGTAAAAAAAATAACGAGTCATGGACTTGCCCACTGCACACAAAATTGGAAAATTATCAAGATAGATATATAATTTGAAAAAATTAAAAATCCTACCCTAAAATTCTGTTGCGCAGCCTGCTCTTCTGCATCGTACTTGTTCTTCACATTGTCTATCCGCATCTGCTTGAGGATGGCAGCCACCTCTATCCTCTGGCGCATGTTCTCCTGCAGCCTCTGTAGGGGGCCCAGGTAGTCCCGGGACCTGCCGCCCCGAACCTCCGAGAGCTGCCACTCTACCTGGGACACCCTCTCCTTGTAGAGCTGTTCGCGGAGGATGGTGAACTGGCGTTCTAGGTCGGCTGGGGGACAAATTTATTTATTAAATTTGCTTATTGACTGTCATCCCCTAACAATACAATAAAAAGCACACAATACGACCTGAAAACAGTAGGAATGAACATAGAAAATGGCAGATACAAAGCTGCACTTGAATAAACACGGACGAAAACTGTAGGAATGAACCAAAAAATGGCAGATATCAAGCTACACTTGAATAAACATGGACGAAAACTGTAAGAAAGAACAAAGAAAATACTATAACTTTCTTTTAAATCAAAATACTGTTAAATATGTGACAGCATGGCAGTTCCGAATAAAAAAAATTCATTCTCCTAACGAAGAAGCCATTAACTTTGAAACATGTAGATTATTATTAATTAATAGTGGTGTATACAAAGTGTTTCATTTTCATATACTTAAAATGACGCCACAAAGTAATTTTGCAACTATTGAATAAGAAGTCATTCAGAACATATCTGAACACGTGTTCACGCAGGTGGCCCTGTCGTAATAAATGTCAATGATTCAATCCAATATTGTATTTGTATGCCTTTCTTGAAAGAATTGAGTTTTTTTACAGACAAAACTATTTATTCATATTATTATTGCGTATGTACGGGCGCAAACAAATAGTGTATATTAATATTTTAAAGCAATACCTCGCAAAAAGTGTATTTTAATAAAATAAATTAATTAACGCCATCTATGAACACGTAGAATATAACGAGTGTCGCGTTTAACCTTAAATAATATATTATAATATAAATATACATATATCAATATCCGAAGTAATTCTATTTAACAATAACATGTCTCTACCGGCATGAATAGTGATGTGCAGCCGGGAATATTCCCCGATCTAAGATAAATTCTTTAAGGACGGGATTTATGATTTTTTTATATTTAAAGAGTTAATACCGACAGTAAAATCAAAAATCTTTTCCAAAAATGATGAAGTTATGGGCTTTCAAAGTGAACTTGGTTAAAACGCATACAAACGGTGTCTCGTGACGTCACACGAGACACCATCCACTATCCAGTACAATTCATAATTCGAGTGGCAGTGCTGCAGTACCGCCGCGCATGTACCGCGAAGTACCTAGCATTTCGGCCGGACGCTAATATCAACATATTTATGGCTTATCTCGTCAGTACTATTCGGTATTTTCAAAAAATATAAATATTTTGTCCTCAGCATGCTCTGATTAATATGATACATTTGCAAATAACATGAAATTTCGTTGAAGGAGACAATCTCATATGAAAGCCCGCAATATTCCCCGTTTCGGGAATATTTCATAGTATTTTTCCCAAAAATAAATTCCGGGAATTTACAAATCACTAGGCACGACCATTGGCAAGTTAGTCCTGCAGGCTGGGAAAACAGTCTATGCTGTCGGGACGGAGATCATCATCGGGAACATGAATGCTCTCTCCATGAGTCAATTTTTTAAATCATCCGCGTGTCAGTCTGAAGATATGTGTACATCGTACATCTTTTCTGACTCGTAGATGGTGCATTCCGAGCAAACGCAAAAGAAAATCTGTAGGATAGGGCCACGGGTAGTAGCCATACTCCTCTGAGGCAGAAAAATCTCAAAAATTTCTTTTGTTATCTCTCCAACATTAAGGAATATTTCAACGGGTGCGGAATCCAAACCACCAACCCACTCTCAAACTACTCCTGTCCTTGTACAGTATATTGAGAACCCAGTTGAATCGAAAATTTCTCGCAGTGCGTAGGACAAAACCCAGCATTCTCAAAGAAGTAATACAGATCATTCCAATACACGAGCATGAAATGTCAGCCTACTTCCAAGCACGATACCAAGATCCTACTGGAGCACTCCTAGCCCGGTGCAAGCGGTGCAACAGAGGCCATTGAATTGTGAGGCCTAGGAGCACGTTCTTGGAGGATGGGGTGGAGGTTGGAATGTAATCAACCGGCAATCTAAAGCATGAATGTACCAACACCCCAGCGATCTTCTACTTTGGAATGGGTTGCAAATATATGATTTATTTTAAATTATAATATTTGAAATATGCACCAAATTCACATAATTTAAATAAATAAAATATTTGCTCGGAAATTTTTCCTTAATAATTCCAACCCTTCGCAAGCGTATTACGCTGCATATACATTTGCAAACCGAAAAGCGAGCCGAGCTTCGAATTATGGGAAAGGAACGAAGCAACAGCAAATGGTGCGAAACGTCGATTGCGGTTCCTCGGTTCCTTTCCCATAATCCGAGGCTTAACTCGCGTTTCGGTTCGCAAATGTATACGCAGCATTAGTAGTTCTGTGAACCATAGACCGTCTCGTCCATAAATATACAGCCTGCCCATAATTCTAAGGACCTGGTTATTTTTATTTTATTTTAGAAAAGGCTTGATAGAAGATGGGATATTTGTTTAGAGAGGAACAACCTATGTAATTGTAGGTATCTATTTAAAATAAATATATATTTTAAATAGCAGAATTTCATATAAATTATTTTATAGTTTTTCTTTTTTATCAACCAACATGATTCAAGAAATAAAACTATACACATATGTATACTTGATATTAACACTATTAAACTACCAATTAAAACAGCTATCATTGTATCATCCAGTCATAATGAGATGATATGCTGAAAACTTGTACCCCTCCCTCTCCACCACTTGAAATATTTTGTAATTTTTTATTTTTTATTTTATTTTATTAGGAACATTAACAGGTTTATAACATAACATGCATAGAGAGAGAGAAAAAATAAGTAAAATAATTAGGTTACAACCCAATAACCAATGTTCACATCATGCAATTAAGATAAAGAAGGTTAAAAAGCAATAAACAAACAAAGAAAGGATAAAAACAAAGAAATGTTAAAAACAAGGAAATAATAAGAGAAAATGTGTATATATATATACACGTATAAACACATACATACATATATATATACATACACATATAAATACATACGTACACACATACATATACATAGTTAAATACATACATACGCATACATACATACATACATACACACACGTACATTTGATATTAAATACAAATAATATGTAAGAGTGATAATGAATAAATGATGAATGTAATGTATTAAATTTAGAAAAGGGTTAATTATTACAATACTCTGTTAACAATTTTTTTAAAAGCTCCTAAGGTACATGACAGGATATCAGCATCAAAATAAGTTTTATTATAATGATTGCAAGTTCTTAGTAAGAAAGAATTTTGCCTGAGACTCGTTGAAGCAATTTCGATATGAAACAATGATTTGTCTCTAGTTTTCTTACTTGGGACTCTAATATTGATTGATGACAAAAGGGCTGGACAGTCAATATGACCACTCAAGACTTTGTGTAAGTAAATCATGTCCGCAGTGTCTCTCCTGCTTTTTAATGTTTTTGTAATTGAAAAATTAACTTTTATTTTCATACTTTACTTATATCATTTGCTATTATTAGCAGTGGAAAATTTATAAGTTTTGGCATAATTTACAATTTTTATCAGTACATGTAATTACAAGATTTGCTGTAAATTTATAAAAAAAAAATATTCACCGCAAAGCGTACTTGAGGTGAACCTTCACAAAACTGCGCTATACAAAATAATAGTAATTATTATAATACATAAACCATACAGTCTTAATAAGAAAGTACAGCGTTTAGGTTAGCAGTAATATTGTATGAATCTTCAACAATTCTGCGCTTATGAGCATTGCGTTATAACTTGCATTGTCATCATACCTAGTCTAGTGGATGATATGCAGCTAATGAAAGGTATAATATGGTGAGAGAATCTGTAAATATGAAATGTGTTTGATTTTATGTTAATTTTATTTAAATGTTGATTTTATTTAAACACATCTCACTTTAATTTACAGATTCTCTCACAATATTAAAATCAACACACACTGTGTTTCATATTTACAGATTCTCTCACCATATTATAATGAAAGGTATAATATGGTGAGAGAATCTGTAAATATGAAACACAGTGTGTGTTGATTTTATTTAAACACATCCCACTTTAATTTACAGATTCTCTCACCATATTAAAATCAACACACACTGTGTTTCATATTTACAGATTCTCTCACCATATTATAATGAAAGGTATAATATGGTGAGAGAATCTGTAAATATGAAACACAGTGTGTGTTGATTTTATTTAAACACATCTCACTTTAATTTGGTCCATACAATACATCATTCACAGATTGAGCGGAAAGAAAACCAGAAGCCTTCGGATTCAAAGTTTTAGCGTTCTTACCAATAAAGTAATGGAAGATATTTAAGAATGCATAGATAAAAACGAATCTTTAACAAAATTATTTAAAAAAATCTAATAATACTTTAACTATGCTTTGCCGAAGATTCAAATTCAATGCAGAGGTTCATTATTGTTAGCGATGAAGTAAAAATATTAGTAATTTAACTAATATTTTTAAGAAAGCTATTGATAATAACGTTTTTAGACATTATATAGGGTCAATTAGATTAGATGATCTTTCTAATAGTTGCACTGACAAGTTTCTTCAGAACGTTCCTACGAACGGGCAACAAAATACAAAAATCACATAACCTTCCAACGGCTTAATATTAAAGAATTTGAATTAAGCTGATGTGTTTCAAATGTCAAACATAAAACAGTTAGAATCTGACCATTATTATTATTTTATTATTGAGAATATGATTTGTTTTCTACCCACAAACAATATGAATTATATTTTATTATTTCATCTTAATATTAAAAAAGCTTGGTGTACTTTCATACATTATTGAATCAAACATCATCTCACGCGAATAAACCGCATAGTTTAATACAGAAATGGCAAGATTTAAGATTGATGTCAAAATAGAAAGCAGCATTTGAGGTTATGTATACATAACAAATGGAGTGTTGTTAGTTACCCAGGTTATCCATGCACTCGTTACGTCGCCTCTCGCACTCCCCTTCATCCATTTCCGAGGAGTCATCAGAATCCGGTTCGTCGGCTTCTTCAGCGCTGGAGTCTCTATCAGCTCCCCTCGAAGATGCACCAGAGCGTTCCGACTCTGCCCCCGACAGGTCTCCGTCCCCATCGCTGTCCCCGTCGACTTTCATGGCCGGCATTGTCAACAGATCACGCAAACACACAAAACCCGCTGCCGAAACACAAATTAATCAAAAAATCCCAATAATAACAACAAACAGTCAAACGTCACATCGAAAACATTGAGCGCCAAATCGTCAGGTTGCAATCCTGTCTGTCAGATGCGTTGTTTGGTTGGTTTTATGCAGTTGGCAGCGCGGGCGCCCCTGGCGGCAGCCGGTGGAACGAGCGGCGCTGAATTCCATGATGGCCGCCGCCACACTTCCGCCGAGCGGACTTTATCCGGTGAAATGTCCTTGAGTGCGCGCGGCTCGCAACATGAATAATGAACTTACGACCTAAATGCCGCGTTGTTGCTACGCTCTGTGACGTCACCTGAGTAAATAGTTGAGCATGTAGATAACAACATGTAGCCGCCTATATAATATAAGTACGATATTTATGTATTTTATATGGGAACTAAGGTCGTCATATCGGATTTTCTTGGAAAGTTTTTATATAACCGCCACGGATCGGAACCGTGCGCGTTGAACAGCTTTGTCTTTGTTTAGTTTCCGAGAATAATGCCGTTCGGAAGTTGAATTCATTTATTACAACTTATTTGTAGTAAAATATCACCATATCCAATATTAAAAATTTCAGAATGTTTTACAATACACAAACATAATGCTTAACTTGAAAACGGAGAAATTCAGAATATTAATTTATTAAATTAGGTTTCCAGATGTTGTGTCTACAGACATTTTATATTATTTGCTGATTAATATTTTCCATGTGCAGAATTTCACAATACATCGAAATAGGCATTGGGTAGGCAAGAATCACTTTCAGGCGCTTTGTACGAAGTTTGGTATGACCGGTAAAACTAAATAAAATTTCACTTGTACTTAAATGATTACTAGAATTATTTTCACGGTGGTACTATATTTTTTTATTACTTACTGGTAAAACTACACTTTCTTGAATTTCTGGGAGAATGAAAAAACACATCAAATGTATTTATTTTCTCTCAAAAATGGGTTTCTCAAATTTTCTTCGATTGGCAAATTATACAGGTGTCCGGGGGTTATGTGCACAAACTTTGGGAGGTGATTCTATACGATGGAAGAAGTAAAAAATAAATTTTTCGAAATTAAATTTTTTTTGTAATAAAAAAATATTTTCCCCTAGAAGAATATTTACTTTTCCATACGAACAAATCAACTTTTTTAACCTGAAAACTACTTTAAATAGTTGGAATTTCGAAAAAGCTTTTTCATCTTTGTATTGTCGCGTAGAATAACTTCATGAAATTAGTGCACTTTACCCCCCGGACACTTGTATGTGTGGCGTTCCGTCATTTCTGCTCACCCAGGCGGAAATGAGGCGATGGTCAGTAAGTTTCTGTCAGCGACAAGATATCAGATACTTTGTTCCATTTTTTTCTAAGGTTCATAAGCAAAGATGTACATTTTTTGTAGGAACAAAGAAAATTTTTCAATAATCGTTTTAAAGGGGGTGAGAGGTGATTTAACACAAAACGGCGCTGTATAAATCAGATAAATATTATTATAATATTGCTTTTCCTAACGAAGGATGGATACCACGACAGTGTTTTGATAAAGGTAGTAAAACCACACATTTCAAATATTCTTCATCCGTACGTTCGCTGTATTTTGATTTCTTGAATGAATCGATTTAGTATCCTAGTTGATATTTCGACAATGTATTCAAACTGAACTGTATCTAGTAACATGGATTGAATTAAGGGGTCCTAACCGATCGATCGTGAAGCAAAATTTGGTCGAAACCAATTATGATTGTGAACTTTGAAAATAATATCTTCTGTAAAGGGTTTCTCGTTTTTTGATACTTAAACTTTTGGAACTAAAATGTTTAATCACTCGCTGGAGCAGTGCTCTTGATTGATTTCGTCTGTGATTCGTGGCTTTAAAACATTCAAATTGGGTTGAAATTTTTACTTTTAGAGTAACCCCATAGAAAAAAGTCAGCAGGCGTTAAATCTCGAATCATCGGTGGTCAGTTTATATCTCCTCGGCGATTAATTACTCATTCAGGGAATACATTATGAAGAGGAACTAACGAATAATTAGTTACTTGGGAAATGGCTCCATCTTGCTGGAGAATGTGTTGAGGTTGTAGCAAATCTGATTTTGCATTTCTGAAGCCATACAAGTCCAGATCATAATATGATGTCCATATTATGATCCGGACTTGTATATGGAATGAAAAACATTCCAATACACCTGTTATGTATTAAACTCTTGATCATCTTCTTTAAAAAATACGCGAATGAAAATATTGTCCGCAGTATAACTCAAACATTTTGTTTTGAAAATAAAAATCAATAATATAAAAAAAGCGTAAACAATATTATAAGATTTGCTTGAAGTAAATCATAACTGGCCTTTGTTTCACAGAAGTTTACCTGTTTCAGATGAGTCAATGATTTGAGGATTCGATTTTCGCCCCAGGGCAATCTTGTCTAAAATACTAGAAAGGAAAGGCTGTGCGGCCTTTTTCATACAAAACTTAAATTAGGATTTATCGAAAAATATCAAATCAAAACAAGTTCAAAAAAATCGAAATATCTTGTACATGTCAGGTGTTTTATTTGTATTTTTCGACTTAATTTTCATAAAAAAATAATCTCACACAATCTGCTGTGTTAATTCAATGAAATATAAGTCTGAAAAAATAAAATATCGCTAAAAGGGCGTTTTTGGGTGTACGTTTTAAATACCACAAAGTTTTAATTTGTGCTCCAACGTAATCGGTGATTTGTATTTAAAATTTAGGGTCATCGTAATTCTTTACTAAATCATTTATTTTATTTTATAGATCATCATATTTACATAGTTGATAAGGTAAAATAATGTTTAATCAATTATTATCATTAACTCACAAACAATTTCCAAGGTTGCTCCTAAATTCATGAAAAAATGATTTTTGAGATTTTAGCTACAAATCCAAAATTAAATTTTGTATGAGGAAGTCCGCACAGCCGTTCCTCTGTTGTCAACAGTAGGTTTGTACCATGGAGGTACTTAAATAGGTAATATGAATGTTATGATGTAAAAAAAAATCTTTGAGAAATAAAATGCCTATCAGTTTTATAAAAACACTAGGGCAGACCCGTGAAAAATCACTGGTTATAGATAATTGTAATTTAGTATGTAATGAAAAGTAGATAAATTTAGAAATTAAAAGTTCATAGAACTTGAATTTTTGCTACGCATTACCCAGGAATATTTCACAGTACTTACTTACCCATGAACCAACATCCGAAATTAGTTTGTTTAGATGCATATATTTACTATGGTGATGGATTGAAAAAAGTCTAATTTAAAACTTTGTTTAGCGATTTAGGTTAAAATAGCGATTTATTTCCTTTTCTTATTAAACATCAACAAAATTTAGAAACTTTTAAATAGGCTGCTGCGGCGTTATATGTAAATTTATTTTAAACTTAATAACTTGCACAAAGTTTCATAGGTTTCTGTAAATAATATTAGTGCAGACTCGTAAACACTCGTAGAGTCTGTTACAATTTTAAAAAGGCATTTAAAAAAAATAATTAAAAATATTGTAATAGGTACCATATCGCTTGCCTAAATTTTCTCAACATTTTCAAATTTGTACATGATGACACTTAAAGTAAAAGCAAAGTGTTCATCGAACCGGAGTTACTGACAGACGAGTCACAACAGTAATTAATATTTTTAATAATTATTTCAAAATTATTCCAAGCCACTTTAATACTGCGAAATGACAATATTGTGAAACTACATAAATGATGGCTTGTAAAAATATTACTAAATGGAAATTTGAAAAAAAAAATACAATGAATACGCACAAAATAATATACGTAAAGCTCTCACTTTCTGATTTTAATGTAAAGGGCTTCGGATCGAGGATTATTTTTTGATGACCACCATATAATATATTTTTGGAATCGTCCCACAAAAAAGTGTAAAACACTGCCATTGTTACTTAGTAACCTTCAGATAAATATATAATATATTTTTGAATTTTCCCACAGTAAAGTGTGAAATACTGTCATTGTTACTTAGTAACCTTTAGATAAATATATAATATATTTTGGAATTTTCCCACAGTAAAGTGTGAAATACTGTCATTGTTACTTAGTAACTTTCAGTTCAATATATAATATATTTTTGGAATTTTCCCACAGTAAAGTGTGAAATACTGTCATTGTTACTTAGTAACTTTCAGATCAATACATAATATATTTTTTGAATTTTCCCACAGTAAAGTGTGAAATGTTGTCATTGTTACTTAGTATATATATCCAAGACATAACTCAAAATTACTTATCTGGATTAGTTCAACTCAGTATGTAAATAGATAAATCTACGATGTTTCACGACGAAAGTATTCCCACACCTTTTCGGATAGATTTAAATAAAATTAATTTGAAATAGAAATGATTCAATTTCCAAGTTTCCCCCGGGAAAATCCAATTGCCAAGATAACGTTGTGTTTTGCAAGAGCACATTAAGACGTATGTACTAAAAAATAATTAGTTATAGCCACATACAGCATCGATTATATATCTGCAAATGTTAAATCATTGTGAGATTTTTTTTGCGTTTCAGAGTACATTTTGTTGACGGAATATATTTGATTTAAAAACAGTTTAATATTTCTTCGTTCTGCTTTTTCATTTTAGTTTAAATTCACATTAAGTACTTAGTTTTATATTTATAAATCATCCAATCCCTGACCATTAATAATTTTTCTGTTTTATGTCATCCTCTTCTCTACATAATATTAGTATTAAGACTGTTTGTGTTCCTTAAATAAATAAATATTTGAGATAAATAAATCGCTTTGTACAGTATACTTCCTTTCTATAAAACTAGCGTATTAAGTTTTTTTTGCTAAATAATATGACTGCATGTTTCCTCACTGGTTTTTATGATTATCTCAGGAAAACTTAAATTACAAATTAAAATAAAACAACATTTCAATATATAACAGATTATATACTAATCTACGTATAAATTAGGTTTAAATATGGTTTTTTCAAATCTATGACTTTATACCACTCTTCCATCGTTGGCGTGTGGATTATTAAATGTTTATTTTTTGAACGTTATGATTATTACACTTTTAATTAAACTTCGTAAAATAAAAAAAAAATAATTTGAAACATTTATTTTTGGTTGTAATTTGTAATATTGTTAATTTATTTTTATTTTACAACTAAAACATAGTACATATGAAATATTATGGCGAATTTAAGTATAGTAATGGTTAATAAGTAATTCTTAGGACGGGCTGTTTCACAGAATTTTAACAATACATTCAATTTAAAAAGTTAATTTTAACGTTCTGTGAAAGTTCTTTTCAAGTGTTGTTATTATATCATTACGGGTCAGTTGCGTCACAGGATATAATAACAGAACTTGAATAGAACCTTCACGGAACTTGAAAATTAACTCGGAAATTGTTCAAATTCTGTGAAACAACCTGTATTTAGTCCTCCTCACTAGGGTGTCCTTTGCTGAGGCTTTACTAGAGTTATTTAATTCTGTTGTATTTGTTTTCTCTGTCGTCTTTATTTTTGTTTATTCATTGTCCTCTTTCAGCCAATTTTTTATTCTCGATTTGTACTCATTAAACTTTTCCATTAGTGTAATGTCTGGGGGAAAGGAAATTTTGGAGTTTTGTTGCAAAATAAATGTGGTTTCTTTGTCCGAATGTGGTGTCATAACTTGGAATGTTTTCTATATATCATTTTGATTCGATTTACTTTGATAGACACGCGGTCTAGTAGAGGATTTCGTATTTTTGAATACCTACTTCTAATAGTATATTTTTGGCATTTATTTGTTACATCAAACTTCTGAAAATTTCAGTAGCAGGAATTCATGGGTATATTCATTATGGTCTTTACGATTCCTTTTTGTATTGTATTCATCTTATGTGCCTACGTACTTACATATAACAGATCTATTTAGAATGACATAATGCGTAGTAGACGTTCTTTTTTCTTTTTTATTTACCACATTTTTACCAGATTTAAAAGAAATATATAAGGCTTTTGAGATTTCCTTAACACATTTGATGTGGAGGTCACATCTAAGATTATCTTCAATTACTACTCTTTAACTGGGCAGTTACATTGAACATAATTTCTATGGCATTCGTGTAATTTTAATTCTAGTTGTTTTACTGGTTGGCTCATTGAGTTCATTGAAAAATGTTATACAATTAGCCTATGTTAAGGGTAAACGAGTTAATTTTAGCCAATTTTGAAGTGTACTGAACCCTTGTTCAGCCACATAAAATTGCCCCGAAGATAAAAATAGCAGACATTTGGAATGCTTTAAAAAAGTGATTTTAACTTTCACAAAGACGACATAATATTTTTTTTATTGTTTTCATTAGCTTGGTCCGGACACTCCACACAATGCAGTTCCCAACTAACAAGTAATTTAATAAATACTTGATGGGAATGCCCGAATACATTATTATATTCACAGTTGATTTCAAACAATTTATTTTGCCCTTTTGACTGCTTATCTATTTTTTTCCAGTTGGGAACGGCTATTGATTTCCTTCCTGATGTTATTCTTTTTTTAAACCGAACTAACTGTTTTTAAATATTTTGATGTTCTCGTTACAAGCCCAAATTACTGTACGGTGTACTTTTCGCAATTCTCTGTACATTATAATTATTATGTATGCCAAAACCACATTAATTTTATTTTATACATTAATGATATAGTGAAGTGCTTAAAGTACTGTTCCATCAAACTTTTTGCAGATGACACACTTTTATATATTATAGCAAATAATATTGAAGATGCGTTGTCAAAAATACAAAATGAACTTAATGAATTATCTAAGTGGTTAAACATAAATAAATTGAAATTAAATGTAACTAAAAGTAAATTCATGGTATTAGGGAAAAAACTAAACGTATATACTGTCCTAAATATAGACAATCAAAATATGGAAGAAGTAAAAGAAATTAAATACCTGGGAATCATAATAGATAACAAGTTAAAATTTAACACTAACTTTGAAATTTTAAATAAAAAAATGGCGAAAAAGGTTAATTTCTTAAGTAGGATAAAAGGAAAATTGGACATTAAAACAAGGATATTGGTCTACAATACCACTGTAGCATCCCATCTAAATTATTGTACAAGTGTAATATTTCTAAGTAACAAAACCCAAATTAAGAGAATGGAAGTAATCCAGAACAGAGGCATGAGGTCAATACTGTGTTGAAGCAGGTACACCAGAATAAAAACCATGCAACGTCAACTCAATATTTTAAGTGTGTGGCAACGATTAGTTTATAATACCTTAGTGTTTATTTATAAGCTAAAAAATAAAATGTTACCTGACTATATGTCAAAGAATGTTAGAATTAATAGTGCAGTTCATTTATATCCTACGAGAAACTGCAACGATTTTAGGCTTCCTAAAACACACTTATCAGAAACACAAAACAATATTTATTATAAAGGTTTTAAAATGTTTAATGAACTCCCGGTAATTGTTAAGGAAGCTAAAAGTCTTGCAGTTTTTCGTGGATTATGTCTCAATGTTGTAAAATCTAAATTTTAGTATGTAAGAAGTAAATAATATTGTAGTAGTCATAGAAAATAATATATTAGGTATAAGATGTAAACTCTTATAACTAAATAAAATATACATTAAAAAAAAAAAAAAAAAATTATATTCACTAATACATTGATCTATTTACCAACAAACTTACTAAATCCTTCAATCAAAAGTAAAAACAAAAACGAACACAACATTTGGACAGAAATTTCATGTACAACTTAAAACTTTACAAAATATTACCATTCTCCTACAAAAAACTAACTAATATCGAAATTCATAATAATAATAACATTGCCTTTATATATCGCAATTTAGTGTTATTTTACTTCAAGTTTACTTTATTATAACAAACTTAAAAATAGTAATTTATTATTAGTTATCATGTTCTTAAATGTATTCCTACAGTGCGCATTACCCAATACAGATTAAATAATATAACAGTAAATGTACAATTTATACAAAGCGATGAAAAAAGAAAGAATAACAATAAAAGTGCTCTTATATCACAGGACAAAACAATAGCATTAAAACTAAAACAAAATATAAAACGGGAGGCAGTTTGTGCTCAGAAATGAAAATATTTTGAGTAGACATTAAATAAAGGTACAATAAGGAGGCAACCGAAACCAAACAATTACCGGATGTTTGAGAATATGGTTACTATAAAATATTGAAAAGAAGTTAAGATTTATGAATGGTAGGATTTTTAAAATAATTTTGTTTTTAAAGCCCGTTTAAATTTAGCCAAATTCTCGATATTAGTAAAAGATGAGAGAAGTTTATTCCAGATGAGCGGGCCAGTTACACGAACAGAGCGATCATAGTAAACGGCTCAATTTGGCCTAGAAAGTTCGATTAAATGATTACTAACATCTAGATCTGCTGACCTTAGAGTAAGCTGTCTATCGCTTAAATTTGTTGGACACGTAGTTCCGATATATAGGCTGGCGCCATCTCTTGCAATGCTTTGAAGGTCATTAAGCAGATTTTAAACTCTATTCTTTCAGGGCATCGAAGCCAGTGAAGGCGATCCCTTAGAAGTGGGGTTATACGACAATACTTAGATTCACTAAAAATCATTCTCGCCGCAGCATTAAAAGCTGACTGGATTCTATTGATTTAGATCAGCATATGCACTATTGCACTATACGTGAGACGACGAACGAATTTATGAGCGTCTTAGCTCCATCAGAGGGAAGGCATCTCCTGATTGATTTTATCTGCCTTAGATGGAATAAACATATACAATAGATCTGGGACAAGGGGAGAAACGATATTGATAAAATATTGCATCCAAACATAGACCGATTGAAGTGAGACAACATATGTAATATCCAAGTATAGTCATAACAAATTAGCTTCCATATTTAGATTGTGAAATATTAGGAATTAAGAAAAAATAAAAGGTAGCACACATCCCAACTATTAACGTAATGTAAATTGTAGCACACATCCTTATTAGCAACATAATGTTAATTATAGCACACATCCTAACTAGTAACATAATGTAAATTGTAGCACACATCCTTACTAGTAACATAATGTAAATTATAGTACACATCCTAACTAGTAGCTATATTTGAAGGAGAATATTGGACTCAAACTCACAAACATGATGAAAGTAGAATCAATGCGATAAAACAGTGGCTTGACAAAAATGTACTAACACTGAATATAAATACATAAGATTCAGCTCAACTATAAAAGGACAACCTACCACACCATAAACAATAAAAATACACAAGCTTAATTGTAATTCCGATAATATTGATTCTAACTGCAAATGTGAAGATTTGGAATGCGTGAAAAACATCAAATAATGTCTAGGTACATAAAATAATTTTAAGGGAAAATATCACATCGAAAACCTTTCAATAAGGGTAAGAAAATTAATACACATATTATTTGCATTATGAAATATAATTTAACAACAAGACTTAAGAAAAATATATTTTGGATTGTGCAACCCCATCTTAACGTATGGTTGCATTGGTTAGGGAGCGTCAGGTAGAACAATTTTAGATCCGCTTGTGAAGGCCCAGAAATCCGTTATTAGAGTCATTTTGCGTAAACCCTTAGTTACTCAAGCGATCAGCTCGATAAAATTTAATGTATTTGATGTTCGTCAAAATTACATAAAAAGGGTTACTATTCAGGTACACAAAAATCTAGAAAATCTTAATAAAATTGATCATAAATATATCACAAGAAGTCACACCCGAAAGGATCTCCTGGTCCCAGGGAGCAATACGGAAAAGTATCAAAAGTCGTATACATATCTGGGACCAAAATTATATAATAAAATCCCCCAAGAATTAAATATTAAAACATGCAAAATGACCTTCATCGGTTCAATAATAACTAAATGGTTGATTGGATTGGGGAGGGTGGAGTCTGAAAAACTATTAAATATGTCACTTAAAATTTTACATGGTTACCTATTAATGGCTCATTTAGTAAATACTAAATATATATATATATATATATTCAATTATGAAAAAAATAAATAAAAAAACAACACTTTAATTTTACAGA
Source organism: Hesperophylax magnus (assembly GCA_026573805.1). Taxonomy (NCBI): domain Eukaryota; kingdom Metazoa; phylum Arthropoda; class Insecta; order Trichoptera; family Limnephilidae; genus Hesperophylax; species Hesperophylax magnus. The sequence continues at coordinate 3,676,085 of JAIUSX010000026.1, forward strand.
AGGAGTTAGCGCAACACGGCATAACACCCCAAAAACAAACAACAAGAATAAAAGCAATTTTACAATAGTAATTTTAACAGAATTTGGTTCATTATTTTTTAATGATAAACTAATATTTATAAGACAAGGATTTATGCATAGCATAAAGGATAACAAATAATTATAAGCACATATTGAGTTTTTTTTGTTGTTTGTTTTTGGGGTGTTATGCCGTGTTGCGCTAACTCCTTCTTTAGCCGACGTTTCGGACAGCGTTGCAGTGTCCATCATCAGGGCAGATCCGGTAGATCCGAAGATCTTCACATCTTCGGATCTACCGGATCTGCCCTGATGATGGACACTGCAACGCTGTCCAAAACGTCGGCTAAAGAAGGAGTTAGCGCAACACGGCATAACACCCCAAAAACAAACAACAAAAATGCTTTTGGCCGTGAGAATCTAAAAACTTACATATTGAGTTGGTCGTTTACAGGTGAAAAAAATATAATAAGCAGTAATTGTTGATTTAGGTACTAGTACATATTGAATCATTTGGCGGGTTGGAAATAAGCCGACATAGCTCAGTGATCTCAGAACACCTGACCGGACATCAGAAGGCAAGGGTTCAATTCCCATTGGCGGAATTTATTTTTACTCGGGAGATATTTTCAATTTGTATTGATTTTTCAGGCAACTAATTATTGCTTATAATTATTTGTTAGAATTCCTTAGAACGGCAATCTGCCTAGTTAGGAACTAATATCGACCTACAATTCGTAATAACACTTGTACTTATTTTTAATATACTTATACAGTTATTGCAATATTATTATCTTGTCATTTTTTGCTATATACATGTATCTAATGTAATGTAATAAATAAATAATAATGTAAATTGAATAAAACAAAATAGGGAAAATGTAAAATGTATTCCTAACACGGGAAATACCAGTGGAGAAAACATTATGAAATATTATTATGTCAATATGAATCAAAGTAAGTAAATACATTTTCAACGCTCCGTAAATAAATGCACCATAGGTAAATGTATCATCTTAAAATGTGGACATAATGTGTATATTTTTTTGACGTAAAACCTTTTTTTTAGTAGTGCATCAACGATTCCAGTAAAACGATTCGATTAATCGACCAATAAATTAATCTTCTTTATTAGCTAAACTCGATTCTGGATGCAATTATCAATGTAGCTTCCTTCTGGATACAATGCCCTTTGTTCAAAAAATGGATACGATTGCAACGTCCATACTTTACAGGGTTACATGTCAAAATTACACATTCGTGAATTAACCAATATTACGCTGTCAGAATTATACTCGGACGAAATTATACATTTCACTTGTAGAGAAGCGCCTCTAATTGTACCCCTTGTTCAAAAAATGGACACGATTGCAACGTCCATACTTCACAGGGTTACATGACAAAATTACACATTCGTGAATTAACCAATATTACGCTGTCAGAATTATACTCGGACGAAATTATACATTACACTTGTAGAGAAGCGCCTCTAATTGTACCCCTTGTTCAAAAAATGGACTCGATTGCAACGTCCATACTTCACAGGGTTACATGACAAAATTACACATTCGTGAATTAACCAATATTGCGGTGTCAGAATTATACTCGGACGAAATTATACATTACACTTGTAGAGAAGCGCCTCTAATTGTACCTCTATGAGAACTACACATGTCAAGAAAAGCTAACCAAACATTCTTTTTTTTTCAATATGATATCTATTTAGTACCTACATGCGTAATTCTCTGTTTTATTTTGTCTAATTGTAATTCTTTCAAATCAAATCATACCTGAATAATTTATTGCCGATTTCAGTTCGTAGCATGATTATTATTATTGTATGTAGGTGCCCTTGAATAATTTTTCGTTTTTAATTGTTTTCAATTCATTAATATCGTACAATTCTCGATTAAAGAACTACCTATTTTATTATATTACTAGAGTAGACCCGTGAAAAATTATGGGTTGTATTTAAGAAAAATATGTTACTACTGATGCCTTTCAAAATAAGAAATTTAATTTTCGAATGTTAGGACGGGTTGTTTCACAGAATTTGAACATTTTATCAATTTTCAAAGTTGATTTTCAAGTTCTGAGAAGGTTTTATTCAATTTATAATATTATTAATAACAGAACTTGAATCCCTCACAAAAATTAACATTGAAATTTGATGAAATGTTCAAATTCAACAAAATCAAATGAAACAACTAGTCCTAAGTAAACTAGAAGAATTACGACATCTGCCCAATGACATTATAAAAATACCATATTTAATGTTTGTACTATATATTCATTCTAATCCAACAAAAATATTGCACCGCTATAATATATTTAGCAAGGATACACATTCGTAGAATACGTGTGTACGAATGAAAAAGCTATATGAACGGCCCGCTAAAGTATGTCCATTGGAACTAGTTCAGTGAAACCACGCGCGATGTCTCGGTAAGTTATCTTCACTTTATTAATACATCTAAGCATCTGTCAAACATTTAAACAAAATAAATACACACTTTAAATAAATACTTATTAATTAATAAAATAATTTTGGTACCTACATTATAGCTTGTGTGATAAGTTTTGTATATTTATTGTCAGTTCCAAGTTTGAAAAAAAAGTTTATTGAAATTTAACCATTTTACATCATTCAATGCACCCATAGCCAAAATGAGTATATTTAATTACATATATTGATCGGTTAGTGGTTAGTGCTCTAAGCCTTCAGTTGCCGTTTCAATCCTCTTCTAGTTTAATCTTAACCCCGTGGGCAATTTTGGGATATACTTTTCACATACGACGAACAACCATAGAGATATATTATTTGTATATTTGGGAGACATATATCCCAGACTAACACGATCTCGTAAAAGTTATATTATAATATCTCATTTTGTATTACGGTCAGAAATATGATCTAAACAATGTTAGAAAGAGAGAATACAACGCTTCCAGTTTGCATTAAAAAACTTACCATAAACGCTCCCAAAAAATTAAAAATAATTGAATGAAACAGTATTTACCATTTGAAAAATATTTCTCATGGTTTGTAAATCTTAAATTTTTTTTTTAATATATTACATGAAAAAAAGTAAAGTGACAGTAACTTTAATCATACCTTTGTCTAATTAAATGTCTTTTTAGGTTCCGCATAAAGAAGTAATTACAGTTTATAAGGTAAAAACCACCGGTAAGCGACATTGTTTGCGTTCAAAATTTTAATATTTTTAAATGCGTATGTTGATTTGTAATGTGAATGAGTCTTTAGTCTGCGTTTAAGCACAGTATTTTATTGTGAAATAAGTTCAAAACCAACAAATACATTGCAAAATATCAGAGGCTTTAGGGGTTAAATCATTACACGTGAAACACATTCCGTGTGTTTATTATGATGGTGGTAAGAGAATTTAAATATTGTCATTTTAAATATTATCTTGAATGCGAGCTTGATGTACCGTCTGAACACTCGGACACTCATCGGTCCAACTTAACCAGATTTGTAATGATTAGGTTACTATTTAAGACTTTGTAGAAAACAAACTGTACCTAATTTCTTCCCTTCGCCACTTGACCCTTGGCCCCATATATAAATGTGTATTTTTTTAATAACTTATCCATATTACTCCCCTTACCACCTCCTCTCACATTATCGTCGTCCGTAATTAATGAAACAATGTTATCATGCATCATTACTTTTTGGGGTCTGTCCGAAACAAACGCTTAAAAATTGCAGTTTGTTAGGAGTTTTATTTTTCGGGCCCTTACAAAATCAACTAATCATATCATCACATTCATTCATTTCAGCTTGACATTCAATTTCAAATTCATTCGCTGTTTTGGAAAATATTCTAAAATACTCTTTTTGATAGCGGATTCTTTCAGATTTTGATTTTAAACACACCTAATGGTGTGTTATAATAATAAATAATAAAATGTTGAATGCAAATATAAATAACGTTTTAAAAATATTTTACCGATGGTTTTACCACTTTATGCAATTTACACAAAAATAAATCATATTTAATCAGACAAGAGTATTAAAAAGGTTATTTACGATTTTTTCGTTTTGTGTAAAAATAATTATTTTAAAAATTAGTAAACCTTAACCGAAGGAATTTTTTTACAGTTTCTTAGATTTTTAAAATTATACAGAAGCATATTTGGTAAACTTTTAGAGTAAGAAAGCTTGGTGTTCTTTCTTTCTAATTCTGTATATATTGTATATCTGACCATAATTAAAAGGAGATGAACAAGTTTTATGAGGTCGTGTCATTTTGTGACAGATATATTTATAGCAAGAACTACGCGGTCCTATTGTGTTCTCGATTGATTATAAAGCGCTGAAACTTGAAAAGCGTTGAAAATAAAAAACGCCTACCGTACTTAAAAATATCCTAAACTAAAAGTCATAATTTAATTTAGCAATTCAATTTCTAATGTTCTATCACAAACTAATTTTCTAAAACTTTAGATTGCAGTCGGAACCTTAAATTAAGTACTTCATTCAGGCTATCCCGTAGATCCAACATAAATCCCAGGGAACGCCGGGTACAACGTTAGTTAAATATACATTACAACACGTGATATAAAATTCCATTGATTAAAATATATATTCTATTGTAATTTCGCTACGACAAAGACTACGAGCTACGAAATCTACGAAAAGCTACGAAAAATTCTACTGTCATAATTAAATGGTAGCGTAGCCTTTGTTGATATTTACAACATATATACTACACTTAATTAAAAAATAATATTAATTATTTAATCGGATCGAACGTCCATCCGTTTATTAGATTTAGTTCATTGACCCATTTTAGTATTTATTAAGGGTAATAACATTTATACTAGTTATTTTGTTAACACGCTTAAAAAAATAACATTCGTTTGAGTGTGTATTAAAGAAAATTTAGTATATTTTTTACCATCTTTCCTTCCTATTTTCCTTTCAGTAGTTTCAATTGAATTAAATCAATTTCTCTTCTCGTTATTATTGACACCCATATCTATGCTAGAATTTAATCTTTAAGAATGGTATTATTTCCACTTTTGAAGTAATCAGAATTGATTTTATTAATCAGAACTATTTGATATTATACTAGCTGACACCGGCTGACACCGAGCTGTACCCGGCGTTGCTCGACTTTCCTCTACTTTCAAAAAACATAATATCCATGTATTAATATAAACCTTCCGGAAGAAATTCTCTAAATGATAGTGAAAGCCCTATCAAACTCCGTTGCAAAGTTTAGAAGAACTAAGCGCACACACAGATAGATGGGGATAGTGACTTTGTTTTATACTATTAGTGATTGTCTTTTCTATTTTGATCTTCAATTTTAAATATCAATATTTTTTGTTGAGTGACATAACCTTTCTAATACTGATGTGCATAATTTATAAATACTGTTTATAACACTAATAAATAAAATAAAACATATATGAAAATTACTTTTTTTTAAAATCTGAATGTCTACAGAACAGATAAAACTGGTGTAAACATTTCGTATATTCTATCGAGATTTTGAAATGACGGTATGCATTGATTTAAAAAATATATATTGAATGTAAGATACTCCATTACAGCCATAAAAATTTTTAATATGAAAATTATTTAATTGAGTGGGACTAATGAAATATCGGCTACTGGAGCCTCCACAGTAGTGACTTTGTATAGAGCCTCCATAGAAGAGCTATTTATTTATTTGTAAGAAACAAACAGCTTTCATAATGCAAATATGGTTATGCATAGGAGGTCAAACAATGTTAAGACCAAAAAAAATCTTGCTGCTGTTGGTTAGAGAGTTTTGTTCGATTTAATTATGCATATCGTATTAACGTTTAATGTTACTTACGTTCTTCGAATGTTTATATTGCTCCGACAAAGTAGGCTATGGGTTCGAGTCTATGTTGGAGGTACACAGATAATTAATACGAATAAAATTAATCACGATAATTTTCTGTGAATATCCATTGAATTTATTAAGACGCCGGCTGGCCTCAGTGCTTCCTCCCTCCTACAACATGGGTCTCTTCAAAACTCATATTCATCCCTTCCTCTTCTTAAAAATACTATCCACACACCAAAAAAAATTACCATGTAATTTATTCATAATTAAAAAAAACACCATTCAATATATTTATAATTACTTTATATTATAAATTCTACTAAATTTGAATCATATGTAAATGAAATCCCCAGCATGGGAGATCTAAATGAGGATATCATTATATCTACGAGTATTTGTTAAAAATTAAAAAGCCACACATTTTAAGATTTAAATAAAAGGATTTAAATGTTTTACGATTTTTACAACGATTTGGTAAATTTAATAGCAATGATTTTCATAAATAATCTCATGAAAAATTATATACGATTTTAGGCAATAAGGTTATCGCACACGTATGTATCACTCATCGTATCCCCATGAAGCACCAGATCAGCATGGCCTCAGCTCAAGCCGAATTCATCGCATGAAACTCCGTAGTCCAACAAACACTAATCAGCATCGTAATAGCATCATCTCGACTCGGGACAACAGGTGAAATAAGGCGAGGCAATGCCGGTCCGATGCCGTGTCGTGTGCAATAATAACCTTTAACACTAAACAACAACCTGTTTTTTAACATAATTATAAATAATTACAGTTAAACTTGAGTAAATAATATATTAAACAACTAATTAAGTAATGAAAAAATTGTTTTGAAGCACTACTATTTATTTAAATTTTGAACACCCTCAACAGGACCCTCAACTCAATGTATGACTCAAATAGGGTGCAAAACATACAAATAATAATAAAAGTCAACCGTTTTTTCAAGAGGTTTATGTGATAAATTATCGAAAATTTTCCATGTAAGATTTTGCGCGAAAATAATTTTTTTTGGTGATATTTACAAACAAAGAGCTCCTGCCTTTTTGGTTTGGTTTGATTAAAGTGTGTATTTTGCACATAAAATTACTTATTTTGTAAGGTCCTCACTCCACGGGACTTCACGAGGCTCCAGTTGCCGTAAGAATAGAACCAGTAAATGTCTTAATCAAAGCAAACACGTTGACTATTAGGCAACAAAAGCATTAAAAAAAGGATGCCATAAAAATAATAACTGTCCCAACTTAATTGTGTAATATGATTGAGCAATCTAGGCAAATAAAAACATTAAACAATTTAAAAAAAAACTTATGTAATGATTACGATTTCCAGAACTCAATTTCAAAGTAAGAATCGTGGCTCTCTTATCAGGCACAAGAGTTCGTATTTTCTGATATGGTATACAAGACGAATACATAATGCTTTAAGATAAAATATTTTTATAAAATATATGTATAAATTTATTGCAATTCACATTTTTAATTTACAATAATAAACTAGGCTTGTAAAGAATAGTTGTTCATGAAATAATTTTAAATAATGCTTAGATTTCGTTGTTACGTTGAGGTTGAAATGAGCTGATGTTGGAAAGCGGAGTCATTACCAATCACCACTCCTTCATTGTCTAGATGTGTATTATTATATATTTTTTGTTTAAAGAAAGATAAATATTCCCGGGTTACGAATAACCTCAGTAAGCGGAAAATGTTGCTTATGTTGTGATGGAGGACTTAACCAGCCGAGAGATTCAACTCAAAGAAGAGATGCCAACACAGTCACCGACCGGTCAATAGGTGTATAGTTAGGTACTTCCTTTCTGGTGTACCTCCTCTTTTCCTTTCGCCTCAATCTTCAATAAATGAATGTTACCATAGACCTCCTGGCTCCAAACAGTGGAAATCTTAATAAAAAATTAAACCCGATAAAACCAGCATCTATCTATCTGTGTATATATTAAGTATAAAAGTGAGGCAAAGCGAGACGAGCGTGGTTTTGATTTTTTTTAGTTTTTTGAGATTCAGACCTTCAAAACAATAGGAAGGAGACTGTTTACAGGAGATTTTGTAAAACCGCCCCATCCCTCCTTCCCACCCAAAGCAGAATTTTAATTCTTATTGATGAAATTTCGCACATTTGACATTCAAAATAAGATAAAAATTAATGTCTACTGATTTCGAAAAACTCTGAGTAAAGCTCGGGCAACGCCTGGGACTCCAGCTAGTAACTTATAATAATTGTAACAGTGACTATCACAATAATGGTTTAATTCTGTAACACCTTTGGGGATGTTGTTTAGCGGACATTTTACAAAATAATATAAATGTACACATAATATAATTACAAATCTTTTTTAGAAGTGCAGGGTTTTTCAAGAGATACTGAGAGGGAATTTGTCAGAAGTGGGGACAATGCGGGGTTTTTAAAGAGATACTGAAAAGGTATTTGTTAGAAGTAGGGACATTGCGGGGTTTTTCAAGATTACATTTTGCAAGTAAAATGCAAATACATGTTTTTAAACTTTACTATTAATATTCATCACTTTTTTACCCCGCTACGCTGTGCTATGGCTCAGTCTGCATGTGCAGATAGAGAAACAATAAAGCGTTTTGCTTTTACGTCCAAAAGATAGCGCTATGTAAAAAAAAACATGTTTTTCCTGTCAGAGATGACATCTTTATAATATAGGTGTATAAAAACATATGCGTATTCGAATGCAACGTTGTGTCAAAATTTAAAAGCGATCGGTGATTTAAAAGTTTGAACAAACGAACATTTATATTTTTATATATATAGATAATATAAGTTAATAATGTAAAAAGTAATGTATGCCCTATTCCTCCCCTCTTGGGGATCCTGTGCCGCGGCAGACTAGGTTTGGAACCCCTCGGGTCACGTTGTGGTATATCTGTCACCAACACAATAATAATATGGAAATGTGCCTAGTCTGGTAGTCAAAAAGCATATAAAACTTTTGTTCAAAAAACATTTATAAGATTAAAGAAAAAATACATTAAGAAAACGATGAGTTCTCATAAAACTCGTTCTATCTCATTTTCTATTAAGGTCAGATATATAATATAAACAGATTTAGAAAGAGAGAACACTAAACTTTCTCATTACTTTTAAACGTTTATCATAGACTCTTTCGTATAATCTTAATATGTAAAACAATCCAAAAAGTAGTCGACCGATATCGCTTAAAATTTCGTAGTTTGTTCTTATTAGTGCCAGGAGTGTTTAGACAGTAGGTTGAATGATGGAAGAAGTCTGGTATGCCCGAGGAATACTTAACGCAATATCTCTGCACCGGAATGAGACACGGAGTCGAATTAAAGTCGATGTAATGTAGTTTTTTAACAGTAACACTGTGGTATACAGTAGTGTATGGTGGTAGAAGTCGAAGACGCCCTAGAAAGACAATAGCAATAGCGAAGCAATGTGGCGTCCACTAGTTAGAAATAATTATATTCAGAGGAAGATACAAGCCAAAAATGTGTATATTCTTGGTATACCTTATATCGTAGGTAATAGGCATTAAAATTGCTTGACAAACGGAGTCTAGAAACTTTATAAGAAAGCAAAAAAGTTAATCAAGTGAAACTGTCACAGATAATCTTAGCTATAATAGTGAATTTTTTTTAAGTTGTTTCCTTTATGTGTTCATACATTTCTATTGAAAAAAATTTTTTTAGTAGTTTATATTTCTATTTTTTATCGAGTAATTTATTTTTTTATTTGTATTCTACTCAAGCGAAACGATAGGAAAACCTTCAATTTATCTAAAGCACATTTTTGGTATTCATAATGTACAGCAATTTGTTATAAAGATTAATCAAAACAGTGATTCGGCATTAAGCTTCGCCTTAATAGAAAACCGCAAACTGTTTACTCGATCAAGGTTTGCCAATTTATGTAAAGCTAAAAAAATCATGTGACAATAACGTTTATTATATTATAACTAAACATGTCTAACTACAAGTGTTTTTTTTAATTTCTTATGAAGTGGTAAATAAATTTTAAGTGGAAAAAAACATCGGCAAGCGATTATAAAATATGTTTAGCTGTGTTTGTGTAAAAAAATATTTTCAATTGCATAATAAATTGGCATATTAAAATCTGAAATAGGCTTTTATCTGCTCTCAAAATGGTTTATCATTTTGGGATATGTTAAAACAGAGAATCTACATATTTGAAATTGTATTTTAAATGGGAGTATTTGATTACCTGATATTGTTTTGTCTAGACCAGAGGGATAAAAGATTTAAAAAAAATCAATGTCAACTCCTCTGAAGTTAATATTGTTACATATAACTATGTAATGTAGTAAAGCAAATAAAGTTTATTCAATGGTAAATATTTCTATACAAATACCCCAATTTCTTCAGCCTCATAATATACCCCAATTGGGGATGCCGTAATCTTACTGGCTTCAGACGGTTGGTAGTAGTTGGGACTTCACATTATAAAAAAAACAAAGGTTTAGGTCTGGACATACCATAAAAAATGCTTTATTTTTTAGTTTCATGATAACCCAGGACATTGACAAATCAACACACATTTGAAAAGTGATATTAAGTATAAAAATGATATTAAAAAGGGAAAAAAACTAGCCCACTATTTAACCTATATATATTTTATTTATTTTCAAATGTATTGATTTTTCACTTGTTGTTGTTTTTCAGTTGTTCAGTTACCGTGTTTTTGAATATGCGGAATTTTTTTATATAAATATTTTAAAAATCTTTTTCTTAAATTTTTTTGTAATTATTAAAAAAAATTTTTGAAACTTTCAGACGGTAGGATGTAATACAATTAATAATTCCGTCGATTGATGTTATTTGCAAATTGTGTAAAGACAACGTCACTGCAAATAATTTTGTTCAGAATATTTACCTAGCAATAATACACGCTGTAACGTAGAATATAGAAAGTAGATAGCCTTAACAATTATAATTAATGTAAATGTCACAATTTCGGCAGCGTGCAATGGTTTTATAGACGAATTTATGATTTGCAATTTATAGATATTTCATTATTTATCAAAATGTCCATTGATACATTCAGTATCGCACTGGTGCAAGAACATCTTTCAGAACCGAATTAATGCTTGATATAATTTTAGCCACGTTAAGTGACTGAACGACCTGTTGCTTCACGACCTTCTTCTTCTCCATCTCCTTCTCCTTCCTACTACCTTCAGCCCCACAACATACCCCAACTGCGGATTCCCTAGTCCCACTGGCTCCAGACTGTTTGGAGAACTTAGAACTCTTGTACAATATTTGCATAAATCAAAGGTTAATAGGTAATGTAATGGTACAAACATAAATTAGTATGTATTGTTCACTATGAAGCGGAAATCTGTTTGAAGCAGTAAAAACCCTCTAACGGTGAGATCTCTGAGTTTATGAAATTTTTAGGATATTGACGCAAATATCATATTTTAATCCGATTTTGCTTACAATCATGAGCTATTAATTTAACTTTCCGAAAATAAGATGCTGCCTTCAAATTTTTCAATTATGTAATGAGAAAAAAAAAGTAGTGAAATCCGGGCGAAGCCGGGTCGTAACGGCTTGAATCGTAAAGGCGAACCATTAAATCACTCTGCGAGTGTAAAATATACTGATTTTAAAGTCCAACCTACGTATTTCAGAGCATTGCGTTGTTGGAACATTTTCTTTGTTCTCAAAAACCGCTTTAACTTTGTTAATTCCACAAATTCATTTAAGATTTCGCTGCGTGTTCTTATCGAAAGACTGCAGCATGTAAATACGTTGTATATTCAACGCTTCTATTGCGTTTTGTCACATTATTACATAAAACTTTGTTTCGTGTTTCGCCCAAGGTGACCTTCGGAAATTATTTCCAGCTTGTGGAGTTTAATTACTTGAAACGGCGGAGGCAGAGCCACCTAGCGCGGGTTGGCGGAAGCTCGGAATTATTTTTCCTCTCTCCGATTGGCCGGTCCGACTGACAAGCGAAGGAATGTTGGTATATATTTCAAGTTAGTATGTTTGTCATTCCTCTCATGATTATTTGCATTGGATATTTTAACCTTTGGACTTGGGCTGATTTTCATTAATCAGCGCTTATTGCGATAACATATTTAGTACTAACGATTGTTCCGAATCAATAAACGTTTTCGCAAAATGTCGTCAAGCGGGTAGAAGCGATTTCTTGCATCTTTAAAATAACCACTGGGTACCCAGTTGGTTAATCAACTTATTTATAGAATAATTAATGTCAGCGTTTGGCGATAAAATGACCTTCGTGGCAAAGCAGTAAGTTTTTGGCTCTGAACCCGAAGGTCGCGGGCTTGTGGTCCGCAGGGAGACAAATAAAAATTCGCGTAAATTTATGTGAATATACCTTTCAACTAACTAACTAACTAACCATCGAGCCGTTTCTCCGCAGGGGAAGGCAGAGAGGACGCTAAATAACTCGGTCTTGGCACACACTCCTTGCCTCATTCATATTCATACATCGTCTCATATGTACTCTTCCATTATTCTGACTCTAAACATGACCCGACTCAAGAATCTGATTCACTTGGTCGTGTAATGTCTTCCTCGTGCGTCCCCTACTTCTGCTACCATTCACATGTGTGATATATTGTCCTTACACTCCTTTCTTCGCCAAACCATCTAAGCGTCCCTTTCTTAATCTTACTCATCACGCTTACATCAGCCTTGCACTCTTTGCGGATCTCCACATTTCTCACAAGAACATAGTTTGATCACACATACGCCTCAGGGATCTCATTTCTACACCATTCAGACTAATTTCATCCTTACTTACCTTTATACCTTATAAACTTTTCATTTAATATAAAATTTACATTTAGGGCTAGTTGATTCACAAAATTTGAACGATTAATCACTTTTCGAAGTTAATTTAAGTTCGATCAAAGTTCTAATCATGAAGCACCTGGCACGTATTGATATAATAACAGAAATTGAAACTGAACATGAAAATGAACTTTGAAATTGTTTAAATTGTTCGAATCCTGTGAAACAACTGGCCCTAATTAAGTAACGTTTATAGGTAGGTACTTATTATTCTTTTTGAAGAAAGACATACATTTTCTTATTTCGAATAACTTGACAATATTTGATTTTATCTCATTACCATAATGTCGCTTGTGAAATGTTAAAGAACTACGCTTTGGACCGCTCGGCAATACACCGGTTTGCACCTCGTTTCCGAGAGGAAGATTAAGTATCTCCCCCGAGTGAACGACCACCATCAGACACACACGGATATTTGATCAGATCTAAATATCCAGGTAGCTATTGCCCTAATTTCCTCTTACCTTTTCTTCATCCCCTATTTACATCTGCACTCCACTACACCCTTAATTCTGCTTAAACTAAATTTTATAAATTGGGGATCCAATAACCCCACTGACTTACGTAATTGAAAAATCTTGTGAGATATTTCAATTAGAAGGTATAACTATTTCTTCTCTAAATTCATACACAATTAAATAAATTGTATGCATTATACTTTATTGCATTATTTTGGATACTTCATGATTTTTACACGTATCACATATCCATCCAGGGCCGGCGCCTGGCGCTAGTAAAAACCTACAGGGGCGCTGTATTAGGTATTCGGAATTATCAGTACCTTGCCTTGGCTCCTTGACAAGTCTGCGCCGGAGCTGACTGCTCCAATTGCCTCTAGTCGGTCCTACATTTACCACAGGACGCACTTTTTCAATCGACTACCGGAAGAAATTAGAAGCATTAATGACAATATCCAAACATTGTACTCTTTTAAAGACAATGTTATAAAAAAATGACAATTTTTCATCCAAATCTATGTACATAATATTATGTATTATTACCAATAAATATACAGGGTGTCTGAGGGTAAAGTGCACTAACTTCGGGAGGTGATTCTTGATTGAGGTGGTAGAAGTAAAAAAGTTTTTTTTTTTTGTGTCTTGTTAAGATAATGTTAATGAAAAGTCTATATATTTTTGATAATAAAACAATTCTTTTATAATTTAAATTTACCCGAATAAGTATACTAGAAATTAAAATTTCGTCATCATTTTAGTGAGAATAGAAGCAAATGTTTTGTTGGCCGGGCGGAAAGAGCCGACGAGTTACGAGGCGAGCCGAATGAGGCGTCGTTCCGTGTAAGAGCGTCTTCGCGTCTTGCCACGCTTGCTGCGCAATACTCGGTTTTACCCCCCTAGGCGACCCATAAGATGTTTCACATCAAAAGATTAGTTTTGATTAGTCGTTACTGAGCAGGTTGCGATCTTTTAATCTTACACTAAAAGAATAACAAGTACTTTGTAGGGGAAAATAAACGTTGTAATTTCGAAAAAAGTTATTTGATTTTTTTACTTCTACCATCATGTAGAATCACCAAACCCCGGACACCCCGTATAAAAAACTCTAGTGAGTATATCTGATATTATTTTTAAATTAAAAAATAATATTCACAAAAATATCTAATTTCGGTAGTTTGACTGTCCCGTGTAACTCTAGTTCAATGAACTCTGGAACTCGGATATGCTTTGAATTTAAGTGTCATTTTCGAAATTAGAACTATTTGCGTGAATAATTCAGACAAGTGATAAATTTGGTTAATAATAATCAGTATAATATTTGGCTTTTCCGGAAACTATAGAACATATTATATCGGGATGTTCTATATCAGCACCGTCCGAGTATACATTTAGGCACAATCAAGTTTTAAAAATAATTCACCAAAGTTTGGTAATTAAACATAACTTGATTGACTGCCGTAATATAATACCATATTATGAATACGAACCAAATTCATTTTTAGAAAACGAATTTTATAAAATATATTATGATAAAACTATACTAACAGACCGAACGATTAATCATAATAGACCCGATATAGTTTTACATGACAAAATTAAAAAAATAACTTATATCATTGATGTCGCTATACCAAATTCCTGTAATATTAAAAAAATCTGTTAATGAAAAAATAAGAAAATACACAGATTTAGGAAATGAGATAAAAAGAATTTGGCATTCTCAGACTATAAAAATATTACCATTCGTTATTTCGGCTACTGGCATTATACCTAGCTGTCTCATTAAAAATGTAGGCATATTAGATCTATCAAAAAATTTAAATATAAAAATGCAAAAATCAGTCATTTTAAATACATGTAGGATAACGAAAGATTTTTTAAATATTAATGTTGAGGAATCAGTAGGATTTATAGGCCCTGTTAGGAGTTCTACCGAGCCGAACCCTCTGATATGAAAATATCTGGAGTGGGTGAATTATTTTCCCATTTGATCTCTGGTGAGTTGACGTGTTGTTCTTGTATTGTTTTGAATTTATTTTGCTTATTTAATGCACTTGCATAATGTTGATTGACTAGATGATCATTTGTGGAAAAGTGTGTGGAAGGGTTTAGTTTTTCCTATTGGGAAGATTTAACCCGGACATAAAATCGGAAAATAATAATACGGACATGTGTCTAGTGTGGTAGTCGAAAAGTATGTAAAATTGTATTCAAATATATTTTATGAATAAATAAAAAATAAAAGTTATTATTTTATAGTAGGTTAGTAACACAATTTCGAGAAAGTAAGATCTACGTGAATAGGGGTGCAAATCTTTGGCTACAGATCCGGCGGTCGTGGACTCGAATCCCGGCGTGCGCTAAAAATTTATATTAATTAACTTGTAACATTAAATTCATATAAAATAATATATATTAAGTATAGGTTACGGTACGTTCCAGAGTAGTAGATTATTGGAGTATCGCCTTTGTGAGAGTCTAACATTAAAAATCGAAACATTGCTTGAAATAAGTTTGTATGATGACCTAACCTAACCTAATTTTATTTATTTATTTACATATGTAATGTTATGAACCTATTAAAGTTGAGGTCATAACAAAGTGACGGGCTAAAAATACGACAAAAATGTCAACCAACATAAAAGTTCCCAGTACCTACTCATGCGTGGTTACATAATGAAATAAGAATTACGATTTTTTTGTAAAATTTTGGGATTTACCGAACATTTCATTATTTTAGGACTATAGAAACGCAGCATTAAGGCTATTCCAGGACTATAGAAACGCAGGCTTTTAAAAGAAATTATGGCTATAATCAAGATATAAATGGATAAACCAATGGATATAACCAAGGATATTTACAGAACTTTCTAAAATACTCTAAAATGCAGAAACTTCTTTCGTATTTTTTTCTAACATTGAAAATTATGTACATTGCCTTTGACCCCATAACCACTGAAGTGATTGGTGTCATATATATGAACATTTACCTTAGTATTTCATTAATACCATTTCTCAAAATATTAGTAAAAAAACATATGAAACTGCTTAGTGCGACTTAAAGTCATTAAATCTACCTAGATTTCGCCGTTTATCTCGTATTTTTAGGTTTTATAAATATGACAATATGACAAGCGATCTTTCAAAACTTTTTTGCAATATGCCAAAAAATCACTCCAGTGGATAACACAATGATTGTACACAATGACGTCACCGTAATATAAAAATCACCTATTCGCAGACATTGTACAATAGGTAGGTACCTACCTGAAGCATTAGGGGTATCTGTATATCGTAGGTCCCTACCTAATGCGTCATGGAAGTAAGTACTTCCATGTAATGCACCCTTACAGTAAGAAATTTACAAATGTTGTGTGATTGCATCCCCAAAAGAATAACCAGTAGTTCTGTCTAAACCTCGCAGACCCAGTAGATAACGCGTTTAAAAAAGTATGTTTCAAATTTTATCTTATTTAATGAATAGAAACCAAAATTTATTCAGAAGATTCATGATATTTGTTAGTAGGTACCCAAATACCTACGTTCTTAATTATAAACCTTACATTTTTTGTAAAAAAAAATGGTTAAAATTTGTTTAAAGAAATATTACTATCCCAATCTTCTTCTTCTTTCGTATGGTGGGGGGGGGTCAGAGGGGGGTATATAGATCTGCGAGCCAGTCTAGGGCCTCAGGCGTCGCCATGTGGACCTCATCAATCCCGCCGGGGAATGAATGGAGCGGGCATTCGTTGACCACATGTTCGGTGGTCTGCACCGCACCACATTCACACATCGCCGACTCTTTAAGGACCCATCTGTGCATCATGTGGGCACAGCGGCTGTGGGAGCACCTTAACCCATTGATGGCGGACCAGGTTTTGCGAGGCAATGAGAACCCAGGCTGTCTCTCGGTGGGGTCCTGGCTTGTCCAATGACAATTCTTTTTTTAAACTTTCTTTAGATGGATAGGTATCCATTATATTGAAAAAATACGAAATAGAAAGTTCAAATAAACACGATGATTACACATTTGAAAAATTAATCTTTAATTAACCTAGTTAAAGTTAACTTAATTTTTTTTAATTTTTCGTTAAAACATATACTGTTTTAGAAACTAGATAAAATTATCTTTACGGTGTTGGCATTTACAATAAATATTAATATTTCTAAACAATATAATTTTAATATCAAACGTGAAAAATGCTGTCAAAAACGCCAACCACATTTTTACTTAAATTTTTACTCCAAACATAGAAAAATTGAGAGAACTCGATATTTCGAAACCATCTTCGTTTTTGGGGAATTTGTAAGAAAACTGTACCTTCATTTTTATCACGTTCATATAATAAAGAATAAAAAATATTTTTAGGATTTTATAAATGGATTCCGGTATAAATAATTTAAGGCAAACTGCGAAGAGATATTATTTTGCTTTCTAACGTCAAAAAATTAAGGATTTCCGCATGATAGAAAAAAATATAAAAATACTTTTATAAAATATGGACGCCCGGTCATATATGACCATCAAACGCTGGAGGGGTTAAATCACTTTCCATTCGCAGTGTAAGTACACGTACAAATCCTTTCGTGTAATTTCATCCTGACACCAGGTTATTTTTGGAGCATTGATTTGGGATGTTGTGTTAATTGAGGAATTGCGACGTTGCAAAGAACTCCCCAAAAAGTACTTAATCCAGAAGTGATATTTTTAAATTAATTATAAATATTTTGGCGTATAGGTAAAAAAAATGCATCCTTATAATGAAGTGATGAAAATAAATGTTGTCAGAAACTTTTCGGAAGCGTGAAAGAAATTTGTTTACCAAGCCGTATTTTGAAACAAGGATTAATTTTTATCTCTAAGAATACAATGTAATGTGTAATTGATGTTATTTTGACACTTTTTCAATCAAGATTATTTCTACACTGTAAAAATAATATTCGGATGTTTGATAGTATTTACTGATATGCTCAGATATTGAAGTAAGTAAACTTGTCGAATTCCGCTGCATGCAAAGGCTCTTTTAAAAAACAATACTTGGTTTTAACTTAAATATATCAATGGAGACAACTATTTAAGTCGAGGGTTTAAGTAAACATGCACAAAATAGGTGTTTTTATGGTGAAGTAAGCGTTATTTTAATAATTTATGCTTATTTGCCAACCTCCAAACTTTACTTCGATTGAGAAAAAATGGAACTTTAATAGATCTTGTACCACCTCCCACCGCATAAATAGTTATTTCTTGTAGTAATTCAGTTAAAACCAGATGCTATTTACATAATTTATGCATATCGATCGTGCTGCTGAATTCGAAAAGTATATCGAAAAGTATATCAAAAAGTATATTATCAATTATATATTAGCATATACACGTTTGAAAAGTATTTTATTTGCACCGATCGATGCATGAAAAGTTTGATAGAGGCCTAGAACAGCTGTGATGCAGCGTAATAAAACAAAGATTGTTTTCAAATGAAATAAAACTCATCTAAATGCAGATGAGATAGTAGTTTACATTTTATATGGACACAAACGTAACAAATATTTAAATGCAGATGAGATAGTAGTTTACATTGTACATGGACACAAATGTAACAAACATTTAAATGCAGATGAGATAGTAGTTTACATTTTACATGGACACAAATGTAACAAACATTTAAATGCAGATGAGATAGTACTTTACATTTTACATGAACACAAATGTAACAAACATTTCGATTATGAATTCGCTTTTCGTCATGGGAATAATTTCAAGAATATTTTCTAATTTGGTTTAATTTTTAAATTTACAAAACAATGAAAGAATTAAATTATTTTAATAAAAATGTTTTTAGGGGTACTTTAAAAAGCTGAAAAAAACAAATGAAATGGTTTAATACCTTTTGAAGAAGATAAATTGTTCCTATTTATGTCATTAAAAGAACGGAACCACGGTCTTTTTCATACAAAATTTAATTTTTCTTTGACGCCAAAATAACCAACCACACTAGATATACATATTTTTTTAAATCAAAAGGTGTAGCAAATATCTCGGAAGGATCTGAGCTACTTTATTTGTTTGCGATTTAAATTTTAAAATACAGACAATTAAAATTTAACATATTTCATGAATTTTGAGACAGTGATATTTAATGTTTTTTTTTTGAGAATGGTAATAATTATTACAAACATAATCTTGCCAAACCTTCTTCAGGTAATTTAATGAAATAAAAAAAAGCATCTTAAAAATGCGTTTTTTTTACCGAATTGATTTGCGACACATTTGTGTTGTGTTGTGCACGTATTTACCAGAATGATGCCTATATCAATAAGAGGGTAAAATAGCAAATGTTAAATCATCTAAAGTCTAGTGCTTTTCATATAGTGTCCTCTGCGTGCAAAGTCGTATCTTCTCCGAGCGTAAACTTTATAATAATAGTGCGTTCATCTGTTTAAGACAAGTTTGTTTTCTGTATCTGTTTGTAAAAAATAAATTTAGATATAACCTTGGAACTCATAATAAATTGTTCAGCGTCCTTGACGTGATTTTTCACAAAACGCCGCTATGCAAATTATCCAGTTATTGTCATTATTTAAATATTGAAGACAATATTAGTGATTTCTAAACGAAAATCTGAAAACAGAAAAATCAGAAAAGGAAACGGTCACTAGTATTAGTTATGTCCAAAACAGATATACTTATACAGGGTGTCCGGGTGTAAAGTGCGCTAACTTCGGGGGATGATTGTAAGTGATTGTAGAAGTAAAAAAGAAAATAACTTTTTTCGAAATTCCAATGTTTTAATGTAGTTTTTGGTAAAAACCGTGAATTGTTTATATGGGATAATAAATATTCATTCTACCATCATGTAGAACCACCCCGAAGTTAACGCACCTTACCCCTAGACACCTTGTATATACATTAAACGGTAATCGGATAAATCATCACAATGATAATTCATCACATCTTTAAAAAGTTATATAAAGTCATGGAAAGTGATGAAACAAAAACTTTATTATCATTTCTAATTAATTTATATAACTTTTTAAAAGTGTGTTGAATTGTCTCTGTGTTGAGTTATCATGGAACCACATTGTAATGTCACAGGCAAATGTTATAACATCGCAAATTTAACATTTTTATAAATATTTATTTCAATGTTACTTGAATAAGTTTCATTGTTCCAATTTTAATTTATAAAATCAACGGGCATAGTAATAGGTTTTTACAGAGTTATAGTTATACATCCTTATTAATAACGTGATTTAACTAACTAAAAAAACTTCATAACTGATAAACAACCATTTCCCATACATAAATGGTTGTTTATATAAAATTTAAAACACGTTTATTAGTAAGACTATAGAAATAGATATGTTCAGATCCATGTTCGGAGATTTACATAGTAAAATTATGTGAAATATATATATATACAAGGTTTTCCAATAAGAGGTGTTATTTTGATATTCAATCGTAAAAGATCAATGGTTTCGTTGCTTGTGTGACACGTAGCGCCGTCTTGTTGAAAGTAAACGTTGTCCAGATCAATACCATCCAATTTTGGCTATGAAAAATCATTAATTATTTCTCGATAGCGCAATCCATTCACCGTTACTGTTGCTCCAGCCTCATTTTCGAAAAAGTAAGGTCCAATGACTCCGCCGTACCATAATCCGCACCAAACAGTTACACGTTGAGGATAGAGAGGGTTTTCAACAAAAACTCTTGGGTTTTTCTAGCCCCAGATGCGACAATTTTGCTTGTTGAAGAAGCCACCGAGGTAGAAATGGGCCTCATCACTCAAGATGATTTGCATTTGATTCACTCAAGTGAATTTTAATAATTTCAATGCGTTGTTGAAGCGTTTATCGTTCCATTTTTATTAATGGCGTAGTTTCTACTTGTCCAATGTTAAAAAATGACCGCTTCAAAATTAACATCTACCGAAATAGCGGACTATTCAAAATAATGTGTCTATACTTGAAGGCTGTATTTCTTTTTGTTGGTTTATGGTACCCACAATATAAATATTTTAGAACACAAAAATTGTGTCCCTAAGATCACTGCTACGATATTTAGAGCATATTTAAGATTATACGTCACTTTATTGCATGGTTCAAGTTAAAATTTTAAGTGATTGTTTAATGTGTACAGAAAAACATAATTTCCAAATGTGTGTCGAAAATGTGACACATAATATAGAAATGGTCTATATTCTTGTCCTGGTTACTAGTAACGGGCACCTTTGCTTTCACTAGAACCGTCGATATTATTTCTTGTTCTACCTCTATTTCTATGGAAGATGCTCTGAGTAACTAACGTCGTTGATCACTTCGGAATCGGTGCACAGTTGGGAAACACGCCAAACGCGCATTCTGATTCGTAAACATTTGACATTTTCACACGCTAACGGGTCGTTTTTACAACTTCTTGAGTTCAATTAACAGCTTGTCTGTGTAATGATTTGCTGCTCTCTGAGTGTCCTCCCTTTTACAACATGAGTCTCTTCATGACCCTGGTTTACTCCTTCCTTTACTCAAAAAGACCATCCACACAGCTATGGCAAAAGAAAAATTAAAAAACTTTTTTTTTGGAACCGGTTCCTTGTAGAATATTTATCAAAAATTTATTCAAAAATATATTTATATTTTCCTCTGTGAAGAGAAACGTAAAAAACGACTACAAAAAAAGTAATAAACCAAAATATTTTCGTATCGGTTCTTTGTAGAATATTATTATTTTTGTAAAAATATATTAAAGTTAATATAATATATTATGATAACAATTGTAGTCCTTTACAAACATGCACACATTAAAGTTACGGTTTCTTGAAAAACCTTCTAATAAAAACCGTATAAATTCAAAATATGTACACCCAATCTCTTAGTTGAATTTGGTATAAGTCTGAAGTCTGAAGATTGTGATGTGGTTGGTACGTGGTCGTATCGGATAGTTGTGAGTTCTGATTTAATGATAAGCTACTGCTCTGTGTTTGTTTAACATTTGGCCCCTGTAATCAATTACACACTGTGATGTCAAATACAATAGTCAAGTCATGTTAAGTAGTGCGAATTTAAACACGTGTAATTTATATGTTTTGAATAATTGTTTCAAACAGTTCACCCATATTTTTCACGATGAAGTGAAAGATACTTGAAGTGGGAATAAACGGAATATATGTGAATCGAGATTAGTCTGGCTAAAAGTATTATCTTGATTTATTTTTGTGGTTTTATGCCACGTTACGTTTCCTCTTTTTTTAGCCACGTTTTGTACAGGGTAAGTGTCCATCAAATCTGCTAGGATGATAGACACTGTAACACTGTTTGAAACGTTGGCTAAAAAAAGGAGGCATCAAGCGGAATAACATCTCAAAAATAAATCACGATAAGGATTTTTTTCCGAATAAGGAAGATAAGGAAGAACATTATGAAAAACTACTTAAAGTTATGTAATTCAACATAAAAATACAAATTTATACATAAAAAAACTAACTCAAATGATAAGTAAATATTTCAAAGAGAGGCAAGATACACGAAGAGAGCTACAAGTAATAAACAACCATAAAGTGTTTTGCGAAAAATTGCTTAAATTGTTAGCAATATTGTTTTTATTTCTATTTTCATTAAAAAAATATTTTTATCATTCAGTTTAATTGAATATTTATTTTTTACGATGGTTTATTTATCTTTTTTAATTTTTATATATTAATTTTTTTTGTTTCCAAATAATATTATTCCATTCTACCTTTGGTCCGTAAGTGGTCTGTACCTGTGGTCGGTAAGTCCTCCATCATAGCACAAGCAAAAATTTTCTTGTATTATTTGGAACAAGCAACCCGGTAATTATTGTCTTTCTAAATAACGATTTAAAACATTACCCCCATAGAAATCTTCGTGTCTCTCTTACTGTCATAATGAATAATATGAACTAAAAGCCAAATGATATGAGAAAGAGAAAACATCACGCTTTATATTCAAATCGAGAAGTTAACGATAGAAGAATTAAAATGTACACCTCTATAAAACCAAAGGTTCCGACCGTAATTTGAGAAAAAATATGAAACGATGATTTTTTTATAAATTCGTGAATTTGCTATTAATTATTTTTATATTAAAGTAAGGAGACAATAATATTTATAATAAATTTGTCTAATAAAATGAGTGTGTTTTTCATTTCGTCGTCAGTAATTCTAGTTGTGTTTAGATGTGGCATTTTAAAAACTTCTTATGTTTGCATTAAAAAATTTTGTATATCAAATATTTTATGCCTATTTCCAATGATAAAATTTTGAATTTCAAATATTATATGTTTATTTCTAATAATAAAATTTTGTATTTCAAATATAATTTGTTTATTTCCAATAATAAAATTTATATTTCAAATATTATATGTTTATTTCTAATAATAAAATTTAACAGCGTATTTCATCACCCTTCAAAAACAGATTTAGTTTTCGGGTTCGTTTGGAAATATTCCATTTATTTTAGTTTTATTGTAAAGAGGGCTGAAGTTAAAGAGTAGGTACGTTGTAATGCTCATTTTTAATGAACAGAAACGGTACGTATGGCCGTTTTATTTTGATGTGTCGCATTGCAAACTGAAATTCATAACAGGGATCTACATTGTTCCGCAGTAAAAAGCTTACTCAGTATGGCAGTTGTGAGCATACATCATCCAGAGTCTAAACTGTAAATGTATATAGCTGTGTTTGTTAAATGACTTGAAACAAGATCTGAATAGTTCGGTTTTTTCTCATTTAGCCTCAGACACGCAGAACACTTTCTTTAGAGATGCCAATGTTCCACTAGCTCCGGACACTCTGGACTTTTACTAAATCATCGCATTAAAACAGAATTAAAAAACACCGGCTATCAATAATGGATGACTGTTAATTATCATGATGGGTTTAATATCTCAACAACAATATTTTTTAAAAGATTCTAAAATCACTTTTTTTTTTTTTTTAAAACATACAACAAACGATGTTGCACTCCCATGAGTTATCAAACTCATTAAGGGATCGCCAATTGGTAGTTTTGGAATAGAAGAGTAAAAAAATAAAAAAAAGAGTTTTGTACAGAAAAATTTAGACCCAACCCAACCCAATGTGCAGACGCAATGTTTGAAGAAAACATTTACAAAGCATTTCACAGAAGCAACATACAGATACAGCATATGAAGAATCGCTTTACAGATATGTCACAAAAAAAATTGTCTTATAAGACTTTATGAATTATTATAATCACTCATTTGATTTATGTACTGTTGGTGTCAAAAAGTTAAAAAAAGTATCCTCAATGATGGACTATAGAAATGCATAAAAACAAAATCAGGAAAATACATTAAAAAGTACGGGCTCAAAAATAAACAGACCTAATACAAGATGTTATACATTCAAAATACATGAGAAGATTAAAAAAGCCCATACATCTCTGGATGTACAAAGTTTGGTATTTGGAGATAATTAGGACGGCTATCAGAACAGAGTCTGTACCTACTTATGACTCGTTTTCCAAATAACATTTGAAAAAATAGGATTTCAATATAACGTTTCGAGATTTGTTAGAGGCATATACCTGTCTTAATTCTTCAGTCAATTTGTTTTAGTTAGTGTAGGCAATATATTCTAATGATTTCAGTCCGAACTTTGTTGAGTTTGGACAGTTAGGTTATATTTTAAGAAATGTATTGGCGGGGAGAACTATTTTTATTCATTGTGTTATTTGTTTTTTCTTTTCGTAATATTTTTTTTTCTTTTGCAATTCTAACACATGTAAATTTTAACACACGCAAAGGTAAAAATGTAATAATATTACATGTATAAACTATTGTTCATCTTAGAACGGGTTTCTAGTGACCTAGTTAAAGGATCACCGAAGTAAAAATAATAAATGTTCATACCTTACCTACGTCAAAAAACATTTTTTTAGTTGACATTTTCTTATTCACGAAAATCTAATATGAGCAACAATATAAAAAAGATAGACATCATTCCGCTAGTATTTGGCAAGGTTCTCCGCAAGGTCACCAATAAATCTTGGTGTTTTACAGGCTTCACAATGTCTAAACAATTTATTTATGATTAGAACTTTTATTAGAACACGAATAATTATTTATTGAATCATTGAAGAAGAAGGTAATACTAATAAATTTAAACGAAACGTGAGACATTACAAGATAACGAAAATAAAAAAGGTAACGGTCTCAACTGAGAATCCAACCCAGGATCAATGTCTTATCGGGACAACACCTCTAATCACTCGGCCACTCTGTCGATCTCAGAATTAACAATATTTTCATCAACTAATCTTGCCTTGTACTGTTTCATGTTTTGTTTAGATTTATTACTATTATCTTCTTCTTAAATGATTAGTATTACATTGATGGATATAACCTTCAAACATTATTCTAATAAAATTAAATAATTATTTAATGAATTTTATTGGAATTCGAATATTACCCATTGGTGTTATATATCAGTGAAAAATAATATAAAACTAATAAATAAAAACAAAACATGAAACATAACAAGACACAGAAAAATAAAAGGTAACGGTCTCAACCGAGAATCGAATCCTGGATCTCTGTTTTACCTGGACAACGCCTCAACTAACTGGAAATTACTACGAATTTCCGCACTCAGGCAGGGTCGAGTCTATGCGTGCTCAATTGGAGCAGTCCGCTCCGGGCGCCGAATAGCCAAGGCGCTGATAATACCTCACATAACACATCACTGTTGGGATTTTTTCATAAAAACGGGGCAACACGGAAACACAAAACATCAATATATTATTGATTACAGTGACTACCTAATACCTACTACCGTACTATATACCACCCACTACTCACTACCCACTACCCACTACCCACTACCCACTACCCACTACTCACTACCCACTACCCACTACCCACTACCCACTACCCACTACCCACTACCCACTACCCACTACCCACTACCCACTACCCACTACTCACTACCCACTACCCACTACCCACTACCCACTACTCACTACCCACTACCCACTACCCACTACCCACTACCCACTACCCACTACCCACTACCCACTACCCACTACCCACTACCCACTATCCACTACCCACTACCCACTACCCACTACCCACTACCCACTACCCACTACCCACTACCCACTACCCACTACCCACTACCCACTACCCACTACCCACTACCCACTACCCACTACCCACTACCCACTACCCACTACCCACTACCCACTACCCACTACCCACTACCCACTACCCACTACCTACTACCACTACCCACTACCCACTACCCACTTCTCACTACCCACTACCCACTAATAATAATAATAATAAATGGATGACTTGTATAGCGCCGTTTTTGTGCAAAATCACCTCAAGGGCGCTGTACAAACTACCCACTACCCACTATCCACTACCCACTACCCACTACCTACTACCTAGGGCATTTTACATGTGCCAAGCGCCGTTTGGCTCAGGGCCGGCCCTGGACACGGAAGTAAAATCGCTCTCCCGATATTTTAAATATCATGATAAATAAATAAATAAAATATTAATTTTATCACCACAATTATCATTAATTAATTAAATAACATTTACCCTCAGGGGCGAGAAGATATATATTTTTTATTTCTACAAATTGTTTGCACAATTTACTCTTTTAAAATACATATCATATAAAAACATTTAGAATATTGTTACAAAAATACATAGTGAATGGCATAAGAACAAAATAGTGAAAAAAATGGTTTTCTAGCATTTCTACACCAATGAAGAGAACTAGCTCTTGAGTTTGGTGTAGGAGTAAAAAGTAATATCATAAAAAGTACAGGATGTGTTTACATTATAAAATATAACTATGGTTTGAAAAGAAGTTACTGCATTTTTTAGTGGTGTTACGCGTTTTCATTTTTTTTAAAGATAATTTTACTTTTTTCTTGAATAACTAAATGACTAACACCAAAAATGTGTATATTCTTGGTATACCTTATATTGTAGGTAATAGGCATTAAAATCGCTTCACAAACGGAGTTTCATCGAGTTCGATTTCAAGCAGAAAACTGGTTTTTATTTATTTTGTAAATAATTTTATAAGAAAGCAAAAAAGTTAATCAAATGAAACTGTCACAAAGAATCTTAGCTATAAAACTATATTTTTTTAAAGTTGTTTCCTTTTTGCGTTCATACATTTCTATTGAAAAATTAGTTTTTTTTAGGAAAAACTTCAATTTATCTAAAGCATATTTTTTGGTATTCATAATGTACACCAATTCGTTATGAAGATTAATCAAAATAGTGATCTGGCATTAAGCTTCTCCTTAAGTAGTAAATATAATTGATGTGCATTTGGTGTGAAGAAAATTGGATGTTATATTTATGTCTTAATGATGACTTAAGTTTTAATTGCTTCAATGAATTATCTTTGAATACTTGTAATTTTGAGTGTTTTTTATAGAAATCTTCAATTTTTGGCACTTGAAATATTTAATATCTAAACGAAAATGTTTTTACATATTTGTGTAAGAAAACCTGCACGGTGGATTAATAAATTATCCAATATCCGATAGGAGAAAACACATACAAAAATAAGGAAGTGTAAGAGCTGTAAAAGATTTATTATATATTAAAGATTTGCTAAGGATATTAACCCCACATTATTTCAGCTCTGATAAATCGTTCTAACAAAAAAAGGCAATTAAAATATCAAAACTTCTGCACACACAAAAGAGTCGCATTTCAAAGCAAGATGGCGTGCTTCGCATTTCACAACATATCATTTTAATTTCCCCATTTGACTGGAATATCCATTTTACATTCCTCTCCCATGGTCAGCCATCTTGCCGGTTTATGGCGGGAACTGGCGTGCAGCGCGCGCAACCGCGGCTAATAACCCCAAACCCGTTATAGGTTATAGCTCTTTATAAGTAAAGTTCCTACTTCTTACTGAACTTCTCTCTATCGTAGCTTCTTGTACAGTTTCCTTATTCAAGTTAAGTAGTTACTTTATCCCAACGTGCATTTTCCATGTGTAACTTTTAAAAGTACAGCACTTGATTGATTGAGGTTTTTTATGAAGTGGCGTGATTTTATCAGGGATTTTCTTGGTTATTGAGCCGTATGAAACTTCCATTTAAGATGAAAATAAAGTAGCGTTGTCCGGTAGGGAAGTACTGGATCAAGTAGTAACTTGAGTAGATATTGGATTTCAAATGAACCTCCATGTCTTATGAATACTTATCTATAATAACCAAGCTCAAAAATTTTTAATTATTGAATAACGTTTAGAATTAATACTTTATATAATACCCTTTTTACCCTGAACAGAAAATATTAGAAGTGTGATCTTTACCGATTTGAAATATACATGATATCGTCAAATGTATACATTTATCCCCTCTTGAAATCAGGGTAATGTTTTAGTCGCATCTTCCCCAGGATCCCGAATATATTGAAATGGATATCATCTCATAACTAGTAAACTCTAAACACGTGTTGTGAGTACATTTTATTATTATTGTCAGTAAAACAACTATTACCCATAAGCTTTCTCCAATTTGGGGTAACTTTATCACGCTGCTTTCACAGAGTCAAAATAATATTATCGGTAGCCACAATGGCAGAGAAGAGATTCTGGCATCTGAGTTCATACAAAATAAACCTGGTTTAACTGTTAGAACCGCAGTTTTAAACACAGTTAGGGCAATGTAAAATATGGTATGAATTCTACACGTTGGATTATAAAATATATATTTGTTAGTGGAAGCTTAAAAGTTACAGGAAATTGACATCAGATTCGAAACGTGACTTGGTATTAACTTTTCTTCCAAACCTTCTTTTTACAATTTCAACGTGTCTTACCATTTCTTGCCACCTGAAAAAAACTTGGACACCATTGTTAAGAACGGTTGAAACTAGTTTGGCTATTAAAATAATTTTCCATGATTATTTTCTAATGTTTAAAACTAATTTATTGATTTTTTGCACTTAACTTTCAAAAACTTTTATTAATAGTCAATTACAATAAATGAGCTTCGTGTACTTATTGGTCTAAAAAAAATCTCTTCCTATTTAGTATTCTTTGTTATCACTACTTACACCTTACAATGGGTATATTAACTGTGTATAATTTAATTTAGAACCATATAACTTGTCATAAAATGTACTGTGAATGTCCACATAAATAAATAATTAACAAAAAGTAAAGTTTTTACAAATTTCGTTAACTTAGTACGTTTCGTTCTTAGCAATGATGGTATGCCAGTCGTCCATGAATTAATTTTAATATGAAGCATAATAATTATATGGAAACATTAAAGTATCCGCCTGCTAGGCCGAAACTAACACGTTGGCGGGAGCATATCTGCTATATATTCTATCATGCTAAGTATTAAAGAATACAAGTCAAAAACAGCTACTTTTAAGGAGAGCCATTTCAAAATTGTAAACTGTGATTTCTTTTAATGATAAAACAGTTGTATTATTATAATTTCTTAATACATTCATGATAGATATGTAATATCAAAAATGCATTAGCATAAAGTAGCCAAGAACATTTATAATACTTAAGCGAAAATAATAAAAAAAGTTATCAGTTTACGTGCATAATTTGGGCGTTGCATACACGTATTATATGTTGAGGTGACACGCTACGCTGTAATATTACTCAGGAGAGGGGGTGAGATCAATTGAGGAACTGCCGCTGAATATCATTTTTTTGTATGGGATCTATCAGTTTGACAGGTGATAGCCGCGTAATTACGGCGATCCGTAAATTGTTCTGACCCCTTCTCCTGCCGTGGGTAGGAGAGGAGGTCACATATTTTTCAAATATAGCTTGGCTAGCAGATCACAGCGCATACCGTCGCCACGCTCACACTTATAACACGTCACCTTTTTAGGTGTAACAGGTCTGTGTGGGATTGTATGGCGAGCAATATGGACTTAAATAACACGCTTTGAACTTATAGCGTAATCTGTCACTCCCTTTACCCTCAGATCATTGAATAGTTTTACCAGAAATTCGTGCAACAAACATGCAATATTTTCATAATAAAAAGAGTAAGAGTGTTGATATAAGTACAATAATATTACAGATAAATATAATTGAATGGTTACAATAAAGCTTTGATTAAAACATTAAATATGATTAAAGTGGGATGGTCCCATCACGTTTTATAAATTCATATACGTTCGTAATCCGTTAATTATAATATAATGCAGTTGGTCATTTCGTTTTCGGAATTCCGTTACTTGACTTCAGCTTCATTATACCAACTATCACGAACAATGTAAACAATTCGGTAATTACTAGAGAGAAAGCGTTCTTACAAATTGTTGAGACCTTATTCAAGGGATTGTGCATCAGATTTGAAAATCTAATAAAATATAACATTTTCACACAACACAAATATGATATTCTCAAAGAAGTCCAGAAAACATTTTTCTTTTCTTTATTAAGTAGTGTTTTTTTAATTTATTTTTGCATGTTCAACATATTTAGCAGTATTCATTTTTGTGCAAAGTACTTTTTTAAGCTGGTGCTTGTGTTTAGGAAACGTACCATGAAAACAATTCTAAAAGAAACAAACAATTTTGAACTAAGATGGAAATGACAATCCCTTAGAAGCCGGGTAATATTTTGTAAATATCTCAAAGACAAATATAATATTGAAAATTATATATGAAATAATTGACAGACATTTACAATATCAATATTTTACTTAGAAATTTTCATAGACAGTATTAAAATGCGTTCAAAACTTCTAAAACCTAGTTCTACACACTGCACATTGCAGTGCACCTGAAGAAAGTCATGATTTCACAGAACTGCTATTGTAGTTGGTCGGATCCTGAGGGGGCGATGCCATACGTAGTAATGCAAAATCATGTGTTTTTGGTTTGAAAATTTGGTCACCTAGAATATGTTTCAGATGCTTTAATTAAATACTGCGAGTAGAATACATCTTGGCCTTTGAAATAATCGAGTATTTTTATAAGCCCAGAAAAAAATAATGTAAAGGCCTATGAAAACTGCTTTAAAGATCAAAATTTCCTACTTACGAACCTATTTTCGGTTATGATTTTATTGTATAATATGGAAAATTAAGTTATTTATAAAATGATCGAAAAAAAATTAAATATTTATGCCTGAACATCCACAAAATAAAATAAAAGACACTTTTTGGCCATGTTTTTTTCTTGCATAAATCAAAACAGGCGGATGGTGTTAAGCGGGAATTTAAACCTTATCGCCATCTACATAAGGGTTGTCATTGATAGCGGCTCAATTTAAAATATTACACGACGTAGTGCATCGCCTTAATAGAATTTCTAAAGTACAAAATAATAATGTTAGTGTTCCACGTAAAGTAAGATTAAATAAATCTTACGTGCATAGTTAAATGTCATCGGTGTATGAGATATAATTAATAATAGTTTATTGTTCGTAAAGACCATCTAATACATAATAACTTATATTTCAACATAGAATAGTATACACCTAATGCATTTAAGAACATATAATAATTTAAAAATAAGAATATTCGATAGTATAGCATTTGCTACTTGTGCAATAAATTCAAAAACTTATTATCGGTTTGAGTAGTGGGAGTATGGCATCTCCGATTGGAGTAGGATGAGATACCAAAGAAGATTAGGAAAGGGAAGGTTGGGAAGTACATGGCTAAAGCCATTTCAAGCAATAATGTTTCGATTGTAAATGGTGATTCTTCACCAGGGCCATACTGAGCGTATCTACCACTCTTTGGATGAAATTATTTTAAATGATTGTTAATGTTGTTTTAACTTTTAGTTTTTAACATAAAAAAAACATAAAATGAAAGGCTAAATTTAGATAAATATTTAGGTTTATAGATGTTTTACTTATAACAGATAAATATATTAGAGTCACGTGGGGTAACCGTGCGCAATTTTTACATTTGGATTTTTGTATTAAAAAGCTGTAGGTATTTTACTCATTTTTTGTTTATTAATATGATCGATTATTAAGGCATCTCAAACAACCATAAAAACCTCATATGGTTCATAAATCAAATAGTTATATAAAAAAAGTTTACATGCATGTCGATTGCGTACACTTACCCCGTGTGCGGGGTAAGTATACGCATACCGTAGGGTAAGTGTTCGCACCGCGAAGAGTTACCCCCCATTGCAATTATCACACTTAAATTGCCCCTTATCGTAGTCTGTGTAGTTCTCATGTCACCATGCTTTACACACAATACATTCTATCCAATCTTCTGTTGGTGGATCTCGATATTTCTCCTTGCATTGTGGGCAAAAATAGTCCGTAGAAGCCTGTTTTTTTGCTCTTTTTAAACAGTTATGCATGCTGGAATCTCCCGCCTTACGCTTTGTGGTGATTCTTTGTGGTGTGACATTCTTGAAAAGAGGTGGTCGTCCGATTTTCATGGTTTTGAATATTGGTTTTCGGACAATTTTTGCATCTGCATCTCTCTGCTTCTGCTGAAGTTTCTTTTTATAAGGACTTGAGGTAATTATTTCAGACTTGCAAGCATTTTTCAGTTTGCGTAAAACCACCGAATTTGAACGACGTTAAACCCAATAGCTCTCGCAATACTTGTGGGAGTAGTCTGTCTTAAAGCTAAAACAGGGTTACGTTTTAGAAATCCATACACCCAATCCTTGCCAGCCGTTTTTGTAATGTTGTCAAATCTGTTCTCGATCTTGTTGATTTCAGCATACTCGTAAACAATTTTTCTCATTGTCTGCATAGTTAGGCCGTAGAACATTTCGTCAGTTTTTTTACAATGATCATCGATTTCGGCCTGAAAATAAATGAATAATTATCAGATCAATAGTTTCACAAAAAATGACATCTGCACGATAAATTGAGTACCTATTTATCTAAAAATCTACCTCTTTATCTGGTGTAAATGTCGGACGATATCTCCCCATTGAAGTTGCTATTAATTTTAGTTTTAGGCGTTTACGCAGAGTGGCTTCACTGATCCCAACAATATCTGCAGGAGCTCGCTGACTCTTCCCCTCTTTCACAAGCTTTTGCAGTTTCAATCTGCTCTTGAGTGCAAACTGACCTCTCTGGGTACTTTTTCACGTACACTCGCGGCATATTTCACTGTAAAAATATAACGAGAGTTGAAATATTATGCTATAAAATCAATTTTATCTATCGGGGTAAGTGTTCGCACTCATCCAACTGCGAACGCTTACCCCAGCACACTTACCCCATCACACCAAAATTCAATAAACTTTAAAAATCAGATTAGTAGTTATCTTTATTAGAATTATCACTTTGCACCCGTCTAACTAACAATATTTCACTAAAAATTATCATAGACCACGTCGCTCTGACACAGCTGGTTACACAATAGCACCCATCGGTAACGGAGATGAAAAATTTAAGAAAAGCACGAAAAAAAGTAATTTACCTACCAGTTTTTATTGACAAATCAGCATCCACTGTACACATGTCCTGCTTCGGCGCGATCCAGAACGCTACTGCATTAAGGAACGCGCGGGCGCTTAACAGGCACAATCTTGCCGGAAACATCACTGCGAACACTTACACTCCGCGTACGGTTACCCCACGTGACTCTATATCGATTTATGAACATCTGAATTAGCTAATTCGAAGACACCTACAGGGAATAAGAATAAAAATAAAACGTCTAGGGTAGAAATTTTTCTTTCTGAAAACTCTCCTCAATTATCAGTTTCTATTCCAGAGGGAAGAGCTGTACGATGAGAGGTCGGTCCTGCCATAATAATAATAACATGGTATTTATGTAGCGCAGTTTTGTGTCATTTCACTTCAAGCGCATGGACGCATCGAAGGTCAATGGAAGGAAGTAACGCAGCACTGGGACGCCTGGATGTGCCCAAATGGCTCTCCGATCCGAAAAAGACAGAGGAGGAAAATCTAAATAAAATATTATCATTAAAGCTAAACGGAAAAAAAATCTTATGCTGATGACACTGTCATAATAATCGAAGGTACTGACTGGAAAACTTTTAATAAGCTAGCAAATACTGATATTAACATATATATTTTAACTGGTGCCATAAATATCTCCACTTCTGAATAACTGAAAAACAATTTATTTCCCACTCTCTATCAATAAATTTAAATTAAAAACCAGAATAAAAAAATTGTGACACACCAATTTGAAAAATTACCCAAAACTCGTAATTAATGTTGACACAATCCATCACTGTCGAAACACGAGCTTTATTTTCATTTACAACATTATATAACATGTAAAAATTGTTATTGTAAAAAATATAAACATTAATGTTTATATTTTATTAATTATTAATTCGTAATTGATCATAACCTTAGATGGATACCTTAGATCAAACAAATCACAAATAAACTCCTCAAAACAATACACATTTTCATAAACATAAGAAAAATATATAAATTAAAACAATATATTTTGAACTTTGCCAATCAATAATAGAATATGGAATTATTTCTTGGAAAGGGGCAACAAACTCGGCTATCGATTACATAGAAATCGCACAAAAAACGATCTTAAAGGTAATATAGACTGACTAATACATAAGTTAAAACACTACTAAACTACATTTTTGAGCAAAAAAACAAATTTAAACATATACCAAATATCACGAACAGACCAGTTAGACAAGCGTACAAAGAATACCATGCTATAAAAACATTCAACATTCTAACACTTGAAAATAAAATTGAGGAAAACAAAAATAAATTCATACACAAAATTACAAAATGGAACAAAAAGACAATATTACCAAAATTTTATAACACAAAATGATTTTAACTTTATTTAGTTTTGTTTTTTTAATTTATTTTACTTAAATTTTAAATCTATATTTTCTCTAAATGTATTATGCATATTTTTTTATATTATATAATGGAGGCCTCAGCACGGGTAAGCCACCCAGTGAGCTCAACATTACTGGATAACTATGAAATGTAAAATAGTGTACCAAAATAAATAATTAAATGAAAAATATTCATGTCTAGAAAATTATGTTTACAAATTTTTACTAATTTAACATGATAAATTGTTGCCACAAATGACATCCATAGATTGTAGCGTGCCTCTAGCTCATGATTGTTGTAGAAATTTGTTAAAATTTTTATAACTGACTTTATTATGGCTTTGTATTATTATTATAGATTTTTTAAATAATGAAATCCATGATAAATTAGAGTTATTCAAAGTCCGCACCATGTATCACCGGCGTTATAACCCTTTCAAAACCAGTGATCTTCCTCAAGACGAAGAAAAAAATGAATATCACTTTATTTTATAAAGCTTAATATAGCCACGTATTTTGTGCATCGCTTGTGAAGGATATTTCTTAAAACGTCTATTTTATTTATTGCATCCGGGATGTCTACGGCTAGGTTGCATTATTATTCCCGCGATAGAAACCGCAAATATAGAGACGGCGGTCTCGATTGGTCTAATTTTATTTAGTTATATTTAATCTTTGTATTTATATATTCTGTATATGATTAGGGGGGATGATGATGGAGCGTAAGGTGGTTCAAACCCCCTCATCGGTCTCAGAATTGCGTAGGAAAAAAGAAAATACATTCCTGAAAAAAATAACAATATAAATTGCACCCTCTCCTTAATCAAAATGTTGTAAATAATAAATTGTGGTAACTAGAGGTCCTGTCACGTCTGATGAGCATGGACCCTTATCAATCACCAGGGCTATGATGGGGCTAAGGCAAGGAGGCAGAATTTGTGAAAACATTGCAGAACCTTGATCATGTTGTCATGTCTGAGGGTGTTTGGAGAGTCCGCCAGCGGTGAGCAGGACGACAGGTCCCCGCGAAATCCGTATGAGTTAGCTCCGGGTAGAGATTCGTGGGAAGGAGTGCGCGAGGCCATTTTCAATTAACCAGCATCCATTGAACGTTTGGCAGGCTACGCGGGGACAATGATGACTCATCTCTGTGTCACCCCGACAGCATGCTGGGCAATCCAGTGCAGTCTCCAAGGAATTACATTTCAAAAACACTCACAAATAAAACAATTTTTTTAAATCCAAATAACTAATATATATATATATATATATATATATATATATATATATATATATATATATATATATATATATATATATATATATTGTATAATAATCCAAATATTGTATATTTTAATCTCACCAAACAACAACACTCGAAAAAAGAACAGGCCGATCTCTCGCAGGAGTCAAAACGTTTGTTTTATGTTTGGTTAGTCTACACGGAAAGTCTGTATCCTTCAACATTTTAATCTCACCGAATAACAACACTCGAACAAAGAACCGGCTGATTTCGCACAGGAGTCGAAACGTTTGTTTTATGTTTGGTTAGTTTACACGGAAGGATCGGTGCATGGTATCCGCGTGCCCTTTTTCATTTTTTTCAATATCAATTTGTCTGGCAAAACGCAACGCATACCGCGGAATCGTCCTCTCCCGTATTGTCACCCCGATCTTTCTACCCGCGTTATTTAGCCCCTCGTCCCACCGATCGCAGGGCAGCCATCCGAAAAACTCTCAACAAAACAATAATCGGGCACTACCCTGGCAATCTAAACTTGCACAATTCTTTAACATTACAGTCCCAAAAAACTTTCGAAAAATTTACAACCCCTCCCGACCTAGGGTCGAACCCCTTCCTATGTGGATGCTATAGCTACTACAACATTACTAAAAGAGATTGTAATAGATAAATCAAAGCTCCACTTTTTTCAAAGTTTAAAATTATCTGTGTTTTGACAGTATCGACGCCCTACTTTTTTCTTGATAATTTGGAAGATTCAGTTTCAATTCGTAAATAAATAAATAAAATACGTACATATTATTTAAATAACCCATACTAAGAATCTGCTTTATGCAGAATTTGACCAGTGATTTTTAAAATTATTTTTGGTCTATATATACATTTGCATCCAAAATTTTCAAAGAAATGATTAAGGTGTTTTTATGCATATAATATGTTATATATTTGGAAACAAAAGTGCGGGGATGAAAGGGTCACCTCTAGGAAATGCTTCCACTGCTGCCGGTCGCATGCTGTCTTCCTCCAGTTCCTTATAACAATAGATGCAGTGCTCCTTTCCACACCGTCCAGCTATCTGAGTATAGGACTTCAAACATATTTTCGCACTGAAGGTTGATTACAAATAAACTTATATCTTGTTTAATTTTTAATATATAATATATCTTGTGCAATTGGTTCTATTTTGGCCAAATAATACTTATGTACAAACTGATTAAATGTAAACTGTCGATTTCCCGAAAATTAATATACAAATCTTTCGTCCTTGCAATACATACTACCACCCTCTGTTCTAGCATACCAAAAAAGGAGTCAACAGAAACGTTAGAATTTTCCTTACATATAATATTCGAAATCATAGAGGTAATATTAGCTAGTTGACATTAAAAAGGTGCTATGTCTATTCAGTGGATATTTATATTTTCGTACACTTACGAAAAATCTTTGCGTTATTTCGTTTAATAAAGATGTAATAAATAAAATAAAAAATATTCCAAAATCTTCAAATTAAAAAAAAAAAGTGGGTGTGTCAAGCCTACGCAAGACAGAAGTGAAACTTCTAGTTTCAGCTGATGCTTGGCGTGGCGCAGTTCGCTGGTGTCTGAGAGAGAGGAAAGAAGAGAAGAGAGAGAACGTTCGTGAGCGGCTCCCCCACCTCAACAAGGTTTCACTTCAAAAATGCCACAGCCGAGAATCGAACCTCGCTTAACTGATTGAAAGCCAACCACGCTGAGCACCAACTGTAAGCAAAGCCGCATAAATTGATTATATTATGTAGGTTCTGAAAATATGAGAGCTTGTTATGTTTTATAATGTTACCTACATCACACCCAAAATATAATATATTTTTAAAAATAATGTACAATGTACAGAAATAGAATCCCACACAAGATCGCGTAGTGCGCTCTAGCGAACGGATATTTTATCAGAGGGAGATAGTTTTAATTTTTTTTTCTGTAAATTATTACATATTATCAAAATAAATAAATTAATTAAATAAATGTAATACAATTATCATAATATACGGATTAGATAATAATTTTAATCCAACACAATAACGCAAAGCGCGCTCTAGCGGAGTAATGTTTTATCACAGTGAGATAAGTGTTTTTATTATTTTGCAATATTATTTTCTTTTAAAAAATGTTCTGACCTACTAAAAAATAAGATATTGAATGAAAAAGGCGTTAAAAACAAAAAAATAATGTGCGATGGCCGAGAATCGAACTCGGATCAACTGCTTGGAAGGCAACTATGCTGACCATTACACCACCAACGCCAGTTGTCGGGATGAGCTAAGAAGCATTTATATGTTACTTCAAAACTTTGACTAGATCAAATGAACTTTAATCGGTGGTCCCGCATTTTCGTTTCGGTCATGAGTCGGTTTTACTCCGGTCCTCGAAATTGCATGACGCGCGTAAAGAAGTTTCACTTCAAAAAAACTTGAAAAGCACGACTTCTTGATAATTTATTTTGCCACCAGAAATTAATAATGATGTTGAGCCGTAGTGGTTCTTAACATTGTCATGGATGTAAATCCTCTTTTCAATCCATCGCTAACAGAATCAGGAGCGTGAATTTTTGTTATGAATGAGGTATTTTTCGTAGGTAGGTATTTCGTAATTGAAAATTTTTGTAAATATTATACGGTTGAGGAGCATTTCTTCAAAAATAATTAATAGTTGTGGGGTGGTTTTTTACCTCTCCACACAATAATTCCGTACTGTAAGTACTGTGTATTTTCCTGTCTATTAAGTTTTGTAATTGATTAAAACAAAGATAAGCTTACGCAATTTATATACAGTAAGGTATATGTTTAAAATCATTAATTAGGTAGTTTGTACATATTTTTATTGCATGAAAGTTTTTGTTTTTCATTTAGCGTGATTGCCTTGTACTTTTTGATTAATGTATAAAATAAGAAGAAAATCATTTTCGGATAATAGTACGAAATAGATAACATTTAAAAAAAATCTAAGCTAGGCACTTTTTTATAGTTACAATAATTGATTGGGTTCCGCTAAAAACTTTTTGAAGGGTTATACGAGGTTTGTAAAATTTACCAAATCTCGACAACTGGACTACCATTAGAATAAGACGAAAAGTGTTTATCGAGATGTAAATGGATAGATGAAGAAAACATGATTAAAAAACAATAGGAATGGGAAAAAAAATATCAAGGAACCTTTAACCAAACACAACATTGAGCTATTTCTTTTGCGGGTATTACATTTCATTGTGAAAAAATATTTTTGTTTTAGTTAACACGCTTTCTCACAGCGAAAGGCAAAATCAGCATAAAAATATTATAATTCGACACATGTTTGGCCTTTAGAAACAAGTTATTTTAAAAACAATATTCCATTGTAATATTTGTACAGGGTTTCAGGGTAAAAGTGCGCTAACTTCGAGAGGTGATTCTACACGATGGTAGAAGTAAAAGAGATAAATAACTATTTTTCAAATTCCAATGTATATTTTTCCATACAAACAATTGAACTTTTTAACCTAAAAATTACTTAAAATGTTGATTAAGTTATTTATATCTTTTCCTTCTAAAATCATGTAGAATCACCCCCCAATGTTTTTAGTGCACTTTACCTCCGTGCATCATGTATATCGGCTAAGATTTCTACTGCATTGTGATGCAGGTTGAAATTCCAAAACAAATTCGTGGAAAAACGTAAGGTGCCATATTATAATACTTACTTCTCCCTGTATGCATTGTTTTTTACAATTTCCTAAGATGACTTTCAGGAGAACGCATATAATTGTGAAGATAGTGGCTTATTTACTATACATTTTAATGTGAATACCGCTCAAGAGTCCCAACTGCTCCCAACCGTTTGGATGCAGTTGGAACTCTTGTGCAGTATTCACGTGGAAAAAAGGGCATTGCTAATTTATTAATGGATTGTTATTGTTATAAGCGGGATCCGGAATAAACTCGTCATTATTATTATGAATCTCTTCAAATTATTGATAATCCGGTCAAAAACGGGATTGCAGGATAATTTTTAATCTTATGTAATCCTATTATTCGAGTTACACTTTATACATAATAAATACTTTACATCAAGCGAGTACGAGAAAGGTTCGTTTATTCTTATGCACTTTATCTTTATTTATTTATTATTTAATTTTAGTAATTTGTAAATTTAAGTTTACAAATTACTAATTAATTGTTATATATAAATATACTATATTTTTTCTTGCTTGATGTGGCTCCCAGACAACATCTTGAACTTTCCAATTGGGGCAGACTTTAGGTTTTCTGGCAGAGCATTATAGTATTTCATCCCTTTATATAGTATCAGTTTCAGTGCCGGCAACCCGGGCGTTTATTCAAGGTTAGTTCTGTACAGATTTTTTTTTTCATTACCCTCCTCACTAGACATAGTCTGTTCTGAGGGTGGTAATTAACATTTTATATATAAACTGAATGTTTAATAAAAAATATTTAAAAATAATAATAATAATAATAAAAAAAAAAATAGAAAAAATAGAAGTAAAAAAATGAGTAATATAAAAATAGAAAAATAAGTGTATTACTATATGTGTTGGAGAATTATGTATAAAAATATGAAATGAGTATTTCGTATTATAATAAATTGTAAAATTTTGTAATTTTGTTAGAATTTGTGTGCAGTATGGTTTGTCAAATGCATTAGATGTTTAGAATATTTCTAATATCTGTTCTTTGTTTTATCATCAACCAGTTTAGAAATCTTTTGAACACCCAATTCAAATTATTTGGTAAGACGTAAGTTTTAGTTTGGGTTAGGAACATGTTGAATATGTGAGGAGCCAGGTAAGATTCATGTCTTTTAGCGATATTTGATTTGATATACGGTACTTGTAATTGTTTGTGTGTAATTGCTCTCGTGTTTTGCGAGTGAGTTATGTGATGTGGTAATTTTTTATGCAGTTTTTGTAGATGATCTTCTTTATGAATAGTTTATCAATGTCCAATAAGTTATTTTCAATCATTAGCTGTTCTGTCGGATGTTGATAAGGCTTTCTGAACATAATTCGAATTATTGATTTATGGTTAATTTTAAGGGATTTGAGATGAGTGTCTGCTGCTACTCCCCATACTGAAATACCATACATTAGAATACTTTGACAAAGTGCAAAGTATATATATTTTTAGCTGATGTAATGACATAATATTTCGTATTGTTTTGAAGATGTATGATAGTTTCCGGATTTTTTTTGTTATTAGGTTAATTTGGAGATCCCATTTTAGATTATGGTCAACAGTTAAGCCGAGATATTTGATATTATCCGCATAATCTATTTTGTCACAAGTACAGCGTGTATATACAGCAAGTATACTATTAGAGTATTCGCCTTGCCCTTTTTTGGTAACCTGATTTCATTGCACGTCCTTGTTTTATGTTTGTGTATGTCCTTATTGTACCTATACAATTTTATTTGAAAAATATTTGGGTAGCAGGTTGTTTACTATTTTATGTACAAATATCATCGTGTTCAAGGTCAACATCTGTTTCACCGTTAGCCAATTTAGTTCCTTTAACATTTTATTTACTTTTGAATATCTATTTCGTCTGAGTATTGTTCTCATTGCCCTATTTTGGAGAATTTGAAATTTATTTTGTTCTCATTGAAATTTCTCGTTGAAATTTTTTTGAAATTTCTCGTTGGAACAATAATGGAGTTATAAATGGTGATTGCAGTTTCTCCGGACAGTTTTTGGCGAATCCTTCCCAAAAAATATATCTTTTTTCCAATTTTCTTTTGGGTATATTCAGCATGTTTATTAAAGTTGTGTTTGGAATCTATTATCTGAGTATTTTATATCGGTAACATTTTAAATAATTTCACCATCAATTTTGATTTTGCTTTCACTGGATGTCTTCTTATAACCAATTACCATAAATTTTGTTTTTTTTTGTATTTAATTTAAGCTTATTTATTTTTAGCCATTTAGATACAGTATCTAGTTCATTATTTAAAATATGTATTAGTTTTTCATAGTTTTCTCCAATTTTTCTCCAATATTAGTGTATCATCGGTAAATAGTCGTACTTTGCATTTTGAAAATATTTTCACCATGTCATTAATATAGAGTATGAACAATAGAGGTCCTTCTCCTTATCCTTATTAGTTTCCTTTGTGAACACAATATAAAATAGACTATAAGGGATGAAAGTGAATTATTACTTATTAATTAATATTAATATTAATATTAATTAATTATTAGGGATGAAAGTGAATTAATATTTGACATTACCAAAAACAAGAAGTTCGTGGACTCGAAAAATGTGGGAATTATTTCTTTCGAAATTCCCTAACGATCCCCCCCACGGAATCGAAAAAATATTAATTTATTTATTGAATATCAACGGTATAAACATACCATACACCATAACTCATGCCACAGAATAACAATTAACTTTGGCATTTGATCATAAAATGACGACAGAAAGTATAAATTTAATACTAGAAGGAGATAAAAGTACATACAAAATATTATCAACATGTATGAGTAGACTTACGTTATATTAGTAATGATTTAGAAGATATGATAGTATTCCTTCGTACCTAGCTTCTGTGCAGTTAAACAGATCCGCCACATCTGCGTACCTATTACTAACTTCATGTAATCTACGTACAAGCGAGTGTTTGAAATACTCTCTCTTGTAATTGTTACAATTAAACAAGGTTTTAAAACGAGTTGCTCTAATGGGTACATGAAAATCAATAAGGTCAATCAAATCAAGGCTGTCTACACTACCATTTGAAAATTTAAACTTAAATGCATCAAATTTAGAGTCATTGAACACTTAGAAAAATATAAAATTCTATCGAAAAACCAATACGGCTTTCGTAAAGATCTAAGCACTGAGGATGCCATATATGAATTGACAAAAAATATTTATACATCTATGGATAAAAAGAAGAAATGTCTTGCCATATTCCTAGATTTAAGAAAAGCTTTCGACGCCGTTAATCATAATTTACTCATAAAAAAATAACTCGACTGGGCTTCAAAAAAGACACACTAAAATTACTATCAAACTTTCTTAAAGACAGAACACAAAAAACAAAAATTGGGAATAATTATAGTTCAGAGACACAGATAAAAAACGGAGTTCCGCAGGGAACTGTTCTTGGCCCGATTTAATTCTTAATTTATATTAATGATTTATGTAATTTTGTAATCCCTGGTAAAATTGTTTCTTACGCCGACGACACGGCAATAATAGTGGATGGTAATAATTGGACAGAAACTTTTTCGAAAGCAACTGTATGTATTTCACTTGTTTTAAAATGGTTAAAATACAACAAACTTGTCTTAAACTACAGGAAAAAAAATTTTTACTTACCTTTTTATAAAAACATAAGAAACAAACCAAAAGAAAACCTTAAAATGAGAATCCATAATACAACTTGCAATCGAGAAATGTGTTTCCTGTGCAACGAACTCGCTAATGTCAAAAATATAAAATATTTAGGAGTATCAATAGATATTAATCTTAATT
The DNA here is from genome assembly GCA_026573805.1 of Hesperophylax magnus. Taxonomy (NCBI): domain Eukaryota; kingdom Metazoa; phylum Arthropoda; class Insecta; order Trichoptera; family Limnephilidae; genus Hesperophylax; species Hesperophylax magnus. The sequence continues at coordinate 3,719,832 of JAIUSX010000026.1, forward strand.
GGAAATCACATATTAATCAAACCACTTCTAAACTAAGATATCTTACCTACATATTTTATAGACTCAAGGAAATTTTAAACGCTGAACAATTGAAAATGATCTACTTCTCCCTGGTGCAATCTGCAATCACTTATGGCATAATAGGATGGGGTGGTGCACCTGATACATTTATTAAGCCTCTACAAATAATTCAAAAACACATAATTAAAGTCATATATAACAAAAATAAAACATTCTCGACCGACCTATTATACAAGGAATCTAAATTATTTAACATTCGTAAATTATTTATATTACAAACTATGAAATATTTATTTAAAAACAAAAATAATTTAAAAATAAATGAAAACAGAATGAGTAAAAGAACAAACAATATATTTTACACCCCCCAAACCAATACTAAATTAATGCAGACACATAGCAGTTTCATTGGTCCTCGTACATTTAACCTTCTACCACTACAAACTCAAATGATAAATAAAAAGATAGAATATATTAAAGAGGCAAAATTATGGCTGAATGACGCAGATATTGAAACGCTTTTACTATAAATTTATTGATCCTTTCTACAACTCACTTGCTGAAACTTTATAAACTATTGTACATAACGTTTTCTCTTTACTTTTTATAATAACTATAAACAAAAAAAAAACTTTTTCTACTAATGTATATTATACTTTAGGTACTTGAAATATAGTAATCGTTTTATATTACCCACACTCAGGCAGTGCCTTAGTGGGTTTTCATTTCTTCTGTATACTATTTTGGTATTATATATTATGTTATTATATACTATCTATTAATATGTATAATATATGTAAAGAAATGAAAATATAAAGTAAAAAAAAATATATATATATATATATATATATATTTATTCGGATATGATTCTTCGATCTGAGAGTTTTATTAAATTTAATTGTTTCATTAAGTAATTATATTTTATACTTTCAATGGGAACACCGAGTTTAAAATTAATGTGTCAACTTGACTTATATACAAAATTTTCAAAGATGAAATATTGTGGGGAATCAAATTTTCGTATCTAATCTACAAAAATTTTTCACCCAAATCTACCAATTTTCATTTTCGTGGTATGGCATCACTGGTCAGGTACTTTCCACTCACAATATACCCCCATTGGGGATGCCAAGTCTCGCTTTTCCGGATGGCAGAGAGCAGTTGAGACTTGTGCGGTATTCAAATAATGACAAATTATTTTCACAATAGATAAAAGGTATAAAAGGATTTTATTCAGCTCCGTTCACATTAGTAATTTTTGTCGTGTCAACAAGTACGACACTTTTGTATTGGATAGAAATAAACTTTTATAAATACTGTCCGAACGGTGCGATTAAAAAAATAGAATTATGTGAAATTTTATTTCTGCTTGTTAATCCTAGGTGCAAGTGAAATAAAGAGGTAAAAATAAGATAATCCTTTCTTCTTCTATTGTTCTACACAATAACAGCATAATTCGCCATTATATTTCTCTCATTGACAAACGGAAAAAAAATTAGTATTGCTGATTTATTATAAACCTGTTAAAACGTGATGGCAGACCATTTCCTAACAAACTCTAAGTACATGCAGTTGCGTTTATCACAATACATATAATGAAGAAATGTGAAAATATTAGAATTTTTATGAACACATGTTCCGATATCCCCATAACATATTAGTATTTTATAGATAGTTTGTTAGGAAAGCTGTCAATTCATTCTTTAACGGCCTGCAGTCCTAACTTAGTGTTATATGAATTGTTTAAACTTACGGAATTCATAACTTCGCTTGTGTGAAAGCACTTTAAAATAATCAAATACTCAATAATTCAATACAAAATTTTCCATATCTCACGAGTAACTTTAACTGTCGGGAAGTAAGTTTGTACAGTGAATTATAGTTTACCTGGTTCTCGGCACGAAATGTGTTCTTATTATTTTTTATCGTAATACTAAAAATACAAACACATTAAAGTCAAGTATGTTTGTTTTAGAACAGTGTCATTTTTTAGAGATCGTATGTAATAAGTGTTTTCGTAAACTGATAATAAGTTATTATTTTTTGGTAAACTAATGTTTTTAAGACAAGATTTTTTTATGCATAGCACAAAGGGTAACAATTATTTTACAAGCAATAATTGTTCGCCTGAAACACTCATCCACATTGAAAAATCTCCTGATAAAAGATACATGACGCCAACGGGACTCGAACCCGTGTCCCTTCGATTTCCGGTCGACAGCTCTGACCACTGAGCTATGGCGGCTTATCTCTTACCCGCGAAATTATTCAATATATACTAGTGTTTCATTCAACAATTACTGCTTGTTACATTTTTCACCTGAAAACAACCAACTTTATTTTATATGAGAAAGGCATTGTAAGTGCTAACTCTCTCACTAGATGGCGTCGAGACAAATTGTCTACATTTTTAGGCGAAATACTTGAACTTGTCAAATATTAATTATTATTTTTTGGTAAACTAATGTTTTTAAGACAAGATTTTTTTATGCATAGCACAAAGGGTAACAATTATTTTACAAGCAATAATTGTTCGCCTGAAACACTCATCCACATTGAAAAATCTCCTGATAAAAGATACATGACGCCAACGGGACTCGAACCCGTGTCCCTTCGATTTCCGGTCGACAGCTCTGACCACTGAGCTATGGCGGCTTATCTCTTACCCGCGAAATTATTCAATATATACTAGTGTTTCATTCAACAATTACTGCTTGTTACATTTTTCACCTGAAAACAACCAACTTTATTTTATATGAGAAAGGCATTGTAAGTGCTAACTCTCTCACTAGATGGCGTCGAGACAAATTGTCTACATTTTTAGGCGAAATACTTGAACTTGTCAAATATTAATTATTATTTTTTGGTAAACTAATGTTTTTAAGACAAGATTTTTTTATGCATAGCACAAAGGGTAACAATTATTTTACAAGCAATAATTGTTCGCCTGAAACACTCATCCACATTGAAAAATCTCCTGATAAAAGATACATGACGCCAACGGGACTCGAACCCGTGTCCCTTCGATTTCCGGTCGACAGCTCTGACCACTGAGCTATGGCGGCTTATCTCTTACCCGCGAAATTATTCAATATATACTAGTGTTTCATTCAACAATTACTGCTTGTTACATTTTTCACCTGAAAACAACCAACTTTATTTTATATGAGAAAGGCATTGTAAGTGCTAACTCTCTCACTAGATGGCGTCGAGACAAATTGTCTACATTTTTAGGCGAAATACTTGAACTTGTCAAATATTAATTATTTATTATTTTGTGCTATGCATAAAAAAATCTTGTCTTAAAAACATTAGTTTACCAAAAAATAATAATTAATATTTGACAAGTTCAAGTATTTCGCCTAAAAATGTAGACAATTTGTCTCGACGCCATCTAGTGAGAGAGTTAGCACTTACAATGCCTTTCTCATATAAAATAAAGTTGGTTGTTTTCAGGTGAAAAATGTAACAAGCAGTAATTGTTGAATGAAACACTAGTATATATTGAATAATTTCGCGGGTAAGAGATAAGCCGCCATAGCTCAGTGGTCAGAGCTGTCGACCGGAAATCGAAGGGACACGGGTTCGAGTCCCGTTGGCGTCATGTATCTTTTATCAGGAGATTTTTCAATGTGGATGAGTGTTTCAGGCGAACAATTATTGCTTGTAAAATAATTGTTACCCTTTGTGCTATGCATAAAAAAATCTTGTCTTAAAAACATTAGTTTACCAAAAAATAATAATTAATATTTGACAAGTTCAAGTATTTCGCCTAAAAATGTAGACAATTTGTCTCGACGCCATCTAGTGAGAGAGTTAGCACTTACAATGCCTTTCTCATATAAAATAAAGTTGGTTGTTTTCAGGTGAAAAATGTAACAAGCAGTAATTGTTGAATGAAACACTAGTATATATTGAATAATTTCGCGGGTAAGAGATAAGCCGCCATAGCTCAGTGGTCAGAGCTGTCGACCGGAAATCGAAGGGACACGGGTTCGAGTCCCGTTGGCGTCATGTATCTTTTATCAGGAGATTTTTCAATGTGGATGAGTGTTTCAGGCGAACAATTATTGCTTGTAAAATAATTGTTACCCTTTGTGCTATGCATAAAAAAATCTTGTCTTAAAAACATTAGTTTACCAAAAAATAATAATTAATATTTGACAAGTTCAAGTATTTCGCCTAAAAATGTAGACAATTTGTCTCGACGCCATCTAGTGAGAGAGTTAGCACTTACAATGCCTTTCTCATATAAAATAAAGTTGGTTGTTTTCAGGTGAAAAATGTAACAAGCAGTAATTGTTGAATGAAACACTAGTATATATTGAATAATTTCGCGGGTAAGAGATAAGCCGCCATAGCTCAGTGGTCAGAGCTGTCGACCGGAAATCGAAGGGACACGGGTTCGAGTCCCGTTGGCGTCATGTATCTTTTATCAGGAGATTTTTCAATGTGGATGAGTGTTTCAGGCGAACAATTATTGCTTGTAAAATAATTGTTACCCTTTGTGCTATGCATAAAAAAATCTTGTCTTAAAAACATTAGTTTACCAAAAAATAATAATTAATATTTGACAAGTTCAAGTATTTCGCCTAAAAATGTAGACAATTTGTCTCGACGCCATCTAGTGAGAGAGTTAGCACTTACAATGCCTTTCTCATATAAAATAAAGTTGGTTGTTTTCAGGTGAAAAATGTAACAAGCAGTAATTGTTGAATGAAACACTAGTATATATTGAATAATTTCGCGGGTAAGAGATAAGCCGCCATAGCTCAGTGGTCAGAGCTGTCGACCGGAAATCGAAGGGACACGGGTTCGAGTCCCGTTGGCGTCATGTATCTTTTATCAGGAGATTTTTCAATGTGGATGAGTGTTTCAGGCGAACAATTATTGCTTGTAAAATAATTGATAATAAGTATTTTATAAACCGATTATAATAAGTGTTTTGGTACAACGATAATAATTAGTGTTTTGGTAAATCGATAATATTATATTTTTGGTATTTTCACTAGTAATTTGAGAGATGAGGACGTTAAATGCTGTTTTTCATAGTAACCCGACATCAATGGAAATTGTTATTTTTCCTCTCTCTTTCACCGTTAAATATTGTTTGTTATCTGTTAATTTACTGTTGGCTAAACTAATAATCTGCATTAGTATAAGATATCCTATTCTTCATTGCAAAAATTAAAATGCAAAATAGGACCAGCCCCTAAGGTATATATTTTATGGTTTGGGCAATAAATTATTACAAAATAAAATTTTACGAATTTGTTAATGACTACCTGTGATATTTTGTTATTTGAATCGCGTAAGTTAAATTATCAAACCCCGAAAAATATTTTATTTTATGTCTCTTTACGTTTTAAATTAAATTGCAGGTGATATAATATACATATTTCAATGCAATTTAACTTTTGTTCTGAAAAACATATGATAGACGGTGAAAAAACTTCAAAAACCTGTTTATTTATTCGATATAAAATTTCCATTATCAGCAACCAAATTATAATAATCAGCACCTCAGGGTAGTTTTTACATATGACACCGTAAAATGGCGAATCAAGACGGCCGCGGCACAAACAGTTTTTGAAGGGTAGGAGAAGGTAGGGAATTACCTGACTATTCAGACCCAACCACTGAACATGCATAAGCCATTTCAAGTAATTGACTAGCATTTCGATTACGTATTCACCATTTTTACTAAGATTTTTTCCTTGCACTCGCTGGACCTACAATCACAACTACTAGCCCCGAGCTAAGAATCCTATTTAATATTACCGAATTTAAGCTTGTACACCGTTGCTCTTTTTACAAAAAAGAGCTCTCTATTCACCAGCTCGTGGTTTTATTTTTTTATTTGAAGAGTTTTCTCTTGCAAAATGGGTAATCTAGTAAGTAATGTCAAAAACATAGTGAAGTTGCCTTCATGCTTGGATGATTGAGATTTCTCCGTTTTGTGTGCATAACCAACCGAAGAGATTCATTGAAAAAAAATTACAAAATTTCTTGAACCAACCGATGACTATAATCTGTTGAAATTTTACAAAAGTACCTAATTAAATTTCTTTTTCTCGACGCTAGTAAAACTTTTTTTAAAAATTAAATCCTTCCATTTATAAAAATAAGCCCTTTACCACCAACTTATAATAATTATAATCTTAATTTTCTCATAAAAAGGAAATTAATTTTACACAGGAAAGTTGTAAGTCTAAAAATTGTTATTGTTTTTCATGTCTGTATATTTTACAGTTAAATTTAGTATAATATTTCGATGTACATACATGTACATAATGTACATAATAAATATTTCAAATCTCAAAGTAAGACATTATGAATTTAAATGTTTTATAGTGTTTCGTGAACAGTTCACAAGAGAACCTATGCTGCACGGAGAAAAGTTACTGATAAAAATATTAATGAATATTAAGGATCTCTTCAAATTATTCGTAATCCGATTGAAAACGGGATTGCAGGCCCTTAACGACTGAATTGTTAGGTTTCCAGATAATTTTTTGTAAAATACCAATGTATTATCGCGATATCGGAACACGTGTTCATAAAAATCACATTTTCGTATTTCGCCACTATACAGGGTGTTAAGGGACGCACTTGATTTATTTTAACCAGTGATTCCTGATATTATTTTGAGTCAAAAATATAAATGATTTTTTTTTTAAGCTTTGAACAAGGAAAATCAGTAGGTTTTGGATAGTTAGCATCGGGGTATATGGTTGGTTGGGTACTAGTCTGAATGACCAGTGACCAAGTAAAAAAATGCTTTGTTTTGGAAAAAAAACACCCAAAAATCATCCCAATCAAAAATTAAATTTATTTTTTTTTACCCCAAATAATTTCGAGAATCACTGATTAAAGTAAGTCTAGTACGTCCCTTGACACCTGTATATTACAAAGAAAAACGCAGGTGCATGATCACGTACTCTGATATTATTACGAATTTACTTAGAGTTTATCAGGAAACGGTTTGAAATTACACTTTTAACCGGATTACCAATAATTTGATTCTTAATAAACTAGAAATAGTAATTTTTCTCCGGGTGAGGTTTATTGTATTCACGTGCTTGTGATTGTGTATTGATTATATTATTATGTTAAAGAATATTAAAAATGAATCAAAACATTGTTAGATGTGCATAACGAGCTGTGGCCCGGAATAACGTTGAATTCAAAAGTATACTTATTTTGAGTAAAATGGAAAATCGAATCCAGTAACGTTTCAATTCATTTTATATTTAAAATACAATAAAATCGCAATTATTAAGAGTTTTCATGAAAAATGGAGAAGAAAGACTATTAAATTAGAATTCCAAATATAAATTAACTTAAATAGTTTTGTTTGTATACAACTTTATTTATTGAATCTCACTATACATAAATCACGTTTTTTCTCATAAAAATTAACCTCACTAGGACTAAGCCTGTATCGAGGTTAACAATTCACATTTGAGTGAAGCAAACATTTCAAAAATCAATACACAAAATATTTCTAAACTAAAGAAAAAAAAATTGGTTTGTTACCAGATGGGTAATTTGACAGTATATTATAACAATATTTGAACCATATTATTTCCAAGAAGAAATAAGTAGATAATAAAGACAGATAGGGTGACATTCCGTTTTTAGCAAATGGGACTTATATAAAATCTTATTATTTAAGAAAGGACAAGGATTAAATTTTTTAAGACAACCGTCTGTCAATATGAACTTCTTAATTAATTTTTAAAATTTAACTAAGGAGTTGGTAGACTTAATATGATTAAGAAGAATATTAAACATAAGTGGTGCCTGATATAAATAGTTTCTTTGATCAAAATAAGTTTTAGTATGTACTGCCACAAAGTTCAATGTTGAGCCAATTCTAGTTACACGCGTTTGTTGAGTTCTTTCAGCAAATTTAATATTGATAAAAATCGTCAAAGTATTTGAGTGATATATAGCTGTTTTATACACATAACATTACATTCCTTATAAAGTAGGTTGGATGTAAAACAGAATTTATTTTGTACATAACATTAACATCAATTTTTGAGTAATATTTAGTGGTTCAACATTGGACTTTAGACATGATCCCCAGCATAATATGTTATAAGAATGTCGAGATTGGACTAAGGCAAAATATACAGTTTTTAATTTTTCTTTGTCCAATAGGGGTCGAAGTTCTTTAAGAATAAATGTACGTCTCCTGATATTTTTTGTTAACATATCGATATGGTCATTCCATCTTAAAAAATTATCAATCTATACAGCTACATAAATTACACAGTTTACACATTCCAAGTGGTGGCAATTACAATTATGTATAATCAGATTATGAATTTTTGAAGATATACTAAATGTCAAATATTTTGTTTTTATTGTATTCAAAGTTCAGATGTTATTATTCAGCCAACTCTTTACTGCTCTTAATCCTAAGTCACATTTGTTTTGCGACCAAGGTCACAAATCTAACATCTAAAACATCAAATTAAGATTTTCTTAGTAAAATGCGTAACGAACATAACAACTGCTTTCCATCGCTTCAAATTGAAATACCATCATAGGTTCCGTCCACACGATGGCAGCACTTCGTGCTGAGCCGATCCCAACTAGCAAAAGGGCAAAATAAATTTTACGGGCCTTTCCATCAATGGACAAGTATTTATTCACTTAATTCCTAGTTCTCGCGGCTCAGCACGATGTGCTGGCATCGTGAGGTGGAACCATTGATGATAATAACATAAGTTCTATGATCAGTCCGTGCAGTTATGACATTACTTTAAAAAAAATCTATATTTTTAATTTTCAGCTTATAATCCAGTCAACAATAGTTTCAATTCTAATTCAAAGGTTTACTGAGTTTTCTGATGTTCGCATCTCCTATAAAATTAATAGACATGGTTTGTTGCGTCCACTGAAAAAACAGGTCGTTTAATATCGATCCCGCCAGATCGATCGCATTTAGAGAAGCCTTCGCCGTAGAGCCTTTTACTGCGGCAGTAGCTAGTACCGAGGTAAGAGGTTAGGTTAAGGAAGGAGGCCGCCGATCATTGATTGTTGTGTTCACCGTGCGTTACAAAAGTAATGAAGCTAATTTAATTAAATATTCCGCTTTTGGGCATGCGCATAATCTCTCTAAATATCTACCCCTAGCTTTTTAGGTTACACAACTACCTTAATATGTAATATTGTGAATTTTGCTACGTTTAAGTATACATCTGTTGACCGTACACAAATCATAAGCGCGTCCCACTGTTGAATTTGGCAGTCACCTCTGGTTTGGAGCCCCAAAATACATGAAATAACCCTTGACTCTGTGCAGTAACGTTTGATAAATTCCGTTCTCTTAACATACAGAATGTAACCTTTTGAGCACAGTCATCAGGTAGGAATGTTGTCCTTGTTCTACCGGAATTACAATGTAAGATGCTCCGAGAAACTAGCGTCATTGATAAAATACGGTGACATTTGTCGCATGAGAACGGGTCGCTTCTACTACTCGTTCTCGAGCTCAATTTTTAGAATAAATCAAAAAGCTCGGCTGTGGATCGATTTGCCAGCCTCTGTGTTTTCTTCTTCCTACAACATGGATCACTTCAAGACCCATATTCACTCCTTCCTCTCCTCAAAAAGACCCTCCACATAGCATCCCTAAAGATGACATAAGCCCTGAGAGAAATCATTTTCCTCAGAGCCTTCTGTGAGGAGGTAATGCAAAAACAAATAAAAATTACAGTTTGCCTATCTTGCAGTACAGGTAAACTGGAATTTGTAAATTACTTATTGAATGAAAATTTAGTTATGCATTAATCTTGGCGGTATAAATCCCCTCTCCCAAAAAGTGAAACACCCCTCTAGGGGAAGGTGAGATTGTTGAAAAATACATGCATACAATTAGGACGAGTGAAGTTTCGTTTACTATGTTTTCATTATTACTGAATCGAATGATACTACTCCTAAGTCGATAGTATCCATATTAGGTGAGAAAAGATAGGTTTTTAGATAAGAAAAATGAAAATAACGCAATAAGAAATTCCAACCATTTTTTTATTATGAAGGTAAACCTTCTAACTTAAATACTATTATATAATTATTTTTGTTACAAATTTCGATAACTTCAAAGTTTGCATTTATCAAAGCTTGCTAAAACGACAGAAATCTGACGGGGTACGCGTGACGTCATACGTACCTCGATTTTATCGGTTAACAATAAGATCAATCCCACTCGGGTCGGTATGAAAACAAACAAAAAAATGAATATAAGTATTTGTAAATATTTCAAAAAAACAGAAATAATTTATTAACCCTGTGCGAGTATACGCAGAGCAACTTGGCACAAGATTCTTCTTAAATGTTGTCTTAAGTGTTGACAAAACCCGCCGACCAATCATAGGATGTTTGAGTATATATGAATATAAGTTTTTTAAGAAAGAATATTTTTCACTAAAGTTCCTTATTACGTGTTCCACTACTTTATTTTGGGCGGACTCTGCAGATCTTCATTAATACTCATTTGTTCACAAATGCACGAATATTTTGTCAGTTTTAATACTATTTTAAATGTACTAATGATACACGCTTCAGAGATTTCGAATGAATACGATTTTGAAAGTTTAAAAATAAAGGATTATAAATCAGTGTCCATATTTTCTTCGTCTTCTTATAATACCATATTCTATCGGAAGTTGGCTATCATCGGGTGATCTTTACTCAATTGAACTGCACTCGTAACAGTCGCGTAGGTGTAGAAACCATGAAGTATTTCGTCTTCTCTGCTACGATTTCTATAAATATACAAGATTGGGTAATCTTGTATATTTCATCAGTACTATAATCTGATCAAGATATTGGTTATATCTTTTTTTTTCACATTTAATATGTTTTTTTAATATGTAGTAGATAATAAAATGTTATGTTTGTACCATTTACGTATATTAAAATAGGTGACCGGATAAATCATCAAAATGATAATATCACATCTTTAAAAAGTTATATAAAGTCACGGAAAGTGATAAAAAAAAACTTTATTAACTTGGTTAAGTAAGTTAAGTTAGGTTAGGTTAGGTTTAAATTATTTTTTTTTCATCGTTCTTAATGATTTTATATCACTTTTCAAAGGTGTGTTGAATAGTCATTGTGTTGAGTTATCATGAAAGCATTAAAATATTATCTTGAAACAATCGAAACTAATAAGCTTTTATTTATTTATTTGTGGTATTTTAAATAGGTACGTAGTTAAATATATCGTAATACAATCATTATACACACGTAATAATTAAATTTAAGTTTAAATTTGTTCGTGTTTTCTATTATACTTTTATTCTGGTAATTCGTCACTATATCCATTGCTTCGTACATCAACGACTTTTAACTCTGGTCGTTTTCTGATCCGGAGTCTTATTTAATTTATTTTATTCGTTTCGTGTGTGTGTGTTTGTGCTACAAATAACGATTCGATAAAAACCTTGATTAATTAGAAATAGATACATACATCTTCATTTTTAATTTAAACACAAAGATGTATTGGAAGTTTTTTTACAACTAATTGTTAAATAAATGTTCGCTCAATAAAAATCCTGCTTCGATGAAATCATTCTGCCTACTTTCACAAGAGAAACTTTTAAGGAATGAAAATACATGAGCTTGCTTTGAGCCAGTTAATGAGTTTTCCCTTTCCTCTGGGGTTAATTACTCAATCAAGAACAGCCTTGATTAATAGGGAGTCAGAATTGCCTTTTCTATCCCGTCGGAAATACGTAGAAAAACTATTCCACGTTTATTCATTTCAAATAGATTTAAGCTATTTGTTTCCCGCCAAATTAACCAATTTATAAAAAAACTCTGTGAAAAATAATATTTCTAAGATCTTAATAAATTTTAACATATGGAAACCGGCGTGTTACACAGGGAATTTAACGAATAAATAATATTTGTTAGGAAAAAAATTGGAAGAAATTGAATAGAATTAGCACATATTTAATAAGGAAACCAAACTAACGGAAAGATAAGCAGTTTTTTGTAGGAAAAAAAAAATAAATGTGGAAAGATTTCCATGGTAAAAAATTCTCTTGCATTGCAAAACAGATAAACAATTTGTTTCTCGTAAATATTAAATAATTGTAATATTCTTTTTACGAAATAAATTATTAACTTATATTAAATGAATTGTAATGGATTAAAACACGTGTATTAGAGATACCTTTTTGATTTTATTTAAATTTCTCTGTATAAAATAGGCACTTAGTATGAAGGATGTTGAATACGAAGTTTTACAGGACGGATGTAAACAGTAAAATAAAGAGAATATTTATTCTTAAATATCCACCCTGGATAAAAAAAAAATCTTGCAATAAGATTTATCTCCACTGAGATTTAAAACGTCAATATTTATTTTTAAGGACACTTTCAGTAATACCAGCTTTCAGCGAATATTATTTTTCAAAACGATATAAATATTCATGGCCTACTTCAGTTAACTCAATACTCAGTAAGTCAAGTCTGGCGGGGCTCACTGAAGCCCGACAAGCTCGCTGAAACATTGATTTTTCTATTTGCTTTTCAGGAAATGCAATAGACCGCCGCGCAGCGAAAACGGAGCTGATGATAATGTGACAATATCACGTAAACATCTCCTCCGGCATCTAGCTCAGAATCATAGTTAAATATATTGCTGTTTTATACTTACCTCTTCAGCCGTACACTCTGCCTTCTCACCAATTCGGGTTGCTTGGGCGGGGAATAGGGAGGTGAATTTAATTAAGAACATCTATTAATTATGAGTCTCTATTATAATTGGGTTTATCAAGTGTTAATACTAAATCTAAATTATACTTAGATCTACTTACATCTATAACTTAACTAGTTGTCATATGGTTCCACTTTTCACATTGTCATTTTTCACTGTTGTCGCTGAGTTGGTTCTGTGCGTTGGCCTAAGTAAGGCTGAAGTTCTAGGTGGCGCGGCGGCTTCTGCAGTTCTTCAGCTCACGCCTCCCGGCCGCGTCTGGTCACCGCGCTTTCTTCGCCTCCCGGCCGCGTCTGGTCACTGCACTTTCTTCGCCTTACGCCGAGCATTACGTCGCCGGGCGGAGGATAACATATCTTGATAATCACTTCATCCTCCGCCCAGCATCACATCGCTGGACGGGGAACGCGTGCTTCACCACCACTCTTGTCTCGGTCTCCTCTCTCTCCCGCCTCGATCTTGACTGTCTTCGTTCTTGAGCTCGTAGGACCTATCGCCCTACCCCGCACTTCTCCTTCTTTCTTTAAAACCCCCGTCTGTCAACACTTGTTTTTTGGGCGACAACTGCGGGACACATTCAGTTTAGAACTCAAATTTATTTGTGACGAAATTTGATTCGTCACAATACCCCCTTCGTTACAAAAGAAAATTATGGTTTCCTACAAACATAATTTTCTATTTCCCTTTTCCCACATGACAACCTTCTTAACTTAATTATAAACAATTCAATATTCTAAATTTAACATTTCTTATCATTACTTATCCTCATAATTTTTTTTCTTTTTCATCATATCTCATTTTCAACGACAATCCTTTTCGCTACACGCTCTTTCAAACCCACAACAAAACTCAAGTCAAAACATTTAGCCTATCAACATAAAATAACATGAAAACAATAAAAGTGACAATAAAACACATTAAAATCAACGATGAATACTAACACCTCGACTAACATAAACACTTTTTATTTTAACCAAGGGATCTAATCCTCTCCAGACACTTGAAGATATGAACCTTTCACTGTTTGTTTACAAAACTCTTTATGACAAAAAAACTAATGATAATATTTATTATGAAAACATTATTAGTGACAACATAACATTTCTAAAATATCAGGATAGGTAGGGAAGGAATTAGGAATTCATACCTACCACTTCAGTTTAATCTCCCATCAGTTCTGCTGGCATGTCTGAAGTATAATAGAATTCCATACTTACATACGCATAACTCCTTATCAATACACATTGATCACTTAAACCTAAACCTTAGTTGTACTTTGCAAAAGAGGCCGTTACTAATCTTTATTCACTCCTCATTTACCTTAATCTATTAACGCCTACATCTTCGATAACAAAAACAAGAAATCTGGTGTACATACATAGTACATCTGAAATGAAATGAATGATAAAAAACTAAACAATATATGGTAACAGAGTTGTAGTGTATCTCCCGACGTGATACACAATGGAAATTTGAGCGCCAGATAGTTTCTATTACACGGAGAAACCACCAAAACCGGATACTCTGTCTCTCATTCAACCGCTTTTAAGATGCAACCTCAACATGTCACATTTTATCATCCCTGCTGGCCAATGCTTCAATGCATCATCCCATTTTAATTAAATTTTTCGCACTTTTACATATTTACGGTCTTTTATCACGCGCGCAGAATTCTTTTCAGATATGGAGACGTTTAGGTACACACATACTAATTTCAACGAACGCGCGTATTTGTTCCACTCAAATTATGGAACGTTCAGTGCTCGCTTTCGTTTTCGCATTTTCGCTTGTGGACGCACTTCTACCAATACCGGTCTTCACGTCAACACCTCGACTAACATAAACACTTTTTATTTTAACCAAGGGATCTAATCCTCTCCAGACACTTGAAGATATGAACCTTTCACTGTTTGTTTACAAAACTCTTTATGACAAAAAAACTAATGATAATATTTATTATGAAAACATTATTAGTGACAACATAACATTTCTAAAATATCAGGATAGGTAGGGAAGGAATTAGGAATTCATACCTACCACTTCAGTTTAATCTCCCATCAGTTCTGCTGGCATGTCTGAAGTATAATAGAATTCCATACTTACATACGCATAACTCCTTATCAATACACATTGATCACTTAAACCTAAACCTTAGTTGTACTTTGCAAAAGAGGCCGTTACTAATCTTTATTCACTCCTCATTTACCTTAATCTATTAACGCCTACATCTTCGATAACAAAAACAAGAAATCTGGTGTACATACATAGTACATCTGAAATGAAATGAATGATAAAAAACTAAACAATATATGGTAACAGAGTTGTAGTGTATCTCCCGACGTGATACACAATGGAAATTTGAGCGCCAGATAGTTTCTATTACACGGAGAAACCACCAAAACCGGATACTCTGTCTCTCATTCAACCGCTTTTAAGATGCAACCTCAACATGTCACATTTTATCATCCCTGCTGGCCAATGCTTCAATGCATCATCCCATTTTAATTAAATTTTTCGCACTTTTACATATTTACGGTCTTTTATCACGCGCGCAGAATTCTTTTCAGATATGGAGACGTTTAGGTACACACATACTAATTTCAACGAACGCGCGTATTTGTTCCACTCAAATTATGGAACGTTCAGTGCTCGCTTTCGTTTTCGCATTTTCGCTTGTGGACGCACTTCTACCAATACCGGTCTTTTATCACGCATGCAGACTATTCAGATATGGAGACATTTAGGTACTCTCATAGTAATTTCGTCAAACATGCATATTTGTACCACTCAAATCGTGGAACGTTCAGTGCTCCTTTACGTTTCCGTTCGCATTTCACATTTTTTAACTTGTGGACGCACTTCTACCAACACCGGTCTTTTATCACGCACGCAGATTACTTTTTAGATATGGAGACATTTAGGTACTCTCATACTAAGTTCATCAAACGTGAGTATTTGTACCTCACAAATCGTGTCGGTGGTAAGTGCTCCAATTCGTAACTAACGCAGTTCGTCATCACATTCGCACGCGCCTTTTTATTTTCTCATCTACGCAGACTACTAACGAACGAAGATATTTGTTTTCCTCAAATCGCGTTAAGTGAATGCGCCTTAACCCTTTCTCTCCCCTCTCTATCGGTCGCCTTCCGCCATCAATTTTCAATTATCGGATTTTTACCGAACACATAAAATTGATCGAAATTGTGGTATGAAAATGAATTTCTCCGAATGACATATAGAAAATACATTGTTATTCTTATGCCGTTCATACACAGCAAATCTACATTTGCTGACTCAGCTCACCACAATCTTTGATTTGATGACCTTTGTCAACGGGACAAATATTTAATCCTTACTCGGGGTCAAACACCCCTGCCTAAAACGCAACAAAAAATAAACTCCAATGGGTACCCTAAAATCACTATCCTTAATACATTTTAACAAATAACAAATAGCCACTTGACATCACCCGCCTTGTGTTGAAAATATTACTCCGATAAATGGTTAATTTTAACACAGTCCCAAATGTGTCAAAACGCAGAATTTTAGAATGATTTAACTGCCCTCCGACAAAAAATAGCACTTGACATGAGACGCATATTACGCATCTGACTTTATCACAGAACATTTGTTTACGCTATACAAAAAAACGAAACACCCAAACAACGGTAGGTAACTCGAGACAAAACATGACAAGGGCGAGAAACAGTGCAGAAGATTAAATATAATAAGAAC
Organism: Hesperophylax magnus; assembly: GCA_026573805.1. NCBI lineage: Eukaryota > Metazoa > Arthropoda > Insecta > Trichoptera > Limnephilidae > Hesperophylax > Hesperophylax magnus. The sequence goes on from JAIUSX010000026.1 coordinate 3,736,330, forward strand.
ATGCAAGTATTTACCTTGTTTTCAGGGATGGGTTTTAGGAATGTCAATAACATTAGTGATAGATATAGTAAAATATCTAAAACCGCTTCACATTGGGCGCCATTGTGACAATATCACGTAAACATCTCCTCCGGCATCTAGCTCAGAATCATAGTTAAATATATTGCTGTTTTATACTTACCTCTTCAGCCGTACACTCTGCCTTCTCACCAATTCGGGTTGCTTGGGCGGGGAATAGGGAGGTGAATTTAATTAAGAACATCTATTAATTATGAGTCTCTATTATAATTGGGTTTATCAAGTGTTAATACTAAATCTAAATTATACTTAGATCTACTTACATCTATAACTTAACTAGTTGTCATATGGTTCCACTTTTCACATTGTCATTTTTCACTGTTGTCGCTGAGTTGGTTCTGTGCGTTGGCCTAAGTAAGGCTGAAGTTCTAGGTGGCGCGGCGGCTTCTGCAGTTCTTCAGCTCACGCCTCCCGGCCGCGTCTGGTCACCGCGCTTTCTTCGCCTCCCGGCCGCGTCTGGTCACTGCACTTTCTTCGCCTTACGCCGAGCATTACGTCGCCGGGCGGAGGATAACATATCTTGATAATCACTTCATCCTCCGCCCAGCATCACATCGCTGGACGGGGAACGCGTGCTTCACCACCACTCTTGTCTCGGTCTCCTCTCTCTCCCGCCTCGATCTTGACTGTCTTCGTTCTTGAGCTCGTAGGACCTATCGCCCTACCCCGCACTTCTCCTTCTTTCTTTAAAACCCCCGTCTGTCAACACTTGTTTTTTGGGCGACAACTGCGGGACACATTCAGTTTAGAACTCAAATTTATTTGTGACGAAATTTGATTCGTCACAATAACTACGAATAATATGTTGATTTCGGAATAGGGAAATTCATTATTATTCAATCAGTCATCGAGAAATTTGTATAATATGACCTTTATTGAAATTCTTTATACCAATATATTTATTTACTTTCACTTCCAAACAGTTTTTTTTAATGCGAACATAGCAGAAGAGCCCTAACTTGTCCGGAGCAAGTATGTACATTTGGAGTATATTGTGAGGCTGACGAAAGAGGAAAGTTAAGAAATTAAAGTATATTGTGAGGCTGACAAAAGGGGACAGTTAAGAAGTTAAAGTATATTGTGAGGTTTACAAAAGGGGAAAATTAAGAAGTTAAAGTATATTGTGAGGCTGACCAAAGGGTAAAGTTAAGAAGTTAAAGTATATTGTGAGGCTGACAAAAGGGGAAAGTTAAGAAGTTAAAGTATATTGTGAGGCTGACAAAAGGGGAAAGTTAAGAAGTTAAAGTATATCGTGAGGCTGAATAAAGTAATTGTGAGACTATTGAAGTATGAAAAGGGGAAAGTTGAGAAGTTAAAGTATATTTTGAGGCTGACGAGAAGAAGAAGTTAAAGTTATATACTAAGATAAAATAAACTGAGTTTGACTTGTTTATTTGGAAACCGAGCTAGTTTTACCCTGCTTCAGGTATATTTAGATTTATTAATTTAATTTAATAAATAATAAAAATTCCTCCCAATTATTTATTTTGCACACTCTCCGGCTAGGCCAAAGATTTTATATTTTTTTGGAAAACATTTTTCAAAGCAATTGGCAAATGCGAAAACAAGCATTATCGTGTGCTTGTTTTATGTTTTAATAGTTGACTGAATATTTAAATATTACAGTTATTTTTTAAAGACATGACAAGATATGTTTTAATTTTTTTCCTAATTGGTTTAAATAATAGATTGCCAAACTATGTTTTCTTATATTTTTGTACATTCAATCCGAACTGTAATTAATAGCAACTAATTGAGCTTTTTTAAACCTACCAAATTAATTTTACCGGCACCGTTACGTCATTTTCGAATAACCATGGTAGTAGCAAATTTTCCTATATGGCTATAAGTATTTATTACTGAAAAATTGGCAAAATTTGTTTTTATTTGTGTATTGATTTTACACTAAGCATTGTTCCGTTCCTTGTCACGTTTTAAAAATTCACGTGCTTGATTCCCCAGATTGTACTTTCTTAGGTCTAGAAGAGGGAACTTTAGAACACATATTTTTTTGCTGTTCCTGTCTAAACAAATCTCCTCTCTTCTATCAAACCTTATCTTAATTTGACATCTCTCCTTTCAACATCTTCTACAATCTTCCATATGGGTTTTTTTTAAATTTGCCCATTTTAAAATAATAATGTTTGGATCATTTCTATAGTGCCGCTTTCGTGAGAAAATCGCCTCAAGGGCAACTTACAACTTAAATTATACATTTGACCTATATCTTATCGCTTAGACTTCAATTTATTACTAGTGGCTTATGACTAATGTTAATAACTAGTGACTTACAACTAAGACTTATGACTTGTGATCTAAAACTATACATATTTTAATACCGAGTGGGTATTTACACAAAACTGCTGCAATATGACTTACAATAATCTTAAAACAAGAGGTTTACGACTAACATACTCATTTACATTTTCAAATACATATTGTTATCATTACTGTCCATGATGACAGCGGTAGGTAAAAAACATTTTTAAAAAAATTAAGCATAATAAATTGTTACGACATTCAAATTTATTTAATATTAACGGTATAAATACACCATACACAATAGTTGCATGTATAGTATACAAGCATAATCATTTGATTACTAGATTTACTAGAAATATTTTTTTTTAATTAACTGTGACATTTAATCGTAAAATGACAACAGAAAGTTTAAAATTAACACTATGCAAGGACATGCAAAGTACATACAAATATAATAAACAAGTATAAGAAGACTTAGGTTAAATTAATGGGTCAAATCTGAGTAATGAAATACCAATAAATATTATTCTGGATACAATAAATTGAAAAGTTGAGTCAAAACAACAGTTGAGGTCGAATATATTGAGAACACTTATTCGTTGCGAACTGTTGTTTGTTGTTTGGCGACCTGCAGTCGTGCTCGGAAACGATGACAAGTTACCGACAGTATCGACAAATGTTTTATCGACCGACCGTGCTAGATTCCCTGAGCTCAGATGAGCTGTCGATCTCTCGCAAATGTAAAGGGAGTTTATTCTACATGATAGTACAAGTAAAAAAATTTTGGACTCTTTTCGAAATTTCAATGTTTGAAGATAGTTTTCAGGTAAAAAGTTGATTTTTTTTTTATGGAAAAAATATTTCTTCTAGGGAAATAAACAACGCAATTTGTAAAAAAGTTATTTTTCTTTTTTACTACTACCATCATGTAGAATCACCTTCTGAAGTTTGTGAACTTTACCCCCGGACACCTGTATATATTAAATAAACATTTGTACATGTACATTCACCTTCCATTTCTCCATAATTTGAAATGATGGCCTATAATAGAATACCCTTGAAGGGTGAAAACTAAAAACATTTGAAAAAACAAAAAAAGATTAATAATTTTAAGTAAATACATTAAGGATGGGTTGTTTGAACAATTCATCAAATGACAGAATTTGAACAATTCATCAAATTTCAACGTTCATTTTCGGTTTCTGTGAACGTCCTATTCAAGTTCTGTTATGATATCATATATGCCAGTTGCTTGACAGAACTGAAGTAAGAAGAGAACATGACAAAATCTTTCACAGAAGTTGAAAATTAACTTTGAAATTTGAAGAATTGTTCAAATTCTCTAAAACAACGCGTCCTAAGTAAAACTACATTCGAATTTGAAAGTGAACTGAATGAACGCCCAAAACTTCAATTAGTTTATGAGTCAAACAAGTTTCGGGAAAAAATCAGATTTGATGCGTCATAGAGATTCACATTATATGTTTCGAAACTAGGTGCAACCAATTGTTATTTTTCCATGAGTCAGAATGGAAATATTTAACACAGTATCATAATGATACAATTATGATATCACTTTAGGCGGATTTTTTTTCCATTTAAGTATGTGTTTCATTGTTTATCGATTATGGTTGATTATTCGATATCGACTCTCCTCTAAATAAGCGAACATTGATTATTATATAAAATGGAATTGTTAGTATTAGGTTCTAATGTATTTGGCTCGATCTTTTGGACGATAAAATCAGTTTCACTTTTAAAATTATGCATTAAAGAAAATTAATAAAAATAATTTTCTATCAAAAGTTATTCGTTGTAACTTTCTTTTTATTTATTTAGAATTTACGGCACAAGTGTCATTTACATACAAAGTTTTTATTTTATTTTTTACATATGCATAGTGCAGTATTAAATTTTGATGAGAAAAATTAAAGAATTAAATTTAGTAAAAACATAACAAATAAAATAACAGTAAAGAAAAAAGCCATGACAATAGCCTGTTATGTAGTGACCTCATTAAAATAAGTGGCGTTAAAATGTGTTATTAGTGCAGCTTTATACTTTACAAGGGGAATATTAAAAGTATCTGCGATTTTAGCATAAAAGTTCCCAAGTGTGTGCAATCTATTTATAACTGAGTTATATCCTGAGACTGTGGTATGATTGTCACAATAATACATACTAGAGGACCTTGATCTAATGGTAGGTACATGAAATTGAATCAACATTAATATGTCAGGGCTATCCAACTGATAATTTATAATTTTGTATAAAAATATAAGATCAAAATTTTTTCTTCTATCACTTAACTTAAGCAATTTAAAATTAAATAATAAGAAATCATAATTTATTGTTTCTAAAGAAATTCCAAGCCTAAAATTAATACACCTCAAAAATTTTCGTTGGACTCTTTCAATGGTATTAATGTGATTATTAAAGACAGGTGACCAAATTGTACAGTTGTATTCTAGAATACTTCTAACGAGAGATGTGAACAGAATTTTTAATGTGTTGATATTTTTAAAATCCTTGGAATCCTTGTATATTTATAAGTTCTATTTTTGTTTACTTCTTGTGAATCAATGAAATATTTTTAAATATCTTAAGTCTTAAGTATTATTATTATGTAGCGATTTTAAAACTAACTTTAAATGATGATTTATGAGCACAATTAGTATGGGTACAAATTTATTGGATAACCAAGACCTCTGCTAAAGGTTACCCCAAATGGTTCGCTGAGGTGTGTTTGGGTGTTCGCGGCGGATTCGCCTGCGTACCAGCTGCGTGGCGGGCCGGATCGAGAGAAGCTGGTTTAGGTAGACTCTTTGACCTCTCCAGGGTATCTATCAAGGTCAATCGATAAAGGATTTATCGATAATATCGATAACTTGATATCGTTTTGAACGAGCCACAAATGATGAACAAAAAATACATTTCATCATTTTTTTAAAAGTATGTCAGATATATTTTAAAGTTAGTTAAATAAATACATAATCATTTTCGTGTTCCATGCGCAGTTATAAAACTTAAGTATAATTATAATTTAAGCTTGGGACTGGTAAAATAAAACCATTGGTTTTGAAATATGTTGATTTTTATTAAAAAGGGGAGTAAACAAAGTGGAGTAAGTTTATTATTTTCATATTTTCACAGAGGGAATTTGCAATTATTTAAGAAGAAAACAAATTTATGTAATTTGTTGTTACTATTTTTGTATTGCAATTGAATAATGATGGAAGAATCAAGATCGGATCGATTCGAATAATGGTACAAAACTAACCTTAATTAGTCACTAAATTTATGTCAATGTACAGGATATCCCAAAAGTCAACGTTATCCCTTGGATGACGGGTGACTTTCCTGGACCACTCAAGTCAGCTGTAGTTACACCAATACTGAAAAAGTCACAACTAGACGCCGATAACTTATTATTAACTATCAACCCGTTTCAAACTTATCTTTCATTTGAAAAATCCTGGAGAAAATAGCTGCTGCACAAATAACTAGTCACTTGAATTCAAATAAATTACTCGCAATTTGTCAATCTGCATACAGAAAGTTCCACTCAACCGAAACCGGACTACTTCGTATGCTATCAGACCTAACTCTTGCCGTAGAGTTAGGTAAGTTTTCACTTATCTCACTCCTAGATATGAGTGCAGCAATCACGAATTCCTGATTAGGAGATTAGAGGAAACATTTGGTTTGAATTTCAACACCAAAAATTGGCTGGTATCCTATCTATTCAATCACTTACAAGCAGTGAGGGTTGGAAATAAATTGTCTAACTTCGCAACACTTTCATTAAGGGTACCCCTGGGATCCGTTTTGGGTCCACTTCTCTTCATCCCTTTTACAAATGATGTCGCCAAAATAATCTAGTCATTTGTTGTCTTGTATCACTGCTACGCTGACGATCAGCAACTTTATTTTTACTGCGCTCCAAACGAAATCAATAGTCTCAAAATCCGTATAGATGAATGTCTAGAAACAATAACTCGTTGGATGTCTTCAAACATGCTGAAGCTGAATTAAAAAAAAAAAACAGTCAAACTTCTGGGTGTCAATTTAGATTCGGACTTTTCGTTTAAAAGTAAAAATAAATTTGACTGTATGCACCGGGTTTTTTCACCTAAGAGAACTCAAGTCTGTCCGAAGAAACCTTCCTACAGAAGCAACAAAACTACTTATCAACTCTTACGTAGTCTCACGTCTCGATTAGGTACTGCAACGGCATTTATGCCAGCCTTCCAAAATATCAAATTGATAAACTTCAATCAGTGTTTAATGCAGCAGCAAGGCTCACAACCGGGGTTTCTAAATATTCGCACATTTCATAACACCTTCGTAACCTTCACTCGCTCAAGTGCCCTGAAAGAATCCAGTACAAATTGTGCTGGATGGTGTTTAAATTCATCAATAAAATGGCACCACCCTACATCTCTGAACTATGCGTCCCGGAAAACACTGGTCTGAGGCAGTCAACTCTTAAATTAGCAACATCATCAGTTATAGGCAGACTGATGGAACCTAAGCGCAAGTCAAATACTAAGTATAATGATCGCGCTTTGGAGCATCTGGGCCAAAGGCTTGGAATAAACTCCCTCCGGAACTAAGATCCATAACGAGTCCAACAGAATTTAGGTCTAAACTAAAAACTTACCCTTTTAAGCTGTAATACCCTTAAATTAAATATACCATTCGTGAGAGAAAGTCCAATTATATCCAATTTTCCTGTATCATTTCGCTAAACAACAGTTAGTTAATTTTAATTAAGTGTTAATCTTAAGTGACCTACCAGGTAAGTATGTATTGTATATTATTTCCATACATAGTTAGTAATAACATGATCATTGTAAAAATGTATTATATATTTGTACAGTACCCGTTGCGGTGATTTTGCTCCAAAACCGGTGCTATACAATCCAAATATTTTTATGCTTCCGATTTTTTCGTCCGGGTTAAATCTTCCCCATAGGAAAAACTAAACCCTTCCCCTCACTTTTCCACAAATGATCATCTAGTCAATCAACACTATGCAAGTGCATTATATAAGCAAAATAAATACAAAACAATACAAGAACAACATGTCAACTCACCAGAGATCAAATGTGAAAATAATTCACCGACTCCAGATATTTTCATATCAGAGGGTTCGGCTCGGTAGAACTTCTAACAGGGCCTATAAATCCTACTGATCCCTCAACATAAATATTTAAAAAATCTTTCGTTATCCTACATGTACCTATTCAAAATGACCGACTTTTGCATCTTTATATATAAAATTTTTGATAGATCTAATACGTCTAAATTTTTAATGAGAGAGCTAGGTATAATGCCAGTAGCCGAAATAACGAATGGTAATATTTTTATAGTTTGAGAATGCCAAATTCTTTTTATTTCATTTCCTAAATCTGTGTATTTTCTTATTTTTATGAACAGATTTTTGAATATTACAGGAATTTGGAATAGCGACATCAATGATATAAGTTATTTTTTTTTAATTTTGTTATGTAAAACTATATCGGGTCTATTATGACTAATCGTTCGGTCTGTTAGTATAGTTTTATCATAATATATTTTATAAAATTCGTTTTCTAAAAATGAATTTGGTTCGTATTCATAATATGGTACTATATTACGGCAGTCAATCAAGTTATGTTTAATTACCAAACTTTAATGAATTATTTTTAAAACTTGATTGTGCCTAAATGTATACTCGGACGGTGCTAATATAGAACATCCCGATATAATATGTTCTATAGTTTCCGGAAAAGCCAAACATTTTCTACGCAAATCATCAATTTGATTTGTATCTTTGATTATATGCTTCCTATAATTTTTAGTATTAATGACTATCCTGAATGGCAAGCATAAATCCTTCTATTTCTGCGCTCAACTCTCCAATACTCAACCATTTGTTTGACGAAAATTTGTCAACATACGTTTGGTTGAGATAATTGAAGTGTTTTGCGTGTAAAATTTTATTTGACCAGGAATCTAATAATTCCTGGTTGGGATTTATAAAAATGTTGGCATTCTCATCGTATAAATTTAAAGGTGTAATATTTCTATCTGCCTTGCAAATTATTTTGTGCATTTCTAAGCTATGAGCTTTCCTATGGAAAAAAGTTCTTAGCATTTCTACCTGATTATGTTTCAAAGAAATTATTTTGACTATACCTCTACCTCCTAAATTTCTAGGTAAATTAATTTGTTCTATAGCTGAATTGGATGATGGCAATTAAACTTTGTTAGCGTAGTTCTAATTCATCTTTTTAAGTTATCTAAATTTGTATTAGACCATTTAATTATGCCAAATGAGTACGTTAATAGAGGTATTGCCCAAGTATTTATTGCATTTACTAAATTTTTAGTAGATAGATTGCATTTTAAAATTTTCCTGATCCTAGTTTGAAATTTAATCCTAATATCATTTTTAATACTAGTATGGTCTAATCTATTTGATTTTGAGTATCCTAAATACTTATAAACCTCATCCCTCTTCATACTAGTAATTTGGAAATTTCTAAATATACTCTCGTCCCCATCTACAATTTTGCCTTTCTCTATATGGATCGTTCTACATTTATCTAAACCAAAAGTCATTTTGATATCATCTGAAAAGTTTTTAACTACCTGGATCATTTTCTCTAAATTTTGTTCAGAATTCGAAAATAATTTTATATCTTCCATATATAATAAATGCGAAATTGTACTACTCTCCCTTGTATTACCCTTAACATTTATTCCAAACTTGCTTTTAATTAACATTTTAGATAGAGGATTCAATGCTAAGCAAAACCAAAGAGGACTCAATGAGTCTCCTTGAAAAATTCCTCTTTTAATTGAGATGCCCGGAATTACTATTTTCTTACCTTTTAAATTGATAAGTAAATTGGTATTCCAAAAGGACATAATATTTTCCAAAAAGCTAATAATAATGGGGTTAATTTTATATATATCTAATACTTTGATCAGCCACGAGTGCGGGACACTATCGAAAGTCTTTTGGTAATCTATATAGCAAGTATGTAAACTACGTTTTCGAGTTTGAATCTGTTTTAGAATTATAGAATCAATAACTAATTGTTTACATCCCATATGTTTTCTGCGACAACCTTTTTGTTGTTCATATAAAATATTTTTTTCATCTAAATGAGTATATATTAAATCTGTCAAGCAAGAGGTTAAAATTTTGTATATTGTCGGTAAACATGTAATGGGTCTGTACTGAGAGGGATTATTAATATTTTCGCTTTTGGGCAACATATAAGTAATGCCCTTAGTTAGAAAATTTGGAAAATTTTGAGGTTGACTGACAAATTTTGAAAATTTTGAGGTTGACTGACAAATTTTGAAAGATTTTTTGCCAAAAGAGGATGTAAAGTAGTCAAACTTTTGTACCAAAATTATTATTATTACCTACATGTACATTTTTGCCCGATTAATCGGTCAATTTTTTTGAATTAGTGAACTTCGATTCATCATACTGTAAGGGTTGCGTAATATAAATTAGATTATGGAATTTATATAAGTGGAAATCGAAAAACTGAAATTTATTAAAGTGCCAATACTTCGATTACTAAGAATATTTTACTAAGGTCATTATGATATTCTTGCCCGTCTTGAATTGGCCTATCAGCCTTCCAGGGGACTTTTGGGACACCCTGAATTATAAATATTGTATATAAACCAATCACGACTGAAATCCTACATCATATACCTTTTTAGAATTTACATGTGCTGAAATAAATTGTCAATATTCTATAGAAGCTGCAATATCTCCACGATTTGTAGAAAGTAATGATGTTGTCTTTTGCGACGGGATGAATCGTTTATGTTATATTACAGTGAGTACCTGCGGTCTTTGATGACTCCTCTACAAGTAAACAAAACACATATACCTATTACAATTTATTACATACATTATATTTTTATTACGTTATTTGTTTACTGACTAACATAATAACACAATACAAAGCATATGATACGAACTGAAAAGCAGTAAAAATGAATGAAGGAATTGGTAAGAACCTAGCTACAAATTAGCTACATTTGAACAAAGTTATGACAAATTACACAAAAACCTACATCGGTAATATTATGATTTCTCAACGTTGTTTTGTTTAAATACATTCATGCAATATCGCAAGATTTACTAGCTTCAGTGTATCGCTGATGAATGTGAAGCTGTAAAAAGAAGTAGTCGTACATTAATCTTTCTACTTTTTCATAGTAACATTATTTCAATATTGTGAAAATGCATTTTATTTTGTTTTAATTGAATGTGTAGAAGTGTCATTATGTCTTGTGAAGTCTATATTAGTTTCTATCTAGGCAGATTACCTGTTCTAAGGAACCAAATGCTCGTGAAAATGCTAATGAACTATGCTACGAAAAATAAATATACAACATTAGTTACGTAAGTTTCATATCTGTGGTGATATAATAGCAAAAGTTAGAAAATAAATAGCTAAGTCCTCAAACACCAAATAAACAACGTTTTCATTTCACTGTGATGGTTTTAGGAGATTTCAAGTATCGTCAGGTTATTCGTAATCGGGGAATGTTTGTCTTTCTTCTAAATTAAAACATATATACATCACTAAAATTTCCAAAATTATATTTTTCCCAACTGCTCACAAATGGGTGGATCCAGTGAGAGTGTGTTGTGAGGCTTTTGGGCAGTGGAGATGGGAGGGAGATATGCAAAAGGAAGGTGCGGAAGTATCTGGTTATTCAAATCTGGTCACCAAACACGGCTAAAGTTATTTCAAGCAACTTTTCAATTCTGAATGGTCTGATTCTGGAACATGCCGCTAGTATAACATAGCTAGTATATTATTATCAATGAAAAAATAGTGAAATAAAACAGCTTGATCAAATAAAATTTACTTTTGCACGCCGGTAATTAAGGCACTGCTGAAAACCAGCTGCATTCCCGGAGAGATCCGGAATGCATAGCTGAGCAGAGACCTGATTTTCAATAGAATTTATGTCAAAAATTATGTAAAATTTATCTATTGGCAAATAATTTTTTTTATTATTATTAAATTACACCTACCGCAATTACATTTTTTTTGTTTATTTCCTATACGAAATTTATTTAGCAAAGATTCACAAAATTTAAAACCTATCAAATATTTATTTATTATTTTTTTGACGTGTGTATTTCCAATCCGTGTAATTATCTCAATGTGTAATTTAGTTAATATGTAATTTTGGCAGCGTGGTACGAGTAGGTACGTGAAATTCAGTTAGCGGTAGTATATTTTTACGATATTCCACCCTATTCCATCACAATGCCTACTTCTGGCAACATAATTAATTATTACATTAGTTTTTCGTGTTATTTTTAATTAATTCGCAGCATGGTTAACTGTAGAATACTTTGTCTAACACCAGCTGTGTTTATGGAATTCATACAACTTCATTAACAATTATTCGTAATTAAAAATATTACAACCATAAATTTCGAAACATTATGTCACAAAAAATATTCAAGCACGTTAAAAATGTTCCCTAGATGGTAAAGTTTTTCCCTTCTTTGGATCATACGGTTCTGAGTCTAGAATGATGGTGGCTAAAACCAAAAAAATTGAGTAAATTGAACAAAACAGACGGTAAATAAAAATGAAAAAAAAAACCTTTTTGTCCAGTAACAACGCCAATCTCAATGCCGCTCAATATTTTCAACTGTTTATAGTCCTGTCTGTCGTAAATAAAAAAATGTACACATTTTTTTGCCACGCAGGAGGCCATGAGGAAAATCATTTTTATCAGGGCCTATGTCATCTTTGGGGATGCTGTATAGGGGGTATTTTAAGGAAAGGAAGGAGAGGAAGTTCTGAGAAGGTTCTCAGAGCATTCCTGAGGGAAAGGTAGAAATCTAAGGGTCAGTGAGCAATGAGTGACGGAAGTATAAATCCATCCACTGTTGTGCAAGGCGATAGGTCGAGAGAGTCCGGCTGGAGAACTCAAAAAGTCACTCAACCAGTCTCTTCCAATCCAGCCCGCCACGCAGTAGGTGAGACCCAGTCTCGCATTGCGGTGCAAGGCGGTGGGTCGAGTGACTCCTGCTGGAAAGGTCGAAAGTTCAAGCTCAACCGGCCTCTCCCGATCCGGCACGCCACGCAGTAGGTGGTCAGAGCTAGACAATCTTACCCAAAGAGTATGGATACTATCTTACCCCATGAACTCGGGCACACCTGCGGCTCATCAAATACCGGTCACCACAACTTGTAGTGACCTGTGGCAGGGGCGTTGGTTATCCAATAAATTATTCCTCGGACGACGGTACCCAGTTTTCCTCTGTGTTTCTAAAGTCAAGTTACAAAATGTTAATTTAATAGTAATTTACGTGAATAGCGTACGAGTGCCTAGATGTTTTGTGAAATTTTAATCATGAAGAATAAAAGTCAACGCATTCTGTCAAAATCATTCTGTCAAAATCAAGGTATCTCAAAAACCAGTTCAGACGCGTGCCGTAAAGCTGTTTCCGCTTATTTTAGTAATTCCGTCTATGCTTTCAAAAGTCTACGATTACACCCGTCGAATAAAATTAAAATAAAATAGCCCTGACATTTCCCTAACAGTCAAAATTGTTATAATATGTTATGCTATTTAGAAGATAAATAGAAATGAGAATATAATAATATAATATAATAATAGAAATGTTTTGGGATTTGATTATCTTAACAGTATTTCAATTATCATTTATTATATATCAAAATAATATTTTGTAACGAATAATTAGATTAACCTTTAAAATTAAAATCAATAAAATTCTACTAGACACTGAACCCTTCTTAAGTAATGAGATTTTTCAGCTACATTTATCGTAGTTTTTCCCATTTTATGAAAGTATTTGTACGAAAAATTCTCTTTTCAAATTATAAAATAATATTATTACTCTCGACAAAGCACATTACTTAAAGAAAGAATAACTTACGTTTTCAAAATCTATTCCGTTTTGCTAAATTTAAATATTATATCCAAGATTCCAGTTTTTTCAATTTTCAACTTTCCCCGTACTTACTTTCGTATATCATTATTAATTATTTACAGTTTTTTGATTCATGTAATAAAGAACGTCTGTGAGAAAATGATATTCTGATAAAATGCTTAAAATATTCGCTAAATCCATTAATCTTTTATAATGCAATAAATTACAATTTATCTACTACTGGTTTAAAAATGTATTTGATTTGAATGGTAACAACTTTATACAAAAATGAAGTTCAAAATAAACAATGCCATTAGCCAGACCACCAGGCCCTGTTACTCTGTCAATCAAAATTATTATTTATATAATGGCTCATTTTTCAGCATATTTTTGACTGAGCGTTATCCAGTTTTTACTCGACCGTGTTCATCTGTCTGTATGTTCCTCTAAATTTGTTTGTATGTTCCGTTTCCAGTTTCGAAAATCTGCAGCATTCAATTTATTATTCGAGAAAGCATTACTTTGAATATGGGACTAAATTTGACTGAGCTTTTCAATATCATCAAGAAAGATTTAAAAAAATATATTTTTGTGATAGCAAAGTTTCTTTGGTCAAATTGGATAAATCCTTATTTGAATTTTTTTTAATGTTACATTAAATAAATAGTTTATAACTAAGAATGCATTTTATTTAATAACCTTTAATTACTTGCAAATATTATATTTTCAGAGGAAATTTTTGTTTTGATTTATTAAATAAGAGAAAATTACACTCATATTTTTTTGGATGCCCGTATGATCTAATTATAATAATATGTTCGACGATGTTTACCAGATTTGAAGAACTAGATATTTTCCCTTGAATGCTTGAATTTTACTGGAATTGGAACATCTAGAGATGTACCTATTGTAGTAACCAGGAGATGTGAAAATAGACAAAAAGGGATATGAAAAAAGACATATGGAGAAATTACTTGGATGTTTGTAAAAATATGTGTCCACATAAAAATCACAAAAAATTGATTTGTTTAAGGTTTTCGCATCATTGGGTATTGGTGGCTGGAGAGTGGATAGTGTGGAGGACAAAACCGCATCCTTGGGAACAACGATCAGGAGACAGACAGCTTTCCAAGAGATGGCCAGGACTCAAGGAGTTGTGATGATATGCATAGATTAGAGCTCATTAAACTCTTCGCTTATAGTTAAATATCTTAAAGATCTCAACAATTTTTGGAAAAAATATGTTAACGCACAGGCGAGAGACGAACCAAAATACGGGCTGATTGAATTATATAAATATTTTTGGTAAGCATCCCTTTCTGATAACAAATCAAATAAGCATGCATATCTACGGACAGTCTCGTCGTTTCTCAGAAGAAGTATGAGGAGAATTTAGAGTGATCCCTTATCATCTAGCTTTGTTAAAAGACCAGAGTTAAATTTCACATAAATTGCGCTATAAAAAAATTCCAGGTACCTGCTACTAATATGGCTAACGGAAAAACTTTATTGGACTGGTAACAATATCAAAGCGGCTGTTCAAGACGTTCTTGAGAGTTTATTCCGCATTAGTTCTTATCAGATTTTCATTACATGGTGTCTATCTAACATTGCATGAAAAATTTGCTTTATAAAATAAATACACACATTTATTTTAAACCTTGTTCTTTAAATCCAAATAAAGGGACAAAAATGTGTTTGGTAATTTATTCTAAACCACTTTGTTTTTTTATTAATGAAGGTGGATTAAAACCAATTATTAAACCCTCATTTTCTTTTTTTATGTAGTGTGGTTTAAAACAAATGTACGTGTTTATATTGTAATTACAGCAAGCCACAAAGAGAACCCTTTTTACGGATACAAATTTCCTTCAGCTGGCTTGGTTTTACACCATCCTCTTCCCATCTCCAAGTTCCACATTCTCTGGCCCTCTTTTGGATTTTAAAATCGGCATATCGATTTCTTCATTTGACCAAAAAAGTGTATTTTAAAATGTAGCACCTAAAATGTTCCAGAAAATTACACGAAAAATTACCTAATTTATATATATTAGGTAATTTATATATTTAAATAATTATATATATATATATTTTTTTTTTGTATGCAAGAAAATACATTTTTAAATTCCACGAACTTTTTCATTAACACGATTGTTGATCACATCAATTACATAAAAATAAATCCGTTATTTGAAATGTTTCTTCTTTGACTGATTGTCATTTCCAAGCCAACCCAAATTACATAGCTACAATAGCTTCCAACATAAAAACTGTTGCAAATTGATCAAAATCTTGTTCATCGGCAAATTGCTGTTTTATTGTGATGGTGATATTTGAAAGATTCGAAAGAGAAAGGATGTTTCATGCTCCCATTTGGTAACTAGATTAAGATTAGGCACAAGGTAGAGGCTGCAATCACTCTGTGACATGCGTTCGTCAAGGCTCTTCAATCTTCATATTATTATTCTATGTTGCCGAAATAGAAAGTTTGCCAATACATTGCTTATTCCATGGTAACTAAGCGAAAAATACTGTAGGATCTGCAAAACTTACTGAAAATGTGTTTTTTATCTCGTTAGCATCATCCATGCAATCCTCACCAGTGTAAAATTTCATTAACGAGGTAAATGACCCATTTAACAGCAACAATAATATTATGCAATCAACCATCATTCTCACACACCAATTAACAGAATGCATAATTTGAATAGTTCTATTTTAGAAGCGAATCGGGAAAATATATGAATAGAATAATAATCAATTATAATGCGTTTAAATAGTAACTCTTCTAATTTTTAAACTGCATTATAAATATAATAAGGACGGATTGTTTCACAGAATTTGAACAACTCATCAAAATACAAAGTTGATTTTCAAGGTCTGTGAAGGTTCTATTCCAGTTCAAATTCTGTGAAATAACCCGTCCTAAGAGTCCCCAATGAATGGAACGAGGGGAGGGGATGAAAAGTGTTTTTCGGGATGGGTGAATCCATGAAAAAAATATTTCCTCGACGGTCGAAATGTGGGTATGTGTTTATTTGCATTTTTTAAAAAAGTAATTTAAAACGACTCCACGAAGTGAATTTGCGATTGTTGAAGAAATAATGATAAGCCCCTCTCTGCACAGTGTAAAAACAGGAGAACTATATTACTACCCAGTTGGGTAGCGTTGTGAGTCGGGTTAAGATAGGGCTGTCTGGATTTGTTAATGCGGGTCTCGAAGAGGTCCAGATTACATATAATAATGTATATTTTTTAAGACAAACATTCTCAGCTTACAAATAACCTCACAATATTTGAAAATCTCCTACTCCAATAACAGTAAGCGGAAAAAGTTTCTTGTGTCGCGATGGAGAACTCAGCCAGCCGAGAAATTTCACTACGCCTGAGTGGGAGCCAGGCGCGATGCCAACTCAGCCACTGACCTGCATATGAAAGAGGAAAAACAGATATCGAAAGCTCGTTCATGCGAATCGACTTGCACAAAAGTCGAAGAAACGACCCGTTCTCTTGAAGCCAACATGAACTTTTATCTTTTTATACACCATCGCTAAATAGTATAAAATAAGATCGCTATCCGCATCTGTCTGTTTGTGCGCTTGGTTCTTCTAAACTACGCAACAGATAGTAATAGGGTTTTCACTATCATTTAGAAAATTTCTTCCGGAAGGCTTACATATATAATACATGCATATTGTACTTATAGAAAGTAGAGAAAGTCGATGGTCTATAATAGCACCACATAGCGCTGGCTAAACCTTCTGAGATACATCAAAATAATGTACACTGGAATTGTTTATCTTAAAAAGGCTTACAGAAAAGTCCGCCATGGTATATGTCTATCTCCTAAGGATAACCCCCATCAACGCCGGGTACATGTAAGCTCCCATTGTCACATTTTACCATGCCTACATCTCTGTAAAACCAGAGTTCGTTTTAACTCATATCCTATGACTCGCTTCTCACTTACTCGCAGTGCTCATTATATTTTGCACGGTTCGTATCGGGTAATTTACACAAATAAACATCCCGACTGGAGGCATAAAGTGGAGCACCTTAACCGTGGAGGGAATGAGGCAAGGGGCTATACCTATTGCCCACTAAACCAAGTAAACCCATTAACTTTACTGAACCAGTTTCCACACTTTATATTGCACTAAAAAGACTTTTAATGCAGCAAGGCGCGAGGTTGCTGAAATCGTGAATAACGTTTTTATTCAACGGTGTAAATTGAGAGGATAAAACGTGTCACATTTATTTATTATCGAGGACCTCCGTTGTTGCCAAACTATTCTGGTATCCAGGAGTCGCAGCTTCGAAATCCAGCGAATTTAAATATTTTTTTTGTAATTCACATGTGATTTATACATATAATAATTTCGTGGGTTGCTTCTAATGGGGCCAATGTCAGTTTCTTAAATTTTACGAGGCCTATGTATAATTTGCTGTTTTTAGCGTGTTTTAATTTTAGAAAAGTGATTTCAAGTGTAACATTGGCCCCCATAAATGGAAAGTACCTGGATATTCAGATTTGTTTTGAATGGTGGTCTTGCACCAAGGCGATACTGAGAGTATTTTCTGCTCTGGAACGTTCCCCAAATATACCTCATATTATATATTATTTAAAATGATTGTATTTTTGTATCATACAAATTGCTCACCCCGTGATTTGAAGCCGCGCCCTCCGGATTGCTAGTCGAGAGCCTTACCCCTCGACCACGGAGGCCGTCCTGGATAAAGACAACCATTCCGAACCAAAACGTATCTTAAATTATTGGCTTTAACCATATTTGGTGACCACATCTGAATATTCAGGCATTTCCCAACCTTCTTCTTTCCTGTCTCCTCCCCCTCGTCATGCCCTTCAGCCTCACAGTAAACCGCAATTTAAAAATGCCATAGCTATACTGACATTACTAACTCCGGGAATTTGGGACTTCTGTGTGGTGTTTACATTATTTTTTTAATTGGTGCACACGTGCACTCTAATAGTGTGCTAATTTGTCGTGTTTTTTTATGAATGTAAGTTTTAGTTAGATTTCCCTACCAGTTTCAATCCACACTTCCATTCGTTAAGGTTAGTATCCTAACTCCACCGTAGACTGAATTTCAAACCATCATTATTGAATGTAGGCTGAAGTATCGGCTGCTCTGCAAGTTATGCATTAACAGAGTTAACGGGGAAAAGTTTTAATGGCATCGTGGCGAGACTGCTGAGTGTGGGAGTGATGGAAAACTTTCTGAAGCGACCTCAATCCGAGGCGTTTTCAATAGGTGTAATTGTGACAACTTCGTTCTTCATACGTGTCAAGGTCTTCATTTTACCGCCGAGCTTCTGAAACGGTCGCCGCGCGGCGCCACCGACCGGACCTGCCGTCGAAACGCGGAACTACATCCAAATGGCGTAGACTGAAAACACCACAGCCAAACAAAAACATTACCCCTGAATGAAAAACGCTCAACCAAACACTGCATTGGTTAAATAATTGTAACAGATCCACTCTATGTTTTTACCTGTCACCTTTTTGCACCGGGTAAGAGCTTATAATGAAAGCTCTTCGCCTGGGGACGAGTTTTGACTACTGGAAGGAACTCACTGTATATACTCGATATGTTTTTTTTCATTCCACTACTTCCGTTGGCATTGCGTTTTGGCAAACGGAGTCAATGTAAAAATAACAAAACGATGTTCACTTTGTCACGCATATCAGACTCATTCAAATGCTTTTTATTCTAGATTATATTGATAAGTGGTTAATATGTATAGTTTTGATGAAAAATCATCTGAACTGCGCTTTAGAAAAATTAGTTAAAATTGTCAAATAACTACACAAATAAATTAAAATTTTGAAAACTAACTTTACAGCCCACAAATAAAAAATGAATAACCAGTGACTTACTTAAAGCGTCCGTGCATCAAAATTATTTCTTACATCCTACAAATAACTTACGATGAGAAATATCTTATTTCTAACTTACGATTAATTTAGTAGGTTTTATAAAATGTTAAAGTTTCAATAGCAAAAACAAATATGTATCAAATTTATATGGGTTGTAAAGATGCTAAAAATGTTACAGTACTAACCGTTGAACCATGTTCCTGGGTAGATGATACTCAAAATATCCAAGGTCAGTTCAAATAGGTTGTGCGAAGCTTGAAAAAGCCAGTAAGTAAGTCGCAACCTTCGTATACCCCACCCTCTTTCCTACGTTTCAATTGGGGGTGCAATAATCCCACTGAATCCAGGCAGTCAAAACAAATATATATTTTTTCTTAAAAGATTTTGAGAGGTCATTTATAATACTACCCCTCAAACTCGAATGGAGGATGTTTGGTCCACTAATGATATTATGTTTATATCCCTAGTAATGGTATAAATTTTGTGAAGGCTGCTTTATTTTACTTGGTTTTTTTACACATTTTATCGATAAGTTATCTATTAAGTGGTTGACAGCGGTATGGTAAGGACGCCAGATTAGAAATCTTGCGGATACGGTTCAATACACACATCGCGTACCTACTTAATTTCTTGTCCGAACAAGTCATACTCTGTGAGAAGCTCTGGGCTTTAAATCTTAGGGTTGATATTCACAAGTTTTTTATTTTGTTTGGCTAATATGCAGTCAAATTATTACCATATATTTCCCTCGAGGGCAGACAAGTAAAATAAATAATAAATTGTACCTTAAGTCACATTGTCTAAAATGAGATTATTTAAAAAATATTTTTTAAATGTTTAATTTTTTTTAATCACCCGTTGTATGACTACTTAAACTGCAATCGTACATCTGCAAAATATTACAACCAAAATTAATTTATACCAATCGTTAAATAATAATAAAATCTGAGACTCGTACATCGTGTGTTTAGTATTCGGTCTACAAAATGCAATGCACACTTTATATCGAGTCAGAGTTTTTTCCGACAGCTATAAGTCATTTTATATTGAATATCAAACGAGACAAGAAACTTAAAAAATATCATGCAAATGAATGGTTGTAGCTGGCGGTATCCAAAACCAGAAGTATTTTTTTAAAACCGTTTTCAATGTTTTTAAGTCAAACTTATTACTTCTCTATTAACCCTTAGCTCTGAAATTTATTTTGTGAAAGAAGAGTTCAAATTTTTTAAATTTCAACGACAAAAAATATTACAAGTAAGAATGCACTAATGCAATAATTAGGAGCAATTTACAAAGTGTGTAATGTTATGTTTTTGTATGTAACTCTAAAATGCTAATTTAGGAATCACCTATATTTAGTAATTACCTTGTTTAGTGTTAATTACGAACAATGAATAGTAGGTATATAACCGATGCAAGAATAAAAATTGGACATTTTTAATAAAAAGACAGATGTGTAGCGAAATGTGATTCAATCGAAAATTTAAACTTTTACATTCGATACGATACGATTGTACCACCCCAGCCAGGAGCACTCTTGTCCCGGAGAGACCGGTACACCAGAGGGCAATTGGGACTTGGAACGCGTGCTCTAAGGATTGGAAGAAGATATGACTTTAATCGACCTGTATACACGGGAACCTAATAATCTAATATTGGAATTTAGGATAGAATAAAGGGACTTAGTTTTTTATTCTTTATGTCTTCTTTCTTCTTGTTTCTTCTTACACCATCTTACCTCTTTTTGGCTCTTCCTGGTTTCCTTGGTCTCTTCTTGTCTTTCCTTGTCTTTATTTTTATTATTTATGTCTTCCTTCTACTTTTTCTTCTTACACCTCCTTGTCTCTTTTTGGTTCTTCCTAGTTCTTCGTCTCTTCAAGGCTCTTCTTGACTTCGTTTCTTATTCTTTATGTCTTCCTTCTTCTTGTCTCTTCTTACACCTCCATGCCTCTTTTTGTCTCTTCTTGCCTCTTCTAGTCCCTTATAGTGTCTTCTTATCTCTTCAGAAATTTATTGATACAAAAAATTAACGTAATTGATGACACAGTAAATTGATAATAATAATTCATGCATGTTAGATATGTAGAACAACATTTCATTTTAATATTTACGTATCATTATTTTAATTTGCAGATGTACCCCCATAAAAAAAAACTAGGCTCGCATGCATGGGGGGTGTTATTTATTTATTTAATAAGACGATTTTTATTGTGTGTTGTTTTTTTAGTTTAGGTTGCCATTTTTAATTTGAATTATAAAAAGTTTTCATATATTTTTATAGTTGTGTTTTGAATTCCTTAAAATTATTTTAAGGGATCTTATATTTTATTGTAATATATTAAAGAATTTTGTTCCAAGATCTTCGTAAAACCCTAGATTTTTTTTCATATCGTAATCGGTAACGTGTATTTTTGAAGGAGGTTTGATGTGTTTCTGAACGGTGCGGTTTTATTTTAAATATCTTCTTTACATGCTTGTAAAGTTTTGTGGCATATGAACAGATTCAGAACAGAGCATTTAATATTTTGACTGAAAGTTCTTTAAATATGAGTTCTGAATCATATAAAAATGATATCATTAAGATTATTTGAAATGTGAGTTTTTATTTTCTTAAATAAATGTGTTTAAGAGTGAGTTTTGTAAGTGCCTCACCATCCAATTATGCCATATTGAATTAAGGATTGACAGAAAGCAAAGTAGGTCATTCTTGGTAGTTATTTTTTTAATTTAAAATATGTCACGTATATCTCAGACAGTTATACAACATATCGTATATCTCACACAGTTATAGTCATGCCGGTAGGGAAAGCAATCTTGCTGTTGAACAGAATAAATTCGAATATTGACATTTTAGCATCAATAAAGCTCCCTTTGAAAGACAAGATCTGTTTTACTAGTATAGTTTATGATATACCCACCGTTTATATTTATGTAAGAGTTTTCCATAGCGATATTTTATAATAAGCCATATTCTAAAACTTCCGGTAATTGTTTGGTTTCGGTTGCCTCCTTGTACCTTTTAAAATGTCTGCTCAGAAGGTTCTCATTTCTGAGCACAAACTGCCTCCTGTTTTATATTATGTTTTTAGTTTTAATATTCTTGTTTTGTCGTTTCCTGCTGTTATTGTTATTCTAAGTTTTGTCATCACTTTGTATAAACAGTATATTTAGAGTTATAATATTAGATCTGTATTGGGTAAGGCACGCTGTAGGAATAATTTTAAGAACATGACCAATAATCGTAAATTACCCTTTTTAAGTTTATTGAAATGACACTAAGCTGCACTATATAAATTCCATGATGTTATTAGGATTATTATTGCAAATGTATTTAAAAACGAATTAAAATGAAAAATATTGCAATGTTTTTAAAATTAATAAATAAATTAATTGAAAAATTCAATTGTATTGATAAACATTAAAAATGCATCTTTGCTTACCTTTTGTGTTGATAAAACGAGTATCTTCTAATTTTTAATTTGCATCGTAAATCTAAAAATCTCTTATATCACAATGACATGAGATTAAATTCCGTCGCGTGCTCTACTACATCACAACTATACTAATTGATATCTTCAAACACGAAACATGGATTACAAATCATAGTCTTATTCCAGCTAACATCAGAGTGTGTATTGTAGGTACTGTATCAATTGGAAAACGTGCAACAATTACAAACCTATGTATAATAAAAATGATACAACGTTAGATACTGTAAACATCAGCCTTCGAACAGATAAACAAAATAAAATTACATAATACTAATGTAAGCATCAATACAAAACAAACAATGGTTCAATGCTAACAGAATCGCTGATATAAAATACGTAGGTGCATTGTTTTAAAACAATCTAAATAAAAATCGTTGGCAGTTCGCCTCATATTCTATGTGGTCATAAATCGTTGTTCATTTTAATATTTTACTAGTTTTACTATCCGGTTTAGCCCAGGAATATTTTTTCGCCAGTTTTAAAATATATTTTCTCATTGAAAACATGGAAAAATGACATGGCATCTGATCGTTTTTATTTACAGTTTGTTCATCTACGATATCATGTAGATATTTCAATGCGCAATGGCAATTAAATTGCCAGCCGAAAATAGTTTTATTTGGGAAGTGGGTATGGGTACCGTCGCCCCGGGAATCATTTATCGGAAAACCAACACCTCTGCCATATGTCACCCTAAGTGGTCCGCTACGTTTGGTGACTTAACAGGGATGCCAGTGTTCATGGTGTGGGGTTTGTCTATGTCTTGGCGGCGGATGTGTCTGACCACCTACTGCGTGGCGAGCCGGATCGGGAGAGGCCCGTTGAAGGAGACCTTTCCAGCATCGAAAGCACCCATAGACGTGCACCGCAGTGACAGGGATGGGTCATACGTCCGTAACTTCTGAACTCACTGACCCCTAGATCCTACCCACGCATCTGACCTTTTTCCTTCCCAGAACTTCCATTCTGCCTTTTCTTAAAAAAACACTCCACACAGCATCCCCAAAGATGAAATGGAAAGAAATTATTTTCTTCTGGGTTCCTATGTTAAGCCAATGTAAAAAAATGTCAAAAGTTGAACTTGGAATTCAAGTCTGAAAGAGCAAGCCAATTTTCACTATTCCGGAGCACACCGTCAGACTGTTTTGCACACAGATTTCTTTGTTTCATTGTGAAGATTGTGCATTCAAACTTCAAACCAACATAGTTTGGCTGACATTATTTATCGATAAGATACATAATAATATAATTTCTTTCTGTTAAAAAGTTCTTTTGAATTAATACGTATTAATTTGTTGTTTTTTATAATATTTACAACAACACCATATGTATTTATGTTGTTTTCATAAATTTGGTTTTGTTTTTATATAGAACCTCGTAATTTTCTAAGTTAATAAATAATAAAATATTTTTCATTATTTTTCTCTTTAAGCGTCACAGAAATTCATAAAGGTGTTAATTAACGTTTTTAAAACTGTAACGTGATTCCTGGTGTTTGAGATAACCATAAATAAACTATTGCTGACGTATTACAGTGCTTACATGAATGTGTGTTGATAGCTGATACTGCAGATGGAATACCTACTTTACCTTTTTTAATGTATGTTGCATCTGAATTACTAAGCAAATACATATTTATACGGATAGTTATAACACGGATTCTCACGAGTTTTAGCAATTTTCTTGAAATATTTTTGAATGTTTTGAACAAACCCTTGTCCATTTTCTTGGATATTTAAAAACAATTTCACTGAAAAAGCTCGTCATCGGTGAGTCATAAATTTGACTTTTTTGACATGCAATATAGGACTTTTAATGTTTCTAAGCTCGTGATGGGATTTTTTTATGTAAGTACCGCACAAGAGTCCCAACCGCTCCCAACCGTCTGTAGCCATTGAGATTATGGCGTTTTGGCCAATTGGGGTATGTTTTGAGGCTGGAGGTAGTGGGGAGGGAAAGGAGATAGGGTAGTTAAAGGTGGGGGAAGTGACTGTTCAGATCTGGTCAACAAAAACAGCTACAGCCATTTTAAGCGACGTTTTAATTCTGAATGTAGATCTTTCACAAGGGGGATACTGAAAAATACTTAGAATGTGCATCAAATATACTGAAAATATTTTTTAAAGTTGTGAAGTAACACAAATTAATAAAATCAAATGCATGCTAGGATTTGAACCCGCGACCTCCGGATCGTAATCACTCGACCACGGAGTCGCCAAATGCCTACGAATTGAAAGTATATCATCTAAAAAGGCTGATCGGATAATCCTGTCTGAATTTCATGACTTTTGGGGCAGTCGTGCCATTTTTTTTTTATGTATGCAAAATATATTTTTACCAATAAAAATTACTGTAAAATTTCTGAAAACTTTCTAAATGCCACTTCCATTTTTGTCAACTGTAGTTTTATTGGTCAGATTGATAGAACTATTAAATTGGTTTTCTGGTTGAAATCAGGACAACTTTACTGAATAGTTGCGCAGTGACTCGGGGAAACTAACAATCATTATCCAATTTCCGTATTATTATATCTAGTCTTTTGGAAATGTGTGTAAAATATCTAGGTTAACTTG
Source organism: Hesperophylax magnus (assembly GCA_026573805.1). NCBI lineage: Eukaryota > Metazoa > Arthropoda > Insecta > Trichoptera > Limnephilidae > Hesperophylax > Hesperophylax magnus. Next base: position 3,761,585 of record JAIUSX010000026.1, read on the forward strand.
CTCTTCAAGCCATTCTAGTATATCTAGACTAACTTGCTCTTTAAACCATTCTAAAATATCTTGACTTGCTTGCTCTTCCGTTCTAAAATATAGATACTAAGGACATGTCTTTTGAGAGAATTTAAACAATTCTTCAAATTTCAAAGTTAATTTTTAAGTTTTGTGAAAGATTTTATTTTATTTATTGTTATTATTTCAGATTTTCAAGCAACTAGCTTATAATTATATAAAAACAGAGCTTGAAAAGGACTTTCACAGAACCCGAAATGAAGGTTTAAATTTGAGGAATTATTCAAATTATGTGCAAAAAAACAAATTCTTTGTTGATCTTCAATCCGTTCTAGAGTATCAAGACTAACTTGCTCTTCAATTATTAATTATGTATTTATTTCATTTTTTATATTTGAAACCGCACAGGAGTCCCAACTGCTCCCAATCGTCTAGAGCCAGTGAGACTGTGGCATCCTCAATTGGAGTATGTAGTGAAGATGAAGTTATTATGGGAGATATAGGAGGGGAAGGATATGGGGAAGATGCAGGTGGGGAGTACCTGGCTATTCAGATCTGGTCACCAAACACGGTTAGAACCATTTCAAATCAAATGAGTACCGCAGTCTCCACTGAACTCAATTCTAATTATTATTTTGAATATTAAAAAAAAAATTTCAACAACCTTTTTTCTGTGAAAGAAAGAAATGTTTAAAATAGTTACTCATTTTAAACGCATTACAATGTTTATTTTTTCAAATTCTTTAAATTAATTAATCGCACGGACGTATATAAGGGGGGGGTCTTGGGGGTCCGGACCCCCCCCCCCATTGCACCGCGCCGATTGTAGAATACGATAGTTTCTTAAGTCCGCCACAGTGCGGGGAGCGGGGGAATGGGCAGTGCCCCCGCCGCGGTGCGCCGCCGCCGCCCGCGTTTCGGCCGCGCGCACCATACCAAGCTAGAATCTAGTTTAGTCTATTTTGTCTTTTTAACTACATTTATTTTCATGTATAACTTGAATTTACAATATTTTGTTAGTGTTACTGTAGGTAGGTAGGTAATTTTTAATTTTAATTATATTGTAGTTCATTAAAAAGAGTGTCATAATAATACGACCAAAGTTTAAAAGAAATTATTTTGTTCTTAAGATGAAAGCTCTTCATTTAGCTTGAGAGAAAACGCTTATTTTTTTCATACATTAAGTATTATTTGCATTAAAAATATTTTGTTATTGTAGGTAGGATGATACTTTTTGATTTTAATTTTATAATTGTAGTTCATTAAAAAGAGTGCCTTACAATATGACCAAAGTTTAGAATAAATTATTTGGTTATGTGATTAAATAAAAGGTGTTTCAATTTTAAAACAAATTATTTGTTCTTAAGATGAAAGAGTATTTTTGTTTAGTGTACCTTAACAAATTAGGTATAAAAAAAAGTTATTTTGTTTTCCACCTTTTATTTTATGTTATTTCTTTTTTTATGTTATAAACGAAGCGATTTTATTTAAATAAGGAGCGATAATTATGTTATGTTTATTTTTAGTTCAAATATCAGAGACTGAATGATTTATATATATAATATTTAAAAATAAAGGCTGATTGATTAAGACTGACTATTTTTTTCACGAAAACATGACCTTATATATTTTTTTTTAATTTGCGGACCCCCCCCTTATCAAAGCTATATATACGTCCGTGATTAATCGTAGTTGACAATGCCACAGTAAAAAAATTGTAAAGTATCTAGTACTTAGTAGCACTATATTATTTAGTAATTCTGAATGGTGGTCTTACATCAGTGCGGTGCAGAGCGTATCTTCTACTCTGTATGAGGTTATTGTCGTTTTCCTCGACTTTCTAGTGGATCCCCATAGACGCGTACTTGAAGATGATATTAAAATGTGAACAGTCATCGTTTGATGCAATGGAATCTTACAGAGCTGCATGACATTGTGCATAATGTACCTTTTTTTGTTGATAACAGCACTATAATGTGTATACACTGGACTCCCTTTTTACACGGTGGATACGTTCCACGCAATTTTGTGTAAAAAAAAGTATACCAAAATAAAATTCAAAAATATTGTTAATAGGTTTCCTTGGTTAAAAATAAATTCAGGATACCAAAAAAAATAATTCATTATTGTATATTGTATCATAATTTCAATTTAAAATTCACTACCAGTTCACTATTCAGTATCACTTTCAGATAATAGACTAACCCATTTAGAAATCGGAACAGCCATCCCGGGCTTGCAGTAAATTCATCATTCTTTTTCAAACAGACGAATTCTACACAAAATTTCTATTCTTTAAAGCCAGAATCTTAATGACGTAAGTGCACAGCAGCCGTGCACAAAAATATAAGATGTGCGGCCCTGATTTTACTGAATTTCCCCATTCAAATCTCTAAAATAAAATATTTTACGTAATCATTAATATTTAAAAAACTAATTCGAATATATAATTTTTTATGTATTTTTAAAATAACCCACATCCAAGACATAACTGATTGATTTTAGAATGACTATAAAACAAGCTGACGTCTACCCGACGCTGCTCGACTTTTTTCTACTTTCTATAAATATAATATGCACGTATTATAATTATATATATATATATATAAATCCGGTGCGTAGTATAGAAGAAGTAAGTGCACAAACGGACAGACGCGGATAGTTACTATGTAGTTTAGTATAATAGATATAAAAATATTCAATGATGTGTAAGCATAGCTATTTTATCAATAGAATATTTATGATATTTTAAACAAATCGGGAGTTCATAAATTAATTTGTAAGTATTGTAATTTTTAAAGATTTCTAGAAAATTTAAAACATGAGTTAAGGAGCACCTAAAGTGTTTGATTTTGCCAACCCCATTTAGGAAACAAATCATTTTTATGGCATGAATATAAGTTAAAAACTTTACTTACAAACACAGGAAACTTTCTAATTTTTTGATTTTAGGAAAGTGTTAAAAGTCAAATAAATATAATTACCAACCAAATATATTTTTTTATAAATAGCAATCTATTAAATTTATATTTACACTAGCTGACGTGTACCCGGCGTTGTTCGGGATTATGAATGGCTTAGAGAAGAGTTTTGAGGTTGTGAATATATTCGATAAGTATTAATATTATATTAGACAAAATAGTTTCGCAAATAACCCATTATATATGTAAAAGATAAACATGATTACTGTGGGTTATCCTTAGAAGATAGACATATACCATGGCGGACTTTTCTGTAAGCCATTTTAAAATATACAATTCTGTAGTACATTATTTTGATGTATCTGATAAGGTTTAGTCAACGTTGTAAGCGATCGAAAATAATTTTTTTACGACTTGATTACAAAACTTCGACTTTCTCTACTTTCTATAAATATAATATGCATGTGTTATGTGGTGACCGGATAAATCATCATAATGATAATTCATCACATCTTTAAAAAGTTATATAAAGTCATGGAAAGTGATGAAACAAAATTTTTACTAACTGGTTTAATTAGGTTAGGTTAGGTTAAAAAAAATAATTTTTTCATCGTTTCTAATGACTTTATATCACTTTTTAAAAGTGTATTGAAATGTCACTGTGTTGAGTTATCATGGAACCGTGTTATGTATATAAACCTTCCGGAAGAAATTTTCTAAATAATAATGAAAACCCTATCAAAATCCGTTGCATAGTTTAGTTAGAAGAACTAATTGCACAAACAGACAGACGCGGAAAGCGACTTTATTTTATACTACGGGTTTTCCAATAAGAGGTGTTATTTTGAATAGCCCGCTATTTCGGTAGATGTAACTTTTAAAGCTGTTATTTTTAGACATTTGACAAGAAAAAACTATGCCATTAATAAAAATGGAACGATACACGCTTCAACAATGCATTGAAATTATTAAAATTCACTTGAGTGAATCAAATGCAAATCATCTTGAGTGATGAGGCCCATTTCCACCTCGGTGGCTTCGTCAACAAGCAAAATTGTCGCATCTGGGGCTCGGAAAACCCAAGATTTATTGTTAAAAAAGCCTCTCTATTTTCAACGTGTGACTTTTTGGTGCGGTTTATGGTCCAGCGGAGTCATTGGATCTTACTTTTTCGAAAATGAGGCTGGAGCAACAGTTACGGTGAATGGATTGCTATCGAGAGATGATTAATGATTTTTTATGGCTGGAATTGGATGGTAATGATCTGGACAACGTTTACTTTCAACAAGACGGCGCTACGTGCCACACAAGCAACGAAACCATTGATCTTTTACGATTGAATATCAAAATAACACCTCTTATTGGAAAATCCTGTATTTAGAGATTAATACCAATATTCATAAAATGTTTTGTTTCTCCTTGATTTTGTTGTTTTAATTTATGAGAGTATTGCTACAATATTTTTTTTTCTTTTTAACATTTTTATAATAATGCTTATTTTAATACATATTATGGTGCTATATATAAAAAATACGCTGCTTCAAATACACAAAGATTCTAAGAAGTCACACCACGCCATGGTACGCGTAGAGAGCAATAGACATAACACAGTGGGTCGCTTAAGTACGCCATTAATGCATACCAGTTTTGCACAACACTTCTACACATACAATGGAGTGATGTGGTTTAATCAATTGGAAATGGAACTGAGGTTGGAACCTGACTATAATAAATTCAAAAATAGACTAAACAATGATATCTTAAATAGTTTGGCTACCTAGAATCGCATTGGCAATTGATTAAGAATACTTAATTGACAGTTTCTTTTTTTAAATTTATTTTTTATTATATATATTTATAAATATTATTATTTTTTTATCTATGCACGTATATATGTATTGTGTTATAATTTTTAACTTTTAATTTTAATTTTTAATAAACTTCTCTATGTTCCCGCCTTTACACACGAGTAATTTAACTCTCGTAAAGGTTATATATTGTATACATATATGTGTTTTTACAGTTTTTTAATCAATGTTGCAGGCTTAATTACTCATGATTATGTTACATATGTATGTATACAAAAACTAAAATAAAAAATAAAGTTTCCTTTTCTGATTTTTCTGCTTCAGATTTTCGTTTAGAAATCACCAATATTGTCTTCAATATTTAAATATTACAATTTGAGGTTTTACTCAATAAAGTTATTCCGAAAAATAAAAAAATATATATATTTAAGTATAAACAAAGGTTTAAAAAAAGTTATTTATTTTCATTAAATAGAATTTTGCCTTTATAATATTAAATTTACAATTGGTCTTTTTGCTACGCTTGTTTTACTGGAAGGAGTCCTCGTGTCGAGACAGGCCAAAAACATTTTAAATATGTATTAATAATTTGTTAATATTTTCAAATATTAACAAATTACCCAATTACCAAATTACCCAAAATTTCTGTTTTTCAACAGTGTCATTTCGAGGAAATTGCAATATTTACTCAATTTAACAAAACAACAAAATCACAATTTATGGTAACGAGAAAGGTCTTCAATAACAAGCTAGTTTAATGTTATGTTTAGTATTTAAAGGTAAATATATAAATTGGTAATTAAACACTTTGAATGTTATCTATTGTTGTTCCCTACAAAAATGACTATTCGATAATTATTATTACCGAATACTGAACATATTTGCACTCATAATTACAGGTCATAAACATCCACAAGCGCGATATTATAATCCGCTCCGTAAAAGCCACCGTAGTGAGCGGTCAAAAAGGGAAATATATTAATACGAATGTTAGAGGGAGCGCGCTAATATTTAAAAAAAATATATATAATAATGTAGCGAGAATGGTGAAAATATTTAAGAAAACACGACTCGTTTTCAATAGAGCAAAAATCTTACGACAAATGCTTTAGTTGCATTTAAAGATACACTGTGAATTTTTTCATGCCTATAACATATTAAATAACAGAACAAAACGTGTTTTTAATGATTTTCGGATCTTACTTTAAGATTTTTTTCTATCGAGGGAATTTCATATAATTACCATAATTCACAAGCACAGATGAGTTAATGACGAATTTATTAAATGAATTACAACATACCATTTTATTTATTACATGAATTACAACATACCATTTTATTTATTACATGAATTACAACATACCATTTTATTTATTACATGAATTACAACATACCATTTTATTTATTACATGAATTACAACATACAATTTTATTTCTTACCCGCGCATTCCCAATTTCTACCGATTAATAACAAGTTTCTCTTTAACATTTTAAGTTTTCATCTTCCAAAAAAGTGAATTTTTTTTTGAAGATAATATATATATTTTTTGTTATGCCGAAACGTTAATTATATGAAATACCCTCGATAGAAAAAAATCGCAAAGTAAGCTTCGAAAATTAATAATAAGACGTTTTGTTCGGTTATTTAATATGTTATAGGCATGAAAAAAAATTTCTCGATCTCAAACGAGTAGTGTTTAATTATATATTTTCACGATTTTCGTATAATTTTTATGTTTTTTTTTTTAAATATTAGCGTTCGAAAACCACCTTGAAAGCTCACTACGGAGCCTTAATTCTATGACACAAGATTATTGGATTTTCAGTGAAAATATATAATTACAAAGATAAGAATTTCAAAAACATTAAATTATTGATATTCATAAACCCGAAAATATAACGATAATATGAGTAACGATCTCCGCGATCTAAGGGTAAGGCTAGCAAGCAGGTATCGGGTTCAAATCTTGTTCAAGGCGTGCGCACTCGCAGTCAATTTAATTTGTTTTATTTCGCAAATCACTCATTAAAAATAACATGTAGTATATTTGCGGCACGTTCAAGAGTGGAAGATACTTTCAGTATCACCCTGGTGTAAGACCACCATTGGGAAATGAAACGTTGCTTGAAATGGTTTCAGCCATTTTTGGTGACTAGATCAGAATAGCCAGGTATTCCACCATTTTCCTCTTCTCCTTGCCCACCTTAAGACACGGAGAAAAATGAGTATTGATAATTTATTAAGAACCTCCACAAATTATTGGTAATCCGTTTAAATACGGGATTGCAAGCCCCTAAAAAATTAATTAATATGTTTCCTGTTGTAGTAAAATTGGGGATTTCATAGTCTCGCTTCCCCAGACGATTGGGTCTGTTGGGTATCTTCTGTGGTATCACGTAAAAATAAATAAAGATAAAGCAGTATCTGTATAAATAAAAATGTTAATGTTCGTTTGTTCAAAATCTTAAATCTCCGAAAGTTCTTCACCCATTGCTTTGAAATTATGACACAACGTTGCATTCGAATACGCGTGTGTTTTTATATTTATATATGTATATCTATATTATATAGATGTCACCTGAGACAGGTAAAAACAAGTTTTTTCAGCGCCATCTGATGGACATAAAATCAACAATACCTAATCAATATTACCTAAATTGGTTAAAAATATATTAACACATATTTACAGAATTTTTCATTATTTCTTGCGTTCAACCCAAAATATGTGCCTACTCCATTTAAAAGCACTGTCGGCTTTTAATAAACAAATGTGTAAGCAATTTGGCTCACACAAATTAGAAATATTGACGTGGGAATCGTTCAAAATAGATATATATTTATGCCCGGGTAACAGAAATGCTTAGTTTCATATTGTTAGCAAGGTATGCATTTTTTTGTGCGGTTTATTGCGAATATCTTCAACAGGACCTGGGATTTCTTAAACTTTTACAAGCATTCGATCGCTAGTGTGGAGGGCCGTCAACAAAACTGCCATAAAAAATAATTCATTTCCATTTGAGTTATAATTAATGATATCATGTCGAAAAGAAAAGACAAGTGACTTGTTATCAAAATAATATGACGTGTATATTATGTATTTACTTGTGCTCTTCAAACGATTACAGAAGTGTTGATAAGGCAACTTTATCTCAATTTCTGATAACTTCTAAATGTAATTTTTTTGCTTATTTGGAATATTTTACAAATTAAAAACACAGCATACGTCTAATAAAGATGAAAACAATAAATAGGTTGTCACCCGCTTACAAAATATTCGTGATATGCATAAAAATATTTTATAAAAAAATAGGCGCGTCATCCAGTGATAACTATCTTCCCCCTTACTAAAAAACGTGTTTCGAATTTTGCACAACTGATAAAATTAAAACCATTTACCCTACGTTAATGGTTTTTTACCGGTTGTGTAAAAATTAAAACACGTTTATTAGTAAGGCCCCTAGTAACAAATTCTGAAGAAGGTTGGTTAAATTAAATTCTCAAAAAGTTTTGTTTTCCCTAGTAAAGAATTTGACTTAGTGTTGGTATTTTAATATTGTTAATAGTATTTAGTTTTTTTACTAAACTTATACTTCAGACTATGATTCTATGTAAGTCTTTATATAATTTCGAATCGCCCTGGTACCATTATTCAGAATCTAAACGTTAGGTTAATGCTATTCAGATCTAGTTAATCAATTTTAAGTAGGTACCTACCTACTAAAAAGATTTTCTCCATTAATAAAGGTCATTTAATGGGAACCTAGCACATACTATATAGGTACGAAGTAGGTAACAAATTCATGGAAAACATAAACAATATTTTTTTACCATTCTTTCAATGGAACTTAGGTGGGTAGGTACTATTCATTCGAATTCCTGAATATTCGTAGAATTTAGTGACAAACTGTGTACCTGCTTGCAGTGGCGAGTATTGCTCTATGACCAAAGGAAGATTGTATGTAATTTTTCAAGTTCGGGTATGAATTATTCCTGTGCATTGAATGTTTGAAATTGTAAATTAAATTCTTATTTTCCGATGATTGTTGTAGCCAACCAAATAAATGAGCATAACATATAAATTTGTCGCATTTTTTCCAATATATTTTATTAAATTATTCTGAGTTTTTAAAGATGATCTCACTTACGTGAGCAGTTATAATAATACAGTTAATACACAAATCGGTACATACAATTACAAAAATTTATTCAGACATAGGATACATTAATTTGCGTACATCTAAATAAAGTTTCAATAACAAAACAAATACAAAATAATATAAAAGCTCACTTAATTTACAAATAGTACAAAGAAAGGCAAGATACAACAACGACCCAAATAAAGACACAAGTAATACATAGTACAATTACCGATACATATTGTTTAGCAAAAACAGAACATTTTTTTCGAATTCGTATGTCTACTTCATCACACTCTTATACAGTCGACACATTTGGGTCAGAGAATAGAGAATATTCAGGTGAAACATGCTATGGCGTTAAACACAACAATGGGAATTGGGAACAATTATTTTGTTTGATATTAGATCAGTCAACATATTGAAGTATTCTAGACATACGCCGTTTGATCTAAGATGGTTAAGTAGACCACATTTGAGAGCCACATTTTAGCATTTTTTAACCGATTCTACAATGTTTTCATATTTGTAATAATGCGGATTCCAAAATATGCTTCTAAATTCAAGTTTACTGCTGTTAAGGCATTGTAAAGGATTAGAATTGATTGAGGCTTTTTGAAAGATTTACGTATTCTGTGAATAAATCCCATCATTTTAAGCGATTTACATTTTAATTTCTCTTTATGGTTTGATGTTTTCTTTTGGTCAGCCACAGCTTTTCAACCTCTGTGGACTGCTTACCACTGTCTGCTTGATAAAAACCAACCTTTGCCAAAAACCAATGGCTTTGCCAAGCAAATAAGGTCGGCTCCAACAGCAAAATTTCATATTTTTTTACAAATGTTTCGTATTAATTGCTGAGGAAGATGTTTTAGAATTTTTAGAAAGTAAAGAACAATACCGGAGATATAATTCGCCAAAATGTTGAATTTTGCCGCCGGCCATGACGTCACGGTCATGCGAGGGGGTACTGCAGCACTGACATTCGAATTATCTTAATTGTACTGCGCGTGACTTCACAGGACACTATTGCATACATTTTACAAATGTTTAGTTTGAAAGCTCATAACTCTGTAATTATTTAAAATATAATTTTACTGTCGTTAATAATATAACTAATACAATTTCGTCAAAATAAAAAAAAGTACTACCTCATTTATTTTCTTCCACAGACAGTCCAAATTTTTTTCTGAATTGCCCATCAATGGGAAAACCATGAATACCATTAAAAGAAAACCCACCCGGTAGATGTATTCATTTTTTAACCTTACGAACCATAAAAATATCATTATAAATTTTCTAATATACCCGAATAAATGAGAAGAAAAAAAATCAATCGCAGGAATTAATTTCTTAAATTTATTATGTTCTCATTTTTACAAAACAGAATAGTACATTGATGAGAAAAGATGACGCAATAATTGTACCATCTATTAACAAAACAGAATATTACATAGATGAGAAAAGATGACACAATAATTGTACCTTCTATTAACAAAACAGAATATTACATTGATGGGAAAATATGACGCAGTAATTATACCATCTATTAACAAAACAGAATATTACATAGATGACGCAATAATTGTACCATCTATTAACAAAACAGAATATTACATAGATGAGAAAAGATGACACAATAATTGTACCTTCTATTAACAAAACAGAATATTATATTGATGAGAAAAGATGACGCAGTAATTATACCATCTATTAACAAAACAGAATATTACATAGATGACACAATAATTGTACCATCTATTAACAAAACAGAATATTACATAGATGAGAAAAGATGGCACAATAATTGTACCTTCTATTAACAAAACAGAATAATACATTGATGAGAAAAGATGACGCAATAATTGTAAATCTATTTACAAAACAGAATATTACATAGATAAGAAAAGATGACGCAGGAATTGTACCATCTATTAATAGATTTTAAAATATTTTTACCTAGAAGTCCCAACTACGCGGCGAAATTACATGGAATTTCGGATTGCTCCTGAGGTATCTTAAATGTGCTACATATTTATTTTTATGAATTATTTTTTTATAATGATAAACTAACGTTTATAAGACAAGGTTTTATGCACAGCATAAAGGATAACAAATAATTATAAGCAATAATTAGTCATCCGAGATACTAATACAAATTGAAAATATCTCCCGAGTAATTCTTCCCGAAATAATTCCCGTTGGCGGCATTTATTTTTACTCGGGAGATATTTTCAATTTGTAATAGTATTTCGGAGGACTAATTATTGCTTATAATTATTTATTTTTTAGAAGTTGTCATAAAAATACCATTTTAGAGACTAGATAACATTATATTTGGAACGTTTGTATTTTAAATAAACATTTAAGTATAAAAATATATATTTATCAAACATGAAAATGTTAAAAAAAATACTTACCGGTGACCCTCGAAACGTCTACAATTTTGAAAGAATTCGATATGTAGAAAAAAACATTCATTTTAAGCAAGGAATCAGTAAGAACACACACACTTACTTCACATTTTTTGCCGTTTATACAATAAAAATATTTAGTTTTTTACTTTCAACTATCAATGAAAAAATTCCGTTAATCTGGCAAATTATATAATTACAATGTAATTAAAGTGTATAAATATTTGAGACAAACATTAAAGAATAATTATTTATTTATCTTTCCAACGACGAACAAATCATCTATATCCGCATTAAAAAAAGGTTTTATAATGCATGGTCAGATCTGTCCTTTTGGGCCTCTAATGGAATATGATGTTTGAGGCTAGTCCTTCCGAGACTTGAAGGGTTTTAATTAATTAATTAATTATAATTCTTCGTTTGTTACTTCACATTTTGGTAAGAAGGAGTGCTTATGTTTATGCTTTCAGGGAATGGTTTTTAATATGTTACCTACATACATATTTTTTTTCACTGACTATAATTTGAATTAAATATTTTTTATGGAAATAATTTTCCTCGGAGGCTGTTCGTAGGGCCAAAGGGCGGATGGGAACGTCTGGGAAGGAATCCAGTATGAGGGATGGGTAGGAATAAAGGGGTAGTCAGTGTGTCCGAGAGCGACGGATGTATGAATCCATCCATGATGGGTCGAGGGAGGTCTAATGGAGAGGTAAAAAGGTTTCTTTCAACCGGTCTCTCCCGATCCGGCCAGCCACGCAATTGGTGGGCAGACGCGTTCTCCGTTAAAACCTAAACAAACCTCACCCCATTAACCAGAGAACCCCTACCAGTCACGATACGTAAAGAACCGCTTGGGTGACCAATCATGCTTATAAGTGACTGGAAGGAGACTCTACTTCTGTCATCCGTCTTCAGTATCCCATTTCATAGAGGTGGCTAGGAATCTCTAAGAATCTGAATGCCGATAATCCTGAAAATAGTGTGCTGAAAATTTGGATGGTGTCGAGAAGTTCTTCTGAAATTTTATAATATCCAGAATTATGTATACTATGAGGCAATCGTAAATGAACTAACATTAACTACAGGACTCTGCCATATATTTTTAATTGAAATATAAATTCCTGGTGAAAAAATGAAAACGAAAAACACACTAAATATTGCTGGTGCACCTATAGTATACCTACGCGTAGTTATAAATATGTCAACGGATATTATCAAAGATTTCAAACGTTATGATTACTATTTATTACACGTGCTAATATCGCAAGCATGTGATAACTAGATGTTCGAGAACAAAGACACCCAATCTACACGTGGAGTTATTGAATTTTAGAGCGTTAACGTTCTATTGTCGTGAATTTTTCAATGAAATCAATTAATTCATTAATGTCAGAATTACATATTATTCACAAAATATATATTTAAGCCATTCTCAACGTTTCGTAAAGTCTTGCTGTATTCATCATCATGACAGATGAGATCGCTGGCTCAAGAAGTAGGAGACTAAAAACGATACATGGCACAATATGACTAAACACCCCAAAAGTCATCGGAAGGCCGAATTGCTTCGAAATCAAAAATAAAATACAAGCAATATAGAATGAAATACAATTTCGACATTTGACTATAAAAATGCTGTAAAAAAACTGTAACGAAGTTCTACAATTAAATCAACCGCCTGACAGCCGTCCTTAAATACGAATCCCGGGTTGCGGGTTCCAATCCCAGCGTGCAAAAGTAAATTTTATTTAATTAATTTGTATTTATTTTTCGGAATAACTTTATTGAGTAAAACCTCAAATTGTAATATTTAAATATTGAAGACAATATTAGTGATTTCTAAACGAAAATTTGAAACAGAAAAATCAGAAAAGGAAACGGTCACATCTGGGACTCGAACCCAGGACCCTTGTCTTTCCGGGACAGTGCTCTACCAACTGAGCTAATGGGATCCTATTCCCCTCGGTCACTTTTAACTGAATCATACTTCGAATAAGAACTATTAACATTGTCTTCATTTTTTCACCGCACATTTTTATTGGCAACTATCTTTATGTATCATACATATGTATCATAGATAAAGATAGTTATATTGACTTTATGGCAACTATCTTTATGTATCATACATATGTATCATACATAAAGATAGTTATATTGCCTTTATGGCAACTATCTTTATGTATCATACATAAAGATAGTTATATTGCCAATAAAAATGTGCGGTGAAAAAATGAAGACAATGTTAGTAGTTCTTATTCGAAGTATGATACAGTTAAAAGTGACCGAGGGGAATAGGGTCCCATTAGCTCAGTTGGTAGAGCACTGTCCCGGAAAGACAAGGGTCCTGGGTTCGAGTCCCAGATGTGACCGTTTTCTTTTCTGATTTTTCTGTTTCAGATTTTCGTTTAGAAATCACTAACATTGTCTTCAATATTTAATTAATTTGTGTTATTTTACAATTTATAATACTCATTTTTCATGATGCAACGCAACTTGTAATAACGTCATGTAATTCTGGCATAAACGGACTAGCAATTTATACATACTTTCAGTATCGCCATAGTGAAAGACCAACAGATCTAAATAGCCAGGTACTTACCCACCTTTCTCATCCCATCTCCTTCCTCTCCCACTTCCACGACTCCCCGGCTCCAGACGGTGGAGAGCAATTGAACCTCTTGTACGGTTACTAAAAAAATAAAATAATCAAAAGTTATTAACAATATTTACAAAAAGGTTTCTTTTACGATTAGTTTTCTTTCACTTATTGAGTATTTTTTCCGATTACGTATCCTTTATATTAATTGCATCTAATAATCACGTTGTGTCAATAATGATAATACGTACCTTCTAATAGTTTTATTTAATATCTGCATATCCAACAAGATGAAACGAACTGTGGTGCAGATGGCGCGGGCATATAGAGCGAATAAATGGTATAAAACAAAGACGCTATCCGCGTCTGTTTGTTTGTGCGCTTAGTTCTTCCAAACTACCCAACGGATTTTGATAGGATTTTACTATCATTTAGAAAATTTCTTCCGGAAGGTATTCATATTATTTTTGTAGAAAGTAGAGAAAGATCGACGTGTTGTAATCAAGAAAAAAAAATTTTCGGGTGCTTACATTGGTAAACTAAAAACTTTAAATAAATACATCAAAGTAATGTACATCCTATAACGGAAATATCTTAAGGAAAAGCCCCAGCAACGCCGGGTACAAGTAAACTAGTATTATGTGAGGCAGAAGTGAAGCCTAAGGAAAACATGGAACGATTAAGTGAACCAATTTCGAGTCGGGCCATATCAAGAGCCATTGTAACAGAAGAGGGAGTATGATACGGTGTATGGATGTAAAGAAAGCTAGAAGTGGGTGCCAATACGTTGTTATGTGGTGGTCCACCTTCTCTGACCACCCCTGCAGGAAACAGAATGATGTTTAATCGACTAAGCTTAGCGAAGTCTTAACTCTAAACTTAAACTTAACTTAACTAAATATTTTAACTCGACTGTTTTGCATTTCGTGTGTCAAATTTGTTTTGTACATTACGTTTCTTGTCTTGTTTATTTGCACTTTCTTTTCAATTTTTTTTCATAATTATGGGACGTACCTGCCCCAAGAAATTTAATAAAAGAAGAGTCACTTTACATAATTAAAACAAATTACACAAAATATATTATTTATAATGAAGTATCGAAGTTTTTAAGTACCTACTTACAAACCTTAAGATTTCAGAGGAAATTTTGGTGTTGATCTATTAAGTATGAGAAAATTATTAACGTATTTATTTTTTGGAAGCAAGGTCTACTGTTCAAAGAACTACTAGTATTAGTAAGCACGTGGAAATTTCCTAGCATGCGCAAAATACCTACATGCTTCGAGAACAAAGGTAACCATTGTACACTTTTGGCGATTGCATTTGAGAGCGTTGGCATTCATTTCTCGATGATTAAAACGTAAAATGAATTAGCACAATAACTGTTCAATTACTGAACATAAATAACTCAAGAAAAAATATATTCAAGCCAGTTTTGAAAAGGAAAAAGAGAGGTGAAAA
Organism: Hesperophylax magnus; assembly: GCA_026573805.1. Lineage (NCBI taxonomy): Eukaryota > Metazoa > Arthropoda > Insecta > Trichoptera > Limnephilidae > Hesperophylax > Hesperophylax magnus. The sequence continues at coordinate 3,776,934 of JAIUSX010000026.1, forward strand.
CAGACACGTATATGTTATCGTTTATCAATAACTAAAGGGTTGTAATTATTTATATTATTTGTAACATGATAACTATGTTTTATACGTCATATATTTTTTTTAATTCACATCGGTATTACTATAGTAACAATCTTTTGTTATTTAACATTTACTAAACACCTTCAGGGCAATTAGGTACGTACTAAAACTTTAAACAGAATTCTTATATAAATTGAATTAGTATATTTATATTAAACGTTTATACTTGAAAACATTCATTTTCAGGTATCGATTCTCGGCACCATTTTTGAAAATCGGAATCATTTCATACTCACTTGTAAATACTTGGTTATCGTTTGTCAATAGGTAAAGCGCTGTTATTAAAAAATATATATATGTAACACGATAGCTTTGTTTGTTCGCTATATATATATATTGGTGTTACTGTAAATAAATTAGTATATTTGTTTTAAACGTTTATACTTAAAAACATCAATTTTCAATATGAGTTCTCCCAAGTTAAATTATTCTGTATGAATCATTTCATAATAAAGTGCCTACTAAAGTACATATTTATAAGGAGTATAATACAATAAAAGAGCAAAGTATTCATAATCAAATGTAAAATACAAATATTTCTAAAATTTAGCAATGCTGGACGTTATCATAACATAATTTAATATGTGAATTAAAAAAAAAACTGGCAAAATCGAGTCAAAAATTTACGAAGAGAAAAAAGACATTAAACTCTAGAAGAGTGTGCCAATACAAACATGAAATATGAATGCGAAAGAGCTGAAATTCGCTAGTATAGAAAGAGCTATGTGTGGTCCTCTTTGTTCACTGCCTACTTACTAGGAGACTTTGGAAGGTTTGTAAATTGTGAAAACGTTTTTCGTGTTTGTGAGTCATTTTATGATAAAATTGTCATTTTGTATTGTAATACCGCACAAGAGTCCTAACTGCCTGTAGCAAGTCGGATTGAGCCAGCATCCCCAATATTGGGGTATTTTGTGAGGCTGAAGGTAGTATTTCCTCTGTATCTGTGACCCGCCAGGTAAGTACCTAATGTTTATGTTAATAAAACAAGATACACAAGGATCCCAACGGTCTGGAGCAAGTGAGAGTATGGGATATTTTATGAGGCTAAAGGTCATGGGGAGTAGAACGAGATGGGGGAGAGAAGGTGGACAAAATCCTGCTTATTCAGATCTGGCCACCAAACACCTATGGTCCTATATACATATTATTTTATGCCTGAACATAATCAAAGTAAAATGTATATTTTTACGTAGTTACACGCTCATTGGTGACACATTTTTTGTATAGCATTATGTTAATTAATTTATATTATTCGACCTTAGAACTGGTGGATGCAATCTGTTAGCCTTAAGATATAAGTTATTATATTAGATTCTATAGTTAATAGTAGGATATAGAGCCTTGTACAACATATTTGTACATCGCCCTTGAAGCGATTTTTCATAAAAAACGACGCTATACAAAATATTATTATTAAGGAATTAATGTGGGGTAGAGGAAGGTAGATTTGAAGTAATTGGCTAATCAGATCTGGTCTCTAAATGCCTTTTCAAGCAACGTTTCCATTCTGAATGGTAGTCTTTCACAAGGGCGATTCTGAAAGTATCTACCATCTTAAAAGTATGTATAAATTGCCAGTCCATCTAGCGTAAAATAAATATATTCGTAAATGGCAGCATTACTTGACGTAACCACAAGTCGTATTGCATCATAACTGATTATTATAAATAACGAATTTTGAAATAGAAGAGAAATATACAAAGTCAACTCTAAAAGAATATGTTAGATTTATCTAAGTATAAGAATGTGAAGAAAGTGAAGTGCATTAATGTGAAAAGCCACGTGTGTAGCTTTTTGTTCTCTGCCTACCCCGCGGTACCCGTTGTCGATCTGTTTGTGAAAATCGGAATAACTAATAGTCTAGTTCAAATAATACTTGGTTATCATATTATCAATATCTCGTGTAGAATTTAACTGTTATTCTAAATAACCATAAGCAAGTATAAAATGCAAACATTAGTAAACGTCAGCAATGCTTGGCTGTATGTAGAGTGTAAACGTAGTAGTATAGAATAGTTGCAATGGCTGACGCGTTGGTGATTACGCCGACATCCGCTCAGTTGAAAAGTCCACAGGCAAGCACTCTCCACCGGCGGATTCCGACGTTGCCAGACAATTTTGAACATATCCGACGGCCGCAATCCTCGATGAAATTCAAAATGGCATCTCGGCCGTAATCACCGCCGTCTACGCTCAAAACGCAACGTTCGCTTTGTTCTTTATCGCCTTCGAGAGAGTCGTATCCGAGGCGTATCGTATCACCCTCGAGAGCCCCGAAACATGAAGCGAAAAGGACTACTAACGACATCTATGAATCGGCATTTCACGCTTCGCCCCATATATTATTAAACCAATAATATAAATAATATCCTTTGTTTATTTGTGTTTCAATCACAAAATATGAAGTAAAACACTGTTTCAACTCTCTCAAACTGAAAACAAACAATCCCTCTGTGCTCTGAAATCAATCAAAATCAATATAACTAACCGAATGAGTCCACGTTTTCATTTAGAAATTTCAGTGGATGTCGCGTGCACGCTTGAAACTTTAAATTGCAACGTCGCACTCGGCGTCGGCTATTTATTTTTGTTTTAATTTTATTGTTTCTTATCGCTCTCAAGGTTATAGCCATCCCCAATAAAGAGCGATGTATATTTATAGCTCAAGTTACGTATTGTTTTCGGTTTCGCGCAAGGATTGCAATTCTATCTATAATTAAATGAGTTTCTTTGCGTGTTCGTCTAAATAAAATCTGCGAGCGCTTTCACTCGGTGCGCCATGAATTTTTATAACCTTTTCAGCGAATTGTGTACAGCATTGACATCTATCGGTTTCTGAAAATTTTAATTGAATTTTATGTCCGTGACGTGCGTCGGTTGACATTGACTTTTGACATTTACATTAAGTACATGTTACGGGCGTACCTAGTCACTTCAAACATTATGTTTTATGGAATAATCGTACAAACTAAACGTAATTGACATTCCTTCGAGGCGTTTGGCAGATAAACGATTAATACATTGATGTAACGGCGGAATGTCGGATCTCCACGCGGTTGAGTGATCAGGGATCACGTGGGCAGGATGTGTGTAGGTAGCTGAGAAGGGTTTGGACCGGTTTTAACCTTTTTTACGGACAAAGGAATAATTCATCTTACTTGTTATAAATTCTAAATTATGCGCAGTGCATCATGTGCAAATTACATCGACGTGTTCTGCCTAACGTATCAAAATCTATGTGATATAAATCTGTATACTTGCAGAAGGAAACTTTTATCAAAGTTATAATATGTATCTATGTATCTCTACACGGATACTTGCATATAAATACTAAAATGGATAATTTTCAAGATTTTAGAATATGCTAAAGCTAAACTACTTTTATATCCCTTCACTTACTTTTTCAGATTTTTTTAAAATTTAAAAATCGCCCACTTGTAAATTTTTAAATGATGTACCTAAGGGTGGTGACGCATTACGCTATACCCAATAAAGCGTTTTTTTATATAAAGACTTCCTCCACCATAGTAATAGGAATATGAAAATAACTTATATGCATTCTTGAAAATTATTAAAACATTACTCACACATTAATAGTGTGCAGGTTTCTTGATACACCTAACATATTTTTGCAAAAGTTATGTAACACAATATCCAGTTTAATTTCGATTCAATTACGCTTTAAAAAGATCCCCAATATCGTTATTGTGAATTCCTTCCGTGTGAATCTATTATCTGCATCCCAGTGGCATATAAGCTTAAGTTGTTTACAAGATACATAAGGAAATGGGATAGGTGCGCTCTTTCAGACTTCAGAGCACTTCTTCGCAACCATGGGAAGTTTATGGCATAACCTAAGCCAATCCAAGAACACCATCATCACCTGACGGCCCGACAGTAGACAGGGACGGACAAATATGCTTCATAAACGGCTATTTGCATCTTTTTTTCTATTTAATACTAGGTGTCCCCGGCGTTATTTTTAATGTATAAGACAGTATTTTGATTGTTAATTGTGCAAAATTTCATCAAGAAGTGTTAAAATTTTGCTTTAAGGGGTGGGAAAAGGAGATGTAGGTTATTTTTCTAAATATCATGTAGACATTGACCTTCCTTTTGTTTTTAAGGTCAAGCTTTAAAAAATTGAACACAACTTTTAACGCGTTCACTTATTACAGGTCGCATGCACATCTGCAATAACTCCTATTCCGAAAATCGATAACCCAAAAAAATTTGACGAATTTCGACCGATAAATTATTTACCCAAATACGAACAAATACTTGAATACTTTGCAAAGGAGCAATTAACTTAATATATTGAGACAAAGAAAATATTAGTTCGACAACAATCTGGTTTTAGAAATAAATTTTCTTGTGAAACCGCTATTAACTATGTAATACATTCATGAATGGAAAAAATGTAGAGATAAAAACAGTAAAACTATTGCAGTATTTTTAGATTTAAAACGGGCATTCGAAACAATTGATAGAGATAGATTAATAAAAAAATTAAGAAATATTGGAATTAACGGTAAAGAAATTAATTGGTTTGTCGATTACCTATTAGAAAGAACGCAAGTAACAAAATATGGTGGTATAACATCTGAACCACGTCATATTAGTGAAGGCGTTCCTCAGGGATCTGTCCTAGGTCCATTATTATTCATAATATATATAAATGATATTGTAAAGTTTTAAATCATTGATGATACATTGTTATACATAGCCAGTACAAACTTATAGGATGCCATTGATAAAATACAAAATGACTTGAATAATGTAACTCTTTGGTTAAATCTTAACAAAATAAATCCGAATGTTATTTCTAATTGTGGACAGTCAAGGTGGAACCGATAATGCAATACTAACCATTGATAACATAAATATAGAAAGGGTTAGCAGTATTAAATATTTGGGTGTAATATTAGATGATAAATTAAAATTTGACAAACACTTCGAATAAGTAACAAAGTAAATTGCTAAAAAAGTTGCTTCTTAAAAAGGATCAGAAATAACTTGGATCTCAAGACAATGCACCTTGTATATAATTCTATTGTGACTCTCCGTTTAAATTTTTGTTCTAGTGTTCTATTCTTATGTAACGAAGCCCAGAATAATAAACTACAGGTTATACAAAATATGGGAGATGGGGATGATTCTGAAATATAATAGCTTTACTGGAGTTAAAATTATGTTACAAAACTTAAATATGATGACAACTAAACAACATATAATATATAATACGTTAACATTGATTTATAAGCTTAAAAATAACATACTCCCTAAATATCTGCAAACTTATATTATGTACCATTATCAAAATTGTTCCATGTTCACAATTATCCTACGAGGAGTTGCCGAGACTTCAGGCTTCCCAAAACTAAACTTACGTGCACACAGAACAGCGTGTTTTATAATGGGCAAAAGCTTTATAATTACCTACCAAGTGCCATATAGGAAGCCTAAAGTCTTGACACTTTCCATAAAACATGTGCTATATATATTTAAAAAAATATATGAATTGTATATACTCAGAAATATTATTGTCACCTTAACAGGAGTTAAATGTATTTCTCAAACTCTATTTCTTAAACCGGGGTAAATTTTTTTCTTTTTGTTATACTGTGTATTTTCCCTATAATTTTATGATCCTATTTGTTATTTTATTTTGTATTTTATATGTTTTTATTACTAGATGTATGAAAAATTTTGCTTACATCTAAATAAATCTTCAAAAACAAACAAACAATATCTAGGAAGATGTGCTAGCGTTACAATTATCCCAAACCAACTCCAAACTAACGAACTACAATCAGTTTAGCGTCCATCCCCCTAAGGCATATCCCCCCGGTTATCGTAGATTCCTACTCTCAGTATCGCCCTTGCTAAAGACCACCATTCAGAATCGAAACGTTGCTTGAAATGTCTTTAACCTTGTTTAAGTTTGGACAGATCTTAATAGCCCAATCCTCCCCTTCTCTTCAAATCTCTTCCATACTAACATGATACCATAATTTTTTCAACTAGTTAAGTAAGCATTGATAAACGTGCTTGAATGAAATGTTCTCCGGTTATACTCTAAAGAATTTAATTTTCCATATTAAACAACAAAATATACACGGAATGTATAAATTCGTCGAAACAAGACTTTCACTCAGAAGCATTTTTTTTTAAATTTCCAACAATTTATTTTTCTAGTATATATATTTTCTAATACTCACTATCTACGTGACTGGTTATAGAAAAGGCTAACACGTGCTTCTAGTCGTAGTACAGACTTTCTCCAGTCATGTCAGATAGATACCTATAGATTTTCTCCAGTCAAGTCGGGGATATACCTACAGACTTTCTCCAGTTAGATCGGTGATATATGTAACTACATATTTTCTCCAGTCAAGTCGAGGATATACCTACAGACTTTCTCCGGTCAGATCAGGGATATACCTACAGATTTTATACAGTCAAGTTGGGGATATACCTACAGATTTGCACCAGTCAAGTCGGGGATATATCTACAGACTTTCTCCAGTCAATAATAATAAAAATAACATAGCACAGTTTAGTGTCATTTCACTTCAAGCGCTTTACTATAACAAACTTAAAAACAGAATTAAGTATTAGTGAACATGTTCTTAAAATTATTTCTACAGTGCGCCTTGCCCAACACAGATTTAATAATGTATGAAAAAGTGTACAGTTTATACAAAGCGATGTAAAAACAAGAACATTAAAACTGAAACATCATATAAAATAGGAGGCAGTTTTTGCTTAGAAATGAGAATATTCTGAGTAAACATTTTAAAAATGGGGATATACCTACAGACTTTGTCCAGTCAGATCGGGGATATACCTACAGACTTTCTCCAGTCAGATCGGGGATATACCTACAGACTTTCTCTAGTCAGGTCGGGGATATCCCTTTAAAAATGAAAACAAATTCTTTAGAACTAATTATAATATTTCATCAGCATCTCACTATTGATTAAATAAAAAAGGTTTTATTAAACCACGTCCTTGAAAAAAACCATTTGAATTTAAAGCTAGTTTCGGACGTGTTTGTGCTTTCTTCGTCGCAATATAACATAAAAATATAGAAACAAACGACATTGCAGAAAAAGCTATTCATGTATAACACCATTTTAAATTCTGTTATTATTTCGGGTGAATTCGGATCAACTCGAATCAAAACTAAAAAAAAATGGTTTATTGATATATTATTAGGTACCGAAATCAGAAAGTAATATACTTTGCAATAAATAATAATTTATATTCATTCATTTTTGTATTTTGTTCACAAGGACTGCAAACACAAGATTTTCTGCTTTATCATCATCCGTTGGGTCCTGAGTCAGCATTGTTTGGAATGAAACTATGTTATTACAACCTGACAATGACACTTGCCATGCAATCACGAAGGTATAAATATTTTTTACTATAAGTATACACCCTACAGGACATTAACATCTTTACATTGGTTAAAAAACCATTTATCACCAAAAATTCATACCAACTAAGGACACAGAGAAACTTTCAATTGGAATCAAGCTTTTGCAGGGGGCTATTTCATCCGTTGGAAAATTATGAATGCTAAGTAAAATATACAAAAAACACTTATTAAAAAAAATAAAGAAAATTAGAAACTGAACTGAGTGTATGTGTCTGCGTCAAAAATGTGAACTATTTGGTATCACACCTCTAATTTAGCATTTGTCATAGTTTCTTGACACTTATTGTTATCGTGATGCATAAAAATAAACATAACGCCTTAAACGCATTTCACAATACAATTTATAATACAATATGCACTCGTAATGTACACAATGACGTTTTACCTTATCGTATATTAGGATTATGGTCACTTGAATTATCTATTAACAAGATACGCTGTATAATATTATTATTACTCATCGTAAGTTACTTTAGTGTTTTGAAAACAATTATTTATTACTTTTGAATTGATCTTGTCATGAATTGAATGAAATGCTGAACCTCAAGAAGTCATGAAAAATCATAACCAGATACTAGAAAAAACAGTAGAAATAATAGGTATTTAAATATGTGTAATTAATTAATTAATTTATTTATTTACATCATAAAAAACAAACGGTATATTAGCTACAGTGATGAAATTTACAACGGTATATTGGTTTCAGTAATGAAATTTATAGTTTATTTAAATCTACGATTCGTGAAATGATCGAGATTTACTCTCTAATATAAAATCGTCGGCTAATATAAAATCGTGCTTATGTCATTGATGTCGCCACTTTATTAAAAAAAATTAAACAAGTTCTTTTTTTCTTTCTTTTCTAGCCCTAAGAAAGATATGGAGTGATTCTTTTGAATTCGGTTGAAAGGAGTTCGTGTAAAGTTTATATACTTTTCTTCCGAACTATTTTTGAATTATTATTAATTATTATGGCAAGAATGAAAAAAAAGTATTATTTAACATAAATGTTTAGTATATACTACGTATATTGGTAGATACTATGTGAAAATAATCCAGAATCCCAGTTCCCGGTACCTAGATTCGGCAATTACTAATTTATTAAATCATCATTAAACAAACAATAATAATTTCTGATAATTAACTAATACTCTAGATTTTCAAAATTGGAAGTGTTAGTTTGGAGAATTCAGACAAGCGATAGAGTACCTATCTATTTAATAATATATTTATTAATATATTTAACAAAAAAAAATTAAGTGCCATTTTAAAAATTGGAACAGATCTGTCGAGAATTCAGACTATCCACACCAGAAAAATTATTTATTGAAATCTTCTTTTAAACGTGATTGCAATCCATTTCCTAATAAAATATTAGTCTATTCAGAATATATCGGAACACGTGTTGATGCAGGTGTTCTTTTCCGGATAAAGATAATGACGAAGTGTTACAATATCAGAATTTGTATGAACCGTGTTCTGACATTCTGATAACATATTCGTGTTTTACCGACTGTGTTTTAGGAAACCTGTTAATTCATTAAAGGCCTGCAGTCCGTTTTTAACGAATAATTTTACCAGATTCTTAGATATAATATATTTATGTAATAATAAACGTCAAAACGCGAACCTGTCAAGAACAAAATAAAAGAAGCACAGAAATATAATTGGATATTTCCATTTGGTTATAAATACAAAAAAAACCCCAGTAACAGCAGTTATTAAAAATCACAAAACGAAGAAACAATTTGAATTCTGTTTCAAATAAATTGATTTATTTTGTTACGATAATGATTCCTAAAAGCTGATATAATGTAAAACTGTTCTTTATAAAGGAATTAATAAAAATATAAATACTATATTCAGGGTGTCCGGGGGTAAAGTGAGCTAACTTCGGGAGGTGATTCTACATGATGGTAGAAGTAAAAAAGATTAATAACTTTTTTCTAAATTCCAATGTTTATTTTCCACACAAAAATATTTTTCCATGGTCGAATATTTATTTTCGTGTACAAAGAGTCACTTTTTAACTACTTTAAAACATTGGAATTTCGAAAAAAGTACTTTTTTTTAATTCTAAAATCTGAAGTAATCGAATATTACCCCCGGACACCCTATATATAAAAAGTCTTTCACCTAAACCTTTTTTTTACTAAACTTCAATATATATACACAGTTATTTTTAAGTGAATCTTCGTCTGTGTTTTGCCGAAAATTATGAAATCTATAAATTAGTTAAAAAGAAGCAGATATTAGCTTTTTAAATGGTTTTTGACCACTTAAAATAGTAGTAATACAAAAAATATTAACACGATCAGGTGCCACACGAACGGAATGAATATCGAAAAATTCGCAAACATGTTGTTCGTTATGCAACAGAAAGTCTCTATTATTTGATCACATTGTAACATGTGACGGAGAGTGGATCCTTTAAAACTTTAAACAACAGACAGTCTGCACAATTTTTGGACAAAGTTAACGCCCCAAAGCAACCTTCTTTATTTAACCTTTGAAATCTTAATTATGGAAAAAAATGGAAAAAAGTTTATAGGAGACTGAGTTTCTCTGGGCGGCCACAAACAAACGTCAACATTTCATAGACGATTCACCTATTACTATTTTCTGCGGCGATATCATCCCAAAAACAACAGTCAAACTTCTCGGTGTCAATTTAGTTTCAGACTTTTTGTTTAAAAGTCAAATAAATAGGACTGTAAGCACGGGTTTTTTCACCTAAGACAACTCAAGTCGTTTATAACGGCATTTATGCCAGACTTCCAAAATATCAAATTGACATACTTCAATCAGTGTTTAATGCAGCAGCGCGGCTCATAACCGGGGTTTCAAAATATTCACTCATTTCAGAACACCTTCGTAACCTTCATTGGCTCAAGTGCCCTGAACGAATCCAGTACAAACTGTGCTGGATGGTGTTTAAATCCATCAATGAAATGGCCCCACCCTACATCTCTGAACTATGCGTCTCGGAAAACACTGGTCTGAGGCAGTCAACTCTTAGATCAGCAACATCATCAGCTGTAGGCAGACTGATAGAACCTAAGCGCAAGCCAAATACTAAGTTTGGTGATGGCGCTTTCGGAGTATCTGGGCCGAAGGCTTGGAATAAACTCCCTCCGGAACTAAGATCCATAACAAGTCCAACAGAATTCAGGTCTGAACTAAAAACTTTCCTTTTTAAGCTGTCATACCCTTAAATTAAATATACCATTCCTGAGAGAAAGTCCAGTTATATTCAATTTTCCAACTATGTTCTAAATCCTGTATCTAAATTTCGCTAATAAACAATTAGATAATGTTAATTAAGTGTTAATCTCATGTGACCTACCAGGTAAGTATTGTACTGCATATTATCTCCATAAATAGTTAAGTAATAACATAGATCACTGTAGAAATGTATTATAAATTTGTACAGCGCCCTTGAGGTGATTTTGCACAAAAACGGCGCTATACAAGTAATCCAATTATTATTATTATTATTATTATAAACCCAAAGTTAACGGTCTCTCACACTAAAGACTAAATTCTAAGTTTTTCGAAATCTAAGATTAAACCAAAGATCTGAAAAATCTGAAAATGTTGAATATCGTGTTGTTATACCATAAATACATTATTTGTCTATCAATTTCTGTGTTTAATTTTCTATTTAATCCATTTTTTTACAGTTTTAAAACAATCGGAAATCTCTAATATCTAAATAGTATAAAATAAAGTCGCTATCCGCGTCTGTCTGTTTATGCGCTTAGTTATTCTAAACTATGCGATAGATTTTGATAAGGTTATCACCATCATTTAGAGATTTTTTTCCGAATTTTGTAATTGCATATTATAATTACAGAAATTAGAGAATATTCAATGTTTATCCCACAATTCACAACCTCAAAACTTTACTCCAAATAATTCACAACCCCGAGCAAAGCCGGGTACACGCCAGCTAGTTATTCACAACTCCGAGCAACGCTGGGTACACGTCAGCTAGTGATTACTAAATAATATATTTCGCAAAATTTATATCTAGTTTCGTCAATTAGTGTTCGTGACATCTTCAGCACAAGCTCGATGTGGATAGTGAGAAGATACCATCCAAAACGGGTACCATCTTAACAGGATTCACTGGACACGGAACACACAAACAAGATTACAGACATACGAAATGCAGAGTTACAACTGGACTACAAAGGACCGCAAAAATTAAATCTTATAATGTTTGTAAATTTAAATGCATTGTAATTATTTTTTTTTTTTTAAAAAAGAAAGACAAACATTCCCGAGTTACGAATAACCTGACAATATTTGAAAATCTCCTACTACCACTACACAGCGGCGTAGCTACCTAGGGGCTACGCGGGGCAGTGCCCCGGGGCCCTCAAGCTCAAGGGGCCCTCGAATCCTTACCAGAAATCTCGATCGAACTGAACTTTTGGAAATTTCTCCCATTTTCAAAATAAATATGACAGGTAAATATATAAATATGCAACTTGCAACCCCACTTTAATCATGACAACTCAGTTGAGAGAAATTCAAAAGTTATGCCTAGGGAATTCCCCTAAATTCTTTCTGTAGGTTGGCAGTGTTGTCAATTTGACGGATAGTGATATGTGCAATGTGCGTCATTCCCCAACGACACTTGTAGCGTATTAAAATATGGATAAAAAGAAGAAACCCAGTGGTGCATTTAAACGCAAACAACGCCAAGAAAGAGAAGATAGTAAACAAAAATTGCCCAAAATTGACAAGTTTTTTAGTCAGCCTTCTGCAAGTACATCTGGCCAAAATATTTGTATTGATAGTGACTCAAATAATGTGGTAACTGCAGTGTTGGTTGAGAAGCCTACTGAAGAAGATTCGACAATTATTGCAGTTGGAGATACCTCCGCCGCCGATCATGTGAACGTGGATGATGTTTGCATGACACACATAAGAGCGGAGGGTTTGGAGGAACCACAGACCTCAAATCTTCTTATGACTTGGGAAACTTCACGAACAAAATATTAAGTGATAACGAAAAACGTCAAATTCTTGATATGGGGCCTTTACAGCCTTCAGGACCTTTTCCAACAGACATCAACCAGAACAATAGGTGTTTTTCAAAATCGTACTACTTTTCGTGTTCTAAATATGGGCTTGTTAATCGTTTTTGGTTGTGTTATTCCAAAATACTAGACGCTGCCTATTGTCAACTCTGCTGGTTATTTGCTTCACAAAAGAATAATGTTTGGTGTACGGGAATTCGAGATTGGAGGCATTTATCAGAAAGAATTAAACAACACAGTTGTTCGAGTGGCTATTCGGAAGCATGTTCTGTGTATGAATTTTGGAAAAAAAACGATACTAATACTATCGACAAGGAACTTGAAAATGAAATTCGCAAAGAAGCATCATTTGTTCTTCAAAGGTTATGCGATATCATACTTACCCTAGCAAAGAGTTCTTTGGCTTTGAGAGGACATCAAGAAGACTTAAGTCAGGAAGGATACCACGGAAATTTTCTGTCCTTTGTAGAGCTTGTCGCCCGATATGATCACATTTTGCGGCAAGTTTTGGATATGCCCAAAGGTAATAATAATTATTTCTAAGTTTTTTTTATCGTTTTATTTTGTTTATAATTATTAACTGTTTAACTTGACTTGACTTTTTTGAAATTGTGTTTTTTATGTTTTTAGAATCTACAAGATATCTGAGTGCAACAATTCAAAATGAAATGATTGAGAGCTTGGGGACCAAACTCGAAACCCATCTACTAGAACAAATTAGAGCGTCACCGTTTTTTGCCATCATAATGGATACGACACAGGACATATCGAAGGTAGATCAGCTAAGCATTGTTGTGAGGTATGCAGTAATAACCAGATCGGAAAATGGACAGCCAATTGATATAGAAGTAAACGAAGTGTTTCTAGGCTATGATGTGCCAGTGTGATGAGTGGTGTGTATAATGTAAACATATTAAGAATATCCAGGCTAACGCAGAGTACGTACATTGTGCCACTCATTATTTAAATTTGGTGATAAATGATGCCGTTAGCAGTTGTGTGGAAATACACATTTTTTTCGCAACGTTGCAAGATTTGTATAACTTTTCCAGAAACAGCATCAAACGTTGGGATCTACTGTCAAAATTCACTGGCGAATCGGACACTACTCTAAAAAAACTAAATCCGACTAGATGGTTCAGTAGGGTCAATACGATATCTGCAATAAAACTTCGTTATTTTGATATTATCAAAGCATTATCAGAAATGGTTCTAAAGAGTCCTAATAAAGATGAGCGTAGTGAAGCAGAGAGTATTAAAACAAAAATGCTAAATTTCGAGTTCGTGTTGCTTTGCGAATTCATGCACAGTGTATTGAACGACATCAATTATGCATCCAAAACTTTACAAAAATGCGACATCAATTTGGGCGAGGCGAGTAAAGTTTTAGCAGAGACCACAGCAAAGTTGCAAATTTATAGAAATGATTTCGAATTATTCAAGTGCAAAGCCAGTGAAACCGCAAGAAAATATGGTATTGATACCCATTTTCAAGAAAAAAGGCAAAGAAACGTTAAAAAACATTTTGATGAATTAGCTGCTGATCACCGATTTCCAAACCGAGAAAAAATATTTAAAATTGAGATTTTCAATTATGTACTAGACACAGTAATATCTCAATTAGATACACGTTTTATTGGTATGAGTGCAGTCTGTCATATATTCGATTTTCTAACACCAACATTTTTATTACATGTTGATGAAGCAACTTTATTACAAAAGTGTGACGAATTCCAAAGAAAATTTTCAGATATAATAGGCCGTAGTTTTTCACTTCAATTTATTAATATTAACCATCTAGTTTTACCTCAACTAACTCAAGCATAGACTGTTCACCAATTATGTAAGGAAATAATGAGCAAATATGGAATTTTATTATTCTTTACAATTCCTGTCACTTCTGCAGCAGCTGAAAGGTCATTTAGCAAATTAAAAATAATAAAAAATTATTTAAAAAATAAGATGGGCCAAACTCGATTCCGACATTTATCGCTAATAGCAATTGAAAACAAAACCGCATCAAGCCTGGATTTAAACGAAGTCATCGATACTTTTGCGAAAACTAAAGCTAGGAAAAAATTGTAAATATAATTGTTATTTAGTCAGTTGGTAGGCCCGACCTTTATATAATAAACCCTTGAATCTTCTCTATTTCGTTTTATTAGCCAAACCTACACCAAGTAAACAATTACAATACAGCAACTACAATTGTAATTTGTGTTGTTACTGTTTAATATTTTTATTACCTGCCCTGCAGTCTGCAGTGCACAAAAAAGAGCTTAAGTAGCTTAGCATTTTTAAAGTGTTTGTATATTTCATATTTTTATTTGATAAAACCCAATCAGTTTACATAGCAGTGGGGCCCCATTTATTAATTTGCCCCAGGGCCCTTGGTTACCTAGCTACGCCACTGCCACTACAGTTAAATTTAAATGTTTTCCTAGCATTTTAAAAGTACGAGTCTAAAGTAAAGCGAATACAAGAATAATTCGGAGACGCCAAGGAAGAAATGTTAATATCAAGTGAATCAAATAGTTGAGTCGCCAAGAGCCGGTACAATACAAGATAACGTATGACACGATATATCGATTGTAATTTTAACTCTATCTGACAATGTCCAAACTGCTCGTGTCGTGATACTAAACCCAAAGGGCATAATCTCTTATCCCTTGTTACGCTCGAACAACATTTAGACCAAGATATTTTAGAACCAAGCTAAACTATGCTCTTCCACTGGTTAGACAGAACACAAATTACGTTAAATTTAAATACGATTGAATCAAGTAATGTGTGCCTAGATAGATTTTTTGGCGTCCAGTTCTCTTTGCCTACCTCTTAGTAGAATGTGGTTTTTTTAGTTAATTCGTTATTAGAAATAATTTAACTGAATAATCTAGCAGCGTTTCGAATAAATTGTTTGAAAATGAGTTTGGTCTATTTCAATAATTTATTTACTAACTATTATATCTCTAATAAATATAAATAATAATAATATATTATTCATTAAAAATTTAGGCGTATTAAATCTATCAAAAAAATTTTATATAAAGATGCAAAAGTCGGTCATTTTGAATACATGTAGGATAACGAAAGATTTTTTAAATATTTATGTTGAGGGATCAGTAGGATTTATAGGCCCTGTTAGGAGTTCTACCGAGCCGAACCCTCTGATATGAAAATATCTGAAGTCGGTGAATTATTTTCCCATTTGATCTCTGGTGAGTTGACGTGTTGTTCTTGTATTGTTTTGTATTTATTTTGCTTATATAATGCACTTGCATAATGTTGATTGACTAGATGATCATTTGTGGAAAAGTGTGTGGAAGGGTTTAGTTTTTCCTATGGGGAAGATTTAACCCGGACATAAAATCGGAAAGGAAAAAAAATATCTACAATAAACATCTATTTCCGTCATTATTGTTTGCGCTAGACAAAATTGACAACAAAATAACATGACCGTTTTCTGCTATGAAGATTGCGGAAAACAGGCGCAACATGCTAAATAATTTGCCTATATGCAGGCGCCCGCCGAACCATGTTCTACTAGTAACGCTACCGAAATAAGGTTTTAAAAAGTTTGTTTACTTACTGGCAAAAGACAAAGTAAAACGTCACAAAACTATGTAATGGCATAATCCTTGCACGTATTTTGCGCCCGTTGTCCGCAATCTTCATAGCAAAATATGATTTTTTTTTTCCGTAGTATTAAATATCTTTCTATACATCGCATAAATTCGAAAATAAAGCTCTTCCACCCTAATCTCTTAATCTCCTAATCTCTTCCACCCTAATCCGTCTATCGATTTCCTTGTTTGAAATCCTAATTTATGGTGGCTAAATACCCTATATTGTACACCAACAATTCTCTCGGCCTCGTGTTAATAATACGTTCATTTTTGAGGTACAGGGTTTTCCAATAAGAGGTGTTATTTTGATATTCAATCGTAAAAGATCAATAATTTCTTTGCTTGTGTAGCACGTAGCGCCGTTTTGTTGAAAGTAAACGTTGTCCAGATCAATACCATCCAGTTTCGACCATAAAAAATCATTAATCATCTCTCGATAGCGCAATCCATTCACCGTAACTGTTGCTCCAGCCTCATTTTCGAAAAAGTAAGGTCCAATGTCTCCGCCGGACCATAAAATGCACCAAACAGTCACACGTTGAGGATAGAGAAGCTTTTCAACAATAAATCTTGGGTTTTCCGAGCCCCTGATGCGACAATTTTGCTTGTTGACGAAGCCATCGAGGTGGAAATGGGCCTCATCACTCAAGATGATTTGCATTTGATTCACTCAAGTGAATTTTAATAATTTCAATGCGTTGTTGAAGCGTGTATCGTTCCATTTTTATTAATGGCGTAGTTTCTACTTGTCAAATGTTTAAAAATAACAGCTTTAAAAGTAACATCTACCGAAATAGCGGGCTATTCAAAATAACACCTCTTATTGGAAAATCCTGTATTTATCGAAAACACATAAGAAATTAACACATGACATTCAATACAAATCGATATCAACGTTTTTAAGACATAGTTACCCTTTCGATTTATATGAGACCATCGATAAAATCATAGAAATCGTAATACTTTTATAAGAATGATGTGATTTTATCGCCTAGATCTTTGATTGAATCGTATAAATTATTATACTTTTACAAGAATTATGCAAAGTAACGCTTAGCTCTTCGATTGTATCATTCAAATCGTATTACTTTTACAATAATCAATTATTCTGTTTATAATATAAGAGAATTAAGTTAATTTTTTAAACGGGGAATAAATAAATTAACAAGAATTAAGTGATTTTATAGCATCGGTTTTTGATTGAATTTTATAAATTGTAATACTTTTACAAGAATTGTGCGATTCATCGCTTAGCTCTTAGATTGAATCATATAAATCGATATATCTTTACAAGAATTATGTGATTTTATCGATTAAACCTCCGATTAAATCATACAAATCGTAATACTTTAAGTACAAGAATTTAGTAACTGATGTATGTAGATACTCATATAAAGTAGACGCGTTTGTAAATTAACAAAACCTACATTTCATTGTAAATTATTATTTTATCTAACTTCATACAGGACTCCATGATGGACTTATTTCATTAAGGACAAGTGTCGCCTTCTGGAGATGCTGTGTGGAGTGTCTCTTTGTGGAAAGGAAGTACTGAAACTGGGTGTTAAAAGACCCATGTTGTAAGAGGGAGATAATACATAGGCTAGTAAATCATTTCACAGTCAAGTCGTGGAATGATTTAAATACAATATCGAGTCGTTGAAACGCCCCGTTCTCACGTGGCAAATACCAACTATGTGCAAACTTTGGACGCGTTTGGCGTGCACTGATGCTGAGATTAATTGTTTAAGATTACCTCTCAGCGTGCTGGCATTTATTCGATTCCACATTTAAAGCAATCCTGTTTTGTGATGAAAAAGTCGTAAAGCCAATTTTGAGAGGCGTTTTTCAAAGAATTCGGATGGTGATCGGAAAATTTTGAGGGAACTAAATCAGGAGAAAAGAGGTTTGTGGAATAAATAACCTTCCAACCGAGTTCTTAAATAGCCGCTTATTGTTGTGTTATATACCGTCCGATGACGTTTTATTTGTTATGTATAATAGTTCTGCCAAATTGCTCTTTTAATTCCTAATTTACATTAACTAAATACCTCGCAAAGTATGTCTTAAAGTTTCTCGGATTCCTCGCAGAGCCGAATAAATTATAATTTTTTACGTTAAAATAAATGTTAGAAACTCAAACATGGGAATCGAAAAAAACGTGTTTACGTCAGAGAAGGATTCTTGCAATTTTCACAAATAGTTTTGATTTTCGATTGAATCTTAGAATTCGTCATATTCCATGCATTAATTTGGTCATTAGTACATAGTAAATCCATTTGAATGGGAGGAGAGGTTTAGTAGAGAATAGCTCTTACTAAAAAATAGGTGGAAACTTGAGTGGAAGTCGACTGACGTGAGAAATACCCCACTGAGAGAGCCTGGGTTCTCTTTGGCTTGTAAATCTGGTCTTCCATTAATAGAACAAGGCGTTTCCACATCTGATGTATAAAGCAGTTTCAGAGAGAGGTTGTGCGTACGTCAATAACAATCGTCATTGTCCTTCTCATATGTCTTGCGTGAAAACGAAAAACACAGAAGATACTAGAATCTTCGTGGACGAGCAAGGTAGCGGATTCAAATCCGTATCAGTATCACAACTTACCCAAATTGGGGATGCCATAGTGTCACTGGCTCCAGACGATTGGGATCAGTTGGGACTCTTGTGCGGTTTCATATAAAATAAATTAAGAAAAATAACGGCTACGTGGCGTACGACCTCTCTCTTGGGTGACCTTAGGCGGGGTTTTAAAGTGTCGGCGATGTGTGAATGCGGTGCGGTGCAGACAACCGAATATATGATCAAAGAATGACCGCTCCATTTGTTCCCCGGCGGGATGGATGAGTTCCACAGGGTGACGCTTGAGGCCCTAGAATGGGTCGCAGACATAGTTGTCCCCCTCTGACATTCACTTTTACGAAAGCAAAAGAAGGGCGGTTTAAAAACCGTTTTAGAACATTCCTGTTAGCATTGCCGAATATCACCAAGTTTCGCCGAGAGTAGAGTAGACATAAAACAAGTCGCTGACTACTCAATCAACTATTAACCCCACCGGACTACTTTTCATCGTGTGCATGAAATCTAGCCTACTTAGAGCGAACCTTTCTAGATCGTCAACGTTAAGATATGAGATGTTTTTAGAAAATACAAAGTTTCATTTTCAAACACAGCACAGACCAACTGACGTAATGATTAGTAACAAAGTGACATGCCAAGTATGTTTCTGTATCTATTTGTAAATAATAAGATAATATCTAGTCGAGGGATAAGGATCTCGACTATCAAGCTGAAGGTCACGGTTTCAAATCCCGACGTGCGCAAATAAATTTTATTTGATTGATTTGTGTTAATACACAATTTAGTCGTTAAAAATAATATCTACTATATTTGCGGCACGTTTCAGAGTGGAAGATACTCTGAGTATGGCCGTGTAAGAAACCATTTAGAATTGAAACGTCGCAATACAAATTTATCTAATTATGTTTAATTATTTTGGCATTCGTGGTTAATCCTTGGCTATGAATCCGGAGGTTGTGTGTTCAAATCTCGACGCTTAAAATTATATATACTATTTATATTTGCGGCACGTTCCAGAGCAGTATATACTTTCAGTATTGCCCTAGTGATATATCACCTTACAGAATCGAAACGTGGCTTGAAATTGCTTTGTCCGTGTTTGGTGACCGTATCTGAATAGCCAGGTACTTCCCCATCTTCCTCCTTCAGATCTCTTTCTCCTCTTCACTATCTTCAGCATCACAACATATCCTAATTGGGGAAGTCATACTTACATGGTTGAGAGAAGTTGGGACTCTTGTGCGATACTCAGATAAAAAAATAAAATTTTATTAAAGTCAGGAACAACAGAAATAATATCACCGTTTGTAGCAATGTTAGTCATATTGAGTGTTATAAGGCGCAGAGTAAATTTTGTTTTGGGATTTACATACTCGATTGTGATTACTTCGAATCTGTTACTCGTACATTCAAATAATGTTAAGAAACTAACACTTGTCACTTTTATTTTGTCGTCGTTTCCTATCGGAGATTGGCTATCATTAGGGCCATCTTCACCTTTCAGGCTGCGGACCGGAACAACTCAGCGTCGTGGTACTCGTATCAAACGTGTAGGATTTCCTCTGCTACATCAATCTTCTCCTAGATTTTCAGTTGGATAGTTTTGTATGTGTTCGTCCTGTTAATCCTTGATACTTGCATATCACTTATACTTGTATATCACTTGCTTTTAAGGTCTGCTTGGTTGGAACGTCAAGCCTGGCGTGGCTTAGCACATAATCTATATATAGGTCGTAAGCATAGATATCACTAATCTTACAAGTATTGTCTGTGAATTTAATACACGAACGTGTCTCTTTTTTCTTTGCAAAACCAAACTACTCAAACTACCGTCATCGCGATCTTTCAAAATGTCAACGACCGCAGTTTTTTTTCGCGGTTATAATTTACGATTAGATTTTTGATAATGTTCACAACTTCAATCAGCATGGTGCTTACCAATTGAAAACAGTATTTGTTTTGCTGGAGTTAGTTCATGAAATTATAACGAACTAACCGTAGAAAACAAACTATTTTAGATTGATTATCAATTAATATCATCGACATTTTTCATCTCTTAATGAATATAATCTATGCTGATAAAATTGGGCAATTTACATAAATTTCGATGAGATGAAAGTATGCAATATTTACGTAAATATCAAATTTGACATGTGTCACTTTACTTTGCGGCTTATCAAAGATTGAGCTTAAAATTTGAGCGTGGAGTGACGAACAAAGCGAGGCTACCGACCAACTGATATACCGGGCCTATGTTATTGTTTGGAGATATTGTACCGCAATCATTCTCAGGGATTCTTCCTGTCTTCAAAATTTGGCTTCTTCCAGCCCTTCATAATTGACTGAGCGTAACGAAGTCCTATTTTTACTCGACCGTTTTGCATTACGTCTGTCTGTATTTTTTGTTTTTTTTTTATTATAGCGACTATTTAAACATTGTACATACTAAATATGTTACTGATTATATGTGTTGTAAATTGTATTTCTTAGTACTCTTCAGTAGGGTGACCTGTGCTGAGGCGGACTAAAGTTATTCATTTCTATTATATTAGTTTTCTATATCGTTTTTTATGTTTTTTTCATAGATTTTTCATTAATCTCTTTCAGCCAGATTTTTAATTCTCGATTTGTAATCATTCAAATTTTCTATTCGTTTTATATCTGGGGGAAGGATTTTGTGTAGTTTTGTCGCAAATTAAATGCAATTTCTTTTTCCGAATGAGGTTTTATGACCTGTAATATTTTTTTATGACATTGTGATTTGACCTAGTGAGATGAATACGCGGTATTTTAGAGGATTCAGTATTTTTTAATAGTTTCATTAGTATATTTTCAGCATGTATTTAAATCTGTTTATACAATCCGTTCCCGTTTCGTACATATATTGCAAGAGCGTGGATCCTTCTACGATCTGTCAAAACGGAATAATCAGTATTATGGCACCTACCTGCCTGAAGAAAGTTTTTCATTATCATTGACATTGTGATGTTTTATTTACAAATGGTATAATTCTTATTTGACATTTTTTAAATGTTATTTAAAATTATATGGTTCATAATTAAGTAATTAGATATTTAAGTACATAATTACAAATCTTATGATTTCAGAGGAAATTTTGGTATGGATTTATTAAATAAGAGAAAATTAGAAACATACTTTTTTGGACGCGAGGTTTAATTTTAACTATGTAAATTATAATTTTATCTATGTAAATTATAATTTTAACTATGTAAATTATAATTTTATCTATGTAAATTATAATTTTAACTATGTAAATTTTAATTTTATCTATGTAAATTATAATTTTAACTACGTAAATTATAATTTTATCTATGTAAATTATAATTTTAACTATGTAAATTATAATTTTATCTATGCAAATCATAATTTTAACTACGTAAATAATAATTTTTAACATACGATAGATGAATTATCCACTTTCAGGACAAGATTTCTTATTTTAACATTCATAACATTTGGTAATAATGGTCTACAACAATAGCTTTAAGGTTATTTAAAGAGCAATAAAATATAACTACTGTTTTAGAAATATATTTCTATTGCACCATTCCTCTTGTCATGCTGTACAGTGCTAGAACATCTGTTCTACCGTGTGGTAATCCTGAACATGGCGACGACTACGGTTGAAGTTTTTAGGCACGTATAAGCAATTTTATCAAAATGCGCATCCTCAAAATACCCTGGACAGACAGAGTATTTACTTTGTAAGATAATCAGGTAGTGAAGATTGATTGAAGATGTAGCAGTTAAAGAGTGCAGTTCCGCCAAGTTGTTCCTGGCTGCAATCTACATTGTGAAGATTGCCTTGAATTGAATTATAGCCGACGTCCGATGGGAGAGGGCACCTGAAAAAGAAGAAGAGACCGATCAGTGACTGAGTAGGCATCGCGTATGAGTCCCACCCAGGCGTCGTGAGTTCAATTCCTAGGCTGGCTAAATCCTTCAACACGACACAAAATTTTTCGCTTAGTAATCCGGGAATAAATCGGTATCCACAATGTGATTCCAACTCGATACATACAAATCGGCATTCTGTCTACAGGGTTATCAGGCTGATAATAATGTAAATTCATTTAGCTTTGGTATCCAAGTTTAAGTAAAACGATTATTTTTTGCAAGATTGATCAAGATAATGTACCTAATACAGTTTAATATGAGAAAGCAAAACTTTTTAAATAGATTTTAAACACTTACTAGTTCTGATTACGATAAGGTTTAAGGAAGCATGGCCAAGATATAAATATCAAAATGAACGATTATTAACTACAAGAGTAAAATATATGCATTTTGGGGAATTGTCTTTTATTAACCGTACGATTAATAGAATTTACCGAATGGTTTTTCGTAGGCGATATCGATAATTTGCCTCTGCAATAAAAAAAAATACACTGCCCGATTGCCTGCTTAATCTATCGAACAGCTTGAGTTTGAGTTTTGGAGGCGTCCTTCTTTGGGTGGGTGCGACCGAACAATTCTAAACCGAGATTGATTTTTTCAATGGTTTAGAATCGAGGTGGACTAGGTTCATTTAGTTTGGACTAGCTGACGTATAATTTTCTATAATTTCTATAAATATAATATGCGTGTATTATATATGTAAACCTTTCGGAAGAAATCCTCTAAATGATAGTGAAAACCCTATCAAACTCCGTTGTATAGTTTAGAAGAACTAAGCGCACAAACACACACGACACGGATAGTGATTACAGATACCAATGTATTGTCGTTACTAAAAAATTATCAGGGAACTGCCTGTGATCCCGTTTTTAGTTCATTACGATTTGGGATGTTCTCGGATGTTTCCGAACGTTCCAGACTATTTCCGAATATTCCACAACATTCCAGAATGTTCCGGGATGTTCTGGAATGTTGTGGAATGCTCTCGAATACTCTTGAATGTTGAAATACGTTGGGAAGTTTAGACAAACAAAGCGCACAAACAGACAGACGCGGATAGCGACTTTATTTTATACTATTTATAGATAAGTATCATCGAGGATGGTGGAAGCAATACTACTTACACTTGAGTATTATTACTAATTAATATTGTTTCTTACTTATAGTGCAGTTCCTAAACATGTTGTTAATATAATTCTCCAGTAACGAAATGGCATTATGTTAAAAATACTATAGGTCCATGTTGCTGACACTGAAACAGTTAATTGAATCTTATGTAATGACAGTCTTATTTTTTCAGATATTTATGCAACTGCTTCCTGCTAACCGGAGCCACAGTGAGACTATGTCGTCCCCAATTGGAGTATATTGTGAGGCTGAAAGGAGTGGTGAGGAATGATTATAGGGAAGGGGAATGTTTGGTGGTACCTGCCGATTCAGATCTGGTCGCTAAGCACGACAAAAGCTATTTCAGAGATCATCTACTCTGGAACGTGCTGAAAATGCATCATGGGTGAATTAAAAAATATATATTATACGTGAATCTAAATTAATTTGCCACTTCAGGTTTCAAACCTGTAACCCCTGGATCCATAGCCAAGGATCTCAACGTCACGGTGGTCGTCAATTGTACATATGTACAGGATGTCCCAAAAGACAGCTTTCCCCTTTGGAGGGATGATAGGCCAATTCAGACGGACCAGAATATCATAATTTGACTTGGATCAAAAGTCGTCAGTTTTCGAGATATTGGCACTTTTACGATTTTCGTAATAATTGACACCTTTGATCGGTTTTTCGAATGCCACAGCTATAAAATTCCATATTTTAACATTCTAATTTTTACTATGCAACCATAAATAACCCTGCTATTGATCACAGTCCAAAATAAAACAATGCCAATACCCTTGGAAAACATTTTTTTTGCGATTTTGACGACAGAAAGAAATAATAAAAATAAAATTATTCACAGATGTAATAAAAATATATAAACAATTTTTTTAAATACAAAGATCAGATAGGTTAACAAAGATGCAATGTAAGAATAGGATTGGAGTGAGTAATATGATCCACAAAATTCACCAAGTTAACATTAAACAAATCAATATTACCGAAGTACATTGATGTATTTTTAGATGAGAAATGAAGCGAAAAAATTGGTTCTCCTTTTTCACCTCAAATTTAAGCTGTAACTAAACTACCGAATCCGGTCCACGCGCACCGCTTATCGCGTTCTAATAGTGGAACACTTTTCGAAGAGACGTTTGTATGCTTATAATAACACCTCTAATTGTATAGTTCTATGCCAAGTATTGGTTTCCGCTGAAACCGCTGTATCGGGCAATGAACAATGTAGTTGCGCTAAGTATGCTGCAGTAGAATAGAGCATGGGCGTCGGAAGGGGCGGCAGGGGGGCGGGACGCTGCCCCCCACGTGACCTTTGAATTGTTTATACAATTCAAAATGATAAAAGCGGTATTTTGATTTGTTAAATTATTTTAAACTTTTAAATGCTCATATATCTCCAAATCACTATTATGTGGCATAGCACTGTCTTGCCCAAACCCCTAGAAAAATTGTAGTTTGTTGTTTTCCTGTAGGTTAACGGCTTTCAAAAAGGCCCCCCAAACTCCCTAATTATGCCCTTGGGCCCCTTCACGGCTTAAGACGGCCCTGATCATAACCCCGTGCAAGACCGGGTACATGTCAGCTTGTATATAAATATTTATTGTTTATCCTGACTACTTCCTTATTCCCTCCCTGTAAGCTCTATAAAAAATTAAGTTGCCTTTCTTGAAGGAATTGAGTTTGTATATGCACAAAACTATTTAATCATAATCATATTCCGCATGTACCGGCGCAAACAAATAATTCATCTGCAATGTTGTTTATTCCTGAAATAATTAGATTAGCACCATCTATGAAAGATTAATTCTTGTCATTCGGAAAGTTTGGCAAAATTCAGTCAAGAAAACATTCGGTATTTTATAAAACGGAAACCGTAAAAAAAATAAGAACGCTGCATTAAATACACAAAAAGGTGAAACATTTTCTACAAAATTCTGCTGTTTCAAAACATTGATGAAGTTTTCCGCTAAACCCTTCAAAACAGGGTAGAAACCGGTGAATATTTTTTTTGATATTTTATTTATCCGTACGAAAGGCCCATGGGTAGTACGAAATGGGCTCCGTGTTGCTCATCACTCTCCTAGACCGTTTAGGCTGTTCTTCATCGAATTGTCAAAAATAATTCGAAATTGCCCCACATAAAAAAATTGCTTTTATTTTCACACCACTTTCACACTCTTAACGAGCCTTCTGGCGTAACACAGGCCTCCATCAAATTTTCCTGATTCGTGGCTGCTTTCACCCATATGAAGCGTGTAGTCTGCAGTTCTCTACAAATCGTCAGCACAGCTCGCACTCGCAAATGCTACTGCTGTAATGTCTCTTATCCATGACATTGTTTCCTTGGGTTATGAGGTGCGACCAATAAATATTACCAATCAAATAAAACAATCTGAAATATGTAGAGCGTATAAACAACTTACTAAGTCTTCCCTTTTCTCAATTACTTTTGTATTTCTATTTCTCAATTCATCTTTTAACCCCTTGACACTTCAATCACTATATTTAAACCAACCATTTTTTTAATGCCCTTAAATCCTTAAAAGAATATCTTTTAAACAAAGCTGTCGTGTCATGCAAATGACCGCCGACCATACTAACGCCATCTACTTCGAGCTTTCCAGAGTACCTACATACCTGCCATAGTTTATGCATTGTTTTTGACACTTTCTCGCTCACGCCTAATATGATATCCTTGTCTACAAACCGAGGTCATCGTAGATCTCCTATTGGACATAGAGATCACGAGCCGGTCACAGGCTCAAGACCTGATACTGGTAGCGAGTGGGTCGTCCCTTCCAGCGAGGTCTTAGAGAAACCCTAGGTTCAATACCTGATATTGATAGCAAGATGTATCGCCCCTTTCAGTAAGGTTGAAGAGTGCCTATAGGAATCCTTAATCTTTCGTATATACTTGAGAGACAGCGCGACTTGTCGCTTTTTTCGGGATGTTTGTTTTATTCGTAATAACTGTTTACTTTTACGTACTTAGTAGGTACGTAATTAAATGTTTCGTCATTTAAAAATTGGGTTAGCGAAAAGAAACTTCTAAATCATTTGGACATCATACTTTGTTTTTGTCGGCGATGAAAAAGTATCAGACTCAGTACTCGGTAACGGTTCCATGATAACTCCTCAAAATGACAATTTAACACACTTTCAAAAGGTGATATAAAGTCATTAAAAGTGATGAAACAAAAACTAAATAGTTTCACGTGTAACCTATTTAACCTAGTTTTTGTTTCATCACTTTTCATAACTTTATAACACTTTTTATAGGTGTGTTGAATTGTCATTTTGATGAGATATCTGGTCACCCTCAGTAATAATAATAATAATAATTGGATAATTTGTAGAGCGCCGTTTTTGTGAAAAATCACCTCAAGGGCGCTGTACAATTTATTTCCTAGGATCTACATTGGTTATTTAGAAAAGATACCAAAACATACTTACCTGGCAAGTCACTTCCGACAAACACACTTATATTAAAAAGGTTATGCTTATAAAAGATAAAACTGCACGCAGAGGACACTATATCAAAAAACACTTGTCATCGCATGACCTTAAGTCTGCTATAGTTTTTATTTTAATTTAACGGTATTTTAACTGTCTTAAAAAGCCTACAAATTGTGAGTTGTTATCATTTTTATTTATTTATTATTAATTATTATTTTTATTTTATTTTTAGTATTTTTTTACATTTTGTTAATTTAAATTGCCGTCGACTGTGAAAGTGGAGGTTTCTGAAATTATGGATACGACTGTCTGAAAAGGTGCGTTTTAAGTTTAGACCTAAATTCTGTCGAGTCTGCGATCATTCTCAAATCATGTGGCAGTCCATTCCAGGCTTTAGGTCCTGACACGGCAAAAGCACGCTCACCGAACTTAGTATCTGGTGTGCGCTTTGGTTCCTTCAACCTTCCGATAGCTGATGACGTTGCTGACCTAAGGGTTGACTGTCGGGAATTGGAATCTTCTGGAATACACAATTCTGATAAGTAAGCCGGAGCCATTCCGTTAAGTGACTTAAATACCATCCAGCATACCTTGAACTGGATTCTTTCAGGACATTTGAGCCAGTGCAGATTTTTGAGATGCTCTGAAATGTGGGATTATTTAGATACTCCGGTGATAAGCCTTGCCGCGGCGTTGAAAACGGATTGTAATGTGTTGATTTGACATTTGGGGAGACTTGCATATATTCCGTTGCAATAATCTAGACGTGAAACAACATAGGAATTGACTAGCAATTTAGTCGCCTCTGTTGGCAGGTTTCTCCGCACTGCTTTAATTTGCCTTAATTGAAAGAACCCCGTGCTTACAGTTCTGTTCACCTGAGTTTTAAGGGAAAAATTAGCGTCCAGATTGACACCCAGTAATTTGATGCACGTTTTTGGGGTGATGTCACTTCCTGAAATGGTTATTGGGGAGTTTTCAATGTTATGCTGACGTCTGCGTGTAGCAGTCCACAGAAACTCAGTCTTTAACCTTTAAGTCTTTGTAACCGTTAGGATAGGGATTGACATTATTATTTGCTGATCAATTTTATTCTACTTGCTGACCACAAGTGGCTGCTCATTTGACTTCTAGCGTAGAGTCCAGTGTGAGAGTTTGATAATGCCTTGAGAAAGAGAAATAGCTGTTGAGAAATAATAATTACACAGCAGAACTTGTTTATTGATAAACTATTATTTTTATTATTATTTGAAAGAAAAACTTAAAATAAGAATGGAGTTCTACAAATTAAACTAGCTAGTAAAAAATAAACATTTTAGAGCTGACCAAAATCTGAATATTTTACTTACCATTTAAATTTAAACGATAGCCTTAAAATACCTACCTATCCAACTTGAAGTGTGGATTTTGAAAAGAAGACGAGGTTCTTGCTCCATGGCAGACTGATTAGGTAAAACATTAAAAGATATTACTTAGTGCAAGTGTATAAAATCTTCTTCTTCTAGTGCCTTCTCCCGTCAGAGGTTGCCATCATCAGGGCAATCTTCGCTCTGCACGATGCAGCCCAGCAATTAATAAAATATATATAATAGAACATGTTTGCAAATTGCCTAATTGTAATGGTGTAAACTTTCACAGGAAATTAGCAATGATTATTGATAATGACATGTAAAAAAATATTTTTTAAACTGATCGAAAGACTTTCAAGAAACAATGTTTTGAACTTCATAATTTTATTATTCTGCAGCAAATAAGAGTCATCGTAATTCTCTTTGGTGTTAGTCTTTCCACTGCTTAAAAATTGCTACAGACTACCGTTTTTTTCTGTGTTAACTGAAGCCACCGCTTTAAAACGCTCGGCTGTCTGAGACCGTCCCCATTATACGATCCCTTCCTACAGATTTTTTTCAAAAACGGTGGGCAAGTCGAAAATGTGAGGAGGCAGCTTTAGAACTGACCATAGGTTTTGACAATCAATTTTTTAGTCTTTAGCTTACTTTTAATCGTTTAGAAATCGCTAATATTGTCTTCAATAATTAAATATTACAATTTGAGGTTTTACTCAGTAAAGTTATTCCAAAAAATATTTTTTTTTTTTTGTTTTATGCACATTTTGCAGGTACTTTCAAAAATACTACACAGAATAGTTTAAATTTATATTATTCTTTAGTAGAAAGTAGTTAATGTAAAAACTATATGTTCCCAGTGGCAATCTCCACACCCCTCTTACACCCTACAAGTGTGGGTTTTTTTTCTTTTCTTTTCACACATTTGTCACCTCTCCGCGGTTGAATATTCTTAGATAGGTAGATACATAGAAAGATCACTTCTAAAATCTGTGTGATAAACTGCTTTTTTATTCTTTAATATCTTTTTTTCCTTATACTTTTATTACTTCATACAATATATAAATTAAAATTTTATTGTACTCCTATAGTGCCGCAATAGACTAGCAACTAGTAGCTATCGACATTGCCAGCTCTGTGTGATCGCATCTCGGCAGTTTGCAGTTTTCATACAAAAATCTCATGCACAACACAAGAGACGTTTTGAGCTGTCCGCATGCTGTTGAGTCGACAGCTGCTGTTGCTTTTCTGGCACGATGTTGTTGGCTTTCTGTTGTCACAACAGCAGTTATACATCCGCAAAGGACTGCTACAAGTTGCTCGCCTATTACGGTTTTAAAAGTTACATGAACTCATTGTCCTTGGTCAAACTATAGTTTAAGTATATAAATGATGTAGATGATATTATAGTAAAGGTGTTTATATTAATTTATGCATAGGAAATAAGATTAGTACTTTTAATCATTCATATGTAATTTATTAGCTTTTTTATAATAGTCATTATAGTAACAATGTTTATGAAGTCCATATTTACATTTTACTGACATAAATGTCACCCGAACGACAATTATTTAAAATAACTAAATTAAGTGGACGAAAGATTGGTAAAAGATCAATTTACAAAATATCATTAACCAAACCTAACCTCATTCTTAACTAGAAAAAGATCAATGATAATTTTTACCCAGAAAAAATCATTTTTTCGAGACATTCTTTTTTTCTTCGGATCCAGAAATTTGTAATATGTAATTTAAGTGTTAATCTTAAAATTTGATTTCAACTTTATTAACATTATTGTTTATTTAATATGTGAATTTTTTTAATATTATTGGAGAAAACAGTCTACTAATTTAGAAATGTTACTTTTTAATCGAAATTTCGCCATACAACTTTTGGCACAAATACACGTAATACAAATGGAAGATTCATTGAAATAAATTATATTTTAATGTCTAAAAATTGTTACTGTACAAAGTAATGAGAAGGTATCAAAAAATTAAACAAATTTTAATTATTGGTGTTGATTTTTAGACAAAATATTTTTGGTGGGTAAATGTGTAAAATCAAACTGTGAATACAAAATAAATAATTAAATGCAATTTGCAAAGTTTGATAGTTCTCAATCTTGGTCACATTTTTCACTTAAAACAAGGATTAAAAAATTCCTTCCTTGGAAATACTAGGTAGGTACATTTTTTAAGTATTTATAAGAGTTTAACCAGCATTAAAAAAATTGATAGAAACAGTGCATTTTTAGGGAGATTTGCCTCTCCAGATAGGTAGTAGATTTTATTGGTTGGAAGACAATCCAAAAAAATTTCTAAAGATATTTTGAAACAATGTCTATTCTCACATTTTCAAAACAAATGTGTATTGCAGTTCTGAAGATTGCCTCAATAGCTCGATGGTTAGAGCAGACGCCCGGATAGGGAAAGATCCCAGTATTTAAACCCCGGCGACAACAATAACTTTTTTCTTGTGTTTTTCTAAAACATGTATGTGAGCCAATGATTATAAAAAGTTTTTGCAATATTATGTGTAATAATATATATATACGAACATTTGGATTTTGGTTTGTTAATTCATTGTAATGCTATCCTTTGATAAATGATGTTGAATTTATTATTACTGGATAAAACATTGAACTTTTGAATTTCATTGAAAACAGTAATATGTAACAACTTTATGACAAATCTCCTGAGAAGATTCCCGTAACTTATATGGAATGTGATGACCGAGATACAAACGTAATTATATAATAAATAAAATCAAATGTACACATAAAAAAGAATGGGTAAGTCTAATATATAAATGTTATATACATATGAATATAATATATTGCTAATTATCTCATTTTTATGACACATTATATAAAGTCAGTTTACTAAAATGTATTAAAATAAAGCTAGAATTAGATTAGAAATATAATATAATATGAATCCTTGAACAAATCACATTCTATCCACATAAAGAAGGGGAATGTTCAATGTTCAATTGTCAATGTTCAGTGTGGCAAACAAAGTAACAGAACGCACCTTGTAAAGAAAGGCAAAGGACAAAGGAATATTTACAGAATTATACATGTGTATTTATGTATTGGGTATGGTTTATAAGGGTGCTGCACTTTAAAGACACATAAAGTTATAAACAAGAAACATTGATACAGATTTAAAATAAAATATATGTATTTCTAAAACAAACATAGTTAATAAAATATCTATTCTTATAATGTACTTCCCCTGTCAACTAGTGAACACCAAATATTATGTGTCTAACCCCTAGAGGGATTTCTCACTATAGTAATGTCGAAATACTTTTGAAAAATGCATATTTGTTATGACAAAATTTAGATATATATATATATATATATATATATACTTTTCAAGATGATAGGTAATTAGATAAATTTGATATTTAGATTCATATAGTTTCTCTATGACGTCAATAAAGTGGAAAGTTACAACAGATATCTCAATTTCTCCGAACAAGAGACTACTGAACAGCTCCTCAATGGAATATAATTTAATATGTAGTGAGACCGAATTACATTGCATCACGAACTAGCGGCCTTCTATTAAAACAATAACTTTACTTCCCAAATGCTGGGACAACAGAACTACGGCAGGTAATCTATCCAATATGCGGAGGTACTTATAACTTATAGACACCGATCCATTGGATGCGTACTAACTTAAAACATTTAACAAGAAATGGTCCGAAATGTATTGCATATTATCTTTAACTTCTATCTAGAGCCGGCGCGAGCACTCCTGGCTCAGGGAAATCTTCCAATCCACGCAACGTAGCACTTCTCTCGCTTCCCGCTAATGTCAGCCTTTCTCGTCAACTGTTTGTTTATTGTCCTAAAGATGTATCAGTATCAAACAAAAGTGCAAATCCCTAACAGGCACATCACTATGGAAACAATTAAATATCAGTACGCAAGTAAAATACTAACCGAAGCATTCATCTCACTTATATATCTAGAATGAAGTTAATTTGCTAGTTTATAAACTTGCCGATTCTAGTGTCCAGATCATTCCTTTACGTTAAAATCACTTCATTTAGGACGACTCCTTACTTCTTACAGCACACGGAATATTCTAAATCACTTTCTAGGAGTGGCGAGCCCAATTTAAAAAGCCTAACACACACTGTCCAATCTTGTAACTTCTTCTTTTACTGACTCTTTGTCTTTCTTTTAGATTACACTAGGAGTAGCACGAGTGAACTTGTCATAACGCTCCAAAGTGCGCTCATTTGAGGCTGACGTTTCCAGCAAACAGTAGTGTGTATCTACGACTCTGGCATAGCTCCCGTTTGTCCCGGGCAGTCGCTATTATCTCCGTTTCTTTCTCTTGTACATTACAACTAGGAATAACATGAGGGGACTGGTTGAGGTGTCGCAGTGAGTAATGCCCCGCTAGGTGTGCTTCAGCCAGTGAGCAGGTACCCATTGCGGCTCTCGCTCCAGGCTGTTGATTTCGGCAAGCAGTTGTGTGTATGCGCGTTGGGTGTCATTGTTGATGATGATCATATCGAACAGGTGACCCCAGCGTAGTTCCATATCCCGAGCTGTCGCTATTATCTCCTTTAATTCCTCTTCCTGCAAAGACAAGATTAAATCAATAATTTATTTAACAAATATTGTAGTGAAATTTACATTTGTTAGCTTATCAAGGAACCGTACATATTACATATTGTAACGGGATAATCAAGTACCCTGTTATTTTTAGTGTTGGGGCAAACGCTTCTTATCTGGCAATACTGACAGACAGCGGTTCCGAGCTTTGCTGACTTGAAGAGAGAAGATGATTGACAGTTTTCTGGTGACAGTGCTTGGCGGCGGACGTTCGCAGGAAAGAGCTCCGTGGGAATGGCGATCGACACTAATTTCGAGAGGTTTTTCAACATGCATTCCCGTATTTAATTCTTTAGCTTTTCTTTTATTTTAAATTGGTTTTATTACAATCTTAAGGATAATTTTTTTTGTTTCGTCTACTTTAGATGGAACTGGCGCCCTATTTATTCATTAAGTAATAATTCGTAATTTCAAGATTTAATTGTGTTCCTACCCACAATCCTTTTTTTTAACTAATCATCAAACCACCGTGTTAATTGTTTCAAGTAAAATAAGACCGACCTTCGAACGTTTCATCGAAGTTAGACACGCCTTGGGTTATTATTTTTTTTTTTTAAGTTTATTAATGGGTCTCATGCTGTATTTTTATATAAATAATTTTTTTTATATAAATATCTTTCATTTAAGATTGCATCCTTGTTCTTGACATTTTTTTGGCAAGGTTAAAATCCTCGTTACATTTGGCTGCCCAACGTGGTTTTACCAGGTTTTGTTTTCATGGTATTTTGATGTGAAGTTGGTGTGTGGGTAGGTTGAATCTTGCAATTTATAGAATCATTTGAGAAATATAATTCTATGGGAATGCGGGTGTGGAACTTCAAGAGTTCGTGTAGACCCACGGAGTTTTTTTTTCCATGCGTGTGAATGCGTTCAAGATTTGTTTTTAATTTAAATATCTTGTTACAAGTTTTGTGATCTGTCACCGGATGCTCCGAGCGCGTAGCGTTTTTTTACGATTTTTGACGTACAGTTTGCTGTTGTCGTATTTAAAAAAAAAATTATTGTTACGGTTCGAGCATCGTGTAGTAATTTTCTCATCCACATGTGCTAATAGAATTTGTACACACTTTGGCGTTTAGGGTCTATCTAATGACTGACTCTATTAGAACAACGAGGAGCCAGGTCAAAATTAAACAGACGGCAACCATGGCTACCAAGCAGCAAGGTGACCCTGAACAGAAGGACGATAAGGTTTTGCAGATCTCGTCCGTTAATAGTGTTGCTGTGCTTAAATGGAACATCAGCAATAACAACAATAACATTCATTAAATATATAATAAATGAAAATTTATAGTACATAATATATAATTGATTTTATTTTTTGTATTTCCATATGTTTAAATGATTTCCTAGATATAAATAAACAACAGGGTTTGAAAAAATTACAACACAATAATAGCAAATACATTTGATGTATTAAAATTATCAATGGTAACTACGATCAGTAATAAAATTTCTTCGGAGTATATATTCTTTATATAATGTTGGCGACTAACTACATACAGTGGTTCCTCGACATACGAGTGCCCCAACATACGGAATTTTCAAGATACGAGCCGGCGAGCGAGTGATTTTTTGCTTTGAGTTACGAGCGAAATTCGAGATATGAGTCCGGTGTAGCAGGCCAGTAGCGCGCGTGCGCGGCCACGACCACCACGGCCAGTGAATCAGTTAGCAGCGTGCTTCCGCTGTGATAAGTTGTGTTCGCGTTTTGTGTTGCGTTTACATTTACATTTATAGTTGTAGTTCATTTATTTTTATAACCATGGGTCGGAAGAAACTTTGTGAAAAGTCAAGTGCTAAGAAAAAGATGATGAGTATTGAATTAAACTGACGACTGAGGAGAATTGAACTGACGACTGAGGAGATACAAGAGTTACAGTCACAGCAGCATACGGATGTTATGCAAGAAATTGGTTTCGAGGAGTCAGAGGAGGAGGAGGTTATTTCTACAAGTGAGATAAAGGAGATTTTAGGAATGTGGGAGAGAGTTTCACAGTTCGTGGAAAAGAAACACCCAGAAAAAGTTGCAACAGGTCGTGCATCTGATCTTTTTAATGACACTTGCCTAACTCATTTCCGGAACATTCTGAAAGGGAGGAAGAAACAAACCTCCTTGGACATGTTTTTTTCTAAATGATCTACAGGTGAAAGCGAGAAAAATGTAGCGAAAAAGGCAAAGACCAGTAAGGATATCTAATTTATTTATTTACATTCTCTTTTTTGTTTTTGTACAATAAATATTTGTCATTTATAAATACGTTTTTATTATTCAAAACCACAAAACAAAAATAACTGGGGTGACATTTTGGGGGTTGGAAAAATTTGGGGGTTGGGGGTTAATGGTAGTCTAATTGTTTTATATGGGGAAATCTGCATCGATATACGAGTAATTCAAGATACGAGCAAGGTTGCGGAACGAATTAAACTCGTATGTCGAGGTACCACTGTATAGTTATTACACTTAGATTTATTAATACACACAAATTTAACAAAACCAAAGAAATTTGGAAATATCTCGAAAAAGAGGGCTGTGTTTAAGCGTTTTAATTATGCTCATAAATTTGATTCCATTCAATACGCTTTCACCGCAAAATAACTTGGTCTAGTGTAAATCAGCTTGCCTCGGTGCCACTGAAGTTATCAAATGCATATTATGTAATCATTTAATTAAATAAATCCACATAATATTATATCTTCCTACGGAAAACAAAACCTAATTTGCAAAACTTACTTTATACGCTTCCCCATTGCGTAATTTCTTCTGTCTAAGTTTCTCGAGACTGGGGGGTGCCACCAGCACGGTGTAAGGCTTGAGGTCAGAGTTGCGGAGGAGCTTCAGGGATTGCGGGTGGAGGTTCAGTACGCAGATCTTTCCGGAGTTTACTACGGTTCTGATCGCTTCAAGCGAGGTACCTGGAATCATTACCCAGATAATATTATTAGATTTGCAAGAATTTTTAATAAGATAACTATGTGATCTGCACTATGCGATACAAGCATACATATAAATTACGAGTATTAAAGCAATGGAATAGTTGACAGTGAAATATTCCGCATGAACATTTTAATAAAGTACATAAAATATTTAAAGATTATTTTTATAATTTTTAATATCAACGTTTAAAAATTTATTTATAAAGTTAGGTGTCCAAAAAAGACATATTAAAAATTAGAAACCTGCCAATGACACTCGGGGTTCAGAATTTCTGAAAATAATCACAAGCAGAAAGAAAGATTTTTTGGACTTTTTCTTCAAAATTTTCAGTCTGTGACACACTCGAAGAACAATTTATTACTGTAGGTAATTGGCACAATAGGAACCTATACAAGAAGTGGATTAAACAAAGTTGTTTCCATTTATTAATTTTTTTTTTGTTGTGTCACAGTATTCACATTTAACTATTTTTTTGAAAAACTATTATGTAGCACAAATGACTGAGGATTTAGTATGTTGAAAAATATACTTGTTAGATATCATTTATTCGACCAATGGTTCAGGTTTGTTCAGAATCAGGTGTAGTGAACCAACTTACCATAGTATGCTTTTTCGTATTCTCCGTGTTCTACAAATTTCCTATTAAGAATGTCGGCTTCGAACTGTGTTCTGGTGATGAAGTGGTAGTCTTGTCCAGCTACTTCATTTTCTTTTCTTGGCCTTGAGGTATCTGAAAAAGATTTTAATAAAATTTTAGATACAATATTATGGGTTATTATTATTAGGTGTATTCGTTGTAATCCTGTCCCTGTTACATGGAACCGGATTCTTTGTTGTCACTGGAATCGTCGCTATTATGTCTCTGAGGACCCGGTTATATTTGTAACCTTTTTGAATATTTATCAAAAATAAAACACTCAAGCGATAGCTACCCAAATTTAGTGATTTTTTTTTTTTTAATACAATGATATTTTTTTATAAAACCTAAAAATATGGAATAAATATATGTGGATTTATTGGCCTCTCGACTAGCGAATTTTGGAAAATTTAACTGTGAGATTTTTATTATTGTTGTTAATTTTTTAATATTGTTGTGCATATTATCATAGATTAACTAACAATTATCTTCTATTGTGAATAAAAACGTCATTGAGGTACGCCATTGGGGTGATTTTCTACAAATAAATTATCCAATTATTATTATTGGCATCAATCCACGCAAACAAACGAAAAAAAACTGATAATGACTTTTAATAAAAAATCGTCATTAAATATGACAGAGTTTTAATTTTGTTTTCGGTCATACTCTTCTGAGCCATTTTTCGTTTTGCTGCACTGTTTTTGCCATACTAGTGGAGAGGTTAAACCACAGTAAGCAGTTTTTATGTTTCCATATTAATATTTGAAGGTAAAATTTTTTAAATGAGCGTGGTCGAATCTAAAACTATAAATCTCTATCACTCAAGGAGTTTTTCTTTAAATATGCTAGCTAAAGCTTATTGCTTGAAGACAATTTATTTCAACTAACCCAGATTCACGGTGGGAATAATACGAGTTCTATAAGAATTTTTATACTTTTTACAGGAAGTGATTAAGAATAATATATGTAGTACTAACGTGGAATAGCGGCGGCAAATCTCTGGCTGTCCTCCATCAGCCTCTGGCGCAGCTCATGACGACCGATGTTGGGTGGTCCAATGAGCACGATGGGTCTCTTGTGGGACGCTCGCGGGTAGTACAGTCCAACCTCCTCATAGGTCAAGATCTCCTCACTGTCGTACTCTGCAATGAGAAACGCAGGATTAAAATCGTGATTGGATTGTGATATATGAGAAAAGAAACGATAAATTTTATCTGCCGACACGTCATTTGAAAAATACAGCCTGGACAAAAATAATAATATTACGCAAAATCCAAGGTATCAATTTACTATTTTTCTTGAAGACCTTTGTGGCAGGGCAGTGGATCGCTAACTTTTAGCCCAGAAGTCAAAGGTAACAATTGCAGGTAAGATGTAAGTACACAAATATTCCTCTTCCAACTACAAGCTAATGCTTCTCTGGAAGAGTAGTATTAAATATTGTCATTGTAATCGTAAACCTTATTACTTATATGTACTTTTTTCTTTAATAAAAAATATAAAAAAATAAAAATAGTAATATACGAAACTGTTCTAATAGATTTACACATTCAGAATGGAAATACATAATAACTCATGTACAAAGTGTCCGGAAAAAGTGCATTAACTTCGGGAGGTGATTCTAAATGATATTTATTATTTTTACTTCTACCTCTTGTAGAATAAACCCTGAAGGTAGCGCACTTTACCCCCGAACACCCTATATGGTTGTTTAGGTTTTTCATGCTTAGAAGTTTTGTTTTTTCAGTCACTTGGAAAACTTTATACAGAGTTTCACTGTAAATGAAAAATAGCAAGCGTGGAACATTGCTTTAAATGGATTTAGTAACTAGATTTGGATATCAAGCCAGGTCTCGATTCTAGGCACCGGAAATCGCATAAAAACATAAATAAGAAACAGTATTTAAATTATTACATTCTAAGGTTGAAAATAGTGCCACACATATATGGATCGCGTATGTCGGTCGCTTGCAGTAATTTGTAGGTGAATGAAGGTAGAATTGTAATGCCACGCAATTTGCTACAAGTTGCGTAAGAACACGATCGGTCTAGTTCGTCAGCTCTACAACGTCGGTCAACAGACAGTGCGAGTGACATTATTTTCAGCCAAAGATCAGCATAAATCTTTTCCTAGGAATTCTAACCTGAAAATATTAATTAAATTATAAAGTTTGTTAGTGGAAGTTTGCAGAGAAATCTAAAAAAAGTTTGCTTTGAAGTCAAATTTATTTATCTACGCCCTTAGGGCTTTCACATTATTATTCTATTTATTTACATTATTGTATTAACCTTTGGATAGTTGACCTATCGAGACTTAATACCTTGCTACTTCTATCGGCACTTTTGACGCTTGAGAAGTTAAAATTTACATAATAATAATAGTTTTATTGCCAGCTATAAAAATTGGATATGCAATTCAATTTATCGATATAATTGCACTATAGCAAATGATAGAATATAAAAAAATAATATAGGAATATAATGAATCAATGTAATACACACAGTTACAACAAATGAGAAAAGTATAAATACCTGCCTACAGTAAATAGAAAAAATCAACATAAAAAGAAAAAGTAAGGTACAGGGTAAAAATCGACATGAAAAGAAAACATGAGAAGAAGTCGACAACAAATTAAGTTACAGATTACATATTATATTATTCTAGAGATGTGTGAAGAATGCAGAAATTGGAAGAGTGCTCACCGTCAGGTCCCGTGGTGGCGTACAACGGGTACCCCGCCTCGCTGCTGGCCTTCTTGGTCTTCTTCTTTCGCGGAGGTTTTCGCGCGCACAACAGAGTGCCCCCCTTGCGCGGTTTGTCTCGCGCGGCAGCCTCACCCGCTAGCGTCAGCTTCATAGACTCTCGTCTGGAATAGGGACAAAGTAAGAATGTGAATGCATGACAAACAAGAGTAGATTCATTCATGTTAGTAGGTCAATTCTAAATACATATCTATATCCTTTCTTTTCTCTATTCTCTTTAATTATTTCCGTTATAATGTATATTCATACAGTCATTATGTACTAGTATTTACAAATTTTTACTTATCATTATGTTTTTATTTTTCTAAAACATAGATATATATATATTTTTGATTCTCTCTATTATTAAAGATGGTATGAACTAATGACATAATGAATATGTCAAACTTTGTTATTTAAAAAAAAATTCTACAAATTTCCTCCATTTATCAATGTAATTTTTAATTATTGTTATTTTGTATTTACTTAAATGTTTAATAATAATTGTTGTTTATGTTGAGTTACTTCTATCCAATTCTAAACAACTAACTAATTAACTATCACACCGTTTCTCCGCAGTGGTAGACAGAGTGGATGGACCGCCAAACAACTCAGTCTTGGCACACACTCCTTGCCTCATTCACATCCATACATCGTTTCATACATACACTTCTATTATTCTGACTCGTGACATAGCCCGACTCGAGTATCTGATTCACTTGATCAAGCCATGTCTTCCTTGGGGTCCTCGACTTCTTCTACGATTCACATTAGCATAATATATTCTCCTTTCTTCGTTCATTCTCTCTACATGCCCGAACCATTTAAGCGTCCCTTTCTTAATCTTACTCATTACGCTTACATCAGCCTTGCATTCTTTACGGATCTCCATATTTCTCACATGATCACACATGGTTCTACCACACATATGTATCAGGGATCTCATTTCTACAGCATTCAGTCTACTGTCATCCTTCCTCTGCGAAGTCCATGCCTCACTGCCATACATCAGGGTAGGTACCAGTAATCCATTGTGGACTGCTAGCTTCGCTTCTTTGGAAAAAAAATTGTTAGCGCCAACCGAATTCAGCTCTTCATCAATGGAGTTGATGATCTGCATTTACCCTTCTTTCAATATATCTGTCAGTCTTCCCATCACTGGTAAACTTACTTCCCAAATACACAAACTCATCCACCTGCTCCAAGTATTCATCATTCACAACTATATTGCACACTGTGTCCGTACTCTCTCTTTCAAACACCATGACTTTAGATTTACTTTCATTCTTCATTAACTTATTCTTCATACATACTTCGTTCATCCTAGACACGAGAGACTAGATCTTCCATATTATTAGCAATCAGCACCGCATCAGTATACAACACGCAACATACTTTCAGATTACTCAAATTCGCGCCCAATCCCACCTCTTTTAATTCTTGCATACAGTTATCCATGAATAAATTGAATAACCACAGTGACATTACGCAGCCTTGCTCACATACATTTTAATTGTCAAGAAACAATAAATAAATAAATATTCCAACAGATTTACTGCATCATGTGAATTAATTCGTTTTCTTTTAATTAATTTTAACCTTAAAAAAATTAAGGTTTCCTGCCAGAACATGCATAGCAATAAGCGTAAAATCGTAATGCGTGAAGAAAAGTGTTATTTCTGATATGACATAATCTTTATGAATTACGAAAATTGTAAGTTTGTGAAAGTAGAAGTGAAGTTGATATTTTAGATTGTTCATTTTTGTATTATCATCATGAACATCATCAAATGCACATGTCATCACTCGAAATTACTTTTTTGCAGGTGTGAGTAAGTTTTTTGAAAGTATGTACATGGTCATTATGTCAGTGGTTTTTTTGAGTTTTGCTTTTTCACTATTCCTTGCTAAACAAACAATGTAAAAATTGCAATATGTAGTTAAATACATCAGTTGAAACTATATTTGAGCCACAATGTGCTGGGAGAAATGAACGAACAAGTCAAGAGAGTACCCATGATGATCATATTAATTCTCAGACGTAAAAAAACAAATTGAATGAAGGATAATCTAGATACCAAAACAAAAAAATTATCTGAGAATAAGTGAAGCTCCTTCAACTACCTTCCAGACATATATGAAATGGACTTAAGCAGTTTTATGAGGATTACTCACTGGTGTTGGAACGCTTGACTTGGTATTAATCCAGCCAAGGTCTGATCTTCCTCTCCCTCCCGGAAGGCCTGCCACCAGTTGGGGTCTTCCCGGCTTATCACGTGCAGGACGTCTCCCTTCTGGAAGCTAATTCCTGGAATTCACAGAGAACATGGTTTACAGTGATTGTTAACTATTAAAAACGAATTAAAACAACTTTTTTAAAGTTAATTCCTTTTGATTTAAAGATTTGTAGACAGAGGCATTGTTCGTAAGGTACATCGTTATATCGACTTTGTTTCAGTTAAGGGAAAATTAGGCTTTG
The DNA here is from genome assembly GCA_026573805.1 of Hesperophylax magnus. Classification (NCBI taxonomy): domain Eukaryota; kingdom Metazoa; phylum Arthropoda; class Insecta; order Trichoptera; family Limnephilidae; genus Hesperophylax; species Hesperophylax magnus. The sequence continues at coordinate 3,819,006 of JAIUSX010000026.1, forward strand.
ATTAGGCTTAATGGTCATGATTAACATCATCACTGTCATGCTTAATGGCAAAATTTGATCAAACGCTGATACTAGCCAAGAATCGGCGGTTAACATAGTGATTATTTGAATTGATAATTGCTAATTGGTAGTCAAAAATTTAAAACTAAATGTATGCTACGACGATATGTGAAGATGTAAAATTTGAAATGACAAGGCTTTCATACTAGGTTTTCTAGCAAAAAGTGTGTTCATAATAATATCACACAAATTAAATAAATACCACTGGTAGCTGTATTGTAACTTCTACCCTTTTCTCAAAGAAATGTGAATCAGAAATAGAAGTTGGTTGTAAAGTACCATATCTGCTAGTATCAAGTGAGGTATTCTTTTAAAGATGTAAACAAAATGAACAGAGTATCAGACTGAACAGACCGAACTTTTGGCGTTACTACTCGTCGGTTTAAAATCGTTAAATAAAATTGACAAAAAATATAAATGTTTATAACTTATAAATATCTATAATATGGTAACAACATTAACCATCGTTAAATTATGTCCAAAGAAATAAACAGCACGGACAAAGTACCGTTAGTAAATTTATCTTAGTCACCTATTGCTGTATACATGTATTGTTTTATTGTTTCAAAGTGCTTTCACACAAACGAAGTATTGAATTCCGTAAGTCTAAACTTAAACTTTAGAGTTTATAGTATAATATTTTACATAGTCATATCCTGTATAAAAAAGTTGATAAATAATAACATAAAGTACCTAATTCTCTACAAGGGATGTAGATATCCTCTTCAGGATCATAGTCGAAGTGTGCCTTAACATGCAGAACATTGGTGTCACGGTGGCGGGGACGGGGCGCGGCCAGCCCGGCTGGCACCACCAGGAAGGTCAGCGTGCCTGACATGGCTCCCAGCAGCTCGCACACCTCGTTTACCGACTTTCCGCGCATTTCCATGCCGTTCACCTCCAACACCTGCAAACAAACATTCATGCTCAATTAGTGATCAACATCATCACTGGACATCGAATTATATCCACTATCGATATGGCAAAATATGCACTAACAATGCAAAATATTCACTACGCTGGAGTAAAAGAACAGGTTTCTCACAAATCTCATACAACAATCTCCTTTTTGATAATTTTCCTGTTCCAAAAGACGAGAATGTAGTTCATTTCTAATTTGAGCACCTCACTCACACATACTGAAAAATTTTATGGCTAAAATATGCAATAATGACAAAAAAAAGGCTTAAATATGCAAGAATCCAACAAGGCTCAAATATGTATGAATCCAACAAGGCTCAACAACCTAAAAAGGGCTCACATATGCACTACCAATGCATTGCGCAAATTCATATAAACCGATAACTACTCATCACCATCATAATCATTAACATCATCTTCTTTTCTTTTTCTTTTCAGGTCGAGACCCATAACTTCGACAAGGCACTTGGAGTTGCTTTCTTCAACTCTACCTGAGGCTGCTAATTTAACATCATCTCTCAGGAATTGCCGCCAGTTTTTTGTGTGGATGTCGAATTAGGAATTAGGAATATTGTAAAAATACACGACGATCAATGCGGCTTTGTATCGGGGAAATCAACAATAGATGCTATTCAAACAGTCAGAATCATAGTTGAAAAATATCGAGATGCAAAAAAAGATTTACACATGGTATTTATAGACTTGGAAAAAGCATTTGACAGGGTACCCCGAAGCCTGATATGGGCGGCATTGAGATCTCATAACGTACCAGAAGGATATGTGCTCTCCATACAAGATATGTATACAGACGTAGAAACACGAGTAAGATGCACATCAGGGATGTCACCAACATTTCCAATTAAAGTGGGGGTACACCAAGGATCTGTCCTCAGCCCATTGCTATTCATAATGGTCATGAATTACCTAACGAGTCAAGAAATGAACAGTATTCTCAAGACTATGCTTTTTGCAGATGATGTAGTACTGATAGAAGAAAATCATTGTGATCTACAAAATAGCCTGGAAAGGTGGAGAAAGATCCTGGAGGATAATGGACTAAAAATTAGCAGGAAAAAGACGGAATATTTGTATTTGCCATTTGAAGACCCAAATGCTGTAACTCCTTCGATGCAATTGGATGGAGTAACATTAGCCAACTGTGACTCATTTAAGTATCTGGGCTCACTCATCCACAGAGACGGAGGATGTGCAGCGGATGTCAACCATAGGATAGGAGTGGGATGGATGAAATTTAGATCCGTAACAGGAATTTTGTGCGACACGAAAATGCCAATAAAACTTAAAGGAAAGACATACCAGACTATTGTTAGACCCGCGATAATGTATGGCTCCGAATGCTGGACTATGTACAACTCCTACTCTAGGCAACTCGAATCAGCAGAAATGCGAATGCTTAGATGGACGGCAGGAGTATCATTAAAAGATAAAATTAAAAGCTCACGCATTCGTGGTAGCCTGGGTGTCACTGACATAAACAGTAAGCTAGAGGAACGACAGTTAAGATGGTATGGGCACATAAGACGGAGACCACCAGACCACACAGTGAAGCAGGCAATGTCTATAGAGCTTCAAAGACAGTCATCCAGAGGTAGACCAAAGAACTCCTGGATGACCCAATGCTCCAAAATCCTACAAAGAAACGGCCTAGATGAAAGCGACACTCAGAACCGAAGAAGCTATAACCTGAGAACGAGAAGAGCCGACCCCAACAGCCTACCTAGGCAATGAGTTGGGATAGTGCTAGGAAGAAGAAAAGAAGAAGTCGATCTCACTGCATTCTAAGTACCTGCCTAGACGTAAGAAGTTAAGACAAGTCCCACAAAGATAAGGCACAAGATTAAGAGACTGAATAACCGAAGAGTATGTCTGTATGTATGTACAAGGCAATGTACAACTGCGAATGAAGCAATAAGATTGTGTCAAGACAGTTTGGGGTTATGTTTTCTTTATCTAAATATTTGCCTGAAATGACTCGATGGTTAGTTACATAGTATGTATGTAGATTTGATTTTTTTCAATTCGCAAGCAGAACATCGATACAATAAACAAATCAGGTGTTAATACTCGTATGTAATGCATGATAATTTTTCATGAACAATCATCCAATTTATTTTCCATAATTGACTGTACAAACATGTTTACAGAATAACGCAATTTTTAATGTAATAATATTTATCCAGATATGCTCCGATAATTCTGATTTCACAAATACATTATAATATTTTTCTAGAAAGTACAAATTAATGACGTAGCATCATTATCTATTATTGGATGTAATATTATTTGAGTGATGAAATCCAATGGCACATTTCATTGAGGCATGTGATACGCTTGGAAGGTTTCCATGTTATTCTAATTTTGTATTATCATACTGTCAGTCGATAGCATGACATTTTAACAAATCTGCATAACACAATGTGAATTGAGTTTGAGGTGAATGAATTGTTATGAAAAAGCATGTTTAAAACACTTAATATTATTTATGTTTGCTGTTTTCATAATATGCAAAAATGTTAAATAAGTAAACATTATATGCAGATGAAAAACATCAACCATTTGTGCCTTTTTTCTAAACAAATAAAATATTTCTTTACGAGGTTACCTTACAAAAAGAGTGCTGATTTTGGGAAAAATTTTAATTTGGATTATTTCTCTCAGATTCATAAAATTTTAGATGCTATTTGCAAATTCTGCATACATTTAATTTTTTTTTATTAATATGTTATAAGTTATATGGGAACTAGAGAAATTAAATTAAATTAATGATTTTTAAACTAAGCATATTATTTATTTATTTTAAGATATTGTAATTTCAATCGGCGGAGAAAATTGTCAGTGCCATTCTCAGTGTAAATAAAAAAAATTGTTGATGGCAATTGAAATACGTAATATAGTTAAAAAGTATAAATCTATTAGGCATATAAAATACTGAATCTTTGAACTAACCTCGTCCCCTTCGTGGAGTAACCCAGACTTCTCAGCAGCCCCTCCTCTCACCACCCTTCCTATTATTACAGCATCGCCCTCATTCCTTACAGTAGCACCTGCAAAAAAAAAAATTATAAATGATAAAAACAAAATTAATTAATAGTTAATTAATTTATCATTAAAATGATTGAATCGTTATAATATGATTGTGAAACAATTATTGTTAGGACAGTGTGGTTAAATATATATATGAAAAGAAATACAATTTTCACATGGTGATAAATATGTTAATTTGTTCAATATTGTTTTTCGATGATTGTTTGGTGTCATTCGAAAGTCTAACAGCCGTTAGTCATAATCCTTTCAGTACTTTGAGTTAATCCGACAATAGTAAAGATGGAAACTCACCTAGAGGTTCATTAGTCTTCTCAATTTTGATGATGTTGATGTGTTCCCCAGCCTCCAAATCATGGAGATCTCCTGAAGGTAAGGTAAGAGGACCCGCATCCATCACCACTGAATGGATCAGGTTATTGGATACCACATGGTTCTGAAAACAATAATTAACATAGCTTTAAAAAGAGTCACGGAAATGAGAGATCTTGGAATTATTTTGGACGAAAAACTAAGTTTCACCAATCATATTCATCAAATTGTGAACAAAGGTATGAAAACACTAGGCTTCGTATTAAGAACAACTAAAAACTTTAATTCTTTACAAGCCATTAAACTATTATATGTATCTCTAGTAAGAAGTCTAATTGAATATAACTCAGTAGTTTGGTCTCCATCTTACAAAATTCACATTAACAACATTGAGCGAATACAAAAAAAATTTCTACGTTTTATAAATTTTAAATTAAATATCCCTGTCGAAGACTTAAAATACAATTTCTTATTAAATACTCTAAAAATACATACATTAGAAGATAGACGTAAAATAAACGATTTAACGTTCTTATTCAAAATACTTAACTCTAAATTCGACTGTTGTGAACTCCTGCAACTTATAAACATACATACACCCACAGTAACAACACGACAAAATACAATATTCTACAGCAGCACACATAAGCGTAACTACATTGCCCACTCTCCGATACAACGACTTCACACCATGGGAAATCATTACTTGGGTGATGTTGACATATTCAATACCAACTTGGCAAGTTTTGTGGATCATTTAAAACATTTATTTCAACAATACTCCTAAACACATCATGTAAACCTACAAATAGCTGTAATTTTCTTTTTTTTGTTTCTTGTGTTTGTATGACTTGTTGCATAGCTTTTATCAAATGTAATTTTATTCTTATTTTTTATGTTTCAAAGTATCTGTCAAATTAAAATTATACTACCAACCATGTAAAAGCCCTCTGGGCTTCATCATCAAAAATTTATCATTACTCATTTTAGTTGTCTGTGTATCCTGCGTAACTCTGGATCAATGGTACTTAAAAATGTCATTTTCATTTGGAACTGATTGTGTGAAGAATTCTGACAAGGATAAACCTATAATTGGAACTGATTCGTCAAGAATTCAGATTATCCTATGATTTTTCACGGGTCTAGTAACACAATAAGTATTCTATTTTCAGAGAAATTGATGCACTTGATGAAGTCAACATTAATGATGTATTTTTTTAACCCATCGGCACTAATTTTTATTTGTGACATCTGTTCATACTTGAGAAGGATTATTACTGTGCAGTATTACACCACATATTTCCCTAAATTAAACACTTTTTATGCTTTTATATAGATTATAATTTTATTGTGAACTATCTAAGTATGTGGGAAAAGTTTTAGTCGCCCCAACGGGACGGACAATATGCCGATGCGAAAAAAGTGCAGCCCCCCAATCTTGGCGGTAGGTATGCCGATGGGTTAGTGTGACTTGTTTAAGTACTGCGCACATTTTTTGAAAAAATAATACTAGGAACACCTACATTTTTCGATTCCTTCTAGAAGTTTCTTTTGTGTGTTTAGTAGAAAACGAATTGTTGGAAAAAATAAAAGGTTCTCGAGCGTAATTCGATTTGTGCATTTGCTTTGATTTGGGGGATGCCTTTTTGATTCACACGACAGTGCATAGCGTCATGACGCTAGGTGTGATGTCGTTTGTTAGATAGATGCTCTGGAGCGTAATGCGATTTGTGCATTTGCTCTGATCCAGCGGGATACCATTTTGATTCACACGATAGCTCATGATGCTAAAGTGATGTTGTTTGTTAAATAGCTGCTCTAGAGCGTAATGCGAATTGCGCATTTGCTTTGATTCGGGGAATGCCCTTTTGATTCACATGACAGCGCATGGCGTCATGACGCTAGGTGTGATGTTGATTGTTAAATTTGATGGACTTTATGATACTAGCTGCACAGCTGATTTACAGATGTCATTACATTATCATTTAACCTAACACGTAGATAATTTTGATAGCATGGTTCAAATGTAAATCTTACCTTGTGAAGCATGGGCTCAGGGTGGCTGGGAGGACGGCACATGGAGTCAGGGTCCAGCAGGGTAGCCGCCTGGTCATGAGCGAACAGTAAAGCCTCGAACCAATCGCCACCCAGGATGGAGCACAGCTCGGCAGCTGCCGGCCCACTGCTGTTGGCCAGGGCTTCCATACACTGCAATTTATAACGTTAGAAGTTCAGTCAATGCTATATATACTCTTTCGATTTAACACGACCAACAAAGCATAATGGTAATATCTGTTAATCCAGACAATTCAATTTTCACCCCTGTGCACAAGTTACACAGTAATAGTGTGGAAATAAGCAAGACTTGTGTTTTTTATATACTGGAATGATTTTCACTGTAACTTGTAACTTCTCCCATTTCCTGTACATTGTTTACTATATTTTCATATGTGTTTTCTTAACGGTTTATAGAACAAATACCCTCTTTGAAAATAACACCCCCCACTCCTCCCTCCCTCCCTCCCTCCCGGGGGTTAGGTTAAGTACGGTTATGTTAAGGTAAGATTAGTTAGACAGTCTCCGTGGTCGAGGTATAAAGTTCTCAAATAGCAAGTGGGAGGTCGCTGGTTTAAATCCTGATTTATTTGATTAATTTGTGTTATTTCAGAAATTACTCATTTAAAATAATAAATAGTATATTTGCGGCACGTTCCAGAGCGGAAGATACTTTCGGTATCGCCCTGGTGTAAGACCACCATTCAAAATTGAAACATTTCTTGAAATGGCTTTGACCGTGTTTGGTGAACACATCTGAATAGCCAGCTACTTCTCCACCTTCCTCTTCCCTAACTCTTTTCCCTCCCCGCTACCTTCAGCCTCACAACATACCCCAATTGGGGATGCCATAGTCTCACTGGCTCCAGACAGTTAGGACTCTTGTGTGGTTTCATATTAAAAAAAAATGTTAGACTAGGTTAGGTTAGGTTACGTTCTTTGTTATGTCAGTGAAATCATTGTACAGTCATTGCTGTTTTTAAAGGGTTTTGATAAAGCATGGTCAACAAAACGTAATAGAAATATTTATTCTTATTGGAATTCTCCCATTGTCCAAGAGGTGGGTTCATAATGTAACTACTGAAAAAAAATGCAAAGCACGGTGTTTTAAAACTGTATTGTGTATTGTAAAATAATGACAGAATTAAGTGCAGTGGGTTTTAAATTTTACAGGGATTTTATTTCTAGACTGTTATTGTCCTAAAAACCACTAACAGGAACTATTCCGAGATGGTTGAATGTGGAGTTTGATATAAGTGTGCGAAGGAATAACAGTAAACATTAGTTTTTTGGTGTGGTAAGTAGTAAGTAGTAGGTTACATTCTTGGCTGCGTTAGCCGCGTGCCTGTCTTGGGGGGCGGGTAGAGGGCGCTGGCGACGCGCGGCCGCCGCGTGGAGGGCGAGCGCCGAGGCGAGGGGCGCGCCGCGCAGCCTCCGCCCCGCCGCCGCAACGCGTCCGCCCAGCGCCGCGGCGCCCCCATTGGTGAGCGTTTGCTGCAGTCGCTGGAGTGCTGCCTGGAGCTCTCCGTATTCTGGAATAACACAAATACATTTTTATTTTTTTATCTATTTTATACAACAAACAGACAAATTATTATTACATGTCCTAAGTGAATTATAAATAAAAATAATAATAGCTTTTCTTTAACATTAAAAGTTAAGGCTCTTGTCTTGAGTTGTGTGGAGAAGGAATTCATGATCAAAAATAACTAAATCATAATTTATGTATTTTTCAATGGCATTGAGGCATGAAAATGTTGAAGTATATTGTGGGTGTGTCTGCGTGTCTCAAAGTAAGCTCAATTTTCCCTTACTTACGTTGAAATTGAAAAATTTAAAATACAATTTTTTCTCGAAGAGATAATTAATATTGGCTTTTGAAACATTTTTATTTTTGATACTGACAATTCGTGGTGGAATTCAATTTATTACAACAATTTAAAACTTTTTTCCACTTATTTTTTTTCCCGTTACCAACAGTAAACTCATAATAAATGCAGAATTCGCCAACCTGTCACGACTGATGAACCAATGACTAAATAAAATGTCTCTATTATATATATCTCGATGTAAACACATTTTCAAAACTTTCGATAGGTACTTCGTGTGTACAAAAATACACCTAAACATGTCATAAATACAAAATAAAATATCTCGGGCCTCTCTGCCTACCCTGCACGGAAATGGTGAAGTTGTTAGTTTGTCTCAACAAGGCAATTCTGGGTACATCTTTCACTCTTTTTTGTGTGCTTGCCGGGTTTAAAACCCGCGATCTCTAATTCCAGAATTTACCGTTCTCCCCCCGAGGTCGGCATATATTAAATATTAAAAAGTTCTAATCATAATATCTTTACATTACTTCAACTTATCTTAGATAACTTTACTTAACCTAAAATTAAATACTATTCAATAAGTATTTTTAATTCTAAATGACAAGTTTCCACACCATGACGATATCATCATAGTGTGCGTCTTTGCATATATATGCAAAGTCGGACGATGCTGCATTCTTTTTCATTGAAAAAAAAACAATTTTCTCGTAGAAAATTCATAGCGCAGAAAAAACAAAAGCAACCTTTGAAAAAATTTCACAATTCGAAAATAGAACAGTGGCTGCCACGGAACAAGGGAACGCCATCTATGAACGGTGAAACTAACTCTTCTCGTGTTCGTTTATGTCATTTCCCCATCCGGTAACGGCTCAATTGTGCGATGTTCGATGCTCAAACACGATTATCCTGAATGATAACAATGGCCGCCGCATTCCGTGTGGAAACTTTACACTTTACTGCTTTAGCCGTTTGCATACCCGCTGAGCACTCGTGCGGCAAGTCAGGGCTAGCGACAACATGTCATGTCGTATCACGTCGCAGTACATAGATTGGATAATGAGAGATCTGTTATGTTTACGTGACAATGTGGGGATACGCAAATTAAAGACAAATGAAACCTCAAACTTGTTTAAAACTATGCGCCCCAAGAAAATGTGGCACAATCTAGAATGGATGGACGGAGTCGGGAGAATATATGACGCGCATATCGATGGAGATGAGGTCGGGGACGTCCCATTAAGACGACTGAGACATTGCATAATCGAGCGCGGATTGACAGAAAATGTTTCGAGAGAACGTATAACTGGCAAGTGAATTAAAGCAGACATTCAGAAAGACATTAAACGACGATGGATGCAATGAAGAGTGGATGGTGATATGACGCAAAATTTGATGGACGAAGTCGGCGATGTTCCAGGAAGACATGGCACGATTATGTAAATTCAATAAATGTATCGAGTATCGAGGCATGTCAAGGGAAATAATTAAAAAATAAACCCGTAAAAGCAAGTTTTTTTTACTATAATAGGTACATCTATTTTAAAACATCGACAACGAGTCTATCGGCCGAGTTTCAGTTCGGTTAGATGTCGGAAAGTGTGTTAATTTCGTCTTCCGAGAATATCATTAATTTATTATCGAAAACAAAAGTGATATTCAAATAGATGTAGTTAAAAAAGTATTTATGAATAACGAAAATTACATCGCTATTAAAATTGAAATTGAAGTATTAACGAGCGAAAATTACGCGTTAGTGACACCGAGATTATGAATTTGAGTCAGATTTTCGCATAGCGATCGTTCAGTTTATAAACAAAAGCCAATAACTACATAAGATGAAATTAGTGTGGCCATCCTTGATGAAAAAACACATCTAACATATTATTCATAGTTAGTTATACGACGAAAAAGCATTTCCTATGCGAATGAATGGAAACCGCTGAAGCCCGTCCATCGCCGCATCCGATCGGAGATGCGCCGTCAAATCAGTTATACAACGGAGGATAGATCTACCATCCACCATTTTCCATCTACCATATCTCCCTGTATAGTCCGTCAACAAACACTATATAGTAATAAAATGGAACTAAAATATTAATTATCATGGCTACACAGAGTAACACCGATTTTACAAATTATAGTACATTAAAATGTTAAGTATTTTTATGAGTATATTTGTTCAACATCACACAGAAGGACTGTGTTATCTTTGGGGATGCTTTGTGGAGAGTATTTTTGACAAAATGAAGAATTGAACATGGGTTTTGAAGAGTACCATGTTGTAGGAGGGAGGAAACACAGAGGCTGGCAAATCGTTCCACAATTCGTTCTTATGACAAATATCATCCGTTTACAAATGTTGGGGGCGCTTTTGACGTGTTTCCCGACTTTGCACCGGCGCCAAGGGGATCGACGACGCTAGTTCCTCAGAGCATCTTCCATTGAAATACCTGTAGAACTAGGAAAGCATTCCCACTTGACGCCTGTGCTCTAATTTCTTGAACCGACAGTTTGGACGGTAGGGATAAAAATGGCTTTAACTCAATATTTAAGTCAATTATTAACGTTTTTATTTATTGTTAAAAGTGTGCGTTTCTTCCACTTACGTGCCTTTTATTTTGATGTACGATCTAGCAATAGCTTATTTTAATGTACCTACACCTAAAAAAATGTCCATGCAAGTATCTCGCGAGGTTAAAAATATGTTCAAATATTATACTACCTTTAAATGTGATTTAGAATAATCTGCTTCTAGGACGTATCACTAATTTGTAACCCATAGTGCTTTTTTGTATTATTTTTCAACCATCTTGCTTTTACCATTACGATCGCAGCGCCCTCCAATTTTGTCTACAATTTATTGACAGACTGTACAGAGTCTACAGAGTACTGTTCTATTGCTCGATGCACACGCAGGTAGCAAAGGTAAGTAGGTAGGGCGGCAGGTAGCCATGGGGAAAATAATGCAATTGTGTTGGAAAAATATCCGAGTCGCATGTTGCAGCAGCTGTGTCGGCCGTATAAGGAAATAGTTTTGTTTCAAATAATGGCATTGCTAGACGCTAACTTAACATAACCATTGAAGGGCAAACAATTAATATTGGTTTGCAAATAATCAATCAAGATAGGTATCCAATGGGTATTATAGATCGAAATGTACATAATATTTCAAAATCGTCAAGCTTACTTAAAAAAAGATAGGTGCTGGTTGATATTTTACGCAAGGGATTGAATTATTTTTATTCGTTCCTGTGTTTAAAATGTCGGTTGCGAATTGATTAACCTGCTTTTGTGTTTCCTCCTTTCTACAATATGAGTCTTGAAGACTCCTTTCTTGACTTTATATGCTTCAAATATCGCAAACCGTGCTTTGAGACAGGGGATTATTTCAAATAAACTGATCATTGTAGCACAGAGCCGTGAGTTCTGCAGACTCCGGGCAGTTGGATACCAAAATCAAAACAGAGTGCACAATACACAAATAAAATAAACCTTAAAAACTGAGTCGGCATATTGAATCCTGGAATCCATGACATTTTCTTCTGTAGAGAACCAAACAACTAACTACCCTTCCTCGGACGTTCCCGACTTCATCTATTCACAATCACTCATTTCTCCTATCATCTTCTCTAAATTTTCAAACTATCCGAGCGTAGTTATTTATTATTTAATTTGTTCAGAGTATAAGCACCCTTGAGGTGGTGTTTATCACTGGTCGGCGTGTTGAAAAATATCCGAAAATAATAGTAACGATATTGCAAAGGTACAGTTAGTAGTTACTCACCGACAACTTTGTAAACATCCTCCGCTTCGAGCGAAGCGGCGTCGTCATCCGAATAGGCGTCGTTGACGAAGCCGGGATGGCGCCCTCGGCCGCCACCCCCCCTAGCGCCCCGCCCCGGCGAATCCTCGGGGGCGCGCGTGTCCTCGAGCGCCTGTAGTTTGCGCGAGTCCCGCAGCGAGTTGCGCAGGAACTCGTTCTGCGCCGCGATGCGCTCCTCTTCCTCCTTTCTCTTTCGGATCTGCTCCTGGAATAAAGAGATTAACGGTCACAAACTAAAAAAATACATTTTTTTAATAAATAAAGGCCTCAATTTCTGGAGTCTATGTAGAGCTAAATATAAAAAAAAACATTAAGTAGTTGTATACGTTCGCGGAAAAGGGTAAAAGTAATTTGTGAAAGGATTCATGACAGTTTCGTTCGTAATTAATATTAGTTTTTTTAATAAAAGTGCAAGCAATTGCGATATAATATTTTTTCTTTACAACACAAATGCATATACAGGGTAAAGTGCGCTAACTTCTGGGGTGATTCTACAGGAAAGTACATAAAAAATATACATAACTTTTTCGAAATTCCAACGTTTTAAGGAAGTTTTTAGGTAAAGAAAGTTGAATTGTTTGTATGGGAAAATAAATATTCTTCAATTAGTTATTTTTCTTTTTTACTTCTACCAGTATGTACAATCACCTCCCGAAGTTAGCGCATTTTACCCGGGACATCCTGTGTAATAATACTAACATCATTGAAGGAAACAGTGATGTCGTCAACGGGTGAATATTTTGATAAAAAGGCTCAAATCTACCATAATCACAATTGATTTCATACACTTTTTTCCCATTTTGACTGCTTAATTTAATTATTAATTCGGAGCGGCTCTAGTCAGGATGTAGCCAACGAACAACCAACAGTTGAACAACGACGATCTGCAGTCGTGTTCGGGAACGGTGACAATTTATCGACATTATCGATATTTTTTATATATGTGCTCCTGGTAGTTTGTGGCAAAGCCGTAGACCAAAATCATGCATTTGGGTCAAACTTAAAATTTTATTTGGAACCAGCATTGATAAAAATATTATATTACGTGACAAGCGCATAACACAACATCATATAAGCAGTTTGTACACAATATATAAGAATATGGGTTTACGAACTGTCCGTAATACCTTCCTTATTAAATTGTCTACGTAAGATACGCAGAAGCCGATACAACATCAATCACAAAGAAAAATTCTAATCACGTTCTTCATTTATACTTTCTACACACAAGGAAACTTCCAGCCTTGTTTCAGAATGGCACAAGGCGATGCTCGGCTTCTCTCTTCGTAATATAGGCAAGAAACTTGACCAATATCAAACACAATAACAGTTTCCCAGCGAAAATATATGAGAAAAACCCGTCGAGATAAAGAACTTTGAAATACAAAATGTAGAAGTAGCCTTAACCCAGATTGAAGACGTTTGAGCGCCCAGAAGTTTGGCGTACATTTTAGCAATATTAAAGTTGGAAACAAACAAACAAACAATATACTCAATATGCATATGACCAGTAAGACGATAATATTTTATAAAAAAAATTGAAGACCGCAAAATAATATACTTTTATGTCATACTAAATTTTAAGGGGGTAAAACACAACACATATATATTAATAAACTTTACTAAGGAGGAAACTGTGAGTTATTATTATGGGGAACACTTTAGCAAATGTGATCTTTCACAAATTGCGGTATGCTTATTAATTTCCTTATGTAGATCTGAGAACAATATGCCATACGTCACTGTACCATTAATTTCCTTAAATATGTATGTATATCTGAGGATGGGGATGCCATACGTCACTGTTACAATAATACATTCTATAAAGAAGTATTACTATTGATATTTGATTGGATTTGATTGGACAGCAAAATCAACATATAAAACGTATTTTCAACTGAACCTGTTATACAATGATTTTTTTTTAAATTCTCATGCTTTTGATCAAAGCCTTCCTCCTTTGATCTCATGCAAATACAGTAGCAAAATCTGAAAATATTATAACTGATTTAATTAAGTTCTGTTGCGTATGTTGACAGCGTTAAGTGATGGAGGTGGTGGGAACTCCGCATTCGAGAGTATATAATAGTTGTAATATAATGAAGCCGAGAAGTAATTAGAGGAAGCTGGCGTGAGAAGTGAGAACATGAATCTTGTGCAATATCAATTCTTGGAGCTCATTGTTCGAAAGTAAAACCTACTAATAATCTAACGTTTTAAACCCCAACAATTAAGAATTATTAATTGTGAGTATTAAACTTTGAGCTTTTACTTTTGAACCTTGAACTTTGAACTTTATTTCAAAGCTTTGAACTTTTCAACTCTCAATTTTTAACTTGGAACTTGGAGCTTTTAATTTAAACTTTAAACTTAATATTTTGAATTACAAAGAATCAGTGCTTGCTGATGGATTTTAATATCTCGGCTCACTCACATAATGTAAGTATACCAATGCTTCGAGTCTAGCGTTCAATATCCAGCTCAAAGGCCTATTCTTATCTGTTTGAAGGTTTAAGCGACTGTCAAACATCTACAAATGTAATAAAGGCATACTTCAAATACTGACTCACGCTATTATCACTAGATCGTGCACACAATGATTGTAAAGGCAAACAAGACAATATTATAAAATGCTGTGATATTGTAGTGTCGTACAGGCAAAACATTTTCAAGAGTGCACATTTGAATTATTTTTTTCACACTGATAGTGGTCTAAACTGGTTTTAAATAGTTTGGACCACCCGACCGCAGCCCCTTCTCAAACCGCAATAGTTCTACGATACAGTATACCACTACACAAGCAAGAATCTCTTTAAAATGATTTTTTCTAGGCTTCGATAAGCGTAACTACCGATGATTTTATGCCGTTGATAGCCAGATCGATACTGATAATGCAATAGATGATAAATCGATACACGCTAGCAATAGTGGTCTATGCATTGACATTCTAAAACATCAGACTTTTAGCCGTCTGAAAAAAAATTATAAATGAACAATGTCGAATTGAAATAATAACTTATTTACATACGCAGTACGTAAGTACTATTTGACACTAAAAATGGAGTTAGTTAACTCATCAACTTTAGTTTCTCCAAGTTGGAACAGAATCAATTGATCGCGTCTTAGATGAATTTACTCTAGTCTATGGATCCAAAAAGTTGTGCATATTGGACAGCTTATCTGACACATTTGAGGCCGCCCTAAAAGCAGCTTGTATATTCATGATATAATTAATATTCTTAGTGCGAATTATTCATTAAAAACACTTTTACACATCTACGTTTTAAGTTTCTACCTACCCGAGTAAACAAATAATATTCGAGTTAATCAGTAATCACTATAAATCAGTAATGATCAAACGTTTCTAATAGCCTTGCAGTTTAAATGCAAGGCTGACGAAACATTCGCTCAAATGCAATATGGCTCAAAAATCCTTAAACCAACAAAAGTAACACCCATGGCAAAGAAAATCTTCTATTTTCTAGGTGTTTAAATTACATGTTTATTTCACACTAACTGAACCCCGCCACTGAAATTCGTTGCTGTGGCTCAGTCTGTCTGTGCAGATAGAGAAACGCGTGTAGCTTTTACATCCAACAGATCGCGATATTTTTCAAAAAAAGCATGTTTTTACCTATCACAGGTCATTTCAGCCCAATTGAGGTAATTTTTCACAAAAACGGCGCTATACAAGTTATCATTTTTTTATTATTATCCATATAATATAGGCATATAAAAACACACGGGTATTCTAATGCAAAATTGTGTAAAATTTAAAAGCAATCGGCGACGGAGATTTAAGATTTTGAACAAACGAACATTTTTATTTATATAGATAGAAGATAGATAGATAGTTCAAAGAGCCACTTGTAATTCATTAGTGGTTGAAAATATTGACCTGATGATAGCTCACCTCCAATAACAGAGGGCATCCAGAGAAGAAATATTCCAATAAGAGGTGTTATTTTGATATTCGATCGTAAAAGATCAATGGTTTCGTTGATACCATCCAATTCCGGCCATAAAAGATCATTAATCATCTCTCGATAGCGCAATCCATTCACCGTAACTGTTGCTCAAGCCTCATTTTCGAAAAAGTAAGGTCCAATGACTCCGCCGGACCATAAACCGCACCAAACAGTCACACGTTGAGGATAGAGAGGCTTTTCAACAATAACTCTTGGGTTTTTCGAGCCCCAGATGCGACAATTTTGCTTTTTGAGGTGGAAATGGGCCTCATCACTCAAGATGATTTGCATTTGATTCACTCAAGTGAATTTTAATAATTTCAATGCGTTGTTGAAGCGTATATCGTTCCATTTTTATTAATGGCGTAGTTTCTACTTGTCAAATATCAAAAGTAACATATACCGAAATAGCGGGCTATTCAAAATATCACCTCTTATTGGAAAACCTTGTAGTATTACCCCGGCTTATTAATTTCAAGAATTTATTTTCTTACTGAACAATCGAAAAACTATTGAAAAATCAATTTGGCGATTTACTTTCTCATCTTTGAAATATTCGTGCATTTTAAAAAAATCCATACCTCAATGTACTGTTAGGTAAATGGCAATACGGAATGGAAATAGTTTCGGTTACCCAGAATTATCAAACAGAAGAAGCTGTACAAATTTCGTGATGCCGAGCTCATCGTCCGATAGTTTTAAGTCATACAAGCAAAAAGGTTTATCTGCTTTATGGTTAAGATTAAATAAAATCATAAAATTTCTTCATAAAATTTCTTCATAATATTGATTAGCTTACCAGTGCTTCTTGCAACAGTGACAGATGCCATAATATGGCCACCAGTTACAGGTGCCAGGTCACAGTTATCATTAGAAAGAAGCCGACATTGAATAGTATGTATATGCACATGCAGAGAATACTCAGTTGACCTCAAGTCAGTCATTGCTGATTGATGTGCATAATAACTTTTCAATACAAAACGATTTGTTTCGCGTTCCGACTATAATCGGAATAATCACATTTTCTGAATAATTTCCATAGCAGATTTACAGTTATACTAAAAGCTGTTAGCCCTATGGTCAGGGTTAATTGTAGTTCTTAGAAATTAATAGTAATGAGAATCAATAAATATGCATACAATATTATGTCATATTACGTCGAATAGTAATCATCCTATTAGACATTTAAATAAATTGAGATAAACATTATTATTAATGCAACACATTTTCAGGACATCATAACCCCGAGTCATCACAATATTCGTAATCAATTATGAATTATTATTATTTACTAGCGCAGAGTCGCCAAAAATCACGGGATATTGTAATTGTATGATTTGCAAATCTGAAAGTGTGCACCCATCTTTTCAGATAGAGTATTTTAAAAATAAATAAAAAATATTTTTCAAAATAAATCTAGACCGAAAATCGCACCAACCACTTGGAAGGCAACTATTCTGACCATTTATTACACCACCAACTATTGTAAGACCGGCGGCATAAATTCATTATGAAAACTGAAAATAAGAATTATGTAGTTTTGAATTTTATAATGATAACGTACATCGCATCCGAAATTATATTGTAAAATAAATCTGTGATTAGAGTTTTAAGTTTTTGCGTACATTTAGTGCTAGGTGACATGAAAATAATACCAATATAAATTATAACATCTCTAGCAATAGAAAAGCCTTCAGACCTACTTTAGATTTTAGCATGAAACGGTTGTAAAATCATTTAGATGTTAAAGGCTGCGATGAGTTGGACACATTGAAATTTCTAGATGGCAGGACCATTGACAGGCAAACATGACTGTGTGAAGCGGTAACGACACAAAGGCTGCCCGATGAGGATTTGGGAGAAGATAGGATAAGGATTAGAATACCTGAGGTGAGGACTGAAAAAAAATGACTTGGAGTAGGATCCGATCGAGAGCACACTTAGAAGAGGTCGAGTTCCATTTTGATGAAGGTGAAGAAAATATTTTTCTAAATAAATAGAACTTGGAGAATACAAATTAAGAATGGGCCCGAAAACGTACAACGTATTGAGCATGAAACAGTATCTAATATTATGTGACTCTTAAAGACTGCGATAGTTGGCCATTTGATTGGCTATGTTTAAAAAATGCCAGGCGACATGACCAAATAGCCATTGGGATAGCCATCCCAGCGGGAAAAATTTGAAGGAAGAATGAGTAAGTGGCAGACGGGAACACTAGAACTGATAAAAAAATCGCTATGAAAAGGAGCAAATAGAGATCACTTGTAGGAGAGGTCAAGTTACGCCTTGACGAAGGACTATAATATAACTTATTGAACTCACTTTATACTGCATCTTCTTGTCGATCGCAGCTCCATTCTCGTTGGTCCTCGGAGATGACGACACCATGATGGCTGCCACGATGGCGGTTTGCTTATTTAGGCCATGGCGAACGCACAACACACTTATTTTATTCACAACACTGGGCCAATTTGAAGATTGCCATTTTAATTGCTTATTGTTTTAAATCGCTCACTCATTACTATCGGAGGTACCTTCACAATGTAATTAAGGTGGGATTATGTATATGTTGGAACTCATCGGCAAATCAACCAATTAAAAATAATACTAAACTTTCGTTAAAGTATAATATTTTTTAGCGACAAAATAATAATTACAAACCTTACTTTTAAGGCTTCTAACTAACGCGTTTCTCGCTTTGATATTAATAATTTAAAGATTATTCATTCAATAATTCAATCATTAATAAGATACCAAATATCAATCACACTGA
The DNA here is from genome assembly GCA_026573805.1 of Hesperophylax magnus. Taxonomy (NCBI): domain Eukaryota; kingdom Metazoa; phylum Arthropoda; class Insecta; order Trichoptera; family Limnephilidae; genus Hesperophylax; species Hesperophylax magnus. The sequence goes on from JAIUSX010000026.1 coordinate 3,837,816, forward strand.
AACTCACTGTGATTCTTGATTTTCTGAAGACTTAAGATACTATAATATTTTTGAGCTAGCATTGATAATCCTTCGTGATTGATGGAAAACCGTCATCTATAAATAAATACGTCAGAGTCAAAAACCTAATAAATTGTCTAAAGGTCGATTACCGATGTGTCAAAATCTCAAAATATGAAGCATCCTACGAATTTTATTTAAAAATGCAGAATATTAGCGGAGAGTTCTCTTACATGAACAAACGTTTCCTTGAATTTTCATAGAAAATAAGCATTCGCAAAACTGCACTAAAGTTGAATTAAATTTAAAAAATTCGAAATTTACCAACCTACCTAATATCGCATAAATAAACAGTTCGATATTTCGTGAGATGTCTTACCCATACCAAATTTCTACAAATTTATAACAAGTTTCTCGTTTACTCTTAAGTTTTTAGGTTCCAAAAAAAAGACATATTATTTTTTAAGATAATATCTATACATTTGTTATGCAGAAACGTAATTATATGAAATTCCCTCGACAGAAAAAAATCGAAAACTAAGCTCCGAAAATTATTAAAAAACACGTTTTGGTCTGTTATTTAAAATATTATAGGCATCAAAAAAAAAACAGTGTATTTTTAAATGACACTAAAGCACCTGTCGAGAGATTTTTACTCTATTTCAAACGAGTCGTGTTTTATTAAATATTTTCACCATTTTCGCATAATTATTATCCTTTTTTTTAATATTAGCACGCTCACTCTATTCGTATTTACATATCTCCGTTTCGAATAATCTTTACACAATTAATACGGGGAATAATTGGAATAATTGGAATAGTTGAAATACTGGGTTGAGTTTTTTATAAAAGTTGGTATAAATAAAGATAGGAGCTTAAAATAGTTTCAGACAAAAAAAGTAGTGCAATTTTACGTCACTTCGAGAGTTTTCACATTTTCAGACAAACTAATAGATTAGAGACAAACGATAAAATTATAGGGGAATGTGTTTGCGAATATCACAAACTCGAGCAAAGTTTTATGTACGATATTTATCGCTTGGAAAAATGGAAATATTGTGTACCGTTAAATGATGAATGTGTACTTCAATAATACCTTCATGAGATTTAAAATGTGAGTAGGTGTGAACAGAGAACACTAACTCGCACTGTATAAATAGGTAATATACAAGTATTGAGTGTTGCCATTAAATAAAGGTTAATCTTAAGTCTCCTTGAAAACGTAGACGGAGACCGCTGATAAAATGACTACCTTTTTCGCATTCAAATAATGGCTACCTTCCCACTGGTCACATTCGCGTGTACACACAAAAGTACATGAAAAAAGTACATGTACACAATACACAAACGCGGATTACAATATTTAAAACTAACCTTCACGCTATTTCTCCTAAGGAATAGGTAGAGAGGATGGAACACCAGACAAGTAGGTATGTATTGGTATCTGTGGAGGTTCGGATCTCATCATACAGTGTTTTCCAATAAGAGGTGTTATTTTGATATTCAATCGTAAAAGATCAATGGTTTCGTTGCTTGTGTGGCACGTAGCGCCGTCTTGTTGAAAGTAAACGTTGTCCAGATCAATACGATCCAATTTCGGCCATAAAAAATCATTAATCATCTCTCGATAGCGATCCATTCACGGTAACTGTTGCTCCAGCCTCATTTTCGAAAAAGTAAGGTCCAATGACTCCGCCGGACCATAAAATGCACCAAACAGTCACACGTTGAGGATAGAAAGGGTTTTCAATAATAACTCTTGGGTTTTCCGAGCCCCAGATGTGACAATTTTGCTTGTTGACGAAGCCACCGAGGTGGAAATGGGCCTCACCACTCAAGATGATTTGCATTTGATTCACTCAAGTGAATTTTAATAATTTCAATGCGTTGTTGAAGCATGTATCGTTCCGTTTTTATTAATGGCGTAGTTTCTACTTGTTAAATGTCAACAAATGACAGATTCAAAAGTAACATCTACCGAAATAGCGGGATATTCAAAATAACACCTTTTATTGGAAAACCCTGTATTACGGTATTTTTTCAAATTAGGTATTTAATTTTTTCCCTAGATCTAAGGAAATTTCATCACATCACCAGGCATGACGACCTAGCAATAAGAAACAATTCGGCGAATCATTAAAACATCTATGGCTAAAGAATATTATAATGTTGTAGGCTACGAAAAATTGTTTATTTGCGAAAATCAAAATTTGAGCAAAAAAACTGTTCTTTATTGTATATACATAACATTTCAGTAATTGACCTTTTTTTAATAACAACTTAAAACACGATAATCGCAAAAAGAAAATAAGTAGGTATGTGGATTCTTGCAAATTCAATTTTCAAATACCTTTGCCATAGGTTACCTCATGAGGTTCGCTAGGTTTGGTGTCTTAGTAAGGGTGCCCGGGTTCATGAGATGAGGTTTATCCAGGTCTTGGCGGCGGATAGACAACTATGAACCCATTTAAAACACCACAAATAAAATAAATTTCAACTGTATTCAGTCTACTTTCGTCTTCTCTCTGCCATTTCCATGCCTGATTGTGATTAATCAAGGTTGGTACTAAACAAAGGTCGACAAACTAAGCAAATGTCACTGCACCATAAATGAATACTTATCACGTCAAGTCAAAGTAAACATTAACAGGTGTAATATAATATGTGCACTATCGCTTTTCATTTACTTTACTTTGCACAAGTTATCATTTTCATTTAATAGAGATTTCAAGGTCAACTGTTAGAAATAGGAAAATTCTATAAGGCAAACCTATCACACAGAATATAATATAGGTACAAATACAATAATTTCTTAAAGAAATATTTTTAATTTATTTTTTATTTTATTAAAAGAAAATATGCGTAAACAAACATTTCTCGTAGCACGCAGCCTGAACAATTTCAGTGGTAGATTATCTTAGCGTTGCCCTTGTGAAAGACCACCACGCTCAATCGAAATTATATGTCATTACATTATACGTGTTTGGTGACCAGATTTGAATAGCCAATTACTGTCTAACATTCCAGTCCCCTATCTCCTTCCTTCCTACTATTTTTAGCCTCAAAACCATGAAATAAAGAAGTATACACGAAATGCGTCGTGGGTGTGATTCGCGATACAAAATATTGGCCAATCGGGCCTTAACTTTCCAAAACAAAACATCATCAATGTGAAATTCAAATGGGATGATACGATGCCAGGCAAGTGCCAAAGGGACAAAGCCCGTTCTAATGGACTAGAACCAAAAGGTGACACACCATTAGCGACATTGCTTTTCATTCAAATCTACATGAAGGTCATTTCTAATGTGTTTTTTTATCTATTCAGTGCTCATCAAATACCTCAGTTGGGAATGCCAGGTTCCATGGTTTCACTGGCTCAGTACAGCCTACAACTGTTAAAAACCACGTTAAAGGGCGACACTGCACGGAGAAAATTGACTTGCTAATTTACTAAGAAGCTCTTCAAATTATTGTTAATTCCGGATAAAAACAGGTTTCCAGGCCTTATGAATGATTTAACGGGTCAACTTTTAGTAAATTACGAATATATTTTCATGAAAACGTGTTCCGACATCATGATAATATATTCGTAATTTACTAAAAGTTTATCACGAAACCTGCTAATTCATTTATAAGGCCTGCGATCCCATTTTAACTAGAATTACCAACAATTTGAAGAGATTCTTAGTAGATTAGTAATAGTTTTTGTTCTCCGTGTCAGAATATGTAAAACTCAACAAAACAAACAACAAAAATACGAATCAAGCAAACATGCCTATTAACAAACATGCCTATAACATGTATTTTTTAAGGTGAAGTCCAAATAACTTGATTTTTGAGAACTTAGAAATCGAACTAAATATTATTATTAAAAATACGGTGAAATTGTTGGACATTTACTCTTATCTACGTATGTTATAACAGAAATCAGTTAGGCTAGGCTGACTAGGCCGCCATACAAATAACTACGTTTAAATTTATAGCGAATGATATTATTACGTCCCTACCTGTAAGCAAATCAAACACGACCTGATTTTCCTCGTGATTGCAAAGTACCTAGGTATTAACCAGCGTGTGATAAGAAAATGTTTCATAACTCGACAAACAATTTCTTTACCGTGTAATATAAACACATAACCTGCCTACTACATATATGGACGCCATTTTATTATTTTAAACAAGCTATACCTAAATATGTTCGTAGCGGAAAAAAATATATTTGCTTACTTGATTTAATATTTGTAAAGTTCCACAAACTTGAATGCTCTTATGATGTTGGAAGTACAAACTAATCACATGAAGAAATGTTAAGCGTAATTAACAGTCTTAATAAGAGATGGGTGAAAAATGTTATGAGAGAGAGAGAAGTTGGAAACGCCCCTTGCAGTGTCACGATCTAGCTAAACAACGCGATGCCAACTAAGCTCACCGGTCAGTGGCAAGGTTGGAATCGCGCCTGGGTCCCACCCAGTGTATTCAATTCCTCGCCTGACTACGTCCTTTATCACGAAACAATCAACATTTTCCGCTTACTGTGATGGTAGTAGTAGATTTTCAAATATTGTCAGGTTATTCGTAACCTGGGAATGTTTATCTGTCTTTAAAATTTTTTTGTCTTGTATTAGTAATATCAATAGTCGATGTAATGCAATATGTATCAATGTGAATTAAGCTAAATTATATGCCAAGACAATAGTTGTGTGGCATGATATAAGTAGGTTGTTTCATCACGTGATTTTACTAGTAATATAAAATAAATTGCAATGAAATGCAAAATTTCACTTGCCGACTGCACCTGCCGATGATGTCAAAGTCACAATTGTAAGATGATTCTAAGCAGAAATTAATGACCGTAAATCAACGATATTATTAGTGACACCATATTGGTAAGCAAAATCATCTACTTACATTTTGCAATTGCACATTGCAAAAAATTACAACCGCAAGGTAAAATATTAAGTTTATTGCACAGAACAAACATAAATAAATTTATATGAACGCATACAAAATACTTTACAGTCGTCACACAGTAAATAGAGGTGTGTAATATTCCATGACAACACGCGAGATAAGCATCAACTTGCAAACGAGAACACAATCAATGCATTCCCATGCAAAGAAATGCACAATAAGTAATTATATCAAATTCAGTTATCCGGTATTTACTAGAAATTCAAGATTCCGTGGAATTATTACGTGATTTCATCGAGCGTGATGGAACTGATGGAATATAGTTATGCGCTGCATGCACCCGAGAAAACGATTTTGTCAAGCAAATTTGTCATTAACCCTTTGGGCTAATTTGTTCGGTTTATCGAACCAACAGCACACGTAGTCTATTTGTTCACTTTCTTGAACAGCTCATATGATCTTGTGGAAAACGTTGTATCTCCCTTATTATCATGGTGAAAAATATGAGCAAAACGGTTTTAGAAAGAAAAAAACACGACTACATATAAAACTGTAGAAGTTAACCATATAATAATTAAAGCGTATACCTTGGTCCTCGTCACATCCTTTGGAAACCAAAGGATGTGACGAGGAATTTGAGATAAATTTGTAAAAAAATTTGAATTTTAGGTGAGAATAATGTTTATATTCGACTGTTATAATAAGTATTTGTTTCGTTATCATTTATTTTAGTTCAGTTTTTATAAGAAAAAACATAAGGTGAGCCCAAAGATATTAGAAGAACGAGATATGCTATGTTGGCCGCCGGACCGTAGCCGGAGTACTACCTAATTAGGGTACTTTGAACGGTATCGGGACGTGTACGCACAGAAATCTGTTCTATGTATTAGTGCGGATACCTTAGCGATGCCTTAGCGTAAGCGACGGTGTGCAGTAGTATTGGTGAACAAAACCGGCGACACTCGGCAAAACAATTCCACTCAGTACGAACTGCGCATAGCACATCTCGTTCTTCTAATATCTTTGGGTGAGCCATTTTTAAAACTTTTTTATATTTGCATAATTTTTTTTATATTTCAAAAATAATATATTTGATAATACAATTTGAAAGCGTATTTCATCACCTTTCAAAAACAGTTTTCAATTTTTGGATAAGTTTAGAAATACACACAAATACCCCCGCCATATGACAGCATCGTTAAGAAACGTAACAGACAATGTAACAGACGCCTGAAGGGTTAACGCAACGTTTCACTCATGAATACTCGTTGCAATAGATAGCGTAGAATTTTTATAACCTCAAATTAAAGATGAACAAGTTACTTCAAATTATATTTTGCACACCCGCGACTACACTGTCATATTATGTCAAAATATGTTAACTAGGATAATGGTTTTTCAAAGTTGTTTTTTTTGTAATGTAAACTATTAGGATATGTTTTTAATACCATTTTAAAGTATGAATAATAATTCTATCTAGCGTTTAGAGCAAAAAAAAAACTGTGAACTATTGACCGTTCGCAGAATTTCACTAAACAAACAAATATTTCTTAAAATCCAAGTCTATATATTATACTACTTGTGGGCCCGGGCAGACGTTTTCCTGCCACAGACCACCTTCTAAGTAGGGAAGATAAAAATTTTGGTTTTTATTTTAGATCTTGACAACAGCGCCACTTATCGGGTCCAAAACTATCCTATATTTTAAGCTGGAACCAACCATACACATTCAAAAAATTTCATTGAAATCGGTTAAGCGGTTTCTGAGATTAGCGTGTACGAACACAGTGACACGTGATTTTTATATAGATATGATTGGGAGAGCATAAAATAATAATATTAATTTACCAACTCGTGAAAAATGACGTGACATAAACAGGGGGAAAAGGAACGTGCTTAGTTACCTCTGAGAATGTTAAATAATATTTACCCATTTTCTAGGTTAGGTTGTGTTAAAGGTACAAAGAAATGCATCGTAACAGCTCGTTGTTCTTGGATGCATTATGTTACAAGAGAATTCTGAGTACGATGATGTAACCAGAACATGTTCGATATTCAAAAGACTTCTATGGAAATATCCAAAACAATTGACTAAACTTCCGAAGAAATTCTTTACGTCTAAAATAACAACAGAAGCCGAAACGACAAGAAGACAATCAGAACTGATTCTAATTTTTAAAGCATTCCAAGAAATTCTTCTAATTTACTTATCTTCGTTGTAAAACTCCAAGTCATTACTTCTACATTTCCCAACGCACTTCAATAGTTGTTATTTTTCTACAATTGAATAAACCATAACGTTTAAATCGAATTCGTGAAGCAAATCAGTAATAAACACTTAATAAATCAACCAAAACCTCTAATAAGTATTACATAGAATGTATATTTTTACTATTCGTAATAAACTCACGGGTTTATTCCACAAATTTTATTTTCTCGTACACTGTTTTCGTGCTTATTTTGTAGCTAAATCTAAATACTTATGCGCAGAATTCACACACGGATATGCTCGGCGGATTTGTCTGCCGAGAAAGTCAGCAACACATTTGGACATTCGAGTGAGCATCTCGTAGTATAGCGATAAAAATGGCGGTGAAATTTCCCTGGATCTAGGGAAAAACATATTTCAAGAAAAAGCAAAAAACCTACGGAAAATTTTCAAATTTTGGTTTTGAGTCAAAATTTTTCAGCCAATCTTTGAAATTACGAAATATTCTGGAGAATCCTGGAAACTTTTAAATGCACCTCATTCTAAAATCTAGAAAAACTTGGGAATACCACTGAGTGACGTCATGCTCATCGACTGCGAATGAGATCATGCCCAGCGAGCCGATCCGTTGCGTACATTCACACAAGGATCGGCTTGTGACGGACAGATGGGCTGCGGACCGGCGGACCGAGACGATCTGTCCGTTGCAGGAATACACGGGCGGATTCGTGTGCGAATTCCGCGCATTACAATTGAAAACTAGGTAATACTGCTGGGTTATTTCCAGATATGTAGTGATTATGATTCCGATGAGTCGTAACCACAAGTTAAAGGCATCTTTAAGGTTATCGTTAATGCTGATTGTATGTACGATTTTAATTGTCCATATCTACTTAATCAGGAAGAGGAATCTTGTTTTCTATACCAAACAATTAATAGCTAAATCATGTGATTTTAAAACTTAATACATACCTAATAAAATTACAAATCGACGAAACATCATACAAGTTACGCGTGGAAACGTTTTATCGGCAATGTTAATAATGCAAATTAAGAAACGTATTATTTTATCGTATTTTTCCTGCAAAAAAAATTCAATCTATGCTTGTTGATTTAAAACTAATAATTTTTGTTTCACATCTAAAATATTATTTTACATGAAACATGAGATTATAGGTTAAATAATCGTATCAAGTCCATGCATTGATTGAATTTTTGTTATCGATTAAGAATGAATAAACAAATTATGGAATAAAATAGCAAATAAGTTTAAATTATTTTTTGATTAGCGTGACAACTGTTTCGCTTTTCGTGCATAGTCACTCATAAAAACAGACATCCTATTGTTGAGAAATAGAGTGTTGATTTGTCAAAGCGTATAATATAATTCGTACCGAGCTCTATAAATCGAATGATAATTGAAAAATTATTCAGCAAGTCGGCGCAATACTGGGCGTCATTATTTCAACGGATGGATATCAAATTTATTCACGACTGTTAATCTAGTATTGCCTCGTGCCATATGAGTTATACGTCAGGGAATGCTTGGTGCACTGTTTGTTGGTATTGTGGTATGGGTGGTGTCATATTGTATGGTGCCAGTGGGCAGTTAAATGGCACAAAGTTAAAGGCACAACTGTAGCGTGGATTTTAAAGGGTGCTGCATGTTTTTTTTAGAAAAATCTTAACGTTGGGAGGAAAATTTGCCATTTGTATTTTCGGTTCCCATGCAACGCCAGAATGTATATAAATGATTTTTTGTATTTTCATACTAGCGCAGACCCTTGAAAAATCCCAGAAAATAATAATTGTAAGATTTGTGAAGCTCAAAATATGTATTAAAAAAACTTGTCATAAACTTGAAAAATTACGACATCTGTCATAAATTGAAAGAAAATAAATAGATACACATTTAAAAAATATATTTATTAATTGATTGCATAGTATTTCATCGCTATCTGACTCTTGACATGGCCCGACTCAAGTGTCTGATTCACTTGATCGTGCCATGTCTTCCTCAGTCTTCCCCGACTTCTTCTACCATTCACATTTGCGTCCGTACACTCCTTTCTTCGTTCATTCGCTCTACATGTCCGAACCCTCTAAGCGTTCCTTTCTTAATCTTACTAATTACGCTTACATGAGCCTTGCATTCTTTGCGAATCTTCACATTTCTCACACGATCATACAAATACGCCTCAGGGATTTCATTTCTACAGCATTCAGTCTACTTTCATCCTTCCTCTGGAAGTTACATGCCTCACTGCCATACATCAGAGTAGGTACCAGTACTCCATTGTGGATGGGTTAGCTTCGCTTCTTTAGACAATTTCCAAAATCAAATCCTAGTTCTAGAGTTCGTTAAACCGGAGTTACACATAAATTTGAGTCTACCTAAAAAAAGTTTTTTCGGTCCTTTGCGTTATGTAGGTAGATTCAATAGTTTCCGCTTGAATGTACTACGAGTTTCCGGACACGCGTATTTATATTTAAATTAACTAATATGTAAGAACTAAATTATATATTCCATCATTTCGCAGCGCCTCTGAATCCTGAATTAAATTACCCAACAGAATGGATTTCATATAACGCGATACAACATCTAGAAATGGGGCGCGACTCCAGGCCTTTGTGCGGACTAGTGAGAGCTCCGTTCACCGCATAGAACAGATAGGAAGATAATAATGACGTAGGAGTTATAACTACTACCGCAATCGTGTGAAGGGTTTTCAATCCAATTGCAGTGCAAAGTCATTTTGCGGTAGACACAAATAGGATGCATTTAAAATTTGAAAGAAGAGCAAAACAATAAAATGTAACTTCGTAATAACGAAAACGATTATAACGAGGACACGGCTGTAACGCGCAAAAGCGATAAAAATGATTAATTTTTTTAATTTTTACCACGAAACTTATTGAACAAAATTTGGTGCCCAGTGGAACACTAACATTAATAATAATTTATGTGAATAGAGAATAAACAGGTATGCAAAAGACGACTAAAAGTTAATGATTTCCTTGGATTACGGCCCAGTTAATAACCTAATAAAGGTTACGTAGATATGCATGTATGCTGAAAGCAATACGTAGGTACTTAATTATAAAAAAAAGCCGGCAGTTGCAAGGTAGATAAGAGCGAATAATAATTACAACGTTTATAACGGATAACAATAGGTGTACACCTAGTACTAGTACCTATATTACAATATATAACCTACAAAAAGTACATCATAATAAGTGCTTGTCACTTCACAAAGCACACCTAATTAGCAAGAGTAACTTTAAAAACTCAATAAATGTTATTAATATGACTAAACTATTCCTCCAATTTGTGAAGTATTTTGTAATGAAAATTCAAAGTTTTAGTACTGTCACAGTCTGCCGGAAATAGCGGAAATGTCTGCCTCATTTAAGTATTTTATTGATACAGCAGTAGAAATTATCAAAGCCCCCTGGTTCGATGCTGCACCTGTTTCAAATTAAATTATTCATTTGGTTACCTGACAACGAACAAAACAATGTTATTGTTAGCCACACAAGTCTCAAATTAGTCATGGCATGAAATTATTCCCGGATTTTTGAGTCCCGATACTTTTTTTTATTACAGATCGCACGCAATCAAATTTCACCCTAAAACTACTCCAATTAAAATTGATAGTATACATTATATTATTGTAAAAGGGGTAATTCTTAATGTGGGGGTTCTTTTTTTAGCAACCAAACACTATTATATGCCTGGAAATGACACGAACCCGCAGAATTGTTCAAGTTCACGGGCAACTAGCGCCAATCTGATGCTTTAAATACACATATTATGTTCGCTCATTTAAAAATATATATTTATATATATATATATATATATATTTATGGCTTTTTTTTAATCTGGGAATTTTCGTATTTCTAATGATTCCTTTGCTAGGGAGTTTCTATTTGTTGCTTACACCGTAATATATATTTAAAAGATATCCCAATAACAAGTTTTCATCTTCCACATGTCAACAATAATATTAAAAAGGCGATGGAGGTGGGTGTACACACAGGTATGAGATCCTCTCTCGGACGCCATGAAATCAATCATAGATTCAAAAACAGCATTTGTTACTAGATATTATTTTTACTTGGTATATATTATTACTACCGGATGGATCTATTATGGAGTCATCGAGACGTAAAAAATAATTATCAGTAGGTATTCAAGCGACGCTTGATGCCACGGACGTATGGAAATGTGAACTAACCGACTGATTATTATTATTATTATCTGACTGGCGAATAGCTGCAACGCGTGCCGGTTCCAAAATACTCCAATCGTCTTTCTGCGAACCAAGGTGAAACCAGGCGCATTGCAATGAAGAATGGTATTACGGAGGAAATGTTGCCTCACATGATTCATTTTATAATTTAATTAGTGATTTTGGGTTGTTGGTGAAAAAATCTAGACCAAAACAGCTACTACATGCAAGCAAAATCATAGCCAGAAGAAAATCTAATGTCATGTCGAAAGATTCTGAAAGTCCTTAAGACTGCAACGTGGAAAGAGGCCAGGTGATAGGATACTAAAGAGTATGACCAGGTGGGTGCCCTAGAGGAAGCAGACCAAATAGTAGGAGGACTGACTGCGAGGAAAAAGATCGGAGTAAGATGAACAAATCGAGAACAGGAGAAGAATGCCTCGGAATCGGAGCTAGTGGGTAAAATTTGAGGAGGAGGCCAAACCCATTCCTGAATGTTATCCTGTGATGCTGATGTAGGTGAACAGTGTGGTGGGAAAGTCAAGTTTAAAGGATGCAATTACAAACAAAACAATATTATGAAAGACATACCTAAACAGCAAAATTCTTAAAATGTTGCCTACAGTATCATGTCACACGCGTTAACACCAAGACCGACTACAGTTTTCTAAGTACCACGAGATCAATTCAGTGCCATCGAGCAACGACAGTTTGCAAATAGCGGCGATTGTTGTTGACACTCGTTTTTAATGATGATTTGTGTTTTGTTTTAGCGCAAGCATAACGTAATTCGTAATTTGGCAGACGCGCGCTAAATGAAACCCCATGAAATGTAAGAATGTAATAATAAAGTTTTTAGAAGAAAATCTCGAAACTAATCTTAAAGCTTTATGGCCACTCGATGGGAAGATGATAATTATATGTACATCCTAAATTTACTAGTCTTGGATATCTGATGTCCTATACATCATGCCGTTGGCAATATTTATTGATTATAAACTAGGTACGAGATGAATACAAATGGAGTGAGATGAACGCCTGGATAACTTAACGATATGTAAATAAAAGCTTGCAGCGTGCTCAGATCGGAATCTTTCAAATGTAAGTATTTATACTTACATCATCACCCCGAGGCTGATTCACGAAGAAACTCTTCCTAACATAATAATATAACATATTTTGACTGGCCGACTAATGAAACATTAAAACGAAAATAATAATAATAATAATGTTTATTTCAGCTGGACAGAGCGGTGTGTGCAATGCTCTGCCTGCCATAAAAGTTTACATTTAAGTTAATACATAAAAATAAAATGAATAAAGAAATAAATAAAAATAAAAATAAAAATAATAAATAAAAAATCAATACATTGATGTGCACATTAGGTCTTTATGGTGGCTTCAGTGAAATTCTCCATCTCCGGTGTAGAGGCGCTCCCTGCCACTGGGCAACGGCCTGGACAAGAGTGTTGTCCGATCTCTGGTAGCGCTGACGCGTCCCGGCTATTCTGTGGCGCATCAAAGCAGCGAACCCATGCACCCTTCCTTCGGTGAACATCTGTGAGGCGCTGCATCGCCAGGGGAGGCCAAATAGGGCTCTGTATGCGTGGTTGTACTGTACTCGGAGTGTGTTCATGACGCCTTGTGTGTATGTCGTCCATAGCTCGCTAGTGTAGAAGCTCATACAATATGTTTGGAAAAGTTGCTTCTTCACCGGAGGACTGCATTTGTTGAATCTCCTGGCAAGCATGTTAGCTCGCACACTCAGTACTCTTCTTTGACGTTCTATGTCTTTTTTATCATTTAGGTCATCGGTGATGACATGCCCCAAATATTTGATTTCGCTGCAAATTGTCAGGTTGGCCCCGTCGAGACGTATGGGTGGAATGACAGTGAGACCAGTATTTGCTTTAAATATCAGCAGGGATGACTTTTTAGCATTGTACATCAGCCCGTGACTATCAACGTAAGCTTCGCATATTGCCAGAAGTTTTCTCATCGCTCTTATCGATGGAGCTAGTATGACCATGTCGTCTGCATAGCTAATATTGTTCATACATACCCCGGCAATATGACATCCGATTCTTGTTGTATTCAGTGTTTTACTAAGTTCATCCATATATACGTTGAAAAGCACTGGGGACATTGAGCCTCCTTGTCTAACGCCGCACTTTAATTTGGCTATTCGTCTTCTTGGTGAGCTCTTCAATCATTAATTATAAGTGAGAAAAAAATTAGAACTTTTTAATTTCATGTTTGTATTTTGCGCCTTTTCGTTCGATTGTTTGATAGTACCTACCACCTACCTAAATTTTGAGTTTAACTTGTGTATGCAAAGATTGAAAAACGATTATTAAAATGTTGCTACATCCGAATTATTTTCAGTTTATATGACTTATGGTCAAAATCAAACAGTATAGAATATTGTTGAATCTGTCTAATAACGATGGCGGCTCATAATCTCTCTAAACGGTGAAAAATTACTGACAAAAAAGTATTGCTAATTTATTAAGAATCTCTTCAAATAATTTGTAATCCTAAAATAAAAAATAACTAAACTTTTAGTAAATGTATTATCACGATGTTCGGAACATGTGTTCATGGAAATCCTAACATTTTCGCATTTCGTCATTATATATTATCAAGACAAACGCAGGTGCATGAACATTTGTCCTGATATTATTACGAATTTACTAAAAGATTCAGAAGACTATTACGAGACGATGTATGAATGTGAATGAGGCAAGGAGTGTGTGCCAAGACCGAGTTGTTTGGCGGTCCGTCCTCTCTGCCTACCCCTGCGGGGAAACGGCGCGATGGTTAGTTAGTTAGTTAGTTACTTATCAGTAAACGGCCTGCAATCCCGTTTTTAACCGGATTACAAATAATTAGAAGAGATTCTTAATAAATTGCAACACTCGTTTTTCTCCGTTTGGGTAAATTTCTACTTATTATATACAAGTATATCCACAAAAATTATCTGTATACCATATTTATATGCTCATTATCTGTGTAACATATTTATATGCTCATAATCTATATAAAGATAGTAGTGCATATTTTTCATCTGTAAATAATTTTTACTCATTTTTTTATCTGCACCCATCGTTTGTACACCAATAGCTATGTATTATATTATTTCCCTGTTCTTTGTACAGCTACAATCTACAAAGCCTTATGCACCCAAGTCTGTTGACAAATTTCTCAAAATTGGCAGCGTAAAATTAACACAAAATATACCGAAAAAGTGATGAAACAAAATCGTAATAATTTTTTTAAATGATATTCTGATTTAAATTTCAATTCCTTCTATTTTAATAATAATCGTCGATATATAATATTATAATAGCAGAGAGTTTGTTTTTTTATCCATATTGAAAATACTGTTAGAATATCTATCAAATTCAAAAATTTACTGATAAAAACTGTTAAATTAATTGTTAGATGTTGTCACTTGCGTGGCAACTAAAGTATCAGTGAAGTTAAACACGTCAAATACAATAATTATAAATCAAATTAAATCTATTCCTTTCATTTGAAATGAAATAATCACGATTAATAAAATTGCATGTTGAAATACTCATGCAGCCAAACGAAAGTTAAGTGCGTTGAATCATTCGTGGCCTTTTGTAGTATATAACTTTCATTTACAGGGGTTTTCCTAGAAGCAGGCGAGAGAGACGATGACAGGATCCCTATTGGAATTGAAAAATTGCAAAAGAAACTTCGGCCATCAAGTTGCTACGATGTCTGAATTTAAATCTGCACTTATTTGTTTTGATTCGTTTCTGGTTGCACATTATCAGAATGTTATAAAGTTGTCTTCATTAATAATGATGTTTGAGCCGAGACTATAA
This sequence comes from Hesperophylax magnus, assembly GCA_026573805.1. NCBI lineage: Eukaryota > Metazoa > Arthropoda > Insecta > Trichoptera > Limnephilidae > Hesperophylax > Hesperophylax magnus. Next base: position 3,853,028 of record JAIUSX010000026.1, read on the forward strand.
GAGGTTTAGGATCAAACTAACATCATTTAACTAAAAATTATATTATTTATGAGTGTATAAGTATTAAGTTATGTTAGAAAACAGTTTCAGTCACCACATTTTATGTGACTACTGGCACAACAGTCCTATGTACCAGAACTATGGTGATATGGTATCGATAATCCTAGTATGCTGTGGGGCTGACGGGAGTGTGTAAAGGAAAGAGAAAGTTTGGGAAGCATCTGACTAATCAGATTTTTTCTGATCACCAAATCCGATCGTTAACTTTTTTGATCACCAAACACAGTCAAAGCCAATTCAACTTTGAAAATACTTTGGCGTGAATTTAGCCGTTATTGTGGGAACCGTTTCTATGTGAATAGTGATAAATACACATTTAAATATTTTTAGAGGTTTTGTACGGCGCCCTTGTGGTGATGTTTTTTTTATTATGATATTTTTAGGTTTACAAAAACATAATGATTCACATTAAAAGAATTTAAAAACCCATTATTACCACAATACGTAGCACAGTGTTTCTCAACGTTGTGCGCACGCCCCACCGAGGGGGCTAATATGAATGTTATGAGAGGAAATTAGCATATTATTAATTGAAATTATATATGTTTTTGATTTTAAAAAATCGAGTTTGTCAAAAAAAAATAATACCTTAACTAACTAACTAACTAACCATCACGCCGTTTCCCCGCAGGGGTAGGCAGAGAGGACGGACCGCCAAACAACTCGGTCTTGGCACACATTCCTTGCCTCATTCACATTCATACATCGTCTTATACCTTAATCCTAATTATCTGAAACAAAAAAAATGCAACACTAGTGCAAATGTCAACACGACATTAATTCGTTTGTTTGTGGGCGTGAATAATAATCAACTATTGTTCGTAATATTATATCTAAAGCGTGGTGATCTTGCCCTTGCAAACAATGCAACTTTTACTTTAAAGATATTTTTTGACTCTGAACCAGGAAAGAACATTGACTTCCCCTTTACTTGCTTTTGGGGGGCACGGAAATTTCGGTAGCGTTGTAGTGGCGCATGACACAAATAAGGTTGAGAAACACTGACATAAAATGTAAACATGTATTGCTGACCCATTGTGATGGTATGCGAAAAAGTTATATGAAAATAGTCATCGCTCTGATGAGACCATTAAATACCTACATTATACAGGAATGCTGTAGCCGAAGAACTCTCAGAGCAAACCCGTATTCAACCGCACGTCAAAATAAATAGGCAAACTACTTTACGAACAGCACCACCGAGTAAAAAAACACCTATCATTAGTTACCGCAACATTTCCTACTCGTGTTTGAAATGTTGTCTTTTTTACAGGGTGTCGACTACTTGTTAATATAATGGAATCAGTGAAAACGTATCTTTATGATTGTTCGATCATAACGCTATTTTTATTGCGTATACATCTTGTACGTATTATAAAGGCGCACCAACACATTTAAAGGTTTTGTTGATACATCCAAGTTTGAGTGTTTGGAGTTTGATTGTTAATAGATTTTCATGGTACAGGAATCACATTGTGCGTAAAATTGATTTCAGCGTCACATTATTATGGAAAAATAACGTGATTACTATAATAATAAACCTACATTCTTAATTAAAATTTAAAATTTGATAGAATTTAACAATTACAGCTGATTTATGGTTTTGATGAACATTATAAGAAAATATAATAGAAACGAATAAATTGTAGCAGGGAGAAGGGATAAATACATTTATTGCATTATTGTAGAATTATGTGTACCTACTCAATCTCCATCTCTGATAAGTTTAAGGGTTTTTGAAGGAATTCTTTCATTGTAATTTGGGCGTAATTTTTTTTTCATTTAATGAAATTAACAACAAACATCGCATTACGTACCACAGTTCGGAGTTATTTTCTTCATTTTCCATCATCACAGGTACAATCCAAAAGTTAACTATTTTGCTTCATAAGGAAATACCTATGTTAATTGGACCTAACTATTGGTTTTTATTAGAGATATTAAAGTAAGTAAATACTATAAGATACAAAAATTATCCCCATGACTGGTATCATGGGCCTCGATTCTCGACACAGCGAGTGGTTCGACCCACTCGTTGGTCGAGTGGAATGACTTTTGACATTTGGCGTATGTAAGTAAGTACCTTCGACGTAACTCAATAATAAGTACGTCGATCAATGTATGTCTCATACTTTTGACGACGATTGAGAGCGGCCTGGATTGGAGAATCGATCAATAAATATTCCTAACACCGATAAATTCTAAACAATAGGAGGAATGGGCTATAATATTGGATTTGGCTCGAACTTATGAAGTCCATAAGTACCATGGAACTCAGGAAAATGGTATTATTATTTGATAAACCGACCCAGAGATGAAATTGCTTTGATTTATTCGAGATACCGGTCCACGGAGAATGAGACCGTGTTGAAATTCATTCGGAACGTGTTATTAGGATGTTGACTCCGGATAAATTGTACGGACTTCATGGAACATGCTTTTCACATTTAAAATGACCAGATCTTGATTGCGCTGAACAAGTTAGGGGATCGAAATTACGAGATAAATAATAATTACATTGATAAAACTGATAACAGGAAAAGAACGCCCCCTATTTCAGATACCGCTATGAGGTGAGCAGTTCATATGTTCCCGATTTATGGGACGCGGACCGACTCATGTATTCCAGATAATATACTTTTAAACTTTTTCCACGAACTGAAGTAATCTTTACAAGGAACCACAGGACGAAAAAGAAGTGATTTTATAATAAGTCATTTGTATCACCAACTTCAAGCATTTAAATTACTTGAAGAGATAAAAAGATTAAAAACTTTTATACACAACTATTTAACCAAAATAATCGACATGTTTCGAAAAAAATAGTTTTTTTATAATAGTGTTAGTAGTCAATTAAATATTATTAATAACCAAATTTTTAAAAATAGCAGTTTTAATTTATCTTCATATTAATACCAATATTGATTATAATTTATTTATTGTTATTTAGACAGATTAGTTACTCCTTTCTTCTATTGTATTAATTGATAAAAGTTTTTGATATGTACAAAAATAATTACCTATTTTATTAAAAAAACAATTCTTTTTTTTTTATTTTTTTTTTAAATAAAACTGCTCATTGTAATATTTTATCGGTAAGTACTTATTTGTCTACACTTGTTTGTCTATTCTAATATCTGTTCATTTTCATAAAACTTTTACTCTTATGGAAAACCGTTGGTTTCAAAACCTGCCTATTATTTAATTAAATTAAAATGATGCCACAAATCGAATTTGCGAGATCATTGAAGTAAATGGCAATAGCTAATTCATTCTTTTTTTTGGGTAGAGTATACAAAATGAAATGATAATGTTAGGAAATAAGAATTTAATATTCTTGCCAAATATTATTATATTTTTTACTTATAGGTTTATGAGGCGTGATTAACTTATTTCCTTTCTTTAGAGAATGTTTCAAACGGCCTTGCAGTGTCTATAACCAGGAGAGATGTTGAAGAGACACGTTATGGTACGTATACATTTTCGAACCGAAACGGGAGACGAGACACGAAATACGGGAAAGGAACGAAGCAACTTCAAGCGACGTTTCGCGCCATTTGTGGTTGCTTCGTTCCTTTCCCATAAGTTGAGGTTCATTGTAGCAGTTCGGCTCGCGTATGTATACGTAGCATAACACGTCTAAACATGACAAAATTAAAACATGTCAAAGTATGGATGAATTTGAAATTAGTAACTAGTATATTTGCTAAGATTACGTGTTAACCATACTGAATACGCAATGAGGAAAAACATAATATTACTTCACGTAAGTTGGATCTTTAAAAAAAACCCACTACTTCAAGTGTAAGAATTTTTTAAAGCTAGTTTAAACAACGATAACAGGAATGTGTGAGGCAGCAAAGTAAAATAATAAAAAAATATATCAAAAGATAAGCGTTAATTCATATTGCTGATAACATTTTTTTTAATAATACATATTAATACCGATTCTGGATTTAGTTTAATAATAATTATAACTAAGCTATTAAATTTACAGCCCAGATTAAATATTATAAAAAAATAACATTTTGTTGTGAAATTATCTGGTTACACAGATAAAAAAATATTGTACAACCTTGTACCGTGACATGTTGTTTTGAAACCTTGTATGTAGTGACCAGAAAATCAGATTTACTAACGGAAGCGCCGAAGCAGGTTTTTGAAACTAAATCAATTCAACAACAATAGGAGTTTTCCGATGAAAACAATAGAAATTTTGTTACGTGATATTTAAAATCAACGCCAGTAAACAGTATTATAAAATGAATCATACATAAAACCATTGTGATTTTTCGGTGATATTATGTTAAAATATGTAGTTTTTTTTGTTTGTTTAATCGTATCTGAATAAATTGACATGTCCCACAACATTTGAAATGCTACTAATGTCACTACTTATAAACAATACCAATTACGCCATAAATGTAGTGTATGATTTATAGAGTAGGTATTAGACACACGCATTAGATTAATTTTAGAACTAAACAATTCAAATAAATCAATGAAAGAAAACGATAATACTAATAGATCTAAACGAAATATGAAATAGTAAGAGACATAGAAACTTAAAATGCAACCGTCGCAAATGTAGATCTACCCAAGTACCTCTGTCTTACCGGAACAACACTCTACCACTGAGCTACTGAGGCCAGTTTATTTTCATTGATCAGGTCATTTTTATCATTATTATCATCAATTAATTCCCTTTTTTGGACAGCCATCTTTTTGTATGATTGCAAAGTTCTATAAGAATAAATTTGTAAATTCAAAATTTAAAAAATATTTACTGCACAAAAATACAGAGTACAAAGGGTATAGCTTATAGGTTACATCTTATTTCTTCCAGCTAACCCAACAAATACACATTATATTACATAACCCAACAATTACATGTTGACAAATGTATGTAAATTAAAAACAGAGGTATTTAATTTATGTGAGGTATTCATTTAAGGTGTAGTGACATTCGGTTAAAAGAAATGTTTTTAGTGATGATTTAAATTTAAGTATGTCGGTTATTTGTTTGATAAACGTAACTCAATTCATTACAGTAAAATTATTCATAACTAGGCTAGATGAAAAATCGCGGAATATTATTATTATTCGCAAACGAAGCTGAAAGTTTTATTAAAAAAAATCTCAGGATCAAAAGAAGAAATTTACTTTTAGAATGTTAGTAAACTTGAAAAAATACATCATTATAAAAATTAATTCGTCTAAGCAGCTGTAAAACATTAAAACAAAACAAATACACATATCAAATACAGAATTCTCAATAAAATAATGTCGGTAGGTACTTTATAGCTTGTCGGATATGATTTAATGTTTATCAGTTCCAACATTGAAAATTAAAAGTTTATTGAACTTGAATAATTTTACATAATATGCAGGAACACGTAAGATTATTTCACATCACGCATGCAAAGACAACCGAAATTAGTATGGGTATTTCACCAGAGCGTTAACGAAATAATCTTTCATTCTTTATGCATCAGGATGTAAAGTAATATATACATATTATATTGATCGATTCAAAGTAAATAATGAAATGATGACTTATAGTATTGTATAATTATTGTTAGTTACATACAAACATGCATAAACTTTAAATAATCAAGTCGCCCCAGTCGAGTGGTAATGAGTGGAGTCGTGATGTAAATACTTATGTCTGCAACCATTTACGGACACAATTTAAAGAAAACGTTTTTGAGACATTTGTTAGCATCATTACGCAAATTGCAAAAATCTACAATTTATGACGGAATCAATTATAAAGCTGGTACCCCGTTTGGTTAAGATACACGAAAAACCCGTAAAAGACCTACGTTTTGCGACGATGAATCTTGTTAATTATCGTCTTAAAGTAGTGTTAGACGAATAAAAAAAAAGTCTCAGACCAGTGACGATGTGGCTAACTACCGGTCCATATCGATAAGCCCCACTATTTTCAATATGAAAAAAAAATAACATTGGTGTCTATATTTTAATTCCATTTGCATAGGGATTAGAGAAATCTATGGGAGCTTTTCATTTTCTGTCAAAAATTTTTAAAGCTTATCTTACATTGTTGTGATCAATAATTATTGAATGATTTTTAAAAAAACATCTCATCAACATTTTTCAAGAATGATTCAGCTTTGCACATAATGCCGCCAAATGAGAAGGTTATACCAGTTTCAGTGGGATATTTGCGAAGCGGTAGGTAAAAATTCTTTAATTCGCATCGAACCTATTTCTCCGCACTATTATCGTTATTTTAAATTGTCGTTCGCCTTCAAAGCACGAGGCACCGGGTAGTTGTCCAAACCTCAAATTCGCTATGCTACTGAATTGAAAAAAATTTAATCAATTAAGTATTACGGTTGACCTTAGAGGTAAAACAAGTGAGCTGTAAAACCATTTTCCCAATGATGACCGACTATATTTTTAACTGACCTTCCATCGGTGTGTAAAAACTGCAACGGTAAACTATTTAGATACGAAATATGATAAAATCCGTAAATATCCATTGGATGTGTGATACGGTTATTATTTTTCGCAATATTTTACAAAATGCCGAGATTTACTTTTAAATGTTTTAAATGCCAGCACGAATCAGTCGTTGTATTTATATCGATGTTATCAATGCATTTAATTTTGCTTGCCGATATCGCGATAAAATTAATATCAATAACTTATCTGATATTTACATTGCTTATAATGGCTACAACTACAGTTAACCTTTTCCTTTCATTTATTCTTTCTCTTTAACTTCGTAGATATATAGTAGTTAGAACTACATATTGACACTTTGAACGGAAAGGGGTTAATAACTTCTTAATTTATTCACTTACGAGAAATGTTACATCTATTCTGCAATATTTTTATTTGTTTTATTATCTATCAACGCCTTGGTTGGCTTCAAAATGATTTTATATTATACATGATGTACTGCTTGATACAGAGACAACGAGAGTTTTTATCAACGCCCTGGTTGGGTGATTTTATATTTTACATGATGTACTGCTTGATACAGAGACAACGAGAGTTTTTATCAACTCCCTGGTTGGATGATTTTATATTTTACATGATGTACTGCTTGATACAGAGACAACGAGAGTTTTTATCAACGCCCTGGTTGGATGATTTTATATTTTACATGATGTACTGCTTGATACAGAGACAACGAGAGTTTTTATCAACGCCCTGGTTGGCTTTAACATGATTTCATATTTTACATGATTTACTGCTTGATACAGAGACAAATTAAATATAAAAAAATGTACATAATGCATGGAGGATATAAAGTTGCATTTAAATGTCGGTAATATATTGTTAAAGAGTTGAGAAAAAATAAAAAAGAGAAGACAAAAAAAACACAATCCAGTTTTAAATTACAGATTGCATAAAAATAATAATATAAGTTAAGTAATATAGTTAAGTTAAGTAGTAAAGTAATTAAGTAAAATGCATAGTTTACAAGTGAACAATACGAAGAATACAAAATTAAAAATATATGCAATTGTTCCCATGCGAAGCTCCTAAATAATAATATTATGTTTCATTTCACAATACCATTCATGCAATTCTTATACATAGGTAAATTCACCTCAAATATGCATTAATAATTCTGGGAATAACTACCTGGCCCATGCACCTATTTCTCGCTTTCACACACTTTGCAATAAATTCACCTCAAATAAGTCGATATTCACCTCAAATATGTCGATATTTGAGGTGAATTTATTTCAAAGTGGGTGAAAGCGAGAAATAGGTGCATGTGCCAGGTAGTTAGTCCCAGAATTATTAATGCAGAATAATACATTCTGCCTAGTTGCTCGATTTGGTACTTTAAAGTTGATGAGGTGCAGGAGTTCACAAGTCGGGCTAGTTCGGAACGAATAATTTTTAAACAAAAATTAAAGCACGCCTTTATTTGACCGTTCGTTAATGCATCGTGTTAATTAGCTGCATATTTTTTTATCACACAAAACTTAATTTCGATTTTGAACCCAAAATACCCAACCAAACAGTAATTAAAAAAATCGAAATGTTTAATAAATATCTTGCTATTGGTCTCTATTTTATCATTGAAAACGAAAATCCATAACATTTTTACTTGATATTTGGCATGTATTGTAGATTTTTTAATTATCAGTTTACTTAAGTATTAAATAAACTGTATCCCCGTCTCTTTCCCCTCCCCACTAACTTTAAAAATTTTATCTCCAAATTAACTTTCAACAAAAACTTTATATTACGCTGATGCGATTATTCTTATTTTTATTTCTATTATCCCTAACATTATCTATTATTTTTATTTGTATCCTACCTTATTTTTATTTGTATCTTTATTTTTACAAGATTCAATCTACCTAATATTATATATTCAGAATTGGTTATTTATGAAGGGAAGGAACTATTTTAAAGAATGCCTGACATCATTAAATTAAGTTCATTTGCTTTAATATTCTATTTTTTCATTTAAATTCTGTTTAAAATATATTTTTAAAATAATTAATTAATTTATCTTTATTTTCATCTCTTTCTTATTTTCAGTTAAAGTATTACCTATTCTACAAATACATTACATTTCACAAAATAATATATTAACAAATGAATCATGTATTGCATTTAAATAATTATACACAAATTTCGAGTACCATAATACGGAAATGTGTCTAGTGTGGTAGTCGAAAAGCATGTAAAAAACTGTATTCAAATATATTTTATGAATAAAGAAAAAAAAATACCCTAATACCAACAACACACATCTTGTTAATACGTTCCTCGAACAATAATAAAATATGTAACTCCAACATAATAAGAATAATTCTAATAACCCACTTTGCCCTACATACGCAACACGAGTACTAAACGGAAAACATACAAGCGACAACATTGAAATAGCGTCGGCTTCGCGGCTTTGCATACCAGCGCGCATACCGTGATGTGCTACTGCCTTTCGAGTCTCGATACTGTTTTTTGATACAACCTACCAACCACTTGTAACTAGCTACCAGCAGGTATAACGATGAGAATAATGGCCACGCGGCATACTGACCTAGAGCTGAATGATTTATACTGGCCGAGCTCGCCACTTTGCATAAATTGCACCGGTAAAAGAGCCCGAAAAGGTGGCGGACAGGCTCTAATTGAAAGTCGACTGCATATTTTTAAGATTTTGATTTAAGTTGAATTGCATGGACACTTAGGGACAGTTGTTTCCCAGAATTTGAACAATTCATCATATTTCGAAGTTCTGTGAAAGTTCTATTTAGGTTGTCATTATTCTATTATGGGCTAGTTGTTTCACTGAACACAGTAAAAAAATTGAAAAGTTTCTTTGAAAGTTGATGAATTATTAAAATTAGGTAAAATAACTGGCCTATACTTTATATTATTAAATGATACAGCGATTGGATCTTTACATTTTGCAAATACAAAAAACAAATCTAGAAAGTCGATTTTTGAGTTTATAATATTCTGAAAATGTACGATGAAATGCCTGAAAGTCTGAAGAATGAAGGAAGAATGAATGTATTTAAAAAGAAATGTTATATTCATTGTAAAAATATGTAAAATTACAAAATGAAATATGATCGTGTTTATATTAGTTTATATTCAAATGTATAAACTAACTCAATAAATAATAAAAAAAAAAAATAAAAAAATCGACTTATCTATAATTGTTCTAAACAAAAAACTGACAACTCAATTTGTTAGTAACATTAAAAAAATTTGAGACGGTGTATGAATGTGAATGAGGCAAGGAGTGTGTGCTGATACCGAGTTGTTAGGCGGTCCGTCCTTTCTGCCTATCCCTACGAGGAAACAGCCTGATGGTTAGTTAGTTAGTTTGTATTACACGACGGGGCTAAGTTTAATATTAGGTACTCGGCCTTCGTTATTAGACGGCTATACCAAAACTAAACGCAGAAACCCCATTAAGAGGAAGATTGACGCTTGCAACACTGTATCACTTCCAAATACATTTACACACTTCACAAAAATCTACCAACGTGCCTTGATGATGGATACTATAATGTTGTTCAAAACGTTCGCTAAAGAAGGAGAAATCGCAACACGACACAGTAACCAACAAAATAATTGCGATAAGGAGTGTTAATTAATTACACGTAATACGTGTATAATACAATGATGGATTTTGTAATATCCTAGCATATTATATCTTTTATTTCTACTCAAACAAAATTGACGGATTTTTCTTCTTACAAATTTTAACATAACCCGGCTGTTATTTATAATTTGATTGGATGATTATTATGTTTACTGCAGAAGCTGGGTGGCAGTTGGTCATTGACCTGGAGTACATCTGCTCACTTCTATCGAGGAGGTCATGCGTGTGTAAAAAATACAATTTCGGCACAATTCAACAACACATCGGACAATGGTGTAAGACGTGTTCACCGATCACAGATCTAGAATTTAGCCAAACCCATTCAGCAAATAAAACTAGTAGAATATTAAACCCACAAATTTTCGTTTGAAGGAGACAAATCAAATTAATGAAAAATATGAACTAAAATACAACTATTCTAAGCAAATAGCTAATGCTAAATCTACGAACAACCATTGACCATTGATAATAAAAATGATGTTGATTTTTAAAAAAAGCCGAAGTCGATTCTAAAAGGAAAAGTCAATATTCAGAACGCCAAAAAATTTGCTTAAATTCAGTAATAACTGATTTAAACTAATTCGTATAAATAATCCAATTTCTGTTCGTTTTAATGCATATAATATCCTATATGTATATAATACGATATAAAAAGGCAACCAAAAACCATCACTTTACAAGTCCAAAATACCATCAAGACAGTTAGATAAATTATGCTGATGACATGCAACCTCCGAAAGGAGATGGAACCAGAAGAAGAAGAAATACAATATGAAATGATGTAATTTAGAATGATCACTTTTATTGTTACTGCAATAAATCAGAATCCACGATTGAAATTGCAAGTGAGAAAATCAATAAATTGTTGCCTTGCTAACATCACTAACTTTGAAGCCATATTTGGCCATGAACCATGACCGGCATTTAGACAAAAGTAGTTTTAAAATTTTCAAAATAGCGGAACTTTTAATGAAAACATTTACTTCTCGCATTCGGCACATAAAATTAGAAGCCAATAAAATATCCACAAAACGTAAGAATCTATCTCGAATCGGGTTTAGAAATTTTAATTAACTGCCTCATGGTTGTACGGGCTAGGGAGATATCAGTCTATAGATGGAACGCTTCCACTGGATTGATTCCGTGAAAGATAATAGTACCGACAATCATTGTTTTGTAGCTTAAATCCCATAGAAACGGGATTCTTTTCCTATGTTAGAAAGAAGAGTTGTAAAAGATTCGTGGTCAGTGATAAGGTTCCTACTTTTGATTTAGACTTTTAATGTTATGCAGTTATCAAAATGACAGTTCAACAAACCATAAAGTCATGAAAAATGATGACACAAAAAAACTACGTTCAGTAGGTTACATAGGAAACTATTTAACCTAGTTTTTGTTTCATCACTTTTTAAAGATGTGTTGAATTGTCATATTGATGAGTTATCCGGTAACCAGCTTAATGATATCGACTTTTTCTAATACTGCAGAATGCAATGTCTTTGTTTGAATGTTTTAATCGGCAACCATGACTGGAAATCAAAATACGACGGAAGGTTTTCTTTGTATCGACGTATTGAATACTCACAATATCTACCATTTTTCTCAACCTTTGATAGCCCAAGGGAAACAACGTCGAAAAACACACACACGCGTGTGTCAATTTTAGTGATGAGTCACTGCCGTGAATGAACTGGTCCTGAGATTAAGTAGCGAATAGCGAGCCCTAAGAAAATTTCTAAAAGTGGGTTTCCAAAGTGAGACTTTTTGCATATAATGGGCAGAATTGTCATAAATTATGAAAGACAACTTATTAAGGTAAATGCTTCACTTTAACTTCCGTGTATACGAGTTTTTCAATTGATAAAAATTAATACAAATACAAAATTTATTTCGATAACACCAAATGCACTTGGCGTCACAAGAATCGCACATAAAAATAAACATAATTCCTTTAGTTGTGGAATGTTTCAGCATTATAAAGTTTAACATAATATACACTAGGCATCAAAAGAAATGCATATTCGAAAACAAGTTTCAAGCGTAAGATTATCCGAGCCAATACATCTAACCCAAACAATATTGATAGCAATTGAAATAATTTTTACGACTTCTTATCAGAAAATAGTTTAATTTCATAAATGATACAAATTTTCCGAATACGGGACGTTAAACACAGCTTGTGTCATCTTCCAGGGTTATAAAAGGAGCAATTTAAGTCAAATGTAGGTCATTCACTATCCAAACGTTGAAGAGGACACATGTAAAATACTGCTGACGACACCACTCAAACGGTGGCACTACTGCAATCAGGGACGTTGCTCGGCAACTAAACTTAGGCCGTTTTGCCATTCGACGGGTTTTCCAACGGTTTCAAGAGACTAGTGGCTTCCTCCGGAGGCGTGGAACAGGGTGACGACGCTGTACATCCGAAAGAGACAATCGCTTTATTGTCTCGTAAGATTTTGCAATAAGTGCGTTTTTTGTGACTCCGAGTGTAGCAGGTCATATATACTCAATGTCAAATAAAGTACTTCAAGTATGAAGAGGGCGATTTTGCACAAAATTAGTAACTTAATTCACAATTCACAAATAAATGTACACTATCTACTTTGTATACTTACTCGCATATTAATCGTGCCACTTAAAATTGAGTCAAAGACCAACCTAGTGTCAAATTCACAGATGCATTTTTTTGTCATGAAATATGAATATTGAAATGTGGTTAGCAGTTGAATTAAAATAATGCATATACGAGTACGTACCGTATTTCAACAATGTGTTAAATAAATATGATTTGAATTTCCATAATGTCTGTGTACTTAATACTGTACAAAACAAGCACCCAATGTGATAAATTAATGTACCATATATCCGTCATCCGTTTTAATTAAGAATTCACCATCATTTTAAAAATTCTGTATTATTATTGCGAATTTTTAATATTATCAGTAATTTACATACATAGTTGTTTTCGTTCAATGGAACTACAAAGGATAATATTTCGGAATGAATTTAGAGAAAAGGATATTTGAGTGTTTGCTTGAGAATCAATTGTAACTATTATATTACATTATTTAGTTTAAAGGGATTTTCAACACAAATATTCATATTAAAGGGGAATCCCAGAACGAATTGTAAGTTCCAAAACTAGAAATAAAAATATTAAAATCTCTTTAGGTTAATTTACAAATATCCGTATTTTAGAAGAATCGCTAAGTCCTTGTAATATTTCACTGCACAGAAAAGAAAACAACGTAGGAATGTAGTAGATAGGTACAGATTGTCTGTTTGGATGCAATAGCACTATGAAACATTACATATTATATTTATATGGTATGTAATAAATAATAATACAACACAATTATAATTTTTGTTGGGGCCGCAAGAGGCTTAACATGGCCGCTAATAATTAGCTTCGATCTATTTATGGTAGGAGCTAATTTTATAGATGGCGAACAGTATTCGTATTTTTACGTCCATTGATTTTTTATTCATTCGCTTAAGTCTAGCTTTCCTTGGCCTGCGAAACCATAAATAGTAATGATACAATTAAATAGAATGTCAATAATATAATGTTATTATACTACATTACAAAATATGGCGTTAAGTCATTAGTCTAAGAATAATAATGAAAAAGTGAGTGATAAGCTATCAACATCCAATCATGAATGCATCATAAAGTTTTTCTTGTCTAATTACCCTGTCACAGGTAAGAATTATTATCGATTTATCCCGATTCGAATTATAATAAAAAAATTATCATCTTTCTTTTTTTAACATGTTAGAATAATGATATCCTCAACAGTCACTAGGTTATCACGTGTTGATGATTGAAAAAAATACATATTTAAGGAGGAAACATAGATACAGACAGAAATCAGCAAGACATCCTCACCATTTTCACGTGTTAACATTAGCAGCACATAAAAAACCTTTATGATTACATATTTTTTATAAATTTAAAGGAAAAACAAATGTATAAGAGAGTTAGAGTGCACGATTCGATCAACTGACTTTAAAAAAAGTTTTTTTAAGTATCCTAATACACCCTTGGGAAAAAACATCAATAGTGTCATACACAGAAATGAGAAAATTACATAATGTATAAACGAAGCACTTGTTTTGAAATTGTTTTTTTCAAAGCAAAACGGACTTTTCTGCTTTCAGCAATTTTCTACTAAAAGTACTGCGTGTATCAAAAAATAGGTTGGAATCCTTAATTTACATTAAAATTTAATTATTTAATAATATGAAGATGCTAAAAGAATTATATAATAATTATGACGTAACGTTTTTAGTGATTTGTTTGGTTTGTGTTTCAGTCTATATTTGGTGTTAATATTTTTACTATTTCATGTTTTTATCCTAGACGCTAGAAAGAGATTGTATTGTAAGTTAAAGAATAATTATGAAATTAAACAGATGCACCACATGTCACAACGCCTACCAGGCAATATTTTGTTTATACTTAGCTTTCCGTCAGAAGTCTGCCAATCAAAATATCACCTGTCTAATCTTGGCCTAGTCTAGTCGCTCAATATTTGATGAGGCAATCAAGTCAGCTATCCGTTGATTACTTAAGTCAGATAATATAGCTTAGTTAGAAAAGCTTTACTAAAAGGTTAATGCATATCTAATAGAATTACATCCACAACGTATTGTACGTCAGATATGGAAAGGTTGAAGAAAACAAATTTCACTCTAGATACTACTTTAAAGCTTGAAAAAAAAAACAATACAATAATTGGAACTGATAAAACAGTAATGGATTATGAATATCAACAAACTAAATCTCCTCCCTCTAGAAAGTCGCAAGTATTATTATTCTTATAATTTGACACCGATTGAAATCTTGTATTGTACAAACGCTTTAAATACATTTCCGTGTCGTAATTACTAAAATAATACTATTCCATCTCATCCATCCCTCTCATTATGTAACCTGAAATGTCAATCAAACGCAGCCTAACCTCAATTTCACGGTGGAATCTGTCCTCTTTGAGGCTGTCTCTCGAGAAGTGGACAAGTTCCTCTGTTATTGTAGTGTAGTTCATAGTGAGTATCGGGTAGCATTGTAAAAACAGTAGTGAGTCGGGCCAAACGAACCACCGTTAAAATTCCGGTCCTGTAAGGCGAAATCGGTCACAGGCATTCAATGAATCATTGCCTGACATGTCCAAGTTATTCTGTGCATCAGGAACATCAAGGAGCTCTTTGGTTTAACAAGACATTGTGTGTAATAGCGTGAAAGTTAATAAAGATCCGTCGACTTAACATGAAAATATTTTTTGTAATAACATGAAAGTCAATAAAGATCCCCCCGATTAAACAAGTAATCGTATGTATTAACACGAAAGTTTATAAAGGTCCTTTAATTTAACAAGACATGGAAGGCAATAGCAGAAAGTAATAGCATGAAAGTCAATAAAGATCCTTCGGTTAACAGGACAAAAATACAATACAACTTATATACATTATACTTGTCTTTACAAGAACAAAATACTTTCAGTTCAAAATAATAATATATCAAGAACACTCATCGGGCTTAAAGAGGCACTTTGTGTAGTTGCGTGAAAACCACGAAAGCTTCTTCAGAAGGAAATAAAATCCTTGTAAAAGAGTGAAGAGATTAAATAAATTCAAGACAGAACGGTACGTAAATCAAAAAAAAAATAGTATATATCCAAGTTTTGAGTACCTACGAAATGCAAATTAACCGTAATTTACGTAATATTATGTAATCATAGATTTAGTTGAATCGTCTACAGCTCTAAGATAAATACACGTGATTGTGGGATGTACCTACATTGCACATTCGTTAAAGATACCATTTAACCAAAAGGTCAATATTTTCTTTACGTCTTAATTAATAATGAACGATTTCCTCTGTAAATTACATATTATAGGTCACAGGTACAATCAAGAGAGAGTACCTTCCCACAAAAACATTAGACTTTGGCTGTACATGGGCAATTCAAATACGTTACTATTGAATTGTAAAATAACTTGTGCACTCGTGTGTACTAACATATTAATAAAGTGATTTAATTAAAATTTGAAAACACTGTGGAACATCAGTCAATTTTGTTGTGCAAAAGAATTTTATTCGTGGAAACATAGTTGTACCTACTAACAACAACAACGTGAGATCACCTACAACCAGAAAAAAATACCACACAAAACAATCCGTTACTCGGAAACCAGATCGGGAATCACACGCATTTCAACATTTAACAGTTGAATATTTTGTTTTCAACTCAACACTCAAATAAACCCATAAATACCCCATTTTGTGGGGCAGGCCTCACAATTTAGTAAGTAGTTACCTTATTCGCAAAAACTTATTTTTTTGTTCTATTAATAAAGTTTAGAAAACACTATTTTATCGTTTTCTACGTAGGTTATGTGCCTAAGTGTTCTTGTAAATAAATATAAACACGAAAATATAATCTTTTCAAACTTTATATTGGTCAACATTGGTAGGTTAATCAAAATATTGTTGATCTTTTAAACTCACACCACTATTTTTTTTTATCACAAACTAACTTCACGAATTTCGCGTCGAAATTTCTACTCACTTTTGTAATCCGAGTTCGATCAAATTCCGACTTGGGGTCAAATGTACGATATTGTGTTATTTTATAATTGAATTATTTATTTATTATTCATTGCCATGGCAACGCTGACAGGTAGCGCGTGCGCTCTGCCCGGCTTACATACGTGACTGAAGCAATCTGACTCGATACATTCTAGTTGACAGTATCGAGAGAACAACTATGTACGTACAACTACTCATACAGTGATAAGTGTTATAGTATTACACAGGTAGTGTGTGTATTTTTGTAGGTGAATTGTATGCTGGTGAGTGTAATCTTTTACCTGTCCCGGTGAAATGAAATATTGAGGCGAGCTCGTCAGGCATTTTGTTCCAAAAATGGAATTTTATTAAATTTAAAAAAACTCAAAAGGTTTAATATTGTGGTTTTAAAACTGAATACACAATTGTTATCAATCAATTCGTTTAAATCTAAAAATTATCGAGAAAATTAGTTTTAGCTTAATTTTGAAAAATTACCCAAAACTGCTACAAGAGTCTTATTTCGACCACATAATATCAAAGATTATATTATTAAATAAAAACTATTAGTACTGAGGCAGTAAAAGTTCTCTCGAACGTTTAAATCGGATTTAGTGAAATGTCCTTAACTGTAGTCTGGCATTTCGATTTCAACACAACTTTTTTAAGCTGTCAGTATTATTTCTATCATGAGCTATGATCTTTTAAACATCTATATACTGTCAAAAATATGTTAGGACGCCCTCTAGTTTGCTCAATTAACAGATATCGGGAATAAATATGTATATATGTATAAAATACAACTGAAAAGAAGTTCACAGAATAACGCAGTAAAACCATTGAAAATATTTTATTTGTTCGAATTAATGAAAACACAACATGGCTGATAAGTGTGTCCACCCTAATTGTGTACGGGCAAACTTACCGCACCCGGTAAGTACCTACCAGCCTATTATAATGTTAAAGCCACGTGCACACACCAAGCTGGTTTCTGACTGAGAGGCCTAGGCTAGCCGCTAACTATGGTCCTGCCACCGAGAACTCCATTACAACCTCTCTCTCTATCACGAACGTCGCTTAAGAGAAAGAGGGAGGGGTTACAACTGATCTATCAGCGGCCCGCCTTTGTATTCGATCCATCAGTACGAACTCTATTAGACATAAAAAGCGCTAACAGTAAAGCGGGCTTTTGCGCGCGAAAATTGGATTCCAATTTCGAATCCAATTGGATTTTAAAACGTAAAAGCAGGCTGTAATGAAATTATAGCCTATCTACTTTTGATGTTTACGAGGAAATGTTTTTAAATAAAGAAAAATATTTTCAGGAATTTATTCAAGCAGTGTTTATTTGGGTTTAAATTAATCTTTAAATTATTTACGTACAAGAAATTAAAATCACAAAATAATTTTAACTTCTTCAATCTTAGAATTCAAAATCACCTGTCGGGCGTGTAGAAAATTTAATGTATATAGGTGCCAGATATTATTTAAATAAATCTAAAATGTTTAAAGGTGGTTCTTAAAATGAGATTATTTTGTGATAATGATGTATTGTTACATTAATTACCTTTTCGGGAGTTATTTCGCTAGACGAATGCAATATTTATCAATGTACGGAAATGAAATAGTCATCTTATAGTTTTTGAACACACAATTTATCTGCTTTATAACTCTGAGTACCTAGTACAAAAATAATATGCAAATAGGTAGGTCTGCGAGTTTGATTCCTTTGTAGCGCAATAATATATTATCAGGGATTTCACACCCAATGAAAAAAAAAATCGCACACCACTGTCAAATATAGTTTTTTTTAATGGCAGGTATTTCTTAAATCATCACTTCCTTAAATGTAACTATGCAGTAAATAATTACAGTGGGAGTACGTTCGTTAAGCTTCGTACACGGATTAAAAACGGTAAAAGAAGATAACTATGTAAAGGATTATGACACCTTGCTAGAAAAGACATCAACGCGCGGTTAGATTTAAAAACTGATCCGTTCAGTCAAAACAAAAATGGTAAATAATTTTGATACGTAGGAAGGAAGTTGCTTTTTAAAGGAATTATTAGATACGGTGGAACTTTTTAATTTGATTTTTCTTTGGTTTTTTTATATGTTTCCATTGAAAGTTTTTAGCACACAGAGAAAAATTAATATGTGATTTATTAAAATACTGTTTAAGACGTGATGGTGGGCTGACAGGCCATTTCCTAATAATATATTAGTACATTCAGAATATATTGGAACAGGTTTTCATGCAGCTGCGGTTATCCTGATAACTATAATAACGAAATGCGAAATATTAAATTTTTATGAATACGTGTTCCGACAACCTCATAACACATTCGTGTTTTCTGATAGTTTGTTAGGAAATCTGTCAATTAATTCGTTAAAGGACTGCAGTCTCGTTTTTAACAGGAATATGAATAATTTGAACAGATTTTTAATAAATTAGCATTGTTTTATATCAGTAAGTATTCTCAGTAAACAATATATACGGCGCAAGTTATTAAAAATATTCCAAATGGAATAAAAGCAATTCGATGTCAAAGTCGAAGTAACAAAATAGTATGGATGAATGTCGATGAAGCAAGGGTTACATGCTAGAAGAGTTGTGTGGCGTTAAATCTTCTTTTTAAAAATTAAATTAAATTTTAAAGTTATAAGTTTAAACTTAAAGTTTAAATCTAAAGTTAAAAGTTAGGTTTAAAGTTGTAAAAAGTTAGTTTAAAAGTTCATTAAGTTAAGTTAAAAGTGTGTGCGAAATAAATTCCGTATTCGGAAAAAAAAACAAAAGCAAAGTTAAGTTTTTTGACGTCTGTAATATTAGATTTCTATTCGTGTAATTTCGTCTTTGTTTCTGACGTGAGTAATAGTAGATGTAATTCTCTCGTATAATTAGGTACAAGTGTAATTCCGTCCGTGTGTAATTCTGGCAGTGTATTAGTATGTGAAATTCACGTCTGTGTAATTTTGTCATGATATTTTTAAGTTCAGTCCAAATCACGTTCGTTGGTCACCTGACTGACATTTAACCTTGGCCACTTAATATAATGACAGCGGTTAACGCTTAGTTATTAATAAGATATAAAAGCGAATAACCTTCAAACTTAAGCGATGACACGAGGATTCTACATATTAATAACCAAAATTACCGAGAATTATTATTAAATACACGTCAAATCAAGTATCCAATAATTCTTCATAAATCGTAGGAGTCGCTTACGTACATTAAATAATGACTAATGACAATTAGGAAAGCTAAGGAGGTCGTCTAAGTATAAAACATATTATGTTTACATATAATGCTTCTACACTGAACCAGTCGATAGCGGAGAAAATTTTGGTCGATACCAATAATTACGATCATGAATTTAAAAAATAATTATTATTCACATATTTAATGTTTACAACCATGGATGAATACATTCATATCCCAGTCTTAAAACAAATTGGTTTTGCTAGATTCGTGCGTATCTATGAACGATGCGGTTAAATGGTCAAAGTTTTGAAGAACCAAAAAAGGCAATCTTATACGATTCTTGTCTGAAGTCGATCCCCATGCAAATTAAGATAAAAAGAAGCTAACTATCTCAAAAAGGTTGGGAACCCTTGCTGTTCAGTATATCCTCGATTATCCGGCATGTATACGTCATTAAAAATAAATATTTGGAAAAAGTGCAAAAGTACCTAACTCAAATTTCAAAAATCTTTAAGTTTATATTTTTTTACCAAAATTAGGTGAAGCATGTCGTTCATTCATTCTATTTATTACAGGACTTCTAATTCCGAAATTTTGATTGACGAGTAATTTCTGCAGTAAAAGTACATAGGTAGTACTCATGAAATTACAAAATATTACATTTAGTGTTTACACTAAATATTAAAAATTATGGAAATGTTATATTTATAAGCCAACATTCGAACCGATTGCTTACAGACGTGGATCAATACTTTATAAAATGGTTTGCGTCTTCGTTAGCGATTCACAGGTAAAAAGGTGCGGATATCGAGCTGTTGTTATTGAATCACAAGTTCTACGCCATCTGTGAAATATTTCACGAACTTGCATCATGGATCGCAAGTATCCAGTTAATTTGTTATTGAAGTTTTATACTCATTTAAATGTATATTTTTTTTTAAATCTCAAGTTAACTTGTGTAATTTGTTTCACATTATTACATGTCTACATTTAAGAAGTAAAATAATTACACAAACCTTGGCTCTTTACAAATATTGGCTCTTTACAAATATTGGCTCTTTACAACAATTGGTTCTTTTGCTGGTTCACAGACAAAGAAGGGTTCACTAAGAAATGTCTATATTCTTGGTATACCTTATATCGTAGGTAATAGGCATTAAAATCGCTTGACAAACGGAGTCTAAAAATGTTAAATTTCATGCAAAAAACTGTTTTTTTTACTTATTTTGTAAATAACTTTATAAGAAATCAAAAAAGTTAATCAAGTGAAACTGTCACAGATAAATCTTAGCTATAAAACTGTATTTTTTTAAAGTTGTTTCCTTTATGCGAGCATACATTTTTATTGAAAAAATATTCATTACGGAGCCCATATTCAACCGTGTCACACTAACCTGTAATTTATGTGATCCACAAGCCAAGGTTCACTAGTTGTCTTGAATACATTTTTTTTTAAATTAGCTTCACACCGGGGGGGGGGAAACAAATCGCCCTCAGGGCCTATCTCATATTTGGGGATGATGGGTACAGGGTCTTTTTAAGGAAAGGAAGGTTCTGGGAAAGAAAGGGGTAAGAAATTGGGTCACGACAGTCCATCTGGATAGGTTAAAGGGTTCTCCCTCAACTGGCCTTTCTCTATCCGCCAAGCTGCCAAGACCTGGACAAACATCACCAAATTAACCCGGGTACCCCTGCTAAATCACCAAACGTAGTGAACCGTATGTAACCTACGGCACAGGTGTTGGTTATGGAATGAATGGCTCAATGAATTTGCCTCGACGTGTACATAGTTGGTTGACGCTTGATGTAAAATAAGTATCAGGCGATAAAATAGATACAGTAATAAGTCCACAAACCTGAAACTTCCGTATACTCTCCAGCTGATCCTTGGTAGGCTGCTGCGGGACAGGTCGTGCGGGCGGCAGCGGGGCTGGTGCGCGGTTCACGAGGCGACCGTCGCGCTCGATACGAAGGTGGTCGCGCGGGGGCGGCACCGGCTTCGGGGCTCCCGCCCCCGGCGATCCCGGCCCTCCGTTGGACGCGGGCGCGCCCTGGAATGAATGCAGCATGAGATAGTTTGAATGGAGGGTAGAGGCGTACCGCTAATGACTTCTCTTCCTAACAGAAAGAGCTATGAACGCCCTGGAATTAGTACGTGGTACGTAAGTCACTGCATTTGAATGACAGATTTATTATATTCAAACCACTAAGGAAAGAAAGAAGTTCAGACTATCAAAGTTAGACAAATGGCGTGGACTTCCATCTTAAAAGAACCAAACTATAACAAAACAAAATTTTAAGAAATACTCGACGCAGTGGCATATATAGGAAGGGGGGGAGGTTAGGGGTTTCGTACCCACCCCATTGGCCTCAGTATTCAGTAGGAAGAAATAAAATAGTACCCACTACATTTCTGTAAATACAAATGGTACCGATTACTTTAAGCAGTGCTATGTAAATAACAAGTTGCAGTCAGTAAAGGTCCCGAAAAATCCTCCCATGTAAAAACTATACCTACGACAACAACAGTGACTCACAATGCTATATTAAAGTTTAAATTTAAATAGTCGATGTTTTCACTGGTATCCAAGAATTTTTCTTTATTTCGACATTCATAATTTTAGCACTAGGCGTTCACTGTAAATCAAAACAATTCTCGACTCTATAATAAATTTATCCTACATTTACGTTGTTTTTATGTTTCAAGTTGATCCAAATCATTAGTCTTTGAGATTATTTTTCAGAAGAATGCACTCAATCCAGAAGTAGTACGTTCATTGATTCATTTGTTGCTCTTGATATTCAAATATTGTATACGACTGAGTTGCCTAAACCCGCTGTTTTTTAACGATATTTTGCTTTTGATGGAACTTCTATCACAATTTGAGGATATTAAATAATTATTGATAAAAATCACATGAAAATAAATTATTTCAATTGAAGACGTAAATAGGTTTATGTAATCAAACCCGTCTTATATACAGATAAGCAAATATAAAACATGTTACTTTACACATAAACACATCTAAAAATACTTTGCGTAAACATAATATTACTGGTTATATAGAATTAATATAGTTGAGGGATAAAAAGCAGGGATTTTTTCTGAAAGAAGAATGAAATTAAGATTAATAGTATAATTAATATGGGACTACAATAAACATTTATAAATAAACATGTGAAATATAATATGTCTGTACTTATAAATGAAGTGTGAGTTATTTGATATTCTTCGATAGTGGAGTTCAGATATTATTATGAATAATTATTACGTAATTTATTTAATTTAACAAAAGATGCGTTTTCAGGTGATATTTCACAAATGTTAAGTTTTAATGTAATTTCAGATGAAAAGTTATCTCTAAAGAATTTGACTACATTCACTGGAAAAACTAAGCAGTGATTACCAAATTAATGATCTAAATATTTATATCATAAGAAATTATAAGAGTTAGTTTTTTATTTAAATAATTTATTTCTTTTCTATACTCCTGGTACTCTACAGTGTTACTAAGTTGCAATGAAAGGTTAATCTATGTAGGCGTAGCTGTCGGAAAGTGTATCTTTATCTTTAGTAAATATATTTTTGTATTAGGCAATTCACCCTAAAGAGAGTGCTATGTGATTTAGTAAATATTAATATAGCTTTAAGAAATGATTAGGTACATATTTAATATTACCTCACGATGTCAATTAGATTGGTAGCAATTCATAAATAAAATTATTATTTATCATAGACTAAATCAAGCAGCTTGATTTTTAAAAGCATATATTTATTTACGTTAACTTCAATAAGATTTTCACCTGCGACCTTTTAGGCACTGTTAAATAAAATACTAAACATAATACACACGAAATACATATTTTCTAGGGGTGAAGTGATAAAATTGTTTATTCCAATAGCGCGAGTTTAGACTTCAAAAATAAAAATCAAATAATACACGATCATTGAAGATAAAATAAACAGTTCTCTAAAAAAGTGTGACACAGAAAAATCATAATAAGATTCTGTCGTAGTAAGGGATTGTACCCTATACCTCAGCTTTGCCGGGACTTTGCTCAATTCCTGGATGCGATACAAACTTTTCTATTTCACATTTTTGGGTTGAGAGTTGTATTTCCATAGCGATTAAATATTATAATTTTCAGTCTTTTGAATGAGGTAATTTTGAGGTTTCACTCAATAAGTTATTCCATTCTAAAAATTTTAAATGACACAGTTATTTTGGTTTAATTTCTTTAATTAGTCACGGTCAAAATCACGGTATCGGTATTCACGTTATTCTTATCTCTCCGCCCACTATAATTATAGTAATCAAGATATTATTTTAGATTTTCACAGCCAAAAAAGAATACCTACTTCTTCGGTTGACTTTGGGGTATTGAACCGCTTTAAGTTTCATACAACCAAGCATCATCCTACATATGTTACAGCATCAAGCCTTACGGCTTCTTAAAATTGATACTTTAAGGCTGTCCAAAACGTTAACTCATGAAGAACGAGAAACTTAACACGACCCAATACCCCAAAAGTTTAATAACATTATGCCTTTGGTCACGATTAAATAAATACAGGAACCAATTAGTTTGTTTAAATTAAATAAAATGAAAGAATACTTATGTCAAAAAACCATCACCAATGTTAAGTTAGTATCATTAGTTAGTAGTCAGTATGACTTCAATACGGAAGAGATTACCAAAGAAGTACCAACGTACCCGCGTGCTGTTAGTAAGTCGCGTGCTGCTTTAACCCCTGTATTGTGCGTTAGGTTACCTGAGGCGCTAGAATGGGCTTCTTTTCCGAGCCGGGGTACTTGGGCGTGGATTTGACGATTTGCACAAATCCATCCGGCACGTCCACCGCCATCTCCCGGTGGCCATAGCGGCAACCCGCATCCTCCTGCAGGCCGGCCGGGGCCCTCTGGGAGGAGCTAGAGAGGGGGGAATAGGCGGGGAGGGGCGAATCCTCGCCCTTGGGATACCCGGGGACAATAGGGATCATGACAGACTCGTTCAGAGCCGAGAAAGCCACGCTCTCACCGAAGAGTATCTTTGAAAAGGGGTTCTTATCATCGCTGATGTATAACTTAACCATGGTGTCTTCATTGACATCGTAAGCTACGCTACTCTTGCCGATGGATATAGGCGAGTCTTCGCTCAAAACAGATTTGTCTTTAGCGGAGCTGGAGATAGATCTGATACTCTGGGTAGCGTTGGAAGTTCCTTGACTTCCGCTTCCTCTGGAGCTCTTCTTACTGCCGAAGCTAGAACTGGATCCAGACCCGCTGGTGGGCCCGGAATTAGAGAAGTTCAAGTCGTCTTTGACTTTAATTATGTCTCCGTCTGTTATCAAGACTTCTACGTCCATTTTAGAGTCCTTGTCTTCGTGTGATTTGGGTTCGAAGGTCTTGCCGGGTTTGTGTGGCTTCAGTTCACCCAGTTCCAGTTCGTCGTCCAGGGCTGCCTGGCGGATGAGGGTGAGCTTAGCGGGGGTTGGTTTAGCGGAGGGTTTAGTGGGTTTGTGCGGGGTGGGCGGCCCACCTACCTGCGGGGGGCGCGGGGGCGGGTAGCGGGGCGGGGTCTTGTTGCGAGCTATGAACGACTCGGGCACGTCTACTGCCATCTCTCTGTGGGGCCCTGCAACAACGTCAAACAAACTACACTTTACACACCATTTGTATTTGTATTTGGAACAGTCTCGATAAATCAATAAATGCAACCAAACAGCACCTATTTGAAAAAAAGTTAATGAAAAAGTTTATAAATATAAAATAGAAATATTAGTATCTAGGTACCAATGACAAACAAAGTTCTTTACATAATATTTACGGAACATTAAGATTTTTTGTCACTCTCAGGATTTGCATAAGATAAGGTTGTTATTTCGCATTTCATTGCGTGTATTGCACATTTGCATAGCATTTTGCAATCATGTAATGTAATACATAAACAAGTTGACGATGTTATTTAAATTAAATATTGTTGGACCTCTGGTTACATGATGGTGGAAAATACAAAATGTTATGTTGTTTATTTCATATTTTTTAATTGTTCAATGTGAATAATAGGATTGAAACGCGGGCAAAACCGGTAGTAACTATATTAATCAATTTTTTATTTTTAATAAAATTAGTAAAATAAAAATCATTCCGCTTAATTGCTACATCTCTTGTAGCTATCGAAGTAATCCCATTTCGGCATAGTCCAACAATATCGGCTAACACTCTTTTCTGATTTACTGACCAAACATATCTTTTTTAGATTTTTATTATTGAAACGTATAAAACTGACAAACGAAACACAACAGTAAACACAGTTTTTACATTTATTACACATCAGCAAATGCGGACATGCAGTTGATTGGCCATATTTCCTGTCCAGCTATCAAATTAGACACGGTTGAACTAATGTGGAACAAAACACGAAACCTGGCAATATGCTCGTACATCATACGGACATAGATAGAGATACTCATTACATTAAATGCAAAACAAAGATGAATGTTAATTCAGTTTACCTACATGGAAATTTATACAACTGAAATATTTTTTGTAAACAACGGTCAGGTGTACGTATTTTAAACATTTACAACGTAAACAGCAAAGATAAGATACTATAGACAGTTACAGCGATACAATTTTTCAAGAAATTGTTTGTCTTGATTGCTTTAATTTTAAAAATCTACATTGTATTTCGTGTAGAATAAATATGAGTAAGATTATCTAAGGCCCGGTGTAAACAGTCAGTTCTTTTCCTCGCTATATGTGACATTCGCGTAAATTTAAGGGGGCTAAATCGGCCGCTTAAGCCTTGGTAAGCCACAGAATAGTTCACTTTTGAGACACCGAGGCGCTAGCAGTAACAAATGTCATATCAGCATGGATTGTAACGTTTATCGAGCGATGGGGGATGTTTTTGTTATTAATTGATAATCAAACTAAAATAGTCGGGTAAGGTATTGTACGAGGAATTTTTCAACGTCGGGAAAGTATTATTAGCGGCTTATTTGAAATTATTTCATGAATAGGGCATTGACTATAGGAAATTAATACTATTTAAAAAATAGTATCCTCGCGTATAACAACACCATGTTGATTGAAGTGGGGAACTTTATCAAAAAAAATCAACTCGTAAATTAGCCCGCCTAAAACATTTGACATTTTGAAAGCTCTCAATCTCCCGATGACGTAGGAGCATAGATATACCACTCACGCAACATAGAAAATAAAGAACACTCCCCTAATAAAATCATAGACAAAACGTGTAATAATGCTGATATCTAGGCTTCTGACCTATATACGGATTACGTACCAAACCGCGTTAAGCTCCACAGTACAACCAAGCCGAGCTTTAAATCAACCGATATACCGGGCCTTAGGAAGATTTAACTTGAGACGTGAAAATCTGAGTTTGACTAAAATGCTGAAGAAATAAAACAGTACTGCCAAGTTCACATTTAAAATTTGGTAAGGTGTATAGATTGGTTAGTACATTTTATATTCTACTATACATGTAGTTATGTCGAAATCAAGATTTTGACAGTGTGTCACATATGCGACTGTATAAAATGCGATCCATGAGGTTTCACAGCCAATAACTATTCACACAAGAGAGATATAACCACATAATACGCGTTGTCAGCCTAATATGGTGATATAGGCCAAGCCCGTGTGTGAAGTGTAACTAGCTTAACCTCTAGTATGGCAAGAAATCCACCGTGGATTTGCTAGTAACCCACCGCGTTATACCTATATCTCGTTTTCAT
This sequence comes from Hesperophylax magnus, assembly GCA_026573805.1. Classification (NCBI taxonomy): domain Eukaryota; kingdom Metazoa; phylum Arthropoda; class Insecta; order Trichoptera; family Limnephilidae; genus Hesperophylax; species Hesperophylax magnus. The sequence goes on from JAIUSX010000026.1 coordinate 3,880,752, forward strand.
TGTGTTTTGAATCTTAAAGTGTCGCGAAAAAGCGCTTAGCAAATTCCGTATCAAATGTGATAATTTTTCATTTTCAAAAGTACTCTATTTATTTACAGGAAAGCCTAATGTGACTTATTTTTATTGTTAGAAACGCTTTTTTAGCTGGAAAATATCATTAAACTCAAGAACATTTTCGTATTTCATCAGTTTATTTTATTTTTTATAACCTTACAGAGGCAAAATATTTCTCTGAGCATAAGTAACTATTCTCGGCATTTTAGCAGGGTTAAAGTCGGTATTTTTTGTCATTTAGTGAATACTTAACCTTAAAGAAATTATCGATATTATTTTCTCTGTTTCTCTAAAATAGTGCATATTTTACCCTCTCCATGAAAACAAATAATATTCAGCCTTTCTAGTTTTATAGATTTTTGCGACTCGCGCCTATTTTGGTCGATATTATTTCATTTTAATAATTTAATAATTAATAATGATTTAATTAATAATTTAATTTTTGACTTTTCAGGAAACTATAGAACATATTATATCGGGATGTTCTATATTAGCACCGTCCGAGTATACATTTAGGCACAATCAAGTTTTAAAAATAATTCACCAAAGTTTGGTAATTAAACATAACTTGATTAACTGCCGTAATATAGTACCATATTATGAATACGAACCAAATTCATTTTTAGAAAACGAATTTTATAAAATATATTATGATAAAACTATACTAACAGACCGAACGATTAGTCATAATAGACCCGATATAGTTTTACATGACAAAATTAAAAAAATAACTTATATCATTGATGTCGCTATTCCAAATTCCTGTAATATTCAAAAATCTGTTAATAAAAATAAGAAAATACACAGATTTAGGAAATGAAATAAAAAGAATTTGGCATTCTCAGACTATAAAAAATATTACCATTCGTTATTTCGGCTACTGGCATTATACCTAGCTCTCTCATTAAAAATTTAGGCGTATTAGATCTATCAAAAAATTTATATATAAAGATGCAAAAGTCAGTCATTTTGAATACATGTAGGATAACGAAAGATTTTTTAAATATTTATGTTGAGGGATCAGTAGGATTTATAGGCCCTGTTAGAATTTCTACCGAGCCGAACCCTCTTATATGAAAATATCTGGAGTCGGTGAATTATTTTCCCATTTGATCTCTGGTGAATTAACGTGTTGTTCTTGTATTGTTTTGTATTTATTTTGCTTATATAATGCACTTGCATAATGTTGATTGACTATATGATCATTTCTGGAAAAGTGTGTGGAAGGGTTTAGTTTTTCCTATGGGTAAGATTTAACCCGGACATAAAATCGGAAGTTAATTATTTAAATAATTAATAATTAAAAATAATTGAATAATAATTAATAATTTAAAAATAATTGAATAATAATAATAAACTAGCAGTTAAAAACCCGCTGCGCGGGTTTTTGCTGCTAGGCCCTGCGGGCGGCACTTCATTGGGCTTCGCCCAGTTTGAGTGATACTAACAGTTACATTTAATAGGTAGATATTAGATCAATGGGTAGATATATAATAGAAAGACATTCTGAACCATTAAACACCCCTCACCCCAACATAAATCTCGTCAATGAGAAAAATGTTTCCTCTTCCATACCACCGAAATGATTTAATTTTTAAATCGAAACTTAAATTGCAAAATATTTATATGTAATTTGAAAATAAAAAAAAATATCAACATATTACAATATTACATATTACTTTGGTAAAATAATATACTCTTACCAAAAGACTGTCAAAGTAATTACATTTTTTTTTAAATATATTAAGAATTATTTTATTGGGATATGTCCTAAAAATCTACATATTTGGGTGAAATAATATTACGCTCTTACCTAACGATTGTCAAAGTAAATACACCAAAACTCTCTTAATTCTTAGGCTGGAAAACCTTACAGGTGGGATAAATTGAGTCAAAAAACAAAACTTTTTAAGCAAGTACAATTTATTATACTTTTATTTTTTACAATCTACAACATAATATTATACACTTTCATTAGGAAAAAATCTCTTTATAAACAATATTATCCGTATACCAATCAGTCAGAATTTGTATAAATAACGATGACTGCGCTCAAACTGTCCATGAGAAAATACTGGTTCAGGAAGTAACAGTCCAACCCGTTCAAAAGTTTGTCCTTGAGATTTATTGATGGTCATTGCATAAGCTAATTTGACTAATTGTAACATCCGAAAAAGTGTTTTAAATTCTAGGAATGAAATGTACTGTACCTTTTCTGTTCCCCGTAATGATTTTGGCTTGAATTAAGTTACAGCTGAAATTTTTATAGCACCGCTTTTGTGAGATATCACCTCAGGGGCGCTTTCCGTTGAAGTACATCCTCATTGATAGCATAAACATGACTATTTTTAGGGCACAATATGGTACGTTGACTCATCACTAAGGCATCAGGAGTTGTATGTGTCTCACTGTATATATAGTGAATAATATCTTGACAAATATTTACATTGGGAATAAGCACTATCTTATCTTGTTCTATCGGTATTACAATGGAAGATGCTCTGAGGAACTAGCGTCATTGATCCCTTCGGCGCCGGTGCGTAGTCGGGATACACGCCAAACGCGCGCCCAACATTTGTACACAGTTGACACTTGTCACATGAGAACGGGTCGCTTCTACGATTCGTTCTTAAGTTCAACAGCTCGGCTGTGGAACGAACTGCCGGCCTCTGTGTTTCCTCCCTCCTACAACATGGGACTCTTCAAGACCCATGTTCACTCCTTCCTCTCCACAAAAAGACCCTCCACACAGCATCCCCAAAGATGACATAGGCCCTGAGGGAAATTATTTTCTTCAGGGCCTCCTGTGTGGAGTAAATATAAAAAAAAAAAAAAAAAAAAAGCACAGATGATTCTAATGTTCCTTCTACCGAAGGAAGTTTGCCATCTTCCAAGTCCAAAAGCCATTTAGAAAATATATTTTCACTTTCTAAAGCTCTGACATTTGTTTTTAATTGAAAAGTTTTCAAATGGTACCAAAGTATGCTGCTTTTTATGCAAGCGGCAATTAATTGTCCTCGTGAAGTACGTCGACACACTGGAAGGATCTGACGAAAGTCTCCGCCCAAAACAATAACTTTGTTACCAAAGACAGAATCACTTCCCATGATATCACGTATAGTACGCTCAATAACTTCTAAAGCTACACCTGGTGCTTCATCCCATATTATAATATCTGCTTCCGTTATAATTTTCCGATTCTTTGATGTGACCTTACATGTTGTATTGTCCTGTAAATTGATGGGTAAATTAAAAGCAGTATGATAAAACTCTTTTACCTTTTCGTCTTAGAGTGTGAATTAAAGTTTAGTAAAGGTATGTTTTCCCTGTTTCGCCTGGGCCATCAATGAAGAAACATTCATTGTCATCATTTTCATGTGAAAAAACTTATTCAAAATAGAATTATATGCTTGAAGTTGTACGTCATTGAGTTTGGCAGCCATCAATTCACCTAAAGTGTTTTCAGAAATTACATTAAAATCAGATACTTGTCCAAAACTGCAACTTTCATCAGGTTCAGGTAAGCCCTGCATTCTGCAAGATGAATTCTCCTTCATAAGAATATCCTGTATGTTTAAAAGACAAAGATTAATTAATAGCTGTTTCTTCAGCAACACCACGATGAAAAAAATCTTCAGCCGAAGATCGAAGGGATACATTGTATTAAAATTAAAACAAATAGATGTCTAAGAATTTTAGGCATCAAATACAATGAAGCCTCCGTCATGAACTGCGTCCATTCTCGTATGTCATCAATGATGTTGCCGCCTCCCCGCTGTCGCCTCGTCCACTTTTTACCAGCTGAAAAGACATAGTTATTTGGTACATCTTGATACAGAATAGAGCGTCCCTCAATATCTTTAAGATTTAATTGGAACCACGCTGTTAAAGAGGTGTTCCTTGTAGATGCTTCCCTAAGAGCCTGTTCCTCCCGCCCCTCTACAAAATAAACAGATTGGCTGTCGGGTAAATGTAAAGCCAGAAGTAAAATTGAGTGAGATTGATCATGTATAGATAAGCGAGAAAATCTCTAAAAACCCAGTATAAATAAATAAATACTATCCAAAGAGGAACAAATTTCAACATTAATATGAGCATCATATTTTTTGCTAAGGAATGCATTATATGGAACAACAAATCGATTGTCGATACGTATATCCCGAACAACGTGATTTTCAGAAAAATTATCACGTATCCTGTACTCTGGGTAGCCTGCGAAATTATTATCAGTAGCATCTTTAAATGATTTGGGGAATTTTTTAGAGCACTTACCGTATACCATGCAGACTGACCTTGGATTAAGTACGCCACATGGTCCATGAATGTTATTTTTTTAAATAATATGGTACAAAGCCGTTCTTCGGATGGGGTAGTTCTGCAGATACGGCATTATCAATATCAGAAGCTGTATACAACTTATCTTGGCTGCAAAGTGTAAACACACCATGTAGATGAGGGAGTCCTCTTTTTTGCTGTTCAATTGTATACACCCAACAAATTACCTTTCCAAACACATGTTTCTCAGTCATATCATGAATAAATTTCTTGACTTTTAGATGGAAAACCTTGGCTACCATATCAGGCCTGTCCGCGGCCGATTGATAATGTTCCAATTCGGTTGGTATTTCTGGCCATTTGGGATTGCATGTAAAAGTTATGACGACGACAGGACGACCAAATTTACGTACCATTGCCATTGAAACTTGATAAAGTTTATTCACATGGCGTGGTCCACCAGTAAATGAAGATGGAAGAATGACTGTATTACCTGCACATACTCCTCTATCAGTGGCTAAATTTCTTACATGGTTTTGCAAACCTTGATAGCATTCCACTCTGAGGTGTCGTTGGTTTTTCCTAATGTAATCTAGGCGACCAGATTGGTAAATAATGTAAGCATGAATTAAATACTGTTGAAAAAGTTTACCCGCATAATGGATTGGATTAAATATGTTTCTTCGCACTGCTAATTTACTTGCATAAAACTACATAGCAGTTACAGTATGACATTGAGCAGTACAGAAATCAGCATGATGCTGAAAGCCTGGAGTCCAACCACATTCACCTGATGGAAATAGTAGTGGGAAAACCATGGGATCTAAATGCTTTGATAAAGTTGCCATCCTTTGAGGTCCTTCAACATTTTTAGGTTAAACAGCGATATCTATACCCGATGACAAATTCCCGTCTGTCTGCTACGTAAACCATGGCGATATCGTGAGAACTGGTTGGAGCATTGTACCTCTGATGAACGTGTAAATAATAGACGTATATCTCTCACCTGCCCACCCTCAGCCGCAATGCGTATTTCTTCTTCCTCGACAGCTTCTTTTAGTTCAATCATCAATTATTTGCATTATATTTTTATAGCAATCGGCATAACATGGATGACTCATACGCACTCTAACAGCCTCAACAGGATCATATAGATAAAGCTGAGCATAGGAAGGTATTTTACCTGCAACTTGTATACTTCTGGAAGTCAGATGATAAACCTAACCAAATTTTTTTAAACAATATGGACCATTACCTGCTATTTGCGCTCCAAATGAGGCAAATCTATTAGCACTGTATACATCTAGTAGCATTTGTATTGACAAACAAAATTCCTAAAGTTTTTAGATTGACTACAATCTCCTGTCAATCATTCGTTAAGTGCTGGAGGATAAGCTAAAATTTGTGGTATATGGCACTTCAATCGCTTGGTAAATTTCCCTCTCATTCGAACATTCCGAAATTTGACCAATTCTGGTAAAATATTGCCCACATACCTTTTAGCCATAGTAATTAAATTGAAATAATAATCTGAAAACAAAATATTTCTTTTTAGCGATTCACAGCGATAGTTTTTAAAAGAAATATCTACGGTTATCACGTCAATAATAATTCTGTAATTATCACATATAAACATGACAGCTGATGACAGCGAATGGGGTCGGTGTTGTAATATCAAAAAATAATTAATTACGTATAAGTATCGAGTGGAACTGGTTATTTTTTATTTAATTTATAATGGTGGATTTATAAATATATATTATATTTATTATTTATAATTATAATATATCTCACATTAAATAATCACACTGACATTGTACATTGCTTGACACTAACTGGCTATAAAAGTTTTTTACATTGATTGGAAATCCATATACGCTGGCAACACTGAACAATCTGTCTTTCGCGTGAATAATGATAAACGTCAAATTTTAATACGTAATTGTGGATAATTTTTACTGTAATGTAATGAATCCAATGGATTGTCAACTTTCTAAAACATATTCTCTTCGATATTATCCAAAAATTATATGAGCATCGTGTCTTAATTTTCAAATCGTGTCTTTTCAAGTTAGCGGAATTTAACCGAAACAGACAATTTAAATTTGACCAATCAGAGGGCCTACACCGTCCAGACGCTGGAGTATTAATAATATCAGATTTGCTAATAATTTCTCAAATTTTTCATCTTCTTATAATTCTCTAACTTCTCCATCCTCTGCTTGCAACCCAAACTAGCTATACATCATTTTTCTTATTTTTATTTTATAGTAATGTATAGATTCTATGTCCGAAACTGTAAAATTCACCCGCCAAAACACAGGGTCATCCCTAGCATGAAGGGTGAAGTATCACAAAAAACCACATGTATTCTCTAAATCATATATCAATAAAATAAATGAATAAATATTATTATGGTCATATTATTCAACGATACATTAAACTTACCCCTCATTTTTAAACACTGAATAAAATTAAAATACTTGTAGTGAAACGAAATTTAATGATTTGAAAGGTTACTAAAAATCAGACATATTCACATTATTTTCGATTAATCTTTACTACGAATTTAATAACATTATGAATACCAAAATACATGATTTGGATAAATTGAAGGTTTTTCTATCGTTTCGCTGGAGTAAAATTAAATAAAATTTGTTTATTACTTTTTTTAAATAAGCGTAAACGACTGAAATATGTATTTTTTCATTATAAATGTATGAACGCGTATAAGAAACAACTGTAAAAATGCTGTTTTATAGTTAAGATTATCTGTGGCAGTTTCCTTTCATTAAATTTTTTTCTTTATTATAAAATTATTAATAAATTTAAAAAAAACGCTCTTGCGCTAAAATCGACCATTTCTAGACACGGTTTGCTAAGCTATATTTATGCCTATTACCTATATTCTAAGAATGTACATATTTTTGGCTGGCAATAGGCATTACAAACACACAATAACATTTTTTACGTAAACTTTGATTCGAGTTAGACTCGAGAAGTCCGGCAAAGATAATACGATTACGATTAGAACCATCATCGGATTGCAGAGATTGAAACTACCTTGGGTGGATCCGTCTATTGTCTTCGTGAACCATTATAGTCTATAATGGACCTCTGTGACTACAGTAACTCCCGCTGTTAGCTCCGAGGTCGCACCATCATCAAATCATCATTAACTTAATTTTTTATAAGTACCAAAGCATAAGCAGTGGAATTATAATTCGATTAAATTTCGTCGGCTGTTAATTCGAAGACCGACGATCAAAACATTAAGAGCTTTATGTTTATGCAGTGCAAATTTGAGAAGAAAGATAAAAAATTCATAAACCTATTTCCTATGATTGATTTTTAAATATGATGTTATGTTAATATGTTAGGCATAAAACAAGATTTGACATTTTTCCAAGCCAAAAGGATCCTAGTTATTATATTTGGTACAATTTGAATGACAGCCCCTTAAGCATTTTATCGATAAAAACGATGACAGATCGCCAACAGACAAACAGTTCACGTCTGATAAACACGTTTGATATTAGACGACGCGACGTGAGGTGGGTAGGAACTTTTCAGATTTGACGCTTATTAAAGTAAAGTTGTTTTGAAAACCAGATAAAGTACTAAAATAATTTGTGAAAAGTGATGCCAAAAGTTTTCTAATAAAATTCTTCTAATATTTTAATTCGCCCTACATGCTCAAACCATCTAAACGTCCCTTTCTTGATCTTACTCATTACGCTTACATCAGCCTTGCACTCTTTGCGGATCTCCACATTTCTCACACGATCATGCATGGTTTTACAACACATACGTCTCAGGGATCTCATTGCTACAGCATTCAGTCTACTTTCATCCTTTCTCTGTCAGTTTCGTGCCTCACTTCCATACATCAGGGTAGGTACCAGCACTCCATCGTGGACTGCTAGCTTGGCTTCTTTGGACAATGTTTTGTTAGCGCCAACTGGGTTCAGTCCTCCATTAATGGAGTTACATCCATTTACCCTTCTATCAATATCTCTGTCAGCCTTCCCATATGTTGTAAACATTAAACTAATTTAATAATAAACAAGCAATTTATGATTTGTTTCTTCATTCGATTAGTGACAACATTGTAATTCAAGGTAGATTTAAAAATAATAATAATTTTGAATGATGTTATTTTTTGTATGAAAGGAAGGTATTTTTTAGTCCGTGTGGGGTACATAATTCCGAATTCTGAAAAACACACATTTTCATGGTGTTTTTCTTTTAGATTCCAACAAATCACGAAGGAAAAATACAACACCTTATGCTACGTATACATAAGCGAGGCGAACTGCCGAACTGAACCTCAACTTATGTGTTGTTTTATAATTTTTTAGCATACTTTGCGTATTTTTTCAATCGAAGGAATTTTATACAATTACTTTTTCAGCTCGGCCAATGTGAAGAGATTATCTTCAAAATAACATCAATTTTAAAATTTTATTATATATAAGTGTTCAAGGAAAGTATATTATAAATTGGTAAAAATTCTGGATGCGGGGTCTTAAGTGCATATTTCGTATGTATTTATCATCATTCAAACTTACCCGACACTGCGGGGTAACTACAAATTTCTACATCTTTGTATTTTCTTTACATTTTCTGTGACTTATTACAGATCCTTTTGTATTATTTATTAGCCTAGTAGGAGTTTATACTCATTTTTTTATACTTTATTTTATGAAAATATTTCCTTCATTAAAAAAAAAAACAAGTTCTTGCGCGTTAAAGTTTCCCCAATCTCCCTGAGTATTATTTTTATTTGTTTGTTATTTTTTTAACTGCAGTATTAAGAGCGCATAAACCTACCAGGGTCTCCGCTGAGCGAGAGCATCATTAGCATGTCTAGGTCCTGCGGGGGCGCCGTGGCTGACAGGGGGTAGTCCCCCTCGGGCAGGCGCGCCTTGAGGGGCTCCTCTCCGCCGACCACCACGATGCTGGAGCCCGAGCGGCGCCGGGGCCTGGAATTATACAAAAACAAACTGTTAGAAGATATTGAATTATTAACAAATTAAATAAATAATAACTTGTACGAAAAATACCCTCCACCTTACATACTCTTGTATTTTACCACTGTGCAAGTGTACGTATCTATAAATTTTTGAGTCACCGCATAAGATTAAAGGACATGGAATGGTTAAATTCTAGGCAGTCTAAGCAATACCATACTGAAAGCATAATTTCTTGCTTGTAGATACCACTTACTGATAAGATACAGCAATCTGCACCTATCAACAACGTCAATAATACGACTTCTATGTTCCATGAGATTCGGAATTTCTGCAACAACCCAACTATTTTCAGTAGGGAGCTTCATTTCCTCCACTGACCCTTGAAATATCCATGTAATTATAAAAAAAGATCCAAAATTGTTTGTTACGTAATTATAATACGTATTCTAATAGTTTTATAAGAAAAATAGCAGAAAAAATCAGGGGAAATCGGGTAGTAATATTGTATGTAAAGCCGTCCAGCAGTGCAGCAAACAAATATGGTGAACGCACCGTACTTGTGATTTAAAAATATTAAATTACATCAACACTTTATTTCTAAATGAAGATTTATGATTAGGTAATAATATCCAACATCCGACCATTGAAGGTCGACGGAGGGCGCTAGAAAATAAAGTCATGAATTATACTGAAATCCCACTGCCGAGTGTACCGATGCGTGAAGCTCGGGTTTACTAGAGGTCAGAGTAAGCGCGTTGTGCAAGGATGGTTGGGTATAAAACATGAAGAGTTAGACCACCTTCAAGATGAAATTCGATTTGATATTTTTTTATACATCATTAAATTTATGCACCTCTACATTTGCGACAAAATTTCTTGTAAAATAATGACGTTATCCGATGCAAATCTTGGAAGCGGAAATCAACCCATTTCCCGACATTCGATCGAACTTAAACTCATGCTGATAACAATGCATTCCATCTATCGACTTTTGGTGGCAATTACGTATGCACATTGCACACGCGGACATACACACATTCTCTGTAATCGGATGACATTCCAGCAGTTTATATTATAAATAAATGTCGGTCCTACCCGATCGGCATTTGGGGAGGTTGGCAGAGTTTTCGAATGCAGTTCTTGGGTAGGAAGTTTCAATACTCAGTCAAACAATTTTTTTTTTATGTTTTAAAAGCATTTTAAAATACGTAGATACTTTATAATAAAATCTATGTTTTTAACGGTTTGATTTTTTTTCATTTACAAAAAAAATATTTTAATCTATTGTACGGACCATCATACAATTCTATATCGCCACAGAGCTCTTGTTTCTTGGGCAATAATATGCACTCATTTTCTCGTGCGCTCTCTTGAATAAAATATTTGACTTACTTTCTGAGTCGTCCCCGATTTTACCCCCTCGGAAGTCAAAGAGAGAATTGTCATAAGTTATCGTGTCCTCTTCTATTCAATATGTATAACGAAAGCTAGTAATATCTAAGGTAGTTACAGCTTCGTTAGGTTAGGTTAGGTTAGGTTAGATTATCATCCTTGTAATCAAAACTATTTTTAGGATACAAACAATCATCCTGCAGAGGTGTGAGACTGGCCCTAAAAATATTGGTTCAGAATACTTGCCGGAATTCCAGGTAAGCTATTTATCTTCATTTTGACGGCTCAGATAAGTCATGGAAACAGTTTTAAAGCACTTTAAAGAATAAACATTTTGGATAACAACGAACAGTGGTACGAGGGAAAATGTGATACGGAGTTAAAATTTGAAACGTTAATCGCTACCTTGTGACAAGCGTTGGAATGCCGATGTATCTTAACTTCAAAGCAAACATATGTTTGTTTGTCTAAAGCAGTTAAAACTCTCCAACAGTGCGATCTGGTGCCACGAATTACGAACAACTCTTTTTGTCTGAAATTTAGAGGTCGAGACAACTAATTTCAGCTAGGTACGTCATTTACGTTATGAGCTATAGAGCTTTGAAAGATAAATTTCACTGTCATCGTAATATCACGTTCCCATTTTTCAACACTACAGTAAGATAAAAAGTTTGCTTTAAAGAATTTGTAAACGCGAGTGAAGCCGGGCAGTAACTTCAAGAATAGTGTGAAACAGATAATTTTAAAGTTTTTCAAATAAGTTTTTAACTAATGGTTCTTCACCCTTTTGCACGAACGTGAGAAATACATCAACTGATAACTACAAGGAAACGTGCCAACTGCATAATAATGATGCACACATTTGCAAAATTGAATTTATCAATTACACAAAACGTTGTGAGAAATTGATAAACCATAATGATACTCTTCTGCAAAAAGCGCAATATCACAATAATTATTATATCTGATTCGTGCTAACAGAAATTCAATCACTGTAGTAAAGCAACACTAAAGTCTCTAAGGCTGGCCGCATACATACGTTTTTCGTATTCGATTTCCGAATTCGTTTTCCGTATTCGGACATCCGAATGCACGGAATCAGTAGAAAATACATTAACTGCCGCACACGTTCGTTTTAGTTCCGAACGGAACAAATTCCTTACGCACGTTCCGAATGCGAGCCGGCGCGTTCGGAGAAACCGAATGGAAAAAACCTAATGACGTCATGTGGAACGCAGATATTGCATACAGTTTGTTTGTGCCGACGCAAACGTACGGAAATTTCCGTTCGTAATTCAGTGTTGCCAACGGATCTTGACCTAATATCGCCGTTTCTCATACATAAGGTAGCGTAAAGTAGCCGAATTTGCTGTTAGGTGGGACATGTTTAAAATTGATGTTTTTACGTGAAAATAAAAATTTCGTGGGGGGGGGGGGGTGGCTAGAGAATTTCAAAAAGATAAAATTTGTCCCCAGAAAAATAAATTTCATGGGGGGGGGGGGGCTAGAGAATTTCGGGACATGTTTAAAATTGATGTTTTTGAAGTAGCTTAATTGGCGACCAGTTAGATTTAGACCGCCTTTTAGATTTTTTCAGCGCCGATTCTCGCTCTCTGAGTAGCCTAAATGGCGATATATCGCCCTTGTTGGCAACACTGGTACTGACGTTTATACATTCCGAATGAAGAAAAACGAACGTTTGCGCTAGTCTCACGGAATTCCGAATACGGAAAACGAATTCGGAAATCGAATACGGAAAACGTATGTATGCGGCCAGCCTAATACTTGGTTATCCAAAAAGATGTTACCACTCGTATGGTACTACACAATCAAAAAATACAAATAACAATATTACTATTATCATAAATATGGTACTACAATATTATTTAAATACTTAACAAATTAGAAATTATTTGTACTTGTGTACATAATAATTTGGCTAATTTATATAGAGCCGTTTTCGTGAGAAATCACCTCAAGGGCGCTGTACAAATATATTTCTTAAATAGTTAACATTAGAACTACTGACTTAAAACTAGTGACTTACGTCTGAGACTTATATCTAGAGACTAAGGCCTATAACTACTATCTTAATAAAATATATATTTACATATGTAAAAACTTATAACTAAAATTAACATTAACAATCTAATTTTACAAGCGCCAGAAGAGGGAGGAAGATCTATTATATTAGGGTGTTTATAAAATTAGTTTTTATTATTAGCTGGAAATATATCTTAAATGGATGAATGAAATTAACCGTCGATCTTTAACGCATTTAAATGATTCATCTGCCAACAATTAATAGTGTGTATTATTATGTTATTAAAATAAAAGTCAATCTCATGTAAGTGGTAACATCTTTTTGGATAAACCTGTATAATAGATGGATACTTCATCATCCACGCGAGAAGAAGAAATCAATGATTTTCCAATCAAATAACAGACCCTTGTCCATCATCAAATATTCATTAGAAGTACCAAATAAAGATTAAACAGCGATAAATCTGATTCTTGAGATTCGTATTATTTATCAACGTCAGAAAACACGTTTATTTTTATGTTTAAAGACATCAACAGAATCAATCATAATGAAATATCGTTTGCGTAGTTTTATTCAATCTTCAATCAATGGGATGTTTACTGTTTGCTACCTTACCTGACTCTCCTTCCATGCACATTCCGCTACCTACATATGGTAATAAACGCCTTTGGAGAATGTTGTGTTGTATGTTTGTTGTATTTTCTACCGTGAAAGTACAGGAAACCACTGGAACGTTGCATACCTATGTAAGATTCATTCGGATTTCTAGTTTCTTAAGTGATGTCTGAGAGTCGCATTCATCATAATTTGCATTCACAACTGAGGGTTGATAATAGTGTTGCCAATTGATTAATCTTTACATCTTAATATCAACAAATGCCAAACGATCAGTTTCCATAGATTTAAAACCCCTTTATTATTCGACTACTCAATTAACAAAGCCAACCTAAAAAGAGTCTTTGAATTCAATGACCTTCTTTGACTCCAAATTACGCTTCTTGAATCACATTAATAGCTTTACCAGTAAGGGATTACAAATGCTTGGATTTATTCTCAGAATCGCTAAAGACTTTAATAACCTAAAACTATAAAATTACTATACACGTCTCTGGTTAGAAGTCAGGTTGAACACAATTCAACCATTTGGTGTCCTCATTTCAACTCTCATTGTTTACAATTGAAAAAATTCAAAATAAATTTTTACGTTTTATTAATTTCAAAATTGGTATTCCTATTATTGAAATCGATTATGTCAATTTACGCAGTAAACTTAACTTATCGAAATTATCTGAAAGGCGAAAAATATTTGATCTCCTTTTATTATAAAAAATTGTTCATTCTAGGTTGGACTGCCCTGACACTATAAATTTGCTATCTTTACATATACCTCCAAAATATACTAGACGGAATATTTTATTCTACAACAATAACTTCGCTACGAATTCTGTGTTAAAAAGAATACATAGGTTGGGCAATGAACTAAGTGATGTCGCTGACATTTTTAATTTAAACTTCAATACATTTAAAGCCAAATTAGTCCATTTTAAATGTAAATAATGTATGAGAAATCATTATATTTTATTTCAATTTTCTATTGTTTGTTTTATACTGTTGTTGAAAATGAAATTTGTAATGGTTATGTACTATAAAAGCCCAATAGGGCGTCAATAAATAAATATAAAAATATGATTGGTTTTATAGGGTTAAACAAAATGATAAGTAACAACTACATGCTCAACGGTTAAAGAGTAGATAAATGAGAGCGGTATGGGAGTAGTATAAGTGGTATAAATTGGAGCGGTATGGGAATGGTATAAGTGGTATAAATTGGAGCGGTATGGAAGTGGTATAAATGGGAGCGGTATGGGAGTGGTATAAGTGGTACAAATGGGAGCGGTATGGGAGTGGTATAAGTGGTTTAAGTGGGAGCGGTATGAGAGTGATATAAGCGATATAAATGGGAGCAACAGAATTGGCTATTTAGGTACTAAACATTATTATTTAATATTATTGTAGAAAGCAATCACTTTGTGGTTTGACATATTTAAAATGAAATAAAATACTCGGTTTCTCTGAATTACAGAAATACGGTTTCTCTGAATTTGCCAATCATCTGATTAGCAAAGATCATACTTTCTGTCATAACACCGGCGCTAATATTTTACATACAAACGGGCATGGTAACAGACTCAATAATCTAGAAGCACTGGAAATAAAAAAAAGCTGTAAAAACCAAAAGTCCTATTCTTAATAATCAATTAGATATAACAAGTAGTCCAATATTAAGTTTGTTCCCAATAAACCATTAAAAATGTCCAAGTTCTTCTTATCACCCCATGTCAGTTGATGCTTTGTTTCTCCATATACATTATTAATCCATTAGTCTACATAATTATCGTTCGGTTTTTCCCATGTCTTTTGTACTTGTGTAAATGTATTGTATGATTTCTCTGTGTTTGTTATATTTATATCATGTTGTCTCCCACAAATTTTTTTTTTATATATAAGCTCACACTTTGTACTTCTTGTCTAGTAATAATTTGTACCCTGAAGATGCTTGAGTAAAGCGAAACCGGTCGGTTCAAAAAATTATTAAAAACTCGTGGTTTTAAAACAAAAAGTATTTTATTTAATTTTATTATTATTTAATATTTTTGGAAGTGTTCAGGTTATTTTTAGGCACAAGCAAGAGATAAGAAACATTTTCCCAACTAACATTGAATAACGAGTTTCAAGGAGAAAAATACCATTTTTATAATCCAATGATTCAAAAAAAGCATTTTATCAAGCCATCGAATGAGTAGCGAGTAAACAACTTATTTTGATTGATTCAGGTCAAGTTCTGGCAAACGATTACGGAAAAGGTGTCAAGAAGTTGACTCTGAACCCATAACCATAACAGGTATTGTGATTTCGTTTAAATCCACCACAAAGAAAAACAACCATGTGGATTATGATTTTCACAAAGAGATTTCATTTGTTTGTATGTACATCGAATGGATTTGATAGTGATTTATATCGCTTCTCGGACTGTTGGCTAAGATCAAAGTGTAGTACAAAATGTACTATCATTTTGAAACCACCGCGTGTCATTAATTTTAGATATCAACCTATTTATTATATCTCCAAATAATGATAGCGTCTCAAGGCCTACGCTCAGACCCTTCATAACATTAGAAGGTGTAAATTTGATCATTTGGGTTGTTATGCCTACGCGTAGGCCTAGCAGATTGAATTGTTAAAAGTAAAAAAATACTGAAAATATGCATGTAATTTCTTGTTTATAATGTCAAATAAAATAATTTACACGGTGTCTGAAAAATCATCATGATACAACCAGGATTTTAGAATTTATATTGCATAGAGAACCCAAAAAAAAAATTTTTTTTCTGCAACTAAAGCTTGCATCACTTCAACATTTTTTAAAAGACGTTAAACAGCTGATATTACCCCATAGTGACCGTTTTTTTTTCAAATTTAAACGAAAACACAAATCAGAAAATTATTATGCCGCCAAATCGACTCCAATGTGATGTAGATTCACCAGCTTCCCGCTAGCACTGCGAGTTTCCGGACACCGTGGATAATTTGAAAAAAATTAATGGAAGCAGGGCACGGTTATGCTAAAACGGGTTGGCGTGTTGGAGTGTTAAAAAGTTACATCGTTTCATTAAATTTAATAATGTTTCACAACAAAGTTACAGCTATCCAAATAATTATATATCATTTCTAGTTAACTATCCCCTCAGAGTTGACATCTGTTTTAAAAGCGATTAAATTTATTTATTCAGTCTCATTAAATCGGCGGTCACATTAGGGGTTTAAGCCGCAACGACGTAAACTATTAATTACTCCCCAAATGGCGATATTTTTTCCAAATTTCCTGGGTTTAATGCTAAACGCAGCCACATTTATCACCCTCCATGGAGTAATCCATCAGAGGGGTAAAGCGCACTTCACACGACAATTATTTGCATACCGATCCCCATGCATGTAAACCATATCGGGATTGAGACCCATATAGAAAATTGTCACTTAACGCGATGATTTCTTTCATACCTACAATTTCATACAGATATGCAGATATAATTGGCAATAAAGAAGAAATAATATATTGGGACCGTAGGTAGGTACCTACCTAATAAAAAAACTAATAAAAAATAACAACCACATCTTTCACTATAAGTAATAAACACAGTCTAGTATGATTTAAGATTTTCACGGCCAAAAGTATTTTTGTTATTTGTTTTTGGGGTGTTATGCCGTGTTGCGCTAACTCCTTCTTTAGCCAACGTTTCGGGAAACGTTGGCTTCTTTTCCCGAAACGTTGGCTAAAGAAGGAGTTAGCGCAACACAGCATAACACCCCAAAAACAAATAACAAAAAAAACAGTCTAGTCTGGTCTATCTACACACAATATTTTATAAATATTATAAGTACATATATACCGAATTAACAACGCAACATTTATATATTTATTTTAATATTGGACAATTCGTATAGCGCCGCTTTTGTGAGATATCACCTCAGGGGCGCTCCACACAATATTCCACATAAGCTGGCGAAAATCGGTGTCGAAATATAGAACAATGTATTTTTCGTACTGAAACCATGTGGAAAACGATTTGTATGAAATCTGTACGATAAATGTGTTGTCTAAATCCCCCATTTGTATTGGGTAACGATGGGTCTCATCGCAAAAGGAGAGAAGGGGTGTGAAATGGAGGGCTTTCGGCTGAAAGATGAGAACGAATTCGGGTGAGATATTCACGGAAATAAAGACGTCTAAAGCCCTAACGCTATAAGATTCAATTAGCCTGGATCCATCGAATGCAAGAAATAAAACGGTGAAAAACGATCATTTAGCGTTCAAGTAATGGCTGGTAAGAATGATTGGAATTTCCGTGAGAAGTTTACAAGATTAATGACCGATACATCGAAATACCGCGATAGAAATGGATGTACTCTCGGCAGTTATAGCACGTTTACTTGAAGTTGATTGCCAACTGAGATTAAAAAGCGGGGCAAAATAATTGTAAAATGAATATATATATATACAGGATTTTCCAATAAGAGGTGTAATTTTGATATTCAATCGTAAAAGATCAATGGTTTCGTTGCTTGTGTGGCACGTAGCGCCGTCTTTTTGAAATTAAACGTTGTCCAGATCAATACCATCCAATTCCGGCCATAAAAATCATTAATCATCTCTCGATAGCGCAATCCATTCACCGTAACTGTTGCTCCAGCCTTCTTTTTCGAAAAAGTAAGGTCCAATGACTCCGCCGGACCATAAACCGCACCAAACAGTCACACGTTGAGGATAGAGAGGCTTTTCAACAATAATTCTTGGGTTTTCCGAGCCCCAGATGCGACAATTTTGCTTGTTGACGAAGCCACCGAGGTGGAAATGGGCCTCATCACTCAAAATGATTTGCATTTGATTCACTCAAGTGAATTTTAATAATTTCAATGCGTTTTTGAAGCATGTATCGTTCCATTTTTATTAATGGTGTAGTTTCTACTTGTCAAATGTCAAAAAATGACAGCTTCAAAAGTAACATCTACCGAAATAGCGGGATATTCAAAATAACACCTCTTATTGGAAAACCCTGTAGTATACTCCTTACCCATTGTAGTTTTTTCACCAGGGTGAAACACGACGGATAAGACAATAACACCCGTTCAGCTGATGATCATAGCATAACAAATGAGAACGAATCTTTTCACCGAATTCTTCATTTGCAATACGGGTCTATTAGTTATCAACATTCATCTTCCCTCCTTCATGTAATCCAAACCCGTATTAACATCGCCGTTCCTACAGATAATCCGCCTGTAACATGGCCAATCGGATCGGTAGCGATATAGTTCCCCCGGCTTACGAACCAAAAGTAAGGTAATTCATTGGCCAATTTAGGTAAATATTGCATTTGAATGAATAGTGTGCGTTGGTCACTGTCAGTGGACTTGTGAGTTGTGTGTCGGAAATGTGATTCCTGGTAGACTTACCAGTGGAAACGTTTATATCTGCGAAGTAGTCAGAAAGAGCCTTAGGGCTTGTAGTTGGTGAACTGTCTAAAAACAACCTACAAATAAAAAAGTCAATGAGTCAAACTGGCCGAAATGTTTAATACCTAGGGCAAACCAGTTCTCACAGATGATACTGTTTGAGACAACAATTTCTAAAAAAGGCAATTAAAAATGAATTATAGCAAATAATATGAGTTATTTGAAGGTTGGTTAAATTTTAAAAGCGAAAGCGAGTAAACCTTTTTGAAAGTTGGTAACGTGAGAAGCAGTTAATGTCAATATAAATCGTGTTTAATATTTTAAAACAGTGTACTTTTTTATATTCCGATAAATTTGTAAATTAATAGTTTCCACTATGGCACATGATATTTCAGATTTAAAAAAATAAAAATCAACGGTAAACAAAAAAAAAACTGAAATAAGGAAATGATAATAAACAAAGAAAAATTATATATGGCGTCTAATTTATTGTATATCATTGTCATTACATGGTGATATTTAAGAAACAAGAATAATAGTGAAATCGAAACTGGTTCTACAATGGTAGGGACTGTAGGGAGTATAATATTATAAGTATTATTTGTGATTTCAGTTGTTATATAATAAGTTAGAAGATATTTTGTTTCGATTAATATAATTGTTTATAATAATAACTAATCAATCACCGCTCATTGTATTATTTTTGTCTTTAGGTACTTATTTGTGTATATTGTTTGACTATTCTTAATTTTTTCATTTTCATTATACGTTTATCCTGACGAAGAAACCATTGGTTTTGAAATATGTCGATCTATTTTAATTAAATAGTGGTGAAAACAAAGTTATTTATTTTATTTTATTTCGAATGACGTCACGAGTGACTTTGCAATTATTGAAGAAATGAGTAGAATAAACGACTAGGTAATTCGCATCATAAAAAAAAGAAAAATAACTTGTGTTCGTTCGACAAAAGACTAATAGACTATAACCTTATTATGAAGGTACACATCATTTCCAAACTAAAACTTACACAGATTTTTGAACCTGTTAGATGACAGAATCGTAAAAGATCGTTGTTATTTCTGTATCAAGTAGTATATTGATCAGCCAATCAGGCTGTAACGATTCTACCATTTATTTTTTTGTCAATTTATTTACCCACACCTCAAAATTTTAATATTAATATTAATATTATCATTATTTTAATTGTGAGCGAACGACTCACAGACCCGCCGCCCAATGAGCGTGCGTGTTCGGTGCCCATAGTCCATTCTATGCCCCGACACCCGAGGGGACAGGCAGTGAAAGTGAGCCACCCAGCATGAGAAAGCAACTCGGCATCGTGGGCCACCGCCACTTGATCAGCGGTCAAAATTGTCTCCGTAATCATCTTAAGACCAATTTTTACGTGGGCCAATAGATAATCAATCAATACATTACTCGGAATTATTGTAAACTCTGTTAAGTGAGCACTTGTATCAAGTTTCCCGAGTCAGTTATGCCCTACTAACCGGGAACTGGCAGATTAAAGCTGTTTGAACACTTCAACAGTTAATTTTGAAAATAATAGAGGGCGCCACTTCCGTCTACAACAATCCTAAACTGTACAGTCATTAATATAAGAATACTATCGGATTGTGTTAGTTGAGAGAGGAAAAAGAAACCAGAAAAGGCAGATTGAGAAGTGGCCATTCAATAAGAGTTCATCAAACATTACTAAGTCTTTTGAAGAATTTTTTTTTAATAAATGATATTTAGATTTCTCAAGAGAGACGTTTTAAGAGTCTTTTCCACACTAGCACTAATTGTTTACCACTTTTTTGACTATTTATATTCTGGGTATTAATCAGATATTAGTTATAATCCTGCAATCGGCAACATCAGCAGCTGTAGGCAGACCGATAGAACCTATGCGCAAGCCAAATACTAAGTTTGGTGATCGCGCTTTCGGAGTATCTGGGCCGAAGGCTTGGAATAAACTCCCTCCGGAACTAAGATCCATAACAGGTCCAACAGAATTCAGGTCTAAACTAAAAACTTACCTTTTTAAGCTGTCGTACCCTTAAATTAAATATACCAATCCTAAGAGAAAGTCCAGTTATATTCAATTTTTCAATTTAGTCCTAAATCCTGTATCTAAATTTCGCCAATAAACAATTAGATAATGTTAATTAAGTGTTAATCTCAAGTGACCTACCAGGTAAGTATTGTACTGTATATTTTCTCCATAAATAGTTAAGTAATAACATAGATCACTGTAGAAATGTATTATAAGTTTGTACAGCGCCCTTGAGGTGTTTTTGCACAAAAACGGCGCTATGCAAGTCATCCAAGTATTATTATTATTTTTATTATTAATATTGTTTAAGTACCTCTCTAAAACGAAAATTACATTAATAAGCCATCATCTTGTCACAAATCTTGTTAAGATTTGTCTGACTCAATTAAACATTGAAAAAGATAATTTCTCAAGCAATATACGCACTCATATACCGGAAAATATAAAAAATAACACTGACCGACTGATAAATAATTACACTTCTCGGAAACTTTCCCGTCGGAGAGTAGAGAAAGGAGGCTTCTTATTGCGGAAGAACCACGAGTGGAAGTAATAAGGCTTTATTGTTGGTAAGTGATGAAATATTAACTACAAAGGGTTTTTATTTTTGCATTATCCTGCAGTAGGAAAATTGTTTTAAGAATAATTGAAATAAATATAAATTTAGTCATTACTGATATACCCACACACGGGTAGCGCTAATGTGATTTCCTACATCTCGAAATTTCTATTTAAAATATAATACACATGTATGTAAAAATATTACATGCTTTTTGTAAAAATTAAGAAAATTAAACAAAGCAATGTTTGTAATCGATACCAATAAATTACGTAGGTACAAAAATTGTTAAGGTGTTCTACAGGGGTCCATTTTAGGACCAACCCTCTTTTTCGTTATATTATTTCAAAGAATTCTTGTACTTAACGATGTTTTCAAAATCGAAAATTATTTCTAAAATGTAAATATAACAATAGATAAGTATGTACATCCTCAAAAAAGCGGCTTAGAAATAAGGGTTTTCATCTGAAAACCGAAAGTCCCTTTGCGGCTCATTGAACTCGTATTTTTTTTATCTTTTTCATATGATACTATACATGATTTGAATATGTTATTAAGTATCCGTTTAAGAATGTAATGTAAATACTGTTGGGAAACTATTGAAGTAGTTTGGCAGGTTTTTACTAAGAGAACAATTTTTAAAAAACCACTGACATGATTACAAAACATCAGCCATAAAAACAGTAAAATGTTATCTTACTTAATTGTAGTAAATTAGTGACTTAGTTAGATACGTGTTCGATTTACCCCCGGGTGCGAGACATTTTTGTCGCAAACCATCAGGCTCTGGGCAACGCAACGGTTTAGGTAGGTGGTACTTTATAATCCACCGTATAATTATTAAAATATAGGTCGTTAGGAGTACGAACTATGCTATGTACCTTAATTTTTTTACATGAATTCTTTCTTTATTGAGCTGCACCATCTACAGTTATAGCATAATCCAAGGCCGTGAATTTTAATGAATGGATAGATTCATGAATGAATCGCCCGTAGACAGATGTACTTTCCAGACTACCAGTGTATATTATGTTTTATTAACGATCGAATAGACTATCAAATAAAACTGCTAATTGGCCATTGATACTAAGGGAATCGTTGTATCGGTAGATAGCAGATAGGTAGATACGTAAATGGTAACACCAACACTATGGGTAAGAAATAAACGAAAGAAAATTATTATTACACCTAATAATTACACGATTACACCATATTCATATTTCATATTCATATTCATATTCCCCACAACAGGACGCAAGGTACAATTTTTCCCTCGAAGACCTTGAAAATTATTATGTCAGTTTATGGTTATTTGAAAGATTTGTATCTTATCAATCGGATCATGGACTCTTCTTCGCTCAAGCGATGAGAGAACACGTAAAATTCCGACCCACCACACCAAATCATTTATAATGAATGATGGGCGGAAGTCATGACGACGACACGATTCATGAATATCAACGAAGTAAGCAATGTATGCCAGAAGAGTCGTGCATGGAATTAGCCATGAATTTCAGTTCAAATAATCATAAATAATTACAAAGTTATACGGTTTTCAACGAATTTAGTTAAGTATACCTACACGTAATTTATAAAGCTAAAAACCTAAAAAATGTATATTTATACATAAGTAATAATATAACACGTAGACATACCAAAGGAATTAAAATCCCATACCAATTGTAAATACAATAGAGATCAAACTGCGATCTTCTTAAGGTTTGTCAGGTAGGTACTTGTGTTCATTAACACTCTGTATGTAAAAATTCCAATATTAACTCTTCCAGATTCATAGGTACTTCGTCTAATACAAATAGTAAATAGAAAAGCACAATTAAGTCGTTTGTATTTGAACGGTTATTTACACTAAAAAAGCAGCCACTTAAACATAAGTGGGGTTGTTCCATTGAAATAATTTCTAATCATATGTTATTGTATAGTATAGCAGAAGAATATTTAAATGTAGTACTTCGTCTTATGTAAAACCGTATACTTAGGAACTGAGTTGGAATTATTCTACACCCCAAAACATAAACATTCCGTCATAGCAGACAGGTGAGACAGGTATTCACCCATCATTTCTACCTGATCCTGTAAATAACCTAAGATATACCTATACAATAATTCCTTCGTGCATTGGTTTCACAACGGGAACCCGAAAAGAATGCATTAGACATTTGGTACTAGATTAGAGCATACTATTCCTGGATAGTCCCTTAGGCCCTGAGATTATTCAATCCCTTCCGAAGTAAAAACACTCGTCAAAAACCGTTCGACGTTGAATGAATACTCAAAGTTTTTGCTGTAAAGCCTTACTTCCATAATATTTTCCTCTCATAGAACAAATTTAAAACGTACCACAATTTTCGGATGATAAATCAAGACAACTTCGTAAAAAAATTATGAGATTATTCCAAAACGAATCCTGCAATAGGAGAAACGATTTGTACTTTTTAGTGGCTACTCCAACGTCTCCAACTACCCTTGTGATTTTGCATGTCTGAATTCCAGGTAATATAATTCTTAGCCAGGTTCCGAGACTGTTACTCATCGTAAAGGAATTTTACAATGAAAGCAAGTAGGTATAGAGTATAATGCACAGGTAGACGCAGGTAAGTGTTGCAGATTCCGCAAAGATTAAATCTGTGCACCTAAATTCAAGAGTCGAGTGAATTTTAATGGTAAGATTTTCAGCAAGCCATCTATAAAGCTCTACTTTTCAGGAAATCATATTGATAAATAATAGGAAAGCACGCCCAAATTGCATACTAGGTTAGCCGGTTAGTATGTGCTTACATCTACCTAAAGTCACTTATAGATTATGTAAATTATTGTATGCACTAGTGCGCGAGTGCGTTGAGACTGATATTTATACAAAACGTCAGAAACCTTTCACAGTCCGCGACATTGTAAATAACAGTGAATGTCTAAAAACTATTAATAAGTATGTATTAATAATTCCGCATTTAAACCTAAGTAAAAATTCATTTTTACTCATTTCATTTTACAAAAAAAAAATATCCAGTCCTAAAATAAAACAATAACTTCGTAAACACCACTTTTATTTTTTATACCCAATGCCAACCAAGTTTCGCTACGACCGTATCTTCGTCAGGGCAATATATAACTCTACTAAACAAAAATCTACAATCAACCTGTGTTATAACACATGTTTCTTGTACATTTTTTTAGTAGAGTATTGCATATTGTACATCTTACTTGTATGTTTTATTTTGTTAGTAGAATATTATATGTTAATTGTAGATTTTAGTTTGGTACATTATTACAAGTAACATGTGTAATAACACATGTTACAATTTTTTGTTAAAAAATGAAGGTGGTGTTTACAAAGTTATTGCTTTATTTTAAATTACAATGCGTCTGCCTTATAGCGTTCTTTTGACCAAAACGGCGCTATACAAAATTTAAAATTATTATTATGGGTCAGGTGTGTATATGAGAATTCGGTGGCAAAATACTATTCGATTGCTTAGTCAGATATAGCTTTATCAGTAACCTACTAGTAACTAGTAACTACCTGGTTACGCCAGAGTTTAAACACTTGATATTATTTATTTTTTATAGCTTATTGAACAACGGAGTAAGTACTTAAATAATATGACGCACCGAATTATTTTTTAACGTCAAATGCACACTTCAAAGCCTGATAGCTCATAATATAAAAGACTATCTACCTTGACCTAAAGAAATCATTACAGAAAAGCCTGTACAAATTTAATTACAACAGGGCTCATATCTGAAAACAGATTTTCTGCCAAGTGATTTATTTATTTATCATGGCCTCAATAAGACGGTTATTTACCAAAATTTAAGAGCGTACAGAAAAAAATGAAAGAAGAAGATAAATGGCATAATTTACATACATAAACAATTACTTGAAGTAAGTTTTGTGTATGACTATACTCGTACATAATTGAAAATGGTTAATAGGAAAATACAACAAAATAGAGATATGTTATTATACGAGGGTCGTGGGGAAGGCTTTACAACTACTTTGTGAAATACGTCAAAAGTTAGTCGATATACGATAACGATCAACGCAGCATCGCATCGTAACAGTAGAACCGCTCCTCTATTGATTGGCGTGTTCTAGAGTTCTAGCTTTTGGAGCATTAAAGAGTACACGCGATCTTCCATGAGTATAGTGATATGACAATATGTGCCATAAGGCGGAAGGTTTGATGGTGAATCTAACTTACATTACACAAAAAATATTAAAGTTTACAAAAATCAGCTAATGTTTCAAAAACAAAACAAGCAAACAGAAAGCAGGGCGTTCCTAGTAAGCCCGGTGTAACCCGAGCGTTTTGTATGAACATGCCAGACCCGATAATAGACTGAGACAACTTTCAAGTGGTTGGTGGCAGAGGTAGGCACAGGGGCGTCACTGCCAAGGGGCGGTGAGAACGGCGCACGAGGGCGGTTTAAACAGAGAGCGGCCGCTTGTTTCTCAATACAGGC
This sequence comes from Hesperophylax magnus, assembly GCA_026573805.1. Taxonomy (NCBI): domain Eukaryota; kingdom Metazoa; phylum Arthropoda; class Insecta; order Trichoptera; family Limnephilidae; genus Hesperophylax; species Hesperophylax magnus. The sequence continues at coordinate 3,906,605 of JAIUSX010000026.1, forward strand.
GGCCTGACGACACTTGATTTGTTCACTAGTGCGGTCAGAATTTTTTTTTTTTTAAGGATAATCATGACTGACTCAGTTTTTACTATCATTAAATGAATATACATTCAGAAATACACGTTTTCAAAATTTTATGTGAAATCTTATCAAAAATGAATAGAAATGAGATCTCTAAAGCCGATATGTTAAAACCTACGACTAAATTACGAATGAAGAGATTGAAAATAATGCAATGCCAATGAAGCATTATGAATTCTTAGTTTGAGTTTGAATATAATATTTGGAGGTAGGTACTCCTTTCAAGATGGCAAAGGCCTGCACTAACTGTACAAACCATATGCAGATCGTGAAAGCTTTTGACTGTCTTACTTCTACTCATGTTGTATTATATTTAAGAGATCCAGAGAAATATTGGTTCAGGACGAAGCAGGGGAATACGCCACACTTCATGGTTTCGTAATCTACGTGACTGACATGAGTGCAGTTCCACAGAATTATTTCGGACTGTTGCCACAGTGATAATAATAATATTTGCATGATTTGTAAAGCGCGGTTCTCGTGAAAAATCACCCCCAGTGCGCTGTACAAATATAAAACTTACCTTAATACTAACTTTGCATCCATTGGTTCGTCGATCACTGATACAAAACTATCCATCTGTACAATGCATTTGACCAATGAACGTGTATCGCATTAGAATTTAGATAAAGTTCGCACGCAGAGGTCATTATTGGGAACACATGCAATAGGAAACGCCATTATTAATTCTGTTATTTATTTTATTAAGATATATTAACGTTGTTTAATGAATACCAATCGATATAGCAGTACAAGGGTTTGATTAGAATTTATCTTTCTAAGTGTGATTCGTCTCTTGGTATGAGACAAATTGAGGTATAAGGCTTCAAATAATGTAAATCCAATATTAAGTGTGATTAGGATATACCTCATATAACTGTAAAGCGCCCCTGAGGTAATATCTCACAAAAGCGGCGTTATTCAAATTGTCCAATAAATAAAATCATACGCAGTACAAGAAGGCTACTCTCAGGTAGGTAGGTATATTTAATTTAAGGGCGAAGAGCCTAAAAATGTAAGTTTTTAGTTTGGACAATGTTCAACCTTCGATATAAGAGGACACCAGAAGAAAAAATAATATTTCTTTAACTGAGGCCTCTTTCCTGTTTCCCTCGCACCGGCCCTGCATAGGTAGATAGTACCTAGGCTGGGGATATCGGAACCTTTCCGTGCCGGCAAGTGCATGTTTACACAAGATAGTGCGATAAAAACTAAAACACACCCAAAAAGGTCCACCAAGTGAAATTCCACAGAATAGGGAGAGTGCCGCTAACACAAATTGAACCAACCAAACCAAGACAGACTCGTTCAGGCATTTTATTTTTATCGGGACGGAGGGATACGAACCGGGTAGAGGTTTAAGTGTCCAATGAAAGTTATTGTAGTTATTTGTGTTAGAAAGCGATCCGAGAAAATACTGTTTTGAAAGATTTTATGTTATCACCACAGAAACAACTAAATAAGGTTAAAAAAAAACCTCTTGTACACAAATTGAACATATATACAGATCGACATGATAAGGTATCCAATAGAATAAACAAATTTTAAGTATTCATTAAGGACAATATTAGCGACTCTCCAACGAACATTTGAAATCGAAAAATCAGAAAATAAATTCGTTGATCTAATAATTGAACCTAGGACCTAAGCCTTGCAGGGGCTTTGCCGGGCTTTTGAGATTCGCTAATATTGTCTTCAATGACTAAATCTTAAAAGTTTTCTTACTAAGTTATTAACTCATCCTACAGTTGTAGAAAAGTCAATAGTCAATCGTACATTAAAATAAAAAAGGGATATATTTATCTAAGACACTAGCTAGATTGCATTTAGTTCGAGAAGAATTTGCAAACAACAGATAGCACACATTAAAAAAATGCGTTAAGAAAATTAAGATATTAAATAATGTTGGACAAAGCACTCTCTTTAGGGTGAATTGCCTAATACAAAAAAAATAATAATGTTGGTAGTTCTTAGTCTAAGTGTGATACTGTTAAATATGATCGAAGGATAGGGTCAAATTAGCTCAGTGGTAGAGCAAATCCTCGGCAATTTTATTTAACTTAATTTCAATTTCAATTTGTAATATTTATATTTTTTTTGTAATATCTGCATTAACTGTAAAGCGCCCCTGAGGCGATATCTCACAAAAACGGCGCTATTCAAATCATCCAATAAATAAATGATAAATAAGGCTGAGGTTTTGGGTTCAATTTCTAAATGCGACCGAAACTTTTTATGATTTTTCTGTTTCTAATTTTCGTATGACAGACGTTAATAATATCTTCAATGATCAAATGTTATAATGTAAGGTATTACTCATTAAGATATTCCAAAAATAAAAATAAATATTTAGTACATACCAAATAACAAATGACATGTTTAATTGAGTTGTTCTTTACTCGTGTTGTACCTACCTTTAATTGTGTTGTTCTTTACTTGTGTTGTACTTTACTTGTGTTGTACCTACTTTATCTTTGTCTTTCATCCTCGGCTTACTATTATTGTACTTTTTTACAACTTACTAATAATAATAAATGCATGTCACGTAAAAACATTCTATAGGCGTAAATAAATACATAGGTATGTATGACATAACTGTACCAATAGATGGGTAGATTTTCGTTTTAAAAAACGGCTGAAAACGAAGCAAATAACTTTATCAGCTTCTTTTTCAACAGTTTCGTCTTTTAAAACCAAAATATTTTGGTATTCGGTCGTTTCGTATTTTAAAACCAAAATCTTATGTATTTACAAGCTTGTGTTATATAATAAAGCATATTAGGTATCTACGTGTTGTAAACAGACGCATAAATATTGATAACTTCCTAAATATTACAATAATTTTATTTTTAAGGCAATGAAAGAAGTTTTACGCTTTTTCAAAAAGCACAGCTAGAATATAGTTTTTCCCTAAGTAATAAAGGATGCTTCTTGGTTGTATTGTATGGAGGACCATTCATTATGATTACCTAATTATTATTTCATTACTCAATCTAAAAGGAATGCGTTTTGTAGTGGGTTGAAAGCCTCAGAGATGTTCAAGGTAAGACATTAGTTATAGTAAATATATTTATTTAAAGTCGGCAGGTAGATACGTCATTAGTTGACCTCCAAAACGTGGGAACTTTTTTAATGACTTGACTCCACTGGGACCTGGGACCCCTTCTCACCAAACCATTCACTAAACTTATTCTGTATTCTCAACTCACAAACTGCTTTTGTTAATTATTTCATAAATTATAATTATGCCTCGGATGAATGGATCTATTTCTTGTAAAACTTCTGATATTTTTTCTGCCTAATACTGATATTCGTTCTAAAAATATTAATTAGATGGTGAATCACATTAATAGAATGTGTTCAGTTTTCGGTTCAATGAATTTACGCACAAGAAACTCTCTCGTTCGTTGTTATTTTTATGTGTGCATTGAATTATAAAAAAATATTCTATTTTCATTAATCAAAGAGGAAAATTGTTAAACATAATATATGCACGTATTTTGTTACTCGTCATCAATATTTATAAATAAATACGTGCTACGTATCCCACACATGGAAAAAAAGGTTTATCAATCAAATCAATGATAAAACTAACGTGGTAGAATATGTACACGAACCCACTTTTAAAACAGTGGGAGTCAGCTAGTGGGAGCGATACAAGTAACAAAATCGCAAAACAGGGACACGAACCGACTTTTAAACCACTTGGCTTGTCAGCTGAAGGCAGCTATTGGGAGCGATACAAGTAACAAACGATAAAACTAACGTGGCAGAACAGGGACACGAACACACTTTTAAACTACTTGGCTTGTCAGTCGAAGGCAGCCATTGGGAGCGATCCAAGTAACAAACGTGGCAGAACAGGGACACGAACCCACTTTTAAACCACTTGGCTTGTCAGCCGAAGGCAGCGCTATTGGGAGCGATACATGTAATGCTACGTATCCCACACACGGATAAAAAAACATGGTTTATCAATCAAATCAATGATAAAACTAACGTGGCAAAACAGGGACACGAACCCACATTTAAACCACTTGGCTTTTCAGCTGAAGGCAGATATTGGAAGCGATACAAGTAACAAACGAGGGATTTTTAAATGTGATAAATGATTGCAGTCAGTTGGACAGTAGCATCCCCAATTTGCGAGACTGTAGAAATTGGAGATGCGAAGAAGATGATGGAGAGGAAAATATATTGTTTAGCAAAATATTCGGTGCTACCTTTGAATAATGTATATTGTATGTAAATAATACTTGTATAAGATATACCACCCGATTTTTTAGACACTATATTGTATAATAATAATAGACGGCCGGCGTGGTCTAGTGGTATACGCTTTCGACTACAGATCCGAAGGTCGCGGGTTCGAACCCGGCGTGCGCAAATAAATTTTATTTGATTAATTTGTGTTATTTCACAATTAATTAATTAAAAATAATATATATTATATTTGCGGCACGTTCCAGAGTGGAAGATACTCTCAGTATCGCCCTGGTGTAAGACCACCATTCAGAATTGAAACGTTGCTTGAAATGGCTTTAGCCGTGTTTGGTGACCAGATCTGAATAGCCAGGTACTTCCCCACCTTCCTCTTCCCCATCTCCCTCCCCTCCCCAATATACCCTCAGCCTCACAACATACCCCAATTGGGGATGCCATAGTCTCACTGGCTCCAGACGGGAGCAGTTGGGACTCTTGTGCGGTATTACTGTAAAAAAAAAAAAAAAAAAAAAAAAGTCACATCTTGTAGCGTAAATTTAACATAGAAATTTTTACCCTTTGTAATTGTGTTCACCACTTTCCTTTATTGTACACATTGTTAAAAACTGGACTTTTATAAGCCAGCACATAAACAATTATGTAAATACATAATTATTATTTGGAATTTTTCCACATAGGAGGGTAGGTAGATACTTATTCAAAAAGGGTCGATTCTTTAATCCGAAACAAATAATAAATACAGCCTTTATGTGGATAGAATGACATTAAAATATTTCACTGCGCAGCCTCCACTAAACCATTCTCCATAATCGTATATCATTGCCTGATCTCGGATTAGGACCGACTGTGGTAAGTATTTTTATACGCCGGCATAAGTCTCCCTTAATCCGGCACTAATAGCTGGAAGGTACTTAATAAGTTTCACTGCCACTGTATTGGGCAGTAAAAACCAAATTCCTATAGAAACTAACAAGAGATGAAATTAATTAAATAATATAAAAAGAAGACAGAAAGGAGCAAGCAGTTACCCCTATGGTCATACTGAGGTCTTAGTTACATTATGAAGTTTTCAGAAACTATTCATTATTATATTTTTGGTAAACTAATGTTTAAGACAAGATTTTTTATGCATAGCACAAAGGGTAAAAATTATATTACAAGCAATAATTATTCGTCCCGTTGGCGTCATGTATCTTTTATCAGGAGATTTTTCAATGTGGATGAGTGTTTCAGGCGAATAATTATTGCTTGTAAAATAATCAGAAACTATTCGTTCAAAGCTCTAAAATTGTAATTTGGTAGCTTTTAATCGACGTTTTTTTCAGAATCGTTCAATATTTACTTGCAGATACACAAAATATAATATTAATATTTACTTGCTGCTTCACAAACCATACAATTTTGATATTTTGAGGAATGTTGGACACTCACTAGGTCTTGATATATCGGTTAATATTTAGTGAGATTCATTATACTAATGATATATTCATATTACACTATTCATATTACATTGATATTACACCAAACTTAACAAGTTGACCGTAGTGAGTCAGTTATTCATTGGTTGGACTGCCCTGAAAAAGTGCAAATGTTTCCGAACCGGTTAAGTCGGGTCCGCGACAATTTTTTTTCAAAACATCAGAAAAAAACAAAAACAAAAACATTAGGTCGGGCCTGTGTTTTTTTTGTCAGATGTTTTGAAAATATTTTGCCGCAGGAGACGCGCCTTTTGCTCATATTTTTTTTAAAATTGTAAGTACATATTTTGAAACCTCTCACTTCTCCATAATTTTGACTTATTGTCGTCTATTCCTATGCATCTACTAATTTCTGCTGGTGCTGTGTTGAGCAAAAGATTACAAAATGAAGCGAGTATCTTTTAAATTGAAGAATTATAATACATCGCACGTTCTAAGGCTAGAACAACAAAAGAAAAAAAGTTAATAATTTATTCTGAGATCCAAGACGTAAATATATAAAGGTATCTAAGATTCTGGGTAGCAATCTAGATTCTTGAAGACGCAACAAAACTTAACCTTGAGACTTGAGACCGAGTAAGGTTCGGGTTGTTTTTGTTATTCATTCATAATACTTACATACATACGATATGATAATGTATACAATGTTTTTGTAATTAATTTTACATAATATATAATAGTATTAAGCTCGAATCTTTTTACATTGTGCATGCCTATTATCTAGAATCTGTGAACCTCAGTTGAGGTATTGACGATTTATTTTTTACCACCTTAACGTCAAAAACTCTTTTTGATTTAAGATATTCACCATACACAACTAATATCAGATCTGTCCAGATTAAGACAGTAGAAAGCGGTATGACTTTGCTGAAGGAGAATGAAGAGCAACATAATTCACAACTACAAAATTCAGCTCACAAGTTACAGTTTAAATACTAAGGACAAAACCTTTTTATAATTAAGGCGTTTTATGATAACTCCTCCTTATTGAGCAAGCGTTTTGGACAGCTTTACAATCTGATCAGTGAGGATGCAGGATATGGTCATGTACGTTGATGATGGACACAGTAAAGCTACTTAAAACTTAAAACCCCAAAAGTTGGTAACGCGGATTTGGTTCTTGTTCACTGGTACAAGCCAAATATAAATGCTTTCCTGTTCCAGAATTTTAGAACATTTTGATTCAATGCGGCGTTGACACATATATTGAACAGAACAAAATTTATCACGCTGTTTGATAAATCAAACAAATAAATCAGAACAAATATAAAACCGGTTTGGTCGGTTGGCGTCTTTTATGCCTCCCCATGAACATATCCCGATGGTAAGTTCCAATTTCTGCACTGATTCCACGAGGCAGTAAAACACGTCCATCAAAACACTGTATACTTTTGTTAGTTTTATTATATTGTTCGTGCCCGCTGTTCGTCTGTTGGTCTGTTCCCGAGCTCGAGGAATGTCATAAACCTTAACTACTTTCCTGCCCCGTGAGCTCTGAGCAATACTGGTCTCCTGTTACAGTATTACCAGATAAGTGATGGAAGCCCGGTTGAGTTGAGTAACTGGGAGTTCAGAAACTAAAGCCACTTTAAATAAAATATTTTGAAATATATAGGATTTAAATTATTTGATAGAATAGCAGCAAAGTAGATTGCTCTTATATAGAATTATTTAAGTGCTATCAGTGCCAATGTCTTTTATAAAAATGTGCATATTTTGTCGGTTTCTGCCAAATTTGGTCAGTTAAAAAAAGGAGAGGAACACTGTTGGATTAGGTTATATTAGTTTGAAAAGTTAGCATTATCAAGCCACGGATAACTTTCCTTTGCAGGAAAGAAGGAACTAACTATAGAACTTTTTGCATCTACAAAGTTAACATTGTAAAGAGCTGTTACTAGCCTTTCAAGGTAACCCGCGTTCCTCTTCTTCTTTCACAATCCCTTGTGGCCGAACCCCATATATGCTCTATCTGTTTCTGTTGGGTTAGAGAACGTTATGTAAGAGAGGTATGCATACGCACAATGCGATCGTGATTATGCTGAGACAGCCACACAACATCTTCAGGTTTATCGATTGTGCTAGGGAAATATAATTTATTTTTACGGGATCTGTCACCTTGCAGGCTGATAGCGGCGTGACCACGGCAGCTCCCTAATTCATCTGAGGGAAGCATCACTTTGGAATATCGCTCGGCTAGCAAATCACGGCACATCATCTAGGTCACGCCCATACTGATATCATATTATCTGTCTCGTGTGACATGACTGAATGGGATTGTATGGTGAGCGTTATGGTGATTTAGACAATGCTCAAAAAAACGCTTTGAGTTTATATCGTAGTGTGACTCATAACTCATATCATAACAGTCAATTTTACTAACACTCAGCCTACGTACCAACAATTTTCTGGTAGAGTTGTACTAGTATCATATATAGTGAAAATTGAATAGACCTACCGAATTATCTTGCCCGTTATCAACTTGTGGCAAAGACCATTACAGTCGGTGGAATGGACGTACAGGGCACAAGGACGATATGTGTAATATTACATACGATATCAAGCACCCGTTTTATTGTTGGCAGATGGATGTACAAGTATAATAAATATTACATTTTTATGATCATTTAAAATGGGTGTTTTAAACTTTAACGAGCCAGACGTCACGCCAATCGTTAAAATGATGGCGATTAGGTTAGGTTACCAAATTGTTAGTAATTTGTCGATGTTATGACATTTCATGATGCCGATTTAGGTTATGAATGTTTAGTGTTTCTTGCTGATATTATGTTAGGATGTTGTTTTTACAAAGGGAAATGAAACGAGAATTGTGATCAAAATCGTATAATGTGTACTTACTCGTACATATTTATGATTATGATCAAATGTTTTATGCATCAACAAGATATAAGACTTCAGTGGTATGTCTCTGTATCTACGAATAACTCGGGTTCAATGAACTCTAAAATTGATATTTGCTTTGACTTTCAAAATTGGAATTGATTATGTGAACGATTCAGACAAGTGATGTAAGTGGGTACCAAAATTAATTAACGATTCTGCATTTGAAATGTGTAGTTTTTTTAAATTTTTGACAGATGTCACAATTTTTCATGTTTACTAACGGTGTTGTAAAGGTAAATTTCTAAATGTCTTTTGAAAGACAATGATCCTGTAGCGATTTATATATATATTTTTTTTTTCTTGTACATAGTTTCGGCTTTACAAATCCATTATTGTACTATGTTAGTGCTAGTGTATCATAATATATAAAACAAGACATAAATCAGACAATTCCACTAATTAAAAGCTAATTAAAGGTACAACAAAGATAAAGGTACATCTCTTCATATACTTATACTTCGTAAGTACCTACCAAATCATAATAATTCATATTTGTATACCTATGAATATGACTGTGGCTCTTATTACATGGGTCATTGATTTTTAACAATATAATAGTTATTGCTTGAGTTAAAGCACCTATTCTGTGGTTGAGCTTATTGTATATTATCAGTACTTATGGAAGAGATTATTTTTAAATAAAGAATTCTAAAACTTTACACACAGGTAGGTATTTAGTACTTATCCCCTTTTTTGAATATGTGGTTCTTACGTACCTACTTCCAACTTGTAAAATACCTACACGTCGAGAACGAGCGAACCAACTGGTAGGTAATACTTTGCATAATGTATGGAATTTACGAGTGTTCGTTCATAAGGCGATTACGAAAAGAGCAGGTCGGATTACAAAGCCACTTTTTTCCTGGCGGCAGGCGCTACAGCCGGTGTGTTAGTCCATAGGGAATTATTAATCTTTTTGTTTTATTGAGTTTTATTTTTCAATGTACATTTGTTACTTAAATTTCGTTTACTTTGAAGCAATTTTTAAGATTGCTAGTTAATGACACGGTTGTGTCGAAACCGAAGAGATTAATTAAGAAAACCGGAGAAACGAATCAGTCCACGGTTGTAAAGGAGTTTCAGAGACCAATATGTAGCCTCTGTTCGGCTGATATTCGTGGACTCGATAGTCCATGTTTGGTGGGAGGGCAAAAACTAATGTTCGACTTATCGACACATTCGTGGACACTTAATCGGTTCAGACCAATAGTCAACTGTTCGACTAATACTTGTTGACTTAATTTTTATTTAGAATTCGGTTGAGAAGAGTTACGGAAGATGACCACAAACTAGTAGTTCTGTGAACAGTAGACCTCGCGTCCAAAAAATAAGACATGTTTTTATTTTTCTCTAATTTAATAAATCAAAATTAAAATTTTCTCGAAACCGTAAGATTTGTAAATGGGTACATAAATATTTTTTAAATTTTTGTAAATTTTTTTTTATTCAAAATAATTAGTGTTTGTATGCCTATAAGTGTGTTGACTGTGTTATATCTATCCGTCTATGTATTTTATGCCTTTGTATTGTAGTCACTAGAAATGTTATTTTCTATAATGTGGCTTCATGTTTTATACAGGGTGTATCGGCACGTACCCGACAAACTTTAACCAGCTTTTCCTTAGCACATTTGGAGTAAAAAATGTTATGGGCACTTTGCTAAAAAATAAATAAAAAAATCCACACTTCGTCACTGTCATTTGCATTGTTTCTCGTGTACAACAGCTGTTATTAGCAAGTATGTCAAAAAGTGTCCTCGCTCTTTCGTACACACTAAATAATAATAGTTAAAAATGAGACGAATGGTGCCGTGCCATTTCGTTGTGATTGTAAAAGCGCGCCAACGTAGGTACGTACGTACATTATTCAACGAAACTCGAACAAAATATTGCCAGACGGGTTTTCAAACTTTGACAAAGGATAAAACATTGGTGACATGTGGTGAAAATATGAATAATAATTTTTTTATTTAAAAAAATGTTACCAGACAGCAAAGTGCCCATAACATTTTTTACTCCAAATGTGCCTAGGAATAGCTGGTTAAAGTTTGTCGGGTACGTGCCGATACACCCTGTATATATATATATATATAAATCCGCATTCAGATAGAACAAAAAGATTCGGCGTCGAGATTTTTTGACGTGAAAAATGACGTTCGGGTATTCATCCCCACGAGCGCTTGACGCTTTTTCCTACAAGCGTGCTGTCAGTTTGACGTTAACATTTTTAATAATCCACACAACTCTTAAACAGTTGAAGAGTTTAAATGCCAAGATTATCTCATACAATACAAAAAATTCTGATGGCAATTCTATAGACAATTATTATAATTTATTTTTTTTAGTAATTCAAATTTCATAAATAAACTTTTTTATCTTAGATTATCACTAATAACAATCACCCTCCAAATGTACGTGGTATGGGCGCGGAACACGATGGATGTATAAATAGATTACCGATATCATCTAACTCATTGAAAAACTTCGCAAATTGTGTCTTAGGAAACACAGTAATATTCGAAAAGGAGAAAAGATAATTTTTTATCGTGGGAATCATAATTTCAAACGGGGACAGTCGATGAATCATTGATAAGAAATTAATATACTCGGAATCACAGAGATAAGATTAAGTATAGATACCTAATCATATTAATAAAAATTCTTGTTTCTTTATTATAGATTGAAATTTCCCAATAAATTAATACATATTATCTAATAAATGTGAGAAAAGTCATACCCAGTGTAAATATTGACACAATACATAAGAACGCTGCAATCAAGTTATAAATACTAGAATACTATTTAATCTTTATAAGAATTATTAATATCATCATATTAATGTGGATTATTGTGATAAGTCCGGTCTGATAAGTATTGCATAAAATTGGATTTTGTCTTGAAGCAAAAAATTGAGGAGATCTTATATTAATCATGCCCTATACAAATAAAATTATATTATTTGGATCGGCGCGTAAATATATCTCGGCTCGGGACGCTTTGTAATAAATAATTAATATGTGTAGTATAAATACATATAAAAAATCATTATACAATAAATCTTAACCGACGATTTATATAATATCTTTAATATAATTTTATATTTTTAACGATAAACTAATGTTTAGGAGCAAAGTTTTTTATGGCATGGATTTTTTCTCGGAAGATTTTTTCAATTTATATAGGCATTTCAGGCTGATAATTATTGACTAAAAATATTATTTCCTTTAATCTAACTGCCTCTTCATTAATATTGTTCATTAAGCTTACAGCAGCATTGTGGTCTTTTCAAATCTCCTCATTCGTCATAATCATCAAATAAATACGCTTAAGGCGATGCACTACGTCGTGTAATATTTTAAATTGAGCCGCTATCAATAACAACCCTTACGTAGATGGCGATAAGGTTTAAATTCCCGCCCGCCTGTTTTGATTTATGCAAGAAAAAAACATGGCCAAATTTATTTCATTTTGTCCTTTATTTTATTTTGTGGATGTTCAGGCATAAATATTTAATTTTTTGGATCATTTTATAAATAACTTAATTTGCCACATTACACAATAAAATCATAACCGAAAATGGGTTCGTAAGTAGGAGATTTTGAACTTTAAAGCAGTTTTCATAGACCTATACATTATTTTTTTCTGAGATTATAAAAAGACTTATATAAAAAATACTCGATTATATGTATTTTAATCGCAGTATTTAATTTTCAAACCAAAAACACATGATTTTGCATTACTATGTAGATATGGCATAGCCTTAAGCGATCACATTTCTAGTGCATTAGGTTTGAAATTCCTGTGCCAGTTCATTGCCCTTACTACGAGAACCTATATTTTTTAAAGATAAAAATATTTGATCATCCCGTTACACTTAAGTTGCAAAAATCCGCCTGAAAAGAAAGTTCAATAATCAATAAGTCCTCACCAATATTGCTTCAGAAGTCTCATCTTTTCGTCTTTGAGGGCTTTCGGATCTGTTAATCACCCTTCAGGCTTTCCACTACTCCGTGGTCTGAGGGCGGTCTTCAGGCGCGGAGTTCCCTTTGTCTTCCATAAGCCAAGTTCCGGTAGATACTTCAGTTGAAAAGCACTTGTTGATTCGTCCGCATTGTAGGCTGCTTCAGGGCTTCCACTATCGTGCAATCTTTCACCAGTACAGGCACATCGGAGCTTCCATCGAGATGATGTTCACGGTTCACTTTTATAAATCACTTGTTTCACGGAGTACTTTGCACTCGATGCTGTTTTTTTTTTTTAACTTAATTCATTACTAATTAATATTATAATTCATTGATTTTGTTAATATTACATTCACAGAGCTGAAATAGTTTTGTTTTGTTAAAAAAGTGTGACGAGGGATCAAAGATAAAATCAACCGTGTAAAACAACTAACCATCACGCTGCTTCCCGCAGGGGTAGGCAGAGAGGACGGACCGACACAAACAACTCGACCTTGAAAAACAGTCATTGCTTCATTCACATTTACACTTCTCATACACATGAATCAAAACACATGATTTTACTTCACATACGCTTTGGGAATCTCATTTTTACAGCACCAAAAATAGTGTTTTTTGAAGCATGTGTAACTTGAGCTTTTATAACCTATGTGGATATATTCACAAAAAGTTTTTTTTTTAATTTACCCAAGGGCGATTTTACTCGTGTTTCAGCTGTTTTAATAGTACAGATTATTCTTAAGGTAAATTAAAATGTATTTATTTGAAAAGTACAATTATATTTACAGGGTACAGAAAAGAGATATAGTATTTGAGCAAGTGATTAAAAATAACCGTAAAAATAATATAATAGAAATAAGAGTGCGAGAAGAAATAAACTTATATATAACAAATTAATACAGCTATTTAGTATACTAGACTAAACAACGTATAGTTGATTTTAGAAAAGTGAAATAAGTTAAATGAAAAGAAAATATTAGTTAAATGAAAAGAAAAATGCATAAAAATAACGGTGTCAATTTATAAATGTGATTTTAACTCTCAATGATTGTAAAATTTGAATGCAATTTTTTGTCCATTGAATACTGGGGGAGTTCAATTTAAAGTTTTACCAATTCATGCTTGAACGTTTGAAAATGGGTCATTGAGGACAATAAAAAAAATGTGGTTCAGAGTATCCTCTGACCCACAATACAACACTGAACGAAACGTTTCTTATAAAATTAGTAACATTAATTCAGCACGTTCTGTGTCGATAGCCGCCGAACCCTCTACAATAATATGTTATTCACCATACGATAAATATTGTAAGAATTTTATAAATTTTGCATAATACTTTATTACTTTCTTAATCTAAAAAACTTGTACTACTTTCACAAAATAGTTTCAAAGTTCAGTAACACATGAAATTATGCTAACCAACAGAAAGTGAAAAATAATTCCCATGTGAAATGTTTTATATTCGAGAATGGTAGTCAGAATTAATTTGTCATTTCGCCGTAGTAATTCGAGACGTCCCGTCCGTATGCAGATTTATTTTGATGCCGGCGAGCCTAGAATAGAGTTGAGCAAATTCCTGTGAGGTTGTCCGACTTGATTGTACGGTTTCTGGTTTATAGCTAACAACTTACAACGTACTACAAGAGGCAGAGCCGCAATCAAGGCTCACATTATTTATTGATTTTATGAAACAAAAATAAAAGTTATGTTTATTTAATCATCAAAATTAAAAATATTAACTTTTCACAAGATGTCGTGAACTTAGAAATTTTTAAGTTATCGTTTGAGGTTTTTTCGCGATTTGCAAAAACATGAATATCGTCTTTTTTGCTTTGAAAAATTGATCAAAATTTATTGGATGTTCTTTAATAAATTACTTGGAATAGAACACACACAATAATTAAGTCTGGCGTGTTCATTTTTCATTGCCCTGATGACGATTTTCTTGTGTAACATTTGAGATAGATCTTTTTAATTTTCTTTTAGATAAAATTTAATTAATATTATTTTGATCCGTTGACGCAATACCCCCAAAAGAAGGGGACACAGTGGTTACTGCCTACTTGGCCTAATGCCTAATTCGGTTCTGCAAGGAAAGGTCTATAACCGGACTACAAGCCGTATTTTCTAAACTGTGGAGATCGCCTTTATCTGGGGCTAGCCAATAACAATCATATCCATATTTAACGCGGGGAAGGAGGCTTTCGTACATTACGGTGAAGCGGGTAACCTTACGGCTAGCATTAGTCGACACAACTGCATTTTAAACATGCTCGACAATATAATATATAGGTACGTACAATAATGAAGAGAACTATAAGTGCCTTCCATTCAAATTTTAATGGAAACAAATAATATTCCATTTAGCACGCGCTCTGTCTCACTTACACTCGCCTGTCATCGTCGATACCCATTTCATTTTAATTTCGTAATCAAGGTGAAACTAAATAATAATAATAATTGGATGACTTGTATAGCGCCGTTTTTGTGCAAAATCACCTCAAGGGCGCTGTACAAACTTATAATACATCTCTACAGTGATTTATGTTATTACTTAACTATTTATGGAGATAATATATTATACAGTACAATACTTACCTGGTAGGTCACTTGAGATTAACACTTAATTAACATTATATAATTGTTTAATAGCGAAATTTAGATACAGGATTTAGGACATAATTGGAATATTGAATATAACTGAACTTTCTCTTAGGAGTAGTATATTTAATTTAAGGATACGACAGCTTAAAAGGGTAAGTTTTTAGTTTAGACCTGAATTCTGTTGGACTTGTTATGGATCTTAGTTCTGGAGGGAGTTTATTCCAAGCGTTTTTAAACTAAGTTTTGTATTGGAAATTTTTGGCCTGATTGGGCAAATACGAATTACAACCACAAGGGATTTCTTGTGTTCTTCTTTATTTTAAATATAATACAGATCTACAATGATAATCCTTAGATATAGGTATTGCATTAATTTACAGATTATTCATGAAAATCATGAATAACCGATCCCGATCCCGAAATATATTCTCATGTTATAGTTTTTAACTCTAGAAAGAAAAAAAATAGTTTAGCAAAGAAAGCTCTGGAACTGGCGAGCTCTGGCGTCATGAAAATCACAAAGATTTTTCTGTCTGTTATTTTTTATCACGATAGTATTACGGGGTATGATAATCTTGAATAATGCGAATAAAAATAAGAAAATACGCTATAATATTGTTTGTTTCGTATTTTTACATTGTTCAAATAAAATTTCATTAAAAATCCTCGTTGTAAAGTAACAACTCGTTTTCAATGTTGAAGTGGCGTAGTGATAAGATTATGAAATACAGAAAATAATATAAAGTTGTTCAAACGATGATGTAACGTGTCCGTTACCTACCTAGCTAAAATTTTAATATTCTTATAAAAAAGAATTTATCAAAATTGTCACGATACCCATGCGACAGTTCGTAACAATTCAGAAAATTCTTCCATAAATGCTGTGAAATGTCGGATATTTTTCCACGAAGAAACAATTTTATATAATTATGTGGATAATTCCTCGTCTAGGCAAGGAGCTCAGAACAAAGGGGAGGAAACAACAGCGTTCTGATGCCATATTAACGTTGTTTACGCCTTCGCCGCAATTTGCAGAGGAAGTCGCTGAGGAATTTACATCTGATCAAATCATTACGTAGATATCTGCTATAAGCTCTGCTCTCCTGTTACAGTACGGTGGATATAACCGTTTCTAGCCAAGGTTTTAAACACAATAGTTATTACGACGACTTGCTACCCGACTTCGCCCGTGTTTCAAAAAAAAAATAAACATCATGGCGCCACAGCACTATAAAAGCGCATGGTGGATATTGCGAAGCTGGCCAAAGATTCTTTAATCCGAAACAAATAATAAATACAGCCTTTATGTGGATAGAATGACATTAAAATATTTCACTGCGCAGCCTCCACTAAACCATTCTCCATAATCGTATATCATTGCCTGATCTCGGATTAGGACCGACTGTGGTAAGTATTTTTATACGCCGGCATAAGTCTCCCTTAATCCGGCACTAATAGCTGGAAGGTACTTAATAAGTTTCACTGCCACTGTATTGGGCAGTAAAAACCAAATTCCTATAGAAACTAACAAGAGATGAAATTAATTAAATAATATAAAAAGAAGACAGAAAGGAGCAAGCAGTTACCCCTATGGTCATACTGAGGTCTTAGTTACATTATGAAGTTTTCAGAAACTATTCATTATTATATTTTTGGTAAACTAATGTTTAAGACAAGATTTTTTATGCATAGCACAAAGGGTAAAAATTATATTACAAGCAATAATTATTCGTCCCGTTGGCGTCATGTATCTTTTATCAGGAGATTTTTCAATGTGGATGAGTGTTTCAGGCGAATAATTATTGCTTGTAAAATAATCAGAAACTATTCGTTCAAAGCTCTAAAATTGTAATTTGGTAGCTTTTAATCGACGTTTTTTTCAGAATCGTTCAATATTTACTTGCAGATACACAAAATATAATATTAATATTTACTTGCTGCTTCACAAACCATACAATTTTGATATTTTGAGGAATGTTGGACACTCACTAGGTCTTGATATATCGGTTAATATTTAGTGAGATTCATTATACTAATGATATATTCATATTACACTATTCATATTACATTGATATTACACCAAACTTAACAAGTTGACCGTAGTGAGTCAGTTATTCATTGGTTGGACTGCCCTGAAAAAGTGCAAATGTTTCCGAACCGGTTAAGTCGGGTCCGCGACAATTTTTTTTCAAAACATCAGAAAAAAACAAAAACAAAAACATTAGGTCGGGCCTGTGTTTTTTTTGTCAGATGTTTTGAAAATATTTTGCCGCAGGAGACGCGCCTTTTGCTCATATTTTTTTTAAAATTGTAAGTACATATTTTGAAACCTCTCACTTCTCCATAATTTTGACTTATTGTCGTCTATTCCTATGCATCTACTAATTTCTGCTGGTGCTGTGTTGAGCAAAAGATTACAAAATGAAGCGAGTATCTTTTAAATTGAAGAATTATAATACATCGCACGTTCTAAGGCTAGAACAACAAAAGAAAAAAAGTTAATAATTTATTCTGAGATCCAAGACGTAAATATATAAAGGTATCTAAGATTCTGGGTAGCAATCTAGATTCTTGAAGACGCAACAAAACTTAACCTTGAGACTTGAGACCGAGTAAGGTTCGGGTTGTTTTTGTTATTCATTCATAATACTTACATACATACGATATGATAATGTATACAATGTTTTTGTAATTAATTTTACATAATATATAATAGTATTAAGCTCGAATCTTTTTACATTGTGCATGCCTATTATCTAGAATCTGTGAACCTCAGTTGAGGTATTGACGATTTATTTTTTACCACCTTAACGTCAAAAACTCTTTTTGATTTAAGATATTCACCATACACAACTAATATCAGATCTGTCCAGATTAAGACAGTAGAAAGCGGTATGACTTTGCTGAAGGAGAATGAAGAGCAACATAATTCACAACTACAAAATTCAGCTCACAAGTTACAGTTTAAATACTAAGGACAAAACCTTTTTATAATTAAGGCGTTTTATGATAACTCCTCCTTATTGAGCAAGCGTTTTGGACAGCTTTACAATCTGATCAGTGAGGATGCAGGATATGGTCATGTACGTTGATGATGGACACAGTAAAGCTACTTAAAACTTAAAACCCCAAAAGTTGGTAACGCGGATTTGGTTCTTGTTCACTGGTACAAGCCAAATATAAATGCTTTCCTGTTCCAGAATTTTAGAACATTTTGATTCAATGCGGCGTTGACACATATATTGAACAGAACAAAATTTATCACGCTGTTTGATAAATCAAACAAATAAATCAGAACAAATATAAAACCGGTTTGGTCGGTTGGCGTCTTTTATGCCTCCCCATGAACATATCCCGATGGTAAGTTCCAATTTCTGCACTGATTCCACGAGGCAGTAAAACACGTCCATCAAAACACTGTATACTTTTGTTAGTTTTATTATATTGTTCGTGCCCGCTGTTCGTCTGTTGGTCTGTTCCCGAGCTCGAGGAATGTCATAAACCTTAACTACTTTCCTGCCCCGTGAGCTCTGAGCAATACTGGTCTCCTGTTACAGTATTACCAGATAAGTGATGGAAGCCCGGTTGAGTTGAGTAACTGGGAGTTCAGAAACTAAAGCCACTTTAAATAAAATATTTTGAAATATATAGGATTTAAATTATTTGATAGAATAGCAGCAAAGTAGATTGCTCTTATATAGAATTATTTAAGTGCTATCAGTGCCAATGTCTTTTATAAAAATGTGCATATTTTGTCGGTTTCTGCCAAATTTGGTCAGTTAAAAAAAGGAGAGGAACACTGTTGGATTAGGTTATATTAGTTTGAAAAGTTAGCATTATCAAGCCACGGATAACTTTCCTTTGCAGGAAAGAAGGAACTAACTATAGAACTTTTTGCATCTACAAAGTTAACATTGTAAAGAGCTGTTACTAGCCTTTCAAGGTAACCCGCGTTCCTCTTCTTCTTTCACAATCCCTTGTGGCCGAACCCCATATATGCTCTATCTGTTTCTGTTGGGTTAGAGAACGTTATGTAAGAGAGGTATGCATACGCACAATGCGATCGTGATTATGCTGAGACAGCCACACAACATCTTCAGGTTTATCGATTGTGCTAGGGAAATATAATTTATTTTTACGGGATCTGTCACCTTGCAGGCTGATAGCGGCGTGACCACGGCAGCTCCCTAATTCATCTGAGGGAAGCATCACTTTGGAATATCGCTCGGCTAGCAAATCACGGCACATCATCTAGGTCACGCCCATACTGATATCATATTATCTGTCTCGTGTGACATGACTGAATGGGATTGTATGGTGAGCGTTATGGTGATTTAGACAATGCTCAAAAAAACGCTTTGAGTTTATATCGTAGTGTGACTCATAACTCATATCATAACAGTCAATTTTACTAACACTCAGCCTACGTACCAACAATTTTCTGGTAGAGTTGTACTAGTATCATATATAGTGAAAATTGAATAGACCTACCGAATTATCTTGCCCGTTATCAACTTGTGGCAAAGACCATTACAGTCGGTGGAATGGACGTACAGGGCACAAGGACGATATGTGTAATATTACATACGATATCAAGCACCCGTTTTATTGTTGGCAGATGGATGTACAAGTATAATAAATATTACATTTTTATGATCATTTAAAATGGGTGTTTTAAACTTTAACGAGCCAGACGTCACGCCAATCGTTAAAATGATGGCGATTAGGTTAGGTTACCAAATTGTTAGTAATTTGTCGATGTTATGACATTTCATGATGCCGATTTAGGTTATGAATGTTTAGTGTTTCTTGCTGATATTATGTTAGGATGTTGTTTTTACAAAGGGAAATGAAACGAGAATTGTGATCAAAATCGTATAATGTGTACTTACTCGTACATATTTATGATTATGATCAAATGTTTTATGCATCAACAAGATATAAGACTTCAGTGGTATGTCTCTGTATCTACGAATAACTCGGGTTCAATGAACTCTAAAATTGATATTTGCTTTGACTTTCAAAATTGGAATTGATTATGTGAACGATTCAGACAAGTGATGTAAGTGGGTACCAAAATTAATTAACGATTCTGCATTTGAAATGTGTAGTTTTTTTAAATTTTTGACAGATGTCACAATTTTTCATGTTTACTAACGGTGTTGTAAAGGTAAATTTCTAAATGTCTTTTGAAAGACAATGATCCTGTAGCGATTTATATATATATTTTTTTTTTCTTGTACATAGTTTCGGCTTTACAAATCCATTATTGTACTATGTTAGTGCTAGTGTATCATAATATATAAAACAAGACATAAATCAGACAATTCCACTAATTAAAAGCTAATTAAAGGTACAACAAAGATAAAGGTACATCTCTTCATATACTTATACTTCGTAAGTACCTACCAAATCATAATAATTCATATTTGTATACCTATGAATATGACTGTGGCTCTTATTACATGGGTCATTGATTTTTAACAATATAATAGTTATTGCTTGAGTTAAAGCACCTATTCTGTGGTTGAGCTTATTGTATATTATCAGTACTTATGGAAGAGATTATTTTTAAATAAAGAATTCTAAAACTTTACACACAGGTAGGTATTTAGTACTTATCCCCTTTTTTGAATATGTGGTTCTTACGTACCTACTTCCAACTTGTAAAATACCTACACGTCGAGAACGAGCGAACCAACTGGTAGGTAATACTTTGCATAATGTATGGAATTTACGAGTGTTCGTTCATAAGGCGATTACGAAAAGAGCAGGTCGGATTACAAAGCCACTTTTTTCCTGGCGGCAGGCGCTACAGCCGGTGTGTTAGTCCATAGGGAATTATTAATCTTTTTGTTTTATTGAGTTTTATTTTTCAATGTACATTTGTTACTTAAATTTCGTTTACTTTGAAGCAATTTTTAAGATTGCTAGTTAATGACACGGTTGTGTCGAAACCGAAGAGATTAATTAAGAAAACCGGAGAAACGAATCAGTCCACGGTTGTAAAGGAGTTTCAGAGACCAATATGTAGCCTCTGTTCGGCTGATATTCGTGGACTCGATAGTCCATGTTTGGTGGGAGGGCAAAAACTAATGTTCGACTTATCGACACATTCGTGGACACTTAATCGGTTCAGACCAATAGTCAACTGTTCGACTAATACTTGTTGACTTAATTTTTATTTAGAATTCGGTTGAGAAGAGTTACGGAAGATGACCACAAACTAGTAGTTCTGTGAACAGTAGACCTCGCGTCCAAAAAATAAGACATGTTTTTATTTTTCTCTAATTTAATAAATCAAAATTAAAATTTTCTCGAAACCGTAAGATTTGTAAATGGGTACATAAATATTTTTTAAATTTTTGTAAATTTTTTTTTATTCAAAATAATTAGTGTTTGTATGCCTATAAGTGTGTTGACTGTGTTATATCTATCCGTCTATGTATTTTATGCCTTTGTATTGTAGTCACTAGAAATGTTATTTTCTATAATGTGGCTTCATGTTTTATACAGGGTGTATCGGCACGTACCCGACAAACTTTAACCAGCTTTTCCTTAGCACATTTGGAGTAAAAAATGTTATGGGCACTTTGCTAAAAAATAAATAAAAAAATCCACACTTCGTCACTGTCATTTGCATTGTTTCTCGTGTACAACAGCTGTTATTAGCAAGTATGTCAAAAAGTGTCCTCGCTCTTTCGTACACACTAAATAATAATAGTTAAAAATGAGACGAATGGTGCCGTGCCATTTCGTTGTGATTGTAAAAGCGCGCCAACGTAGGTACGTACGTACATTATTCAACGAAACTCGAACAAAATATTGCCAGACGGGTTTTCAAACTTTGACAAAGGATAAAACATTGGTGACATGTGGTGAAAATATGAATAATAATTTTTTTATTTAAAAAAATGTTACCAGACAGCAAAGTGCCCATAACATTTTTTACTCCAAATGTGCCTAGGAATAGCTGGTTAAAGTTTGTCGGGTACGTGCCGATACACCCTGTATATATATATATATATAAATCCGCATTCAGATAGAACAAAAAGATTCGGCGTCGAGATTTTTTGACGTGAAAAATGACGTTCGGGTATTCATCCCCACGAGCGCTTGACGCTTTTTCCTACAAGCGTGCTGTCAGTTTGACGTTAACATTTTTAATAATCCACACAACTCTTAAACAGTTGAAGAGTTTAAATGCCAAGATTATCTCATACAATACAAAAAATTCTGATGGCAATTCTATAGACAATTATTATAATTTATTTTTTTTAGTAATTCAAATTTCATAAATAAACTTTTTTATCTTAGATTATCACTAATAACAATCACCCTCCAAATGTACGTGGTATGGGCGCGGAACACGATGGATGTATAAATAGATTACCGATATCATCTAACTCATTGAAAAACTTCGCAAATTGTGTCTTAGGAAACACAGTAATATTCGAAAAGGAGAAAAGATAATTTTTTATCGTGGGAATCATAATTTCAAACGGGGACAGTCGATGAATCATTGATAAGAAATTAATATACTCGGAATCACAGAGATAAGATTAAGTATAGATACCTAATCATATTAATAAAAATTCTTGTTTCTTTATTATAGATTGAAATTTCCCAATAAATTAATACATATTATCTAATAAATGTGAGAAAAGTCATACCCAGTGTAAATATTGACACAATACATAAGAACGCTGCAATCAAGTTATAAATACTAGAATACTATTTAATCTTTATAAGAATTATTAATATCATCATATTAATGTGGATTATTGTGATAAGTCCGGTCTGATAAGTATTGCATAAAATTGGATTTTGTCTTGAAGCAAAAAATTGAGGAGATCTTATATTAATCATGCCCTATACAAATAAAATTATATTATTTGGATCGGCGCGTAAATATATCTCGGCTCGGGACGCTTTGTAATAAATAATTAATATGTGTAGTATAAATACATATAAAAAATCATTATACAATAAATCTTAACCGACGATTTATATAATATCTTTAATATAATTTTATATTTTTAACGATAAACTAATGTTTAGGAGCAAAGTTTTTTATGGCATGGATTTTTTCTCGGAAGATTTTTTCAATTTATATAGGCATTTCAGGCTGATAATTATTGACTAAAAATATTATTTCCTTTAATCTAACTGCCTCTTCATTAATATTGTTCATTAAGCTTACAGCAGCATTGTGGTCTTTTCAAATCTCCTCATTCGTCATAATCATCAAATAAATACGCTTAAGGCGATGCACTACGTCGTGTAATATTTTAAATTGAGCCGCTATCAATAACAACCCTTACGTAGATGGCGATAAGGTTTAAATTCCCGCCCGCCTGTTTTGATTTATGCAAGAAAAAAACATGGCCAAATTTATTTCATTTTGTCCTTTATTTTATTTTGTGGATGTTCAGGCATAAATATTTAATTTTTTGGATCATTTTATAAATAACTTAATTTGCCACATTACACAATAAAATCATAACCGAAAATGGGTTCGTAAGTAGGAGATTTTGAACTTTAAAGCAGTTTTCATAGACCTATACATTATTTTTTTCTGAGATTATAAAAAGACTTATATAAAAAATACTCGATTATATGTATTTTAATCGCAGTATTTAATTTTCAAACCAAAAACACATGATTTTGCATTACTATGTAGATATGGCATAGCCTTAAGCGATCACATTTCTAGTGCATTAGGTTTGAAATTCCTGTGCCAGTTCATTGCCCTTACTACGAGAACCTATATTTTTTAAAGATAAAAATATTTGATCATCCCGTTACACTTAAGTTGCAAAAATCCGCCTGAAAAGAAAGTTCAATAATCAATAAGTCCTCACCAATATTGCTTCAGAAGTCTCATCTTTTCGTCTTTGAGGGCTTTCGGATCTGTTAATCACCCTTCAGGCTTTCCACTACTCCGTGGTCTGAGGGCGGTCTTCAGGCGCGGAGTTCCCTTTGTCTTCCATAAGCCAAGTTCCGGTAGATACTTCAGTTGAAAAGCACTTGTTGATTCGTCCGCATTGTAGGCTGCTTCAGGGCTTCCACTATCGTGCAATCTTTCACCAGTACAGGCACATCGGAGCTTCCATCGAGATGATGTTCACGGTTCACTTTTATAAATCACTTGTTTCACGGAGTACTTTGCACTCGATGCTGTTTTTTTTTTTTAACTTAATTCATTACTAATTAATATTATAATTCATTGATTTTGTTAATATTACATTCACAGAGCTGAAATAGTTTTGTTTTGTTAAAAAAGTGTGACGAGGGATCAAAGATAAAATCAACCGTGTAAAACAACTAACCATCACGCTGCTTCCCGCAGGGGTAGGCAGAGAGGACGGACCGACACAAACAACTCGACCTTGAAAAACAGTCATTGCTTCATTCACATTTACACTTCTCATACACATGAATCAAAACACATGATTTTACTTCACATACGCTTTGGGAATCTCATTTTTACAGCACCAAAAATAGTGTTTTTTGAAGCATGTGTAACTTGAGCTTTTATAACCTATGTGGATATATTCACAAAAAGTTTTTTTTTTAATTTACCCAAGGGCGATTTTACTCGTGTTTCAGCTGTTTTAATAGTACAGATTATTCTTAAGGTAAATTAAAATGTATTTATTTGAAAAGTACAATTATATTTACAGGGTACAGAAAAGAGATATAGTATTTGAGCAAGTGATTAAAAATAACCGTAAAAATAATATAATAGAAATAAGAGTGCGAGAAGAAATAAACTTATATATAACAAATTAATACAGCTATTTAGTATACTAGACTAAACAACGTATAGTTGATTTTAGAAAAGTGAAATAAGTTAAATGAAAAGAAAATATTAGTTAAATGAAAAGAAAAATGCATAAAAATAACGGTGTCAATTTATAAATGTGATTTTAACTCTCAATGATTGTAAAATTTGAATGCAATTTTTTGTCCATTGAATACTGGGGGAGTTCAATTTAAAGTTTTACCAATTCATGCTTGAACGTTTGAAAATGGGTCATTGAGGACAATAAAAAAAATGTGGTTCAGAGTATCCTCTGACCCACAATACAACACTGAACGAAACGTTTCTTATAAAATTAGTAACATTAATTCAGCACGTTCTGTGTCGATAGCCGCCGAACCCTCTACAATAATATGTTATTCACCATACGATAAATATTGTAAGAATTTTATAAATTTTGCATAATACTTTATTACTTTCTTAATCTAAAAAACTTGTACTACTTTCACAAAATAGTTTCAAAGTTCAGTAACACATGAAATTATGCTAACCAACAGAAAGTGAAAAATAATTCCCATGTGAAATGTTTTATATTCGAGAATGGTAGTCAGAATTAATTTGTCATTTCGCCGTAGTAATTCGAGACGTCCCGTCCGTATGCAGATTTATTTTGATGCCGGCGAGCCTAGAATAGAGTTGAGCAAATTCCTGTGAGGTTGTCCGACTTGATTGTACGGTTTCTGGTTTATAGCTAACAACTTACAACGTACTACAAGAGGCAGAGCCGCAATCAAGGCTCACATTATTTATTGATTTTATGAAACAAAAATAAAAGTTATGTTTATTTAATCATCAAAATTAAAAATATTAACTTTTCACAAGATGTCGTGAACTTAGAAATTTTTAAGTTATCGTTTGAGGTTTTTTCGCGATTTGCAAAAACATGAATATCGTCTTTTTTGCTTTGAAAAATTGATCAAAATTTATTGGATGTTCTTTAATAAATTACTTGGAATAGAACACACACAATAATTAAGTCTGGCGTGTTCATTTTTCATTGCCCTGATGACGATTTTCTTGTGTAACATTTGAGATAGATCTTTTTAATTTTCTTTTAGATAAAATTTAATTAATATTATTTTGATCCGTTGACGCAATACCCCCAAAAGAAGGGGACACAGTGGTTACTGCCTACTTGGCCTAATGCCTAATTCGGTTCTGCAAGGAAAGGTCTATAACCGGACTACAAGCCGTATTTTCTAAACTGTGGAGATCGCCTTTATCTGGGGCTAGCCAATAACAATCATATCCATATTTAACGCGGGGAAGGAGGCTTTCGTACATTACGGTGAAGCGGGTAACCTTACGGCTAGCATTAGTCGACACAACTGCATTTTAAACATGCTCGACAATATAATATATAGGTACGTACAATAATGAAGAGAACTATAAGTGCCTTCCATTCAAATTTTAATGGAAACAAATAATATTCCATTTAGCACGCGCTCTGTCTCACTTACACTCGCCTGTCATCGTCGATACCCATTTCATTTTAATTTCGTAATCAAGGTGAAACTAAATAATAATAATAATTGGATGACTTGTATAGCGCCGTTTTTGTGCAAAATCACCTCAAGGGCGCTGTACAAACTTATAATACATCTCTACAGTGATTTATGTTATTACTTAACTATTTATGGAGATAATATATTATACAGTACAATACTTACCTGGTAGGTCACTTGAGATTAACACTTAATTAACATTATATAATTGTTTAATAGCGAAATTTAGATACAGGATTTAGGACATAATTGGAATATTGAATATAACTGAACTTTCTCTTAGGAGTAGTATATTTAATTTAAGGATACGACAGCTTAAAAGGGTAAGTTTTTAGTTTAGACCTGAATTCTGTTGGACTTGTTATGGATCTTAGTTCTGGAGGGAGTTTATTCCAAGCGTTTTTAAACTAAGTTTTGTATTGGAAATTTTTGGCCTGATTGGGCAAATACGAATTACAACCACAAGGGATTTCTTGTGTTCTTCTTTATTTTAAATATAATACAGATCTACAATGATAATCCTTAGATATAGGTATTGCATTAATTTACAGATTATTCATGAAAATCATGAATAACCGATCCCGATCCCGAAATATATTCTCATGTTATAGTTTTTAACTCTAGAAAGAAAAAAAATAGTTTAGCAAAGAAAGCTCTGGAACTGGCGAGCTCTGGCGTCATGAAAATCACAAAGATTTTTCTGTCTGTTATTTTTTATCACGATAGTATTACGGGGTATGATAATCTTGAATAATGCGAATAAAAATAAGAAAATACGCTATAATATTGTTTGTTTCGTATTTTTACATTGTTCAAATAAAATTTCATTAAAAATCCTCGTTGTAAAGTAACAACTCGTTTTCAATGTTGAAGTGGCGTAGTGATAAGATTATGAAATACAGAAAATAATATAAAGTTGTTCAAACGATGATGTAACGTGTCCGTTACCTACCTAGCTAAAATTTTAATATTCTTATAAAAAAGAATTTATCAAAATTGTCACGATACCCATGCGACAGTTCGTAACAATTCAGAAAATTCTTCCATAAATGCTGTGAAATGTCGGATATTTTTCCACGAAGAAACAATTTTATATAATTATGTGGATAATTCCTCGTCTAGGCAAGGAGCTCAGAACAAAGGGGAGGAAACAACAGCGTTCTGATGCCATATTAACGTTGTTTACGCCTTCGCCGCAATTTGCAGAGGAAGTCGCTGAGGAATTTACATCTGATCAAATCATTACGTAGATATCTGCTATAAGCTCTGCTCTCCTGTTACAGTACGGTGGATATAACCGTTTCTAGCCAAGGTTTTAAACACAATAGTTATTACGACGACTTGCTACCCGACTTCGCCCGTGTTTCAAAAAAAAAATAAACATCATGGCGCCACAGCACTATAAAAGCGCATGGTGGATATTGCGAAGCTGGCCAAAATTGTTTTGTTAAAATACACAAAATGTATTCTAAATAGAAAAAACAATACTACGTGTATTTAATAGCGGTATACCTGGTCACGGAAAAGATATAGCAACCATAATTGGATTTAACTAGAGACTTCGTCGAGAATATGCGGTGCGAATTTCATGTCGCCAGAGTTCACCATTCGAGAGGTTCGGCTGCTTCTTTCGAAGATTATCAACTTTATAACTAAGTAGTTTACTAATAATCACGTCATTAAAAAAATAGGTATTCGGAATGGATAGACAGCCACATTTCACTTGTTGGTACACTCTCCTTGCTTCATTTACATTCATAAATCGTCTCATACACACCCTTCTATTTACTCTCTTTATATTAAAATTATTGCAGAATCTATTTCGCCAATTAACCGAGCTCTTCATACTCTAAATAATATTTGTCTAAACTCAAACATTGACATTTTTTTCGGATTCACTGCCCAAATTCAAAAACGTGGCATCATGTCAATAATATAAACTGTTCAATGCGCATACAAATAGACGCACACACACACACACACACAAACACTCACTCATAAACACTCACTCATAAACACTCACTCATAAACACTCACTCATAAACACACACCTATATACTACACACGTCACCTGGTAATTAAGGAATAAACCTACCACCTAACAGACATTACAAGGAAACATATCATAGGTACCCAACATAAATATCTAATTCCTGAGTCAATACACAAGGACACAAACAGTACATGATTTACAGTGAAACAATTTTCACTGTAAATCATGTACTGTTTGTTTCTATAATATAAAATAACGTTGCTTTGGTCATGCCATGGTGATAGTACGAATGACATTAGGTACAACCGCAGCTCTGAAGTAGTTTCTGGGTTAATTATTACTACAGAGAATTGAGATTAAGACAACATGAGAAGTTCAAAGACACACCAACGGGAAAAACAGAACTCCTCTAGAAAACTGGCTTTTATTGGCGAAAGTCTTTAAGTGCCTAAGCTAATCTT
This sequence comes from Hesperophylax magnus, assembly GCA_026573805.1. Taxonomy (NCBI): domain Eukaryota; kingdom Metazoa; phylum Arthropoda; class Insecta; order Trichoptera; family Limnephilidae; genus Hesperophylax; species Hesperophylax magnus. Next base: position 3,935,633 of record JAIUSX010000026.1, read on the forward strand.
CGGAAAACTTCCGCAAATTTATTCTCCTCTTTATATTTGATAGCGCGGATTACTGTAATCCGTCCTTAATTGAAATATTGCTGAATAATTTTTAGAGAGATATTGCTTTTCAGCATTTCGTTTGTTACCATTAAATAATAAAAGTTTATCCCTGTTCATACTTTCTACTCAACTCTAATAATCTACCACATTACCCAACCTATACAGAAACGTCGATAAATAATACTTAGTAGGTACAAGTAAGATTGAGTGGATCACAGGTATGGAAGCCAAAGCACCCTGTCTATGTCTAATGATCGAGAAAACACAAAACATATTAAGAATAAAGTATTTTCTTCGCAAGCATCTGTACCTACCTACCTACTTTTACGAAATCTAAGTATTCTGTTTTGTAAAATGAAAAGTTTTAAATAGTAGTCAAATTATGGTTTAACTGTTTTTTTTTAATAGTTACACCGGTTTGTCATTCTACTTCTATCATAAAATATAATTTTGGAATGACAAACATTCATCTTATTACTTCTTGACACGCGATTTTCAAATAATCAGCCGTCAATTCACGAACTGCTGAATGCAAACTGATTTCATCTTTGAATTGCGTCAAGGAAAATACGCATTCTCGCAATGAATGAAAGCATTTCACAGGCAAATAAAAGAAAGCGCCGAGGGCAAATTTCCGTTCCCTCCGATCCGCTAACAAAAGAATCCCAGAAGAGTTCACTTGACTTCACATGATACGGGCTGATAGCGAGTATAATACCATGACAAAGTGCAAGTCACCCAACTTAGAAAAGTGTTATGCATGCCGGTTTAATTATTATTGTATTATTTTTATTACTGTTTAGTACTAAAAAGCGGGTAGGTTCTTTTATATGGACAGTTATCCGATAAAATCATCATAAAGAATCTGGAACCAGTTTTATTTCCAGGTTGATGAAATTTTATACACTTGACCATCGAAGCAAAAGGAAGGTCACTGTAATTAATTTCTGTGCTTCGGCCACAATAACAAAGGAGTCCTAATCACAACTTCTCCTAAGCTCAACCACTGTCATAATCCTGTTTAAAAATACTGTTTTTTTTTCATTAAAATTAATATTATATGCAGGTGTCCGGGGGTAATGATAGTACAAGTAAATAACTTTACTGAATTCTAAAGTTTTAAGGTAGTTTTTATTTAAATAAGTTGAATTTTTTGTGTGGAAAAAATAATATTCTGCTTTGGAAAAATATATTTGTTTGGTAAAATAAACATTGGAATTTCGAAAAACTTATTTATCTTTTTATTTCTACCATCATATAGAATCAATGCTAGTTGTAAGCCTCTATATATGTAAATATATAAGTCATTAAGACAGTATTTATAGGCCTTAGTCGTAAGTCATTAGATGTACGTCTTAGATGTAAGTCACTTTTTAAAGTCAATAGTTATGAGCCTTAGTAGTAAGTCACTATAAATAAGTAATAATAATAATAATACTTGGATGACTTGTATAGCACCGTTTTTGTGCAAAAACACCTCAAGGGCGCTGTAATGTAAGTCACTCGTTATTATCGTCGTAAGCCAGCTGTATTTATTATTCAATAAATATAATTGTACAGCGCCCTTGAGATGATTTTTAAGTCATTAATTTATTACCATCAGATAACCTTTGCTTTTTTTTCAGATTAGCCACAGTGGAGTCAAAACAGGAGTTGCTGGGTGGGTGATAAAAAATTCAACATCACTCGTTTGATTCGAAATGTAAAATTCAACTATAACTGGTACGGTGTAACATTGCTTACATACACAGTAGATTAATGCTAAACTTGACCAAAAAATTTGTATTGGCGTTGAGGGATTATTATGACATGCAACCATGTATCGTGTTCGACTTTACAACATGGGTTTTAGCCGCTTTAGAGTGAGGTTACACAACATAATAACAGCATAATGTATTTTACGTCTTTCTTGTTTCAATCATTTCCACCGTTAAATATACCGTAAAAGCGGAAAACGCTATCTTTAAGATCCACTACCAACTAGGTAGGTACTAGTAAAATGGTAACTAATGTTAAAAGAACAACGTAATTGTTAAATGGGTAATTTTATGCGGTTATGTCTGCAATTAAATTTTCTAATGATCGTCTTAGTTTCTAAATAAAAAAATAAGATACTCCTATAAAAATCATTCAAATAGGAACGCTAATGTTGATGAACCAGTAGCGTACCGACAAATTCTCTGGCCCAGGGCAATATGATTTAACTGACTCGTCAGAATTTAGAGCTAAACATAAAATTCATCTTTGCAGTTGTAAGATTTTAATTTATTTACTACTTTTACTTACTGGTATATTTTGTATTCAATGAGTGATAACATCTAGGTCAGGTGATCAATTTTGGATGTAAGTTGTTAGTAATAAGTCTAAGTGACAAGTAAAATAGGTCAAATAAATAAAGGTGTACATCGTTCCTGAGGTGATTTTCAGAAGAAAATGGTGCCCATATAAATGATCCAATCATCACTGTAATTATATTACAGTATTTTTGTCAATATTTTAAATATAAAACGAAATAAACGAGAAACATTTCCACATAATATACTTACGTAAAACAGTGAAAGATCACAGATGTCAAATAATGGTCGTTTTCTTAAACTTCTAAGCTTAAAATAGGCAATAAAATGGAATGTCCTTATTTTTTCCCGAATTCTCAAAAAGACGACCCGTATGGAAACTGGACGAAAAAAAATGTCGTGTACGACACTCGTAAGTTGAGGCATTGAGAAAGGTGGCTATCTAGGAACTATTCTTCAAAAATGCATCAATTCCAGTGCAAAAGAGGAGTAAATTGTAATAATTTAGCCCAAAAAACTAGTATTTTTCTTCGTAATGCAGTTCCATGAATTTGGTGCACGGTTTTTCATAACGCCACTGCTTCCAAATAGTAATTACTTTTCAAGGATCCTATCCTACCTCGTTTCATCGTAATTACTGGATTTAGATTGAACATGATATCACATTAATTACGTGAATCAACTCTAATCATCATTACGGCTATAGATCGCTCTAGCACGACACTATGATTATACAACCGAAAATGCACGTAATGCAACACACGATGCACATAGCATAGCCATAGGTTAGTTAGAGTTTATCTATTTTTCAAGTACCTACACAAGTTATAATTTAAAATAAGTACCTATATAATAACTTCACATCACAGCATCTCGTCAATGGATGAACGTTTCGCTCTTCGGATATTACAGTAATTTATAATTACTAATATATTCACTCTTGCGATATGCTAAGTCTAATGCCTAGTTGTTGAGATAACATCATAATCACCAGGAAGAAATTGTAGCGGGTAATCTTTACTCATACTAGATCACCGAGGCTTGGTATTTTAATATGCCCTACCGTTACTGGTTCTATCAGGGCTTGTTTATATTTAGTTTAATACATTTTAATGTTGGAAATTATGTAGCTATCTACACCCCATTAATATTAATAGGGATGACGCGATGGGTTACCATTCAACATTCGAATGGCATTTCTGAGTATCTACCGGTATAACTGACAACGGCGCGGCGCAGCGATTTATCATCAATACAGATTTTGAATTTTACACATTCTAAATTTTTTTGGTATAAAAATATTGCTAGGTAGGGAGACAGTATTAGAAGAGCCAAAATAATTTTATAGATTTATATTTTCATAAGTAAGAAATAAATTAAAGAATATCGGTCTGTTAAACTGTGAATTGTCGATTTTCCAATTTTATTATTTATAAATAATATGATTCATAGTAAGTAAATAGACGAACCTTATGGAAACTGGACGAAAAAAAAGTATCGTGTAAGACGCTCGTAAATTGAGGTATTGAGAAAAGTGGCTATTCCAGGTGACTAACTTCAAAAATGCATCAATTCCGATTTACATGAATTGTCGATTTTCTTACTTTATTATTTATAAATAAAATGATTTATAGTAAGTACCTACCTACTTATTATGGTTTTACACTTGGTTGCAGTGTAAAAGTAGGTACCAATAATGTAAATAAACAATATATTGAATTCTAAATTCTCAAGAATAGAAATAACAAAAAAATTCTGTAAATGATTAAATGCTTTAGTAACAACCTTTTTCAAACGACACTTAAAATGCTGATTTATCTCATCTTCGTGAATAGGGCAAATGATTTCATAAACGAAAGGAGGAAAAACTTAAGTGGTCGCAGTGTTATTGGAGGAATCAGTTCTTTTCGAGACTTCAAACACTTATTTATTGGATGCGCCAGTCATCATTATTTCAAAAAAACCTCAAAAGCCTACGAGGCCCTCGAGGGACGTTTTTTAGATAGCTTTTAACTTTCGGAACCGAAGAGAGGGTCGTTATTCGAAACAAAGAATTTGGGCAGCTAAGCAGGATGTTATAATTTCATGAAATTCGTATTTTATTTCTACTAACTTATGAGTGTGTTTTTTATAGAACCATTGCATAGCAGCTCAAGAGCCCTTTAGACACACTAATACTACTTAACCATCCCGCAGCCAAGTGGGGGAGTAGGTAGTACCCAAAATTACTATCCTCCTTATATTAGCATAAATACTTGACATATGATTTTAGTATTTTATGTATTTCTGCGTCAATACATAAGTAAGTTAAGTAACCATTAGTAATTGACTGAATAATAGTTTAAAAACCCATAAGATAGAAAAATGCATGGGGTCGTCGGAAGACCCACTTTGTTACAGACCTTTTGTTTGGCATCTTGGCCTGTCAAGAAATATACTCTATGATATTACTTTTTACTCCTACACCAAACTCAAGAGCTAGTTCTCTTCATTGGTGTAGAAATACAAAAGAAAACGTGTTTTCACTATTTTGTTCTAATGCCATTCACCATATATTTTTGTAACAATATTATAATTATTTTCGTAGAAAGCAATCACTTTGTGGTTTAACATTTTAATGAAATAAAAACAGTATTTTTTGTTTAAAACCACGAATTTTTATTAATTTTAAGACCGATCGGTTTCGCTACACTCGAGCATCGTCAGGGTACAAAATTAAACTAATCAATAATACAAAATGTGTCATTATATATACATACAGAGGGAGATAGAAAGTAAAACCAAAATGAAACAACAATATATTAAAAGAAAACAATTAGTGTATATAAATATTATAATAATAGAGAATAGGCATTAATAATTGTAAGGTGATTAAGGGATACTGGGAATTTTAAGTTTAGTTAGTTTAGTTTTTTTTTTTTCTAGTTTACAGGGAATATTCCCAGTATTGGGCTTTTTGACAAATCTAATTGATTATTCAGAATTAAACTTTTGGTTTTAATGGCTTTCTTAATTTCTAGTGCTTCTAGGTTATTCAATTTGTTACTATGGTCTTTTCTATGGAGAATCTTAGCACCGGTGCTTTTATTGAATGTATGATCTTTTTCAATAAGATGATTGGCAAACTAACCACGGGAACAAATTAACCACGTCAAACGTTAGTTTTACATGCCTTAAGTGTATGTTTAACATTTTCTAGGTACTTGTTAGTGGGGTCTTTATTCAGAATTACAAAATTATCACTATTAATGAAGTCTTTCACTTTTTCATTATATACATTGTATATTATACCTAATGTTCCCATTGGGGAAAGTAAATGTTTAATATCAGACTTATTAAATACTTCTAATTTATCTAAAGACTTTATAAATGATCTCACGTCATTATTTAATATGTGCCTATGTCAAAACTATTTCCAATTTAATAATGTAATATATCGGCAAAAAGAAGGTTTACCTATGGGTGCTCCCACTAGCCCTTTGATTGCCGATATATTCATGAATAACTTGGAGAGTAAAATACTTGCCGGTAACTCACCACTTATAAAAAACGTCTTTCTGTGGAAAAGATATGTCGATGACATATTTTGTATATGGACAGGCACGGAACGGCAACTAAATTCTTTCCTCAACCTTATAAATTCTTATAATAAAAATATTAAATTTACATTAGAGATAGGCATTAATTCATCCTTAAACTTCCTAGACCTATCCTTATCTCTCATAAATAATAAAATCGATTTTAACATCTTTCGGAAACCTACCTACACCGATATTGTCATACATAATACATCCAATCATCCGTTTTCACACAAACACTCAGCATTTCACTCAATGGTCCATCGCTTGGTCACGATTCCATTAACTAATATTAATTTCTCTAACGAATTATCAATAATTAAAAAAATAGCGTCTAATAATGGATACGATCCAGATTTTATTGATAGAATTTTAAGTAAAAAACTAAAACAATTAGCAGTTAAAAACTTCTTATTCGCGAGTCCACATAATATTAATAATAATAATCTTCCTTTCCAATGGCGCCGTATTCTATTCATCAATAATTTTTCTTCCTGCAGTATAGTTAACCTTCCTTCTGAAGTCAAACCGGCGTTTTATACCAACAACAATTTAGGTAAATTTTTAGTCAATTCTAAAGATAAAGATGACACACTTAGTCATGCAGGAATTTATAAATTAAATTGTAACAATTGTCCAGCGTTTTATATCGGGAAGACAACGCGCAATGTCAAAATTAGGATTAAAGAACATCTTAGATGCCTAAATAGCAATGGCTTTTCAGAGTTTGCCAATCATCTTATTGAAAAAGATCATACATTCAATAAAAGCACCGGTGCTAAGATTCTCCATAGAAAAGACCATAGTAACAAATTGAATAACCTAGAAGCACTAGAAATTAAGAAAGCCATTAAAACCAAAAGTTTAATTCTGAATAATCAATTAGATTTGTCAAAAAGCCCAATACTGGGAATATTCCCTGTAAACTGTAAAATTCCCAGTATCCCTTAATCACCTTACAATTATTAATGCCTATTCTCTATTATTATAATATTTATATACACTAATTGTTTTCTTTTAATATATTGTTGTTTCATTTTGGTTTTACTTTCTATCTCCCTCTATATGTATATATAATGACACATTTTGTATTATTGATTAGTTTAATTTTGTACCCTGACGATGCTCGAGTGTAGCGAAACCGGTCGGTCTTAAAATTAATAAAAATTCGTGGTTTTAAACAAAAAATATTGTTTTTATTTCATTAATATTATAATTGTTTTAATATGTTTTGTATTTTAAAAGAATACACTGTGCAAATAATTTTTCGATATAGAAATATATACATTTGTAAAAATAACTCAAATTACAAACACCTACTTCTAATATCTTAGCTGTTCATAGAGAATAAATAATAAAAGAACGTGTTTTAAAATCAAAGGTAGCTAGTATGTATTCATTCACAGATGTCTCAGACTGTCGGTCGTATCAATTTCAGTTAGAGAAATTGAGGAAAAATTATGTATTTATAGATAGAAAGAACGTGGGATAAAATTATTTATTTGGTAATGCTAATTATTCTAAGAAAGTAATGATGCACGAGATGGTACCTACCAATCTTTCCATAAAGCCTGTGATAGACCACGCTATATTTTCATGGGTTGGCCTATTTTAGCGTATCACTCGCCACACTTTTGCATTGGTATTGTATGGCGAGAGATATGCTGAAATAGACCAAGCCATGATGCTTGTAGCGTAATGAGTCGCCTACCTAAAACATTTGACAAGAGCAAAATAGGTAGTTATAACTAGCCATCAACCATTGCTCTGAAGAGATAGACAAAGAGAATAGAACGACCATCCTGGCCCACACTACTTGCCAAATCCGGTTCTTCTGCTATGTATTTCCATTAATAACATATATAAGAATTGAAAGCGGTTTGCAATGTTATATAAAAATGCTCATCAAACATAGAGCTACAATTAGAGGCGCTACTTGTTTACTAATATCTCGTCGAAATTTGTTCCATTATTTGAACGCGGTAAGCGGTGCGGTAGATTTAGTTAGAGAATTGAGAATGTTGGAGGTCAGTGGAAGGTCAGTTGGAGGTAAGAAAGCAGAACCTATTTTTTCGCTGCATATCTCATCTTAATATAATACATCAATGTCATCAAATTACTTTCTACGATATTTAAAATTTCGATAAAATAATATTATTTTTAATCTCCTGTAATCATACCAAATATATTTTAAATGATCGCCTCCACTTAGAAGTGGCAAAACGCATATTTATAAACAGTAATTTTAATTTGTATTTCACAAGATAGATAAATTTTAACGATATTTCTAATCTTGTATTTTACTCGTAGCATCAAATAAATAATGTAAATTTAGATTTTTATAATCATTATTAACAAAGCTTCCCACGTACGTACGTCGTACAATCGTTAAATCTTCCAAATCGCGTGGGGGCTAATTGAAAATAGTTTTGTATTAAAAGTTGCAGGTTACAACATATAGCGCAGTCATAAAATATACGTTTGAAATTCAAAGCAATTCAAAGAAACTCTACACTAGTTCTTGGTCTTTCTACAATGAGTTCTTCTTTGTAATAGTACCTATCATATAATCCATCTATCTATTAGATACCTGTCTAGAGTCTTGTATTCTATTCATGTCTCTGACTTTTAACTTCCAACAGCCGTTTTGAATTACATTTGTATGGTCTGAGGGGTTGAATACAATACATAATAAGGGTGACTCGTCTACGGTTACCTCACTTCCGGCTCGCTAAGGGAAAGATATATAATAAAAATAATTTATGCAGCAGGTAAAGACACAGGTGCCTCACTGAGAAATGCGAGTTGTTTCGTTTATAAACAACCTGTTTGCTAGGAATAGAAAACACTTAGGAATTTTGTTATTTTCGCATGTGTATGATAGGTGCGCATGTATCGTAGTAAATAGGTACTATCCAGCTTTGAACCGTTAGTTATGACAATAAATTACTAACTTATAAACATTTAAAACCTAATAATAATTGATTTACTTAGATTTGTGAAAAATATTTTGACGCCAGAGTTAACCACACATAATTTCTGGTAAGATTAATTATTTACTTATCCACAAAACTACATTTAGTAAGAGATTGACTTTCTCTACATTGACGAATGAAAAAACAATAATTATTTTTTTAAACTACGCTAACTTGCGATGTCGATGATTAAATTGTCATGCAAAGCGATTGAGATACCAAGATAATCTCAATCTTTATCATCAAGTGATAATTTCCTTTGTCTTAACACTCTAAACAATACAATGCGCATTTTTAATTTTCGCATTCATATTTTTCTAGTGAAAATTAAAGAATATAATATTCGTAAAAAATAGTTAATTTATATTCATCGCCTCATTCACACGTGTAGCTGAATTTTACTTATAACAATTTCAGAAAAGATAAAAAGTTAGTAATAGTAATTAAAATTTTTGAATGTATACATACATATTACGAATGTATTTAGATGAATACCGCACGTTAATCCCAACTGCTCGGAGCCAGTGGAACTATAGCCTAATTGGGGTGTGCTGTGAGGCTAATGAAAAGGAGATTAACAAGAGGAACTAACTATTAAGATCTAGTTACTAAATAAGCCTTAAGTTATTTGAAGATTATCTAAGGACTTAATTTTTTTTTACTATTCGAGCTACGAGCAACTAATAGAAAAAAATCATTATCCTTTTAAACACAAATTACAAAAAGTTCTGCAGATAAACCAATATATTTTATAATTAGGTAGGGATGTATTTATTACGAATGTAATACAAAAGACAAGAGAATGAACTTTCCTTTAACAAACATAATCTATATATATATATATATATATATATATATATATATATATATATATATATATATATATATACGAGTAGATGCGGTCTGCGAACTAAAACAGGTACCACCATTGGTTTATTTTGATTATATACCATCCTGATTTCCTTTACCTGCACGGTAGGTAGGTACTAGATAGCTACTTGTCTTTAATATGTCCAGTAATATTCCGATTATGGCCACTTTCACAATATGGCAATACTTTACGTGAGTTGCACATGACCAATATAGATCGAGTTTCTAATAGATTTAGATTTAACGGTCTAATTGACAAGGAATAGATGATTTTTTACGAATATTTAAGGCGTTTTTAATAACACGTGAAAAAAACGAACGAAGAAAATGGACCTCATTTTGTTTGATCGACTAAAAGCTCTCAAACGGTGAGCTTCGGCGTCATAAAATTTTCACAGCTGCTTCTGTATAGTATTTTAAAGCGAATGCAGCTATTTTCAGTTTACTACATCATACCCAACACGATACATGTAATACGGAAAATTATAACAATATTATCAAATTGACCAAAAAAGACAAGACGCAAATTATGGTTGCCTAATTAACTTTACAACAACAAAAAAATTATATTGTTAAATCACGATCGAAACCGCGTAGTAAGTTTTTTGTTCATGAAATGCATCTAAAAACACATTTTGTCTGGATTGATGAATGCATCTAAAAATGCAATTGCTGGGTTAGAATATTTTTTTGAACTCTTTTATTCTAAAAATGCAGAGTATTTTTTTCATAGCCTGTAATCTTGAAAACGTAACACAGTTGGTTTATGTGGTTTTGATGTGCATACCTGAGAACCTCATAATACCCAAATAAGCAGTTTCCTCTCTTTAAAGTCACGTAGGACCGTAAAAACCTTTTAACTCAAAGGTTATTTATTGCAGTTAATAAAAAGGATAAAATGAACAATGTCCTAAGAATTTATTCTGCAGGTTGTTTTACAAAATGAGACAGGAAGTGACATAGGAAGGTGAATTTTTCTATTTTACCAACCTGCTTCGACTTATGTACGTGTTGACATTTCAAGTTGTCAGATTTAGCTATATTTTAAGACATTTGGACAACTTGTTTAGTACCTATTATTAATTGATTGCATTTCGTCTGTCTGTAAATTTTTTTGTACGTTCCATTTTCGACTCAAGATATTTGCCATTTTAATGGTTCATTAAAGATTCTTTTTTCAAATGTGAAATCGTCGTATTTATTTAGACTTTGAAAGTTTGAAAGAAGAATTATTGTCATTGAGATAGTGACGTTCCTCTGGACAAATTCTATAACACCTTATTGGAGTTAAAAAAAAAATACTATGGCGATGCACTACGTCGTGTAATATTTTAAATTGAGCCGCTATCAATAATAACCCTTACGTAGATGGCGATAAGGTTTAAATTCCCGCTTAACACCATCCGCCTGTTTTGATTTATGCAGAAAAAAACTTGGCCAAAAAGTGCATTTTATTTTATTTTGTGGATGTTCAGGTACAAATATTTAAATTTTTTCGATCATTTTATAAATAACTTAATTTTCCAAAAAAATCATAACCGAAAATGGGTTCGTAAGTAGGAGATTTTGAACTTTAAAGCAGTTTTCATAGGCCTTATACATTATTTTTTTCTGGGCTTATAAAAAGACTTATCTAAAAAATACTCGATTTTTCAAAGGCCAAGATGTATTCTACTCGCAGTATTTAATTAAAGCATCTGAAACATTTCTAGGCGACCAAATTTTCAAACTAAAAATACATGATTTTGCATTACTACGTATGGCATCGCCTTTATAATTAATGGATATTAAAGTAATTTCCTATTTACAAATCTTATAATTTCAAAGGAAATTTTGGTTTTGAATTATTAAATAAGAGAAAATTAAAAACATCATTTTTTGAACGCGAGGTCTACTACTGACCACACAACTACTAGTAAGTACAGAAATGAGTGAGATTAGACAAAATATGTGAATCGCAAATGTGGTAGAAGAAGTTGAGGATGTACCGGGAAGACGTGACACATTCTTGAGTTGGGTAAGGTTGTGATAGAAGCAAGAAGTTTGGAGTGTGTACCAGGGCAGAGTTGTTTAACAATAATCTAATTATCTGCCATCCCCTATTGAGTTATTTAAGACATTTTACCGAAAACATTTTCAAACCAAAATGTTAAATTATCCAAGAGTTTTTAAACGGTTTTTGAAATTATCAATAATAAGGATGGGTTTTTTCGGAGAAATTGGACAATTCATCAAATTTCAAAATTAATGTTCAAGTTCTGTGAAAGTCCTATTCAAGTTCTGTTATCATTTCGGCAAATCAACTTGCCAATAATGACATAATAACCGAACTTACATAGGACTTCCACAGAACTTGAAAATTAACCTTTAAATTTGATGAATTGTTAAAATTCTGTGAAACAACCCATCCTTAAACTTTTGTTTTCATCAAGCAATGCCAAATCAATTATCCCAAAATGCATTGACCCCAAGGTAGTCATTTCAAAATGAATTCGGCCATAGATATTCTAAACAGATAGCGATAGAAATAACTACATAAATACGTGCACTTTCTCAGAAATTGAACAGGTAGCCGGTTGAAGTAGCAATGTGATTGGAATACTATAATATTTCACACAATCTAGAAGGAACCCCTTGCGTACGTGTTTTAAAGTCATTATTCATAATACAGTATATTATCTAAAGTATTTGAAAAATTTCGTCAGATCTGAAATTTTCACCTGTATAAATAATGAATGTTAATTATTTACTATGTTTAAAGCATTCCATAACAAAACAACGTGCACTAAAAATCATATTTTTTGGAATTAACAACATTAAGAATATCTAGGTATAATATTTATTTAGGTAGATGCATGTGTAAATGGAAAAAATGTCTTGTGAAAGCGAAAATCAACGGTGGTAATTTTTCACAAATTAACCTGTTTCAGTTAATTATCATTGATCTATCTTCTTACCGGTCAAATCTGTTATTCAATTGCCGGCAGTAAATTACAGATTTCACAAATAAAAAACGACAGGAAATGGCAAGCCTCACAAATCAATCAACAAAAAAATAGAAAATAACACTTTTCACACGAATAAGACACACCTGCAAACGACACCAACAAAAGGGAAATTTTATTTCCCACACTCTTGGTAAAAAAAATTATGCACTGTGATTAAATATATATATATTGTTATTAATCACTGTTTCACTTTAATTTGTAGAGTAGACTTTCGTTAAAATATTCGAAAAACACAAACAGTTTTGTAGCGAAACAAACGACAAACGTTCCATGCTCGAAAGTTTACAAACAAATGATTCGAAAGAGCATAGATAAAAAAAATGAACTCGTTTTCACTGAAACTTTTAAACAACTGTCACATGGAATGAAAAAATGCCGCGGTTTGTCGTGACGATGATCCCCGCTCGAAATTCGAAAATAATGCCCAAGAGCAACGGCGACACCCACGCGCGTACAGGTAGGATTGTAAATTCAAATACTGAAAAAAATCTTCGGCCAGGTATAAGTGCCGTCTTCAAAAACCAACACCAGAGGTTAAGAAACATACAAAATCACAACCCGAGTAAAAAGCTCTCACGATTTGCTCGACAAACAAAAATTATATTCGGTATTTTTTGTAAAGTGCATGCCGGCTTCTTTAAATATTTGGATTAGTCCAACCACGCAAATAGCCTTGCACTTGAGACACGAGTGTGACGGAGACAAATATTAGTTTTCTCCTTCTATCTCTCAGGTATGTGAATCGCATGCGTGTTGGTGAGATCTCACCGTGATGCAGATTAAACAAGTAACTCAAACCATGGAGAGGAAATCAACGGTGCGGAGAGAAAAAGTATTTTCATTATGAAGCGACATAAGATTTAACAAGCGCATTGAAATTATTTTTTTACTAAAAATTGTTTTGCTGTTGAGATTAGTTGACGGAATTTCAATATCCACCCCTGTACAAGATATCAAGTGAAAACGTAGTAAAGTGTGAATTTGTATAGAAAATGATGATTTGTTCAAAGTTACAGGTAATTTTGAAGGGAATATGCGTAACTTTTTATGCAGTGGTTGTATTTTAGAAGTAAGTTTTGTGGAGGTAGATGAAGCGTGCATTCGGAGACATTCAACCGAGAAGTATCATGAAAGATTTGGATGTGACTTGAATTTTTAAAGGTTTTTGTTTGCAATAATTTTACACCCTATGCACGCCCTTACAAGTACAAAATTTTGGAAAATAATATTCTTATGACGTTTTTAATTATTTTCCTTATTTTATTGTACGGTTTGTAACTATTTTTAATAACATTCATTCATCCCACAAAGCTGACCTATTCACTGATCGCAATATCATAGTGTAAATATATGCTTCGTTAAAAATCACGGGATTGATAAAAAATAATCATTGCTTTTAAAAAAAACCTTTCGAACGTTAGTAAACTTGAAAAATTACAACATGATGGATGTTATTGGATAGCAATGACATTATAAAAAAATATAAGAAACGTTTTATTCATACTAACTGAACAAAAAATGCAGCACCGCTTATGAAAAGGATTGCTATTCAAAGAATACGTGATGAAAGGGCCGCTATATTATGTCCACTAGACCTAGTTCAGTGAAAACACGCGCTCTGTCTCAGTAACTATTTTCACTGTATTAATTCATCTATCAAGTGTTTGTACAAAAGAAATACGCATTCAATAAATAATTATTATTTCATAAAATATTTTTGGGAGGTGATATGATAAGTACTTTTAATAAATAGTTGTAATTTTAAATTAATATTTTTTTAAACTTTAATAATGCTACACATGACGCATAAATATTTCTCATTACTTAGCAAACTTACTCATCTACCAACAACCGAAGTTAGTTAAATTTAATAAGCCAAAAGTCACCCCACTCGAATTAAAAAGGATTTGCGCATGGGTAGTCCTTGAAAGAGGGTATAGTGTAACGTAACGATCATAACGTCTTGTATTATTATAGCCGATAAAAATGTTAGAGAAGAAATGGATGAATTATGTAAAACTGAACTATAGGCAGACTGATGGAACCTAAGCGCAAGTCAAATACTAAGTTTGGTGATCGCGCTTTTGGAGCATCTCAAGATGATCGGATAGTCTCAAGACCCTTATAACTGAATGTCTAGAAGCAATAACTCGTTGGATGTCTTCAAACAAGCTGAAGCTCAATCCATCTAAGACTGAGTTTTTTCTGGGCGGCCATAAACAAACGTCAACATTTCATAGACGATTCACCTATTACTATTTCCAGCAGCGATATCATCCCAAAAACAACAGTCAAACTTCTCGGTGTGAATTTAGATTCAGACTTTTCGTTTAAAAGTCAAATAAATAGGACTGTAAGCACCAGTTTTTTTCACCTAAGACAACTCAAGTCTGTCCGAAGAAACCTTCCTACAGAAGCAACAAATTTACTTATCAACTCGTACGTAGTCTCACATTTCGATTACTGCAACGGCATTTATGCCAGCCTTCCAAAATATCAAATTGACAAACTTCAATCAGCGTTTAATGCAGCAGCACGGCTCATAACCGGGGTTTCAAAATATTCGCACATTTCAGAACACCTTCGTAACCTTCACTGGCTCAAGTGCCCTGAAAGAATCCAGTACAAACTGTGCTGGATGGTGTTTAAATCCATCAATGAAATGGCCCCACCCTACATCTCTGAACTATGCGTCCCGGAAAACACTGGTCTGAGGCAGTCAACTCTTAGATCAGCAACATCGTCAGCTGTAGGAATACTGATGGAACCTAAGCGCAAGCCAAATACTAAGTTTGGTGACCGCGCTTTCGGAGCATCTGGGCCGAAGACTTAGAATAAACTCCCTCCGGAACTAAGATCCATAACAAGTCCAACGGAATTCAGGTCTAAACTAAAAACTTACATTTCTAAGCTGTCATACATACATACCCTTAAATTGAATATACCATTCTTGTATTACCTATCTATATACGTCCTGATCACGCTTTTCGAAATCTGTCTTTTACCGAGATAAATTGAAGATAATTCAAGTAGCTCATTACTGAAATGAAATTGTCAGCTGAAAATAGTTGTCGGTCTTAAAATTCCAGGCGGAAATTATTAAGTTCCAGTAAATATTTTTTACATGAATATCTTTCTCGTAATCTTTTGTTCCGTTGTCAAATAATATTTATTTTTAAATTTGGATCCCCTATGGGCCAAGTAATTAAATTCACATTACCTACCATAAATAAATAGATAATTTTACTTGCCGCAATTATTAAGACTCATTAAATTGATAGAATAATGTCGTATAATATTGTACCTACCTAAGTGAAGTGAAGTCTTTATGCCCTTCGAAGGCATTATCAAACTGTAACATGGTCACGTCCTATTAAAAAACAGATAACGTTATTTTAATAACCAAATAAAGATAAGTAAAGGTGTTAAGTACAATTAGGTCTATTTGATCCAGTTGCACATCAATAACAACCTAATTATTATCGTCCCCAATTGACTTTTTCTTGTGTTTATACAACTGTTATTCTTAAAAGATCTACGTTACCAATTAAAAGTAACTGTTACATTCATACGTAATAAGCATTAGGTCATTGACTTTCAATGGTTTATTGTTATTCCAACTTACTAAGGTAACTAACTCACTTCAAGAATATCATTACAACACGAGATACTAATCATGTGGGGATATAGTTACTCATCACTCATTCATATTCGTAATAATTATTTGAACACCACTATTATTTAACCCTTTTGGACAGTGTGTATATTTGAAAATACATGCATTTAAGATTTTTTTCCTCCCTATTTACAGCGAATTAAAAATTGGCGGTTTTCGTTATTCAATTGCTGGTATGCCTGGAGTGCTATTTAAAAATAAAAAAATTAGCCTCTAATGTAAGCGGAAGTCATGTTTATATTTTGAAATGTGATTTTTGTGTTAAAGCTCGACCAATTTGTAAAAAGTGTTTGGGAGGTATTTTTTCAATGTATAATTTTCGCTTATTTTTTTTTAATTAAATAAAATGTTATATTTTTCATGGACAGTGTACGATCTGTCATTTTATGTAAAACGCCTAATTTTCTCTCACATCAAATTAGCAATAACTACAATTAGAAACGCCTAATTTTCTCTCACATCAAATTAGCAATAACTAGTAATATTTGGCTAATTTATATAGCGCCGTTTTTGTGAAAAATCACCTCAAGGGCGCTATTAAAACAACGATTGGAAAAAAAACACCAAAATTTTTCAAATATTACCATTTGCTACCAAGTATCAATTATGCTACACGACTGGTTTTAATTCAGGTATGAAAGGGTTCGGACTATTACTTGTACTACAGTTACAAATGTTTCAGGTAGGCGACACATTACGCTACACGCATCACGGATTTGTTTATTTCAGAATATCGCTTGCCATACACTACCAATGCGTATGTATAGCGAGCGATACGCTGAAATATAGCCCGCTTAAAGCGTGGTTTATCAAAGGTTTTATGGCATTATATGGAATTAAAATCCCTGCACACTAATTACTAAATTCTTATAAAATTATGTACATGTTGTAAAATTTAGGGTTCGCAACTAAAAGAGCTCTGATACCACAACATAAATGTATTTTTGTATCAATTTCCATGTTTTACTTTATATTAATTTGATCCTTCGCAAATTACCTTAAAATAAACATCTTAAAAATTCCCTACCTACCCATGTTCATTTAAAAAATATATTATAAATATGAATTAGAAATTGAGACAGTTCTAACATCGTTTTATTTTAAATCAATAGAAAGATGTTACACCCTTATGGCCCTCTGGAGAAGGTCAAATATCATCCATACAATTTATTGCAGATAGGTACGATTTTTCTTTAGCCATCGTTTCGGACAGCATTACGGTGTCCATCATCAAACATGTGCCCTGATGATGGACACTAATGTTGTCCGAAACTTTGGCTAAGGTAAGAGGTAGCGGAACATGGCATAATATCCCAAAAATAAATCACTGAATATATTATTTCACTTCTTTCCTGTTATTATTATATGCATTGTTATTTCGTTTTATTGTAAATTTTGTATTGCATTGCATTCCTTGCATTCCTTCTGAAGTTGAAACCATTAAAATGACTTTTCATTTATTTTTCTTATGAATGTCAAAGTAGAAGTACTTAAGTATTTATTGCACAAATTCTTAATCAAAACGATTTACTAAGCCTCTTTTGATCATGTTCATAAAATCCCTTCCATCCATCACTCAAAGAAAGAGATAATTAAGCTCTAAGCCAGTTCTAGCCCATCTACAATAGAACTGGGTCCGCAGAGTCCATTGTGTGGCGCTGAAAGAAACCTTTGAACAGACGTCATTGCAACTGCCATTGTATGCAATGCTCGAGGTCGATATTCTATCAAAAGATGACAAAGACTTTTTGAACATCAATAATTATTGTATGTATACGTTTACCACAGACGCCATTTGCATAAAATAATTGTATTTTGCAATGTTTCTTACCAAAGCATTCCATTTAGATTTTATCATTCGCAGGTATATTCGTAATACAACTGTCATAGATTTACCACTCATACGCCCCAGAGAGCATATCTATTTTACGTGCAGTCTCCAGTTCATGTCTATATATGCGGTTGTGATAGGCAAAGTGGTGTGATTTTATAGAAAACAGTTACCTAAAACTTGCTAAAACTACCTTTCGTATGCCATTACCAGACTAGATTTGTTTTATTACCAAAGAGTGGACTATTGTTTTTCACTTGGTACATATAAGAATTGTAACAAGGTGTGTGCATCACTTTACTTACATCGCATCTATGGTCTTGGTGTGTGGGACCTTTAATAATAATAATAATAATTGGATGACTTGTATAGCACCGTTTTTGTGCAAAATCACCTCAAAGGCGCTGTACAAACTTATAATACATTTCTACAGTGATCTATGTTATAACTTAACTATTTATGGACAAAATATACAGTACAATATGGTATTGGTCAAATTGACAGCCCTGGAATTTTGACTCGGAGAGTTGCCAAACCTGAGGGAGCAAGAATCTGTGATTTGCTTTGGAAGCAGTGGCCATTCGGCCATTCTTTGATCACCAGCCGAGAGCAGCGGGCATTCCTCTTGGCTGAGGTTCAACGAGCACATACGCCAATTTTTGTGAGCATCAGCTTTGCATATGGAGCATTGACCATTGGATTGATGGAATCGGATGGCATCTGCCGATCCTCATTGGTTAAGAGGGACCCTTTTGGAGACCAGCAGCGTGAGGCTGTTTTGCATTGGACTACAGCATTATTTTTTGGATAAATTGTAGACTGGGACAGTTGCTGTGAAGAACCGGAATCTATTGTTTCGCATCAAGAAAGAACTGGTATCACACCTTCATTTTACCAATGCAAGCCCTTTGCCAGACAGATTTAATAGTAGGATGTTGATTAATTTTTTTTTGTGGTAATACATTTTAGTATTCTTAAATATATTTTTTTATTTCTAGATAATAAACCCACCCTTAGTTTTATTTGTTGCCACTTAATCCCACGGTAACACACTTTTTTTCATAAAGTAGGCATTTGACAATAATGACTAAAAAAGCCACATTTACAACTTCAATGAAATGTTTAAAACTTGTTGATGAAGAACTTGGCGTGTAAAATGGATGGAAGAAAAAGTCGGGAACGTTTTATGGGATAGTATGATAAAAGAAGCATTTTCGCCAAAGTTTGTACATTGTGTTTTTGACATGTCACACAATTTTCTTTGGATTTTTCAGTCATTATAAAAAAAGGAAAGTTATTTTTAACAAACAAATTTATTAATTTTCATTTTAGTCAGTTAAATTCAACTTTCGAATTGCATGTATTTTTTATTCATTATTTAGATCGAAGGGTAGCGTGTTTTTACCAAAGATATTATAATCTTAAATTATATTGTATTCTATTATCTTTGGTTTTTACCATGTCGCATTTCTACTTCCAATGAAACAAAGTCTAATTTCGAAATTTATTTTAGGTGTATCAGATAAATTTTGTGGTGTCTTAAATAGCTTAAATAATATACTTTTGGAAAACATTTGGATCAACACTGAAAAAAATATTTTTTCCTCTCTGGTATATACTCCGTTAGTTAAATTCTGTGACTTTTCTATATTCTTTACTAAACCGACCCAGCAACGATCTTTTGTATATGTATATCTTTATCTGAATTATCTGAATAATCCACATTATTACACTCCATTGGTATTCCGGGCAATGAGAAATAATAGAAGTAAGTTTGCAATTTGGGGGGGCGGGTATGAGTACCGCCGCCCGGGAACCATTTATTGGAAAACCAACACCCCTGTCATAGGACACCCCAAGTGGTTCACTGCGTTTGGTGACTTAGCAGGGGTGCCCGGGTTGAAGGGGTGAGGTTTACCTAGGTTTTGGAGGCGGGTGCATATGCCCACCTACTGCGTGGCGGGTCGGATCGGGAGAGACTGGTTGAGGGAGACCTTTTGAACTCTCTCAATTCATCATTTTCCACCGCAGTGAGAGGGATGAATCTATACGTCCTTCATCCCTGAACACATTCACCGCCAGATTCCTACCCACCCCTCATACCTTTTTCCATCCCAGAATTTCCTTTCCATCCTTTCTTTAAAAAGACCCTCCACACAGCATCCCCAAGAAAAACTTAGGTCCTGACAGAAATTATTTTCCTGGAGGCCTCCTATTTGGGGTTTGGAAAAAAAAAAATATATATATAAATAATTTTTTATATATAAATTTAGCCCCAGAATTTCTGCACTGAAAAACCCGACTAGTAATCTGGTATTGATGAAATCAAACGTTAAAGTAACGTAATGAAGAAAAGCATAAAATTTATAGATATGTTAAATATGAATTATAATGAGGGTAAAGCAAGGAGATTGTAAAATACATTGATTTGAAGAAACGAAGGTTGGAGGTTGTGATACACAAAACGTATACCACGAGTTATTTGAGGCAAAGTTCGATTCCGATAGGTGATCTACCACTAGGGTGATACAGAAAATATGATCCAATGTTGCAGAATACGATGGGGCGGTCAGATAACCCGTTACTGTTTAATTGATAAATATAATTAAAAATCGTTTTTAATTACTAATGGATTGCAGAGGGGCGAGCAAGCGTCACAAATTACAGGCTTATCAGGAAACTAAAACCTTTTTTTAATCTGACAGTGAAACGATTTAATTTCTCGTTATTAGAGCAAATTATTTCTTATGGAAATGTTACACCTAAGTACAATAACATATAATTACATAATTCTGTTACGAAGGCTTAATATTTTCTCATTGTGCAAAATGACTTGGATAAATTTTTATTTATCACCCTTTTATTCGTTTTTTTTTTCATTAAATTGTAATGAAATAATAACGTTTCCGAAGGTTTCGAATATTCTGATAACAATTTTAAAACTCGTATACTCCTACTAACATCATTTTGAACTGAACCAAAAACATCTCAACCGAGGCCAGGACACTGAATCAAGTTGGCCTCTTATTAAGGTATATAAAATCCTCCTATATGTATAATTATGCGTTATAAACCATTCTAAATTATACCATACATATTTATTTAGGTACCTGCATACTTCATTTAAAATATTTAATAAATGTTTATTGGAATAATGAGTTTATTACAAATTTAGTAGTAAGGCAAACAAACGATGAACGCTTTTTAAAAACATCAAGTGTAAAAAAGAGACAGAGCGCGTGCAAAATGGGCTCAAACGGTAGTATTTATTATTCATTAAGTGCTTATTTCATTATCTATAATAATGGGCAGGTAACCACATGTACATGAAATACATCGTTTGTTAGGGTGGCCTTGAGCCCTCTTTGTTCATCTCGGGCGACACTGAATTACGAGATTCGCCCATCTATTGTCCAGCCCCCGAACGATTTGTCCCGCTCAATGATAATTGCCATTAGTTGATTTTTAGGATGTACCTAATCATATTCACCAACGTTGGTCATTTTTTAACGTATTCTACATAATTTTCATAAAGTCGAGGAGAATGAAAACAGATTTGAGGGACTTCAACCAGTAACAAAGTGACTTTTTTATTATGACACCACATGGTTTGTCAATGTTAGTAGGTACTACTAAATATTTTGACGACCTATAGGAGAAGCTCTTTAGCTCTTGGAGTGATAACGTAAAAAACAATATCAGGAAATATGGTCCCATTAGCTCATTGAGCAGCGCCAAGGCATATTTTTCTGATTTGCCTGTTGCAAATGTGGTTTAAAAAATCGCTAATATTGTCTTCAATAATTAAATATTACAATTTGAGGCTTTACTCATTAAGTTATTCCTAAAATAAAATTAAAAAAAATTATAAATAGTTAAAGTAAACTTTTTATTTAATTTCAAAAAGGAATTGTACAATTTGTCCTAAGAAATGTCACCATGTCACTGATAATTATTTTTTCAAACTTTCTTCAGGACGGTAAGTACCATAATCTGATAGTATTATTACGCTAGCCTCTTTGACGGTTTCGGCCCTCTGATTGGTCGAATTCAAATCGTATGTTTCGGGTAAATTTCGAATAGCCATAAAAAATATATCGGGGGTCTGCAGGCAAAAAACGACCACTCTGCCCCCCAATTTTAACCAACTTTAAGGTTCATTTTCGGTTGCGGTTAATATCGAAGAAAATATGTATTAGAAACTTAATAATCCATTGGATTAATTATATTACATTAAAAATTATCCACAATTACGCATTAAATATTTGACGTTTGTCATTATTCACGCGACAGCCAGAATTGTCAGTGTTGCCGGCGTATATCGATTTCCTATCGATGTAAAAAGCTTTCCTAGTATTGATTATTCCGACATGACAGCAGGAACCACCATCATGCGAACTCTGGCGGGATAAAAAGGTAATATTCAACGAGTCGAGTAAAAACAAAACTTTATCAATATTGTTTTCGTTTATTTGTAGTGTAGAACCACCATTAGAAATTTCGGTTGCAATAAATGGCTTTAGCTATGTTCCTATGTACACCGAACCTCCCACTTTACTTTCTCCTTATTTTGACGTCTTATGTTTTCGGTATTTGAAAACTGGTATGCATTTTAAAGATCACACTATACGAGCAGTTGATTGAGAAGAATTTCTGCAAGAAAGTGGAAATGAATATGAGGAAACAGACCGTATCGTCTGACGACACATGTTATAGCCAGTAGCCGTACTCTACCTGAACAGGTAGAAATATGCATACATAACCAAGGTATGTCTTAGATAGTTTCTCAGAAATATCTCAGATGAAACTCACTGGTATTTTGGCGTCCGGAAAACCAATTTGAAAACATTTTATTATATCAAGAATAATTTTAATGAACCACGTAGATCTCTACCCGCTAGTCAATTAAGGTCATCGAATAATAAGACAGTCATAAAATATACAATTATTGTGATACTATCTAAGTCAATTTGTATTGTTGTCTGACATATTTCCCCAGAGTACGTCAGATGCTACACGGATGCATAATTCCACGGAATAAGTAAGACGCTCTAACCTTCATAATTAAATTGCTGATCAAATATGAATAAATTTAATGTTGTCCAAGTTTCGAAGCCATTGTCATATTGTGATGAAGATGACAATCTACCTACCAAATTTCATTAATTATGTGGAGCTTTGAAATATCCATTTAATGGGCAAAAATATAAATCGGTAAAAACAAATACGTCGATTTTCAATTTTCGATCTACTAGCGCTATTTCTTGGGCCGGCATTTTCTGTTCTCTTCATTCTTCATTTCAAACAAAAAAAAAACATTTAAAAGAGATTCCTTCCTCCTTCCCCTCTTCCTCCCCCGGAACTGGCTCTTAAACTGCTGTGAACTTATAAAATGTCTTTTATATATAATTTTAAATATCTTCTGTGACTCCTCATACACATTAAAGTGTTTTTAAAAACTTAAAAAAAAAAAATGGTTTTACTGAGAATTGAAACTTCCTCCCCAGGGAGTGGAGTCAACGCCGCTAACACCCAAGTCAAACCCTAATTGGATAGTACCGACATTTGTTTCGTATATTAACTACTGTATATTTTTAATTAGTAAAAATGTCAACAAATTTACAGAAAAATACGTGTCACGTGTGTGTGGACGAGTGCCATAAAAATAATGATATAAAGCATTGCCATCGATAAAGAGTCTATTTGCCGTTTCAGCTCGATCGGATGTCGGGAAGTGGGTTAATCTCAAACTTACCAAATTCAATTTCATTCATTCATTCAATCAAGAAAACTTAATCGAAATTCAAATAAATGTAATTTAAAATATAACCAGAAGCCGTACGGATGATTCCTATATTTTTTAATGAATTGTTTAATAAGGAAAAATTATTTACTTTCTAGAGCGCCCTTGAGGTGGTACCTACTTCGAATAAACATCGTTCTTCTCAGAAGTACTTAATTCTAACAACATTAGATTATTAATATATTTTGATTATACACATACTCGTAATATTATGTAGGTACATATTTAGACTATTCACATACTCGTAATATTATGTAGGTACATATTTAGACTATTCACATACTCGTAATATTATGTAGGTACATATTTAGACTATTCACACACTCGTAATATTATGTAGGTACACATTTAGACTATTCACACACTCGTAATATTATGTAGGTACATATTTAGACTATTCACATACTCGTAATATTATGTAGGTACATATTTAGACTATTCACACACTCGTAGTATTATGTAGGTACATATTTAGACTATTCGCACACTCGTAATATTATGTAGGTTCATATTTAGACTGTTCACATACTCGTAATATTATGTAGGTACATATTTAGACTATTCACATACTCGTAATATTATGTAGGTACATATTTAGACTATTCACACACTCGTAATATTATGTAGGTACACATTTAGACTATTCACACACTCGTAATATTATGTAGGTTCATATTTAGACTATTCACATACTCGTAATATTATGTAGGTACATATTTAGACTATTCACACACTCGTAGTATTATGTAGGTACATATTTAGACTATTCGCACACTCGTAATATTATGTAGGTTCATATTTAGACTGTTCACATACTCGTAATATTATGTAGGTACATATTTTGATTCAAATTTCTAAAGCTATGAAGACGCTAGACTTGTTTACCTGCATATGAATATGAATATGAATGCATAACAAATTCAAATCATTCGCCGAAAATATTTTTGTGATGAATTTTACACGGTAATTTTCGTAAAAAAACCATAACAAGTAGCAAACAAAAATAAACCACCTCTTCAAAATTACTAATCATTTACAAAACGCGAAATACATCACAAAACTTGTACTAATAATGTTTTACTAAGTGACTTGCAGTCTTTAGTGGAATCAATAGACTCGAAACTTTCTTCTGAAAATTTGAAATCACCGATCATAAACATAATCCTCCTTAACTACTTGCGGCAACCTCTTTCGATTGTCCTTTCAAAGGTTTTGTAGGATAAAATCTTATGATAAAACCTTTCCGGTACCCTTACCCAGACATGTTATTGTATATTTAAATGGACACGGATGGTCAGGTGAAGCCTGGGAAAGATGGATGCTGTGAAATACGAGAGGCTTGTCTTCTCACACAAAAAAAAAACACACCCATAACTGGAAACAGCTATAGTTTCTACCATTTTTGGCGAGTTTGAATAGAATTGCAACGAAGGTTATTCAATGTCATTATTCGAATCACGACAATGAACGACCAACCGATGTTTCGTCTCGTACATTGAATCCCAAAGCTGATTTGACGGGTACATATTTTTTACAACAAATTTATTGGCAACGGAATGACGTAATCAAAAATAATAATTTCGGTTATACGTGAGTCTTACGCAACTTTGTTCAATGAACTCAAATTTGCTTTAAATTTAAGCGTCGTTTTCAAAATTCGAACTCGCTGTGTGAAGAATTCAGATAAGCGGTAAAGATACCCATGATATAATGTTTTTTTACAGAAAATTATTTTATTTGCCATGTTTATATTGTAACCAATTTGTCGAGAATTCAGACATTTTTCATGGGTTTATGCAAGTCAAAAATATAATTTTTTATTCTGAATTATTTTTTGTATTCTGCTTAACAATTAACTCAAATTTGCTTTGAAAACTGTCATTTTCAAAATTGGAACTGATTGCGGGAAGAAGTTAGAAAAGCAATAAAGTACCTACCTTCATCCTACGTGATGTAATATTTGAACAGAAAAAATATTTTAATTGTGTCGAACAAAGATGAATCTGAGATTCTCGATGTAAAATCTATTATCTAATCGATCGAAAATCAAAGCTATAAAATGCAAGAAATTGAAAATGCATCTCTTCAACACATGGTACTTGCTTCATTCACTTTTATAAATTATTTTCTGTTTACTCTTGATTTACTCGATCGTGTCATGTCTTCATGGGGCTCGGTTTTGCACACATGTCCCCAAGATTTCAGTTTTAAATTAACAGTATGGTATATATTTTATAACAATATTCCATTTTACTATGGTATATACATTAAGGACATACGATCTCATATTTGTATGCAAATACAAAATTTAATATCTGCATCATTCAATCGTTAGTCACCACAGACGAAAATATGCATACAATGAAAATATGAAAATTGAAATGTCAAATCAGACAGTTAGTGACATACAAGTTTACAAAATGAGTTCAAATATAGATGTATCACCAAAATGATTGATTGATTTTTAGTAAGCAAAAAATTCAAATAATAATTTTAAGGCCCAGTTGTTTGGTATAAATTGAAATGTAACATTTCTTCCTTTTTTCAAAATTCCTTCCCAGAACTTCCTGTCTCTCCTTTCCTTGAAAAGATTCTCCACACAGCATCCCCAAAGATGATATAGGCCCCGAGGGAAATTATTTTCCTCAGAGCCTTCTGTGTGTGGTTAATGTAAAAAACAAAAAATTCGGCCCCATTTTGTTTTTTGACATTTGAAAGGTCCCCTTTAAACGCCGATTCTATGTGTGTTTCAGCTTTCTATCAAATTGTAATATGCTGAAAAGCTTAAAAACACGACAGTTGTCCTCTCCTGCTGATCACAATTTGTTCAAAAGCTGAAACGGATTTACAATCTGAATTTAGCGGGAACCTTCAACAGTCGAATAAACAAAATGGCGCTGAATGCCATTTGATGACCTTGTCACTGTGAATTTCTGCAAAACAACCGATAGCGCGAAATTCACGATTGGCTTAGATTTTTTGCAAAATAGGTACAAATTTGATATTGATATATGAATTTTACACATTTGTTGATACGCCATTTTCAAGCTATCTGTACAATTTCGAAATAAATTACGTGAAAAAACGAAATGTATACTTATATATATATATATATATATATATATTATACGTGTATAAAAAACAATCATTTAAAACTGTATTGCTTCTATTGTACTACAGGAGGTACTCACAGTTCCAATAAACAAACCACAATTCCGAGAACACACCCGTATGTGCAATTGTAATTGAAAATGAAAAACAGCCATACGACCTGAATCATCAATTATTATTTATGGTCCCACGTGGTTGGCGGTGGTTGGCGGTTGCACAATATGCAATGTAAAATCATAAATCAAGGAGGTTGCACAAATCCACTCGCACGTGGGCCAATGCAATTTTGTGCAATACAGTTACGAAAATATCACAGTACCATGATCGCGAGAATGCCGACTCGCTAGAACAATTGAGTGGTCGTAATATTTTACCTACCAAGTTAATAGCAAGAGAATTCTTTGGAGTCATGTCTTAGTCGGTTTCAGGAAGTATATCTTATAAAAACAAAGATTTATCTACAGACTGTCATTAATATTATTAAAAATAATAATGCTGGACGTGTGTCTCTGTGTCTGGGTGCAACTATAACTAGGATTTTCTTTGATTTTTTAAATCTCCAAATTGGAACTGATTGTATGAACGATTCAGACAAGCGATAAAGTAGGTAACAAAATTAATTAATGATTCTGTATTTATTTTGTTTAAAATTTTGACAGACGTCGTAATTTTTCAAGCTTGAGCCAAATATATATTTTTCATAAATACTTTCAGCTTGACAAATCTCAAATTTAAAATATCCCGTGATTTTTCACGGGTCTGCTCTATATATAAATAATAACAAAGATGTTTTTGTTACAAAATGTTCTTACTAGTTAAAGAGAGAGAAAGCACAACATTTACAAGATATTTAATCACGTATCAAAACTGTTTAAGAGGGACACCTGCGCGACCTTCTTCATAAAAAACTTAAATTTGGATGAGTTGATCGATATGAAGGATATGGTTCAGGACAAAAGATTTTAATTATACTACAGCGTGCACGTAGAACACTTACTGATATGAAATAATGTTAATTTATTAAAAATATGGTAAAATTATTTGTTTTCCTGTTAAAAATTGGACTGCAGGCATATGACGATTGAATTGAAACAGTTCTTAACAAAGTAGCAGTCAAAGCGAATGTTTTATGAGGACGGCGGAACACGTGTTCATACAAATACTGATATTGATATTGACATGCTGATATTATCGCATTCCGTCATGATATGTTGTTGGAAAAGAACACGTTTCTCGATCTATTCTAAATGACTAATATTTTATCATGAAGTTGGCATGCTGTCACCTTTCTAACAGAATCATTTTTCTCCGTGTAGTTTTGTAACCCTCTATTACTTTCTATAACTATCTCACCTTACATGCCGAATAAACTCACAGCGCAACAAACAAAGGACTTTAAAACTTAGATTCTTCCATAATAACATGTGATTTAAAATCAAATTACTGTGGCAGTCAGAATATCAAAGTGACATTAAATAACGCGCTTCAAAACAGCTTTTAAGAATTTTAAATGATTATTTCTCTCGACTACAGACTACAGCACATTATATAACATTATAAACTGCCTATGAATATTTACAGAAGAATGAGTGCACCATCCTTTCCTCATTTCAAGTACAATGCCGCCTCAGTACAAGATAAAAATCTCACAATTAGAGCTGACATTGGATGTAGGACATTTCCATACAATAGAAGCGAGATGTACGAGATATCTAACATAATGATAGTTATAGTTGCATAGAATTACGTACGTAAATACTTATTATTATTATATAGTCTTGCGTATATAATATAAGTACATGTACTGTTCATAATTTAATCCGTATTATAGATGAGAAGACATTTTTTTCTCATTATAAAATATTATTTGTGACTACGTGCGTAATAGAACATACTGTACATGGCGTGATCAAATGTTAAACAGTGGATTTCAACTCTCGTATTTTTTTGTAAATTAACTTTATTGGATTGGTTTAATTGAGTTAAATTGAGGAAAATAGGTGTATACCATAGACGTCCCCTGGGGAATCTTCATGAATTTCGAAGGGTTTAAGCTAAAGCATAACAATGGCCATAAAAGATTTCATAGGGTTATTTGGAATTCAAAAATAAGCTTACGTAATATATCACCTATTAGAATTATATTTTAATATTGCGTAGAAGGGCGAGGTTAAGATTAATAAATGAATTTTAAAAAAGTAAAAGAACTTTGTAAAAAAGAAAGACAAGAAACGAAAAGAAACTGTGTTTTAACAATTCGCACAAAAAAAACTTTAAATATTTTTTAAAAAAACATTAATAAAAACCAACACACATCTTATTATAATATATACATATTTATTATTACATTGATAGTGGCGGACAACCTTACCTATAATAGGCATCAGTATTTCGCCAGCATTTCTAAACCAACATTTTTCTTCAATGAATGTACCAGACAAAAAAACATTTTTTTGGGGATTTCCAAGTCAACTATTTGGACTTACGATAGTCTTGTACTAGAGTTGTATTTATTAACGAGTAAAAAAACAGTAGAGAATACAAGAGTAGTTTTAAAATAGTTTAATTACTTCTGTTCTTTTTTGTTTTCCTCATAAGTACAATTTTCGTCCTTTTCTTCTCCACTTGATTTAAAATTGTCAGTATCTTTTACATTCTACGAGAAAAAAAAAACTTTTTTTTACACATAACTCCACAAACGCTACTAAAAAACATGAGATATCTTAAAATTATATAGAATGGTTAGGTAATCCCAAATCTTTTACTACGCCCTACCCTGATCGAGAAATCTGTGCACGCCACTGGTCGCAATGGTGTAAAATGTAAAACACATCACTAAGAGCTATTGGTAGGTAGTAAGAAAGAATGAAACGTCTATGAAACCAAAAGTGTTGAAATATTCCGTCCGCTTAATATTCATTATACAAGTGATTCCGTATCCTGGACACACCGGCCAACACATTATAGTCATATGGCAACACTGGGAGAATCATTAATGCCTGACACTACAAGGTGAGAATTTCTAATGAAGTTATATATGTACTATCTAGGGACTGGGTGCTAGCACCGTATTACTGGTGCTTAAATCACAAGCTGTACCATTGCACATCCAGCTGGTATAGCAGTTTAAGAACAGAAAGATTTAGGGAAGTAACATAGAAAGTTAGGGTAGCGTAGGTAATGTATACATTAAAACAACTTGAGATACCCTTTAGAACTACTTTACCTACAAAATAAAAAACTTTTTGTTATGTCATAAAATAAAAAAGGTACCTGCAGCCTACAATAAAATTGAGACTGTTTTTAAAGTTTAAAGCAAATAAATCGAAAGTTCAATCTACGCTACCGTAACAAATAAATCGGAAGTGCAATCTACGCTACCCTAACAAATAAATCGAAAGTGCAATCTACGCTACCCTAACGAATAAATCAAATGTGAAATCTGCACTAAACCTAACAAAGACTTTTTAAAAAAGAATTACTATTATAAATTTCATGTTAATTAATTTGGTTTTAATTTTACTTCTATTATTTATTTTTTATAATAAATTATTGTACACATACCCATGAGGTTTTCGTAGTATGGTGTATGTATTTAAAAAAATATGGTAAATGGTGGCATTCAAAAACAAAATGAACTTTAATGACCATTTTATGAAAATTTCTAAAGAATGGTAAATTAATAATTAATTGGTGACGATACTGATACTTTTAAGTAACAGACATCTTTTTTATAGTTCTAGAACAGCAATGCTAAAAGGTATTGTTAAAAAAATGACTGTCCGTACATACGCACTAATTTCAGAACAGCACAATGCCCAAATCCATGTTCCTACTCGTGAGATCTTTTCGTGAGCGTTCATTTTACATAGGTACAAGGTAGCCGAAATAGGTACAAGGATAAACATGCCTAGGCTTACTGGCCTATCCTATAACAAGATTTATTGAGCCTATGGGACTTACGAAATAAATTTCAAAGGCTTCCTCACAAATATTGATCGAACCTGGATAGCCAGGTAAGTAGTTACAGTGATTATATTGTATTTAAATATGTAACTACATCCTGGAAAGTAAACGGAAAGGTAAATTGAGAAAGGGGTTAACACAATGGATAGGAGTGGCGTAAGTGTACGCCTATAATTATTTAACAGCACAATGAGTTGACTTTTAACACATTACATGAACTTCTACGAAGCTGCACATTATATAAAATATAAAGGATGCCATAACCTCAAAACATTCAAAATCTTCAAATTTAAAATATAATTAAAATCATTTTACATATTTCCAAATAAATGTGATTACACTTTCAATCACATTAGCCCAAAGATAATAATAAAATGTAATCCAGTTTAAGGTGTGTAGCTAATTTTTGTGGAGCCTTTTCAGTTGAATATAATAATAATAACATGGAATTTATATAGCGCAGTTTAGTGTCATTTCACTTCAAGTGCGCTTAACTACTCTTTAAAAAAATGGTAATTCAGTATTAATGGTTCTTAAAATTATTCCTACAGTGTGCCTTACCCAATACAGATCTAACATTATAACACTAAATACACTGTTTATACAAGTTAAGTGATGACAAAACTTAGAATAACAATAACAGTAGGACAGGACAAAACACGAATATTAAAAATATCACCTCAGGGACGCTCTATAAAGCTAAAAAGACAGTCTACTTAGGCTTTTTAAAATAGATATTTATCAAATGGTAAAATTGTGAATTTTGATTGAAATATTGTGACTTTTTGAAGAAATGAGACATTATTATTTATTTATTTCTATACATACATTACAGTGTCTACATACTATACATACATTACAAATATTTACATTTGTATATAATACATAAATTTAGAACTGTTGTTAATATGGTGTTTTTTTATTTATTTTTTATTATTATTATTTTTTATTTTTTTTATGCTGGGTGTGAGGTAGGTTTGAGTAGGTGACACTGTGGTGGGTAATGTTATATGTTTCGTGAACACCTCACTGGGAGAACCTGTGCTGAGGTGTTTACGTGGTTATGATTATATGGTACATGCATTTATGTGTATTGGTTAAAATTTCTTATATAAAAGTGTAAGTTGGGATTTTAATTTTTTTTTTTTTTTAATGGTTATTGTACATTGTTATTTAAAGAAAAAGGAAAAAAATATTTATTTATGTGCACATATATACATACACCCATGTATATACATACATACATAAATACACATATATGCATGCATACACACATATAAGTAAACACATGTATACATACATACATACACATTCATCCATGATTATGTTTGGTTTATATTATTTGCATTGTTTGCACTAAGATGTCACATAAAGGGCTGAAGAAAGCGAGATTTCAAATGCGGAATATGTTACATTTACATAATTTAATATTACTCTACCACTAAGCATTTTTGAGATTCGATAGAATATTTTGGTTCAGGCATATTCAGAACAAAATAAAAGTAGAGTAAATATGATAAAAGGTTGCAGCAATATTGCACGCCGAAATATTATTTAATATCGTCGAATAAAACCAAAATGAAAAATTTTCCGATACAAAACAAAATCTAAAACGATCAGGCAATAACCGACCGCAATATTGACTAACGCCCTGTGCGGTGTGGTGCAAGGTTCCGTTCTTAGTTTAAAAATTCAAAAATTTAAGCGACGCTATGAGATCGAAATCGAAAATCGAGACAAAGCAGGATACGTATTTAAGTTGAATAAAGAAGCAGTAAAGAGTCCAAGTGGTAAATAATCGAACAAACGCAATATGTATATATATGTCGGTTGGTTGTATTTTTTATGTAATCGGTAGTGATGTCACGGGCCGTCTGCGTCTGCGCTAATCGGCGACTTCCCTTGAACTGGACTGACTAACGATTTGTGGCGGGTAGATTTTCGGGTAAATTGTTTTTTTATCACCTGTTTTAAATATTTTCTTAGCGTTCATAAAACGTATTGATCAGAATGCATTGACGACCTCCTTGACAGAGTGGTTAGGACCTTTGGCTTAGATCCCGAGGTCGCGATTAAAATCCCGGCGAGCCAAAATATATCTTATTTATCTACTTGTGTTTTCGCATATACATTTTTTTTTTTTT
The DNA here is from genome assembly GCA_026573805.1 of Hesperophylax magnus. Classification (NCBI taxonomy): domain Eukaryota; kingdom Metazoa; phylum Arthropoda; class Insecta; order Trichoptera; family Limnephilidae; genus Hesperophylax; species Hesperophylax magnus. The sequence continues at coordinate 3,968,931 of JAIUSX010000026.1, forward strand.
TTTTTATATTAACTCCACACAGGAGGCCCTGAAGAAAATAATTTCCCTCAGGGCCTATGTCATCTTTGGGGATGCTGTGTGGAGGGTCTTTTTGTGGAGAGGAAGGAGTGAACATGGGTCTTGAAGAGTCCCATGTTGTAGGAGGGAGGAAACACAGAGGCCGGCAGTTCGTTCCACAGCCGAGCTGTTGAACTTAAGAACGAATCGTAGAAGCGACCCGTTCTCATGTGACAAATGTCAAATGTACAAATGTTGGGCGCGCGTTTGGCGTGTATCCCGACTACGCACCGGTGCCGAAGGGATCAATGACGCTAGTTCCTCAGAGCATCTTCCATTGTAATACCGATAGAACAAGGACAGCATACCTACCTGACGCCTGTGCTCTAAAGATTGCAGTCCGTTTGTTAAGATTGGGGAATCTATCAAACGGACCGCCCGTTTCTGCACAGAGTCAAGGGTTTTTTTCAGGTATTTAGGGGCTCCGGACCAGAGATGGCTGCCAAATTCGACAGTAGGGCGCACTTGCGATTTGTACAGGGTCAGCAGTTGTGTACTATTAAAGTATCTGCGGGCCCTGTACAGTACGCCCAGCTTCTGAGAGGCCAGCTTTACTCTGGCTTCGATGGAGCCCCCATACCTGAGCTGGTCACTTATAGTTACACCAAGCATATCAATGGAAGGCCTGTTCGGAAGATTGCTTCCGTTGAAGGAGACTAGGTTATCATTTAGATCCCTTTTAGAAGTAATCAGACAGGATTGGGTCTTTGAAACATTAAATTCGACGAGATTATTTTTACCCCAGGAGGAAATACTCTCGAGATAACCGTCCATTCTCTGCTTCAAAGCCCTCCGAGCCGTTGGAGTTTGTGTGCCCTTTGGGGGCTTGTCAAACAAAAAGCTATCATGAACTGTACTGTCATCCGCGTAACAATGAATCGGTGCACATGTCAAAAGGTCATTGATGTGCAACAAAAACAAAGTCGGAGACAGAACCGATCCCTGTGGGACGCCAGCATTTATAGAGTGTGAGGATGAGGTGAAACCGTCAGCAATAGCCTGAATCGACCTATCCCTTAAAAAATCAGCAATCCACGTACACAGGGATGCGGGAAGTCCGTAAGAAGGCAATTTGTTGACAAGTCCTCGGTGCCAGACCCGGTCAAAGGCATACAACATACAATGAATATAACATAATAAATAATTTTTCAGTAGGTACTTACACAGATTGTACCTACACGGCTAAATGAATAATCAATTTCAGCCACCTTATTTTCGGGCACATTATTCAAACATTCAAAACCCGTTTTCATATCCTTATGCCCCGCGCAAAAAAATAAGCTCCAGGGCCGGTAAGAAGTGTAGGGATAAACCAAAAATTAGATTTTTTATTTTATTGGAAACAATAACTTAACATATTTTAAAACATTATTTGATAATGTGAGCCTCACTGGGTGTTTTACATAATGATGTATTGTACGGAGAAATGAGTTAAAAATATGACTGCATGACCATTTCCTAATAAAATATTAGTCATTCAGAATATATCTGAACATGTGTTCACGCAGGTACCCTTGTCCGAATAAATACAATGGACGAGATGCGAAAATATTACTAGCTTGAAGAACTCGTGTTCCAACTTCCTCATAACATGTTCGTGCTTTACTGAAAGTTTCTTATGAAATTTGTCAAATCATTCGTTATTTGCCTCCCGTCTCGTTTTTAACAGGAATACGAAAAATTTGACTAGATTTTTAATAAATTAACAATATTTAATAACAGTAAGTTTTTTTCGTGTGTATATTCATTCTATTGTTTTATTCTTGTACGTTATAAAATTTCATTTCTATGCATTTTATTTTAAATTATTTTAACCAATAGAATTCTGATTTTTGTATATATTTTGGAACAAACACTAATCTCAACTTTGTGTTCTTATTTTAAGAGTTAGGTTCAATTCAAAGGTTCAATGCAATATTAACCAATCGTGTTGATGCCTTAATAATTTTCAATTATTTTCAGTTTTGTCTCCTCCCTCGTTTTACTGGAATAATAGTTATCTCCCAGACCCCCAGTAGGGCCCGCACCAAAATTTCTGGCTTGTTCTAAAGGTTCTAAATATGTCCCTGATAAGCTGTGCGAAACCTTGGAAAGCATCGATCAATTTCCAATTGCACATAATGCACATAGATGTATTATTTATTGAAAGCGATTCCTTCCTCGTACCATTGCCGCGGCTGAATGGATAATCAGTCTCGGGCATGGCGCCCACACCGCCTCCTCCCCCCGCATGCATTATGCAGATTTATAGCCCGACGGCATTGTTGGGAAGGCATTAAAATAATGGGACTGATCACAGCTCGGGCTGCAGTGTAATATCGTTTCGCAATGCCCCCATTTTATGTATTAGTTATCTTCAAGTATTTATTGTGAAAGCTAAACTAATTATGATTGATAAATAGTATCGCCATATAGGTAAACCGCGTACTCACTCATAATCTAAACTTCAGGGGTGATTATTCACGAAAATTTAGGAAAATCATAATTTTTAAATCATCGATAAAATTTAGTGAGAGCTCTTTTAGTTACTTTTCAAAATTCAAAACTCAAAAAACATTTATCGTACAAGTATACTTACATATACATTTTTCCATAACTATTATAACAAACTTTGAACAATTGAAAAATATTGGCCGATAATTTAGCGTCTTGTTGATTGAGCATAGCAAAGTCCTGTTTTAACTCGACCATTTGACATTTCAACTGTCTGTTAATCTGATTTTTACGTTCCGGTTCAAGATGGTGGCCATGTTGGATACTACCTCTTCATCCCGCTAGAGTTCGCACGATCGTGGTTCCTACAACAAGCAGTCATATCGGAATAATCAATATTATGGTACCTAGTATCTACCGGCCTGAAGAAAGTTTGAAAAAAGATTTGTCATTGATATTTCTTTGTAAATTGTATAATTCCTCATTTAAAATATTAAAATGAACAATATTTATTAATAAATGTGTTCCTTTATTTAATTTAAGTCCCTACTTACAAATATTATGATTACAGACAAAAATTTGTTTTTGATTTATTAAATAAAAGAAAATCAGAAACATACTTTTTGGACGCGAGGTTTACTGTTTACAGAACTAATTATCTTATTAAAGTTAAATGAATATTTCATAACTCCATAGCTCATAAAGGAAATGTAGTTGGGTACCTACTGAATTCCAGATTGAAGCTGTAATTAAGAAAGATAACAACATTTGAACTGGTTCAAATTTAAAATTTTGCTGATGTGGAGTTCCATGTCGTTGGTCAAGATAATATATTATTTTTTTAAGTTTTGGGTTAACTTTGTAAATATGTATGTGACTGTTATTTTAAATTTGCATCCTTTGTCTCTGTAACCTGCCTTTTGTATTTCGCTTCCGTAAATAAATTGTAACACGTCATAAAACTCTGACCTTAAACAATGGTAATGCTTTCAGTAGGAACCCATAATGTTTCCAGTAAGTCAATGGGTTCTCAGAAAACTGCTTCAAATGCGGTGAAACAAAGTGCGGAGTAATTTTATAAATACACATAAATATTGACCGCTTTCGCCAAATAAAACTGAGCAAACGCTATGTTAAATAAAAAAATATCATTAGGTTTACTATCCCGACTAAGAATGTGTCATTCATTTTATTATCGTACCGCTGACAGTTACGTTGAAACCTCGTCCTCTGTCTATAATATTATTAAGAGGAAGCTACAAGCCAAAAATGTGTGTATTATTGGTATTGTCTTGGTATATTGTAGGTAATAGGCATTAAAATCGCTTGACAAACGGAGTCTAGAAACGTTCGATTTCAAGCACAAAACTGGTTTTTATTTATTTTGTTAATAATTTTATAAGAAAGCAAAAAAGTTAATCAAATGAAACTGTCACAGATAATCTTAGCTATAATACTGTATTTTTTTAAAGTTGTTTCCTATTGAAAAAATATTTTTTTTAGTAGTTTGCATTTATATTTTTTATTGAGTAATTTATTTTTTTATTTGTATTCTACTCAAGCGAAACGATATGAAAACCTTCAATTTATCTAAAGCGTATTTTTTGATATTCATAATGTACACCAATTCGTTATAAAGATTAATCAAAATAGTGATTTAGCACTAAGCTTCGCCTTAAATACTGTACCGGACAGCAGGTGGATGTACCTAAATAATTATTGAAATAATTAAGGAAATTAATATTTATCTGTTATCACACATTTTACGGCGCCGAATCCTTTTTGAGGCTATCACCGGACACGTATCATTTGTCAAATGGGATTTAACCGTAGTAATTAAAATTTGGTTATTTTTGTTGGTTCCTTAATGCTCTCATGCATCCTGTTTAGAGATAAGAATAATTAGTGCACATTAACACGTTTAGAAACTGTTGAATTTTAACCCAATAAATATGCAAACAACTGGCCCAATCAGTCAGGCCCGACGACTTTCACGAAGTTGTGTTTCATTGCAAATCCTTCCCCAAGGTACCACCGAGAGGAAACCGGCATTTTACATTTGTCATTGTCGTAGGTGTCCCGTACAAATACGTGTATTAACCCCCCGGGCCTCTGGAATTTTCACTTTGCAATAAAATCAAAATAATTGAAATACTTTTAAACGTGTACGAAAACTGAAAATATTATTAATATTTTATTATTGTAAATAAACGTATATTTTTTAAATTATGTATTCAAATTTTGAATGCAAACATAAAAAGTTTTTAAAATAACTCATCTTATGTTTTTTCGTCTAAACACGGAAATAAAATTAATTGATACATTAATTTTATCAGACAAATTTATTATAAACATTGCAGTATCCTCATTTTTTTACGTTTTGTAAAATAATGATTAGTAAAAAATTCACGAAGTTTCGTGATTTTTTCTTAATTTGCGGTCGGAATCTTATAAAGTATATTCAAATTCTTTTGTAGATAACTTCTAGATTTGAATATAAAACATGCTGTTTCTCTTTCTTATACTGTTTAGATCATATTTCTAACCATGACAGTAAGGGAGAAACGAAAACACAACGAAATTTCTATGATACTATATGAGCTGTTCTCAAAAGTGAACAAATACACCTGAGGGGTTAATAAAGTAATATTTTTATTCTGCGAAAATGCAGATGTCTATTTTCAGATAAACACTGATCGGAGATAAATCCATACAAACAGACATAAATAAGCGTATGATTGCACCCCTTAGCGAACAATATGTTCAGATGCCATTGGTGCTATCGAGATTAGACATAATAATAATAATATTTTTTTGATTTGTATAACGCCGCTTTTGTGCAAAATCACTTCAATGGCGCTGTACAAGTATAAAGTATATGTCTACAGTGATCTTTCTTATTACTAAGTAAATACATAGACTGCTAAGTTAAATTGGCAAGCTACATAGTAGAATTTTGATTGAAATGGTAATAATGGAATCAAAGGATAATACATGGGATGTGCAAGGTGCTTTAATGAGTGGAAGGGTGTGCATGGACCAGATCTTTTCATGTCGTGTGCTCACTGAGAAGTTTCTGGCAAAAACCATAAAATTTTATGTGCCCTTGTAGATCTACAAAAAGCATACGACCGAGTGGACAGGAAAAAGCTATGGAAGGTGTTGTCCAAGTATGGAGTGTATACGAATCTCATAAAGGCAATTGCGTCATTCAAATATTATTATTAGAAATTAACATATATTTTTTTTAACATTAAAAATAACTTTTTTTGTTACTAAAATTACTAAAAACAAAAATATTTATAAAAGTACACACATTTTATTAGACAAATGTATTACAAACGTTTATGTCACCTCCCTTTTTTTATCTGTGAAACAATGAATATATGAATATGTTTGTGAAATAAATATATAAAAATATCTTTATATGAATTTAAAAAATAATTCATAAGAAATTCATGAAGTCTCACCATTTTTTTTCAAATTGCGTTCGAAATCCTTAGTTTCATAGAGGTGTACTTTTAAATTCTTCTGTGGTTAATGTCTAGATTTTAATATATAGCGCGGTGTTTTCTCTTTCTAACACCGTTTAAATTATATTTCTCACCATGACTATACGGAAGCTTTCTGTGAGATAATGTGAGTCGTTCTCAAAAGCGAAGAAGCCTGAAGATTAATACTTTTCTATTCCAAAATCAATATTAAAATACCCAAACCAAAAGTAGATACATTAAAATTTAGAAAAGGTTCTATGGGAAAAATGTAGACGAAATTAGCTAAACAGCGCGACTGGTGGCAAAATATAAAAGTAATCTTAAGCGTGGTACAATTAATAATTTAACCGCCATCTATGAAATTGTTGCGAAATCTCACTGTAATATCTTCTACACAGCTTCCGTAAAAAAACGTAAGAAAAGGTATTATCTGTCGCCAGGGTAGATTTATATGTGTTCGTATATACCTTTGACTATGTGACAGAAGGTTGTGGGTTTGACTTCCATGGGTTATCAACATTAATAAGAATATTTTTTGCCACTGATTGTTTATTGATTTCAGAATGGGTATGAATGAGATATTCTCGATTGCTTAGTACAGGATTTCCCCTTTCATTGATACTGATGTGTCAAGAATTCAGACGATCCCTTGAGTAGGTATTTTTATCCTACAAAATACCGGTGAGAGCTCCCTTACATACGCGTATAGGACTAAGGCATCTTTAATTGAAGTTTTTCTAGACGGAAAGCGCCAGGGTATTATAAGCAAAATCATTTCAATGTTTCGTTGTTTGTTTCATAAAGTATCCTTCCCTAGGGTGATGATACTGTGAGTTTTTTTCCAATATTGAATGAGGTTGAAACACACCCATAAGTATTTATAATAATAATATAATTATTATAGGTGTGTTAAAACATTATTCAATGCATAATAAAAATGCAATGATAAAATAATACTTTCGGCTACAATAACAACCACCAATGAATCAATGCAGCTTCAGTAAAATACAGATTTTTTTTGTATTTACTATCTGCTCTGTCTCCATTACCATTTTCAACGGCAACTCATTCCTTTCTGATATGTACTAAATTCCATTGAAGGTAGAGGGTGGTTTCCTCCGGATGGGAGTGGTTTGGGGATGTTATGGACAAGACTTGGCGGGAACGGAGCGGAAAATTAGGAGCAAACGTCGCGTGAGGCACATCCGCCATACAGCCTGATTGATCGCAGTCTGGAGCCGTACAACTCTCGCCCACCACCCTTTTATTACTACCCTTAGCTGGCTTAAAGCCTCTTCCTCCCTGAAAACCAGCTTAAAGAACTATGCGGTTTTCTGCGAGACTCTGAAACTACTTGAAACTTTTCTAATTCGATACTGATTTCGGTGGAATTTCAATGGAATTATAATTTTTCGTACCTTTGTGCTGTTTTTAAGAAATATTAAACGAAGAAAATTGAAAGGAGTGCAAACAAACAGTCATCGTATAAAATGTGTCGGTCTTTTGAAAATATTATTATGGCTTTAATTTGTTGGTGATAATTTTGGTTTCTGAAGATTAGTAAGATTAGATCCGGGGGTAAAGTGTGTTTACTTTGGGAAGGGGGGAGCAATTCTACATGTTTCAAGAAGTAAAAAAAAACCTTTTTTGAAATTTTGATGTTTTAGGGTGGTTTTTAGTTAAAAAGTTTAATTTTTTGTAAGGGAAAATGAATATTCTTGTATGGAAAAAAAATTGTATGGGAAAAGAAATATTGGAATTTCGAAAAAAGTTAATCATATTTTTTACTTCTACTATCATGTAGAATCATCTTCCGAAGTTAGCGCACTTTACGTACGCTCTGTATTGTACTTCGAATTCATAAATATTCTAAATCCAAATAGATTCAGTTCAGCATTGTAAAAACAATCAAAAATGTTATACTAACTCAAATCCACATATCCGCAAAGGGTTAAATCCTGGGCGAAGATCAGAAAGACTAAAAGATCAAGAGTGCTTTCATCTTTATTTAGAATTCAACCAGGAATCCATAAGTATTTATACCAATATGGATGACGGTTCTATATACATATATATGAAATGGACTCACCTTGTATCAGTTCCTACGAAGAGTTCTGCGCAACTCGTCCTCCTGTTCTCCGGCTGTTCTCCGAGCAGTTTCTCAGTCCTGCCGTTGGTCAAAGGCGAGTGGCACGCATCACCAACACCTCCAACAACACCGACACAGACACTGTTCACTGTTTCACTGTTCACCGCTGTCACTTCCACACTGGCACCTTCCGCCACTAACGCGCAGTTGCTCACCGCACTGGCCACTGGCCTCACCGGGGCTATGTGCACGCTAGGGGTTGTCACTATGATTCTGTTCTCGTTCTTGTTGCTGTCTATGCTGATGGCGTCGATATGGTTCACTTTGATCTCGTGGGGTTTATGCGGGATTTTGGGAGATCTCTGCGTGGAGATGGCGACGGTGGTCACAGCCTCCGTTTGCTGCGGGTGCCCGTTGGGGATGGGCGCGTACGTGGAGGTGGTGTGGGTGGGAGACGCGAGGGACGCGGGCACGGACTCCCCGTTGTTGCCTATCGAGGTCACGTAGATGGGGGAGTTGGCTATGATACCCTCCAGTACCCTCTGCTGTCTCTCGGTTACGGCGGATGGGACTGATCCAGAGGCTTGGTTTAGCTGAAAGAATATAAATAAAATTAAAATTTATAAATTTTAGAAAAAAGTGCCGTATCCATTGAATAAAGAATAACAGTTACTTCAGCAGTAATTTTAAATTTTCATTAAAATGTTTATTAACCGTTCCTCTCCGCATAACGTATAAATGTGCACAGGTCACGACCCAAAGCTGACAGATGAGTTTGTTATTCATTTCCAAAATCCCAATTACCCTCGGAAGTCATTAGATCGACTCAAAATCACCAACACAGTCTGATACTGTTGCGTAAATCCTCTCATTAGCTCGCCATCAAAATACTTTTAGTTGTGCCCAAAAGAATGACAATTATTAATCATTTCACAATCCAGTCGAACCACAAACAATGTGCACAATGGATGACTGTTTATTCACCCTTTGTATTACTCATTCGTTTGGATTCAGTCTTTTGTCTCTACCGCATTGTTGTTTGCTCGCCGAACTACTTCATCGAACAAACAGATTTTAGCCTAAAATTATATTGATACATATTATTTAGGGTACCTACTGGTTATTTTGGCATCAGGAGGGGCGCATCTTTATGTGCGATGTGCACGCGGGCGGTCGAACTAAGTAAGGGACGTCATGTGCTGTTTCAAATACATTACCATGAGTAATACATACGAGTATGCATACAAAAGTGAATGAAAAGACTTTAAGTATAAGTCTAAGTCTAATATTAGAAAATATCGTAAAGCCATGTATGAACAAAATTACGTATATGAAGATATACGAAAAGACTGCAAGTAATAAGCAAGGCTACAATCCTTTTAATATTTAATTTTTTATATTTCACTTTTTTTTCTGTTATAACTATGGAAAATTCGATTTTATATTTTAATTTTTATTGTTTCTCTGTGTAACCAACTCCACTGTATTGTTTTAGAATTATATAACTTTACAATTGAAAAAGTCCTCCACAATACAGGTGAACTCCTAGCGTGGAGGACAATATACCATACCATTGTAATGCAAATATATTTAAGAATAAATAAAAAAAATTAAAAATAAATAAGATCGTCTAAAGAATTTTTGACGGCCTCCGTCAAATGAACTAAATATAAACCTTCGCCCTGGTGTAAGACCACCATTCTGAATTGAAACGGCTTTGGCCGTGTTCAGAGACCAGATCTGAATATTCAGGAACTGCCCCCACCTTACTCCTCCCCATCTCCTTCCCCTCCCCAGTACTTCATGCCACAGTACACATGCCACAGTCTCACTGGCTCCAGAAGGTTGGGAGCAGTTGGAACTCTTGTGCGGTTAAAACAAAATTCATTGATTTGTGGGTACCCCTTTCACAAAAAGGTAAATTTGAAATAGTGTACTTTTTAAACACTGTACAAGGGTAATGTAATCTTCTGATACTTCTTTTTTCATATAATCAGGTAGAACTTGAGTATTATGTGCATATAAATACAAAAAAAAAACTTCCGTGAAGTCATGAAGTCGCGTTTGTGCCTCAAACTAAAGCTATTTTTCAATTAATTCTCAGTTTAATTACAGAACTCCACAACATTATTTTTAGTCTCTGCTATTTTGTCCACACAACAGCGGTTGTCAAAATGACGAAGCCATTAGCAACGTGAACATCACGATTTGTCAATCAAGACTCATTAGGACTGGAGATAGTAAAAATTGCCCCAACTCTGTTTGACATTAACAATTTTTACCATTTGCAATACAATTTGAAGTGAGAAGTTGTATGTGGCATTTGGAGTCAAATTACAGAAATGGAATTGTGAAATTTGATACCTAAAATATGATAAGTTATTTTGTAACGCGAAACATTCAAACTTTGGTTTACTAGTAAATTACTACAGGTTTTCTCAGTTTGGTAGATATTTATTTTCTTAACAACTCTTTTTTTAAAGTAAGGTGACTTAATCAAGCGTGTTTTGTTCCGGAGATTAGGGATCCGGTAACAATTTTTTAAAAGATTTATAAGTTAAAATAAATTAGCATTTTTGGACGGTGTTAAAGCCGCTATGTTTGATGAAACTCTAAAACGTGAAATGAAGGCAAACACATCCTGTACTATTATTTTTAAAGTTACTAACATAGTCTGTAACTCGGTGTAATAATTGAATAAGTATACCGTTGAAATTTGTAATACCTTGTTGTTTTACTCGTTGTAGTCCCTCGTTATTCTACTTGTTGTAGTCCCTCATTTTTCTAAACGCTGTAGTCTCTCGTTTTTCTACACGTTGCAGTCCCTCGTTTTTTTTACTCATTGTAGTCCCTCGTTTCTCTACACGTTGTAGTCCCTTGTTGTTATACTCGTTATATATCTTTGTTATTCTACTCGTTGTAGTCCCTCGTTTTTCTACTCTTTGTAGTCCCTCGAAATTCTACTCGTTTTAGTCCCTCGTTGTAGTCCTTCATTGTTCTACTTGTTGGAGTACCTCATTTAAGACCCTTGTCGAAGTGTGTGGTTGTACCACCTCGAGGTAAACATCTAACCAGTATCCACTAAGGCTGCCTAAACTGTCCCATAAAAATCTATCTTCGTTTTGCAATCTTGTTTAACTTTGTAAATAATTTATATCCTTAATTATCCCAAGGTTTCAGATAGATGTAGGGAGTAGGCGTATCGTTCACTTCCAGTGCGGAAAACACGGAAACTCCACGAGTTAGACCTCCGCAAATTTGGAAACTTTTCAGAAACTAATATTAGGAAATCGTTATAAATTTCAGGAAGTTTTTCAGTCGCCGGTTGAGGATCGTAACTTGCACCATTATGCGCGCAGCCCTTATCAAACTCGTTGTACAAATTCAGAATTGCGTATGTACGAACCCAACCACACTCCACTCATATAATAGTATTAAGGTCTAAAGCGTCGTGGTTTACGCGTTTATATTATTATACCAATTAACCTAGGTTCGATTTCGGTAACGCAAAAATACATAGACACGATTTTTTTGATGTACATTTTTGTTGACAATGTTGAAGATTATCTAAAAATCCTGCAAACTTTGTATGGATAATATTAAGAATAATTGAATTGCAATTGCCGAATTTAAAATTGAAAATGATAACACGTTTTAACGTATACATATACGAGTATGTAATATAACTAACTGTCTCGGTGTGGGCGTGTAATTTAAACAAATATACATTTTTACTCCGAGATTGATGAAATTTTGCATACTTGACCCTCAAAAACAAGAGGAAAGTCACTGTCGACGTGATATTTCTAAAAATCACACCCACCCCCTTTTCCACCCTTTAAAGATGAATTTTTCACACATGACTTTCAAAATGAGAGGAAAATTAATGTCTGAATTCGAAAAACTCTACGTAAAGTCAGGGCTATGCTGGGCACTTAAGCAAGTTTAATGTAAATAGAGGTGCATATAAGTGTATAGGTACTGTGTATGCTATAATTCATAACACGAGAAGTGGCTTGTGAGCGTGTTTTGTGATCCAAATATAAGCCCAATTCCGGCCTGTATTTCCATACAAAACTGTGTTTCACATTTGATTACATTCAAATGGGATGGCAATATATAATTTCAGGCAAGCGTAAGAGAGACAGACCGCGCACCAAATGTCCTAGAACCAAAAATTCAAATATTTCGTAAGGCACTTTTAATTAGCTTTCTGATGTATTCTGTCATAATTGCATTAATGAGTACCTACCTACCTTAGAGCAGTTATTAAAAATAACTTTTTTTTAAAGATTTTTCTATATTTAGCGATTTGATCTTAAAAGTCAAAGCCTTTTCCCAGGTAACCTAACAATAGTCGTGCTAACATTATGATCGAAACTGTATCTTTATTGCACGATGGGCAAAGTGCAATTACATGAACAATAATTGTTGATGCAATTGCACTATGCCCGTGAAGATAATAATTATTATTATCTTCAAGCGATCACACAGGCTAAAAAATGATCCAAAGTTCAAATTCGTTGTTGTTATTCGTTCCTGAACGGTTACCTATATCTGGAACTGATTTTTTAGTTTAATCTTAAATTAAAAAGTTATTTTGTTTTTACCACTTTATTAGAATTTATATATTACGTCAAATATGTAGTTTCGGTTAAATCCTAACTATCTTCACAACAGTATTAAAATAAAGTAACCTAAATACAGAGGACGACAAAGAAACAGAGAAGGTAGTTGATTAACAGGGGTAAAACTTAATTTTTTTAACGTCCATACCTTCTGACATACAAAAATTCTAAAAAAGAGTATTTATAAAATCAATAAATAAACTCAAAAAGGAAGACATCGATAATAGTGAACAGAATAAAAACGTACGGTTTTGTACTCCGTTTAAAGTTTACCAATTTATGATGATTGTGGGCCACAGTCGAACAGTGAGAATATTGCTTTGTTTAATTTAGAATGCATGCAATTAACTTATCAATTACGAACCGCTCGTTAATTCATGAGAGTAGGAAATTACGTTTAGATATGCGCCACTATATTACATTTCAAACTATTTTCAGTTACTTTCAGTTATATTTTTGTTTATTTCGAAAAAGGTATTTTCTCAATTAATAAATTTTAAATTATAAAGCTTTTATAATATTGTTAGAAAAATACATAGTAAATGGCAAAAGAAGAAAATAGTGAATTCACGTCATGTATTATCTGACTCTCAAACATGACGATCACACATGGTTTTACCACTCATCGATCTCATTTCTTCAGCATTCAGCATATTTCCTCTGCCAGCTCCATGCCTCACTACAATACATCGGGGTAGGTACCAGCACTCCATTGTGGACTGCTAGCTTAAAACCAGCAAATAATGTAACTGAAATATCTTGATTCCAAACTATTTTTTCTGTGAATTGGCACCATTAATGGACGTGTGGAAACGCCGAGAGTCGATTGACGTTTCAGATGACATCTTTGCTTGGACGTACTCTCTCCTCTCACGTTCCCACGGATATACAAGTAGCCTCTCTCTCTTCCGCCAGGAGGTGCCGCTTCAGTGATCTAGGTGAGACCCTGTCGGCTTCTTTGCTCCATACTCTTAACACCCATCATCATTGTTGCAAGAAACCACGACGGATTTTAGATGAGTTTTTGTGATAAATGTCAATGAAATTTGATCTGTCCTTTTCTTAGTTTCTAATTCGCTCTCCTTAATTTTTATACCACATAGTACACATGCGAGTTCTGGGCCAACTTCAGAGAGGGAACGGAAAACTTCAAGTGCAGTATAGCAGTGCATACCTACTCCATGATGTTCGGACTTCCCAGGCACCAAAGTGCCTCCCCTATGTTCACGGAAGAGCGAGTTCCTGGATTTGTATCTCTGATAAGATCCAGGGCGGCCAACACTCTGTGCTGTATATTTGCTTATATTCTCACTAAAATTACCATTACGGTTATTTTCTATAATTTTAGTAATTATTTCCTAACTAATGTCATTTTCTATTTACCAATGAAAATGTGAGACAAATCTGCAAGAAAAATACATTATATGTTAAAAATAATCGTACATAAATAAAACACAACTCCTCGTGACAGACTGTGAGATGGAATTAAATGCGGAAGTCGAAAAAGAAGTGGAAGGTTTGGCAGTATCTGGCTAGTCAGATCTAGTTACTTCAACCGTCACCGTTGCGCCTTACTGCCCTGCCACACGGTACAAAGATAGCTACTTCACATCAGACTGCGACACGTAATCTCAGCTATTCGAAATAATAATACTAGTAGATCTGTGAACAGTTAGTAGTAGATCTTGTGTCGAAAATAGAATGTTTTTTCTCTAATTTAATATATCTTAACCATATTTTCCTCTGAAATCTTAAGATTTGTTAGTAGGTACTTAAATTTCTAACTCAAAAGAAATGTCAACATCTCAATGACAAGTCTTTATTAAAAACATTTTTCAGGCCGGTAGGAATCGTGATATTGAATATTCCGATTTGACAGCTATTAGTAGGAACCACGATCATGCCAACATGGCCACTATTTCGCACGTGTACCAAATTATGCCGGTAAACTCTGGCTGGGTAAAAAGGTAGTATCCAACACGGCCACTATATCGTACGTGTACCAAATTAAAATTTGTTCTTGAAATTTGATGTTTTTTTTTATTTGAGAGTTTCTTATTTTCCTTTATAATTTAAAAGATACTGTTTTTTATACAAATAAAACATGGCGCCTCATAATTTTTTACCTCATATGGGTGTTTAAAATTTTATCTGGCTTTTATTAGATATATAAAGACTTAGAGGCCTTGTTATTTGTTACCTAAAAACCCGACTAAAATTGAACGCTTAACATAAATTTGAGAAGCTACAACCCAGACACAAAGAATATATAAAGTAATAGACATTATTCAGATATCACTATAAAATGCTTTGAAACCTTGATCTGGCATACATGCCTTACTGCATTCTTATTTATACGTCCCTAACTACCGTTATGTTATTCCAACTCCTGACATGACCCCACTAAAGAATTCGTTTCAATTGATCGATCCATGTCTTCGTTGGACATCTTTTATCTTTTCTTCCACGAGTATCTAACTTTTCTATTTCAGAAATCCATTTCAGCCGTTCCACATATACTATGCCTCTCCTAGACTCATTCGTCGCTGTCTTCTGTGGCATCGTATTCAAACTAATCAGGCCCGCCACCGAGGATAAAGTTTACTATAAAGATCTTCTCCATCCCTTTCTCAGGATGAACAAAAACTTTGGTAAACCCATGAAATACCTGATGAGAGAAACCAACATTTCCAAAACTCTAACAAAAGAAACCGGGAAAACAGACAGGAAAGAAGTCACACAGCATTTGAATTTCACAACACGTTAGGCAA
The DNA here is from genome assembly GCA_026573805.1 of Hesperophylax magnus. NCBI lineage: Eukaryota > Metazoa > Arthropoda > Insecta > Trichoptera > Limnephilidae > Hesperophylax > Hesperophylax magnus. Next base: position 3,984,403 of record JAIUSX010000026.1, read on the forward strand.
GAACATAGTTGAATTTGAAGCAAAACTGAGATATTTCAAAGATTAGAAATGCAGATCGAGATAATAAAACGTAAGGTGTTGTTTTAGGATAACCCCGATTGACCGGTGACAGTGTTGTCATAAACAGCTTATAATCGGCACAGGGTTAAAGTTCGTTGTGACGGTATTAAATTAATTCAAAACCCTTATGAAGCAGAAAATTTGTGTATGTCTCTCACTATCTCGCGAACGACGAATCCATGGGGTTTTCAAATATCAATGTAATTGTCAAGAACTAGATAAGGTACTGTTCGTTCCATATTATTCAGGTGTTTTATAAGAATTATAAATTAAAAAGAATTATCAAGATAGTAATAACAGTATGTTAATTTATTAAGACATTTTTGTGAAATTAATATCACCTGGAGGATGGGTAGGTACTTAACACAGATAGAAAATAACAAAAAGCTATGGTTAAAATTAGGAGGGGTTGATAACAGGGTTTGCAAATCCCGCGAGATTTACGGGATAGAATTTATAAATCCCGCAAAATCACTCGGGATTTGAGGGATTTTTATAAAACCCCCGCATACCCAGTTTCTACCGATTTATAACAAGTTTCTCATTAACACTTTATGTTTTTAAAGTTCCCAAAAAAATGTTAATTTTGAAGATAATATCATACATCTGTTGTGTCGAAACATTAATTATATCAAATTCCCTTGATAGAAAAAATAGCAAAGTATGCTACGAAAATTATTAAAATCACGTTTTTTTCTGTTATTTAATGTATTATAGGCATGAAAAAATGCACAGTGTATCTTTAAATGCAAATAAAACATATTTTGAGATATTTTTGCTCTAATTCAAACGCGTCATGTTTTATTAAATATTTTTACCATTTTAGCTTAATAATTATTGTTTTTTAATATTAGCGCGCTCCCTCTAACATTCGTATTTACTTATCTTCCTTTCAAACCATCTTTGAACACTTTCTAGGGGGCCTTAAGGGGTATTAAATTTCAATAATACCAACACTTCAACCTTTTTTTATTATTTTGTATGAATTATCATTAATACTAACTACATTATTAAAAAAAATAATATTTTTGGTACTACTAATATTATTAAAAAAAGATGGTGAAAATATTACATTGTAAGTAGTTTAGGAAGACTGATAAAAAATATCACAATAATATGTTTAAAACAACATAACTGTCATTTACAGGACTCTCCAAAGCCATTTGAGATCAATCATCATCCTTGGTAGCTACTAGTGAAATTTTAAAAAGACATCGACAACGTATCGTTATAAGTATTTAAAATCTGATTGTAAAAAATATAGACTATTAAACTAAGTTCAGTCACCCATACGCGAACGGCAAATCAAAACAGCACGCTTTTGGTGTAAATTTAATATTTTTCAATCCCGCAAATGCCGTACATGAAAATCCCGCAAATCCGCGGGATCCAATATTGCTGAAATCCCGAGGGATTACGGGATTTAAATTAGACGTAAATATGCAGCATTATTAATAATTATGCATTTTTACATAATGGCTGTGTGGCAATAATATTTTTAATTATGTTTGTGTTCTTTTCACGAGTATAAATAACCTCCTATATAGATAGATACGTTTATTACAGTCGAGTTTCAATGTTGAATTTTTATTACTATAAAACGTATCAAAAATATAACAAAATAAAGTGAAAAATAAAGCTTTTATTTCCCGGTATTTCCCAAAATATTCTTAAGTTTTCATCCATTAATATTTAATGTGAAGTTAAGGGTAGATATTGGTCTCAAAAGAAGAGTGAAGATTACACTACATCACTGGGACAGATGACAGCTACGACGAAATAACTATAAAGAATGCGTTATGCCATTTTAAGCCACGACCTTTGATTTCATTAGGTGAAGAAATTTAGAAGGAAAAAGTAGTGTAAAACTCAGTTAGTGTGATATTACGTTAGCAGTCAGATTGCTGAAATTCAAATCTCGTAGCAGGAACTGAAATATACTCTATTAGCTGATGTTTTAAATATGCCTCTAAATTAAACATTTCAGCAGTGCAAATTTTAACGAGGTCACTGCATAACTGGTTTTTTGTTGTTGTTTTTGTTTCCTCGTCATTTCTTTCATTAACTTTGTAGTAATGTATATTAATCTGTCTTGTTTTCATATGTAACACTTATAATTTTATTTTCTTTCTAAATTGTATTATGACTGTCAATAACTATAATTTATGTAAATGGTACTACCGTCGTTAATTCTAAATAAATTTCGTGAAATGTTCGTGAAAAGTTAGTCCATAGCCCGGTTAGTTCGGTAAGTAAATTAAAAAAAAAAAACCAGACCTAACAATTTGGATTCTGTTTCTTCTTTTTAAGTTTACTTAGGGTTAAACTTATAGAACTTGTGCACATAAGTAAAATCTACCATGTTTAAGAGTTTGAACAAGATCGGCGGCCATCTTGTTTATCAGCGTCTACGTATTTAAAGGTTGATATCGATCTTCAATCAACCTCACAGCGGGTAGCTACCTACACACCGAACAAATTTTGCATATTTAAATAAATAAAATAAAAAGTTTTTAAAAGGGCGTTTTGACAATTTTTTGTTATTATTTGTGAAAGCCTTGGTAATAATTTAACTTTCAAAGTTTCAAAATCTAAAGCCTGACGGGATATTCCTAACTTAGATACCACAGCACATTAAGTAATAAATGGTGTGAACGGGATCAAGCACCGCAGGCCGTGCCGGGCCCGTTAGCTGTGCCCGGGGCCCGGGGATTGACATTGCCAAGCCACTGCAATCGGTAATTAGATTCATGGCGAGGCTTCCCAAGCGCACTTTACTACGGTTATTAATTTCTAATTAACTGTTATTGTTTAATTCTGCACTAAAAGGGATTATCCCTAACTTTGATTGGGTTGCCAAATAGAAATAACTCTCCAACGGAAAATTAACTCATGACTAGGACCGAAAACGGACGTTGGGTAAACGAATAATCTCAAAGAAAGATTATCCGCCATTTCTGAAATGCGGGTAAAATCATTGACTCCGGATCAAGAGGTCGAAGGTTTGAAATAAATACATACATTTTGTTCATATGAAGGAGATACTTTGTGACATTATAATTTACTAAGTTATTATTTTCAATTAACTAAATACCTTTGAATTTGTAACATAATGAGTATTATTTCACAAAAAAAAAACATAAAGCGAGTTGGTGGCGAGTGGTAGAAACTCCCAGTATCGACCTTGTGATACTCCACTATTTAGTTTGCATGAAATGCTTCAGCCGTGTCAGTGTCCATAGATGAATAACCACGTATTTACTAGCCAAACATATTTCTCTTTCCCCACCGTACTCCCTTATTTCTAACAACATACCTCAATTGGTGTTGGCATAGTCCCACTAGCTCCGTGCACTTGAGACTCTAGTGAGAACAAAAATGAATAATCGTTCTTTTCATATTTTATTATTTCAATCCAAGATTGCGGTTAGGTAAGGTTAGGTTGAGGAATGAAATTTATTGCGAACAATTATAATGTTAGCGCACGAAGAAAAATGAGTATTGCTAATTTATTAAGAATCTCTCCAAGTTATTGGTAATCCGGTCAAAAACGGGATTGCAGGCGTAACGAATGAATTAACAGGTTTCCTGATTTTTTTTTAGTAAATTACGAATTTATTAATTACTAGCTTTACCCCGCCACGCGTTGCTGTGGCTCTGTTTGTCTGTGCAGATAGAGAAACAACAGCGCGTGTTGCTTTTACATCCAACAGATGATGTTGTTTTTCAAAAAAGCATGTTTGTCCAACAGATAGCGCTGTCTTGGATAAAAAACATGTTTTTACCTGTCACAGATGACATCTATATATATAAGAACACACGCGTATTCGAATGCAAAGTTGTGTCAAAATTTGAAAGCAATCGGCGAAGAACTTTCGGAGATTTTGAACAAACGAACATTTACACTTTTATTTATATAGATGTCGGAAAAATATATTGATGTCAATATCGTGATAATCTACGTAGCTATGAGTACAAAAACGAGGAAAAATACTTAAACAAATAGTAAACAAACAAAAATAACTTATCGGAAGCAACTTTAAATTATTGAAGACCGATAATACTTCTGCTCAGAATTTTGCTAAGTGGGTCACATATTTATTCCTTCCTCTGAAAGGGTTTGCCTTTGGGCTTAGCCTCAGCGTGTTCAGCTGTCGAGCTTCTGTAAACAGATCCAATAATGCACACCTGATTCCCCTATGTTCGGCGTCTCCGCATTTTATCCGATAGAATTTTATTCAGCTCAAAAGGAAAATACCAAAGAGACGTAATATCGCCACCCTTGTTTTTGAATCTCTTCGTTTAGAAATGTCGGAATAAAACATTCATATTTATTCGAAGGTATGATGGTAGATGTTATTCGGGTTTCAAGGACAATTACCCCTGGACAAAAATCCTTCGTATAAAAAATTAAAAACAAGTAACTCAGTAAATAAATTTAAAATTCTTGACCCAAAAACCTGCACGGAGAAAAATAAGTATTACTGATTAATTAAAATCCTTTTTAAAAGGTGATAGCATTTCCTAAAAAACTATTAGTACTTTCATAATATATCGGTACACGTTTTCATGCAGCTGCGTTTATCCTGTTATTATGTAATTACGAAAATTATAATGTAGATTGTTGAATTTTGTAGCTGCAGCTACTAGTAGGTTCTAGAACATTAATACATGCAGCGACCTTGAGGTGATTTTGCACAAAAACGGCGCTATACAAATTTTCCAAATTTTATTATTATTAAAGCGTATCACATTGGAATCTACGAGACAAACGGCGAAATATGCACCGTCCTACCAGGCTGGGAAGTTTCTCAATTCTACCAGGCGTAAGTGTGACCTATATAAAGCGGCTATGTCGAGGTACCTAGCCAGTCCCGTTCAAGTGCCCAGCTACAACTGCGTCGCGCTTTGCCGCTCCCGCATCAAGCCGCAGTACCCACTGCGTGTACCCGGCGTCGCCGGCGCGGTTCGAGCCCATCATCAGCCAACCAGGTCCACAGTACCTTTTGCTTACTTCAGAATGGAGTACCAGGAAGACCCATGGTCTTCATCAGTGATGAACACAACTACATGCATCCCACCGTGATGCACATCAACTGACGACATCGTCGTTCGTTATCAACAAGTCTGGTCTCCACCGACGTGGTGTCGAGACACAGACTTCATCGCCGTGATCATGTACTATAAATTCACATCCCACCGTGATGTGACCTACATGCATCCCATCGTGATGCACATAAAACCATGACGACATCGTCAGCAACAACTGTGACTATTCTGGCTACTCCATTTGGGCTGTGTCATTCGAGGACCTCACTAAAGCCGCTGCTAGGACGTCACACAACATCTTTCATTCGTGTCCTTACCACATCCTCAAAATTTAAAATGCGCCTGCCTATATAAGAATAATTTTCATAATTATGAAAATATTAGAATTTTTCTGAACGTGTGTTCCGATATCGCCTTAAGACATTCGTGTTTTACTTATAATTTACTAGGAAATCTGTCAATCCATTCGTTAAATGCCTGCAGTCCCGTTTTTAACAGGAAGACGAACGATTTGAAGAGGTTTTGCTAACAAATTAGCAATATTTTATATTAGTACCCTGAGGGGATGTTGTCCATTGACTGTTACACTAGTATATTATTTTATTTCTTGACGTTTCAAATTATATTGCGATCTATTTCATTTAAAATGCGCATCAATAAGTATTTTTTTGTAAATAAAAAAAAAATCTTTGTTAATACAAGGAAAATGTAAAAAAGAACAACGTTTTCAGCGTTTTTACAGAGTATATCGAAGCTATTTTCATTAATTCGTTGATTGGGATTATAGGTATACGTTTGTAAAATAAAACCAAAGACCAAGCTATGGGGTTTACGAGACAATTCTATACGAATCTCGAACGAAATAATTCCCAAAATTGATGCGAAACTCAACTTTGTGATTTTAATTTTTAAAATTCATGCTAGAAACCAATAAGTCTTTTATTTTTTTATCGGCTAATTGTAAAACACAGATCAACATTTGTATATATTTTCAGATTCAGAAGACGTTGAATCTGACACCCGCTTGCCAAATGTTGTTAACTCGGTCAAAATTCCAATGAGAAATTATTTTTTTTTCAAATCATGTCCAAATTTATCGGAAATGCTTCGATTAGCCTCGTTCTATTTAGATTACTCCGTGGCAATACATTTTAAGAATTTTGTAGTAAACAAATAATCTTTATTTTTCGGAATAACTTTATTGAGTAAAACCTCAAATTGTAATATTTAAATATTGAAGACAATATTAGTGATTTCTAAACGAAAATCTGAAACAGAAAAATCAGAAAAGGAAACGGTCACATCTGGGACTCGAACCCAGGACCCCTGTCTTTCCGGGACAGTGCTCTACCAACTGCGCTAATGGGACCCTATTCTCCTCGGTCACTTTTAACTGTATCATACTTCGAATAAGAACTACTAACATTGTCTTCATTTTTTCACCGCACATTTTTATTGGCAACTATCTTTATGTATGATCGCAAGATTCAACCCGAACTAAATGCAATCCAGACAGCGTCTTTTAGATAAACCTATCTTATTTTTTTTTTTTTTATTTAATGTGCGACATCTGTTGACTTTTCTGCAAGTCTAGAATGAATATTTATTTTTCGGAATAACTTTATTGAGTAAAAGCTCAAATTGTAATATTTAAATATTGAAGACAATATTAGTGATTTCTAAACGAAAATCTGAAACAGAAAAATCAGAAAAGGAAACGGTCACATCTGGGACTCGAACCCAGGACCCCTGTCTTTCCGGGACAGTGCTCTACCAACTGCGCTAATGGGACCCTATTCTCCTCGGTCACTTTTAACTGTATCATACTTCGAATAAGAACTACTAACATTGTCTTCATTTTTTCACCGCACATTTTTATTGGCAACTATCTTTATGTATGATCGCAAGATTCAACCCGAACTAAATGCAATCCAGACAGCGTCTTTTAGATAAACCTGTGAACCAATAAAAATGTGCGGTGAAAAAATGAAGACAATGTTAGTAGTTCTTATTCGAAGTATGATACAGTTAAAAGTGACCGAGGAGAATAGGGTCCCATTAGCGCAGTTGGTAGAGCACTGTCCCGGAAAGACAGGGGTCCTGGGTTCGAGTCCCAGATGTGACCGTTTCCTTTTCTGATTTTTCTGTTTCAGATTTTCGTTTAGAAATCACTAATATTGTCTTCAATATTTAAACAAATAATCGTTTTAGAAAGAAAACAAGGTTGTGTCCGAATTTAACTGGCTGATTCAAAGTGTTGCATACAATTAAAACGTGGTTAATTTTTTTTGTTTATTTTTATGGATACCAGAAAAGCGATAAAATTGTTATATTCGTTTTGAGGAATAGAGTAGGTAGGTAGGCACTATTCCAGACTGATAAAAAAAACAATATTTAATTTAGCGAATTATCATGTTACTGATAAACGAATTTCCGCAGTCAGACCATTTTTCTATTTGAAATCAGCACCAACACTTTCACAAATGCTGTAGGAAATTCTATGGATGAATACAAAATACCGATCAACAGCGTATATATATATATATATATATTGCAATCGCTTAACTAGGAAATTAGTTCAGAAAGCTTCCTAGAAATCTAAATGGCATCAAATTACCTTGGTACTCGTGCAACCCCTACGCTAGGTACCTACCGAACGGCATTATTTCCAGTAAATAGCATTTTCTCATTCACAATTTAGCATCAGGCCAAACGGAGCAATTTCCTCCTTTACGACATCCCGTACTGCTGGAGTCATTTCGATTTGGAAACTGTTCCTTTGTAAATATATTTGGTTCATTTCCTAGCTGGACAGGGGCGTGCTGGTAAAACTTCCAATATAGATGGCCGCCGATCTTGTACTTGTTGACAGTTTGGGAGGCGGGTGTGGGTACCGCCACTCAGGAATCATTTATTGGATAACCACCAATTCTGCCATAGGTCACTCAAGTGGTTTACTACGTTTGGTGGCATGGGTGCCCGGGTTCATGGGGGGTGAGGATTGTCTAGGTCTTGGCGTCGTATACGTCTGCTCACCTGCCCACTGCGTGCTGGAATGGATCGAGAGAGACTTGTTGAGGGAGACCTCTTCAGCCGGACTCTCTCGAACCATCGCAGGTCGAGGGATGAATTCGTTCGTTCGTCACTCCTGGATACACTTAGCTTCCTACCCACCCCTTATACCTCTTACCTTCCCAGAACGTCCTCTCCTTCCTTTCCTTAAAAAGACCCTCCACACAGCATCCCCTAAGATAATATATAGACGCTGAGGGAAATTATTTTCATCAGGGTCTCCCTTGTGGAGCTAATGTAAAAAAAGTAACTACATTATATGTAGGTTGGTAGTTTGTAAAAATGTATTCTGCAATTAATATGTAATGTTTACAGACTAAATTGAAAATTCAGGTTAATAATAAATTATACGTTCGTAAAATAAAAGTTAAATTAATAAGATTGGCTGCCAGAGGCATAGTCAATGGCTTTGTTTATTGGTTTACCTGGACACGTTTATTACATATGAATTTGAAATATTCACCTACGGTGTAGGTAGCGAGCATTGATTGAAGAACGATAAACTAACTCCAGAAGAGAATCTGTTGAATTAAAACTCACATCTAGACGCAGTAAAGGGTATTTGAAATAAAATAAATAATATTCAAAGTGAGCAAACTCAAAAAGCTGATAGCACATCTACTAAAATTCATCAAATAATATTTCTTTTAGCTTGGCAGGTGAGCAAAATGATTGAATTGTGTGATTTTGGAAACAAATTTTGAACTTATCATTCTTAATAAATTGAACAGTCAATTTAAAAAAATGTATGTTCTTCTTTTAACTTATTTACCAGTTTTTTTAAAAATAATAGTTAAAATAATTTCAGAAATTTTCAAAACGATCGAAAATAGGCGGGGTATGCTTGACGTCATAGTTACCTTTATGTTGTCGGTTAATAGTAAAATCAATCCCACTCTGGTCGGTATGAAATAAACAAATCTTTTTAAATAATTGTCCGACTCGTGTGGTAGCGACTTAAGGTTTGTCAGAACCACTAACCAATCATAGGGCGTTTAACTCTCTTTCGGTTTTAATCGTTTTTAAACGACGATTTATTAATTCTGAATATACCTACTATAAAACTTATATATTCAGAATCACTGTTTTTATCTATATGAATATAATTTTTAAGCCATAATAATTTTTACTCAAATCTCCTATTAGTGGGATGGTACATGTCGTTTGCACTGCCTACTTTTATGCATATTTCATAAAAAAATATTTAGAAAAAAAAAATTCTTCATTTAAATATGAGTCCAACCCTGCTATCTGTGGCCGTTACTTCGGCACTTCACTTCTTATTGCCGAGCAGAATGGAACCAAGCCAAACGCGAGTGGTTAGGTATGTGGGCCGTGTGAGAGGACTTCGGTTCAAATGAAATTAAACAAAAGTTGCGGATTTTACATACCAAAATAGTGTAAATTGGTTTTGTTCCTGTATTCTTGAACTCCAGAAATTATTGATTCATTGGACCATTGAAAAATAGATGGAAATGGAATCGGCCAAATATACAGGGTTTTCCAATAAGAGGTATTATTTTGAATAGCCCGCTATTTCGATAGATGTTACTTTTGAAGCTGTCATTTTTTGACATTTGACAAGTAAAAACTACGCCATTGATAAAAGTGGAACGATACACGCTTCAAAAACGCATTGAAATTATTAAAATTCACTTGAGTGAATCAAATGCAAATCATCTTGAGTGATGAGGCCCATTTCCACCTCGGTGGCTTCGTCAAAAAGCAAAATTGTCGCATCGGAAAACCTAAGAGTTATTGTTGAAAAACCTTTTTATCCTCTCAACGTGTGACTGTTTGGTGCGGTTTATGGTCCGGCGGAGTCATTGGACCTTACTTTTTCGAAAATGAGGCTGGAGCAACAGTTACGGTGAATGGATTGCGCTATCGAGAGATGATTAATGATTTTTTATGGCCGGAATTGGATGGTATTGATCTGGAAAACGTTTACATTCAACAAGACGGCGTTACGTGCCACACAAGCAACGAAACCATTGATCTTTTACGATTGAATATCAAAATAACACCTCTTATTGTAAAATCCTGTACAATTGAGTAGAAGAGTAAATCCATCGTGGATTTTAAACAATAATTTTCTTACATAGACTGTGAGTGACAAAAAATATGATTTTACCAACAATTTCCTAGATCAATCAATCTACACGAAGAAAGCTTCCTGATTAAAAATATTGCTAATTTATTAAGGCCCCTCTGTAAGCGTTCAGAGATGGTTTGAAAGGGATATATATATATAAATACGATAGATAGATATACATGTTAGAGGTAGCGCGATAATATTAAAAAACGATAATAACTAAGCGAATGGTGAAAATATTTAATAAAACACGACTGGTTTGAAATAGAGCAAAAATCTCTCGACAAATGCTTTAGTTGCATTTAAAGATACTCTATGATTTCTTATTTTTCATGCCTATAACATATTAAATAACAGAACAAATCATGTTTTTAATAAATTATAGAGCTTATAATTAATAATTACCATTAACTCACAAACAATTATCAAAGTTGCATCTAAAATCGTGACAAAATGAATTCTTTAATAACATAATTTTTTTAAATTTAAAACACAAATGAATTAAGCCACACATATTCGTACTATATATTTGCCATACTTTAAAAAAAATGTTATTTAGTTTGGTCAAGTATTTTGGCCTCAAACCTAAATTTAATTTTGTATGAAGGAGGCTCCTTAGGCGGATTACATAAAATATGTAGTCTAGTTAGGGAAAATTTACTGTATTAAATATATTTAGGCCAATAACAAATGCATCGACAGGTATCCTGATAAACTTTAAGTAAAATAGGACTTAGTCACGACTCACGATGTCCGAACACGTGTTCATAAAAATCTCAACATTTTTGCATTTCGTCATCTGATATTATTAATACTCCAGCGTCTGGACGGTGTAGGCCCTGTGATTGGTCAAATTCAAATTGTGTTTAAATAAGACTTTAAAGATTAAGACACGATTTCATACTAAAATAGAATCGCCACATGTAATACGATATTTATTCAAAAATATCGTTTCTGCTCATACAATTTTTGGATAATATCGAAGAAAATATGTTTTAGAAAGTTCATGATCCATTGGATTAATTACATTACAGTGAAAATTATCCACAATTACGTGATTACGTTTGACGTTTGACGAAAAAAGCACGCGTTCATTCAACATGGCCGATACGCACCGTGTCAATAGATAGCCGACAAAGCGCTCCTCTGGCGGTGAAAGAACGAACCGAAAGTGGCTGGCGCGAATATTTAAATATGCAAAATAAAAAGATTTCTTCTGGAAGTTTATTTAAACTTTGCAATGGCATCGTTTCTAAAACAAACATTTGATTCAACTTAATGACAATAAACAACAACTCTTTGCATGTACGATTTTGAAAAATATTGATATTTAATATTATTCACGTAAATAATAATTTCGCATTATTTTGACAGAACACCGATATGATATACGCGAAAGTATAGGCACTGCCAACCCAATAAAATAACATGAAAGACAATCGGAAGATAGAAACGCTTCGTTGATTGTAAAATTAGCCAACAAATCTCTAATCTGACATGTACTTATATGTATAATAAAACAATCATTTTGCCAGGTATAAATATTTATATAATATATATTAAGGTATTATTCGGAAACGCTGGACAAAGATAATACGAAATATTTTTAAGTAAAACCTTCGGATTTACCTTAATTAATATAGAAGGAATCTGAATGCATTCGGTAATTTTTGAATTTTAGCATTTTAATTACGTGAATTAATTAATTATTAATTAATTATTAATTAATGAATTAATTATTTTTTATTTGTTTTACGTGATTATTCACGTAAAATTAAAATTTGCTTTCGTTGTATTGGATGACAGCCGGAATAATTTCTATTGATGACATTTTCTTTTTTTGGTATTCCTGATATGAGTGTCTAGAATTTTTACCATAATTTACTCTATGCAAATATTATTTTGGTATTTTGGTTTCTTTTACAAGTAAGGAAATATTAAAAAAAAAGTTATTATAGGTTAGGATAGGTTAGGTTGGGTTATGCTAGATTAGGTTAGATTAGGTTGGATTAGTATAGTTCAAGTTAGTTTATAGGTAAGGTTAGATTAAGTTGGATTATTATGGGTTAGGATAAGTCAGGTTATGTTAGGTTAGGTAACGTTAGTTTGGGTTATTATGGGTTAGGTTAGGTTGGGTTATTATAGGTTAGGTTGGATTTGTATAGGTTAGGTTAGGTTAGGATAGGTTAGGTTAGGATTGGTTCGGTTAGGTTAGGTTAGGCTAGATTGGATTATTATAGGTTAGGTTAGGATATAGGTTAGGTTAGGTTGGATTATTATAGGTGAGGTAAGCTTAGGTAAGGTTAGATTATTATAGGTTAGGTTGGATTATTTTAGGTTAGGTTAGGACATAGGTTAGGTTGGATTATTATAGGTTAGGCTGGATTATTATAGGTTAGGTTAGGTTATTATAGGTGAGGTTAAATAAAATAATAGTTAAATAAATCATTTGTGCTAAGTAGGCACTATTTTGCCGGAATATTGTATTACATTATATTTTTTTAATTTACGTTTTTCAATTGTCTCTAGCCGCTCATTTCAGGAATACCGACAAAAGAAAATGTTATCAACAGAAATTATTCAGGCTGTCATCCCATACAGCGAAAGCGAATTTTCATTTTACGTAATTAAAAATTAAAAAGCTAAAATTAAAATTTTCCCAAATGCTGTTCGATTCCTTTTATAGTAATTAAGGTAAATCAGAAGGTATTATTTAAAAATATTTCCTATTTTCCGTGACCAGCGATTCCGAATATTTACCTATATTAATTTACCTTTAGCCATTTAGGCAATTATTCGGGAAAGGTAAAGTTTTACCTGAACAACTGTCATTATTATTATGCCTAAACGCCTTCCTGTTCCGTTTTTTAACAATATATACTCACCATCTCTCTGTGAATGACCTAATATCTACCTATTAAATGTAACTGTTGTTAGTATCACTTAAACTGGGCGAAGCCCAACTAAGTGCCGCCCGCAGGGCCTAGCAGAAAAAAACCCGCGGAGCGGGTTTTTAACTGCTAGTCATATATTAGTAAAACAAATCCAGGTGCATGAACACGTGTTCCTATATTATTATGAATTAACTAACACTTTACCAGGAAACGGCTTGCGGTTCCGTTTTTAACAGGATTACCAATAATCTGAAGAGATTTTTAATAAATCAGCGTTACTAACTTGACTGCGTGTACGGATGAAAAATGACAAGCAGACGACATTACAATACAAAGAACCGACTAACACGCCACTTAATTGCAAAAACAGTACTTGAAGCTATAATACAAACGCCACGGATTGTCCGTCACCGGACGGATATAATATGAAAATTATCAACAACTAATCTGACTATGGTCACTGCAAGGTTGTCCGAATCGTTGTTCTAAGAAGGAAGAGGAAGAACAACTCGGCCAAGTGCCCAATATTTAAAAATATTTTTTTCTTTGTTTATTTATTTATTTTACGACCCCAAAGAAGGTAGGTAAGTGCCTGTGTTATGAAGGTCGACCATTGTATAAGTGCTGTATGTACACAACTGAATACTTAAATTATTGGCACGTTTAAAGGAAGTTAATAAACCTACACCTTATCTTACGTAAAAATATGCATAATTCAACAGCTTTTATACATTACACAAGACAATACTTTTTAAACAGCGTTCTTAAAGGTGTGCATGGTCCATAACCGATAAATTGACATTATTATTTCTAGGTGTAGAAACGATTAAAAAATAATAAAATCTTGTGCCAAATCCACGGCAGCAACATGTGTTCATTAATACAAATAACCCAAAGTATTTATTATCTCTCGCATACTCATCTAACGGCGAAGACGAGTTTCTCGAGACTGCTATTGGCCTACTGACAATTTCCGTTTATATATACAGTATTTTTTGTTCCATATCCGGTCACAACAGTCTGGGATTGGTCCCGGGTCAGGGATTCTGCTTGGATATGAGCCAAATCTGCTGCTCAGAGAAGCCTCCATAAATAATACTAAACGATATATTAGTGGTTAGAAGTTACGGTACAGACGGTGCCTGATTTACGTCTGATGGGGCTGAGGGCTTTAAAAATATGAAGCTGTTCTTTTACGAGAAAGAAAATACATAGAAATATGAAAATACTATTTTTAACAACATTTTTTGGGTTTTCATTGGTTCAGTCTCATACTGTATCTTAAAATGGTACTATATGCCGGAGCAAATACAAACGATAATCCTCCGCATCCGTGGTCTCATGGAACCACAGAATAAAGAGGAACACTAGAAGTGTCTTCCATATAAATTTGAATGGAAACAAATTTTTCATGTGAAACACAGTTTTGTCGGTCCAAATTTGACTTACATTTTGATCACGAAACACGCCCACAAGGAACTTGGGGTGTCATTATTTATTCTTTGCACTGAACTGCATAGATTAAAGAATGAAGAACACAAAATGTTTGGATTGACTTGGAAAAATGAATTCGTGGATTCTAGATACCAGGCAAAATTCATCACGCAAATGCAACATTCCGACAATCTACGCTGTAGCCAAATATAGTAGGTATAATTAAATAATGAAACGATGATAAATAACTTTCTTACGATTTTCATATATGATTTGTCCTTATATATTTACGAAAAAAAACATTTGTTACGATTTATGATTTAAATGTTAATCTGTCAGAAATGGTTAGGAATTATGATGTAGGCGAATTCTCCAGTTAATGTTTTGCATATTTGTTTTTTATTATTATTTTATTGAATTGCTAATAACTGTCTGTATCTGTGTTCCCTTCTTAATAAAGATAATATCACACCATGCAAATAAACACAGCGTAACGAAAGGCATTTCTTAATCACATTGTTACTTACTCCCTGAAGAGATCAACAACTCAAAGTTGTAATAAAAGTAATAACTAAGGGTGGATACTGGACATTGGACGTTGGATGTCGGACGATGACCCCTGATTCCACAGCGTGCTTTCCCAAGTATCTGAACCTTCTTCATATCGTAGCACCATAGAAGAATCGGTTTTCTTCACGTGCTTTACAATTCATACATTTACTGAAACATCCAACTCCAATTTGCTGCATCCACCTCAGTACTTATAAATTAATAAAGCCTCGGTGAGTTTCTGTCTATTTTGAGAAAGATTACTAGCAGTTGATATTTTAGTGACAAAACCGAAAATCCAAATTTCAACCCAAAAGACAACAATTTGTATTATTCTACAAAATATTATAGAAAAGTCCTATAGTGAGTTGATCAAATCCTAAAACAAAAGCGTCTGCTTATTGAGCTAATAAATCATTTTGAATTTAAAAGGACTTAACTTTCTCCCGTTTATGGATATCTTCTCATATGAAGGAGCAATATCAGATAACAATCCACTTCTAAAACCCATTTTTCTCTCCAAAACCCTCAGCGCTGGTAATGGCCTGAAGTATAGGGAACGTTTGGCACTCGTCCAAGAAAGTCAACACAGTCGAATGCATTTCATCTGTTGATCTTTTATGTAACAGGAGTGAAATAAGTTTACGCTTTCACTTTTTATAACCAACTGTTGTGCCCTTTGAAAATAATAAAGTGTAGCTTTAGCAGTTATTTAATGTATTTAATGTAAAATATAAATGGTTTGCTTCCATAGCGCTGACGAAATCACCTCAGGGGCGCTTTACAACTTAATTTATCTAAATCATTTAGACTTACAACTAATAAATTACAGCTAAGATTTATTACCAATGGCTTAAAACTAAGATTTATAAACCAGTGACTTATGACTATATTAGATACCGTTGCGACGATAGTTCAATCAATAATTATACCTTTTAATACGTTTTACGGATGGAAATAAATCGAAAGTAAGAGAAATACGAAGATAATGAGATTACAATGATATAGACAAGAAGCATGCATTTCTGAATCGCTTCTCCCTGAAAGTGAAAGTTACAGTGAAAATTGTTCCTTACTGGTTATTGTAAAAAATGATACTTTCTTAAATAACAAATCTGATATTATAAATTCTTTAAGTTAAATTTCGTAAAAAAATTCATTGAGCATATCTCTCTTGAAATGAATGCAAGGAAATTAGTGGTAATTAGTGGAATTCAAATTATAACACGAATTGCTACCTGAACACAAAAACACATTGACTGGATATATGACTTAACAATATCATAGGATGCCAACAAGTCTACAGCTGACATCATTTAAATGAACAATTCTCCTAATATTGAAGCAGACAATACAACAAGTTAGTATAACCCGATTCAAGTCAATCTGCGTCAAGATGCTGCAAGTAACTTCGCCCAATAACACCGCCTTTGAAAAGCTATCAACGTCCGCAGAAAACAATACCGTGGACACCTCTGAACTCGTGTCTCGGGTTTACTGACCGCCTTACCCGGAGCGAGGGAGATTGGACACGATGAGAACTTTATAACCATGGAAACTAGACTGCTATTTTGCTTTGTATATTCACAATAAATCGACTTTTTAGGAGTGTAAGTAAATAAAAATCTAAATTCTGCCTCAACACAGGCTAGCCTAGCGAGGCGGTATTTGAGAAACCACAACTGTACTTTTATTTTCTATTTACCTCCAAAATATTATGTTTGTATTTAGTTCTTCATTTTTGTTAATTTTATAACCTTAAATTTAAAAGTTACAAATCAATGTACACCATAATATGTATGTATAGTTGTAATGTGTAAACTTTCCTAAATAAAGATATTATTATTATTATTATTATTAAAAAATTGTCTGAACGTAATTCCTCGTTGTGTTGTTGTGGGAATGCGAAGGATTTTCTGGTTTAGTTTTGTAGTTTGTTTGCCTAAAGTTTCAACCCTTAAATGCATCTTGTGATGGACCTACAACATACCATTATATTTTGCCTACAAATTTGTTGGGATTCGAAATATCACCACTTTCACATTAGTGCAGAAAAACTATGATTAGGAAAATGTTTTTTGTAATATATTTCTACATAATTACAAAATAATTATAATAAAACTATTTTAAAAATACAAAGTAAAGTAGTTTATTCACAGTTCTCTTCACTGGGTATTCCTGTTCCGAGGCGGGCTGCAAATTGATGTATGGGTGTTAGATCATGATTTTCGGTATTTTGCCTAAAATGTCACACATTGCATAATTTTCGCAACATTCTTTTGTCATCTGAGAACACACATAAATAATTAAATAAATTTCAAATCTAAAAATTAATGCATTTACGAGTTAAATCAATTACCTGAGATTTAACATAATTTTTTTTATATACCATGAATCTCGCTCATAGGGCGAAATAGATGCCCCTTACTTATAATCCCGGCGTACCTAAATATTACGCGGCGCGTAAAGTAGGCAAAGTGATAAAGGGCGCAGCTAAAGGAAAACTCCCATCGAGGTTTAACTATACGATCGCTTAACTGGCACGTTAGAATCTAATAAGCAATCGATGCACTATTTAAAACAAATTTGTAAAAAGTTGGCCAAACAATAAATTATTTTGAAACTCATTAAAAAAATTAAACGCACTAAGGTCACGCATTTGCAGAAATATTCCTAAAATGCGCTATTGATTTATTATATAATGTGGGTACCAATCACTTCATAAACTAATATTAGGTCCAGCAAAATTGAGCCTAATTGGCATGCATCAATGAAAAACTTAGCCCGATTCTCAACGATCGACCACGTGAAAAAACTATGCGAAAACATAACCCTGCATGCATACAAATTTGCATTATCCCTAATATTTTGGAAGACAATCTAATTTATGAAACTTGGTACTAAGAACTTAAATGAAATAAGTAATGCGTGTATTTCACTAAATCGATAAGAAAATCAAGATGTATCGTGTTCTATTACACGGAAATGAACTGTAAATCAAATCCACAAGAATACGACAGCATAAAGCTCATTCCATTGGGTTTGAAAATCACGGGAAATGTGGAATGATGGAAACAGCCTACCTTGAATTATCATGAATCGACGAACTTGCACGGTTCACTGGGTGAAATTTCCTCAAAAATGAGATAATCTTTGATATGATTTTGATATTTGCAAACAGAGCACAAAGCATGTGAATATACGACGAGGACACGACGATTACACCTTCTTGCCACACGACACGAATACGTATACTGAATTGCGACAATTTACAATGCAACAAATCATCTTCTTTCCAATATGTGGGTAAGGCTGTTTTTAAGGAAGGAAATGGATAGTAGTTATAATACAGGATTTTCCAATAAGAGGTGTTATTTTGATATTCAATCGTAAAAGATCAATGATTTCGTTGCTTGTGTGCAAAGATATTAGAAGAACGAGATATGCCATGTTGGCCGCCGGACCGTAGGCGGAGTACTACCTAATTAGGGTACTTTGAACGGTATCGGGACGTGTACGCACAGAAATCTGTTCTATGTATTAGTGCGGATACCTTAGCGTAAGCGAAGGTGTGCAGTAGTATTGGTGAACAACCGGCGACACTCGGCAAAACAATTCCACACAGTATGAACTGCTCATAGCACATCTCGTTCTTCTAATATCTTTGCTTGTGTGGCACGTAGCGTAAAACTAAACGTAAGTCTTGTTGAAAGTAAACGTTTTCCAGATCAATACCATCCAATTCCGGCCATAAAAAATCATTAATCATCTCTCGATAGCTCAATCCATTCACCGTAACTGTTGCTCCAGCCTCATTTTCGAAAAACTAAGGTCCAATGACTCCGCCGGACCATAAACCGCACCAAACAGTCACACGTTGAGGATAGAAAGGCTTTTCAACAATAACTCTTGGGTTTTCCGAGCCCCAGATGCGACAATTTTGCTTGTTGACGAAGCCACCGAGGTGGAAATGGGCCTCATCACTCAAGATGATTTGCATTTGATTCACTCAAGTGAATTTTAATAATTTCAATGCGTTGTTGAGGCGTGTGTTGTTCCATTTTTATTAATGGCGTAGTTTCTACTTGTCAAATGTCAAAAATAACAGCTTCAAAAGTAACACCTAGCGAAATAGCGGGCTATTCAAAATAACACCTCTTATTGGAAAACCCTGTAGTATATGTTGGGAAATAATAGTAGGTATTATCCAACACTGTCTCAATACTAAACAGAAGGTTTCGCGAAAAGAGTTGAAAAGAGTGTTGAAAACTACGTAGGATTGTTAAGTTAGTCTTCCCATTGGGTTGTAATGAGTATCGTTTTATTCCCCACTCACAGAAGCCATTGTATCCCTCGCTTCACTTATTGCAAAAGTTTTGGTGGACAGGGTAACTTTCGACGCCACTATGTCCTATGTCCATATGTGTGTTCCAATGTCTCTATATCTAGTGCTAAGTCGCTATATCACATGTTCTATGCAGGACGTGGATGTACAGCTATAAGGCCAGCTGTGCGGTTGTTTGCTTTTTCCTTGAACTTTGTACATCAGCGTTCTCAATCGCGACAAACTTGGTAACAAAGCGAAGAGTTTCAGGACGCGCAGTATGAGGGAATGATTTTTTTTGAACTTCAAAATGTGAACATCTTGATTTTTAATTCGTCTGGAATTCAACCATAATTTTTTAATGTATAATTTCTATTAGGACGCGTCTTGGTTTAAATTCTATATCTTTAACAAGACAAGAAAAAACATGGTGAAAATGCTTAAAAAAATTTTAGTATCGAATAGTTATTTTTATACAATGCTATATGTGCTACGTTTACCGCTTTAAGTTACGATTAGAAAATATTTTAGGACTTGAAAAAGCGAGTTCTTCATTAAAAAAATATGTTTTACCAATTAACAATTCGTCAACGCGACGAAGCAATTTTAACTTTATCCCTATACACGGACAAATCTTACTGATTTAAAATATTGCTAATTTATTGAAAATCTTAATTATTTATGAAAAGGTCTGTAACGAATGAATTGACAGATTTCCTAACAAAGAATCAGTTAAACGCGAATGTGTGCAAATTCAAATATTGTGGCATTTCGTCATTATATTTATCAGGAAAAGGACACATGCATGAACACGTGTTCCGACATATTCTGAATGGTCTGATATTTTATTAGGAAATAGATTTACAATCAAGTTTCAATAAATCAACCACACTAATTTTTCTACGTGTTATATAGTACATATATCGCCAATTTTAGAAAATGTTAAAAATCTTTTATTGATATAAATAAAAATGTTCGTTTGTTCAAAATCATAAATCTCCGAAAGTTCTTCACCAATTGCTTTAAACTTTTGACACAACTTTGTATTCGAATACTCGAATATTGATGTCACCTGTGAGTCACAGGCTGTGACAAGTAAAAACATGTTTTTAGAAAAACAGCGCCATCTGTTGGACGTTAAAGCAACATGCGCTATTGTTTCTCTATCTGCACATACAAACTGAGCCACAGCAACGCACGACGAGGCACAACTAGTTCTTTAATAAAAGACGTCAGGGATTTGACGTTAGCTAACTTTATTAGAGAATTCCAACAATGCATGAAATAGAAGATGATATATATTATAATTTGGAAGTGCTTACCTGTAGGGAGAGCTCCGCCATGTCAACCGGCTTGATCCTCTTGAGGGCTGAGAGCCGCTCCAGCCTCTCGCGGGCCTCGTGCTCCACGGCGATGACGAAGGCATCCTGCACCACGGTCTGCCCGAGGTCCACTGCTGGGAGGGGGCAGAAAAAACAATACGTTAGCGCATTAAATCATAAGATTCATTGTCTAATTTCACAAATGATGGACTGATCGATTAATTTATAGTTAGGTGGGTTAATTGATTGAATGATTGATTTGATTGATTGGTTGATTGATTGTTTGATATGTAGGTTAGTTGGTTTGTTGTTTGACGGATTGATTGATTAATTATAATTGAATGATTGTTTGGTTGATTACTTGGTTGGTTGAATGATTGGTTGGCTGATTGGTTGATTAGTTGATTGGTTGATTGTTTAGTTTGTTATTTGGTTGGTTGGTGGAATGATGAATGATGTGTTATTGATTAAATAATTGACTTATTTATAGATTGATTGATTCATGCTTTAATGAAAATTTCAACGAAAACTCAACCATTTGCAAATTTGAATCTACTATCCAGTTTTGTTTTTTGTATCCAAAAAATGTGACGGCATTCAAAATAAAATATGTTAAAACGTAATAATAATTGTTTATAATAATATTTGAGAAGTACCCCCATAATTTAGCTGAACTTGTATTTATGAGGGGTGTGTTTTATAATATTATCGTTATCTGTTTGTTTATGTGTTATTGTTTTCACTGAAGCATTTCCAATTTTTTTTAAGAGGAAATTTTTAAACTATTAAATTTATAATTATATTTCTAAATCTTTATGGTAATATATTACAAAATTTTACTCCGAGATATTTATAATTGAATTGTTTTTTTACATTTGTTGGGAGAATTGATACAATTTAAGATTTGTATTATTTTTGAATGGTGCAGTTTTACATGGAAGTATATTTTTGTAAATTTGTAGTATAATGCATTTAGTTTTCTGAGTTTAAATTCTTTAACAAAAGTTATTTATTGTACCCACACGTATATTTCATCAATATTCAGAACACAGGTATTCGTGTGTTCAGTAAGTATCGGTAAACAGCAATTTTTACTGTTATTTGACAGTAACCTTGAGGTAAAGTAAAATATTATTATTATCGTTGAAAACCGAAGTGTTGAATGTGACCTCAGATGTACGAGTCACATGTTTGCCTGACCTTTAAAATTTTTTATACACATTACGGTTCACATACCCCAGAAACAAAGTTCCATATTAGAAATGAGAAAAGGTGCATTCCAAGGTTCGTAGAAAATGTATGCTTATTTTCTCCTAACCTTGGGTGCATCCAACATCCCATCCAGTAGAAGTAATGGGTTCCAAACCTCGCCAGTAATTATTACTTCATGGCAAAGTGCCAAGTCTTTGTTTCGCACTTGCTACTGAATCTCGTACAAGTCACACATATAAAAGATCTGTAGTATTTTTACGAATGTTTTTACCATTTATTTTCTTTATTTATACTTAATGTCAAACCACCACATAACCAAGTATATTACCATAATTTTGTTGGTCGTTGATATAAAGAGTCTATTAACACCAGGAACAGAAATCAATGCCAGGATTTAAAAAAAAGCAATAACAACATTTTTTATAAATAACGCGTTGTTTTCAAATTGGTTGTCTTATTCCTTATTTGATTTTTTTTTAAATGTTACATAAAATATATGGTTTATAATTAAGGTGGAGGATATTGTCTGTAAATTTGTTTGTTCGATGCGTTTCAAGATGGTGGCCGTTTTAATGGTTTTGTAAAGATATTCGAAATCGTAGTGTTTATTTGGACTTTCTTAATCTATTTTATATAATATTACGGTACCAAGGTACCTGAAGAAAGTTTGAAAAAAGAATTGTCATTGGGATAGTAACATTTTTTTGTATAAATTGTATAATTCCTTATTTAAAAACTGAGACATAAAATATATGATTTATAATTAATATGGTAAATATTTTATTACCTACTTACAAATTTTAAGAATTCAGAGAATATTTTGGTTTTGATTTATTAAATAAGAGAAAAATATTTTTTTGAAAGCGAGGTATAATACTGTTCACAGAACCATTAGTATTTTTCATGTCATTAAGATTTAGTAATAAAATATAATATGATCCTTTTCAATAATATTGTAAAATCATGTAAATGTGTTATAATTAACTAGCAGACGTGTACCCCGCGTTGCTGGGAGCTATCCTTAGGAAATAGACGTATACCGTCGTAGACTTTTCTATTGGCCTTTTTTATATATACAATTCCGTATTACATTATTGACTTTTCTCTACTTTCTGTAAATTTAATATACCTATATTAAATACATAAAACTTTCGAAAGAAATTCTCTAAACGATAGTGAAAATCCTATCAAAATCCGTTACGTAGTTTAGAAGAACTAAGCGCACAAACAAACAGACGCGGAAAGCAACTTTATTTTATAATATATAGAGATCTTGGTTATTTAAGTACATATTTACAATCCTAATGATTTCTAAGAATATTGGTAGTGATTTTCAATAAACAAGAGAAAATTAGAAACGCACTTAATCAGGACGCGAGGTCTACTATTCACAGAACAACTAATTAAATTAATGGTTAAATAGCCGTTTAACCCTTCGAAGATGTTACTATCAGTTAACTTAACACCAGAGAGAAAGGGATGCCACATAAATATCTTGGCACATACTCCACGCTTTACTCAAATTCATGTGTAGTCTCACAAATACACATTACATTTTACATGACCAGAAATAAGTACATATTTGACCTACTCGATTGTACAATATCTTCGAGTGTCATATACTTCTTCTACGACTGTCAAACGGTTCGATAATGCACAGATACAATCAGGTCAAATCCAATTTTTTAAAATTTTGAATTTAAAAAGTTTATAACGTTAATTAAGAGTTAGTAAAATGAATTTTTCGATAACTCCAAAACTTACGATGGTATGAGCTTTGAAAGTGAAATTGACTAATTCGTATGAAATATTGTCTCGTGACACTAAACAGTAAAATTAGTATAATTTCGACTGCTTATATTATATTCGGTATTTTCCAAAAGTTTAATAACTTCTATCCTCAGAACGCTCTAATTCATTAATATAATATTTGTAAAAATATATGAAATTCGTTGTAGAAGAGGAACTCATTAAAAGCTTTTGAATAAATACAAATCTATATTTACTTATCAAACAAATCTTATAGAAAGTTACATTGGTGTGTTTGAGGAAACTTAAAAGGAACCGCTTTATGATTTAATCAGATAATTTAATAAGTATCTAGATTTTAACGGATAGCAGGTTGTAATGATACCAAGGATGCGCAGGTTCTCAAATATGTTTAGTATTAGATGTAGTAACGATTAAAAATTGTATATTTATTAAATCTTTTTTCCGCAGTCAGCCAGGGCTGCCTCAAGGAATTTCTTCACCTCTTCAAAGCAAACTTAATATTTACCTACCCATAGCCAATTTTGAATGCAATGTATTTACTAAACCAATAATAATTAACCACGACGTTTCACGAGAAAAAGTATTGGAGCCAGTGGGACTATTCACCTCTAATTTTAGAATGTTTTAGTCGGGAGGAAATAGGGGACGGGAAGGAGAAAGGGAAGAAGTAGAGTAGGGTAAGAAAGAACTTGGCTCTTACGCGTTAGTTACTAAACAAAGCTGAAGATAAGATTCTATTCAGATTCGTTGTCTCTAACAAGGGCAAGTATCCTTCCCTCCGGAACAGTGAAGAATACTTGCCCATGTTAGAGACAACGAATCGGAATAGAATCTTATCTTCAGCCTTGTTTAGTAACTAACTCGTAATAGCCAAGTTAATTACTAAACAAGGCTGAAGATAAGATTCTATTCCGATTCTCTAACAAGGAGTCTCTAAGAAGGGCAAGTATCCTTCACTCCGGTACAACTTTCAAAATGTACCCTTTTAATAGTTGAACAATCCATGTATCTTTGAATATTTCAATTTACCTACCTAAAAATTTATGTCCATGTACTTATAATAAAGCTAAGTCTACACATTTCTTTAAAAGACAAACGTACCTTCAAAACACTAAGGACGAATTGTTTTACAGAATTTGAACAATTCATCAAGTTATGTGTAAGTTCTATTCAAGTTCTTTCATCATTACAGTTTTGTGAAAAAACTGGCCAATAATGATATAATAACAGAACTGGAATAAAACCTTCACAGAACTTGAAAATAAACTTTGAAATTTTCGAATTGTTTAAATTCCGCGCAAAAACCAGTCATAAAGACTGATTGTTTTACAGAATTTGAACGAATCATCAAATTTCAAAGTTGATTTTCAAGTTTTGTGACAGTCCTATTCAATTTCTGTCACTATTTATGTACTGTGAGATAACTGACCCACGATGAAATAATAATAGAACTTTATTAATACTTTCACAAAATTTGAATTTTATATTTTAAATTTGATGAACTGTTCAAATTCTGTGAAATAACTGGTTCTTTATGAACTACTTTAAGAAATGTTATAATATGTATTAAATGTTGAGAAATATTGATTTGGTAGAGCCTAACAGACAAGCTGTCATGTGACAGCTTTGTTACCTATGACTACCTATAATTATTGTAATAAATAATATTCGTGTTATTTTTAATTTTTGTTCAATAAATAATAAGAAAAAAATAAAATAACTTATGTGATGCTGCACGAGAGTTCCAACTGCCTGGAGCCAGTGAAACTATGTCAACACAGTTTGGTGAATGTTATAAGATTGAATAAAGCGTGGTTGAGGAAGGAGAATAAGAAAGAAAAGAGTAAAGTTGGGACATTTCAACCTGGCTATTAAAATTTAGTCTCTAAATGCAGACTTTCACAAGACATTCTGAACGTAAGACTCTCAACAGCTAATCAAGAAGATTACCATAGTATTAAAACATAATTGATTCAAAGTTAACTTCACACTTATTTGTGGTCGTCAACTTCACGTTCCTTATCTCCGCTAGCAGCCCTGGTCCAGTGTCCCGCCTTTCCGAGGTCACAGACAATGACCGTTACCAAACCGGTTTCTCCAGATCTCTTGTCGTTAGTTGCTAACTAATGCCAACCACCTCCCGCTCCCGACCGCATAGCACACGGGCCACGAGTCCCCATCACCATCAGCTGGAATGAACGAGGCTTTCTAAACGAGAAGAGTGAACCGAGCTGAAACATACATACAAATACCACACGTCTAATTGATCTGGCTCAATGAGTATTGCAAGACCGTGAAACAGTACGGTTCATAGATTGGTCGGCTGAATATCAGACGAAACGTTTGAACGGTGGATTCTAATTCTATTATGCCCCCGCATAGCCAATTTCTACCGATTTATAACACCTTTTTTCGTTCTCGTAGTTTTTAAGTTTAATTTATAATAATATTTGTTATGCCGAAACGTTAACTATATGAAATTCCCTCTACAGAAAAAAATCGCAAAGTACGTTCCGAAAATTATTAAAAACACGTTTTGTTCTGTTATTTAATATGTTCTAGGCATGAAAAAATTCATTGTGTATCTTTAAATGCAACCAAAGCATTTGTCGAGAGATTTTTGTTCTATTTCAAACGAGTCGTGTTTTATTAAATAATTTCGCCATTTTCGCTTAATTATTATATTTTTTTTAATATTAGCGCGCTCCCTCTAATATTTGTATTTACATATCTCCCTTACAAACCATCTTCGAACGCTTACTACGGGGCCTTGTAAGCAAACTTATAAATAGTGCAAGAAATGGTCTTCTATTTCATTTTCGCGCCAGAATAAATCATAAATTACACTTTTTTGCTATCGCACTTTTTCTATAATGCATACGACCACTTTTGAGCGTAAGGTACATATTACTGTCCATTTTCAAAGCTTTGACAACGATGGAAGTTTACTTGCACTGACAACTTGAATTCATAATTTCGATTTTTTTAATTTATCGATGAGACAGTTGTGACGCCAGCAACATCATATTCAATGCACTGAATCCCAAAAAAAAAACAATTTCCACATATCGTCACCGCTTTCATTACCATATCCCAGAAAGCAACACTGCAATTCAGAGCTCCAAAAATAAACTATTGTTTTTGCATAAGGATTCTGGCGACGATTTGTATGGGATATGTGTCACACGTATTACAAAATTCAGTCATTAAAAAGTACACTCAGCGTTTTGTATCTCCTTCATTGTAATTCTGAAAGGGGGCTTCTGATTCGATTACAGCGACTAATGTATTCTGGAATCGCAAATTGATTGTTACCTCCCTACGTACATATATTATTATATCCACTGATTCACCGATACCCACGCGAACCTTTGTGCCTGTCGACCTTAGATCCATACATCGACGTTTGTGCCAATATGTATGTAGAATAAAGGCAAGCCTCTGATAATTCACGTTTCTCGTGAATCAGAAAAAGGTGTTACAGCGGAGTTCTCAGCGGTAGGACTATTACGTACGTGAACCTACCTACCTTTTATACATTATATGTATTTACGTGATTGTACCTAAAAGCTATGTAGATACTGCACTTGGAAATTAATCTTCATTGTAGTATGCGTAGTTTGTAAATTAGACTTGCCGATTAAAAATCGTTGTGTGTTACATAACTCTATTGTTAAGTTTAGTTATGCAACGTTCTTAGATTATGTGTCATTCAACGTCAATAAACGTACAAATACAACTAACGTATTATTTCAATTCAGAACATTAATTATTTTTAAGTGAAACAATAATATACTTATACCCTATCAATTTTATGTGATCTCCAACAATCGTGTAGAATGGGTTATTTCAAAAACACTAGGTAGGTACCTAGTATATAGTAAAACGAATTTAATTAGTGATACCTATCTTGAATCTAACCACAATCGACCAGAGTCACAATTTCTTCCGATTAATTCACAAGTAAACAGGTATGCATTGATTGATTCGCCAAAGTCAATAAGTGTGACGTACAGAAATAATAATGTTCCCTCATTTAAATATAAATCTGGGTCGTTCTTGATAGAGCGTTCTTGACACTGTATTTATTATTTTACCTTGGATAGCGTGACGGTGATTAGCTTAAAACATTCATACTTTTTCTTAGAGAAAGAAATACCTGTTATCTGAGTGTAATACCAGAGTGTAGATACTATTAGTATCGCCCTCGTGAAAGACCACCATTCATAATCGAAGTCTCTTGAAAGGTGTTTGGCCGTGTGTGGAATAGCCAAGTTCTTCTCAAACTTCAACATTTTCCGTCTCTTTCCCACTCAGTTCAGTCATACAACATACCCTCTTTGGAAATGCCATAGACCCGCTGGCTCAAAGCAGTTGGGACTCTTGCAGTGTCAGATAAATGCATTAAGGCGATGCACTACGTCCTGTAATATTTTAAATTGAGCCGCTATCAATAACAAGCCGCTTTATTGATAGCTAAATTCCCGCTTAACACCATCCGCCTGTTTTGATTTATGCAAGAAAAAAAACATGGCCAAAAAGTGCCTTTTAGTTTATTTTGTGGATGTTCAGGCATAAATATTTATTTTTTTTCCGATCATTTTATAAATAACTTAATTTGCCACATTATACAATAAAAAAATAACCGAAAATGGGTTCGCAAGTAGGAGATTTTGAACTTTAAAGCAGTTTTCGTAGGCCTATACATTATTTTTTTCTGGGCTTATAAAAAGACTTATAAAAAAATACTCGATTATTTCAAAGTATTCTACACGCAGTATTTAATTAAAGCATCTGAAACATTTCTAGGCGATCAAATATTCAAACCGAAAACACATGATTTTGTATTACTACGTATGGCATCGCCTTAAGGAAATGGCTAGTTCATTATAAATATTATACTGGAGATGTTCAAATATCCTCCAGAAACGGCTGCTTGAACACATTTTTCACTTCTATTCCGCTTGTTTTTGCCAATCATGTATTCTTATTATTTGTCTGTGTTTTTTAAATATGGAATGTATTACATTGTACTAACCCCCCCCCCCCGTACATTCTGGAATAAATTCTTATTATTATTATTATGTAAGAGATTCCTAGTCGCGCTCTGGTTTCAAATCCTTGTTTTGAAGTATCAAAATGTTGAAGAGATCTGGGTAATACCTACCCTCAAACATCCTATTTATATTTATACTGAGTTCTTCCCGCGTAAGTGAGAACAATCCAGTTATAAAAATTCGCTTAATATACAATTAGGTAAATAAAATTTGAAAATATTACTCAGTCAAAGGATGCATAATATGTATCTACATAAAATTATAAAAACTCGAGACACAAAGAGAGGCAAGTGAAACGTATATAATTGCATGTTGTAGAGCAATAGCAGGACATTTTTTTCTGAAAATGTATATAGTATGGACGAAAATGTCTACCACAGTATATTATGTCTTTCTTCATACTATGATTTAGAACTGGTTGTTTCAGAGAGTTCGAAAAATTCATCAAGTTCATACGTATTCAAATTTTGTTAATGTCCTATTCAAGTTCTCTTATTATTCAAGTACCGTGAAACAACCGGCCAATAATAACAGAACTGAATTTAAACTTTGAAATTTGATTAATTGTTCAAATTCTTTGAAACAATTAGACCTCAGAAACTTATCATCGGTGATCAAGCGTAGTTCCAGGAACAGGGTATTTTCCGGTCGCTTTCACTAATCAAACTGAGTGAACGCCAAGTTAAGGAAAACGTACTCAGTAAAGGATACAACCCATTATATTTTACAACTAGAAAATGTACACAGAAATCAATTCAACTTTAATAACTTTAGAACTCATTTAGTAGTTTCATACTCACCGCCTTTATCAGTGGTTTTGGTGTAAATTCAGGTTATGGCGAGGTTCCAAGTATATTTGACTTTATCGAGAAATCGAACGTCGTGTCAATTCTGTTTACCCAATAAATTCCCAATTATTAAACGTTTAGCACGCTTCCCAGTTGTGGGAGTTCATTTCGAAACCTCGCGTCAGCCGAAAACCAGTTGTCACAATAACGTTTCACAATGGGGCCCGCTCATTCTGGGAATATATTTGGAAAAGTTATTTAAAAAAATGAAAACTGATACTATTATTATTATTACTCAGGTATTAACGTCAATGGTCGTCAGTAAATTTTTAGCAATATAATATGTTCATCTAACTACGTAATTCACATTTGTATTCCTTAAAATAATAATGGTCTTTTCATTTTCATGTATAAAATGATTTTATTAGTAAAATGCTATTATTACCTGCCTATTCCATTACTGTATTTTCTGAAAAATGTACGATCAGAGGTTCTTATTTCGTTTATCATTCTAAAATAGCAGTCAAACTGGCGCAGACCCGTACAAAATCACGGATAGCGAATTCGTGACATATCAAAAAAAAATTTCCGTTAAAAATATTATAGGCATGTAATTGTTTAAGTTGAGTCACACAATCAGTTCCAATATTGAGACACTTCATTTTTTTATTGAAACTTTGTATCAGAGTTACGCAGGACGCATAAACAACCGAAATTAGTATTTTTGATGATGAATTCTTCACATAATCAGTTCTAATTTTTAAAATGATAAACCAAATTTGTGTTATTGAACCAGAGTTGCGTAGGACCACGTAGGACACACCGACAACCGAAATTAGTATTTTTGATAGGACAGTTTTTCTAAAAGCTTCTTGTACATCAGAAAATATATTCTATGGCAGCTAAAACTGTCGAAAAGTGAGTTACGTTTTCAAATTAGCATGGCCTTTACTATCTGGAATTTCTATGTTTATCATCCCAAATGAATATAGAAGATTTGTATGATGAGCTATTGGTTTTAAATATCAATGTAATTGTCAAATAGGAAGACAAGACGCAAGATGATGTTTGTTGTATATTTTTCTTACTTCTTTTAATAGATTTAAGGGTTTTACTGTTTTGATATTTCGTTCAAATCCGGGTAGTAACTTGAAAATATTTTATGTAATACTACAAGAATATAGTCATTTGATACCCCATGACAATGAACATATTTTTTACGTATTTACATAACATTTCGTCAGTTATCATGTAATTCTGTATTATAAAAATATGAGTTTATCCTGAAAAGTTTCGTTTTACTTACATTAGCAAATTTTGGAAGCAAGTCACAGAATGAATGGCTTACTCAACAAATTAATTCATGCCTGCTTTGAGCTCAAACATCCAGTGATCATCGTAGTTAGTCAGTTTACTTATACAAGGTGGGTTCTTCCTTTAGTGTTGGGAAAACCCGTTGCAATTCCAGCTTACGTATGGGTGGATCTTCCACTTAACACTGCATACATAATGCCCCCAGGAACAACGCGTTGTTTGTCAGAGAATTATGCACTATGATGGCATTGGTCTTTAGTTCATCGTGTTCTCTAGTTACTGCATTACGTGGTGAACATGAGTGTTCTATCCTCTCGAAAGCAAAGTGAATCCTCAACTACTAAAGTTTATCATTATTTGGTAAAGATGTTGCTTGGGTACTTATTGCAAAAACAATATTATGTTTATTCTCTATGGGGAAATATATTGTAGATTTCCCTTTTTCGCCAAACAAACTAAGCTGAAGGTTATGCAAATATCCTCTTACTTAGAATTTATCGCTCAGGAAACGTACGTTTGAATATAATACCATTTACATGGATTATCGAACGCCATGACGTGTTGAACTATCAAGGAAATGTTCGCGTTTGTAATTGTTTACAAACATGCCATAAAATAGAAAACAATATTGGTTTATGCATTCTAGCGAGTACGAGTAAACGTAAAATAAAACTTCCATTGTCTTATTGCGAAAATTGTTTTAATACGCGATAATTGAATAAATAAATGTTTTACTTGTTATGTATTTTGAAATGATGGTGAAATAGAAATGAGAAAAACTTACTTTTGAGTAAATCAGAAGTAGGCTCAGTTTTGACTGTTCATAAAACTCTGACATTTAATGATAAATGTGTCTCAATAGCTAAAAGCAGCCTTTCCACTCGGTAATGTCATCAAACTAATCATCCAAAAAAATTGTGTAGACCATCATAAGGTGATATCAGTTTCAAATTTTTACATCCTATACGTTTCACCCTCCCCACTAGTATAATCGTTATTTTAATCAGCAACCAATTAACGAGTTATGAAACCGTTTCGAAAATAAATTTTGATGTTTGTTCGCTTCAGTTGCATTTATACAATCAGATAATAATGCATATCAAATAGTGAAGGAATGGAAATAGGAACATGTATAAATTGTATTACGTAAAACAATTAAATAGTCTTGCAAGAACGCATCGTTGACTTCGAAAGGAGATTGTTTGGTTTGTCTGGACTGCTCGAGAATAAGGTAGAGACTTCATAATACTATTTATCCATTAAAGACAAACAATTGTTAAAGTTACACAACAGTCAACTCGTAAACATTAAAGTTTTCAGTTATGTATTAATTTACTTTCAGTCTTCTAGAAGTGTAGGGAATAGGGGTACTTCTTCGAAACTACAAAAACAGAGAGGGATGACAAATATATACACAAATTATTTAAAAAATAGAAATATTGGAATTGATTTTTTTACTACAGACGAAATTTCTAAAGGCGCGAAGGCAATAATTTCACATTTCCATTGATAGAAAAGAGGACAAAAAATAGTAAGTTAGATTCGTAAAAAGTATTTTTTTTAAGTAACGCCCCGAAAGTACCCCGTTATACAGCATGACTGGATCTTGGAATTCCAAAAAATTTCAATATTATTCAGAATCAATGTTAACGCCGAAGTTAACATTTGGCGTGAATTTATCTTGAGCGCCACCTGTTTTTTTTTGTTTGAGTAAGGGAAACAGGAAACCATTGATGGAATTTCAGGGTTTAAGTGGACAACGAGTGCTGGCATTCATAGGTTAGGTTATTGTAATAAGAAGATAAATTTATGAGTGTAAATTAGATAGATATAATTTAAAGATATGAGTCGCACAAAGTACAGAGAAGTGTTATACATCCTAATCTAGCTTTGGGCAAGAAGTTAATACGTTACTCAGGCATTTCAAGTCTTGAAATTATTGCGAACTGCGCCTTCCAGGTACGATGTCATCTTGTCAAAATAATTATACCGCTCGGGCGAGCGATGGCTTCAAATGGATTCTCCTTGTGAATCCATTTCATCGGTAAGCAGGTAGCAATTATGAATATTATCTGAGGTTCCAGAATTAGCGGAGGGTAGGCAAATTTACATCTTACTTGAGGATTTGAAGTGTGGCTTTGTATTGCCAATCCATTGGTCTTATTAGAGTTATCCTCGCCGGGATATTTAGATTGCCATTTTAATCCATCTGCCTTTTGTAAGTTGAAAATGGCGATCAGGCTGTGATCCGTCGTTTTTATGATTCCACGGTGCTCCAAGCCGTTCAACCAAAAAATAAAGAATGCCCGCCCTCTTCCTTCCGATTCCAATCTTGCCACCTTGAAGAAAAGTGTTGCCAGGCGCATCCCACACAGTTCCTTTTATGTGGGGAAGGAGAAGTTCTTACTTTGTTACGATTATATACGTAACATCAACACTCACACTTTGTTTCCACCTTCACCTTCTTTCCTTATCCTAAATTAGATACCACCATATAACATTTCTCATATTTTAACAATATCAAAGCAATCGACATCGAGATTAACTGTTTTGATTTTCAAAACGAGTTGTCAATCATTGCATGTACCAGTGTTCAGAATCTACTCGAGAAGAACCAAAGAAAACATATTATTTTCCTGATACTTGAATGGAGCCATGCATCATGCATATTTACATTAACACAACTATTATTTTTAAACAATAAACCAATGTCTTCAATACTTATAGCAATTGTCATTGCAAAATACATAATTAAACGACAAAAGGAAGTGACGGAAAGAACGACATTGTTAGTAAATTGTGTAACGTCTAAATTAACATGTGTCGATGTAGTTTCTTTTTTAAAACAAATGAAATTACTACCACGTGCCACGTGTAACAGTAGTAACTACTTCGTAATCATTTCTCCTCATTATATTTTTGAATTTTCTAATTCGTTCAGTGTTATAAGGATGCAAGTATTCTAAATAATAAAAATAGTTGAATGAAAACACAAAGTGACGAGAGACATAATCGAAAGAATGATTTCTAAATGTTCGCTTTTTAAATAATCCATTCAAATCGATACGACTGGAAATCGTTTAGAGTTTAAACATTCAGAAATGTACAAACTCAATCGAATTACTGCATTTAGTTCTCTTTATATTGTAAGTAAAATGTGGTACACGAAAATCATATAGGAAATACAAAAGGGAAGTACCACACTAATCAGATCGGGTTACAAAACAAGATTGCAACGTTTCGATTATAAATCGCCTTAAATGACATAAAAATGTGAAAATATGTTCGTTTCCCAGTATTCTTGTTATTCATAACCGAACAATATATTAATTACATTTATTGTTGAGATAATAATATTAATGTATTATTATTCCCGGAATGAGTTTCATTCAAGTCATTGATCCCAACTTACAGTACCTACAAAATGTATTCAGCTGTGTATGTACTGTAATAGTTAAGAATACAAATATTGTTAAGAAGCAATATTTTTTTTCATTTATTTATTAAAAAAAAACTTATTTGTAATGAGTGATATTGATTGTGTAAAACAAAAACAGTAATGCTGGAGATAATTTTATCGGTAATACAAAATTATTGATGTTATTTAAAAACATCTATGACATTTCTTATTTCTATAGTGTGCGAATTTACACGATAATGAAAATAATTACAATTTACGACCTATTGTCAAACGATAAAATGTACTCTAGCGTAACATTTAAAGAAATTTCCAGAAGAATTAAAAAAAATATATGTTCCTATATTTATAAGTTGCCACATTTACTACCGTAATAAAAAAATGTTAGTATTTATTTATCAATCTTCCACAATATTGCAGTAAATCCGTTTTAGCAAAGTTCAATGAACTTTTTAAATTTGAATACTGCACACGAGATCCAACTGCTCCCAATAGCTGACCATAATATTCCCATTAAATTGGGGTACGTTATATTTATTTTATTTGCGTCATAAACAGTCTTTATTCATTCATATTTTACAGTGTTAGGAAATTGTTTGTATCATTGACCAATAAATTAACGACATTCAAAATTTAAGACGAAATTTAAAAAAAATATACATGACAAAGTGTGACATGACAGTTCTGATAAAGTGCAATTAATTAAAGATGCAATAAATGTTTTTCGAAATATTTTCTAGGTTTACATTTAAATATGGAATGGGTGTCAATAAGGACAATGAGAGAAAGTGATGTTATTCAATTAAAACTGCTGTTATTCAATTGTACAGTTATTCTGCTATTCAAACATATTTTTATGAAGCTAATTGGAATAGAAAAAGGAAGGAGATCGAGAAGATGAAGGTTTGCATGGCCCTAGCTACTCACATCTGATCCACAAACACGGCTAAAGCCAATGTAAGCTTAAAGATTAAAACCACAACATCCTGACTTGGCGGCCAAGCGCCCATGGTCTGATGACAATGGTACTCAGAGAAAAATGAGTATGGCTGATGTATTGAAATCCTGTTAAAAACGTGATGCTAATCCATTTCCCGTAAACTATTAGTCCATTCAAAATAGATCGGAACACGTGTTCATGCAACTAGGCTATTCCTGACAAATATAATGACGAAATGCAATCATAATAGTATTTTTAGTCGTCCTCATAACACATTCGCGTTTTACTGATGCTAGAAAATCTGTCAATTCATTCGTTAAAGGCCTGCAGCAAAATTAGCAATATTTTATTTGAGTGAGTTTTCTCCGATTAGGGTCCTTGTTTTTTTTTGTCTCTCCTCCGGTATACTCCTGAACCTGAATATATACTACAAATATGTTATCCATTGAAACGTCAGCGTGCTTCCCTGTCACGCTCGGAGGGCCACTAAGGGGTAGGGGCGAGGGTTCAGTTTCCTGCCTCGCAAGTGTTTAATGAACCTGCCGGGGCATACCAACAGTATGTCGACGGCACATTAGCGGCCGTATGTACAGGCAGTAGGACACAGGGCCGTCTTGGTAGGGTAAACTAGGGAGGGCACTAATGAGAAGAGAGAAGAGCCAAGTTATTAAGGAAAATCATATGTATCAGAATATTTTCCCATAGTTGGAAAACTGATATGCCGTTCGAGTCAAAGTTCGTTTGGCTGGTTCTGGTCTCATAAGGCTGGTTGAGATGCAAAGCGCCGCGGTCTGCAGACCCCTGCACTATGGGACCCATCTTATCGAAAGATCTCTTGGAAAAGGAGATGAGTATATTTTTCTGGCAGGAAATGCCCGGGATTCAAATTCGCAAAGAACCATTACTAAAAAATATTGCGAGTAGTTTTCGGAAATAATAAGTAAGCCTTGATATCATATCATTGAAATATAATGCGTTATTTAGCACAAGTTCTCTATATAAGAAAATATACGCTACGGATATAGGTATATTATTGACTACGATTCAGAATGTATATGTTTAATTGACATAAAATAACAATCATTAATTTAAATATAAAATTATAACTTTTAATGGTCTTTGCAAAATGGAAACTAAAATGTATTTTGACGTCGAAACTGCATGATAAATAAATATCTATAAAGTTATAATATTTTTATTCAACGTAGTGGGTAGGGCTAATAGGGGGTCCTAAATAATCGCTTTGCCCAGGGTCGACAGTGCTACCAATACGGTCCTGGTAACACAGAATAGGTAATACTACATTAATTCCAGAGAAACTTCCAAAGAATGTGCAAAGATGAGCGGATAGAAAACTGCGTAAATAGTTGCTAAAGGAGGTAGGAACTTTTATGCCGGACGTAGCAAATACAGTAGAGAATACGTGATGAATTAATTTAATTAATCACATTATAAGGGCTCGACAAACTTATGTTTAGGCAAAACTGAACGCCTTTTCATTTTAATAATTTCTTTGGGTTTAGAATAATTAATTTTATGAGTATATTAATGTATAATTACATTTTGTAGGTAGGCACTAAGTATAATTCCCTAGTTTTTTTCCGACAAGTAGCTTGTGGGGTGAATAGCACCAGAAGAAGAATAAGAAAGTATAAGTGATTTCTATCTTTATAATTTGTCAAAAAAATACACAAATTGATTCGATTAAATTGTTGAAAAGAAGCAAGCTGTCTGTTTTTATATCAAACACAAATTATTGATAACGTGTTATGTTGTATGAAGTTAGTCATAGGTATGTAGATGTGGTGGATCTATTTAACTGCATGGATGGTAGGTACAGGAAGGCTATAAGCTTTTCGATCAACATTAATTTAACCTACGTCTACTATCATATAAAGTTTTCATCTTACACTTTCTGATATCACTGTACGATCAAATGCAAAACTTATTTTTTTTTATTATTTCTAATTATGCTTCTATTTAACTGTGTCATGCATAGAATAAAGAAGAAAACTAGAAATGGAAACAAATGTGCGTCTGATTTAAACCGTTTGTTCTAGAAAATTTAGAACACGGTCTGCCTCTCTTACGCTCGCCTGAAATTGTGTATCGCCATCCCATTTTAATTTCATAATCAAGATTAAACACAGTTTTATATGGAACTACTATCTGTACCCCGTCACGCGATGCTGTGGGTCAGTCTGTCTGTGCAGATAGAGAAAAAATGACGCCTATTGTTTTTACGTCCAACACATGGCACTTTTTTTCGAAAAACGCATGATTGTCCAACAGATGGCGCTGTTTAAAAAAAAACATGTTTTTACCTGTCACAGGCGTAAAAACAAGCGTATTTAAATTCAACGTTGTGTCAAAATTTCAAAGCAATCGGTGAAGAACTTTCGGAGATTTAAGATTTTGAACAAACGAACATTTTATATTTATACC
Organism: Hesperophylax magnus; assembly: GCA_026573805.1. Taxonomy (NCBI): domain Eukaryota; kingdom Metazoa; phylum Arthropoda; class Insecta; order Trichoptera; family Limnephilidae; genus Hesperophylax; species Hesperophylax magnus. The sequence continues at coordinate 4,022,149 of JAIUSX010000026.1, forward strand.
TATAGATATGCCCAAATTGATCTCGAAACAACCCACAAGTCACTACTTCTTGTTTTCTTCTTTATTCTATGATGACATGCAATTATTGTTTTTGGTATATTTTAAAAACAAAAGTAAGTTTAATTATTTTTTTTATCCATTCAGTACATCACTCTACACAAGCATGGGTCTCTTTAAAATGATTTACCTGTAGGTAGGTGTGTTTAGTCAGCAGTAGAATTATCTTATTCTATTGCAATGACAACACATCTGTATGGGATGGCATTCTTTTAATGGCACTGATTATCATTAGAAGAAGATGAGAATCGTCCTTTTGGTATATCATGGTGCAATTTCAGATCATAGAGTCGTAAGATGCAATTGATTTGCCTCTGACTCATCCTAATATAGTTCATTGTTTACAGTATGTGCGTTGCACTTTTGTAAAACAATGGCAGGGACACGTCCCACAATGTCGTAAAATAAAATACATAAAAAGTTCTGAGTCAAAGAGAATTAACGACTCAATTCTAATGCAGTTGAATGCATTAGTTTTGTTAAACTCCTCCAAGTAATAAAAAGTTAAGACGGGTTGTTTCACAGAATTCGAACAATTCATCAAATTTCAAAGATGATTTTCAAGTTCTGTGAAGGTTCTATTCAAGTTAAAGAAAGAATATAATAAATACAAAAAAAAAATCGGTTAGTGTCAGCTGTTCAATATTTTTTTAAATGCGGTGAAGCTTCGACCTGGCTTCTAAAAGGTGTTTCTTAACCCTTTAGTTGCCTAAAAAAATTTAAAAAAACGTAATGCTAAGATAGAAAAAAAAAGTTTTTAGGTTCTCTGCGTGATAAAGATTCACCAGTTTCCCGACTGTACTATGAGTTTCTGAACACTGTGTACGTATACTAAGTAGGTGCCTATGATCGATTAATTTATTGTGATTTACAGTCGAACTTGATTTCCGCTTCTCTTACGTCTTTTCAATCTAAGATCTTGCACTTCAAGTTAACAATAATAATAATAATATTTGGATGATTTGTATAGCGCCGTTTTTGTGCAAAATCACCCCAAGGGCACTGAAAAAATATATGCTGCATTTCTATAGTTATCTATCTTAGTTGTCACCGATTCCACCTTTTCTGGTCGATTTTCCTAATAAGGGAATGTAAGTTCAAATATTCCTCACTCTAAAAAACGAATGCCTTGGTATTTCGTCGTTTTGGCTTGAAATTGTAAGCGTTGCGACGTCAGAGCACGACAAACAAACATCACGAAACCCATTAACTGCACAATGGGTTGACGAAAGCTTTCACGATAACTTGAACGTATCTAATAAAATATGTAGGATTATTCACGGCAAAGGCTATTATTCCATCAGGTTCTGTGTGACCTAGGTCGAGTACCCCAAGGCAAGTCAATGCCTAATTATACACTTCTAGGTACAACCTGTTTTTACTACCAACCTACAATTAATGTTGTTACTATTTTTTTTACATTAGCTCCACACAGGAGTCCAAGAGTGACGGACGTGTGAATCAATCCCTATTGATTGATCCCAATCAAGGCCAAGGTTCCGAGAGTCCTGTTGGAGAGGTCAAAAGGTCTCCCTTAACCAATATATCCCATTCCGGTCGACGCATCCGCTGACAAGACCCGGATAAACCTCACCCCATGAATCCGAGTACCCATGCAAAAACACCAAACGTAGCGAACCACTTGGGGTGATCTACGGCAGAGGTGTTGTTTATCCAATAAATGGTTCCCGGGGCGGTGGTACCCATACTCGGCTCCCTAATTGTAATCCTCTTATCTGATAAGCCAGCGTTTTAACGCTCTCTTTATAATTCAATAATTGAAAATCTCCATATATCATCATGGGAATGACCGCCACAGGTGAAAATAACTATTTTCAATTTTATAACCATCAAATGTAATATTAATCACTGATGAAGATGATAATGAAAGGAAAATGAAACAGAACAAGAAGAACAACAGAACGGTAGCAACTGGTAATCGAACCCAGGATTTATGTCTTACCGGGATTATTATATTATTTTATTTGTTAATATTATATTCTTCTTCAATGATTAATATTAGAGGCAGAAAAGGCTATGCAAATTTCATGAAACAAGACCTCACCTTGAGTTATTAAATCACTTGAATAACTGGAACAAAGGATAGGATATAATCACAAGACGTTGAGATAAGCAGTCATTTATAATAATATCAATAATTCGATAATAATGTATAGCGCCGTTTTTATGAAATATCACCTCACCTCAGTGCTAATAAGCTTTCAAACAAGCGACCGAATTCTTTCAAAGATGCTTCACTGCTACCCTAACGTAAACATTTTGTGTATCGATCCATATATTTTTAATTAAAATCATAATTTAGTCGACTCTACGAGACAGGAAATGTTAGAATGTTAGACGCATTGCATTTTTCAGGATGCAGATAATTTGTGTCGTGTTTTAATTGAAGGTCATCCATACATGTAGTATGATTTGACTACATTTTGGATTGATAGTTCACTGGTTTACCGTGAACATAAAAAAATATTATGTTCTGTGTAATTTATGACGCGAACAAGTTCATACTTGAAAGCTTAATGCTTACAATTACTGACGTACTCGAGGGCGTATATAAGGAGAGGCAGTCCAAAAAAAACTTTCTGAGAAATTTTCCAATCCCCAACCATTCCCTCTTGCCCCTCGCTTTAGTCTTAAGAGGAAACTACAAGCCAAAAATGTGTATATTCTTGGTATTCCTAATATTGTAGGCAATAGGCATTAAAATCGATTGACAAACGGAGTCTAGAAACGTTCGATTTCAAGCACAATACTGGTTTTTATTTATTTTGTAAATAATTTTATAAGAAAGCAACAAAGTTAATCAAGTGAAACTGTCACAAATAATCTTAGCTATAATACTGTATTTTTTAAGTTGTTTCCTTTATGCGTTCGTACATTTCTGTTGAATAAATATTTTTTTAATAGTTTACATGTATATTTTTTATTGAGTAATTTATTATTTTATTTGTATTCTACTCAAGCGAAACGATAGAAAAACCTTCAATTTATCTAAAGCATTTTTTTGGTATTCATAATGTACACCAATTCGTTATAAAGATTAATCAAAATAGTGATTTGGCATTAAGCTTCGCCAGGGTTTAGAGGGTTCAAACCCTTCCAACTCCATCGGCCACAGTATCACACAGGAAAAAAGATACCAGTACTAGTAGATCACATTCATAAATAAACCACTCACTGGATCGATATCTTCGGACTTTTTGTAAGAAACAAATTGGTGCTAAAAAACCATAGATATGCCAATATATAGACAGTAAAATGAAAAACTCTGAAAGTTTATTCCCATAGACTTTCAGAGTTTGTCATTGATGGATATATTTAGGCAATAAAATGACGTCACAATATTTCGGTTCCAATTTTCGGTTCCAATACTCCCTTGATCACATTCCTGGAAAATTCAACAATATTATTTCTACCATCTTTTTATTAGAGTAAGCAGAGGTCACAAAAAACTTTCCATCCCCTCCCCCTTCCCCAAGTCCGACCCACCCCATTAGGCCACTGAACGTACAAAATAATACTCATAATTATACTTTATACTTTACTTTATATTTTATACTCTATACTTATACTTTATACGTTATACCTTATACGTTATACTTTATACTTCTTACTTTATGCTGTATACTTTATAATTTATACTTTATACTATATACCTTATACTTTTTAAACTTTATATTTATGTAAGCACACGTTGTGCCGTTTGTATTTAAATAAATAAATAAAAATAATTACCAAACGTACCTACCTACATTCTACCAAACACGGGTATTTTCTGTGTCACCTCATCGTAAATATACATTAATCAAGTCATATATTTATTAATTGCGGCAACAGGTTGTTTCAACAAAATTACCACGATATTACTGAATGTTATTTAACCAAAAATATTGGCAATAAAACTCGCAGTCCTTTTTCCGTCGGGGTTTTTGGAATTTATTGAATGTATAGTCAATTAAAATTTGTGATTTTCATACATTTTGGCCATTGGTTTGCCATTTTTGACAACTCTGGCGCCAAATGAGGAATAATGATTGTGGGTGATGATGATTTTAAAATTAAGCAAGTTAGTAATCGGGCCATGCCATGGAAATATATATACAATTTTAATACGTTTTAATTTTAATTTGAATTAGTTTGTAAGTAATTGATCTCGTGATATTTGTGTTTCTCTATTCCTAAGCCATTTAACTGAAAGGGAAGGCAAAGAGTATAGAATTCCACGAGCCTCTTGATCCACACTCCTTGCACCACCCTCGTACATGGTCGACATCACGGCTTAAGAACTTGTTACACAAGACTTGATCGAAACATATTTTGCTGGGGCGTCCTTACGACTTGCGTGACGTTTATTACCCAAAAAATTATTTCTTAGTCGATTTACTCGTCAAAACCAACTAAGCGCTCCCATCTTGATCTCGTTCATTACTTTTCAGGTAGGTGGCACATTACGCTATACGCATCATGGCTAGATCTATTTCAGCATACCGCTCGCCATACACTATCAATATGAAATAGACCAAGCCACGAAAATATAGCGCGCTTATAGCGTGGTCTGTCACAGGCATTCGAACATATCTCAACGTGTGTATCTTCTCGCTCGAAGTCAACGGCTAGACGCGAAAAAGATTCAAGGACCGTAATTCTTGTTCGATGTTTGAAAGAAATTTACAATTGGACTAAGCGTCTTGGTGGTATATCTATGGCGTCTTGTGTCTAGCTGCTCGAGCGTGTGAACGCGACGACGAGTATAGTTCCCAGTCAACATGTTCGATCGAGTCAAACCATCGAGCATGAATATACGTGTATACATAGCTTTACACAAGTTCTGCACTGTGATAAATGACTGCACAAATATCAGATGGAGATATGTGTGTAAATGATAATTTCTAGAGAATTCACTCTAAAAAAAAGAAAATACACAGATTTAGGAAATGAGATTAAAAGAATTTAGCATTCTGAAACTATAAAAATATTACCATTTGTTATTTCGGCCACTGGCATTATACCTAGCTCTCTCATTCAAAATTTAGGCGTATTAAATCTGTCAAAGAATTTATATATTAAAATGCAAAAATCAGTCATTTTTAATACATGTAGAATTACGAAACATTTTTTAAATATTTATATTGAGGGATCAGTAGGATTTATAGGTTCAATTAGTATAATTTTCAATTATATTAACCCTCTGATATGAAAATATCTGAGTCGGTGAATTATTTACCTTTTTGATCTCTGGTGATTTGACGTGTTGTTCTTGTATTATTTTTTATTTATTATACTTATATAATGCACTTGCATAATGTGGATTGACTAGATGATAATTTAGTTTTAGGGGTTTAGTTTTTCCTGTGGGGAAGATTTAACCCGGACATAAAGTCGGAAAATATAAAAAAAAAATGTTAATAAAATTGCTTTGAAAAATATCGTACAAATTGACTTCCGTATAACAAATAAAAATATACTCAGTTATATTGGTAGTAAATTCTGAAATGAAAACAAATAATATATACATATATTAAGAATATCAGTGTAGCAAGTTATTGCATGCGTCAGGTATTAATATATTCCTTACTTATACAAATAATACTAATGAAAGTAATAACTGTCAGACTGAACCTACTTAATTAATACAATTCGTACTAACAGTGAGCATTATTGTCGGAAATGGACTATAAGAAGGTATCCGAAGGTCGTACGCGCAGAATATTTTATTATCAAATTAGTAGAAGTTTTAAGTGTCCATAAATATATTGATGGTGAAGACGAAAGGGAATAACATTTAGTTTTTTTTTGCAAAATCACGTTTTTGTTTTATTACGTTATTTGTGACGAAATAGCAATGGCGTGCAGCGACCCTTTTTTCAGAGATTTCGGTGATTTTAAGAAAAAAAAATTTGAACGAAAAAGTCGTCAAAACAAGAATTGGAATTTTGAAAAAAAATATCAGCCTGCGAATGTTTGTGCTCGCCAAACTCAAAAAATTACCGACCGATATATTGCTGAAAATTTCATATTTTGTTTTTATTAGTGCCAGGAGTGTTTAGAGAGTGGTTCGAATGGTAGAAGTCGGGGACGCTCGAGGAATACTTAACGCCATATCTCTGCACCGGAATGAGATATGGAGTAGAATTAAAGTCTATTTGGTGTAGTTTTTTTAACAGTAACATTACAGTAGTTAATGGTGGAAGAAGTCGAAGCATTGCTGGATCCACTAGTAACTTATAACGTTTTAATTATTTTAAACCCACCGTGTGAGTAATTTAATGTAAGAAGTATAATTTTATGAATGTAAGAAAAGCACATATGAATAGATGTTTATTCTTATAAATAAATTCTAGTTAAGAGGTTGAGGGTGCTTTTGGTTACCTGGGAATGTTTGTATTTTTTTAACAAAAAATCTAATTAATTTTTAGAATTTTTTTTTCGATCACTTTGTGGTGGCATTATTTAGTTTATTGAAACACAAATAACTTTGTTTACATCACTTTATTATATACAACCTCCATATGTTTCATGAACGAAGTTCACCTCATCAGGAGTAAGAATACACTGAAGTCAAAAATTAAATATGTTTTAATTTAAAAAAATCTATTTTGCAGGCGCACTTGAACCCAGTATTATATCATAGAAATTAAACCGTATCACCAGTGGTATAAAAAAGATACATTCTAAATTATTATGAAAGTATTAATTTACACAATTATTTATAACAACTCTTGTTCTGAAAATCGGACTAAAAGTCACGGCACGTCACTGCCCAGGAGGTTCCACCATGTAACCAAAAGAGAGGTTACAGCTTAGCTTTCGGCAGTAGAACGATTATTTGTATGTTGACATAAAATATTTTTATGACAAGGCAAACCTTTTTCTACCCAGTATCACTTTTTTATGAAAAAGATAGTCACATTGAGTTATTAAAACCCGTTACCAGGAGAACAGAAAGCCCATTAGATGTATTGAATTCACCAACATGTGATGTTATTTTATTAGTTATTGATTAACGATAAGCTTAGCTCCTGGTATGAATACATTTCAATTTTTGATTAAAATAGTTTTGATTAAAAAGACATGAAAAATATTTGAGCTTGACGAAATCTATCATTTACATGAAGTAGAATCTAGGTATAAAACAATTAAAAAAAACACACGAACAGTGAAATATAAAATCATGAAATTTGCACAGGTTATCCATCTGGCATTCAATGTTTTCAGCTCGTAGCCTCATTTCCATCATAGGTGAGAGCCGGCATGTTTGACGTATCTGAAAACTATTGGGGGAGGTCTATAAAGGTGGACGCCAGAACGCTGATGAATAGAAGAAGAAGTGCTTTAAGTAAGAGAATATGTATCCATCGATATATTAACTCTAAATATGGCGTGTCATACAAATTCGGTCGAATAATTCGGCGCACCAACGAGTAGTTTTATAACCCATCTGATTCTGTCGTCTCGCTTCATAAGGATAATATCTTGGTAGACAAATTTGGTCCTCACAGACCAACAAAAGATAAAAAAAAACAATTCTTCTTATCTGCGAATCCTGCGAAATAATGTGCTTTCTTTTCGATAAATGTTTTCGTAGCCCAATTTTTGGAACCAATAATTTCGAACCGAACCAATTGGTTTCGGTGTCATTTTTAACATCCACACGCCCCGTCTAGACTTTGTTGGTCGATGTATGTATCAGAATAAATATGTGAGATGATAAACCAGCTTAAATATTTAAACATCGATCTTTTTCTCGAAGTTCAAAAGTTAAAAAAATCAGCCATTGGACGGATTCCCATTTCGCTAATTTGCCCCACATGACTAATTATTGATGTATTGTCATAATCCGATTCACCGATAAGGTTTCAATCGTCACAATGACAACTGCGATACATCGCATCGATTGGAATGTATTCACAGAATCGGCCGGCTGCTAGGAACGAGGCGCCCAATGTTCATATTTAATATTATTATTATTTAGCCGTGGAGGCTTGCTGGTGGTAGGTTCGTTGCGATATCTCCCTCTTGCTGGTAAAAGGTGGGTGTGACGGAGGGAGAGGTTGCGGCGAGGCTCTCAGAGGCAGAAGGAGCGCTGGAGTGGGCGGCCTTGAGAATTGTTCGTCGCTTCAACGGACGATCCACGCATGACATGCAAATAGATGAAAATAACATCTTCCATTTTTGAAAAATTTTAACGACATTTTACCGAACGACGAATCGATGTAAAATTTACATAAAAATTCGATATTCACCAAATTTTCATATTTTTTACTTCTACAGTTGGGGTTTTCATCAAATGGAGTTGATGACGATGTTGGAATTGATGACCATTAAATACACGATCTGCTCCATTTTGTTTTTTTTAAATTGGCACGGCCCCCTTTAAACGTTAATTCTCGACCTTTTTTATCTTTTGCTCAAGCTGTGTTCAGTTGACAAGCATGTGCCTGTCAGTTGATGATTATTCGAAAGCTGTTAATGTAATCAAAAAATATTTATGAAATACTTTAAAAACAACTATTATTCAATTCTTCGGTTTTACACACATAAAAATAATGAAACCAGAACTCACCGTTTAATACTTTGCACATTTAATACTTTATGTGCCTTCAATAACACTTTCGTATCTCAAGTAACCTAATCTAATGAATATCCTGCAGCAAACAGCAAATCTAGCATACGATCCATTTCTTCGCTAAAAGCATGCACTTCATAAATCTCCATCTTTCATTAGTATGAATAATCATACATTTCCTAACATAAATTTGATGGCCTCATTGCTTTTTTACATTGAGTCAGGATTCCTGACTCAAGAAGTAGGGTCGACTCTTGCTGCAGCTTTAAAACATCTAAGTATAATTGGAATATGTCATCGATAGGGTCGATCGATAAAGGTTTTATCGATAATGTCGGTAACTTGTAATCGTTCCCAGGCATGATCTCAGATCACCAAAGAACAAAAAAAATTCACATCAACAAAGTGTTCTTAATTTATTCGACCTGAACTGTTGTTTATACGTTAGCGATCCTGCAGTGGTGCTCGAGAATGACGACAATTTATCGACATTATCGATAAAACCTTTTTCGATCGATCGTGCCTACACGGAAAGAACTCGATTTTTGCGTTCACGATAAATTAACAGGCCTTCTTAATAAAAGGTCAATTTAAGAATCATTTATATATTTGCCTTTTTATATGAATATCATTAAGACAATTTTCTTTAACATGTGTTCGGACATCTTGATAATATTTTCGTAATTTACTAAAAAGTTATCACGAAACCTGTTAATTCATTTGTGAGGCCTACTACGAACTACAAATAATTTGAAGAGATACTTAATAAAGGTATTAGCTAAAATTAACCCTTCCAGCGTTTTATGGTCATATATGACCGGGCGTCCATATTGTATAAAAGTATTTTTTATCTTTATTTCTATCATGCGGAAATACATAATTTTTTACGTTAGGAAGAGAAATAAGAATTCTTTCCAGTTTGCCTCAAATATTTATACTGAAATCCATTGAAAAAATCCTAAAAATAGCCAAAATTAATAATTCATATGTCGCGCCGCTAATTAGTTAAAGTTTAAAAAATATTTCTTATTTTTTATTATATGAACGAGATAAAAGTGAAGGTACGGTTTTCTTACAAATTCCCCAAACAAAACGAACGTGTTTTCGAAATATCGAGTTCTCTCAATTTTTCTATGATTGGAGTAAAAAGTAAGCGTTTTGACCACATTTTTCACATTTGATATTAAAATTTCATTATTTAGAAACAGTAACGTTTATTTTAAATGCATACACCGAAAAGATAATTATATCTTGTTTCTAAAACAGTTAAAACATTGCGAAGTGTACACTATGAAAGTACTGAAGGGTAAAATGGTACTAAAATGTTGATTTTTGTATTTATAATGAAAGAAAGAGGAATTCAAATAATGTAAAGTTATTTTTAGAAAAGGAAATTTTATCTTTTTTTTTTCAAAAAAGAATGGTTGATAGAGTAGGCTAAGGATAAGCTAAGCCGTAGAAAGAAATGTTGTTAAAAAAAAACTAATATCGTGGGTTGAAAATCTACGTTTTGGGAGAAGAACCTAGAACCCGATAGAAAATTTGGAAATTGAGACGTGATGGTTTCCTGAAATTTATTACGTTTTATCTCACCCCCATAGTGGCCCTACTCAGAATTCATCGGGGAAATTCGATCTCGGTGTTGCCATTTTCAAAGGGATTGCCACAATACGGCATAGATAAATTTTCCGTTTCACGGTGGCATAAAACCGCACGAAATAGATTGCATAGGCTCATTATCACGCAATAAGACGGCGAAAGAAAGAGAGAGAGAGAGAGAGAGAGAATCGTGAAAAAATCTAGACTGAGAAAAACACTTGAAAATGCTGAAAGAATTTATCAATAAAGTGATGTCCAGTCTATGAAAAATGAATCGGTTTTTTTCTTTAAGGCGATGCACTACGTCGTGTAATATTTTGAATCGAGCCATGCACAAATATTTAAATGTTTTTTGATCACTTTATAAATAACTTAATTTTCCACATTATACAATAATACCATAACCGAAAATGGGTTCGTAAGTAGGAGATTTTGAACTTAAAAGCAGTTTTCATAGGCGTATACATAATTTTTTTCTGGGCTATAAAAAGACTTATCTAAAAAATACTCGATTATTTCATAGGCCATGATGTATTCTACTCGCAGTATTTAATTAAAGCATCCGAAACATTTATAGGCAACCAAATTTTCAAACCAAAAACAAATGATTTTAAATTACAACGTAGTGCATCGCCTTAATGATAAAGTTATCGAAAATACATTTCGATTGTCTGTTTTTGTTGAATGAGGTTCAACCTTTGTAAACGTTTTGATAATTCAATTTTTTTTAATGTGTCCTTACTGTGGTAGGTACCTACCCCGTTCTAAAGTAACATTTTTCTCGTTGTTTGTTATTTTATCGTTATAATTGATGATTTCAATTTGATTCAATGATTTAGAAATGCGTCGATTATAACCATCTCTATTCAATTTAGTAGGTTAAATAGTTTGTTTGTTTTCTGAAGCAGGGAAAACTCTTCAAAATTTCTCGCGATGCCAATATTTGAAAGCTTCATAACTCGAGAGGGAAATATCAAACCTAGCTTTTGGTTGAACTAGAAATCGAGATAGAAAAATCTGTGCAAATTTCTCGATGCCAAAGATCACTGAACTGACTACTGCTGATAGTAATATTTATTATTGGATATATCATTCTTAGTTAGATGAAACCTGAAAAACAATGATGTTTGTCAGTGACGCCATTGTATTGTGCTAGGCTTACCTTGAATTGAAGATTTCCTCCGCATACCTGCATAAATTACTACAAAAAACACCGGAAGAATTGTTGTGAGGTACGTATTAGTAATACTCAAAGTTTTTTATCTCGATTTTTAGAGAATGGTTTAATAATCAACTTTATGGACATCTACCTAAAGAAAATTTTTCTTTTTAATTTTCGATTCCATAATTGAATTGCGATTCCATAATTTTAATAGATTAATAATTTTAAATATACAATACATCAAATAATATAAAGTTTTGTCTTACGATTTGACAGCTAAATTGATATTTCCAAGTTCTATTGCTCGTACTGACAACTATTTTGCGAACTGAAACATAGTTGAGTTCCTAAAAATCCCAGGCAGAAAAGTCCTAATTTCTAGAGTGTACTAATTCCTAAGTATACTAATTTCCAGATCTCGCCCTTCCAGAGTTTCTTACTGCTTCTTTAAAACATATTTTCAGCTTAATAATTAAGATTTGTTTTGATTTAAGTTTTGTTTTGAAGATGAAACTTGTTGACAATTTGTTTCGAATAAGCCAACGAGAAGTAACTGTGCTCAGCAAAATTAAATAACGTAACGCAGAATTAGATAATGAAGTTTTTCGCATAGGTCGATTGTGGATGTTTTATTTAGGTCGATATTTCTATCCGCACCGAGCCGACAGTTGGCTGATTGTAAATAACAAATACATAAAGCCGTTAGCAAAAAAAATACACCAATCACACCGTAATTAGTGGGTGGCGATGGATCGCATTTCGAAAACTGGTTTTTGTAAAATGTGATGATTTTAGAATTCCGCGATCTGATTGGTGGTTTTTTTTTTCTGTAAGAATCGTTCTAGAATCTAATAAGCTCAGAAATAACATATTTTTTAAAGAATATTGTGGAATTATAAGAAAAAATTCTTATTTTAAAATTTCTAGTCCTGTCAATTATCGATGAATTTCACAGCAAGAAACATTTTTGAAGCGAACATATTATCGAATAAACATTTTACAGAACAATTGGGAATCAGGATTTTCAAATCAGGTAATTTTATAATCTCTCATTCTGATCGATTGTTTCTTACCGTAAGAATCGATTTAGAAACGAACAAGCTTAGAAATACCATTTTTTTTTACAGAAGATATTAAAATTTCGAAAAATTATATCTGGTTATTTTAGAATTTTACTTTTGGGTCGATTGTTTTTTGGTGTTAGAATCGAACATGCTTAGAAATAATACGTTTTAAGAGCATTTTAGAATGACTGACTGAATGAGACTCTAATGGAAAAGGGAGAGCAATGTTTACCAATTTTATTTAAGCTTTTAAGAGGTTTTAATAAAAAATAACACCAGAAACTCTCCTAATGGCTGAACAGGTTAGGGACGAGGGAACCTGGGAATTCAAAAGGTCGGGAGTTAGAATTCTAAAATAATGTTATTTCGCAAAACGAAAAGTGGTTAAGACCTAATTTTAAATTCATGGAAAAACTATGAATAAAATAACCACATCATTTAAAGGTTACTATGGATTCTCCATTATTTATGTTTAAGCGTATTACTTGTAAACTAAATTTAACTTGTCTTTTTTAAATTGCATGTCAGAAAACTAAAAGCAATCGTGTTGCTTAATTTATTATTCGTTGAATATTGAACACATTTTCCAGATAGCAATCGGAAAATTCCCCATTGTAAGCAAAATAAACGTTGAGGCAAACATCCTCCACAATCGAATCAATATTGGATACAAGGCCTGAGATAAATAACTCTGGGCTTATATTTACTTATTTGCCCATTCAGCGATATGATAACTGAGCTCGCTATAAGAGGCATCACATGTTTCATTGGCAATCAAAGTGAGCTCCGCTGCTTGCAAATCTGCAAGCGATCGTACCCCCAGTTCCTGATCAAAACGTCATTCTGTGTCATTATTGTGTGCACTTTGACGTATTCTGCTTAGTAAGTCAGAAAACTCTTACCTATAGGAAGGAGATTCGTTTCCCTATTGCGAAGAATTGAATCCAATTTGAAAGATTAAACGTCAATACAATGGCACCGAACCATGACACGAACTTCACTAAAAACCACAATCACTCACTTTTTTCATTTGACACTCGGATCTCACTTACTTGACTCACTTCCCGAGCACTTCAGGTAATCATGTCGATGCACCACTGTTACTCAAAACTAAATGCAACACTTTAATGGACATTTTGTAACGTTAACTGCGGTAATATTTATTTATAAATACGTTTTCCCGAGGTACTTCCACACGGTACTGCCGATGATTCCGTGTTAAATTTACAACAGAGGGACTTGCAATCCGGTGCCAGCGTCCATTTCCAAACAAAAGGCGGGAACCAGCAACATACGTGCGTCCCTCTCGTACAAACGATGAATGCGAGACATAACCTCAAAATGTACGCTAGGTACTCTCCAGCAGGAACAGGTATGTTTGCCTTTTACCTGCTACGTGGGTTCGACGGAAACAGCCGATCGGCGACGGAGGCACCCGAGCGACTGCTATACCAAACAACTTCTGCTTATACAGGTATATCTGCTACATAGAATCACGCTTACTTAGTACCGTGGCCTGTGGCATGCTTCAACTGGATTCATATTGGAAAATGATCATTTAACTTCATTCAGCTCGCAACGGCTACAAACAATGACAAAATTAGATGGGAAAGAGACTGTTTATATAAAGAGAAATTGGCAGATTTGTACTCGACAATGCTACCTGTAATATGCGAGGCATTAAACCAAAGTGACACCAATTGCGAAAACGGAAATTTAATTAATAATAAGAGAGTTCTATGACACAATAAAATCTCGCTTCCCTCATTGCAAATTAAACTGACACTTTTTTTAATAATTTAATTTAAATATTGCGCATTAAAAATGAGGCTCGCCATATTTACCAAAAAAATAACGTAGATGTTACAAATAATAACAATTCAGTCCCAATTACCCGAAGCCCCATGGGACTATGGGATCCCTACGAGTACGAAGCAGCTGAAGGGAGTTAAAGGAGACGAGGTGATGAGGATGATTTTGGTTAGCAAATACCTATTACCTATTCAGATCTGCTAAAAAAATTACGGATGTGCTAGTACTATTTAGATTTTTAATGGTGATTTTGTCATCAGGGCAACACTGGAAGTATCTACCACCGTACCGCAAAATGCTGTTTTTATTTTTATATTAATCATGTATGAAATAACACAATACGTTTGCGTTCACGCCGGGATTTGAACCCGCGACCTCTCGGAAACCGGTTAGTAGCTGAGTGTACAAATATGTGGGGTTCCCATTAAGCGTTGTAAATTCAAGTCCTGCATTATTGCATAAGCAACATTTTCCGCTTACAATAATTGTGAAAGTAGGAGTTTTCAAATATTATCAGGTTATTCGTAACCGAGTAATGTATGTTTTGCTTCATATCTTTATTAAATATCATAAAAAAACAACCCGTAAAAAAACAAAGTTTTTTGGTTTAACCAAGGATTGAACCTTCCTCCCCAGCCAGTCAACCGTGCTAACAACTGAGCCGAATCCCCATTGGGGGCGACCAACATTTATTTCGTATATTAACTGCGGTAATGTCATCCAATTTCAGAGAAGTACTTATATGTCCGCGTTTGTATGCGTGATTGCCACCAAAAGTTGACCGAATGCATTGTCATCGACAATAACTGCCGAGTTTGAGCTCGATCGGATGTCGGGAAGTGGGGTAATTTCCACTTCATTTCTTTCCAGAAGATTTGGATTCATTCATTCATGAAAACAAAATGGATATTCAAATAGGTGTATTTAGAAAAGTGTGTTAGTTCGTGAGTTATTTTTAAGGATGAAAAGAAAAAGCCTTTCCTAGTTACTGCTACAGTTTTACTTTGCCTATCCCTCCGGAAAGACAATTTACAGGTTGGTTCCACAAGCAGGGCAAAAAACAATCTACGCTGATGTTACTTTGGATATACATCTGAAAAATGAAGGCTTTGATCTATGAAAATACGAAACCTATGCAACCCGCAGCAGCCAGAAGGAATGGGTGGCACGAACCCTCCCTTCGTAGCTGCAAAGGGTGGAAAAAGAGCTTTATCGAGGTCGATGTAAATAGCCTGGCTTTCAGATGTTTATGAATATTATATTGATGGTGGTTTTAAGACGGCGCAAAATGAACATAAAGCATGATTTAGTTTTTAGAAACTGTTATTAAAACAATCAAAATAATAAATTATCATCATATTTAAGTTTGTCAGCTCTGTTAATCAACTAGTCTCGAATTATAGATATTATTACTATCGCCCTGGTGAAAGAGCACGTTCAGAATCGATACGTTGCTTGAAATGACAAAGCAGCCGTGTTTAGTGACCAGATCTAAATAGCCAGATACTTCCCAAGTTTCTTCTTTTTCTTTCCCTCCCCACTCCACACTCAAATCCAGTTCCACAGGCTTCGACAGTTGGACTACTGGTACCGAAATTATTTGAAATTTTTTTATCATTGCTTTTTTTCCTTTTCTAAGGTAACTAATCAACAAGCAATCAAACATAATATGACCTCTCTTTTTCCCAACTAAACTTTCTTATCCGTGTGTTCTTTGACAATCCAACGCAAAAGTTACGTTTATATAATACAAGCCGAAGTCCTCGGCATTAATAATAATAATATATAACTAAACAACTAACAGAAACGTAAAATGTTCAAATTCGAAGTGTCATCAGGTTATCCTCAGAGTGTCATTGTTCAACGAATCGAAACATTCAGGTAGTACAATCAGAGCTCGAACAAAACCTCTTCCTGGCATCTGTAAAAAATTTCAGTCTCTTTCAGATCTTCAAATTTTACAAAATGATCTTCTTCCTTTTTACAAATTAAAATACTCGTATAGTCACGTCACCCTTTCCTCAACAATTTTAGAAGTAGGTGTCCTTAAAAGCCATTCGAATATCCCAGCTCGTACTATTAAAAATATGTTCAATGACATTATTTCGTCTAAATGGCCCGACTCCTCTCTTTTATTTACTGATGGCTCCAAATCTACATACTCTTCTAACTGTGGTATTTAACGTTTACCACAATAATACTAGTGATAGAATATTTCATTCAATTTCAATATTTTCAGCCAAGTGCATTGCGATAACTGAATCTCTCAAATATAAAATCAAAAATTATTCTGAACATTCCGTTGTTCTCTCTGATTCTCTCAGTTCCCTCTAAAAAAAAAATCCAGCCCTATTCTTCATTCCGACGGTCGCTTTGTATGCCTTATTCGAGTGCTAATAGCCTTCATTCAAACCTCTGGAAAAACCGTAACTCTGAATTTGATCCCTGGACATTTTGGCATCGTGGGTAAAGACATTGCAGATTCCTTAGCAAAACAAGGAGCATCTAAACCTACGGCTACCCCCGAAAACCACATTCCCCTCTCTTTTTTTTAAAAGTATATTTTATTTAGTTAAAAAATTTAACATTTTATATCTAGTGTACATCTATTCCAAAACTACTAAAAAAATATTCTATTACCTACGTACTAATATTTGGACTTCACGACGTTGAGACATAACCAACGAAAAACTGCAAAACTTCCTTAACATTTAAAGGGAGTACATTGAACATTTTGAAACCTTTATAATAAATATTGTTTTATTTTACCATTATTTTTGTCTTAGGAATCCTAAAATGTTTGCAGCTTCTCATTGGATAGCCATGGACTGTATTTTAATTCTAACACTTTTTAACATATAATCATTTTATTTTTAACTTGTATATAAATTATAGGGTACTACTCTGGAATTTTTTCCATCCTCAAAGATAGTTCCACATCCGCAATGTTCGGAATGGCCTGCTATGCCTCAATACAAGGACAATCCCATCAAAACCGTGGTTTCAACAATTCCATTATTTCTCCAAAAAAGAAATTTCTTCACTTATTCGAATGAGGATTAGACATTTTTCACCTTTTAACGCGGAGTTAAATTAAAATTAAATCAAATAACCAAAATTCAAATTAAATTAAATCAAATAACCAAAATTCAAATAAAATAATAAAGTAAAGTAGGTATCCCTTTCATTATGAAATTCTATCAACATTGAAGCAATGCAACGATGTCGATATTTGAATAGACAGTGGTATTTCCTTCCAAATTTTTGACGATGAATAACTATAACTACACTCAAAACAGCAGTTTTATATCTGGAGAGAAGGAGTAAATGGTCTATTTGGGTCTTCTTAGCTAATACAAAATAGAAATTAGAAGATGGAAACCGCTAGCAGAGATGCAATTTCGATGGCTGGATATATGGCGAATTATAATAGCTCTCCTCGATTATCATAACCTTCGCAAAACTTTTACTTGAATAGAAAAGGGCCATTCAAATAAAGTATCTTTTCATTATTTATTTTTTTGCTAGCTGACTTGTAATCGGCGTTGCTAGGGATTATCCAATTGGTGATAGACATATATCAAATAGGCCTTTTTAAGGGTTCCATGATAACTCGACGCAGTGACAATTCAACACACTTTTAAAAAGTTATATAAAGTCATTAGAAACGAGAACCTAACCTAAACTACATATTGTTTTTGTTTCATCACTTTCCATGACTTTATATTACTTTTTAAAGATGTGATGAATTATCATCGATTCCGTAGTACATTATTTTGAAATATCTCATGAGGTTTATCCAGCGTTAGCAATGTAGTGCCCGAAAATATATTTTTAAATCTCGAAGAAATTATCTAAATAGTAGTGAAAACTCTATCAAAACCCGTTGCGTAGCTTAGAAGAATTAAGCGCACAAAAAGACAGACGAGGTAAAAGTATTTATTTAATACTATTTAGAGATCTCCATGTTAGTCAACTTCCGCAGTGAACAGTTTACGACATTGAACTAAAATCTAATGACGACAGAAAATAATTAAATAATAGGTAACCACGTAATTAACTCTGTAACAAGGAAACGTGCATTGTTTAGCAGAACAATATTTGATTAGTCTTGCATATGATAAGTGAATGCATATTTGTTCAATGACTAATGTTGGGTTCACTATTTGCGAGCTCATTTCATCATGTACGTCAACATCATTATTTTATTACCGGAAATTGACTTACTAGTAATGCATTTAATTGCATTAGTCTTCTTATTATTCATTCGGCTGCGCGGCCTTTTTCATACAAAACTTAAATTTGGATTTGAGGCCAAAATACAAGACAAAACAATATTTTTTTAAATCCAAAAGTGTATCAAATATCTATTACGGATATGTGCTACTTTATGTATTTATATTTTAAATTATGATATAGAAGCCATTAAAGAATTCAATTTTGCGTGATTTTAGAGGCAACTTAGCATTTTTTTTTATTTAATTGTTAACTAATAAAAAAATATTCTTACCTTATCTACCGTGCTAATTAATATAAGGAAAAAAAAATAATACTTCGTAAAAAAAGGGTTTTTGGGTAGATTTAAATTTAATTAGAGATCCAATGTAAATCGGTCATTAGTATTTTTAAATAAACGTCCATCAATAGGCATTTTTTATTTTTATTTTTGTACTTCAATATTATATTTAATAAAGAATTTTTAAGTAATTAACGTAAAATTATTAATTTCAATAAATAATTCTAAATAATTATGTAATGGCCTATTTATTTATAATTTAAAACATACATAAATAAAGTAGTACATATCCGCACTAGAGATTTACTATATCTTATGATTAAAAAAAATTATTATTCTGTTTGGTTAAATATTTTACTCTCAAATCGAAATTACTGTATGAAAAGGGCCGCGCAACCGTTCCCCTTAACCCCTAGTATGCCAAGAAATCCACCGTGGATTTCCTCACCGCACTTGCCTCAAGAATAATTATTAATTGTATTATGAACCTTAAAAGATGCTCCCAGCATATTAAAATATATTTTATTATTTTAAATGAAGCCATAACGTTGTGGTTATTATTACAGGATGGAGCAAAAGTAATCACCCTATTGAAAAACGCTATAACTTTTACAAATAGCGCCAAATGTCAATTAGGTTTTGACATTTGTGAAAAAATAAAAACAGAATACATATCAACAAGACATGAATCGGTTTACTCCGCAAGAACGCTGAATAACGAGCAGTACCAAAGTTTATCATAAAAAAAAGTTGTGATTATTACTGTGTGGTGATTACTTTTGCCCCATCCTCTACATTACATTATAAAAAAATTCAACAATTTTACTTTGTTTGAACCACTATATATCTTTATATCAAAGCCGACCGGTTTCGACAGGGCAAAATATTCACTAACATTACATTACAAAATAAAGGATGAACATCAATTATTAATTATTGAAGTGGGTATGGAAGCGTGACTAAGAGTGGGTTGTTTCACAAAATTTGAAAAATTCATCAAATTTCAAAGTTGATTTTCAAGTTCTCTGAAGGATCTTTTCAAGTTCAAGTTATTTCACAAAACTGAACAATAAAATAACTTAAGTAGAACCTTCACGAAACTTGAAAATCAACTTCGAAATTTGGTGAATTGTTCAAATTCTGTGAAACAACCCGTCCTAAGTATAAGTGAAGAAGAGTGAGGGGAGGTGATCTAATGGAAACATATCTAAGATGTGAATGTAATGATTATATTATTACATAATTTTAAAAAGCATTCACTTTGTGGCTCATCATAATTTACAATAAAAACACATAAATTTGTTTTTGACCACTATAGTTTTATTTTCACTCTACCGGTTTCGGAAGAACCCTTCCTTCGTCAGGAGAATATTTAAAACTGTTTTAAAACGGTTCTTCCGAAACCGGTAGAGTGAAAATAAAACTATAGTGGTCAAAAACAAATTTATGTGTTTTTATTGTAGATTATATTATTATTAGTATTTGTTTCCCATTTCCAAGTGTAATATAAATAATACATTCGATAAATAATATGTTACTCTTCAATAATTTTGTAAAATCACTTTGTGACATCATTTTCATCAGATAAAAAACAATATCTTTATTTAAACCACTATTTTAATAAAACTGATCTCATATGTGTATAATTTGTATCCTGGTGAAGGAACCTTTGATTCTGACACACGTTGATAATTTTTATTTAAATAGTGGCTTAAAGTGCTTAAACAAAGATAATTAATACCATTTTTAGGTACTACGCCCAAATTTAGTAGTTTTATTATGAATCTAACAAACTGCTCTTGATCACCCTTACGCTAAAACATTTTTTGACCGAAAAAAATTTAGATGCTTTGCAACAAAGCTAAAAAATACAAAAAAAATATCTTCTTCCATTTAAATAAAAACGCAAATGTTCTTTTGTTGAAAATATTAAATCAATAAAAATTCTTCGCCGATTGCTTCGAAATTATGACTCAATGTTGCATTAAAATACGCATGTGTTTTTTTTTATATAATCATATTATATAGATGTCACCTGTGACAGGTAAAACAGTACTTTTTATAAAAACCGCGCCATCTATTGGTCGTAAAAGCAAAACGCGCTATTGTTTCTCTATCTGCACAGGCATACTGAGCCACAGCATCGCGTGGCGGGGTACAGCTAATGCTAAATATAAATTGGACTCCAAGTCTTGGATCACCAGCGAAGACATATCAAAAAATACAACCATTTTTTTTAAACCCAATGGCACGATGTGGTAAGGCTTTTTATTTTATTTGTGTCAAATGCGCCTACTCTCAAAACGGTATTTCTTAACGAGACAGGCACAGTACTAAAGTACATCACCCGTGAAGTAATATTAAATACATGGTAAAAAATTAAATTTAAGGACCTATGGCAACTTTGTTTGCCAGATAAATTGATATTTCAAAATTCCGTAGCTCGTGATGAAATTGTCACCGAGAGCTGAAAATAAAAATCCAAGAAAGGTGCATATTTCACAACACCAGAACTCACCGTTCGCAAGAACAGATAAACGTCCGTAGAAAGATAATTTGCATCCCATTTCGCTCACATAGTGGATCACATCTATTCGAAACTTGTACATTACATTATTTCAAATAGTGAAAGTAATCTTTGTACTAATGACAAATCGCAAACAAATCAATTAAATACGTCACCTTTTTAGATAACAGTGGGTAATCTATGCCTAATTCCTTTTAAATGAAGATGAAAGAGATATATGATGGGCTTCATGAATCATATTATTATGAAATATTGGTATTATAAAAAATCCGGAACAAAGGTTCTAAACCGCAACGCGCAGATTGGGGACAATAAATTATTAGTCCCATTATATAAATTTTGTTATCAGACCACTATTAATTTGATACCTCCTTGAGTTTATGGATACGATAAACATAACTTGAAAAAAATTATGCTAGGTTGGTATTCGTAATGGAGAGATTGTAAATATTGATGGGTTATCTTATCTCTGTTAACACTCAGTTACTTGGAAAGTTGCGGCCTCCGTAGTCGAGGGGTAAGGCTCTCAACTAGCAATCCTGAGGTCTCGGGTTCAAATCCCGGCGTGCGCAAGAAAAAAATATTTGTTTATATGTTGACTTACAGAATACAGACAAAATAAGTCAGAAATGTTATACCTAAGTACATATAATAAATATCATTAGATACAATAAATATCATGTTAATTTGTAGTTACACTGTCGTAGTGTAGATATTATGAAAATCATTAGATAATCTTAAAAAAGCCCAACATTTTCAAAGCTTTGTTGGATGTGATATCTATATGGTAAGTTTTTAGATTCTCACGGCCAAAAGCATTTTTGTTGTTTGTTTTTGGGGTGTTATGCCGTGTTGCGCTAACTCCTTCTTTAGCCGACGTTTCGGACAGCGTTGCAGTGTCCATCATCAGGGCAGATCCGGTAGATCCGAAGATGTGTGAATTTTGGTTGTCGAGTTTGTGCTTATTTATTTGTGGCCTGGGCCCATCCAAGTGCGAAATGCCAACGGAAGTGGCGACATCTTGTGGCGAATTCTGAAAGCTCAGTATTTATGTTAGCCTGGGT
Organism: Hesperophylax magnus; assembly: GCA_026573805.1. NCBI lineage: Eukaryota > Metazoa > Arthropoda > Insecta > Trichoptera > Limnephilidae > Hesperophylax > Hesperophylax magnus. Next base: position 4,044,534 of record JAIUSX010000026.1, read on the forward strand.
CCCGTCCAAGTGCGAAATGCCAACGGAAGTGGCGCCATCTTGTGGCGAATTCTAGAATTAGAAAACCGATTGACAGCGATTAGAGTAGATGTACCCAGTATCAAGGTATAAATGCAATGGTTTTATATTGTGTTATTATATGGTATTGGAGTATACTTAGACATGTTATTTGCGTTTAGCTTTGGTGTAGCCGTCAATTACCGGATACCAAGAGCTGTTGAGCTTAGCTCCGTCGTCTCTATTGATATTAAATGGATTTTTGTAGATTTCAATTGCCTCCATAATCAGGCGTGATCTATAAGTTTTGGGTCTTCCCAGGACCTCGGGAGCAAATCCAAAGTAATGGCCGGTTTCAATTAAGTGTTCGGCGATTGCCGATTTATCAGGGTGGCCAAGTTTACAAGCACGAAAATGTTCTGCTATCCTTTTGTAAATCGTCCGCTCTGTCTGGCCTATATAAACCTTGTCACAACCAGAGCAGCTGAGTTTGTACACTCCATCTGCTTCCAGAGGAAACTTAGTCTTTGCAGACCTCAGTAGGTCTTGGATTTTGGTGGTGGTTCCGAAGACAGTTTTGATGTTTTCTTTTCTCAACAGCCTGGCAATTCTGTCTGTCACATTGTGAACGAAAGGCAGGAAAGCACAGCCTTTGCGCACCAATGAGGAAATCTTGGTTCTGCCAGCCGACAAAGGAAATGCCACTGTCGTGATTAATACGGTAGACTACATAAAGAAGATGGAAGACCTCTTGTGCGATTCCGGTACCTACAAGAAGATCAAAAACAATCCTACTAACAAGATTGACTTAAAGACAAGGGAACTAGTCAAAGCATCTAGCATCAGAAAAGAGGATTGGTCTAAGCTTTTTGTAAAGGCCTCTAGAACTCCTGCCCTGTACGGTCTCCCAAAAATACACAAAAAGGGAATCCCAATGAGACCGATTGTCAGCGCTATTGGTGCACCTACATACAAACTGTCCCAACACCTCTCGAGATTACTGCAGATGCAAACTGGAAAAACCGAATCGTGGATTAAGGATTCAACAGATCTGATCAGTAAACTTAAGCAGGTTAAGACTGAGGAAGGAGATATTTTGGTCAGCTTTGACGTCGTGTCTCTTTTCACAAATGTGCCTCTAGAAGACTCAATGACAATGCTCAGTGAGATATATGAGGAAGACATCTGCAAACTTTTTGAACACTGCCTCAAAACGGGATACTTTGCGTTTCAGGGTGAACTTTTTGAGCAAGTGGAGGGAGTTGCAATGGGCAGTCCGTTATCGCCAGTAATAGCCAACTTCTTTATGGAGAAGTTTGAGGAAGCGGCACTTGATACAGCTTCAGCTGTCCCTAAAGTATGGTGGCGCTACGTCGATGATGTCTTCGCCATTTGGCCTCATGGAACGGAGAAACTTAACGAATTCCTGGACCATCTTAATTCTCTCCACAGCAAAATTAAGTTCACAATGGAGCTGGAAAACCAAGATAAAATCCTGCCTTTTCTAGATGTGGAGGTGATGCGAAAACACAATGGTAGCCTAGGACATACCGTATATAGGAAACCAACTCATACGAATCGATACTTACACGCTGATTCGCATCACCACCCAGCGCAGAAGAGAGGACTTATCCATACGTTGGTGACCCGAGCGACCAGAATATGTGAAGAAACAAAACTTGGAGCAGAACTTATAAAACTGACCGATGCACTGGAGCGCAACGGTTACCCGGCAAGTCAGACAAGGCAAATTTTAAGAGCCAAATCTACAACAAACGAAGACAGAGTTGAACAAGACTCAAAAGGCTGTGCTTTCCTGCCTTTCGTTCACAATGTGACAGACAGAATTGCCAGGCTGTTGAGAAAAGAAAACATCAAAACTGTCTTCGGAACCACCACCAAAATCCAAGACCTACTGAGGTCTGCAAAGACTAAGTTTCCTCTGGAAGCAGATGGAGTGTACAAACTCAGCTGCTCTGGTTGTGACAAGGTTTATATAGGCCAGACAGAGCGGACGATTTACAAAAGGATAGCAGAACATTTTCGTGCTTGTAAACTTGGCCACCCTGATAAATTGGCAATCGCCGAACACTTAATTGAAACCGGCCATTACTTTGGATTTGCTCCCGAGGTCCTGGGAAGACCCAAAACTTATAGATCACGCCTGATTATGGAGGCAATTGAAATCTACAAAAATCCATTTAATATCAATAGAGACGACGGAGCTAAGCTCAACAGCTCTTGGTATCCGGTAATTGACGGCTACACCAAAGCTAAACGCAAATAACATGTCTAAGTATACTCCAATACCATATAATAACACAATATAAAACCATTGCATTTATACCTTGATACTGGGTACATCTACTCTAATCGCTGTCAATCGGTTTTCTAATTCTAGAATTCGCCACAAGATGGCGCCACTTCCGTTGGCATTTCGCACTTGGACGGGACCCAGGCTAACATAAATACTGAGCTTTCAGAATTCGCCACAAGATGTCGCCACTTCCGTTGGCATTTCGCACTTGGATGGGCCCAGGCCACAAATAAATAAGCACAAACTCGACAACCAAAATTCACACATCTTCGGATCTACCGGATCTGCCCTGATGATGGACACTGCAACGCTGTCCGAAACGTCGGCTAAAGAAGGAGTTAGCGCAACACGGCATAACACCCCAAAAACAAACAACAAAAATGATATCTATATGCTTTATAAAATTGAGTTTCATATCAAATCATGTACCCAAGTTCCGAGACATAAACTATTGATATATCACTAAAGGCCTTAGGACGGGTAAGCCACCCAGTGAGGCCAACATTACTGGATAACTTTGAAATATAAAAAAATATTGTACCAAAAAAAATAAAAAATTAATCAAAAATTATAGGATTCCTTATTCGATAAAACTTGACATTTGTCTATGTTGAGTTAAGTCATTTCACAATATATGGCTATCATTAACATGTCTTATTGCCTTGAATAATTTTAGATCATCTGCAAACGTTAGTACATAAACATCATCGGAAATATACTCGTATAAAATATTATTAATAAATAACAAATACAAGATCGGTCTTAAATGTGACCCTTCCGGAACGCCACTCGGAGCAATAAATTCATATGATGATATGCCATCAATTTTAACAGCCAAGTACTCTGTTCATCAAATAACTTTTTAACAACTGATAAAGCGTTCCTTCCATACCGAGTGTATGCAGTTTATACAGTAATAAATCATGATCAACTTGGTCGAACGCCTTACTGAAATCAGTATAAATAGAATCAACCTGATGTTTACTAGAAAATTTTAGTAAGAGTAGATTTCCGGCAGTAAAAGCATGTTGTTTAGGAGAAATGACTATGGATTAATCTAAAAATATATTTTTGAAGAAGACATTTTTCAAACATTTTAGGAATTGTCGATAGAAGGAACACTGGACTGTAGTTAACCACTTCGTGTTTATCACTTTCTTGAAAATAGGGGTGAGGAAACAGAATTCCCATGTATTAGGAAAACATAATTTTTGTAAAGATTGATTAAAAAGAAAATACAAAGGATATGCTAGATTGGTGGCACAATTAATCACAAATATAGGACGTACACTATCGGGTCATGATCCAGTAGTTTGAGTAATATATCTAATATCACAATTTATTGATCAAAATTATTCACTGTTAAGGGACGTACTTGCCTTACTTTAACTATCGATTCCTGACATCATTTGAAGTAAATATGTAAATGAAATTTTAGAATCCGGTGACATTTAGATGTTATTTTTTTAAACTTGAAACGCATATAATATCATTAGGTATTGGACAGAATTGAGAATGTGGGAGAATTTTTTTCTATGGTTTTACTAATTTTTGTATGGTTTTAATTTTTTTTCTTCAAATAATGTCAGGAATCACTTAGTGATAAGTAAGGCAAATTAGGTTCCTTAACATACTTTATAGTATATTTTGGGCACATTCCAAAGTGGAAGATGCTCTCAGTATCGCCCCGGTGTAAGACCACCATTCATGTTTGGTAACCGGATCTGAATAAAGAGGAAATTTCCCCACCTTGATCGTTTTCTTTTCCTCCCCACTACTTCCAGCCTCACAACATATCCCAATTGGGGATGCCATAGACTCACTGGCTCCAGACGGTTGGGAGCGGTTGAAACTCTTGTGCGGTATTCACATATATGTATAAAATGTCCTAAATCATAAAATCTAAAGGGGGGAATGGCACATGCAAATAAATTATAAAAATCTACCTACCTACTTATATTCCATGCACACTATAAACATTGACCAACTACGGTCATTAATAATCAGCTTACCTAGTCGCATGTCGCTTCTTCTCTTGACCCTCAACTTGATCATGCACGACTGGATGCACTGCAATCAGAACAAAACCATTAATATCTAGCAAATACATTAAACGATAGTAAACCATTAAAACTTTGAAAACAAACCAAATCAACGTGACCCAGTCAAATATTTCAGAATCGTAATAGTCTCAAACACCCTATAGACCACCAAATTAGATTTTAACAAAGATTCTTTTGAGAGGTGGTTAGGTGTTTAAATTAGTTTTTGAACTGTAATAATTAAAAATAATGATTCAACTAATTGTATTGATTCAGCTCAACCATCCAGTACCAATACCATATGTTGCAATGGATTGAAAAAGGGCAAAATATAAGCTTCTTGGGACGGCTTGTTTTACAGAATTTGAACAAAGCTAAGTTTTATGAAAGTTCCGTTATAATTTCAGTTCTGTGAAGCAACTAGCTTATAGTGACATAATAACAGAACTTTCACAGAACTTAAAAATTAACGTTGAAATTTATTGAATTGTTCAAATACTGTAAAACAACTGGTCCTTAGAGTCTGTAAGTCTAAGATGGACCTAAGAGGGCGGAAAATATATTGAAGCCGGAAAGGCAGAAGGGCGTAAGCGACAATTTAGTCAAAGTAAGTTCATAATAAAGTTTTGATTAGAATTTTTGTCTTGTGAAAACTGCATAATTAACTATGTATTTGTTAAATAGTAGCTAACGCCCTTTTGCCTTTCCGGCGCCGATATGGAATAGCTTACGGAGTTACCGATGGGACTCCCAACGTACTTGGTCGTCTATAATTATTCCCAAATATTTAACTTTCTTTGATCATTTAAGTATAAAACGTGCCAAGAATATTAGGTGTGGTTTCGAGAGTGTGTATATTGAGTGAAAAAATTATTAAAACAAGTTATTGGGAACATTATGTTTGGGTATGGAAAATTTCAAATGTCGATCTAAAGTGTGAGGAGGTTTGTGTCTATCCAATGATTTACATTTATTAGAACATAATTTTTTTTCTCAATAACTGATTGCCATGTTTTATCTTCAACGTGTGTTGAGGTACCTAAGAAATAGAAGTAGGCCTAGTACACGGCCTTGAGGTACACCGTAGGACGTAGATAATAACATAATTAATGTCTAAATACATTTCTTAAAATATCGACTTTTTTTCCTAGTTAAACTAAGAATATCCTTCTCAGCCATCGGTCCTCTAACATACCAATTAATTTACTGTCAAAATCCATAACATACTGTTGTACTAAGTACCAATTGTAAAATGAATGTGTAACTAACTAACAAACCATCACGCCGTTCCCCGCAGGGGTAGGCAGAGAGGAAGGACCGCCAAACAACTCGGTCTTGGCACACACTTCTTGCCTCATTCACATTCAAACATCGTCTCATACATACTCTTGTAGTATTCTGACTCTTGAGTATCTGATTCACTTGATGGTGCCATGTCTCCCTGTGTACTGTGTAGTATTTTATAAACGTCAATCTCTTTGATCAATTAATAATATCAACAATTCTTATTAAAAATATATATTATTTCCTAAATATTATTTATTGCCAAATATTTTTTATGTAGTTCTTTAATTTATCTTCACATTAATACCTATAATCATTCACTTGCTCACTGTTTTTGCTACTTATATAAAAATAATATTTTTTTATTTAATTATCATTTTAATTGTTTTACATAATTATGTTTATGTTCATGCAAAATTAATTACCTTCTCCCACAAATTATTGTTATAGTTTTGTCTATGCTAATTTGTCTACGATTTTATGTAATTTTAATTTACTTGGTTCTGAAATTAGTTGAAATTTATTTATTGTGAAAAAACAGCGAATCCAATTTCATTTCACAATATTTACAATTATTTATTTATATTAAATACATTCGACATGAAGCGTTAAGTAAAAAAAATATTTATTATAATCTTGAATTCACTGTTATTTTTTATTTATTTCAGAAGAAATTTGGTTTAAAACTGTAGTCATTCTCCCATATGATTATATTCTCCATTGTTAAAATAAATAATTTGTAAGAAAATTACCGAAAAAAAAAATTTCAACAATATGTAATTAATTGTATATACATATTCTTTCCCAAGACTTTTGATGGCAAAAAACTGTAGTAGATATTTATAAATTTGACGTAAAGAAACACTGTTACTTATTTACATTGTCGATGCGACGCCTAGATACAGGCAACCGGTATAACACAACAGCTAATAATATTGCAAATAATTGGGCGTCATTGGGTATAGCAAGAGTCTGGCAGCAACTTTAAGTATTCTATTTTTTTCACATGTAGCAAACACTTTGTGGATATACATAATTATAATAATTAGAATACAATAATTTTGTTTTTAATACCATGTCATCGTATATATTTTCAAAATATGAGACCAACCGGTTTCGGTTCACCCTGAACCTTCATCAGGGTTATATAAAAACATATTAAATCAGTAACAGAGTTACAGTGTATTTATAGGTAAGATAGAAGAGGGAGAGAGATCATCAAAATTGATGATTGGGCGAGGGGTGGTGGGGGTTAAAGTAGGTGGAGGGGGGGGGAATATGTTTAACCCTTCAGGTTTTTAAATATTTTTACCAACAAGTCCCAACGACATGGTGAATTTTCTTAGAATTTCGGAATGCTCCCGAATTTTTAAGTTGTCCCTTAAAAGAAATACTATTTTAGAAATTAGATTAAATTATGTTTGAAATATTTGCATTAGAAAAAAACATTGATCTTTCTAAACATTAAATTTTTAATATGAAACATAAAACAAAAAAAAATACACGGCCTTTCATAATTTTGTAAAATTCGATATTTATAAAAAAATATTCCTTTTGTGTTTGTAATTAGTAATAAAAGAGACCCTTCACTTTTAATGCTGTTTATACAATAAAAAAATATTGTTAATCAACGAAAAAATTCCCCCAATTCGTAATCATGCACTTTGACATTTTTTTAAATTTTATCCATTTTATAGAAACTGTGAAGAAGAATTATTTACCTATCCAATAACGAACATATAACATATCTACGCATTATAGAAAAAATATAAAAATACTTTTATAATGTATGGACGCCCCGGTCAGATCTGTCCTTAATGAATTGGATGTTTGTGGATAGTAATGTCCTTCCGAGGCCCGAAGGGTTAAAATGGGGCTATTTGACAAGTCTAATTGTTTATTGAGTAAATTTGTTTTTATTTTTATGTATTTTTTTATTTCCACAACTTTTAACGTAAACCTATCCCATTTCTGTGCAGCACATCTATACCCGAGAATTTATTAAAGAGTGATCTTTATCTCGTGTGTTGCGAATTCTTCCTACACTATGTAGGCACCTCAAATGTTCAATCACCCTCGTTTGAACATTTCTTGCAGTTTTCTTAGCTTAGCTTGTGAAGAAATGTTCAAACGTTCAAATCTTCAAGCCATTGCACCGATAAAAGCAAACGCAAAGCTTTATAGCGTGAAAATTTTAAATGGAGTTGATACGCTCTTTTTCGTTCAATTTGTAATTGGGTCATCTTTTCACATGGGTTCGATGGGAAATAGGACGAATTCTATTTTGGTACCGATTTCCGTAGTTTTAAATTGGATATTATTTGACCGCCAATAAAGCACAAAGCCAATAGACAAAAGAGTTTATACAAATGGATGAAATATTATAATGCGCTGCCGAAAACTATAAAATCTACAACAATTATTATATTCAAAATAGATGGTAAGAACTACATCAAACAAGAAAAAGGGTTAAAGTCATGTAAGATATAATAAATCAGTAATTTTAAAAAATTTAAAAAAAATTAATAAATAAAAAATAAGTCTTCCGTCGTCTTTAATTTTTTCTTTGTATATTATATGTAAAATTTGCATGTATATTTCGTTTTGTTTTTGAAATATTAATAAAAATACCTAACATGTATTTATAACTGATTGTGAACGTATTGTGAGGATAAATTTTTGGTAAACCCAGGTCGATGAAAGTTTCTCTGCTCGGGTCCTAGAAAGTATATAGTACACGACCAGACATGACCAGACATGACCTTGACTGTGTTTGACATGACCTTGACGTTTAATCCAATGTTGATAAACACTCAAGTTCATTGAGCATTGAAAAGGTCCAAGTTGCTGGCAGTCAATAGTTCAATATCACCAAATCATAGCGGTGTATCGAAAGTTAATTAGCCAACTATTTGAACAAATCATAGCAGCATTACTGAAGGTTCAAAATCAACATGAATAAAAATAATAAGCATGACCGTGTTGACTTATCGCTGAGAGCTCTGTTGTGACATATACGTATATCCCAAAAAATCACGCCGACATTTCTTACCTTTTTACTTCAATAACACCAGGACACTAGCTTACCAAAATTCTCCGATTCCGAGACTTGACAGTCTCGGAAACAAATATTCTGATCTGGGTGATATATTTCATCTTAAAACTAATCAGTATAAATGTTGTATATTCTATCACTTTTATTCTTCTAGACACAAATAGACCTATGTACCAATATAACTTCTTAGCTTGTACTATTTTGTTTTGTTGAATCTTTTAAATTCAATTATATGCGTGAGGATTCTTAGTTCATGTTCACATTTTTAAACATGTATTTTGTTCTGGGTTTTTTTGCAACCTTTTTTGTCATTATCTTTACATTTTTCTTTTTAGTATTAATTTTTAATGTTTACTTCGATACAAAGAGCTAGTAATTTTTTTTAAGAAATCCCACTAGACCGTGTAATAAATAAATAAACAAAATCTCCTTTATTCTTATAAACGACAAATTTAACGGAAAGATATGATGCAAGTTACAACGGTAAGGTTAGTATTATTTATGTAACAGTAACAATATTTATAGGCTACAATAAGCACATAAACTATGTATAAAAAGCGCCCCGGAGATTAACAGTTGTCAGTAGTTAATTTACGTAATTGCTAATTGATCGTTAAACAGAGCCAATTGAAGCGATTGACGGGAGAACGATGGGTGTTTTGAATGAGCGGATAGACAAGTCGTTTGTTCAATTGTTCAGTTTTATCGCGAAATAAGATTTTGATTTACTTATATGTAATTGCATTATATCGCGATTGATTTAAGGAAGGAATAAATTAAAAAAATTATCATTTTACTCCATAACTGCCGGTAATTAAAAAAATATATTTTTCTTATATACAGGTTTTCCAATAAGAGGTGTTATTTTCATATTCAATCGTAAAAGATCAATGGTTTCGTTGCTTGTGTGACACGTAGCGCCGTCTTGTTGAAAGTAAACGTTATCCAGATCAATACCATCATATTCCGGCCATAAAAAATCATTAATCATCTCTCGATAGCGCAATCCATTCACCGTAACTGTTGCTCCAGCCTCATTTTCGAAAAAGTAAGGTCCAATGACTCCGCCGGACCATAAACCGCACCAAACAGTCACGCGATGAGGATAGAGAGGCTTTTCAACAATAACTCTTGGGTTTTCCGAGCCCCAGATGCGACAATTTTGCTTGTTGACGAAGCCACCAAGGTGGAAATAGGCCTCATCACTCAAGATGTTTTGCATTTGATTCACTGAAGTGAATTTTAATAATTTCAATGCGTTGTTGAAGAATGTATCGTTTATGTACCATTTTTATTAATGGCGTAGTTTCTACTTGTCAAATGTCAAAAATGACAGCTTCAAAAGTAACATCTACCGAAATAGCGGGCTATTCAAAATAACACCTCTTATTGGAAAACCCTGTATATTCAATAATATTATTATCCAATAAAACTTTAAAAAAACAGTTACAAACAAGTTTTGATGTACGCGTGACCGCTAATTGGCTTCTGAAGGCATTATCAAACTGTCACGTTATTATTATAAACATTATAAATGGCTTTAGGAGGCGAAAAAACTGTCACGCGTAACAATGATTACACAGCAGAACTTGTTTATAAATAAACTGTTTTTTTTATTGGTAAATTGAATAATAATATTATAATATTATAGAATAGAATATGGACATAAAAGAAAAACTTTAAATTAAAATGGAGTTCCATAAATTAAACTTGATAACAGCAACTGGGGCAAAAATATTGACGGGTCGATTGAAGTTCCGTCAATCGCACTTGACATTGATCGTCTCCGGGCGCTCGGAGGTCTCAGCGGCAGGAGAATAAGAATGTATGAAGAAGGTTACCTCATGAATGTGCCGGAGGACATCGGCTCTGGACATGTCCTCCAGCTTACACTCGTTGACATCCAGGATCTCGTCCGCCACCTCCAGGTTATCCTTCTCCGCCGGGGACCCTGGAAAAAAAACATAGTCATTACTGATTGTGAACAGTGGCTCAGCGAAAGCACCGATGGTCAGAAAATTCTAATAATTTTATTGTTTTAACTCTACCAATTTGTAATTCCTCTGTCTCTAAATTTGTTTGTACGTTCCATTTCCGCTTCAAATGTGTGGTATTTTTTAATGATTCAGTAAATATTATTTTTTAAATTTGAAATATTCTTGTTTATTTGTACTTTTTTATTCGTTTTTTTTTCAATACTATAGTGCCTACCTGTCCAAAGAAGGTTTGAAAACATATTGTCATTGAAATAGTGAAGTTTATTTGGACAAATTGTATAATTCCTAATTCGAAACAAATAAATGTTTCATAAAGTATATGGTTTATAATTTATGTAAGTAGGTATTTAAGTACCTACTTACTGTTATGATTTCAAAGGAAATTTTGGTATTGATTTATTAAATAAGAGAAAATTTGAAACACACTTTTAGGGCGTGAAGTCCACTGTTCTCAGAGATCCACTAATGGTATCACTGTACCAAAAATGTATTAAGGCGATGCCATACGTAGTAATGCAAAATCATGTGTCTTTGGTTTGAAAATTTGGTCGCCTAGAAATGTTTCACGAACCCATTATCGGTTATGATTTTATTGTATAATGTGGCAAATCAAGTTATTTATAAAATGATCAAAAAAAAAAAAAATTTTTGCCTGAACATCCAAAAAATAAAATGAAAGGCACTTTTTGGCCATTTTTTTTTCTTGCATAAATCGAAACAGGCGGATGGTGTTAGCGGGAATTTAAACCTTATCGCCATCTACGTAAGGGTTGTTATTGATAGCGGCTCAATTTAAAATATTACAAGACGTAGTTCATCGCCTTAAATGTAATATCTCTTCATTGTTTTTTTGTGATAACCGAACCACACAATTGTCTCGGTGGGACTATTTCATCCCCGGTTGTGGTGTGTTGGGAGGCTTAAGGAAGTAGGAAGGAAAAGGAGATGCGATGAGGAAGAGAAAATTCGGTAAAAAAGTACTTTTGCTATTCATATTCGGTCAGTGGCGGTCACTAAACGTAGTTTTTGTCATTGCAAGCAACATTTAGAATTTTAATGGTGAACTTCCACCAGGGCGATACTGAGAATATCTACCACTCCACCACAGGGCTAACTAACGAAACATTAATTTTGCGTGAAGATGTGAATCAATATACGAAGAAAATTAAAATATGTCTGAAAGGCGAACTAAAAAATAACCCGAAAAGGACATAAATTTTCACCAACTAGAATACAAATTTTATGTAGTCCGCTTAATGCTACGTATACATAAGCGAGCCGATCTAAACCTCAACACATGGGAAAGCAACTAAGCAACCGCAAATGGCGCGAAACGCCCCTTACAGTTGCTTCGTTCCTTTCCCGTAAATCGTGACTCGCTTCGCGTTTCGGTTAGCAAATGTATACGTACCATAAGTGATACGATTGCGTGGCCTATTTCATACAAAACTTCAATTTGGATTTGAGGTAAAATTTCCGAACCAAACTGAATAATAATTTTACAAATCAAAGGAAGAACGAATATCTAGTGTGGATATGTGCTACTTTTCTATTTGTGTTTTAAATTATAAAATATAGGCCTTTAAAGAATTCGATTTTTCGTGATTTATGAGTCAATAGTTATTTTTTTTAATATCTCTATTTACTCAAACATGATGAATGTTAAATTTTTAAAAGTTCAAATGTGCAAAAAAAAAGCATTTTCATGGGCATAAATTTAAATTACTAACGACCGATGTACGTTGGAACACACATTAGTCGTATATAAATTAAAAGTTGTAGTCAAAAAAACTTTTTTGTTTTATTTGTGCTTATATTAAAAGAGTATGTTTTTTTAATAATTATAATTCAACTCGCAAAAAAATGACAAAGTTGCTTCTGAAATCATGAAAATTTTATTTAGTACAGGATATTTATACTTTTGGAATATGTTTTAGGACAGGCGAAATGTTGATAAATAAGCTTACATATTTTGTACAACTTAAGATCGAAAAAGAAGAGGAAGATAAAATAATAGATTAAAGTTAGTTTGTGTTTGTTTACCATACTTATTGATATAATAATAGTAGTAAAATAAGAGATACATATACTTAATAATAAAGGATTAAAACAATGGTTGGTAAATGTTGGTTAAATTGAATTCTTTAATGGCCTATATAAAACAAATAAATAAAATAGCACATAGAGACGTACTTGATATTTGCAATCGCTATACCTTTTTACTAAGCCCGCGCATAACCAATTTCTACCGATTTATAACAAGTTTCTCGTTAACTCTTTAAGTTTTTAAGTTCGAAAAAAAGGTTATTTTTTATGATAATATCTAACAAAATTTGTTATGCCTTAACGTAAATTATATGAAATTTCCGTAATAAGTAATCTACCAAAGTAAGCTACGAAAATTATTAAAAACACGTTTGGTTCGGTTATTTAATATGTTATAGGCATGAAAAAATGCACAGTTTATCTTCAAATGCAACTAAAGCATTTGTCGAAAGATTTAAGCTCTATTTCAAACGAGTCGGTTTTTATTAAATATTTTCGCTTAATTATTATCATTTTTTTAATATTAGCGCGCTCCCTCTAACATTCGTATTTACATATCTCCCTTTCAAACCATCTTTGAACGCTTAACATGGGTATTTTGGCCTCAAACCTAAGTTTTGTATGAAAAGCGCTACGCAGCCGTTCCTGAATCCATTGTGAGAAGGGTCAAGAAAAAAAAAGATTATTCAAAATATGAAGGTATGTTTTATTGACGATTTTTTTTTTTCTAACACAAGACGATGGACTTGTTATTTCCAGATATTTGTCACATGAGAACGGGTCGCTTCTATAACTCGTTCTTGAGCACAACAGCTCGGTTGTGGAACGATTTGCCGGTTTTTATGTTTTCTCCCTCCTACAATATGGGTCTCTTCAAGACCCATGTTCACTCCTTCCGCTCCTCAAAAATATCTCAACACAGCATCCCCAGAGATGACATAGTCACTGAGGGAAATTATTTTCTCGGGGTCTCCGGTGTGGAGTTAATTTCTCTATGATTCAATCTGTATTTTTTCCGTTTCTTCTAATTCCATATTAATTTTTTTTTATATATTTAATAATTAATATATATGGAACAGATCACAAAATTTAAAAATATAAGTTCGCTGGCAAACTGCAGTTTCAAGGGACTTCATTGCAGTTATGTAACATTAAATAAATAAATGAAAAATTTTAAAAAAAGTCCACATTTATCAAAAATGTGGTAAAAGTGCAGTTTCACCTTATCAATGTGGTACTGTTTAAGCACCCTTTTCTATAAAAAAAATAAATTTCATCTTATCAATGATGAATAAATGTGGTGCCATTTAAGCGCCCTTTTCTGTAAAAATTGCAAATTTCATCTTATCAATGATGAATAAATGTGGTGCCCTTTAAGCGCCCTTTTCTGTAAAAATTGCAAATTTCATCTTATCAATGATGAATAAATGTGGTGCCCTTTAAGCACCCTTTTCTGTAAAAATTGAAAATTTCATCTTATCAATGATGAATCAATGTGGTGCCGTTTAAGCACCTTTAAGGAATAAAAAATAATAATTTAAAAAGGCAATATTTTTTTAATTAAATAAAAAAGTATCCATATTATTGATAAGATGAAATCTGTATGAACATTTCTTTTCAATGTAAATAACCAGTCTTTTTATGTTAGTACGGTGATTCAGTTTTTGCTGATGCCAGTCAAAAGGGTGCCACTGAAAATTTTCATTAAATTAATTTTAAAAAGCCTACGGCATCACTTTTCCTCTAAATTTGCGTTCACATGAGCCTGAAATTACATTTAAAAATTTATGGACGCGAAGTGAAATGTGCAGAATAAGCTTTTCCGCTGTAAAAAATGATATATCATAATGTAAGTAGACGTAGGTACAAAACATATATGTACATTCAAGTACGTATTTATGAATGTTAAATCCTCTCATTTTTATACAATGAATTACACATTCTTCACTCTACACGTTCGGTTCACATACAGGCACAAACAATTTAATATTGACATGACTTTTTTCACAATCCTGATTAAATTTAAGGTTATTATGCCTTGAGCCGCGTTACAGTGTCCGTTATCACATCACACTGCCCTGATGATGGACACCGCAACGCTGTCCGAAATATTGACTAAATAAGGAAGTAAAGCAACACTGCATAATAAATCAAAAATTAATCACGATATGTTGTACTTTTTGGCCGTGAAAATATCAAATCATGTCTCCTTTTTTCAGTTCACATAAAGCTTCACGTACAACAATTTTTGTTAAAATAGAGTTCTTCTTTATTATAGGGATAACCATATAATAAAGAATAATACTAGAAATGCCCTCCATAGACTTGAATGGAAACAAATGTTGCCACTGACTTAGTACCTTTTGGTTCTAATCCATTTAGCACGCGCTCGTGTATTAAATTTGAAATTCATAATGACGGTGAAACACACAGTTCTGCACATGAAATTTATATATAGTCATACTTTTGGATCACAAAACACGCCCAGATGGCATTTCTTGTGTTCTTCTTTATTCTACGGGGATAGCTTTGTAGCCAGCCAGAAGAAGTACTAAAGACCACCATGTTTTTTGTTATTCGACTGTCAAAATATTTTCAAGAGTGTTGCTTCAAACAAAAACGCTTCTGTTTTCGTGAAATAAAGCAATGCAAATATGTTAAAACACCTGAAGAGAAAAGTCGATAGAGGTGGCTAGATGGTGGATAGAAGTGGGCGTATCCGTGTTCCCGAAGTTAGCTCAGTTTTTTTTTAAATTGATCAAACATTTGCTAATATGAAAATGGTCATAATGTTCAAATTCAGAATGATCCAATTATATGGTAATATTGAAATCGCACAAAAACAATCTTAAAGGTAATATTTTAAAAAACACTGAATTTGGACATGTACGCTAGTTATAAATACTACTAAACCTTTTCGACCAAAAAAATAAATAACAAACATAAAATATCATTAATAGAACAGTTAGACAAGCGTACAAAAAAATATTAAAAGAACTCCGACAGTAAACACCAGCTTTGGACGAAGACACCATAAATACCGGGCAATAAAAGCATTCAACAATCTTTTGTAATTTTTTTTTCAATTCTTATTAATCTCAATTTTATTTCAAATATCTTTACATTGAATATTATTAAATTGTAAAATGGGTGTCTCAGCACGGGTAAAACACCCTCTTTATCAAATAATGTTTAAAAAATATGTAAACTTATTATACCATTTTTTTTATGTGTATATAGAAATCCTCCTTTAGCGTGTAAACAATTTCATTGGCCTGATTGCGGCCTGGGAGTCAAAATGTAATTTGCAAAATCAGTTTACTTTCAAATCGGTGTAAGTTACACTTCTACGATTTATCTGCTCGGTGGTGAAAACTAAATTATTTAACATTTTTATTTTATTAGAAATTTGTGAAAATACACGCCTCGTTGGCTTGTACTGGTGATATACTGAAAGTACCTAGATATTTGATTTAATAACAATTGTACAACCACAATGATCATTATTCAGTATAATGTTATATGCATATTTTTACTTTAATTTGTTCACAGTCGAATTTGATAGTTAACCAATTAAAGCTTATTTTTAAGTGTATTACAAAAATGATAACGATTCTGCGTAACCAATTAACGAGTTAACAATGATTACTACCATAATTTATCAGGTACCGTCAGCAATAATTAGTGCATCACGAATTAATCAATTGCATTGATGTCAGGTTAAAGTAAATCGTAATTGAAATTAAATCTTCAACGGATTATAATTTGTGTCGTATAAGAAATCCTTTTTTAACCTTCAAATGAATCAAAAATTACTTGTATCTTCTGTGGAAAAGACATTCTAGGGTACACAGAGAAAAATTAAAAACGTGTTCCGACATCGTGATAATATATTATCAAGAAACCTGTTATTTCATTCGCCTGCAATCTCGTTTTTAACCGGATTAACAATCATTTGAAGAGATTCTTAATAAATTAGCAATACTCATCGGTATTAGTCAGAAAAAAGGTTAATCACTTTAATTTGATAGACTGAATGAATTAAAACAATCAAGGCAATACCAGGCAAGTAAAATCAAGGCAAGGCTACGTATGGCAAGGCAAGTCAATTCAAGTCATTCAATTAAGATCCAATTCAAGATAAGTTGGGTCCAGCAGAGGCAAGTAAATTCAGTTCAATTCAAGCCGAGGCAAGGCGAGGCCAAGCAAGGCATGGGGTCAAGTAAAGGCAAGTCAAGTCAAGTTAAATCAAGACAAGTCAAGCGAAGTAAAGAAAAAAACAGTGAAGAAGCGCGGGAGTATGGGAACATCGAGCGGGAAGTGGAAGGCTTACACGGGAATCCTTTGAGCCCCTGATTTAGATATTCAGAATGCAAATAACCCCCACACCAGATGGTTTGTGGGAAGCTGGGGAGATAGCAATACTGTGGAGATACATTCACGTTACCGTTGGGAGATATCGCTCGGGAGGTTGTATAAAGCTATAAAGGGAGGTTCTGTTCGACGAATTATTCGTTTGATAATACAGCAAAAAAATAATGCAAAAAATATTCTGTCAATTTAGTGTAAGAAAATGCAAGTTCTTCAAATCACTTTTCACATTTAAACAATAACTGTGAAATAAATTAACCAGCCCCACTATTAAAACAAAAACTAAAAATTCTAATATTCAATGTAAAATTGATTTTAGAACAATGGAAGCCATCTGGAGCACGATGGAAATGACGCATAGAGCAAAAAATACATTGTGCTACAAATTCCTAGCAAAAACCTCTTACTTAAATTTAAAACCAGAGCCGTTCGAGATATTTTGCTGGTTTACAAAAATATTTCCTTTTTACATTTAGGCTTTGACCAACGTCAACATAATGGTTCAAATATATATATTTAATCATCGACCATCTTTCATTATTCACCCAAAAGATGTGGGGTATTCTAAACATAGCATAAAGAATTTCATCAAAAATGCGATGTGTGCATGTAATGTGGATGCAAAAGTCTGACCAATCGGGCCTTAAATTCCAATACAAAACTGTTTTTCATCATCTATTTGAAATGCAAATGGGATGGCGATGTATACGATGTCAGGCAAGTGTAAGAGAGACAGAGGGTGGCTGAATGGCTTAGCACCAAAAGGTATTAAATCAATGGCGACACTCGTTTCCATTCAAATCCACATGGAAGGCATGTCTAGTGTGTATTATTTATTCAATGGTGTTGATTAAATAAATAATCCATTTTAATATTTTTTGACAAAGCTAATCATACGGACATAGTTAGTTTTCGAAACATTTTGTGATGAAATCAACATACGAGTAGTATTAAAATTAATATTAAACTTCGTTTTAAATTTATGTAAATAAGCTTATTAAAAAACGATAATTTTAGTCACAATAAACCCGCCAAAAGTGTTTTATTTTTGCAATATCCACGGAGAAATTATTACTTACATCATTATTTATTTAGAATTAACCGCACAAGTGCCATTTACATTCATGATTATTATTGACAGTCGTAATACCATTTTTAAAGAAAAGAAAAAAATTAAGATTATATAAGCAAACAAGACAAAAGAAAAAATAATATACATTGGTAAAAAGTTAATGAAAGAAAAGAAGAAGAAACAAAAACCCGTTATGTAGCGATCTCGTTAAAATATGCACTGATAAAAGTTTTAATTAGTACAGCTTTAAACATCGATGGCGGCATATTAAAAACATCAGCTAACATAAAATAACAGTTACCAATGGTGTATAATCTATTTATAACAGAATCGTAGCCTGAAACGTAGTATAATAATAGGAACACGAAAGTTAAAATACATCCATAATTTACAATTTTATTTTTAAAATAATCATAATAATCAATCTTCATTTTGTAATATTAATATTACCTACCGAATATTACTAGTAGTTCTGTGCACAGTAGACCTAGCTTGGAAAAATAATTTTACTAATTTATTAATCTTATTTAATAAATCAAAACAATAATTTCCTCTGGAATCATAAAATTTGTAAGTAGGTACTTAAAACCTACCTTCAATGATAAACTACAAATGTTTTTTTTAAATTTCAAATAAGGAATTAAACAATTTGTCCAAATAAACTTTACAATCTCAATGGCAATTCTTTTTTCAAACTTTCTTCAGGCGGGAAGGTATGATCACAATCACCATATTTGAAAGAAAATGCGAATATATCCAAATAAACATGACGATTCCACATTTGAAAAAAAAATTCAACCATTGATACGGCCACCATATTGAAAGTGAAACGAAACAAATTTACATTAGACAAAATGCAAAAGGCTCGAATTAAAACGAATTAAAACAGGACTTCGCTATGCTCGCTCAGTCAATTAATTGTAGCCACAATTCTTAAAAAATGGGTTATTAATGAAGAAACGGAAAATGCATTTCCTGACTAGACAAAGATATGGGCCAAGTTACCAAAGCGCCCTCGAGGCGATTTTTCACGAAAACGGCGCTATATAAATTAGCCACATTATTATTTACACAAATATTATTATAGTTTACATCGAATGTCAATAATTTCAATTATCAAATAATTTTTTGAAGAGCTTAAATAATACTATATGTAGCAAAAAAGTTAATCGCTTTCTGGGAAAAATATTGCATTTGCTAGGTAAAATTAAACCATTTTGGTATTGCGATGGTCACTTTTGAATATAATGTTTTTACTATTTTCTTTTATAAAATAATCTATAAAAACCTTGAAGATCGTAAATTAAGGCGAAGCTTAATGCCAAATCACTATTTTGATTAATCTTTATAACGAATTGGTGTACGTTATGAATACCAAAAACATGCTTTAGATAAATTAAAAGGTTTCCTATCGTTTAGCTTGAGTAGAATACAAATAAAAAAATAAATTACTCAATAAAAAATATAAATGTAAACTACTAAAAAAATTTTTTTTTCAATAGAAACTTATGAACGCGTAAAGGAAACAATTTTTAAAAATACAGTATTATAGCTAAAATTATCTGTGACAGTTTCACTTGATTAATTTTTTTGCTTTCTTATAAAATTATTTACAAAATAAATAAAAACTCCGTTTGTCAAGCGAATGTAATGCCTATTACCTACAATATAATGTATATTAAGAATATATACATTTTTGACTTGTAGCTTCCTCTTAAGTGAAATAAAATTGGTTTCTTCGGAATTGATATTTTGATCTCATTATGGAATGCTACTTACCAGGAAATATAAATATTATGTAGGGCATTTTATCTATTTTGATCAATGTTTTATTGTTAATTTATTAAAATAAAATATGTTTATACTACAGACAGAAAAAATGGCAACAATAGTAATCGTTATAAAACATAGCTAGATAAAGCCATAACTTTTTTAGGTATCGCGTAATTCTTGGTACCTATGGCATGAAAAACAAGCAAATTGGTAGGTATATACTGTTAAAACAAATAATATTTCATATGTAGATAATTTCATCGTTTTAATAAATAATTATATTTTTTACGAATACATTCGTTAAAAGAAAAACGTTTTCATTTACATACCCTTAATAATTATTTTCTCTTCTTAAAATAACGAGGATGCTTACGGCAAAATTAAAAATTTAGTTTTAAAGAGCTTTCAAAGCGAGTAGAAGTCTATAAATAAATTAAATTGAAAACGGGACTAAAGACACAGACGGTGGCGCCAAATTTTCCATCCCTTACGACAGGTCGAGTGTCGAGATGAAAAAATAATATGCTCTACAAAGCAGCGTGGGTATTTACGTTCAGAGATGAGCGGCGGATTAATTAATATTTATTTATATCGTATCAATTTGAAATTACCACATCAATTTCATGCACGAGGTTCTGATGTTAAATTGAATGGTTAGTAAGGTTGTGTTTGGCCACCTAGCCATAATGTAGGTTATTGGGGAGATTATGAATGAACAGATGAATGTAGGCCTTACCATAGAGTTTAATTTTGTTTTCCTTCGTCTGCACCACGATGATGACATATCCTTTCAGCTCCACAACCTTTCCAGTTGATTTGCACTGAACGGTATTCATGTTTTGCGTAGAATTGATCATCTCACTGAACACAACAACAGATATAACAGCGGGTAGATAGTAACTAGTAACTAGGTATAGTGACTAGTAACGTCCAATGATCGAGTAAAACTATCGAACTAGGTAGTGGGAGACGTTCGTGTAAAAGTAGAGCCAGGAGACAGTGACGTGCCAACGCTCCTTGAGGTCTCCGAACCAGCGGTGTCTCCAACACCATTTGAGCGCAGCGTGACGGCCGTCGCTGGACTGCGTCATTCTAGGTCTGTCAGTCACATGTCACACGGTGACGGCAGCCCGCCAGACAGGCAGGGGCTAGCAGCGGCAGTCTCGCCCTGAACACCCCGCCACCACACCACCGCACCACCCCACTAGCGCACATCTGCCTTCCGCCTGGACTTGGATACCCGCTTATCTTCCAGATACAAGCTCAAGTCTTTCCGACATTTTTCTGGCCCGGTTATAAGGATACGGCGAAGCATTTTAAAACAAACTGTAAGAAACAGTTACGCAAATATTCCGGAAAATACCCCCGCACATAGGTATACCTCGAACCCGCGATGTTTCCGTCTATAATATTCGTAACGCACTTTTGAACGATTTTTACACGGCCGCACTACTTTCGAGCTTTTGTGGACGCGCGAGATTGTGTTTGGAAAACTGCGAACGCGAAAATGAATGTGATTTGCAAATGAAAATTGGTCCAGCGTCTATGTCGGTACGGTGGAGAGCAGGTCTGATCTCGCGACCCGTGCGGCGCGCGTGTGTGTGTGTGTATGGAGCAGGGAGACCAAACCCTCCGCTCTCGATCAATAATGCTCAGCATCCCTCTCGGATGTACCTGTCATAACGATAAACTCTTACCCAACTACTTCTGCTAAATATTTTGTTCAGTACATCTATACTAAAAACTATGTGTTAATAAAAGACGAATTAACAAAAAAAATAAAAATTTAAAAAAATAATAAAAAATACCCTTCGGTATAGGTTCCACCGAGATTTGAACTCGGATCGCTGGATTCAAAGTCCAGAGTGCTAACCATTACACCATGGAACCAAGGTACCACTTGCGAGGAAAATGATGTTTTTAAGCATTTACCAAAAAATATCTAACGATAACTTAGATTATTACTTTACAGTTTGTATTTCAAAAAATATATATTTTAGAAAATAATATGAAAGCCAGACATCGAAGACAAAAATGAAGCACAAGTTGAAAAGTAAATCAGGCTTCATTGTTTTGCCGCTAGATGGATTTTATTGGTTGCAAATGCTGCGCTCTGCCGCAAACACTTTGAACTAATCTTCAACATGACGTTTGTACAAAACACAACAAGTTTGAGGCTATAAAATATACTGGTGTTCGCTGCCACAGTAGAGGCCCGTGTTAGCGAGTTCGCATTTTTGATTATTGTTTTTTTTAAATATTCCAGAAGTTTTTCGTCTGGACTTAATTATTACTTACGTATATATTAATTTTTATTCTGAATTTCTTCTAAAACTGCTCAAGTAAAAAGACGATTATTCTCATAAAACTTGTGTTGTGTGAAACAATTTTTGCTTTACGAAACTAGCAACTAGCAACACCCGTATGATCAATGTGAGAATTAAAGATGGCGGAATAATATACTGTTCATAACCAAATGAGCAAAAATGCCTTATTTTGTCATGTTTTAAGTAACGGTAGTGTCGTGTTAGCGGGTAGTGATCGCTCATTGCATACTAACAGGTTCGTTTTACCAGTGTTCATAGTGCCAGTGACCCGGGAACTGCGAAATTGCGCATATCGTAATCGGTGTTCGCGTGAAAGTGGTTTTGTGTATTGTTTTTAAGTTGACACCCGTCTCGATGTCCGCGCCCGGGTCACCCTAGAGGCGAGGCAGTGGGGCACGCGGATGCCTCCGCTGCTGAGGCACTCTGTGAGGTCCATGGAACCGTCCCGCAATGGAGATGTGGGCAGCTCGGCGTCGCACTCCCTCCAGGCGCAGGGCGCGCTTAAAGCCCCGCTCTCGCTGTGGACAGCGGTCTACGACTACCCGGCCCAGGGCGAGGATGAGCTATCCCTGCGGCGCGGCCAGGTGGTGGAGGTGCTGTCCATGGACGCCAAGATCTCCGGGGACGACGGCTGGTGGACCGGGAAGATAGGCGACAAGGTGGGCATCTTTCCCGCCAACTTCGTGGCGCTGGAAGACCCGCTGGACAACGTCAGCTCGCTCATCGGGGACATCGATCCCCTGCGGATAGACTGGATAGAGCTACAACTGCAGGAAGTCATCGGGGTGGGCGGCTTTGGCAAGGTGTACAGGGGCTCATGGAACGGGCTGGAGGTGGCCGTGAAGGCCGCCAGGCAGGAGGCCAACGAGGACACGGACCTAACGAAGGAGAGCGTGCTCCAGGAGGCCAAGTTATTCTGGTTACTGAAACACGAAAACATAGTGTCGTTGAAAGGCGTGTGCTTGCAAGAGCCGAACCTATGCTTGGTAATGGAGTACGCCAAGGGAGGCTCCCTGAACAGGGTGCTGTCGGGCAGGAAGGTCCGGCCCTACGTGCTGGTTGACTGGGCCATCCAGATCGCACGGGGCATGCAGTACCTGCACTGCGACGCCCCCATCAGCCTCATTCATCGGGATCTCAAGAGTTCTAACGGTAAATACCTTTCGGCATACCAATTCATTTATCTCTTTGCTTATCATGATAACGACAAATAATTACATATTACCGCTCTAGTATGTGCTATGAATCCATCTGTCATTCTTATTTATTTCGTACTCGTATCTTCAGTTATCTTCGTTCAATTTTCAAATAATTTTTCTTACCAATAAAAAATTATCGTGAAAAAATTGTCAAATACCCACCTACCAGGTACAAGGTAATAAGTAGGTTTACATAATACTATTTTTTCGTAATGTTTTTCACACGAAGAAATCATAAATAACTTCAATTCAATACTATATATGTATTTATATCATTTAACAATATTATAAATGAATTATTTTGATGGCTTTTTACATTATTATTTTTTATGGATATTTTAGATAATTTAAGTTAAGATTTAAATTATTGTACATAGTTTTTAATTGTGTTATTTTTTTGGGACTTAAATTATTGAACTACATTTTCGTAAAAATATGTTTTAACTGCCACGATAGAGATATTGATTTTTATGCCACTATTTACACATTTAAACATACTTTTTAGTTTTAGTAATGCGCGCCCCGTTTACTATTTATCAGTTTTTTTTTGCTTGTTGTTAATTAATTAGTTATAAAATGAAAACAGGAATAATATCTTGCATGCGAACAAGAACAAAACGCTTCATGCCAACGAAAAAAACATTTGGTAAGTAAATATTGAGAGACGAAGCTAAGCTATTGACCAAGAAAAGTTTCTACCTCAATTATTGTTAATTTTATGGGTAATTAAATTATGGAAGGGGAAGTATAATTAGAAGACGAAGTTACCAGCTCTACAATTTCAATCCCAATATTGGAAACGTTGACGAAAATGTATTCATTACCTACGTCACTGATCAGTTCATATCAAACAATGCATCAATTTTGAAAAGTTAATATTTCTACCGATTGAAAAATGGTAATGTTAAATTGCCATGTCTGAATAACCGAGTTCTCTTTTTCCCCACCCCCGTTCCTCACACTTTACAAAATTCACCAATTTCGTCAGTTCGATAATTTCATCGATTTCCAGGCAGTTGGATCTGAAAACGAAAGAAAGTTGTCTTAATTTTTTTTTAAATGTTATCTGTTTATTACCTCCCCCTTTCCCTGCGCCATTTCCCAGTGTCACTGACTTCGGTGTTAGTATTGCCATTTAGATAATGCGAACCCCGCTAATGGGGTTGTGTGAACCACCTCTCGCCGCATATTAATTGCTTCCGCCTCGACAGTAAAGAGTAAATGCCGCGTTGAAAGGGGGTGGCGCACGATATTGCCTTTTACCATTACCAGGGTTGTACTTATCGATTCTCAATTAATACTGAATGAACGTCTGCGGATATGTAATGCTTTCTCGGTATTAAACTCTTGCGCATTCATATTTAGTTTGCATGTTTTGTACTAAAATCCCCATTTTAATATCCTCAACAATCCTAATAGCACATTTTTAAATACTCTTTAGTTAGTACTAGCTGACGTGTATCCGACATTGCTCGACTTTTCTCTACTTTCTATAAATATAATATGCATCTATTATAAATTTTTAAACCTTCCGGAAGAAATTCTCTAAATGATAGTGAAAACCCTATCAAATTCCGTTGCGTAGTTTAGAAGAACTAAGCGCACAAACAGACGGACTCGGATAGTGACTTTATTTTAGTATAATGGAGAAGAGATACCCCTACTATTGGACCCCGCAATGCTTCTCTATTACTAATGTCTTGCTCAGGCGTTTCCGACTTCTTCCACCATTCACTATCGTATACCACAATGCTGCTGTTAAAAAACCACACTACGTCGACATTAATTCGACTTCGATTTAGTTAATATAGTTGTGTATACCTCCTGATTAAACTTCCCCTCCTTCCCTCATCACAATCCCCTCCCCTCTCCCTTCAGCCTCACAACATACTGGGGATGCTAAAGTCCCACTGGCTCCGGTTAGATGCGGATATTGCGCGATATTTATTTTAAAAAGAATATACACGGGACAGGAACGTTCCTAGCTGGCGGCCCTCAGCCAACCGCGCCTGACGCTAGTAAAAACCTCAAGGGTGCTGTATTAGATGTTAGGTATTATCAGCTCCTTGTCGCTTTGGCAAGTTGGCGCCCGGAGCGGACTGTTCCAATTACAACAACACATGGCCGGCCCTGCTGGCTGGAGTGCTATATTCGTATCGTAGTAAACCTTTTTTGATAATAAAAAATACCTCATATTAATATGTCCCATTGAATATTAACTTTACTATCTACAAGCGTTTATTGACTCATATATTTCGTTTTTAATGTGACACTCGACAAGATATTGAATAATGTCTTCGCTATAAGATACATAAGCAAGTTAATCGAGCATTACGTCCAGCCCAAAGGTGGCTACCAAATGCAACCTTTAGATGTATGAGGAGATCTGTGTAGGGTCAGCAAGTATTCACTTGCGATAAATCTATTAAAACTATATGGAACGCTCAGATTTTCACGAACGAGAAAAGTTTCAAGAACGCTCACAGGAACTAGATTTACTCTTACTACGCGTGACAGCTGTTTCGCCCTCTGAAGGCATTATCAAACTGTGGGTAGCCCACTTACAGACGATACATTTATATTATTTCTAGGTAGGTATTTTAATTTCAATTACTGATTTCTTAATTGATTTTTGAGTAAGATATTAGAAATTATTAATGGTTATTACCCCAGCAAAGTTTCCTCAATTAGTGTAATGTTAAAAATTTGACTGAATGTCTTAATGTTAGTTATTCCCAAACGATGACTCATAGGGTTATTTTAATAGCATAATTAAGTACTTCATAGTGCACTCATATTTGAACTAGGTTTGAAGATATCTAGTAGGGGTGAACGAATTATATTTGTTTGTTCATTAATTAGAATAGCTTTCGGATTATTAGAGTTTTTGTTAATTTCTAACTGTTCTAAAAGGTTCAGTTTACGGCCTTTATTTTGTACGTGTAACGGAGTTGGTTTATTATTATCATTAAGTGAGTGATTTTCATCTAGGAGATGTTTGGCAAATTGAGATTGCATTTTATTATTATTTTTAAAAGATCTTATGTGTTCTTTGAACCTAGTGTTAAAGGACCGGCCCGTTTGTCCAACATAAACAGCGTTGCATTCGTCACACTGGAGTTTATAAATGCCACTATTTTGTAATTTGAGTACCTTACTTTTTGAGTTTTTAAGAGATGATCCTAAGTTGTTATTTGTGCGGAAGGCAATATCTAAGCCACACTTTTTGAGGACTTTTGCAATTTTATTAGATGTCTGCCCGATGAATTCTAAACACCCGAATTTATTATTCGTCTTATTATTAGTCACTGGGTAAATTAATTTAAGGTTATTTTTGTGTTTGTTATTATTAATTATTTTTTCAATGTCTCTACCCTTGAAGCCATTATTTTTAGCAATAGTTAGGATTGTATTTTTTCCTTCTCGTATGCTTTCTTGTCGAGTGGGATGTTATTAAGCCTATGTACCATTGAGTGGTAGGCAGATAATTTATGTGACCATGGGTGTAAGGATTTATAATTAATGGTCGTATCTGTAAACGTAGGCTTACGGAAAATTTCAAACGTATGTTTATTATTTTCTCTACCGATTGTTAGGTCTAAAAAATTGATTTTATTATTACACTCTCTTTCAACCGTAAAGCAGATTTTACGGTTGA
This sequence comes from Hesperophylax magnus, assembly GCA_026573805.1. NCBI lineage: Eukaryota > Metazoa > Arthropoda > Insecta > Trichoptera > Limnephilidae > Hesperophylax > Hesperophylax magnus. The sequence continues at coordinate 4,071,672 of JAIUSX010000026.1, forward strand.
TGGAGTTAGCAAATGTGACGAAAAGATCTAATTGTCTGTTGGTACCTTTCCAACAGACCAAAATGTCGTCAACATAACGAACATAGTAAATGATGTGTTTGTTAAAGATTGAATTTAAAATTTGTTTTTCAATGTAATCCATAAATATTTCTGCAAGAAGTGGACTGAGGGGCGATCCCATTGGTAATCCGTCGTTTTGTTTATAGAATTTATTGTTAAACTCAAAGTAGTTAGTTTCCACGCAAATTTTAAATAGATCGAATAAGTCTTTTTTAGTAACTGGGTTTATATTAGATTCGTCTAAAATATCTTCAATGATTTTAAGGCATTCTTGAATAGGGATATTGCTAAAGAGACTGACCACGTCTAAAGATATGAACTGGCAATTGTGCGGTAAATTTATGTTTTTTATTTTATTTACAAGTTCGAGAGAATTTTTAACGCTATGTATTGGGTATAATTTAGTATGTTGTTTGAAAAGAAAGTTAAGTTTTTTGGCGAGTATTGTCGTTGGGGCGTTTATAAAAGAAACAACGGGACGTATGGGGATATTATCCTTGTGAATTTTTGGTTGTCCGTATAATGCAGGAGCCCTTGGATTCATCACCATTGCACTTTTTCTAGCGTATTTATTTGGGAATATTGATTGGCAATTATTTATTAGGTTGCGCACGTTTATTGAAATTTTGTCCGTTGGGTCCTTTTTTAAGATTTCAAAGTCTTCTGGCTTTAGGAATGCTTCTACTTTATTTAAGTAATCAATTTTGTTTAATATAACGACGGAATTCCCCTTATCCGCCTTAGTAATTGTGAGGTCGCTATTTTTAATTTTGGCTTTAATATGATTTAAAATTTCCGTTTCTTTTATATTGAATTTATTTTTATTTTTACTGGTTGATTTCAGAGTTTTTCTCAAGATATCCGCTGTTATTTGTTTAGGTAAGCCGTTATTTTTTATTTTAGACAGAGAAATTTCTGTGTCGATTGCCAAACATTCAATTTGTTTTTTAGTGATATCTGAATTTATTTTATATTTGAAGCCTTTATCTAGTAAATTTATTTCATCTTCTTCAAAAGTTTCACCTGATAGGTTAATAGTTTTTATATAAAACTCCGTATTTGTATTACTTTGATATTCATTGACTTTAACATTTTTATTTTTAGATTCGACAAGTTTTTTAAGTTTATTTTCCTGAGTTTTGAATTTATCAGATATAATTCCGCTGATGTGTTCACGAGTATCGTAATCTAGGGTATCAAATTCCCATGGATGCAGTTTAAAAGTTAATTCCGAATGCAATACCTTGATGTAGTGAAGTATTGTGTCCCTTTTCCGACAACATTCCTTAGTTTCCTCCTTTAGCCATATCCTCTGCGCTCGATGCACAGTTTTTATGGCTGCCGAAGATTTGCTTTTGGTAGAAATATGCACGTACTTGGGGATCACGTTTAACTTCAAACACTCTTGGTTAAACCAAAGGTTTTGCACTATTTTCCGATGTTTTAATTTTAATCGTCTGTAAAAAATCACTTGGGTAGCTATATCAGCAACCTTCAATTTATTTATTGTTATTAAGTTTAATTTGTAGAACTCCATTTTATTTTTTATTTTTTTATATATTCAATAATATTATTATTGGGTTTATAAAAACAGTTTATTTTTAAACAAGTTCTGCTGTGTAATTATTATTACGCGTGACAGCTGTTTCGCCCTCTGAAGGCATTATCAAACTGTGGGTAGCCCACTTACAGACGATACATTTATATTATTTCTAGGTAGGTATTTTAATTTCAATTACTGATTTCTTAATTGATTTTTGAGTAAGATATTAGAAATTATTAATGGTTATTACCCCAGCAAAGTTTCCTCAATTAGTGTAATGTTAAAAATTTGACTGAATGTCTTAATGTTAGTTATTCCCAAACGATGACTCATAGGGTTATTTTAATAGCATAATTAAGTACTTCATAGTGCACTCATATTTGAACTAGGTTTGAAGATATCTAGTAGGGGTGAACGAATTATATTTGTTTGTTCATTAATTAGAATAGCTTTCGGATTATTAGAGTTTTTGTTAATTTCTAACTGTTCTAAAAGGTTCAGTTTACGGCCTTTATTTTGTACGTGTAACGGAGTTGGTTTATTATTATCATTAAGTGAGTGATTTTCATCTAGGAGATGTTTGGCAAATTGAGATTGCATTTTATTATTATTTTTAAAAGATCTTATGTGTTCTTTGAACCTAGTGTTAAAGGACCGGCCCGTTTGTCCAACATAAACAGCGTTGCATTCGTCACACTGGAGTTTATAAATGCCACTATTTTGTAATTTGAGTACCTTACTTTTTGAGTTTTTAAGAGATGATCCTAAGTTGTTATTTGTGCGGAAGGCAATATCTAAGCCACACTTTTTGAGGACTTTTGCAATTTTATTAGATGTCTGCCCGATGAATTCTAAACACCCGAATTTATTATTCGTCTTATTATTAGTCACTGGGTAAATTAATTTAAGGTTATTTTTGTGTTTGTTATTATTAATTATTTTTTCAATGTCTCTACCCTTGAAGCCATTATTTTTAGCAATAGTTAGGATTGTATTTTTTTCCTTCTCGTATGCTTTCTTGTCGAGTGGGATGTTATTAAGCCTATGTACCATTGAGTGGTAGGCAGATAATTTATGTGACCATGGGTGTAAGGATTTATAATTAATGGTCGTATCTGTAAACGTAGGCTTACGGAAAATTTCAAACGTATGTTTATTATTTTCTCTACCGATTGTTAGGTCTAAAAAATTGATTTTATTATTACACTCTCTTTCAACCGTAAAGCAGATTTTACGGTTGATGGAGTTAGCAAATGTGACGAAAAGATCTAATTGTCTGTTGGTACCTTTCCAACAGACCAAAATGTCGTCAACATAACGAACATAGTAAATGATGTGTTTGTTAAAGATTGAATTTAAAATTTGTTTTTCAATGTAATCCATAAATATTTCTGCAAGAAGTGGACTGAGGGGCGATCCCATTGGTAATCCGTCGTTTTGTTTATAGAATTTATTGTTAAACTCAAAGTAGTTAGTTTCCACGCAAATTTTAAATAGATCGAATAAGTCTTTTTTTAGTAACTGGGTTTATATTAGATTCGTCTAAAATATCTTCAATGATTTTAAGGCATTCTTGAATAGGGATATTGCTAAAGAGACTGACCACGTCTAAAGATATGAACTGGCAATTGTGCGGTAAATTTATGTTTTTTATTTTATTTACAAGTTCGAGAGAATTTTTAACGCTATGTATTGGGTAGAATTTAGTATGTTGTTTGAAAAGAAAGTTAAGTTTTTTGGCGAGTATTGTCGTTGGGGCGTTTATAAAAGAAACAACGGGACGTATGGGGATATTATCCTTGTGAATTTTTGGTTGTCCGTATAATGCAGGAGCCCTTGGATTCATCACCATTGCACTTTTTCTAGCGTATTTATTTGGGAATATTGATTGGCAATTATTTATTAGGTTGCGCACGTTTATTGAAATTTTGTCCGTTGGGTCCTTTTTTAAGATTTCAAAGTCTTCTGGCTTTAGGAATGCTTCTACTTTATTTAAGTAATCAATTTTGTTTAATATAACGACGGAATTCCCCTTATCCGCCTTAGTAATTGTGAGGTCGCTATTTTTAATTTTGGCTTTAATATGATTTAAAATTTCCGTTTCTTTTATATTGAATTTATTTTTATTTTTACTGGTTGATTTCAGAGTTTTTCTCAAGATATCCGCTGTTATTTGTTTAGGTAAGCCGTTATTTTTTATTTTAGACAGAGAAATTTCTGTGTCGATTGCCAAACATTCAATTTGTTTTTTAGTGATATCTGAATTTATTTTATATTTGAAGCCTTTATCTAGTAAATTTATTTCATCTTCTTCAAAAGTTTCACCTGATAGGTTAATAGTTTTTATATAAAACTCCGTATTTGTATTACTTTGATATTCATTGACTTTAACATTTTTATTTTTAGATTCGACAAGTTTTTTAAGTTTATTTTCCTGAGTTTTGAATTTATCAGATATAATTCCGCTGATGTGTTCACGAGTATCGTAATCTAGGGTATCAAATTCCCATGGATGCAGTTTAAAAGTTAATTCCGAATGCAATACCTTGATGTAGTGAAGTATTGTGTCCCTTTTCCGACAACATTCCTTAGTTTCCTCCTTTAGCCATATCCTCTGCGCTCGATGCACAGTTTTTATGGCTGCCGAAGATTTGCTTTTGGTAGAAATATGCACGTACTTGGGGATCACGTTTAACTTCAAACACTCTTGGTTAAACCAAAGGTTTTGCACTATTTTCCGATGTTTTAATTTTAATCGTCTGTAAAAAATCACTTGGGTAGCTATATCAGCAACCTTCAATTTATTTATTGTTATTAAGTTTAATTTGTAGAACTCCATTTTATTTTTTATTTTTTTATATATTCAATAATATTATTATTGGGTTTATAAAAACAGTTTATTTTTAAACAAGTTCTGCTGTGTAATTATTATTACGCGTGACAGCTGTTTCGCCCTCTGAAGGCATTATCAAACTGTGGGTAGCCCACTTACAGACGATACATTTATATTATTTCTAGGTAGGTATTTTAATTTCAATTACTGATTTCTTAATTGATTTTTGAGTAAGATATTAGAAATTATTAATGGTTATTACCCCAGCAAAGTTTCCTCAATTAGTGTAATGTTAAAAATTTGACTGAATGTCTTAATGTTAGTTATTCCCAAACGATGACTCATAGGGTTATTTTAATAGCATAATTAAGTACTTCATAGTGCACTCATATTTGAACTAGGTTTGAAGATATCTAGTAGGGGTGAACGAATTATATTTGTTTGTTCATTAATTAGAATAGCTTTCGGATTATTAGAGTTTTTGTTAATTTCTAACTGTTCTAAAAGGTTCAGTTTACGGCCTTTATTTTGTACGTGTAACGGAGTTGGTTTATTATTATCATTAAGTGAGTGATTTTCATCTAGGAGATGTTTGGCAAATTGAGATTGCATTTTATTATTATTTTTAAAAGATCTTATGTGTTCTTTGAACCTAGTGTTAAAGGACCGGCCCGTTTGTCCAACATAAACAGCGTTGCATTCGTCACACTGGAGTTTATAAATGCCACTATTTTGTAATTTGAGTACCTTACTTTTTGAGTTTTTAAGAGATGATCCTAAGTTGTTATTTGTGCGGAAGGCAATATCTAAGCCACACTTTTTGAGGACTTTTGCAATTTTATTAGATGTCTGCCCGATGAATTCTAAACACCCGAATTTATTATTCGTCTTATTATTAGTCACTGGGTAAATTAATTTAAGGTTATTTTTGTGTTTGTTATTATTAATTATTTTTTCAATGTCTCTACCCTTGAAGCCTTGTTGGAAAGGTACCAACAGACAATTAGATCTTTTCGTCACATTTGCTAACTCCATCAACCGTAAAATCTGCTTTACGGTTGAAAGAGAGTGTAATAATAAAATCAATTTTTTAGACCTAACAATCGGTAGAGAAAATAATAAACATACGTTTGAAATTTTCCGTAAGCCTACGTTTACAGATACGACCATTAATTATAAATCCTTACACCCATGGTCACATAAATTATCTGCCTACCACTCAATGGTACATAGGCTTAATAACATCCCACTCGACAAGAAAGCATACGAGAAGGAAAAAAAATACAATCCTAACTATTGCTAAAAATAATGGCTTCAAGGGTAGAGACATTGAAAAAATAATTAATAATAACAAACACAAAAATAACCTTAAATTAATTTACCCAGTGACTAATAATAAGACGAATAATAAATTCGGGTGTTTAGAATTCATCGGGCAGACATCTAATAAAATTGCAAAAGTCCTCAAAAAGTGTGGCTTAGATATTGCCTTCCGCACAAATAACAACTTAGGATCATCTCTTAAAAACTCAAAAAGTAAGGTACTCAAATTACAAAATAGTGGCATTTATAAACTCCAGTGTGACGAATGCAACGCTGTTTATGTTGGACAAACGGGCCGGTCCTTTAACACTAGGTTCAAAGAACACATAAGATCTTTTAAAAATAATAATAAAATGCAATCTCAATTTGCCAAACATCTCCTAGATGAAAATCACTCACTTAATGATAATAATAAACCAACTCCGTTACACGTACAAAATAAAGGCCGTAAACTGAACCTTTTAGAACAGTTAGAAATTAACAAAAACTCTAATAATCCGAAAGCTATTCTAATTAATGAACAAACAAATATAATTCGTTCACCCCTACTAGATATCTTCAAACCTAGTTCAAATATGAGTGCACTATGAAGTACTTAATTATGCTATTAAAATAACCCTATGAGTCATCGTTTGGGAATAACTAACATTAAGACATTCAGTCAAATTTTTAACATTACACTAATTGAGGAAACTTTGCTGGGGTAATAACCATTAATAATTTCTAATATCTTACTCAAAAATCAATTAAGAAATCAGTAATTGAAATTAAAATACCTACCTAGAAATAATATAAATGTATCGTCTGTAAGTGGGCTACCCACAGTTTGATAATGCCTTCAGAGGGCGAAACAGCTGTCACGCGTAATAATAATTACACAGCAGAACTTGTTTAAAAATAAACTGTTTTTATAAACCCAATAATAATATTATTGAATATATAAAAAAATAAAAAATAAAATGGAGTTCTACAAATTAAACTTAATAACAATAAATAGATTTACTCTAGTTCAATGGAGTACTTACATATGTGAACTTATAACTTACATATATATTACTTACTTATTATGAACCTTAATATTATATTTTGCAAAATATGTATGTATTAATGTAACCCATATGATGTATATTAAAATAATAAAAAAAAATAAATAAATAAAAAAAAAAATGTTACCCGATACTTCTTTTTGAGAAATGACGCACAGTCAATCAAAATAAATAATAATTTTATAAAAAACCATATTATAATATTAACCCTGTTCATGTTCGTTATCACTTTCCCCGTCAACATGTCTGCTGAACGTTAAAAATATCCGATTCGCACCAAATTCTCTAATAATGATAATTATCTCGCGGAAAGGAAATTCCATGTCACCATTGGTGAAAAGCAGATGTCACCGAGAATAGGAATGTTTCCAACTGCCTGCATTCCATTCTACACCCACCCCTCCACATCTCCCACCCCCTTTTGCTGCCCGGGAAAATTTAATATCACTAACGTTGCAAATTTATTGGAGTTTCGCGTGCCGGCGCGACGGTATATTTTAAGTTTCTTCTAACATCTAGCCTGTCAGGTACCTACTGCACTTATACAGTGTAGTTCTAGTTAGGAACAGGGTACTTATTCATTGTATGTTATGGGTAGGAACTTTCCGACTAAGCTTACAATTTTTTGTGCATAATTTTCAAATATTTCGTGCCGGACGTTCTGGTTTGTTGACATGTTGAACTTGGTTCCATGATAACTCAACACACTTTTAAAAAGTGATATAAAGTCATTAGAAACTATGAAGAAAAAAAATTTAACATAACCTACTTAACCCAGTTAATAAAGTTTTTGTTTCATCACTTCCCATGACTTTATATAACTTTTTAAAGATGTGATGATTTATCCGGTCACCGTTGAACTTACATTATTTCTTATGTACTCAGTAACGTATGGAGGGGGTTATCCCCGAGGGGATAGAATGCCACACGTCTCTGGCATAGACACATCTTCATTTCCATTCATACGTCTCGTACATACTTTTTCGTTATTATGACTTTTGGCACAACCCCACTCAAGTATTTTCTTTTTCTTTTGATGGTGCCATGTCTTCCTAAGACATTTATTTATGAAACTGAAATGATGAATGAGCGCAGCGAAGTTCTGTTTTGACTCCACCGCTTTGAATTTCATTGTATCGAAAATTGTTTGTGTGTTTTGTGTCCCGCCAATTATGTAAGATGGTAACATTTGATAGTACCTTTTTTATTCCGCAAGAGCGCATGAGCATTGCGACTGTTGCGAGCTGTCAAGATAGAGAGTCACTACGCGAAGTCTACTTACTATGCACAGAAATATTAGTTGATAATTATTATGAATGTCCCTGGGTTAATACGTCTGCAGGTTACACACAAAAACATTTTTTTTTATAAAGAAAGACAAACATTCCCGTGTTATGAATAACCTAACAATATTTGAAAATCTCCTACTACCACCACAGTAAGCTGAAAATTTTGATTGTGTTGTGATGGAGGACTTAGCCAGCCGAGGAATTGAACACACTACGCCTGGGTGGGACCCAAACGCGATGTCAACTCGGCCACCGATCGGTCGTACATATTAGTACAAAAATAATCAACTAAATAATATAATCGAAAAAAGCAAACCCTTTGGGGTTTTAAATCATATAAATGATTTTTTTTACTTTGTTTTATACCATTTTATTGAGTTATATAGGTCGACCGGTTTCGTTTGCACTCAAACTTCTTCAGGACAATTATTGGACATTTTTTATTTCCATTTTCCTGAAGAAGGTTGAGTGCAGCCGAAACCGGTCGACCTATATAACATAATAAAGTGGTTTAAACCACGCATTTTTTTTATGAATAAAAGAAACCATGTTTACTATTATTACCTACAACATCTTCTAAAATAACAACATTCAGTGAGTGAAAATATACGCACACACACAACACCATTTTTTTCTTTCACCCTTTTGCGCACAAGTTGTCACCTGTCTTATGGTACGTATACATTTGCAAACTTAAACGCGAACTGAGCCACGAATTATGGGAAAGGAACGAAACAACTACAAGCGGCGTTTCGCGCCATTTGCGGTTGCTTCGTTCCTTTCCCATGAGTTGAGGTTCAGTTCGGCAGTTCGGCTCGCGTATATATATGTATAGTATATATTGTATACGTAGTATTATCTTTACTTTTCTTAGCCCCGGTATATAAGTTGATGTTAAGCTCGACTTCGTTGCAATGTCGAGCTTAGCGCGGCTTGGAACGTAATCCTTATATAGTAAGCCTAGATATAACCAATATTACACTATTGTCTATGTTTTAATAGAGGAATGTGTTTATTTTTTCCTTGTAAAACCAAACTTATGTCTAAGTGAGTGTCATATATATGCTTTCTACTGTCATCGTGATAATAATTCTAAGATCGCAAGCTTTCAAAATGTCAACGACAGCGGTTTATTTGTTGTTGAGTTGATTTTTGCTGAAGTTCCCCACTTCAATAAGCACGGTGATATATGCGATGATTCTAATATTAATTAGTATTTGTTTTGCTGGAGTCAGTGCACTCTTGAGATTTGACTCTTAACCACTGAAAACAAAATTGTTGAAGCTTTTGATATTCCTTACCAGACTATGTTAGATTGATTGTCAATGAATAATATCGACATTCCTCATCTCTCGATGAATATGTCCACACTGATAAAATTCGCCAATTTACTTAAATATCGGTGAGATGTAAGTATGCAATTATTTACGTAGGTAAATTTCAAGTTTCACATGTAACTGCTATCGCCTAAAAAAGGAACTATTCTGCCGCTTATCAACACTTAAGCGGCCGAATTACCCCGCTTAAATTTGAGCGAGGAATGTCGTACATAGCGACGTTACGGGCTGACTGATATACCGGGCCTTATTAATGTTAATTCATAACGCATAAGGGTAAAATTAACGTATGTAAGAATCTACGCGTTCATAGATGGCGTTAATTTAATTACTTTACGAAAATTCAATTTTTGCAAGTTATGCTTCAAAATATTAATACGAATTATTTGTTTGCGCCCGTACATACGCAATATGAATAGGAATGAATAGTTTTATCGTCTAAAAACACAATTATTTCAAGAAGGCGTACAGATATAATATTGTATCGGTGATTCGATCCAATGTTGTAGGCTTTTCTAACAGTATTAGAAAGATATATATTTAGTATTAGATTTGAGAGCTGTCCTGATGTTGCTATGAAGTAATGCCGATGTAAGATATAATTAAAACTGATATTTAATTTTACATAAACAGTTGTATAGGCTCGTTAGTTGCTCTAAAGCGGGGATCGACAACAGTTGACAAGGTGACAAGGAATAGGTCTTATACAAATTTTATTATTAAAAAAATTTGATATTCATTTAGTTTTGAAAGCAAAATATTTATTAATTTATATTTACTAACAATTATTATTTTGATTTTATTTATTAACGCCCGTTTCACATTAGCCTGTCTATATGTACAGTAGACTTATTAAGAAAAATTCCGGTGGAAAAATCACGCTTATTCTGATCAATGTTTGTATTTATATGGGTAGGCATTTTAGAATACGAGTTTTAAGAATCACTAATAATGTGTAAAATCGAACAAGCTTCACTCATATATCTCGTGAATTCTTGACAATTTGTCACAGACTATTTCCCACGGTTTGTTATAATTTTCACGTGAAATGCAATGAAATTTATCCCACTCAATTTTATCATCAAGTATCTTCCTCTATTGTAGTGTGCATTATAGTTTCGAAATCGTAACTGTTACGAGTGCATTTCCGCAGTGATGTTCCGAACTGTAGGGTAAAGATTGCCTAGATTATAGCCAACCTCCGATTGGAGTGAGTACAATTTTTAGGGTATTATATCGCTTGGTGAAATTCAAACACGTTTATTTTCTCACTTATGGGGATTCTTTTTCTACCTTTATTGATTCAACGCTTTTTTTAATTAAAAAATGTGGAGTGTTTATTGACTTATTTTTATCAACGTTTCAAACTTCCATAACTCATGATGTTAATAATGTTGAGACCAGAAAATAGTTTCTGACCTAAAAAATCATACAAAGTAGCAGTAGCATGACGCTAAGTACATCGAGATTTTAGTGAGAAATAAATATTTTTATTTGATTTTAAAATTGGTTATCGACCCCTGTTCTGAAGCAGTGGGGTAACTTTTTACCCCACGCCAAAGCATCTCACCCCCGCGACAGATGGTCTCGCTGCAAATTCAACGGTGGGGTGTTTATTCCAGGTGCATCGCGTAAGGGTCAAATTATATATTTGATTTATGCGTCTGTCGGGATATTATACTCCCGCTAATGGACACGCGCATCGCATGCTTGGAAGTACATTTCTATATAGTACACGGTGACCCAATGGAAACAGCACCACCTTTAACCGTTTTAACTTAATTGCAGGCCTCAGTACGTGTTAGCACCCCGTGAGGCCCATATCATAAAATAATGTCTAAAAATAAATTTATTGTAACAATTTAAAAATATGTATACATAGATAGTAAGAAGGAGGGCTTATTGCCAAGTGGATATTTATTCCAATTGTTTTATAGATATTTTAACCTACTGTTACCAGCTCTGTACCGTTTAAGTTTATGTTAGGTCTATTTATGTTACGTTGTGTTAGGTTTATTTATGTTACGTTATGTTATGTTTATGTTAGTTTTATTTATGTTACGTTATGTTTATGTTAGGTTTATGTTGTATCATCTGTATATTTATATACTCTCATTTGCTGTATTTGTTTATAAGGAAAAATGTCTTAATGGGTGAAAGCCAAAATAAACAATATAAGAAACGAGTTATTTTAACAACCGTAACGTTTAGTTATCGCTACCAGAATTGTGTCGATCGAAGTACACACACAAATGCATTGCTTGCATATAGCATGTTTTAAACTCGTTTATCGACTTTCGGAAAAGACACTTTCATAGAAATTTTATGAAAGGAAAAATTAGTGGTTGTTTCAGTTTATTTGACCTAATGATTTAAAAAAATGGGCACAAGTTGCTCTCCGAAGTGGTACTTTCTATGTCATCCATGGGGATGTTGTGTGGAGGGTCTTTAAATAAAATGAAGGAGAGGAGGTTCAAGGAAAGGAGGAAGGAAAAAGATATGAGGGGTGGATAGTAATATGGGGGTCAGTGTGTTCAGGAGTAATCCATCCCTCCCACTGCGGTGCAAGGCGATGAACTGAGGGAGTCCGAATGTAGAGGTCAAAGGGTCTCCCTCAACCGGCCTCTCTCAATCCCACCACGCAGTTGGTGGGCAGGCGCATCCGCCGCCATGACCTAGACAAACCTCACCCCGGGCGCCCCTACTAAGTCACCAAATGTAGAGAACCATTTGCGATGACCTATGGCATATCCAACGAATGGGGCAGCGGTACCCATATTCGCCTCCCAGAACATACTGATTTTATTGAACCACTGTGTATTTTAAACATTAGTTTTTAGTTTCATACGTTATCTATTAAAAATGTTTTCCTTCCTGCCATAAAAATAAAAGTATCATGCAGAATGGCATACAGCTGAGATAATTTAGATTAGTCTTTATGACCATTACGAAATGATATCTCAATGTATGTATTGTGATGTCGGTTATATAATGTCTACCTGGGTATTTTCGCCAAAGTTTGTACATTGCGTTTGGGTCATGTTTCATTTGATTTTAATTGGTTTTTCCATAGTTACGCACTGTAGAATATTTGAAAATGATGTATTTTTAACGTATTAATTTACTTTATTTAGTCAGAATACAACTGTCAAGCCTATAAATATGTTTAATTAATTATTTATATCAAAATGAAGTGTGTTTTTACCATGTCCCCATTTCTACATTCAATTAAACAAAGTCGGTTTTCGTATTTAATTTAAGATAATATGTAAGATTAATTTTTTGTTGTCTTAAATAGCTTGCATAATATATTTTAGTAAAATATACAGTTTTTACATATATTTGTATTAACATTGAAATAAATCAAGTTGAACATTTCTGGTAAAAAATCCGTTAGTTCGAATCCGGGAGCGTGACCGTATGTATTTATAAGCAATAATTAGTCGCCTGAAATATCAATACAAATTGAAAATATCTCCCGAGTAAAAATAAATGCAGCCAACGGGAATTGAACCCGTGTCTTCTGATGTCCGGTCAGGTGCTCTGAAACCACTGAGCTATGTCGGCTCATTTCCAACCCGCCAAATGATATTTCAGGTGATTAATTATTGCTTATATATTTGTTATCCTTTATGCTATGCATAAAACCTTGTCTCATAAACATTAGTTTATCAATAAAAAATAATAAGTATGTATTTATTTTTGAACACCCTTTATAAGGGCTTTTACATAGGAATAGTTTATTAAATATGTACACTGAAATTTATATTAGACATTTTTTAATATATAATTTATGTACCACATTATTTTGTATTAATTTAGTGGTAAATTTAAAATGACCGCTTAAGAATTCAAATTATTTATTACACCCCATTAGTATTCTGGGCGATGAAGAGTTCATATTATGGTAGTTAGTCCTAGATTTTTGCACTGTAAAAAATTCCACTTCTAGTAAGCCAGTATTGGTGGAAACTTATAAATACAACTTAAAAGTAGCGGAATGGAAAACATAAATTTTTTTTAAAAATTGCGAAAATTCCCATGTGTTACAGGTAAATGTTTCTAGGTGGTCGAATAGCAGTTTACATTAATTTGACATTATTTAACACTAGCTGACGTGAACCCGGCGTTCTTGGGGGTTATCCTTAGGAGATTTTCTATAGGCCTTTTTAACCTTTCAGGCTAATTTGTTCGCTTTTGAAAATAGCTTTTAGGATCTCACAGAAATCGTTTGGTCTTCCTTACTGTTGTAGTTAGAAATATGATGTAAACGGTGTTAGAAAGAGAAAGCACCACGCTCTGTATTCAAATCTAGTTAAGCACAAAACAATTAAAATGTGCACCTTTATGAAACCCAAGGTACCGACCGCAATTTGTAAAAACCTTTGATTTCGTGAATTTTTCATTGATAATTTTTATCAATAAAAAGACAAAAAGTCAGGTGACAATAACTTTTAAAACCCTATCAGAATTCGTTGAGTAGTTTACAAGAATTAAGCGCACAGACAGACGCGGATAGCGACTTTATTTTATAATATATAGAGATTCTTTGCTACATATAATATACCTATATACCCGATCGAAAAGCTTTCAAAATAATTTATCGCGGTTTTAATAATTTATTAACTTACGAGTGATTCTTTTTACCGAATAGAATATCTCTTGTCATTATCTCTCTATTATATTACCCATCTCAGAACAGACACCGTCTAGTGAGGCGAATAATGTATTTGCATTTATACCTATATTTGATGTCAATGTCCGATTTGCCGGCAAAGGTATTATCGAAATTGTGGGTTTTTGACAAAGTCTAAAAATGTTACTAGATTGATTAAGGACTAGGCATTGGACGCTTTATGAAAATATTTAATGCTACGTATACATACGCGAGCAGAACTGCTGAACTGAACCTCAACTTATGGGAAAGGAACAAAGCAAACCGCAAATGGCGCGAAACGCCGCTTACAGTTCATTCGTTCCTTTCCCGTAATTCGTGGTACGGTTCTCGTTTCGGTCCGCAAATGTATACGTACCCTTATGTGGTATATTTACTATATTTAAGTCCCGTGAAACTGGCATCCCCATTTGAAAATGATACCCAACGATGTTTTCAATAAAATATTACCGTGTTCATTGATAAAATACAGTCAACAATCCTACATTGTAAGCTCAGTTCAAGGGTACACAATATATTTTTACCCTCTTACATGAAACCTTATATTAGTTTTGCCGTGCATGTTTGGCCTTTACGTGATGGGTGATAATTTACAGGGACCCGTGTTAGGGCGAGTCTAATTTTAAAATTTCACTTAGGTATATGGGTATATCTAATATCAGTCAAAAATGCATTTTGTCGTGGTATTCATAAATAGGATTAATTATTACCTCGTCGGTTTTACGGCCAGCTTAGGATTACACTGACCATTACAATATTATTGGAGGCATGCTAGTTATAATAGGCGTACCACCGATAAGTCCGTTGTTGTCTCTCATAAAATACATATGTAACCGGAAGGAGAGGTTGCAATGGAGATCTCAGCGACCAGATATGATGGTATGAATGCTAAATGCCGATGATCGCTTGCAAAATAAACAACCAGTATTAATTTATTATTTTCTTTATGTAGCGGATTCTTTATGTAGAGGAAGGCTAATTTGGTTGATCAAGTGTAACTAGATAAATCTCTCATCTATTTTCTCACTTGCCGGTAAATTTGGTGGCGAAATACTTAACGGGATAAGAAAATAATCAACATTCAAATGACGAAAACGTTTCAAACAGCAAGGATTCTCGTATCTAGATAAGAAATTAGCAATCAGGTGACGAAATACGTGTCATAATATACAGGATTTGTGTACCGTAATGAATTATATACATATCTTAATATCAAAGATTCACATTCCCAGAAGAAGGTACCCTGTAATAATATATATGTGCATTTCGAGTTGAACAAACAAAACAAACTTAGGATTGTGAGTTTGTGCATCTAGTGATGTCCTTGCCAAGCATCACTGAGAAACAGCATTTTTTCTTGCTTTCGTCTGATTATTGTAATTAGTGAAGAAGAGACAACAGTTGTATACGATCATCGAATTTGAATACTGAAAAGTTCTAAAGATCTTCATTATTATTTTCGATATTTTTTATTTTCACTGGAATCTTCATTTTACAAGTTGAGTAACACGTTTGGAACATACCGTATACAAGCAGTTCGTATGTGCGATTACTTCATTCGATTAAACTCTGGTTACGATAACTATTCCTCCTGATTTATGCATTCTGGCCAAAGACGCCGAGATCGCAATATTTCGGTTGATTCGTTAATCGACAAGCTAATCATTATTTTTCTTTGTGTTTTTATGCTAAGCCAATCAACAAGTTTAATGGTGTATAAGAAAAACAACGTCAATGTGTTTATAGAAATTCCTCCTCAATTTTTTTTTATCTAATCTTGCGTGATATGGCATCATTGCTAAAAATAAACGACAAATCAACCTTAGTAATTCGTAGTATTTTTGCTCTAACATTTCTTAGGATTGGACTTTTGAACTATAGACGGTGAAGTTACGCGTAAAAATTATATTAATTGTGATCGTTTCATACTTCTAAATTTAGAGTGCATGATTCGATAGATAGTAAGCAATAAACATTTTAATCTTTAAAGGAAATGTGAACCCTAGTTTTAACTAATATATCCTCAAATTTTCATCTTCTTATAATTCTCTAACTTCTCCATACTCTTCTTGCAACCCAAACTAGTTATACATCATTTTTCTTTTTTATATTATACTAATGTATAGATTCTATGTCCGCAAACTGTAAAATTCACCCGCCAAAACACAGGGTCATCCCTAGCATGGAGGGTGAAATATCGCAAAAAACCACATGTACTCTCTAAATCATGTATCAATATTCATTCATATTCATATTCATTATATCATGGCATTGGACGCTTTATGAAAATATTTAATGCTACGTATACATACGCGAGCAGAACTGCTGAACTGAACCTCAACTTATGGGAAAGGAACAAAGCAAACCGCAAATGGCGCGAAACGCCGCTTACAGTTCATTCGTTCCTTTCCCGTAATTCGTGGTACGGTTCTCGTTTCGGTCCGCAAATGTATACGTACCCTTATGTGGTATATTTACTATATTTAAGTCCCGTGAAACTGGCATCCCCATTTGAAAATGATACCCAACGATGTTTTCAATAAAATATTACCGTGTTCATTGATAAAATACAGTCAACAATCCTACATTGTAAGCTCAGTTCAAGGGTACACAATATATTTTTACCCTCTTACATGAAACCTTATATTAGTTTTGCCGTGCATGTTTGGCCTTTACGTGATGGGTGATAATTTACAGGGACCCGTGTTAGGGCGAGTCTAATTTTAAAATTTCACTTAGGTATATGGGTATATCTAATATCAGTCAAAAATGCATTTTGTCGTGGTATTCATAAATAGGATTAATTATTACCTCGTCGGTTTTACGGCCAGCTTAGGATTACACTGACCATTACAATATTATTGGAGGCATGCTAGTTATAATAGGCGTACCACCGATAAGTCCGTTGTTGTCTCTCATAAAATACATATGTAACCGGAAGGAGAGGTTGCAATGGAGATCTCAGCGACCAGATATGATGGTATGAATGCTAAATGCCGATGATCGCTTGCAAAATAAACAACCAGTATTAATTTATTATTTTCTTTATGTAGCGGATTCTTTATGTAGAGGAAGGCTAATTTGGTTGATCAAGTGTAACTAGATAAATCTCTCATCTATTTTCTCACTTGCCGGTAAATTTGGTGGCGAAATACTTAACGGGATAAGAAAATAATCAACATTCAAATGACGAAAACGTTTCAAACAGCAAGGATTCTCGTATCTAGATAAGAAATTAGCAATCAGGTGACGAAATACGTGTCATAATATACAGGATTTGTGTACCGTAATGAATTATATACATATCTTAATATCAAAGATTCACATTCCCAGAAGAAGGTACCCTGTAATAATATATATGTGCATTTCGAGTTGAACAAACAAAACAAACTTAGGATTGTGAGTTTGTGCATCTAGTGATGTCCTTGCCAAGCATCACTGAGAAACAGCATTTTTTCTTGCTTTCGTCTGATTATTGTAATTAGTGAAGAAGAGACAACAGTTGTATACGAT
Source organism: Hesperophylax magnus (assembly GCA_026573805.1). Classification (NCBI taxonomy): domain Eukaryota; kingdom Metazoa; phylum Arthropoda; class Insecta; order Trichoptera; family Limnephilidae; genus Hesperophylax; species Hesperophylax magnus. The sequence continues at coordinate 4,089,291 of JAIUSX010000026.1, forward strand.
CATCGAATTTGAATACTGAAAAGTTCTAAAGATCTTCATTATTATTTTCGATATTTTTTATTTTCACTGGAATCTTCATTTTACAAGTTGAGTAACACGTTTGGAACATACCGTATACAAGCAGTTCGTATGTGCGATTACTTCATTCGATTAAACTCTGGTTACGATAACTATTCCTCCTGATTTATGCATTCTGGCCAAAGACGCCGAGATCGCAATATTTCGGTTGATTCGTTAATCGACAAGCTAATCATTATTTTTCTTTGTGTTTTTATGCTAAGCCAATCAACAAGTTTAATGGTGTATAAGAAAAACAACGTCAATGTGTTTCTAGAAATTCCTCCTCAATTTTTTTTATCTAATCTTGCGTGATATGGCATCATTGCTAAAAATAAACGACAAATCAACCTTAGTAATTCGTAGTATTTTTGCTCTAACATTTCTTAGGATTGGACTTTTGAACTATAGACGGTGAAGTTACGCTTAAAAATTATATTAATTTTGATCGTTTCATACTTCTAAATTTAGAGTGCATGATTCGATAGATAGTAGGCAATAAACATTTTAATCTTTAAAGGAAATGTGAACCCTAGTTTTAACTAATAATTCCTCAAATTTTCATCTTCTTATAATTCTCTAACTTCTCCATCCTCTTCTTGCAACCCAAACTAGTTATACATCATTTTTCTTTTTTATATTATAGTAATGTATAGATTCTATGTCCGCAAACTGTAAAATTCACCCGCCATAACACAGGGTCTCATCCCTAGCATGGAGGGTGAAATATCGCAAAAAACCACATTTACTCTCTAAATCATGTATCAATAAAATAAATAAATGTTAAAACACATAAGTCGATCAGTCTCGAGTGGCCGGAGTCGGTGAAACTATGGCACCTAAATAAAAATATTATTTTAATAAAATATATAGTAGGTGTATAAAATAACAAACTAACTAATCATCACGCCGTTTCCCGCAGGGGTAAACAGAGAGGACGGAGCGCCAAACAACTTGGTCTTGGCACACACTCCTTCCTTGCCTCATTCACATTCATAGATCGTCTCATACATACTCTTCTATTATTCTGACTCTTGACATGGCCCGACTCAAGTTTCTGATTCGCTTGATCGTGTCATGTCTTTCTCGGGCGTCCCCGACTTCTGCTACCATTCACATTTGCGTCATTACACTTCTTTCTTCGCTCATTCGCTCTACATGTCCAAACCATCTAAGCGTCCTTTTCTCAATCTTACTCATTACGCGTACATCAGCCTTGCCTTCATTGCGGTCTCCAAATTTCTCACACGATCATACATGGTTTTACCACACATACGTCTCAGGGATCTCATTTCTACAGCATTCATTCTACTTTCATCCTTCCTCTGTCAGTTCCATGCCTCACTGCCATACATCATGGTAGGTACCTGCACTCCATTGTGGACTGCTAGCTTCACTTCTTTCGACAATTTTTTGTTAGGGCCAACTGCCTTCAGTCCTCCATTAATGGATTTACCTGCATTTACCCTTCTTTCAATATCTCTGTCAGCCTTCCCATCTCTCGTAAACATACTTCCTAAATACTCAAACTCATCCACCTGCTACTAGTATTCATACATACTGCGTATGTATGAAAAATGCTTTAAATTATATTCAGAAAGATACAACACTTATTTTAGACTTCAATGGTTATAACCTGTAGGCCCTAAAATATTTAACAGTTTGTCGGCTCGTTTAAATAGTAATTTATATTTTAGTTTTCCTATTGTTAAATTTGTTTATTTTTACATTATTATAAAATACAAGCAAAGTTTAGGAAAATGGAGAAATGATAGAGAATACCTTCCATTTTATACAATAAATAAAAACATTAACACCTCAACCATATTATTATCAAACACCCATCGGTGTGTTAGTGAATATAATTCTTTAAAGATAATTCCTTTTATATTTGTTTATGTAATTCTTGGTATCTAAAATATTTACTATCGGAAAACAAGATTACGTCTAATGAATTCTAGATATGGTCCGATTGCGTAGTACAGTTCTTCAATTTGTTTATTCCACATGAGCGTTTTTTTATCGTATAGACTTTGAACTGGCATAGAAAAAAAAATTAAGGTGGGCTTTGTGTATTTTTTACTATTTTTAACGGCATGTCCTGATATATCTATGTCTACAAAGCCTATCTACATCTAGCGACCTTCAGTTAGTTATTATTGAGATAATGTGTTAATCAAGTGCCCGTGTATGTTTGTTTAATATAATCTGCGTTTTATCGGTGGAATGCGAGATAACTCCTATCAATTAATTCACCTTTGTGTTCATAGATATGCCCAATACCTTCGAGAGATCCGTAATATGTCTATACAGAAATCGGTCCTTCTAATCTCTAACGGTACGATATTATTTATTGCATAAGTCATTTTTACATCGAGGAAAATGAACTTGTGAATCCTAATCCCTGTAATCCAGATAGTACATAAGTTGAGTATGAATTGGGAAAAGCGATGTGAGGGGTGGGACACAGGGCGATAATTGATGGAACATAATAATGTTTTCGAATTTGGGGCGACTTATGGCAGGGGTGTTTGTTTTTTAATAAATGGTTTCCTTGGCGGCGGTACCCATACCCGCCTCCTAAATATTTACATCTATACAATTAAAACAAATATTTGCTCTTCTAGTATAAAACCACTTAGCAAATGATACGTTTTTTTAACAATATGTTATCGTTATTCTAAATCCCTAACTAAGGACGGGTTGTTTCGGAGAATTTGAACAATTCATCAAATTTCAACGTTCATTTTCGGGTTCCGTGAAAGACTTATTCAAGTTCTGTTTTTATATCATTGTAGGCTAGTTGCTTGACAAAACTGAAATAAAAACAGAACTTGAAAAAATCTTTCACAGAACTTGAAAATGAACGTTGAAATTTGATGAATTGTTCAGATTTTCCGAAACAACCCGTCCTAAATATCCAATTCCAGTATTTATAAATTTAAATCTTTAAATTGGCGGTGATGTTTGACTCGTTCAAAAAACGGATTAGCGTGGTTATTTATTTGTTATGTGATATCGGTTTCTTTGTATTTCTGCGAACGCTATGATTGCATAGGAAACTGTTATTATCTACCTTATTCCCGTAATATGTTTCAATGCGTCCCATATAATCCGGCTGCCATATTAAATGTTTTGAAACGAATGTATTTAAAAAAAAATCGTTCGTAATGGGTTAAACTATTTTCTTTATTTGGCCAAAGTCCATTTTGAATCCGCAGTGCTATTTTGAATCCGCAAACAATTATTGTAACAGAGATTTCGGTCTAGAACAAAAAAAAATGTTTTTCATTGGTTTTATCCGTTTTTTTTCTTTAGTCTTAAATTTTTAGCATAGCATTCGACTTTCGGTATACAATCATTATCCTGGCGTTATTTTTTTATACATTTATTGGCTGAAAATCATTCCGGTGTTTTTGCACCGCAAAATTATTTTAATTATATTATTACTAGTAAATGGAAAAGCTGTGGCAAAACGAAGAATTCCGGTACCACTCATTATTAAAGGCAAATCAATTAAATTATCATTATTTAGTAGGTTAAATTGGTTTTAATCAAAGTGTATTTTTTGCAGCTGAGAAATGTAAACCACTAGAGTTCTGGTCTGACCAAATTATCAATACGCTATTATTTTATAACTAATTATTTTTTTATTGCGATAAATACCGAAATAAACCCATTTGTACATAAAAATATATCGGCTTTTCAGTTTGGAGAATTTGTGATATCAATTTTATTTTTTTAAGCAAAATAATATCAAGTATCAAAGAATTGTCAAAAATTAAATAAAAGTTTCAATTAAAAAGATATAACAATACTTTCCGCGGTAGTATTACATTTGTCAGGTGGTCAAATAGTGTGATACAAATGACATATAAAAGTTGAGTTTGAATGAAAAAGCTAAAATCATTCTTACTAAAATAATCTCATTTCACGTATTCTTCTTTGCCCTTTTTTGCTAAAAATAGAATGGTTGTGAAATAGCACAAATTCGTCAAATAAGTTTACTTGCGCACACCGGGATTTGAACCCGTGACCTTCATTTGAAAAAATGTAAAGTGAGCCATTTTTAAACTTTTTATGCTTTATTTCAAAATTTCAATATTAAAAATATGTTTTTAATAATATTTTTTTAGGGCGTATTTCAAAATCTTACAAAAACAGGCATTAGCTTTTTGATACGTTCAAAAATGTCGCATTTATTTGGATTTTATTGAGAAGCGGAAATGCACACAAATTCTAAAAAATACAGCCTTATAATACAAATTACAAATAATAATACAAGTAACTGTCAATATGACATCGGTCTGGATTATTAGAATGCGTTTTTGTGTTTAAAAATTAAGATATTAACCTAATTTTTTACCTAAAGTACGGAACTGGTTGTCTCAGCTTTTCCATCTCCTAATTATTACGTATCATCTCCCATGTATATAGAGTTTCTATTACCAGTGCTCAATATTGATCAAATGAATACCAATAAATTCATAGAGAACCAGTTTTCTTTCAGAGTAGGTTCACTAACACATTTGGTTAATGATTATCATCACTAATCGCTCGTATTTGTCGACGAACTTTGTTCTAAGGATAACTGACCCCGTTTTGCTAACATTGTTAGCATTTAGGCTATGTATTCAACTGATTTGAGCATTCGAGTTGAGTTTGTTTATTCATAAAATCAGCCATGTTCGGAAATAAGTGTTATTGTTGCTAAAAAATATATCATCATTAGGTTCTAATGTGCTGAACCTAATTAAAACTTCTGGCTACCTATAACCGAAGGCTGTGAGACGTGGTGCCTAGCCTAATAAGAAACTCGAGTGATCGCTAAAATAACCGAAATATGTTGCCAGTGCTCGGCACTTTAAGCATTCGTTTTGGAAATTTCCCCCCCCTTATTAAAATAACATACCTCTGAATTTTAATATGAAGACATATAAACTGATTGTAGTGTTATATAGCCATAGACTAAATACACATCAATGTATATAACTAATGAATTCACCTATATTTTGTCTTTTTTTTTCAAAATTTTAAGATTTAGAAAAAAATTGTTGAAAATCGTAAACTTTATAAACACGTGAATTCTGCGTATTAGTTTTTTTTAAATTGCCTTATTTGGCACTTACGAGTATTTGGGACAACATTGACCATTTTATATTCTGTTTATTGTTTATGGCCTACTTTGTTAATCATGAATACAAATATATATTTCAAGTCTTAATTTTGAATCGTAATCAGCTATTCTAAAAGTTTTGTATGAAAAAATGTTTTATAAAATTTGTGACAATTTGGGTTCGCGAACTGTCAAAATTGAATTCACTAAATTAGGATATTAAATACTTTCACCACAAAAAAAACTGGTATTGTTTTAGAAACATACGTTCACTGTATACAATTTTCAGTAAGAATAGTCTCAATTCTTGCTTTATTTAGATGACATTTTACATGTGACAATGTAAAATACACGTGGCAGATAATTCACATTTTGATTAGATAAATATTGAATAAAAACCACTTCATGTGGGTTAAAATTGCATTAGATAGATGGGTAATTCCATTACGAATGCACTGGTGTGTAAATATATGATAAACGTTGAATAAAACCATAGACATATGAATATTAGTAGACCTGCCCTAAGTGATTAAAAGCGTATTATCCCCACTCCCCATACCGGTTCCATTGAGCCGGCTGGGCTCGCATATGGCTTCAAGTGAAATTTGAAAACGTGACGTCATCATTCTTGTGCGAACTATGGTCGAGGCATCATCGGTTCATTTTACGAAATAACACGGCAAAATGTTGACTTTTGATATGAAAACTTGTAAAAATAGATGTGAAAAAGAGAATAAACCCAATTGTCGTATTACATTCCATAAGTAAGCATTATTTTACTTTATTTTAAGCTTATTCACACCGTATTATATGGATCAGTTTTAGAAACATATACTATCACATCACAATGTAGCGATTCTCAAGTGTGCTCATCGTTGTTTACTGGGGTAAGTAAATTATGAGACATTTGTAAAAGTGTCTTAACTAAATACTCTGAAACTAACTACGACTCTGAAATAGAAGCTGCCTTACTTTGCCGAATTTGGACTTCGCAAATTAGTTCATAACGTGGCGAGTAATTTGCGCTCCCATGTAAAAATGTCTATTCATTCAAACGCAGATTTTACTTTTAAGAAGTAAATGGTGATATTATAATGCGAGATGCCTATTTACTGTCAGATTGATTTATTGACGAATCACAGTCAGCCTTACTCCCCTCGTTCTTCAACAGTTGATTTTACCCCTCGCCCTTATCTTCTCGTCTATTAATTCCTATGTCTGTGAATAAAACAAACATTTGCATCATTTTCGGACAGAAATTAAAATTTATGGATTCTAGAACAGTCTACTTCATGCTTTTAACGGCGGAAATTAAACATCTATTGATAAAATAGGAAAGCATCATTTCAGATTTTTACCAGTGATAACTGTTATAATAATAATAAAATAATAATTGGATGACTTGTATAGCGCCGTTTTTGTGCAAAATCACCTCAAGGGCGCTGAGTTTATATTCGGGAATGTTTGAAAAATTTAAATAAATGTTTTACAAAGGGTAAATGGAGTAAAACTGAAGTGGATTAGTCTTTGAAATACTCATCTATGAAAATGGTTTAGTTGATTATTGGTTTTATTTTGTTTTAATTATTTATTAACCAAGTATACACAGATAGAAATACTTCGTTTTTGGTATAAACCACTTCAGTACGCTGCTTATGAAATTATGTTATTATATAGAACATTTGGAAGTTGACAGTTAACATAAAACTCATTATCTAAAGCTTAGATTATAGGTTTTCTATCTAAACCTTAGCAACTTTGAAGAATTTCTGGGGTTCTTATAAAATGTGCTATCAAAACATAGTTTGACTAAATAACATTGGTCAAGTACCTGTGCTAAGAATTTGATAAAAATCGGCTTTTTTAAGAATTACGAAACAAATTAGATTTTAATGAAATTATTAAATGATAGAATTTATTAATATCCAAGATCAATAATAATATTTTAAACTGTTTTGTATCATTCGGTATAAATGCGTTTATATTGGTATTGGCATAGGAGTTGCTTAGAATTTTCTTTTATCTTATTTACCGGAGACACCGGTCAAATCGTTTTACGGCGTACATAAGTACATAATATACTGCTGTTGACTCTCCGTCGCCTCCATGGAGCCATTATTTATTAAATGTCAGTTATTTGCCCCTGTCAGTAGTTATTTCATAAAACTTCATTGCCTACACTGTTGGAAGGATATGATTTGAATGGGTATATATTCTAAATGGTAATCTTTATTGGTGGCAGTTAAATTCAAATTTCAACATGTTTTGTCGAATGCGAGCAGTTTGCTTTATGGCAACATATTTTTTATGTAAATATTATGATAAGATCGATACTTTTAGTGAATATGATAGTTAAAACCTCCTGGTTATAATTTTTTTTATTAACTTTACAATAAGTCCAATGACAGTATTAACATTAAGGCGACAAATACTTAAATAACGAGGGTGTGCTCGTGGCTCACATTTTTATTAATTTTGACGAATTCGTAATTATATATTTTTTCAGACCAATACCACAATTGTAAGTTATTTATTTTTAAGATTAATAAAAGCAATACCTTACCATTGAAATATTTTACGAAAAACGGTTTAAAAATTATATAAAACGTTTTTCAACGACGAATTGGTAACTTAGCGAGATATTCAATAAGAAACATCTCCGATATTAGTAGTACGTTTTTCAGGATTATTTTAAATAAGCCCCGCCGAAATATCAATTTTCTAGGCCTGCTAGGGTAAATTCGACCGTAGGTTCGTCCAATATGCTGGGCCGCGCGCCAAATAGCCTTGTACATGGGTTCTTCTCTTATGTCGTTTGAATTTCCACTTTATTTTAGAGATTTGGTAGAGCAAATTCGACCGTAGGTCCTTCCAATACGCCGGGGCCGTGGGTCGCATATTTTTATACACGCTAAATTTCCGAATTTATTTTAGTGTATTGTTTCGTCTTAAGTAAATTTTCATTTTCGTCGTGCTGTTACTCCCGTTTGAGCATTTCTGACAATCGTTGTATCAAACTAAATATTTTAATAATTTAATTTTTGATAATATTTTCGATTTCTTAACGAAAATTTGAAACAAAGATACAGTGGCATCTGGGACCTTCGCCTTACGGGGACGCTGCTCTACCAACTGCGCTAAGGGGACCCCATTTCATTCGGTCATATTTAACTGCATCATACTTCGAATAAGAACTACCAACATTATCTTAATTTTTCTCACCGCACATTTTTATTGGCTGCTATCTTTATGGTCCTGGGTTTAAGTTCCAGGTGCGACCGTATATCATTAAATACTAGAATTTGAGGTTTTACTCACTAAGTTATTCCACAAATAAAATAGGAGCAAAATAAGTCGTATCTTGCTCCTTATTTAAAAAAAACGCGCAATAGGACGCCTGGAGGTGCCTTGACGTATTAACGAGTGCCCGACCACATTAAAAAACGAAGTAACATTTTTATTGTAATAAATTAATATATTCGATCCTAATTATTATTCTTAAACAAGCAAGTCACACTTTAAAAAAGTTTTATTTGTCTTAGTTTTTAAATCATGCAATATTATTCTGTAAATTACGGTATTTCGCAGTTTCGCGCAGGCCTTCTACAATAATAATTATTAACAAGATTTATTAATTTAAAATTAATTCCAATTCACACTTGACAAAAACATCCATAAATACATTTCAGTATCTATATCTCGTGTTCCTTGGTAACAACAGGAATGTACAGCCAAATAAACATACTTCAAACATGAGGACACGTTGTTAAATAATGTGCAAATCAGTGTGTATATTTTGGTTAAAATTAAAATTTCATGACATCCTTGAGGTGATAGTAAAAAGTCTATTATTAAGTATTAATGGTGAAATATCGTTAATGTCATATTTTAAGTATCTATAAAACATGCCCCAAATAAACGCAATACCCACGTTATGTTCAGATCAATCAAAAGATACTAAATATTTTATTAATTGCCATTGAAACAGAATACATTGGATTGGTATTACGCTTATGAGTATGTAATTTGTAAATAATAAAACTTAAGGGTAAATTTATTTATTTAGTCGTGAGGGCAATGGGACGAGGGGTTTGACGTCAGCCAATGGTTGGTGAAAATGGCCTTCCGATAGTTCACAAATACAATAAAAATACTAACGTACATAAATATTGTTTAAACATCATTGGCGCTACTACTTGCTGAGAGTCCTGGCCGCCTTTCACTCTACTCCACCCGGTTACCTTCAATTTCTTACGCCTAGAGATAATAAAAATAATTTATTTATAAAATTTCACGTGCATTGCGAATAATTATTATATACTGACAGCAAATAGTTATAGAGGTTGCAAAATTAAAGTTAATAAATAGCAAGAGATTTCCGGGCAGTGATAAAAATTGCATTTTTCGAATTTCTCTTTTGAATCTCTCCTAACTGACGCAAAATTTTATCGATATCAGTAGCCATTCTGTTCAGCAACTATCAGAACTATCGGCAGATTGATCTTAAAGGTAGTAAGATAGAATAATATATTATGCTCATGTTGTCTTTGATAGTCATCAGAAGCGTAGAGAGATTGTGTGCCTCCATTCTAAAAATTATAATAAGCTTCTGAAAATAATGATACCAGTAATAAATAATGTTGATGTAGGTCTCCATAGAAGACGGGTAAATTTCTATCGGAAAGACCAATCTTCATTATTCTATTTCAATGCGTGAATTTTATTAGGAAGGAAATTAAACTGTATTATATTCGTTGTTCAATTAATTAATATTTTATCTAATCAAGATTCATTATAATTTATTATAACACCATCACAGCGCATAATATAGTTGTAACGTAATATTATTATCTCAACTGCAACATTATAACGATTCAAGCTATACTCTGTTATTTGGTTTTAGTATTAACAATTTATTTTAATTGGTTTTCAGGGTTGATTGTTTTTTCCTTATATTGGACCTGTCGATTGTCTATTAAGAGAAAAATGTTTATTTTCGAATATTTTTTCGTCGTTTATTAGTTCAGTCAGTTCAGTTTTATGTGCTCGCGAGGAAAACCATACAAAATTCACATTTCCGAATACCCAATTGAACTTTAAACATCTTGTTTTTACTTCATTATAATGGTTCTAATATTTTTGCTTGATATCACATCAAGGCTACATTTCAATGAATCAAATAACAAATCGAAAACAAAGTTTAATATATCCTAAAAGTATACCCTTTTAACTGGCAGATTATTAACTAACCATTATAATAAATAAGAAAAAAACATGTTATGATGTTCCGTGTAGAATACAATGTGCCATCATTCAGAATATGATTTTTTAAATAATAGGGGGCGCAAAAGTTCTCACTCGAATTCCTAAGGCCGTAACTTTGTAGATAAAAATAAATATTACTACACAATTATTCCGCGTTCTTGAAGAGTATGGCGATACATGCTTTGTCAACGTGGATTCTGCTTCTGTTTACTTCACAAATGTCAAAGTTGTGATGACATAAGAAGATATCTGCGAAAAAGAGCGCATCTTCCGATAAGGTGATGCGCCACCTTTTATATCTGGTGATGTGAAAAATATTTACCGATAAACTGACATTGGCCCTTTTACAAATAAGCAACAGGTATATCTGTTTTTTGCCATGGAGATAAACTTTGTAAAAGGAACACTGCTGGACTCAAAATCAACCCTATCAAAATAATATCAATAAAAAGTGCTGAGACTAATGAACGAAAAAAAATAATTAAATTACCTAGACAAAAAGTGCAACATCTCGGTCCACTGCTCACAAGCACTCCGAGTTTATTTTAGAAGAAAACTCGCCTAACTCTAGAAGCAATTATTCGCTGGATGACCTCAAACAGGTTGAAGCTGAATCCGTCAAAGACTGAGTTTCTCTGTACGGCCACAAGCAGACGTCAGTATGACATTGACAACTCCCCAATAAATATTTCAGGAAGAGACATCACTCCAAAGACAAGTATCAAACTACTTGTTGTCAATCTGGAAGCTGATTTTTCCCTTAAAACTAATGTGAACAGAACTGTAAGCACGGGGTTCTTTCAATTAGTGCAAATTAAAGCAGTGAGGATAAACCTGCCAACAGAGTTGACTAAATTGTTAGTCACTTCTTATGTAGTGTTGTGTCACATCTAAATTATTCAATGCAATATACGCACGTCTCCCCAGATATCAAATTAACAAATCGCAGTCAGTTTTCAACGTTGCGGCAAGAAATTACCCTCGTATCTGCATATTCCCACATTTCAGAGAATCTCAAAAATCTTCACAGTCTCAAAAGAATCCAGTTCAAGCTCTGCTCGATGGTATTTAAATCACTTAAGGCGAAGCTTAATGCCAAATCACTATTTTGATTAATGTTTATAAGGAATTAGTGTACATTATAGTCTTGTAGCGCCCTTCGTGGCAGCCGGACGCGCCCTCGCGTCCTCCAACCGCTTTGTGTTATTTTTAGTATTTTCAAGGGAAATGTGGCAACATCCCTTTGAAATTATTTTGTAAATCAGTCAATCAACATTTTAAATTCACTTAAAAATTAGTAATCCGAACTTTATAGTAATGTGATTAGATGCAGTGTGTTAAAAATGAGTAATCGAAAATTCTGCTAAAAAATATTCGAAATTCGATGCAGTTGAACTTGATCGGTAACTGTGGGTATGCCAGATGTTTTCAATGGAATTCTTGGAAACTCTGAAGGCCCTAAGAAATGTTTGTTAAGCCCAGGGTAATTTATTATCCCACCCGTCGCCTTTTATTGCGGTCACAATACACTACTAATACAATCACCAGGAAGAAGATTACATGGAGATGAATGATGGACTTGCCGAACGTCACAGCGGTGCTGCCAAGGTCTGTTATCTGTGTGAGGATACTGTATCAGCGCTTAATTAGCAGCAGACACATACCTGGACGGATGACGAACCTCGAGCTGCCACTGTTGGTGGACGCGGTGGACTCTCTCACTGCAGCAGCTGGTCCAGTTTCTTCACCACTTAGGATTTTTGCTGCAGAGTCTCCATCCTCTATCTTCGTCGAACGTCACAGCGGTGCTGCCAAGGTATGTTATCTGTGTGAACATACTGTGTCAGCGCTTAATTAGCAGCAGACACTTACCTGGACGGATGACGAACCTCGTGCTGGTACTGTTGGTGGACGCGGTGCACTCTTGCGCTGCAGCAGCTGGTCCAGTTTCCTCACCACCTAGGATTCTTGCTGTAGAGTCTCCATCTTCTATCTTCGTATCACCTGTTCCTGTGCTTCATCACCTGTTCATGTACTTCATTTTATTTAACTTAAATTCACTTATTTTTGTAATATTTATATTTTGTAATACCTGCATTAACTGTAAAGCGCCCCTGAGGTGATATCTCACAAAAGCGGCGCTATACAAATTGCCCAATAAATAAATAAATTATGAATACCAAAAAATATGCTTTAGATAAATTAAAATTAAAATATAAATTACCCAATAAAAAATATAAATGAACGTATAAAGGAAACAATTTAAAAAAAAATTTCAGTAGAAATGTATGAACGTATAAAGGAAACAACAAAAATACAGTATTATAGTTAAGATTATCTGTGATGGTTTCACTTGATTAACTTTTTGTCTTTCTTATAAAATTATTTACAAATTAAATAAAAACCAGTTTTTTGCTTGAAATCGAACGTTTCTAGACTCCGTTTGTCAAGCGATTGTAATGCCTATTACCTACGATATAAGGTACCTATATCAAGAATATACACATTTTTTGCTTTTAGCTCCCTTTTAAGGTAAGTATGTTTTTCTGTATCTGTTTGTAAATAATAAGTATATTTCTGCGAATCTCTGTTTGTAAATAATAAAATTAGATAAAACTAATAAATTGTACAGCGCCCTTGAGGTGATTTTTCACAAAAATGGCGCTTTACAAATCATTCAATTATTATTATTATTATTAATGTCCCATAGCTGATTATTCAAGATTGTTAAAAGAAGATGAGAAGTGAGGTTTTGTCTGGCCGCAGACTGCAATGAAGGCCTATCAAATCAAGAATAAAAATCTAACTGAAAGAGATTGATGAAAAAATTCTGAAAAAAACTTTAAAAACGACATAGAAAACTAATAAAACAGAAATGAATAACTTTAGTTCGCCTCAGCACAGGTCACCATAGTGAGGACTAAGAAATGCAATTCACTATCGTATTTAATATCATATTTTGTATGTACAATGTTTAAATAGTAAAGGTACCAAAATAATAAAACATTAAAATGCTGTTTTTACTATTTCAAATTCTAGTAGAGCCTATTTCTTCAGCATGTATTATTTATTTGTTCGATAACTTTTCCCTCCAAGATAATCCTCGTTATCCGTCGACCTTTGTCTCCGCTCCCGCAGATGAGATCCCCGTTCTGGTTTGATATCTCGTCTCGTGTGAGGCCGCATACTTATTTTAAGTGCCGATAAAAGCAACACACCTATACCTTATCAATCTAAACTAGAGATAAGTGGAATGTACCTATTACCTATTATAATGTATTTTATATTACGTACGTAAACCCACTCCTTATATTCGCGAAGGTTCGTAAAACAGGTTTAATGTCAATCTTTTCTGCGATTTAAGCCATTAAGAATGCCAGTTTCATATTATTCAAAATAATAATTTTTCTTCTCATCTAGCACACACCCATATATTTGATTACATTTTTAAGAATAAACTAAAAATTACCTAATTTAAAAAAAAATCTTTTTGATCACTTGAAAAATATGTTCCAAACGATATTGCGAATTAATGCAGAAATTCCTTTTTTTTAATTCGTTTTTGAATACATTTTTTTACGGAAAATTCTTTCATAAATATAGACGGTGGGCATATCAACTATACTTTTAAAAACGGAGCTTGCCTTTTAAAGATAGCTTCATCGATGCTAAAAATGTCAATATCCGAATTTATTCTGTTCAACTGCAAGATTGCTCTCCCCACAGGCATGACCATTGGCAAGTCCGGCATGCCGTGAGATAGAACAGTCTATGCTGTCGGTGACGAAGATAACCTTCGGGAATGTAGAGATGAATGCTCTTCATGATGACCGAGTTTTCAAACCATCCACTAATCAGTCTGAAGAAATGTGGAGCAATGCGCACATCCCTCCTGACCAGTAGATGGTTTATTCCAAGCGTACCCAAAAGAAAGTCGGTAGAGCCACGGGTACTAGCCATACTCCCTCATGTCCCTCATGTAGAGAAATCTCAAAAATTATTTCTAAACTCTCTCCAACAATAAGAGAACACTTCAGCTTTTAGTTGATTGACATTTTTATAATTATGTAGTTATACAAATTAAAATAAAATTATCCATATTTGCAATCTAAAGTATTTCGAGGTTTTCACGGCCCGCTATCATGTTTATTTATTTATTTATTTATTAAACGCCATAAAAAGCTTTTACAATAATGTGATACATGAGATTATAAGTGCACAGTGGTACATAGGGGAATATTAGTATTACATTTAAGAACACAACAATCATCATCATCACTTTTGGCTCTACAACCCCTGGTGGGTCTTGGCCTCCTCAAGAACACAACAATATGTATACAAAACGACACCGAATGTGATACAGCTGACATTACAATATAATATGCAATGTGATGTGCTTTCTGATATTTAAAACATGAAATAGTGTCCAATTCCTTTCCCATATCTACATGAGAATGGAATGTACGAGTATTACATTCTCGGCATAGAAAATCCATTCACACACATTCGTTAAATGCTGTAATCCATATCGCTCAAAGCGAAGATAAAGCTTATCTTTCTGGTGTCATCATATTCTCATCCAGTAAGGTATTTATGATTTGCGGAGAATATGTCAAGATCAAACAATTTTCATCTATTAGTATGTAAGTGTAATTATTATTATTTACTTATTTCAAGTCAATGTAAACCTACCCATCCCATATAGAATAATGTGTATTATGTTCATCGTACATAAGCTTTAAGTATTCAGTGTTAATAATGTATTATGTAGGTACATACCCAATGTATAAAATTTTATACATGTATAAAATTGATGTTTATAAATAATGCAAGGTAAACTTTTTAGAACAGTTTAAAATAATTTTGTTTTAATTAATCATTACAATGTAACTTCAACGTGAAACATTTCATGAATAGAAAAAAATGATATATTTATATTATGTTGTTTTTTAGTATAATTTACTATTAATTAATTAAAAATACTAATATCGGTTGTGTGTAACTCCGCTTCAACGAACTCTAGAACTCTGATTTGCTTTGCATTTAAGTGTCATTTTCAAAATTGCTGTTTGTCCAAATTCAAAGATTCGATAAAGTAGGCTATAACATAATATTTTAATTGTCTCTTTTGAAATGAAATTATAATATCTGTCTGCGCAAGTTAGTTATAACTTATAATAATGATAATATATGTAAAAAGAATTAGTAAATAGTCATTTAAAAACGATTAAACACCATCGTGTTAAAACACACCGTTTGGTTGTCATGAATCTGCGGATTCATCACAACCAGTCAAAGATAAATATATCTATGGTCTACAATATCCACATCAGGGTTGTCAATTTGTGGAAAATCCCTAATTTGCGGGGAATTCAGAAGATTTTTCAAGATATTTTTTTTTGCGTCGAGAACCTTTTGTGGGAAAAATGCAGGGATTCTGGGCATTTCTTGATCATCCAGCCATATTGAAAAATAATATTTACATTAATTGTAATAACGTACTGTACAAAAAAAATTGTATATATATATGGGACGTGTGGGATTGCACTAACCTCCCCACATACTGGAATAAAAATTATTATTTCGCTTTCTCTCCTAGCAAATTTATATATATATATATTTGAACGAACGAGAAAACCCGAAAAAGACAAATAAATATAATAAAATAACGAAGAATAAATGCTAATTTCAATAGAAATTTACCGTTTTTATTAATCTCATTTCTTGAAAAACATTTTTTTCGTGATTGACATCCATCTTTATTGTTCACAAGCTAAGTTTCTATCCTAACACAATCGAAAAAAGGAAGGTTTATTTTTATATTAAACTAGCTGTACCCCGCCACGCGTTGCTGTGGCTCAGTCTATCTGTGCAGATAAAGAAACAATAGCCCGTGTTGATTTTAGGTCCAACAGATGGCGCAGTTTTTCAAAGCAATCGGTGAAGAACTTTCGGAGATTTAAGATTTTAAGCAAAAGAAACATCTACATTTTTATATATATAGATTTCTTTGACGTGATATCATTGTTTATTGTATTTATAAATAAAATATTACATTATAAGAAACAGGCGATTGAAATGGACTAATCTGTCTTATAAACAACAACTTTTCTACGATTGACGTCACTAATAATCACATTGATTTTTATCGTTTCAATACCAACCTTTTAGAAAACCACCATGGCGTATAATATCGCCTGATAATCTCTTTGTTTATGTTTCCTAGGCTATGTTAGGAAAGGTTAGATCCCGCTTAACAAAAATATTGGCATTTTACTGTAGACAATAGGTAAAGTACGCTATCGGCCTACTGTAACGTAATATAAAATTATATCGGTGTTACAATAACCTAAATTTGGTAATATCTTCCGTATTTAGGTACATATATGATTTTGTGATGTTTTTACGACCTCGCGAGTCCTGGAATACGTATTTGATTGGGAGTTTGCGGTTAGGTTTCCCGTCGTAACCTAATAACTGTATTCTGAGCTTGCCTATAACACTCTCAATTTGGTTAACAACTGGCCTTATTGCCTGGTTTCGCCACGCTATTTTAAATTATGTTCTCCTGACAGCACCATACAGGTGTTTTGGATGCTATTAGTGCTAAAAAAATCTTACCCCATTTCTTACTACAAAAATCTTACTCCTAAAAATATATTAATTAATTTTCTTGATTTTAATTATCTCTTTCTTTACCCATATGTATCTTACGTACGTAGTCTACTTTCAGATTCCTCTTTTTTATATGAATACGGCACCAGATTTCTAGTCGCTTGGAGCCAGAGGAACCAATTTATATCATGGGAATGAGGACGGGTGGGAATTTTTTAAATGTAAGCAAAGCGATTTTAAATAAATATGATACTGTATACATTTTATGTAAAGCATTATTAGAAAAACCAATCATGGGATACGGAGTAAATAGTTAAGGATTAACGTACATAACGTAGGTACTTAAATAAAAGAGAACAAATACAACTCTGTTTCTTTAAATTGATATCAGTAAAAAAAATCCGATTATAAACAAATTTTTTCACTATGTAACGTGCTCCCCATAGGTAGGGTAGATTTACAATTAACCCCGAATGAATTTTGGAACGCAAAATTTAATAAGAACCTGTGAACTACAACTACCCAACAGGGCATAGAGAATCAATCACAAATGATTATTATTATCAATATAAAAATAATGAATAAAATTCCTGAAATATTTAACGCATTACCATTATTTTAAGACATCTATTTCGAAAATTACACCAAAAGTCAGGTCTTTCTACCTCCGTAGAACATGAAAACAAATATATCTTAATGTTATATGTTACCTACGGTATAATAACTTGTATAAAGTTATATAAATACATTTCAATCATAACACCCATACAATCTACACTTTAACCTCCTAATCTCCCTTCATACATCTCTCACATTCCTTACCCAATTTTCTTAATTAAATTATAAAAATTATTAACTAAATCTGAACTGGGTAATTTAATAACAATTATTATATGCATATTATGAAAAAATTCCATTTGTAAACTTTACCCGTCATCATAACACAAGGATATACCAAACATTGCGAATGAAATAATACTAAAAAAATACTATACACATTTTTTGTATGAACGAAATAAATATATACAAAATTTAAAAAATATATAATATTTTTTTATGAAATACGTATATCTACATGACTTATAAAATAGATTTTAAATATAAAACCTAATTTTAAATTCACGTACATGTTTCAGAAATATAACTTGCTGATAACAAATAAATATGTAAAAATGAAAGATTTCTTAAAATCAAACTGAATATTACTTTGTTTTGTAAGACATGTAAAATACAATTGTAAAAAAAACCTGTGAATAATATAATAAATAAAAAAATAGAAAATATGTTGGTAATTTAAGTAAAAGCTTTTTCTAGCCTTGTTAGCGCTCTTAAGGTAGTATTTCATTTTTTCACACATATGGCGCTATATAAATTATTAGTAGATAATCTGTTGTTGTGATATTAGACGGTTGGAAGTCCTATACCAAACTTCCTTCAACCTCACAAAATTCCCCAAACTGGGTATGCTATAGTTCCACTGACCCCGAGCAATAGGAAAAGGAACTCCTTTCAGGGATCATATTTCTTTATTGAATAAAACTGTTATCATAGTTAGTCGCTGTTACATAATATTGCGGTTGTGTTCCGCAGGCCTGGCCTAAGGTTGTATAGTTGCATCACGACGCGGCAGAGCCTTTCCTCAACAGACCTTGTGACTGCGGAATAACAATAAATAAATAGCTGGCTTATTTTTAGATCGTCAGTCATTATTGGACCGCGAGGCGTGAGAAGATGCTGATAACGTTATGACAATATTTTTATGGTTGTTATTATTGCGCGCATTGACGTAGGAGGCTTAGACGCTGTGGCGTGGCGTGTACCTCGGCAGTCTGGGCAACCGCCCCTAGGGACCGGTCCGCTATGCTTATTAAACGGTATTTTTTATGGCATTATAATTTAATGCATCGCCATGCAAACATTGACAACACCGACTCTTAACTCTTTGTATTTTATTTATGTTTTCTGGGAAGACAACAAAAAAGTTTAATTAACTTCGGGCAGTTGGTACGGTGTGAAAGAGAGAAGTTGACTGAAGTAGGTACCTGGCTATTTCTATGTTTCGGTTCTGAATAGTGAGCTCTCACAGTGGCTAATTTCCATTTGGAAAGGCATGTAAGAGAGGTTGATCGAAGTTTCTACCTGACTATTTACTTAGTAATGTTTCACTGCCTTTGGTCAGTTGAGACTCTTAAGCAGCATTTACCTAATTAATTATGTAACTGCGGGGCCAGTCTACGTCTTTTAATTACTATGAGGGCCAATCTGTGACTTTTCAATCAATGATAATAGTAGGAGATGATTACATTGCTTACCCATCCCACCAAGCTGGCCGGCGTGAAATCTGATAATCTGATCCCCCACGAAGCTTAATAAAACCACTGATTTGTGGTAACTCTGAAGGTGATCTGAGTTTGCTTCTATAAGAGCAAAAATGTCTTACATATGTCGTAAAATTCTTGAACATTTTCTGATGTACGATATTTATATGTATGATATGAGTTGTTATTTTACATGATATAATATTATTTTAAATACATCTATTTGAATTTCACTTTTATTTTCTTGAATGAGTATGAATGAAGTGTAAATTAACCCACTTTTCCACATTCGATCGAGCTGAAACTCGGCAGATAGATTCGTTGTCGATGACAATGCATTCTATCAACCTTTGATTACAATCACGCACACACTCGTGGAGATACGCATTTCACTAACATCAGATGACATTACAGCAGTTAATATACGAAATAATTGTCGGTCCTCCCCAATTGGGATTTGACTCCACTCCTTGGGAGGAAGACTCATTCTTCAGTCAAAGAAAAAATTTAGTTACTAAATGATTTTATATTGAAATAATCAAAAAATAAATGTATTCTAATAAAAAAACCTTCTGTTTTTTACGGGTTAATCTTTTATTCAATTTATAAATTATATCCATCGACGATAAAGGCAGTAACCGCTGTGATAATTCTTCCAAAAAATACATTTTTTTTTTATTTAACCCTATCTATCATTGAATATCTCGTATCCTGGCGATTTAATAATAATATTATTTTTGTGCAAAATCACCTCAAGGGCGCTGTACAAACTTATAATACATTTCTACAGTGATCTATGTTATAACTTAACTATTTATGGAGATAATATACAGTACTATACTTACCTGGTAGGTCACTTGAGATTAACACTTACTTTATTAGATTATCTTGATTCTACTTCATTCGAATCAATTATCAATAAAATTAATAACTTCAGTTGATGGTAGAGCCACGGCTAGTCAATTTTATACGCAGGGTTGGTACATTCTACAAAAAATTTAGAACTTTCGTGAACCTTGAAACAAGATACGTCGGCAAATAAAGTTCTTAACCGCCATGAGAACGCGAGTTCTCTAAAACAACTCTCATGTATTATTCCCACTAATAGCGCCGTCCTCCCCTTACTCTGAAAATAGCGCTTTTACAGCTCTTTCTCGTTAATATTTCAACACGGTGACTTGTGACCTATTTCATGATCTTCATGTCCTGTACCCACAGTTCCTCGTTTTTACTACACCTACTGTGTTATTTTATTTTTATGTGCTTTCGTTTTTGTACTAGCGTGCATTTTTCTCTCAGCGTTCATCCGTCATGCAATACAACCTTATTAAATATTTATGTACAACTAGCTGACGTGTACCCGGCGTTGCTCGGGGTTATGAATGGTTTGGAGTAGAGTTTTGATGTTGTGAATTCTAGTGTACCTAAAACTAGGTATATTTTTAAGGTTTAAATAATACTACTATAAAGAATTCAAAAAGTTTACTTTTTATAAGTTATTGTTTCACTTGATCGTGTCATGTCTTCCTCTGGCATCCCCGACATTCACCATTCACTACTGTATACCACATTGTTACTATTAAAAAAACTACATTATATCGAGTTATATTCTACTTCGTATCTCATTCCAGTGCAAAGATAAAGCGTTAAGTCTTTCTCGGGCATCCCCGACTTCTTCTACCATTCTCCACTCTCTAAACACTCCTGGCACTAATACGAACAAACGTTGAAAATTTCAGCGTAATTGGTCCAGTAGTTCTTGAGTCTAGGGGACAAACAAACAAACATTAACTTTTATATATATAAATAACATAGTAGAAAAAAAATATTAATACTATATTTAAACTTAGCATGTCAATAATATTTTCCGATTCTCTGATTGATATACCCAAAATTTTATTTTTCCTTCATATCCTAAAAGTAAAACCTTAAATGGTCCTTGAAAAGGGTGAATAAACTCAAAATATCTTAAACGGTAAACTTATACTCGTATAACTAAATTTGTTTGTGCCTTAATAAAAGGTCTCGAACAGTGAGTTCGTTATCGTCATGAAAATTGCAATGATATTGTGTCTGGAATTTCTAGGAAAACACAACTGTTTTTAGTTCGCATCGTAATATAGATCACAAGATTTGGTATTTTGTAATATTAATTAAAAAATAATAAAAATATTTGAATGATTTGTCTAGCGCCGTTTTTGTGAAAATTCACGTCAAGGGCGCTGCAAACTGTAGAGAGATTGTTGAAACTGGCACAAAGCTGTTATGTACCTAGAGGCATTAAAATAAAACCTTAAGTATCCAAAAATTAAAGGTTCAATTCTTATCAATGGAAAAAACATATTTTACGAATTAGGTACCTACTTAATTCAGATTTAAATAATAATTTCGGACCTCGGTGTTTGTGCTAAAATTTTCAAATATTGCCAACGACTAATTCAGTACGCAAAATATCCCAGAAATTGGGAACAAGGATCGGCATAATTGTCCTTTATAATTGGCCGAGTCTTTTCGAGACTGCAGAGCCTTTCGAAAAGCCACACAAAGCACGCAATCGCTGCAATTCGAAATATCTCACGATGGCGATGGTTAGTCTACAATCAATACAGCTTCATTCTTTCCAATGCAAATGCCCTTAACCTCAATTATTTGCCGGAGTTTGTGCGCTCTACTGATTTGTTAATCTTAAATATAGTTTTCAATATTTTACCTGCAAATTTATTTACCTATTTTAATTGATAGATCAATATTGTTAATCTTTTTAAATTGATAATATTGTTAAATTTATAAATAAATAAATAGTTATACGATTATCCCTGATTAAATAATAATAACATTATAAATGATTGATATTTATCTATGTGTACTTAGGCTGAGCAACTTCTTGATAATAAACATTTTTAATTCTACAATTAGTTCTTTGTGTATTGACGATTGCATTAAATGTGTATTCGACATTCTTCGATGTTTTATCTATTTTTAAATATTATTTTCATAAACAACTAGAAAAAAAACTCGACCACTTTCATTAATGTCTCTGTGCGATTTTAGTACGTGGGAATGATTAAAATTGCATTGGGATGAAGTGTTAATTTCCCTTAAAATGTAACATATAGAATAGAAATGAAAATATACAATTTTTGATGTACGTAAATTTACATAAATCTCGGGTTTATTTTCCCTTTGATGATTCAACCCAGCCTAAATGAACTGATTCTCGAAATAGGCAAACGAACTGACAGAATCTTTGAGTGTATTGCTTGTTCTATTGCACCCGTAATTATTGACTTTTGCCCCCTGTATCTGTCCTGACCCCCTTGTTTATTTTAGAAACAGACTTATCAGTACTTAATATAAATTTTTCAATGTCTTCATATTATCTGAATGCCATGTTTGTTTTGACCTGTATGAATTATCTATTTGCTGTTGTGTATTCTATTATTACGATTATGAAACATGAGATAGCATGGCGTCGATTTGTCTACTCAGTTCACTATATTTAAACTAGTGTAAAATGAGACGATAATATCAGTCTAGTCGATATGTCCTTCACCTATACGCATGTTATCAAAATCGCTGAATTGTGAAAATCCTATCGCAATAAATAGTTTTTTTTTCTTTTATTTCAACATCCAAAACTAATAACCGACCTAACATAACCAATACATGTTATTTTAGGCCGAAGGTCAGTAACTATAAGTTTAACATATAAATCAAATTCTTCTTTTTTTGCACTTATTACGGTTGTACACTCAGTGTGTGAGTTGTTTTCGTATGTTAAATCAAGACGTCTAGAATTTGTCACAAATGAATAAGAAAAACTTTTTGCCAGCAAAAAATAGATACATTCATTATTCTGTCAGCATTTCGTTTTTTTGTGCGTTAGCTGTTTTTTTAAGCATTTTTTCTTGTACAGCATTTTATATGCGGTTGCGCAAATACATAAATAGATTTAACTGTTTTTATATTGTTGCTTCACGATAACTGCCTTTAAATATTTTTTAAGCTGTTGGGTTTTTGTTTTATTTTTGCGTAGCAAGAATTTTGTTTGTTTTTCATATGTTATATACAAGCTTTTTGTGTAAGGTCCATTTAACTTAACAACCAACATATATGTCAAAACCTGTGTTTAGAACCCATATATGTATTATGTACTTATTAATATTTATTAACGCCTTTCGGCTTTTACATAATATAACTTATTGCATAATACATAAACTGTTACATATATAGATATGCGTAAGTAATATAGAACCCTTTTAAGCGTGTAAAGCAAAGGATAGTAAGTAGAAGTGAAGAACATGTGTAAATAACAAATCAAAATGAGATCCTGTCTTAAGTAATACAATATTAGAATGCCAAAAAAATGTATATACTTATACATATATCAAAAATACACATATAGCTACATTAAATATAACTGAGGTACACATACGCGTAAAGTATATAAAAAGTTAAGTACGTTTTAACTCTTGACAGGCCAAGATGCCAAACAGAACGTCCGTCACCAAGTGGGTCTTCCGTCGACCCCGTGAAGTTTTCTGTCTTATGGGCTTTTAAATATAGAAATCACGATTATTAATTGTAACTTATGTATTTGCGCCTTTATATATTATATATGTAAATAACAAAACAAACAAAGAGATCCTGTTTAATACAATATTGCGATGATAAAAAAAGTTTTTGAATACATTTTTATAATACATAAATGTAACTAATTTAACAAACAAGTGAGGTACATAGATAGTATATGCTTACGGGTAAGTATATTATAATTCAAATTTATTTGAAGTTGAGAAGATATCTCTTTATTAAAAGATAAAAATAAAACTTAATATCCAATGAAACAATTATGAACATGTAAAATACATGCAATAACTAATTACCTTTAAAACCATTCACATAAATATTGTGAAAAGAAAACAATGCGATTGAATCTAATCCCCAACCTTCCGACGTCAAGGTAAAGGTTGTCTCCGTTATGAGTACCTATCTTAACCTGTCCAAGTTTGTATATTGATTTTTTAATAGCTTTCATTCTAAGGGTCGGTTAGTGTAAGGAATCAACATAGACCAAAGACTCTGCGAAGAAAAGTCCCGCAATGGCTGCGCTTCAAACCGTACAGAATATTATTTATCTGCTCAGGGTCTTAGCGTTAAGTAAAATTATGATTTACACTGATTTGTGTTTATGTATCGGCAAAACACAAATGATGATCTCCAGCGTCTTGAAATTTGCACAAATTTGATTTGAAATTTAGGTCAATTCAACTCTTGTTTCAGAACATAACTAATCGTTAAATGAGATATTGGTTTTATATCTCTTTTTAAATGAAGAATATATTGAAAGATGGACAAATAAATTGCCGAGCGTAGCCGTGCAATAAAGCTATACTTATAAATATTTCAGTATATAGGTGTAAATTGTGACGTTATAATCATGTGTTTGGAATCAATATTAAAATTATCATAATAATGATTCCTGGAACTATTTCGTAATCAAAGTTGTACGAACTTTAATAAAAACTATAACAATAAATTTGATATGTATATTGAAGCTTAGGACTCAGGAAGTAATAATAACGAACATTATTTTATTCTGCGAATTATATACGGTTAGACGGTTCAGTGTCTCGTCTGCTTATTAGCGCCTGTGTCTTACTTGGAATAATGCCATACATAGAATAAATATATTTTTTTAAACTATAAGAGCCTTCCCTGCACTTTGAACTGAAACAAATGTTCCACTGACGGAATATTTTTTAGTTCTAAACCATTTAGCTTGCTGTCTGTGTCTCTTGCATTTTTCATTTGAATTTCGTAATCATGGCGAAACACAGTTTTGTATGGAAATATAGGCCTTTTATTATAAAAATTGGGCTTATATTTGGATCACAAAACCACGAGGTACTTCTTTATTCTGTGATGTGTTTGTTATTCTTTATTCTATGATTTTGTACAATAATCATTTAATCCACGGCATCTTGAAACAAATATTTTATAGGAATAAATATCACAAAAGCCTGACTTAAACCCCACAAATATGCTGCATCATACCATGTTTAGTTATTTAATGGTGGTGGGATGATATTCTCTCTCAACCTCTACTAATTGTGAATTAAAGTATGATTTATTTTTCTTCCATACGTACACCAAAAAAGTGCAGAATAAGCAATTTGTAGGCATCTCCAAAATTACTCCCGGTTAGTTAGTTAATTAGCTACTCCCGGTAAAAGACCACCATGCAGAATGAAAACGGCATTCCTTGAATTGGCTTTAGCCATGTTCAGTGACCAGATCTTAATAACCAATCCAACCGTCTTTTTCCTAATCTACTTTCCCTCCCCACTCCCTTTACCCTCACATACCCCATACCCCAATCGGGGTTGCCACATTCCGACTTCGGAGTTTGGACTCTAGTGCGGTATTCACATAAATGCGGAAAACTTCACTGATTTATCAAATCCAGTAATATTACATAAAATATGTGTATAAAACTGTTTGTTTCCCAAATAAAGTTTTTTTTAAATATTAAATAATAAAATACGCAATTAGGGAGCTGGTATTTTAGTAATCTGGAATCAGCGTCCTAAACATGCATAATATCACAGCTTATATCAATACCTCTAGACCTGGGATTTGCTTTGATTTTCAAAAGTGTTATGGAACAATTCAAACAAGGAATAAAGTAGGTACCATAATTTTTTGAGAGATGTCGTAATTTTTTAAGTTTACTAACGGCGTTGATTAGAAACGTAAATTTCCGAACGTCTCTAAAATTGACAATGTGTGTTTTTGAAAGGCAATGACCCCGAGGCAAATATTTTTTTATAATTATTTTCAGCCTCACAAATCCTGCAATTATAATATGCCGTGATTTTTCACGAGTATGCTTTAGTTTTTATTAAATCTACTTCACCAAAACTTTTTTTAATTAAAGAACCCAAACCCCCTTTTTTATGGGAAATGATGATGAAACATGCGCCTTGTAGCCTGGATAGCTCTAAATAGTTTTGTATGAACTCTCCTTCATTCTTGCTAGAGTGTGGGTTGTATGACTTTAGCCTCACTCTCTCACTGCCCATTTAACAATTTGAACACTTGGTCCGTATGCGTAAGAAGAATAATGGTTTATCATTACCATCAACCGGATGTGCTCCCGCATTGGAATTCCGGAAATCGCCATACGAAAGTGAAAAAGCAATGGCGTAGCAATGAAAGTATACATAATGCCGGTTCAGACGGCCCAAATTTGGCCTTGTCGCTGCTTTTGCGTCTGTTTTTTCGTTCGCGGTGGCGCAGACCGTTAAAAGGAACCGGTCGAATTGCGTATTAAAAATTCACGAAGAATGGACGATTTTTTACGGCCCTCGACTTTGTAAATAATTTCACTTAGGAACCTATTAATGTAGTCATGTTTTTTTGTTGAATTTTAATTCATTTATGACGTCATTTTCTTCTGTAGAGTTTTGCTCGAAGAGCTCCTTTGCAACTAACTAACCACCCATTGCACCTGTTGGAGCGTGTAAATAGCCCCAATAAAAAATGGGCTTTCTGCCTAAGAAAATATAACTGACAAATTATTCTCACCTCAAATATTGTGGTCAAGAATTGCCTTAACGTATAATACATAATAATATATATATATAAACGAATAACATAACATATAAACGAGCACTAACCTGTTGTAGATCCCTTCCTGCAATCGTAAGGTTTCGTCTGGCCCAGCAAATTTTGCTCAGCAAATTTCTGTCTTGTCAGGTGACACTTTAATGATTGTTCAAACTTGCAGATGCCAAATTTCAAACAACAGTAGATGACAATAAACACCTAAAAAGCACAAGATGACAAATAGTTATATTTTTTGAAGCATCGACTAAAACCATTTGTCGTGTATTCGGGTAAGTACTTAGCAGATTAGTGGATATTATAAATACATAAAGGCATGAAACACAATCTTTGAGGTACTATTTAAAAGAGAAATTATAAACTAACCGAATCAAAAATAAATTAAATTATGGTGCTTAACCAGCACATCAGCTGTATGCTTACTATTTATCTTATGTTTGTATCTTACTTTTCCCATATTAATTATTATTGAAATGTTTGTCTGTGGGAGTTTGTCTCTTTGGCGATTTTTCTCGCTTCGAGGCTTTCCTACCATTGTATCCTCTAGATTAGGAGTACAAGCTCGCCCAGTCTCCTCTAACCATCCAATAAATTCGCCAAACCCCCATTTTGGAGGCCCAAAAATACCAACGCTTTTTTGTAATCCTGTTTGAATCCCGTGTTTTTTATATTCATCATTTATAAGTTTTAAAAACTGGTTAAATTGTGTGTACAGATGATAATATTATAATATTACTAGCCAACTTATAGGATTAATTAGAAGTGATGTAACGATTACAATTCATGGTAACCGCAGATTAACAAATTAAGTCCCGGATTTTTGTTTTCCCATTTTTATAAAGCAATTGCTAGCAAATAATGAATACCCATATTTCCTCAGAACTGGGAATCCCATTTTCTCCACCCAATCTTTAGCAATATTAGAAATAATATTGTCTTTCTGTGTGTGAATCTATCCATGCTATTTGTGTTTTCAACTCAACACGATGAGATTATTATTTAAAAGTCGTTATATTGACTTTAAAACGTAAGACGTATGATCGATCATTCAAAAGCACCTGGAAATCACGACGCAATCAAGTGAATATTTGTATTAGTAATTATTTGTTAGAAGCTCCTTTGAAACGACCACACGGAGAAAACTTACTGATATAAAAATTGCTAATTTATTAATAATCTCTTTATATTATTGGTATTCCTGCCAAAAAGGGACTGCAGATTTTTAAAGAATGAATTTACAGATTTTTTAATAAACTATCAGTAAAAACACAAATGTTTTATTTCGGTGTCGGAACACGTGTTCATAAAAATTCAAATATTTTCGCATTTCGTCATTATATAGTAACATGATAAACGTAGCTGCATGAACACCTGTTTCGAAATATTATGAAAATACTAATAGTTTATTAGGAATTGCCCTGCTATCACCCTTTTAACAGGATTTTAATAAATCGGCAATACTCGTTTTTCTCCGTGCATCATTCAGGGAAAACAACAGTATTTATGAGACGATATATTGTTATTTCTGCCTCCATTTGCAGGGAAATTTCATTATTGGTTAGTGTATTCAAGTAATATCTGGTACCATCACGTGCTAGTTAATTTAGCTATGTATTGATACTTTTTGAATTTATTATTTTTCAGTAAATCAGTTTAATTTACACGGTTTGTACCAATCTCGATTAACTAAACATTATTTATTTTTTATATTTCATTAATGGTCATATCCGATAAATCATTCGTTTCAGAGTGATTAATTGGAAACATCTTGCCTTAAGTTTCGATTATCAACCTTATATTCAATGAAAACAACATCACGACTGGCTGAAAATGGGATTGATTTAAAATACTCGGTTCTGTACATTCCTTGCAATTAAAGTCAATTAAAGGAGTGCCTAAAGCCTTGTAGGTTCACTGAATTTATTGAGCGACACCTTCTGACAAGAAGATAGTTAGGTGTGAAAAGATTTACTTTACCTGTAACGCTGTATAAATTTTCCGTAATGAGAAACTGGAAAATCCTTAAAAGTGTGGATTTAAAAATATATTCAATCAAAGACAGTCAGAGAATACTTGAAAGAAAGTTAAATACGTTATTCTCATAAAAAATACACGAAGCTTATTACTATGTTCACTTGTCCGTAATTATGTAATGATTTTTCCATTTTCTTGCGTATACATATTGCTCCTTATAGGGAACGAGTGATTTAGCTTCTTGATATTTCTCATTAGCGTGTTGGCATTTAATCAGCATTATGTATTATTTCTCTTATTCTTATTCACATACCTCTGGTTGTGGCTTGTTACTGGTTCGGGTGTTGAACCCGGACCCGCGCTGTAAAGCAGGCGCAATGGCCTGCGATGTGTTATCAGCCGACAATCATCGCACAGCATTTACCAATGTGTTGGAAGAACAAATAAATAAAAGTAAAAACTAAACGGTCCAATGTTTACTATCCGATAAGTTCTGCGTGTTCCTAGTATTATACAAATAATTTTGACGTCAATAATAATTGACGTAAATTGCGTATCATTATGCGCTTTTCAGTGAATTTATACGATACGTAAAGTTTTTGGTTTTGATGGCAACGGTGCACTTCAAATACTTTTTTATTTATATTGTATTGTTTAATTTTTCAATTTCTACAAAGTTTTTGTTAATGATTGTGCGTAAAAATTAACGTTTCACATTTAATGTGGAATCGCATAAGAGTCCCAACTTGCCACAACGGAAATTTATAAAGGTATGCATCTATCTGGAGCCAGTAAGACTTCGGCATCCCCAATTGGGTTATGTTGTGAAGCTGGAAGTAGTGGAGAGCGGAAGAGGGAGGTTGGGATTGCTGGCTATCCAGATCTGATCACCAAATACGGCCGAAGCCATTTCACGAAATGTTTCAATTCTGAATGGTGGTCTTATATCAGGGCGATACTGAGAGTATCTTCGACTCTGCAACGTGTCGTAAATATACTATATATTATTTTAAATCAGTAATTTGTGAAATAAAATGATCATTCAAATAAAATTTACTTGCGCTCGCAGGGATTTGAACCCACGACCTCCAGCTTGCTAGTTTAGAGCCTTACCCGTCGACCACGGAGGCCGTCGATTGTGTTATATTAGGCTGTATACAAAATGAAGAAAAACATGATTCGATTTACTCAATGAATCGGACCTTCGAAAGTATCTGGTCATAGATTATTTACGTGTTTACATTCTCCTAATAAAAATACGAATATGAACATTACTTAACTGAATATTGGAGCAGATCGACCTTCGGAAGATTGATCATTTTATTTAGGTTCAGTCGAGATAATGTCGGTAATTCTCTCGTGACTATAGTGTGTATTAATATTAGTTCATACGGGTATATTTATCCGTTACGATGGAAATCTGACTGCTAATAGTTTCTTTGAATCAAACCTCTGATTAGCCGGTGTTTTTTCGTACTCCGTAGCAGTCACTTATCGCCCCAATTGAATATTCATTGATATTCGTCATTGTTACTCGCATCTTCCGTAATGCGACTATTGTGCGATGAGTCTTGGCTTTATTTTAATATTTGCCTTCGATCAGTTCCTGAGAAATCGTCCAACACATTAGTAGAACTAACGGAATGAACAAACTAATATAATGGAGGTTTATATCGGACCAATATTTGTACCTATCTCTCAATAAAAATGAAGTACCAATTCTCAAACGGTGTTCTCTGGCGCCACGGAATTTGCCCAAAAAATTCTGTCTCTCATTTCTAGGTCAGTGTATGTAACAATGTGTTGCTAGGAACTTAATTTCAAACACGAGCTATGTAACTTCGAAATATATTTTTTTGTCAAATATTGGCTTTTCCTGGCGCTCTCTCCTATCTAAGGTTGGCTATCATATTGTGTGTTCTATATTGTTCAATAATTATCACGGTGCCACATCTCAGAAGGATTTGGTCTCTATCGGAACCTGTTCATCTCTATTCTCCTCCAGTCCTGCTCCCATCATCTTCCACGCAGTAATCAATCAGCAATCATCAATCCACTTCTTCCTTGGTCTTCATTCGTCCACTGGGGCAATCGTTAAAATAAAGTTAAAACTCTGGCGATTTAACTTCTAGTTATTATTACGAATAACTAGTTTATACTCATAGTAAATTGATGTAGTATGTATATAGTTCTATTGGCACAATCAATCGACACAATCAATCAACACAGGTGACTTGTGTGTAGAAATGAGAAAGATTGTCCGTGCTGGATTCGGACCCACTGCATCGAGCGTCAATCAGCCGACGGCCGCCACCCAGTCGGCCATTGGCCGGTTAATCCGTCACCCGTCGTTCGTTACACCCACGCCCACGATTATTAGCAGTATTCGAGTAGGCATTGGACACCGGACACCGGGCACTGATCACCGCTGCTCTCGGCTCCGTTTGACAGCCGACGCGTGGTCGCTCATCGGGGGAATAACGCTGGCAATCGGTGCACGCACAATACTATCAGAATTGGGGCAACTGGGGTAATTCAATAGGTTCGTGTTAACTAATTAATGGTTGATGCGAATAAAATTTGTATTAATCATTGTGCATGCACCATGCACAATACTATTAAAGTTATGGGTTACTTTCATTATGTTGAAACGTTTCGATTGGTACGTGGTTATGCCGTATGCTAATATTTTTTCTGATAATCCAGTTAATCCGGCTCAGTGGTGACGTTCGATCACATCACTATCGAAATTATCGTATTAATCGTATGAAGAAAGAGTTCGCACTATGTATGAAAGACCCAAACCAATCCTGCTGAAGGATCAATTTCCAGCAGCCACTTCAGCAATTAAATTAATAGGATCCCATCAATATTATCTAATCAGTAATCACAAAACAAAAACTATATTATGATGGAGAAAGTGTGTTATTAATTAGTCCAAAGCTCTGTAAACCAGTTTTTTTAATTGGAAAATAATATCAAAGTTGGGGCAACTGGGTGGGTGATTATTGCGGAATTCCGGTTGGTTATCGTAGATATGAATAATTTTTATGTGTATAAAAATATTATTATTTAAATATATATATATATATATATATATATATATATATATATATAGGTATCCTTAATATGGGAGTGAATTAGAAGAAGATCGGTTGAGTACTGCAAAGAATCAGTAAGTGTAATCAGTAATCACAATACAAAGCTGGAAACCAGCGCCAAGCTTATGACGAGGAAGTAACATGTGTTAGTCGCAACACAACAAAATAATGTATTGTTCAAAGTCCTTTGTGATAAATCAATTGTACTTCTAATACTTTTACTTTATCTTAAACATGCGAACACTTCAGCAGAAGATTCTCCTAGTGTAGTGTTCACAAAACACCCCTACTAACCCATTCAGTCAATGTTTATTAACATTTTTTTATTCAACTGGTAATTATTATGTAAAATGTATGTAAGAGAGTAGAGATGAACAAATAAAAATAAAACTAACGATCTTTATTATTTTACCGTTGTTATTTTTTAAGTTATTAGCTGCATGACAAAAGGTAATAATTTATACCATGAACTTCCGAGCGGGCATATTGTAAAATGGTCCTTGTTTTCAATTATCAATTCGTATACATTGTCGGTAAACGCTTTTTCATTTTTTGTGCCTTTCCTTCGCTGCGGAAGTATTCGCGGCAGTTGTAAATATGTCGGAATTTTTAGCGACGCTTAAAAGGAATCAGTTAAAACTGACGCGACCGAATGTCACGCCATTTCACAGTTTATTTATAAGTACTATGAACTGTGGACTACGGGTTTTTCTGATTTATACATCGTCCGTTTCGTATCGCACCTATTTCATGTTTTTCAGTTCGGTTTCACTGCCGATAATTCTGTTCGTATGAAAGCTTAGGTAGTTTCCTACCAAAAGTAAATTATATGCCAATATAAGTAGGTAGGCGTACATAAATAAAGTCCTATGCCCTGTATACCATGCTAGATAAATATACAGTCGTATGCCCTATATACCACGCTAGATAAATTTTCAGTCGTATGCCCTATATATCAGATGGTCACCGTGGAAGAGCGCTAAGATTCTTAGTATTGAAGCCAGAATTCTCAGGTTGCAAACCTATAGAAAATAAATGGTAAAACTCGTATATTTGCACCTTGTCTCAGAGTGGAATATACTCTCAGTGGGGGTACCTATCGTCAATGTTAGGGCGACCGTTCAGAATCGAAACGTTGCTTTGGCTTACCTCGTGTTTAGTAACTTGATCTAAATAGTTTTTTATTTTTTTTTATTTTAGCGACTATATAAAATAATTGTTACATACAAAATATAATGGTGAAATTAAGTATAAAATATTGTATTTCTTAGTCCTCCTCACTAGGGGGTTCTGTGCCGAGGCGGACTAAAGTTATTTAAATATGGTTTATTTGTCTTCTATGTCGTTTTTAGTGTCTTCTATGTCGTTTTTAGTGTCTTCTATATCGTTTTTAGTGTTTTCATTAGGGTTTTTTTATTGACCTCTTTCAGCCATATTTTTATTAATGATTTGTATTCATTAGGATTTTTTATTAGTTTTATGTCTTGGGGAAGGATGTTATGGAGTTTTGTTGCAAAGTATGTATAGTTTCTTTGTCCGAATGTGGTTTTATAACTTGGAATATTTTTTATATCATTTTTGTTCGATCTTGTGTTATGCATACACAGTCTAGTAGAGGATTTGTTATTTTTGAAGAGCTTCAATAATATATTTTTGGCATATATTTGCTGTACATTTGGTACGTCAAAGGAATTGAATATTTCAATTGAAGGCGTTCTAATTGGTACTTTCAATATGGTCTTTATGATTCCCTTTTGAATCGTATTATATATATATAATCGTATTATTAGTTATCTACTTCCCAGCCACCTCTTTCTTATCTTCTTCATCTCGCAGTCTCGCAACATTTTGTTTTAAATTTCTTGAATAATTGAATGTTATACATTTAATATCCTTTGCTTATTATAACAATAGATTAGGAAAATGCCCAAAGCAGTCAATGTGTTTTTAATAATATTATATTATTCATTGTATTATGGTGTTGTGGATGCTATTCAGGCATTACTTTAACAATGCTGCAATAAGAAGATTTCAGTATCGTTTAATTTTATTAGTGGCCATTATCAGAAATGAGCATGAATTTCATAATGGCGTTATTTGGCCATACAAAAAATCTATTCTGTGTTGTTTTCTTAATGACAGTTTCTATTGACTTTTCAACTCTCCGTTATAATAATTATACAGATTAATCTGCATAATGATGATGACAATTTCACGACGTCATTTACTTTTTATGTGCATCTATTGAAATGTAACAAGGTTTTAATAATAACCAAGTCCAAAATATTTATACTTTAATATTATTTATATTAGTGACATTTCTTTGTAATACGTGCAACATTATTTATTTTATTTATTTACTCCCAAATTTTTATCAGTACTTTTATTTTTAGCATAAGTAATACAGTAGTATGTAATGCAGCGATATAAATTTAAATCCAAATTGTCTAAGAAAATTATGTTCGTTGTAGTGAGGTCTGCAGCGCAGGTTTATGTCGATTGCTTACCGATCCGTGAGACGACGGGCTTAGTTCCATAGATTGACCATATGATAATCTATTTAGTAATGTTCGCATTACTTTAAAAATAAAAAAATAATGTTGATAAAATGTGCGCGATTCGGTTTTTTTTTTAAATAAATCTATTATATTTCACTTTTGTTTCGTGAATGAATCCAAATCTTGGAAGCGGAATCTAACCCACATCCCGACATCCGATGGAGCTGAAACTCGGCAAATAGACTCGCTGTCGATGACAATGCATTCTATTAACTTTTGGTGGCAATCACACACACGCACACCTACACGCGCTCGGACATATACACATTTCTCTGATTTGATTAGAATACAGCAGTTAATATAGCAAGAAATGTCAGTCTTACCCAATCGGGATTTGGCTCAGTTGGTAGAGTTGTCGTCTCCAGTTTCTGGGTAGGAGCAATCCTCAATCAAACCAAAAAAAGGTTTTTTATGTTTTAAAAGTCATTTCAAATTGATGTATTTTTAAAAATTAAATACCTCCCTTTGCACTGGTTGATTTTTTAAAAATAATTTATTAACCAAGTTATACGTGGATATAATAAACAAATACTTTTTTTATAAAACACTTCAGTAAGCTGAGACTGTTCCGAGGTAATTCTCCAGTACAGGTACCTACATACTTCGCCAACCGACTTCATTTCCTTATTTGTATTTTTTTAATGTTTATCTCATCTGTAATTGATTAATTTTTCTCTTGTTTCAGGTAAGCATTCCTAAATCTACTACAGTAGTTAGCGTCGACTTCTAAAGTGAATTGATGATCCCCTGGAAATGGTAAGATAACTTTTTAGATATTAACATATTTAGTGAATCGAGCATTTTACCAAAACAATGCCTTATTCATGACCGGCATAGTCCAGTGGTAACGCATTGGACTGCCATTCCGAAGGTCGCGGGTTCGAACCCGGCGTGCGCAAATAAATTTTATTTGATTAATTTGTGTTATTTCACAATTAATTAATTAAAATAATATATAGTATATTTGTGGCACGTTCCAGAGTGGAAGATACTACCAGTATCGCCCTGGTGTAAGACCACCATTCAGAATTGAAACGTTGCTCCAAATGGCTTTAGCCGTGTTTAGTGACTAGATCTGAATAGCCAGGTACTTCCCCACCTTCCTCTTTCTCTTCCCCACTTACCTTCAGCCTCACAACATCCCCCAATTGGGGATGCCATAGTCTCACTGGCTCCAGACGGGAGCAGTTGGGACTCTTGTGAGGTATTCACTATAAAAAATAAAAAAAAGTTATGTTTATAATTAAACACTCCCCCTTACTAAACGTGTTTTAAATTTAACTGTCTGACTGACTACTTGACAAACAACTATTTACCATATATTAATAGTTATTTATCATTTGTGTAAATTTTGAAATACGTTTATTAGTAAGGCCCTTGATGTCCTCTCAGCCGGAGACAAACTTGTACAAACTTTCAAACAGCCCAGAGCCATTAGAACTATAGCTAATGTTGCGGGGAAGTAGGGGATAGAAAGGAGAATAATAATATTGGGAAGTACCTGGCTGGTGAGATCTAATCACTAAACATAGCTAAATACATTTGAAGCAAAGATTTCGTTTTGATTGTGAATGGTTGTTCTACATTAGAGCTTACAGAATCCACTCTTGTACTTTTGGTTATCTTAAAATTTGAATCAATTAATTCGAAATTGATATCTGGATTGTGCCCACCGCGTCACGGCACGAACATAAGTACCGATAGGTGTTATTCATTCTAACTAAAAACACCGTAACCTGAATGCAAATGGTCCGTTAATGTCGTCTAGCCGCAGGCCCTCGCACTTAATCGACTGCAAGTGAGTGCGATAATGTGTCCTTATTCGAACTGTGCGATTTGAAGAACTCGAAGATAGAAAGGAAGGCGCCACTTAGAACATAAAACTTTCGTGTGCATGGTCATGAACAACTTTAGAACATAGCACATTTATGTTCATTGCGTAAATAGAACTTACGGAAATATAATATGAGATTCGTGTGCGTGCCCATAGTTTAGGACAGCCAATTCGTGTACGTGGACAATGTGGACATTATAACAGTTTATTTGGCGCTATTGTCATTACTTTAAACAGCTCCCGCGTTTGCTTCCCACGCCACGCTTCGACGACAAGTGCACTAAGATTTTTTTATTATTTACAGCTTACTGGAATTACAACGCGGCACGGTCACAGTATTACTCGTATCTGTAGACTTATTAACAATTTATTCAAATCTAGTAATAGATTTATATGAATTTTTTTGAATGCTGAATATTACACTTGTCAAAGAAAAAAATCAAGCTTTTATGTTATAATTAATATATAAAGTGAATGCAATTATTTGTAGTTAGCATAACGTAGGCGCAAGGTGCTTTTATGAGTGGAAGGGGGTGCATGGACCAGATCTTCTCATTGCGTATGCGCACCGAGAAGTTTCTTGCAAAAAACCAGAACTTTTCTGTGCCTTTGTAGATCTACAAAAAGCATACGACCGAGTCGACAGGAAAAAGCTATGGAAGGTGTTGTCCAAGTATGGAGTGAATACGAATCTGACTCAGGCAATTGCGTCTCTGTATGAGGGAAGCGTTGCATGTGTTAGGGTGAACGATGGTTTTACGGGGTGGTTTGATATCACAAAAGTTGTTAAACAAGGCTGCGTAATGTCACCGTGGTTATTCAATCTATACATGTATAATTGTATGCAAGAATTGAAAGAGGTGGGATTGGGCGCGAATTTGAGTAATCTAACAGCATGTTGCCTGTTGTATGCTGATGATGCGGTGCTGATTGCTAATAGGGTGGATGATCTGCAGTCTCTCGTGTCTAGGATGAACGAAGTATGCATGAAAAATGAGTTAATGATGTATGTAAGTAAGTCTAAAGTAATGGTGTTTTAAAGAGAGAGTACGAAAACAGTGTGCAATATAGCTGTGTATGAGGAATACTTGGAGCAAGTGGAGGAGTTTGTGTATTTAGGAAGCATGTTTACGAGAGATGGGATGGCTGACAGAGATATTGAAAGAAGAGTAAATGCAGGTTAATAATGGAGGACTGAACGCTGTTGGCGCTAACAAAAAATTGTCCAAAGAAGCGAAGTTAGCAGTCCACAATGGAGTGCTGGTACCCACCCTGATGTATGGAAGGGAGGCATGGAACTGGCTAAGAAAGGATGAAAATAGATTGAATGCTGTTGAAATGAGATCCCTGATGCGTATGTGTAGTAAAACCATGTATTATCGTGTGAGGAATGTGGAGATCCGCAAAGAGTGCAAGGCTGATGTAAGCGTAATGAGTAAGATCAAGAAAGGGACGCTTAGATGGTTTTGGCATGTAGAGCGAATGAGCGAAGAAAGGAGTGTATGGAGAATATACGATGCAAATGTGAATGGTAGCAGAAGTCGGGGACGCCCGAGGAAGACATGGCACGACCAAGTGAATCAGATACTTGATTCGGGCCATGTCAAGAGTCAGAACAATAGAAGAGTATGTATGAATGTGAATGAGGAAAGGAGTGTGTGCCAAGACCGAGTTGTTTGGCCGCCCGTCCTCTCTGCCTACCCCTGCGGGGAAACGGTGTGATGGTTAGTTACTTAGTTCGTTTAGCATAACGTACTTATGGAGTTTAGAAATATATTAATTAGAGAAAAATGCAAGATGCGTCATAATTATTTGTTCCATAGTTCAGTCATACAAAGTGCGTTAGTATGACTTAGTGTATTCATAAAAAACATAGTTTGGTAGAAAGTAAACATCTTTTCTGATGAAGTTCTGTTTTAACTCAACCGTTTGACATTCCATCTGTCTGTAAATTTGTTTGTTCCAGTTCAATATGTTGCCGTTTTAATGGTTCGAGGAAGATTATTTTTCAAATGTAAAACTGTCGTGTTTATCAATTTAGTATATAAATCTTTAAGTTCTCGTACCTTCTTACAAATGTTAGGATTACAGAAGATGTTTTTGAATTTATTTCAAATAAGAGAAAATGACAAACACACGTTTTAGGGCACAGCGGCTACTGTTCACAGAAATGCTAGTAAATTTTGTTTTAATACCACTTATTAATGTTTTATGCATAGACATTCAAACAAATAATAAAAAATTTCTAATTTTATTTTTAAAAAAAGGTTAATTTGCCCACCATGTATCAACTCCCACGGGAGTCCAAACTTGTTCACTAATATCATGTTTTCGTTACTATTGTCAGTCTCATAAATCATGCCGTTTTACTCTCAAAATTAAACCCGTGGGAATAAAAATAATACGCGGCGTAAACCAGTTTGCAGAATTCTACTCGCGCTACTCATACGAATTACAACTTTCCCAGTTAAATCAGTTTGCGCGAAATTTAGATTCGTTCGTTTTTGTGATTCATCATCACGCGACTTCCCTGTGTGGGAATAGACCTCGTCCACATATAATGTTCTCTGCCGGCTCCAGTGACCTGTCCCTTGCCGTTCCCAACCTGCTTCAATCGTCTTCCACGCAGTCAACCCAACTCCACACCAGGGTCGCTTCCGCTGGAACAAATTGGTCGTGATTTTCGGTATGTCTTCATTTGGCATTATTTTCATTTGACGCCTTTCGTTGTCGAGCGGCAAATATCGCTCGTGCAAAAATACTTTTTATTTGTCGCATCATTTTAAAATACTATCAGTACTACAGTACGTACATTTAACGTTTAATTTATTATTATTATTTTATTTATTTGTGAACAAGTTCTGCTCTGTAATCATTTTTATTGCGTGTGACAGCTGTTTCGCCTTTCGAAGAATCAAAATGTGGTGAAGCCACTTACAGGCGATCTATTTATATTACTTCTATGTAGGAACATAATGAAAATCTAATTTTTGTTTGGCTTCACCACAATTTTATGATGCTTTCGGAAGGCGAAACAGCTGTCCTGCTTAGTAACACACAGCAGAATTTGTGTATGTATAAACTTTTTTTAATAAAGTAAACAATAAAATTTAAATTAATATTTTCACAGATTTAGGAAATGATATAAAAAGAATTTGGCATTCTCAGACTATAAAAATATTACCATTCGTTATTTCGGCTACTGGCATTATACCTAGCTCTCTCATTAAAAATTTAGGCGTATTAGATCTATCAAAACATTTATGTATAAAAATGCAAAAATCAGACATTTTAAATACATGTAGGATAACGAAAGATTTTTTAAATATTTATGTTGAGGGATCAGTAGGATTTATAGGCCCTGTTAGGAGTTCTACCGAGCCGTACCCTCTGATATGAAAATATCCGGAGTCGGTGAATTATTTTCCCATTTGATCTCTGGTGAGTTGACGTGTTGTTCTTGTATTGTTTTGTATTTATTTTGCTTATATAATGCACTTGCAAAATGTTGATTGACTAGATGATCATTTGTAGAAAAGTGTGTGGAAGGGTTTTAGTTTTTCCTATGGGAAAGATTTAACCCGGACATAAAATCGAAAAAAAAAAAAACTTGCGACACATTCCAAAGTGGTAGATAGATACTGAAAATAATGAAAACCCACCATTCAGGATCTAAAAGTTGCTTGAAATGGCTTTAGCCGTGTTCAGTAATCAGATCTGAATATTCAGTTTCTTTCTAGCCTTCATCTTGCCCTTCTCCTTCCCCTCTCGCACCGCACAACATACCCCTAATGGGGATCCCATTTTCCCATCAAGTCCGGCCAGATGGGATTCTTGCCCGGTATTCATATTATAAAAAAGTCCATCTTTGGAACCTTTAGAGCCTTTTTTGGGACCTATGTGACCTTACGACGGTGTCGTGTTCTGCTCAATTAGATTCTCAAGTTCATTGTTTATTTTTTCGTCGTTATTATTATTATTCATATATAATATCTTTGAATTTGTGAAATCGTCGACGTTCACATGCGGTACACGATTCTGAGTAACTATTATTTATGAAAATAATTATTATTTTCATGATTCACACCGACGACATTTAGAATTATCACACTAGTTGAAAACAGCTGTTGAGTTCCTAGCCTAATTAAAAGACCGATTACACTAAATGCGTTCACTGAACCTAGTCACTACAAATTTATTATTAGAAGCCATAAAATTTCTCTTATTTTTGGTGAAATTCGCGTTATTGTTGGGAAAAGTGGTGTTATTTTGTGATGTGATATAAAAGTGATGTGATATAAAAGTGATGTTTTGTTCCCTTTTTTAAAAATCGCAATAAGAATGAGAGTAGTGACACCACGTTTTCGACGTATGCATCCCATTTAACGTCTTTTTCGTTTTCATGCAAGGTGTGTGAGAAGGAAGATTTTACATCGATGACGTACGTACGTCCTCTCTCTGGGTCTACAATAGCAAATTTAAAGCGTATAGCATTATTTACTTATTTCATAATATCAGAATTTCGCGTGAAAAATACTAAAAATCGCGTTGTTATCGAAATTACCAAATTTTTGCGTTCTTTGGGTAAAATGAGAAAATTCGCGTTTTTAGCATGAAAATTTGCCGTATCGCGAACGCGAAATTTTCAGTTCTCTACTAATTACGCGACATTATGTGAATTTTAGTACTCTCGTACTGTGGTAATGTTATGAATACACGTTTATTTTTGGCCTTTGAATCATTGTTGCATGAAACGGCGCCTAAAGATTACAATTTTAGTATTGGTGAAATCTTTCGTAAGATTTGAACGTACCCAAATAGTATATTTCAGAAATACTTTTTAATGTATTCGTCAAGCTAATATTATACTACAACTTGTGCGATGCGCTTTGGAGTCATAAATTTTGCAGTTTCATTTTTTTTTAATTAATTCAATGATAAGCATTGAACATGACTTATTAATATTTTGATTTAGATTCACCAACTAAAATTGCTCAAAAAAATATTTTTTTATGTTATAGTATTCTGGTATTGAACTAATGTTAATTTTATTTAAAAACACCGTCTACTGATTGCCGTATATCAGATAATAACGTACGCTTTTAAGTTAAGAAATGTATTCTAGATATATCTAGTGCCAAGTTTAACATTTTTTTAAATCGTTATAAGCTCACAATTAGATATTTTTTGAGTTTGTGACCAACAACATACCTTAAACGTAGGCCAAATTAGTATTCACTCACGTTATCCAGGCAATACGTAGGTTTATCCACTTTGATAATAAGATGACGTATATTTAGAAGAAAACCTCGGCCCATGTTCGAACGTTCGGAATTTTTCCTCAATGAAGAACATGAAAACAATGTTTCAATTGATGAAATGATGATTCTATGTAAAGATATTCGTGCTGGTTCTAAACAACAATATAATATTTTGAAAAATAATAATTAAAAATAAATAGTGGGGAAAATAATACATTCTTTCAAACTAGTTTAACGGAAGATGGATATAATTTTAAATATCTTTGTGTTGGTCTCAGAATCTCGACATTTCTGTGAGTAATAAACACCATTCAATGGCAATCGGTGGAAGAAAATGAATTCATCTGAAAGAATTCAGATTTTAATTACCAAAAAAAAGCCTTTTACTATAAGCCAAAATACCGATAAAAATAAGAACCTTCGCTACCCAGACTACGTATAGGTACTGCACTACTAGAGTAGCGTCTACATTGTTTCGATATTTTTACGATTGTTATCCAAAAAGGTCGTTGTAGATATTGCAAGAAGAAACAGTAATGCAGTGCAAAAAATGTGACTTGAGACTTTGTATCACTGATAAACGAATTTTTTTCTCATCTTTCAAAAAATACACCTATCGTGTTAAATTATAACTCTTTTTGTGTTTTTTTTTTCTTTCTTTATATTCTATACTTAATAACTTTCCAACGCGTTTTGACAGTAATTTTTTTGTAGTATCCAATATTGTTTAATTAATTTTTACGAAAAAACTTATCCTTGTTTTACCTACAAGATAATGCGTATCTATATTTTCTAAACCTTCTTAATATTTTTTATATTCATTAATTTTCTTCAAAATATCCTGTTAATACGTGTAAAACGTTTTTTTCCGGTATCGTGGAAATGTACCTAAAATATACACAAAAATATGTAGTTATCGAATTTTTGGCAATGTAAAGATAAAGTTTCAACCCGGAAAACCTACTCACAATGATATTTTCTTAAATAAATTTAATATAAAATGCCAAATGTAGAAAACCTACTATAACAAATATTTTGTCCTAGGTTAAGGGTTAAAAATAAGACACGACGCCATATTCATTGTTTTTTGTTCCATATTTTTATTGTGCATTATTCAATAAGAAATATACAGGGTTTTCCAATAAGAGGTGTTATTTTGAATAGCCCGCTATTTCGGTAGATGTTGCTATTGAAGCTGTCATTTTTGACATTTGACAAGTAGAAACTACGCCATTAATATAAATGGAACGATACACGCTTCAACAACGCATTGAAATTATTAAAATTCACTTGAGTGAATCAAATGCAAATCATCTTGAGTGATGAGGCCCATTTCCACCTCGGTGGCTTCGTCAACAAACAAAATTGTCGCATCTGGGGCTCGGAAAACCCAAGAGTTATTGTTGAAAAGCCTCTCTATTCTCAACGTGTGACTGTTTGGTGCGGTTTATGGTCTGGCGGAGTCGTTGGACCTTACTTTTTCGAAAATGAGGCTGGAGCAACAGTTACGGTGAATGAAATGCGCTATCGAGAGATGATTAATGATTTTTTATGACCGGAATTGGATGGTATTGATCTGGACAACGTTTACTTTCAACGAGACGGTACGTGCCACACAAGCAACGAAACCATTGATCTTTTACGATTGAATATCAAAATAACACCTCTTATTGGAAAACCCTGTATTAATATAACTTTAAAGTACTTATTTTCAAACTGATAGTATATATATATCAGTCGAGCAATAATAAGGTACCTATTTTATTATTTAATACTTTATTTTATAATTGTTCTTTTTTTGAAGTGAAACTTCTTTACGCGCGTCATGCAATTTCGAGGACCGGAGTAAAACCGACTCATGACCGAAACGAAAATGCGGGACCACCGATTAAAGTTCATTTGATCTAGTCAAAGTTTTGAAGTAACATATAAATGCTTCTTAGCTCATCCCGACAACTGGCGTTGGTGGTGTAATGGTCAGCATAGTTGCCTTCCAAGCAGTTGATCCGAGTTCGATTCTCGGCCATCGCACATTATTTTTTTGTTTTTAACGCCTTTTTCATTCAATATCTTATTTTTTAGTAGGTCAGAACATTTTTTAAAAGAAAATAATATTGCAAAATAATAAAAA
The DNA here is from genome assembly GCA_026573805.1 of Hesperophylax magnus. Taxonomy (NCBI): domain Eukaryota; kingdom Metazoa; phylum Arthropoda; class Insecta; order Trichoptera; family Limnephilidae; genus Hesperophylax; species Hesperophylax magnus. Next base: position 4,133,150 of record JAIUSX010000026.1, read on the forward strand.
CACTTATCTCACTGTGATAAAACATTACTCCGCTAGAGCGCGCTTTGCGTTATTGTGTTGGATTAAAATTATTATCTAATCCGTATATTATGATAATTGTATTACATTTATTTAATTAATTTATTTATTTTGATAATATGTAATAATTTACAGAAAAAAAAATTAAAACTATCTCCCTCTGATAAAATATCCGTTCGCTAGAGCGCACTACGCGATCTTGTGTGGGATTCTATTTCTGTACATTGTACATTATTTTTAAAAATATATTATATTTTGGGTGTGATGTAGGTAACATTATAAAACATAACAAGCTCTCATATTTTCAGAACCTACATAATATAATCAATTTATGCGGCTTTGCTTACAGTTGGTGCTCAGCGTGGTTGGCTTTCAATCAGTTAAGCGAGGTTCGATTCTCGGCTGTGGCATTTTTGAAGTGAAACCTTGTTGAGGTGGGGGAGCCGCTCACGAACGTTCTCTCTCTTCTCTTCTTTCCTCTCTCTCAGACACCAGCGAACTGCGCCACGCCAAGCATCAGCTGAAACTAGAAGTTTCACTTCTGTCTTGCGTAGGCTTGACACACCCACTTTTTTTAATAATAATTGGCTGGCGTGTACCCGGCATTGCTGGGGCATCTTAGGAGATAGACATATACCATCGCGGACTTCTCTGTCGGCCTTTTAAGATGTACAATTCCGTGGTACATTATTTTGATGCATCTCATGAGGTTTAGCCAGCGTTAGCAATGTAGTGCCCGAAAATTTATTTTTTTCGACTTGATCATAAAACACCGACTTTTCTCTACTTTCCATAAATATAATATGCATGTATCATATATGTAAATCTTTCGGGAGAAATTCTCTAAATGATAATGAAAACCCTATCAAAATCCGTTGCGTAATTTAAAAGAACTAAGCGCACAAACAGACAGACGCGTCCTAACATTCATGAAGTAAATTTATTCTTTGGAAAAGCAACGATCTTGAGGCAAATATATTTTTAAAATAAATACTTTCAGCTTCACAAATCCTACCATTATAATATGCCGTGATTTTTCATGGGTACTACGTAGTATCTATTTGCCGAAGGTTAATGGCCATTTATCGTTGTTGGCGTAGGTCTTTCTTTAAAAAAATAATAAAGTATGCTTCTGCTATCGTTTATGCCTACGTTTAAAAAATATTCAAATTATTATCAGTGATTTTAATTTGTATTGGTATAAAGCACTAATCCATCACTCATTTCGTATTAGGAAAAGCCTTTTGAACGCACAGTCGTAAAGAATTAGGTACGTGTGTTGTGTTTGTTGTTCGAGCGAGGAGGCGAACCTCTCAGGTCGACCTTCCCGTCGCGTTCCTGATCTGCCCACCGAAAATTATAATATCAAACGCCGAAGTCGACACCGTCAATTTGGACAATGCCAATGCCAATAAAATAAAAATGTGCTTTGTGAATATAGGAGTGGAAGATGCAGCGTTATGATTAATGGTATTGCACCAGTGGCGTGCAGTCCAAGGCTGAAAAGCTGTGCCTGTCCTAAGAAAAAAATGTGAAAATTTTCCCTTAAAAAATGTATTTTTTCAATGAATTTGTGAGTTAATTTATTCAGTTGGCCACACCACTCAGTGGAAAATGGTAATAAAATGAAAATTTTCAAATGTTCAATGCAGTTTCAGCAATGTATCCTTCGCTCGTTCGCGCTTGCAGTTTATTCACGGAGGACCACGGTTAGTTCAAATAACGAGTAATTGAGTTCCGGATAATCGGGATGTTTTACAAAAAGTATGTTAATGTTGTGGATCATATTAACCCTTTCATATCTGAATTAAAATTCTTAGTGGTAGAACATGTATTTGATGCTTGATTTTTTTTTGACTATTTTTATTTCCATACTTGGAAGCTATTGCTAATTTCATTTGAAAGGACGTTAAATTCTTAAATCTATGTATTTTCAAATATACACACGGTCAGAAAGGGTCAAGGTGATGCAATTAGTAAAAGACCTTGAAATTCGAACGAAATCACGGACTCCTTTCGCTGTTGGCAATAAGGTTAAAATTTCCACTTATCGCCTATTTGGTATTATTCAAAAAATACATATCTGGAAATATGTTTTACTATTATTTTGTGAAGCTCAGGCTATTTATCTATTTTTTTCCGGCCATGGGGTACTATAAACAACTTATTTAGCTGCATTATATATCTATATATATTATTTGTTTTATCCAAGTAGAAGATCTCACACTTCAAACATTGACATCCAAATTAATAAACGAGCCCATCAGAGAAAGGGGAACAAACCAAGTTGCGAGGAGCGCCGAGGGGGCGCGTCTGGGCTTCTCCTTTTTTATACTTTGTCAATAAATGAATTTGACAGTATGCAGGCGACTAGCGTTGTAATATCATTCAATATGATTCTGCGAAAATAAAATCTGCTCACGAATTACTAGTCCTTTTTTAACGGCACAAATAGCTGGCTGCGTAAAAAACTTAACTACAATCCCAAATCGGGTGAACAAAAGTTCGAGCTTATTCCCACCAAAACTGAATATTTTCTTACTCTATTTAGTTTAACATTTTTACAAATGTGTCATTATTTACCCTCTCACTCATTTTTAGCGTCGCTACGTAACCCGATTTGAAGACGGTTCGGTTTTTTTAATCGTTTTTACAAACATTTTGAACCTGCACCGAAAAGTCCCGCGTTGCAAACCGTTGCCTTACTTTTCTGCGCAGGGTTATTTCAATGTGCGCTCTTCGGCGTTCAATGTAGTCTGATGTCGTAGATTATTCAAAGCATTTTCGAACCCTCATGGTGCCAAAAATATGATAGCGTGGTTTGCCTGCAGCTCGTCGAAATGATACCCTGATTTCATGTTAGGCCAAGTCTATCAATTTGGATTTGAATTTTACAGGTTTAAATTTTATTTTTTCTGGGCTTTTAAATTGTCTCACTTAAAAATCCCAGTTAAAACAATGGCCTAGATGCGTTCAAAATTGTAACCGGATAAATCAACACAATGATAATTCATCACATCTTTAAAAAGTTATATAAAGTCACGGAAAGTGATGAAACAAAAACTTTATTAACTGGGTTATGTATGATAGGTTAGGTTATTTAAAAAAATTTCATTGTTTCTAATGACTTTATATCACTTTTTAAAAGTGTGTTGAATTGTCACTGTGTTGAGTTATCATGGAACCGTTCGAAATACATAAATTGCATTATTTTACGTACGTGTAAAAACCAATGGATTTCATTGCTCTATTACCAATATACCAGTTTTAAGTTCGGGTATGATCCTTGTCAAATACACTGGAAAAACGCGTTTGATCAGAAATTTGTCGCTTTTTTAACTTTTCTATTATGTTTATTTTTTTTTCAGCTCAGCTTTTCAGCCTTTACGGAAATTTGATCACGAGACGTTCTTCTATCTGGGCGACTGCTAACTACTAACCACTGAGTTATCGTATCAACCTTGAGACCCGCCGTGTTTCTCAAATACATATAATGTTATTTAATGATATTATAAGTTGACACAACCTCCCTTATATTTGATCATCGACCCATATCCGCCGAAGTTGTTTATGCTTATGGCTCGAGCCGCACTCAAATCCATTTGATGAACCGCCGGATCGCTGGTAATAATTATTTTACTGTGTTATCGTAATTCGCGATTTACGGTCAGTTAATGCTGATTTAATAATGGCAATCTTGTGAAATGACAATCGTAAATGATACATTGTGCCTACATAAGTTTAACACTTCAATTAGAACTTGGAAGTAAGTTCTTGTTCCTGCATTTCTTGCAACCGCTTGCTTAATGGCATCTGTAAATCTGCTAGTCAAATAAAAAGATTTTAATGTATCCATACTTATGTTTTCGTATTTAAAATTCAATCATTTCCTAGATAAGACGCTATATCGGATTCTTTTAATTTTCGGCAAATGCCGTATTGTCTTAAGTCGCTAGTTACGCAATACAGGGTGTCCGGAAACTCGTAGTACAAACGGGAAACTGGTGAATCTACATCACATTTGGAGTCTATTTTGTAGTATATTTTTTTTTGATTTGAGCTTTCGTTATCGAGTAAATCGAGTTAGAAGTTCATTTTTCTTTTTTTTTTTTTTGAATCAAATTCTTATAAATTATTACTGAAGATCAAAGTACCCAACTAATTAAAACTATTTGAAAGTAAAACAAATGAAGAAACTCGGATTTTAAGCATTATTTTGAAATCACCCTTCATTTAATCCGGTGTAATCATAAAATATTTCTGCTCTGCAGGGTTTAAACATCTGTTGTTCAACCCTAAACACCAGAAAAAACTTTAACCCAAAAATAGCCGAAAAAATATTTTTTTTTGGTTTTTTTTTTTTTTTGTGAAAATGCTCAAATCAAAAAACTTTATGTTTTTTTGGGTTCCCCATGTGGTGTAGATTCTCCAGTTTCCCGCTTGTACTACGAGTTTCCGGACACCGTGTATAGTGTTGAGCTTTCTCCAGTATTGTTTCGGATTTGAAAATGATAGCAGTTGCGTTTGTCGCTAACATTCTTTTCATAACTGTGTTCACAACGGCGAAATACAGTGTTGTGTACATAAAACATAATTTCCCCATAATATGTACCCCTAACCAACTTAACTTAAATTATGTGACGGCCGTTGTATTCGACGATTCGATGAAGGACAATAACAGTATACTTAGTACATTTTGATAAAATTTTAACATAACTTCTCTTGAATTGCTGAACCCCTAGTTAAAAAGACCACGAACAGCCACTGGATAGCACTGATGGATCACAATATTATATGATCGGTCTTTGTTGGGTAAAAGAATTAGAGGTTGCCTACAGACAAGTCGTAATTTGAGGGAGGCTCACGAAAAAGAATTTATTTTTTATAAAGACGAGTGTCTATGGCTAGCGGCGTGGATTTGATTTTTATACAGAGCTAGTTTTATTCCAAGATTGATGAAATTTTGCAAACTTGGTCTTCAATTCAAGATGAAATCCAATGTCTACATGAGATTTCGAAAAACATCATCCCCCATTCACTTTTTCCACCCTTTGAAGCAGAATTTTTAATACTTCTGATGAAAGTTTGCACACTTGACGTTAAAAATAAGAGGAAAATAACATATGATTTCGAAAAACTCTGCGTAAAAGCGGACATCGCCGGGGACCTCAGCTAGCCTATTATTATAATTGTATGTTGTATTTTTTTTCTTTCATATTACAACTCTCAAAATGTATTTTATTACCGGTTCAAAGCCGTCCACATTTTCCTTGGTGAGCTTTAGAGCTTTGAAATCTCAATTCAACTGTCGTAAATTAGGCTAGACATCATAAATCATTCATCGGTATAAACCTTGTCGTAAGGCTATTAATTGGATAATTTTGTGCATAGTATAAATTATCGTATTTAATATACGTTCGTCTCCTGCTTTTGCTTCATACATGAACTCTTGTTCCATCGGAATGCGATGCAATCATTGGTTTATTGATTCTACGCTTAACTGGATTCGCAGTAGTAAACGTCTTCGGATAAAATAAACACACGATTAAAACGTAATTTATTCGAATTGCTTTGAATTGGCAAACTCGCGGCGTGGGCAGGCTGCAGGACCGAGACTGTACGCATATTATAATATCTGGATTCGCGGTTAGTCTGTGCATAATATATTGAATATTAGATGAATCCAGCCCGCAATTGCCCGGGAAAATTGCTATCTGACCACTAGTTACTTTTAGCTACGCATCTAAGCGGGTGACGTAAATATGCAGAAATAAATAAATCAAAATAAACGCTTGAATTGCCATCAATTAAATTAAAATTACTGTACCTAATGTATGAATACTTTTGTAATTCGACTGTAGCCAGTTTGGTTTTTTTCACGTTATTGTTATATTTTCCGAGGGTTTAATGTTTTCTATTTTGTACCAGCTACCATTTATTTGTTAATGTATTATCTGTCGTCTTACTTCCATGGTAATGTTGTAAGGCTGAATGAATAGGAGGAAACAACGGGGTGGTTGGGATTCAGTACTTGGCTGTTGAGATCTAGTCACTTTCAATCAACGCAACGTTTCGTTTGTCAATGCGTTTCTCTTACCAGGGCAATACTGAGCATCTTCCAGTTTGCAACAAGGTGAAAATATGCAAAGTTTTATTTAAATTCTTTTAATGTGAAACAGCCAAATAACACATACATAAAAACTTTCTTTTTCAACTCACAACCTTTGGAACCAGAACCACAAAAAATAAAAGCTAAAGTTGATGTATTTTTATTGAACTGAACTAAACATACCATTATATATCGTCTGCGATTTTTTCGGATTCTAAATATCTGCTTTTTAGGTTCATGATTTTATCTACATGAATATCTTTATAATATAATAATAAAAAATGTTTTATTATCTTCCTTTTGTAACAAATAGTGATAATTATATCCTAACTGGGATCACATTTACATATTAGAAAAAAATTGTAGTGTGGATAATATAAAGTAATTATAATTATATATATATATATATTTTTTTTTTTAAATAATTTTAAACATGGTCCCTTAAGTTGTTTAAGAAAGAAAAAACGGCCTTACACAACTTATCCATTATCATGGTGTTTTGGGCAGTTGAGTGGTTTCGGTTTCAGCCTGTATTTGGTGTCAGTATATTTTAGATTTCTGATCTCCCTGTGTTTTGTATCCAGTTTTTTATTCGAGATTTAAATTTTATTTATTTATTATTAATTTAATTATTAACCCCCTTTTTAGGGGCTCTTACACATGAATAGTAAAAATTTTCCAGTATTTATTAAACTTAACTAAACTGCCTGAGTAGCAATCTTTTGTATTTGTTATGTAATAAATTGAAGATGTCCACTGACTCGCTATAATTATTTCCCTACTTTAATATTATGGGCAATGAGGAATACATATGGTATTTAGTCCCAGAATTTCTGCACTTAAATAAATCCCGACTTGGATTACGTAGTGGAATCCGGAAGCTTATCAATGCATGCAATTCTGGACAATCTATCAAATGTATCATTTAGAATTTTATTCAGACAATTTAAGCACCTTCATTTCATTTAAGAGAGTGAAATATCCATTTTGAAACTTAATCCTTTATTTTGTATTCTCTCAATAGCTGCTTGTACACGAATATTGTATAGTGGATTCCAGACCGTAATATGTTGGTGAGTTTTCAATGATAGTGTGATTTGTTATTGAGTATAGGAAGCGTGTTTTGACCAAATTTTTCTATTTGTCACTGTAATTTGTTATTATTATTTTTTTTTTTTGGTAAACTAATGTTTAAGACAAGATTTTTTATGCATAGCACAAAGGGTAACAATTATTTTACAAGCAATAATTATTCGCCTGAAACACTCATCCACATTGAAAAATCTCCTGATAAAAGATACATCGAGTCCCGTTGGCGTCATGTATCTTTTATCAGGAGATTTTTCAATGTGGATGAGTGTTTCAGGCGAATAATTATTGCTTGTAAAATAATTGTTACTGTAATTTGTAACTCATAATCGTCGCTTTCCTTGGGCTAATAGTTATAACTAGCTGGCTAATACCCGGCGGTGCTCGACTTTTCTCTACTTTCTATATACATATATAATATGCTTTTATAACCTTCCGAAAGAAATTCGCTAAATGATAGTGAAAAATATGTTTAGTAGAACTAAACGTACAAACAGGATCAACGCCTATCAAAAAAATAATTAGAGCAACCATCGGTAATTTACCTTTCAAATGAACACCGTTAGTAAACTTTATAAATCATTAGTGATTCAGATTTAGATTTGTCAAAAATTTATACAAAGAAATACACATTTCAGATGTAGAATTATTATTAAAATAAAATTATTTTTGTACCTAATTTATCGCTTGGTTTTCCCACAATCAGTTCGAATTTTGAAAATTAAAACATCTTTGAAAGTGAATAATTTTACAGCGCCCTTGAGGTGATTTTTTCACGAAAATGGCGCTATACAAATTATTCATTATTATTATTCTTATAACACGCCCACTATCACAGACAACTGAAATTAGTATGTAGATAAAGTTTAAGGTTTGTGGCTAGTAATGTCTTTCCGAGACTTGTAGGATTAAGTATGAAAAAAATGTATTCACTAAATATTATATTCGCTTGTGTAATAATTTTAAGTACTTACGTCGGTAAAAGTATGGGTTTTTGTAGATTTAAATACCTCAAATTTAATTCATTAGACATCGAAAACCTCCAATTTAAATATGCGCCCCTCACGTAAGTATTTGCATTCTGCCTACAATTAAGGAGGTGTTCTGGTAACCGCATTTAGGCTGAACTACCTCCGTTAATGCGGAATTAATAACACCCTCATTTGGCGTAGGAATTCGGGGAATTCACAGCCGCGAGGGATAATTGGATATGGGACGTCCTACATAATGCAATCGCTGGGAGAAGCGAGACGCGGGCGTGAGAGAATATCATCTTGCTCCTTGCATGCTAATGAATTACTCTCTGGGTAATAAAGAAATAAAAGTTGCTCCATCGCGAGAAGCTGGAAAATTAAATACATTAATTTAAGCGTGTACTGTAGTTTGGATAAATCGTTCAAGCAGTGCAATAGAACCATAAGTGCGGATTTGTTTTTTATCGTATATCTGTAAATGCAGAAAATATATGGTTTTTTACATATTTTCTTCGTAATTTTTGTACGTAACCTTTGGAACGCCAGGGGGTATAATGCCAATCGCCTGCCGTACGCCGGCTGACACTGTTTTCGTAATAACTGATGACGGCAAAATGGTGTTTTTGTAAATTGTCCCATCTTAGCTGGTAATTTGCTGATATAGTTTTTGTTTCGTATAGTTTAGTTTTAGTTTCGTATAGTTTAGTTTTAGTTTCCCAGGATAACTTCTTATATTCAAAGAAATTTATCTATGAAGTCAAGTTGTATTTATTTATTTGATACTAGCTGTGGCTCAGTCTGTCTGTGCAGATAGATAAACAATAACACGTATTATATTTTGAGTCGCAAAAAGTCGTCGTTTTGTAATCAAGTCATAATATAATATTTTCAGGCGCTTACATTGCTAACGCTGGCTAAACCTTATGAGATATATCGAAATAATGAATTACGGGATTGTATATCTTAAAAGGACCTACAGAAAAGTCAAAATGCATGGTATATGTCTATCTCTTAAGGATAACCCCCAGATACGCCAGGTACACGTCAGCTCGTCACTAATAAAAATGTGTATTGAATGTACCTGTTTTGAAGTTCATTTCAGGTCAAAGGTGAAGTTCATAGATTCGAAGAATGCGATATTTGCAATCTTGATGTTAATATTCTTGCTGTTTTCATTCTAGTCCTGAGCCAAAAATAAATAAAATACTCTTTTTAAAAAAACATTTCTGATCAACCTTGGATTATTTTATCGAATAAATAGACAATAATTCTGTGGCTTGTTTCTGAGACGGTCAATGTCAATTTTTCGCCTCGATTTCGAGAAAGGATTTTAAGATTTTCGCTGGCCAATGTTTCACTAGAAAATCGCCTTTCTTAAAATTGAAATTTGCTAAAAAGAACAAATTTTACATAGTTCTCGTGAATTTTTAAAAAGACATTGACTAGCAAGACACATATCATTCATCGTTTATGAGAAAAATGCGAGGACATAGCCTGGAATTACAATAACCAGGATTATTTATTTACTTGAATATGCTCAGTACATTTTATTACAAGTTATATGGTTCTAAAATTAAATGTCCCTAAAATGTCTTGTTAATTTCGTAGGTGTGAGTCACAGACATAGGAATTAATAGACGAGAAGATAATGGCGAGGGGTAAAATCAACTGTTGAAGAACGAAGGGCGTAAGGCTGACTGTGATTCGTCAATACATCAATCTGACAGTAAATAGGCATCTCGCATTATAATATCACCATTTACTTCTTAAAAGTAAAATCTGCTTTTGAATGAATAGACATTTTTACATGGGAGCGCAAATTACTCGCCACGTTATGAACAAATTTGCGAAGTCCAAATTCGGCAAAAAAATTCGGTTCTATTTTCAGAGTCGAATATTTCGTTTAAGTATTTAGTGAAGACACTTTTATAAATGTTCATAATTTACTTCCCAGCAACCAACCAGCTTTGTGTTTCGCGTCCAGACGTTTCTCGATGTGATAGTATATGTTTCTAAAACTGATCTATATTACACGATGTGAATATGCTTAAAATAAAGTAAAATAATGCTTATATATGGAATGTAATACGACAATTGGGTTTATTCTCTTTTTCACATATATTTTTACAAGTTATCATAGTACAAGTCAACATTTTGCTGTGTTATTTCGTAAAATGAACCGATGATGCCTCGACCATAGTTCGCACAAGAATGATGACGTCACGTTTTCAAATTTCACTTGAGGCCATACGCGAGCACAGCCGGTTCCAATGGAACCGGTATGGGGAGAGGGGATAATACGCTTTTAATCACTTAGGGCAGGTCTACTAATATTCATATGTCTATGGTGTGAGTAGTGATAACAAAGAATGCCAAATGGTGTGTGGAAAGAATTTATTTTTATTTTTATTTGTACACGAAGCTCAAGAATTGTAATGGAAATAAAAGTGCAAATAGTTTTGTATGATTTATCAAGCCAAAAATTTTAATGAATTACTTTTATACATTAGAAAAGAATCAAATATCCAGGTTTAGCAATTTTTCGTAGTATGTATATGTTGTGATTGTGCAAGTAATTGGTGAGTTATTTGCTACATTAGTGTGGTTGGAATCTAACGGGTTTTCCAATAAGAGGACTGAACGCAGTTGGCGCTAACAAAAAATTGTCCAAAGAAGCGAAGTTAGCAGTCCACAATGGAGTGCTGGTACCTACCCTGATGTATGGAAGTGAGGCATGGAACTGGCAAAGAAAGGATGAAAGTAGATTGAATGCTGTTGAAATGAGATCCCTGAGGCGTATGTGTGGTAAAACCATGTATGATCGTGTGAGGAATGTGGATATCCGCAAAGAGTGCAAGGCTGATGTAAGCGTAATGAGTAAGATCAAGAAAGGGACGCTTAGATGGTTTGGGCATGTAGAGCGAATGAGCGAAGAAAGGAGTGTAAGGAGAATATACGATGCAAATGTGAATGGTAGCAGAAGTCGGGGACGCCCGAGGAAGACATGGCATGACCAAGTGAATCAAATACTTGAGTCGGACCATGTCAAGAGTCAGAACAATAGAAGAGTATGTATGAGACGATGTATGAATGTGAATGAGGCAAGGAGTGTGTGCCAAGACCGAGTTGTTTGGCGGTCCGTCCTCTCTGCCCACCCCTGCGGGGAAACGGCGTGATGGTTAGTTAGTTAGGTGTTATTTTGATATTCAATCGTAAAAGATCAATGGTTTCGTTGCTTGTGTGGCACGTAGCAAGTAAACGTTGTACAGATTATTTTTCTTCATTACCGCCTTGATTATCTGTATTTTATTTTATTTTCAATTTATTATTTCATTTCATATCACCATTTTTTAAACTGCACCACATTATCAAATAATGTGTTAAAATAACCATAAAAACAACATAGTAACTACCTAATTATGGCAATTTGTCTTCTTTTATTCAAGTGGATATTTTAAACCTCCTCAGCTCACCATAGAAATGGCGTTGCGATCAGAACATAGTTACGTTAACATAAAAATCAAAAAAACGAAAAGCTGTGCCAATTTCATTCGATTAAAATGAGCACAAAATAACCGGTGTGAACTGATTCTTCATTTTCGTTGGCGATCTCCAGCCCTGCTCGGAACCGAAACCTTTATCGATGTGCTTGTGCTAGGGGGCATAACAGACATGTATAGTTGGCGGGTAACGTAAAAGCGTAATAATAATAATTGGATGATTTCTACAGCACCATTTTTGTGAAAAATCACCTCAATGAAGCTGTACAATTTATCAGTCCCTAGGCTTTATCTAATTTCATTATTTACAAACAGATTCATGTAATGTAATGAACGCCTGGGTTGTTGAAAAATGAATATGGTGTTAAAAGATGGACGATGGTAAAAGCTGTCACAGGAAAAATTAAAGGATGGTGTTATTATTATCTAAATATTTCTACTCTAACATAATTATCATAACCAATTTTATAGTGCAGATGTAGATTATTTTGTCGTCGTGAAAATCCTTCGACCGTTCCAGAATCTGCGATGTCATGTACAGTGTACACTGTGTCAATTATTTATGTTAAAGTCGGTAAGTTCATCTGACACGCCTCCCTCGAGAACAACAAATACTTACGTCGTTCAATGTCGAATTGTTGTCCAAACCCATTTCTGTAAAGCTGGTAGTCTTGAATCAAATCGATTTACATTTTCCTATGAAGGAGCTAGAAATAATATATATCCTTGTTTTAGGAATAACATATATGTTATAATCACACATTTAAGTCGGTGTTTTCCAAACTAATTTGGCTTACCGGACCCTTTTTAAAGTCCCCCCCCCCCTCCTTTTAATTAACTTTTACTAAATTAGTAACAATATGAAATTTTAAAATTAAACTATTACGAATGAAATGAACAAATCGGAAATATATAGTCGAAAGTGCAATCTTTATTTATCGACTTGAAAATCCATCTCATGAATTGTGTACCCGTAATGTTTTCTTGTACTAATAAGTACACAGGATCTGGGGGTGTCGATAGTCGATAGCGCAGTTGGTAAGTCACTCAACTATCTGTTGAACGGGCCACATTGCTTATCCAGTCACAGGGGGTTATTTATCTGTAAACTTGAAATAATAATAATTTCTCATCGAATTTCAAAGGTATTTTAAATGTTCTATATATTTCTTCATTTAGAAAATGTCGTAAAAACGAATACCATTTTAGAAACTAGACAAAATTACTTATTAGATTTTTGTATTCAAAATAAACTTAAATACTTAGAAAGTGCAGTATTTTAATTTCAAACATGTAAAAAGTTGCATAAAAAAGCTTACCATAAAGATTTTTGATTATAACATCGCAAAATTTCAGTAAAATGAATATTCGAAAAACACAGCCGTTTTATTTAGGGAGTTTGCAATAAAACTGTCACATCACTTTTCATCTCGTTCATACAAAAAATATATTAGAAAAAATTTTGAACCTTTGAATAAACGACATTAAAAAAACTAAAATGTTTAACGCATTGCTTGCACATTTTAAAACGCTATCTATTTGATACATGGTTACCAACATTTGCATTAGGCATTTATATTGTAAAAAACATCATTTTAAAGAAGTTGTTGTTAAATAGAGACCATAAAATTCAATTTTAATGATGGCATAACCGTTTTAACATAACCTAATCTAACTTTATGACATAACATGAAAGTAGATTTTACAAATTCTATTATTATATAATTACTTGACTGAAACTGACGAAAAATAACGCTAAATAGATGTACATAAGTTGAATAATACGAATAAAATTGATAATTTTATGAACGAAACACGATCTGTGAAGATATTTCAATGGACGTTAAAACAGCTGTCAACCGCGGCTTTCGCGCTTGACGAATATTTTAACACGCACGTGAAGTCGCAAAAAACATTGTTTGAAAAAATAGAGTTAAATATATTTTTCTATTGGTACCAACTCGAATCTTAACTTTCGCATTATATATACACTTTGTAACAAAAATACCGTTTAACGAAGGTGAAGTTTTTTTTTTCTTTAGTAAGGCTATTAAGTGAATTTCGAATATTTTATCACGATGTCGAAACACGTGTTCAATACTCATTTTTCTCCCTTTAAGGTGTCGGAAAGGGGGTGTTTTTTTGAAAATCTCGTGTAGACAGTAACTTTCGTCCTGTTTTGAAAATCAAGTGTGCAAAACTTAATCAATTTCGGAATAAAACAGTATATTCAAGCCGCCCGCGCGCTAGAGACACTCTTCCTTATAATTACAAAAAATATATATACATATATGTGATATTTTGTACGGTGTAAAGACATGGGAGCTATGACGCTTAGCTAGGGCTTAATTAATGCGGCTCTTGAAGAGGCCCGGATTATACGAAGAAGAAAAAACAGTTGCCGGTGGCTCGTTCCACATACAAGTCGTCTTACACAAGAAAATAAGAATAAAATTTATTGTTTCTTGCAACAAAGGTTCTTTTAATTTCGCAATTTGACAATTTTTCAATCTAACTTTCCGCGTGATATCGCCAACTTTGATATTCACTGATCTGATATGAATCCATAAAAATCCCCTATTGAAAGCCTACAAAACAAGATCTTTATTTCACAAAATTGGCGCTGTATAAAATTAACCAATTACCTTTTTTTTCGATTCCAGGGGCACGCCACACGGATACACATTGTTCTAGTATCGCTATATTCGCTATCACTTGAAGAAATCTCCTTTTTAGCTCTGGAGCTCGTTGATTACTTTCCAAAAACCGGTTTCGCTCGACTTATGGGCGCGATATTGTTGCAGAAACCTAATTTCTATTGCCAATTTAATAACTTGTCTTTGACTTGTGCGAGCGCCTTTCTGATTTCCAATGCGTACAGGAAATATGCGCGCCTTCGATAGACTGAAAACTTCTAAGAATATTTTGAAGGAACATTTTAATTATAAAGAAATCTGTTTTTAAGTATCTTAAAAACAAATCCAAATGAGTTCTGGCATCATGAAATTTGCGCCGCGTTTTCTGCCTGTCCGTCAATATATCATACTTATGGAACCAATTCCTATGCTTTTGAAAATAAAAATGGTATAAAACCTACTTTCATCAGGAAGCTTTTGGAAAAACTTTTCCTTACCTAGACGACAAAAATGTATTCTGTAACAAAGATGTTCTGTAATTTAGTTTTCCAAGACAACTAACCATCATTTCGTTTCTCCGCAGGGGTAGGCATAGATGGATGATAGACCGCCACACAAATCCGTTTCGGAACTCACTGCTCACTTTATTCACATTCATACATACTGTTCTGTCACTCTGACTCTTGATATAGTTTTTGATTCACCATGTCTTCCTCGGGCGTCTCCGACTTCTTCTACCATTCACTTCGACGTCACATATTTTCCTTACGCTCCTTTCCTAGCTGACGTGTACGCGTTGCTCGACATCTCTACTCTCTTAAATATAATATGCATGTAATATATATATATATATAGCATAGTTCAGATTTAAATGTTTTGCGTGACTGTATTTACGTTTTACGCCATCGATATAACCTAACCTAAGCTAACCTAAAAGACAGCGTATGTGAAGATCATCCAAATTAGGCAATTAGAAAAGAAGAAGAACGTTGTTGGCTCCCCGTAATGTATTTGCCCTTAGTGGTGCTTTACATTAAGGTTTTATTGTGGAATTATGGTCACCACACAGTAATTAACACAATTTATTATCTCGGACAATAGGTGATAATGAAGAGAAACCGGACAACCATGCAAAAACTCTACGTATACACAGTTGGCTTTGTTTCATGCCGTCTCTCTCGTACAAGTCTTCAGTCGCACGTTCATTACGGTTAAGCTAAGTTAAGATAGTTTTATTTTCGAATTGTATTTTTCATCTGTGTAACAGTCTTGTACCGTTCCGAGTTCCGATGCAGTGGTTGTTTGTTTGGTTCGTGACTGCAATCACTAATCATGATATATCGAAGAGATGCCGGAGTTATTCTCCCTTCGATTGGTATGCAGCGATTAGCTAGCACGCCCATTTCGTTGATACGTTTATGGTTAAACGATAGAAGAACTAAAGAGGCAACTGTTGCTCAACTTCGAACTAAAACTGTCTGCATTTATTATCAAATCCCATGTTTTATTTTCTATTCAATGTGTTGAGGGTCTTCTTAAGGAAAAGAAGGAGTAAACCTTTAATATTAAGATGAATTATTTGTTTGCGCCCGTACAGGAGCAATGACATATATTATACAAAAGTTTTTTTTCTTAAAATAATAAAATTAGCGCCATCTGTGAAAGAACAGATTATGAATTATTTTAAATATACCCTTAACGAATTGTATTGTTTGTATACAGGTTACCCGCTTGAACTTTCACTAAACTGTGCGTCATAAATAATATAATATGCATATGCAGTATTAGGTCCGAATATGATAAATCACAAAAGAGACATTCCTCTAGAAAAATATTTTTTTTATTTGGTACAATATTTTTTACATTTCAAAGTTTTCCAGTAATGTTGACCTCACTGGGTGGCTTGCCCGTGCTGAGGCCTTCATAATAATAATTTACAACTGTCGATAGTTCCTGTCAATCGAAAAATAATAAAAAAATTACTGGTTTGTTTGGTTTGATCGCCTATTTTTAATAATATAGGATTATCATCTTTTCATTTTTCAGACTTAATAAAATGATGTGCATATTATTGTGTTTAGTTTTATAATACAGGGTGAAACAGGATAAACAGATCAATTATTCCTGAGCTTATTTGGAGTAAAAAAGTGGATGTAGTTTTTTCAACTGTCTGCATATTTGCCTAACACCGCGGAAATATTATTATTCAAGGTTGTGTGTTATGTCGCGTCATTCCATGAATGATTTATTTTCTAAGTTCATCGCAAAGCACGGTACATTGACTAGTTGTTGTCCGTGATGTGAAATGCGAGACGATAATTGCTCCCAGCCACAGTGTACATTGTACACCTGTCGTAAACAGCGACAACCGCCTCAGCCGGGTTGGTTGCCGATTGCAGCCCAGTTGGACCAAGTATCCGGTAAGAATTATCGCACGGACGTGAAGGTCGCGGGCCGTGGGAATGTTGAAAAATACCTGGCGAACTAATCGCCTGGAGCCTACTCTTGCCACTTGCAGCCAGAGGAACGCTCTTGCGACAGGACAGTCTTCATGTGGAATTTTTGAAATCTTTGTCACTAACTAATAAGCAGGTACTATATTATAAAGGACATTTAAGTATTTTTACAGCTGATGTGATATATTCAACAATTATTGTCTTTCCTCATGAGGAAAAATATGTAAGAGTTAGCGTATTATCGGGATTAAAAAGGGGCCATGAATGTTGGGAAATTTAGAGCGAATGGACTACGAGAGGAATGTCCGAAGAATTTAATCAGAATTTGTAACTATTTATTTTAAAAATGAAAATTCTTTTACCTTACTAAGGTAGTTCGCTTAGCGTTCGTTTAAGTGGATTTTCCTCAATCCGTGGGGATCCCGTCTAGATCCTGGTATTTTTTATTTGTTTATCCAACATGGCTTAACTCCTGTTTGTCTTGTAAATTTCCAAAAAAATAACAAATGATGTGATTGCAAAGGAACTTAAATTTAATATCCTATGTGTATTATGAAATGCGTTGACATGGACTGAAAAATATCAAAATTAATTTGATTACCTACAAGGAAAATGCAAGCAATCAGAATCTCTCATGTGCCGGGCGATGCACCTTTATAATGATATTCCAGCGTTAAATAAATTTTATATCTGTTAAAAGATATGCATTTTAGATTAAGTACTGAAGAAAACAATCGTGGTTTTATTGAACTTAATGTATAAATATGTTCACAACTCATTAGTCTTATTGCAAATAGTAGGTAGCCGTACCAAATAAATACCAAATCAAATATTTGATCTGCTCGTATTCTCAAATGTCATCACGAGATGCCTCAATCACAACCGCATTAGGTAACTTAAACCTTGGGGCTCGGGGACTTCAATATGTAGTATATGTGGTTATTATGTAAACAAGTTTTTATGTACATGAATATTCCATGTTCCTTGTGTGTTGTGTGTACACCACTTGTTTACAAATCTCCTCGAGTGATTTGAACGATGTACGAGGCGGACAGATGAGAATCTATACATAATATTATAATTTAAGTTGCCATTAATGGGAGCGTACGGCAGGCGTGTGTTAAGTCAGATGTATGAACTGAACTGCCACTACCAGCTCTTAGAATATTTCAAAATATTCAGCATAACTATCAAGATTATAGTATGGTAAAAAAAATGCTTCAAGATGTCAATAATTCATATTAGTTCATCAGTAGTGTCAAAGTCAAAGTGTGACTTATTAGCGGTATGAAAATCGATACTTTGAACGTTTAAACATAATTCGTTCAACATTATAAAAGCATTTTGACATCCAACATACAGGGTGTTAAGGGATGCACTTGACTTGGACATGGAGTAAAAAATGTAAATATTTTTTTCTCAACAAGAAACATATAAAATCAGTAGGAATTGGACAGCTAGGGTCGATGTGAAGGGTAGGGCTGGTACTTGGCTGTGTTATAATAAAATAATAATAATTGGATGACTTGTATAGCGCCGTTTTTGTGCAAAATCACCTCAAGGGCGCTATCAGTGATAACATGGGGAAAAATTAATAAAAAAGTTTATTAAAGAAAAAAACGTTTTTTTCTTTAGGCTTATCAAATTCCAAACAATGTTGAAATTGAGGTGCATTTTTAAGCAATTCACACATATATGACTATATCAAAAGCTTTGAACTTTGGCGTCTACTCTAAACGGTTCCATGATAAATCAACACAATGACAATTCAACACACCTTTAAAAACGTAACCTATTTAACCTAGACTTTGTTTTATCATTTTTTCATTACTTTATATCACTTTTAAAGGTGTGTTGTATTGTCATTTTGATGAGTTATCATATCAGGTCACCGCTCTATAAACCACTAGTGAGCTATCAGGTTAATCAACAGAACCGTGAATCGCCAATATAATTGCAGATAAAATCTCTGTCGTGGTAAAGCCTTTTTTGTCATTTGATGTAAAATTTCAGCATAATGCGCACATACCTTGTATCATCTCGTAAAAAACATGTAGGTAAGTATAAACCGGTTTATATCGCGTAAATCGAACGAAGTAGACATCGGATAAATTTATTCGATATTTTTACAAAGATTCGTTAAAAATATCGTGTCATTCAATCTCGACTATCACTAACCATCCTTAAACTGAAAACGTTTCAATAGATTTTTTTGTATACTGTTTTTGAAAGTTTTGGAATCATGTAACCGCAAAAATGAATAAACGCAACATAACCTCCTTATTTTTTGGTTGAGCATATTCTGCAACAACGTAAACGTAAATGCTTAAATAATTATTATGTACGGCTATAATATCTATTTAGACTTACCGAATCTATCTTTCTGAATGGCGTTGTGATTATTGGTACCTGACCGGTTTTGTTTCGCGTGGGAACAACTGAGTAGAGGCCCTAATTCGGTTGACAGTCACTGGAACACACCTTTGATTTTTATTAATAATGGTCAGGTATGTAAAAGCAATTAGTTTTGCACAAATTAGCTGACAACCTGTCAATGATAATATTTTGTAGGTTTTTATGTTCGATATGATAAATTATTGTAAAATAAAATTTAAAATGAGTTGGTCGGTTAAAGGTTTGGACTTGATGAAAGCAATAAAAATATTCATAATTATTTTTTAATTTATTTGCAGTTGATCTTTTCTTTAAAGTTATTTTCCTCCCTTCTCAAGTTTAAATCCGCTTTGAAGGCTATCTTTCAATACCAAACTTTCGATTTTAAAAAGCATCTGCCATATAAAATACTCGTAACAACCGTTCAACTTATATTTTTTGTAATTATTTTTTATTTTTAATAATATGTTTACATGGTACATAATTAATTTTACATCTTGGGTCTTTTTACTACTCTTCCATTGAAAGCATTTGCTTGTGTATGGAAGGGGAGTGTACATAAATGTTGTTGTTAGTTAGTACTTAAATAATTCATTGTACATAAATGTATGTTTGCTGTAGTATTTTTTTGATAGTAGTGAAGGATAATATATTAATATAATAAATTTTAAAAAAGAAAGGAAGTTATTTTTATTTTTTTTTTTTTTTATATTTACTCCACACAGGAGGCCCTGAAGAAAATAATTTCCCTCAGGGCCTATGTCATCTTTGGGGATGCTGTGTGGAGGGTCTTTTTGTGGAGAGGAAGGAGTGAACATGGGTCTTGAAGAGTCCCATGTTGTAGGAGGGAGGAAACACAGAGGCCGGCAGTTCGTTCCACAGCCGAGCTGTTGAACTTAAGAACGAATCGTAGAAGCGACCCGTTCTCATGTGACAAGTGTCAACTGTGTACAAATGTTGGGCGCGCGTTTGGCGTGTATCCCGACTACGCACCGGCGCCGAAGGGATCAATGACGCTAGTTCCTCAGAGCATCTTCCATTGTAATACCGATAGAACAAGGACAGCATACCTACCCGACGTCTGTGCTCTAAAGATTGCAGTCCGTTTGTTAAGATTGGGGAATCTATCAAACGGACCGCCCGTTTCTGCACAGAGTCAAGGGTTTTTTTCAGGTATTTTGGGGCTCCAGACCAGAGATGGCTGCCAAATTCGACAGTAGGGCGCACTTGCGATTTGTACAGGGTGAGCAGTTGTGTACTATTAAAGTATCTGCGGGCCCTGTACAGTACGCCCAGCTTCTGAGAGGCCAACTTTACTCTGGCTTCGATGGAGCCCCCGTACCTGAGCTGGTCACTTATAGTTACACCAAGCATATCAATGGAAGGCCTGTTCGGAAGATTGCTTCCGTTGAAGGAGACTAGATTATCATTTGGATCCCTTTTAGACGTAATCAGACAGGATTGGGTCTTTGAAACATTAAATTCGACGAGATTATTTTTACCCCAGGAGGAAATACTCTCGAGATAACCGTCCATTCTCTGCTTCAAAGCCCTCCGAGCCGTTGGAGTTTGTGTGCCCTTTGGGGGCTTGTCAAACAAAAAGCTATCATGAACTGTACTGTCATCCGCGTAACAATGAATCGGTGCACATGTCAAAAGGTCATTGATGTGCAACAAAAACAAAGTCGGAGACAGAACCGATCCCTGTGGGACGCCAGCATTTATGGAGTGCGAGGAAGAGGTGAAACCGTCAGCAACCGCCTGAATCGACCTATCCCTTAAAAAGTCAGCAATCCACGTACACAGGGATGCGGGAAGTCCGTAAGAATGCAATTTGTTGACAAGTCCTCGGTGCCAGACCCGGTCAAAGGCCTTGGATATGTCTAGTGCGACCGTTTGGGTCTCACCGTGACGTTCCAGGCACCGCCCCCAAACATGCGTCACATACGCGAGAAGATCACCGCACGAGCGGTTCCGCCGGAATCCGTATTGACGGTCGTTGATAATTTTGTTCTTCTCGAGGTATGTGAGCAGTTTGTCGTTGATCACACGTTCCATCACTTTGGACAGAACTGATGTGATCGCTATGGGGCGGTAGTTGGCCGGGTTGGAGCGGTCACCTTTCTTGGGAATAGGGTGAATTACCGCTTTTTTCCAACCAGAGGGCACAGTGCCACACTTCAGGGACATTTTGAAGAGCTTTGTCAAAACTGGAACTATTTCCGCAGCACACCTCTGCAATACCAAGGCAGGTATTCCATCAGGTCCACTAGCTTTGTTAACATCGAGCCCCCGTATGACGTGGAGTACATCCCGATGCCGGATCCTCAGCTTTTTCATATAGAAGCCGCAGTGAGGAACCGACGGCGGAACAGCACCCCCGTCGTCGAGGGTCGAGTTTTCCGCAAACATTTTCCCTAAAAGGTTTGCCTTTTCGGTGGCGGTGTTTGCTAGTGAGCCGTCAGGTCTGGTAAGAGGTGGCAAACTGGGTTTGCAAAAATTTCGACCTATTGAGCCCGCAAGCGACCAGAATGCTCTGCTGCCATGCGGGCAGGCAGCCAGCTTTTTGCTGATCTGCAGGTCGTGTTCGAATTTTGATCTATTGATGATTCTCTTGCATTCCTTTGCCGATTTGTTGTATGCTGATCTGCTTTCGGGCTGCTTTATGGAAAACTAAGGATATTTGTGAGATTAATTAAGTGACAGTAGTTTTTTTTTCAGAATATTTTTTAAGTGTCTCTTGACAGAGAGCAGTATTCGGGTTTTATCATTAATGCTTCTGATTTCTTCTGGTAGACGTTTGAAAAAAGTTCTTCCCTGGTAAGTATAATGATGTTGTGCAAAAGACGTATTTAGTTTTGGGCATAGAAAAACATGTCTAAGTCGCGTTCTGTTTTCATTTAAAAATTGATATTTATCTTTTTCTTTTATAATTTGGATTAATGAGTTTTTAATATATAGGTCTTTAAATGTAGGTACTTGAAATTCTTCAAACAGGCGTTCTGTTGGGTAGTCAAAGGATTTTTTTAATATAATTTTAATAATTGTTCTTTGTATAATTTCAATTGGAAGAAGGTTACATTTATACGCGGATCCCCAACTAATAATAGCGTATTGTAAAGTGGATTGAACTAAGGCATAGTAAATTAAATATAGATTTTTTATCGACAGAAAGTTTCTAATTCTTAAAATTATATTTATTAATTTTCTAATTTTGTTTACTACTTGACATATTTGTTCCTTCCATTTCAGATTTTTATCAATAATTACTCCTAGATTTTTTTTTTTATTTGTTGTTTTTAGCACTGTACAGTTTGATTTGCAATAGTTTTGGCTGTGAATTTTAGTATTATTATGTATGACAATGTTAAAATTTTTAGGAGTATCATTTGTATGGATTGCAAATGGAATTACAAATGTCTTTTCATTATTAAGTGACATTTTCATTATTGAGTAAATTAGTGTCGAAAAAATTCTTGAGCGTGTTGATGTCTTCTGTGGCCTTTAATTCTACTTTTTCCCAAGTCTTATCACTTATTATTAATACTGTATCATCGGCGTATGACGTAATTAGACCATGTAAAGGTTGAAAAAAAATATCGTTTACATATATAGTAAATAAAATTGGTCCAAGCACTGTACCTTGGGGGATTGCAAAGCGTGTAATCTCTTGATCACTATTAACACGATTGATTTTTACCACTTGAGGGCGGTTTTTTAAGTAGTCGGTGATCCATTTAATCGCGTTGCCTTTTATGCCGATATTATTCAATTTTTTTAATAGCATCTCATGGGATATGCTATCGAATGCCTTTCTAAGGTCAATAAATATACCCGCACATTTTTTACCTTTATCTAATGATTCGTGAATGTATGAAGTTACGTTAGCAATAGCATCTTGTGTGCTGAGTGATTTTATAAAGCCAAACTGGTTTTTGTGTAATATTTTATTATTATCTAGAAAATTTACCAATTGTTTTTTTACTATTTTTTCAAAGATCTTTCCTATATTAGAAATTAGACATATTGGGCGATAATTCGTTGCTTGATGTGGATCTCCAGATTTGTAAATAGGTGAGATTATTGTGGTTTTGTAGTTCATTGGAAAAATTCCATTTGTTAAACTTAAGTTTATTAAATGAGTGATAGGTTTTATTAAGTGAGGTTTCATAGTTTTTAACATGTGTGTCGTAATAGAATCAAAACCGGGAGACTAACCTCCTTTCATATTTTCGAGATTTCGCATTCTGTTGTTGTTTCAAACATTGAAAGTATATTACGTTTCTGTATATTTTTATGGTTTTCTTGGTTTGAAGGCTTATGGATATTTTTCGCAAGATTTTTCCTAACATTTGCAAAGAAGGAATTAAATATGTTTGCACATTGTTTAGGCTGTATATTGGCATCTATAATTTTTTTATCATGTTCAATGTACTTAATGTTTTGTGTTGAGTTTACTTTTGTTTTGTATTAACTTACAACACACAAGAAACATGTTTTTTACTTAACAAACGGGGATTGCAAGCTTTAGATCACAGGCGTTGTGTGGGAATGCCAAAGTTCTACCGTTATTTCAATGGAAGATGCTCCGAGGAATTAGCGTGTTTGAAAACACACAAACGCGCGCCCAATCAAAACCTCCTTGATCACAAGGCCGGGACACTCATTCAAAGCAGTCTCCTAACTTGTATGGGATTTTACAAGGAATCTGTTAAAGCTGACACGACCGAATGTCACGCCATTTCATGCCATTTATTAATAAGTACTATGAACTGCGGACTACAGGTTTTTCTGATTTATATATCGTTCGCTACGTATCGTACTTATTTCATGTTTTTCAGTTCGGTATCACTGCCGATAATTCTGTTTATATGGAAGCTTGTGTAATTCCTACCAAAAGTAAATTATATGGCAATATAAGTAGGCGTACATTAATATACAGTCGTATGCCCTATATACCCAAAACCTCCTAGATAGATCACAAGGCCGGGATACTCATTTAAAGCAGCCTCCTTCCTACCTTGTATGGGATTTTACAAATAAAATCGTTTTAAATTATTTTTTTCAATTTATTCTTATTTATTAAAACATCTTAAAATATTTTAGATAATTTAAAAGACTAAATAAAAAAAAAACATTATTTGTGATTTGAGTGTCCCGGCCTTGTGATCTAGAAAGTTTTGGCCCAACACGGTACACATATGTCGTTTCTAGCTCGGCTGTGGAACGATTTGCCGGCCTCTGTATTTCCCCCCTTCTACAACATGGGTTTTAAGACCCATGTTCATTCCTTCCTCTCCTCAAAAAGACCCTCCACATAGCATCCTCAAAGTCTCCTTTGTGAAGTAAAAAAATTTATACATATGTGGTGGTTATATTACAGTTTCGTTAACCTTTTCCACTCTGTAGGCTCAGATAATTCTAGGGAAGGACTGGGTGCAATAGAAAGCTTTTCCCCTTTATTGACTGCTTTTGTTTACAGCGGTAAATACCTCCTTGGAAAGCTTTTAGCACTAATGAGGAGTGCTACCGGGACAATCTCAGCCATCTCTTGAATAGCTTTAGGCTAAATAACCGAACAATCATTAAAGTGCTTTCTAGAATATTAAATGAGATATAAATCTTGTTTTGTAAAATTTTAAAATTTTGCAAAAATATGATAACTGTAGGTCTGGGAATTTTACAACCTTCTTAAAATGACTACAATTCTAGATTGTTAATTGTTTTCTAAACTTGCCATTCTTTGTATTTTATGTGTTCGTAATTGTTTAATTGGAAATTATGCTTTTTTATCTTGTAATATATTATGTAGATCAACTTGAAATACATTTTACCCATTATATACCTACTCTTAAATCTTTACTATGAACCTCATCATTAAGTTACACTCGTAAGGGCTGTTTATTACTTATACAATTCTCATTTAGACATCTTTTCAACATGAAATAAAATTAACTTATTATATTCCTACCCATAAGCATATTTACTGTGTACCTCACCTTTATCAACGTATATTTTTTATACATCAGTATGTACATATTTTTGGCATTCCAATATTGTATTGCTTAAGGCGATGCCATACGTAGTAATGCAAAATCATGTGTTTTTGGTTTGAAAATTTGGTTGCCTAGAAATGTTTCAGATGCTTTAATTAAATATTGCGAGTAGAATACATCTTGGCCTTTGAAATAATCGAGTATTTTTTAGATAAGTCTTTTTATAAGCCCAGAAAAAAATAATGTATAAGGCCTATGAAAACTGCTTTAAAGTTCAAAATCTCCTACTTACGAACCCATTTTCGGTTATGATTTTATTGTATAATGTGGCAAATTAAGTTATTTATAAAATGATAGAAATTTTTTTTAATATTTATGCCTGAACATCTACAAAATAAAATAAAAGGCACTTTTTGGCCATGTTTTTTTTCTTGCATAAATCAAAACAGGCGGATGGTGTTAAGCGGGAATTTAAACCTTATCGCCATCTACGCAAGGGTTGTTATTGATAGCGGCTCAATTTAAAATATTACACGACGTAGTGCATCGCCTTATTCCCATCCCATCCCCTTATTTTATGTGAAGAGATAATTTGAATTTTTTAGATTTTGGTCCCTGTTTATCCGGCATACATATTAGGATGGGTCGACATTTTCACGGCCAAAAGTATTATCGTTTAATTTTTGTGTTATTAAGCCATATGAAGCGCAACACGGTATAATATTCCAAAAATTAATAACGATAATACTTAAAAAATCGAAATCTCTATGGTAGAGAAAAGTTTCCTCCTATAGGTAATAAGAAGAAAAACGATCTGATAAAAAAATCCATTGACGTCTTCGGTAGCGCATTGAAAGCAGTTTATAGGGATGGAACATTTTTTTTATAACTTTATTAACTAAAATTCTACGATCTACACACAATAGTTTGTTATTCTTATTTTATATTCAACAAAGTTAGATAAATAAATGAAAACTACATTAACCTGTCAAGTTTTCCGGCGGCGCAGTGTTCTTAAAACAAGAATTTACAAAGTTTCATTGTGCAGCCCTTCTGCCGTTTTGTCAGAACAGGAGGTAGGTGGCTGCACAACCAACCATCCAAAGGGGTGTGTTATTTACACAAATTTTACAACTATTTACAAAAATTGACTAGAATACAGTGGTTCACTGAAATTTTACCTTTTCTTTTCAGGATGTACGTACGTTTAAAGTCTGACTTTTGGAAGAAAACAGGCATAACCGATCTTTATAACAGCGCGTTTTAAATTTCACCTCACTACACCGTTCAGCATAATTTATATAATATGCATATTTTGATGGAAAAGCGTCGTTTTTCACGGTTTCTTTCCTCGGAATTGCTTTTTACAATTTTGAATTCACGATATTCTTTATATAATTTACTTCCAAACATTTCCATTTACCCCCAATATACCGAAACTTTAAATATCTCAGTGTGAAGATGTAAAAATTCCCCCGCCGACACCAAAGCCGGCACCTCGTAAACTATGCTTAGTGAGTTTCTCGCCTCTTCGCCTCCCCGTCTAACCTGCCACCTTACCCGACTCGCATAAAATATGTACGTAGTATCTTTTTAGCTGGGGTACTTACCACTTTCAAGAAAACTGCTCTGTTATTAACGATGCCAGAGATGCTATCCAACAAATGAACTTTAAACACTATTTTGAAAGAAAAAGTGGGTTTGTTTATTTATTTTTTGTTCAACGATGATTCTCTTCGCGTAAAGACTGTGGTACCCTAAATCGAGCATCATAATCTGGTAATGTGCCTGAGTAAATGTTAAAAATATTTTTATATTGAATAGGGAAACAAAAAAATGTGAATGGAGTAGGGAAACAAAAAGTATATCGCTGTCACGGAGTGCCTGGCAGATGTGAAAAATCGAAATTGCTTTTTATTGGAGGAATTGAAAATATAAGTAAAAAATATACAGCAAAATTAATATTTTTGATAATAAAACAGTTTTTTATTATTATTAAAACATACTCAAAGAAATATATTACAAATTATCATCATTTAGAATAGATTCAATGCCGATTTTAGTGAGAATAGAACCAAGTGTAGCGCCCAGAGTTTTGGCGGCCGGGCGAAAGAGCCACGAGACTGGCCAAATGAATCGTAGTTCCGTGCTAGAGTTTTTCTGTTTTAGAATATTTATTTAGATGTATGCAATTTTTTTTATCTAGTAGGAAATATGTATGAAGTACAAAATAAATTAAAAAATACAGTTTAATACACGTTTACATTGGTTTAAAAAATGCAGTTAAATTGGTGTAAGTTGAATAAAATAATATTAGTAAGTTTCTTCGGGTTCATATATTTTTTTTTTGCTGTCATAAATAGGTGAATTATAATATATTAATTATATTATATTTGTCTTGCCACGCTTAGTCGGTATTACCCCCCTAGACGCACCGAAAGTTGTTTCGCATCAAAATGATATGGAGCGGAAGAAAGAGGTGAGGCGGATGTTTTGGAAATACCTGACTATTTAGATCTATCTTAAAACAACTGTAGCCATTTTAGATAGCTCTTAATTAATCCTGAATGGTGCACTAATTTTAATGCACGACACTTCTGCCGTATTATTTTCTTCCTTTTATATTCTTGACTTTGGTATGTTTATATCGCTTATAATTATATCGCTTTGGGCTGTCAATGCGAGATAGGTACTTACTCATTAAAAGCATCAAAATTTATTTTCTTTTTTTATCAATAATTTTTAACGGTCAAGTGAAGAACTGACCATATGCCTTTTCTCACGGAAAAGAGGCATATAGTATAATATTATGAACATGCGTAACGAACGCCACTGCAGCGTAATACGACTTGCGCCGCTTTTTCCTTATAAATGATATGTACGTAATCCGGTCTAAGTACAACGGGTTTTACTAGATCACAGTGCGTGCAGCGAGATTCCTTCAACTTAAGGTCCCCTCGTCCACGGGCCTTCACACAGAGCAATCTCGACGCTACTTTTTCAAATATCAGCGTTGAAACCGCTCCTTGTGACCTGGACTCCACTGCGATTCATTGCCGCGCTATTGTTAATTCACAAAAATAAACTCATTGTTTCAAATACAGGTGCACACACATGCGACTAAACAACTCGCACTAGATTTTTGGTCGCCGCGATTAATCGAAATTAGACTAGAAATCGCAGTCTTCACTGTTGGCAAAACGTGTCTCTGTGATTTAATAAGATCATATTAATTAAAAAACTTTAATTTAAACCGCAGTTGGATTGTCTGTGTAATGATTTTTATTTTTTTTTTGTAATTTTTTTTTATTTTTTATAATATGTTTACATGGTACATAATTTTTTTTTTAATTTTTTTTTATTAGTAGCTATATTATACATTTTTTTTACATTTTTATAAGAATATATATATAAAAAATAGATGTTGATTATATTCGTAGCCCTCCTCACTAGGAGATCCTGTGCTGAGGGGGACTAGGTTTTGGATAAGTTATTCAGCGACTTCTATGGTATGACTCCATGTTTTGGGTAAGGGTTTCCAGAAACTTCTACGACGATGTTTTAAATATGCTAGTAAGTTCTTTTTCCGGTAATTCCTTAAGCCAAGATTTAATGTTCTTAATGCAGTTGTTTTTTGTTTTGATTTGTTTGATACTAAGTGGGAGTTTGTTATATACCTTTACTGCTAAAAATTCAGAGCTTCTTTGTCCAAAGGTAGAGTTACACTTTGGTATAGTTAGTATCTCTGTTTGTTTGGCTCTGGTTTTATGAGTATGTGAGGTGTTTTCCTGAGAATTATTTTTGAGGAGTTGTACCAAAATGTTTTTGGCATAGATTTTCTGTATGCTTGGAACGTCAAATTGTTTAAAAATTTCTGTTGTTGACGTCCTACATTCATTTTACAATTCTACAATTCATTTTACATCTTGGGTCTTTTTACTACTCTTCCATTGAAAGCATTTGCTTGTGTATGGAAGGGGAATTGGGAAAGACGAAAAATTACATCAAATCCACTTCAGCCCAGGCCAGAACACTGAATCAAGTCGGCCTCTTATTTATGTAAGATCCTCCTATAGAATTATGTTATTATTGATAAGCTATTCTACCCTGTACATAATATGTATTATAACTACTTCATTAAAACATCTTACTCTTTCTACACATAAAAATAGCGTGATGGTTGAATAATTTTTATATATTTTTTTACTGCATCCAGTAAAAATGAGATCCCTATTATTTGTTAATATCAATATTTTATTCACGTCTCTTATTGTTTTCCTTCCTTTTGTGTGAATTCATATGTATTATTATTACCTACTATTTTCATGTTACTTTGAAGTAAACCGTTCCGAGAAGAGGGCTAGGCTGGTTGTTTTTAGAAACCATTTGCATAATATAAATGTCGTCGCTTCTGTGCTACTTTGAACAGATCTGCTTACTGGTGATTTGTAAACTAAATAACGATGGGAAAATCGAAACAACCGATTCCGAAACAGCGATAAAAAAGCGACGATGGCCAAATTGTGATGGCTAAAAAACCCCGACGCCTGAATTTTCAATATTTCGATGTCATCGACCTTTTTTTATACAATAACTGAAATTTCTATTCAGGAATAGATTTGAACAAATAGCGTTTTGTTTTTTTACCGCTGAATTATTTCGATTTATTTTATAATTGTTGCAATATTTCGATTATTGAAATAATCGGTAAATTCTAAAATAAGAACTTGATTACATACGCCCATTTACTAGATAAGTATTTTTGCAGCATTCAATATGCTCTGTTCTTAAAGTTGTGTTGAACCTCCACAAATAGTGTAGGTATCTATTATGTTTTTGAACATGATATTTTGTCTCTGTCCATCCGTTCTGCGTGTCCAAACTAAGCGTCCCTATCTACTTGCAACTTCTTCAGATCTTCCAATTTTGGAATCCCATCTCCAATGCAGTCAGTTCACTTCCTTTTCACAATCCTACCCTCATTGCCATACGTCAATATTTAAAGGATTTTACACAGGACGCATGAGCCACGAGATGACCATCGACAAACTGGAAAATGCTCGTAGTAGGTACGAGTCTTCCCCATTTCCTCCCCTCCCCCGCTTTCTTCAGCCTTAACACATGCCAAATTGGGGATGTCATAGTCCAACTGGCTATGATCAGTTGACAAAGTTTGGGCCGGTAGGTTTTTTCTCTTCACGCCCCCTCACTTTTCATAGGCTCCACTCTGCCGGGATCATGTTGATCTTGTGGAGACGGCGTTTAACAATCAATACGACCGTATGATTATTTCAAACCACAACAAACAAAAACGCTATGTCGGCAATGTCCTAAATGTTGTTGACTTGTCACGGGCACCTTGATACTTGTGGCAGTGACAAGACAGAGTACAAAACGGATGCCGGGCGATGTCGGCATGCGGCGTGGGCGGTATGGGTGTATATAGCTTGTATGCAAGAGTTTCCCAAACCTGTTGGAGCACCGCCCCGTTTATAAAGATATTTTTGCATTGCATCCCTTCCTCTCCCCGCCACGGGAGAAAACTCTTTATCATTCTCAAAGTTGTAAAACGCGTTAATTCAGAATTGTTTAAACCATTTACTGAATTAAACCTGTGTTACATATTTCATATATTCAACACATTGAAATCTACATAACTGGTTCGAGTACGGTAACTAAAAGATTTAGATATATTTGCCGTCAACTTGTTTCGGGGATAATAATAATGATTACTTATAAATAATAATTCTTTTGAATTTGCCGATTACCGAATACTAAAGGACCACTAGTTAAAAAATATAAATAATTATTGTCGAAGATCTGTCGTTTGAAATTCGACCCATTGGAATATTATGAATTTCGTACTTTTATTTTGAAAATAAATACACACTTGGACTGTTCATATAAGCATATCGCCAAAAGCTCCACTTTAACCTCTCCATAATTCTTATAAAATATTCATGTAACAGAAAGGGACGTTACAATGGATGTGTAAGATTCTGACCTGACAATACACGACCGCCATTTGCAGAGTATTTATAATATAAAACAATATATTTTAGTCCACCATATTAATTCAGTGTCGTATCTTGCCCTCGCCGCCTTCATACTGCCCTTCAATGGGTTCGTCCTGACTCCGAATGCGTGCTACACTTGCGCTATTGTTAAACACTGATAAAAATTTTCATTTAATTTAACTAATAGAAATGTCAGAATATATCAAATGATTTCATGCACTTTATTTTGCTCCTTTGAGGACTTAATTAATTATTTCCTAGTTGGATATGTGTATTGTGCGTTACGTGAACTGTCTCGTCGAAGATAATGCCCCCTGGATCTCTGCACCTGACATCGCCCACTTTGGGAATGACTGTACCACACCTATCTACGTTTCTGCTCTCCGTGGCGCCGTTCTTTAATTACACGCCTTCGAATCGACGATAATCATATGCCTCGGTACGGTTGAAGGTAAATGTGTGTCAAGACATGACACTTTGCCACATGTATTCAGGTTTGTGATGGTTCTCATCTTGGTGTCTAATTTTTACATGTTGTGACATGATTGGGTTAGGTGATATGAGAACCTCGGCGGCCTGGTCCATCTTTTAAATTTTACAAGCAATTGGTGAAAATCTGTTACATTTTTGGAGTTTATTGATTCATCAAGACCTGAACAGCGAACTACGTTTTGAGTATTTTTGCTTGCGAATCAGCAAGTGTTGATTGACGACAGAAACGAACTCGTGAAATTATTCCCTAATATGTATTTAAAAGTTAGGTGCATTTTATATTTACCTATTTTTAAACATACGGCACAACATGTGCCATTAAGATAGATATAAAGTTATAAGTACCATATAGGTTTATGCAGGATATTTAATAATCTGAGCGAACTCTCATTCAAAAACTGTTGGTGAAATTGTATTGAATAAACATCCAAATTCTTTCAATAAGAGTATTTTTTTTACTTTTAGCTGCACCTAAAGGGGTACGTTTTCAAACAGCACCCCTTCAGGTGCAGAAATTCTGCTTTTCTATTGGTTTAAACTTCAAATTGACTGACTTTTTATTATTTCTATGTAGATTCTGTAGTTCTTCTACTGCCTAAAAATAGTAGGTGTTATTATTTGTCGACACTAATAAGCTTACGTTTGCAAAATAGTATAATAATATTATAAAGAAATAAATGATTTATTCATTTTGGACATAACTCAAGGTCATTATAGAAGCAATCGACGACAAAATAATCCAACTGACGTGATGGATCGTTATATCAGGAGCCATAAATCTTAATAAACTGCTGGAATCAGGTTTTGAGAGAATGCAACTGGAATCTAGCTCCCTTTTTATAGCTTTAGTTGATTCCACAGAGGCGGGTGGATACTGAGAGTAATGTCGAATGCCATCATTTATCGTAGTACAATCTGTCTTCGCACATTTTTTTCTCAGTAAGGGATAAGACAGTTGTTTTATTTCCATTTAGTCGGTTATTGGTTTATTGGTCTGCCAGAAAATAACTGGAATGAGAACGGTACCAACTTACACGAATTTTAAACAAAAAGTTTATTTATTTCACTTATTAAATTACACTTTACTTATAGTGTCGGTTTGACCCAAAGATATTAGAAGAACGAGATGTGCTATGCGCAGTTCGTACTGAGTGGAATTGTTTAGCCGAGTGTCGCCGGTTTTGTTCACCAATACTACTGCACACCTTCGCTTACGCTAAGGCGATCTAAGGTATCCGCACTAATACATAGAACAGATTTCTGTGCGTACACGTCCCGATACCGTTCAAAGTACCCTAATTAGGTAGTACTCTGGCTACGGTCCGGCGGCCAACATAGCATATCTCGTTCTTCTAATATCTTTGGTTTGACCTTATAAACTCTCCACTTTAATTAACCTCTCCCTATTTCTTATTCATGTAATAGAAAGGGACGTTACAATGGATTTGTAAGATTCTGACCTGACAATACACGGCCAACTATTTGCAGAGTACTTATAATATAAAACAAAATATTTTAGTCCACCATATTAATTAAGTGTCGTATGTTGCCCTCGCCGCGGCTGTTGCGACTGCCCTTCAATAGGTCCGTCCTGACTCCGAATGCGTAAGACACTTGCGCTAGGCGAGGGCGAACAATTATTTATTGTTAATAAGTTTAATTTGTAGAACTCCATTTTATTTTTTATATATTCAATAATATTGTTATTGGGTTTATAAAAACAGTTTATTTTTAAACAAGTTCTGCTGTGTAATTATTATTACGCGTGACAGCTGTTTCGCCCTCTGAAGGGCGATAATGACAACGCCCTCTGACAGTTTGATAATGCCTTCAGAGGGCGAAACAGCTGTCACGCGTAATAATAATTACACAGCGAACAATTATTATTATCAGGCAATAGTTAAACCCTGGTTTTTATTTCATTTAAATAATAGAAATGTCAGAATATATCAAAAGATTTCATGCACTTTATTTTGCTCCTTTGACGACTTAATTATGTATTTCCTAGTTGGATATGTAGGCCAGTGCAATTAGCGATTCGCGATCGAAGTAATTCCGGTAGTCCCAATTTTTTTATATGTTATATAAACTGATCCGCTGATGTAAAATCTGAGTTTCCGACCTTGGCGCACCTGTGCTCGCGCCGCCATTTTGAAAAAACTGGCCGAAATCGGGCCAAAATCTAGTTTTTCCCAAATACCTCATTTCCAATGCAAATTTCGGCTAAAGTATCTTAATAAGTATAATAGAACATAAAATACCCTACAACTTTTGCAAATGCGAATTTCTTCTATCTCTAATAGGTACCGAGGTAGAAAGTCGTAAAGGTGCGTATATTTTTGGAAAAACAAGTTTTTTGCGCGACTAGGTTTGGTTTTTTATAAATACCTCGTTTCCAGTACAATTTTGTGAAAAATTTATTCATAATAATTTTGTAGAAAATAAAATTTCGTTAAAGAAATATGTATATAATTTATATTTTTTATCTCTATTACGTATCCAAACTCTAATCCACCAAAACCAGGCCAAAAATTGAAACAGAGGTTAGGTGTTTTAAACATGGCATTCCTTGATTTTATTTTTCTTTAACAATTATTGTTCTAAGAACATATACGTTGACAACAATCGTCATGCCTGTGTCAGACCTAGCTATAAATATAGTAGATAGACTATTTCAGCATATCGGTCGCCATACATTCCCAATGGGAAGACCACTAAAATAGGCCAAGCCACTACATTTGTGCTCGCAGCTTGGTCTGACATGCCTATCAACGTAATCACAACATACATTTAAGATTATTAATACAATTAAGATGATAATGTACATAAAGAAAAAAAAAGGTATTTTCGTAAAATTAACATGTATTGGCATTCTTTTCTTTATTAGTTAAGTTGTCAGCATAACAAAAAATAAAATTAATGGTAGATCAGTTTAGACAGAAGTACGAGCCCTTGACTATAGTTTCTTACTTCTGGCCCTGAATAGCTTCTTCATCTGTCTTATCACCCAAATTTGTGGCGACTGGGTCATCATATTCCTCGTCATCGTCATCAACGAAGGCTTCTACAGCATTCTCGCAGGAGTTGCCATTGCAATGAATGCAGAGTAGGGAACATTTCAAACCCGACTTTCTGCAGGTGCACTTTCCAGCGCAACCTTTTTTGCATTGACATGATATGAAGTTCAGCAAGGCCTGAGGTGCAGCTTCCTTCAACATTGTTACTGGAGTAAGTAACCCAACAGCATCCCTTTTCCACCCGGGTTCAGTCGGATCTTTATCGTGACCAAGCCAAGTCTGCACTTGCAAGTATTTTCTTGAAGCGTGTCGCTGGACTGCATCTTTGGTGGGTGGTAGCCTGGATAAATTGAATTTGTTCTTTTTTACTCCTTTGACAAAAATGATGTACCTTAAATTTTCCAAAGTTGATTTCTCGTTGCCGCCATACAAAAGAGCAAATAGTTGTTCGGTAGCCAAAGTGATTGTTTCTGTCTTTGCTTTTGGGTCTTGAAATACACGAACAAGTTCATTCACTGAGTGGTTCTTGAGAAGAATATTACAACATTTGTGTTTGTCTTGACCAAACGGAGCTCCAGTTGTATCGCAACCACTTATGGCATGAAGGAATAAAATGTTTTCAACTATTTCAATGTGTTTAAAACATTTGTTCGAGTACAACGCGTTAGGTGATTTACCTTTTCCAACTTTTTGGTAATATACGTTGGGAGGTGAGAGAGCTGTGAGGAGTACCAGCAGATCAATATCCTGACCAACGATTATGACTACATCATGTTGAGATGACAACGAATTTGCTGTGTTCACTATGAGAACGTCAGCATCCTCTTCAGCTTGTACTGTCGTTATGTGGGATCATGCAAATGAGGTTCTGAGTAGGGAAATAAAACGAGACTTGTTCTTCTTAATTCCCAGAAACTTTTCCTGTGGCACTTGTGGGTGCATGCTTTCAAAAAACAAAACTTCAGCAGAAGTTGTAACTCTGGCACGCCGTGCTCTTTCCACCCCTTTAGTGCTTTTCTTTTCCATAGAATTTTGTGCAGTAAAAATCCTCCATCAATTACGTGTATTTTACTGCTTCCCAGTTCTGTATTATTTGGTAGAGGGTTGAATGATGAATAAAATATAGACTTCGTTCCTTTGCGCATGCTTTTCTCTGAGGAAAGAGACAATGGTACAGGAGAGAGTTCATATTGAAAATATTCTTTAAGTTCACTTTCAGACTTTTTGGCAATACACATATGATGGAATAGCATTAATGGATCTATTGCCATAGTCACACCCCGATTTTTGACACTGTTGGTCACCGCCGCAAGAGAAACTATCGCATCATTACGTTTTAAGTGTAGGTTTCCAAAGTTCTGGTTGATAACTTTAGACATAGCTAATTTCCCCATCTTTTCAGCCATGTGAAAAGTGACTTTGGTATCCCCGATTGTGCCACTGCTAATAGACATAATCACGTTTGTATTAGGAAATGGTTTATGGCAAGCAAACCAATCAATGAGAGTTTGAACGTCTCGATCATTTCTCTTAATTCTTGTAGGCCTCATCTCTACATGTTGCTCTGACGTTCCTGATTCAATCCCACAGAATGACTCGATACCCTCACAAATGTTATGCAGATAAACCAATCCAGGAGGGGAAGAATAGAATGGGAGGGGGTAGCCCCCCCCCATACCGAAGTGCCCTCTAGTAAATTTATAGATGTATGTATTTAAAAATGCAAACAAAAATCTAATAACGTGATAATAAACCGTGATAGATTTTCTGTGCGTACCTACCTAGATTTGTTTATTCTTTATATCGGTAAAAAAAACTATATAAATATAAAAACTACACAGATTTTTTTGAAATTTTATGTTCTACATAATTGGTATCAATAAAATTTTCACGAAATTCCACTGGAAACGAGGTATTTATAAGAAACCAAACCTAGTCGCGCAAAAA
Source organism: Hesperophylax magnus (assembly GCA_026573805.1). NCBI lineage: Eukaryota > Metazoa > Arthropoda > Insecta > Trichoptera > Limnephilidae > Hesperophylax > Hesperophylax magnus. The sequence continues at coordinate 4,169,795 of JAIUSX010000026.1, forward strand.
ACTTGTTTTTTCAAAAATATACGCACCTTTACGACTTTCTACCTCGGTACCTATTAGAGATAGAAGAAATTTGTTTTATCAAAAGTTGTAGGTTATTTTATGTTCTATTATACTTGTTAAAATATTTTAGCCGAAATTTGCATTGGAAATAAGATATTTGGGAAAAAACTAGATTTTGGCCCGATTTCGGCCAGTTTTTTCAAAATGGCGGCGCAAGCACAGGTGCGCCAAGGTCGGAAACTCAGATTTTACATCAGGGGATCAGTTTATATAACATATAAAAAAATTGGGACTACCGGAATTACTTCGATCGCGACCCCCTTTTTGGCGCTAATTGCACTGGCCTAATGTGTATTGTGCGCATATTCAACTAGGAACTCACACCCTAAAATCTAATAGGCGAACTCAGTAGCTTATCAAAACGCTTTTCCCCGTAAATGCATAATTTTGATTAGGTCTATCCCTCCATCACATAATAATTTTACTTCCTAGTTTATTTTAACTACAACACGAGAAGAAAATTATATTAAATAACTTTCTAACAAAATTGTGTTTATCTGAAGAGATTTGCCAGGTAAGTATATGTTCTGTGTCTGTTTGTAAATAATAAAATTAGATAGATTCTAGGAAATCATAATTGTACAGTGCCCTTAAGGTGATTTTTCACAAAAACGGTGCTATACAAGTTATCCATAGTATTTTTGTTATTATTATAAACTGTTTGTATCCCAAACAAAATAATTTTCCAAAAGTATGCATCGTTTTGCTAAATTTAATTTTTCAGAAGTACATGCACAAAATACAATAACATTTTTTCAGACTCTGATATTTTACATTTGTCCTTACGTCAATTTACTAAATACATATTAGAAAAAATTAAATCACAAAGTTAATTACGAACCCCTGTTCCCTGCTGCGTGTAAGATATTTAAGTTATATTTATTGTTACCGTTATGTTGTTTTATTTCTATATTTCGTTTATATTTGATCATTTTGTTGACATTATTATGATGTGTGTATTATTTTTACATAGTTTCATTTACATTAAATATCTATATACTTCTAATTTGAGTGTTTTTATTTCTATCAATTCCACTGTTTTTCTTTAATAATTTTTTTAGTATATATGGTGTTAAGGGATGTACTTGACTTATTTTAACCAGTGATTCCTGTCATTATTTGGAGTAAAAAAATGTTAAAATTTAAAATCCGGTGACTTTTTTTTACAATTTTTTTCAAAATTAAAATTTTCCTTATATCATCACAGCCTAGTAACCGACCAGAACCTAACCTAACCTAACCGTCCAATACCTTATGATTTGATGTGTTTTAAGTTGAAAAAAAAAACATTAAAAATGTTACCGGATTTCAAAATTTCATTTACTTTTTTTACTCCAAATAATGTCACGAATCACTGGTTAAAATAAGTCAAGTACGACCCTTAACACCTTGTATATTATGAATCTTATGTGGAAACTTCAGAGGTTCATGCAACCACGCAACATGTTTTTTTTTAAATTTATTTTTATTAAGTTTAATTTGTAGAACTCCATTTTAATTTTTATTTTTTATATATTCAATAATATTGTAATTGGGTTTATAAAAACAGTTTATTTTAAACAAGTTCTGCTGTGTAATTATTATTACGCGTGACAGCTATTCGCCCTCTGAAGGCATTATCAAACTGTGGGTAGCCCACTTACAGACGATACATTTATATTATTTGTAGATAGGTATTTTAATTTCAATTACTGATTTCTTAATTGATTTCTGAGTAAAATGTTAGAAATTATTAATGGTTATTACCCCAGTAAAGTTTCCCCAATTACTGTAATGTTTAAATTTGACTGAATGTCTTTGTTAGTTATTCCCAAACGATGACTCATAGGGTCGTCTCATCGTTTGGGAATAACTAACAAAGACATTCAGTGAAATTTAAACATTACAGTAATTGGGGAAACTTTACTGGGGTAATAACCATTAATAATTTCTAACATTTTACTCAGAAATCAATTAAGAAATCACTAATTGAAATTAAAATACCTATCTACAAATAATATAAATGTATCGTCTGTAAGTGGGCTACCCACAGTTTGATAATGCCTTCAGAGGGCGAAACAGCTGTCACGCGTAATAATAATTACACAGCAGAACTTGTTTAAAAATAAACTGTTTTTATAAACCCAATAACAATATTATTGAATATAATAAAAAAAAAATGTTTTTTTTTAATATCTATATTTGTTTGTTTCCCTAATAAACTAAAATTTAAAACCAAAACTAATGTTATTTTTCATCTTCTTTCAGGTAAGCAAGCATTCTTTCATCAACAACATCGACGTCTCATTTGAGGAGATCTCCGCTGAAATGGTATGATAACGTAAATATAGGTTCCTAGATATTTGCAATTAAAATAAATGTATTATTATTACACCGGTATATCGGAACAGTGCCAACCTAAATCCTTTGTGCCCTAAACCCGTATTATTAATCGCCGTTTCTCCTCCAGTGGAAGCATTGGCCGAACAATCCCATTAATTCGCGTGTTCTCGCGGACGATAAACAAGCAATGTGTCCGGCCGGCTGCAGCGGGACGGGAGTCCCTGCCCCGGAGCGGAGTCGGAACCGAACCCGGCCGATAAATCTGTCGGCCGTGTTTGGCGGTGACATTTCACTTAGAACGGGAATATTAGGCGCTCGTAAATAATGCTCAAAACAGACTATTAAAGTATCGCCAGGAACGGCAATGACCACCCTCCGAGAATAGCGGACGTATCCAAAACAAAACATAGATTCATACAAAAATTCAGTGGTTTCCTAATGTCCTACCGATATTATTAAAGGTTGGTTCATTCAATCTCCATCACATTTGGTTTTGAGATCTTATTTGATGTTTGTTTGTTGATTCTCGGCCCGTTTTAGTGTTTGATCAGGTTTTGACCAGCCGTTAAGCAAGATAGTCATTTTGTTATGATTAACGGCAGATTGAAATTTTGGTGCCTTTTGAACTTTAAAAAATATTCTGTTACCTTCGCTCTTTTGTGCACCGTTTAGAATCCTAGATCTTCTTACGTTTTTTTAGATATCTTTATAACCTTTGCCCCTAATAAATCTTTGTACTTATTTTCTCATGAACTATTATTAAAAATAATATTTTCGGTTGTGAATCTGTCTGTTACTCCGGTTCAATGATCTCTAGAACTCGGATTTGCTTTTTTAATGGTAATAATTGTTCCCAACTGTCTTAAGACAGTGAGACTAGGGCATTCCCAATTGGGGTATATTGTGAGAATGAAGGTAGTGGGAAGGGGAAGGAGATGCGGAAGAGGAAGCTGGGGAAGTACCTGGCTATTCAGATCTGGTCACCAAACACTATTTCAAGCGACGTTTCAATTCTGAATGTTGGTCTTACACCAGGGCGATACTGAGAGTATCTTTCACTATGGAGCGTCGCGCAAATGTACCATATATTATTTTTAATAAATAATTTGTGAAATAACAAAATTTAATAAAATAAAATTTGCTTGCGCACGCCGTTATTTGACTCCTCGAACTCCGTATTAAGAGTCGAGAGCCTTACCCCTCGACCACGGATTATCGTCATTTTTTTAAATTAAAGTGTCCTTTTCAAAATTCTAACCGATTGTGGGAACAATTCGGACAAACGATAAAGTAGGTACCTACGAATATTATTTTATTGAATTCATTCATAAATAATTTGAAATGTGTATTTCTTTTTTCTTTAATTTTGACAGACGCCTTAATTTTTCAAGTTTACCAGCGGTGTTTATTCGAAATATAAATTTCTGATCACAAAATTGACAATGTTTTTGAAAGGCAATAATCCCGAGGCAAATATTTTTTTTACAAATGCTTCGCAAACCGGTGATTTTTCACGGGTCTGCGCTAAGTGTCATAATATTTTTTATTATGTAGGTTGCACGTATATATTATGCTATCTTATCCGAGATGTTCATTGTTCATAGCCTCGTATGTACAATGTACATGTTTGTATTATTATTATATCCGACGTATCTGTCGCATTATTTGTGTCACTGGAAATAATTCAACTCGGAGCGGTTCATAGTTCATTCTCACCTAGTATAGTTTAATCGGACATTGATATTGACATTTTCCAGCATTGAGGCTTCTCTATATTTTTAAAGAACATGGAAAAACTAATAACACCAGTGTGCTGGGACACTGTCTATAGACTAATATAGAGCGACTTATTATTGCCCAAAAACTGATTCTTAAACTTTCAAGATAATTTCAGATATATCAGATATATTCAGATATACTCATTTACTTTATTAGGAATTTAATGTCATTAACGTTAAACAGCTATTTATCATACAAAAACTTAATAATATCAGTATTACAGTAAGGAAGGACAGGCTCTCGACTAGCAAGCCGGAGATTGCGGGTTCAAATCCTGGCGTGCGCAAGTAAATTAAATTTGATTAATTTGTATTATTTTAAACGAGTAATTCGTGAAAAGTATATTCGTACAGTATATTAGTGGCATGTTCCAGAGTGGAAGATACTCTCATTATCGCCCTGATGTAAGAACACCATTCAAAATTGAAACGTTGCTTAAAATGGCTTTGGCCTTGTTTGGTGACCAGATCTGAATAGACAGGTGCTTCCCCATCTCTTTCCGCTCCTCACTACCTTTAGCCTCACAACATACCCAATTGTGGATGTCATAGTCTCACTGGCTCCAGACGGTTGGGAGTACTTGATACTCTAGTGCGGTTTCACATTAAAAAAAAAATTAAAAAAACTACTATCATTGGCTATGGGCAGAAATTGGAGAAAGTGGCATTTCATACTAAATCTTTGGTCAAAGATTTTTTTTGGATCAGGCTCCACTTGTATTTAATAGCCTTTCAGAGCATATCCATATAATTCCTTGGATGACCGGGTATCTCATCAAAATGACACACCTACAAAAAGTGATATAAAGTCATAAAAAGTGATAGTTACCTATCTAATCTATTTAACCTAGTTTTTGTTTCATCACTTTTAATGTCTCTACATCACTTTTTAAAGGTGTGTTAATATTGTTGTAAATTGTCATTTTGATGAAATTAGGTAATGTATTTTTATAATTGAAACTTCAAAACTAAAACGACGATTGAAACTTTAATCTATTATTTACATTTGAAGCAGGGCGTTAATCCTTTTCGCGTGTTTTCGTTCACACATTGAATGGCACGTATCTTGCAGTTCGTTCATACGTCACGTAGAACACGTAGACCGTAGTAACGTGCTTGAAGCATTCGTATCTATAATGTACAATACGAACCTTATTTTAAATTGATTGATAAATAATTTTTATAAACACAAAGAAAGCCTAAAATAAAAATTCGTTGTATTTTTAGGAAACATTTTCATTTCATGTCAAAAATCTTCGTACCTTAAATTTAAACGTTTTAGTTTATCTGCATTCAAACTATGATTCTTATAATAACTTCTTTAGCAACATCATTTCCCTGTTTGATGGAGTGTTCTCTAGCAGTGGCGGAATGAACAGTCCCTTAATAAGGCCTTTAAACCTGGCTCCAAGCTATAATGCAATCTACCAAATAATAGAAGATTCGTAAAATACACTGTCCCAGCCACACTGCAGGAAGACGATGATAGCGTCGCAGGCGGAACGTTTTGGTATTTGTTTTTGACGTTTGGATTTACTGCATTGACTGATAAGAAATACTAGACCCAATTGAGGGGTAAAATTATTAAGAAAATTGTAAATTGTTGCCTCGTGTGTCATTAACTGACTCGAGGAAAGTGGCAGTGGAATTCAAACGGTTTACCAGCCTGAGCTTCGCTACTATACATTGTTTCCGGAAACTCGTAGTACAAGCAGGGAACTGGTGAACCTCCCCAGATTCTGGAATAAACATATTATTACTAACCCTTTGTTTTCACTCTCTCAAGTAAGAGTGAACAGAGGGTTTCTAACACCTAGAGAGTGACGTTTGGCCATAAGTATTTGAGTGATTACCTTTGTCAAAAGTCGGTGTGGAGTACATCAACCTATGTGTTCTTTTCAATTCAATTGTCTGTTTGTGCGCTTAGTTCTTCTAAACTACGACCGAATTTTGATAGGGTATTCACTATCATTTAGCGAATTTCTCCTGGAAAGTTTAAATATATATAATACATGCATATTACATTTATAGAAAGTCGATGTTTTGAAATCAAGTCGAAAAAAAATATTTTCGGTCGCTTACATTGCTAACGCTGGTTAAACCTTATGAAATACACATCCAAATAATGTACTACGGAATTGTATATCTTGAGAAGGCCTACAGAAAAATCCGCCGTTGTATATGTCTATCTCATAAGCAAATCCCCCAGCAACGCCGGGTACACGTCAGATAGTTTTTTTAATAAATCAACTTTACCGAATCACTGTTCGATAGATTTTTTGCTTCAGACCTACATATTTCGCTGCATTATATTTATAGTTAAGAGTTTGTATTATTTGCACAAGTGTATTACATCTCAGAGCTATGACCGTGTGTGAAACCTCTCATGAATGGTTTATGTTTATGGAGATCGCTTCGCTCATATTTAATAATCAATTTGAAATATGCAACAGTGCGCTCGAGTGTAAAGAAAAGCGAAATCACGTGGCTGATAGCGATTTCATTTGAGGCCGCATTTTTCATAATATTATTATTATGTATTGTGACGATCGGAGAAAAACCCACATGCAATGAAATGCATACAATTTTAATGGCTACGATTTCCGTTTCTATTTGATAGCAGAAAGCTATTAAAAACACCAAGGTATCGCAAACTTCAGAAAATTGTCAAGAGGCAAAAAACCGGGAGTATGGCATCCCCAAAAATTGGGGTATGCTGTGATGCTGAAGGTAGCGGGAGGGAAATAAGATGAGAAGAGGAAGGTGGCGGGAATACCTGGCTTCTCAAATCCGATCACAAAACAAGGCTGAAGCTATTCAAGCAATTATGCATACGCCGCACAGTGGGCTGAAAATCGCCTTTCATAGACATAGAGACTTGAATTTTCAAGGGTATTTTTTTTGGCTAGAAATGGATTCTGCTGATCATTACTATGCTATAAAATTTCGTACGAAGCAATTGCGTGTACAAATGAAGGAGTTATCATTTTTTTAAGAAAAATTTGTATGACACTGACATTAAAAATGAGGCTATCTCTGGAATCATAAGGTTGGCCATTCTATCCTTAGATCCTTTCGCTTACATATAATGACAGTAGTAGGAGATTAAAAAAAATGTCAGGTCAAAAATTCGTAACCTGGGAATGAGACTTTCTTAAAAATGAGAGGAAGGTTGGGAAGTAACTATTCGGAAGTTGGTTATTCGGCTCCGGTCACCGTTTCAAGCATCGCAACATTTCGATTTCCCAATAGACTCAAGAACCTGGCCCGGTTTTCGGAAGTGCTACTATTTTCTTTTTAAAACTCACATAAAAACTCCATTACAAGATCTTAACACAGGAGATGAGTTGACGTGAGAACTTAGGGGGTTACAAAAAGTTTGAGAGTAACTGTTATGGAATCCAGGTCTGATTCTAGCTTATGGTTGAATTCAATACCATTGTATTTTATATAATTTATGTAACTTTTAGCTATATGAATATATAAACCGCAACTTAATATATGAATTCTGTATTTGCGATAAATTAATCAACAAACTTGATTTTCGTAATAGATGAATCAAATAGTTAGGCAAAGAGAGTGGCCCGCCAAACAATTCGGTATTTGGCGCACACTCTCGCGACTCCTGTTATTCTGACTCTTGACGTGGCCCAACTCAAGTAGGTATTTGATTAACTCGATCGTGGCGTCCCCGACTTATTCTACCATTAACAATCTCGTCATATATTCTCCTTGCACTCTGGAATCCGGAAAATTAACTCCGATAAAACACTGTTTTTCATACTTTGAAACTCTTTAAATTAATATTTTCACAGCTAAACAGTTAATAAATCTCTCCACAAGATCTTCGTTTTCGTTCGTTTATCAGATTTTGAAGACAGATTTTACGATCAAAAGTTTCGGAGGGGTTTCCCCTAATATCACTTATCGATACTTTGATTCCATCATATCGAAATTTCGTTTAAGGATAGCATTTTATTTATATGATTTTAAATTTTACATATTATCAATAATAATTGATCGTAAGTTTAGCTATCTCACCTATTCAGAATTCCCCCGTCTATTTGCCCACTTTTTTAATACCTGCCTCAATGTTTGAATGTTTACCTTGCGATATGGTTCTTATGTAAAGTAAAGTGCCTCGCGGAGTCCACGGTGCGCGCCAAGAGTAAACACCATTGCATAACAGGCAACTCGGAATAACAATGTTATTATTGTCGTCCAACGTTATGTATTTGCTTAACACCTCGTTTGACGCCAACGCTGGAGAAATAATCGACACTCGGGTCAAGGTTTCATTGCATTGTTGATTCTTAGCAGTGATGGTATTCCCAATTTTTTTATTTCACCACAATATTTTCAAAGGGGATTTGGAAAAATAATTTCGCACAATATTTTGAAATGCATGGGCGTAGCTACGAATTTCAAGAAGGATAATTTTCCAAGATATGTGTTTTTTTCCTTTTTCCTAATTTTTTTCCCTTGGATCTAAAGATCTATAGACTATCTACTTGGATCTATAGACATCACATCACTGATTCGTACTAATGTGTCATCTTGGGCAGATTGAGCAATTTCAAATTCAACGACATATTGCGATACAAATTGACGCCAACGACATACCTACATGACATAGGAAAAATCCTTGACTCTGGATGCAGAGATCATGTGTTAGACACCAGGCGTAGACAAATAGCGTAATATTTTCACTTATGTACATAAAATAAAGAAAGGTTATTGCTTATGATAATTGGTTTTTAAATATGTTGTTAACCTTCTGTGACCCTGACTTTATTACTCGATCTTTGACCACCTACGGTTTTTTTAAAAACCATTCTCGCATTCCGAGTGCAGTTATAATTTTTTAGTAGTATACTGTGAACATGACGTTTGGTCACGCATTTTAGATTTTATTAATTCTAAAAATTCTTGTCAGGTGTGATATAAAAATAAAATAAAATCGTTACTTGGTAAATTGAGGTTATAATAATATATTGAGTACTCCCCCCCTTCCTACCCGACACCAAAATCTAAGTGCGGCCCGCGTGTGATACAACAAACATCCTAATGTGCCTTGACGGGAAAAGGTTCTCCACCCCTGCTTTAGGTCCTGACAATTCGAAAGCACGTCCATGTGTTAGTATCCAGTGTGCTTAGTATGTGTCCAGTTCTGGTCCTTCCTAACGTTCATCTTCTGCGTCTCCTGTATAACTTCCTTCAACCTCAAAATCTTAGATGCCTTTTTCTTAGTCCCATTGTTCCACAGTCTACTCTAATGCAGCGATCACACGACAACAGTACAAAAGACAATACAATAGTGTCCTGGCCTGCTCCGCAACAGCCACGACCATGCAGGGCCAATACAACAAATCTACCGTAGTTCAAATGCGAAAGGCTGTCAAAATGGACACACGACGACGCGAGTTCGCAAAAGTATTATTTTTCTATCGGTATTTTATACCTAGATGAATTGTAGTATTCATATTATGTCTATGGTAGTATTCGATTTACGCGACATTTTTAATCCGAGCACCGAGTGCCGAGATACATACGCGCTGAGCGACTGGCTATTGTGGTAGGGGTAAGACACTATCCTGCGGAGATAGCATGCCCGTCTATATCTGGGACAGTGTCTTGATTCATTGTTCTGCCTTTCAAACTACTGTTGAAACTAGAACGGTGGGACAAAACAGTATTGTACTATCCTCGTGTGATCGCTGCATTAGTCCCACTGACTTAGGGCAGTTGGAACTATTGAGCGGTAATCACATGAATAAATACCGGTAAGAAAGGTATACATTGATAGTTTTACCATCGATACTACGTTCAATATCACCAATGATAGTGATGAACTCGTCACTGCACCCAAGTCAATAGATGATGTAGTATATATTATGATGTCAACAGTTTATATTTACGACATCGCTGAAGATGACGAAGGTGACGTAGTCGCTCTGGTGCGAATGACTCCGGTGCTAAGTGGCAGTATCCGCTTTCACGATTAAATCTTAGCGAATCAGCGATAGTAAGTAGTCGCAGAGAGAGATCGTTCGCGCGTCATCGACGACCGTCCTCTTCCTTCTTATATGTCTTGTATGAAAATGAAAAATACAGGAGATTCGATAGAACGATATCGTCACGTACCTCTCTGAGACTACTCTTATACTACTTACCTATACATACTCTGCCGAGCGGAACATCAACTTTGGGAAAGGAACGAAGCAATTACGCGAAACGCCGCTTGCAGTTGCTTCGTTCCTTTCCCGTTATTCGTGGCCCAGTTCGCAAATGTATACGTACCATTATAGCTGGCTCCTGCCGTTAGTCATTTCTTAAACGGACTCGCACAAATTACGCGTATAATGCTGGGCGCTTTGATTCGGAACAATTCAGTTGACAGAAAAATGATGACACCTCGGCAGTGTGTAACTTATTCTATATTAGACTGTAATCTAGGACAGTGGTGTCAAACTCTAATTTTGTGGGTCGTAAATTAAAATTTAAAAAATAGTATGTTATAATGTAAAAATATATAGATCTGCTAAATCAAATATATTGTAGAAGTCAACCCGTGTGAAAGTTTCAACATGTAGCATTTATACAAAATAAGCATTTAAATTCATATCAATGTTATTATTACTAGTAGTTGCTTAATGTTCACAACTACCAGTAATAATAATAGGCATAATGTTGATTACTCCGACTTGGCAGCTCTCAAGAGTTTATTTTTATTATTAGTATTTGCAACGCCCATGCGCTTTGGCGGATTAAATAGGTACTATAAAACACGGCTACCTTCTTGACAGAATTGACCAGATATGGAACACACAAACAAAATTACGGACAGACGAAATTTAAAGTGGTCCAAACAGGTCTTCGCTACGCTCAATCAACTACACACCACTTAACCAATAAATACTGAGCAAAAAATGAAAAAAAATAAAAAATAATATTGAGCGGAGAATTTACCTGTTTCTCATTTCCATACTTCACATTTTTTACCGAATGTTTGTTTGGTGGTAAAAAGTCAAATGTGTCGCTCAATTTAATTACACAGCGAAAGTGAAACCGGCCTCTAAATTAGTGGTTGCATTTTAGTTGGAAGCCAATTATGTATATTATATATTTATTTGTACAAAGCACTTGAGGTGTTTTTTTTTTTACAAAAACGGCGCTATACAAATAGGCCAAATATCATTATTTTATTATACCCATACCATCCGCAATCTGGTTTAGGTCGGAGAGCTGGGACTTCAGTGTGTTGATCTTTTGCATCAAAACAACCCAAAACGACCGAAACAAGTAATTTGTAAATAAATTACTGTTTTTTTTTTTTTTTTTATTAACAAAATTTTTGATACATATACAATTCAGGTACATACATAGTAATATAGAATGAAAGAGTAACAAAAAAATTCCACAAAGGCGAAGCCTGAGCGTGGGTATTATAGTGTAAGGATAAAACAGTGGTGTTTAAAATATATTTTTTTAAACTTGTAAAAAGTATCTATAGAGATCAATGTGATTAGTTTTTTTTACAGAAACACACACACACACACACCCACACACCCACACACACACACACACACCCACACACCCACACACACACACATAAAACATAGATGCATGTATATTTCTTTGATTTACAGAAATTAATCTTTAATTTACAGAAAGACATGTGGTATTTTAGTTATTTAGAAACAGATAGCTTAAATTATAGAAAAAAGTTACTCGCTTCGAAATTATTTCTTATCCAACTTTTAACATTTTTATTATATAAGTTCAGGTTTTGACACATGTTGATGGAATTGGGTAAAGAATTGAACAATTTTGGGGCAATATAGTTGATGTGCCTTTGGCCCAGCCTAGTTTTGCAGTGAGGGACTGTGAACACGCATGTGGTATGTCTCTGGCTCGAGCGATTTGTGTTTTTGGTGAAATTGATAGGACGTGTAAATATAAATTTGAGACATTGAATACAATAGATCCGTCTTAGTTCCATGATTTCTGTTTCTTGAAATAAATGGTTGGTGGGATATGTCTTGGTCCTTTGGTAAATTATTTTAATGATGGACTTCTGAGCGATTTCTAAGGGTTTTACGTGGTTATTGTAAGTTCCTCCCCAGGCAATTATTCCATAGGAAATGGATGAAAGCACTAACGCGTCATAAACAAGTTTCATGGTTCTTATATTGACAATGTTGCTCATTCGTTTGAATATGTAACTTAGGTATCTCAGTTTATTGACCGTCTTTTCTATATGGTAAGTCCATTGTGGGTATGTGTTTTAACATTGTATCATCAACAAAATATAATTCTCCTTTTCAACTCAAGGTTAAAAAACTATTTAAAAAATCCAGCCGCCATATTGTTTCCTAAACACGTAAAGCCACAGGCCTTTATTATCCCAGCCACCGTATCAGATCAGCTCACGGCACTAGAGGTGGGTGAGTTCTGCATTTTTCCGGAGGCATCCGAGGACTGCTTCCTTTTAAAAGAACTCGAGTTCTTGGAGTGGGTCCCGGGTCCGAGTTCTTGGGTGCGGACTGGGTACTGGGCGACTACCGGGACGCACGGGTCCGGCCAAGGACTCGGCACTCGGACTCGGATAGAACCCGCGAAAGAACTCGGACCCGTAGCAGGACAAGGACCCGCACAAGAACTCGGACCCACACGAGAACACGGAGTCAATCCCGTCACCCATCGCACCCGAGTCGCGAGTTGTGCAGTTTACATTTTGGCGAAGTTCAACGAAATCCATTCGTGTCTTGTCGTGTTCCAGCTGATTGGGCTACGGCTAATGCGAGGCCGTAACGGATGTAGTATTAGGTTCCATGTTCCAGATGATAATTTTAGCACACGCGTAAGCAGTAATAAATCAAATGTAGTAACATAAATTTCGGTTGTCGTTGAGAATTTGTCGTTTTCATAATCTCTGTCCATCGATATAGATAAAGGTACTTGGTCGAAGCCTCTATCAAATGAAACTCAGTAAAGGCGAGATGTTTTAAAAACAAAGTCAGGAAGTAGTTAGGTACAGCATTGAACTATTAAAATTTTAACAATTAACAACATGTTTTAATATCTATTTATTCCAGTCCATTTTTTTTTACTTTTACAATACATACACACTTTGTTCAATATATTATTGTAGGATTTGTGTATATTATATAATTGATTTGTATATTTTTCCTTTTGGTTTCACAAATATATACATATATATGTCTCAGGATCATTAAAAATAAACATTTGCCAGAAATTTGCCTTTCGAATGAACACTATTACGACATAGCTAAAAAATTTTATCAAAAGATAGCCATTTTAAATAAACAATTATTGAATAAAATAATCTTGGTACCTAATTTATCGCTTGTCTGAATCTTTCCAATACCAGTTGACAATCAGTTCCAATTTTTAAAATCAAAGCAAATCCATATTCTAGAGTTCACTGAACCAGAGTTACGGATACACAGACAGACACCACTGAAATTTGTATTTTTAATAACACAAAAAATAAAAATAGTGAACGATAATTAAATTAAAACTTTAAAATAAAACAATAATTTTTACTTATAGTAGGTACCTAGCGCCTACAAATATGAGGGGCTAAAATAAAAATATAAAACATCAAAGAATTGCGATAAATCATTGAGATTTTACATAAAAACCGTTAAACTAATCGGCAATATCTCAAAATGCCAACGTGTTGATTTTTAAAACAAGATCATGAAACAAAAGAAACATAAGAATTGAACATAAAAATAATAAATCAGTAAGTTTTTTTTTAAATTCTGAATCCGAAAAAAAAAATGTACAAATAGGCATAACAGTCAAAAGAATCATAAATAAACTCAAAATATCTTCGTATTGAATTTTTTAAATCAAGATAAAACATTAAAAAAAATGAACATAAAAAAATGTAATATTTTTTTTTTAAATTGCGAATTGAAAAATTAAATTATACAAATTGTTACAAACAGTTAAAAGAATCAGCAATATCGCAAAATCCCCCCGTATTATTCATAAGACATAAAAAGCATTGAAAAATAAAATCAGTAAGATCTCGAATCGAGACCCCGAGTCCGAGTTTTCTGGGAGTTGTTGATTAGAGGCATTCGGGTCCGAGTCCAAGTCCTTAGAGGCATTCTCGGGTCCAGGTTCTCTGGGAGTCGTTGATTGGAGGCATTCGGGTCCGAGTCCCAGACCGAGTTCTCTGGGAGTGGTTGATTACGAAAAGGAGTGGGAGTAGGACCCGCTTCCCGCAAAGGACTCGGGCTCAAGGACTCAATCCGGCTGAACCTACACATCGCTACACGGCACTAGAGTCGGCGGGTGTCGAAATGTCAGCCCCGTTGTTTCACTGCGGTCAACTGACACCCTCTTTGCGCGAGCCGTCAATGAGTGCAACCGACATGAATGATTTGCAATTTCCGACCTTATCATTATTTGAATTTTCACCCACGCGTGTAGTATGGAATTGTTTGTATACTATATGAACCCACTATGTTTTACTGTGTTGCTTTCAGCTGTTGGGTGCCCGGCATTACTCGGAAATATTACGAATTATCAACTAACGTAACAATTACGAAATTAGAATCGTTTTGTAGGAAGGCCGATGTCAGTTGTAAATAAGTATATTTTTAACTGTGTCAACAATTTTTCTGCCTGTAAGTTAGTAGTCTAACACTTGGTTTAATGGCAGTGCTTTGCGATGCGATTGCTCTGTTTTGAATATGATTACTTCTCGGTGAACAAAATAAATGAGCTATTTAGTTGAAATGTAGCCTTGCAATTTTTCAATTTCAGAATACACCTAGTAAAAGCATAGCTTTGAATTGCGCGTTTCTCGACGTCGAGCTTTAGTTTCCATGCCTTGAATATCTCAGCAACTATCTTAATACTTCCAGGCTGGTAATTCGGTAGGCATTATGATAATATACTCGCCCTAAAATCGTCTTCCTTTCTAAAATTGTGCCACGACGTTCTCATGTATATATACCATTATATTATTAGTATACGCTGTATCTTATTTTTTTATCTTGTTTGTAGTTTGTCAGCAGATACATATTGACAACATGTTATGCAATAACATGGTAAATTTTCAAACGGTTTACGTGTATAAATGTATGCACATGAGGTATTACAAAATTATATGTCGTAGTGTGAATTCTAAGAGCTTCAGTAGGGCATCGATATACATCACAAATAGCCATTTTCTTAGATTATATTTGACTTTGACAGTATAAATGGTATTATTTTTAATGGTAATTGGTTATCTTTAGGGTTCCTTCGCCGTATTTATTGGTGCATTTCGGAACTAATAATCTTTCATTTGAGTGAATCTTGTATTATTTATTTTAACAAACGCACTCACATTGAATTTTCTTATTAAATATGTATGTTATTAGTTATTTTATTGCTAACCGAAGTCAGACAGCAAACGATAATGGGTGTCGGAGGTATTCGCCCATAGGTGGGAAGTTAATAATTTATTACTCCAGTAAGTAAGAACCACTGAAGAGATAAATCAATGGAAGTATATTGTGAGCGTGTCCGTGCTCCCGAAATAAGCTCAGTTTTTCCTTCCGCATAAATTGATCAAACTTTTTCAAATATCGAAATTCTTTCTTGAACAAGTAAACATGTCCACTGGCCTGTCGGGGGCCCGGGAGTCGAAAGGTCTTATGTAAATTGGAGACGTCAATTTTCTTTCCAATCAGTATCGATCACACTTCTAGGGATTATTTTTTCGGTGGAAAGAACATAATATATTACGTATGGAATATATTAATATCTATCCAGATAGCGGTAGGGCCGGTAGCCCGGCATCCGTACGCAGCCTAAGATTAGTTGGATTATTTATGAACTTTGCTATTTGTAGGGCTTTGGACGAGTAGGAAGCATTCTTGCTTACTGGTTATGCATTTTTAAAAATGTAATCTTAACCATGATACCTAGAATAATTAATTTTTATCCATCCTACAGCTTATTTGCTTATTTATGTAAATAGTTTTCTATTAGATTATGGAGTTCATCTAAGTAGATGACCATATTATGTGTTATAGTACAAGGTCGCGTTTCCCGTCTCCTTCCCCTCCCGCTATCTTCAGCGCCATAACCTACACTGGCTCTCGACAGTAAGCAGTTAGAACTCTTGGTACTGTATTCACATAAAAAGGGCGATACTGAGAGTATCTTCCATTCTGTTACGATGTGCAAAAATACCATGTTAAAATTTAAGTTCATTTTGATTTTTTTCACTTATTTATTTATTAAATTTAAAGAATTATCATATTTCGCTTTCTTCGTTTTTTTTACTGTGAATACCGCACGAGAATACAAAAGTAGTAAGAGTAAAATGTCTGAACCCCCGCAGATTGTCTGGAAAAAGACCCTGCTAGCTTTTTCACTCCCAATGTCCCGATTCGAACGGGATTTTTCTTAGGTTTAACACCAGTGGCGGCTCTTCTATGGTGGTCATTTGGTCAATGACCTCCCAAAATATGCTGCAATAGTATTAATATAAAAAAGGTTTAACAAACTACCCGATTATTATTTTGGTTTTAATATTCGTGCATATTCATACGGTAATAGTGCCAGTGCCATCTAGCGTCCAAATGAGAAGCTACTGTATGTACCTACCAAGCTATCTCCTTTCATTCTCTTTGCTACACAGACAAAGGAGGTAATCACTATCATGTCTGACGTATGCTTAGTATCATACAAAATTTATTTTAAAGGTGTTTTCGGACATGACCGCGACCTAAGATTATTAGGGTATTATAGGGAGATGTGAAAAAATGTCAGGCGAATTTCTTACTCGTACATTAATTAGTTACATTTGTAAATAATTAGATAATCTTAAATGAAACAATATTGTACTACCGGCTTCAGAATAGGTGGGCACCGGCAAATTAATTACATACATTGGCGTTTTTGCAATATGCGCATTAGCAATATATGTATTAATATTTCATATTCATTTTTTTCGATTGACTTTCCACTTCTGAACCTCTAGAGCCGACTCGTAAGAACTAAATGAAAATCCCCATTGGTTTCACATTATGAAAAAAATTCCAAAAATATATATGTAATTTGTTTTTCAATCTCGAGCTGTCCCGTTCTCGATAACCAAATATTTGATATTTGATAAGGCCAGTAAACAGATAGCCGGAGGTATTTTCTGGCGGCTTTCATGAAAGCCATGCGAAACGCGGCGCTTGGCACGGACAAGATATTTAATAGATGATCATATTGATCATGTTATATAGCTATCGTAACATTACCATAATATTATATTATAATAATACACGTTAGCAAGTGGGTTTCGTAGTTTACTTATCCGAGGCCAATTTTTCGTTGTATTGTCGAATTATTGCATAGTAATTTGACATAATGCAGTTTTTTTTCTCAATTTCTGGTATTCACTCTTAGAAAGGCATCATTTCAAATTATGCGATGGAAGGTGAATTTGTATAATATTTTTTGTTTGATTGGTGAAATTTCAAAATTATATGGAAGCTTGGAGTCTTGTTCAGACTAGAAGAGATGAGCTGTTAAATGGAGGCAATTTTAGATGAGGCTTGATGGAAGAGAAGACATTTGTTAGAGAGACTAACAAAAAAGATGTGATCTGAAGTTCCTACTTCTAGACCACAGAATGTACAATCTGGGGAGTCTAACACTAGGAGTGAATTTAATAAATGTGAGAAAGAACGGAACAATGTCCAATTCTCATTCAAATGAGAATTAAATTAAATTAAAAAATTATTAAATTAAACTAAATTCACATTTTGGAAAGTTTAGATTGTATCATGTCTAGGTGTAAAGATTGATAATTTTTTAAGATGGAATTATCATATCGATATGTTAACAAAGAATATCAGGAGACTTACATTTATTTTTAAAGAACTTCGACACATATTGGACAAAGAGAAATTAAAAACTGTCTATTTTGCCTTAGTCCAATCTCGACTTTCTTATAACATAGTATGCTGGGGATCATGTCTAAAGTCCAATGTTGAACCACTAAATATTACTCAAAAATTGATCCTTAAAGTGATGTACAAAAAAAAAATTCTGTTATCCATCCAACCTACTTTATAAGGAATGTAATGTTATGTGCATAAAACAGCTATATATCACTCAAATACTTTGTCGATTTTTTATCAATATTAAATTTGCTGAAAGAACACAACAAATGCGGACAGCTAGAATTAGCTCTACATTGAACTTTGTGGCGGTACATACTAAAACTTCTTTTGGTCAAAGAAATTATTTATATCAGGCACCACTTATGTTTAATATTCTTCCAAATCATATTAAGTCTACCAATTCCTTAGTTAAATTTAAAAAGTTAATTAAGGTTTATGTATTGACAGACGATTGTCTTAATATTTTTTCATCCTTGTCCTTTCTTAAATAATAAGATTTTATATAAGTCCCATTTGCTAAAAACCGAATGTCACCCTATCTGTCTTTATTATCTACTTTGCTTCTTCTTTTGAATAATGATTAATTATTATTTATGGTTCAAATATTGTTACAATATACTGTCAAATTACCCATCTGGTAACACATCTAATACTCATTTTTTCTTTAATTTTGAAATATTTTGTGTTTGTATGTAGAATTACTTTATGTTTGCTTCACTCAAATGTAAATTGTTAACCTCGATACAGGCTCAGTCCTAGTGAGGTTGATTTTTATGTGAAAAAAAAGTGTTTTATGTATAGTGAGATGCAATAAATAAGTGAGGAAATTTGGAAAAATTAGGGAGTGTTTGAAACCACGGTTTTACTGGGAAAGTCCTTTGGATTGACTAGCAATGTGCCTAACCCTGCCAAAACATTGCAGGATCTATCTTTGGTGATGGAAAAAATGTCAGATAGGGGTATGTGGTTTTCGTGGGTAACAATGGGGTTGGAAGCTTCTTGTTTTGCCAAGGAATCCGTGCGTAACGGCTAATTTCCGGACCCTTGACAATCACATTTACCGCCCAGTTTCAAGATTGATGGAAATACACATAATGCAAAGTTTCCTGAAAAAATATTGCTAATTTATTAAGAATCTCTTCAAATAATTTGTATTCCTGTTAAAAACGGGATTGTAGGCCTTTAACGAATGAATCGATAGGTATCCTGATAAACTTTTAACTAAAATACCACTGTTTTGTCGCGATGTCCGAACATGTGTTTATAAAAATACTAACATTTTTACATTTCGTCATTATATATTACTAAGTTAAACGAAGGTGTATGACCATGTGCTCCGATATTATTAAGATTTTACTAACACTTTATCAGGAAGCGGCTTGCAGTCTCGTTTTTAACAGGATTACCGGTTGAAATCAAAAAGTGCGACGTCGGGTTTATTTACATTTTCAGTATCTGTACGACGCGACGCTTTCGTTTTATCATTGATTTATCCAAATAGAAACAACAGAAATGGGCCATCATCAAACATCGTTCACCCGTACTACTGCAAACTGTACTGTGTTTTTCTACCTAGACATCAAACGAATACTTTCATTACCTCTGACTGTTTGGTCTTTTCTTACTGACATGCATTTTAAATGTTAATTTTCTAATAGATACCTTTGCTTATTGATATTTTTTAAACACTTTATTGTTATTATCTTCCGGATTCCACAACGTAATACTAGAAGTCAGGATTTATTCCAGCGCACAAATTCTGGGACTAACTACCATATATATTTCTCTTTGCCCAGAATGGAGGGAAACAATTATACCAAGTCAGTGGACATCTTCAATTTATCTTTAAACAAATATAAAATGCTGTTAATGAAGCAATTCAGTTATGTCCAATAAATAATGTATATTTCTTAATATTCATATGTAAAAGCCCCGAAAAAAGGCGTTAATTAATAAATACATAAATTAGTTAAACAACGTGTTTTGCGTTAAAACGTTGCGTTAATTATTTGTTGCGTTCAATCTTTTACCGAAAAATATTCAAGTGATTACTAAACTTCCTCAATATTTAAAAGAATTAAAATTATGGCTTTTCGATACAGCAGTTGAAACTTTTTTTATTTAATTTGTATCAATTTATGTTTCTCATAAAATATTCACCATATATTACACTAAACACTTATAATTTCACTATACACTATCATAAATACTTTTTATACAAACCGCTTAGACAAAATGTAATCTTGTTTTTATTATAATTATTGTTTATTTCTAGGTACAATAAAAAAAATAACTTAAATATATTACCCACGCACAGGCTGCACCTTAGTGGGTTCCCATTATTCGTATTGATTTATATAATATTGTATGTAATTAATGTAAAAATTGGGAAAAATAAAGGAATTAAAAAAAAAAAAAAAAAAAAAAAAAAAAAAAAAAAAAAAAAAAAAAAAAAAAAAAAAAAAAAAAAAAATTATCATTACCCCTTCAGGATGCCATGAGAAAAATAATTTCTGGGAAAATTAATTGTCGTCTATGGGCGTGCTGTTTGGAAGGTCTTTTTTAGGAAGGGCTTCTCACTGGCTAGGGCTAATGTATGTTCTAATATTGAATAAGAGGTTCCATGACTAAACAGAACAGTGACAAAAAGAACACTTTTGAAAAACTCTAACCTCGGTGTTCTATAGTATCACTATTCTGTTTGGTCCGGTTACCGAATAAGTCTAGTCCTACCACATGAGTAATCAGATTGGAAGATACTCTTAGTATCGCTGCCCTGGTGTAAGACTCCCATTCTGAATTGAAACGTTTCATAAAAAGGCTTTAACCGTGCTTGGTGACTAGATATGAATTTCAGGTACTTCCCCACCTTCCTCTATGTCCTTCCCCTCCACACTAACTTCAGCCTCACGACATGCTCGTACCCAAATTGGGGATACCATAGTCTCACTAGCTTCAGGCGGTTGGGCGCAGTTAACACTCTTGCTGTTCAATACTGCGGAAAGCGTGTGGTATATACCAAAAAGATTTTTTAAAATTATCTTGGATCAAAATGTCATCAAATATTTTATTTCAAATAAACTCAGGAATCGGTGGTGTCTTGTGTACGTCCTGTGACATCCTTTATAACAACGTTCTGCTCTAATTATCGTCGTGCGCTGTAAGTAGTATACTACGTCCAATTGTGGCTGTGCCACTCGGCTCGGAGATCAATGTCATTACCGCGTCCCATCCATCATCGGCCGTCGTCTGCCGGTGACGGCGGGGTGGCGCGCGGTGACGGGGTGACGCTGCAGCGCGCTGTCTGCGTAATAATTGATGCGACCTGGGTCATGGGGCGGTGGGACGGTGGACATCAGGACATGTCACGCACATACGGTCGTAATGTATCACGTGTCATATGAACACGATGAAGTATCAAACGGTGGATTAGCGAAATTTTGGAATGACAATACAAAATATCGAAGGAAAGTGATAAAATAATTATTAACTCACGCTTTATCTAACTAACCGAACCTATTATTTTATGTTCTGTTTTGTTACTGTTTTTTTATCCGGTTAAATATTGCAAAAAAATCGAAAATTCAGCTGTGGTACACCCTCACATAATAAAATCTATTTTTCTATCGATTTCCATATTTCAATTACTTATTTATCATCTAACTACTATTTAACTCAATACTAACAACAGTTGTTTAATACTAACACCGTTACTAATAAACGTATTTTAAGTTTTTACGCAACTGGTAAACCATGGACCAAAGGACATAGCATTAGTGCGAATGTAATTAATGCATTAGTTTTGTATGCATTGAAGCCAATCTAGGTTGAGAGGAAATTGCCTGGCAGCCATCTTGTATGACTACTTTTGAACTGATTTGTATGCAAAGTGGTGCATAATGAACTATTATTATTATTTTTTTTTTAATGCAGTTATGTCGGATTTTGGATTTTTGGAGTATTTGATGAAACAAGGAATGGGATACGTCATTAAAAAAATGAAGTAGGTTTTGGCATTTCTATTTCCACACATCTTCCCCCTCACCCCGCAACTTCAAATTGTTCTCGATTTGCTCCGCCAGGGAATTTTAGGTCGACGTGGTAAACTACCCCTTTCCCTACATAAATGGTTGTTTAGAAGTTGTGTAAAATTTAAAACACTTTATTAGTAAGGCCCTTTATAATTAACATTGTACCCATTTGAATTACGTAAAATAATATATCAAAGGCTTAGAACGTGAATTTTTTTTTTGCTTCAGTTTTCTGTGTTTTATATTTTTTCTAGTCCCGTGTTCTGAGCCCAGGCCTAATGCAATTGAAGTGTTTTTTTGTCAGATATTTCTAGACCGACGCGACGTCATTTGAAGTATCCAAATATGATGATATTATTTATTTGTTTCAATCTGTATAAATATAAAAGTTCATTAAAATCCCAAATCTTCGAAAATTCTTCACCGATTGCTTTGAAAATTTGACACAACGTTTCATTCGAATACGCTAATTTTTTTATATACCTTTATTATATAAATGTCACCTGTGACAGGTACATACATACCTTTTATGAAAAATAGCGACAGCGATATCTGTTGGACAAACATGCTTTTTTGAAAAAAGGACGTAAAAGCAACACGCGCTATTGTTTATCTCTATGCACAGACAGACTAAGCTACAGAACGCTTGGCGGGGAGAAACTAGTTTTAAAAAATGTATACATATATATTTGAAAAATAGAAATCGTAAAATTTTGGTCTGAAATAATTATATACAGGGTTTTCCAATAAGAGGTGTTATTTTGATATTCAATCGTAAAAGATCAATGGTTTCGTTGCTTGTGTGGCACGTAGCGCCGTCTTGTTGAAAGTAAACGTTGTCCAGATCGATACCATCCAATTCCGGCCATAAAAAATCATTAATCATCTCTTGATAGCGCAATCCATTCACCGTAACTGTTGTTCCAGCCTCATTTTCGACAAAGTAAGGTCCAATGACTCCGCCGGATCATAAACCTCACCAAACAGTCACACGTTGAGGATAGAGAGGCTTTTCAACAATAACTCTTGGGTTTTCCGAGCCCTAGATGCGACAATTTTACTTGTTGACGAATCCACCGAAATGGGCCTCATCACCCAAGATGATTTGCATTTGATTCACTCAAGTGAATTTTAATAATTTCAATGCGTTGTTGAAGCGTGTATCGTTCCATTTTTATTAATGGCGTAGTTTCTACTTGTCAAATGTCAAAAAATGACAGCTTCAAAAGTAACATCTACCGAAATAGCGGGCTATTAAAAATAACACCTCTTATTGGAAAACCCTGTATATATATGCATATATTTTTATTGGAAAACATTATACGTTTTATAAAGTGCATCGGGCCACTTCCAACAAATCAATCGTGATAAATTTAAGATCTAATCTGCCTACCCCATCGTTTATATCTTTGTCGTCGTACGATCCCCAATCTCTACCATATACATACATAATAATTATATTAACTATAAAATTAATAACCATTGGTTCGAAACAATGGTCCCCATTGTTCAGTGTTGACGTGCGCCTGCATCATTGCCTATAGGTGCTCGACTGGCCCGGTCGTGGGAACCTCAAACAAAGCAGGAGTGTATTGGCCGCACTTATCAAAGCAAATAATTAGGTACATTAGTTATTATTTTAATTACGTTATTAGTGGGGGTGTGTGGTCCCTTCGCCATGGGTGGTGCGGTTTTAGTGTTGGGACATAAAGTCAACAAAGATGTCATTTGATGATGGGGGTATTTGGAGTGATTTGGTCTCTTGACATTTCATCTTTCAAACACCAACCATTTCTAACCGTCAGGTTCCAAAGGCATGCAGGCGCGCAAATACTATACTACCAGGAATTTTATTTGATGTTTCATTTTTCGGTTAGTTGTTAGATTGGTCCAAGATGTCGGGTTCCCTCCCGGGTAATTTTCAAACTTATTTTAGCCGCGTCTTCCATCAATCCCCCCGCCCCTCCTTCCCCAATGTTTCTCCCGTTTAAGTACAAACAAAATAACCTAGCATGAGTATAATACAAATTGGTCTAGAGAAATGTCATGTTTTGTTATATTCTGATCAGTGCAACGAAGATCAATAATAAATCATCTCGTTACTGGGTTTAAACCCACCGATTTCAAATTAAATATTATTTGCCTATTCGTCAAAAAAAATACATTTTTGTTTCCGAGCTGTATATCTATAACTTCATTGTCTCCTTGGCAAATGTCATGAATTTAATATCACGTAAAGTTCACGGTCGTTAGTTCTGAGTATGTGATAGGTATTCATACTTTACTGCTTTAGGCACCTCTTATGTTGTTAGATAATATCACTGTTGACCTACCACACGGATGATATTTAAATTTTTTTTATTTTTATTTTTTTTTTTTTATTATTTTAATATACATCATATGGGTTACATTAATACATACATATTTTGCAAAATATAATATTAAGGTTCATAATTGGTCATGTATACCTTATCAGAAAAGAGGAGCTCTTGTGCCTGATAAGGGAGCCACGATTCTTACTTAGATTCATAATTCATAATGTGATATAATAATAATAATATTTTTTTTTTGTTTAATATAAGTTTTTTTGGAAAAAAAGTTTGATTTTATTTATTTGTTCTTGTTGGTTCGTAATACAGCGCAATTCGGAAGGGAGATTATTGTAGTTTTTTATGGCTTGGTAAATATAATGGTTTTGCATTTGAGTTGTTTTAAAGATTGGCGTAATAAATTAATTTCCATTTCTCATGAGTTTGTAAAATTCTTGATATTCTTTGTTATTTTTTTCTTTACACATTTTTATAATGGAAGTTTGCTTAAATATATCATCAATATTTGGTACTGGAAACAATTTTTAAAATGTTTTAATATTTTTATTTTATAATGTACATACACGTGTACGTCATTGTATATTAGTATGAATTGCATAATATGTGCACGTACGTAACATTTATATACATATCTCCCTTAAATTAACTAAGTAAAATAAGTTTTTTCAACGTTAAAGCACCCACAAACTACTGAATAGTAATATTTAATTATTGAAGACAATATTAGCAATTCCTAAACGAATCTTTGAAACAGAAAAATCAGAAAAAGATACGGTCACATCTACGTAGGACTCGAACCCAGTACCCTCGCCTTGCCGGTGCACCGCTCTACCAACTGAGCTAATGGGACCCTATCTCCTTCGGTCATATTTAACTGTATCATACTTCAAATAAGAACTACCGACATTGCCTTCATTTTTCTCACCGCACATTTTTATTGGCAATTAATTTTATCTTTGCATGATCGCAAGATTCAACTCGAATTAAAACAATCTAGACAGTGTCTTAGATAAATATATCTTAATTTTATTTTTTCTGTTTCAAATATTCGTTTAGGAATTGCTAATATTGTCTTCAATAATTAAGTATTTCAATTTGAGGTTTTACTCATTAAGTTGTTAAAAAAAAATCCTAAATTGTACTTTATTTGGACTTTTCTCTTTTGTTATATTATTTCTTTCTTATTATAATTTTTGTGTTTTTAATTTCAAATTAGAAAACTAGGTGTCCTATTAAAAATAATTATTATTATAACACTATTCATTTATATGTTTTTTATGACAAAAAACCTAGAAATGAGAAAAATAACAGTTTACAATTAAAGATATTTTTTGTCACAAACACATATGGAACCTTAGGCAAAATTATTTATGGTCGGATATTACGTTTAGACATTCATGGCACACAAAAGAACATAGCTAAATTAATAATTACGGTGTATATTTTTTCAACAATTACTATAAAGGCAACCAATCTCCATCAGCATTGCATTGGCTTCGCACAAGCGCATATATTTTATCTACGTCATTTCACTCGCTTGGTACCACACGGTGGCCTGTTAATGAATTATAAAAATAATCACTTTTTAAAGTTTTTCCTCTTCACAGGATTAATATGATAGTGAAGACATTCTTGAAATTTTTGCACAGCATTTTTCCCGTGGTGAAATTCCAAGCCGAATCCCAGGGCATAGGCGTAGGCCTATAGCTCCGTTGTAACCTACCCTTTTTAAATCATAAACGATGCATGTAACGGAAAAGAAGGTTGCCATGAATCTCTCGAAGACATAACCACTTATCTTGTTTTTTTCTTAAGTTTGTAGAACCTGTATACTATAAAGGAATGCTTGTAAATCCTTTAACTTGTATTTTCTCCACATTATTTTACTTGCTTGGCACACCACATTGGCCTGTTATCCAATTATAAAGATAAAATATTTAAGATACACTTCTCTTAAAGTTTTTCCTCTTCACAAGGTTAATATGATGCAGAAGACATGCTTGAAATTTTTGCGCAGCATTTTCCCCTTAAATTGGTCTCTTTAATTTGTTGCAAAATTCCCAAGATGAATCCCACGATGTATGTAGGCATGCCGCTGATAGCTCCGTTGTATCCTCACCTCACCCTTTTATAATAAAAGAAACATATAACTGAAAGGAAGGTTGCACTGGATTTCTCGAAGGCATAACCACAATACATTTTGTATTTTTTACAAATTTGTGGAACCCGAATATAAAGGAACGCTTTAATTATAACAGGAACGATTATTTTTAATTTTAGAATATTTTTATTTACTTTACGATACCCCAAATTTTGAACCTGCAAACTCTCTTCCTTAATGAAAAGATCTTAAAGATATAGAAGATAGGTATCTTATCTAGATATTATATTCAACGCTGGCCACTGGCGTTAGTACATAACGAAATGTTATTATTCAGAATAAAAGGATTTTTTTATCATTTCTGTAACTGCAGCTTGACAATTTTTTTTCTTCTTCATATTTTACCGTTTGCTAATGTTTTAATTTGAAATAAAACCCTTTCTAAAAATTATATACCAGTTTTGTTTCACTATTTCTTCATTCACTGCAACGCTTTTCATAAATAATTCCTAATCGGTCATTTATTATTTATTACGTCTCTTGGTATGGCCTCTACACGTATCTAGCTAATTTGATAATGCTATTTATATTCTATAAAATGTTTCAATCGACATGATATAGGAAGTTAACTGTTATAAAGCTCACATGGACCATAATATTCTATTGGAGTTACTAGAAATGATGATAAACCTTCTAAAGCAATAACATAAGTGGCGAGTCAATAGACTTGTCTATAAAAGGGTTAATCTTGACAGATTTATCCCTCTTGTCATTGGCAACTTACCACAAACTTGTCAGCGGAGCGGATGACATTTAAAGAAATTATTGAAGCTCATGTCGGCTGTAAAGCAGTCAATGGCCAATTAACCTGTTGGTGGTCCCATTTCACCTGACTCGACAATTTGGGCGGGACTGTACAAATTGTTTTTACACACATAAATATGCATGACGTTCAATGTACAGTTTACACAGGCATGCTGTTGGGAAGTTTCTTCGAGTGTTTTTATTATGAATACTACTTGTAGTCTTGTAGTACAAGGTATTGCTTCATTAGTCGAATAATGAAACATGTGTCCATGAAAGGGGTAATCACATGCATTAGCCGTCTTAATTTACTCTGTGAAAATGCCGAAGGGAATGTAAACTTTTTGCCCTTTTATTTAATTCTCTGTGGCAATGTTAATATTTTTTATTCTCGTGACCTCTCATATAGGAGGTTTTCTATCATCGAGGCACCAGTCCGAAACATTTGTGATTTTAATTTTCATCAATCTTTACACCTAGTTAAGTTACATGGTTAAGGTTTTCCAGTGAGGATTTACAAATTTTGAAAGGCAGGTTTTTATTTTATTTTCCCAACTTCGCGGAGCCAGTATGATTTCCACAATTGGGGTAGGTATGTTTCATTCGATTCTGAATGGTAATCCTTCACCAGGGTGATACTGACAGTATTTACCACTCTGGGCTGTCATTTTTTTCTCTTTTTAAGTCGAAATGCTCTTATATCCATCGTTGAGGTTTCAAAGTTCAACTAAATCTAACAAAGTAATGAATAAAAGTTCTGTTGAATTTTTGTGGTCCCCCGTATTAACAATTGACAATGTTGGATCGTTCGAATGAAACAACGAACAAAATCGGGCATGGATTTTTACATTGCATTTGTGTCTCGCGCCTGATGACGGTGATGATGATTAATGATCCTATCCAGAGAGTAAATCACTTTTTGATTGGGTTGTTTTCAGGCTTTAAAACGCATTATTTACCCCTACCCCTACTTCGCCGGGCTCCAGTTCAGCTGCCCAGACTGCCCGGGAGATCATTACGCCACTGCTTTAATTTCAGATTTGTGAAATTAATAACTTATTCTGATTGAAATATGTTTTGAGACACAGAATATTAAAATTAGCACAATAGTGCAACAATGAAATCCTGACTTTGTGCATTTAAGAGTAAATATTTATCTAATTATAATCACCAGTGCTGTTTTTATTGTATATCTCTTTGTTTCCATCCTTATTTATGAGGTTTACCTTTATCGTCCATAATCATTTTGTGAATTCATTTTTTTGCGTTGGTTTCCTCAAAACGATAAAAACAATGAACATCCGTTTTTGACATTAATAATAGTGTGCTCCTGATAGATAAACACTTCATTGATAGCTAATTAGGTGCACTAACGTCAATAATTACGAATTACCATATACATTATTTTATCATTTTAGCGACGCTAATTATTATTTTTCTACTTCCATTTATTATCATTTTTCATTAATGGTTTGAATTAAATCTTTGCTATTCCCAGAGACCATCGCACTATATTTAATTATCTCGCCGTTTCCAAGCAAGGGTAAGAAGAGAAGATTAAGATTAACAATTTACCATTTAAAATAATTTAAGAGGAAGCTACAAGCCAAAAATGTGTATATTATTGATTTACCTTATATTGTAGGTAATAGGCATTAAAATCGCTTGACAAACGGAGTCTAGAAACGTTCGATTTCAAGCACAAATCTGGTTTTTAATTATTTTGTAAATAAATTTATAAGAAAGCAAAAAAGTTAACTAACTAACCATCACACCGTTTCCCCGCAGGGGTAGGCAGAGAGGACGGGTCGCAGTGCAGTCGGGAACAAATGGAAACACCGTTTGTTTTTTGTTTGTTAAAATATTACTAGAATTTAAGTACCTGCCTATTTTAAAATTCTGTTTTAAATCTGATTACTACAGTAAGATATATTGAAATAATAATACATCAATACTTTCCATGAAGGCATGGGTGGATTTAATACCACATAACTCCTTGTTGCCATACGCTGCTCAGTATGAATAATGGACAAGAGTCTGAGTATATATTATGTTTTAGGTTTATTTTAGGTCCGCAACTTTATGTAACTTTTATTCTTTACCTTTACTTTCTTTGTAAGGAAGTCCTGCTTAACTTCTTCTTCTTAATCTCATTATTATTATCTTGTACCTCTATAATATTAACTTCACCTTAAATATCTAGATATGACGTGATTTACCTTACACGTGAAAATTAATATAGGAAGGTACATAATTGAAATTTGACGAGCCCGCCTGACGTCACCGACTTACGTGGAACGTGATTTTTATACGCTGCATTACCTTAGCTTTACGTCATTGAAGGGCATGTACCTACCTATGTTATGTTGAATCAGGTAAGA
Organism: Hesperophylax magnus; assembly: GCA_026573805.1. Lineage (NCBI taxonomy): Eukaryota > Metazoa > Arthropoda > Insecta > Trichoptera > Limnephilidae > Hesperophylax > Hesperophylax magnus. Next base: position 4,199,536 of record JAIUSX010000026.1, read on the forward strand.
CGCGTTAAGTCCGAATAAGACGCGTTACAAGAAAATATATCGCCATACTTATTTTTTTTCATTTATGATTTTTTTAAATTTGTTCCCTTCAGAACTGGAGTAAAATGATGTAAGAATGAATGAAAAATAATAGTGGAATAAATAAAAAAAGTCAACTATCAAACTAATTCTTCAAGTACCATACTACGCAGACTCATATAATGTATAACCTGCTCAACATTGTGTCAATTAGACCACTTTATGCCAGAGCGTCGATTCTCCTCCTCATCGGACACAAACTACATTTTCCCTTACAATCTCAGTCCTCAATAATATTCAGGTCTCCAACAAACCTAACCCTTAACATCCCAATAAAACACTCCATCCACGGACAAAGATCCTGTAAGTACTATTCCATTAAGGCGATGCACTACGTAGTAATGCAAAATCATGTGTTTTTGGTTTGAAAATTTGTTTGTCTAGAAATGTTTCAGAATCTTTAATTAAATACTGCGAGTAGAATACATCCTGGCCTGTGAAATAATCGAGTATTTTTTAGATAAGTATTTTTATAAGCCCAAAAAAAATAATGTATTAAGCCTGTGAAAACTGCTTTAGAGTTCAAAATCTCCTACTTACGAACCCATTTTCGGTTATGGTTTTATTGTATAATGTGGCAAATTAAGTTATTTATAAAATGATCGAAAAACATTTAAATATTTGTGCCTGAACATCCACAAAATAAAATAAAAGCACTTTTTAGTCATGTTTTTTTCTTGCATAAATCGAAACAGGCGGATGGTGTTAAGCGGGAATTTAAGCCTTATCGCCATCTACGTAAGGTGTGTTATTGATAGCGGCTCGATTCAAAATATTACACGACGTAGTGCATCGCCTTAAACTGTATAACTGTTTGCCACCTAATCTGGAACAACCTGCTGAAAATTCACCAATACACAAACTTATTACAAAATGGATAAAAACTAAAGGTACACAATTTTTTCCAAAACACACTCACGCCAAACCAAACATTACACATTTTAATTAGCATGTTTTTAGTTCTACTAAATAGATTATTGTTGTATAATTATTTGGTAATGTTTTAAATACTTGCATTAATTTCATCTACTTTTTTTAAAATTTTCTTTCATCTTAACTATACCTTTAAGTGCACTTCATGTAGTATCCTTTTCTTTCCACTATGTCTATGTAATATTATGATTACGACAACTGATAACCTATTATGAATACAATACTGCCGCCATGGGTGGAACCACAATTTCCTCCTTGAGTATTTCAAGGACGATGATGTGTTTTTACTTATGACGGCATTATAACACTTTCCTAAAGCATGCAAACACCTCAGCACAGGTTCTCCTAGTTCACAAAACACTCCTACTAACCGAAACAGAAATGGACTTTTAACAACCTCGTTTAACTGGTAATAATTATGTATACTGTATGTAAATGAATAAATATATAAATAAATAAGTTTCATCTCTTAACAACATTATTACAGTACTACATCTAAACCTACATTGCAACTTGCTTGATGTTGAATTCTTGCTTATTTTATTAGATTTTTTTATATTACCCACACACAAAGGCAGTGTCTTTGTGGGTTCCCTTAAATTATTTTTTTTTACATTTTAAACGTACGTATTTTTTTATTCTAAAGAGGTGTATGTAACATATGTATAAATAAAAATAGGTTAGTAGTAGTGTTTTATGAACACCACAGAGGAGAAACTGTCCTGAGGTGTTCGCATATTTTTGATAAAGTGTTATTCTGTCGTCATTAGTGAAAACACGGTATCCTTCTCGAGATTCTAGGAGGTCACTGTGGCGGCAGTATTGTATATTAGGTTAATAGCAGTTAAATTGAGTTAAACACCACAATATTATATAGACACAATGCAGTGAAACTAGTTTAAGTGAATTTAGTGAAGCAGTTAAGACGCAAAGAGAATAAAGCAAACAAAAAGTAAACGAAAATTAATATTCAATATACGGCTTAATTTTGACCTCTATTGCGTTATTTATCATATTATCTCTTGATGACATCTCTCTAGACAAAATCACAACTCCCGCAAAAGACATTTAATGATACAGAAAAACCCAGCAAATCAAAAAATTTACTCGACCATATCAAAATTAATTTCTGGGCTATGATCACACGTACAACGAATAGATTAGAGACCTCTTGAGTAAGAAAGATCTTTAAACTTGACATTTGAAATACTCGTACATCAGTGGAACTGTTCCATTGACCATGTTGTCATATAATGCCACCGCACATCTGCGGCTGAATCGCATTGTTCCGATTTGGCCAGGAACGCATAAGGAGGCAAGGAGTTTGAACTATCCAACTGTCCAAGCGGTGATCCCTCATCAGTATGCCGGGGACGCGGCGAGTTAATGCGCTCGGAGGAATGTCGGCCGTAGCCAGCGCGGCGCGGCGTGGAGTTAGGGCGTTATGTCGCAGAGGACCTAAAAGCGGTGGTGTTGCAGGATACTGTCTGTGTACTGCTGGCAATAGGCACGATGGACGAACGATACCCCTATTCGTGGTTTGAAACGTGTTGGTATTTACTCTGATTACGTACCAATTTTATTATTATTTGTAATGAATATTTATTGTTATATAATAGTCATTTAAAAGTTTGGTAACGTTGTCATTTTTCTGTTAAATCGACACTGAAGTTCCCGTCATAGCGATTGAGATTTCTGTGATCTTTAGTGTATTCTCAGTGCCTTCCTATCCTCAAGTTATGTAATTAAATTGTAGGACGTTGAAAACACGAGGGATCATAGATGACCCGTTCTCATTTTCTCACCCCTCAAAAGTAGAGCAACAAATAATGATAACATTAAAAGTTAGTATCTGACCTAATGTATGAACTACCCAAACAAACAACATTTAACATGACTTGTATCAGTATTCCTCAGTGCCTAGAGAACGCACACGACCATTAGCATTTAGTAGAGATGACAAGTCTTGAAGAACGTGTTGAAGAAAGTGGGAAACTACTCCGGTTTGCTGACTGTACCCGGATGAGAATATGTCAAAAGAACCATATCAAATACCCCCACAAACTAAACCTTTAATTAAGTAAATTATATATTTTTGCTTGTTCTCTAAATCGGGGTCAAAAATCGCATAACGACCTCACGACTTATTGAAAAAGCTAATGTGTTTTTTTTGCATTTATTTTATTCCATTAATGTTTTTATTAAGATCTCGCAAAGGCATCACAAATTATTACAATCTGCTTGGGGGAAAATTACATTTGCAGCAAGGAGCTAAAGATGGATTTGTCTTTGCAGCTTAAATTTGAACAATTTTAAAGTAAATATTATGCGCTGTTTTTGCTAAAAGTCACTTAAAGGGCGTTAAGCCATATATATGTTATCTACAATAAACAATAAATAATACGTACCTAATATCTATCTATATAAATAAAAATGTAAATGCTCGTTTGTTCAAAATTTAAATCTCTGAAAGTACCGATTGCTTTGATATTTTGACACAAAGTTTCATTCGAATACTTGTGTTTTTTATATATCTATATTATATAGATGTCACCTGTGATAGGTAAAACCAAGCTTTAAAAAAATTGCGCCATCTTGAAGTAAAAGCAACAATTGTTATTGTTTCTCTATCTACACATACAGACTGAACCACCGCAAGGCGTGGCGGGGAACAGCTAGTATTTCTAACAGTTAGTAGTAGATGGGTAACCCACCAAATAATTACTAACGTTTTTAAATGATTATAAATAGATCATAAAGCAGAAAATCTGTTTGTGCCAAGCAGAAAAAAATCTATGATGTCATGAAATTTGCACGGATTTTCCGTGTGAAATTTCTTGGTCAATGTATTTTTTTTCAGCTCTTAACGCCATTTGTATCTTGATCTATGAAGATTTCAAATAAGGCAAAACACCATAATTTGCAATTGATATTGAATTTTAATGATTTGAACTCGTCCAAACCCGTAATTTTGTGTGGACTATGAAACCCCTCTCAATATAATCTGCTGCCACAATTTTCGCTATAACTGTGGCTGAATAAATTTGCAATCATCCTCCAATTAATTAACCGTGCAAATGAATGCCGTATAATATTCAAATTAGTAACTCACTCCCGAAGTGGTGTGAAGTCCCAACAACTGCAGTTGTCGACTGTCGATGGCTTGCATTCGTGGTAGTTTCCAATGCACCGACGCTAATGGGTGGCCAGGGTGCATGATTGCACTCGAGCACTGAGTGGGTACGGAGTTACAACCGAATAGAATTACTATTTGAATTGTGTCCTCAAAACAAGGCGGTGTGTTTTTGTCTATTTTGCAGAGGATGTGTAATAAATAAAATAGCGATTGAAAGTTATTTACTTTTTGGTTACTTGCTCTTCATTTCTTAAAAGATATTATCAATATCGCTCAGGTGAGAATCCACAATTAAGAATTTATTTGTTTCTATGATCGTATAGTTTACAGGTAAATTGATGGTAAGTGGAAGTAATAAAGAAAAATCCTAATTTAAAACCCGGTAGTAGAGTGAAAGTAATCAGTAATGTATGTAACAGCAATCCGGAGGTCACGGGTTCATTCCCGGCGTGAGCAAATATATTTTATTTGGTTCATTTGTGTTATTTCACAATTTACCATTTACAATAATTTAAGGTATATTTACGACACGTTCCAGAGTGGAAGATACTTTCAGTGTCGCTCTGGTGACTATCGTTCAGTATTGAAATGACTTTAGCCGTGTTTAGTGACGAGATCTAATAGTAACAAAGTAGTAATAACGTAATTAATATAAATTAAAAGGCTAATTCGTGAAGTGAATTTAATGTAGCAGTGGTGAAAACAAAAAAAAATATGTAGATGATAATTAATTAAGCATTAAAACGTTGCTTGAAATAGTTTTAATTATGTTTACCTAATCTGAGTAGCATGGTACTTCCCAACCTTCCTCTTGCGCTTTTCCGTCCCCTCCTTCACTTTACACCACACCCCTTTTGAAGTAGGTACTTGTTTATCTCCTCCCTTGGCTCAAAGATAACTGAATTTGTTTTGATTTTGTAATTACTTCAAATCGTACACAAAAAATATAAGCTCTAACTACACATGATAGTATACTAAGCATCTAATTGGGGTATACAAATATAAGCTCTAACTACACATGATAGTATACTAAGCATATAATTGGGGTATAAAGATATAAGCTCTAACTACACATGATAGTATACTAAGCATCTAATTGGGGTATAAAAATATAAGCTCTAACTACACATGATAATATACTAAGCATCTAATTGGGGTATAAAAATGTAAGATCTAGCTACAAATTCTAATATAGTAAGCTTATAACTGGAGTATAAAAATATAAGCTCTAAAAGTGTACTAAGCTTCTAACTGGGGTATCAAAACTCCATTTCAGTTGGGCAGAATAGTAGAATATGTATATTAAAAATTGTATTTTATCGATGTGTTGTTGAAATGATAATTATTTTTAGGTAGAATTATTGTCCGAGACCACTTAAGCTGCACATTCGATCACACATATACAAATAATTGACTTACAAAGTCATGGTCTTTGTTGAAATCTTTGCTTTACGATTACGATCTTTGCCTCTAACGCGTTTTGAAGAGCGATTTTTTGTCTACGGTCATAACTTAACACATTCTTTGCGGGAGACGAGTTTACTCGTTTTGTTGCGCAAAGCGGTAAGGAGCGGGAAACTTGCAAACAAGGGGTTCTAAATGGGTGCGGGGTCATGTGTTTTCTATTGTCGGCGGTACCCGATCTATCTACCTGTCAATACAATGAGTTTGAAACACAACAAAAAAAAATAAAATCGTTGTCGCGTATGTTCCGTGCACAAAAACTACGCAGTGAAACGCGGTACATGTGCAAGTTTTGCAATGTGCCCCTGCATGAAGGAAAGTGTTTCGAACGCTATCACACATTGAAGCACGATTATATGTATTGAAAATTTCTAAATAATCTTGTAATTTTGTATGAATAAATTTCGATTGTGAAATACTGTTTTTTCTATGATTCCCAAGAAAGTAGAAAGTTTTTGTTAGTAAAAAAACGAATTACACATACATTGCTAAGTAAATAAGTAGAGACACGTTTTTAAAGTAAAACACTGAAAGTTTCATCGAAAAATATCAAATAGATCATAAGATATGAATATTTTGCGGAAAGTCTAATTTTGGCGCTAAAATTAAAAAAAAACACCCGCACTTCGCCCCCAATTTGGCGGTAAAAGTGTTAAGCTGCAATTCTTCAAAAATGAAATATTATCAGTCATCATCGAAATTCCTTTTAAATATAATCTATTTTTTATGTGAATACCACATAAGAGTCCCAATTACCCAATCGTCTGGAGCGTGTGAGACTACGTCACCCGCAATTGGGGTGTGTTGTGAGATGATTGAAAGTAGTGGGGAGGGGGAGGACATGTGTAAGAGAAAGGTAGGGGAGTACCTAAAGCCATTTAAAGCAACGTTTCAATTTTAATTGTGATCTTACAATAGGGCGATACTGAGAGAATCTTCTACTCTGGAACGTGCCGCAAATATCCCTATATTTGAAAAAATCATGAACCTTCAACCTTCACGACAATGCGTAAATCATTCACAATTCAATATAATAATTAAAAATAATACGATTACATTTTTTAAATAATGCAGCTTTTCTCATTGTAAATATAATCTGCATAGCATTAAAATTTCAAATTGAAATTTTATTTACGCGAAATCAGTTTTCATCCCTTCAGCAACCCAGTAATTTTTTTAGGGTGAATTCTCAGAAGAAGCGAACGCAGTAAATAAAATACGGGTATTGATTAATGATTACATGAGGTCGCAAGATAGATGACCGCGGTGATATTGAAGTAGGTATAACTGTTTTCTTCTTTATTCTATGGTATAACTTAACCCTCTGTGGCCGAATCTTTTATCAAGTACTAGTGGACCCCGCAATGTTTCGCTATTGATAATGTCTTGCTCAGGCGTCTCCGACTTCTTCCACCATTCACTACTGTATACCATAATGTTACTGTTAAAAAACTACATTACATCGACTTTAATTCGACTCCGTATCTCATTCCGGTGCAGAGATATTGCGTTAAGTATTCTTCGGGCGTGAAGAGAATGGTAGAAAAAGTCGGGGATGCCCGAGGAAGACACGAATCAAATAATTATTTGTTGTAAAATGAGTTCTAAGTGATTAACAAAGGAAGGGGTGTAAGGAGAATGTATGACTTGGAAGCGAATGGTTGAAGAGGTCGAAGACGCCCAAGTAAGACATCGCACGATCAAGGGAAACAAATACTTTAATTAAAATAATTTAATTTAATTTATTTTTTATATTTTTACTTTTTTTAATAATTTTATTTAAGCAATTGCTTATTATGGGAGAATATTGAAAAATAATAAATATTAATCATATCATAATATCTTTCATCTTATTACTAGTGTATATTTGTAAATTTTTTTATTGAATAAATATAATTTAAAAAAAAAAAAAAAACAATACAATAATATTATGTCCACCATAAGGGCCTTAAGGTCCACCATAAGCGTTTAAAGACGGTTTGGAAGGGAGATATGTAAATAAGAATGTTGGAGGGAACGCGCTAATATTATAAAAAATATATATATAATTAATAAAACACGACTCGTTTGAAATACAGCAAAAATCTCTCGACAAATGCTTTAGTTGCATTCAAAGATCCACTGTAATTTTTTATATAACATATTAAATAACAGAACAAAATAATTTTCAGAGCTTACTTAGCAATTTTTTTCTATCGAGGGAATTTTATATAATTAACGTTTCGGCTTAACAAATGTGTACATATTATCTTAAAAAATAACTTTTTTGCTGGAACTTAAAAACTTAAAGGAGTTAACGAGAAACTTGTTATAAATCGGTAGTAATTTGGTATGCGGAGGCTTAAAAATGCACCCAGTTGTCGGGTAGGTACTCTAGAATTCACAACCTCAAAACTTTACCCCAAACAATTCGTAAGTGCATGAGCAACGCCGGGTACACATCGGCTAGTATATTATAGAATACTAATCTAATAAGTTTATTTATATTGTATTCTCCAATTTCGCTCAAACTTTCTAAAACTACGATTTATATTTATTTATTTATTTAAACGCCATAAAATGGCTTTTACAATAGAATGATACATCGGATTATAAGCATACAGTGGTATACAGGAGAATATTAGGTAATAAATTACAGCACATGTAATGTGTACACAAAAATATTATTGCAAGTGATACAGTTGTTAATAGAAGTGCAGTTAGACAATAAGTAATAATAGTTGAATGAATACTAGGTTTACCTGACTTAAATCGTTATATATAGTTACATAGTGTTATATTATTAGATCTGTATTTGGTTAGGCGCAGTTCAGGAATTATTTTAAGAACATCACCACTAATACTAAATTACTATTTTTAAGTGTGTTATAGTAAAGCGTGAAATGACGCTAAACTGCGCTATATAAATGCTATGTCATTATTATTACAATTACGATGACAATGTCGGTTTCGACAAAAACTACCGGGCGGGTTATATTTTTTTATTGGGAGGAACCTTAGTACATACTAAATACCTTTCTGTGTGTTACATTTACTACGTAGAGGATATGCTACGTCCGACGTACTAAGTTGCGAGTTACGTGATCCAATAAAACGGTTTTATACTTTACTGTAGACGTGGTCGAAACTATTTTAGATTACGGAATTTTTACTATTGTACCGTTGCCAATAGATTTTCCTTTCCCATTTTAGGATATATTCTTACTATATCTGACATACATTTGTATGTTTATCTGTGGTTATCTTTAGCAGAGGCAGATTTTATTTGCGATAACCTGTATACATATTTATCGGTACATCGTAGTTATGTGTATATCATGTTGCATTCCTGAATTTCTCATTTGACTAAGCGATTAAACTTTTGCAGTAACGTTTGCCTGAAAATTTTCAGTCATTAGTTTTTTTTCCATGCAGTGAGTTTGAATTTGAGAAGAAGACCCCGTGTCTAAAAATAACAACCATCAAAACTTTTGTTGTTTATTCGAATTATTATACATTCCACTGTTACTAAGTATGTATATAATATTACATACATGCAATATATCGTTGTTTTTCTTCCTTTATTTACTTCCCTAAAATATTTTTTATTGCTTTATTCGCAATGCGATAAAATCATAGGTGTTTTATTCAATTAAATGATATTTTCTTGTCGATTTGACAAAAGTTTTTTTTAATACGATTTTCCCAAGCGTGAGTGGTATTTGAAAGAAAAGTCGTAATGTCGAAATCACCTGAAAACATTTTGTACATAAACGCTTTGTTGATTTTTTGTGGCTTTTGATAATGTCTCGAGATGATACCGATGTTTGGGATTTCCCGATACTTGGAACAAATATTATGAAAGTTTTTTTTAATGATGTTCTTCTGTAAGTATCGCACTGGTAAATGATTACTATTCGAAATTGAAAAGTTGCTTGAAATAGTTTTAGCTATGTAGGTGCCTAGTAAAATTCTAATAGCCATGGACTTGAATGCCTTCCTCAAAAGCTCTTTAAAAGGTTATGTTCGTAAAAATGTCACTATCGGAAAAATAAATCAATAATACTACCTTTATAATTTACCGGTTAGTGGCTGAGTGGACAAATGCGTCGGGAATAAAATGGGTTCCCACCCAGGTATTGTGGGTTCAATCATCTGTCCAGCTAAGTCCTCCGTAATTTCACAAGCAACTTTCCGCGCATAATGATAGAAGAGAGTTTTCAAATATTATTGGATTATTTGTAACCCACGAATGTTTGTATTTAGTTGTTAAATTTTTTTTTAATAAATTCCGATAATATCTTTTCCGTTAATTATTGTTTTTGTTTAAAAAAAATCTGGTTATCTCCGATTGCAAAACAACTGCCGCTCGTAATAATAATTGCACAGCAGAAATTGATAATATATAATTCACTAGAAAAAGTAATAGTATTTTTTATTGAATATGAAAAATCTAAAATTAAAATGGAGTTCTACAAATTAAACTTGATAACAATAGATAGTTTTATTATTGTTATCGAAATATGTGTACATGTTATTTTTATTTTATTATTCTAGTTGCTAGAAAATTTATGGTCCTCATTCAATTTTCTCACAACTCTGCGATAATAAGTGGAAAAGTATCCAGTAAACCTAATTTATGATAATTTGCACCGAAAGCACAAATAGCACGCATTTCGTGCTTTACGGCAGCTATAATAACTAATTCGCTCGTATTTCCACCAATAAAGAGCCAATGAACTCTAATTTTCTGCAATGGCGTATTCCGAATTCGCCGAAGGCCAAAACTTTAATATTTTACTGCGAAATGCAGAATTATTCGAATCTGAGGATTTTATCTGTACTTAGAACGTCACGATGTGATTTAATAAGAATGATATTTTTTTAATTGTATTTTTTTTACCATCAAATTGATTTTATAATATATATACGGAGTCCGGAAACTAGTTAACTAGAATATTAGCAAGAACGGATGAATCTACATCACAAACTTATTTTTAGATGTCAGCATTTCGTTTAATTTTCTAAAACTTCAGGTTTAATAAACTATCGAAGCCGGAACTATGCTTCGACTAGGTTTTGAGCCATTGGTCTGTCACTATAGCATACCCAATTATTGGGGTATGTTGTGAGGCTGAAGGGAATGGGAAGGGTAGGAGATATGGCAGAGGAAGGTTGGGAAGTACCTGGCTATTCATATCTTGTCACCAAACACTACTAAAGCCATTTCAAGCAACATTTCGATTCCGAATGGTGGTCTTTCACCAGTGACCATCTCAGGGAAGATTTACGTTTAAATTATTTATAGCCACTCATTATTAAACTTTGTCTCTTTGGTTTTTAATTTAGCTCACAATTTTGTCAATGCTCTTTGCCGGGAAATACCCATGCTGATTGCGGATAACTTATATCATTATAATGGATGCGTTAACATTATTATTACCTAAACATTCCATAACTAATGGAATTATTATTTTTTATATGAAAATGATAAGCGGGACTCCAAAAATCTTTAAAATTTTAATATGAATAAAATAATTCACATTTTTTATTTTATAAAAAAACACATTATTTTATTTCTACTATAAATCTGTGTTTGTTAGGCACGCCTGAATACAACCATCAATTAATAAATAAGTGTTAGGATGGGTTGTTTCATAGAATTTGAACAATTCATCAAATTTCAACGTTAATTTACGAGTTCTGTGAATGTCCTATTCAAGTTATGTTATTATATCACTACAGGCCAGTTACTTGACAGAACTAATATACTAACATATCTTGAAAATAACTTTCACAGAACATGAAAATTTGAAGAATTGTTCAAATTCTCTGAAACAACCCGTCCTTAAATAAAATCATTATTATAACAAGTTCATAGATTAGAACAGCTATAAATTAATGACACAGCAAAAAATTGACCCAGTTAATAATTTCATTTTTTTCTGAAACTTTAGGGGAAATTATTGAAGCTGGGTCTACGTTTCGATGTATCCAACTTCGAGCTCAAATCTAGTTAGTTATACCATAAAATCAAGATAGTTATACCGTAAAATCAAGATTTTTAAACCACAAAACCAAGACATTTATACCACAAAATCGACTTCCCGGCTATACCACTAGTTTCCAGATACCATGTATACATTTAAATGTGTTTTTTTTTGTTATATTTTATTATTTTATACGCATAATAATCCAGCACTTTGTTTCTACCAACGTTTTTAACCCCACCAGCGTTTGAGGGTCACATATGACCGGGCGTCCATATTGTATAAAAGAATTTTTACCTTTTTTATATCATACGGAAAATACAACCGGTCGCGACTATCTGCAGCCATTGAAACTAAAGATACACGGGAAGGTTCCTGGCTATTCAAATCTGGTCACTGAATGGTGGTGTTTAACCAAGGCAATACTAAGGGTATCTTGTATACTACCATTCTTATGTGATTTTGAGCCGAAGTTTTTTCCATCATCAAGCTTTGATATGTATTTAACAATTTCAACTAATAAATGTTAAAATTCGGGCGGAGCTGGGTAGTAAACTCAGATCATAGATTTTTTCGGACCCAAAGTTCGTAATCTAAAAATCTGACGACATTTTCGCGGATTTCGGATTTCCTATAATACTCTATTATCGATTTAACTTCCGATATTTTTATTTGTTTATCGATGCAATAATATTTTTTATATTATAATTATTTTTAATGTGATTACCGCACAAGAGTCCCAACTGCTCCCGACCATCTGGAGCCAGTGAGACTATGGTATCCCCAATCGGGGTATGTTGTAAGGTTGAAGGTAGTGGGGAGGGGAAGAGGATGATGGGGAAGTACCTGGCCATTCAGATCGGGTCACCAAACACTGCCAAAGCCATTTCAAGCATCGTTTCAATTCTGAATGGTGATCTTACACCAGGGCGATACTGAGAGTATCTTCCACTCTCCTCTCATTACTTCTGGCTGCAACATCATCCCTAAAAATTTACTTGCGCATGCCGAGATTTGAACGGAGGCCGCATTACATAAACAATTATCAATCGGTTTTGCTTTACTCGAAGCTTCTTCAGGTATAATAATGTTTTGTTGTTGTTTGTTTCCAGTACTGCTGAGTGAAGACATAGAGAATGACAACCTGGAAAACAAGACACTGAAGATCACGGACTTTGGACTGGCGCGGGAGGTCTACAAGACCACTCCAATGTCCGCAGCGGGCACCTACGCGTGGATGCCTCCAGAGGTCATTATAGCATACTTTTATTTTATGTGACAACTAATCGAAAATTGCTTAGAGTTAAAATATTGTTTATTTTTGGACTAAGTTAACGAGTATAACCTAAAATTGTAATATTTAATTATTGAAAATAGTGTTAGAAATTTTTTTAAACCAAATTTCTGAAAAATCATAAAAAGATACCGTCGCATCTGCGATTTGAACCCAAGACCTTCGCCTTGCCGGGGCGCTGCTTTACCAACTGCGCTAATGGGACACTATTTCCTTCCGTCATACTTTGAATAAGAACTACCAACTACCAACACTTTTCATCGTTATTCTCACCGCACATTTTTATTGGCTGCTATCTTTATGTATGATCGTAAGATTCAACTCGAACTAAATGCAATCTAGATAGTGTCTTGGATAAATATATCCTATTTTTATTTTAATGTGTCGCACATCTATTGACTCTTCTGCAAGTCTAGGATGAATGTTTTTGGTATAACTTATTAAGTAAAACTGATTTAGATGAGGAAACAAATTGTAATATTTAATTATCGAATTTAATATTAGCGATTTTTAAATGAAAAACCGTATCTTTTTCTGTTTCAAATTTTCTTTAAAACCGTATTCTTTTTCTGTATCAAATTTAATTATAGAATATTTGAATGTTATCGATAATAATGTAGCATGGATTTTTAAAAGATTTTTCTACTGGTTTCGTTTTTATTTTGCTAGTTTTGATGATAATGTTTTGTAGATATTTCAAAATATTGTATTTACATCATACTAAAATATGGAACTAAAAACATATATTTATATCACAAAATGTAATATCCCAATATGCCGAGGTTTGCAAAGATTCTATTTCAGTTTTCTCAATATTATGATTTATGGAAATATTAGATATTTGAATATATTAACTAGATATTAGCTTTTTTTTAAATTTGAGCTATCGATATGCAAATGTGGAAGAAGTGTCATTTCAAGCAACTTTCCAATCTGAATCCTCCTTCCACCAAACCCACAACCTCTGGGACCTACTGACATGTAAGGAAGATCGTCAATTCCTCATTCAAATACCGATATAGACCTTTTGGATGGATGTGATTAATTATTTAATTCCGTTTCTGTATTGTGTAGGTACAAACAAGTGACTATTTTATATTTTTCCATTCGGTTGGGTGAAGTGGGTTAATTAAAGGGACTGTAAGTAACTATTGGAAGCATAAATTGTATAATAGAGTTATGGCACCATGTAGATGCGATTTGCAGCAGAATGGGTGATTGATGTTGGCGACACTTTTGTGGGCTGTTTTATACTAATAATGGTTCATAGTTCATAGCCCATCTCCATTGTTTCTAGTACCTGTCTATGATTGTAAGTTATAATATTCCATTTTTAAATATGGTATTTTATATTATTTTAGGTCATCAAAAAATCAACATTCTCCCGCGCCTCCGACGTCTGGTCTTACGGCGTACTGCTGTGGGAACTACTGACCGGCGAGACGCCATACCGAGGCATTGACGCGCTGGCCGTGGCCTACGGTGTGGCCGTCAACAAGCTGACGCTGCCCATACCTAGTACCTGTCCCAAGGAGTGGCGGGACTTGATGGAAGGTGAGCCTAAGTTCAGCGAATTCATTATCATGAGCCTTCTTGCACCGAACTTTGGAGATCAGTCATAAGTTCGTGTCATCACTCACCCATTTAAAGCATTAAAAAAAATATATTAATGTGATTGCTGCACAAGAGTCCCAACTGCTCGTAGCCAGTGGGTCTTATCTATAGCAAGGGTTCCCAACTGGTCGATCGCGGCTAATAATTTGGTCCATCCCAATAAATCTCCATTGCGAATTTAATAAAATAATAATTGATATATATTTTTATTTTACAACCATGGTCGAAAAATTAATAACCTGATCGCAGGATAAATTGGTTTTGCTAAATTAGTGCTTATGGTAATGATAATGAAGCGGCTGAATGGTCAAAGTTTTGAAGAAATAAAAATGCAAAAATTTTTATAAGATTCTGTTAGAAGTCCATAACTATGAAAATTATGGTAAAAAGTAGTTCCTGACCTCAAAAAGGTTGTGAACCCTTATTGGGATGCCATCCCCAATTGGGGTATGATGTGAGGCTGATGGGAAGAAGATAATGAAGAGGAAGGATGAAAAAACTGAGCTAACTTTATATGCAGATGACATGAAAATTTATAAAGCTATACAGTGTTTACCCGATTGTATGGAATTGCAAAGCGATCTTGATAATTTGTGCGTATATTGTGAATCAATTTTATTGTCCTTAAACATATCTAAGTGTCACTCAATTACATTTACTAGAAATAAAAACAAAATCAACAAACCTTTACAACCTATGTCTACGTGTAAAGATCTAGGTGTTTACTTAGATAGCAAATTAACTTTTGACAAGCACATTGAACACATTATTTCAAAATCCTACAGAATGCTAGGTTTCTTATTAAGAATATGCAAAGTTTTCAAAAGTGCTAAGACTCTGAAAATTTTGTTTTGTCCATTGGTCAGAAGTCCACTGGGGTATGCTTCCACAATATGGAATCCTCAATATAAGGTATACATACATAGATTTAGTAGAAAGTATACAGAATATATTTTCGAAACATTTACTCAAGAAATACAACAAAACTACAAATAATATGTTAACTTTACAAAAAAGACGCACATTGTCAGAACTGTTGTTTCTACATAATCTGCTAAATAATAAAATAGATAGTCCCGACTTGCTATCCGTCATTGGTTTAAATGTTCCAACGAGGCGTACCAGGCACACTACACTATTTCATATTGAAGCCAACAATACCAATGCAGCAAACAACTCAGTAATTATTCGCGCAATCACAACATACACCCATTACGAAAAATTACTACATTTAGACATCTTTCATGATTCCTTTCTAACATACAAAACTAACTTATTAAATTTCTTAGCACGACATATTTCAAAAATATTTTCACATCATTTTTCAAAACTTCTATGTATTAACAGTCAATTACAATTCGTGAGCTTATTATAATTCTTGTTTTCAATTCATTTATTATACACTTCCTTCCTTTTAACAGTCTCAGGCGAAATTACGTAATGATATTTTATGGACATACGTAATAGGTACTACAACTATGTAATGACTAAAAATATCTAACTGTATCTTATTGTACTGTGTATGTCTTAATAAATAAATAAATATTCAGATCTGGTCGCCAAACTCATCAGCATTTTTTATTCTGAATGGTGGTCTTTCACCAGGACTAGGGTGTGCTCCGTGCAATGCTTCTATCTCCGAAAAGATTAACATTTAAATTATTTATAGTCACCCCGTAGCCACTTAATGAACTGTATAAGATGTCGGGGGACACCCGAGGAAGACATGGCACATTCAAGTGAACCAGATTCTTGAGTCGGGCCATGACGAAAGTAAATAACAGAAGGGTATATGAGGCAATGTATGAATGTGTGTGCAAAGGATTTTTTTTGGCGGTCCATCCTCTGCCTACGCCTGCGGAGAAACGGCATCATGGTTAGTTTAATTATAGACACTTTGGGTTTTTCCTGTCATATTTTTTAATTTGGCAAATAATTTTGACAAAACTCATTACCGGAAAGTACACATGCTGATTGCAGATAACTTATAACATTGTATTGTAAATATATATACTCGGCGTCACAATATTCGCACCTATTGCTAAATCTTATGAGATCGTCTCTCTCGGATGTGCAGTGTCGTCGCCCTGATCCACGCCTCTGGATGAAGCCACTAGTTTCTTGAAACAGTTGGAACATGAACATAAGAAATATGTAGCACATTTATATGCAGACCTACATGGTCCAGAGGTAAGGCTCTCAACTAGCAATCTGAAGGTTGCAGGTTCAAAGCCTGGCGTGCTCAAGTAATTTTTATTTGTGTTATTTGACAATTTATTCATTGAAAATAATATATACTCAAGTTATGCTTTTCTCAGGTTTTTTTTTTAAAAAGATGTAACTGAAAAAAAAAACTTTGAAGGGTCAGTTATTTATTATTATTTTTTTACATTTGAATGGTCCCCGTTAAACGCAGGGTGTAGGCCCATTTTATCTTTTGAACAAATTGTGATTTGTTGACCTGCGAACAACACGGCCGTTAAGCTTTTCGAGGTTTCAAATCCCGGCATGCGCATGTAAATTTTATTTGATTCATTTGTGTTATTTCACAATTTATTACTTTTAAATAATTTATGTAGGAATAGTATATTTGCATTACGTTCCAGAGTGGAAGATACTCTCAGTATGACTCTGGTGTAAGACCACTATTCGGAATTGAAACGTTGCTTGAAATGGCTTTAGCTGTGATGGTGACCTCCTTTCCCTACCCATTACCTTCAGCCTCATAACATACCCCAATTGAGGATGCCATAGTCTCACTGGCTTCAGACGATTGGGAGCATTTGGAACTCTTGAGCGGTATTCACATAAAAAAAAGATACATCTGGAGCATTCCGAAATTGAATGAAATTTCACCATTTCGTTGGGACTTGTGGGGTAAAAGTATGTTTTTAAATGAAGACCTTTCCACTCCTAGGCTCCAGACGGGCCAGTAAAATTCAAATATTAGATATTTGAAAATTTTTCATCCATTTCACCAAAGTAAGAAAAGTTGACCATTCTTAGGGCACACAAATCCGCCCACAACATCACACTTTTATCGATTTATGACTTCAGTGTTTTTTACAGTAAAATTGTGTACCATTTCATAATAAACTCACTTCATCCGTAAGAGTTATACTATTTTATTTAATTTGTGCAAAATAATAAATTATTTATTACATATTATTCTTCTTCCAGCTTGTTGGCAATCCAACCCCCACGATCGACCCACCTTCGAGGAAATCCTCGAAGACCTGGAGCACATCAGAACGTCGGAGTTCACAATGGGACCACACGAATCATTCCACACGATGCAAGACGATTGGAGAATCGAGATCGAAGAGGTGCTGCTCGATCTTAGGAGAAAAGAAAAGGTATATTTCATCCAACATCTACATGAAAATTTCTCATTCCGTAATAATTTGTTATTATTGTAAATGCCACAATACCCTTTAACTATTAAATTTGGGGTGGACAACCATTCATCGACCTATGTTTTAGGATTAGCCTGGTTAATAAATGGGGGCCTCAGCATGGGTAAATCACCCAGTGAGGCTCACATTACCTAATCATATTTTATAAAAAAAATATTCTAATGTATCAATAAAATATATATGTATATATTTTAATGTATCAATATATATATATAACAGAAACTACACATTCCAATGCCACCTCAAACAACAATAAAAACAAGGTCGACAACAAACAATACCCTGAACATACCGATAACATACACCACACACGGACAAAGACACTTCCAGTATTACGCTACAAAACTTTTTAACTACTCTGAAACTACTACTAATGGGAAATACATACACAAATATTCACAAAAAACTGATCACAGCCTGGATCAAAAAACAAGATATCCATTTTATACAAAACATTATAACACCAAACCAAACATAATCATGGATGAATGTGTATGTATTTAATATTTTATGTGTATGTATTAAATATTTTTTTTCCTTTTTCTTATAACAATGTACAATAACCATTAAAAAAAAAAAAAATTTTATATCCCTACTTACACTTATATAAGAAAATTTAACCAATACACATAAATACATGTACCATTTAATCATAACCACGTAAACACCTCAGCACAGGTTCTCCCAGTGAGGTGTTCACGAAACATATAACATTACCCACCACAGTGTCACCTACTCAAACCTACCTCACACCCAGCATAAAAAAAAAACAAAAAAAAAAAACACCATACTAACAACAGTTCTAAATTTATGTATTATATACAAATGTAAATATTTGGTAGACACTGTAATGTATGTATAGAAATAAATAAATAAATATTTTTTCAAATACATATTTGAAATTGCCTCCCAAATATTCCACACTAAAATGTGAATACATGTATATACTACATTTATGCAATTATTATGAGTTATACACGGTGTCCGGAAACTCATAGTTCAAGTAATACTTATAAATTTCAATATTTTCAATTCTTTTTATGTTGTCTTATTAGAAGTGACAAGGAGGAAATTCATAATCGTTTTTATTTTGGGTGTACTATGCATGTACAGAGTAATAAAATATAAACTGTCGATGTCCTGAAAATAAACAAATTTTAAAAAATGGAAAAAAGTTTAAAAAAAAACTAATACATTGAAATGCTCAGATAGAAAAAAAAAAGTTTTTGTTTTCTATGTGATGTCGATTCACCAGTTTCCCACTTGTACTACGAGTTTCTGGACAATATGTATAAAATACATACCGACGGAGACTTGAAACCTCGTTCCTTTGATTCAGGAGAGGTGAGGGGATCTCGCATTCGACAGCTGAATATTAGAATATTGTTGTATTATGAGAATTTTTATGAGATTGAAAAAAATACTTTCCTGGGGAAAGTTTCTATGTACATCGGCCTTACCAAACTTTTTGGCGTTGTTTTGGCAGTAACGCAACACAAAAGCATTGCGATTTAGGCATACATCAAATGCCTACGATGGTTGTAGGTTGGTTGTATCTAATCTAAGTAGATATACGTATTACATATGTGCATTTATTTATCTATGTCACTGTATAGTGGGAAAATAACTTATGGTGTATTGCTGCTTACCACTGATAGAACATGATGTGAGAACAAGAGTATGATTTATTTTAAAGTTGATTGGTAGGTGGGGGAGGGGATGTTTTGGTACTTTCTCATGATGTTATTTATGGCATTTTCTGCTTTACACGCAACCAGGCCTGTAAATCATTTGAAGAGGTTTGTAATGATGACATACTAATGCAATCAGTGGAACTTAGACACCCTTTTCCAGCTTCTTTATCGCATTTATTATTTCCTGCAACTCAACTCACTCGAGTGTATGATGATTTTATTATTTTCTGTAAATATTCCTTTTTATTGTACCAATATACAAATTATATAACCCTTTGCTACCGGCAAAAAATTTCCGAATTGTGACGGGGGACACTAGTAAAACTCATAGTTATGATCCTATAGGGCTGGGTGACTTACTGTTTGAAACACATGTGAAGCAAACAACACCGGTTCCGTTCCCAAAAATGGATTTATTTTCTCAGGATTTTTTCTCACTCAAACTCACGCTCGTATGAGCTGGTTGTAAAAGGATATTTTAGATTATCTTCATTCAGATTACATGTCATATTTCGTTAGTTTTTCATTTATTTGAAACATAGACATATGAATATTAGTAGACCTGCCTTAAGTGATTAAAAGTGTATTATTCCCCACTCCCCATACCGGTTCCATTGGAGCCGGCTGGGCTCGCGTATGGCTTCCCGTGAATCTTGAAAACGTGACGTCATCATTCTTGTGCGAACTACCATCGAGCTATGGTCGAGGCATCATCGGTTCATTTTACAAAATAACACGGCAAAATGGTGGCTTGTGTATTGAAAACTTGTAAAAATTGTTGTGAAAAAGAGAATAAACCCAATTGTCGTATAACATTCCATATGTAAGCATTATTTTAAGCATATTCACATCGTATAATATGGATCAGTTGTAGAAACATATACTATCACATCGAGATATATCTGGACGCAAAATAAAAATTGGTCAACACCTCGACCTCCAACATTGGTCGAATGTAGCGATTCTCAAGTGTGCGCATCTTTGGTTACTGGGAAGTAAATTATGAACATTTATAAAAGTGTCTTAACTAAATAAGTAAACCAAATATTCGACTATGAAAATAGAAGAATTTTTTATTGCCGAATTTGGACTTCGCAAATTTGTTCATAACGTGGCGAGTAATTTGCGCTCCCATGTAAAAATGTCTATTCATTCAAAAGCAGATTTTACTTTTAAGAACTAAATGGTGATATTATAATGCGAGATGCCTATATACTGTCAGATTGATTTATTGACGAATCACAGTCAGCTTTACCCTCCGCGTTCTTCAACGGTTGATTTTACCCCTCATCTTTAACCTCTAGTCTATTATATTCATATGTCTGTGATTTGAAAGCACTTTCTTCTTGTTGTTTTTACTGATTTTCTTTCAATCGTCCCCTTAGATTCTCCTATCCCTTATGATGTTATGTGAATAAAATCTATTTGTATCATCAGTATGTTAATCCAGTGGCCATATTGTTTACTCAACATTGTTTATTGGCCGTACTTTCGTCTAGCTATTGTATAGCTATCTATAAGGCCCCATATTTGCATTTTAACATCATTCCTTTTACACCCACATTATTTTGTTTGCATTCATACATATTCAAATATTATACCAATTTAAGAACTTGCTTAACTTAATCGTACCATGTTGCACAAACATCCCTAACTTCATGTAACATAGACGATGTTCACATTTAAACAACATAAACATTATTTTTGAATCAAATTATTAGAATATCGACACATTTATTCCAGAAACAATTATTATACAATACACTTTCCGCCCAAAGTGACTTGCATATAAATGTCAACCCATGTAAAGTTATTTCTAGTAAATAATTTATTACTGCTGTTATGGGTAACATTGCGGGGATTAAGGATCATAGGGATCTATCTCTGCATATTTCCCATATTTGACCATTCTTTGCTTCAATTTTGGTAACCGGGCAACTCAGGTAACATTGGCAATACAATACACTTCAAGACACTCTTCAAAAGTGATACGAAGTCATGAAAGATGATGAAAAACAAAATTAGGTTGTGAAGTTAGTTTAGGTTTAAGGCCTTTTTTAACACTTTTAATAACTTTTCAAAACTGTGTTGAATTGCCACTGTCCTGATTTGCCATGGAACCTAAATTTCATATGTAGAACAGTGTTTCACCATCATTATAAAATTCAAATGGGGATAGCGATATACAATGTCGGGTAAATGTAAGAGAGACATGCTAAATGGGCTAGAAAAAGTTACCAAGTAAACATTGTTTTCCATTCAAATCTATATAGAAGGCATTTCTAGTGTATATTATCTATCAGTGATGGAAGGTTTTGTACTTAATTCTGTGGATAAATACGTATTATGTAACATAATACATAAATAGGAAAGTGGTAAACTTCTCAATATTGATCTGGTGAAAGATATTCACCGTTCAGATTCAAAATGTTGATTGAAATAGCTTTTAAACATATTAAGTGACAGAATCTGAGAAACCAAAGATTTCCCAACCTTCCCAATTCCTTCAGCCTCACAACATACCACATATTGGAGAGATCATAGTCCCAATGAGTATGGGGTAGATAATAGAAACAAGAGAGATGGGCCTCAAACCATTGTAACCATTTAGTGTGAATCGCGCGCAATCGTTACCAACATCGTCTGTGCCTATGCACAGCGACGGCCACCTTTGTTTCTACCTACACACCAAAAGCATAACTTTTATTGGCTCCGCCGCTTTGATAATCTGTGCAGTTCGGTCATAGCTCGGCAACAGTCAGCACGCTTCCGTGCCATATCTCTCTTTGTTTGTATTATCTAGGCAGACTGCTTACCCCAAATTGGGGATGCCATGGTCCCGCTAGTCTGGGGTCTTAGCAGTTGGGACTATTATCTAAGGCCAGGCGCAAAACGGATGAACTTTGTTATGGCAACAATTTCGCCACTGTTAATTTAAAAATCTGTTGCAGTGTATGGAGGTGCGCTCACGTAGTGTTGTGACGTTAGGGTGAGTTATGAATTTTGATACTGTTGCCGTGACAAAAGTCACCCGTGCACGCCTGGTCTAACCACTGTCATCTAAATATATCAATAATCTGTGCGTGTTTGGTTCCAGGAGCTGAGGTGTCGCGAGGAGGAGCTGACGCGAGCTCAGCTGCAGCAGAGACTCCACGAGGAGTCGCTGCAGCAGCGGGAGCGCATGCTCGCCGAGAGGGAGATGGACCTCGTGGAGAGGGAATTGCACATCATGATAGCCCAGAGCCAGCCGCCACAGCCCAATAAGAGAAAAGGTAAACCAATAACAGTTACGGAAATTACTCCTCTATGGTCGAGCGTTTAAGATTCTCGCCTACCAGATCTTTAATCCAGAGATTGCTGTTTCAAATCCCAGGGTTTGCATATAAATTTTTGTTTTTTAAATTTGTATTAATTCATTGAAAATAATGTATTATTGTGTATTTGCGCACATTTCGTAGTTCAAGATTTTGCCAGAAGATTGGGCCAGATCTGAATAGCCAGGTACTTCTCATTTTCCTCTTCCCCATCTCCTTCTCATTTCCTCTACATTCAGTCTAACAACTTGTGTATCTCCAATTGGGGATACCATAGTCCTTCTGGCTCCAGGTGTTTAGGAACAGTTGAGACTCTTAACAATTAATTAATGAAATAATGTCTACATAATCACCAAAAATTATTAAATTAAAAAAATTTATTCTAGGCAAATTCAGCCGCGGGCGTCTTCGCCTCCTTAAGAAGGAGCAGGGATCTGCCATCTCGCTGCCATCGGACTTCCGCCATACCATCACCGTGCAGCAGCTGCAGGGCAAGGGGGCGCTGATCAAGAGTGTGGGCACCCCGCCTGGCTCGCCCAGCATCCTCAGGGCCATTGCGTGTTGGTCACTATTCTTCTTATTCCTTCATTTCGTCTCATTACCTCAACACAACTCTGCCGTTGTACACAAACTTTGGCAAACTCATAAGTACTCTTCTGTTGAGCAACTTGCGACATGACCCGACTCTTGTCATGATTTGACTCTTAACATGAACCGAATCTTGGCATGGCTCGAATCTTGATATGACCCAACTCTTGATATAACCTGACTCGTGACTTAACCCAACTCTTGAAAGGCCCCGACTCTTGAAAAGACCTGACTCTTTTTATGACTAGATTCTTGAAATAAGCCGACTCTTGATATGAACCGACCTTAACATGACCAAACTCATGACATGAACTGACTCCTGACATGACCCGACTCTTGATATGAACCGACCTTAACATGACCAAACTCATGACATGAACTGACTCCTGACATGACCCGACTCTTGATATGAACCGACCTTAACATGACCAAACTCATGACATGAACTGACTCCTGACATGACCCGACTCTTGATATGAACCGACCTTAACATGACCAAACTCATGACATGAACTGACTCCTGACATGAGCTGATTAGCAGTCTATAGGTTTCTAAAGCTGTCCATGCCCCAACAAAAGTAAAATATATCCATGAATGTTTCTTTTTTTTTTTTTTATAAATTTGTTGGAATTTATTTTCCTTCCACTTTTCTTGAGACACGTACAGCTTTCACCAACCTCTACGGGCATCACACTCCTGGTAAAGACTTCCTCTAACTGAGGGTAGACTTAATCATCTAGTCAAAACTAGGAATGTTAACAGCGAATAATTTACAATACCCTAATATTTATATTTAACCTTCCAGCGGGCGCGCTGTCGTAAAATTTACGACAGACGCGCCTTATCGCTTCCCCCACTCTTTCCACTTAGTTGTAAGCATCGAGCTATGCTAGAGTCAAATCAAATGTCAAACATTTACCGCAAGATATAAATGTTTTTCTCAAAGTGAGTTACAGTAGGGCAATTGAACCGATGACAGAAGAAGAAAACATAAGCTTTCCAAAACTCGGTGTTTGTCGGTTATGTGCACTGGATAAGAAAAGATCCTCAGCATCAATGAAGTGTTGCCGTTGCCGGTCCTTTACATGCAAGAACCATTCTTCAGTTGAGGTGGTTTGTAACAATTGTAAGGATGGGAATATTGATTCTGACTAAATAGGTCGATAACAAATTTTTTTTTGAAATATTAAAATGTTTAGAGTGTTGCTTCGTTTTTTTTAAGAAAGTCAATTTTTTTTTTTAAGTACTGCCTATTATCATTCTTCATATCCTTAAAAAAATTCCCTAACATTTGTATAAAGAAAACACCACTTACATGGAGAAAACTTGATGACGTAAAATTTACGACAAGCGCCCGCTCAAGGGAAATTTCTCAACGCGCCCGCTGGAAGGTTAAGCTAAAAAATAAGATGCTCCCGAAATACATGTTTAAAAATGTAAATTTTAATTTCCCCGCACATGATTACCCCACGAGAAACTGTGGAGATTTTAAACTTCCAAAAAAAAATTTATATGAACCCAAAATAATATCTATTTTAAAGGATTTTAGAGTTTTAGTGAATTACTGACAGATGTTAAAGAAGCTAAAAGCCTTTGCTGCTTTTCATGCGTTATACCTAAATACTATAAAGAATAAGTATTAGATGTATTGCAAAGTGTCCTTAATGTCGTAGAAAGTTGTTAAAAGGTTTACACTAGATATAAAAATGTAATTTTTTATAACTAAATAAAAACATAAAAAAAACAATACCACCTCATCTTAGTCAATGGAATGTGTTCGCCATCTTCAATGTTTGGGAATAAATTCTTAATTTTTACTTCATGGGTATTGTATTCATTAATAAACCGTTAAAGTCAGACATAGTTTAACTCACAAAGAATAATAATTTTCAGTCATTCAACTTATGACAACTCTTCCCTGGCTCGTCACTCTAACTTCCATCCAATCTTAAAGCTTTCTCTAAACACAAGGTTTTGCTCCTAAAATTATAAACTCCTATACTTTAATAATGAAACACATTTTTAACAAAAAAATGCTTTAAACCCTAAGATTTGAGAAAAGTGAGTTAATCCATACCCAGCACAATTCTTTTTAAACTTATATCGACCACCACAGTAACCTATCCCACTTGGAAGTTTGTTTTACAGATTATTGATGATGTTTTTGTGTGAATTTGCAGTGCAGGATGGTGTAAAGGGCAAGACGTGGGGTCCCTCCACATTGCACCAGCGAGAGCGCGGCCACCTCACGGCTCTGCGCCCCGTCCACCACCACCCCCACTTCAGCAAGAGCGCCCCCAACCTGCCCCCTGCGCAGCCCCCCAGCCTCGCCCCCATAGGTAACCCCTACCCCGACCAACATAACGTGTCCATCATTTCCAACGACTCGGCAGTCTCCAATCTGTCTTACAACACGTCGGCTCTGTCCTCTCTGCAAGACAGTAGGCTGGTCGTGACGCGCTATCCGCCCATCCGCGATCATTCCATTCCGGCACCGGCCTATTCGCAACACGCCCACACTCACAGCAGGAGTATCAATGATTTGACCACCAACCATTACGATACCGTTTTCTCTACCGACAGCTTTGTGATTGCCAAGCAGTCGGGCGAGTCGGCATACGGCGATGTGGTTTCCAAGCGCAAAGCTTCTCCCGAGGGGAAGAAACCCAGTATCATGAAGAGCTTCCAATCCTTGCTGGACGATGTTCGGTCCGCGGTCAAATCTGCCAGCTCTGTTTCCATCAATCAGGAAAAGTGCGGCCTTATCAGTTCTGACAATAACTAGTTCTGTCATCATTCCCGTTCATGGTTCGCAATGCATTTGCACTGTTTTAGGAAGCAACCCTTCTAGGTGTAATTTATTTACAATTATAAAGTAGAAATTATAGACTTTAGAATATAGTTAATGTTATGTAAATTTCCATTTTACTTTTTTTAACGCTCACAATCAGGGGTTTCCGATGAAAATCTTCAGTATTTGTGTAAGTAGACCGATGCATTTTTTCTATGTGACCAATTTATAAATCCGTACTATCATCTAGGACCTTTTGCGTAGCAAGTTTTTTTACGTTATGATTTGTTTTATTTTTATATTTAAACCTATTTTGTACATTTTGATAAAGCATCTATTTTTGTTAGTGATTTTGAAATCTTACGTTGGTCATTGGTGGTAAAAGGTTTTTATTTCCAAATAATGACGAGCTTACGAACAACAAATATATAACACTAATCAGTAAAACTAATCTCCCCACTAGCAGTGACCAGCGTACTTTTGGATTCACTCTCTGGAGGGTGGTTTAACCTTAAACAAATATTTATTTAACCTCTGGGGAAATTGTAACATTATTCATTATGTTATATACATAATATTCCCCTGTTATTGTATTTCTGTAACAAAAAAATAACAATAAGTAACCTGAAAACAAAATGCTATTGTAATATTTTTGGTGACGGTTTAAAAAAAACAAAAAAATAACAACCACCCTCTAAAGATTTTTAGTGAAATGTT
Organism: Hesperophylax magnus; assembly: GCA_026573805.1. Classification (NCBI taxonomy): domain Eukaryota; kingdom Metazoa; phylum Arthropoda; class Insecta; order Trichoptera; family Limnephilidae; genus Hesperophylax; species Hesperophylax magnus. The sequence continues at coordinate 4,226,545 of JAIUSX010000026.1, forward strand.
AATCTATGTAAATGCTTTTATTACTTTCCTATTTATTTGGTTTATGAAATAAATTCTGTTTTATTTTTATTTAAATAATTAGATATGTACCTTTTTGTTTTGCTAATTTCTAAGGCACATTTCCGTACTATTATTTTTAGGCACCAGACTACTATCCTTTCCATATATAACTTTTTTTTTTACACATTCCTTTTTCTATTGACATCAGTTCTACTTATATTTGAACTATTTCCAATAAAAATTGAAGACATTCTCTTTCATGAAATTGATAATGACTTGCTTTACTACAAATTTCGGTGAAAATTCCAATTAGACGATGTAATTTGTTTAGGTACTTGAGTTAGTTGGTAACGTGGAGTGTGACTTTTCTCCCACTTACTATAGATAATTTAGATGGAGTCGATTTCACACATGGTTTACCTATACCATTATTACATATTATATTATGTTCTTGTCTGTTGAAAAGCATTCTCCTCACTTGTCATGCCATTTATTTTACCCTACTTGCTTATACAACACAATACATACTTCCAACTTTTTTATTTATTGACAAATGTATGCAATGTGACCATATATTTCCTACAAGGAAGAATATTATTCCTTTCAAAAGATAAAAACACAAACTATTTACCCAAATAAGTTGCTATTGTTTTGTTCGCCGATTCACTGAAATATCTGGTTGCATTAAACATCTTGGATTTTCAATTTAAATCATGTTAAGCAACTGAAAATATATATGTATTTTCAATTTTTTTTCTTGTAATCCTCGCCATCTTGATGTTTTTTTGTGCAAAACTTTGTATTTTTTGATAGAATACGGGTGGAATCTATCTTTGTACATGTATTATATCACTATGTGATAATGCATTTTATTAGCAATTGTAATCAATCTGCCATTTTTTGAAGAACACGTCAAAATTACTATGTGAAAAAAAAATGCATGCATTTTTATTTTATCTAAATTTTTCATGAGTTTTCAAAAGTAGATTGAATTTGATTTGATCAAAATCTGTTTTACTCGCAGCATTCCTCGTGATAGGGAAAGCTTCCAATTGTTTTCACTGTTCAAGTAACATTAATTTACGACATGCATTAATTTTGGAAATCCAATCAAAATGGTGGTGGCAGTTTAATAATAATTATTGATAGCTTTCCTAAGTTTTGCCTGTAGTTAAATTTACTTTTCCCTTCCCACAACATTCCTAGAATTCGATTATATCAAAGTCTGTATTCAATTAGAGCTAATCATGGCAAGAAATCTGGGAGTCTAGGTGGCTCAGTGGAATGAGCGTACCCGGATGTTTTTCTGGTTTCTTGCTCTCCATCCTCAAGATATTGTTGTATATCTATTCTCTATGATCTAATAGTTAAGATTGATTGATTGACTATTTGCTGGAACCCTCATGTATTGATAAAAGACGGAACTTTTGTAGTTTTCTATAATTATATTGTTAAGTGCCTTGTTCGTCTTAGTATGAGAGACACAATAGTGTTAGACATTGAATAGTGATAATTTTGTAGTACTTTTATTACTTATACTTTTTTTATGATGCTTTTTAAGATGACACTTTTAATTTACATGATTCAATAAATTACTTGAGCTAAATGTTGTTCTTATTTTTGTTTGCATGTTTATTATTTTCTCTCCTAATATTATACATCAAATAACACACAACGGAGGTTATTCATTCATAATTATTAACAATTAAAATAAACGTTATATGTTTGTTTTGGTGGTGGATACAAAATCAATAGTGCCTTTTCTATGTGGAACCTTTCCAGTGATATCTACTAGACTTTGCACTTTCTGGAAATTAAACTGCTTCTTTGGGTTTACGGTGCTTAAAAATACATAATTATGGATTGGACCTTGAATATATTACATGAGAATTATTTGCAAAGTAAGTATGTTTTATTATTTGTGTGCTTTACTTGTTTTTTTGTATGAATATCGATCATTGATTGCAAATTAGCGTGCATGGTATATTTTTCCATATATAGATTACCGATTTTTAATTGTTTTTGAAATGCTGCATTAGAGATAGTAAAGTGTTTTGTTTTTGTTTTATTTTCTGTAGAAATTGCTTATGTACATATTTTTCTCCCATCAGTCATTAGTTTTTGTAACTGACGATAAACAAAAAACCAATGATCATCTTGCTTAACTTATTTTAAATGCAGAAGTGTTAGAAAGCGAATGGTTTTTGTTCTGAAGGTGAAGTGCTTATTCCTGGTTGTTTTCCTTTTAGACTATAATGAAGAATGGGGACCTGAGTATCCACTGGGAGGAGTCACCAGGCAACATGTACCAATGCCCACATTGTATAATACTGAAGGTATAATTACTATGCATTACAATATTCTCTACAATATTTACTATATTTACTATATTTCATCTTAACTACAAGCTACAACACTAAATTTATTTTCCGAAGCAGCAAAAACTCTGGCATTAAGCTTAAATGTAACATTCGTTATAATCCACGCGTTCGTAGATGGTGATAATTTAATTATTTTATGAAAATACACTGTGTGCGCGTTATGCTTTACAATATTAAGGACGGGTTGTTTCGGAGAATTTGAACAATTCATCAAATTTCAACGTTCATTTTCGGGTTCTGCGAAAGACTTATTCAAGTTCTGTTTTTATATAATTTTTATTTTTTTTCAAACTTACAAAAAATAAAAATGTTTCCAACTGAATTAATCTTAAGAATAACTCACTTCAAATAAGTTTAAAATCATTTAATTTTTAATTACTTACTTATTGTAATAAAACAATGTACACTCCTCTTCCAGCCACAAGCTAATGCTTCTATGGAAGAGGGGTCTTGAAATAGTGATCATATATTGTAATAAATAAACAAAATGTACTTATATAATAAATAAAAAAAAATAAAAATAAAAATAAAAAAAAATTGTAGGCTAGTTGCTTGACAAAACTAAAATAAAAATAGAACTTGAAAAAATCTTTCACAGAACTTGAAAATGAACGTTGAAATTTGATGAATTGTTCAGATTCTCCGAAACAACCCGTCCTAAGACAAATTATTTCAGGAAATACATACAAATACAATATTGGATTGAATCATATTTATTCATGTTTGCGTATATGTACGGACGTAAACAAATAATTTGTCTTAATATTGTAAAGCATAACTTGCAAAAAGCGTATTTTAATAAAATAATTATATTAGCGCCATCTATGAACACGTAGATTATAATGAATGTCGCGTTTAATTAATAATATAATTAAGAAATGTATTTGTAAAGCTAAGTTAGTAAACCTTCTGAGGTATCAGAATAGACAACTGGTTCTTTGCTGTCACTCAATCTACATCTAAAAGTTATACAGCAGATATCGGATTGTCTAAAGCAGTAAAAACTCTCAGATGTTCAGCTTTGGCGTTATGAAATTTACACAACCAATTCTGTTAGGAAATTCCATGTGAATGCAACATTTTTCATATAGCAATATCATTTCTAACAAGAGCTATGGTTCTTTGAAATATCTAAAGTAAAACTGCCGAATTCAGAGTGATCAGTTTCGATGAATAAACACAAATGTTGCTGTTACTAAAGGGAAGTTTTGTCGGCTTAAAAACAGGTTTCCATATTAAATTAGAACTGTGAACGAAACATTATCCATTATTCATTATAAGGCAGCACGCCATAATTCACATTATATACAGAAAAATCTTATTCTATTTTTTTGTTAAAACTAGTGAAAATCATGGAATGTACGGGCAAATCATTTTAAAGAATGCACTTTTAAAGTATTTGTGCACACCGATAGTAGTCAAACTATAATAAAACTAACGTAGTCGAGGTAAAAATTGTTCAAACTAGTTTGGAACACCCGCCCGCAGTCCTCTCTTACCCTTACCTTACCGAGGGTACTGTATCGTAAGACCACTACAAAAGCAGCAATCTTTTTATTCTGATTTATCTGTGCAAATGTTCAACTTTTAAAATGAATTGCAAAAGTAACCCATATGTATGCAAATAAATTCAGAATAATAATAATCATCAGGGTAAAATACATTGCAGGTAGGTTTTATACTTTATAACTTGTTTGGATTTGAAAAGATTTTTTTTAAGTAAATTTTTCTCAAAACATCCATCAGTTCCAATTTTCATGATTACAAGTACCAACTCACAAAGGAAATCATGTTAGTATCTGTTTTTTATGTATGTTTCTGTAAATAATGTTTTTTTTCTCATTTTTTAATAAATAAAATAATTTTACTAATTCTTGCTGAAATTACGTAAATACAGTTTATGCTCGCTACGTTCTCACAGTTGAATGAGTAAGTTTTTTTAAAAACTTTACCAACTATGCCGGAAAAAACCAGGAAACACTTAATTAGAAATCAGATGCCCCACCCCATTGGGCCACTTGTTTATTTACTTAGTACTGTCACTAACAGCTCCCCTGTGACTTCTCTTTTTGTTACAACATGTTTATGAGAAATAGGGAGAGGTTATATCGAATCTATTATATGCGGTGTGGATCAATATCAGTTCCCTGAACATGCTGCAAATGTAATTCGAGGAGTAGTTTGTAATATTATTTATAATTTTAGTGGATAGTCAATTCTATAAATTGTCTATAACAAATACCGCTAGGGCGGCACTATGATCTGCTGTCTATTCAGCATGGCAGAAAGGACTATTGGCTCAGCATAGCATGATGCAAGGTATACTAGTCCCAGCGAGAGATTGTATGTGACGTCATCGTTCTAACATCTACTGTCTTTTTTGTTTTGAAGGAAGAGAATGAACATCAAGACTGTTGACAAATTTCCCTTATTTTTGCTATTGTGTTTTGTAAATGGATATAGTCTGTAATATACAAAAAAAAAAAACACCTTCTAATCTAGAACTGTCGTTCTAATGCCACTGGATTTCGATTCTTAATTCCGTTTTTACACGGGGATACATTCCACAGAATATCATTTTAAAAAAGCAATAAATACTACAGTACCTAAGGTATAGGAAAATGGGAGATCAATTCTATTTATGAAAATCACTCCAGGATGTCAAAATTTAAATACATTATTGTTTATTCCTACACAATTAGACCCTTCCACAGGGGATATGCAAATATCCAATTCGACGATTCAATTATCTTGGCAACTATCGCCATACATCTGCACGGAGGTTCGTACGTTGCTGACATTTTGTAAACTCATCGACAACGCCGTTTAACCAGCCAGGTGAGGTTGTTCCCGCCCACATCATCGAGACTTTAAACATGGCGTCACTTGTGTCAGACATTTTCTAACAATGCGTGAGCTTTAATATGCTAGGAACAAAACAATCGACAAAGAATGCGGGTCTCTTGATTTCAGTAACAACAAGTTGTTTAAGACGTGAGTATCAGATACTTGCGTATTACTGTGAAAGAAGGGCCTCTTTAAGTAGTGTTTGCACTAGGCAGGAAAAGTCTAGGATTCTAATAAGAACATATATTGCCATTATGCTTTGTTAACCGTGTTATGTACATCAAAATTGTGTAAAAAGAAGACGGTAAAAACAGACTGTATCTCCGTGTAATTTTCCCTTAGGCGTCCGCTCCAAGAAGCCAAGCATAATCGAGCTGGTGCTGTACAACATGGCCTCGTTGCTGGGAGGAGTGGCGGCCGGCTACGACGTGAGGATGTCCAACGTTAGTCCACTTCATCCGAGATTGCAACCATACAGGTACTACACTTCACATGTACATCTTCTCACACTTGTCCTATTCTGATCAGGGACCCATCGCGTCGACGTGGCGTCTCCAGGTGTCCCGGTTTTGTGCTTTTTCAGCGACCTTCGTCCATAGCAGGCACAGCCTCTCACATCCTCTGGAGTCGTCACTTCAATCACAAATTAACAAATACATTTTTTAATCATTACCAAAACATGACCATTGCAGTTCTCTCCCAGCTCATCTCACAATCAGGACATTAGTCACTTGTCACTCAATAGTCTAAAGCCTGCTTACGAAATCTCTAACCCGTGCAGGTGCTGGTGAAACGCCATGTTCGAGATTCCCACATTGCATTAAGAGGTAAATTATTAGCCCCTAGACTAGAACCAACTGTATGATACTATACACCAGAAGATTAACATGGAACACTATCCGTAAATGAAATCTGCAAGGGCCAGTTGTTACACTGATTTTTTTTGTGACTGCTGCACAGGACTATCAACTGCACCCAACCGTCTGGAGCCAGTGAGACTACGGCATCCCCAATTGGGTATGTTGTGAGGCTGAAGGTAGTGGGGAAGTGAAGGTGGGGAAGTAACTTGCTATACAGATCTGGTCACCAAACACGGCTAAAGCCATTTCAAGCTACGTTTCTATTGTGCATGGTGGTCTCTCACCAGGGCGATACTATCTAAGTATCTACCACTCTGGAACGTGTCGCAAATATATTATACTTACATAAATTATTTAAAATTAATAAATTGTGAAATAACACAAATGATATAACTCCGATCGAAAATTGGAACCGTGAATATTGTGACTTCATATTGTTGCCTAACTATATCCACCAATAAAAAATACTGAAATTCTATGGAATGAACTTTCAGAGTTTTTCATTGGTGTATAGTATAATATAAGTAGGTTCTAAATGAGAATTGAGCCATAGATATGTCTATATTCTGACATATCTATGGCTTTTTGGGAGCGATTTGTTTAATTACAAAAAGCCCGAAGATATCGATCTAGTGAGTGGTTTATTTGACAGTCACCATCTGGAAACCGAAACAGAACATGCAAACGAATTTACAGATAGACAAAATAATAAAAAGTTTTTTTAAAACAGGACTTCACTCAGTCAATAACTTTAAATTAGAATATTTTACGAGAAAAACATTTTAGAATGTGTTTTCGTATTATCTGTCCATCCCAAATGCCAAATGGTATGAATTTCGCATAAGAATGTACCTAATAAGCATACAACACATCAATTGCATACTAGTTTATCGCACTATGATTATAAAAAGTTAACTGTTGATAAGCACAGCTGTGTCAATTGCGATCAATGTTTACACTGGCAATTTTTTTTTAATCTATTTTTCTCCTGCATTAGGGGACAGACGTAAGGTTAAACAAATATTTTATAACATTGCAATTTATTGCAAAAATTAGCAGGCAAGCATTCAATGTTTTTATAGTACTTCGTTACCACAAAGGTTTACCAACCACAGAAAACCGTTGAAAGTATTAATTTATTAACAATAATTGTTTTACTGGAGCCCTTTGAATCTATCAATAATAATTTGCACGCCAACCTAACTCAGTTATTCACATAAATGAAACGAGTAAAACTGGTACATATTTAAATATTATTATAACAGGAAAGCGATACTGCTGGAACCACCAAAGGCATACTGTTCTACTTTTCTTTTCATTACAAATATTGTTTTTGTCAACCTTTCTGTGTTCAGTGCTTCTAAACTTTCTTATACTCCTGCGTTAAAATTCACAATTTATTTTCTAAATAAAGAGAGTAGTATTGCCTTGCAGAGACGATATTTAAAGACTCCCAATGTAATAAGTTGATATAATGCTACGTATACATACGCGAGCTGAACTGAACCTCAACTTATGGGAAAGGAACGAAGCAATCGCAAATGGCGTGATACACCGCTTGCAGTTGCTTCGTTCCTTTCCCATAATTCGTGGCTCAGTTCGCAAATGTGTACCATTATAGAGTGTATGCATGGATGTGGTAGAAACTACAACTGGTGTGTTCCAGTAGAAAGGTTTTTGGCATTCTCTTTCCCTGTAAAGAAAATGTATTTTGTTTAGTTATATTATATTTTATTTAGTCAATGTTCCATATTGTATAGTTGCATATCACATTTGGTTCTACTACTGTTTTATATATGAAACATCTATCTGTATTACTTGCACCCAATGTCAATATGTATACCTATAATAATATGTATGTATAAGTGAATAGATAAATAAATAAATCGAAAGAAGGCTCGGATTCCTTGTAAGCCACATTGTAAAACTAAGGTGAAATATGGGAGGTAGCCCAATGGGCCTATCAGCAGAGTGCTTATAGGAGCTAAGCAAACCATCTCTATAGAAAACACTTATTAGAAATGTGATATGATTTGAGATTTTCAGTTAAAAGTATTATCGTCATTGTGTTTTGGGATATTATGCCTAGTTGCACTTTCTCCTTCTTTTAGCCAACGTTTCAGGACAGCCTTACGGTGTTCGTTGCCCCGATGATGGACACTGTACATCTGTCAGAACATTGGCAAAAACAATCAAGATAATTATTAGAAGTGGTAGTTAATCTATTGAAGGAGAGTGCTAAAGATGATCCCCCTGTTGCTTGTTTGCTTGCAGAGCTGATTCCCAGACGGACTCTAACTACAGGACGGGCTCGGAGGGCAGCCCACACTTCGGGCCCGACTACGAGTTCCACACGAGTAGCGGCTATGCGCACAACACCTACCACGGGCCCACAAAGCACTACCGTCCTCTGCTCAACACCATCACCTCCAACCAGGTCAGATTAACTGAACACCTTCACCATTTCCCTTTGCTGAAGAACATGACCCCACTCCAATTTCCTAGGTGAACCAGGCTCCTTCACTCCTTGCGGTCCTGCGCTGTCTGGAGCAAAGGTGATATTTGATCACTCCAATGCATCGGTGATCTCAACAGGTTAGAAACAGGAAGTGTTAAACTGATTATATTGGACAATGTCAAATATAGTCTGTAAATTTGTATATAATTATTTGTCTCCTCTTTCGGTGGTTAGGCAGAAGTGCGTTGCCATTGCAACTAGAATCCTTCATCTTCTATTGCTACTAACTGCGCTTCATTGCTGATCATATATAAATAAATGGACATTACAGAAGATATATTTATTTTATCAAGTTTTTTTTTTAGAACTCCATTTTAATCTTTACTTAATAATATTTGTCGAAGTATGGGTGAACGATGTTGGCGACACTTTTGTGCAAGCAGGTTAATCCTAATAATGGTTGGTAGCCCATCTTCCTTGTTTCTATTATCTTTGTTTTACTCCAATCCACAAGCATTTTAGGGTATGTGAACCTGGTTTGATGAATCACCTCCTCAGGGAATATTTCCAACAATGTTTTTGTGAGAAAAAAAAATCAACTAGTAGACATTCGAGTGTGAATATTTAGTAGATAGTATTTTTTTATTGGTAACATCCAAATCCTTGTACTCTGGTAGGTTAAAGGTGCCATTTGGAATAACATTTTAAAAGATTCTCCTCATCTCTCAAATATATTATAAACAAAGATAACAGTTGGTTTTTTTTCAATCTTATTATAATGTGTCTATAATTATGATGTGGAGCCAGGTTTTCAAAATAATGACAATCAGCTTGTTTATTTGTTTTTTTAATAAATGCGTTAACATTAGTTACTATGAGACTCACCTGAGATTTTTACTCTTTTTACTTTTTGAAAAATTCAATAAATATGGAACACACAATATTATTATCACGGGGGAATTAGTTATGCTGACCCAGAAATTCAAGAAATAGCTTTCATTGGTTCAGGTTTCACAAACAGATTTTCTACTTAAGTGTTAAAGATTATTTGCCAATGTCTCGTCCAAAGATATTAGAAGAACGAGATATGCTATGTTGGCCGCCGGACCGTAGCCGGAGTACTACCTAATTAGGGTACTTTGAACGGTATCGGGACGTGTACGCACAGAAATCTGTTCTATGTATTAGTGCGGATACCTTAGCGATGCCTTAGCGTAAGCGAAGGTGTGCAGTAGTATTGGTGAACAAAACCGGCGACACTCGGCAAAACAATTCCACTCAGTACGAACTGCGCATAGCACATCTCGTTCTTCTAATATCTTTGGTCTCGTCAGTTTCTGAAAATATAATTTCTTTTTATTTTAGGTGAGCAACGATGAGCCGAAAACACCTTCGAGATTCACAGACTCCCCGCAACACTACTCCACCATGTCCACCCTGCCTGCCAACATGGCTTCCACCTCCAGCGGGTTCGCCGGCCACACCCTCTCCAACACCAGCGGGCTGGGCTCCAACTACACCAACACCAGCGGCCTCAGCTCCAACCTCAGCACGGCCAGCGGCCTTGGCACCACCCTCAGCTCCACCCACGGCACCCAGCCCCCCACACCCAGTCCCCGGAGGAAGTCGAGCAGCACCAGCAACGAAGGAGACCTCTACCTCAACTACAGAGACAACTTCAACACTGCGGAGAGAGTGCCGGGTATCTACCTGGCCGGAGACTACCTCAACCAGCAGGTGGAGTATCCGGAGGCCAATGGACCCCAGTATGTGGGCCACTTCACCGCCCGCGAAGCCAGCTACAGAAACGAACCCCCCGCCTATAACTACGACCGTAGTAGTGAACGAAGTAATGAATATGTGGCCAAATACAGAAATCTAGAGACTTACCCTTACGTCGTTTACAACGAATTTGGTCAAAACCTTCAACAACACAATTATGACAAACCCAACTACGATACTTATCACCCAGAGTACAACCCGGAATACTCTTTCGAGAATCCGCCAGTCCAGCACAACAACCGCACTCCCGCCAGATTACCTTATAATACTCACCGGAGAACCAACTCTAACACTTCCAACACCTCCAGCACCAACACTTCTAGCTCCAACATCAACCAAGGCTTCAGGATGGAAGGAGACGAAAGCGCAACTTACTCGGGACAATATTCTCGGCGCAGTAAAAGTGGTGACAAGTACCCGCCCCCGCAGAAAACGCCCGAAAAAAGAGAATATGAGTTCACGCAGTCGAAACCGCCTGTGGAATACACGTGGAAGACGAATGAGTACACACACACGACCCACTCCAGAGAATATTACCCTCGGCAAAATTCTCAAGAAAGCGGCGTACAAGTGCAAGAACGACCCGGCAGCCTGGGGCTGGAACTCGGCGGACAAACAAAGCTGCGGTCGAGCTTAAAGAAATACAACCAGGGGAAAAAGGGGGGTGAAGGATCAGGTGCAGGAACACCCACCAACCCCACACCTCCAGATAGTCTGACGAGTGAGGACAGCTCCTACGTATCAGCCAAGGACTCCAGTGGGTCAGGGTCCAGGGTGCGCTTCAGCCCGGAGACCTTAGCAGACGGCAGCTTGCCCCCTCCCGGTCAGCAGCACGAGAGGAGATCTTCCCGACACACGTAGCGACGGCGAAACCTTTTCCAGTATTACCTTGTGTGACTGTGCAATGATTCATCTTCTAAATATTATTTCGACGATTAATAAAAAAAATTAAAAATGGGGAAAACACCAAAACTTACAAGAAAAAAAAATTATCCTAGTTGCGTTGGTTTTTGCTAGAATATGAAAAGATTTGGGATGAGAAGGGATAAGGCCAAATTATTTAATCTTTTTGTGGTTTTATAAGTGTTCCGCTTCAGCGCTTTGGTGAAATTTTGGATTTTGGCTTGCAATGTTTTGAAGAGATATCAGCGTATGAAATTAAGAGAAGAACGAAGGAAGGTTAATGGAATGTGAGTGAAATCGCCTTTTGTAATTAATGTGAGTTGTAGTCTAATTACGGGAAACGACGCTTTTATCAAAGAACACAATCATTTTATATAATTAATTACCCAAAAAGGCAATATAACGTAACTTACATGTAATCATTAAATTATTAATATTTTCAAGTTCAGATTAAAATTATAATATATATTTGAAACTTGCAACAAAAACCACCACACTAATAATGCCAGGTGTTTCTTTGGTAAAGGTATTGTACTTAAAATAGCAATCTGTATAATGTTTGTACTAACATTAAGAGCTAGACATTATTCTTCTTATTAGCAACATTAGGTACAACATACTCCTTAGTCCGATAATAAGTATTGTTTTCGGAAGTTTTAAGTATTTATACAGATATGTATATATATATATATATATATTAAGGAATAGATTAATTCAAATATGGTTGCTATAGCATACATATTATGTGCATTTCGACTAAGGCTAATGGAAGTATTTCACCGACAAAATCACTCAATAAGGTAAGTTGCTTTGGCCACAACTTTTCTCATTCAAACAGTCATTGTAATAATGACCAAATTAAATTGATGTATAATCAAAGTAGCAGTGGACGCAGTAGCGCTTTCTGATTTTCATCATTTTCCGTACAAAATTATATGGTTCGAAAACCTTTTAAAAAAAAAATAGCCACCAAACAGTTTTCTCATTACGAGATAAGGTTGGTAAACCTTAAAAGAATTTATTATCACTATGTTACGTATTACTAATTAGAAAAAAGTACTCATCGTACATCACGGTTTTTGACTTAGTTTTCTATTACTCATTTGAAATAGCAATTATTTCACGATTAGTTGTACTCCTATTTCCCTGTTGTAGGTAAATAGTAGCAGTAATAGGTTTAATCCACAATCGGCCACAGCCACAGCGTCAGCATACTGACTCCTCCAGTACAAATAGTAATGTGTATTTATACTGAAGAGAAATAATTTAATTGTCAAGTAGATGATATAGTAACCCAATCACAAAATAACATTCCATCGTGCCTCGAGATTATAAATTATTCTGCTCTGTAAACAGTATTTGCCCTAATCTATAATGTAAATAATTATATGCCATAGATATTTTTACGATTATTTAAAAATTATAGCCTTAACATTAGCCAATGTACTTAAATATTTTGAGCATATTATTTTTATTAATGATAATGTTACGAAGTAATATAGGTTAGGTTCGACTGGATTCATCACATGTGTAAGGTTTTGACATACAATTAGCTTTTTTATACTACGTAAAATATAAAACATTAGGTAGAATTATATTGAGATGTTAGTGTATATTTCCATACAAGAAGAAATACAAAGGTAATAATGCATTCCAGAAGTATTGTTAAAAAAGGCTTGTTTTATTTATTTGAACTAAAGTTAAGCCGCAGTGAATTATGTCTCCAAACTACACCCGATTTACCCATTAAAAGACGACATATTTTTTAGATTAATTTATTTTTTAAATACCCTTTTAAATTGGACACATTGGCAGCAAGGGTATTTAATGCTGTCATTTCAGAGTATTATTTTTGTAACCCTTTATGTGATCTTATATTTTACAATCTTTTACATTCCTGAATGAATTCCTAAGGAAATTAACTTTCATACACAACATGGGGTTTTGAGGCATAACTTGGTGTTGCAATATTCATGTTTATTATAAACATGGATACATTACCTGTGAATTCAAAGAACCATCATGCCATTGAGAAGAAGTCTGTCGTATGCAGGTGCAAAGTTTGCCAATGTCAATAAAATAAAATAAACCAGTTTTGGTCAGGAAACCGGTTGGCTCAAATAGCATCCAAAAATATTTTATTTAACTTATTAACATAACTTTCAAGGTTTGTGTTGAAATTTGAATAAATGTAGTGGTAATGAACAAACATCAAGCTAACTCAGTCTACGTTTCCTTCAAAACAACTTTTAAACAGACTAATGAGTTGAATTTTTACTTCTAACGAGATTATAAATATTAGTTTTATAGAAATGTTCAGCTCAAAGGTGAAAAGAGTTCCATTAATTTTGTATTCCCTGTTCAGAATTTATGTGTCGATTTAATAATAAATATATAATCATGCAGAAAACTAGAAAATACTTGCCTTTGTTGTAAGTATGTATTACAAAACAATATTGGATAAGATTGGATTGTTTCCAAGGGTCTCCGGAACTAAGCCATATATTTATTTATAGAACATTTGGTGATTCAGGAATACAAACCACATTGATAAACTAGTATATGAATACCCCATTTTCCCTGTAATGTTAATTGGCATGCAAAAAGTATTATTATATCTGTTATTTGCCACATTTTATGTTATTCATTCCATATTTATTACACATTATTTTGTACGTTAATGTCACAGTTTTTCTATTTGATATAATTGTCCTGTCTCGAACACGGCCCGCATATTGAGAGTGATCACAGTTTAACGAGTAATCCCAGTATTTCTTTTTCTACAAGTTATCAAACAGATAAGTCATTCGACATGCCTAATTGAAATTGATAACAGTTTTAAAACATGTTCATTTTAAATATAGTGGTTTTTAATAAAAGCCACTAGGAAAACTTAAAAATAAGCTAAGCTATCTCATTGAAAAACCGGGCCTAAAATTTGACTAACCAGTGAAATTTAGTTGTAACGACACAAACACAATTAGAAATATTTTGTTACGATCATGCCACTCAGAAATATGTATTTTAATTTTAGCATCCCTACACCTACACTCAGTCATAAAAATTAAAAATTGTACTTTGTATGTTTGATATTTTTATATTAAAAATATAACTTTACTTTCATATCCTTAACAATAATATTTGTTTTAAAATCGGGGAATGTATTTTAACAATTAATTCAAATTGTCTTAAAGACTTGGGAGCACTATCACATCAAATATCATCCATCTTCCCAAATAGATATTATACGGATAGACGGAAGTTTGTATCAAGACGGATATTAAGGTCAACATACTCCCCCCGAGCATCGTATTGTTCCCGGCGTAATACATGTATTTCTAAATACCTACATGTTAATGTTTTATATCTACCAATGAAATGGAGCATGTTCCATGGCGGTAGATTGCGCAATGACATGTTTAATTATCCAACACTTCTAGTCCCTTAAGCTATGTATTGTATTGAATTGTATTTGCTTCTCACGGGTTGATGTGAGATATATATATTAGTTTGATATGAACACACTGTGGACATTCCACGTTTAGTTTGGTTATCTTCTCTGATATTATTAGGTTTACTGATATTATAGGTTGTGTCCTGTGTTGATATTTATACATTGCGTGCTATTGTGTGAAATAAGAGAGGATATACATTGCGCAATCTACTCGAACCAAATGGCGCAGAAGAGTGCCAATAAGCATTATATGAAATGAATGACAAGTGTGTATATTCAGACAAATAACATATTAATAAAATAGGTAAGCTTCCAGCATCTGTTTTCTTTCCCCCTCTCCTTCCATAGTATGTACATTATTAGTAGCAGCCATACAATGATTATAATAAAAGAACATACATTATCTACTCCTATTATATATTACTTATGTGTGTATGTTGATAGTATATAGTTGCATACATTACACATATTCACGGAACGGCATATTATTACGATAATAGATATTTTGTAAAACAATAAGACTAAAAGTGTAAGAATTAAAAAGCAACTGTCAAACTTTTATTAAAAGAATAGAAAATACAATAAGTTTACACAGAAATAAAATGCATGATATATAAGATATATGGCGGGAGTCAGGTGCGGGCAATTCTAGAAGAACAAATGTTTGTTACAGTTAAGTAGTAGTAATGGTCAGCGATCAGCCGAGGAGCCAAGGAGCCAAACCGACCCCGACAGATGACCCCGCATAAAGGTAATACAATAAGTGAGATAATTATTATAATTGATACATAAACCATACATCGAAACAGTAATGACAATACATATAAATAAGTAAGTAAGTCATCTAAACGCATTCATTCTTATCCACAATCTTGTTATATTCATCAATATACCCTTATAAAAATATTCATTTCTACCTGTTCTCAAATTCTAAATTTTGTCATCATATAAAAATACGTTCAATGAATTGGAATGAAAAATAGCGAAGAAATATTTAGGGAGACGTATAAAACAATCACGCAGGGACTCCTTACTAAATATATCCTAACATCACTTAACCCTACTTTCTCTTTTGCGTCTTAAAGCTCACTGATAGAACCTGCCCATTGAGCGTATATCCATTCAGGGCCTGTATCGCAGTGGCTGCCTCGTCGTACTCCCGCATGTTCACAAAGGCAAAGCCCTTGTTCTTCTTGGTCTCCGCATCCTTGATCACCTTAATGGAGTCTATAGCTCCGTACGGGCCAAACAGCTGCCACAGCGCCAGCTCCTCTGTGTCCTCGCCCACGTTGTATACATACACTGTGGTCTGTGGCAGGAGCGGCGCGGCCAGCAGCGACAGGGGCGGCTGGTGGCCCGGGGCGGCCATGGGGTTGTAGCGCTGCTGACCCTTGTTGAGTAGCGGGAGCGCCTTGCCCGGAGACGGCAGTAGGGGCGGGGGAACCAGGCTCCGCGCAGACAGCGACAGCCCTGAGTTGTAGCTGCTGCCGTTGTAGGCTCCCTCGAAGAGACTCTGTGCAGGGCTCAGCGCCATGTGGTTGGACATCATGGTGGGCCGCGCCTGCGGGTGCGCGCGAGGAGTGGTCTTGTTGGCCGTAGGTTTGTTGGCGAACTTCACGTTCATGGGCCCCGTCCCGTTCTCTGGGCAGTATCCGTTGAGACGCTTGATGGCCTCCTCGGCTTGCGCGCGGCTCTCGTAGCACACGAAGGCGATGCCCTGTGATACGCGACTGTTGGTGATGTTGCCCAGGGGTTGGAAGAGAGCGTTCAGAGTCTCCACTGTCATATCCGGCGGCAGATTGCTGATGTACAAGTTAGACTCCGTGTCCGTTTTGACCGCCGACTTGTTTTCGGGGTTAAGTAAGGCGAATGACACTTTGAGTGTTTTTCCTTGAATCATTAAACCGTTAAAAGAAGCACGCGCTTTGTCCGCGTCCTGCGAGTTCGAATATTCGACAAATCCGTAACCTCTGTTGGCTATCAGTTTGCAACTGTCAATTTTTCCGAATGCCGAAAACAGTGAGTACATCATGTCGCGATTCATCAACTCTGGAATATAGTTAACCATGAGCTTAGTGGATGACACATTGGCGTCCCCGCCGCCATTCTCCATCGGCGTCATATTGTTCATTCTAATAAAAGCCGATACTGAAGAAGCGAGTAGCACGATTAAGTAAAGATTTGAAACATGTATTAAATGCTTAAAGAAAATTAATGAATATTTAAAACAATGATGCGTTCAAACTTATAATAACAATAAATATATAAAGTGATTCGCGAACAAGTCACACGCTGACGCCGGTCGGCGATTGTTTTCACAGTGTTGCCAACATGAGAAGTAACGTTTCTTTGTTCGATGACAGATATATTTTTCATATTATGTTTCACACGGGTCGAGATATTTACTTTTTGAATGAGTATGCAAATCATAAAATAGAAAAAAAATAATTACTTACAAAGTACAAAATTATCAAAAATCACAAGTGTCCAAGAGAATATAAAATTTGTGTATTGCGTAACAATAGGAAATAATAATAAAAAAGAGTTTATTCCAGAATGTGTGTATTCCAGTGCAATGCAAACTAACTAACTAACTAACCATCACGCCGTTCCTCCGAAGGGATAGGCAGAGAGGCAAACAACTCGGTCTTGGCACACAATTCTTGCCTCATTCACATTCATACATCGTCCATACCTACTCTTCTATTATTCTGACTCTTGACATGGCCTGACTCGAGTATCTGATTCACTTGATCGTGCCATATCTTCCTCGGGCGTCCCCGACTTCTGCTACCATTCGCATTTGCATCATATATCCTTCTTACACTCCTATCTTCACCCATTCGCTCTACATGCCCAAACCATCTAAGCGTCCTTTTCTTAATCTTACTCATTACGCTTAGATCAGCATTGCACTCTTTGCGGATCTCCACATTCCTCACACGATCAAGCATGGTTTTACCACACATACGCCTCAGGGATCTCATTTCAACAGCATTCAATCTACTTTCAACCATTCTTTGCCAGTTCCATGCCTCTCTTCCATACATCACGGTAGGTACCAGCACTCCGTTGTGGACTGCTAACTTCGCCTCAATAATAAGAATAAACAAAATAATAATATTTATACCGTAACTTCAACCTAAACAAAAAAAAGGTAAAACCATTTCTCCGAAATAGAAGTTTCCTCACTAAAATTGCTTCCCCTCCATTCAACATCTTCATCTCTTCAAAGTCTGACTTCGACCCAAATCTTCCATATAATTTTGGAATTTGCCAATTTAAACAAAATGAATACATTAATTCGCCTTCCCTCTCTTGACAATTTGAAATAATGGACTAGAACAAAAGCCAGAAACATTTGAAAAAAAAAGGTTTGCATTGGGTGTCAATACTGCACTATATACATTAATGAAATAAAAATATTATATTTATTACCGACTTATAAATAATGATGTAAATCCTTTTATTATACCCCCAAATCATTGAATTAAAAAACAGTCGTTTCCTATATGGAGTTTAGGAAGCGACTGTTTATATTCGGGGGAGTGAGAAAACATGCAAAAAATAGTTTATTAACAGTTAGATGCTTAGTTTGAGTTATTTAAATTATTTGCGCGTATTTAGATTGACGCAGAACCTTCCGGCAAACGTCACACCTACACTTACAAAACAAACATGGCAAATTTCATTCGTCAAAACCATGGACCAAATAACAATTTGTAGAGCGGATGGAGGGGGGGGGGGGAAGATGTGTGAAAAGTGCCAATACCTACTTTATTATTTGATGATATAATATGTACCATTCCTCGACTCATCAAATACCCCAAAAACAAGTCGTTATAACTGCATTAACCGTTTTCTGAATTTTTTTTTAACTTGATCGAAAAAATGATCTTTTACCATCTCCCCCGACGGCCCCGACGTTGTATTCTCTGGATTCTTGTAGTAATTAAGTAACGAAGTAAACATTTAAATTATCTGTGCGTATTGAGGTTGTAAGCGGAGTGAGGAAACTTTACCAAAAGTTTTTTTAACTGATAACATAATGGAATGACAAACGAATATAAATCTATAACAATTGAAAGGGCAGAAGTCAGTTGCCCGTGTGAAATTATCTCGTTAATAAAAAATTCGTAAAATTAAGGGATATTATAAATGTAGTATTTTCGAAACAGGAAGTATTAATGATAAAAAATATTTGCATCAGCATCATCGACTTTTGTTTTGGAAATAGCTTTATGAATGGTCCGCTAAAGTGTTGCCACTGGACCTAGTTCAGCGAAACTATGCGTTGTCTCAGTAACGTAGCTTCGCTCTATTAACCCATCGTGTGCTGACTATTTTCGTAATAACTTACTTGTTTTTGGCAAAACGATTTTTTGTAAATTGAACCGTCATACCAGACAATGTGTTTGTATATTTTGTTCACAAAATTATGCATGGCGTGTACTCAAACAACGTTACATGGCTTTTCTGGTACAACTCCACGTACAAGCTTTTCTAAAACTGATAGAAGGTATCAGTACTGCAAAAAATGTTTCAAAATATTCGTCATATTTATAGCCGCCTTCAATGTTAAGTGTGTAAATTTTTATTGTTCCCACGAAAATTTCTTGAAGGTTAAATATGGGTGTATACAAAAAAAAACATAATTTTTTTTTAAGTACCCTGGGTGTCCCGATATAATTATTTTAAAATACTGTTGCCATCGCGCCGTCCAATTACATTATTCAATTTCGATCAAGTAAACCGATTACGTTATTGACATAGCTAGCAGCTGTCCTGCCATCATCCTGCCATTGCCTGCCATTGTCCTGCCCAATGATATAACACCCATCTTCACAGTGTTGCCAACTCGTCACCATTAGAGTTAGGTTTAGCTCTAATAAATTGGCAGTCAGCTCAAAAAAAGTGGTGTAGCTTTTAAGCTCATAAATCTAGCTCCTTTTTATACAAAACTCATCAAAGAAAAATTAAAATTTATAAAATATAAAAATTCTCCTCAGAATTTCTCTAGACACACCCCCCTCTCAGATTGAATTTTCGGGCCTAAATATTACCACTACTTTGATTTATGCCACTACTTGCAACTACTTGGCAACACTGCTCCTCTGTCAAAAGAGTGGTTTATTTATGTGTCCTAACCTCTAAACCACCTGAGATCCTCGTTCTCAAATTCTGGGAGATAGGAGATAATATAAATAACAATATCGTAACCGAAATGTTTCTCACAAACCTTCTGCTGAAGAAGGTGAAAGCCAAGTACGTTTATTTTTACTTAATGCGATGTCAGTGGATCTACAATTGATCATTTTTGTATATTAGGAACTTCTGGTTATTAATTTTAATTCAATAACTGGAGGATGAGAAAGTGGTTACTTGTCTTCATAATATATCCATAAAATATCACAAGCAAAAAATATTTCTCTTCTTGTTTCTTTATGTACCACATCGATGAATAGAATGCACCGCTCGTGGTTCTGCTGTAACTTCTACCTATCTTTCTACAATGGAGCTTTCGGCGGCATGACCACATTCAGCCGTTGTACAATTTTGATGAGAGCCATTTACTTTAGCCAATATTCAAACTGCTATTGTTTAGTAAAAGCTTTCTTTGTGATGTCTGAATTTTAAGTAAAGTATGTATTGTTTTTGCAGGAGTATTATGGTTTTGATGGAGAGTGCCGTCAGTGGACATAAGTATAATGCAACTCGGCTGCGTTTAGGAGAGAAACTTGAAGCTATGCATTTCGATCCATACAGTAAGTTCTGTTCTTCCTAAGACAAGACGCCATAATGTTTTTTTCATTTTTCCTACACCAAGCAAAAACGGTTCTTAAAATCTACCAAAATCTACACATGGGCAAAGTTAGTAATTAAATAAATACAAATTTTAGCAGTTTTATGGTTTTCTTAAACAACTACACATCTAGTTGAATTTGTGAGCCAATAACATAGAGCTACAATTAGAGATGCTACTGCGCACTGATATCTCATTGAAACTTGTTTCACTATTAGAACGTGATAAGCGGTGCGCATAGACCGGATGGATACAATAGTTTTAGTTAGAGCGTTGGGAGAGATGGAAGTCAGTTTGAGGTAAAAAAGCAGAACCTATTTTTTCGCTTCATGTCTCATCCAAATATAATACATCAATGGCTAATAATGGGGGTTATTCTCTTCTGCCTTTTCAGTCAATATATTATTTATAAATTACGTATTTATTGTACGAAGCTTTTTTATAAATTGAATATAATGATTTATACTCATGTCGTTGTCACACTTAAAATGTATTTCTCTATCTATTTTATCCCCGAATTGATATTGATTTACAAAAAGTGATAAAATCTAAAGTTAGGCATCCTACATGTTTGTGCATTCAACATCCTGTTTGCCAACAGTTTAAAATAATGCATGTTTATTGGGCTACCACGTCCTACTTAATAATGGTTACTTTGGTAAAATTCATTGTCCGGAATTGGTGTGCCTTAACTTTTTCTTTGAGTTTTCAAATGCATAAATGCTTTTGACATAGTGTGCGATTTGTATGACAAAACAAGCAAATGGGCATTTTATGCTTGTGGAAATGTCTTTCAGAAGGTTTATTGCTTTAAGAATTATTAATTACTCTCCAAGAAGAAAAATTATAACAATTCTCTCTACATGCGCTTTTGCCAAAGTTTATAAAGTGCCAATACAATACGGTTCGATTGTACCACACCAGTCAGGAGCACTCCTGTCCCGGTGAGACTGGTAAGACAGGGGGCACTGATTTGTTAGGACTTTGAATACATGCTCTGAGGATGAGAAGGAGGTGGGAGTTCAATCGACCGGCACATAATAAGCCAATATTGGAATTTAGGATGGGTAGAAAGAAAGGATTTAATAGATCATTGTTTTTTTTCTTCTTGCTTCTTTATGGTTCTTCCTGGCCCTTCCTGTCTCTTCTTGTCTCTGCTTGCACATAGGAGTTGAGTGGGTGCGGAACGGAGAAAAAGATTCGAATCGGGTTTCACAGTCATAAAAACTCTCATTCCAGGAATTGAATTATTTCACTAACAAATAATATACTATCCTTTTGTTGAAATACTGATGTGAATGAAAGGCACGAAAATAAATTTTAAAAAAGACTTGCATTACTTGTACATATAGTTGGGACCTTTACAAAGAGATTAGTATATAATAGTCATGTTAAAACATTGAATAATTCCGTCTTTTCTGCCATTGAAATGAGGCCGGCGCAAAAGGTAAAAATACCCTTCCCATCCTTAAGCAACAATCGACCGTACGGGAAGAAATACCTTTCCCATCCGAAGTGTGTTAAGAGCACGTTTTCATAGATGATGTAAATTTAATTATTTTATTAAAATAAGCTATTTACAAGTTATGCTTTACAAAATTAAGACAAATTATTTGTTTACGCCCATAAATACGCAATATGAATATGACTAAATAGTTTTGTCTGTTTAAAAACTCAATTCTTTCAAGAGAGGCTTACAAATACAATATTGTATGGGTGATTCAATCCTCTCTTGAAAGAATTGAGTTTTTATTCGGACAAAACTATTTATTCACATTCGTATTGCGTTTGTACGGGCGCAAACAAATAATTTGTCTTAATATTTTAAAGCATTACTTGCAAAACGTGTATTTAAGTGAAATAATTAAATTAGCGCTATCTGTGAAAGAGCAGATTATGAATTCTTTTAAGTCATTCCTTTGTGTTCATTTACTTGCAAACTTAGTGATTTTTACCACTATCGCAACAATGCAAAACCAAAGGTCGTAATCAAATTAAGAAGCTATGACTAAAACCTGTCTTTTGACACATTTTCGATAAGATTGGACCAAAGGGACCCTCGATATAATGATTCCGCAGAGAGGACAGAATCTTGTCATGTCAGAACGAAACGTGACAACTCTCTCCAAATTACATTACGCAAAAATCGAAAATTATATATTTCTAACATGCTTTATTACTTAAATACAACTGTCCACCCTGTACATATTTTTAATTAATTATACATATATTAATACTCAGTTTCTTTGTTTTTTTTTGCTCGCCGAAATTTAGGCAAAAAGCGACCACTCCCCCCCTTAAGTTCAAACAACTCGAGGTTCGTTTTGGCGTGAAAGTCGCCTTTCATTTGTTTCGGTCTTCAGGCAAAAAGCGACCGAGACGCCTTCCCGTCCGTATAGAAGCCGAGGCTCAATTCGGTCTGTAAAAACTGAAAACACGAGTCAGTATAAGTTTGTATGAAAATGTTTACTAAAATATTCGTTCGGGATAAAATGTCGACACAAATTTGAGTAGCATCTGGCGGCGGAAACTGGAAGCGCTCGCGGCGCGCCATGCGAAAGTGCGGAGTGCTCTCTCCGGCCGCCGGGATCGCCCAACACACGAGAAAATGATTTAATCGGGAGAGCTTCCCGGCGAAAATAAATAGTCACGTGGTCTGGCAAAAACCACGTGGTATGCTTTTTTTATAAAATCTCCACCGTCAACTTGATGATTGCATTCCGTAGAGAACACGCAGTCTGCCTTTAAAATTATCGAAAAAATTCATCCTCCGAAGGTTTAGGAACGTTTATCGGCCGTTCCACAGATGGCGTTCAGTTCAAAATGTCTCGCAGTAACCGGCTAAAGTTTTGACATTTGCTATTTTAACAAAAAATGCCAACAGTCGAGCTTTTGGTCAATCAGAAATCAGCCAATCATAGACAAGCACCGAAGAGATGTTTTATTACATAGTGATGTTACTTCAAAGAAACGATAAAATCTGTGTAGGTACTTACTTTGGTGGCTTATCTTTTGAAAATCGTTAATGCTTTTGAACGAAATAAAATGTATTAACGAATTAAAGTTGGGGAAAATAATTTAGCACGGGTACCGTCGCCCCGTAGTGAAAAACTACATCAATAGCGTCCCGCAATTTTATAATTTCTACCAGGAGCGCAGAAATTATATAGGGTGAAGCGGTGTTAATTGTTTTGTAAAATAAACATTTTTTAATCAAAAATTTTTCCAGGTTGAGTGTTTGTAATAAATTTGAGAGGCGGGCGTGGGTACCGTCGCCCCGGGAGCCATTCATATTTTAAGTTTTTATCTCTTTATTTTTTAACGAGTAGGTACCTAAATGCGTTATGTAAATATTTTTTCGGTAAATTTTTAATAGTAGGTGCAGGTACCTACACAGATGGTACCGGGTAGACGTCCTAGGTAGGCAGGTACTGACAGCGTGTTTTAGCCCGTTTTCTAGGTTAGGTCCGTAGTGTTGTTATATAACGTATGGATTTAAAATTTAAAAAAAACCGATCAATAATTTGGCACGGGTACCGTCGCCCCGTGGTGAAAAACAACATCAATAGCGTCACGCAAATTGATAAATTGTACCAAGTAGTAGTAGTAGTGGTAGGGGTAGGGGTAGGGGTAGGGGTAGGGGTAGGGGTAGGGGTAGGGGTAGGGGTAGGGGTAGGGGTAGGGGTAGGGGTAGGGGTAAGGGTAGGGGTAGTGGTAGTGGTAGGGGTAGGGGTAGGGGTAGGGGTAGTGGTAGGGGTAGGGGTAGGGGTAGGGGTAGGGGTAGGGGTAGGGGTAGGGGTAGGGGTAGGGGTAGGGGTAGGGGTAGGGGTAGGGGTAGGGGTAGTGGTAGGGGTAGGGGTAGGGGTAGGGGTAGGGGTAGTGGTAGTGGTAGGGGTAGGGGTAGGGGTAGGGGTAGGGGTAGAAGTAGGGGTAGGGGTAGGGGTAGGGGAAGGGGTAGTGGTAGGGGTAGTGATAGTGGTAGATTTTAAATTTAAAAATAAAAAAATTCCAATAAGTGTTTTTACATTTTGCGTTTGTTTATAGAGCAATGTTTTTTTCCAAAATAAAACTCGCTGGGTGTAAACACACTTTTGTGTTTAATTCGTAGAACTCCATTTAATTTTTTTAAAATTGAATTAACACATTGTCGTCGGGACACGGCATTTTCCGTTTTTCGCGGACTGTCGGTCAACTGCGGGACACGGCAAATGCCGTTTTTGTCGACTGTCAGTTTTTGGCGGGAAACGGAATTACACGGGTTTGTTATCAGCGTGAAATAAAACACCTTGAAGGGTAATTTGCTACCTGGGTGCTAGGCGAAAGTCTGTCCACGTTATTTGAGATGCGTTGTCCGAATTGGCTAGTGTGCAGTAGTTTTTATGCGATCTCAATCTCCAGTTTAGTTTGAGTCATTTCACGTATTGGACTATTTTTCATACTGCTCGCACTGTTTTGTTTACTGTTTGGTATTTTATTATTTGAATATATTAGCATTGTATAGGACTTTACCCCTACAAAAATGTCTTTACAAACCAATGATAGTGACGATGAAGTGTATGCCGACAATTTATCTAATTGTTCTTGGAATGATGATATTGAAGAGGTGTCAGACAACGAACCGAGTGACGATGAACAAATACCAAGACCTAGAACGTTTCATCTTCGCACTATTGAAAGTTATTCTGATTCGGAGACGAGCTCAGATGAGGATGTGGACGAGTGGTCATCGTTTGATAATCCCCCTGTTCTGGAATCTTTTTTAGGCCGCCGCGGTTTGAATTCAAATGTCCATTGTCCTCAAACTGTAAGTGATGCGATAGAATTATTTATCGGTGACGATTTGTTTGAATATTTTGTAAACGAATCTAATAGATATTACCACCAAAACTCACATAATTACAAATTATATAAAAAATCGGGAAAGTGGAAAAATATTACTTTGAAAGAAATGAAAAAGTTTTTGGGGCTGATTATGTTGATGGGACAAGTTCAAGTGTTCCGTTAAATATTTCACCCTATTTTATCTACCCAGGAGAAATAAAATCCAACCCTTTCATTCCACACATATGACCAGTTGTTTGCAGAATGCAATGATTGCACTGTAATCCTTTGCAATGCCAGTTTTTCGTAGGTACCAATCATCAACTGCTTTTTACATGTATTTTTATTTTTTGTTTACTCAATTGTCATTGTTGTTATATACAAGCATATAATTGGAGGAATTTATGTGATACATGCACTTATATTGTGTGATGGATTATCAACGTATGAAGTGTACTGATTCCTTGAAAGAATAAATACTATAATTCATAAGTGGAATGGGCTCTTCAATTAGACGAGGCAATCGCAAAAGACTCTTATTGACAAGAAGCAATTAAACTTATGAGTTATTGAGTGTTCGCCTTCGGCCTTAGGCGACACTGTTCAATATTTACGCGATCAGATTTCACACATCCAGCGATTGTAAAATTGCGGGCATGGCAAATATATATTATTATTTATTATATAACTATATGATATGAATAAACATGTTATTTTTTACATGGAATTCTCAAATATTGAATATTGAATGCTATTTATTTACTAAATTAATATCAGGTTTTTATATTCAGCTTTGAAATTATGATATAATCAAAGCAATTATAATTTATTTTTGATGATCAAATGTCATATATGATTTCTTTGAAAATTTCAATCGAAAATATTATTTGGTTTAGAAATTGTGTCAATTTTAAGAAAGCGATATATTTTTGCGCTAATCGCGAAAAACACCCGCTATAGGCTAGAGTCTATTGTTTGAAGCGCCCGACTACAATGTGTTAAAGTCATGACAAGAACTGACAGTTTGAAAATGGCCTTGAAAGCCGAAACAGCTGTAACAATAACAAAAATCAAAAAATACTTACAGAATACTGAAATAATTATATTATTAAATTTGATTTTAATTAAATAAAAAAAAAATCTGATTTCATAATTAATTTTAGATGTGTAAGATTAATTTGGTGGTTTCTCAAATAGTTTTTTTTTTTTTTTTGTATTAGGCAATTCACCCTAAAGAGAGTGCTATGTGCCGTTAAAGTTAAAGGAGATGGTTATAATTTTATGGGAAATCTATATGGGAATAGGAAATCTCAAATATTGAAGTCATTCAAGTCTATGAACTTGTATAGAACTGAGAAAATGCGAGAATTGTTGAGAGAAAGTAAATAAGGAATACTAAGGGGAGATTGGTGGGTGATTTTTATAAGTAAACGATAAATGCCTTTGAAGGATGAATGATTTTTACAATTAAAGAAAACGTGATCAAGAGTCTCATTTTCCATACCGCACTGGCAGAGTGGACTATCTAGGACCCGGATTTTAAACAAATGGGATGCAATGGAGCAATGACCAATTCTCATTCTCGAGATACAGGATATAAATTTTTTCTTGCCGTGGAACCAAGGTTTACTTGGAATATGATTTTGTATTCCAGCATAAAAAGCACCAGTTCGGGTTTTCGTATTAGTCCAATTTTCTTCCCAGGAGCGGATCATGTTGGATTTAAGAATTGGGATGACGTCAGAGATAGGAATTCTAAAATCTAAAGTATTAGAGCCAGAAATTGTTCCAAGTTTAGCTAGAGAATCGGCTTTCTCGTTACCCTCAATTCCTAAATGGCCAGGGACCCAAACCAATGTTGTCTCGAAATTTAATTCATTTAAAGATTTAAGGGTGTTTCTGATATTATAAATAATATAGTCTTCTGGTTTATGGATATTTGAGGAAATTTTCAACACTGCGCTTAGTGAGTCAGTGCACAGTAAGGCTCGTCGAATATTGAAAAGCTGGATTTGGCTCAAAGCTTGTTCAATTGCGAAGCATTCTGCAGTAAATATGGAAATTTCTTTAGGCAATTTATAAGACAAATCTAAATCGAATTCGGGAATGTGTACCGCAGCTCCACAATCTTTGTTATCAGACTTAGAACCATCTGTGAAAATGAGAGAAAATTCTGGAAACTTAGAAGATGTAATGTTTTTAAATTTTTCCTCAACATTTTGATTAGATGAGGTTAAAATATCAGTTCGGAAGTCTGAAGTTATAACGTTGGGGATATAATTGATAGAATCAAATGGGATGGTGAAAATAGGAAGGAAGGAAGAAGACAGAGATTTGAATGAAAGAAAACTTTTTAGAAGGAGAGGAAGTCGATTTTTATCTGTCGATCTTTTTTCGTTATTTAAGTAATTGAACAAATAATCAAGGCTTTGTTCTAAAGGGTGACGCGATATAGAAAAAGATTTAAAAATATATTTATCAGCTAGGAATTGTCTCCTTAAAATTAAGGGGGGATCAACACATTCTACCTGGAGAGAATTAATTGGAGAAGATTTCATCGCTCCAATAATTATTCTGAGCACTTTGGACTGAATTCTTTCAAGTTTTTTGTCCAAATATTTAGGAAGAGGATCAAAAAGAAATGTTCCATAATCCAAATGGCTTCGCACTAGAGCACCATACATTAATTTAAGAGTAGTAGGATGAGATCCCCACCACACTCTGGAAACAGCTCGCATAATATTTAGCCCCTTTTCACACTTAGCCGAAATGTTCTGAATATGCGGGAGCCAGGAAAGTTTATGATCCAAAAGTAGTCCAAGAAATTTAATTTGCTTAACGATTTGAAGAGGGACATTATCAAAGCAGACAGAAAAGGGGGGTATTTTTCTTTTGCGCGTAAAAGCCACTACTTTGGTTTTAGAGGTAGCTAAATTCATCCCATTTGTCAACAACCAAACTTTAATATTATGTAAAGCCAAATTCAATTCCTTCGCAGCGCGCGATAGATTTTTGTGTGATAAATATATAAGGAAATCATCAGCAAAATAAAGTCGCTTGATAGATGAAGGAATTACACTGTCTAAATCACTTATATATATATTAAATAATAATGGACTGATTACGGACCCCTGAGGTAACCCCTTCCATAGTTTGCGATTTATAGTTTTTGAGGAAAAGTGGATAATAATGGATCTGTCTGTTAGTAAATTAATAATAAATTGAACTAGTTTTAAGGGAATTTTTATTTTAATTAATTTTTCTTTCAAAATGTTAATTAATACATCGTCGTAAGCTGACGAAAGATCAAGAAATGTGGCCAGAGTGCAAGAATGGATGTCTGTTGTTAACACACTTAAATTATCTATGGTTGATTTCTTTTTCCGGAAGCCATATTGATTAGGAGAGATAATTCTGTGATTTTCAACAAACCATTCCAATCTGTTCTTTATCAAGTGTTCTGCTACTTTCATTAAACATGACGAAAGAGCAATAGGACGATAGGATGAGATTTCAGATGGATTTTTGCCAGGTTTTAAAATCGGAAGGATTTTTTGAACTTTCCAGACTTCCGGAATAAATCCCGTTTCGAACATGTAATTAATTAGGGATAAAAAATATTCAACCGACATGTCTGAGAATGCTTTAATGAAACTATATAAGATTCCATCAGGGCCAGGAGAAGAGTCTGGAAGGGAATTGATTACTCGATTTAATTCACTTATTGAGAAAGGAGAGTCCAGCCAGCTAGAGTGAGATGGATAAGAAATAAAGGAAGGCATTTCCTCACATCTGGCAACTGACGGAGGAGCTATCTTATCAGCAAAACCTATAATAATTTCTTCTGGAATATGTTTAGAACGCTGCGGAGTATATGACGAACCGAATTTTTTAAAATTGGACCATACGGATGACTGGGGAGATTCAGGAGACAAGTGTTCACAGAATTTTCGCCATCCAGACTGCTTTTTGTTTTTCAAAACGCGTTTCGCTTCTGCCTGGGCGCGTTTCACAGAAAGGTAATTTTCGAAAGACATACATTTACGGAAAATGGAAATTGCTTCTCTTCTGGATTTAACGACACTAGTGCATTCTTCATCCCACCATGGGGTGGAATGTTTTATCTTAATGTTAACATTACGTTTTTTAAGTGTTTTTTCTGCAGCTTTTATTATCATGTTAGGAAATAATTCACATTGTAAACTAGTGTTGACAAGGGAAGACTTAGATGCTTGAACAATGGAGTCTAATTCTGAAGAAAAATTTCTCCAATTCGCGTCTTTCGTTTTAAATTTAAAACTATTGTTTATCGAAAAGGAATGCGTGGAAGATAGATGGTGGAAGGTAATTATTATAGGAAAATGGTCACTGGAAAGGGGATCTTTAAGAATGTTCCAAGAACATATGGGAATCACCGAAGATGAGCAAAGAGATAAATCGACTGCACTTTTCCGATGTTTGGCAGTGAAACGAGTTGGAGATCCATCATTTAGTATACATAAATTATAGGTATCCATAAAATCTAATAGATTATGGCCAGAACGGTTTGTTAACTCACTGCCCCAAGAAGGAGAATGAGCATTGAAGTCCCCAAGTATCATATACGGGGGACGAATCTGGGATATAAATGTTGACCATTCGTTTTCAACAAAAATTGTAGAGGGAGGGATATATATTGATAGTAATGTAATATCAGATATAACAGCAGCTACTATCTGAAAATTATTGGAGAGAGTGTGGAAAATAATTTGTTTAAAAGGGATAGAATTATGTATAATAAGAGCAGTGCCACCTTTGCCATCCAGTCTATCATGTCTTAGACAATGATATCCAGGAATATTAAATTGGTATGAGGGTTTTAACCACGTTTCGGAGATGGCAGCAACTGAAATATTATGTTCATCAAGTAACTGTACAAGATCAATTTTGTTGGCGAATAGACTTCTACTATTCCATTGAAGTATTTTGCTCATTTGCGGATACATCGGGAAGGCTAGAGAGTAAAGATTTCATATAATCGGCAGCGTTGGACGGTACTTTATTGTTATTTGAAAGGATCGTAATTAATAGGGTAATTAAAGTTTGAATAAAAGAAGAATTTTCAATCGTGACTTTAGGGAAGATATCGGAAGTGGAACAGTTTTTTAAGGCAGTCCCATTGGGAGCCTGGGATTTATTATTCCCATTCGGGTTAAGTAAAAGTTCATTATGTAGTTTTTTATCGAAAGAAGGAATAAATTTAGGATTAGATTTTATCAGTTTGAAAATTGTTTCTTTGTGGGAAGATGATAGAGGGGATTTAGGGGAAGAAAAATGAAAGAGAGAAGCATTAGACGTTATCTCTGCAAAAGATTTTTTTGTAGGAGGGAATAATTTAGAGGCCTGAAAGTAGGAAATATTGTCTGCAGCCATTGACTGTTTGATATTTCTCTGTCTAGATAACTCTGGACAGGCCACACTAACAGCAGTATGGTTGCCCTTACAATTAATACAAATAGGGTTATTCGTTGTATTTTGACACTGTTCAAAGGCATGATCCTCTCCGCAATGGAAACAACGAGGAGGGGAACGACAAATAGGTTTTGAATGGCCAAAACGGCAACAGTTGAAACATTGGATAGTCGGGAATCTGTATATTTCAACGGGAAGAGCGTTATAATAAATAAATACACGGGATGGTAATGTTTGACCTTCGAAAGTAATAACAACGGATTGGGAAGGTTTCCATATAGTGGTGCCGGTGGAAGTATCCTTAAAATTCAAACGACGTGCTTTTAAAACTTTTGGAGTTAATTGAGAGTCATTAAGAGCATCTACTATTTCTGTTTCTGATAGATCGGTTGGGATACCTCTTACTCTGCCCATTCTGGTTAAATTGAATGTAGGTATGAAAGATTTAAATTTATTATTTGAAAGAGAACCTATTTTTTTAACAAAATCATTAGCTAGTGTGGCTGATTTAAATTCTATGGATAGTTTGTATCGACCTTCCGGTTTTATTGATCCATTTATAATACCGAGGTTATTGAGTTTTGAGCTAAAAATAAATTTACCAAAATCCAGGGGATGAATTATTTTCCCCTGTTCAGTCCTTTGGACATTGACAATAAATGGAGCTGAAGATGAAATAGAATACATAAGCTCAATGGCTTTTGCTTCTGGAGGAATGGTATCATTATAACTTCCATGAGAGATTGGGGCTTCGTTTGATTGTGAAAGAGATTTAATTTTAGGAGGTACATTAAGGCAAAGCGGAGGACGTCGTTTTCGTGAAGGAAGGGTTACAGAAGTCTGGGTATCATCAGTATCGTAGTCGTCTACAATATTAGAAATGGGTTCAGGGTCCGGAGGTCGATTTTCATCTTCCTCCATTTCAACAAATTAAAAAAAAAAATTAAACAATAATTATTATTTTAGAAATAATAAATGATAGAAATAATACATGCAACTTCGTCGCAAACCAATAACACAAACAAAAATAATGAATACGAAAAGGTAACAATAAATAAATCTTATCTGTACGCCGCGCCGCCGTCAAAGTAAGCCGTCAAACACAGAGCACTGGTAAACACGACTGCACACTACCGAGGTTCGGTGACTCTTCTCAAATAGTTTACGTAATATATTTTATAAAGAAAAACATGATGTATAAAATGTCCGTATACGGTAATGGTTTGATTTTGTCCAGGAACCAATTAGATTGTAAGAGCTTGTACGTTGTCTGTTGTAATTTGTTATGTATTTTTGACATTGCAGTTCGAATGCAGGCTTACTATAAAGAAAAGAAGAAGATAAAGAGTATCCGCTAAATAAACATCGCCTTTCTTCTACAACCTCTGAATACATTATATTTAAATTATAATTAGACAAATAAAACTAGAATTTTATCATTTTTATTGTTTTATTTAAGAGGATGAATAATAAATATTGTTTTTAGCAATACATTCTGTAAGAAACATTCTTATAATACAATGAGAAATAAGGTACAAAGGAGAGGTACTACGGGTGTCCGATAAAATAAATACATTCCAAATCTGATAATGTCATTTATAAAATATCTAAGTTATCTTAATTTAATGTTATTGTTCTTTATGTCTCAAAATTCTATAAGTTATTTTATTCAATATCCGTTTAATTTATTCTTATGGAGTTAGTCAAAGTCACTCCGAAATATAGTTAAATTTAACAAAAAGGTATAAGGTGCATTTATATTGATGAAAAAGGACATTATTGTGTAAATAATAGTAAGAATTATTTAATAATAATATATTATGAGATGGACACTGGTACAAAAGACAATCAAAAGTTTGGACACATTTTTGGCACAGGTTATTTTGAAATAAAGATATATCAAAATGATGGAAATTGTCTTGGTTATTTTGATAATATATTTTAAATAGGCCATCAATATTTTTTTCTTTACTGTTTTACAAATTATAATGCCAATTGACACAAAATGTCCCACATATTTTAAAATGCAATGTACATTAACAATATAGTTTATCGTAATTAAGGGAGACTCCAATGTGAAAAACAGTTAACCATAGATAATAGAAACAAAGAGAGATATGGCATGGAAGCAATATCTGGAAGGTAGAAACAAAGATGGGGCACCGCTGTAGGTAATTTACTCTAGTATGGGTGAACGATGTTGGCGACACGTGTTCTGCGTGCGGTTTCATACTAATAACGGTTCATGGCCCATCTCTCTCTACTTCTATTAATTCTTCTAGGCAATTAACCCTTTGGATGCTTTAACCAGAAAATAATGTTCTTTTCAACCCAATACCATAAAAAGTGGAATAGTTACGTATCTTTTGAATATCTCAAGCGTTTGGTGACTTCAGACAATTATTCGCACACAATTTGAATTACGTATCCAAAGAGTTAATTGGAGTATTTAGAGTTTAATTAACAAACGTATGTATGTATGTAAGGAGTTACCTGAAAATAAATTCAAGCTGAAGTTATAATACTAGAGATGAACAGGTAGGTTTGTTTGTTTGTTTCCGCTGTCCAAGTACTGTTGAATCAATAGATGATTGGACTAGATTGTTTCAGTTTACAAAACCTCACTTGGTCTGAGGCGTGCTTATCTGTCTAATTATATAATTGAACATTATTACATTGTTACTCTACTCTTCTGAAGGTATTCGATGGCAATATAGATAATGTTTTTCTTAACCGACTAATTCTAATTCTCTAAATCTTGTATTTAATCTCACTTTTCATGATAGTATATCAATCATTTTGTTTATAATATTTCTTAATCATAGTTTTTTTGACTAATTTTATAGTTTTACTTAGTACACATCTATCTCACTTCATAGAATTCAATTCTTTTCATTTAAAGGCTTCATAGAACATTAGCAATGTTCACAACAAATGGAGTTGCGCGGGACGCATAGACTGAGCCACCTTTCAGCCAGACCATTTTGTGACCATCTTTACAGGAATAACCAATGTTTCCCACTAATAATTGTAACAAAAATATCCCAAGATATCACCATAGACTCAAACACTGTGTTTTCTAGTAGCAATTATTAGTGATATAAAAATTATTTAATTAATATAGTATTGAAAAATTGCCAATTTACTAAAGAAAAAGGTGAATGAAAAAATGACTATAATATTTTATATTACACTAAACCAGGCATGGGCAACCTTTTTTAATTCGAGGGCCAGACATGAAATAGCCACAAGCCTAAAAAATACACGAATGTAATATATATGGTGTTAATCAGAAGAAATAAAACAATAAAAAATATCTGCATAAAATCTTATAAATTTAAAAAGCAATGTTCACAATGATGATATTAAGGAAATATTATTCAGGCCAAATCAGTGAACGCAATTGGGGCAGTCCGCTCCGGGCGCCGAATTGCCAAGACGATGATAAAACCTAACAGTCCCGACACATCGCCCTTGAGATTATTTTTCATACACGCTACACAAAAATACAAATCATCCGAATATTATTGATTAGAGTGATCGCCTACCTAGGCGTCTACTGGTTGTGACAAGGGGTGCCAAAATTCTACTCATGCCAGGCGCTGTTTGGTTAAGGGCCAGCCCTGTGCGTACAATGGGTTGCCCATGACTGGAGTAAACACCCAACAAGTACAATAATTAGGCTACGGTGAAGCTAATGATTAAAAGTGGAAAAAACGTATTTTACATTCTCAGCAAAACAATTTAGAAAATACACATCAGTTTCCTAATTGAACTCTGATTTCAACTAAAGCATCATGGACAAGTATTTTGTGTTCAACAAAAGTAACAATTTATATATCCAATTCTTTATGTAATATAAATCCCATGAGCATCGTTCCTTTCCTGACAGAAGTTTGAAGCAGTAATGCATTATTTCACCACCTTACGTATATTATTAACGTTACTTCCACAAATTAAATAATTTACTCCTTTCTTCACAAAACTAAAGAAAGAAGGGTAACACTATACTCTGAAACAAAGAGTTCTTATTTTTATTTATCTATACTAAACTTATAAGAAATAAAAATAACAAAATACAAATACTGGTTTGTCGTGTCGGTGGTAAAACAATAAACCCTAAGATTTATAACAGACTCCTTTTAACTAGGAATCATATTTTTTAATCTTATACAAGAAAACCAACCGGCCGGAGCCAGTTAGACTATGGCAGCCCTAAATTGGAGAATATTGTGAGACTGTTGAAAACGGGAAGGGGGAAGGAGATGAGAAAGACCAAGGTTGGGAAAGGTGGTAAGTCGGAAGCCGCTGTGAAAATTAAACTTGATCTGTCTGAATTTTAGTCAAATGTTCTACCCTAGGTTAATAACCCTCATAGATACTCCAAACAAAATTTCATGTATCGTTTAAAAGACAATAAAAATGGTAAATCAAAAATAGTTCACGATAGACCTTGAAACATTCAATAAATCCAATTTTTCACCTTTGTTTTTTTTTTTTAAATGATAATTCAAAAGGGTTTAACCCTCGAAAGATAAAATTAATCAATAATGATAATTTTTACCTATAGATTTTTAATCCATTTAAAATATTGATGTAAATTCACATTTATAACATACATACATAATATTATTATGCTTTTCAACACCCTGAAAAGAAAAACGTAATGTCTTATAATTATTAGTGGTAAATAAATCATACTTTACTAAGGGATTAGTATAGGCAATCTAAGTTTTGAATTAAAGTCGTTGTAAATTCAATAAAATGTCAAAATTTTCCAATGGCCATGTTTTCAAACAGTCATATTTTTCAATACAGAATAAAGAAGAACACTAGAAGTGCCTTCCATACAAATTTGAATGGAAACAATTATCTCCACTGACTTAGTACCCTTTGATTCTCGACCACTTAGCAAGCGCTCTGTCTCTCTTACACTTGCCAGACATTGTATATCGCCATCCATTTGAATTTCATAACCATGGTGAAATACAGTTTTGTATTAGAAATTTAAGGCCCGATTGGCCAGACTTGGATCAGGAATCACAGCCACATGGCATTTCTCGTCTTCTTTATTCTATGACTTTCAATAACATGCAAAGAAAATGTTGATATGATATTTTTCTAGAACAAACTCCGAAATAAAAATTATTTAATTTGATTTTACCCACTGAGCATAATATTCAATGAGCATAAAATATAATATTATGGACATTCTTGAAATAATCCAAATAGGTACATATTTGTAAATAATATTTAAAAAATAAATAAATGTACTGAAAATGAAGCTTGGCACAATAGTTAAGTTAGAGAAAACTTATTTAATATCCATCTGAGGGTAAACATAAAAGTAATATTTTAATATTACAATAAATTTGGCTTTCAATGAGTTTTTAAACAAAATAATATTAAATTTAACTTCGGCAAGAGCTGGCTATGTTAGTAGTGCCTTTTTTAATCTAATCACTTAAAAATAAATTAAATACTTTTGTTTTTGTAATTTTAAAGACTTCTGAATAAAATAAATGATTGGTCCTCAATAATTCAATAATAAACCTAATAGTATTATTAATTTAGGGTACGTACGTAGGGTTTTCAAAAATTTTAACATAAATAATAAATTACAAACTGTTCCATATATATATATCATATCTATGGCACGGATTCTTATTATGTAATTTTTTAAAATCAACAATCGACAAAAAAATAATTTTCAATTTTAAACCTAAAATAAACAAATATTGGTGTTGATTTCGATTGATGTATGGATACTACATTGCATACAATGTAATATACGGTGAAAAATGGGAGAAACAAAACACTAATGTCTGTTATTTCATGTTTCTGAAAGCTTGATTTTTAACAATGCCAATTATCAGGTTCTCCGGGTTGCATCTATTGGTGATTCCCTCCTGACTCCCAACAATAGTTCTACTAGCTCTCAGTGAGTTCCCATCATCGAATTGATGAAGTAGAACATCGTTAAATCGAACGCCGTTAATGTGCAAAAGCGCATAATTTAAATTAAATTAAACAAAATGTTTTAATTCAAAATTCATTAATTAATAATTCGATTTTTTTTGTCTGCGCACAATTTGTTTGTGTAATTGATTTTCGGAAAATAAATCGTATAATTTCGTAAATCTGAATCGGCGGTAAAACACCGTAAAATGTCGATTTACGCAGTTATACTTCAACCTAATTCGTATTATTATTTTATAAATCTGAATCGATTTACACTGGAATATTGTAATTTCTCAAATTTACTTAGAATATCTGAGTTTGAAGGGCCAGCCTAAGCGTAATCAGCTGAGAATATTCAATAATCGCGGAAACGTGGTATTTTTACAAATTTACATAAAATATATGAATTTCAAAGCCCAGTATTTTTACAACTTTACTTTGAATATCTGAATTGTGAAGGGCCGGCTGTAGCGGAAATTGGCAGTGAAATTTCAATTGACGTGGAACTATATCGTATTTTTACGAATTTAGTTAAGACTATCTAAATTTAAAGGGCCGGTTGCGATGGAAATCGACTGCAAAATTTCGATTTGGAAGGGAATATGCTGTATTATAACGAATTTACACCAAAGAACCCACCCGAACTTGAAGGGGCGGCCGTGGAATTCGATTTTTTTTTTATAAAATTTCGAATTACGTGGGAATTTTTTAATTCGAAATTTGATTTTTGATGTCCTGTGGATAACAAAAATTAACAGGGTTCTACTATAATGCACACTAGAAATGCCTTCCGTGTAGATTTTAAAATTACCTTTTGGTAATTTAGCCCATTTAACACACGCTCTGCCTCTTTTATTCTTTCCTGAATCCCATTTGAATTTAAGGCCAGATTTGGCAGACATTTGGATTACTAAACATGCCTACATCACAAGTCTCGTGTTCTTCATTCTATGGTTTCCATCCACATTGAGTAGTTCCCTGCCTCGTTTGAGGATTGGACGATTACCAAATGAATGATTATCAGAAGGATATTATGTACTAGGACACTGAAGGAGAGCAGATGGCTTGATAAGCGAATGTGCCAAGTACGATTTCAGAAACAGCAAACAGGCAACAGTGATATTAGCTGTCAGATTTTTTTTTAAATTTGCCTTAAGGGCAGAAACCACCACCGGTGATGAAAAACAGGGACTAAGTTATGACACCTCAAAAGTAACGCAGTGCATATTTAAATATAACACATTTAACACAATTAGCACATAATAATTTTTCAATTACCATAATACATTAATTATTCAGTAATAAAATGAACTGAAATGCCAAACATACTATGTATTACCCATTTGAATTTTAGGAATGCATAAATAAAAATGTAACCATTACATGAATTAATTAAATGATAATAAAATAAGACGGAAATCCATTTTTAGGAGAATATGAAATAAACTCAATATACATAATAATATTCAACATGAAATAAATTATTTTAGAAACATAATAAAATAGGAAACACTTAAAAGAAATAATAATGTAGTTGTCTAAGCATAGAATTCGGTTTTAGAGCTCATGTCGTAATCAGCTTCTTCAATTTTATACATTTCGATGAGCTGGAAATAAAAAAACATTTAATTAGTTATTTTTATTTTATGTGAATACCGCCCAAGAGTCTCAACTGCTCCCAAATGTCCAGAGCCAGTAGGACTATGACATCACCATATAGAATATGTAGTGAAGTTGAAGGGAGTGGGGAAGGAAAGGATATGGGGAGGAAGGATGGGAAGTCCTGGCTATTCAGATCCTCAGAACCAAACATGGTTAAAGCCATTTCAAGCAACCTTTTTGATTGAGTGGTGGTCTTTCACCAGGGCGATACTGAGATAATTGATCACTGTGTAAAGTCGCAAATATACCATATATTATTTTCATAAAAATATCACAAATTAAAAGGATTCCTATTTAAGGTTCTTAACTGTTAGGTAAACACAAAGGTAATATTAGTTGTTATTTTTATAGTTCAATGTAAATATTAGTATGTAAGTACGTGGGTAATTATACTCACATTGTCAACTTCCTTGGACAGTTCCTCCAGCTGTTTGTCATGGACCACCTTGAGCTTCTCTTTCTCTCGCCCTTGTTTGATGTTTGCAGTCTGCAGAGTGAAATTAACATGGACATTAAATAATGATAAAGTGTTTAATTAGGAATTTAGGGATTAAATAAGTCCGGCTTTGAATTTTACTTTGAATCGTAAAATGTGCTTTAACTCTCTGGGATAATTTGGGAGACATTCTTCACAGACAACAAACAACCATAGTCTTTTTGAGAGATATTTCAAGAAAGAAAAACATTCCCAAATTACGAATAACCTGACAATATTTGACAATCTCCTTCTACCACCACAGTAAGCGGAAAATGTTGCTTGTGTCTATGTATGATGGAGGACTTAGCCAGCCGAGGAATTGAACCCAAACGCGATACCAACTCAGCAACTGACCGGTAAAATATCTCCCAGCCTGACTCAGTCTCATAAAAAGTTATAGTATCTCATTTTGTTTTATGGTGAGAAATATAATTTGAACAGTATTAGAAAGAGAGAATACTGCGCTGTCAGTTTGCTTTAAAAATTTAATTTAAAGATTTAGGCATTTGAAAAATATTTGGCAAGTTTTGACATTTTTTTTAATAAATATGTTTATATCAAATGAAAAAAGGTGAAGTGAAAATAACTTTTATAATAATTTTGCCGAATTAAATATATTTTTTGGTTTCGTTAATAGTTAAAATCATCAGTAAGCAAGATTAGAAACTTCATATTTGTTTGCGTTTAAAAATTTTAATTGCTTAGCAACTGGACCTTTTTGATCATATTTTGGCCAATTTGCAAACGCCTGCGACCAAATGTTGACCAAAATGTGGGCATTTTGAAGAGATATTTTAAAACATTTATTGCAATTATGTATTTCACAAGGTCCAGCGCGTTGATATCTTCGATTAAACATAAAGCTAACTTAGTAGTTTCACATTCTTACAAAAGATGTCTCGCATCTTTTCTGTCTTATTTGTTATAGACATTCCTTGAACCGAAAATATTGAATTTTTTTTTTTACAAGTCATTGATGTGTTTATATATTGAAAAATTCATGTTAAGGGCGACTTGCACCAACTATCGCAAATTTTATCTTAAATTGTATTTAACTAAACGTATTTAAGACCCTAAATACATTTAACTTAAATGCGTTTAGTTGCGTCCTGCACCACGCAGTTCGGTGGCAATTTTAGTTAAACGTGTTTAACGCGTCGGTAAAACAGTTACCGCGTGGTTACCGCCATTAACGCCTTAATAAAACAGCTACGATGTTTCATTTTACTTGAAGTGTCAAAATATTTTGTGATTGTGTGTGTGGTTTAATAGTGTATTCATTTATTTTATGAAGAAAAAGTTAAAGCAAATAGACATAATGATGAAATAAGACAAAAAGAGCTTCTGTTGTTGGAATTAAAAATAAAACAATTATCCGAGTAATTTTGTTTTTTTTTTATTTCTTTTACATATTATATTGTTTTAAAGTATTATAAGAATGCTGTAGGTATGATTAGAAGTTTACAACCTTGCAAAGTACTCCTCGATAAGGAGTGTTAGCTCCAAGTGACGAGCACCTCGCTGATGTTTTATTGGTGTTGAATTTTAACTGAGGTTCAATTTCTTGCACTAATAATGATGTCATTTCTTTACTGAGACGAAATATTCTTTGAAACTTCTTGGCACTGAGTGTTTCAAATAAATTTGTTCTCTTGTTTACTTCTCTGACTATATTATAATTTATTTAAGTTATTTATAATTTCTATAACATAATTTCTTCATGATCGTCAGAATACAAATCCCAAATGTTCATTGTGAATACAAATTAAAATGAGATAGATTTTAAACACAATCAGAAATCGAAGAGATAACCAAAATATTTTTGACATTACTGCTTTACGAGTAGGGCTAAACACGTTTAACTCAGTTAAACAGCCGCTTTTGGGTATTTAACTTTGACAGTTCTTTAAACGCATTTAACGACTTAAGTTTTGTGGTGCAAGATGCCAAGTCGACTTAAATCAAATAATGTGTTTAAAATTATATTTAAATCAAATTTAACTTATGGTGCAAGCCGCCCTAAAACTTGAATTTATAGCAGTGCTTATCAACTAGGCCATAGACAATATACAGAAGTCATAGTATTTAATTTGCTCGTACTGCAAACGGCAATTTTAAACCAAATGTAGGTGCAGTCAATGGCTCTCTAGCACTTTGAGAAGTTTATTTGTCTCCAAATTAAAATTCCGAGATATAATTTTTTGAAAGAGGGTGTGAAATTTCCAAATAAACCACTTAAAAATTTCCAAGCGAGCTTTGGCTGAAATTGATTATATAGGAGAATGCTCCAGTGGTTAATGTCGTTTTGTAATACTAAAATCTGAAAGGATTTTCATCTGCTTTCGAGAACAATATTTTATTTTGAAATCCATTCAAATGCAGCAAATTTATCTGGAATCAAAAGTAACGCGAATATATTTGCCACTGAAGATTTATTCTGACATTTCTTGTAAGAGAAGTACATTGCGAAATGTCAGTGACTTTAGGATGTAATCAAAAACCTATTCAATAATTGAATTGAATTTACCAGGCGCCACTCCGGGCCGCCGGGCGGAAAAGTAAAGTCCGAAAGTAAGGTAACGGTTTACAGCGCAGTCTATTGTGAGACTTTTCTGCGCGGCGGCCTAGAGCGGCGCGTGGTACTGCCGCACCGAAGTGTACGTCTGGCGGAGCTTATTATATGAAAATGTTTGCATTTAAAGTACACATCAGAAATAATGCAATACTGTTTGTATAAACCTTTCTTTCATCCATAAACTTCTTGGTGATGTTTTGCTTCTTCTCCCTCAGCCGGCGATCCTTCTCTCCTTTTGTCTTGAGAGTCTTATCGTTGGCCACCTCCTTGCTAGTCTCCACAGATATCTTGGCCTGGCGAGCATTCATCTCCTTGATTTCCCTGGAAGAAGGAATGATACAGATAAATATCATTTAATCCCTTCCAACCCTACTTAAAAGATACATAAGAACACCAAAACTGAATATTTAATTTCAATTTATTTATTTTTCGTATACATATCTGTAAACACTTTCGACAGGTTTTTCACAGAATTTGAACAATTCAAAGTAAAAATTCAAGTTCCATAAAAGTTTTGTTATTATTTCATCATGGGCAAGTTGTTTCACAGTACTTGGATAGTAACAGAACTGTAATAGGACTTTCACAGTCCAAGTGAAAGTCTAGTTTCCAAGTCCTTAGGCAAATAAAAATAATTAAGCTAGTAAAATGATTTGTTTTGCATTTCAAAGTATAGATGAGCACAGGGTAGAAGAGGTACAGTATGTTACAATTTAAAGCACTTTGGTATGTAAATGGTCTAGAACCAAAAGGTAACTATGTAAGTCTACTATTCAAATCTACATGGAAGGCATTTCTAGTGTGTATATCTATTCATCTCTCCAACCTCCAGAGTTGTACAAGGATAGGAGTTCTTACCGCTCCTGCTTAGCTTCTAGTTTCTTCATCTGTTCAAGTTGAGCCGCCTCCATGAGCCGGGCCAACAGCTCCCTCTGCTCCTGCAGGCGCTGGCGGGCCCCCGCCCAGTGCTCACGCCGCTGCCTCTCGGCCAGCTCGCTCCACTGGGCCGTCTGCTCCGTCACCAGCTTGCGCACCGCCGGGTCAGAGGTCAACTCGGCTTTGCTGGAAGAACAGAACAATACGATGGTGTATAATTATTTGTATTGTTTCATAGTGCTTTCACACAAACGAAGTATTGAATTCCGTAAGTCTAAACTTAAACTTTAGGGTGCACAGTTTACACCCGCGCTGAGCAAGCGGGTTCCCTACAGAGCATCGGATGTGACGTGAGAGTGGATGAATATAAGAAATTAGAAATCACATCTGAGCTTGCAGTCAAAATTAGGCAAAAGGAGGGTGCGGCATTCAAAGGAAAATAGACATTTTACGGAGTAAGCACATTTAGCCGTTGTTTTACTGTGTATCTAAAGCGACATATTATATAATCATTTACGATAATTTTACATATCCTTATATTTTAGACCACCGTAATCAGTGGAGGTTCTTCCCTTAGGTCAATTGGTGTTTGACCCCCTAAAATTATAAGACAACAATAATAATCAATTATGTGCATCAAAACAACTGGTCTTATCAACATTGGAATTGCTGGACCGATTTCGAGGATCTACATTTCCAAGCAACTAACATTTCGTGGCAAACAATTATTTTAGAAAAGGAGGCAAGCAGCAAAAACCAAAGGTTTTCGATTCACGTGGTCGAAGGCCGGTCTGGTGTATATTAGACGAGATACGGGTACTAATGCAATCTGGATATCTGATGAAGACAAACTTGCAGCTTTGTGATACAATTATTGAAATAATAACACTACCGAGGTATGTTCCATCTCGCTCGTTTCCAGGTATATGCAATAAATCAATAACTCGGCGAGGCATCGAATTTATCAGTCTCCATTATATTATTAAACAAGTTTTAAAACGATTAGCGTTAATTAAATTTTTCACTACACAAAGTAGGTACGAGCACTCCTCGTATTGCTCATTTATACTTAGTATTTTGTTACCATTTACATATAATACAGGGTGTCCGGTGGTAAAGTGCAGTAACTTCGGGAGGTGATTCTACGTGATCATAGGAGTAAAAAAGATAAATAACTTTTTCTGAAATTCCAACTTTTAGATGTACTTTTAAGCTAATAACGAAAAATTTCTCCGACGTGCCTAGACGGCATTATTTTTTTCGTCGTTGCCAAATCTACATCCCACGCCCCCTCGGTAACTAATCCCCGCTACCCCCGGCACCCGAATTCAGTCGGTCAGCTGTAAACTGTCCCCCGCACCCCCTCCTGCACCCACCGCTATTAGTAAATCGTGCTTTGAATGTAATGTGTCACAAAATTTGACGGGCGGAGTAAACAACTTTGAAAATTTAATTTATCTAAGAATTTTGGAATTCGTTCACTAGATTTATTGTTTGTTCTCTGCGAACTTTTCATTTGGTTTGAATTTTTGACAGATGTGAAGAGAACCCCGTACAATTTAGATTTCGGTACGTGTTTTAGAGGTATAATGGTTATGGTGCTGATTTTATCAAAATCAAATTTTATAATATTCTTATTATTATTATAATTTACAAGTACAAGTATATTACATTGGATTTATTAATATAGACGTTGTACATTATAAT
The DNA here is from genome assembly GCA_026573805.1 of Hesperophylax magnus. Classification (NCBI taxonomy): domain Eukaryota; kingdom Metazoa; phylum Arthropoda; class Insecta; order Trichoptera; family Limnephilidae; genus Hesperophylax; species Hesperophylax magnus. The sequence goes on from JAIUSX010000026.1 coordinate 4,270,564, forward strand.
GATTTATGATCAATTAGATGGATCAAGGAAAAAAATATTTATGAGATGTAATATTTTTGGTATGCCTCGTTATTCTGCTGTGTCATTCGTGTGGAAAACGTTCTTTTTTTTTATGATTTTCGGCTATGTAATCATTGTTTTTTCTCACCTATAAAATTATGTCCCGTCTTTCCGGTTTATAAAAAAAGGTCTGATTTTTCGGATTGAAATTTTCAAAAAATCCCCAGGGTTTCAAAAATACGATTAAAAAAATAATAATAATACAGAATATCTTAGAATATTTTCCTTAACCGGAAAAAAAAATTAAAAAAATATGATGCAAGTGGCCTATTAGTAAAAAGCGATGAAATTAGTTAAGTGTTCAATGAGTTATTAATATTTTTTATAATAAAAAGTGTAACGTGATTTTAGTGCAGTTCTCTTTTTGAATTTGGTAAAATATCAAAACATACGGCGAACTCTGTGTTGTTATTGTTTACAATTCACATGCGGTTTCCATGGATACGCGCCACTCACAAATATGCAACGTTGCCACGTTCACACTTGCGAATTTATCGGGTAAGTTTGCACCTACACTATGGCTTTTTAGCAGGTATGTCTTTTTGTATGAAAAATAAAAAATTGGAATTTCGGAAAAAGTTATTTATCTTTTTTACTCCTACGATCATGTAGAATCCCCCCACGAAGTTACTGCACTTTACCCCCGGACACCCTGTATATTGTTATTACGATGTTTCAACGACTTTAAACATTCAGCATTATATTATCAAATCACTGTCAATTTATTTACATACTCACCTATCTATGCAACTACTTTGGGAATAGTTTTTATTTTTAATAATAGGTTATTGGTACACTGTTCGCTATTACACAATATCTAACCTTTAATTATGTTTGAGTTACCCTGTTATATTGGTAACCATTCATGTGTTTTTTGTAATATGAATATTATTGATGATCTGAATAAAATAAAAAAAAAACTATAATTGGGGCTCTTACAGTCTAAGAGTTATACATCAGAACATAAAGAGCATATCTAAACTTGACGATTTCCTAATTTTTCTAGATCAATTTAATAACTCCTTCAATGTCATAATTTTAACGGAATGCTGGATAAATACAGAGTACACCTCAAAAGTAATTCACAATTACATATTCAGAACATCACACTAACATAAATTTGAATAAATCCAGTGGAATAGTAATTTACACTGGAGACGGTCTACATGCACAAGTTGACGAAATTTTACTACCACAAGCAAACTGTATGAAAATTGTATTAAACAATAACTTATGCATATTCTCAATCTACAGATCACCCTCTTTCCAAAATATTGCCACTTTTTTGAATTCTCTACAATCAATCATCAATAGTTCAAAACAATTTGAACGGCAAATAATTTTAGGCGACTTAAATATTAATACGATTCCTGATTACCACCGTCAATCCGAAGATTATCTATGTCTTCTTACGGAAAATGGGTTCATACAGACAATTAACAGTCCCACTCGAGAACAGGGGACGAGTAAATCTTGTATAGACCACATCAACGTTAAAAAAATTAAACATATTGACTCATTTGTCTTCCACACCACAATTTCTGACCACTACACTACAGCTCTCTGCCTAAAAAATAAGCCTCCCACCGCAGCCAAAATTAAATACATTCCTCAAATAAACTACCTTAACCTACTCGATGACTTAAGTTCAGAAAAATGGGAAAACGTACTAGACCAAAGGGAAACTGATTCAGCAATGACGGAATTCACCACCAAGTTACATGGTTATATATCTAAACACACTAGTAACAAACTCATATCTATTAAAACTCACGCCATGGATCACCCCTGGACTTGTCAAATCAATTCACAGAAGGAACCAACTCCACAAAAAGGCGAAAAATAGCCCAGAGAATATTATATTACAAAATCGCTACAAAAAGTATAGAAACGAGTGTAAAAATTTAATCAAATCAACTAAGGAAAACTACTTTAAAAATATTATTTACGAAAATAACAATACACCAAAAAATTTATGGGAAGCATTTCGCAATATAACTAAAACAAAAATTAATAAATCTTCTGAAATTAAATCACTGTACATTGATAACACTACCACGTCAGATCCAAAAAAGATGGTAAATTTTGCAAATAATTATTTCACGTCAGTGGGTATCTCACTGGCAAAAAATATTCTCGACAAAATCAACGCAACTGAAACCGATCTAGTTAAGATAACTGTCTGTAATGTCGGTCATAAAATTGATCACATTCGAACTACATCACAAGAAGTGATGAAAATTATTGACGAGCTTAAGTCATCCTATGCGTGCGGTCCTGATAAGGTCTCTTCTAAGCTGTTAAAAATTATTAAACCCGCCATAGCATCACCGATAACGTTAATTTGTAATATAAGTTTTAACTCCGGAAAATTCCCAAATCATTTCTCATAAAATTTTGTTGAATATTGTATTGGTATACAAGGTCAGTTCTTCAAATGGTTGTGTAGCTATTTAGAAAACAGGAGCCAAAGAGTGCTTATCAACGACACAATAAGCGACCCTGCTAATATTAAATTCGGTGTACCCCAAGGAAGTACACTAGGACCACTTTTATTCAATATATATATATATATAAATGATCTATGTAACAGTTCCTTTGCCGACCACATTATCACCTTTGCCGACGACAGTTTTATTATTTGAAGGCAAAAGCTGGAAAGTTGTTCACAGTAAAGCAGAAGTAGGTTTAAACGAGGTCAAACAATGGCTAGACAACAATCTCCTCACTCTCAACCATAAAACCAAATTCATCCGTTTCAGTGCAACACGAGCAGGAAAACCAAAAGAAATTCACAACATCATTATACACCACTGTAACGACCGAACCACTTGTAAATGTATTATCTTAGAATGTGTCGATAGCATCAAATACCTAGGAGTTATCATAGACAAATCTCTGAGATGGGGCGAACATATAGACGAAACTTCCACAACGATCAGAAAACTTACTCATCTATTCATGTCTGTTAGAAATATTCTTTGCGTAAAAGATCTTAAACAAATGTACCATGCCTTGTGTAACTCATTACTGAAATATGCATCCTTGGGATGGGGAGGATGTTTCAAAACATTACTTGACCCTCTAGCAAAAGCACAAAAATCACTTCTAAGGGTCATTCTTAAGAAACCATTTAGGTATCCCAGTGATCTATTATTTGAAGAGGTACGAGTTCTTGATGTGCGGTAACTGAATATAAGAAAAATTATTTTACATACACAAAAACATCGAGACCACTATTCATCCATTGCTCATCTCCACAACACCCATCATGCAAGGAGGAATCCAGTAGTTCCACCCACTACAAACACATCACATGTCCTACATTCCCGATGCATAGAAATTGAAAAGTGCTAGCGCATTACGAAAATGGGTTAGCAATTGGCTTCTGGACATGGGGAGAGTCGTGAGCGAACTCATGCTAACGCAAACTCACATATCTAATATGAACTAATAAGTGTTTATTAAAAAAAAATATGTTAATTAAATTTTTTTTATTACTTATTTAAGTACTTAGATAGAAAAAAATATATAATACCGTTGATAATATTATGTTAAATTTTATTTTTTTTTGATCTTCCAAAAGGCTATTTTATACTTAAGAGAGATAAGGATCTAAAGTCACTTTTTATTTCAAGTTTAAAAATGGTTATTTTTGTTCCTAATAACTTGATCTTCATTGTTGTTATTATTTAAATTTAAATTTACGAATCTTTTGCGCGGTTTTATTTCGATTACTGTATAATAATGACTAGCCATTTAATAAATAAAGATTCGAAATTTAAAAAATGGAAATTCATATGTCATACAGCATATATTCTGGTCTAGTAATGTGTAATATCTATCACCTAAGAAATTCTAAAAATATAGTACTATAGGATTCATATGTCTTATACTGATTTATAAATGTGGAAATTCTAACTATACAATTGTAAATTTTCTCCAAAATGCCCTGGAAAGAATCTCAGACTTGTGATGTCCCAAAAGAAACCATTCATCAGTTCTGAATGCAATTACTAATGTTATCCAAATTGACCCTGGTAATAAATTACATCTTTGCGATTCTTTCAAGGATAATGAAACCATCCTGTCACTTCGAATGCAATCAACAATGTTCTCAAAATTTGTTTTGACAGCATCGCCATTCCATTGTAAGAATATTATGTACTAAATACACAATTTGGCTGTCCTGAAACGGGAATCCTTCCCAGTTGGACAGACAAAGGTTCATTTTGTTTTGTATTGTTGTAATTTATATATATATATATATATATATATAAGTGATTTTATTAATTTATTTAAAATGTAATGCGAAACAGCGGCGGCGGCGAGTGACTAGCAGTGATATCTGTTGTCTCTAATAGAAGCTTTCATTCACAAGTCCACACGATTCGCTGGGTCAATTTAAAGAATGTCCACTTTGGCATCTTCTGTCCCTATGCGTGCCATAGAATAAACAAGATGGCACTATATTTTTCGTCGAAGTAAAAATTAGGTACCGAAGAAAGCTTAGGGACGCTTAGGTCATGACCGTGGGGGAGACAACACGATGAACATTATATGTTTTACAGAGATGGTGACATAAACAAATGTCGATTTTTCATTTTACACGCTTGTAGTGTGTGGAACAATGGTTGTATTTCAATTGGATAGTTCGGGAAAGGTTTGGAATAATTATTTATGTTGTAATCGATTTAGAATGAAGCTGAAGAATGAAACAAAACAAAAAACGTAAAAGATCGTTGTCAAACAGAATCTAACTCTTATTTTATTTACTTTAATGTTGTGCACAACTACATTAAAACTTAATATCTTAAAAATAATTTGCCGTAAGTACATGGATTGTGTATTTATTTCCAATTTACTATATTAACATAATATTTATCTAGAGTCGCGGACTCGGAATACTATAAAAAATGATATAGATAATAATATATGGGCATTTTTACAATATTAAATAAAGATTAGTCACACATTTTTTTCAAATGACCTACCACAACTGGATCCTTAGAGTCACCTCTGACGGTAATATAAGAAAAAGTGTACAGGGACACATAATAATTTGGTATTATCAAATATTGAGGTGGAGCGTCTAGCAGTTTAGGACGCTTATGATCTTAAAAACGCTATTTGAGCAAAACTGTCATTTACAATCTTTTGGTGATCATGGCACTATATTTAAAACACAATTTTTTTTTCTTCATTTCTGGCGTCTTAGATAAATATTAAGATATGTACAGCAATAAAGATCTTACTTCTTTCCCTTGATAAGTTTCTCGATGGCGGCACACTGCGCCTTCTGAATGGCCATCTTCTCCTTGGCCTGGCGCTTCCTCAGTAGATCCAGCTCCTTCTGCTGCTTGCGTCCTGTCTTCTGGAAGCCCTTCTCCGCCCGTAGCGAGTCCACCGTGATGGGCTCAAACACCAGCGGGGGCTCTGCAAACCAATTACCATTTATAACGGCTCCATTTCAAAACAGAAAGGGACAGGGATTGGATGATGACATGTAGGATGTAAAGTGGGCGTGTAGAACGGAGATTCAATTCACTTTCCCATCAATGATAGAACTTTGGAATGCCCAAGGATAGGAAAGAATGCAAGGTTGATTTAAATATAATGATCAAGATTAACCGTAAGCTGCAGATTGCACGCATTGTATTTTTAAACATCCACAATGAAATATTGGATGACTTTTAGAAAATTCCTACACAAAAATAGGTAAAAACACATTTTTTTGATAAAAACAGAAAAAGGAGTGGCAGGAGAATATATTATATGAAGCGAAAATGAATGGTAGAAGAAGTTGGGAACCCGAGAAAGACATGGTACAGTTAAGTAAATCAAATAATTGAGTCAGGTAATGTCAGAATAACAGAAGAGTATGAATGAGGCAATGTATGAATGTGAACAAAGCAACGAGTGTGTGCCAATACAGAGTTGTGTCGTATTGGCACACGTTCATGCTCTCTGGCTGAGAGAAACGGCTGGTGGTTGGCTAGTTAGTTAGTTAGGATATAAAAATAGAAGTGGAAAATGCCACAAAGGAAATAAGCATCAAATACCTCCAAGAAAGAAAACAGGAGACAGAAACGATTGAAATAAATCTGGGTGTTCCTCAAGGATTTGTATTGGGTCCAATTTTATTTATAATTAACCTATTTTTATTATGAATAAAATTTAACCGATTTGGGCTAACCTTCCACTTTCTCCACCTCCTTGGTCTTCTTCTGGTCTCCCGTTGCCGCTGCCTCTTCTATTCCTAGGGAGTTCATGTTGTCAGAGCGCTCCTGGGCTGCCTTTCTGAAGGCTCTCGGATCAGACAGAGCGGCCATGAAATCTGGAACAAATATTCAATATTGAGCGCCTTGGTATGCATCATTCTTCTTTAACCTACACACCACTATGTGGATTCATACACCCAAACATCAGTAATGCAGTGAAAAGATTAAGTTTGTTTGGGAATTCCATTTTAATCTTCATTGTGCATTAGCCAAAAATTAAAATTTAATCATAAGGTCAGCATAAAAGAGAAGAGTTTTTTTGCATGTGAGCATTTATGCAGAAATGTATACATATGGCATTAGCGTATTAATACAAGATTCCCATGTTTAATTTGAATTATGAAGTGTAAATAAATAAATGGATCGTTTACATTGGTTATTGTAGGAAGCCTTTTCTAAAGTATTTTTTTCTGATTTCAAACTAAATGGCAAGAGCATGGACCCAGCGCATTTTGTGATCTGTTCCCAAACTTTGCAAATTCATACGAGAGGGTTCAGCCATTCTGTTTGGTGTATCAGAATTAACGGACCGGAGCGTGAGTTGCCTCTGAATAAGTCTGTCCCTCGTGTAGAGATCATTCAAGTATGATGCCAGCCCCTTCAGTGCTTTGTACACCATAACACTAATTTTAAATTGAACTCTTTCTGTGACTCGAAGCAAGTGTAGGCAATCAAGCAGAAGATTTTTTGTTGATCAAATGATATTGATTAGCAAATGTATAACAGGAATTAAACCCTCAACTTCAGGATAGTGTTAACCAGTAGACTGAGTTTGTTGATTAACCACTTATGAAGTTAGATGCCCACACAGGTTCTGGACTTCATAAGCGGCAATCAACTAACTATATGTCATTTAGGACTGTGAGGTGAGCATCAGATATTGATACTGGCTTCTTCTTCAAACGGGAAGCCACAAGTGTTGCCGGGTCCAACGCTAAGCTACCAGTCTCATTGTATTAATCACAACCTTGATCCCCCTTATACTGGGTTATGGTTGCAAGGAAATGATTAAGTTAAGTGGTTAAATGAAGATACTAACCTTCAAAGCCGTCGGGCACGTATATCTTCAGCTCGATGTTGCAGAACAGCATGGGCAGTGACATGGGAAAGTTGGCTTCTGTCCTGAGTGAGATGTGGCGGTAACCGCCCTGCAGTCCGTCCAGCGGCAGGATCCGTTGCCCGAGGAGTTTACCACTCTCGTCATACACTCCGAAACGGAGCACAGCAAGGTCGGGTAGTACGACCTGAATGACAATACATTAGTTTAACTTATTACGTATGCAGGGTATATTCCAGTACAGTAAATTTAATACAAGGAGAAACCACATGTTTATTGAATTTTTAAATTTAAAGTAAAGGTAATTTTCGTTTGATGCACTTATTGAATTTTTTTTTAATATTCGAAACAGTGGTTGAACTCATCAATTTAGATATCTTTTAGTGTTTCTCCCGATTTTTGTTTCACTTCTTAGTTTCCAGATCACTAAAACATTTTCCTTTGAGTATTTTTTTCATCCATAGTATCGAAAAAAAAAGTTTCACAAATCGATATCAAGTGAATAGGTAGTTTAAAGCACGGGAGTTATAATCTTTAAAGATTTCAGGCGTTTTAAACATTATCTCTTTCATCTGTGATAATACAGTAGAACCTCGTTAATTCGAAATCCAAGGGACATCAAAAATCAAATTTCGAATTAACGAATTCCCACGTAATTCGAAATTTTATGAAAAACAAAAAAAAAATATGCCGAAAATCGATTTTCTCGGCCGCCTCTTCAACTCCGGGTGGTATTTCAGTTGTAAATTCGTATTAATACCAATTATTTCTTTATTTTCGCGGCCGATTACCGTAGCGGCGAGCCCTTTAAATTCAGATATTCGAAATAAATTCGTAAAAATGCTACATATTTACGCGTAAATCGAGATTTCGTGGCCGATTTCCGTCGCAGCGGGCCCTTTAAAATTCAAATATTCGAAATAAATTAGTAAATATACAATACATTTACGCGTAAATCGAAATTTCGCGGCCGAGTTTCGTCGCGGCCGACCCTTTAAATTCAGATATTTGGTGTAAACTCGTAAAACTACGACATATATCCGCGTAAAACGTATTTTCTCGGCCCTTCAAACTCTAATATTCAAAATAAATTTGAAAAAGTACGACATTCCAGTGTAAATCGATTCAGATTTACAAAATAATAATATTAATTAGGACGATGTATAACCACGTAAAAATACATTTTTCGGCGTTTTACCGCCACGGCTGACTTTTAGATTCAGATTTACGAAATATTATGATTTATTTTCGCAAAAATCAAATTTTTTCGAATTACACGAACAAATTTTCGTGCGCGGACAAAAATAAATTTCAAATTACGAATTAACGAATTTCGAATTAAAAAATATTTTGTATGAAAAAATTATTCAGCGGAAATTTTTTTGGCGAAAATTTCGAATTACGCGTTTTTTCGAATTATCGGGGTTCGAATTAACGGGGTTCTACTGTATTCCTTTGTAAACATTATTTTGAACATTTAAAGTAATCATATTGAAAAAATCTCAATAAAAATTGCGCAAAAAATGATTAGTACATATAGAATAGCATGTAGTAAATACCTTTCGGAATAAGAAAGGTTCTTCATTATAGACCGGGTTCAGTCCGTTAGCCGGTACCATTCTGGTCCTGAACTCCTTACGGATGGTGTCGGAGGGCAGTCCATACATGTCCACTTCCACATAAGTTCCCACCTTCTTGTCAGACAAGAACTGGCCTGCAATAACCTGTAATTAAATAAAGAAAACAGTTAAAACGCTAATCTGAGGACAGTAAATAAATAATCTAACTAAAGATGTAAATACCGCAACGAAATGATGTGAAATTGTGTAATATTAATAAATACACCATAAGGGAGGATTGTTATCTTTGTATAGGTGTGTATTCATGATTACATATATTACTGATCTACAAACCTTGCACAACGGTTATTGCCTAGCCTTATCTGAACTCATCACTATCTGGAATCCGGCTTTAATTCTAGGCAAAATGATCCAGTAATAACGCTTGGAAACTGAAACCAACTAGAAACTGGTTGTCATTTTACTTGAACCTATGTATATGAGTTTATCTAAAAGAAATTGCTTGGAAGATCAGTATGTCTTCCGGAAGCTGGTTCCCATTCTATACAATTCTCTGGAGGCTCAGCGACACCATTTGGAAATTAGTTGGTGTTTCGAAATCCAACTAGTATACAGTTTAACACCATCTGGAAACTGTTATTATTTTCGTCGAACTTGTCTGGAAACTACAGACTGACCTGCACAGAGCACTGAGCGGCAATCACACCATCCACGGGTGCGTCGGCAAAGGGGTCGAAGTTCCTGTCTGCCCGGCGCATGAAGTCAGGTTTGAGCAAGTAGCCGCAGTTGCCGTTATACTCAAACTTTCCCTGGTTCAGTTGCATGGGCAGGTCGCTGGTCTGGAAGTTCAGCGACACCATCTGACAGCCTGCATTCCAGAACACCTGGACAAATAATCAAATAGGTATAATAATATAGTATTCATCAAACATCTCTTAAAAAAGTCGCAATTAAAGTAGCTTGATCATGTAATCATGTAGTGCTAAAATACTAAATTTCATTGAAAATAGTGAGAGAGTGTAACTCCAGAGGAAAGATCAGTTAGTCGCACTTGGCAAAGTTAGGAGAAGCAATTAGTAACTCTAGAATCAGTGCAAGGAGAGGTTGGGCCTGCTATGGATGGAGGTAACTGAAGTAGCGCAGGACAGGGTCGCCTGATGGTACCTTGTTGTGGCGTTGGGTTCCAGACCCCAATACTACAAGGGGAAGAAGAGAGATGAGAACAAAACATTCAATAAATAAGTAGAGACCATCAGTTTTCAGCGAAACTAGCCTTATTTCTGGGGAAATTCAGTGATGTTATGTAAACTTTTTAGTATTTTGCAACAAAGAAGTGGTAGAATACTGTTTTAAAAAGCAAAAAAATTAGAAAATTAAAAACAAAATTAACTCTCATTTTTACGAAAAAAAAAAACACGAAATAGATTATTAAGTGGTTCAGAATTCAAGTGGTGTGTTAAATTATATAGACGTCTTACAGAGGTAACCAATTAGTTTAGACAATATTTTTATTAGTGTGTTGTTGAACTGAAGGGCACTTACCTGGGGCATGTAATTGGAAGAATCGGCCCTGGTTCCCTTAGGGTAAATCCTGGACATCTGTCGCTTGTTATAGTTGACAAAGTCAATGGCCTGCTGCTTCAAGTAGTTCATTCCGGCAGTCTCCGCAAACGATGACATGTTGTGATGGATGTTCTTCTCTGCAATATTAATTGATTGATTAATAATCTGATCCAACCAAATCAATCACTGTACGCTGTCATTTTTCAATGACATTGTTTCACAAACATGCTGCAGCCCATAATATTATAAAACACATTCTGTCATCAAACTGATTTGAGATAATAATTGTCACTAGCAGTTAAAAACCCGCTCCTCGGGTTTTTTGCTGCTAGGCCGGCGGCACTTGGTTGGGCTTCGCCCAGTTTAAGTGATACTAACAACAGTTACATTTAATAGGTAGATATTAGGTCATTCACAGAGGGTGAGTATATATTGTAAATAGATTATTACAATATAGCGCCCCTGAGGTGATATCTCACAAAAGCGGCGCCATACAAATTGTCCAATAAATAAATAAATATAATTTTTACATTTTATTGCATACATATTTTTTTTTTTTAGTTTCAGTGCCGGCAACCCGAGCGTTTATTTAAGGTTGGTTCTGTACAGATGTTTTTTTTCCATTACCCTCCTCACTAGACAAAGTCTGTTCTGAGGCTGGTAATTAACAATTTATATATAAACCAAATGTTTAGTAAAAAAAATAGTAAAATAAAAATAATAAGAAAAATAGTAGTAAAAAAAATGAGTAATATAAAAATAGAAAAATAAGTGTAGTATATGTGTTGAAAAATTATGCATAAAAATATGAAATGAGTATTTCGTATTATAATTAATTGTAAAATTTTGTAATTTTGTGTGCAGTATGGTTTGTAAAATGCATTAGATTTTTGTTGTTTGTTTTTGGGGTGTTATGCCGTGTTGCGCTAACTCCTTCTTTAGCATAACACCCCAAAAACAAACAACAAAAATGCTTTTGGCCGTGAAAATCTAAAACTTACCAATGCATTAGATGTTTAGAATATTTCTAATATCTGTTCTTTATTTTACCATCAACCAGTTTACAAATCTTTTGAACACCCAATTCAAATTATTTGGTAAGACGTAAGTTTTAGTTTGGGTTAGGAACATGTTGAATATGTGAGGAGCCAGGTAAGATTCATGTCTTTTAACGAAATTTGATTTGATATACGGTACTTGTAATTGTTTGTGTGTAATTGCTCTCGTGTTTTGCGAGTGAGTTATGTGATGTGGTAATTTTTTTATGCAGTTTTTGTAGATGATCTTCTTTATGAACAGTTTATTTATTATTTTATAAGCAATAATTATTAGTCTCAATAAAATAATCTCCTGATAAAAGATACATGACGCCAACGGAACTTTTTGGTTAATAATTATTGCTTATAAAATAATTGTTACCCTTTGTGCTATGCATAAAAAATCTTGTCTTAAACATTAGTTTACCAAAAAAAAATAATAGTTTATTTATGTCTAATAAGTTATTTTCAATCATTAGCTGTTCTGTCGGATGTTGATAAGGCTTTCTAAACATAATTCGAATTATTGATTTATGATTAATTTTAAGGGATTTGAGATGAGTGTCTGCTGCTACTCCCCATACTGAAATACCATACATTAGAATACTTTGACAAAGTGCAAAGTATATATTTTTTAGCTGATTTAATGACATAATATTTCGTATTGTTTTGAAGATGTATGATAGTTTCCGGATTTTTTTTGTTATTAGGTTAATTTGGAGATCCCATTTTAGATTATGGTCAACAGTTAAGCCGAGATATTTGATATTATCCGCATAATCTATTTTGTCACAAGTACAGCGTGTGTTGTTTGTGGAAGTATTGGTGCAGGGGTGAAGATGTAATTGCGGGCGACTATCTGGCTGACCAGCTTTTGTTTTACTAAAAGTTGTTTTAGAAATGTTGAGTGTAAGAAGATTATTCATTAGCCATTTATTTATTTCAGTCATCCCTGCTTCTGTGTTTTTGTAGACCTTTTCCCATGATTGTGCTTTGAATAAAATTACAGTGTCATCTGCTTAACTGATTACTTTGTACTCTATTTTTCCAAGGTTTATCTCAGTTAGACTATTTATGTAGATGAGAAAAAGTATGGGACCCAAGAAACTGCCTTGCGGTACTCCATACCTGTTACCTACTTTGTCACTTTCGTGTTTATTGATTTTTACTATTTGTTGTCTATTTTCAATGTAGTTGATGAACCATTTTAGTGGTGGACCGGTTATGCCGATATTTTTGAGTTTTTGTTGTAGTAATTTATGTGAGATGGTGTCGAAAGCTTTTGCTAGGTCTAAAAAAGCCCCTACCACCTTTGACCCGCCATCTAAGTTTTTGACTATGTAAGTAGTTAGTTCCGATAAGGCGTCTTCTGTTCCCATTTTCGCTCGAAACCTGAATTGGGTGTTTGAGATCAATTTGTGTTTATCAAGGTATGCGAGCAATCTTTTTTTCATAGTTTTTTCTAGTAGTTTGGATAGTGAATTTAGCAAAGTGATAGGTCTGTAATTTAAAATCATAGTTTTGTCTCCCGATTTATGTATTGGAGTAATACAACCTATTTTTAGGTGATCGGGGACAATGCCGAGGCTAAAACTTTGGTTGAAAATATGTTGAAGAGGTATAAGTATGTATTCTCGCAGATTAATCAGTATATAATTGGAAAGGTTATCTGGTCCCACTGCGCAATTTGGTTTGAGAGAAATAATGAAATCTGAGATTTCCTTAGTACTTACTTTATGGACATTAAACATATGATTGGAAACACCGTTTTGCGGATAGCAACCCGAAAACGGAGCTCGCTGCTAGTTCCGTTACCGACCGACATTCCTGTTTCTCCGGTCTAACCTGGCAGTCGACATTTCTTGGTTCTTACTAAATCCTTCTGATATTAATCGTGTTATAGTGTAACGTTTTTATATTAAACTTAAATTATCAAACCACATCTTTTTACTTTATCACGATCTACACTATACACATTAAATGGCCAGTTATAAAGGTAAGTATAACCAGTGCCAAATTGGTGACCCCGACAATTCAGAACATACTATAATTAGTGCCAAATTGGTGACCCTCGACAATTCAGAACATACCGACTTTCGTATTTAAAATAATTTTACAACATTTCGTCACTGCCAGAGACTAGAAAGGAGGAACAGCGAATCCCGGGCAAGTTCAGTAAGTACAATCCAATTAATATTTCTCTTACAAATCAATTTTTTAATTTAAATGCAAGTAAATGTCCCGGTAATCTAAGGAAATATACACGTGGTATATCTCCCATCAATACCCTATTTGTCAATCAATCCCTAAAGCTTGAAATGTTTTACTATTTTTATGAAAATTAAGTGCGTGTTAAAATTAATTTCAGTGAGAACCATCCTCAATACAAGCTGCCAACATCGTGGTTAACCATGGCATCATAATCTTTGATGGATTACAATCCACAACGGCAGCATCTACTTTCCAGACAATGACGATGACGCAACAATCCACGTGGACAACCGGCAGTTGAACAGCCAACCTACCCACATATCTCAATCAAGTAACCTATATCACGATTTCTTATTGCCATTTCGCAAAACAATGAATTGTTCAGCATACCTACATAATCATGTTTTAGATGTACATTATTGTAGTAATATTAAGGTTATTGTCCAATAATTGCCAAACCTTACTTTGAGGTAATTTAACATCATACTATTTTGTAATAACAAATTTAAATTATTATTGCACTATATAATAATAGCGCCATATTGGCATATTGGTATTTCACAATAGCTTACGTGACGCGGTTTGCGTCTTCACTAAAATACAATACAAACGCGAACTCGCTAATAACTTGCTAAGATATCCGGTAGATGGAATAGATTCTTACAAATTATTCTCTAGTTTTTTTTGGATTTTTTATGTCTTGCATAACGTATTACGTAACATATTATTGGAAATGACCTCATCGGAAGAAACAAACATACCTTCATCGTTTCAAGAACCTGTAACAATTTCTCAAGATAAGTTGAACAACATGGAAGACCAACACACATCACATTCGGAAGCAGATGTACATCATGTATTTTACCTACAAAAACAAATACTAAAGCTTCCCCTTCAAACAAAAAAAAAAAAATCAAACCAGTCATCAATCAGCCGTCATCAATTAGAGAGAAACACAAGTAATAACCCGCGCATCTTCATCGCGCGAAGGACGATATTCCCGGCTCTGCTCATGGACTCCATCGGGACATCATTGTAGCGCCCAGGTCCCGGGAGTCATCCCTGGCCAGCGCTACATCGGATCTGAACGCCCTGGTTCCAGCAATCTGACCAGCGCTTCATCCATATATCGCGACCACCACGAGGACACGCAACATCCTCACTGGTCCAAACACCTCCCGCTCAACCGCCTGCAAGGTCCACCGTACCTTCGGCCTTTCCGTCAGCACTGGAGTACTTGAAGAACCACGTTCTTCCCCAGTGCCTGATCATCATCGAGTCCGGTCACCAGCGCCCGGCGTCGACTCACCGACCCGCGCTTGACCAACAAACCGCAAAGCAAACCATCGCGCGCACCCGGAGAATTCTATATCTGTCACATCATCTCTCAGCACGACTACCGCTTATCACCCACAAGCAATAACCAGTTTAAAAGCATCTTTCATGGCAAGTTATAGCGAAACTGGATGGAAACCCTCCCACTCATATTACCAGCCTGAGATCTACTGTTCGTGAGGAATTGTAATGTTCGCCAGCCGAACTAACTAATGGAAGACTTCCTTGCGATAATCACACATCTGTTCCAGACCAACCTGAACCAAAGACAACTACAAGATCGGGTCGTCAAGTGCACTTTCCAATAAGATACGGTACATACTAATGCATAAAAGACACAACTTTTCTAACATATAAATTTTCTGCAACTCATGATAGAAACATTGATTAAGAATCTACTCTTGCTATCCATTTAAAGATTGAATTCCACATATCTACAATTATATTCTCTAAATTAATGTTACAAACATAATATTTAAGCGTTCAAGTTCTTGATGAAAACCTGACCTTTCTTATTATAATTACTTTGCAAATTACTACGTTTTTTTATCATTTTATAAAAAACCTTATTACGATGAATACTTTCATCCTTTAAAACCATGAAGTGATACCATGTAATCGCACAAAGTTACCTAGCTAACTTTTCACTTACCATATTATAGTGCAAACTCATATACATATATTTTCTAGGATAATTATCCATTTCGCTATATGCTACAACTTCTGTATAAATCTTGTTTAGAAATAACTTACCACTATATGTGACGACTCTGTTATAAATATAAATGCTTTTAACCATGTTAAATCAAATGTACTGATCATGCATCTGATGTAACATGTCGTTGAGACCTATATGTATTATTCTTTACAGAATTGAACCATTGTCATTTGTTCGTAAGAAAACATAGCCATTTGATAATATTATCTATACAAACACATTCTACGAACATATGACAGTTGTTTTGTTATAATTTTAATTATCTTGTAATCTCAAAGATAAAGATTTAGATTTATGTACTCACAGCCATGCTATTGCTATATGTACTTTTACAAAAACATTTAAATACGTATTTTTTTCTTTTTTCCATAACACGGATATAAATAATTTTATAATATAGAGACATTAATAGTCGTTTCATTTTGTTCAAAGATTGAAGAAACACTTCTGTACATACTTTATACATTGATATCATGTTCCTATATTATAAGACAAATTTGTAGTTATTTAAATATGTAATAAATAATATTTAGAATAATCAACTTTAAAATAACTCAATAATGGACAACTCATGCTCCGAACACTGTTTGTAGATGCATTATTAAAAATATATACAACTGGAAATAGATTCCTACTTTTTATCTTATAATTAACTTATGCTTAATTTCATAACATGCTCCGACAACACTGTTCGTAGATGCATTACCATATAAAAAGGTTTAGATAAGTTAAATAATAACCACTTTTGTCAAATGTTGTAATACCATTTATTGTTTTTAAACATTAAAGTCTTAAATGCACTCTGTTTGCAACTTTTGGTTTTGAAAATAAATACAAAATATAAAACTTGTCGATGCAGTAAATGCTCCAATAAAAACATACAGTTCGTAGATGCAGTACATGCTCCGAACATGTAATTATATCAACATATTTTTAAAAAGGATTTAACTTTCAAATAATGTTATTATTAGTTATGTAGGAATTTGTTCATGCCAATGCGTTCACAAACATATAAATGTATTATTCACAAAGTAACCTTACCATTTAACATATATCTTTCTGAACGCATAGGCTTATGTTATTTTTCAATGACGTCACGTATTGAATTTGTTTATATTATGTAACTGACCTCATGCAATTTGTGTAATATTTTTTTTTTTTTTTAGAACCCCTAATTTTTTTTCTTTTCTGTATCGTTAACACTGGGGGGAAGGTATGTGGAGTTAAGAACTGTCAAACAACCTAAATAATATTTTTGCATACGGAAACACCGTTTTGCGGATAGCAACCCGAAAACGGAGCTCGCTGCTAGTTCCGTTACCGACCGACATTCCTGTTTCTCCGGTCTAACCTGGCAGTCGACATTTCTTGGTTCTTACTAAATCCTTCTGATATTAATCGTGTTATAGTGTAACGTTTTTATATTAAACTTAAATTATCAAACCACATCTTTTTACTTTATCACGATCTACACTATACACATTAAATGGCCAGTTATAAAGGTAAGTATAACCAGTGCCAAAAGGGCATTGTTTGGGTCTAGTTCATTTATAACATTTGACCAAGATTCATTTTGTATGTCCGCTATTAGGGACTTAAAATTTGTTTTGTTTTGCACGGTGTTGTTTTTTTCTTCTTTTTGTTTCTTGTTGTGATGTATGTTTAGTGTAGTTGTGAAATGATCTGTGACTATTGAGCGAATAATGTATGAAGATGTTTTTTTGTTTTTGTTTTAACAAATATATGATCTATGCAGGATTCAGTGTATGACGTAATTCTTGTTGGTGAGTTAATTGTCGATTTAAGTCCGTAGTGAGTAAATAGACTTCTCGTCATATGCCGGGACCGCATATGTGAGTGCTGAACATTATCTACGTATTTAAAAAAAAAAAAAATTTATGTGCGATTTTGACCCTTATGTATAAGGAATTTGTATGAAGAACAAGGTCACAATCGCTTGGGCTATTCTCGTTCTTTACGCAGCAAATACCGGAATGACTTCTAGCTTTTCAGATTTTTTACAAAGAATTTTTCTGTGGAATGCCAACGAAATATTTGACGCGTTTTTAGTGTCAAAGCGTCTTCTTTCATTATTTTTGATATAAATTGATTGTGGAAATAATAGATTTGAGGTATCATCAGAAATATAGTTTTATCTACATTATTTTGATGTAATTTTTATAATATTTCACCCAAGAAAAGTGATAAAAATTAACTTCGTAAGAAATGTCAAAATTTTTACGTCATAATGAATAATTATATTTTTAGCATTATTTATTTACAGGTTTCTTGTACAAAATAATATTATTAGTAACAACAGTTGTATAAACTACCGAAATCTGGAAAAATTGTTATCATATACTTATTTAATGCGACACAAAAAAAATTTAAGTGGACACTTGACGTTTGATTTTGGAATTAAATTGAGCTTGGAATTTCCTGGCACACCACAGGGGTTTTTGGTTGCCGGTTTAGTGTGTTTATATTCATATCACCTGCAATAATTAGTTGTTGTGTTTTTTTATTTTTTTCAAGAAGTTTATTTAAGGAGGTAAAGAAAGGGGAGAGATTGTAATAACATGGAGGTCTGTAAATGGCAAAAATGGAGAGGTCTGGTCCAATGGAGATTTGGATACATTTTTGGATATGCATTGATATACAACGGAAATAGATAAAATAATGTGATCTTATTAAACATTATCTCATTAAAACACAAATAACTTTGTTTTCATCACTTTATTATATACAACCTCTGCATGTTTCATGAACGAAGTTCACCTCATCAGGAGTAAGTATACTCCGAAGAACATCTCGGAGCTCTAAATGGAAATAGTGAATCTGAGTTTGATCATCTTTTGAATAATGATCACACTTTTGATAAAAATTCAGGTCTTAAAATACTTCACACAGGATATAAAGCATCGCAAATAAATAATTTAGAAATTTTAGAAATAAGAAAACATGTCGAAATAAAATCAGATATAATTAATAAGCAAAAAAAATTATAAAGCCTTTTTTATATATATTTTCCCACTCAACTGGTCTTTCCCGTCTAACGATATTGTAATTCCTAATTCTGATAAACCCCGCCAACTCTAACGCCTCCCCCCTACTTCCACTTCTTCTTTCCAATTTTAATCTATATTTAATTTTTGACTTCAATGTATACTTACTCCTGATGAGGTGAACTTCATTCATGAAACATGTTGAGGTTGTATGTAATTAAGTGATGTAAACAAAGTTATTTATGTTTTCAATAAAATAAATAATGCCATTACAAAGTGATAAGCTTCCGGAAGAAATCTTCTTATTAAACGCTTGTTAATGGTCAAATAATTTTGCGTAACTATGCGTATTGTTAGCTGCATATCCAAATATTCGCGCCAGTCATTTGGTTCGTTCTTATACCGCCAGAGGGGCAGAGTGGTCGAATTTTGCCTGCAGACACCCTATTCGGGATTTATCCGAAACATACTATTTGAATTCGACCAATCAGAGGGTCTAGATCGTCCAGAAGCTGGCGTAATAATACTATCAGATACAGAATTTTACAAGTTTCTAAAGCAAACTAAAAATGAAAAGACACTGGTCTCTAGGTTCTTAAAGTTACGAGGTTAGGAGGTAGGCCCCATCTTGAAAGCCAGTTGTTAGGTTATAAAGTGGCCCAGATAGGCAAGGGTCCACTGGAGTCGAACCAGGGCCATAAATAGGTTATCTCAGTGGTAGGTGGCGATGAGATTCTTTTGTCCCCAAGGGCGTGGGGAACTCTTTGCTTACTTCGCCGCTCTCATCGGTCAGTACATGGGGAAAGGTTATTTCAATATCACAAGCCAAAACGTGGTGAACAAAAGGTTTATTACAGTAATATTACACGGGGGTACATCCTAACTATAAAAACAGTATTGATTCTGTCTCTTGTTCTCTCAACAGGGTGAATTGGTACTACTGAGTTTTCGAAATAAACACAAATATAAAAAGGGTTAGGTTGAAGTTGCTTACGGATGCGCCAAATCGTAATGTAGGTTGTCGCCTTGTTGTTCAAGGCGGACGGTGAATTGGTGCACACGCGATCTTGGTGGTAAATTAACTCCAAGGAGCCGAATATAGTGGAACTGGTTCATGATTTAAAGGTATCGGCGGTATATCGTTACACAAAAATAGAGTTTAATTACGACGCGGGTTGACCGCGTTGTTTTGTGATGTCGGGAAGGACGCGGAGTGTGCTAGCGGCGCACTCGGTCGAGGCCTGATTCTGACTGGCTGGGCGCTTGGCCATGTGTCGACGTATATAGTGTTGAGCGGGGAGGGGGCAGCTTCTATTGTTTAATGCGTATCAAGGTTAGAACGTGCCTCATAACAAGGTATATGAATGCAAACATAGGTCAGAATTCAAGTTTGGCGCGGTCGTGAGACAACGCTGTTCAAATATTTAACAAATACATATCTATATTAAAAATAATCTCGAGGGCGATGTATTAGGACTGTTAGGAGTTAGATATTATCAGCGCTTTGGCAATTCGGCACCTGGAGCAGACTGTTAGATTAGTGTAGGTTACGGGTGTTTTTTTTTCTTCCTTTTCTCAGTGTTGTATTTTGTCATGGAACCCAAATTTAAGATTCACAGAGTTGTCCAAGACAGAATACCATAATGGATAGAAGTGGAAACAATAATGAAACTCACGATCGGCCACGTCGAATCCCTGAAATTTGATTGGCTGCGCATAGTTGACCATGGAGGACAGCCAAGGATGCACGTTGGTGGTAGAGCCAGTGTACGCCACAGGAGGAGGGGCGTCGTCCCCGGCATCCACCGATGCCGCCACTATCTCCTCGGGCTAGCGATATATAGAAAAGACCAATCAATAAGTATGAAATAGACATCAAGTATGAGGAATGTCATTGTTTGGATTCTACAAACGTTGTGATAGATACTTTTTATGTCTTTTTCAGGGGCAATGTAATATTTTCACAAACTACAGATACCGTTAACTCATTGGCGGTTAACTCAAAGCACACTCAAAGTATAGGTCCACTTGGCATTTTAAACATTTCACTGAAGTTCCCTGAAACAAAAAAATTCTACAATAATTTTTAAAATTTTAAATGATGAAAAAAAGTTTACCAAATGTATTATCACCAATATTACAAAATGAAAGTTTCATCATCTATAAATCATTTGACCTTGTCTCATAGATGTTACTGGTTTGTCTGTTTTTGGTTATTAGTCTGACCTAATGTAGACTGAAACAGTTTCACTCCCGAAACAGCGCCGGTTTTAGAGCCAATGAGTTAAAAATGTGAGGAAGATTGAAAGCTTATTTTTTTGATTCTGAGCATAGTAATAATTGATTTTAAAAATAATCTAAACCTTAAATTTTTAAACGGTTCGAACTGGCGTTAAATTTAGGCAACACTACTGGTTCCCAAGACAGCTAAAAACCCTAATTAATTATTAACCCTACCAACGTTGGCCGTCATGACGTCGCCAACGCCCTCCGCAAAAACAAAAACGAACATATAGTTTTGGCTAAAAATCAAAAAAGACAAATTTAAAAAAATTAATTGTCTACAAAAAATTTAATTAAAATGCACTATGCATTATTGTAATTTCGACAGAAAAAATACCCTGCTGAAGATGCCGATTGCAATAAATGACAGCAAGATTAAATAGTTCAGCTTGGTAGCTATCACTGGACCTAATCAATAAAGTGAAAATGAGTAATACCTTTTTATCAAGCACCACAGCAGATGCGTCTTCCTTGACCTCGTCCTCAATGACGAACTGTCCTTGCTTGAATAGCTCCAGCTCCTGCTTCTCCACCTCGGGTTTCAGTCTTTTATTTTTTATCAGGATCTTCTTCTTCAGCAGGCAAGGCGGGGGCAGCGGCACTCCGGGATCCAACTTCAAATCACACTCAAATATATTACACACGTAATAACTAATCCATGCTTGCAGCATGGCGAATTTTTACAAATTACATGACTATTTGAGCTCTTCGACCACCATAGTAAAACGGAACCATTGAAAGGAACAGACTAATTTTTTCCATAGAAAGCCCCGGAATAGTAGTAGTTCTGCAGATAATTATTAAAACAGTAATAAACACTCAGCTCTCAACACTCGAGCAAAATGAGCAATTAAGAAGTATTTAAAAACAATATGGTGACATGTCTTATTTTTTGTCAGGGAAAGAATAAATATCCTTTGGAATCAAAGCTTCACAGCTCATGATAGAAATGATAATAGATGCGTTATATGAGTTTCGGGGTAACCGGATAAAACAATGATAAAATAAAAGAAAAAAAAACCACTTTTCTTCAGTGTTTTGTTTTGTCTTGGAACTGAGATTTGTTGTATCAGCAAACAGATATTCTGCTTTGTAGTCATATTCCTATATAAAAGAGTAATTTTCGTATGTACATATTTATAGAAAGCATGTATGTTGATAATTACAGGAAAATCAGGCAGTGGCTCCTTCAGCAGTAGATCACCGAGGATCTCGTCGCAGTACTTGGCCAGCTTGTATTGCTGGGCCTTGCAGCAGTGGTTCTCAAAGGATAGGATGACGGGGTACTCAGATGTGACGAAGGCTGTGTCGCGCAGGGCGTAGATGACGTCGCGGAACAGGATGTCGGTGCACATGGCCATGCCGTGCGTAATAATCGGCTCCTCATCCTCACCCTTGCCATCCCAGCAGTCCAGTTCGACGCACCTGTAGGGTTGAATGAGCCATTAGACACAATTTGATAATCATTGGGTTATAAAATTGGATGTAGTTTTAGTAAACAATGTTGGAAGTTTCAATATTTGCTAACACAAAATGTGAGGTCTTTCTATGAAATTGAGTGTTGCTGTTTGAACACAAGCACGCACTTGAATGACAATGAAATCATTTTCATAGTCAGAAAGTATATTTCTGCTATTTGCAAATGCAAATCATAACACATACATGTGCGCGTAAATAAATCATTCACTAGATCGATATATACGGGCTTTTTTTATGAAACAAATTTGTCCTAAAAAACCATAGATATGTCAATATACAGACAGTAAAATTCTCATTCGGAGCCTACTTATTATATTATACACCAATGAAAAACTCTGAAAGTTTATTCCATAGACTTTCAGAGTTTTTCATTGGTGGATATAGTTAGGCAATCATATGACGTCACAATATTTCGGTTCCAATTTTTGATCGGAGTTATACCCCCCTGCATGTGCGATTCATAGACAGGGATATAGAGAATTATTGTAGTCATATTCTTCCTTTATGGTCTTCCATTGTACTCAACCTTAAGGCGATGCACTACGTCGTGTAATATTTTAAATTGGGCCGCTATCAATAACAACCCTTACGTAGATGGTGATAAGGTTTAAATTCCCGCTTAACACCATCCGCCTGTTTTGATTTATGCAAGAAAAAAACATGGCCAAAAAGTGCCTTTTATTTTATTTTGTGGATGTTCAGGCATAAATACTTAATTTTTTTTCGATCATTTTATAAATAACTTAATTTGCCACATTATACAATAAAATCATAAGCAAAAATGGGTTCGTAAATAGGAGATTTTGAACTTTAAAGCAGTTTTCATAGGCCTTTACATAATTTTTTTCCGAGCTTATAAAAAAACTTATCTAAAAAATACTTGATTATTTCAAAGGCCAAGATGTATTATACTCGCAGTATTTAATTAATGCATGTGAAACATTTCTAGGCGACCAAATTTTCAAACCAAAAACACATGATTTTGCATTACTACGTATGGCATCGCCTTAAATACACCTCTTGATACACAACACGGCAAATGAATTTAATTCTCCACCATGAAACTACAGCGGAAGGAAAATGAATATATTTCAACTCATTTAACAAAAACACTTTTAATCATTGAAGATAATATTAACAACTCTCAAATGAAAAATATGAAACAGAAAAAGATTCAGTTGCATGTAGGAATTATTAATTCCTTTCTTTTTCTGATTTTCCTGTTTCAGTTTTTTCATTTGAGAGTTGTTTATATGTATTATGTTCAATGATTTAATATCACAATTTATGGTTTAACTCAATAAGTTATTTCACTAAAAAAATATTTAAAACATTTTTAGTTGAAAAAATAATATGAAAAGTGACGCCATCCCGCTAGAAGCATCTGTCAGTGCAGTACAGGAATAAAAAGACCACCTCATATGCATGTTTCTTAGACCTGAGCAAGGCCTTCGACAGGGTTTCTCACCCTCTGCTATGGGCTAAACTCAGAGAAAGAGGCATATAATCGGAGGTCATACATATCCTCGACTCGTGGCACAGACAGCAGGAAAACCTAGTAAGATGGAAGGATGACTTTTCCGAACCTTTCCTCCTAAAGAGTGGCGTCAGACAGGGAGGATGCATGTCACCGATACTGTTCAATCTGTACATGGACGAACTCACCGAAAGGCTAAACAATGCAGGAGTAGGCTGCCACATCGGAGGACAGTGTCTGAATAACGTCAGTTATGCGGACGATATGGTTCTGATGGCACCATCTATAAGGGGACTGCGCATTCTTCTGAAAATCTGTGAAGAGTATGCTGAAGAAACAAATATGTTATATAACCCCGCTAAAACGGCTCTATTGGTCATAAGACATGGGCAAGGCCCGAAAAATATTCCTCCAGCTACCTTGAACGGTGTGAACTTGAAGGTGACCGAAGTAACTAAATACCTTGGGCACATAATCACCAGTAGTCTGATGGACGATGATGATATCGATAGACAAAGGCGAGCTCTCAGCGTTAAAGCAAACATGCTCAGCAGAAGATTTCGCCTTTGCAGTACCGCAGTAAAGAGGACGCTCTTCCTTTCCTTCTGCGCAACGTTGTACACGTGCGAACTATGGGCAAACTACAAAAAGAGTAGTATAGAAAGACTACGGGTCCAATACAACAACGCCTTCCGCACAATGTTTTGTCTCCCCAGATACTGCAGCGCTTCCCGTATGTTCACGGAGGGGCGAGTTCCCGGATATGCAGCCCTTATTAGATCCAGGGTGGCAGGAATGAGGGAAAGGATAAGAAGCTCTGGAAATATCCTCACTATGGAAGCCCGCCTCACTCCATCCTCCAGCATTGACGCACACTGGAGAAAAATACTAGCGCCTAATATAGTCACGGCTCCCTAAAGGCTTCAACTTTCTATTATTCTATTATTTTATCATTTTATTCTATTTTATTTTCAATTTATTCTGTTTTCTTTTCTTTGTTTTTCTGTTCTATCTTTTTTGTTTTTGATTATATATTTTGTTGTATCTCTATATGGAATGTGTGGGACTGCACTAACCTCCCCACATACCGGAATAAACACTTTATTATTATTATTATTATTTGAAAATTAAACAAAAAACGGAACTCTTGCCTCCAAACCGCCACCCAGAGAGATATGTGTTATGAGAGGAGTTGATGTAATATATATAGTAGTACAGTACCGTAGACAGAGGCATAGGATAATAGTACAGAGAAAAGAGAAGAGAGCTCACCTGCATCCCGCCAGAAGCACTTGTCTGTACATCTCAACAGAACTCTTGCCTCCAAACTGTCGCCCTGAGAGGTATGTGTTGTGTGAGGAGTTGATGTAGTAGTGAGAGAGGGGTTGGTCCATCTCCATATAGATGTCCAGTCGGTCCAGGAACACGGGCGCATTCTCGTCCGACATGAGATAGCGAATGAGGCCGTCCTTTGTCAATTGCTCTGTAAATGGTAAAATGAGTGTCATGAACAATGCACATTGCAAAATGTGTTAATCAGTATTGTTGTTATTAAAATTCCTGAGTCAAAATGTTACAAAAAATGGGACACAGTCCAATATAAAATTTTTCAAATCAAAGCGTCAAATTGTGAACTATTATTATACTGTATAATCGACTACATATAATTAATTTGGTAGAAATTTTGAGTTTAATTATGTATGGAATCAGGACTTAAAATACATAACCACCTTTTACAGGTATTTTAATGGAGCCTGCTTGAAGGGACTAGCAGCATTGATCTCCAGGAAACTGGTTTTTTGCTGAACCTTTTGTTCCAACATGTGCCATTTTGACAAAAATATTTCATAAATATTTCCGAGATAGACTTACGTAGGACTGAAATTTTTGTTGTTTTGATCCAGAAAAATTCAAACATACAGCTCTATGAAACCAAAGGTTGTCAACATAATTTGAGAAAAATTTATAAAACTGTAGTGGTACGCCACTACTCGAGTCGGACAGTGTCGGGTACTACTTAGTACACAGTACCAAGCACTAAGGTGCTACGGTACCTAGGCCGTCGTAGAAAAAATTTTCCTGCCCCGGAGTGATTGGGCAAAGTCTTGGATGTGACGAACAGGGTACCTGTCTGGTATTGATCTAGCATTCAATCCCCTGTAGTCCCCACAGGGTCTCCACTGGTCGTCGGTTTTAGGTACCATGTGGAGTGGTGATGACCAGCAGATTTCGGAAGGTCTGACGATTCCCATCCGCATCATGGTCTCGAATTCCTTCTTTGAGGCGCGGAATCTCTCTGGCGCTAGCCGTCTGGGTCTTTTGCTGACGGGGGGTCCCGGAGTCGTCCGAATATGGTGCTTGGTTGCGTGCCGGGTTACGAATAAAGTAGGCTATTAAGTAGTACCCTTAATGCTTAAAAAAGGAATAACAGCTTGTACTCTTTTTATTATATAAAACAACAACAAAAAGGAGGAGTATTGTGTAAATGAAAAAACATAAGGTGAGCCATTTTTAAAAGTTAAATGGAGAAATTGTGAGAGATTTTCTATCATGAGCTCTGGTGCCGCCATTTAAAAAAAAAAATGTTTTAACAATGCATAATAGAAATACGTAAATCAGATACATTCACCATATTCCCCTAAATTATGGTAATTAGGCTGTTTTTCTGGGTGCAAGAGCAGTATTACCCCATATTATACAGCAAATATCAATTTGAAAGTCTCTTACTAGCAACTTTTGCCTCCTCGTTTTGCTCGTAGGTGTTGATAATTTCCGCAGCTCTTTTCTCATCATAAAGGGGGTACAGGATCTCATTCAGTCGGGGATCTCGTTGCTTCTCGTTCATGAAGTTGATAAACTGCTCCAGATTTATGGTGTCAGCCTTTCCTTGGGTTCTAAAAGCAGACAATCAAAATTATTAACCTAGAAACTAATTTGATGTTTAATATTTTGTAAGGGCTATAAACACTAAGTAAACCGATCAATCAACGTTCAAATCCAGTAAACTGGCATTCCCATGTCCCAACTCCACTAAAGTGGCTTTAAATATGTGGAGCAACATATTTTTAAGGATTTACTAAAGAAATGACAGAACTCGTAAAGAAGAAACTATTATATTTCCTGTGTTACGTCATCACTTTCATTAGATTTTAATCGCCTCTAGGAAGATTTTATTAGAAGCTTTTTTTTGACATTGGAAAATGTGAGATGGCTAAATTTGTTCTAGGAGGGTTCACAGTGTGCTTTTTAGGTGGACGTTGGAGTCGTTAAAGCACTTTGGTAATTTTATGTAGCTAAAGTTCACGTTTTCCACTTACATAGATCTAAACAGTTCCTCAATGTCATTTCTGGGGCAGATCTTGTGGTAGAGGGCGTAGAACTTGTCAAAGGTGAATGCGTCCTTCTCGATGGTGTCGGACTTGCCCGAGGGCAGGCCGAGATCGGACAGGCACTGGTATACCAGTTTCTCCGTTTTGCCCGAGGCAAAGGTGCGCGCCACTACCTTGACGGGCACCTTGCCCTTGTGGTCCGTAAGGAACCCCAGCCGCATCCAACTAGAATACAACATACAAGAGTTTACTATACACGGTGTCCGAAAACGCGTAGTACGAGCGGGAAACTGGTGAGTCTACATCACATAGAAAACACAAACACTGTTTTTTTTTTCCATCTGAGCATAATGATTTAAAAAAAGCTTTTAACTGAGGGTTAAAAACTTTTGGAGCGGGGTCTATGCTTCTATGCATTAAACAGCTGATATTACCACCTGACTGAATTTTTTCAAATTTGACCAAAATAATTCATCTTCAGACACGATTTATTTAAAAACATGTTCAAATAAAAGAAAATTATAAAACAAAATCGTCTCCAAATGTGATGTAAATTCAGCAGTTTCTTATTTGTAGGTACATACTACATTTTAGTCTTTTTGAACATTTTTTTATTGATACATTAGAATAATTTTTTTATAAAATATGATTTGGTAATGTGAGCCTCACTGGGTGCTTTACCTGTGCTGAGACCCCAATTATTTTGATATAACTGGGCAACAAAGAATAATGGTAATATCCATTCTAATTTTTACTCTTATTTTATTCTGTTTAGTTTACAGTTGTTAAATACGATACTAAAAGAAAAATTCATAGTATTTAGAATGTGAAATGTAAGAAGAGAATGATGGGTAATGTAAATGTTTTATAATATATTGTGTTTCATGAACTCCTCACATTAGAATTCTAGATTGCTACAAACCAAGTTTAAAAAAAGCAAGCTATAAAAATCAATTATTCCTGTATTAGTATCATTAACCTTTGGACCATCAGACCCTTTTTGAGGGAAAATAAAGATGGAATCAAAAATTAACTCTTGTCTTTCAAGTGTAAGCGATTCTGTTAAAAATTTATATGCACTTTCTCATGACATACAGGTTAAAATCGCATATAAAAAAGTTTCAGCTAGGGCGAAATTTCAATGCCAGCAGCGCATTAATGGTTTGTCGGCGGGAAAAAATTCTTGTCACTGGTGCATGAACGGTTTTCCAGAGGTTAAGTCAGTAGTTAGTAAGCAAAGCATAAGATACGATAATTAGTAATTTGTGCATGTGATGACAATAAGTGATTCATTATATTATTAATGGGCTATTATTAATAATTATCTATTGAAATTATTGCTCCTCATCAGCAAAGCAAATGATCTTCAAAATTTGTTCTGGAAATGTTTAAAAAGAATTACAATTTAGTATTAAATGCCCCACACTGGTCAGAGAAAAATGTTTCCATTCTTCATGGTTAGAGAATCTTTATGTTTAAGCCAACTTACACAATGTTTTAATTAAAAACAAATTGAATACGAATACCGCACAAACTCCTTGCTAACTGGAGCCATTGAGACTATGGCATTCCCAATTGGGATAGCCATATGTCGTGAGGCTGAAGGGAGTGGGGAAGGGAAGGAGATGGGAAAGAGGAAGGTTGGGAAGTATTTGGTGGTTTAGGTTTGCACTTCAAACACAGGTTCATTCACCATTCCAAGCACCTTTTCAGTTCCAAATGGTGATGTTTCACGAAGTACTGAGAGTACCTACTACTCTATACATTTATGAATATTTGGAGAGTTGTTAACATGAATTAATTATTTAAAAAATGGGAGCTCCCAGGTTTGTGGTTTTGTCATTTCGATTGTTAACTTTGATGGAACATATATTTTAAACAGGTACCTTTGGTCAAATTAGGTAAACCGGACAAAACACTTTTGAAAACTGTTATAAAGTAAAATAAAAAAGGTTAACTAGGTTAGGTTAGATTAGTTCTTTTTATCACTCTTCACGAGTTTATATCACTTTTCAAAAGTGTTCTGTTTTGTCAAGGAACCATCAAATAAATACTCACTGTTTCATCAAGTTTGTGCGGGGGCAGACATTGCTTCCCTTATTGTTGTGTGTGATAAGACGCAGCCCATCCTGCCAAACCTGTATTCGGAAGGGTGACCACACAAACAAAAATCACCAGGGCATGCGTGAAACAATATAAATAAAACAACACGTGCAGTGCAAAACAAAATTCAAAGCAAATTTATTGTGTTGGCAATTTGGCAAAGACTCGAAACACTTGACAAAGCTCACCTTGACAAAAACTAAAAATATTATTTTATTGAAACTTCTGAAATTATTTCTACAACCAAATTTGTGGTAAATTCAACATTTAATAAATGTTGAAAAGAGATCCCTGAGCCGTATGTGTGCTAAAACCATGTTTGATTATGTGAGGAATGAAGAGATCCGCAAAGAGTGCAAGGCTGATGTAAGCGTAGTAAGTAAGATTAAGAAAGGGACGCTTTGATGGTTTGGGCATGTAGAGCGAATGAGCAAAGATAGGAATGTATGGAGGATATATGATGCAAATGCGAATGGTAGCAGAAGTCGGGGACGCCCGAGGAAGACATGGCACTATCAAGTGAATCAGGTACTCAAGTCGGGCCATGTCAAGAGTCAGAATAATAGAAGAGTATGTATGAGACGATGTATGAATGTGAATGAGGCAAGAAGTGTGTGCCAAGACCGAGTTGTTTGGCGGTCGGTCCTCTCTGCCTACCCCTGCGGAACACGGCGTGATGGTTAGTTAGTTAGTTAAACTTATTTTGATGTGACTTTCGAAGGACCCCCTAAGGAAATAATTTCCCTCAAAAGCTATGTATTATTTGGGAATGCTGCTTGAGAGTTTTTTTTGAAGAATTTTAATTTTATTTATTTATACTAACCTACATTGTTTACCCGATGTCACTTATTTTCTGCATTTAAAATTTTTATTTAGCTGTAAATATTGCCCTGAAGAAGTCACAGTTGTGTTTGAAACTAGTAGGTCTTCAACTCAAATAAAGTGAGTCAACAATTAATTTTGAAAATGTCATGGCTTTGTTTTGTCCTAGATATAGTGCCTTCAACCTGCATTGTTCTATTTGTGAATAGTTACAAACTACCTATTTATAAACTGAGAAAACTACAAAATTGGTGGCACATCAGCATCCAAAGGGTTAAGTCATACATTTGTATTACACAATAAGATAATGATATTCATAATATTTATTAAATGTAATTAAGAACCATTTACGATTAATATTAGTAAATTAATTTTCTATTGTTCTAATATCATAATGACAGCCAACATAAATAAAATATGAAGTAAAAAAAAAAAAAATACAATGAAACCCACTTTCAAGGTTTCCACGTAAGATGTTTCACAACTAAGAAATTTGGTTTTTTTTTGTCCTTTGAAGAGTAAAATAAAAAAATGATCCAATTTATTCCACATGCCTATAAGGTATATTTTCCGGTACATTGGGAAACCTTATAAGAGAGTTTCACTGTGGTCAAAGTAAATGTGAAGAAAAGATAAAACACAGTGTCTGGAAACTGGCGTCAAAAGAGAAATAAAAACATGTTAGTCCAAAGCCAATCATGCATTGCGCACATGCACATAAAGCCCATATTTTGGATCTGCACTTACTGCTTCTTTAGACAGGTCATGGGACAAAAGTTGTTTGCCTTCCCGTTGTGCGTTATTTTGCGAAGAGCGTCCACCCATACCTAGTCATAGGATTTTAAGAAAAAAAATAATTTTTTAAGTGGAAGACATAGCTACCATTTCTCTTCAAAAATACATAATATACGTACACCTTGTCCTAAAAATCGTGGTACAGCAGAAAAATGCGATCATCTGCATAGGGCCGGCCCTGTGTGGTGGCAATTGGAGCAGTCCGCTCCGGACACAGACTTGCCAAGAGCTAAGGAGCCAAAGAACCAAGGCTCTGATAATACCTAACGCCTAAAACGGTGCCAGGCGCCGTTTGGTTCAGGGCCAGCCATGAATTTGCAGCACACAGCAAAAACCCAAATAATTAAGTTTTTGCGATTTGAGCATTTGAATTTTTTTAGAGCAACAGACTATGCGTTGATTCATTTTAACCCCCGAGCATAGACAACATAGCATTGTGATATTTACAAAATCTGTCAGATTAGAGATCAATTTAGAAATATTCCCGCTGAACATTAAATTTCAAATATTTGAATGTAAGAGTATAATATGGTAAACTTTTAAATACAAAGAGAAAGCTTGGTGTTCTCTCTTCCTAAAACTGTTTATATCATAATGTGTCTGACAATAATAGAAGATAAGATAAAACTTTTATGAGAAAGTGTCATTGGTGCCACGTATGACACAATGTGATTATTGAAATTTCGTGGTGAAAATGCCACTAAGTGACCAGACGGGTTTATACAATAAATTACTAACTGACAGCAACCGCATAATGACCAAATATTTCGAAATGGACCAAAATAAATTCAACCTCAGACTCGATTTACAAAAAAGGTATACTGCAAAATAGACCCGAAAACTAATAAAAGTTTCACCAGCCTCCTGCAGGTACCACGAGTTTCTGGACATCATACACAGTCAAATTAATGTGCTGGGTTTTACACTGCAAAAGTAACAGATCTTATGGGATGTTAACGGTGGCCGTTTTGGTAAAACATTCTTCCGAGGTACTAGAAAAGTGCTTATTATATTAACTATTCAAAAATAACCACATACCCACAATTGAAATGAATACTAAGCCTGTCTGCACTTTTATATTTCAATGATACATACATATTAATTTCATTGTCAGGTAAGTATCAATGACATAATCTGATATTACTGATATGTAATTACCAGTTGCGGCTTGTGATTTTTGGGTATACTAGAGTGCTAATATTACAAAAAATGGCATTCTTGAAGTTGTTGTAGCTGAAAACAATTTTTTATTTTTTTTCTAAAATACGATTTTTGTATGAAGATTTTTAGGAAATTTCAGTTTGGCTGTGCGCCGCACGGATTACCCATTTCAGTGCTAGTTACCTTCATATATTAAGTACTTCAATCACAATTCGCTGTATTTCCAAACATAAATTAATTCCCAATTATGAGTATTAATGGCCGAAGTAGTAATTTGTCACACACAAGTCACCTTATTGCAACAGTGTTCTGATTTAAAAAAAAATCTGATTCTGATGTTAATACAGGGTTTTCCAATAAGAGGTGTTATTTTGAATAGCCCGCTATTTCGGTAGATGTTACTTTTGAAGCTGTCATTTTTTGACATTTGACAATTAGAAACTATGCCTTTAATAAAAATGGAACGATATATGCTTCAACAACGCATTGAAATTCACTTGAGTGAATCAAATACAAATCATCTTGAGTGATGAGGCCCATTTCCACCTCGGTGGCTTCGTCAACAAGTAAAATTGTCGCATCTGGGGCTCGGAAAACCCAAGAGTTATTGTTGAAAAGCCTCTCTATCCTCAACGTGTGACTGTTTGGTGCGGTTTATGGTCCGGAGGAGTCATTGGACTTTACTTTTTCGAAAATGAGGCTGGAGCAACAGTTACGGTGAATGGATTGCGCTATCGAGAAATGATTTTTTTGGCCGTAATTTTTTTTTTTTTTTTTTTTAAAAGAAAGAAAAACATTCCCGGGTTACGAATAACCTGACAATATTTGAAAATCTCCTACTACCACCACAGAAAGCGGAAAATGTTGCTTGTGTTGTGATGGAGGACTTAGCCAGCCGAGGCATTGACACACTACGCCTGGGTGGGACCCAAGCGCGATGTCAACTCGGCCACCGACCGGTCAAATTGGATGGTATTGATCTGGACAACGTTTACTTTCAAAAGACGGCGCTACGTGCCACACAAGCAACGAAACCATTGATCTTTTACGATTGAATATCAAAATAACACCTCTTATTGGAAAACCCTGTATTTTCAGCTCCGGGCCCTAGCATAAAACATCAATAAAGGTTTTATCAATAATTTTATTTATTTATTGAATGGTTTTAGAGACATAATGCAGAAATGACGGTAACTTGTCATCAGTCCCGAGCATAACTGCAGATCTCCAGTGAAAAAACAATAATTCACGTCGACCAAATTAAGCACATTATTCGACGTGAACTGCTGTTTGTTGGTTGGCGAAGAAAAGAAACCGACAAAATGCTGGGTGTTGCCAGGGCTAATACAATAATTTGAAATGTTTAATAGGAGTTTCAAATCTCTTTTATTTTTGCAATATTATTATTAGTCACGCAGTGCGTACCTTTGCTGTGGCGGCATCGGGACAAACTACGTGCTGCATGTTGATGTTGATATAGTCTGTTCCGCTGCATATTGTCAGAGACTTGTCTTCCAGCATGTCTCCGTGCTTGTTGATCAGGTTGAAACTTAGCTTAGAATCCTGGAAAACACAAAAAAACGTTTTAATGAGTTATACCGATTACCGATATACTGAACCTTCGCATCAAATAATGATGAAAAATATACATTATCATTATTAACCTCTAAGAGAGTGAGTTTTTGAAAGAAGAAAGTGCTCAAAAGTGAGTTTTAGCTCCAAAATAATCATTTTTTTAAATTGTGTTTTCATGGCATGTTTTACAAAAATAGAAATCTGTTAAAAAAAAAACATATTTCATAACACCAAAATAACGGAATTAATCAGATATTAATAACATTTAAATATATTATTATTAAAAAATAGGAAGATTTCTACAAGTACCGCCATAAGGTGTAAGTCCAATCATCTTTAAGCATATTTTTTTACGGATGTGCACGGTACGGCCATGCTTTCCTAGAGCTATGCTAAACAATATGAATGGTCAGTGGCTGAGTTGGCATTGCGTCTGGTTCCCACCCAGACTCAGTGAGTTCAATTCCTCGGCTGGCTAAGACCTCCATCACGACACAAGCAACATTTCCCGTTTAGTAGGAGATTTTCAAATATCGTAAGGTTATTCGTAATCCGGCAATCTGTCTCAAAAAAAAAAATGATGGTAGATATTCTCAGTATCGCCTTGGTGAAATACCACTATTCAGAATAGACCTTATGCTTGAAATGGCTTTAGCCATGTTTGGTGACCAGATCCGAATAGCCAGTTTCTTCCCCATCTTTGTCTTCTCCATATCCTTCCCCCCTTCAATACCTTCAGCCTCACAACTCAGAACAACATATCCCAATAAGGTTTGCCATAGTCCTACTGGTTCTAGATGGTTGGGAGCAGTTGAGTTTTCATATTTGTTGGAGAAAACAATTTGTTTTATTTAAGATAAATAAAGTTCTCCACTCTAGAGATTATTAAATTCCTGTGTACAAAGCTTTCTGCTGACATAAACAATTTGAGCTTTACAAAAAAACGGTGGTTGTGAAATGTGAAAACAAAACAGACTTTCATGTGGGAAAAAAAAAACAATAGAATATTAAAAGTTGAAGCAAGCGAAATGTATGCAGGTACCACAGAAATAAAATGCACAAGGTGAACCAGTGATGTGACAGCGACACATGAGCCCAAACTGACTATCCAAACTGGCACCCCAATATTTGGTAATATGGCGAGGCGGAGGGAAGGAGAAAGAAAAAGTGAGGTTGGAAAAACCTGATTATTTGGATTAATTTAAAGTACATCAACCTAAAGTTCAATTCTCAAAGCTAGTCTTTAATCAGGGCTATAATAACAACAGTGAAAAAAAGGAGAGTTTGGTTTAGGTTTTTATTTTTTTACTGAGTTTATTATTGCTAGAGAGGTTAGAAAAATAATTAATTTACAGTTAAAAAAATTCTTTAAAAATTATAATAAATTTGATCAGATATTTTTTTACATTCATCCTATGATTTACATTTTACATTCATCCTGTGATTTAGATTATACATTCACCCTATGATTTATATTTTACATTCATCCTATGATTTACCTTTTACATTAACCTATAATCTTTTCACGATATTATAAACATGTTACGTCGGATGATTTGAATTCTTCTCAGTTCAAATAAATTTATATTTATCGATTTTTAAGAAAAGTAATTTTGTACATTTCAAGATTCTAATTCATTCCAAAATTAATTTTAACTTGATTAATTCAAATGAATTTATATCGATTACAACGATTTTAAATAAAAGTACAACATACTAATTGATTCTGAAATAGGACCATTGTAAGATAATGTTTCAATTAAGTTTTAAGATTTTTTTTACCAAACAAGGGTTTGGAGCCTATAGGGACTATAGCATCTCAACTAATTTCGGTTGTGGGTCTGACTGTGTAACTCTGGTACAATGAACTCAAATTTTTTTCGACTCATTTTCAAAATTGGACATGATTATGTCAAGAATTCACAATCTATAAAGTACTAACCTATAATAAACAGAAAACGATTTTAATTCTATATTTTTAAATGTGTATTTTTATGTTAAATTTCTTAACAGTTAATCTTGACGAGTAAAATCAGATTTAATGATTTTTTAAGGGACTGGGCTTATTAGCGAACATGAGATTATCAATCCAATAATTAATTTTTAGTCCCAAAAAATTGTTCCAAATCCACCCCCCACCCCAGGGGGAAATCTCTCCATGTAAATGCTATAGCTACGCCACTGCCACCACCCACCACTGGATGCGAGGGAATATCGGCCAGTCAATTAGACTATAAGACAGCTAATCGCAAATCCCCAGATAAAAGAGCCCACGCCATTAGCACATTTCCAGTACATCACAGAATTATATGCAGCTTTGTGCTATTTCTGTATCGACTCTGGCGTAACCCGACTTCAAGCATTACTTTATACAAGAGATAAACTTTAAATAGATGACTGATTTATAGGGACCTGAAAAATTCGTGTTATTTTGAGGCGAAACATACATTATTTTTGAGATTTTTTTGTACGAAATAAATAAAGTATTTTATTTATTAAACTTAAAATATGATCGCTTCTTGTGATCAATAAACGTGCAAATTTTAATTTAAATATGACTTATTTCTAATATTTATTACATGGATAATTTATCTTCTTTAAATGTGCTTAATCTTAACTATACAAAACAATTTGTGTTTTTGATTTGTTATTTCTTTTAAATTTGTAATATATTCTTTCTGTCTTGTACAGGGTGTGTGATTGTGTTTATTGTAGATTGTCTCTAAAGTTGGTAGTAAATTTCTAAAAAAAAATTCTTCGGTATTGATTTATATTAATTACACTTCAAAATTTGTCTCGTTGATCTATTCTGTAATTTGGAAAAATTCTAGTTATTTTAGAGAAAATTTGCTTTATTTTAAGTGATTAAGAAAATGAATTAAAGATTAATTGAAAAAGTGGTAGCATTTTGCAATAGAAGTGGTGATATGTTAAATTCTTGTTATTTTGAGGCAAAAAATTGTGCACGCCTTTTTCATTAAAATTTTATAATAAATGACAGCACGCAAAGTTTTCGAAGTGAATACCTATTTAATGGCTTAGTTGTATTTAGGATGTTCAATATTACTTTTTTATTTAAAAATACCAGAAATCGTCGGGAAAAATATGAGAAATATGTCGTGTAATGGTAAAAATGACAAATTTCGCATAAAAAATGGCGATACCGTCATGGCGATTTTTTCAGGTATCCTTACTGATTTATCATCACGCACCAGTTGCAGAAGGCGCACGAATTATTGTTGCTTCTTCGACAAGGGTTTGCGACATTCATATAACTCAATTGTTTGTGATTTTTATCATAGGAACTAGGAGGTCGTTAATATGCGTTGCATTAATTTGGCGCTGGAAACATGATAAATTAATTTATTTAGCAATAAAGCTTAGTAAACACAACTTGAATGCTGAAAGTGTACGAGCTAGGATTAAGACATTTGGCATAAGGCTTGGTATCATATCTCGGCCTAGATTAGAAATTTATATTTTACTTGGTGGCCTGCGCTGGAACTGGGGTTCGGAGTTGCAGGAACACGATGTTAGTTTTTCACGTGCTAGCTGCTGGTTCACTGATAATAAATATCGACCTTTACACGTATTCATACATAATCGAGAATAATCAATTAACACCTGAAGATTTGAGTAATGAGCATACATGATTATTGTCTCTGATTTTACTCTACAATACCGGTTAGTAGATGAGTTGACAAATGTGTCAGGTTCCCACCCAGGTGTCGTGGGTTCAATTATCCTGCCAGATAAGTCCTCCATCATTGCACAAGCAACATTAACCACGAATAATGATGGTAGGAGGAGATTTTCAAATATTGTCAGATCATTCTTAACCCCGAAAAGATTGAGAAGTTTTAGAGGGATGACCAAGGAATCATAAAATCAGCAACACGGTAAAGATGTATTAAATACGTTACCTTCGGCACACCTCCCGCTCTGATGTCACTGACTTGACACAGCTCAATGACGTCTCCCTCCTGAAAAAAAAAAAAAATCATGAAATCTCGATTCACATTTCTTCATAACGCCGTATTATGGCCACCCATTTGGGGGATGTTGAAAGGCAGAAGGAAATAAAATTAAGGGGGAAACAAAAATTGACCCGATCACTAAACATAGCTACAGTCATTAAAAAATATACTTTGATTCTGAATGGTAGTCTCTCGCCAGGGCTATACTGAGAGTAGGCATCTTCTAATCTGGAACGAGGTGTTCCAAATATTATAATTTCAATATAAATCATCCATTTTTTTATTATTATTGTGGATTAAAAAGTAGAACTCAGTTTGGGACAAATTATTATACAAAGCCATGGATGTATTAGGTAATTAATAGGTAAATTAGATTCGTTAAACATGCAGAAGTCCAGCAAACCGCACATATTGATGGAATTATTGCGATAACAGTTAGTTTCAATTAAATAACTGAGAGCTAGGAGGAATACTATTCATTTATTTATATAATTCAATATTATTTAATTAAATTCAAAAAACGGTTTTTGTTTTTTCTCCATATCTATTATTTTATCAATTATAAAAAAATAACTTACGAGGTGCTTCCACGAGCACCTACATTTCTAAAATATTTTGTGTTTTCTGGTGTTTACATAATTAAAAAAGCGATAAACAACCATGGCAGGCAATTACTTAGGAATGTAGATAATAAAAAATAATATACCTAGTTAATAGGAAAAGGAACCTACTATAAATAATATTGTTCATCACGTGATCACATTCTTTGTTATTTCCAGAATTCCATTAAAGATTATCGATTTAAGTTGAAATATAAGGTAAAGATTTTAACAAATTCTTCGGGATATTGGTTTAATAAAAGCTTTAATACTTCTCAGATGTTGACCGCTGTGTATAAAATAACGGTATACGAATTGGGCCCGAGTCATGAGCTTGCCTACCTGTTTCGCCTACACTGAAGATTCGCCGGAGGAGTATATTATCAGCAAACAAAGAATAAAGGTTATTAATTAAATCACTCTGGAAACTATAAAACCTAACGTTAAAATTATTCAGAAAACAGAATGGAATGTAAACATTACAATAAAAGAATATCTAATACGTTTAAATAACCGTAATTATGAAGAATTCGCAAACACTTCAACGAAACACATCAAACTTTTGATGGTGACCCAGAGGGTCTTGAGAATTTTAACAATAAAGTAGAAAATTAACTCAGCGTGAAAACGGGTAGCAAGCACTCTCGAAGGGTGAACTAAGGTCAACGCAACTATTTTCAGCTCGCTATGCTATACACATCACGAGTAAATAATATGACAAATAAATAATGTTACTGTAAAACAAAGCTACGAAAATGACTTGTTCAATGTTTGTATTTCTAAACTTTGGCGAAACTGGCTAGTAACTGAACTTTTATTTTATTTTTTATATTAACTCCACACAGGAGGCCCTGAAGAAAATAATTTCCCTCAGGGCCTATGTCATCTTTGGGGATGCTGTGTGGAGGGTCTTTTTGTGGAGAGGAAGGAGTGAACATGGGTCTTGAAGAGTCCCATGTTGTAGGAGAGAGGAAACACAGAGGCCGGCAGTTCGTTCCACAGCCGAGCTGTTGAACTTAAGAGCGAATCGTAGAAGCGACCCGTTCTCATGTGACAAATGTCAACTGTGTACAAATGTTGGGCGCGCGTTTGGCGTGTATCCCGACTACGCACCGGTGCCGAAGGGATCAATGACGCTAGTTCCTCAGAGCATCTTCCATTGTAATACCGATAGAACAAGGACAGCATACCTACCTGACGCCTGTGCTCTAAAGATTGCAGTCCGTTTGTTAAGATTGGGGAATCTATCAAACGGACCGCCCGTTTCTGCACAGAGTCAAGGGTTTTTTTCAGGTATTTAGGGGCTCCGGACCAGAGATGGCTGCCAAATTCGACAGTAGGGCGCACTTGCGATTTGTACAGGGTCAGCAGTTGTGTATTATTAAAGTATCTGCTTGCCCTGTACAGTACCCCCAGCTTCTGAGAGGCCAACTTTACTCTGGCTTCGATGGAGCCCCCGTACCTGAGCTGGTCTCTTATAGTTACACCAAGCATATCAATGGAAGGCCTGTTCGGAAGATTGCTTCCGTTGAAGGAGACTAGATTATCATTTGGATCCCTTTTAGACGTAATCAGACAGGATTGGGTCTTTGAAACATTAAATTCGACGAAATTATTTTTACCCCAGGAGGAAATACTCTCGAGATAACCGTCCATTCTCTGCTTCAAAGCCCTCCGAGCCGTTGGAGTTTGTGTGCCCTTTGGGGGCTTGTCAAACAAAAAGCTATCATGAACTGTACTGTCATCCGCGTAACAATGAATCGGTGCACATGTCAAAAGGTCATTGATGTGCAACAAAAACAAAGTCGGAGACAGAACCGATCCCTGTGGGACGCCAGCATTTATGGAGTGCGAGGAAGAGGTGAAACCATCAGCAACCGCCTGAATCGACCTATCCCTTAAAAAGTCAGCAATCCACGTACACAGGGATGCGGGAAGTCCGTAAGAAGGCAATTTGTTGACAAGTCCTCGGTGCCAGACCCGGTCAAAGGCCTTGGATATGTCTAGTGCGACCGTTTGGGTCTCACCGTGACATTCCAGGCACCGCCCCCAAACATGCGTCACATACGCGAGAAGATCACCGCACGAGCGGTTCCGCCGGAATCCGTATTGACGGTGGTTGATAATTTTGTTCTTCTCGAGGTATGTGAGCAGTTTGTCGTTGATCACACGTTCCATCACTTTGGACAGAACTGATGTGATCGCTATGGGACGGTAGTTGGCCGGGTTGGAGCGGTCACCTTTCTTGGGAATAGGGTGAATGACCGCTTTTTTTCCAACCAGAGGGCACAGTGCCACACTTCAGGGACATTTTGAAGAGCTTTGTCAAAACTAGAACTATTTCCGCAGCACACCTCTGCAATACCAGGGCAGGTATTCCATCAGGTCCACTAGCTTTGTTAACATCGAGCCCCCGTATGACGTGGAGTACATCCCGATGCCGGATCCTCAGCTTTTTCATATAGAAGCCGCAGTGAGGAACCGACGGCGGAACAGCACCTCCGTCGTCGAGGGTCGAGTTTTCCGCAAAACATTTTCCCTAATAGGTTAGCCTTTTCGGTGGTGGTGTTTGCTAGTGAGCCGTCAGGTCTGGTAAGAGGTGGCAAACTGGGTTTGCAAAAATTTCGACCTATTGAGCCCGCAAGCGACCAGAATGCTCTGCTGCCATGCGGGCAGGCAGCCAGCTTTTTGCTGATCTGCAGGTCGTGTTCGAATTTTGACCTATTAATGATTCTCTTGCATTCCTTTGCCGATTTGTTGTATGCTGATCTGCTTTCGGGCGTTCGAGATGTGTTGTAGGCTCGGTAAGCCGCGTTTTTTCGTCGAACTGCTTCGGATCATTGTCGACTGAACCGCGGCTTTGAGCCCACACCAGTTTCTTTAGTAGTCGATTGTATGAAGCCATCCATCGCCGATTTGATGACTTCACCAATCTCCTGGGCACATCTTGAAGGATCCGAAGTCCGAAAACAAACAGCTGACCACGGAAAAGCGTTGAAATGGGCCCGCATACCGAACCAATCTGCTGACCTATAGTGCCACACTTTTCTCCTCAGCCTCTCATTGGTTGGTCTGAGGTTAACGGGGATTGATGTCGTCACTAGGCAGTGGTCGGATGATCCCAGAGGCGCTGTGACGTCAATCTTATAACCGTGTGGCACAGTAGTTAAGAATAGGTCTAACAGATTGGAGCGGTGAGTCTGGACATCAGGAACTCTTTTAGGCTCCTGAACCAATTGCTCTAATCCGTAGCAAATGGCAAAGGATTCCGCCTGTCGGCCAGCCGAGTCCGTTGGGCCTGAAAACTTCAACCATGTTTCGTTATGAACATTGAAGTCCCCCAGAACAATAAAATCGGCCGAAGGGTAGCGGGCAAGAGATCATCAATAGTATCGCTCAAATGTTTGAAGAGTTCGGAAGTGTCTGATTCGCTATGGTTCGGTGAGCGGTATAAACATGCGTAGAATCTTGCCGTACTGGCAAGATTGACGCGCAACCACATTACGTCGAATCTGGAGTTTTCCAGACTCATACTTCTACAGTAAAATGAAATTTTAGTTACACTAGAAACTAGAAAACTTATTCACCAAAGGCATTAGAACTTATAACTTACAGAAATATCCTAATTTTATATTATTAATGTACGGTTTTTAATGTCTAAATGTTTGCAGTGATTCTTGAAAACCCTGGGTGAGAGTAATTTTATATATCCTATGTGGTACATTAAAAAAAATGCACCCCAGGTAACCGCTGACTCTGGGCGAACCGCCAACGTTTAAAAAAATGCACGCAAGCAACCAACCCACTTGACTCCACGCGAACCGCTAAAGTTGAAAAAATTGCAAAAAAATTGCCCCACAGGCAACCACTTGGACTACGTGAACCGACAATGTTAGAAAAAAAGGTTTATTTAATAAACCGGCATAAAGAATATAAAAATGTATGCATACGCACATCGCAAGTACATCGAATGTGTCTGCGACTTTACATACATTTCTTACATACGCGCTTCGATCGAATGTGTCTGCGACCTTACATACGTACATCGAATACGTACGATCGAATGTGTCTGCGACCTTACATACATTTCTTACGTCAACAGACAGCAGCTACCCCCTACTTGCCCATAAAGTAATGTCCCGTCTACTATACACGGTGTCCGGAAACTCGTAGTACAAGCGGGAAACTGGTGAATCTACATCACATTTGGAGTCGATTTTGTAGTATATTTTTTTTTGATTTGAACTTTCGTTTTCGAGTAAATCGAGTCAGAAGTTGATTTTTTTTGATCAAATTCTTAAAAATTATTACTGAAGATCAAAGTACCCAACTAATTAAAACTATTTAAAAGTAAAACAAATAAAGAAACCCTGATTTAAAGCATTATTTTTAAATCACCCTTCATTTAATCCGGTGTAATCATAAAATATTTTTGGGGATCTGGAGAGGAGGGCACGAAATGAAAGACGTGTCGTGAAGGTCAGAGTGTTTATTTGTGAGTCAGGTAGCCGTGATGAGATGACGTAGGATAGATGTAGTTTCGATGTACGTATGTAAGGTCGCAGACACATTCGATCGAAGCGCTTATGTAAGAACCGCAATAACTAACTTATTAACTCTTCAACAATCATACCTACATAAAAAGCAAATCAAAAATGTTTTATGAAATTAGTATGTTTACACACCAAAATTTCGTTAAAAGTTATAGGATAAAATTAAGTTAATTGTATTGTTTTGATTGAAAGTGTAAAAATGGGTGAATAGACAGCAGAAGTGAATTAAAAAAAACTTTAGCAACTTTGTTGTAAGTTAGTTCAAAACAATTGTTTTCAATTAGTTTAAAAAATTTGTAACCTTAAAATAAATTAAAAAATAATAATCCCAGCGTTCGGCATAAATTGAACAGAAGGTATTGCAATAAAAAGGGGCTCTCCCTTTGTGCTTCAGTTGGTCAGCTGGTCAGTACACAACAGTCATTATTTACGACAACAGTTTATCAAACTTGTGTGTTTAAAAAACAATGTTGCGTTTTTGGTGTAATTGGTGAAATTTAGACGTTTTTTTTACATTTATAACAACATTTTTTTGTGTTTAAAAAACAATGTTGCGTTTTTGGTGTAATTGGTGAAATTTAGACGTTTTTTAACATTTATAACAACATTTTTTTGTGTTTTAAAACAGTGCGAGATTTTTGTATTACAATGGAATATACTAATGCAGAATACTACGATATGTTAATGTGTCTCGGACATGCCAACGGCAATTCTACCAGGGCAGCTATCGAATATATGGAGAGATTTCCACATCGAAGGCATCCAAGACGAAGAGTTATCGACGGATTAGCGAGACGTGTCCATCGTACTGGAAATGTTCGTTCAAATATGGCCGATACCGGTCGTCCATTACGCAATCCTCGAATGGAAGAAAACATTTTGAATTGTTTTTTAGAACAGCCAGGACGTAGCCTTCGATCTGTTGGGAGGGAATTAAATATTCGACACCAGATGGTCTGGGATACCCTCAAGGATGATGGTCAACACCCGTTCCATTACCGATGTGTTCAAGCGCTATTACCCATTGATTACATTAATAGACGAGCATTTTGTCAATGGCTTATTCACATGAATGTTCAAAACGGAGCATTCATCGAAAATATTTTGTGGACAGATGAGAGCAC
Organism: Hesperophylax magnus; assembly: GCA_026573805.1. Lineage (NCBI taxonomy): Eukaryota > Metazoa > Arthropoda > Insecta > Trichoptera > Limnephilidae > Hesperophylax > Hesperophylax magnus. The sequence continues at coordinate 4,314,688 of JAIUSX010000026.1, forward strand.
ATTCAGTAGAGATGGAATGTTCAATTCTCAATTCTCGTAATGAGCACCAGTGGGGACACGTCAACCCTCATGCGAAGCGACCCAGACACTTTCAACATCGGTGGTCTCTCAATGTTTGGGCGGGGATCATTAGCAACAAGGTGCTGGGACCATGTTTTCTACCTGCAAGGTTGTCTTCACAACTTTACTTGCATTTCTTGCAGAATGACCTGCAGGAACTTCTTGAAGACATTCCTCTAATAACAATAAGAAATATGTGGTTTCAGCAAGATGGTGCTTCAAGAAGAAGAACTTCCAAGAAGTTCGAAGATTCCTCGATGAAGAATTCCAGGGCCGCTGGATAGGACGTGCTGGACCTACCGCATGGCCAGCAAGGTCACCTGATCTGACTCCAATGGACTTTTTTTTGTGGAGCTTTATAAAAGCGAAAGTCTACAGAACAGATTGTCCCGATGTTGATACTCTAAGACTTCGTATCATCGATGCCTTCGACGGGGTAAAAATTAACCCAGACATGATACAAAGAGTGCAAGGGTCCATCATCAGACGGACCCAACTGTGCTTGGAAGTCAACGGTGAACATTTTGAACAATTTTTGTGACGTGTGTGTGTTTTGAATTGGAGCTCATCGCTACATATTTAAGTACCTACTTGTGCTAATAATAATTCCTATCCGTTGCGTCGACGTCGTCACATCGAATAACAAAAAAATTTTAACCCTGAAATAGCCGAAAAATATTTGTTTTTGGTTTTTTTTTTTTTTTGTGAAAATGCTCTAATCAAAAAACTTTATGTTTATTTGGGTTCCCCATGTAGTGTAGATTCTCCAGTTTCCCGCTTGTACTACGAGTTTCCGGACACCGTGTATTTGAAAAATAAATAATTATTTTTCCAAGAGGCACGGCAGGGAAGAATGACTACAAAACTCCTAAACTATCTTTGTTCTGAGGTAAATATTATCATTTAAACTTCAGTGATTTCAATATGGCAATTAATTTTGTTCAGCACAAGGCTGCGTCTTTAACTGATTTTATTAATGTAATGGTTATTTCACAATATATAAAGTAAATAAACGATCGTGGATATATGTTATATTAGAAGTAGACCAGCATCCAGAATGCCTAGAGGGGCGCAATAAATAATCCATAAACTTGTGGGTCAAAAAGAAAATAGGTCGAATTACAACACCATCACAACTCGCCCGTTAAATCACACCAATCAATTAATGCCAACATTCTATTATCATTCTGAATCTGATATCTACAACATAATAGTAATTTATTGTATTAGTATATGCGTTGTGATGAAATGTGAAAGAGTTTGTTTGAGACCAAAATTTCATTACTGACAATTTGGAGTAAATCCCTAATCACTGGCTAAAGTAAGTCAGGTAAGTCTCTTAACAGCTTGTATAAGTTTTAAATTTAACTGATAAATAATCATTAATGTAAGGTAAATGGTCATTTATCAGCTGTGTAAAATTTAAAACATGTCTATTATTAAGGGGGTTCAAATTTACCTTCAGATAAGTAAAATGATTAATATTGCAATGTTCCCAAAGTTCCGAAAAATTAATAAAGAATAAAAAAAAAATGTAGGAGCAAATTGAAGTGAACAGTTCATTATTTCACATAATGAACTGTAAAACGACAAGGATGAGATATAAACTACAATGCCACCATTTTCAAATGAAACGAGGAAGTAAAAATTGCGATATTTTTTTCATTTGGTTAATTAACTATTTTTCGTGTATCCGAACATTCAATACTTCCGCTTGAGGCAATTAAAATAATTAGAACAATAGGTACTCTCACCTATCTAGTTATCACACAGTAAAGTAACTTATGGCGATTTGTGGTCCTGCCGCTGAGAGCTTCGTTGAAACATTTCTTTCCGTTACAAGTAGTATAGTAGGTAGCAAGAAATATGCATTTCTAGTATATTACTAAAAAGTGGGAACATTGCAAAGAAAGCTAAATCTACGACGTTTCCTTATTTACATTAATTTATTCTTTTTTTATTATACTAATCTTACTTTTTTTTAAAATTCTATTAAATTTATGTTGTTACTTGTACATGTATATATATATTATGTATTTGCACTCTATATGGGAAGTGTGAGGTTGCACTTCCTCCCCACATTCTGGAAATTTGATATTTTCCGACTTTATGTCCGGGATAAATCTTCCCCACAGGAAAAAACTAAACCCTTCCACACACTTTTTATTTTTTTTATAAATTATTATAATTATTACCAAAATTATTATTATTATTTTTTTAATATAGCCAACATAAAGTAATGTCCAAATCACAGAAGGCACCGTCTACATAAACAGACATTATTTATTAATTATACAAATAAAAATAAAAGATTATTAAATTATTGACACTGGCTGATTATTAGAAACGTGTATTTTTATTCTTTTTGTACCTGATAACTTTACACTCCCTTGAAAACTTGGCATATTACAAATATAATATTTGAAAATACAAAATTTTACGATGAAGAAGGCGATAGGTAAGTCACACGGATTAATTGTCTCACAGAGATAACGAAGTTAATTTTCAAGTTCTGTGAAAGTTTTGTTATTATTATAGTTCTGTGAAGCAACTGGCTATAATAACAGAAGTTTATTAGAACGACCAGAGAACTTGAAAATTAACTTTGAAATTTAATGAATTGTTCAAATTCTGTGAAACAACCAGTCTTAAGTAAATTAATACACATATTAACTTTTCGATACTTATTCACTTCTCCGTTCATATGAATAACGTCGTTTTAGATTTCGCATGGCAACAAAAAAACAATTTTCTGATTTCTAAACTTGAACTTGCGACTTCCAACTACGTGATGAATAACGACGTTATCCGGAGAAGGGGAGGTCAACCCCCGGTGCGATTGCTTGCAGCCGACCGCGGCCCCGCCCACAACACCCCTGACCTATATTCCACCCCATCTTCCCGTCGCTAGTAAAGGGCAGAGATGAATCCGAAATGAAAACACAGTTTGTAATAATCGTTCGTCTTTTTTTGATTTTAGCGATGTGAACAGATAATTTTAATTATATTTAAACTGGTGAACTTGTGAATCTAACAAATAACATTTACTTTTCAACTATGGTGAATGAATAATTCAAAATATACTATTAGTTTATAGTATTTCACTAAATTGTCTTATACTGGCTAGCTTTACTACCCGGTTTAACCCGAGATTTTTAAAAATGAGGAACAAACAATATGGTGTCTTGTCTTACTTGAGACAGATAGTTTAATATATCATGATGGAATTGACGAGGTAAGCTGTGTGAAATTCATGTCTCTAGTGCTCACCGTTTGAGAGCAGATGCGAGCATATTGAGTTTCACAGAGCCCTTGAGGTGATTTTTCACAAAACGGCGCTATACAAACTAGCCAATATTATTTTTGCAGAGTCAACTAATTTCCATCAGAAAATCATTAGGTTCGATTTATAAGAAAATCAACAAGTAAAAGTTTTTATAGTATAATACCTGGACGCCCTCGATTTAACGAGCTTAATTAATTTGCGTATACCTACCCGTGATACCCGTTTAAATGCTCTATATTTTGTTACCAAATCTGCCAATAATTTTTTTTTTTTTTTTTTTTTTTTTTTTTATTTCCTTTATTTTTTCCCAATTTACATATTTCACAATACAAGTTTTTTAATAATATGAAAGGGAACCCACTAAGGCGCAGCCTGTGCGTGGGTAATATAATTTAATACATTAGATTTTTGTACCTAAAAATACATAACAGTAAAAATAAAATAAAAAACAGTAAGCATAATAAAGAAAAACGGTAGGCTTATAATAAAAGTTATTCTAAAAGATTGTGCAAGAGGAGCATATTAAAAATAAATCAAAGTAAAAATAAAGATTGTAAGATAATATATATGAATTAAAAGAACACAAAATAAAATAATAATAACTATACAGAAACAAAATAGAAAAAAGTAAAAATTAAATGAATAATGCTTCAACATTTGCATTGTACAGCCACAACTTTAATTCTTTTTGGTATTGCGCTAGTTTAGTTGTTACTTGAATTTTTTTTGGTAGTAGATTAAAAGTGCGAGGTCCAATAAAGCTACTGTGAGTTTGCATTAGTTTGGTATTGGTTTGTGGGGTATAAAATACATGATTTCTTCTAAAGTTTATTTTGGGTTCATATTTTTGAAATTTATTTTGGTTTTTCATGACGTATTTCAGGCTTTGAAGTAGAAATAGTTTACGGAGATTGAATAGTTGAGATTCCTTGTACAATTGATCAGTCGAAAATGTCCTCTTTTTATTATATATAACCTTGATAATATGATTTTGTACTATTTGTAGTGGTTTTATAAATGTATCTAGTGCGCCACCCCATCCTAATATACCGTACATAATTGAGGATTGCACTAGAGAAAAATAAATCATTTTCAATTTGTCAACATTGAGTACTTCCTTAAGTCTATAAAATATGTACGTCAGATATCTTAATTTAGAAACGGTGTTATTAATTTGTGGTTGCCAGTTTAAATTTGTGTCAATATATATACCCAAATATTTGATCTTTTCAATTTTTCCAATTTCAAAGCAAGAGGTGCATGTTACTTTATTACAGTTAGCATTATGTAGTCTAATTTTAAGGTTATTGGGAGGTTTGTTTTTACTGTTTTTATAAAAAGTTAGGTAAAATGTTTTACTATAGTTTAAGAAAAGTCTATTACAAGTAAGCCATGATAAGACATATGAAATACATTTTGTTGCATTTAAAAAAGTTTCAGGCCAGGATTTTCCATTTACTATTATTGCTGTATCATCAGCGTAAGATACAATTTTACCAGGGATTACAACATTGCATAAATCATTAATATATATTAGAAACAGAATTGGGCCAAGCACAGTCCCCTGTGGTACTCCATTTTTTATCACTGTTTCTTTGCTATAAAAGTTCCCAATTTTTGTTTTTTGTAATCTGTCTTTGAGATAGTGAGTGAGAATTTTTAGTGCATCTTTTTTGAAACCTATTTGATTAATTTTCTTTATGAGTAGATTGTGATTTACAGTATCAAACGCTTTTCTTAAGTCTAAAAATATAGCTAGACTTTTTTTATTTTGATCAACAGATGTGTATAAATTTTTTGTCAGATCGAATATTGCATCTTCAGTGCTTAATTTACTTCTGAAGCCATATTGATTTTCGGACAGAATATTGTTTTGTTCTAGGTATTTCATAACTCTATTTTTGATACATTTTTCAAATATTTTTGAAAGGTTTGAAACTAAGGAGATAGGTCTGTAATTGTCTAATATGTGCGTGTCACCCGATTTGTGAACTGGTAATATAGTGGAGATTTTAAATTGTTCTGGGAAATACCCTTCTTTTAGGGATATATTATAAATATGTTGCAAAGGAGTTAAAATATATTGTTTTATTTTTTTTAGTGTATTACCTGATAAATTATCAATTCCTGAAGAATTTGTTGGTTTTAGGCTGTCAATGTGTTTTTCAATTTCATTAGTTGTGATAGGTGTAAAATAATCTAATGAGTTAATTGAATTGTTTGTTGGTACCAAAAGCAGAGATGAGTCAACGGGCGCTGTATTAGCAATCTTACTGGATGATTCAAGTACTTGGTCTACGACATTTGTGAAGAAGTTGTTAAAGTTATTTGCAATGTCAGATTTGTCAGTTATAATATTGTTATTTATTTTAATCTCCTTAACCTCAGTTGATGCTATTCTTTTTTTATTCGTTATTTCGTTAATAATATTCCACGTTTTTTTGGTATCATTATTTGCATTATCAATTTGTTCACCATAGTATTTTTTTTTACAACTTCTTATTAACCTATTTAGTAAATTTCTATACAGTAAATATTTTGTTTTCATGAAGGACATTGTTCTGACATTGTTTTTTTGACAGGCTCTTTGATAATTTAGCATCTCTCTATATAGTTTATCTCTTTGTTTAATGGAGACTATTATTCCTACAGTTATCCAAGGTTTAATTTTTTTATATTTTCTCTTAGATATAACAATTTTATTTGTACTTTTTGAAATATATTCTTGGAGAGTTTTATAAAACGATTCTAATGCTGAATATGGGTTTGAAATTGATAGAATTTGATCCCAATTTTCCAAAAAAAGTAGATTATTTAATGTGAGGTAATTAATATTATTTTTTTCAACTGTTTCAGAATTTTCTTTTGAATTTGCAGTTAAGATGTTGTGTCCGTAAAATGTTGGGTAATGATCAGTAATGTTTGTTATTAGAGTTGAAGATGTTGTTTTAAAGTGTTTGTGTGATTTAACAAATATGTGATCTAGAGTCGTGGAGTTATTCAAATTTTCTCTAGTTGGTGAGTTTATGTAAGACTGATATCCAGCACACGACAAACAATCTAAGTACTCATTTATACAATTTGTTCTTTTGTTATTTTCATTTATATTTATATTGATATCACCGGTTAATATTGCGAAGTTGAAGTTATTTCTGTTAGTCATTTTTAAAAGCGAATTAAGTTCGTTATTGAAGAGAGTTTCATTTAGTGAAGGTGATCTATAGATAGCTATTAGCAAATAATTATAATTGTTATGGTTAAATGTTAATTTAATAGCATTTGCTGTTTTAAAATCTAAAATCTCGAAAGCAGTTTTCATGAGACAATTATTCATAAATACCGTGACTCCATCGTGTCCAGTATGTTTGCATTTAGATGAAATGGTTATATATCCTGGCAGGTTAAAGGGTATTACCTCTTTCATCTGTGTCTCTGTTAATATAATAATACTAGGAGAAAAATCTAGACTTTCGATTAGGACACAGAGTTCATCAAAGTGCTTTCTTAAACTCCGTATGTTCATATTTAGAACTGAAAAATTAACATTTTTAAAATGATTATTTAGTTCACTTGTGTTTTTACATATAAAGTTTTCATGCAAAAAATTTTCATCAGACATTTTGAACAATGATGAAGTATTTATACATGTATTATGGTCACTTGTTTGTTTATTCGGAGGGAATGTCTTCCGGCTGCCTTATGTGGATGATTGGGGCTAATTCATCTTTTCTCATCATTATGTTACCATTTTTTGCCCAGATAAACTTGTAGCCTAGTCTTGATGATTTCGCCAGAAATAGGAGGTGTTTATTATTTTGTGACAATTGTTCATTAATGTAAACAATGTTTTTATAATCTTCAGAAAAATTTATATTTTTTGGGTACAAAGTACCATATTTTCTTTTCTGGGTTATAATATTGTCCTTACTTTCTTTGTTTTGAAAAGAAACTACTATCCCTGGATTTTTACTTAATGGGTTTCTGTTTTTAATTCTATATGTGTTTGTTATTTTAGGTAATTCAGTTTCGCATTTTATTGTTTCCAATATATTGTGAACTATTTTAGGTAAGTTTTCATTCTCTTTGAAAGGAACACCTTGTATTTCAATATTATTTTGTTTTTGAAATTGTTCCATTTTGTTCAATTGCATTTTGATTTCCTTATTATCTGATTGTAATTGTTTAATTAAATTATCTTTGATTTTATTTTTTTCTTCGTATTCGTCAATTTTATTACAACAGAATTCCACAGACTTTTTAAGTTCTCTGAGTTCATTTTTCAGTTGTTCGTTAAAAGATTTCATTAACTGTTCTGATAAGTCCTCAAATTTTTTTTCCATAAATTTCATCATTTTGTTAGTGTGATAGTCTTCTTCCGAATCGCTAGATGGCGCCTTTTTTGTGGTTTTCTTTTGCCTGTTCATCTTAATGTGTTTTTTGGCGTATTGCACCTAGATGGCGTTGTAATTTATGTAGAAGGTTGGTGTACTAAAATCGACTTATTTTAAAATAAAAAAAGCCGTTAGGTTAGGGCAGGGAGCGAACTCTGTTCCCTTGGGACTGCGCTTGAAGCAAGTGACGTTTGCCGCTCTAAACCGCTTAGCCACCACCGATATAGCGGGACCTGCGATTATACTGTTATATTAGTGCTGTGAGTCTTAGAATTACTTCGTAAACTCTCCAATTCTAAAGCTTCATTCACTTGGAAACAAATATAGTTCAATAGATGTCTATCATTTCCAATCGGTTTCCAAATTTAAAACCAAAATATTAGAACTTTTAAAATAAAACAATAAACATCTAGCTATTGCACCTCTTATTGAATTATTTCCTCAAGATCGACAAAACAGGCTTATACCTACAAACTATCATGTTTAGATTTGCTTTTTGCTTGGTTTTATATGTCTAATGGTGAATGTTATATTATTGCTTTACTATTCTATATTTATAATCTGCACAATATTCTATTTTATATAAACTATGTAAAATGGCTGACCGATCGCCCTCGATTTAGCAGGCCACTACAACCAGTCAAACGCAGTATATTTGTTAACAATACTGCCAATATTAATTATTTCGTTAGCTTTCTTACTCAAAGGCCTCATACACTATGTGTCGTATTGTATCATGTTACTGCTGCCACTACCTAGCATTTACATATAAACTTTACATTTCTTATTAACTAATTTAACTCTGTATAACTTAGGAGTAGGAATATTCTTATTTTTGTACTATTTACTTGCTGTTATAATATGTCAAATGGGTATGGTTATATGTATTTTTACTATTACTTTTGTGAACTTGCAATCTTCAGAATATTATTTTTTTATTAACTATGTATGTAAAAGCCCAATGGGCGTATAAATAAATAAATAATATTTTAAATTTTCGACCTAGTTGCGCCATCGCTTGGGCTTGCTAGTAACGAATTTCAATGATTTTTTTTTGGTTTGACTGAGGGTTGAACCCCCTACCCAGGGACTGGAGTCAACCTACTCCAGATAAGGTAGGACCGACATTTATTTAATATATTTATTAACTGCTGTGATTTCATCCAATTTTAGAGAAAGGCGAAAATGTTTTTTTAATAATTATATTTGATGATTTCCCTCAGGGCCAATGTCAACTTTGGGGATGCTGTGTGGAGGTCTGTTTTAAGGAAGGGAAGGAGAGGAAGTTCTGGGATGGTAAAAGTTATGAGGGTAGGTTAGAAATGTAGGGATCAGTGTATCTAGGAGTGATGGACGTATGAATATATCCAGCCCACTGCGGCGCAAGGCAGTGGGTCGAGAGATCGGTTGGAGAGGTCAAAGGGTTTCCCTAAACCAGCTTTTCCCGATCCGGCACGCCACGCAGCTATGGGCAGGCGCATCCTGAACACTGATATAAAGTCATCGAGCACTCCTTTGATGGTGGGGACCGACATATTTTGGTAACCCAGCAACTAAGGACAGTGGCAATTCAACACAATTTTGAAAAGCGATATAAGTAATTGGAAATATTTTCTTGACTCAAGAGTCAAAAAATGTCCTGCAGTGAAAGTGAAAGTTGTATTTTTGAAAGGGGAAGCTCACCACGAAATAGAGAATAATACAAGCCTAAAAATACCAACGCGTCGTGTTGTCATTTGCGCTAGTGTTGTTGCCAGATGTTTTTTGTTTTAAAAAGTCGGGTTCCAGTAAAATAGAAATTATGTTTTTTTGATAAAAGTAATTAATATTAATAACTAGCTGGACTTCCCGGCGTTGCTCGAGCTTTACGGAGAGTTTTTTTTTTAAATCAAATGTAGACAGTAATTTTCCTCTTATTTTGAACGTAAAATGTGGAAAAATTCAAGTACGAAAATTCTGCTTTGGGGTGGGAAAAGGGGATGGGGGTTTTTCGAAGTCTCTTGCCTTTCGTTTCGATGGTCAAGCGCGCAAAATTTCATAATCCTCGGAAAAAAGACTGTTGATTTGTATTAAAAAAAAGTCCATTAGACACTATATTTTATAAACATATACAATATAAAGATAGATAGACTAATGATTTGCTCATTGCCCGCCAAAACATTTAATAATGCTCCAGGTTGAGAAACACTGGTATAGAATGATTATGGTTCTCCCCCACACGAGCCTATCTCTCCCATTTCCCGTACAATTTTCCATCATCGGTCGCTTCATATTATTAATATTTCATCTCGCAATTCGAGTTTCCCCGCGACGAGGAAACGCTTATTCAAAATCGATGGAAAAACAGGAACATTATGCTCTCGGGAAATTTTATCGCGCTGTATTGAATTACACGGCGAGAGCCATAAAGTGCACACCCGACAGCGTAAAAAAGGTCACACCCCGACTACATCCTTAGTCTGTTACGTACACAGGTATATATGTGATTTTTAATCACTATTCAATAAACTACATTTACGGGGAAGTACATTCATCGATTGGTGGGATTTAAGATAGAAAATAGAATTTTTGAAATTTTTATATCTTGTTCCATTACAATGAATTGTTACAATATCAGGAAGTGATAATTTTCAGTTCAACTTTGCCAATCAGCGGGACTTATGGAATAACCCCGCCAAATATCAGGCAAGAAATTGCAACACGTATTCTTTTTGTATTTGGAATTAAAACCACCAGACTAGCCACTAGGTTACTACATCGGTTGTTCATAACATAATATAAATAATAGCAAGACTAGAAGTAAAGGTGAAATACATAATATCGATGTATTCAATGAACAATAATTCTTATTAACGTTCGGCAATTGATTAAACGAATAGTATATTGTTTGAAACACTCCCGTAAAATATTTTGATAATAATAGAGAAGGGCAATATAATATTGAGTGTTCACATTAGTTTCTGTTATCGCCTGAAAAAATGAGGTTGAGAAACACAGTTCAGTAGATACCGGATTCGGGACATAGGGACGGTGATAGACCGGGACATAGAATTCATTCTATCAACTTGGTGGCAATCACGAACACAGTACACACACGCGAACATATACGCATTTCTCTGAAATTAAATGACATCACAGCAGTTAATATAAGAAATAAATGTCGGTCCTGCCCGATAGGCAATTGGCAAGGTATTGGCGTGGTTGACTCCAGTACCTGGGAACGAAGGATCAATCCACAGTCAAACTGTTTTTTTTTTTAAATTAACGGCTACTAGCCGGCGAAGAGATGGCGCAACTAGTCGAACATTGAAAACAGATGTACGAGTATTATAATGAAAAACCTTTTGTTATTTACGGGTTGTTTTTTTTTTAAATTCTAATAACCCATGTTCTTACTGGTACGTGAGTACTTTATTCTCTATGGGTTTACCTTTTTAAGCTGTCATACCTTTAAATTAAATATACCATTCATGAGAGAAAGTCCAATTATATCCAAATTTCCAATTATGTCCTAAATCCTGTATCTAAATTTCGCTAATAAACAATTAGTTAATGTTAATCTCAAGTGGCCTACCGGGTAAGTATGGTACTGTATACTATCTCCATATATAGTACATTATGCATAGTAACCAGGGGCAGGTCATGCATCAACAACAGAAAAAAAAATCAGAATTTTAATCAATCTCCGAAAGTTCTTTACCAATTGCTTTGAATTTTTTACACAACGTTGCATTCGAATACGAGTGTGTTTTTATATATACCTATATTATATAGATGTCACGTGTGAAAAGTAAAAACATATTTGAAAAAAAGCACCGTCTGTTGGACATAAAAGCAACACGCGCTATTATTTCTCTACCTGCACATACAGAATGAGACACAGCAACGCGTGGCGGGGTACAGCTAGTGTATATACATATATAATACTAGCTGTAAATATATAAAAATAGACAAAGAATATTTACCTAGTCCTCCTCAATCGATAGCGGGGTTTTCAACGACTTATGTGTTTCAACTTCTAAGGTTTGGGTAGGGTATTTTCAATTTCTTCGTGGATGTTTTTTATTTAAGTTATTTTACTGATATTCCATAATCCAAGATATTCATTAAGCCAAAATTCGAAGCAGAGTTTTTTTACACCTTTGCTCCGGTTTTATGATTAAGTGAAGTGTTTGATTTTTCGTGTTTTTTAGATGACACACCATAATATTTTTGGCATAGGTTTTTTTGAATACTACTGTTTAAAGATTTCTGTTGTTGACGTCTTTATGGGGACCTTTAAAATGGTTTTGATGATGCATATCTGAGTTACGTTTTTTAGTTGTTTATGTGATTTTATGCAATTGAGCCCTACCTTATTATCATAGTCGGCCCATGACTGAAATTGCCAGAAGTGCATTTCACTTTAAAATGTACTTAGTTTGTAATTTAGGTGGATCAAATTACCTACTGCAATTTAGTATATGTACTAAGTTTTATTTGTAATGTAATTAATTAAATAGTAATGCTACGTCAGCGTTTCCAAAATCATATCGAGAGTAAATGACACACAATTCATCGTTGAAAATAAAGCGAAACCGTTTGAATTCAACACGCACGAGTTCCAATGTGTGAATGTCGTAGCGCTAACATTGTAAAATAGTATTTCTAAGAGAAAGCATTCCAGACGCATTGGATTACGCATGATGAAAGTGTTGCAAAATTCACTCGCCTTCAAAGCGCTTCGATATTGTACAGGATGAATTCTGTTTCTGCATTATTCTAATTTGTGATTTGACGTTTGATTAGTGTAATCTATCTCGCTCGTGTCACCGTTAGGTCTGGCTGTCTCGATACCGCTCGATGCTGTTTCAGTAGTATAGTAAAACATGGTTCTGTGCATATCGGGGTATGCACGGCACGCTTGCTTTTGTGCGGAAGTCTTGTACAAAAAGATAAGTCAAATACTGACCCGGCGGGAACTACAACTGGAGCATACGTTCGTACATCAATGACTGGGGCACAGATGTCGTTGTACGTTGTTATGTGAAGACTAAAGACAAGCAGTGCAATGCACAAATGCACGTACCAAGGAACCGCCTCTGCCTATTATACCATAATATTCCAAATTAGAGTGGCATGAGGCATAAAATATTCACTGTGGATCCTTAGTTGACAAGATATTTAGTATTTTCTTAAAGAAGTAGAAGGGTTTTATCAGTTTTTTTTTGTATGAATCCATACCCGAACTTGAAAAACTACAGACAGCTCACCTTTGGTCGCAGAGCAGCGCACGCCACTGAAGAACAGTTCTCATAGTAGCACAGCAAGTATTTTGGAAGTTGCAGAACTCAACGCGTTCTGAACCCCGTAACGCTAAAATATAACATGCAAATTTGACACGACACACGCTAATGTATCAAGGCAAAGCTTCCAATATCCTGTTTGTTTCATCTGGGGAAAGAAGGTGTTTACTGTGATAGTGTGGGGTGGTGGGGTGCCTGTTCGTAACTCGCAACTGAATAACTGATCTGTTCTATTTTCCTTTCCTCCCCTATGTTCCCTTCCTATCAGCCCCGCTCTACGCGGAACTAGGGCAGGGCTCTCGAAGGCGGGAGGTCACCACCCACCAGGCCGGGATTGGACTGCAATTGGAGAGCACATAATTTCCGTACTTATTATATTATATATATTTTAGGGTCCTAAAATATAAACATAGAAATTTGGTTTGGTGTAGAAAACAGAGAGACGGTCATGGATACCTACCTAGAAATATTCAAAATTGTGTAGATGTAGAGAACAGAGAGAAGGACAAAGGTATCTACCAAGAAATATGTAAAATTGTGTAGGTATAGAGAACAGAGAGACGACGGTTTGTACCTACCTATAAATATTTAAAATTGTGTAAATGTAAATAACCGAGAGACGGTCATAGGTACGGTACATATTTTTAAAAAAATTGCGAAATTCAAAGAAACGTTTATCAGCTTGTTCGAATGTCTCAGTCGGCCCTGAGCAGAGGCATGGCGTAGTTCGAATGTCTCAGTCCTCCCTGAGCGGAGGCATGGCGTAGTTCGAATGTCTCAGTCGGACCTGAGCGGAGGCATGGCGTAGTTCAAATGTCTCAGTCGTCCCTGAGCAGAGGCATGGCGTAGTTCGAATGTCTCAGTCGGCCCTGAGCGGAGGCATGGCGAAATTCGAATGTCTCATTCGGCCCTGAGCGGAGGCATGGCGTAGTTCACAGGATAAAATTTTGATGAATCACCCGCTACTTAATGGGATTAGTTTCATATTAAATAGGACACTCAAATTACTACTGGGTTATGTGAAAAGGAAACCTCATATTATTCTCAAGCAGAGCACTCAATTAAATTGATTATTAAAAGAAATGATATCCGATTTCAAGTATCACAAACTACACATTTTTCTGTTTGATATATTTATCATCCACAGAATAAATAAATTACAACATGTATTAATAGTAAAATCTTAAGAAACACGTACAAAACCAAAAACTCTTCAGTTCTATTACTTAGAATCTCAGGATTTTTCACTTGACATGGCAGATACTCTCTGCGTTACTTGAAATACTTTTAGCCGTGTTTAGTGACCAGATTACGACACTTTCCTCCTTCCCTTCTTCAGTCTCATAACATACTTCGAGTTGTGTAGTCATCAAAGTGGAGTTTGTCTTGATGATTATCGACCTCCGACAAAGAAGAGTATGCTAAATCCCGATCTATTTCTAAGTTACACATTTGAACTAAGAGGTAAGTAGTTACATAACTGTTTCAAAAAAGGTAAAAATCTTCAAGCCTAGGTATCAGAACAGGCTTCCAAAGGAGAGGAGCAAACGAACGGAGTATTAATTATCCGCAGTATCGACAGTAGCCACATCCGCAACTGAAGCTTTGTACGACTGTATTTAGTCATCAGAGGTTCTTGTCGTGATATTTTAAAGAAATACTATAGAAGAAAAGCAATAAGCCAATGTTCGAGAAAAGGTTAGGTATTACTTTATTTGTTGATACACTTACTGAGCGTGCGTCACAAAACCAACACGCGGCTGCTAGCACAACTCAATAAAAGATATGAGCTACACTTCTATTATGTTTTATTTTTTGAATTTTGAGTTAGATAAGAAGAATTAATATTTTTTGTTATTTACAGCTGCTCTCAAGTGAACCCACAACCTTTAATTCACTCAGTACAGTGAACCCACACTATTTTAACAATCTAGAGCAGTGGTCTCCAACCTTTTTGTCGCCGCGGACCGGTCAACGTCTGAAAATTTTCCCGCGGCCCGCTGAGGGTGGTTAAATTAAATGTATATTCTAGAACGTCATGTGTCAGCACGGGTCATGCGGAGTTTTTTACTTCAACGGTATTGTGTCGGCGGTTACTTAGCGTAAAGATGTATTCAACAGAATAAGTTTTTTTTCGCGGCCCGGTACCATTTGCTCCACGGACCGGTACCGGTCCGCGGCCTGGGGTTGGGGACCACAGATCTAGAGCACCTGATATATGTATTAAATGCATTCAAATAAGGACGTTATAAATTACTTTCTGGTACCCAAATCAAATCAAAACTGGCATTTCTAGCACTAATCCACAGATATTTAAAAAAGTGCGTTTGGGTTTGTGTTTTAAACAAATTAACAGTATTTTTACACTTATTCCCTTTTATCTGTTCTGAGAATAAGAGCTTTTATCAAATGAAAGGTAAACTTGAATAATTTGATTGAAATATCGATTTTTATACTGATTTGTGTCATTTGTAAGTATTGCTAATAGCGCAAGCTGTCGAGACGTGTGGGCACGGGAATATGTTCTAGTATTAGTGCCAACGAAATTGAGACGTTTCGTGTGTGTGTGTTTGAAAGGGCGGACACTTTACCGTAAGCGAAGGCGTGCAATAGTATTGTTTAACAAAATCGGCGACATACTGTTCCATGGTAAAAATATTTGACGGCATATCTCCTTGTATTCCAATATCTTTGAAGGAACAGTGAAAATATTGTGGCTTAAAAAAACATGTATTCATATAGATCAAAAAACGATGATTCTGAATATACGATTGTATACACGTAGAATTAATAAATCGTCATTTAATACGATTAAAACCGTAAGACATTCAAACGCCTTTTGATTGGTCGGCGGGTTTTGACACCAGTTAAACCGCTACTTCGCGGGTTGGCCGGCCGCATGCATTAATAACACAGACAAATTTGTGCAAGTTGCGGTGCATATATACTCGCACACGGGTCATTCCTGTGGTTTACAAATTATTTCAAAAGAATGCACGTTTTTGGAAATCTTCCAATATATTTTAATTTTTTTTGTGTTTACATACCGATTCGAGTGGGAGTGACCTTAGTGTTAACCGACAAACCAAGGTACGTATGACGTTAAGCATATCCCCCCGTCATTTTTCGACGATTTTGGCGGGCTTTGAAATATGCAAACTATGAAAGCGACATTAATATAACTAATACGCACTAATACTCTAATACGCACGCAACACGCGACGCACGTCTTCTGTCATCGGCTCTCGATAGTTTCATTTTAATCGTTCGTTCTAGTCTATTTACAAAATGGAAGAGTTTGGTGATATCATTCAGTCCCTGATTAAAACGGTCGATGTTTTGAGTGGCAAAATCGAGGGTTTCGGTAGCGAACTGACCACGATTCGTTCAATTTTAAGTGACGGTAGTGCTAAAATTGTGTGCCCTTCATGCAAGTACTCGTACAACGTAACTGCAGGTACTCCCCAGGTACTAGCGCCGGCGCCAGACTTAAATGTGTGTGTGCGCTCAGCGTACGGCGATATCACTAAGCAGCCGTCTAGGACACCTCCACCGCCCGGCCCCCCCGGCCCCGCCCCCGCTCCTGCTATTACCTTAGCCGCTCTAGCCGGCCAGACTCACCTTCCCGTTAGCGGCGTCCAGCCGCTCACTACCCGCAAAATGACCACAAGATCCACTGCTAAAAAAGGAAAACCGAAGGAAGATCTACATTCCGCTTCCACATCTGCTGCAGCGGCGTCTTCTCCTCCACAACCACAGAGTACAATACAGCCTGTTGTGCCCAAGCTGCCAACCCAGCCAATAACATCGTATAGCGATGCCCTCGTCAACGGTAGACGACGATCTCGGCCAATCTGTAAAGGGACAGGGTCTATCGACGACAGCTTGGTCACTATTCCCAAAAACCTACATCTGCATGTATTCATGTTTCACCCGAATACCACAGAAGAAAATATATCTTCATTCTTAAAAAAGAAGAAGCCGGATTTAATTTACACTGTCGAAAAACTGGTTACGAGGCATGAACGTTATGCTGCCTTCAAAATAGGCATACCGGAAAATTACTTCCACTTTTTCCTGGACCCCACGATCTGGCCTGAAAACGTGGCCTTCAACGAATGGTCATTTCGGAGACCACGACCCCAAACTAGGACGGTCGATACGACGTCCGAAAAAGATAGACATTAGTGGAGTATACCAGAACGTTCGAAGTCTGAATAATAAAATTATCGACTTCATGACAAACGTAATGTACCAGAAACCACTTCTGATTGCTCTTACCGAAACTTGGCTAACTTCAAGCACCTTTTCGTCGGAGCTATTCGAAAACCTATACCACGTCTACAGGAAGGATAGAGGCAGTCGCGGAGGAGGGACTCTCCTAGCCCTCCGAGCTGACAGCCACTCACACGCGGAAAGAATGGACTGCATAGAAACCCAAGGTGAAGACTTGTGGGTGAAAGTATCGCATAGAAATATCATCATTTATATATGTGTTGTATATTTCCCTCCAAATACAACATCTGAACAGTATCAATTATTTTACGACAAAACTATAAGTGAAAGTGTAAAGTTACAATCAAAAAATATTATTATTTTCGGTGACTTTAACTTCCCCTCAGGGAAAAACCCAATTGACGTTTTCGATTACTTTTGTTCTTTTTATAATTTAACACAATTCAACACTGTTTATAACATAAATGCACACATGTTAGACCTAGTATTAAGTAATGTAAATTCTAAAAATGCTGTTATCTGCCGTCATGACTCCCCATTAGTCAGAGAGGATATTCATCACCCTTCACTTTCATTCACATTCGATTACACAACTCAATCACATATACAAACAGACACATTGCCTCCAGACATAAACATGGGTTGGATTTTCCACGAAAGCTCAGATAACACACTTAAGAATGCCTTAGAACAACATCACTGGAATCATTACGATTGCCTTGACGTAAATCTAGCTGTCGAAATGTTTTATGAACAGCTCAATAATATTTTCAACATTTGTTTTAAGAAAAGATCTACACGTATGCTCAAAGATGTTAGACAATATCCGAAATGGTTTAATGGGGAAATCATTCACCTCATACGAGAAAAAACTAAAATGCACTATCTTTGGAAAAAAACAAAATCCGAACATGCCTTAGCTAACTTTAAAACTTTGCGAAAATCAATCAAACGGTTAATTGGTCAGGCCTACACTGACTTTACACGTGAGGCCGAGAACAGTATAATAACAGACCCAACTCGATTTTGGTCTTACACTAACGATAAACGCCGCGGCTGTGACAAACTTAACCACATGGACTACAAAGACAATAAATATAATGGATCGTCTGAGATCGCCGCAGGTTTCGCACACTATTTTCAATCAGTATTTAGCGACAATATCCCCAAACTTGACATATCCTCTATAGCTTCATCGTCATTTAACTCTTTACCTGTACAAATTCATGAAATTAACGATGACGATATTATTACAGCTTTCCATAAGCTAAAACCTAAATACTCCGTCGGCCCAGATTGTATTCCACCTATAATCCTCAAAAGATATGCAAGTTATTTTGTTCGACCTCTAAAACATATTTTTAACCTATCACTTCGCAAAAATATCTTTCCGGAAATGTGGAAACTAACGAAAGTAACGCCTATACATAAAAAAGGAAAAAAGTCAGAAATAGATAATTACAGACCTGTAGCTGTGTTGTCAGCACCCGCAAAACTTTTAGAAACCATAATTTATTCACAGATATATAACCAAACAAAACACGCACTCACCGAAAATCAGCACGGATTTCGTCCCACACTGTCACCTTCAACGAATCTTATGAATCTCATTACCTATATTAATAATTCATTTGAAAATTTTGTACCTGTTGATGTGATTTATACAGACTTCGAGAAAGCATTTGATAAAGTCGACCATGATATTTTATTAAAAAAATTAAGTGACATCGGATTCTCTCAGAATTTCCTCGCTTTTGTGGCTAGCTACTTACGCAATCGTCGTCAGTATGTCAGTTACGGACACCATATCTCTCACGAATACAAAACTAACTCCGGGATTCCCCAGGGATCGAATCTAGGACCCCTTCTCTTTCTCTTATTCATCAATGACATTGGCAACACTATAAACCACTCAAAATATCTCCTTTTTGCTGACGATATAAAACTTTTCAAAACAATCAAAAGTTACATCGATTCCATTCTTCTGCAGAACGATCTTGATTCTCTTGTCAAATGGTCGGAACTGAACAACTTACCCTTCAGTATTCAGAAATGTAGTATCGTTACATTTACAAGGTCCAAAGATACATTCCTGTTCCCCTACCACATTAATAAACATGAATTAACACGTAAAAATGAGATTCGAGACCTTGGCGTAATTTTTGAAGCAAATCTCTCTTTCAAATCCCATATATCTGATATTGTCTCCCGTGCCAACAAAATGCTTGGATTTGTTCTTCGTAATTCAAGATCATTTACCAACGGAATCGCAATCCGAAGAACGTATGAAGCACTTGTTCGCAGTATCTTGGAATATAGCTCCATTATTTGGGCCCCTTCTGAGCAAAACCATATTCTCGAAATAGAAAAAGTACAAAAGAGATTCATGCGTTACCTATATATGAGGGAATATATGTACTACCCTTTCCTGTATCCATCCTTATTCTTAGCAGGAATGCTCGATCTTAATACATTAGAAGCCCGCCGAAAAATATTTTTAGGAAAACATTTTTTTAAGATAATCTCTGGAACTATACATAATCCACCTATTTTGAAAGAGATTAACTTATATGTTCCAGACAAGTATACTCGTGGAAGGTCCCATACCCTTTTTTATGCTCCAACAGCGAGGACTTCTGCCTATCAGAACGCCCCAGTCAACAGAGCGACTGAACTGCTCAACGAGTCTGCATTGACCATCGACATTTTTAACGTAACCTACAGGCAGTTTAACAATTATCTTTTGACGTATGTCACAAAGTAGTGAAACTGACCTTTTTATGTGTTTTGCTATACTTTTTGTCTAATTTGTAATCTTCTCCATAATGTATTGGTGAATAACCGTTTTACGGAGAACATGGAAGAATAAATAAATAAATAAATAAATAAATTAAAAAAATACTGGTATTTAAGTTCGAACATTCATAAAAAAATAAAAATAAATAACTGGAATTCCTTATTGCTGAAAGGAGATGGATTCCATATCAAACTGTAAGGAAATTCAATATTGAACTCATGGAAAAGTTTATTTAAAAAAATTTTTGTACATGTGATAGAACCAATAATTTTTTTAAGCAATCATTATTAGCCTGAAACACAAATATAAATTGAAAAAATCTTCCGAGAAAAAATAAATACCGCTGACGGGAATTGAAACCGCACCTTCTGATCGCCGGTCAGGTGCACGGAGCCACTGTGCTACGTCGGCTTATTTTTAACCGCCAAAATTAAAAATTCAACAAATATTAGTATTTCATTCAACAATTATTGCTTTTAGATTTTTTTCGACGTAGCGCAGTGATTCCGTGCACCTGACCGGCTATCCGAAGGTGTGGGCTCAATTCCTGTCGGCGGCATTTTTTTTATTCGGAAGATTTTTTCAATTTATATTTGTGTTTCAGGCTAATAATTATTGCTTATAATAATTTGTTCTTTGTACTTTCCATAAAAACCTTATCTTGTAAACAAAAGTTTATCTATAATAAAAAATAATTTATTATTTGTTTACAGAGTGGACTTCTGGTAATGTTCACGTTGTAATTTTAATGTCAGATCTATCTTTTAGCGTTCGTCATCGATCTATTCAGGTTTATTTGAACCGGGATCCGCACAACAAAAGAAGCCGAAAGAGGTCTGGCGCGAACGTAAGATGATTGGCGACGTCACTGTCTTGTTCCGGAAATGGAAGCGCTTTGTTACGCTTCCCGCCGAGCTCTCAAGTTCACCGGACGCCTTGGGATTTGAATGAAGATAGCCAGCCACTTTGCAGTTGTAGGTCATAGGTATGCCCACATATATCCAGGAGTTGCTTAGCTTAAGGTTACTTACTAAAAATAGGATGGAAATACATACGTACTCAGTATCGTCCAAATCTGAAAAGTTGGATACTTTTCCACCTCCCTCCTCTGTCCTGTGATAAGTATTTTTATTTTTACCGTCCAAAATTAGTATATACATTATATACTATGTACACAAAATAACCTTTATCAAAAAAAAAATAAACTTGACTAATCAGTATAGGGCCCAAGCTAACGTAGCAAGGGAAAATAAAGTGTAATTTTGTGCATCAATAAAAAAATATTTATCTATCTATTTCCCCTCCCCACTCCTTTAAAATTCACACCATACCCCAATAATTTGGGGTTGACATAGTCCCACTGGCTCCGGATAATTGGGACTATTGTGCGGTATTCACTTAAAAAATTAAAACTTATTTCCGAATATGGTCCGTTATCATGTATGGTAAAACCGTGTGCGAAAGTTTTACAAATGAAGAAATACGGTAACAGCGAAGCAGATAAAAAGATACGCAAGTTGCATCGTCAAGTACAATCGTGTGCCAAGCGACTTTGGACTTAAGGACATACAATAATAATAATAATAATTGGATGACTTGTATAGCGCCGTTTTTGTGCAAAATCACCTCAAGGGCGCTGTACAAACATATAATACATTTCTACAGTGATCTATGTTATTACTTACAGAGATAGATTAATCAAGAAATTAAGTAATATTGGAATTAATGGTAAAGAATCTAAATGGTTCGTTGATTACCTATCAGAAAGAACGCAAGTAACAAAATATGATGGTATAACATCTGAACCACATCACACTAATAAAGGGGTTCCGCAGGGTTCTGTATTAGGTCCACTGTTGTTCATTATATACATGAATGATATTATCAAAGTGTTAAAGCATTGTGCAATTAAACTCTTTGCTGATGATACATTGTTATACATAGCCAGTAAAAATTTACAGGACGCCATTGAAAAAATACAAATTGACTTAAATTGTGTAACACTTTGGTTAAACCAAAACAAACTAAAATTGAATGTTATAAAAACAAAGTTTTTAATTGTGGATAGTGTAGGGGGAAACGAGCAGGCAATACTAAAAATTGATAACGTAAACATAGAAAGGGTGAGTAGTATTAAATATCTGGGTGTAATATTAGATGAAAAATTAAAATTTGATGAACACTTAGAATACATAACAAAGAAAATTGCTAAAAAAGTTGGATTCCTAAAAAGGATCAGAAATAACTTGGATCTAACAACGACAATGACAATGACAACGCGCCTTGTTTACAATTCTATTGTTACTCCGCATTTAAATTATTGTTCTAGTGTTTTATTCTTATGTAACGAAGCCCAAAATAATAAACTCCAGGTTATACAAAATAGGGGGATGAGGATGATTTTAAAATGCAACATTTTTACTAGAGTTAAAATTATATTACAAAATTTAAATATGATGACAACCAAACATATAATATATAATACGTTAACAATGATGTATAAGCTTCAAAATAATATGCTCCCATATTATCTGCAAAGAAATGTTATGTACCATGAAAATGTTCACAATTATCCTACGAGAAGACGCAGAGATTTTAGGCTTCCCAAAACTAAACTTTCATGCACACAAAACAGCGCATTTTATAAAGGGCAAAAACTTTATAATAACCTACCAAATGTCATAAAGGAAGCCACAAGCCTTAGCACTTTTCGTAGGACATGTGCTTTGTATGTAAAAAATAATTTTTGATTGTTGAACATACTCACCAATATTATTTTAGTCACCAATATTATTTTATTATATAATATAATTTAGTGTATTTTTCTTTTTCTCTTAAAATGTAATTTTTCTCTTAAAATTATTTTTTGTATTTTTTATATTTTCCTACTAGATGTATGAAAAAAATTGCGTACATCTAAATAAAGATTCAAAAACAAAAACTTAACTATTTATGGAGAAAATATTCAGTACAATACTTACCTGGTAGGTCACTTGAGATTAACACTTAATTAACATTATCTAATTGTTTATTGGCGAAATTTAGATACAGGATTTAGGACTTAATTGAAAAATTGAATATAACTGGACTTTCTCTTAGGAATGGTATATTTAATTTAAGGGTACGACAGCTTAAAAAGGTAAGTTTTTAGTTTAGTCCTGAATTCTGTTGAACTTGTTATGGATCTTAGTTCCGGAGGGAGTTTATTCCAAGCCTTCGGCCCAGACACTCCGAAAGCGCGATCACCAAACTTAGTATTTGGCTTGCGCTTAGGTTCTATCATTCTCCCTGGAGACTACGTTCTCCTTAAAAAATGGGGCAGTAACTAGCAACCCGAGATGTCCAGGGGATTTATTTATTTATTCACGAACTTAGGGCTTTTACATAAAACAAGTATTAATAAATTATATATGTACAATAAAATTAACAAAATAATAGTTTAATAGAGAATAGGATCAATAATCGGCAACAAATACGTGTCAATAAACCTGCCAACGGTAAATAACAAAAGTTGAAATTAGAAAAAGTAGATGGTAAAAAAATCAACCAGTAAAATACAAAGTATTTTTACCATAAAACATCTATTTTAAAATGTATTTTATTCATTCATTCCCGAAAACAAAAGTGAAATTCAAATAGGTGAATTTAAAAAGTTACAGATTATTGTAATTTATTTATTTACGGACAAATAGTCCATTAACAATATTAATACTTTTTACACGAACAAGAAACAGAGATGGCAGTGAAAGGAGAGCATATACAAATTACGAGCAATGACAACATACATACAATATAAAAAGTACAGATGGAAGACAATCACAAGTGTTACAAGACAATTACAATGCACGAAGAAGGTTTAAATGGCTTTTAAGAGGAAGCTACGAGCCAAAAATGTGTATATTCTTGGTGTACCTTATATCGTAGGTAATAGGCATTAAAATCGCTTGACAAACGGATTCTAGAAACGTTCGATTTCTAGCAAAAAAACTGGTTTTTATTTATTTGTAAATAATTTTATAAGAAAGCAAAAAAGTTACTCAAGTGAAACTATCACAAATAATCTTAGCTATAATACCGTATTTTTTAAAGTTGGTTCCATTATGCGTTCATACATTTCTAGTGAATAAATATTTTTTTTAGTAGTTTGCATTTATATTTTTTATTGAGTAATTTATTTTTTTATTTGTATTCTACTCAAGCGAAGGGATAGGAAAACTTTCAATTTATCTAAAGCATATTTTTTGTATTCATAATGTACACCGATTCGTTATAAAGATTAATCAAAATAGTGATTTGACATAAAGCTTCGCCTTAAAAATTACACATTAAGTATCGACTGTCGAAATTCATTCAGGCTTACACCAAAAAATTCAATGCTTTGACTTGACAAGTCTCGCCATTCTGGACAAAATAGAATGGAAACCATAATTAGTGGAATGCTGATCGAGGAAAAGCAATTCATTATTTCGGAGTGTACGGGAAGAGACATTGAACTGGATGAGCCGCAACAAACCAGGTGTGTCAGTAATACTGTTGATAATTTTGAATATGCAAATTAGATCAGAGTCGTTTCTACGTTTTTCCAAAGAAGAAATATTTAAAGTTTGTTCAATTTCATCATATGAGTACTCGCCTCTTTCAAGTCCCATCCTCCAAGCAATTCCTCGTAGGAAGCGATGTGGTACGGATTCGATGTGACAAATGTGGACAGCATAGAAAGGAGACCAAATGACACTAGCATATTCAAGGTGAGGGCGAACCATCGAGCAGTATAGAGTTTTAAGTGTACTTATACGTTTATTGGTTATTCTATGAATGAAGCTGAGTAGTTTAAGGACGGGTTGTTTCGGAGAATTTTTAACAATTAATCAAATTTCAACGTTCATTTTCAAGTTCTGTGAAAGATTTTTTTAAGTTCTGTTTTTATTTCAGTTTTGTCAAGCAACTAGCCTACAATGATATAATAACAGAACTTGAATAAGTCTTTCACAGAACCTGAAAATGAACGTTGAAATTTGATGAATTGTTCAAATTCTCCGAAACAACCCGTCCTAAGTGATTTGTTTACGATGTTATTAATGTGATCACGGAAAGAAAGAAAGCCAAATGGGCTCCTTTGGGAACGCCGGACGTTTCGTCAATGTTAAAGGATTCAAAGCTATTTATTTTAACCCTTTGTTTTCCATCACTCAAGTAAGAGTGAAAGAATGATAACAAAGGGTTTCTAATGCCTATAACATATAACAAGTTTGGCCATGAGAATCGAGTGATTAACTTTGTCAAAGGCTTTGGAGAAATCAGTGTAGAGGACATCAACCTGAGTGTTGTCTTCTAAGGCTTTAACAATGGTATTTGTAAAGGACAGTAAATTAGTTGTTGTGGATTTCGCCGATCTAAATCCATGCTGTTCCTCAATCAGAACATTTTTGAAAATAGGAGAGATTTTCTTTGTGATTATAACTCAAATATTTTTGGAATATTAGATATAATTGATATTGGTCTGTAATTGCCAATATTCGATTTGTTCCCGGACTTATAAATTGATCGAATATATGAAATTTTTCATGAATCAGCAAAAGTTCCAGATGAAAGTGATAAGTTGTACAGCATACAAATTGGGTTAGATAATGAATATTTACATTCTTTTAGCAAGATTTCTGGGATGCCATCAGGTCCGGTACTTTTTTTGCTAGAAAGATTATTTAAGGATTGGTAAACCTCTACAAGTGAGATTTGGCAATCATTCAAGTCAATATTATAGTCGTAGTTGAGTGGAAGGCAGAGGAGAAGTGTTTAGCAAAAAGGTTGGCGATGCCATGACCGTTAGTAGCTGCAATTTTAAAATAATAAATACTTGAAGGAAGATCATTATCAGTACGCTTTTGCGCAACGAATTGCCAAAATTGTTTAGGATTTTGCAGTAATTTTGTCTCTGTAACTTCTACATAAGATTTATAGCATTTGGCTGATCCTATTTTGGACAGTTCCCTAATTTGAAAAAAAAATTGATAAAAGTTTAGGTTGCCAGTGACTTTAAATAGCTTATGATTTTTCTTTTTTTCAATTATTAACTGTTTAAGTTTAGAGCTAAACCAAATTGGAAACTTGGGTTGAGAGTAACATCCCTTAGGAACAAACAAATCTATAGCATGTGATACACATTCATTAAATTTAAATACAGCGTCATTAATATCAGATTTAGAAAAAAGTTTTGACCAATCAATCTGGGAAAGAAATTTATTCATATTAGAATAGTCACCATTAGATTATTTGTAGTGATAAGAGACACTTGGTTTCTAAGAATCAAATTTGACAAAAATTGTGATGTTAACAGATTGAGGTGGGTGATATTTGTCTATAGGTAACAAAGATACATCAGCTTTACTTACTGTGACATTTGGTATGCTAGATAACATTAAATTCAGGCAAGATCCTAGATAGTTAGTGACTGGATTTACTTGAAACATATTCAAGTAGACAAAAAAAATTACAATTTCAATAGCTTGTGGGGAAAGATTACTTGTAGGAGTTTTGACACCTTGGTTGTCGTTCAGCCACAATATTTTAGGTTAATTATAATCGCCACAAATAAATAAGGAATCAGCGTTTCTAGAGACATGCTCAGATAAATCAGTATGTTATTTATAGACTTCTACCTAAGAGGATGGAGGAATGTAAACACAACCAAGGACAAGCTTTTTGGTACCTAATAGAACACATACAAACAATTGATCAGCAACATTGTTAGATGACTCTAGAATATGGCAAGGGTATTTTTTTACACATATCATCACTCCACCACCTTTACACTTCACGGAAGAAGTAGAACGGTCACTACGAAACATGTTATAGTCAAACAGTCCAAGCTCAGCAGATGAGACATTATAAGAGAGCCATATTTCGGTAAAAAATAAAAAGTCGTAATGACATACACTGACGTTACAGCGAATAGTGTTCAGTTTTGTGTTTAGGCCAAGAACGTTTTGGTAGTACGTTGAGAAGGAATTATTCACAGAACGATTGATCAGGTTGAACCTAAAAAAGTAATCCGCGAAAGTTCGTCTCTCAGCAGCTTGGTGGGCGGGGCAGTCCTGAGCTCCAGTATTATGGGAAACCGGTATCCTGAAGAAGGTGCAGGTGGCACATACTGGCGATTTCTCCTTTTTGGGGCAGGCATCTCGGTTGTGATCAACTTTGGCATAGTGGGGACAGGTGGGTAAATCTGCTTGGCACTTGGAAGCTGTGTGGCCATATAATTGACAGTGGCCACATTATAAGCTATCTACCCAGTCTCTAACGCGGTGTAGCTGCCAGTCTATGGCAAGCTTTGTACATGATATTAGAGAGTGACGCACCGTTGGAGGGACTCTAAAAATGTGGATGCA
This sequence comes from Hesperophylax magnus, assembly GCA_026573805.1. Taxonomy (NCBI): domain Eukaryota; kingdom Metazoa; phylum Arthropoda; class Insecta; order Trichoptera; family Limnephilidae; genus Hesperophylax; species Hesperophylax magnus. The sequence goes on from JAIUSX010000026.1 coordinate 4,342,128, forward strand.
GTTACCAGTGCGAGGGTCAGTGTGTCGTTAGAAGATTGGTGATGAACTGCATTTATGATTTCATCTGCCGAAATGTCTTGAGGGAGGTTGTGAATGGCGATGCGAGGGAGGTGATTTGGGGCGACAGTTGCTTTAAGGCCCGCTTCGTTTAGCGCTGGAGCATTCGCGAGTTTATCTGCCTCAGCAGAAGTACTGCACGTTTTAGTGTTCGCATTCCAGTGACACGGATGCCCAGTTCACTTGGATTGATAGCATTTTTAAGCGATTTTAGTGTCGACTCGGAAGTGGACGAGTCGTCGGTTAACTGGTGAATTATTACCGACGGTCTGGCAGGTGCTGGAGGAGCATTATTTCAGGTTATAGGTGGCAATTGGGGATTTTTTTCCGGTTCAACTCTCGAGTGATGCTCTTCAGAGAGTTGAACACGACTGTTGATCTCTCTTAAAATTCTGTTTTCCCCCTAAATTTCTGCCATTTTTGCCGCCATTTCGTTAATTACACCTAATATAGTTATAGTATTTGGATTTAATTTATTAATTTGTTCTTTGCTGAGTTTCGTTGAAGTGTCATTAATACAGTATTGCATCTGTTTTACCGCTTCCGTTGCTTTTGACATGTGGCTCTGGGGATCCATCTTGAGTTTATTTTGTAAATACGAGATTACGAAAAATTTGTTATTCACAACATGAATCACCGTCTTTGTTTATGTTTAGTTGATAATTTGCGCCTGTCAGCTGTCCAGTAGGCAATAGGGCTAACTTGCCGCAATAAGTAGGTTGTTGGTACTTGCGTGTTTACAAAACAGCGGCGCAGTCCACGTCGAAATGCAATCGCTTGTTATTTTATTTATTTAAACGTTTTGAACACTGTTTTTATATATTAAACGTTACACTTGAGTGGTACAACTTCCCTGATATAGGTTATTCGATTACTTTGTGTTTAAGAACCATAAAATTGTTTAAATTCTTTGTTTGGTAACTGAATGAATATTTTTATTATAGGCATATAATGCCGGTAAGTGGAACTATTTATCACTCCTTCACTGATATTTGTTTGTTATTCGTTCACTTATGTTAGATAGAACTATAAGTTTGTTATGAGTTATGAGTTTAACAACTCTCTTTGTTTAGTAACTGAATTTTTTTTTGGTGGTAGATAATGCCGGAAAGATATAATTTTTAGAAAAAAATCTAAGCACAGTCGACGCGCGATCGTCGCTTTAGTGACTCTATAACACGTACACTTACACTTGGATCACGTTTACTTTTAATATTTGTATTTGTAGTAAACTAGGAGCCGACAGTCAAACGTGAGTTTAATCTTATTGTTACACAATTAACGAAACAAATTATTAGATATTTCTGACATAAATTTTAGTAAGGAATAAATGAAGATATCAACAGAACTGAATTCATTTCCAAGCCTATGAAGCCCCTGGACTGGGGGGAAATGGTGTTTGTTTTTGAAGAATAAACAAAGAACAACTCAGGAAGTTTTGTGTTACGATTTGGTACTCGAAAAGTTATTAGCTTTGTTAAGTCGGGTGCATCCATTGAGCCATTAACTTTTGTGTAAAAGTACCAAATCAAAGATTTAGAAAAATAAGCGTTCTTTCGTTTTCAAAATAAGCAAAGGGCACATTTTAATAATGATTTAACATATTATTTTATTTTTAATAAGAAAATAAATCAATAAATATCTCACCTTCCCCTCGCTCTTCCAGTAGATGAAGAACCCATACTCGTCGACTTTGAACATGCAGTTTGGTTCAAAGTCGGTGTTGTCCTTTTCTTCTGTCCATCGATCGAAGATTGCACCCTGCAAACATAAAAAAATAAATAAAATTATACTGGACAGCTGTTTTCATTTTTACAATCTAAATGAATACTAGGTACTCAGTTTTATAATACCCAAATAAAATTAAAACCAATAAACAATTAAAAAATGTAAATTTTTTTGAAGGAAACAAAGTGAAAATATTTTTTAGATAGTGCAAACGACCCCCCCACACTAGAATCTCATAAAAATGCAGCCTGCTGCCCGACATAAATGGATATTTTTTTCTACAGATTTCCATGTTTTGTTTATAGTAATAATTATTTTTAATATTAAATTCAGATTTTCTGTGAAGTTTTCCGGTACGACTGACTTCTGCGTATTTATTATATCTATTGATTTTTCGCGAAGGAAAAAATATGCGTTTTAGGAATATAGCACAAATAATACGAAGCAATTTTAAAGGAGATACGATAGAAGATAGTGGAATTATAATTTGGTTGCGGGGAGCGTGGGATGAACTTTGCACGTGGAAGGGTAATCCCCGCCTCATCCCCACTCCTATCCGGATTATTATTATCATACAGCCATGATGCATATAGTTCAGGAGTCTTTCGAATCCCCGATAAAATGTATTAATAAATGTCCTTCACGACAGCTTGAAAACCATTTATTTTATTTTTGTAAGGTCCGGCAAACAGAACTGGAAACCAGATCATAGTCTATGGACTGAAAGTATCCCCACTGTGTTTGCTTGCACAAGTCTCATCGATTGCGTTCTTCCTGGCATCAGGTACTGGACACTCGCAGTAAAAGTTAAATGGTCATTTATTTCAAACTCTTCTTATAAATCCCCTTTCTTGAAAACAACAAATAACAAAAATATTTTTTATTATTTGGAAATGCACTTATCTATACATGGTGTATCGGCAAGTATCCGAAAATCTTTAACCAGCTATTCCTTAGCACATTTGGAGTAAAAAATGTTATGGGCGCTTTGCTGTCCGGTAACATTTTTTTCCCATTAAAAACAAAAAATAAATAAAAAATCCACACTCCGTCACTGTCATTTGCATTGTTTCTCGTGTTCAACAGCTGTTATTAGCAAGTGTCTCAAAAAGTGTCCTCGCTCTTTCGTACACACTAAATAATAATAGTTAAAAATGAGACGAATGGTGCCGTGCCATTTCGCTGTGATTGTAAAAGCGCGCCAACGTAGTTACGTACGTACATTATTCAACGAAACTCGAACAAAATATTACCAGACGGGTTTTCAAACTTTGACAAAGGATAAAACATTGGTGACATGTGGTGAAAATATGAATAATAAATTTTTTATTGAAAAAAAATGTTACCAGCAAAGTGCCCATAACATTTTTTGCTCCAAATGTGCCAAGGAATAGCTGGTTAAAGTATGTCGGGTACGTGCCGATACACCCTGTATATAATGAACAAAACAGCGAAAATAAAACATCAATATGAAATTCAAATAAAACTAAAAACAGATTCCCTCGAGTAAACACGGTTTTTGAGATTTTCATATTATAGCTTTTCAGAAACACAGATATGGCGACTTCAAACGAACATTTATTCACCCTGAAAAGTTTTTAAATTATGTGTTATTATTAAATGTGTAGAAATGTGTTATCTGAAGCAACTAATACTCCCGAACTCGTCTTTTATACTTGAAATTTCTAGATGAAAGCAACTATTCATCATGAGCTATGGAGTCTTGAAATATGACTAGAAAATGTCTTTAAAAAATATGACAAATTTGGACCCTTGAGTCGTTCGAAAAAAAAGGTTTAAATTTTGGGTGGAACCGGGTAGTGGGTAGCAATTTATAAATAGTGTGGGAATTTAAATTGAAACAAGAATACTAAAATTGCTCTCATAAAATTGGTGATTAATTTGTGATTTTTTCAATTTCAATTCTATAAAATGTTTTTTAATCAATATGTAGACGCACAACAAAAGGGGAACGACGAACCAAGATAAGTTTGTATAAATGCACGACGCGCGACGTTGCGAGTTAGAAAACACAACCATTTTTGTTTCCTTACAAATAACACACCATTATAACATCAAGTTTAGCAACACTACCCTAATTAGTCCAGTCAAATTAGGCGACAAAAGGCCCGACTTTCTGAATAAGTCTTTACGTAGGTACTTTTCGAATACCGGAAAGCAAGCTTAGCAATTCAAGATAATATTAAAAGTTAAAATAACACGACACAATCCTTTAAAGTCTAGCAACATAAACTAATCTCTCAATATCTTAACTATGTAGTTTTCATCCCCTAATGTCACGTTCTCGCTTGCACAGGAAACTCGGCCCTCGGGAGCACTCCCGTCACGTGACAGACATAAAGGACCGTGACCCCGTTGCGGTCTGACGGAGGGCAGCCCGGTTCCTACCCGCTCTAGAACCTACCAGCCCCCCGCCGAATCCCTGAACAAGTAGTAACAAGTACTTAGAGGAAAATATTTCTTCAGTCACTGCAGGTGTACGGAAGATTTTTGATTATTTTTAATAGAAAAAATGTCACCGGAGACTAAAATGACATTTATATTATAATATGTATAATTTACGCTTCTTGCATAATTAATTTTATGTTTATTTTCATAAACATTGAAATTAATTGTTGTTTATTATGTTCTACTAGATATTTGTAAATATATGCGGAACGGCAACATTTATTGATTTCGAGACGACTTTGAAACAACCATTCTTGTAAACAATAAATATAACATGAAAAATATTAATTAGCTTTAATTCGTGTGAAAGATACTCTCTATTCAGAATTGAAACGTTGCTTGAAATGACTTTAGTCGTGTTTGGTGACCAGATCTGAATAGTAAGGTTACTCTTCTCCTCCCCACTACCTTCGGCTTCACAATATACCTCATTGGGGATGCCGAGTCCCACTCAGTGGGACCCACTGGCTCCGGGCAGTTGGGAGCTGATAAGACTCTTGTGTGGTACTACCCTACTTTACTCTTCCCCTCCTCACTACCTTCACCCTCACAATATACCTCATTGGGGATGCCGAGTCCCGCTGGCTCCGGGCAGTTGGGAGCTGTTAAGACTATTGTGTGGTACTCCCCTACCTTAGTCTTCCCCTCCCCACTACCTTCAGCCTCAAAATATACCTCATTGGGGATGCAGAGTCCCACTGGCTCCGGGTAGTTGAGAGCTTTTAAGACTCCTGTGTGGCACTCCCCTACCTTACTCTTCCCCTCCCCACTACTTTCAGCCTCACAATATACCTCATTGGGGATGCCGAGTCCCACTGGCTCCGGGTAGTTGATAGCTTTCAAGACTCCTGTGTGGTACTCCCCTACCTTACTCTTCCCCTCCCCACTACCTTCAGCCTCAAAATATAACTCATCGGGGATGCCGAGTCCCACTGGCTCCGGGCAGTTGGGAGCTGTTAAGACTCTTGTGTAATACTCAAATAAAAGAGTTGCTCCAGTAACCTTGGTTTGGTTTTATCGCTCCAGTTTTCTTTTTTATTCATAGAATAAAGAAGAAAACTAGAAGTGCCTCCTGTATAAATTTGAATGGAATCAAATGTGTTACTGATTTAGTACCTTTTGGTTCTAGACCATTCAGCAAGCGGTCTCTCTTTCTTTCTTACACTTGCCTGAAATTGTATATCGCCATCCATTGAATTTCGTCTAAAACACAGTTTAGTATGGAAATACAGGCCGAAATTGGGCTTGTGTTATTCTATAATTCTATGGTTGTATTATCACCGTTCTAATTTATTAACTCGATACAACAATAATTTATTAATTATACACCTATTTGTAATCAAAAGTCAAATGCGTAGTATAAATTATTACATTAATACAAAATTATAAAATAATAAAAAATAACGTTATTTTGTCTGGACCTAAGTTGGGGCAAACGTAAACCCAAAATTGGGATATAATCATTATTGATAATTTATACATATTGTAATTTCGTTTTTGTTAAATTAAAATAACTACAGGATATCCGCCAGGGTACCGGTGGTTGCAAGGCTACCTATTGTACTTTTCAAACTGAAAAATATAATTGAATATAGATTAAAGTAAAATGATTATAATTCTATGCACAATTTATTCCTATTTTACTAAGTTTTTTCAGTTAAAAAATATAGTGTAGGTGTGATTTTGGTAAGTAACGTAACAGGAAACAGCAGCTCCGGGTACACGTCATCTAGTGTATTATAATTTATAGGAAAACTAGCTGACGTGTACCCGGCGTTGCTCGGAAATTTATATATAAACCTTCCGGAAGAATGTGATAAGTGAAAGAGGTGATACTAAAAACCCTATCAAAATCCGTTACGTAGTTTAGAAGGACAAAGCGCCCAAACAGACAGACTCGGATAGCGACTTTGTTTTTTACTATTTAGAGAAGAGATTAGAGATACCATCAAATAAACGTTAAATGGAACATCTTGCTTATTAGTATTATTGTGACGGAACACAATTATATTTTTTTACTTATTTATTTATTTAATTACTATTTTAAGTTTTAAGCTATAAGCTTTTTGCCTTCCAAAGTAGCCATCAAGTAGCATAATAATAGTTTGTTTGACAGCGCTTCTAGACTGAATCTACTTAGCCTAACCCATTTATTGAGCGAAGTGTGACCCCCAATCCATCGCGAAGCATGCAGAGCAGATATACGGCAACCCCACGCCCTCATCAACCACCACCAATGACAACCCACTCACCGAGATTACGCGCCTGTTAAGAATGGAAATGCACTATGATTTTTTTAGTAACTGTTAGATATATTTTAACCATAGACTAATAATATTACTTACTTAATTACTGACTTATTACATCAACGATTTTAACGGATTCCATTTTCTGTAACCATTTCACTATATTTACTAAATATCAAGTTTAACTCAATATCACTCTAGTTTCAACAGTTTTTTTCGTTATTGCAAACTTTTTTTAGGTGAAACAAAGATTATGATTATACTATCAAAGATAAAGCACAGTTAAATAGACATTTAAAAGGTCTGTGACTTTAGTTTCAGTAGGTACATTATTAATTATTATTACGTACATTTAATTTACACAAATTAAACAAATACATTCATATTTATTTGTGTTCTTACAGAACATATTAATTGAAAAAAAAAAGTAAATTTGTGGCAAGTTCCAAAGTTAAAGATATTCTCAGTATCGCCCTGGTGTAAGACCACCATTCAGAATTAAAATGTCGCTTGAAATGTCTTTTGCCGTGTTTATTGACCAGAGATGATTAGTCAGGTACCTCCCCACCGTCCTCTTCTCCATCTCCTTCCCCTCTCCACTACCTTCAAGCCTCACGAAATACCCGAATTGGGGATACTATAGACTCATTGGCTCCAGACGGTTGGGAGCAGTTGGGACTTGTGCGGTTTCACATAAAACATATATTATATATGATCTACACTACAATGTTTTTTAATAATATGTGAATGAGATCCTCAGCACGGGAGATACCGTTGAGGATATCATTATCTCTATTTGTTACAAAAAAGAAAGATAATAAAACATTTATTTTATTATTATCGTCACTATTAGTTATTGCTACTATATACTTACTTGTTTTGTAAATTTTTACCATTTCTGCTTTAGTGTACATTTATGCATTATACATCTGTAATCTCTTTAATATGTTTTGTTGTACAACATATTTTATGCAGACTATGAAAATAAATAAATAGACAGTACATTCAGCTGCCAGACATAAGATTATTTTATGTATTTTGGCAGGGTTAATTTAAATGTGAAATGCTGGAAATCGATATAATATTTTTTTTTATTTATTTAGTATTAACGGCACAAGTGCCATTTACATACAAAGTTTTTATTTTAATTTTTTACATATACATAGTGCAGTATTAAATTTTGATGAGAAAAATTAAAGAATTAAATTTAGTTAAAAAATAACAAATAAAATAACAGTAAAGAAAGAAGCAATAACATAAGCCTGTTATGTAGTGACCTCATTAAAATAAGTGGCGTTAAAATGTGTTATTAGTGCAGCTTTATACTTTACAAGGGGAATATTAAAAGTATCTGCGATTTTAGCATAAAAGTTCCCAAGTGTGTGCAATCTATTTATAACTGAGTTATATCCTGAGACTGTGGTATAATTGTCACAATAATACATACTAGAGGACCTTGATCTAATGGTAGGTACATGAAATTGAATCAACATTAATATGTCAGGGCTATCCAACTGATAATTTATAATTTTGTATAAAAATATAAGATCAAAAATTATAATATATACTTATCAGTAGTGTACAGTTGTACAGTGCACACAATTGCAATAATTTTACATTATTTTGAAACACATTTTGTTAGTATTGGTTCCAAAAGTGTGAAAATAATATAACAATCAGGGATGACGTTAAATATGAGACATTAAACGGTAAGGGATAAATAAACAACGTTAACTTTTTTCAAATGTGTTTAAAATAATCATGACTGAAACTGAGTACCTACTCTACAACACAGAAAATAAAAAAGTGTTTTTTCGATCTGAACGTTCGATTTTTTTTGTTTTTACTATAGTTACACCACAACATCGACTAGAAATGTGATGTAGATAATTCACCAGTTTCCCGCTTGTACTAGTTTTCTAGCACCGTGTATACAAAACTATTGAAGTTTATCATTATAGAATGCCATAATAAACATATCCGCCAAGTTTCAAAACTATTGCACTAAATTCCACCTAACGCCCTATTGTTCTAGGTACCTGCACAATTAGAAGCCAGTGATATATTTAAAAATACATAATATTTCACCATACATCATACATTATTTGACGGTCTCCGTGGTCTGGGGGTAAGACTACGACATAACCGTTATAACCAATTTGAACTGTTTAGGAGTTTGCGGTTTTAGGATCCTTTTTAAAAACCAAAGAAAATATTTAAATTACAGATTTTTAGGGCGATGATCGTAGTTAGAAAAAATTAATTTATAATTTCCGTACATTTTCAACGTTATCCATAGTTTGTGAAAATACATCGATTTTACACAAAAATATAAAAAAGCTCCCCACGGAGAAAATTTACTAAGAATACCTTTAAAAAGAAAGTTTAAAGTTAAATGCCTGCAGTCCGGTTAAGAACGGGACTGCAGGCCTTTGACTAATGAATTGACAGGTTTCCTAGTAAACTATCAGTAAGATGAATGTGTTATGGCGATGTCGAAACACGTGTTCATAAAAATTCTAATATTTTCACATTTCGTCATTGTATATTATCGAGACAAATGCGGGTGCATTAATTAACACGTGTTCGATATATTAGGAATTAACTAAAAGTTTATCAGGAAACTGCCAACAATCCCGTTTTTAACGGATTACAAATAATTTGGGATATTTTTAGTATATTACCAATACTCATTTTTCATCGTGTAGGGTTTACTGCCATCATGCCATTCTAAAAGCTGGAGATAATTTGCCTATCAGTTTCCTTCTGTAGGTAGGTACCTACTAATCTTATTACACGAGTGGTGTCTTCCTTTTATCCCGACCGAATATAAATTAAATTTGAATAATCGGAATGTCGGCATGTAAGAATTTCTCGGATCGCAATCATCACGGGAATAAAGTGGATTCGCGAATGGTTTTAATGTAACAGTTTTATTGCGTCTGTAGCTAAAACAGAGCAAGCACTTCATTATAAATTTAAAGCATTTCATGTAGACAACTACATTGTATATAAATTATTGAGCATGGAACCGTTGAACAACAAATTGAATTTAAGTGTTACGTAATTAGGACGCCTATGTACTTTCTTGCAAGATTTACAGGTCGGAAAAATAATGTTGACAAAAATTGAGAGCACTGCGATCGTATAAAATGTTTTTTTCAATGGCATCAACACATTGATATGCATCACCAAGATCGCATATAGGAAAATGGATGCATGTGTAAAAAATCACATTGACCCAGTGCTTTTTTTTTACCCAAACGGTATTAACACTAAACTGCATAGTGTCATCTGATATAATTAGCTTTTTTTTTTTTTTTTTTCATTTTGACTTCTGTTGGTGGGTTTTGATATTACAGTATTGTTTTTACATTATTTCTGCATAATAATGTTGTCGAAAAATTACAATAGATTACACACAATAATTTGAAATTTTGATTTTAAACTTGAGAGTTGGAGGTTACAGATTGTGTGCATTTTGATGTCCAGTATTGTATCAAAATATAGTGTTTTTTCAACGTGTTGGATTGTAATTATATTATTTCACAAATAATAAGGTACGTTTATGTGTTTTAAATGTAAATTTTATGTGTATTATGTATTTTGACACTCTAAATTTGACAAAACGTTAATATATCATATATGTAACACTATGCACTGAGACCATATTTTGACATTTGTATTTAGTCATTACTAATTATAGCATGACGTAGTTTCAAAATGGCAAAGAGGGGTTTATCCGAAAATGAGTTGGACGAAATAATTAATCGCTCATCTGACAGTGACGATGGAATGGATTTTACGGATGATGACAGTATAGCTGATGAAAATTATTGCGCCGTAGAAAATTACGATTCAGATGATCAAAGTGAACCTGAAGATATCCACTTGGGAGATGGAGATGTTGAGAATCATCTACAAAATAATGTTGACGGTGATAATCTGCATAATGTTTTATCTAGTGGCCAAACTGATATTACAACGACAACGCCCGTTTCATCTACTCAAAAGTTTTGAAATCGTCAATTTTGTGGAGAAAAAAAACATGCAGCTTGAAGACTCCGACATGGAATTTACAGGAAACAGGCAATTGCCCTCGGATGTGATGGAATTGGAAACCCCATTCGATTTTTTTTTTAAATATTTTTTTACAGATGCTATTATCAATAAAATACTAGAACAGTCAAATCTCTACGCTCTATAAAAAGATGTTTCAAGGCCTGCAAATATTACTACGACTGATTTGCATAGATTTATCGAAATATGTATTTATTCCTCTTTGATGCGTGGACCAAATATTCGGTCCCACTGGTCCAGTGATTTGTATTTTGAACCAATAGCATCAACAATGACTGTCAACCGATTTGATAAAATACGTCAATTTAGCCATTTCAGCGACAAAACACTTACCGAGAGAAAATCCAGATCATAATCGTCTTTTTAAAATCAGACCTCTACTCACAGACTTAAATCAAAGATTTGCATCAATTCCAATTGAAAAATATATTTGCGTCGATGAACAAATGTGTTCAACTAAAGCAAGAAGTTATATGAAACAGTACATGCCCATGAAACCCCAAAAATGGGGTTCTAAACTTTTTGTATTGAGTGGCGTATCTGGTTACGCTTATAATTTTGAATTTTATTCTGGACAAGAGAAGTGCTTGCCAAGACTTGAAAGTGAACCAGACTCGGGAGCCTGTGGAAATATTGTTGTGCATCTATGTCGCGTAGTACCTACCAAAAAACTTGAACCACAGACTTTATTTTGACAATTATTACACATCAATTCAACTTTTAAGCCATTTGGCTTGCATAGGCATTCAATCTCTTGGGACAGTTAGGAGGAATAGAATCCCTGAATGTAAGCTACCAGATGAAAAAATAATGAAAAATGCTCCACGAGGAACAAGCTCGGAATTTAATGGATCGTATCAAGGCGTTGAAATGTCTAGTGTTGTTTGGAAGGATAACAAGGTGGTCACATTACTATCGTCTTTTGCAGGGGAACTTCCAATGAAAACTGTTGAACGTTATGACAAAAAAAAAGAAAACTAAGGTCACAGTTAACTTCCCATTTGCTATAATAGCGTACAACAGACATATGGGAGGTCTTACTAGACAGTGTCATGGGAAGATATAAAATTGCGATGAGAAGCAATAGATGGTATATGAGGGTGCTATACCACTTAGATGATATGACTATAGTAAATTCTTGGTTTCTATATAGAAGAGTACAAGATCAAAAAAATGCCAATACAAAAATTATTATGCGTCTCGCCCAATTTAAAACCCTAATTGCTCGATCTTTATGCACCGTTGACTCTAAGTTTACCAACAAACGAACTGGTCGGCCAAGTGGAAGTTTAGAGCCCGTTTTACAAAAGAAGAAAAAAGGCCCAAAATTAAATGTACCACCAAAAGACATAAGAAGCGATGAGGTATCTCATTGGCCAACATGGCACGAAAAGAGGCAGAGGTGTCGACTTCCTACCTGCAATGGTCTGACGTACTGCCACTGCCAAAAGTACAAAGTCCCTCTATGTTTTAATAAGAACAAAAACTGTTTTACGGCATTTCATTTAAATTAATACTTTCCCCTGTTTTTATTTGTCTTCATTTTATAAGTCATAAATTAGTTCGCTTTATTCACTGATAATTTTTTTTGTAACATTAGGTAAGAGCATTTTTTAAGACATGGATGCATAGTGTTTCACATATGATATAATAACGTTTTTCTCAAAATAAACAGAAATTATAGATAAATATAATTTTCATTATTTTTCCCTATTTTTAATTTATAAAAAGAATGCAAAAATATATATTTTTTTAAAATAAAAAGTCATTTATTTAAGGGCTAAAAAATTAGTCGTACTTTCCGAAAGGAGAGGATAATTACATAAAAAATAGATTTGGGGGGTATTGCTGAAATTAATGTTTCAAATTAGCCATTTATTAGGATGTGAAATAAAAATAAAACGAAAGCAAAATTAAAAATAAATAAAAATGTAAAACAATTGGGTTGTTGATTTCTGGACGTGTTTTTTTTATTATAAACTGTCAAACTCGAATGTGAAGAAATTTGAACGTGAAGGACAAATTTCAAACACAAAGTGAGATGAAAAAATCAACTCATATAAACAAAGTTACAATTTTCACCGAGGATTGAACCTTCCTCCCCAGAGACTGGAACCAACAACACTAACACCTAAGCCAAATTCTAATTAGATAAAACCGAAAATTATTTCTTATAGTGCGGTAAATTTTTATTTATTAAATTTGTATAATGTCATCTAATTTCAGAAAAATGCGTTTGTGCACATGAGTGCCACCATAAGTTGATAGAATGCATTGTCATCGACAACGAGTCTATGTGCCGAGTTTCAGCTCGATCGGATGTCGGGAAATAAGTTAATTTCCACGTCATTCATTAATTAACCCATTCAATCAAGTAAACAAAATCGAAATTCAAGGGTATTTGAATAATGTTTTTGATTGTTTTTCCGCACTGTTACATCATTTTGAAACTTGTTAGATTTTTAAACCCCTTGAAATAACTAAAGAAAATTGTAATAAACACAAATCAGTATTAAAATAGGCGTCAATCGTACCGACAGAAGATTAGTAGTAATAAGATCGGCAACGTTCCGGATACCGGATATGTTTTTGCAAAACGGAGAAATACGATTAAACCAGCGATATATAAAATCCTTTGGCGTTGGTGTACAAAGTTTCAAATCTAATGTATAAAAAAAAAACACTGTGATCAAAAAATATATTTGTAAAATAATTACCTGCAGTAACGCATCCGGCACTGATATCTGCCAGTTGAATTCGAACTTCTTGGTCATGTTGGCGCCCCCTCACTCGCGGGACCGCCACACTCCGCCCCTGGAGAAAAAAGAACAGATTTTTAAATACTAATTATGTGTCATTGTCGACTGCTAAAACGAGCCGCCACTGGAGGAGGAAGAAAGACAATGGTGTACAAAGAAAACACATATTAAATATGTTTTCATAGAAAAAATCACTTTGTTGTTTGATATATTATTAAATGGATCAAAGCACTCAGTTTTAACAACTAATGTATTAACAAACTGACTGATTTAAGCTTCATCACGGTAAAAATTTAAAAATATTTTTTTACTTGTTGAAGAAATTTAAATAATTTAAAACAATGTGTTTGTTTAATTTAATGACATTGTGTACAAATACTACCGGTGGAAATACATTTGGATACTTTCGTTAAGTTACATTTTGATAAGTTGCGCTATCTCTTGGGCCGGCTAGTAGCCTATTTAATAGTTTTTAAAAATTATTTTGGTTTGACTGAGGATTGTACCGTCCTCCCCGGGAACTGGAGTCAACACCGCTAACACCCAAGTCAAATCCTAATTGGATAGTACCGACATTTATTTAAAATAATAACTGCTGTAATATCGTCCGATTTCAGATAATATGTTTATGTTTGCGCGTGTTGTGATTAACACTAAAAGTTTATAGAATATGTATTGTCATCGACAACAAGTCAGCCGAGTTTCAGCCCGATCGGATGTCGGAAAGTCAGTTAGTTTCGACTTCCAAAATTCCATCTCATTAATTATTTCAATCGTGAAAACAATTCAAATAGATGTATTGAAAAATACAGCTGTAGCATCGATGTATTGATCTAATTTAGTCTATGAGCTGTAGTTATTAAACATTTTAGCAATGCATAACAAGTTTTAGGTTTTTGTTTTTCTTCTTCGCCGATTTCATTTAATTAGTACAAACGTATATTCTTTGTATTATAGATTTCGTTTACTTATATAATAAATCTTATAATTAATTTTCTTTATATCATTCTGTATGTTTTATTATGTATTTGTACAACGACTGCCACCTATGCAAATGGCACTTGTGCCGTTTATTCTAAATAAATAAATAAAAATGTTAAAAAAACTTCACATAATAAAATTTTCCATGAAGTTGAAGATTTCTGCGCACGTTTCTGATACAACAAAAAAACTAAGACAAACTATCCTCACCTAGTTTATGATCTTCACAGTTAGTTGTCCGTGAAGTTGAATAATTATTTGCATGAACGAAATGCTCAAAATATTGCATACTTGTCAAATTTACAGAGGAAGACGTGAAGTTAATAAAAAACACCATTAAATATGAATATATTATATTGAACCAACAAGAACAAATCAATAAAATCAAACTTTTTTTCAAAAAAAACTTATATTAAAAAAAATATATGGATATATTATATTTATATTTTACACATAACATTGAATCACTGAAGTAAGAATCGTGGCTCCCTTATCAGGCACTAGAGCTCCTCTTTTCTGATAAGGTATACATGACCAATTATGTACCTAAATATTATATTTAGCAAAAAAATGTATGTATTAATGTAACTATGATCTATATTAAAATAATAAAAAAATAAAAAAAATATATACCTGTTTTGTGGATACTTGCAAAATAGAAATGAATTACCTTCGGCTATTATTTGGTCAGGGTGGCCACAAAAAACGGATTTCAAAATTCCCTGATAATTCCAGGTTTTCCAGGGCAGTTTCTATATTTTTCCCTGATATGTTTTATTTGGTATAAGGACATATCGTTCAAAATTTTATTTTTGAAACACGATTTTCATCTACGCCAGAAATTTAGAACAGATACATAAATAAAGGGAATTCCGTCATCTAAAGCATTTATTATTTCCTTGCACCACAATGATCTATTCAAAACAAAATACACTTATTACAAATTTATGATATTTCGCCTGAAGACAATTTGTGTAAAAATGAAAAGACCAGACAAAAATAGACAAATAAATAAAAGTAAGTACAGTAGAACCCGGATAATTCGAAAAAACGCGTAATTCGAAATTTTCGCCAAAAAAATTTCCGTAGAAAAATTTTTTCATACAAAATTTTTTTAAATTCGAAATTCGTTAATTCGTAATTCGAAATGTATTTTTGTCCGCGCACGAAAATTTGTTCGTGAAATTCTAAAAAATTTGTTTTTTGCGAAAATAAATCATAATATTTCGTAAATCTGAATCTAAAAGTCAGCCGTGGCGGTAAAACGCCGAAAAATGTATTTTTACGTGGTTATACATCGTCCTAATTAGTATTATTATTTTGTAAATCTGAATCGATTTACACTGGAATGTTGTATTTTTTCAAATTTATTTCGAATATCCGAGTTTGAAGGGCCGAGAAAATACGTTTTACGCGGATATATGTCGTATTTTTACGAGTTTACACCCAATATCTGTATCTAAAGGGTCGGCCGCGACGAAACTCGGCCGCGAAATTTACGAATTTATTTCGAATATTTGAATTTAAATGGCCCGCTGCGACGGAAATCGGCTGCGAAATCTCGATTTACGCGTAAATATATCGTATTTTTACGAATTTATTTCGAATATCTGAATTTTAAAGGGCCCGCCGCGACGGAAATCGGACGCGAAATTTCAATTTACTCGGAAATATATCGTATTTTTACTAACTTTACTTCGAATATCCGAGTTAAAAAATACGGCGCGACGGAAATCGGCCAAAAAATTTCGATTCACGCCGAAATATGACATATTTTTACGAATTTACTTCAAATATCTGAACTGAAAAGGCCGGCCGCGAAGAAAAACTGCCGATAAAATTGGATTTACGCGGAAATATTTCATATTTTTACGAATTTACATCAAATATCTTAATTTAAAGGGTCGGCCGCGACGGAAATCGGCCGCGCATTCTCGATTTACACGGAAATATATCGTATTCGACGGAAATCGGCCGCGCATTCTCGATTTACACGGAAATATATCGTATTTTTACGAATTTAAATTCAGATATTTGAAATAATGGGCCGGCTGCGACGGAAAGTTACCGCGAAATCTCGACTTACGCGGAAATATATCGTATTTTTACGAATATCTCAATTTAAAGGGTAGGCCGCGACCGAAATCGGCAGCGAAATCTCGATTTACGCGTAAATATATAGAATTTTTACGAATTTATTGCGAATATCTGAATTTAAAGGGCCCGCCGCTACGGTAATCGGCCCCGAAAATAAAGAAATAATTGGTATTAATACGAATTTACAACTAAAATACCACCCGGATTTGAAGAGGCGGCCGAGAAAATCGATTTTCGGCGTATTTTTTTTTTTTTTCATAAAAATTCGAATTACGTGGGAATTCGTTAATTCGAAATTTGATTTTTGATGTCCCGTGGATTTCGAATTTACGAGGTTCTACTATATTGACGCTTTGTAAAAATGTTGATAATGATGATCTTTAAATTTTATTACGACCGTACTGGGTGTCCGACCCCTTTGACACTTTATTGTAACTTTGCTAGCTTTTTCTTTACAGATTTCGCACCTACATAGTATAGGGGAAAAACCAAGGCGGGTGGTTTACGATATGATTGTGTTGCAAGGGCTATTTACGAAAATAATAATAAAAAATACCTACTTATCTAGTTTGTCTTTGTCGGCATATCTTTTGTTACACACGCCGCAAGTAAAAGTAATAAAACACAACTTTGGGACTTCACAAATCGTAAATAACGAATTTCGTTTTATTTTTGGAATTCCCTGATATTTTAAGAATATTTTAAAATTCCCTGACATTTCCCTGATAATTCCCGGTTCGGTAAAATTCCCTGATAATTCCCGGTTTTCCAGGTCTGTGGCCACCCTGTTGGTAGATAATAGCCGAAAAACAGCTGAAAGTACATACATATATACTCGTACAGTAAATAGAATTAGTTTTATAATCTGAGCACGCACCCCTCAAACTCCGTTGTAACCTCTCTGTTATGTTCATAAACGAAGCATATAACAGAAAGAGAGGTTAGCGCCGGGTTCTCAGTGGCAGGAGGCATATTAGTTACGCGACTCGCGAGTTTTTTTTGCGGTTTTTGCAATCTGACACGATTACAAATTGACGAAAAAGAAGTAGGTCAAAACAAAAAATAATAATATGCACTGATATTTTCTGGAAGGAAAACATATATTTTCAATTAAAAATATCATTCGACAAAAATTGAATGTTAATGGGCAAGAGTGGTCTTCCATTCGTTACGCTTTTCCGTACAGCCAAATATGAAACGAAATTGATACAGTTGAACTGGAGCCAAGTGTCAATTTCCTTCACCTGCGCGTATTACGTTCTGAACATAATACATACACATTAATATGTATTATAAGCATAATGAACATATTTTGTTTAAGCGAACCCAGCGCGATGTACATCGCTTCGTCTGTAAAGCAAATTAGAAAACGGGAAACGGATACATTACAACAGTGTCAATTTCCTCTGAAATATTAATTGAATTAATATTATTTGTACAATTAACTAATAGATCGACTTTCTTCTAGACGGAAATAGGATTGCGTGATAGAAATTAGAATTGTAAAATATGGAAATTTATAGTTGAGGCATTAAAAAAATGACTAAAGGTGTAGATTTTCCCTAAATTCGTGAAAGTGCGAACATTAAAAAAAAAACTAGCGACAATGTAACTGAGGTCATATTTAGTTTTTCTGATAAGTCATGAGTTGGCCGATTACCCTTTGAGAGGTTGGCGTCGAATTTTGAAAAACGTTGTACATAAAAATATTAAACATTTTTTTGGGACATTTAAATAATTTTTGGTTTTCATTTTACATATTCCTGAAGGTCACAGCTGCCATGCGTGATAATAATTATACAGCAGGATTGTTTAAAAATAAAATTTTTGAAAAAAATTAATAATAATATTATTGAACATGTAAAAGAAAATCAAAAATTTAATAGATTTCTACAAATTAAACTTGATAAAAAAAACGATTAAAATAATTTTAGCAAAAACCATACTTCTAAAAAATGGTAAATAATGTGCCCGTAGTGAATTGTGTGCGATTTAATTGATAAATTTTATAAATTACATTTTTTTGTGATTTTATCAACTACCGTACTAGGCTCGTGCCCTATTATGATAGTAGTATATGATTTAAATTATAATGTAAGATCTAGTAATGCAAGATATCAAAAAACTATCAAAATCCCAAAACTTAATACAAAGCACACACAAAATACCTATCTCTATCTAGGTATAACATATTTTAACATCCTTCCATTATATCTAAAAAATATTGAAGATATTCAGGAATTTAAAATAAAATTAAAAAATTACCTAAAACTACTATAAAAGTCCATATCTTACTCTTATTATTATTTCCTTCAAATCTTGAAACTGTATTATTGATAAATCTTGCCTATTTCTTACTTATCCCTTTGGTTTTGCAAATATGTATATTATTTACTTACTTACATGATTCCATATAATTGAGCTAGGATTCACTCACCAAACACAAGAGCCTCGTCTCTTTATGGTGAGGAAAAGCTATTATTATTTACCATTATAAAACTGTATAATATGTATAATTGTATATTTATTGTAAAAAACATACAAATATTAAATATTAAATATTAGTCTTATCATTTAATAAAAAAATATATAAACGTACATATAAACCAAAATAGAAATAAAAATTTATTACATAAAGAAAATGGACATAAAAGTTAAAACATTAAGAAGAAAGATTATACCAATTATTTTATATGAAAAATTTAAGGCAGGTTACTCATGGTAGGTATCTGCCCTTTCTAGAAGAGTTTTCCCAGAGGTGAATTTTCCGCGGTGAATTGTGGGCAGTGAATGTTTCTAGAACCACTAATAGTGTAAGTACTTATAAGGTGACTTACATAACAAGTTACACAGCAGTATACTTACATTATTATTATACTAGATACGGTAGCGCAGAAGCATCCATTTAATTGGATTAACTACAGAACTAGTAAGGTTGCATAATTTGCCTATTGTTATTAGTTTTTACATACGAATTTGTCGGTTAAATCATGAAGTGTAGTTAATAATGGTGATTTTTAAGCATTTAAGTAATTATTACAGTCGCAATCGCTTTCCCCAATCAAACTGAGGGATAAAATTAAGCTCGCATGGAGAAAACGTACTGATAATAAATATTGTTAATTTATTAAGAATCTCTTCAAATTATTCGTATTCTGGTTAAAAACGGGAATGCAGACCGATAACGAATGAATTGATAGGTTTCCTAATAAACTATCAGTAAAAAGCGAATGTGTTATGGAGATGTCGGAACACGTGTTTATAATATTTTTGATATTTTCGCATTTCGTTATTGTGTATTATCAGGAGAAAAGCAGGTGCATGAACACGTGTTCCGATATATTATGAATAAACTTAAAGATTATTAGGAAACGGCATGATATCCCGTTTTTAACGGATTTTAATAAATCAGCAATACACATTTTTCTCCCTGCAGAAGCACTATTTCGGATTCTTTCTCTGTCTATCCATTCTACAAGTCCAACAACCAAAGCGTCCCTTTCATCTGTTTTATTCCGTTTCATCAACCGGAACCATTCGGTCTACTTTTAGCACATAAGCCTCAGGGATCTTATTTCTACTACATTCGGTCTACTTTTAGCACATAAGCCTCAGGTATCTTATTTCTACTACATTCGGTCTACTTTTAGCACATAAGCCTCAGGGGTCTTATTGTTACTGCATTCGGTCTACTTTCTTTTGCCACTGTTTTAGTCTGACGTAACGAAGCCCAAAATAATAAATTACAGGTTATACTAAATACGGGGGATGAGGATGATTTTGAAATGTAGTATGTTTAGAGTTAAAATAATGTTACAAAATGTAAATATGATGTCCACTAATGCAAACACGTTAACAATGATTTAGGGGCTTAAAAATGACATGCTTCATAAATACCTACAAACTAATATTATTATATTACGACAAGTTGCCAAAACTAAAGGCACGTCCGCACAACAAGTGTGCTTTATAAAGGACTAAACTTTATTTATAATAACCTACCAAAAGCACAAGTCTTGGCGCTTTTCGTAGGATATGTGCTACATATTTAAACAAATTGATTTGTATATATTTTACTGTTGGGACATTCATACCAATTCAACTGTGGTCCTCAATAGTATTTTTATTTGAATTTCAATTTTATATTCTCATCCTGTACCTATGCTATGTATTTGTTCCTACTAGATTGTATGAAGTCTGGAAAACATTTAACTAGGCATTCAAAAACAAAAAAAAGCTGTCAAATATTATCAAAGAGTTTGAAACAAAACATGTGTTTTAACAAAAGGCTTGTAATTTCGAAAGGAGATACCTGTGCAAAATGCATTTTTTTTATATTTCACGAACGGGTAAAATATAAAGAGTTCACAATCCGCAACGTTGTTCTGATTCCAATCTGAGCACTAATAGTAATTATAAGAAATTACAACAATAAAAACTAAACATGGTGATAATTTTATTATTATTAACGAGTGGGTATTAATATTAAGCCCACTCTGCCCACTAGGTTATTAAAGAATTCAAATAAGCTTTGCAAACTAAGAAAATAGGTAGGTACCGATCTAGCACGACAGATTTTTGATACTCTAACTCGATTTGCTAGTCAATTGAGCGTCCTATCCACCGGCATACGAAGACCTACACCGTTCAGATATACATAATCAATAATCATCATAAACTAACCTAATTACTCGGTAGATCCAATATCCAATAAGGCACACGAAGCCCGCTGAGATTTATTCGCTAATGGGATGCGGAATAACTTGTAAGGCTTTATGCAACAAATCACCCTTATTTACCACCCCACCTACCCGCACAACCTCGTGTAACGTGTAACAAGCATTTTGTCATGGTTTTAGGTCTCTTCTAACCAATAAGTGAACAAGATACAGGAAGCAACCCTAATTTAATAATATGACTGACTTTTTTCAAGACAACCAAATATAAAGCAGAAACTTTCTTGCATAAAGCAGATCGAACCGTGAACTTCGGACTTGTGAAACTACACGGATAACTTATTGTAGCACTAAAACTAGCTAATAATAAATTAAACTACAGTCCCAAGAGTAGTTTCTGCATTACAAAATGTGACTTTATCACATTCGCTGCCAGGAGCTTTTCTTACCATTAAAATTACATATGATTGGTCCGCCGATGGGAGTGATTGGCACTGAAACGGACTTATAAAATTTGGAAACCGTGCTCCATCGTGTGAATTAATAAATAACGAGTTACTACATACTACACAGGCAGGTCACAGTTTATGGACAGTTATTTAATGTACACATGAACAATACATGTATTTGTACAGCATGAGGTGGCCACGCAAATACACAAGAGAAGATTTAAAATACACAATAAAATTACACCTGGGAGACATGATAATATTATGATATCCAATTCAGGTAAATTGATTGCTTGCACGTTTACCATGTTTTTTTATCGTAATTTATAAGTATTATTATTACGGCAGATAAGCATAAAACCTAGGACTTTTATGTAACCTCTTTGCTTGACATCAAACACAACGTTCTAACTTGGGAATTATGAAGTATATTTTCAGCTTGCTCAAGGGCAATTCAATAACATGTTACGGCGACTGCACGAAGAGGGTTATTAGTTATTATTTAGGATTGAAGAGAAGTGCCACTTTATTTGAACAAATGATTGCGTGTTTAAGAATATGAATAAGTACAGAAACATGTTTTTAGTACATTATTACTACAATACCTGGGGAGATTTCCTCCCTATATTTTGAAACAGTACATTAAAATATCCGGCATTTTAATATAATGAAAAAGAGGAATGCGTTCAAGAGTCCACCTCAGCACAGGACCCCGTGGAGGACTAAGAAAAAACATTTTTCTTCCATGTATAGATATTTTTCAAGTGATTGTATGATGGGACCTACTTTAGATACTTACATATTCGGTCAGGAATTTACATTTCAAAGTAAATATTTTTAGCTCGTAATCAATGTGTACAGTATGTAGGGTTAATGGGTTGTTTGTGAAATATTCGTTTAACTGTGTAAAAATAATATTTGTAATGATATGGATTAAAAAAAACAGCAACATAATGGACCATAAATTGACGTAAAAACTATTTTTTTTCTTCATTATGTAGTAAATTAAGTGTTAATCTCAAGTGACCTACCAAGTAAGTATTGTACTGTATATTATCTCCATATATAGTTAGTAATAACATTAATCGTTGTACAAATGTATTATATATTTGTACAGCGCCCTTGAGGTGATTTTGCACAAAAACGGCGCTATACAAATCATCCAAATATTATTATTTATTTATTATTATTATAGATACGATTTAAAAAGAAGAGTTACGTAGGTACATTTTGTAATGCTTTAAAATATATCAATATTGTGAACGTAATCATATTATTGAATAAGCAGAAGCTAATATTCCTTACAAAAGCACAAACATTGAAATAATTATCATTAATAATTGACATTGTGTTTGTTGAGCATGTCGGGACGCCCCATGAGCAAATCGTCCTTTGAATTCCAGACGGTACAAAAGAGCCCCTAAGTCACGTGATCGGCGCAGGTGCCCGGAGCTCGCCTGTACGCCTTCCGCCGCGGTCACGCGCGCGCCCGTGCCTCTATTATGTCCGGTATAATGTACACTGGGAACGGGAACGGTTATACACGTGTACTGTACACAACACGACCCCGTAAAGTTACGGATTAACCTCGGAGGCAGGTTGAACGGAGAAAGAAGCCTTATTCAAACGTCTTTCACTTTTAATTTTTTTTTATGAGATTGCCGTCAATTTTTCCTCTAGCAAAATTGATCAAAAATTTTCAAATAACCGAAATTTATTTCTTAAATGGGAGTTCAAAGGACGACAGTTTTATCATTTTTCTTTCGAATCGGTTTAAGGGGGGGCTAGGGTTAATTCGTACGAAAAAAGGCATTTTTTTGTGAATTTTTTGTGACAACACAGTTAAAATTTCTTTATTAAATCTAATAGAACAGTAAAGTATGACATTTTAAGAATGTTGTATAAAATTTTCACGGAGAAATATTAAAAAACACGGCAATGGCAGCAATTATTCGGACGTGTCTCAAAAAAAAGTAGAATGGCGGTGACCCTCATAACTCGGTGCTGGGTGTTCTGAAATCAAAAAATCAAAGTTCATTCGTTAGATAATAGTTTTTCCCAGGTAACGCTGGGAGGGTTTTTCGAAATTTTAATTTTTCACTTTTTTGGAACACTTTGAAGGGAAAAACGCTATTTTTAGTGAAAAAAATCGGCTAATTTGTTATTGTAAAATAATAATTATTAACAAATTTGAAAAAAAAACTCTCCAGCGTTACCTCGTAAATTATGTACAGAAATAGTTTTCAAAATTTCAAAAGGATCGGTGCAGTAGTTTTGAAGTTATGACGGTCACCGACTTTGAAAACGTGAGTTATGGGAAAAACGCTATAAAGTTTTGAACACTAAAAAATCTGGTATTAAACGTTTATAAGCAAATTTTATCGGCTTACCTCACACTGAATCATCAATGCCAGGTCCATAAAGGATGTTGCTATCATCCATGATGTCTAAAGCACCTTTTTGCTCCTGTCTACGACGAATCCTGCCTTCTTTAGTTTGTTTCTCATCTTCCTGCTCTGCTCGGCTTATACGTATGGTCGGGTAGGGATTAAAATCCGATATGTATAAAAATACTCGTAACTTCGTCAATTTTGCTCCAATCAACTTGAAATTTGAACACAATATTCTTAACATATTAAGCATTTATTTAAAAAAAAATGCAAAAAAAAAATATTTTTAAACCCTAGCCCCCCCTTAAATCAAGTAGTGATCAACAAAACTAGATTTTCAGCAGAATCCGAAATCGAATTTCAGCTTCTGTTCTAGTTTCGACCGAAACCGAAGGATAAACATATTTAACCCTTCAGGCCTCGTTATATTTCTTGAATAAGTTGTCAGAAAGTCAGAGAATTTTTGTGTTTCCGCCTCTCGATAAAATAAAAAAATGGGATATTTCTGAACGTATCCGAAAACTAAAAACAATTTTTTAAAGGTGATGAAATCCACTTTCAAATTATATTATTACAAATAGTATATATTTTTTAATAAGTTTTAAAAATGGTTCGCATTACGTTTTATCGTCTAAACTGTGAACTAAAAATACCGATAGCAAAAAAAAAAACACATATTTTAATAAACAGATGTATTCTAAAATTAAAGTCACCGAAACCGCGGTATAATTCGTTTATTGGCCGAAACCGAAAACGCGGCCAAAACTCGTTTATTGGCCGAATCCGAAAAAAAAATCCGGTCGCAGAAATTTTAGTATAGGGATTTTTTTTCTTTATTCATAATATTAGTTTTTGTACACAGTTTTTTTTACATGCTTTTCGACTACAACACTAGGCACGTGCCCTGTGGTAGTCGAAATTGTGTTCATAATTACATGCAAATCATCGATTATTATAACAGTATACTGTTTTGTTAAATACAATGTATCAGAATGTAAATTTAATTATGAGGAAATCTATAATTTAACTTAACTTGCTGAAACAATGGAAATATAGATTAGAATAATAAAATATTTGGAAAATAAATTAAGAAAAAATGAACAATAAAACAATATAACTTATTTTAATGGCGTTAAGTTTCGTTAAAAAATAATTCCTTTATATATAACAAATTCTGAACACTTATGGTATTAAGATCAGTATTTGATTTCCTAATATCAATACAAGTTGAAAATTTTGAAAACAATATTAGAGAACTGTCGCTGGGCATTCATTATACGCACAGGTACTTACCGTGCTACGTATACATACGCGAGCCGAACTACCGAACTAAACCTAAACTTATGGGAAAGGAACAAAGCAACCGCAAACCTTGCACAACGCCGCTTGCAGTTGCTTCGTTCCTTTCCCGTAATTCGTGGCTCGGTTCACGTGTCGGTTCGCAAATGTATACGTACCATTAAAAATCTGTGTCGAACCCATAGACATCAAAATTAATAGACTTGCCCTAACTTCAAATCTGGGTATCATTTCTACGAGCTTAAGCAAACCATGTGACCATAGACATATGAATATTAGTAGACCTGCCCTAAGTGATTAAAAGCGTATTATCCCCACTCCCCATACCGGTTCCATTGAGCCGGCTGGGCTCGCATTTGGCTTCAAGTGAAATTTGAAAACGTGACGTCATCATTCTTGTGCGAACTATGGTCGAGGCATCATCGGTTCATTTTACGAAATAACACGGCAAAATGTTGACTTTTGATATGAAAACTTGTAAAAATAGATGTGAAAAAGAGAATAAACCCAATTGTCGTATTACATTCCATAAGTAAGCATTATTTTACTTTATTTTAAGCTTATTCACACCGTATTATATGGATCAGTTTTAGAAACATATACTATCACATCACAATGTAGCGATTCTCAAGTGTGCTCATCGTTGTTTACTGGGGTAAGTAAATTATGAGACATTTGTAAAAGTGTCTTAACTAAATACTCTGAAACTAACTACGACTCCGAAATAGAAGCTGCCTTACTTTGCCGAATTTGGACTTCGCAAATTAGTTCATAACGTGGCGAGTAATTTGCGCTCCCATGTAAAAATGTCTATTCATTCAAACGCAGATTTTACTTGTAAGAAGTAAATGGTGATATTATAATGCGAGATGCCTATTTACTGTCAGATTGATTTATTGACGAATCACAGTCAGCCTTACTCCCCTCGTTCTTCAACAGTTGATTTTACCCCTCGCCCTTATCTTCTCGTCTATTAATTCCTATGTCTGTGCATGTGACCAAATATTTGGCAACAGGAGGGTTCGAGAACGCTATGCATAAATTATGGCATCCGTCATATTGACCACCGAAGAGCCCACATTCAAATTTCCAGACCATGCGCAGAAAATCAAAGTTCGCTAAAGTAAGGCAAAGGTCTGCAGCGCTGTCCATTGTGGGACTTTTCTGCGCAGGATCTGAATGTTCGTTCTTAAACGAATCGCCATGGCTACTATGCCATGTTTATACATGGCATGCAGTACGCTGAAATAGATTGAGGTGGGTAAATTATAACATATTTGTAAAAGTGTTTGACTTTGACTAAGCAGTGTAACAAAATATTAAATATTGGAACCAAGCCCGAACTTTTGTTTCCCCGATTTGGGATATGTAAGTTTTTTACGCAGACAGCAATTTGCGCGCCATTGTAAAGAGGACTAGAAATTCTAGGTCCCAATGGTGATATTACAAAACGAGTTGCCCGTATACTGTCAGATTCATTTATTGCGCCGCCTTCCGCGACCCGCGCAAGTTGTTTTGTTCCCCTTTCCCTGATTGGCTTGTCTAATAATCTGAATATCCATGGTTGAACCGAAGAAAAAGTACACCCAAGCGCGTAAACATTAGAAGCAAGTGGGAGATATGGCATGAAAGCATGTAAACCGTCGTCGAGCTTCGACCAAACTCCACAGACTATCACAAACTGGCAGAATCAATGCAAATGATGAGTTTGGTGTGGAGGAAGAAGCAAAGGCGGTGCGCCGCTGTGCATAAATGCGTTTTGCAGGAGTATGGGTGAACGATGTTGGCGACACGCGTTGTGCTAGCAGTTTCATATTAATAATGGTTAATGGCCAATCTTCATTGTTTCCATAACATACGTGCAAGTGGCTCATTGGCAATACGGACACAAAACTAACCACCGCGATCTATAAATAGAGATATAAACATTATTACATGGAGTAAAGAATAAAAATAATGGAGGTCTGTTTTCAAACGACTTTAGTAGGTCGCGGTGAAATTCCTCATTGAATCATTTAATGACCTATGTTTACATATCATCATCATCGTCAACGATGACCTCCGTGGTAGAGGTTAAGCATCTTGGCTCCGGAAGCAACTGGTTAATAGCTGAGAGGTACGGAGCGTTAGGTTTCAATCCAGGCGTAGCAGGTTCAATCCTCCGCTAACTGGGTCTTCACTCTTCCATCACTGCAGGAATTTAAATATTGTCAGGTTATTCGTAAGCCGGAAATGTTTGTATACAAGAGGCAGCGAGTTCTAAATCGGTCGAACGCAAGTAAATTTTATTTAATTTGTTTGTGTTGTGTTATTTCCCGTCTGGAGCTAGTGAGACTATGGCATCCCCGATTACGGTATGTTGTGACAAGGTAGCGGGGAGGTGAAGGAGATGGGGAAATGGAAGGCAGGGAAGAACCTTGCTATTCGGAGCTGGTCTTTTGAATCCGAATGGTGGTCTATCACCAGGGTGATACTAAAAGTATCTATCACTCTAGAATGTGCGGCAAATATATAATAATTATTTTCAATCAATAAATTTTGTAATAACACAAATTAATAAAATAAAATTTACTTGCGCATGATTTGAACCCGCGACCTCTGGATTCGTAGCCGAGGATCGGGACCACTCAATCGCAGAGGCTGTCGAATATAAATCAATTGGGCCATGTTCCATAGTAGTATAATATAATGACAATGTATGCATTACTCTCTGAGGTAACCGGACAAAATAGAACCGTGACCACACATAACGTGATAAATAATAGGATAGGATAGGTTAGGTTGGTGTAGGTTAGGTTTTTTTTACCACTCTTCTTTGGTGTTCTATTTTGTCATGGAAACATACTCTCACTATCGCCCTGGAAATACCACCATTAATTACCAAGATTTTCAATTATACAAATAAGATCAATTTATTAGCGATTTTTCATTCTTATATTAAAAATAAATATATAGAAAAACTGCCTATATGGCTTTTACATTTTCAATGTTAACCTAGAAATTTCAAAGAAGACAATCTCAAGGGGAGTTCACCATTTTATAAATGAAAATTCCCGCAAGTTTGGGGAATATTCCCTAAAAATAAATTTCAGTGATTTCACCCATGACTATTGACTAGCCTTAACACAGAGATCCATTGTAACATGTTTTATTTCACTAAGCGTCGTTATTATAAAGATGGGAAAGTTAGAACGGATCTATTAGCGGTATGCCTATATTCTCGATCAACTGAAGAGTTAATCCGATAGAAATGTGTGGTGGGCGTATCCAGAACCCCGAACAACGCCGGGTACACGTCAGCTAGTAGATAATATTATACCCATGGATAAAACAGTTCTAGGAATTATCATCTATTCAGAGGCTCGGCCACTTCAAGTGTGAGAGAGTTCGGGTATTATTAGCATCGTCTTGCTACTTGCTACAAAAAAAAAACATTAATTAACTTGGCCCCCAGGAAAATTACCCTTAAAATTCAATGATCACAGGTACACCACAAAGGGTAAAATCTGTGCGAAGGTATTTTAATGGAAAATTGTTTATGTAAGTGTAAAGTTTACAATATTGTATGAGAATAGGTATCGCAGCCATAGTTGACACGAATACACACATAGTTAAGTACTTCTTGCATACAGAATGTTTCAAATTTGTTATTCGACTTCAAAAATAAAAATTGGTTTACCTACTTTATCACTTGTCTGAATAAGGTGTTTTTGTTTTTCTAGTCTCGAAAAAAATTACGATAGTGAAGGTTGATATTTTACTTTTAAGTTGACGGATAAATTTTCCATAACAATTTAAAATTAGGTATTATCGATATAACGCCAAAACGAAATGTTCGTTTTTATTATGTTAATTAGGCGGCGGGCGAAGATGGTCACAGTGTGACAGCCAGTGTCCTTATCTATGTTACAATGACGTAACCAGTAGACTGTAGCCAGTTGGAACCGTTTCGGAATATGCGCTTAGGGCCAAATAACCAGCGGGCGGAAATTCGAATTTCGCCAGAAGACGGTCTCTCGTGTTAGGGCAATTTTAGAGCGAGATAGATACACCGTATTCATTCCGCTATAAGAAGCTTGCCCTGCGCAGCTGGCCGCAACAAGCCATGTCTACAGCATGGTTCAGAAGAAATCAATTATGATGAATTCTCGGTTCCAGAATTTTACCGAATAAGTTGTTGGACAATGAAGTGAGTAAACATAAAAATTAAAACAAATATTTGACATTATTATTAATATTTTTTTATGAATTTAACCATCAAAAACACAAGAGGATTATAAACAAACATATTTTTCAAGGTAACATTAGATATATAAGAACAGTAATAGAAAAAGTGTACAATGGCACAGTAATAAGGAGACAATAATAGTAGGTATATTATTGCAGCACCAGTACCAGTCACTAGGCGAACCTGTATTGAGGCAGAATTTTGAGCAAAATTAGTTCGTACCACAGACATAGGAATTAATAGACGAGAAGATAATGGCGAGGGGTAAAATCAACTGTTGAAGAACGAAGGGAGTAAGGCTGACTGTGATTCGTCAATAAATCAATCTGACAGTAAATAGGCATCTCGCATTATAATATCACCATTTACTTCTTAAAAGTAAAATCTGCTTTGAATGAATAGACATTTTTACATGGGAGCGCAAATTACTCGCCACGTTATGAACAAATTTGCGAAGTCCAAATTCGGCAAAGTAAGGCAGCTTCTATTTTCAGAGTCGTAGTTAGTTTCAGAGTATTTAGTTAAGACACTTTTATAAATGTTCATAATTTACTTCCCAGCAACCAACCAGCTTTGTGTTTCGCGTCCAGACGTTTCTCGATGTGATAGTAACAACTGATTCATATTATACGATGTGAATATGCTTAAAATAAAGTAAAATAATGCTTATATATGGAATGTAATACGACAATTGGGTTTATTCTCTTTTTTCACATCTATTTTTACCAGTTTTCATAGTACAAGTCAAAATTTTGCCGTGTTATTTAGTAAAATGAACCGATGATGCCTCGACCATAGGTCGCACAAGAATGATGACGTCACGTTTTCAAATTTCATTTGAGGCCATACGCGAGCCCAGCCGGCTCAATGGAACCGGTATGGGGAGTGGGGATAATACGCTTTTAATCACTTAGGGCACAGTTCTATTTTGTCCGGTTACTCTCTGAGGTAACCGGACAAAATAGAACCGTGACCACACATAACGTGATAAATAATAGGATAGGATAGGTTAGGTTGGTGTAGGTTAGGTTTTTTTTACCACTCTTCTTTGGTGTTCTATTTTGTCATGGAAACATACTCTCACTATCGCCCTGGAAATACCACCATTAATTACCAAGATTTTCAATTATACAAATAAGATCAATTTATTAGCGATTTTTCATTCTTATATTAAAAATAAATATATAGAAAAACTGCCTATATGGCTTTTACATTTTCAATGTTAACCTAGAAATTTCAAAGAAGACAATCTCAAGGGGAGTTCACCATTATATAAATGAAAATTCCCGCAAGTTTGGGGAATATTCCCTAAAAATAAATTTCAGTGATTTCACCCATGACTATTGACTAGCCTTAACACAGAGATCCATTGTAACATGTTTTATTTCACTAAGCGTCGTTATTATAAAGATGGGAAAGTTAGAACGGATCTATTAGCGGTATGCCTATATTCTCGATCAACTGAAGAGTTAATCCGATAGAAATGTGTGGTGGGCGTATCCAGAACCCCGAACAACGCCGGGTACACGTCAGCTAGTAGATAATATTATACCCATGGATAAAACAGTTCTAGGAATTATCATCTATTCAGAGGCTCGGCCACTTCAAGTGTGAGAGAGTTCGGGTATTATTAGCATCGTCTTGCTACTTGCTACAAAAAAAAAACATTAATTAACTTGGCCCCCAGGAAAATTACCCTTAAAATTCAATGATCACAGGTACACCACAAAGGGTAAAATCTGTGCGAAGGTATTTTAATGGAAAATTGTTTATGTAAGTGTAAAGTTTACAATATTGTATGAGAATAGGTATCGCAGCCATAGTTGACACGAATACACACATAGTTAAGTACTTCTTGCATACAGAATGTTTCAAATTTGTTATTCGACTTCAAAAATAAAAATTGGTTTACCTACTTTATCACTTGTCTGAATAAGGTGTTTTTGTTTTTCTAGTCTCGAAAAAAATTACGATAGTGAAGGTTGATATTTTACTTTTAAGTTGACGGATAAATTTTCCATAACAATTTAAAATTAGGTATTATCGATATAACGCCAAAACGAAATGTTCGTTTTTATTATGTTAATTAGGCGGCGGGCGAAGATGGTCACAGTGTGACAGCCAGTGTCCTTATCTATGTTACAATGACGTAACCAGTAGACTGTAGCCAGTTGGAACCGTTTCGGAATATGCGCTTAGGGCCAAATAACCAGCGGGCGGAAATTCGAATTTCGCCAGAAGACGGTCTCTCGTGTTAGGGCAATTTTAGAGCGAGATAGATACACCGTATTCATTCCGCTATAAGAAGCTTGCCCTGCGCAGCTGGCCGCAACAAGCCATGTCTACAGCATGGTTCAGAAGAAATCAATTATGATGAATTCTCGGTTCCAGAATTTTACCGAATAAGTTGTTGGACAATGAAGTGAGTAAACATAAAAATTAAAACAAATATTTGACATTATTATTAATATTTTTTATGAATTTAACCATCAAAAACACAAGAGGATTATAAACAAACATATTTTTCAAGGTAACATTAGATATATAAGAACAGTAATAGAAAAAGTGTACAATGGCACAGTAATAAGGAGACAATAATAGTAGGTATATTATTGCAGCACCAGTACCAGTCACTAGGCGAACCTGTATTGAGGCAGAATTTTGAGCAAAATTAGTTCGTACCACAGACATAGGAATTAATAGACGAGAAGATAATGGCGAGGGGTAAAATCAACTGTTGAAGAACGAAGGGAGTAAGGCTGACTGTGATTCGTCAATAAATCAATCTGACAGTAAATAGGCATCTCGCATTATAATATCACCATTTACTTCTTAAAAGTAAAATCTGCTTTGAATGAATAGACATTTTTACATGGGAGCGCAAATTACTCGCCACGTTATGAACAAATTTGCGAAGTCCAAATTCGGCAAAGTAAGGCAGCTTCTATTTTCAGAGTCGTAGTTAGTTTCAGAGTATTTAGTTAAGACACTTTTATAAATGTTCATAATTTACTTCCCAGCAACCAACCAGCTTTGTGTTTCGCGTCCAGACGTTTCTCGATGTGATAGTAACAACTGATTCATATTATACGATGTGAATATGCTTAAAATAAAGTAAAATAATGCTTATATATGGAATGTAATACGACAATTGGGTTTATTCTCTTTTTTCACATCTATTTTTACCAGTTTTCATAGTACAAGTCAAAATTTTGCCGTGTTATTTAGTAAAATGAACCGATGATGCCTCGACCATAGGTCGCACAAGAATGATGACGTCACGTTTTCAAATTTCATTTGAGGCCATACGCGAGCCCAGCCGGCTCAATGGAACCGGTATGGGGAGTGGGGATAATACGCTTTTAATCACTTAGGGCAGGTCTACTATATTCATATGTCTATGGTTCGTACACTGTTTATGTTTTACTAATACATACAGGGTGTCCGGGGGTAAAGTGTGATAACTGAGATGATAAAGGAAGGTGATTCTACATGATCGTAGAATTAAAAAAAGATAAATAACTTTTTTCGAAATTCCAATATTTATTTTCCCATCAAACAGTTCAACTTTTTTTACATAAAAACTACCTTAAAACATTGGAATTTCAAAAATTGTATTTTTCTTTATTTATTTGTAAAATCATATAGAATCACCCCCGGAAGTTAGCACACTTTACCCCCGGACACGCTGTAAAACAAATGTTCCTATAAAATCATTTATTTACTAGTAGATACCTACAGCAACCGTGTATGCTATGCAACGCCGGGTGTTAATGATATTATTGTTTATAATTAATTACATCGGTATTTACAGCTGAATCGGTCACTTAAATATTAGCTATTTAAATAATAATTTAAATTCCACATACCGATGGAACATATTTTGCTTTAGAATAAAAATAAATTCTTAGTTGGTTCCTTCCCCTGGAAAATAAACAACACAAAATGATCGCTAAATGCTATTAAAAAAAATAATACATCAAAATGATTTTTTTTTTTTTTTTTAATGTATATTTTATTTAGTTATAAGAGTTTACATCTTATACCTAATATATTATTTTCTATGACTACTACAATATTATTTACTTCTTACATACTAAAATTTAGATTTCACAACATTGAGACATAATCCACGAAAAACTGCAAGACTTTTAGCTTCCTTAACAATTACCGGGAGTTCATTGAACATTTTAAAACCTTTATAATAAATATTGTTTTGTGTTTCTGATAAGTGTGTTTTAGGAAGCCTAAAATCGTTGCAGTTTCTCGTAGGATATAAATGAACTGCACTATTAATTCTAACATTCTTTGACATATAGTCAGGTAACATTTTATTTTTTAGCTTATAAATAAACACTAAGGTATTATAAACTAATCGTTGCCACACACTTAAAATATTGAGTTGACGTTGCATGGTTTTTATTCTGGTGTACCTGCTACAACACAGTATTGACCTCATGCCTCTGTTCTGGATTACTTCCATTCTCTTAATTTGGGTTTTGTTACTTATAAATATTACACTTGTACAATAATTTAGATGGGATGCTACAGTGGTATTGTAGACCAATATCCTTGTTTTAATGTCCAATTTTCCTTTTATCCTACTTAAGAAATTAACCTTTTTCGCCATTTTTTTATTTAAAATTTCAAAGTTAGTGTTAAATTTTAACTTGTTATCTATTATGATTCCCAGGTATTTAATTTCTTTTACTTCTTCCATATTTTGATTGTCTATATTTAGGACAGTATGTACGTTTAGTTTTTTCCCTAATACCATGAATTTACTTTTAGTTACATTTAATTTCAATTTATTTATGTTTAACCACTTAGATAATTCATTAAGTTCATTTTGTATTTTTGACAAGGCATCTTCAATATTATTTGCTATAATATATAAAAGTGTGTCATCTGCAAAAAGTTTGATGGAACAGTACTTTAAGCACTTCACTATATCATTAATATATAAAATAAATAGGAGTGGTCCCAAAACAGATCCTTGAGGAACTCCAATGTTGATTTCTTGTTCTTCAGAGATAGTATCTCCAATTTTGGTTTTTTGTTTTCTATTTTTTAAGTAATCAATAAACCACTGCAATTCATTAGCACGGATTCCTATGTCCTTCAATTTCATTATTAGTCTTTCTCTGTCTATCGTTTCAAAAGCACGTCTAAAATCCAAGAACACTGCTATTGTGATTTTCTTCTGATCCATAGCTGTTTTCCATTCATTTATCACATAATTTATTGCTGTTTCACAGGAATATTTATTTCTAAACCCAGATTGTTCTTTTACTAGGATGTTATTTTTTTCTATAAATTTACTCATCTGTTCTTTCACAATGCGTTCTAGTAATTGTTCATATTTAGGCAATCCATTTATTGGTCTGAAGTCTTCAAAATTTTTAGCATTTATTATTTTGGGCACTGGTGTTATTATGGAGGTTTTCCATGACTGCGGAAAAATTCCCTTAGTCAGAGATTCATTTATTAGTGAATAACATTGGTTTGTTCAGACAACCCTATACCGTGTAAAGTAAGAGAAAGTACATGGAAAATTTAATTTCACTAATCATTGTTTTTCTCAAAATATATCGTCCAGAAATATTTTTGATGTTGTGACTAGTATTTTCTGATGAAACTTTAATCCGTAAGTATTTTTCTGCCCATTTTTGCAAAGAAATATTTTTTTAAATGTGATTGAGAGCCGCGAACAGACGACCAGCGGATAATGGCGTGTTATGAGCGTGTGTCGCTCACGGGCGAATCGTAAATTCATTAGAATAACATACTATAAAAAATATATTTTTGGCCATAATTATTTGTAATTTTTCAATAATCTATAAGTAAAATATGTGTGTAAAAAAATCTCAATTATATTAAGTGCGTAAATAAATAGACAAATTGGGGGATTTTCGTCACAAATCGCGTGTTAGGATTTATTTGAAGTTAAATTAAAATTCTGAAAAGGGCTAACGATAGATAATTTATTATTTAATAATATTGTACAATAATATGACACGAAATATGTGTTATTTATTACAAAATTAAGTTTAATTTTATTTTAAAGCGTAAAAACCAACGGTATAAGTTTAATATAATAAAAAATTACGAACTTTTTAAAAAGTAAAAGATATTTTACAATATAAAATAACAATTTTCGAAATCAATGTTTTTTTGTAGAAAAGTATATACGTCTAGAATTCGATTTAAAATTACTAATTTTCGGTTGTGCCTGGTAATAATACCCTCTAAGGAACTGCAGTGAAAAAGATTAGGTTTTAAAAAAAATAGTACGATAATACGAGTACTTGAACAATTTATTTGTTATTTAAGTTACGATTTACGACGCCAGTACATTTAGTGTGTGTAAAAAAAATGGCATACTGACTTATAAGAAGTTGGGTGAAGGTTGACGTGTTAATGTATATGTTTGATGTGAATAATTGCCAGAATGAAAACATTGGTTTCGCCCATCTATTGCAAATAAAGTCTTAACTACCCAAATGTTGCTTCAGTCCGCAGCTAGTGCTCCCGCTGAACTCCGAGTGATTAAATCGATAATCATTCGATTCTATTGATGTTTCGACAAAAATATTTCGATTCTGCCCATCATTCGTAAGTACTTCATTTGCAATAAATGGGAAAAACCAATGTTTTCATATTGCCAATGATAAGTTTGTTTATTGTTTAGTGTTTACTTTTTACGTGGCGTAACCCAATCTATTGATATTTGATAGCTTATACTTCCGTGAAGTACCAAAAGTAAATATAAAATTTATATAACAGGCCGATTGGTTTTTTACACCAATAACATACATAACCTTAAAATACATGTCAAACTTAGATTCTATATAGTTTTTTTTAGGATTTTCGACAAAACGGCGTCATGAAAAATCATCAATTATCACTAATAATAAACTTCTCAACTGTCATAAGTCAGAAAGCCATTTTTTACACACACTAAATGTACGGGCGTCGTAAATCCCAACCAAAAATATTAATGAACTGTTCACATACTCGTAGCTTCTTCGGTAGGTAGATAATATCCTAATTAAACAACATTTGACAATTAATCCCAGTGGATATCAAATCATATTAGGTAGTACGTATCACAATGTTCAACGGGAATAATATCTCGTTTGTCAAGCAATCCGAAGTATTTTTGACGTTTCTCGGAGTTGGGAATCCCAATGACGTGACTGCTGTGGTTTCGAATGATTATGACAGAATCAATTTCTTGTTCGATGACGTTTCAAAACGATTGAATCGGATTGTGTGATGATTTTTGACAGAATCGATTTGCCCATGACAATGAATCGAAATATTTCGATGGTCAAAAAGATCGAGTAAATCATCTATTGTGCCCATCGCTATTGGTATGACTCACAGACATAGGAATTAATAGACGAGAAGATAATGGCGAGGGGTAAAATCAACTGTTGAAGAACGAAGGGAGTAAGGCTGACTGTGATTCGTCAATAAATCAATCTGACAGTAAATAGGCATCTCGCATTATAATATCACCATTTACTTCTTAAAAGTAAAACCTGCTTTTGAATGAGTAGACATTTTTACATGGGAGCGCAAATTACTCGCCACGTTATGAACAAATTTGCGAAGTCCAAATTCGGCAAAAAAATTCGGTTCCATTTTCAGAGTCGAATATTTCGTTTAAGTATTTAGTTAAGACACTTTTATAAATGTTCATAATTTACTTCCCAGCAACCAACCAGCTTTGTGTTTCGCGTCCAGACGTTTCTCGATGTGATAGTATAATATGTTTCTAAAACTGATCTATATTATACGATGTGAATATGCTTAAAATAAAGTAAAATAATGCTTATATATATGGAATG
The DNA here is from genome assembly GCA_026573805.1 of Hesperophylax magnus. Classification (NCBI taxonomy): domain Eukaryota; kingdom Metazoa; phylum Arthropoda; class Insecta; order Trichoptera; family Limnephilidae; genus Hesperophylax; species Hesperophylax magnus. The sequence goes on from JAIUSX010000026.1 coordinate 4,379,443, forward strand.
TAATACGACAATTGGGTTTATTCTCTTTTTCACATCTATTTTTACAAGTTTTCATAGTACAAGTCAACATTTTGCCGTGTTATTTCGTAAAATGAACCGATGATGCCTCGACCATAGTTCGCACAAGAATGATGACGTCACGTTTTCAAATTTCACTTGAGGTCATACGCGAGCACAGCCGGTTCCAATGGAACCGGTATGGGGAGTGGGGATAATACGCTTTTAATCACTTAGGGCAGGTCTACTAATATTCATATGTCTATGGTATGACTAATCTGCTGATTAACAGCCAGTCTACGTTAGTAAGAATATACGGTTTAAATGTTCTACATCAGGGTTGCCACTTCGTGGCTTTAATTTCTAAGAATGTTCAAGTGTTGGTATTTTAGGGGGAAGACATTTTGTGGGGAAAATGCGGGCTTTTGCGCATTTCTTGATTATCCAACCAACTTGAAAAATAAAATTTAATTTAATTGCGAGAACGCCCTATATTTCGTTTTCGTTTGCAGCAAATTTCAAAAAATCTATTTTGAAAGGAAGAACGAAAGTGAATCCGAAAAATTACTAGACAATAAAAAATAAATGCTAATTCCAATAGAATTAGGTTTCGTTTTGGTGGTAAAGGAAATTGTGGGGAATTCTAAAATGTCTTCGTCTCTTGTGGATATGTTAGAACATATGCATTGGCAACTCTGGTCCACTTTCATATGTGAACCGATGAAAATGTTTTAATGCAGGTTTTTAAACACCGGTAAATTGTTAATCATTGGAGGGGACCCACCCTTTCCCGACGGCTGTGTGAGGAAACTGATTGTTTAACCTCCTTAGTCGCACACGTCAGGACTCTAATTTTTTTTTGTAAAAAGAAGCTAAATTTATTTTAAAACGATTCTAGACCCTCCAATGTCCCTGCATGCATGATTGTTAGTACGAAATAATGTACGCATACTTACATTAAGGTGACACAATACCCTGATAACAGGGATTTGCCCCGACGCTCACATTTTAATTATTTCTGATGAGCTTATTACTAAAATCTTAAATGTTTATAGAGGGATTCGAAGGGATGCAAGTTATTTATATTTAAGATTAATAAAAACAGGACCTTACCATTAAATATATTATGTAAAACGATAAGTACATTTTATTAAATGTAAAATGTTGTAAGATAAGCGGCAAGTACCAGATTTTATTTTTCTAGACGATGAATTAGTAACTTCCCGACGAATCCCTCAAAAAAGATTAGAGATTTTATTAATGTATTCATAAGAATTAATTAAAATAAAAACACTCGCAAAAATTCAATTTCTGGCCAGATAAACCAAAATCGACCGCCAGTTACTTCAAAACTCTGGATTGTGCGTTGTATATTTGTGTGCACGTGGGCAAGGAGTTACTGCGTATTGATTCAGACGCCGCCAAAGTTCCGGCCTATAATCCTGCGTACAGAAAGTTCCACTCAACTGAAACCGGACTACTTCGTATGCTATCAGACATAACTCTGGTCGTAGAGTCAGGTAAGTTATCACTTATCTCACTCCTAGACATGAGTGCAGCGTTTGACACGATTGATCATGAATTCCTCATTAGGAGATTAGAGGAAACATTTGGTTTGAACTCCGACGTAAAAAATTGGCTGGTATCCTATTTATCCAATCGCTTACAAGCCGTGAGGGTTGGAAATAAATTGTCCAACTTCGCAACACTTTCTTCAGGGGTACCCCAGGGATCCGTTTTGGGTCCACTTCTCTTCATCCTTTTTACAAATGATGTCGCCAAAATAATCGAGTCATTTGATCTCTTGTCTCACTGCTACGCTGACGATCAGCAAGTTTATTTTTACTGCGCTCCAAATGAAATCAATAGTCTCAAGATCTGTATAACTGAATGTCTAGAAGCAATAACTCGTTGGATGTCTTCAAACAAGCTGAAGCTCAATCCATCTAAGACTGAGTTCCTCTGGGTAGCTACAAACAAACGTCAACATTTCATAGACAATTCACCTATTACTATTTCCGGCAGCGATATCATCCCAAAAAAAACAGTCAAACTTCTCGGTGTCAATTTAGATTCAGACTTTTCGTTTAAAAGTCAAATAAATAGGACTGTAAGCACCGGTTTTTTTCACCTAAGACAACTCAAGTCTGTCCGAAGAAACCTTCCTTCAGAAGCAACAAAACTACTTATCAACTCTTACGTAGTCTCACGTCTCGATTACTGCAACGGCATTTATGCCAGCCTTCCAAAATATCAAATTGACAAACTTCAATCAGTGTTTAATGCAGCAGCACGGCTCATAACCGGGGTTTCAAAATATTCGCACATTTCAGAACACCTTCGTAACCTTCACTGGCTCAAGTGCCCTGAAAGAATCCAGTACAAACTGTGCTGGATGGTGTTTAAATCCATCAATGAAATGGCCCCACCCTACATCTCTGAACTATGCTTCCCGGAAAACACTGGTCTGAGGCAGTCAACGCTTAGATCAGCAACATCAGCAGCTGTAGGCAGACTGATAGAACCTATGCGCAAGCCAAATACTAAGTTTGGTGATCGCGCTTTCGGAGTATCTGGGCCGAAGGCTTGGAATAAACTCCCTCCGGAACTAAGATCTGTGGTGTATGTGTGTAAGGGGGACAGCATGAGAGCGAGACAGCGAGTACGAGACGTATATAAGAGATCGTATGAGCGGGAATGAGCCTCTCAGTCCAGAACCGTGATAGTCTTCTTACAAATAAATATTATAATACAAGCATTGTTATTATTGAGTATGTAGAGTTAACATACGTCACAGTGGCGCAGCACGGTAGTTCGTAAATTATTAAAAGTTTACGGAGAATCAGATGATTCAAGAAGATTATTCGAATTTTTGGTGATCACAGTATAGTCTGGCGCTTTTGGGCGTTGGATCGCTAAATTTTGAAGGAAGAAGAAGAATAATAAAAGGCTATCAAATTGGAGAATTCACACGCAGCCGAGGCGAGCACGCAGATCGGGCCGGGCAAATTGCGCGGTAAAAACGCAATTTTACACGTGTGTGGGAGCCGACATTGCAACATTTTGTCGAGAGTACACCGTTACACGGGGTACGCAGAAGATCCAGGATCAAGATCGGCATCAAGGGTGAATTGGCCGGAATCCGGGACCGGGGTTCTGTCGCTACAGCGGGAAGGAAGACCTTGGAAGGTGATCGTGTCCGCAGGCTGAGATACGTATATTTTATTCAACTTGTTTCAGTTCTTCTCCCAATGGAGGCGATTTGTAAGAATTTGGGGACGTTCTGTTACAGAACGGGAGACTGGTCATTGTTCAGGGAACGATTGGATCAGGCCCTCATTTTAAATGATGATAAGTTGTTGTCACCAGAACGCAAAAGAGCATTTTTGCTGAGTTGCCTCACGGAAGAAACTTTCTCTCTATTATGTGATTTATGTTTTCCAAAAAAGGTTTCTGTTTGTTCTTTTGAAGATTTATGTAAATTATTTGATTCACATTGCAAACCAGTTAAAAATATTTTTGAGTCTCGTGAATTATTTTATAAATGTAAACAGTTTCCTAGCGAATCCGTTAAAGATTACGCGGCTAGATTGAGAGGGTTAAGTTTATCTTGTAATTTTGAGCTGAGATTGGAACCATGTTTAAAGGACATATTCGTTATTGGGATTTTTAATGAAAAATTGAAACACAAGCTATTCGTAGAGGCAATCGATACTTCTTTTACGGATTGCATTAATCTAGCGGCGACGTGGGAACATGTTGTGGCTTTTAAAAAAGTAAATCCGAATTTAAATGTTGTTCATAAGGAAAGCGAGTATTTCCATAAATCCAGGAAAGATAGTCCTTCCAGGAATAAAAATTCAATGCGGAGTAAATCACCGGTTAATGGTACGTTAAAAACTTGTTTTTTGTGTGGAAAAAAAAATCATTTGCAAAGAGATTGCTGGAAAAAAATTTTGTGTAATCATTGTAACAAATCGGGTCATCCTAGTAATTTGTGTAAATACAATAAAAATTATGTAGGTACTAAAAATAAACGGTTGAATTCGGTGTTCGTGGTTAATAATAATGTGGGGCCGGAACCCACATATATAGATTTGTTAATTGGTAACATAATATTGCCGGCGTTGGTAGATACGGGGGCTGCGATTAACGCGATACCATATGAAGTGTATTTAAGATATTTTGTTTCTTACGATTTAGAAAAGTATAATGTTCATTTGTCAGGGTATGACGGAACGCAGTTAAATGTTTTAGGTAAAGTGAATTTAGAGGTGTCATTTTTAGGTAAAAGTGCGAAAATACAGTTCGTAATAATTAAAAATGGTAATTCTACAATAGTTGGTAGAGATTTTTTACAAGTTTTCGGTATCGGATTAAGTGGAATAAATTCTGTAAAATTCAGTGAGATTAATTGTGATAATCATCTTGTTTTTCGTGAAAGTTTAAAGAAGAAATATGCTCATGTTTTTTCAGAAAAATCGGGTAGGCTTAAAAATTATGAGGCAAACATTGAAGTTAATTCGGACTTTAGGCCAAAGTTTGTAAATCCGAGGCCATTACCTTTTAGTTTACGTGAGAAAGTAGAGATAGAGTTACAGAGAATGTTGCATGAAGACATTATTGAAAAGGTAGAAATAAGCGATATTGCAAGCCCGATTGTTGTTGTAAAAAAGAAAGACGCTTCAATTAGGATTTGTACTGATTTCAAAACAACATTGAATCCTATGTTAGCGAAGTTGAAATACCCACTACCTCGTATTGACGATTTAATTTCATCTCTGAATGGTGCAAAATATTTTGCTAAGATAGACTTACGAAATGCATTTGGACAAATTTCATTGAACGAAAAGTCTAGAAAATTATGTGTGATTAGTACGCATATAGGTTTATTTGCTTATAAAGTATTGCCTTTTGGCTTAAGCACGAGTCCGGCCATCTTTATGCAAGTCATTACGGCGATAGTTGGTGGACTTAGGAACGTTCGTGTATTTTTAGATGATCTACTTTTATTTGGGAATTCTAAAGAGGAATTATTTTCTATTTGTGAAGCAGTACTTAGCAAGCTAAGTGATTGCGGATTAACTATTAATGAAAATAAGTGTTCTTTTCTAGAAACAGAGATAGAATATTTAGGTTATAGAATTTCGCAGAAAGGAGTTATGCCTTTAGAAAATAAAATATATGCTATTACCCAAATGAGTGTACCGAAAAATGTTTCGGAACTTAGAAGTTTGCTGGGAGTTATTTCCTACTATAGGTCTTTTATACAGAATGTGTCAGGTATTTTGTCTCCTTTATACCAATTGTTGAAAAAAGGGATAAAATTTGTATGGTCTCAGGAATGCAATATTGCGTTTGAGCAAGTTAAGAAACTGCTGACGTCAGACAATATTTTGGTGCATTTTGACCCACAATTACCTATCAAGCTAATTACAGACGCGAGTGATATAGGTATATCTGCTATTATATGTCACGTATATGAGAATGGCATGGAAAGACCGATTGCATTCGCTAGCCGTTTATTGTCAAAAACGGAATTGAGGTATTCCATTCTAGATAAGGAAGCGTGTGCAATAATATTTGGATTAAAAAAATTCTTTCAATATTTATATGGTAATAAATTCGTTCTAACTTGTGATAATAAAGCTTTGGTACATATTTTGAACACTGAAAAACAAGTGCCAATACTAGCGGCAAATAGGCTACAGCGCTATGCGCTGATTTTACAAACATTTGACTATAATATAGAATATGTCAAGTCGGGTGAGAACAAAGCGGATTTCTTATCTAGGTTGCCGGTCAATAGTAATAATAATTTAAGTGATTGTATCGACGAGGTCGACGGTAGCGAATATTTCTTAAATTATATTGGTAGTCTGAACGTTGATAAGATTGAATCGGATTTTTTAAATATAATTGAGGCGGAATCGACAATTTCAAAAGAAACGATGAAGCAGTTTTCGATTAAAGATGTAAACATAGCAACCATTATTGGGTTCGTAATCAATGGTTGGCCGGATAAAAAGTTTTTAAAGGATGACTTGTTAAAATTCTGGTATTTTAGAAATAAATTATCGACTTATGACTCGTGTTTATTTTATAATAATAAATTTGTGGTTCCGAGGGAATTAAGGGAAATCATATTGAATTTCATACATCAATCGCATTTAGGTATTGTTAAATCTAAAAATCTTGCTCGAAATTATTTTTTTTGGTTAGGGATGAACTCAGAGGTAGAAGCAACTGTGAAGCAGTGCGTTCGATGCTTGGAGTGTTTACCCACTCCATGTAAAGTTGAGTTACAGCCGTGGCCAATCAGTGGATTAATATGGAATAGATTGCATATTGATTTCATGGGACCTTTTGGTGGTTACAATTTTTTGATAATCGTTGATGCAACTACAAAATGGATAGACTGTCACATCGTAAATAAAGTAGATTCGTTTTGTACAATAAAAGTTTTGAAAAGATTATTTTCTAATTTCGGAATTCCGGAGCAGGTAGTAAGTGACAATGGTACAGCGTTCACTTCAACAGTTTTTAAGGAATTTTGTCATAATTTTAATATTAAATCGTTGACATCTCCTGTCAACCATCCAGCTTCTAACGGACTTGCCGAAAATGGGGTTAAAACGGTAAAGAATTTTTTAAAAAAAATTATGATAAATAATAAATTGCCTGCTGATTTTGAGGATAAACTTTTAACATTTTTGGTTGATATTAGGAATACGCCTTCTATGTCTACGGGGATTGAACCTAGTAAATTAATTTTGGGGAAGGAAAATTAGATCAATTTTTAATACAATCATTCCAATATTAGATAATGTTGAAGGTCAAGGTTTTAAAGGGATTGATAACACGATTAAAGATAAGATGTTATTGAGTCAGCAAAAACAAAAAAAGTATTATAGAGGAAAAAAAATTAAAAAGTACTTTGATGTTGGATCTAAAGTTTTAACCAGGGATTTGAGAAGTGATAAAAACAAATGGATTTTAGGAGAAATTTATAAAAGATTGGGGAATAGGGTTTATTTAGTAAAAATTATGTCTACAGGACAAGTGTGGAAACGCCACCATGATCAAATTTCAGAGAGGAAGGTTAGGTGGGGGGAGAGTGACAGGTCTGATGATTTGCTGGACCTGGGTCCACTCTCGGACGTGGACATGACCAAGTTTCCTAATTCCTCTGATTTTTGCAGGTCGCCTACACCATGGGAGGGGAGGTTACGCCCTCGAGGACAGCGCCCATGCTACACCGAATGAAGAGTCAAGAACATACATAATTACATATAAATTGGAAATTAAATACATAATGGAAATAATTAAATATATTTGGCTTATATAAATTTGTAAAAATAAAAAGATGTAATTATGATTTAAGTGTGGGGGTGTGGTGTATGTGTGTAAGGGGGACAGCATGAGAGCGAGACAGCGAGTACGAGACGTATATAAGAGATCGTATGAGCGGGAATGAGCCTCTCAGTCCAGAACCGTGATAGTCTTCTTACAAATAAATATTATAATACAAGCATTGTTATTATTGAGTATGTAGAGTTAACATACGTCACAAGATCCATAACAAGTCCAACAGAATTCAGGTCTAAACTAAAAACTTACCTTTTTAAGTTGTCGTACCCTTAAATTAAATATACCAATCCTAAGAGAAAGTCCAGTTATATTCAATTTTTCAATTAATTCCTAAACCCTGTATCTAAATTTCGCCAATAAACAATTAGATAATATTAATTGAGTGTTAATCTCAAGTGACCTACCAGGTAAGTATTGTACTGTATATTTTCTCCATAAATAGTTAAGTAATAACACTGTAGAAATGTATTATAAGTTTGTACAGCGCCCTTGAGGTGTTTTTGCACAAAAACGGCGCTATAAAAGTCATCCAGGTATTATTATTATTATTATTATTTATTATAAGGTTGTCTGTCACCCGGCCCGTCGCTCCGGTTATTTCTTTTACATATTTTTTTATTTAATCAAACGATTACTTTGAAATCTATTAGTGAAATTTTCTGTTTTTTATAATTTAACTTCTTCCTCAAGTGAGTAAAGGTTTTTTGTATGTTTCACCAATATAAAAGAATACATTATTTTTTTTCAATTGTTTATTCTTAAAATGTGTACAGTGGTCATGTTTCAGATAAATTTGGACATTGTTAAAAAAATATGATAACAGTTTATTTAGTAGAAGTTTTTTTTAATTCTTAAGTTTCTTTATTTTAATAGTTAAATATTACCTTAAATATTTTTTTCAATGAAAAGTTCCGCTGTTATGTGTGATTTTTATTTGTAATTGTCACGCCTAAAAATGATTAACAAGTAAAACTAATTTCATATAAAAAAGTATTTCAAATATAATAATTATAAACAATGTAGTTTCTTTTTATATATATAAATTATATTATTTGGCTTTCAGTCACACCAATTTTTGGGCACGGAAAAATTGGAACTGATTGTGAAGAACTCAGACATGCTATAAATACCTAATATAATATTTTAACAAAAAATTAAATGCGTAAATGTGTAGGCACTTGAGAAAAAAGATGACACTAAAGTATTGTCGTTATGTTATTATGTATCATTTCTAGCCCAAGTAGACTTTTTTACTATTAATCCTTTTTTTCACGACACTTGGCGACCGGTTGTCACAACCAGCGGCACAGAATGTTATAGAGTGCCCCTTCACTAGAATCGTTTTCCTAGTTTTATTTATTTACGCCCTACTGGGCTTTTACATAAATTTATAATTATACAGTCATGTTAGTTGTAACAATGGTATATCTAATAAATTATGGTAAAATAAAGGGAGATTTTTACTAAGGAGTGGTATTCTCTTATATTTCAATAAAGTGTTTGTGAAGAGTTCGTTTCATTACTAATACTCCAGGGCAATTAGCGATTCGCGATCGTAATTATTCCGGTAGTCCCAATTTTTTTTATATGTTTTATAAACTGTTTCCCTGATGTAAAATCTGAGTTTCCGACCTTGGCACACCTGTGCTCGCGCCGCCATTTTGAAAAAAACCGGCCGAAATCGCGCCAAAATCTAGTTTTTCCAAAATATCTCATTCCCAAGTTACTGCCTACCGTCTAGCAGTATGGTTGATGGTATCGACTAATTCATCAAACAAGTATGACAGAAATCTGATAAGAATCATAAAATCATGAGCTCCTTCTGCAATAGGTAACGTTTCTATCGAAATTTACCTAAAACATGCACATTCAACTTAATATTACTATTCACATAGTTTGAAAGACGCCCATTATTAAGCATTTCATGTTCAAACCTTACTCATGGGTACCATCTAGAGGATTTCATCGCTGCTCTGACTTCGAACTGTTCGTGGCGTCGCGTGTTCCCCGTTCCAACTTACTTCATTCCTCTCCACCCCGAAATAATATAATATTTGGTTCGAAGCGGAGCGCATGTGAAACTTATTTGCTTCGCCCACTTAAAGCGCGTTCACGCCCATAACTGATATTTTTTGGAGTCTTATTTCGCCTTAACAGTAACACAAAATAAGAACACATCTGAAATGTGTTCGCCTGGTGGTTTGGCATCTAAAATTAAATAATAAATAAGGAGAACAATATTTAAAAGTGGAAGTATGATTGAAACATAAAATTGTACAAGACGCGTATCGAGGGCAGTTTACCTCACTATCACGGGGCAGTCCCGGCAAAAACGAGCGTGGCAAGCGGCCTGGCCACAATGATCCCAAGCACCCGCGTCCCTTAGCCAGTTTTCCGAGAGTACCCTCGAAGAAATTTAAATGGGGGGAGGGGGGGGGGATACTCCCAAAGACCCTAGGGAATGAAGTGAGCCTCAGATCACCGGAGGCAGGACGAAAGGGGACCGAGCTCGCGCAAACATTCCCCAGGCCCGCTCATGATGCCGGGGGAGGCACCCATGGTTAGTGGGACAGCGGCACCGGATTAATGTCACCTTATTGGATGCAGGAACAGGGTCTATCCGCCCCCATGGAGGGGAAATGAACAACACAGTACGATAGAGTTCAGTTCGACAACCTAATCATAAACCAATTTGTTAGTAGCAAATAAAAAGGCAAATAACAAACGTAGAAAATAAGTTGTGATCAACAACAAATTGACCGTTCATAATAGAAAAAAAAGAAGGGAAAAAAATATTAACATAGTATTAGAGCTAAAAACACAAAAAGAAACATTATTATCATTATCAACGCGTTCCTAATAAATAAGGCCCAAATTCAAAAGTAAAAGGAAGAATGTGCATAAATAAACAGTGTAAAGAACGGGCTAAAACGATGTAAAAAGCCAATATACACAATAAATGAATAAAAAATAATAAAACAAACAAATAAAATAATAAATGCATTGCGATCATGCCATAAGACAAAGAAAGTAAAACCAATGAGTATATAAAAATAAAAATAAAACACAAAGCAATCGCGCTTAAACAATATTAAAGTTGTTATAGAGGAGTAACCGTGGAGTGACAGGAACAATACGCTTGGCACCTGAAACAAAGATGATTTTAATCTAAATCAGCAACTCTAAGCACAGGCCATCTCTCTACCCAGGACTTTACAAACTTTTTGAAGCATTCAAAATTCTCTCTGTTCAACACGAGATCGGCATTCCATGCCGGTCTTGTAATCCCTCTCAAGCCATCCAACATTTCCTCTCGGGCATCCTTCATCAACTCGCAGTGCCACAGAATGTGCTCGGTTGTCTGGTTAGTGTCACCACATGAACAGTTCGGATGAGGAGACAAGGCAAGACTATGTAGCCGCCCCCTGAGCTCCCCATGACCGGACACCAATTGCGTCATATAGTGATCCAGTTTTATGTGCGCCCCTTCCATTCTGCTTTTAACTGAAGGGAAGAAAGAGAAAGTCAATCTACCCTTCGTCGACCTATCACGTCGCTCTTGCCATACACTCAGCGTTCTATCTCGCATGGCTTTCAATAAGCCAGGAAGGGACACCGCTCCACCGGGTGTCAGTTCGACTCCCAGGTGGACAGCGGCCCTACCTCTTGTCAATGCCTTTTTTGTCAAAACTTCCCTAATTTCCAAGTCAATCGGCAGTGTACCAGCCAGAACCGGTAATGCATCATTAGTCACAGTCCTATATGCGCCCGAAAGCGCCAACAGGGGAGTCCGTTGGCCCCGTTTGAGGGCCAAGTGGATTAATGCATTATCCAGCCGGTGCTCCCACACAGAAGCGGCATACGAGACATGCGTCACGTAAACACCCCTATATATGAGGCGAAGTGCCGGAGTCCGCAATCCCCACTCAGCCGTTGAGAGCCTTCTCAATTTCAAGAATAGGGCCTGGGCCCTGCTAGAAACGCTCTTGACGTGCGCTAGGAACGAAGAAGATCTATCTAAAGTGACGGCTAAATACCTGGTGCTTTCAACGAAACGAATAGTGGATCCTCCCATTCTGATGGAAGGGTTTCTGGCACGACTGAGCATACCCTTCATCAAGAGTCCCACGGTCTTATGGGAGCGAAGTTCAGCCTGTTTCTCATACCCCATTCAAGAATTTCACGCAGACCCTCTTCTGCTTTACTCTCCACTTCCTTTCTGCTGTCCCCTGAGACCAAAAGAAACTCATCATCTGCGTAGTCGACCGATATGCATCCTTCAGGCAAGGGTAACCTAGAGGAGTCGTCAAAAGAATGTTCCACAGGTCAGGACCACTTTTTCAATAACTGGTGCCATATGGGACGGACGTAAATTGTTAATCAGGTGCCGTCAGGGATGCATTTTCGCACTTTGATTCAATACGACAACATGAATGACGAGATGCTAAAATTGTACATAGTGTTCTTCGCTGTTAAAAGCGGATACTACATACAATACAAAATACAGCGCCGGTTGATAAAAAAATTGACTTTTGATTGGTGACGTCACGGGTCACTTCCACGGATGTGATTAAACTTTGTAAATTATTTTATCTATGAAAAATAACTAAAACAGTAGAAAATATAAAGGTATTTTAGTTAGAAGGTCATTATTAATTTTAAACAAAAGAGCTGCAGTTCCTCATTATTAATTAAAATATAAATTACACATTTTTAGTTCAATGATCAGAAACAGAAAAATAAATTATAAATCTTCAACACATCTTTGAAGGTATTCGTAGTTTGTGAAAAAAACCCCATTGTTCTCATAATCAGTTCCAATTTTGAAAATGACACTTAAATTCAAAGCAAAATCCGGATACAAATTGATTAACAACCGAAATAAGTATTTTTATTAATAACAATAATACTAGAAACTTTACATACATCTCAACCGAAATTAGTATTTTTTATTAATAAAAAGAACACTAAACACTTTTTGAATGTATTCAAATTTGAACAACATTGTCCCATTTTCACCAAAACAATAAATTACCTTATTTTATTATCGTAGAGTAGCAATACAAAATACTGTTTCTCACTGATTCTTTTCAGGGACATCACTGTAGAAAGTGCATAATGGCACTATTATAATCATTTTAATTATAAATAAGTATTAATTAATACAAGTTTCATAACCACAATAAATTAAGTAAGTACCTAATCATTATGTTATTATTGTTCAATTAATTACTGTAATGAAAATTGAACGTAACTACTTACATACGTATAACCATTATTATTTTTTTAAGACTCTCTTTCAAGGGCGTAGCTAAAGCATTCATATGGGGGTCAACCTTGTGAGGGAGGGTGCAGCAAGGGAGAAATGGGGGAGGGGGGAATTTATTAAAAAGTATTTTTGGGACCTCCACTTACCACAACTTATTTCGTGTTCGAGATCGATTCCTCGGCTGGTTAAGTCCTCCATCACAACAATTTCCCCTCACTGTGGTGGTTAGTAGGGGCTTTCGGTTCCATGATATTTCATCAAAACTATCCAGACCGGGTATCACTTTGATGAGATACCCAATCACCGGGGTTTTTATAATATTGTCAGATTATTCGTAGCCCGAGCTTCCTTTGTCTTTAAAAAATAAAAGTAACCATCCCCTAGTTTCTCCGCACGGGTAGGCAGAGAGGATGGACCGTCACACAACTCTGTCTCGGAACGCACTCCTTGCTTCATTCATATTCACACATCGCGCATCGTTTCTAAATACTCTTTCGTTATTCAATGACCTGAATGTAATTGAAATTCCTTGACTCTGTAAAATATTATATTATAAGTATTTCTGTAATATTCAAACAAAAGTATATATATATCAAGTTGTCATTTACGACGAAGGTCAGGTAGGTAACTAACTAACCATCAACATAAATTAAAAATTATATAAATACATACCTGCCTACTTTATCAATCATCAATAATCCTAATTTCGGTTGTGTGTCTGTATTGGTGTTCGATGAACTTGCATTTGTTTTGAATTTAAGTGTCGTTTACGGAATTAGAACTGATTGTGTGAAGAATTCGGGAAAGCGATAAAGTACCTACTTACCTACCTATAATATAATTAACAGAAAATTATTTTAAGTAAAATTATGAAAATGGTACCTACCGAATTTGCAGAGTAAATGGTAAGTCTAGCCACTCGTATGGTATCAGGAATGAGAAAATGTCATCAACAGAAATTATTTTGGCTGTTATCCCATACAACGAAAGCGAATTTTCATGTTACGTAATTAAAAATTAAAAATTTCCCAAATGCAGTCAGCTTACTTTTATAGTAACAAGGTGAATCAAAAGATTTTATTTAAAAAAATCGTATTAAGCGTGCCCAGCGATCCCGAATATTTACCAATTATTTTAAATTATCATTTTCTAAATTGGAACTGATGTGTCAAATATATTTCTGTTCCAGAAAAGTATTTAATTCTATATTTTCAATGTGCATTTCTTTTGTTATTTCGGAGGGCTAATCTTGACGAGTAAAGTCAGATTTCGTGATTTTTCAAGGGTCTGCGTTTTTTAGTTAACATGCAATCATCATTCAAATTGCACTTATAATATCCTGTAATTTTTCACGGGTCTGTGCTAGAGTCTAATATAATCAAATAATATGTAATACTTAATTTGAAGGAGTACAATGATAAGAAATAGACAAAATCGCACAAACGATAAAATAAAGCCATGGTCTCCGTTTCAAAGGGGTTGGTACTAGGTATCTATTGTTATTGTTTATGCATTAATTATTTTATTAAAATGCAACATGTTACACTTTGCCAAAAGATACTGTTTAAAACGGTAAGATTTTTCAATCAAATTAGAAAATTACATTATGATATGGCCATTTTCATTGTTATAATTTTTCATTACAAAATAAATTTATTACTTATTAGGTATCTGGTAAATTAGAATTTCTCTGTGTAACATGTCGCTGAACTGTTAACTGGTTAAGCATTTCTAATAAAGGTTCAATGGTGCAATATAATATCGAAACGGAGACATCTGAATCAATTTGACGGAAAATAACAATCAGCAACAACCTATTCGGGTACATTTTGACATTGTAATGTCTTCGTCGGGTAGTGAAGATTCGAGTCGGATGCTTACCAAACGAAAAAAAACATTAGGCAACTCGAAAAATAGAATATTGTTTACTAAAACGCACCTGAATATCAGCAAACGGTCCTATTGGATTCCAACAAGCAACACCATCGCACACAGAATGTTGTAAATTGTAAATAAACCAACAAGCGAAAATAAAACGAGAAGCGCGCAAGCAATAACACAAGGCTTATTTAGTTTACAGTATCACTGTTGTTTAGTTTATATTAGCACTTTTGGAACCAAATGAAGATATCACGTCAAAAACATAAAATAACAACACCGCGCCCGACGGAACCACGAAACACCGTACCGAAGCGAACTGTGAACTGAGACTTGTTTGTTTGACAGGCGGACGAGGCGAACCGCGCGCCGCCATCAACTAGAGATGGTCGATATTTCTGTCCCGGTTACTTCACTGGATCGCCCTTCCTGCCGTTGGGAACCGGTTCCATTTCGGTCTCCGGTAGTTGCAACCACAGTGATACCCATTTTAATTTAAATCAATCAGCTCAATAACTGATTTCTTAAAATTAACTGGTTTATTAGGAGGACTGGCACGATGCGTGAAGTTTGCTGCTATCAACTGGAGGTGATCGATAATCCCGTTGGACCATCCTTCCCGCCAATGGCAACTGGTTCCATTTTGGCATCCGGTTCCTTGCTAGAACCGCAGTGACGCCAATTTCAACCATCCTTATGATAATAATTTTAATAGCAAACTTCTTCTTCTTTTGCTTTAAAAAAATAATGAAGTAAGTACTTACTTCAATTTTAAGGGGGAAAGGTTTTACGTTTAGATATCATAATAACAATATCATGCTATTGGTGAGGATTGCCAGGATCATAACCAGCATCAATTAGGAGTGGGAACTAAAAGGAAAAAAATAATACATATTCATTAGTAATTTTTAGTATAAGTTCCACAGGGCCAGCCGGGGGCATTTCTCTCAGCTTTGGCCTTGAAACTCATTTGAAACCGCCACGCCCACCTCAAAATTCTTATAGAAAACGAATAATATGGCTAAAAGCTCAGATCTCATTGGTGAGAGCAGAAGGATTGGTTTAATCTCGCGCGCAAAAGGCCATTCGAACTTTGACAGTTGAAGAACTCTCTTGTCTTTTTCCGTTCGAATACAAAAAAAATCTAATTTTATTGCCTTTTGTAGGTTAAAACTATATTTTTTGTCCTCTTTGAGTGCCTTTATTGCTGACCAAGTCCAGTAAGTGTTATTTTATATTAATATACATTCCTTTTTGCCCCAATGGCCTTTGCCATGGGGAAGAAACCACCAGATCCCGTCCCCCCTGATCCTGACCCTGTTAATTTTGAACATGACATTGCTAGCGAGGTTGAAATAATGACTGATTCCTCTACTCCCAAAAAAAGAAAAGTCAGCGTCCTTCCGAAAAAGGAATCTTCTCAGGTTACAGTTCCTGTAGAGACTGTCGCTCCTCCACTCGCTTCACTGTACCCGACTTCAGCAAAAGCCCCCTTCATCGTGTATGTGCAAAACAACACACAAGGCCACTCACTGCATCCCCTTGATTTTGGGAAATTTATAGGAAAAAAACCACTTGGCATTTCCCCAGGTGGTATCAGATCGGAGGGAAGATTCCGCATTTGTGTAGAGTTCACAACTGCACTCAATGCCAATAAATTTATAAATTCCATTGACTTCCTCTCTGCCAAAAAATACAAGGCTTACATCCCTTCATTTAATGTCTCCCGCATGGGTCTAGTGAGAGGTATCCCTACAGACCTATCCGAGGAAGAACTTATCACGGAACTTATTATCCCAGCATCTTCGGGGAAAGTTTTAAAGACTAGGCGGCTGAATTATAAAGATAAGACTTCCGATTCTATAGTTTGGAAACCCTCCCAAACTGTAGTTCTTACATTTGAAGGCCAATCTCTTCCCTCTCATGTATACCTTTTCCACAACTCTCTCCCAGTGGAAATTTATTCATACCCGACAATTCAATGTTTTAACTGTTGTCGGTTCGGCCATTCCAAGCAATCATGCCGTTCTTCTCCTCGCTGCTTTAAATGTGCAGAAAGTCATTTAGCAGAGCAATGCCCCTCCCCTTCCAATCCCCCTACCTGCATCAACTGCTCAGGCTCTCATACAGCCATAAATCCATCCTGCCCCGAACTTTCACGCCAAAAAAACATTAAAAGTTATATGGCTTCCAATAGCGTATCATACTTCCACGCTTCTAAAATAATAGCTCCCTCTAAAAAATCTTTTGCTGAAGTCGCCTCTCAACCCCAGTTATCTCAAAACATTACTTCTCCAAACTCGTCATACAGGAAGACTGTAATGACAAAATCTGCTTCTCGTCCTCTTAAATCCCCCGGATATGATCATCTTGGCCATAACTCCCAGCTCTTGTTCCCAAATGGTAACATCAGCTCCCCATTTCCACAAAATACCGTCTTTCCTAACACCAATTCTTTGAACTGCAATTCCTTTATCCCTGATTCACATCCCAATTCCTCAAACAACATCATTTCTAATGACAATTCTAATATTATTCAAACTCTCATCATGTTACTTATCTCTATAATTAATAACAATAATTCCCTACCGTCCAACGCTGCCTCTTTACTCTCCTCCTTAAATTCTCTTGTTTCCAATGGCTGCCCTGACAGCAGGGATTCTTCAGTGGAATAGTAGAAGCGCCTTCTCCAATAAGGCTGACCTCATCCGCCTTCTACAATTACACACAATTTCTATTGCTGCCATCTCTGAGACTTGGTTTAAACCATCTCAGCTCTTCAAGGTGAGTGGCTACCAATGTCTGCGGGACGACCGCATTGATGGGAAGGGTGGTGCAGCCCTTCTAATCAAAAACTCCCTGTCCTTCACCCCTATTTCCATTAAACCCCCAGATTCATCCTTCCAGTTAGTGGCAGCTACTGTCTCTAATATTACGTTTGTATCCCTCTACATTCCTCCTTCTACCCCATTTGACATTTCATTATGGATCCACATGTTTAGAAAAATATCTTCTCCCCTGGTCATTCTGGGTGACTTCAATGCCCACTCCCCTCTCTGGGGTTCTTCATCAACGGATCCCTCAGGAATCAAAATAATTGACCTTATGGACTCCTTGAACATGTGCCTTCTAAATGACGGATCTCCAACAAGGTTAAGTCTGCCTGGGCAGAGCCCTAGTGCGG
This sequence comes from Hesperophylax magnus, assembly GCA_026573805.1. Classification (NCBI taxonomy): domain Eukaryota; kingdom Metazoa; phylum Arthropoda; class Insecta; order Trichoptera; family Limnephilidae; genus Hesperophylax; species Hesperophylax magnus. Next base: position 4,397,142 of record JAIUSX010000026.1, read on the forward strand.
TGGATATAACTCTTTGTTCCCCAAGTATATATCCAATAATTTCCTGGAGAACTTCATCAGACCCCTGCGGCAGTGACCACTATCCAATCATTATAAATCTGGCTCAAGGGTTAAATACTAACCTCTTTAAAAGAAAGCCAAAATTTATCACAAAAAAAGCCGACTGGTGCCATTTTAGAGAATCTGTCCAGGGTCACACCCTTTCCCTGCCTACCCCTTCTTCAGATAACTGCACCTCCTCTTACAAATCTTGGTCTGATTCCATTCTAAAATCTGCAGTCAATTCTATTCCCAAATCATCCCCTGTAGGCACGAAGGCTCACCCTCCCCCCTGGTGGGATGAAGAATGCCTTCGAGTGCTGAAGGAGAGGAAAGCGGCCAATAAGACATACTGCCAACAGATGACAATGGAAAATTTCTTGAAAGCCAAGAATGCTCAAGCTGTTGCTAAACGTACATTTCGTTTTAAAAAAAAAAACAGCTGGCGTAATTTCTGCACTAATATATCCCCTGCTACTCCGGCGGGGGAGGTTTGGTCCATGATTCGCAGGTTTAGGTCTTCCTTTTCCCTGCCGAAGTCATCTCACAATTCTGATATTTGGATTTCTGACTTTCTTAACAAAATTGCTCCCCCTTATGTACCTAATCTTGACGAAGTGCCTGTTTTATCTTACTCCCCAAATTCTTCATCTTGGTTAGATGCTCCATTTTCCATAGACGAGTTAAAAAGAGCCACGGAAGACCTAAAAGACTCAGCTCCGGGCAATGACGAAATCTTGAACATATTCATCCGCCACACTGATGATGATTCCCTTTCCTACTTTCTCTCTCTCATCAATATCTTCCTGGACTCTGGTATTATTCCCCCGGACTGGAAAATTCAAAAAATCATTCCCATTTGCAAAAGTACCAAAGATCCAAGTCTAGGCTCAAGTTACAGACCGATTGCTCTCTCTTCAACGCTTTGCAAAGTAGCTGAAAGAATGATTAAGAATAGATTAGACTGGTTTGTAGAGAAAAATCATATTCTTCCCCCTTCCCAGTTTGGATTTAGAAAGGGTAAAAGTACCCTTGACAACCTTTCCTCTCTTGTTACAGATGTCAAATTAGCGTTATCTAAAAACGAATATTGTATTGCAGTATTTTTAGACATCTGTGGAGCATACGACAATGTAAATATACCCATTCTTAAAGAAAAGTTACTGGCGATTGGTATTCCTCCTAAATTGGTTCAATTCATTATCAATTTGCTCTCCGAGAGAACTGTTTTTGTAGATGGATCCGAATCCTCTCCCCACATAAGACAAATATTCAAAGGACTCCCGCAAGGGTCTGTCTTAAGCCCGATACTGTATAATATTTACACATACGATCTGGAAAAATCTATTAATTTCATGTGCAACGTACTCCAATATGCTGACGACTTAACGTTTTACAAAATATCCGCCAATCTTTTCATCGCAGCATCAGCAATTAACAACGCTCTTAGAAAACTCTTGGCGTGGTTAAATATTAATGGTCTTGAACTTTCCCCTGCCAAAAGCAAAGTTGTCATCTTCACTCGTCGACGAAAGCTTCCGGATATTCAGGTAATATTTGGCGATGAAGTGATCCCTATCTCGAAGGAAGTTAAGTTCCTTGGAATGTTTTTGGACTCCAAGCTTACTTGGAACTCTCATATAAATCACGTTGTTACAAAATGTGAAAGCAACATCAATCCTCTTAGATTTCTAGCCGGAGTGTGGTGGGGATCCCACCCAGCTTCTTTAAAACTTCTATACAATGCCCTCATCCGAAGCCATCTCGATTACGGATCTTGTCTGTTTGATCCAATGTCCACGTCAAATTCTCATAAATTAGATAAAATCCAGTCAAAATCACTTCGCCTTGTCTTAGGAGCCATGAAATCTTCTCCAATCAACGCAATGCAAGTGGAATGTTGCGAACCTCCCTTACATATAAGATGGCGATGCCTGGCAGAAAAATATGTTTACAAAATATGTTCAATAACATCCCATCCCTTGATTCCTATACTTCAATCGTTAAAGTATGAGGTTAATTCTAATCACTTTTGGAAAAATCATACCCCTCCACTTTTTTATGATTGCTACAACTCTTTCCTGGATTTATCTAGAAACACCTATCTCAATGAATCTCTTCCCTTATACTCATACCCCTATGAAAGCCTTACTTTCTATCCGAAGGTCCATCAATTTATCGGAATAAGTAAAAAAAACATTAAAAACTCAACTCAATTAAATAATGCAGAATTTAACACAATTATTGAAAACAACTGGCCAAATTATATAAAATTTTTCACAGATGGCTCCAAACTCAGTCAGGACTCCTATTGCGGGGCCAGTGTCTATGTTCCTCACAGAAAATTGTGTTTCCCACACAAACTTCCCAAAGAATGCTCCATTTTCTCTGCTGAATGCATAGCTATCATAGAAGCTCTTCAACTCGTCAAATCATTAAATATTAAAAACGCACTCATCCTTTCAGACTCGCTTAGCTCACTACAAAAAATAAGCGCATCCCCACTCAATTCCAGTAGCGACTCTCTAATCTGCTCGATCAGGAACCTACTGCATTCCATGTCACTGGTTCATGCATCAGTGGTCCTAGCCTGGATACCGGGACACCTCGGTATTACTGGGAATGACATGGCTGATTATATTGCTAAGGAAGCCACTGCCCATGGTCCGTTAAGTGATATCCCTATTCCGGTTAGAGACCATTTCCCTATTCTAAAAACTAAGTACCAACTCCAATGGTCTTCTGAATGGAAAAAATCTTCTCTGATAAAAGGTCACCAGTACTCATTAATCCAACCTTCTATTCCTGTTAAGCCCTGGTTTCACAAATACACTACCATGCCTAAAAAATATATTTCTTCCTTAACCCGAATGCGGCTGGGTCACACTTGTTGTCTTAGCCATCTTGCCAGGTTCCACATAGTCAGTTCGCCGTACTGTGATTGTGGGTCAGAGGATACTCTGGACCATAATTTTTTTGAGTGTCCTATCAATGACCGATTTCCAAACTTCATGCATGAATTGTTAAAACTTGATATTAAATTGCCTACCAGTATACCCTGCCTTCTTAGTCTAAACACTACTGAAATTTACTATTTGTTGGCAAAATTTATTTATAAAAATGGCCTTAATATCTGACCATAATAATAAATATAAACCAAATTTCTTTCACTTTCATTTGTATTCATTTGTTCAGGTTCCTATTTTCATCTTTATTTTCATCTATTTTTACTAATCCCAACTCTGCATATTTTGACTGAGTTAAAACACTATTCTTTATGCATTTGTATATTTTTCTTGATTCTTTTATTGTATTTGTTTATATTCATTTCATAGTACTGTTTTAAAAAAAATAATGCTTCTAATTTTGGGAAACTCTGTTCTTTTAAATGACAAAAATGCCCACTATTGTGCACAGGTTCCTATTTTTATTACCTATTATTACCAGCTCTGTATTGTTTTTGTTAAGTTATGTTTATGTTACACCCATGTTATGTTTATTATATGTTATGTTCATATTATGTTATGATTTGTTTATGTTATGTTCATGTTATGTTATGTTATGTTATGTTATGTTATGTTATGTTATGTTATGTTATGTTTATGTTATGTTTATGTTATGTTTATGTTATGTTTATGTTATGTTTATGTTATGTTATGTTTGGTTTATTTATGTTACGTTATGTTATGTCATGTTGTGTAATCAATTTTATCCTGTAATTTGTTGTATTTATTAATAAGAAAAATGTTGTATTGTATGGCCAAGATCACTCTTAATGGGTGAAAGCCAATATAAAGAATATAAAAAAAAAAAAAAAAAAAAATCTCGCGCTCTCTACCATAATGACTCGTGTAACAGAAAGAGATGACGGAATTTTGCCGTTTGACAGTTTCAAATCATTCAAACAAAATGAGAATGGTTTATTTATACACGCGGGTTGTCATTTGCTGCCGAAATACTATCATTTCCGTCGAAAATATTGCGTGTTAAAGTTGTTCGTGATAAAAATACAATATAAGCCAGTATAGTGTTAGCGAGTTACAAACATATATTCAACCAACCTATAAGTTTAAAGTGAATTGACAGTTTTTAGGTTATTCGATCGGTTTTTTGGACAATTTTTTTTTTTTTTTTTTTTTTTTTTTTTTTTTTTATATTTACTCCACACAGGAGGCCCTGAAGAAAATAATTTCCCTCAGGGCCTATGTCATCTTTGGGGATGCTGTGTGGAGGGTCTTTTTGTGGAGAGGAAGGAGTGAACATGGGTCTTGAAGAGTCCCATGTTGTAGGAGGGAGGAAACACAGAGGCCGGCAGTTCGTTCCACAGCCGAGCTGTTGAACTTAAGAACGAATCGTAGAAGCGACCCGTTCTCATGTGACAAGTGTCAACTGTGTACAAATGTTGGGCGCGCGTTTGGCGTGTATCCCGACTACGCAACGGTGCCGAAGGGATCAATGATGCTAGTTCCTCAGAGCATCTTCCATTGTAATACCGATAGAACAAGGACAGCATACCTACCTGACGCCTGTGCTCTAAAGATTGCAGTCCGTTTGTTAAGATTGGGGAATCTATCAAACGGACCGCCCGTTTCTGCACAGAGTCAAGGGTTTTTTTCAGGTATTTTGGGGCTCCAGACCAGAGATGGCTGCCAAATTCGACAGTAGGGCGCACTTGCGATTTGTACAGGGTGAGCAGTTGTGTACTATTAAAGTATCTGCGGGCCCTGTACAGTACGCCCAGCTTCTGAGAGGCCAACTTTACTCTGGCTTCGATGGAAAATGCTAAGAACGAATAAATGTTATTTATCATATCGATAAACTTATTCATGTTATTGATTAGTGTTATCCTGTATTATCTTATTGTTTTGGTGAAATTAAAGATTTTTAAACATATGTAACCATGAGTTCATGAGGCTGAAAAATGTCGGAATTCTTCGTCGTACTGTCGGACAATCATGTTTTGGAAATTTTCTTCAGTGTTTTTGCAAATTTCTTGTCATTTTGGGTTTCTTCTTCTCAGATTAACAAGTTTCATCTTAAGGAAATGCACTGTAAAAGTTTATTTTCTTAGTCAGATGAACCTTGCCCTTGGAAAACATTTCGACATTTTTCTGCTTCAAGGACATTTTTATTTTTATAATAGTTTCTTTGGGCTAGTGAATGAATAGAGTAGGCTGAGAGCAATTATGTTGTCTATGGTCGCATCTTTTTTTAAATGGCCTTGATTTTCCTCTACCTTGTCTACTGCTCTGCTCCGCACGGTAGGTACTTTTTTTTTTTTTTTTTTATATATTTACTCCACACAGGAGGCCCTGAAGAAAATAATTTCCCTCAGGGCCTATGTCATCTTTGGGGATGCTGTGTGGAGGGTCTTTTTGTGCAGAGGAAGGAGTGAACATGGGTCTTGAAGAGTCCCATGTTGTAGGAGGGAGGAAACACAGAGGCCGGCAGTTCGTTCCACAGCCGAGCTGTTGAACTTAAGAACGAATCGTAGAAGCGACCCGTTCTCATGTGACAAGTGTCAACTGTGTACAAATGTTGGGCGCGTGTTTGGCGTGTATCCCGACTACGCACCGGCGCCGAAGGGATCAATGACGCTAGTTCCTCAGAGCATCTTCCATTGTAATACCGATAGAACAAGGACAGCATACCTACCCGACGTCTGTGCTCTAAAGATTGCAGTCCGTTTGTTAAGATTGGGGAATCTATCAAACGGACCGCCCGTTTCTGCACAGAGTCAAGGGTTTTTTTCAGGTATTTTGGGGCTCCAGACCAGAGATGGCTGCCAAATTCGACAGTAGGGCGCACTTGCGATTTGTACAGGGTGAGCAGTTGTGTACTATTAAAGTATCTGCGGGCCCTGTACAGTACGCCCAGCTTCTGAGAGGCCAACTTTACTCTGGCTTCGATGGAGCCCCCGTACCTGAGCTGGTCACTTATAGTTACACCAAGCATATCAATGGAAGGCCTGTTCGGAAGATTGCTGCCGTTGAAGGAGACTAGATTATCATTTGGATCCCTTTTAGACGTAATCAGACAGGATTGGGTCTTTGAAACATTAAATTCGACGAGATTATTTTTACCCCAGGAGGAAATACTCTCGAGATAACCGTCCATTCTCTGCTTCAAAGCCCTCCGAGCCGTTGGAGTTTGTGTGCCCTTTGGGGGCTTGTCAAACAAAAAGCTATCATGAACTGTACTGTCATCCGCGTAACAATGAATCGGTGCACATGTCAAAAGGTCATTGATGTGCAACAAAAACAAAGTCGGAGACAGAACCGATCCCTGTGGGACGCCAGCATTTATGGAGTGCGAGGAAGAGGTGAAACCGTCAGCAACCGCCTGAATCGACCTATCCCTTAAAAAGTCAGCAATCCACGTACACAGGGATGCGGGAAGTCCGTAAGAATGCAATTTGTTGACAAGTCCTCGGTGCCAGACCCGGTCAAAGGCCTTGGATATGTCTAGTGCGACCGTTTGGGTCTCACCGTGACGTTCCAGGCACCGCCCCCAAACATGCGTCACATACGCGAGAAGATCACCGCACGAGCGGTTCCGCCGGAATCCGTATTGACGGTCGTTGATAATTTTGTTCTTCTCGAGGTATGTGAGCAGTTTGTCGTTGATCACACGTTCCATCACTTTGGACAGAACTGATGTGATCGCTATGGGGCGGTAGTTGGCCGGGTTGGAGCGGTCACCTTTCTTGGGAATAGGGTGAATTACCGCTTTTTTCCAACCAGAGGGCACAGTGCCACACTTCAGGGACATTTTGAAGAGCTTTGTCAAAACTGGAACTATTTCCGCAGCACACCTCTGCAATACCAAGGCAGGTATTCCATCAGGTCCACTAGCTTTGTTAACATCGAGCCCCCGTATGACGTGGAGTACATCCCGATGCCGGATCCTCAGCTTTTTCATATAGAAGCCGCAGTGAGGAACCGACGGCGGAACAGCACCCCCGTCGTCGAGGGTCGAGTTTTCCGCAAACATTTTCCCTAAAAGGTTTGCCTTTTCGGTGGCGGTGTTTGCTAGTGAGCCGTCAGGTCTGGTAAGAGGTGGCAAACTGGGTTTGCAAAAATTTCGACCTATTGAGCCCGCAAGCGACCAGAATGCTCTGCTGCCATGCGGGCAGGCAGCCAGCTTTTTGCTGATCTGCAGGTCGTGTTCGAATTTTGATCTATTGATGATTCTCTTGCATTCCTTTGCCGATTTGTTGTATGCTGATCTGCTTTCGGGCGTTCGAGATGTGTTGTAGGCTCGGTAAGCCGCGTTTTTTCGTCGAACTGCTTCGGAGCATTGTCGACTGAACCACGGCTTTGAGCCCACACCAGTTTCTTTAGTAGTCGATTGTATGAAGCCATCCATCGCCGATTTGATGACTTCACCAATCTCCTGGGCACATCTTGAAGGGTCCGAAGTCCGAAAACAAACAGCTGACCACGGAAAAGCATTGAAATGGGCCCGCATACCGAACCAATCTGCTGACCTATAGTGCCACACTTTTCTCCTCAGCCTCTCATTGGTTGGTCTGAGGCTAACGGGGATTGATGTCGTCACTAGGCAGTGGTCAGATGATCCCAGAGGCGCTGTGACGTCAATCTTATAACCGTGTGGCACAGTAGTTAAGAATAGGTCTAACAGATTGGAGCGGTGAGTCTGGACATCAGGAACCCTTGTAGGCTCCTGAACCAATTGCTCTAATCCGTAGCAAATGGCAAAGGATTCCGCCTGTCGGCCAGCCGAGTCCGTTGGGCCTGAGAACTTCAACCATGGTTCGTTATGAACGTTGAAGTCCCCCAGAACAACAAACTCGGCCGAAGGGTAGCGGGGCAAGAGATCATCAATAGTATCGCTCAAATGTTTGAAGAGCTCGGAAGTGTCTGATTCGCTATGGTTCGGTGAGCGGTATAGACATGCGTAGAATCTTGCCGTACTGGCAAGATTGACGCGCACCCACATTACGTCGAATCTGGAGTTTTCCAGACTCAATAGTCGCACACAGTTGACGTCAGCTCGACTATAGAGGCAGACTCCTCCTTTCAGCCGGAATTTGCTTGCGAGGGTAAAGCCCGGGCAGTCCAGATAGGAGGAGTCTGGCGGCTCGGTTATCTGAGTTTCGGATAGGAAAAGAAGGTTGGGACGTTGGGACAAAAGATGGTGATGGACGGAATTTAAATTTGTGTGCAGGCCGCGAATGTTGGCAAAATTTACCAACAGTTTTGGCCCGCACCGGGGACGCCTGCTACTCGCCGCTGTAATGATGTTAAGATTGTTGTTTTGTATGTTCATGAATTTAATTAATTTTTTTTTTTTTGTAGGTGTAGGAGGTGAAAGGAAAGGTCTGGAAAGGAAAGGTATGAGGGGTGGGTAGGAATCTGGGGTTCAGGCTGTCTAGGAGTGATGAGCGTTTGGTTCCAGCCCACCCACTGCGGTGCTAGGCGATAGGCCGGGAGAGTCCGGCTGGAGAGGGCATCCAATGCGCCCCAAACGCTGCTGCTGGGTCCCCTCCGGTCACGAACCGGCACAACAGCAGTGGCGGGGTTTTTTCACTCGCTGATGGGGCAGCCCACCCTTAGTCGTGAGCCTGAGGGTCGGGCCCCTGTACTATCGAGCGGCCCGGACAGCGGTAACCGGTTGTAAAGGGTCTCCCTCAACCAGCATCTCCCAACCGGCCCGCCACGCAGAAGGTGGGCCGACGCACCCGCCACCAAGACCGGGGCAAACCTTAACCCATGAACCCGGGCACCCCTGCTAAGTCACCAAACGTAGCGAACCACTTGGGGTGACCTGTGGCAGAGGTGTTGGTCATCCAATAAATGGTTCCCAGGGCGGCGGTACCCATTCCCGCCTACCAAATTGAAAATGGCGGTACCCATTCCCGCCTACCAAACTGATTGTATATCTGTGGTTAAGGACTGTATAATTCCGTTACATACAAAAAGCCCGAAGATATCGATCTAGAGAGTGGTATATTCAGGGGCATTTAACTAAGCTTTGGCCTTGAAACACATTTGAAACCGCCACGCCCACCTCAAAATTCTTATAGAAAACGAATAATATGGCTAAAAGCTCAGATCTCATTGGTGAGAAAAGAAGGATTGGTTTGATCTCTCGCTCTCTACCATAATGACTCGTGTAACAGAAAGAGATGACGGAATTTTGCCGTTTGACAGTTTCAAATCATTCAAACAAAATGAGTGTGGTTTATTTATACACGCGGGTTGTCATTTGCTGCCGAAATACTATCATTTCCGTCGAAAATATTGCGTGTTAAAGTTGTTCGTGATAAAAATACAATATAAGCCAGTATAGTGTTAGCGAGTTACAAACATATATTCAACCTACCTACGTAAGTTCAAGTTTAAAGTGAATTGACATTTTTTAGGTTATTCGTTCGGTTTTTTGAACAATGCTTCATACTTGGCATATGTCTTCCTCCACAACGTATAAATGTTATTTATTATATCGATAAACTTATTCATGTTATTGATTAGTGTTATCCTGTATTATCTTATTGTTTTGGTGAAATTAAAGATTTTTAAACATATGTAACCATGAGTTCATGAGGCTGAAAAATGTCGGAATTCTTCGTCGTACTGTCGGACAATCATGTTTTGGAAATTTTCTTCAGTGTTTTTGCGAATTTCTTGTCATTTTGTTAATATTGCTTGCCGCAACCTAATTCTTCCAGATTCGGATTCCCCGGCCCAAAGTTAGTATAAAAATAACTAGTTTTATTTTTTAGGATTTCGCCCATAAACCGAAGTTTACCCGATTTTTTTTTGTATTCGAACGAAAAAAAGAAAAGAAAGTACTTCAACTATCAAAGTTCGAATCATGTTCGAATGATCAATGTGTTTTATTATTATTTGTCTGTCATTTAAAAAATGGAATGTATTGCATTGCACTACCCCTTCATACGTTCTGGAATGAACTCTTGTTATAATCATTATTAAAACCAGTAGACGCCTAGGTAGGTATTCACTATAATATAATAACAATAAATACACTAATCAATAATATTCGGTTGATTTGTATTTTTGTGTAGCGCCGTTTTTGTGAAAAATAATTTCAAGGGCGATGTGTTAGTATTTTAAGGTGTTATGTATTATCAGCGCCTTTGCAATTCGGCGCCCGGATCAACCGCTTCAAATGCGTCCGCATAGGGCTGGCCCCATAAATATACCACTCTCTAGATCGATATCTTTGGGCTTTTTGTATGTAACGGAATTATACAGTACTTAACCACAGATATACAAGCAGCATACAAACAGGTAAGTTTTTGGCATTTCGCACTTGGATGGGCCCAGGCCACAAATAAATAAGCACAAACTCGACAACCAAAATTCACACATCTTCGGATCTACCGGATCTGCCCTGATGATGGACACTGCAACGCTGTCCGAAACGTCGGCTAAAGAAGGAGTTAGCGCAACACGGCATAACACCCCAAAAACAAACAACAAAAAAAGCATACAAACAGTACCTACCGTGCGGAGCAGAGCAGTAGACAAGGTAGAGGAAACTCAAGGCCATTTAAAAAAAGATGCGACCATAGACAACATAATTGCTCTCGGCCTACCCTATTCATTCACTAGCCCAAAAAAACTATTATAAAAATAAAAATGTCCTTGAAGCAGAAAAATGTCGAAATGTTTTCCAAGGGCAAGGTTGGATAAACTTCGGTTTATGGGCGAAATTCCTAAAAAATAAAACTAGTTATTTTTAATTTTTTGTATTTCTTTGGCATTCACTATGTAACAATTTCTAGACATTTTTTTGTTTTTAATGAGTTTTTTTATTCACAATGTACATTTGTTACGTATAATTTTTTTTTTTTTTATAAAATTAGCGACCGGTTTCGACACGTCCGTGTCATTAACTAGCTATTTTAAAACTTTAAAATAGAAAATAAAAGTTTTAAAATAGCTAGTTAATGACACGGACGTGTCGAAACCGGTCGCTAATTTTATAAAAAAAAAAAAATTATACGTAACAAATGTACATTGTGAATAAAAAAACTCATTAAAAACAAAAAAATAGTTATTTTTATACTAACTTTGGGCCGGGGAATCCGAATCTGGAAGAATTAGGTTGCGGCAAGCAATATTAACTGAATTACACGACTTTAAAATTTCGACGCACAAACAATTTAACTGGCCATTTTGAACGCTTTCTGACAATAAAACTAGTTATCTTTATACATCTTTATACTAACTTTGGGTCGGGGAATCCGAATCCGAAAGAATTAGGTTGGGGCAAGCAATATAAACTGAAATACACGACTTAAAAATTTTCGATGCAGAACAAAATACAATACCCCATTTTCGATAAGTTGTTGACAATAAAATCCATAGAAAAATAACCAAAGATATTACATACAGTGTTACCAACTCTCAAAAATATTTATTTATTTTGGTTTGTGATAGAAAATAAAGTGCCCCCTTCGTAGCGCCTACTCGCGTCAAGGCAAGAAAACATCCCAGTTTTCAAGTAGTTTAGCGGCTACGCTAGGTTTGTGTAACATGGTTTGTGTAGAAAAGAAAGTGCCCCCTTCGTAGCGCCTACTCGCGTCAAGGCAAGAAAACATCCCAGTTTTCAAGTAGTTTAGCGGCTACGCTAGGTTTGTGTAACATGGTTTGTGATAGAAAAGAAAGTGCCCCCTTCGTAGCGCCTACTCGCGTCAAGGCAAGAAAACATCCCAGTTTTCAAGTAGTTTAGCGGCTACGCTAGGTTTGTGTAACATGGTTTGTGATAGAAAAGAAAGTGCCCCCTTCGTAGCGCCTACTCGCGTCAAGGCAAGAAAACATTTTTTTTTTTTTTACAGTAATACCGCACAAGAGTCCCATCTGCTCCCGTCTGGAGCCAGTGAGACTATGGCATCCCCAATTGGGGTATGTTGTGAGGCTGAGGGTATTGGGGAGGGGAGGGAGATGGGAAAGAGGAAGGTGGGGAAGTACCTGGCTATTCAGATCTGGTCACCAAACACGGCTAAAGCCATTTCAAGCAACGTTTCAATTCTGAATGGTGGTCTTACACCAGGGCGATACTGAGAGTATCTTCCACTCTGGAACGTGCCGCAAATATACTATATATTATTTAAATTAATTAATTGTGAAATAACACAAATTAATCAAAATAAAATTTATTTGCGCACGCCGGGTTCGAACCCGCGACCTTCGGATCTGTAGTCAAAAGCGTATACCACTAGACCACGCCGGCCGACATCCCAAATGTATCTGAATACTTAATACTGTACGTAAATGAATTAATGTTAGCAAAATTAAAATATAAAATGCATATTTTTTCGTCTCCCCCGACATAAAAACTCACCTTTCGTGATAATAAACCTAAATCTAACTGTTTGAATAAGAAATATTACTGAAATTATAAACATGTTATTTTACGTTATTGATATTATTGCTTACTAGCAACACTTAATTTCATATGGTGATATATCTTTGGTTATTTTTCTATGGATTTTATTGTCAACAACTTGTCGAAAATGGGGTATTGTATTTTGTTCTGCATCGAAAATTTTTAAGTCGTGTATTTCAGTTTATATTGCTTGCCCCAACCTAATTCTTTCGGATTCGGATTCCCCGACCCAAAGTTAGTATAAAGATGTATAAAGATAACTAGTTTTATTGTCAGAAAGCGTTCAAAATGGCCAGTTAAATTGTTTGTGCGTCGAAATTTTAAAGTCGTGTAATTCAGTTAATATTGCTTGCCGCAACCTAATTCTTCCAGATTCGGATTCCCCGGCCCAAAGTTAGTATAAAAATAACTAGTTTTATTTTTTAGGAATTCCGCCCATAAACCGAATTTTTTCCAAAAAATCTAATTTTATTGCCTTTTGTAGGTTAAAACTATATTTTTTGTCCTCTTTGAGTGCCTTTATTGCTGACCAAGTCCAGTAAGTGTTATTTTATATTAATATTCATTCCTTTTTGCCCCAATGGCCTTTGCCATGGGGAAGAAACCACCAGATCCCGTCCCCCCTGATCCTGACCCTGTTAATTTTGAACATGACATTGCTAGCGAGGTTGAATAATGACTGATTCCTCTACTCCCAAAAAAAGAAAAGTCAGCGTCCTTCCGAAAAAGGAATCTTCTCAGGTTACAGTTCCTGTAGAGACTGTCGCTCCTCCAGTCGCTTCACTGTACCCGACTTCAGCAAAAGCCCCCTTCATCGTGTATGTGCAAAACAACACACAAGGCCACCCACTGCATCCCCTTGATTTTGGTAAATTTATAGGAAAAAAACCACTTGGCATTTCCCCAGGTGGTATCAGATCGGAGGGAAGATTCCGCATTTGTGTAGAGTTCACAACTGCACTCAATGCCAATAAATTTATAAATTCCATTGACTTCCACTCTGCCAAAAAATACAAGGCTTACATCCCTTCATTCAACATCTCGCGCATGGGTCTAGTGAGAGGTATCCCCACAGACCTATCCGATGAAGAACTCATCACGGAACTTATTATCCCAGCATCTTCGGGGAAAGTTTTAAAGACTAGGCGGCTGAATTATAAAGATAGGACTTCCGATTCTATAGTTTGGAAACCCTCCCAAACTGTAGTTCTTACATTTGAAGGCCAATCTCTTCCCTCTCATGTGTACCTTTTCCACAACTCTCTCCCAGTGGAAATTTATTCATACCCGACAATTCAGTGCTTTAACTGTTGTCGGTTCGGCCATTCCAAGCAATCATGTCGTTCTTCTCCTCGCTTCTTTAAATGTGCAGAAAGTCATTTAGCAGAACAATGCCCCTCCCCTTCCAATCCCCCTACTTGCATCAACTGCTCAGGCTCTCACACAGCCATAAATCCATCTTGCCCCGAACTTTCACGCCAAAAAAACATTAAAAGTTATATGGCTTCCAATAGCGTATCGTACTTCCACGCTTCTAAAACAATAGTTCCCTCTAAAAAATCTTTTGCTGAAGTCGCCTCTCAACCCCAGTTATCTCAAAACATTATTCCTCCAAACTCGTCATACAGGAAGACTGTAATGACAAAATCTGCTTCTCGTCCTCTTAAATCCCCCGGATATGATCATCTTGGCCATAACTCCCAGATCTTGTTCCCAAATGGTAACATCAGCTCCCCATTTCCACAAAATACCGTCTTTCCTAACAGCAATACTTTGAACTGCAATTCCTTTATCCCTGATTCAAATGGCAATTCTTTAAAAAACATAATTTCTAATGAAAATTCTAATATTATTCAAACTCTCATCATGTTACTTATCTCTATAATTAATAACAATAATTCCTTACCGTCCAACGCTGCCTCTTTACTCTCCTCCTTAAATTCTCTTGTTTCCAATGGCTGCCCTGACAGCAGGGATTCTTCATTGGAATAGTAGAAGCGCCTTCGCCAATAAGGCTGACCTCATCCGCCTTCTACAATTACACACAATTTCTATTGCTGCCATCTCTGAGACTTGGTTTAAACCATCTCAGCTCTTCAAGGTGAGTGGTTACCAATGTCTGCGGGACGACCGCATTGATGGGAAGGGTGGTGCAGCCCTTCTAATCAAAAACTCCCTGTCCTTCACCCCTATTTCCATTAAACCCCCAGATTCATCCTTCCAGTTAGTGGCAGCTACTGTCTCTAATATTACGTTTGTATCCCTCTACATTCCCCCTTCTACCCCATTTGACATTTCATTATGGATCCACATGTTTAGAAAAATATCTTCTCCCCTGGTCATTCTGGGTGACTTCAATGCCCACTCCCCTCTCTGGGGTTCTTCATCAACGGATCCCTCCGGAATCAAAATAATTGACCTTATGGACTCCTTGAACATGTGCCTTCTAAATGACGGATCTCCAACAAGGTTAAGTCTGCCTGGGCAGAGCCCTAGTGCGGTGGATATAACTCTTTGTTCCCCAAGTATATATCCAATAATTTCCTGGAGAACTTCATCAGACCCCTGCGGCAGTGACCACTATCCAATCATTATAAATCTGGCTCAAGGGTTAAATACTAACCTCTTTAAAAGAAAGCCAAAATTTATCACAAAAAAGCCGACTGGTGCCATTTTAGAGAATCTGTCCAGGGTCACACCCTTTCCCTGCCTACCCCTTCTTCAGATAACTGCACCTCCTCTTACAAATCTTGGTCTGATTCCATTCTAAAATCTGCAGTCAATTCTATTCCCAAATCATTCCCTGTAGGCACGAAGGCTCATCCTCCCCCTTGGTGGGATGAAGAATGCCTTCGAGTGCTGAAGGAGAGGAAAGCGGCCAATAAGACATACTGCCAACAGATGACAATGGAAAATTTCTTGAAAGCCAAGAATGCCCAAGCTGTTGCTAAACGTACATTTCGTTTTAAAAAAAAAAACAGCTGGCGTAATTTCTGCACTAATATATCCCCTGCTACTCCGGCGGGGGAGGTTTGGTCCATGATTCGCAGGTTTAGGTCTTCCTTTTCCCTGCCGAAGTCATCTCACAATTCTGATATTTGGATTTCTGACTTTCTTAACAAAATTGCTCCCCCTTATGTACCTAATCTTGACGAAGTGCCTGTTTTATCTTACTCCCCAAATTCTTCATCTTGGTTAGATGCTCCATTTTCCATAGACGAGTTAAAAAGAGCCACGGAAGACCTAAAAGACTCAGCTCCGGGCAATGACGAAATCTTGAACATATTCATCCGCCACACTGATGACGATTCCCTTTCCTACTTTCTCTCTCTCATCAATATCTTCCTGGACTCTGGTATTATTCCCCCGGACTGGAAAATTCAAAAAATCATTCCCATTTGCAAAAGTACCAAAGATCCAAGTCTAGGCTCAAGTTACAGACCGATTGCTCTCTCTTCAACACTTTGCAAAGTAGCTGAAAGAATGATTAAGAATAGATTAGACTGGTTTGTAGAGAAAAATCATATTCTTCCCCCTTCCCAGTTTGGATTTAGAAAGGGTAAAGTACCCTTGACAACCTTTCCTCTCTTGTTACAGATGTCAAATTAGCGTTATCTAAAAACGAATATTGTATTGCAGTATTTTTAGACATCTGTGGAGCATACGACAATGTAAATATACCCATTCTTAAAGAAAAGTTACTGGCGATTGGTATTCCTCCTAAATTGGTTCAATTCATTATCAATTTGCTCTCCGAGAGAACTGTTTTTGTAGATGGATCCGAATCCTCTCCCCACATAAGACAAATATTCAAAGGACTCCCGCAAGGGTCTGTCTTAAGCCCGATATTGTATAATATTTACACATACGATCTGGAAAAATCTATTAATTTCATGTGCAACATACTCCAATATGCTGACGACTTAACGTTTTACAAAATATCCGCCAATCTTTTCATCGCAGCATTAGCAATTAACAACGCTCTTAGAAAACTCTTGGCGTGGTTAAATATTAATGGTCTTGAACTTTCCCCTGCCAAAAGCAAAGTTGTCATCTTCACTCGTCGACGAAAGCTTCCGGATATTCAGGTAATATTTGGCGATGAAGTGATCCCTATCTCGAAGGAAGTTAAGTTCCTTGGAATGTTTTTGGACTCCAAGCTTACTTGGAACTCTCATATAAATCACGTTGTTACAAAATGTGAAAGCAACATCAATCCCCTTAGATTTCTAGCCGGAGTGTGGTGGGGATCCCACCCAGCTTCTTTAAAACTTCTATACAATGCCCTCATCCGAAGCCATCTCGATTACGGATCTTGTCTGTTTGATCCAATGTCCACGTCAAATTCTCATAAATTAGATAAAATCCAGTCAAAATCACTTCGCCTTGTCTTAGGAGCCATGAAATCTTCTCCAATCAACGCAATGCAAGTGGAATGTTGCGAACCTCCCTTACATATAAGAAGGCGATGCCTGGCAGAAAAATATGTTTACAAAATATGTTCAATAACATCCCATCCCTTGATTCCTATACTTCAATCGTTAAAGTATGAGGTTAATTCAAATCACTTTTGGAAAAATCATACCCCTCCACTTTTTTATGATTGCTACAACACTTTCCTGGATTTATCTACAAACACCTATCTCAATGAATCTCTTCCCTTATACTCATACCCCTATGAAAGCCTTACTTTCTATCCGAAGGTCCATCAATTTATCGGAATAAGTAAAAAAAACATTAAAAACTCAACTCAATTAAATAATGCAGAATTTAACATAATTATTGAAAACAACTGGCCAAATTACATAAAATTTTTCACAGATGGCTCCAAACTCAGTCAGGACTCCCATTGCGGGGCCAGTGTCTATGTTCCTCACAGAAAATTGTGTTTCCCACACAAACTTCCCAAAGAATGCTCCATTTTCTCTGCTGAATGCATAGCTATCATAGAAGCTCTTCAACTCGTCAAATCATTAAATATTAAAAACGCACTCATCCTTTCAGACTCGCTTAGCTCATTACAAAAAATAAGCGCATCCCCACTCAATTCCAGTAGCGACTCTCTAATCTGCTCGATCAGGAACCTACTGCATTCCATGTCACTGGTTCATGCATCAGTGGTCCTAGCCTGGATACCGGGACACCTCGGTATTACTGGGAATGACATGGCTGATTATATTGCTAAGGAAGCCACTGCCCATGGTCCGTTAAGTGATATCCCTATTCCGGTTAGAGACCATTTCCCTATTCTAAAAACTAAGTACCAACTCCAATGGTCTTCTGAATGGAAAAAATCTTCTCTGATAAAAGGTTACCAGTACTCATTAATTCAACCTTCTATTCCTGTTAAGCCCTGGTTTCACAAATACACCATGCCTAAAAAATATATTTCTTCCTTAACCCGAATGCGGCTGGGTCACACTTGTTGTCTTAGCCATCTTGCCAGGTTCCACATAGTCAGTTCGCCGTACTGTGATTGTGGGTCAGAGGATACTCTGGACCATAATTTTTTTGAGTGTCCCATCAATGACCAATTTCCAAACTTCATGCATGAATTGTTAAAACTTGATATTAAATTGCCTACCAGTATACCCTGCCTTCTTAGTCTAAACACTACTGAAATTTACTATTTGTTGGCAAAATTTATTTATAAAAATGGCCTTAATATCTGACCATAAAAATAAATATAAACCAAATTTCTTTCACTTTCATTTGTTCAGGTTCCTATTTTCATCTATTTTTACTAATCCCAACTCTGCATATTTTGACTGAGTTAAAACACTATTCTTTATGCATTTGTATATATATATATATTTTTTTTTATTCTTTATATTGGCTTTCACCCATTAAGAGTGATCTTGGCCATACAATACAACATTTTTCTTATTAATAAATACAACAAATTACAGGGATTCTTTTATTGTATTTGTTTATATTCATTTCATAGTACTGTTTTAAAAAAAAATAATGCTTCTAATTTTGGAAAAATCTGTTCTTTTAAATAACAAAAAAATGCCCACTACTATTGTGCACAGGTTCCTATTTTTATAATTTTGTAATTACCTATTATTACCAGCTCTGTATTGTTTTTGTTAAGTTATGTTTATGTTACACCCATGTTATGTTTATTATATGTTATGTTCATATTGTGTTATGATATGTTTATGTTATGTTCATGTTATGTTTGTGTTATGTTTATCTTTATGTTTTATAATCACGTTTGTTTACTCCCATATGCTGTGTTTGTTTATAAGATTGCCAATTTCATAATTCTGTTGTTGTAAAAAAAAACGCTACTAATTTAAAAAAAAATCTTTGGTTAAATAACGAAAAGCGCCCACTTACATTGTACACAGGTTCCTATTTTTATAATTTTGTGATAATCTACTGTTACCAGCTCTGTTCCGTTTATGTTAAGTATGTTATGTTATGTTTATGTTATGTTATGTTATGTTATGTTTGGTTTATTTATGTTACGTTATGTTATGTCATGTTGTGTAATCAATTTTATCCTGTAATTTGTTGTAATTATTAATAAGAAAAATGTTGTAATGTATGGCCAAGATCACTCTTAATGGGTGAAAGCCAATATAAAGAATAAAAAAAAATAAAATAATAATAATAAAACATAGAGGCACAAAAAAACACGGATAGGGACGTCAAAATGTTACTCGTGCCAGGCGCCGTGTTGGCTCCGGGCCGGGCCCTGAGTATCTCTAGGCTTATCTTGCCAGGGCTCCTACATGGCTCCTACCAGAGAGATGCCAGACAGCAACTTGATGGATGTAAATATATGACAAGCCGAGCAAAAAGCAACTGAAATACTCATTCAAACCATTTTATTTGCAAAATAAAAATTAAACAATTAAATCAACAATTTCTTCATGTGAAAAATTACGAAGAAAACCATCACAATTAATTTTATTAAATATAGATTCTGAACTACAAAATAAAGAATTTTTAATATTACCAGATAATCAAGAGCTGAAATAATTCTGTAATGATGAGAGTGTTTTTTTAATTGTTTTTATGTGACGCCTTACAAGAGCGATTATGGCTGTACAGTGTAAAGACAGTGGAACTATATCGCCACTCGGTTGGGTAGCATAGGACATAGGATACGATACAATTGTACCACCCCAGCAGGTGCACTCCTGTCCCGGTGAAACTGGTACACCAGGAGGAACTGATTTGTTAGGACTAAGAACACGTGTTCTAAGGATGGGAACGAGATTGAAGTTTACTCGACCGGTATATATGGCAATCTAATAAGTGAATAATGGAATGTAGGATGGGCAGGAATAAAGGAAATGATTTATTTTTATGTTTTTTATTTAAGGTTATTAACAAAATCATGTGCGCTACCCGACTCACTAGACAATGTCTGTTCTGAGCCGGGTAGCAGTATAAATACATATATTTTGTAGGCAAATCAGGCTTAATAAAAATACAAAAAATAATGTAGATGTAAAATATTACATGAATAGGTATATAAAAACAAAAAAAATTGAACAAACTTTAGTGTGAGAGAAAAAATGCAACAAAGAAAACAGAAAAAAGGAAAAAAAGACAGAGAAAAAGAGTATGCAATATATGGGAGACACATTAGAAACCGTTTTCGGTGAAAAAATTACATTTACTCAAAAATTATGTTTATTAACACGGACGATTTGCAAGCAACTTGTTAATGCAATTTCTATTTTTGTTCATTAACCATGTATTAAAGTTTTTATATGTATATTTTCTGTTGGTTTGAGTTATATGTTGGGTTTTTTTTAAGAAAATGTTGAATATGGAAGGAGCGCCTCTGTAAGATTCATGTTTTTTAGCAAGAGTGGATTTAATTTTTGACACTTGTAAATGATTGTTAGATTTAGCTCTAGTGTTATGGGAGTGAGATATGTGGGAAGGTGACGATTTTATGCAATTTGTATGGATATTTTTTTTAATAAATAGTTTTTTTAATGAATAGCTTTTTTTTTTGTGAATGTTCCAAGAAATTCCAGCGTCTGTATTGTTTTTCTTTTTAGTTGTTGCTTTCTGCTGCTTCTTACTTCGCTTTTCCAACTTCCCGTTCTTTGCGCTACAGGCTTCTAGCTTCTCTCTGATTCTTCTTTACTGTTTCTCGTTGCTTCATGCTTTCCGCTTTCGCGGCTTCTTGTATTCTGTTTCCTGCTTACTGGTTCTATGTTTTTGATTTAGCATTTCCAGCTTCCCGCCACTTCTTGATTCCTGCTTTACGCTCCCATTGCTTCTCGTTTCCTGCTTCTTGCTTCCCGCCGTACCGTCCTGAGAAAAGTCTGCAATCTACCGTGAATAGATCGTCCCTGCCCCGCCATGTGACCAAAGCATTTGATTTCATATATTAGTATTTAGTTATTTTTTCCTTGTTGAAGCAGTTTAATATTGTATTTAACTATTGTATATGGCTGGTAAGTGAGTTCTCTCCCAGATATCACAGTTTCTTCTTTCAGTGTTTGGTTGACCACCACAGGGCTTTCGTGAACTACCTACTAAAATAAAAAAATTAAAACTAATCTAGAATATACTTCAAATGTGAGATTATTGTTTACTCGTCCAAATAGATTAATTTATGTCACACAATAGATTCATAATATTTATCAGAGATTAGTGCTCCACAACCTTTCCTGAAATAGTTGAAATCAATCAACCAGACCAGCCTCAATGAATGCAGTGTTTTTACCTTCGCTAATGGTTATGGAACACCGATCTCAATATTATTGTGAGTTTGTTTTCTAAAGCAAAGCTGAAAAAATAAACATTTATTTGGTTAACAAGTGAAAAATACTGAAATAAGGAGCGTATCTGGTCTGTAGTTTAATCCTTCGAAGCAAATAACCATAAGCGTTCAAGTGGTTTCAGCCCTCGCTTACTGCGGAGCGAGGTATTCCAAGATACATTACTTTTAGTTAGCTGAAAACTCTCCGATATTTGATTAAAATATTATAAGATGACATTGTTCTTAGATGTTAATTGGGCAAAAAACAGTAATTTCAAGATTGTAAATTGAATCTATTGATTGAAATGTGTATTCTGACAAATTTTTAACACGGTTATTCACAAAAAATCCAGGAGGTTGAGAAAATACGTCAAGCCGTGATCCAGCCCACACAATCTACGTTCCTGGAATGGGTAGCGTAGGAAGAAATTTATTAATGCGGGTCTTGAAGAGGCCCAGATTATACGAAGGAGGAAAAACGTATATCGCAGGGGCGATTCTAGACTTTTCGAGCTAGAGTGGTGAGATTGACAAATACGACATTATTGATGTTGTATTAGCTGAAAATTTTTTTTTTTAAATTTCCATCTTCACATGAAAAATTTATATTTCGAAAAAAACAATTTTTCAGCTACGACATTATCAACAGTCATAATTTTCAATCTTACCATTGTAAAGACCCGGATAGCTACTGAGATGCCGGTAGCTCGTTCCACATATGAACACTTAGATAAAAAAACAAGTCGAAGAAATGACCTGTTCTCATGAAGCCGACGTCAACTGTCAGAGGGTATTCCACTTGTGTATGTCGAGTTTCGCATACATGAAAAAAGTGTTAAAAGCATATTTAGGTTTTAGGAGCACTGCTGTTAATTCATTCATAATCCATATTTTGTTCAAGTGACCTCCAATCAACCCGTCTTTGTTGTCGGTTTTATTTTATCTATTAATCATCTAGCAATCGCTTTGCTTTCAGGGAACAGGTTTTGGTCTCGTACATCTTGGCACCATCTTCACCAACCCTATAAAACTATTATAAAAATTTACCCTTTTAAGCTGTCATACCCTTAAATTAAATATACCATTCCTGAGAGAAAGTTCAATTATATCCAATTTTCCAATTATATCCTAAATCCTGTTTCTAAATTTCGCCAATAAACAATTAATATTAATTAAGTTAATTAACCCATTGGCCTCAAACGACGCCGTCCCAGCGTGTGTACGGCGATGTGTCTTCAAATCAAACGACGCCGTCCCGGCGGGTCTGATGTCTGTCGGCTTAAAAACGTAAAAGGGATATTATTGCCATCTGTGTTTAAAATTTTAAATGCCAATCGCTCTGTAGATAATTAAGCATTCATTTCATATTAATTGGCAGGACTCCGTTGGTACAGTTTTTGTCCTAATATTTACGATTGAAATTTTGTTATATTTCAGCGCCATTGAATTTTTTCAAAATGGCGTTTGGTTCGGGAATTGACAAGCTTGTTCGTAAAATGCGTGGTGGGCGGCTAACATCAGCCGAAATTGAAAAAATATATATTATGGTAATAAGTATGATTAATGTAAAACTTTTCTTAATACAATTATAAAAAAATGAAAAAAAAAATGGTTTTTATAAAAAAAATATTTTTATATCCTCGTTTAATCAATTAATTATTTAATCAATTGTTTAATCAATTTAATTATTTCTTTAAAAACTGCATATATTTTTTGCATACCTCAATTCAATGCACAAGTAAATTTAAAAAAATTGTTTCGTTTGCATGTTTAGTTTAAAAGTTATGTAAGATTTAGTACACCACTGCAGATTTAAAATTTTGGTACAAAATTAATTCGGATGTGAAGGACAATTTTTTAGCTAAACAATTCGGAGGCCAATGGGTTAAGTGTTAATCTCAAGTGACCTACCAGGTAAGTATGGTACTCTTTATTAACTCCATATATAGTTAGTAATAACATAGATCATTGTCGAAATGTATTATATACGAGTATTTGTACAGCGCCCTTGAGGTGATTTTGCACAAAAACAGCTCTATACAAATCATCCAAATATTATTATTAGAGTCTCGCATTGCTCACTCATAAAATGAGTTTATATAAACCAAAGAAAAGATAATGGGTGAAAGAGTGGTTGAATCGATGCACAGTTTTCAGTCATATATTATTTATTTGACCGGTCGGTGGCCGAGTTGACATCGCGTTTGGGTCCCACCCAGGCGTAGTGTGTTCAATTCCTCGGCTGGCTATGTCCTCCATCACAACACAAGCAACATTTTCAGCTTACTGTGGTGGTAGTAGGAGATTTTCAAATATTGCCAGGTTATTCGTAACCCGGGAATGTTTGTCTTTCTTTAAAAAAAAAAAAAAAATAATATAAATTTCTGAATTACATCATTCTATTGTTTATGGAAATTATTAAGAACCTCACTAATAGACGTGTTCTAAATTTGATTTCCACAACTGATAGATACTCTTTAATGTATAGTAAATGGTTGTTTATAAGTGGTGTAAATTTATTAGTATAATTTATTAATATGGGGATTAATGAAGCAGATACAGCAATGTAACAATAATTTTAAATAAAATTATAACTTTTTTTAAAATCATTTTTTTAAACAATTGCCAGCCAGGTACTACCTACCACCGTAGCTTCATCAGGGCAATATAATACTAGACTACATATATTCAAATATATATAATATAGTAATCTCAGAGAGAGGTCGTACGTATGTCATCGATGGTCATCCTAAAGTTTAAGACAGATGAAGCAAATCATCTGGCAACACTTAATTGTTTATTTTACAAATTGATTGCAAATATAAAATAAAACTTTCGTAGAATCACTTATTTTATTTCATTTTATACAACGCAACAATGCTTAGTTGCAAGACTATCATATCCATATTCCAGAAACACTTAACACTTAAATTTGTTTGGTATAAAATGACGTTGAATTTTTGTAGCCAGCTCTCCCTCTAATACGCTTCTAGTCATAATAAAGTGTTGCACTCATTGTACATATTTGCTTTTTTCCTTGTAATAATGTTTGGAGCCCATTACTCAGAGGCGGCTCTAGGAGTCCAGAAGTAGAAGGACAATCGAAAAAAAAGAATATGAAATGTTAATACATATTGCTAATGCTTATTGAATATTATAAAAATGTATATAATTCATATATGTACGTAATTAAATTACCGGTACTCACATATTCTGAAGCCGGTAGTGCAATATTGTTTAATTTAAGATTATTTATACATATAACTCTTGAAGAATGATCTTTTCCTCCTAAAAGTATTTAAAACACTAAATCCAACCTCAGTCCATTGTTTATAAGTAGATTTCAAAAGTAAATAATGAAAGCACTGGAACGAATAGAAAAAATGTACGAATCTGCACAAATAAAAACTAAATTGATAATCGGGTGGTTTGTTAAATCCTATTTTTTATGTTAAAGGCATAAAATAGGCAAGGCAGATTTCCGAAACTACCAAAATATGTTTATTATTAAATCGCTAGGTGGCAGTAACGGTGCCTTCACCAATGTACAATATTCAACATTATACGTGAGTTATGAAGAGACATATAGATATTCAAGTAAAAAAACAAACCAATAACAAAATGTGGCTTGTTTATGGAACTTACTACATATTTTGGTAGAGTATTTAGTATGATCTTTTTTACAAATGTTTCATCATTTGCTTGTTGTTGTAAATCATATTAGGTTTGAAAAGCTGACAATAGGTTTTTAAGTTTGCGATATTATGTGAAAGGAGGAAAGCAACCGTAAGCGGCGTTTTGCACCGTTAGCGGTTGCTTGGTTCCTTTCGTGGTCGCGTTTCGTTAGGGACTGAAGTGTAGGTAGTTAGGTAGGTAGGAGTGAGCGCTATTCCATTGTAAACGGTGTTTGGTATCTCATGGTTCAAGTAATCCATTAAATTATTATCAATAAATTTTACATGTTATTTAATGTTATCATGTTATACATTTTATTGTTACTGTATTTGTAATGTTAAAGTGTTGCTTTGCTTGATTCTCCGTAATGGCAATCTTGTATTATTCTTCTTATATATTGACCTTGAGAAATAAAATAAAGTTTTTTATTTTATTTTTTTTTTTTTTTAATTTTTCTGTGTTATTTAGTACAACTAAACAAAAATATTTTTTAACCATGGCAGTAGTTGTCGTGCAAGGCCGCAGAAAACCATGACAAAACTGCAGCGACACTCACTCTTTATTTTAATAAAACAAATATAATAATGAGAGTTTATTCCAGAATGTACAAAAATAGTACAAATATTGACAAAATAACAATGCATTCATACATAGAATGGAACAGAAAAGAAACAAAAAATATAGTATATGATAATAAATGTTCATGGGGGATATTTGACAGGTTCCTGTTTCGTTTGAAGGCCATCAGGGGGGACTCCATCCAGGCAACCATGGCAGTGATGATGGTATTCTTCGATTGGCGTAGTCTGCGCCATAACCTTCCCCTGCGGTGGAACAAAGGTTTATTTTAATATACACAGGATGTTAAGGGACGTACTTGACTTACTTTAATCAGTGATTCCTGACATTATTTAGAGAAAAAATGTAAATAAAATGTTGTTCTCCTGTGACTTTTTCAAAATGTCACCGGAAATGTCACATCGAACATCGAAAATGTCACCGGTGACCGTAAATTCATTTACAGTTTTTACTGCAAATAATATCAGGATTTACTGGTTAAAGTAACTCAAGTACGTCCCTCAACACCCTGTGTATATGTTTAATACATTAAATAAAAGGAACTTCAAGGAAGGGTTAAGTTAGAAATAATTCCACTGTGCCCGCTGATAGATGAGCTCTTCAGGAAGTTATCTAAAATCGTATCAGAATCTAAAATTTGAAAAATATTTACATTAGTTTCAATAACACGTAACAGATTTTTCTTGCATTTTTTAAGTTTTTCTGTTCGAATTTGTGTCGCTGCTTTTCGTTTTTTCTCCAACGCGGATATAATATACTGTGGGTCACGAATGGGCATTGATCTTTTAAATCTAGGATCTATGATTTCTGGTAATAAACAATCCATAAAGAAAGTACTTAATCTGCTTTCCATCTTTTCTCCCCAAAATTTGTCAACTCGTTTTATTATTTCTATCTTTAATGGAATTGCTTCACCCAACCAGACGGCAAAAATACATACAGACTTATTGGAAATGTGAAGTTGACCCTGTACTTGATAATACCAGTTGTGATTTGTATTTGTAAAAATTTTTTTTTTGTTTTTATCTTCCTTCCAGAACGTAATTTTTTTTTTTGCTATTGCTTCTTCAAATAGCATCCCACTAGCAGAAATCGGACATTTAATTTCTAATATTGTACTATCATTTACCAAACCATCTGGAGTGGCTCCTAAGAATGGGAAAATTTCATCAATAAATAAGCCACAGTCATCGACCACAATATTTTCTTGAATGCAAAGTTGCCTTTTTGCAACTTGCTCATGGTCTCTACCATATTGCACAGATTTTATATTATCTAGAGAGCGGCCGTATAATATTGTTTTAACTAAATTAGCACAACTGATGGTTTGACTTCGTTTACAGATATTACCAAATAAAGAAGCTGTTAACATGTTTCTTCTGCGTTGCAGCCACTCCCCGCTATCAGACTGCAAGACAGTTCGTCTTTCAACTGCCTTCTTTTCACTTTTTGAAATGTCGAGTAGCTTTAAGAATTCTGCCTTAGCACATTCATATGCATCATGTTCCATATCCATTTTTTCGCACAATTCGCCATAATGGATATCAGGTGCTCCTGATTTTGTAAGTAAATGTCTCCCTTGTTTTTTTCGTAAAGATCTTTTATCGTTTGTTTTAGAAGCCATTCTTCTTTTTTTTCTTTTCAATTCTAATCGTTTCAAAAAATTACTAGGGCTCCTGTTGAAAATCTGCTTATGTAAAGAATAATACGGTCGCTTGGAATTGAAAGAAACTACTGCAGCTGCACAACGACCCATATATGACTGTTTTAAAGAATAATTAATTCGTTTTCCACCAATAAATTTTGCAATAACTCCATTGAAACTCTCAACAATATTACTGTCTAAACAATGTACTAGACTCCGGGCATTGTTGACAAGACGAGAATTAGCTTCCATAATTTTTGAAAATATAATATTGTTTTGTAACTTTGGAACGTGATTGTGGTCTAATGTTTTATTTGGATCAATTTTAAATTTGCAGAAGTACAGTAAACAATCTTTATGTTCACCGAAAACATGTTTGGGTCCATTTAATAAATCTTTCCTTAAATCGATAATTTTTTGGTCTAATGTACTATTTGATTGCATCCTGTAATTTGCAGCTCCAACTACCGCCTTCCTAAGACAAAGTTTGTTGGTTGAAAAAATTTTTCTAAATTCCAAAGGAAAGCCGGTATCTTTCGTAATTTTTTCAATTTGATTGCTGTAGTTTCGAATTAAGTGGTTAGAGCAGAGGTTCCCAAACTTTTTTGTGTCGTAGACCCCTTGCCATGTTTTTCTGTTTTTGTAGACCCCCTACTTACCTAATATTGATTTTTTGTAAATTTCTAACTGTAGTGAAGTATAGAGTTAAAAACTTAAAGTAAAAACACATGTTCAGTTTTATACATTTATTAGTTGAATTTAAATTAAAACTACTCAAATTAAAATTTTGTATCTGTTATATAAAATAAACGTAACATAAAATAAACTAAGCAATAAGTAAATGTTTTTAGTGGGAAGGATGAACCTGATGCTTTAATAATAAATTATCAACATTTGGCATCAATTTTGTACGGTTTAATCTTAAGTCTCCTCGGCTAATGATGTCCAGTCTGTTTCTTTTTTTCGTTACGAGATTGGTAACAGCGCTGAACCCCCTTTCCACTAGGTATGACGATGGAAAGGAAATTAAAAATTTCCTCGCTATATTCCATAATACGGGATAAGTAACGGGTATGTTTTTTTGCAGCCAGAAGTGCTGATATCCGTGCTTAAACTGAACCTTAAGTTCTTCGTTTGTACTTATTTCAGTCAGTTCCTCTTGTTTTATGACATTCGTTTCTTCTATGTCACCATATGGGTTAATTATCCACGTTGGTATTACCATAGTCAAAACATCCTCAAACCTAGTTTCAAAATCTGAATAGAGGGCATTTAAATGTTGAACGTAGGTTGAAACTTCGTCTTCCTGGCAGTTTGTCTGTGACAAATTGGGGAACTGGGAAAATTCGCCCCGTCCAATATTTTGCTTCATTAGTTTAACTCTGGCAAGAATCGCTGATAAGATGGACTTTGTTTTAATCAAATTTAAACTGTCGCCTTGTAACTGCAAATTAACCATATTAAATTTTGTAAGCAAATCTGTTAAATAGGCGATGTCTGTTTTCCACTTCATAAAATTGTCTTTTAAAATTTTATCTTAAGTATCCAGAAATTCTAAAATAGTCTCAAAAAGTGCAAAAAATCTTGTCAAACATAAGCCTTTCGACAGCCAGCGTACTTCAGTGTGAAGGAGTAATTGATGAAAGTGTTCGTCATTTTCTTCACACAACTGCGCAAATAACCGCATATTCAACGCGTTGCTTCGGATTAGGTTTACTGCATCAATGACTAATTGAAGAGATTCATGTAATCTAACACTCAAATTTTTAGCAGCTAAATGTTGTCGATGGATGACACAATGTATTGCCAACACCCCTAGCACATTTTGTTTTAAATAGCTTATAAATCCACGATAACATCCAACCATGGCAGGTGCTCCATCTGTAGCTACTGACATTATATTTGATACAGGGATTGCTTTTTCAATGAAGTAATCCTTCAAAACTTGAAATATTGATTCACCTTTAGTGTCGGTTAAGTGTAAGTAAATAGGTACTATCAGTGTATGTTGAGATCCACTATCGTGGACCCCCATTTTCATTTCATGGACCCCCAATTTTTTTTTTCGCTGACGTAGACCCCTTGCAGGTTGTCATAGACCCCTGGGGGTCGATATAGACCACTTTGGGAATCACTGGGTTAGAGCATTCTATTTTCTGTACTGTAATATTGGGATATGGGTGACTACTTCTAATTCTGGCGTAAGTGCTGGAGTCTCCATCGGCAATGAGGGTTGAATATAT
The DNA here is from genome assembly GCA_026573805.1 of Hesperophylax magnus. Classification (NCBI taxonomy): domain Eukaryota; kingdom Metazoa; phylum Arthropoda; class Insecta; order Trichoptera; family Limnephilidae; genus Hesperophylax; species Hesperophylax magnus. The sequence goes on from JAIUSX010000026.1 coordinate 4,426,444, forward strand.
AAGACCGTACATACTTATCGATTGTTAAAATCCGTCTAAAATTGCTTCAGCTTCCATTCCGCTTGAAGAACCAACATAATTTTTGAAGCATGTGTGCTCGGGCACAGGAATTTTCAAATTTATAGCTCTTGCGCAGTTCGTACAGTACTTATTTTTAACTGCCATGTAAATAATTTTTTTTGTGCGGTAACCGATTATCGTAGCAGCTCCTGAGAGGGCGAAGTAGTTGGTTTTATAAGATCGTTTAGACCAACATGCATCAGCTACTACAGTGATCATTGGCGTCCCGTTTTCATCAACATCGCCGCTTTGAATAGCCAGTTTTTTTTCATCATCGGCTGCCGCAGCCATACTGGTAAATTTGGTTTTCTCCCACCATTCACAAACCTTCTTATGGCATTTTCCATAACCAGCAATAGATAAGGACGGAACTTCAAGGGTAGCACATAGTTCTTCCATGCCCGAATAACCCGATCCTATGCTCATTATTCCCGACACAAAAGATTCGTTGATGCCAATGCCTTCTTGTATGCTTTTGGACGTTTTAAGTTTAAAATGTTTACCACATAACACACATTTCAAATTAAAAGTAGAGTTCAAACCATTTCTATTTTCTGAGGTAAATCGTAAATGCTTTAAATTGCAGTTAAAAAGGGAATCATGTTGACTAATACATTGGAGTTGTTTAAAAAAATAATCAAATTGTACTACTCTCCGCCCTTCTATGCAAATATCATCGCTTTCTTCTATCGCCTTTTCAATAACAAGCTCTTGCTCTGATTCTTCACAGCTCCATCCTTGGTCATTGGTCACAGGTTTTTTCCCCAAAAAATTGCTGTCTTTTTGGTCCTGAACATAAGATAAAATACAAACCTATTATCACGATGTTGTGAACACGCGTCATAGAAATCATAAAAATTCTCGCCTTTCGACAATATACTTCATGAGGGCTAAAGCAGGTGCATGTAACAAGTGTTCCGATATATCAGGAATATAGGTAGAGATGGCAAAATTTCGTTTTAACTAAAAACGCGAAAAAATATTTATGGTTCGAAAATAGGGGATTTATAAGTTTTCTTTGCGTTTCAAGGCATTTGAAAGTGTTTCCAGTGATTTCTATTTCGCGAATTAACGCGAAAAACGTGATTTTGGCCGTATTTCAGCTAAATTATTCTATTTAGCGAAATAGGCGCGAATTTCCCGAAAATACCATAGCATTGATGATAGCATTGCCCACTATTGAAATGTGCGCAATGCTATCATTCAATCAGTAAAGTGCCTACTATTATTACTATTATTATTATTGCCTAGTATTATGCCTACTTTATTTAATTTTTGGAAGCCTTTCCTACGATTTTTTATAATTTTGTTACTATTTTATGTGTAAATATTTAATATTTTTGTACTGTAGGCTAAAATAGCTTTTTGACATTACACAATTTGTGCGAAATAAATTACTCCTATTGATGTTAATCGCAATCTGAATTTGTTGTGTTTGTGTTCGACCAGTACTTAGAGTTTCCTTCCTTATTAATTTAATATTCAAAATAATTATTTATAATCTTTCACATGGAAATACTTGCAAATGAAGGTTAAACACATATTTTACCAAAAATACTTAAAATATGCGCTAAAAACATTCACGAAATACATTTTTTTCTATTTTGCTACAAAACGCTAAATTATGCCTCAAAACGCTATAAAACGCTAAATTTCCAATTGTTAATGCTAAAAAATCTGAAAATTAATGCTAAATTTTGCCATCTCTAAATAAAGGTAAATAGGCTATGAGAAATCGTCTTTTCAAACATTGACACCTCATATCTCAGAACAAGTTAAATAAAGTTAGAACCCTATCCAAATGAGGTGACGAATAGTAAATGCGAGATATTTGAAGTCAATAAGTATATAAGTACCTTTTCGACAGTAGTGGCTGATGAACCAATAAGAATATCCTCGTGGTCTAAATCTTCCAAGTTTGGTCCTTTGTGTGCAATATTTACAGTAGACTCATTTGGTTCTATCGTATGTTGGTATTTTTGCTGTATTTTTTCCTAAATAAAAAAGCAAAAAAAAAATAATATTATGATGAAAAAGTCCAGAATCCCCCCCACCCCCGTGACTCCAACGCACTCAAATTCGTTTGTTGCTCGAAGCAAACCTTGTTTGGAGTATTTTTTCCGGCTGCTATGGATAAATCATGTGTTGATCTACAAAGAGAAAAATAATATAATTATTTGAAACTTTACAACATAACACATAGATAGAATATCTTTGATTTGACAATGTGTGAATGGTTGCGTGTTTATACGCGGAAAGGTGATATTATTGTTAATTTCCTTAAAAAGTTTATTTTGTCTGTTTAATCTAAAGATAAAAATAAAAAACGGTAATAAACTTGTTTACTCCTTACCATGTAAGGTCGGAACAGTGAAAAACTTGACTTGTTATCACTTAAAAAGGCTGATTTTACCAAACTAAAAATGATCTGGCGTGAGATGGTAATTTTTGGTTTAATTACCAAACGTGTCATGAAAAAACGTTCACTCTCACAATTTAGACATAGCGTAAAGACAACGAATTCTCACACACACCTGCATAAAGAGCGCGCCAGAACATCATGAACTTCGTGCTAACCGTTAGGAATACAAACGCATATTGAATGTTGGATTTTACACGTTTCTAAGAATTTGACACTTGAAAATATACAATGCGACAAATTTATATGAAAAAAGAGAATTTGTGAGTACTTACTGTTTTTGTAGCTTCTTTAGATTATTGCAATGCTTCAAGTGAGTCGGTATTCTACTTTTAGACCCATTAATGAAACATTTTGATGGCATTTTCGAAATATATACGCCGTAAAACAAGGAGCGTATAGTCTCACTACCGTTCTCGGGGGCTTCTCTCCCGTAATAAGTAAAAGAGTGTAAAATGTGTTAAAAATTTGGTGCAAGATGAAGTATTTATTTAATTGTTAATATCCACAGATATCATAACGATAATAAGAGGCCGTACTTCTACAGATGTGTGTATTATATACATATTTTAAATTAAAAATATTGTGTAAAACCGTTATTAATGCGATAATCATGGATCGAAGTTTTAAAAGTGGGTTGTATGGTGTATCAATGTTTTTATTTTTTATAGTCGAATGCCTACAACAACTACATAAAAAAATAGGCAGACTGAAAAATAATAGTCCATTAATTGGTATAAAAAAATATGAAGTCTGAGAATGACATACGAAAGGTAGTATTAAGCCGTTTTAGGGAGCCGTTTTCCAGCAAATCACCATTATGCCCTATAACCCACTCTTAATTCTATTGCAGCATATTTTTTCCAAAATGACTATTTTAGAAGAGCCACCACTGCTACTTACTACATATTAACATTTAAGGTAAAATTCTAGAACTCCGCTTCTGCTTTATATGTGCACAAATTATCAAAATAAAACTTTGTTTCAACATAATTACTACAAGAAATAACTATTTACGTCAGGAGAAGAAAGATAAAAGATGAGAGATGCATTAAAGTTGCATTTTCTTTCAAAGTTCAAAATTTCCCATTATTTAACAGTTTCTTTGCCATTTTTTTTACTTGTTGTTTGTTTTTGTCCAAGCTCTCCGTACTCTAAATGATAATTGTCTAAACTCAAACATTGACATTTTTTTGGATTCACTACCCAAATTCAAACGTGTTTGTATCCTTGTACTTTTAGTTTTAAATAAAAAATTCAGGTTTATACTTTTCAGTTTTAGGTTTTAGACATTTTTCTTAATAATTTGTACTGTGTTACATATTTGTTCTTCTTGCTTATGCATTATTGTTTTTCTCCGAATGCCCCCTCCTATCGTATGTTGACAATCATTAATCTTCTGGTTGCAGCAGTCCGGAACAACAAACCCAAACTGTTTGATCATAGAAAATAGACAAGTGGATGAAGCTGAGAGTTTTCCAGGATAGAGGTGTGTGGCACGAGTAAGGGGCGGCCCTGAGCCAAACGGCGCCTGGCTCTGTATTAGGTGTTGGCTCCTTGTCGCCTTGGCAGGTCGGCACCTGGAGCGGACTGCTCCAATTGCACCTGAACAGGGCTGTCCCTGGATGACTAGTTAAACAAGTAATATGTAAATTATACAATAATAATAAATTGACACATATATTTTCATACGAATTTATTCATAGGTTATTGTTGTTACAATAAAAAATTAATATTGTACTATTTTGTAAATGAGATTCACAATAATTTAGTGAAAATAAATAAATCAGACAAGAAATGTACATTGGTGAAATAGCAATATAACATTATTTATAAACATTAAAAAGTTTTCAGTAATAATTAATAATTAGGGCCAAAAATTAGACCTTGAGTGCCACCTACGTATATATATTCAGATTCAATTAGCTTCTTCTTTATTGGAAAAGTCATATTATTAGACCTCGAGTATTATCTAAATATATATATTCAGATTCAATTAGCTTATTTTTTATTCGAAAAGTCATATTATTAGACCTCGAGTATTAACCAAATATATATGCAGATTCAATTAGCTTCTTCTTTACTTGAAAAGTCATTTTAGGATTAGAATAATTTATTGAGAATTGCAATCGTTGACATTTATTTTATTGCCATTTGATTTTATAAACATGTGCAGTAAAAATATGTGTTCAAAAATCTATATGAAAATATTTTTATTGAATAAAAATCTATGTTGCTATTTTTTAGAGCCAAGAGAATTATTTTCAGATATAAATAAAAAATATTGCAGCAAGATACATACTTTGTTGTGTGTTTGTTGGCTATTTTAGTAAATCTAGGTATGGAAGTCCATTTGGTAGAGACAAACATAATAATATTTGTATTTGGCAAGTTTTTATCCAAATTGAATAAATGTATTCCAACTGAATCCATATTTTAAAACTAATTTATAAATAAATTAGCAATAGTTCTAGGATAACAAGGCATGTTATTTAATTTAAATATAAATTATGTAAACGAACAAGTGATGAATAAAAATAGCTGGTAAAAAGATAATATATATAATAAAATGATAATATATTATATGCTCTTAATATCATGGCTCAGTATCATAATAAATAAGTAGGCAACTGCATAAATCTACACAATTAATAGTTTTGTTTACAGTGTTAATTATTATTAATCTCTTTTTACACTTTAAAACATCACTTTATAGGTTATGTACTAAACATTCGAAAAGGTGATGAATCCTTATTTGGACAAGTTTAAAAATAATAGGAGGAAACTTCTGTCATATATTACAAAGTCTTCCTCAAATTTATAGGGAAACATTCAATCGATAACAAAATACATATCAATGGTTAACAGCCTATTTATGGTACAATTTTACAAGAAAGGAAAAAACATTTTGTTTTTGTAACCAAAATGTTATTGTCTTTTTTCTTTACGTAATTATTTTTCTGTTGCGGAAGCAAATGGCGTTTTGGTTCCACTTTCATAAAAAGATTCATTACAGTAAGCATATTTTCTACAATAATACAAATTAATACCATCATCGTGAGGCGTACGTATTTAATATTTTTGAAGAGAGCAATGCACACCACTGTAAACAAAACAATAAATCTTGAACTATTTATTATTACTTTCAATTTTGTCAAAATGATAAAATTATTAGCAGTTGATTGATAATAATTTAATTTAAATCACAAAATTACAAATAAATAGTCACAAAACACGAAGACAAAGAACGCCAAAAGTCGTGCCTCATTTTGGTCATAGATAATGTGTGTTTGTAGATATAGATGTAGATATAAGACATAGATAATGTGCTTTTGTAGATATAGATAAAAACGTAAGACATTTTTTCATATAATTAAGCTAATCTTTTTTCATAATTTCAATAATATGTATTAAGCTCATTGGGTTTTTCTTGCTTTTATCGTGTATTCATGTTGGACAAGATGTTTTGGCAGAACATAAGAGTGGTAATTTTAGAAAAATGTCTTGGCAAAAACTGTTGGTTATGATAAATAGACAGTTAACCATCGATAAAGAATACATAGATTAAACAAAGTAAAATGTTCAGACAGAAGTCTGGAAAGGTTTAAATTTTAAAGTTGACCTGACGTTCCTATATCTCTACACAAGTATTACTCTTTATCCAAATCCTATTTATCATTACGGCAAAGTTGATACAATATGCACTTTATTTACTTTGGTTCCTTTTGTGATACATCTTAATAATTTACATTTCATCCCGGTTATCCCAGTTTACGTCAAAAATACATTTCACTTCCCTTACCTACAGTATTACATACATTCATTAAACGGAAACCTACTTAATTTCTAATATTTAAAGTGATATATTTTATCTGTTTATTATACATTTAAAAGAATATTAAATGTGTCAGCGACTTCCACTGAAAATAATTTAAAAGGATGAAAACAATGCCTTAAATGGAATCATAAAGATATTAAAACGGCGATAAACAATTGTAAACTTTAAAAAAAAAGTTTTAATATGTAACACTTCTAAACTCAAAAGATTTTTATTTTCCTAAAATACAACAGTTTACTCTGTGTTTTTGTTTTAAAGAATTCATTGAGAGTTTTTTTAAATTTTTCGTAAAACAACTACTACACGAGGTACCAATATTAAATAAATTAGAAGACAATGATTTCGTGTGATGATCAGTCTTATCGTGATTGAGGCTTGTGACAATGATTCAAATAAACAATGTTATAAATAATAATAATAATGTTTATCAAATAACGTAGAAAAGAAATAAATATTTGGAGGAATGCTGAAATAAAAAAAGATGGTTAAGGTATAGCCTACAGAGTGTAGGCTAAAAAGAGACAAGAGAGTGATAATTGCACATCCAATACATCAATTATTTATAAAACACGAAGAAGATATTATGAAGAATGTCTTTTGCACTAAATAACAGTTATTAGAAGAATTATTGCAAACATTCACTGCCATTAGAAAGTACGGGTCAGTTCACAAATGTTTTGGGAGGGTGAATTAGCAGTTTGTTCATAAAAGTGATTTGCGGGTCACACTCACAGAGAGTTTAAATGGATCACTACTTGTGCTTGTTAGTTTCATCGGGCCGTCGTCACTTATATTAAATGTCATTATCACTGCAATCTACAAGTGTCCAGGTCTGCATCGATACCAGTATAATACTCCATCAAGGTGAATAGAAGATCTATCGGTGATTTGGTTAAAAAGTGTCCTTACTTCTACATGAGGAATATTATCAGCACCACTACTTATTTCCGTTTCTATTATTATTTAAAATATTCGTTTTGAAAAATAACTTAAAATAAAATTTGTGTCGTATAATAAATTATAACAAGCGATCATTATTACGACGAAGCAATTTTACATTAGCCGCGGATCTGAGAAACATGTATGTACAAAACCTCCCAAATTAGGAAAATTAGATTGGAAAGGTAGATATCTAGGATTTGGCCTTTAATCACGCAACTCCGCTGTCCAAGTGGCTGCGCTTCTTGACGTCTGTCCGGGGGGAGAGGTGGTGGTCCGGAGTGGACTTGAGGATGTCCGGTTGTCCATGGGACATGACCCGGTCCTGGCTGGAGGACTGGTGGGTCGACTGGTTACTCTGCGAGGTGCCGAAGGTCAGCGTGGCATTGCGCTCTGACAGTGTCATGGTGTGCGAGTTGGAGTTGAGGGTGTTGGTGTTGTGCGTGGAGTGTGAGTTGAGCGTGTTGTGCGTGGTGTGTGAGTTGAGTGTGTTGTGCGTGGTGTGGTAGTGCGTGGAGGAGTTGAGGGTGTTGTGGTGCGTGGAGTGTGGCAGCGTGGAGGGTGAGGAGTGCGGGAGGGTGGAGGGGCCGGGACGGGAGCGTAGGGAGCGGTGTGAGCCGTTACGTGTGAGGGAGTTCATCTGTGGTGTGCCGGGGCCCACTCGAGACAACGCATTCTTGTAGTCCGCTATCAGGTGGGTGAGTTCTGCCATCTGAAATATTTCAATTTCTCTTTCACACATTACAGATTATTTTACAAAGAATAAGAAAAGATTTTTGAAAGACATGCACATAAAAAAAGCTGTTCTCTGTCTGTAGGTGGTATGGTAGGTGTTCCATCAGCAGTCAGACGGATCGAGTTAGAAACTCCGATTTACATATTTATTTAACATTTTGTTTCCAATTTTCAAAACTAATAATAAGTTTGTGGGTGTCTTTTTGGGAAGCTGGAGTTGAGTGACAATCCACCGTTAATAAATCTTATAAATATTTGATCGTGCCACACTTTAAAACCTCAAATTAGCATAGTGTAAAAATAGTGGTATAAAAATACATCTACTCTCAAGAGTTAACAGAAATTTGGAATGGGACCATTAAGGGTAGAACAGGTTTATCTTTTATGCGTTACAAGCAAACAGACCTTCTACGCACAAGAAATGATGGCATACGTGACAAACAGGAGAAGTCAGTCTCGTGAGTACAGGTGTGTCACGTGACTATGCAGAGAGGAACGGGCAGCCGGCCAATGTCAAGCCAGTCAAAATCAGTCGAGCGGTCGGGAGTAAAACTCAGGGAGTGTGCTCACTGAGCAATGTCATGTATAGACATGTTCGGGATTTGGTTTAACATTGTAGTTAAACAAGGCAGAGTTACTTTAGCCATGTGATAAGTTTCTGACCACCAGCCTTTGTATTCAGACCATATCTGATATCCCCTCACTCCATCGAACAGAGACGACCTGTTGCTCCTTTAAACCAGTGATCGCAGATGACGCTGACCTCCTAGGAAGCTGTAACACTGCCACAACAGTAACGTACATAGAATATCTTGATTATAAGGCCCGTCAAATCATAGCTAAGGTTAGATATAATTGACCCGTTTATATGTTATTTGTTAAATACAACCCCCCGTCTATGAAATACTTGTTTTATTTCTTGGGGTAACAATATTACACACAATACAGTCAAAACCCACAGACACTGAGATAATGTGCTTCACGCGGCCACTGAGGGAATGCTGGAAGCCCACACCTATTTATGGTAGGTATTGGGCAGAGATGTGCTTTATTTCAAATAAATCCATTTCAAATGGAAATGCAAAACGGGTATTTTCCATTTTGCATTTTAAATGCTTTTCTAAAAACCATTTTGCATTTTACATTTTAAATGCTTTTCTCAATGCATTTTCCATTTTAAATGCTTTTTTGCAACATTCTTCCTACTATCTCCTCTCATCTTTCTTTCATAAGCCCCAAATATCAGTCTGTCCTCAACCTCGCTATGAGAGATAATTTACATTTGTCAAGTTGCTCCCTGGTAGGAGTCCTGGCAATTGAGTGATACCATTACAAAAAATACTGATTCAAATACTGAACATGGGGCCATGACGCTGTAATATTAAATGTTAGATAGCAGTTTCTATGTTTTTACGTTGGCAACATTAGTCCCGCGCAATTTTTTTGTGGTTTCATAATCTGTAGTCGTGGTGTTTTTGGATTTACCATCATGTAATATGTTTGTTCTACATTGATGTCCATTATTAAATGACAAAATTGTTTTTAAAATTCTATAATTATTTTGATTGTTTGACCTGAGAAACCATTTTGCATTTTCAATGCATTTTGAAAATAGGTATTTTGCACTTTGCATTTGAAATGCTTTTCTAAAAACCATTTCGCATTTTGCATTTTCAAATGGAAAAGTTTTGACCCATTTCCATTTTGCATTTCAAATGGTTTTTGGTACCCATTTTGCACATCTCTGGTATTGGGTTAAATAAAGGTAAATAGTACAGCTATCAAATCAATTACACTTAATGGAAATAAATACACTTTGGAATAGAAAATATTACAACAACAAAAAGTGGCCATTTTGTCACGCGACACTTCCTTTTAATTTAATTTGTACAAAATGAGACATTGACTTTTAATACTTATTTTCAAATGTGATTTTTGATGGAAGAAAGATGAATTTCCAACCAACCCTTGAATGTATAGGGCTGATATATTTAGCCTCTATGGAACTTTAATCATAACTTTTCTCTCTCTGTATTTTGTTGATTGCTACCCTTGCTTTTAGACCCCATAACTATTGATGTTCATGAATGACTGACCTTAGGCTTATTCAGGCTAATGATCATTTTCTCTATGCCCATGGTGCCATCTTCTCCATTGATGACCATCATAAGGTCATCCTGGACACCACCAAATAGACCGATGCAGGCGTGTGCGTAGCGGGCAATCACTCCCATGGACGCCAGCTCCAGGATGGTCACTCCATCCTCAGACACCGCCAGCCACACCATGGACAGGTCGGGTTGTTTTATCTGTGGAAATGGAAACATTAGAGCCAAATTTATAAATAGTCCAATGGATGGAAATAACGCCGACATTGAAAGCACTGTATAATGATCATAATTCACCCGCCATAACACAGGGTCATCCCTAGCATGGAGGGTGAAATATCACAAAAAACCAAATGTACTCTCTAAATCATGTATCAATAAAATAAAACAAAAAAAAAAAAAATAATATTACAGAAGCTACCTACTGGCCACCTGACACCCGCTAATAACTAGTCCAATGGATGGAAATAATGCCGACATTGCAAGCACCATATAACGATCCTAGTACATAATAGTACAGTAGCTACCTACTGGCTACCTACTGGCCACCTGATAACCTGCTATTAACTAGGCCAATGGATGGGAATAATGCCGACATTGAAAGCACAGACAATAGTGTAATAATACTATCAGATAAATACAAATGTTCGTTTGTTTAAAATCTTAAATCTCCGAAAGTTCTTCACCGATTGCTTTGAAATTTTGACGCAATGTTGCATTGGAATACGCATGTGTTTTTATATACCTATTTTATATAGATGTTACCTGTGACAGGTAAAAACATGCTTTTTTAAAAAAAAAACAGCGCTATCTGTTGGACGTAAAAGCAACACGCGCTATTTTTCTCTATCTGCATAGACAGACATAGCCACAACAACGTGTGGCGGGGTACAGCTAGTTCACAATAATAAAAAAGTGTCTAATAAAACATAAATTTTACATCTACTTTTAATCGATGGTGAGTCAATTCATCTACTAAACACGCATAATAATATACAATCCCTTTTACATATATAATGTAATGAAAATATCCATTCTTTATTTATAGGTTTTCTTAAAAACAATTATTTTTAGACATCCTTGAGTGTGGATTTTACACTTTATTCTGTGGAACGTATTCCACATGTAAAAATAGTAAATTATATTTTATAATTATGTATACTGCATAGATGATGTCAGCAGGGGGGGGGGGGGGGGGGGGCAGCTGCAGGCCCCCCTGCCTCCAAAATGCTATATTAATATTATATCCACACAGGAGGCCCCGATAGGAATTAAGTTCCTTGAGGTATAACACATCGTCGTTGGGGATGCTGTGAAAATGGTACACATCAACCAAACACAAGCATAGCTACACAAAGTGAAGATCTTCTAAATAAGTTAAAATTGACTTGTCATTTAAAAGAGCTCAATTGTAATTGTATCCTCACCCTTGCTTGGAAAAGCGTTGCACCAAAGAAGGGCCATTTCCTGGTGCAGTTCAGGTAAATCCTAACACAATCCAGAGCTGTACGGCCCCTCAATGCCAGCCACTTGATTCTCAGTTTATCTTCAACATCCCTGAAAAAAAAGTAGAAAATAAAAATAACTTGCTTAACTAAACAATATAATAGAGAAATACTGGCTTCAGAGAAATGTAAATAGGCAGGAAATGTAGATTTTTTAATGTAAATATGTACAAATAATTTAAATCATAAATAATGTGCGTAAGTGGAGAACATAGGGTAGAAACAAAAGACTGCTTCATAGCGTTGTCTGAAATGTAGCAATTGCTACTAACAATGCTAGCGAATTACTAATAAATCATGCCCTTCTTGCGCATGGCAAAGAGACGTATGTCTGCACAGCTTATTTTGTATGTGGTCTAGCTATAATTACCTCAGTTGTTCAATGGACATCCCAGTCCTGTAGCGATACGGGTAGAATCTGTCCACCAGAGCCACAGCCTTGTCCGGTTGGCAGTCTCCCATCTCCAGTTGCGCCATGAGAGCGCCCAACTCTGTGCTCAGTTCTCGAGTCACTGGGAAGCGTCCAGCAACAACTGTAAACATATTCAAGGGTTCCAATAGTTATCCTAATAATCAACATTACAAGATTTTGTCCAAGCTAAAAATAACTATATATTAGGGCTGACACCACTGGACAGAAAATACCTTTATCATCAAACCACCAGGATAATTATTTTAATGTAAAATAAGACCGATCTACTAACTCATCATCAAGGTTAGTCACACCTTGGATTGTTTATATTTAATTAAATTATCGAGTCTCATGCTGTATTGTTATACAATAAATTACATTTAACAAGTAAGATTAGAATCATCATTACATTTGATATAATCTATATCAGAAAAAAAAGGATATTACGTATATGTATATAATCTAATCCTTGCGCACCATTTTTCAATTTTCTTAATAATTTTTCCAATTTTCGGTTTGTTTATATATTTAATCTATGTGTTCAAACTACATACATACAAACTAACTATATTCCATTGGTCACCAAGAAAGAGGCAGCCGCCTAGTATGGTGATTCATGTATCTATTCTCTATAATGTCCTAATTAAATACCATGTATTTCATAAATAAATTTTTGAAAGAATACTGCTGTCTTCAATTAAGGTTCTAGATAGCCCAATGAAATTGATTATTGAAATTATTTTTTCAAAAAATAATTTAGATTTTTGAAAATGTCTCACCTGAAATAAAAGAAAATTGACCTTACTTTGGGCACACAGTAATACAAATAAGTGGCTAACCTTGCTGGTTGACTTGGTAGCATAGCAGCAGTCTCTCTCGGTCCGTCTCACTGCGGGCCGCATGCCGGAAGTAGAGGCGGTTGCGGTAGCTCAGTCGGATGACTCGCGAGTTCTCAAATTTACCTGAGCCCTTTTCACGCAGTGCTGTCTCCCACTTTGATATCACATCGCACAACTGCAAATAAAAACAAACATCATGCGTAAATGTCTCTCATCAAAAATCCAGCACACCACAGCAACAAGTTTCGATTTTGCAAATTTATTAAAAAGCATATTTTATAACTTTAGGCACAACTATAAAAATGTTTTCCAACCAGAGTCAAAAAACATAATTTGACACATTCAATGGAAATGTCAAGGGACATACTTGACTTACTTTAACCTGTGGATTCCTGACATTATTTGAAGTAAAAAATGTAAATTTTGGTCTCCGGTGACTTTATTTTTTCTAGAATTATAAAAAGACTAACAAAATATTGCCCGGTTAAGTCAAAGGCCAAGCTGTGATCTATTTGCAGTATTTAATTAAAGCATCTATGATATTCTTAGGGGATCAAATTATTCAAAACAAAAAACGCAGGATTTTGCATTATGTACTTTGCATTACATCGCCCTATTAAATGTCAAACTCAATCTCAGAGAGCAAAGATTTTCAAATTCGAGAAGGAATTTCCATATTGGAATATGTTTGAACAATTTCCTCAAGTAAGTAAGGAAAAAATGAACGTTCTTCAGGCACACAGACGGGTCCACAACACACTTCCATTGGTTAATCTCTTCAGTGCTACTACCTTGAGCGGCTGATCTCAAATATAACCCCGAAAGAGTTTAAAAATAATAATAAATGATAAAGATTTTCAATACGGTGATCAAGTTTTAGAGAAAAGAAGACATTTGTTAATGAGATTGGAAACTATACATCTGGACTGGAGGTGGTTACCTTTTTATCGGGTTTAATGTGATGCTCCAAGTCTTTCTCTATGGGGTCATCACTGAATAGGGTGAAGCCAGAGACGGCTGGTTCCCGACAACACAGCTCGGAGCTCAGTGTGGACAGAAACTCCTCCACAGTTGTTGATCCATCAAAACTGACAACCTGCAAAAAGGAAATTCATTTCACATACTCACATGTATACAATACACAGTATAACCAACAAATAATTTATTATGTAAATCATATAAGGGGATGCCAGATCGAGACGTGGCACCAAAAAGATAACCAAATACTTGAATCGTATATGTCAAGAGTATGTATGAATGTGTAGGAAGCAAGGAAAAGGTAAATTGTGCATCAGTCTATTCTCTCTCGATCTCTCACTTACACAAGCGGAGAAATTGTATGATGGATATAAGTACAGTAGTTTATTTTCTATCCCACAGAATATACGGTTTTCCCACATAAGTGTTTATAAGTGGGTCTATGGCAGCCCCAATCGGGGTATGTTGTGAGGCTGAAGGTAGTGGGGAGGCGAAGGACATGGGGTAGAGGAATGTGGGGAAGTATCTGGCTATTAAGATCTGGTCACAAACATGACTAAAGCCATTTCAAGCAATTTTTAGATTCTGAATGGTGGTATTTCACCAGGGCGATACTGGAAGAATTTACTAATTTGCTCATTTGAATTAACATTAGATCTTAAAGGGCATTTTGTCCCAACAATTTGAAATACAGGCTACCTGTGGGCTCGCACCACCTCAACTCCCAATTGGAGATGGGACACCTTAACAATTCACCTCATTTCAGTATTTGAGTATCTAATACAATCTCATTATGAGCCTCAATACGGCCCTGCGTAGAGCACAAACAGAGGAAGATGGGTAATGTAGTTAGTACCTGGTAGGTGTTGTTGAGCATATGGACGGGAATGGCATGGGGGAGGCTGTGGTGGTAGGGGTTCTTCAGCAGGATAGACAGGACCTCCATGCGCGAGGGTTTGTCTTCCCGTCCGCCATTTCTAATGGTCCTCTCCAGAGCCCTCTCGCAGTACGCCGCGTATTTTCCGCATTCAGTCCTGAAAATAAAAATTATTATTTTTTTATTTATGTTGACTTTGCAAAGGAGGAATTGAGGAAAACCTCAAGGACTATGACATCTTTGGAGATGTCGTGTGGAGGTTCATTTTTAAGGAAAGTTAAAATATGAGCAAAATACATATGATTGCAGTTAAGTGACAGTTCAGTTTATCTTACACAATAACTGGAGAACCGTCTCATAGACAAGAAATTGAATTCCTTCTCATTATTTAAAGACTGTTTCCTTAAATAGTTGAACTGACCAAACAATCAATCTATATTACTTAACTACAATTTATAAGCCTTTATTGATCTTTGATCTACATAACACGTATGTATTAGATTATGTTAGATAAATATCAATATTTTTTTGTTATTCAAAAACTATTCATACCAAATACCAAACAATTGATCTATAATCTCTCTAAAATCGATTACATAATCATTATTCCATCAGAAAAAATTCTGAGAATTGGATGTTTTTGGTTCAAGGTCCGATAAGCTAGGTCAGAGTGCCTTAACAAAGCGATAGGTTCAATAAACAGTTTACAAAAAAGGATAGGAAAAGAAAAATAGAATTGTATTAAAATGAGAAAGATACATTATATATTTATATACACTTACTTAGAGTCTGAGTTTCTGGACAAGTGCAGTTTGAGATACCACAGTAACCTGTTGTTTCTGGGCACAAAGAGGCTGACGGCCAGAGCCAGCAGCTGCCAGCCCTGGACGAAGCTATAGGTTGGCGGGTTGCTCTTGCAGTCCACGGACAGGAGAGGAGCCTATCAGGGTTGCCACAAGAACAAAGTACAGGTAATAAATAATACAATATTAGATATTTCAAAACAATGTGAACTTAGACAGCAAATGACTCAAACATTTTCAGAGTCGTGGAAAGCCATTAATGAAATGATATTTTATGAACAGTTTTAAACATCATGATTTAAAATAATACGGAAAAGGATCTAATTTTCTGAAAAGCTATATATGTATGTCCCGGTTTAACCAATCCTATTACAAGTTATTTTGATTGAAACTTAATTAAATTTTATTTATTGATGTAGTAAAAATAGTACAAAGTTTTGTTTTGAATGTATTTAAAGCAAATTATTTTTAAAATATTTAAAAAAAATTATCTTAAGATGGCAACGCATTCTACTATTTAGGCAAAAATAAATATTTTGTCAAGAGGCATAGGGCACTAAATGTGACTTCTGTTTACAGGCGTTAGTCTGTAAGCAGAACCATAGACCCCTTCTGTGGTAATACTGAGTTTTACACCACCATTTTTGTGAAATATTACTTCCAGGGCGACAAGTGTAGCTTGTACGCCAAAGTTAAGTTAAATCTAACAATACAAATGGAGTGATGTAATATTTATTACATTCAGATCCTTGGATTTTCTCAATGTGAGGCAGTGATCACGGCACTTTATGAGAAATATGTGAAATGAGTAAACTGAAAATAAGTTCAATTAATATAAAATTAGCTCACGACTTTATTGCCAATATAAATATTTAATTGTTGATTAAACAATATATGTATAACAAACATTTCAGAAAAAATTTCTTCAATAAAAACATAATATTAAAAAACATTAAACTCAAAATTAATAACAATTTATTTTATGTTGTCATCATGCTCAAATAAACCCAAACTCATTTTAGCCAATTTCTGAATAATTTCATACAGCCAATTTGTTAAAATGATTATGTGCGGGACAAATACAACAGCTCCAAGGACAAATAATACTGGTTACCTCAAAATAAACTGCTTCAAAAACTTTAGATAGTGGATAAAAAAAACATAGAGATGTTTCTTACCGAGGTGTAACAAACGTAGATATTTCTTGTGATGGTTTAAAATACAGACATATAAAATAATAATACATAATTCCGTGGTAAATATCTGTTTTATACTTATTCAAGCTGTATTTTTACTGCGGTAGATTCTACAAGCTAGATATGTATTATTATTTATGAGTTTTTTTTAAATATAGGATATAAAGTAATTAACGCTGGTGCTGATTTAATATAGTAAGTAGAGGTAGATATGAATGAAAA
Organism: Hesperophylax magnus; assembly: GCA_026573805.1. NCBI lineage: Eukaryota > Metazoa > Arthropoda > Insecta > Trichoptera > Limnephilidae > Hesperophylax > Hesperophylax magnus. The sequence continues at coordinate 4,443,375 of JAIUSX010000026.1, forward strand.
GCGTACCTTTTGAATAACAACAATTATATACTGACATAATAAATAAATAAAAAATAAGCTACAGAGAATACTCTTTATTTTCTTTATTTGGTAGGTAAATCGTTTTTTTTTCGACATCATTTGTAAAGCCATTTTTCTGATCAAGATCTGTCAATCTTCACAACATGAAATTTAATAACATTGAAAAAAAATATATGCCAATATATTTTTACACCGTAAAGGGTATTGAACCCTTAACGTCCTTACTCAAAGTTCAATATGTAGAGCATTATTCTAGGTGGCCATCATCTGGGCCAGAGAGATCATGTAACATATATTACTCAAACATAAATATTTTGTATGGTTAAAAATGTTAAAAAAGCCTTGTGAAAAAGTAATTTAGTTCAGTTAAAAAATTATTCAATACCAACCTCTTCTATTGCAAGCTTAAATAAATGAATTTATTCCATACATTCCTGCAGAAGAGTGAACAAATATACGATTGATTCATAACTTTTGATTTCAAAATTAAATATAAAAACATTTAATTGGAATGCTTTGCTAAAAAAAACACTGATCAGAAGGTCTTTGAATCCCAAAAGCATAAGGGCAGCACAAATTTTCTCGCACAAATAAAAATTAACCACATTGTCACAGGAAAGCGATACTGCAGTAGCTGCTAATATCTTTAAGCTCACTTTATGGTAAACTATTTTCTATATAAATTTACCTGGGAACAGTGGTTTTATGAAGATTATATTGCTAATAGATTAAAATTCACAATCCATTTTCAAGTTTTTGAACTGCAGTGTCGCTTTTCTACGATGATAAATTACAAGTAAATGAGTGCTTATGGGATTCGGGCCTTACGGTGCTGAATGTAATGTATCCAGGAATAATATTTGTCAATGGTGATGAAATATGACAGGTGTGGGGATCAGTGGTGTAGCGACAAACACACAGGGCCCAACCAAGCACAGCAGGGCTCCCTACAATTTCGGACCCCTTTTCACAAAAAATATGAAATGTTTTAATAAATATATTGAGGGGGTCGATAGCCCGGTGGGTAGGACACTCAACTAGCAGTCAGACAGGTTGAGCTTAGTACTCAAAGCGGGAAATCTCAACTCCCCTTTCTATTTTTTAAAATTTTATTTTATACAAGGAATGCTCAATGACTTGAAATTTGTAATATTCTTTTCTGAAACTTTGCTTAAAAAATGAAGATGGCCACCTTTTGTGAAAAAAGTGTTAATGGTTAATTTTAAAATAAATTAAATTTTAAATTTATAAATATGACAGTATTACAAAATAGTTTGGTAGCCAAATTGGGATGGAATCCGCCAAAGTATTTTTTTTTTTTCTGGATGTTTTGTCAATGGTTCGTTTCGACGATAAATAAATAAATGTTCTGGTGGTCGCTATGCCACTACCGTAGATATATGAAAGAGTCTACAGTCGATTGGAGGATGGGAGATATGTGATGACTGTGAGATGGGATGAGATGGTGCGATGGTAAGATGGCGAGATGATATCCGAGTGGTCTGCTAGGATGATCACCTACCTGGATGGACAGAGGAGAGCTGCCGTTATTGTGGGCCCCTCCCGAGCCCCCATTATTGGAAATGACTCCAGAGCCGCTGTTAGCCGACGATCCCGTGTCGCAAGTGAATAGCGATTGCGTTGCGCACAAAAGTAGTTGCTGCAAATGAAATGTTGGTGTTCCACACAAACCCAAGGAATGTTCTATATTTTTAATTCTAAGGTGACCAGTTGTTCAATCAGTCCCAATATTTAGATACACATATAATATATTAAATAGATACAGAATAAAAACAGTTTTAAATTAAGGAAGAAGGAAAATAAGTAATATCTGTTAAGTGACGCAAGATTTATTTTCTAGGATGATATTAAATATTGGTACAATATGAATAATCATTTGTGTTAGAAAAAAAAAATAATTGCTGATACTGGGCTTTTAATGCTGGAGAACACAATATCCAGACAACTGCTATAATCACCAATAACCAAAGCGGAAAGAAATTACCTGACCTCATCTGGCGTCATCTGATTTAGTTATTTAGTCACTTTGCTTGCAATAAGTCAAATAATTACATAATATGTATTGGATAAACATGATATGGGAAAAATCTGGCATTAAAATTCTGGTTGCGCCAGGTAACCAACCAGTGATTATTAATATTGTTGCAATATTTAATACTTTATTAATAAAATTATGAGATTAGTTCTTTTTTGAATAATAGATATCGTATGAGATAAGAGAGAAATGTAATGTTTCATTATCATTTGTTAGATAAGAGAATGTATTAAAAATTGTGGTAATTACCACAATTTATTTGCAAACCATATTTTTCAAAACTGGATCACACAAATCATAGTGTTATTCCGACATGGCAATGATAACAAACAAAATATCAATCATAATGTAATGTTTCATTATCATTTGTTAGTGGCAATTTATTTGCAAACCATATTTTTCAAAACTGGATCACACAAATCATAATGTTATTCCGACATGGCAATGATAGCAAACAAAGTATCAATCATGTAATCATGTAAAGAGTTTTTTTTTATTTTTCAATCTTTTATTTTAATTATCTCAATCCTCAATCTTTTACCTATCACACTAGAAAGCAGGGAAAATTAAGAAATAATTTTGAACAGCAATATTTTGCTCTTTATTGTTATTTTGGCGTTTGTCACCTTAGTCACATTTTTGATTTTCAATCAAAAGATGGAGATTGTATAATATGAAAATGAGACTTTCAAAGCAGACTAAAGTCGATCTAAATGAGAGTTGACTGAAAAAGATTCAAGTGGTCATAAATTTGGAAAGAAGAAACATAAAATTCGGACAAATAGTAATAATAAATTACCTTGTAAACTTGTTTAATTACATTACTTAGAAAACAACAGGGCTTATTTATTAAGTCAAAAGCAAGTTTACATGCTCGAATTTCAAAATGAAAAAGGATAAAAAAAAACAAATATGCGACACTGCAAATTTTTTTACGTAAATAGTTGAAAAGGAGAAATAGAAAATGAAAACTGAAGAAGGAAGCAGAATCTGTTAGGTTGTTACAAAAGGTTTACTTATTAATCAATTTCAAATATTCTGACATGATGATAAAAGTCACAATATAAGAAGAAGCAGAACGAATAAATAGGATTTAAAAACAAAAATTACCCCTGGTCACCTGCATTATATTATATTGTTCATCACATATATACATAATATAGAGAGAAGTGGCCATTACCAACAAATATTAGGTACGATTTTTTTATGTTTATATAACACCTCACAGGAGATCCCCGGCCGTAGTAGCATAGATTCAGGGGATTAACTCAAAACGTTGTTATTAAATGCAAGAATTAGATGAAAATAGGATCAAATAAATTTTAATTAAAAATACTAAATTCATCAATATCTGGCAAATGCTCTACCAATTTGCTTTTTTATAACTTATCTCCCATTAATGACAAATATATACAATTTGATAAGAAGTTATTTAACGATGGAGAAATTGTGCATTTCAGTGACGACCAAGAGGAACTAAAGTTTCACAGAAATTCAAAAGCAATATTGTCATCAAATGGCCAATCAGCGCCATTTTGTTTTTTTGACATTAGGAGGGTCTCCCTAAGCCTAATCTGTTCGGTTTTGGGAACAAACAGCTATTTCCCGTAGAGTCAATTTGTTCACTTTTCGGAACATCTCATATGGTCTCATAGAAATCGTTGACTTACCATCATTGTTAGAAATATGAACTAAATGGTGTTAGAAAGAGAAAGCACCAAGCTTTATATTCGTTAGAAGTTAACCACAGAATAATTAAAATGAACACCTCTTTGAAATCAATGGTACCGACCACAATTTCAGAAAAATTTATGAATTATTGTGAATTTTTTATTTGAAATGGTTAAAAAGTAAGGTGGCAGTAATGTTTATAATGAATTTATGTAATAATTTTTTTTTTCCGTTATCAGAAATTTTAGTTCAGTCTTTAGACGAAAAAACGTAAGGCGAACCATTTTTAAAACTTTTATGATTGATTTAACAATTTTGTAATTTAAAAAATTATATGTTTATTTCTAATAATTAATTTGAACATTCAAAAACAGATTTAGTTTTATGATAAGTTAGAAATATCCCATTTATTTGGATTTTATTGAGAAGCGGAAATACAGTCAAAATATCAGCTGACATTTTTCCTTTTCTCGGATATATGTTCAAAAACTGAAATGGACCTAGAATTGGCGTTTAACAAGGACCTTTTAAATGTAAAAAAAAACCAAAATGGCGCTGATTGGAGGGACTCGAGGCTGTCTCAAAACATTCTAGATCCACAGGTCATATAAACTAGGCAGAAAGTGGAAGTGATGTTATTCAGCAGTAGACAAGGGTAGTATGATGATTATTACATACTCATTGTCTGAAGCAGTTATTTAAAAGTATGGAGATCTATTTGACCTAAATTAATAGAGCATTTGTTTTGTTAGAAAACATCCTGTTACAAGATATAACCTCAAGAAACAATTGAGTTAGTAAAATAATTACATATTGAAAATATGTAAAGATGAATTCTTTCTGTAATGTTTACATGAATATAATATGTATCTAGCAAGTATTTGTCAATTTTGTTATGTGAATTTATAATAAGATATTTTTTACAAGAAATGAGTAAATTTAAATATGTTATGAACATTAATATGAGAAGCATAGAAAGAAAGCACCATCGAAAATAATATTATGGAAAAAGTAAGGTTCCCAAGTTTTTGAAGGTTGATCAACCCCTGAGGGTTCGGCTAACTACAACACCAGTCAGTAATGTGCAGTATGCAGAGTTAGATTCAAAAGTTTTTAATGCATTTCTTTACTTATTATCCATAAAAATTCCGAAGCAAAAAAAGTTGATATTGTAGAAGCCAGCCAATTTTGTATTTTAAACATAATTTTCAATATTTATTATATTTGGCTTATGATAAAAAGATGATTGAGTAATACGATAATTAACCATAGCATGTTTAAATGTTTTAATAAAAGAATTGTACCGATGACAGGAGAACAAAAGGTACATTTAAATAAGCCAGACGAAAACCAACAAACACTTGTTAACCTTAAATAAAATTAAATAAAGAATTTACCTTTGAAACTGAAGAACCAATTGACAGGAACATTTTTAAAACATAAATGAAAAGCAAGTACAGACAGGGATGACAAACCTTTGTCATAATATTTATGAACATAATATTGCCAATTATTTTCTTAGGTTCACCATCCGCAGTCTATTGGTTAAAAGGGGACACAGAGATTTATTTAATGTGGATCAGTCAAAAATAATAATACATTATATTATGGGAATCAATATAAATATATACACCAACATTCCATTTGAGATACAGCTTTGTGCATTATGAATATATATATTATGTTAAAAAGTTGCTAAAATATACAGAGGAAAAAGTGAGTTTGTTCTGATTAATGATTTTGATAGGAACCCATTGACCACCTGCACTTCATTTGTACATTGGTTAATTAAAAAAAAAAACATTTTTTTAAATCATGTGATAGGTCAGTAGCGTAGCGATAAAATTTTATACTCCTGGCAAATCCTTTGACGTACCAAGAGAACCCTGCCGCATTGCTAACAGGTCCCCCCCCCTACTTGCCGCTTTAGTCAATTCAAACTGAGTTGAAGTTTAAAATTTACAAACAGCGGAATACTAAAAATTCACTGAGATCGTACAATATTGATGGATTTCAAACAAATACTAAACATAAGGTCATCAAACTTCGAACATAAGCTATTTAAGGTTGATACTTTCAACTACAGGAATTTTTTTCAAACAACGACCGCCATCTATTAGACAGGTCGGGTACTTCTGGGACTACCTTCGTACTTATGGTGAATAAATTTATATATTACATCCTGAAATGCATAAAAAATTTATAACACATTTTATATAAAATTCCTAAAAACAATTCCCGCATCACTTTGGCAGTTCCATGCTTGGCAGAATTAAATCCAAACAAATAGATTACAAAGTCTATCCCCGAGATAAATCACTATCAGTAGTATTAGTAGCAGTGAAATTATGCATTTGAACGAATTATTAAGTTGATAGGACATGATGATGGGGAGGTGGGATCTTTCCCTTGACAATACATAAATTAATTTATTTACGAGTTATTGTTATTATTAAAATGTTGTCTCGATTTAAAATGGATGATATCTCCGCAAAAGGCTAAGATTTTAGGTAAATTCCACTTTAAAAATAAAGCATACATTTTATCCAAAGTAAGAACGAATTGAGTAGGCTTTTGAATGATAATAATAATTGGATTACTTGTGAAGCGCCGTTTTTGTGAAAAAACGAATGAATGCATCCACATCTACCCAGTTACGAAATGGAGAAAGTTAAACAAAACTTTGCCAAACTGCAATACGATTTCACCGTTATTGCCATGGTGAGAAACTACCATTCAGAATTGAAATGTTGTTTAAGATAGCTTTAGCTTTGTTTAGTAACCATGTCTGAATAGCTAGATATTTCCCAACCACTTTCCCGATTGCTTTTAACTCACAACATTTCCAAAATGGAGGTGCTGTACTTCCACGGGATCTACGCAATCTAAACATTTCTTGTGTTACTTCTTGTAAGGTTTCTTGCACCGTGGGCCCTGAGAGGCTAACCAGGTCGTTACGCCACTGTAATGGCTAGTTTTGATTTGACAGGAGAAAGGTGGCCAATGGGTTATACTGATCTGATAACTAGCTACTGTTTACATTTATCTAAAATATGTTCAAATAACTGCAGACACTCTAAATAACTACAGCGACTAGAAAAGGACACATCAATTTAAACATTGAAGTGTCCTTAAATGGGTATTGTAATCATTAGATACAGAGAGAAAACCTACCTGGCTACAAATGAAGCGAAGGAATTAGTATATACGGGGTCAGATTTAGTAACTAACATATAACCACGAGACAAACAAATAAGCGAATAGATTAGATGGAAAAAATCTATTACAAGAAGTTCTGACGTTAACATTTCTAATCTACACAAATATTATTGCTAGCGAACAACTGTGTATGAAAATAAAATTGTACCAAAAAAAATAGATAAGGTATTTCCTATTTGTTCAGTTACACATTTACAAAGCCTCGATTACAGGTAATTAGCATTGGATATATTGATATGATACATTTGAACAAGTGACATTGATGGATTGCTACTGCAAAGAGAGCGCGTGAATCATAAAAATAAAATAATATTTTCTATTAAGATGTCACTATAAAAAAACATTTTACCGTTATCAATAAATAATTAATATCAAGGTGAAAGAGTTTAGTCGTCAGTGATTTAATTTTCAAAGCAGTTTAGGAACACTTGTACATTGCTACACAGCCAAGCTTTATAAGTATTTTTGATACAATGGCCTTTTTAAATTATAGACAAAATTTTAATCAAATTTTTCAGTATACGACCAATTAGGTCATCAATAGCATGGTGGGTAGGACTTTTGGCTTAATATGTACTAACAATATGAAATTTATTGTAGAGAAATTCACTTACATGTAAAATTAAATGAAAAATCGAATGAAAATAAAACAAGAGACATTGGTCATTTTTGACGGCTTAAAAAAATTTGATCAAACGCTGACTTGTGCAGAGAATCGGCGGTTAACCGGGACCGTTAAAATGATGAAAAATCATGGTGCCGATCACTGATCAAATATGACAGGGGTTCAAAAAAATGCTGAAAAGTTTTTTCGTAGGCAGATTTTTATTTTTAGAATAAGACAGCTGAATAAAATAATATTTTGTTTACTTCATAAAAAAATTGAAGCAAATATAAAGTGGTGCGATTTCTTATGCCCTGCTCATATTGAGGAAAAATGTTAATAGTGTCTTTTTCAAAGCAATTATGACATTGGCGACATTTTTTCGAGACCGTCATTGGAAAGAAAAGATATCCCGAAGCTATTTCACCCAGAACATGAACTGGTCATCATTGTATTCATAGAAATTAAAATAATTATAGGAAGATAACGATGGACATGAAATGAAATCACACCAGAAAAATCCACCAATGATGTATTTGAATGTTTCGGCATTTTAACATCTCATCTCTTCTAAGTCTGAACTCGACTCCAATTTTCATTATAATTTTGAAATTTGCCTATTTAAATAAAATGAATATTTAAATTCACCTTTCTTTTCTCAATAATTTTAAATGATGGCCAAGAACACCCTTGAAGGGTGAAAGCCAGAAATAATGGAAAAAAAAAAAACTACGAATATGAAGTTGTGAAGTTAGAGGTATTGCTAAAAAGATATAACAGCAGAGCTCTCTGCGGCAGGACTATATACAGAGTGCCGACAAGTCTCGGCCTACCTGGGGAGGGACATTGTTTGACACCTTTTGCCACAATTATTTTGCTGAACAAAAGAATGCGTTGGTAGCTTGTTGGCCGAAATTCTAACGTAATTGCCACCAACGAGGAGGATTATGAGGGAAACAACAACATAATACAGACAAAAAATTATAACAATACGCATTCAATATACAAGAGCAACTGTAGAAATCATACGGCTAAGTTATCTGCAAGCTTATATGCAGGGACTCAAAATATTATAAGAAACAAAATTGATGTACAAAACATTATTACAAGGTTAGTTTAATAAAGCAAATGAAATATTAAATGTGTTGTAATCTTAAATGTTTCCTGTGTTTTCTCAGGAAGGCCTTGCAATATTGTGAAAACATTTTTAATTTATTTTTCAGTGTGAATGACATTTGAGATTACCAACATAAATGAAAATAAAAAAACTAATGATAAAACAAATTGATAAGAAACACATGTTTCTTCCAATAACAATAAATAATTATGTATATATACATGTAATATAACATTCAATAGATGTGAAAGTGATTCAGTTCCACTGTTCCACCAGTTGTTCAATTACGATATGATCTTCAACATTAAATGGATGTGGTAAAGTGATTCAGTTCCACTGTTCCCCAGTTGTTCAATTATGTTAAGAACTTCAACATTAAATAGATGTGGTAAAGTGATTCAGTTCCACTGTTCCACCAGTTGTTCAATTATGTTAAGAACTTCAACATTAAATAGATGTGGTAAAGTGATTCAGTTCCACTGTTCCACCAGTTGTTCAATTATGTTAAGATCTCCAACATTAAATAGATGTGTTAAAGTGATTCAGTTCCAAGAAAAGGTGTCCAATTACAGTAAGATATTCTGAAGGTGTACACATTTACTTTTCCGTATTTTTCAAAGTACCATTGTGTAAATAGATAATATAAAATGTATGTATGTATATTATTGTATGTCAAACTTGTGCATAAGCATTCGTTAATGTGTTGATTGATTATAATAATAGCACTTTAACCTTTGTATTCACCTAACCTATAGGAGCCGGACCCCTGCGTATGCAGTGTTTTGAGATTTGACCCTTTTCAATGTTTCCTGCCAATTTTAACTTTGCGTTAAACAGTTTATTTTAAATAATATCACGCCATCAATGTTTATTTGCATAATGTATTGTATGTACCCACTATAAAAAAATTGAATATGTAATCACCCTATTGTACACAGACAGTGCGTGCTATGATAGTGTGCGTGTGTTAAAAAATTCATGAATGCTCATAATAAAAATAAATATAATTAATTATAGGCAGAACAAATAGTTTATGTTAATTTCTAATATTTTAGTTTAAACTAAATTCTTGGGCGTCATGAAAGAATTTTTATGATTGTTAACTTTATAAACAAACGGTTAGTGATTCTTTTATAGATGCCGCAAAATAAACATACCATTTTTTAAATTATATGTTTAAAATAAAAATTATCGCTCTAAAACCTAGTTTATTAAACTAATTGTATGTTTTAATTTTAATGATAGCAATTTAATAATATTAATTGTTTTATGTTAGTGTCGCGAAAGCCACAATTTACGCCATTCCAGGAGGGCAGCAAACTAAGTTTCTTCCCGACCTCTGCAGATTAAGGACTGTAATAGTAATTGCTTCCGATTTATTTGTTCAATTCATTCGATAAACCTGACTACAAGAAATAAAATGTTATTAATGATGTTATCTGATAAAGCGGCGCCCTTGAGTCAATTCGTCACAAAAACGGGGCTAAACAAATAATTCAAATATGAATTACATATTAACAAATGTACAGTTTTATTTATCGTGAAAATCGCAGAAAATCTTTACTTGAATTACAAAATTTACCAAATCACATCCCCAATCCTTTTCTATATTGTATTATGTACACTGCAACTGAGACTTGAAACCAAGAATACAAAAATTTTAATTTGCTAAAAAAAAGCCATGCACAAACACCCCGGATATTATACAAATATGGTAGGAAAATGGCTGACTTTATCAATAAAATCTACGAGATGATTTACACCATACCATATCCACTCCATATTATTTATCCATGAAAACAGTGGCGTGCTTGTCATTCAACCGTGGGAAAGTTTTTGTGTGTGATTATGAACATTTAACATGTTACCAACGGGCTATTATGAAAAACTATAAAATCAAGTATTTACATCAGCACTTTCCACGGCAAGCTAACAATGTATGCCAATGTCCCATGCAGCCCAGCATATCCTTGGAACCTGACAAAGTGGTCCCTGGGAGTTTATCTCCGAAAGGCTTCAAAAGGACCATCGGGAATTCTCTGGGAGAAATCTAAGAAGCCTCAAGAGAATCAGTTGCAGATCATTGGGATACCTCCAAGAACCTTCAAAAGGACCATAGGGAAGTCTTTGGCCTCAATAGGATCATAGGGAGATTTCTGAGAGGTCTCTGAGAGATGGCCAAAAGAACTCCGGAAGGGAACTTTTAATAGATCTCCGCCTTGGTCCAAGTGTCCGCTGAGCCGAATGCGAGATACAAGCAAAAATAAAAGTTATTTGGCGCATTCAAGCACTTACATTCTTAAGCTTGAGATGCATGCGAGGGGTGCTCGGGGAAGCCCTGCCCTGGTCCTTGGTTACCTGCACTCCGTGCTTGGTGTGCAGGTGGCGGCTGGTCTGTTTCACGAGGCACGACACCAGCTCGTCCTGTAGCTCCGCCACCTCCAGGCACTGCTGCAGGGCATTCTGTGCCAACACCACATGGTAGTCGATTCCCGCATGCTCCACGGCAACCGACATGAACAGCTGGCAACACTGACCACAACATATACATTTAAAACTTTACTATTCAGCGTGATTTAAAAAAAAGTATTTTTTTACTTTTTTTACGGGACACCTCAGGAGAGCGTCCATGTCTGTACAGTGTAAAGACGGGGGAACTATATCTCCACCCGGTTGGGCAGGTTGTGAGGCGGATTAAGGTGGTGGCTGTAGAAATGGGATTTATTAATGTGGGTCTTAAAGAGGCCCGGATATATGAAGGAGAAAAAACAGATGCCAGTAGCTTATTCCACATACGAGCCTACTTACACAAAAATGAGTCGAAGAAAAGACCTATTCTCATGAAGCCAATGTCAACTGTGAACGGATGTACCGCTCGCGTCCAACGTGTTTCGCGTACGTGCACCGGTGTCATAGAGGATCAATGGTGCTAGAGCAGGCTCCATTGAAATACCTGTACAACAAACTCAGAAATCGGTCTGTTAACAAAGGATTGTCAATCAGATGGACCGCCATCTTTTGCGTAGAATCAAGTATTTTGGCGTGCCAGTCCAGAGGTGGCTCCCAAATTCATTAGTCGGACTTACTTAGGATTTGTACAGGTCACTGTAAAAAAATCTGCTAGCCTATACAAGATTCAACGTGATATAAAGGTAGCATGGCGTATTTAAATATTCTATTACCTTAAATAGTTTGATGGCTTCAGCTTGCAGGGCCTCTGAGTTCAAGGACGTTAACGGCGATGCAATGTTGTCTTTTGAGTGCAGTAGTTGGGGGTGACGCCATAGTACACAATCTTCAAAAAATCAAAAAAATACAATTGATTCATTGCAGCATAATTTAGAAGCCTTTTATAGGACATAGCATCGCTGCAAATCAAATATGGCTGTGTGACTCTGAGTACATTCTGAGAAAATCGATAAAAACTGCTTAAAAAAACAACGAAAGGGAAAATAACTCTTCTATTTATGCACAAAGTATATGTTTTCTTCAGTATAAAAATATGTATATTGCATATTTTCATTATATTATATCAGAAAATCGCATTTTTCATCACAGTTTTCGTCACATGCCCATTTTTAATGCCAACAATAAAATATTTAATTTAAAATTATTCAAATTTGACTTCTGGCCATAGTGTAGTGTTGAAGAGATTTATTATACATACAGGGTTTTCCAATAAGAGGTGTTATTTTGATATTCAATCGTAAAAGATCAATGGTTTCGTTGCTTGTGTGGCTCGTAGCGCTGTCTCGTTGAAAGTAAACGTTGTCCAGATCAATACCATCCAATTCTGGCCATAAAAAATCATTAATCATCTCTTGATAGCGCAATCCATTCACCGTAACTGCCGGACCATAAACCGCACCAAACAGTCACACGTTGAGGATGAGAGGCTTTTCAACAATAACTCTTGGGTTTTCCGAGCCCCAGATGCGACAATTTTGCTTGTTGAAGAAGCCACCGAGGTGGAAATGGGCCTCATCACTCAAGATGATTTGCATTTGATCCACTCAAGTGAATTTTAATAATTTTAATGCGTTGTTAAAGCATGTATCGTTCTATTTTTATTAATGGCGTAGTTTCTACTTGTCAAATGCCAAAAAATGATAGCTTCAAAAGTAACATCTACCGAAATTCAAAATAACACCTCTTATTGGAAAACCCTGTATTATACGATTCTATTATCACAAAATATATGTGAATTGTGTGTACATACAGAATTGAATTGTGTAGAGGTTGTGACTTTATTTTTATTTATATTAATTTCATACTATTTTGAAAAAATCCATGAAATTTTCTTACGCAACATTGATAATATCAATTGGAACACACTTCTCAGTACAAAAAAATTTAAGTAGTGATTTTGCTTCTACGATTCCTATACATACGTTAGTGAATCATAAAAAGGGTGATGATCTTTGTCTATCACAATTTATAATTATTGAAAATGCCTGCATTTGGATTCAGACAAGGAAAGGGGTATGGTATACAAAGGCAATTGAGGAACATGGCCGCCATTCATGCGGCGTTGAAGCAACTCTAGCCAATTCTTCTACTGATCTAATTTATAAAGAATATTGGTGACGAGAGGATCCCCAACCTTCTTTCCCGGTCTCAAAGATTTTAAATTTGTGTTTAATGTTTCATAATTTAAAAAGAAGTCAAAGCGGACATTTTTTATATGGTACGGCTGTTTGGGTTGAGCTATTTACAAGAAATGTTCCCTTGCAAAATCTTTTGCTATTTTCTTGGCAATTTTGGCTTGGTCATTGCGTGTGATATGTTGGTCGTAAACTTCTTTCCCAATAGTACCGCATTTAAGTTCACACAGACATCACATTGATGATACTGAACATGTATCATAAAAAAATATATTTATGAAGGCGGAGGCAGTACACGAATAATCCGTGAACACTCAGGTCATGGGTCTTATCGCATTTCACATCATTCCATTAAGATGGTTTCCAGGTCCCGTGAGGGTCTGTGATTTCTCGCGAATAGATCTCCTGGAGTATCCTGGAGGGGTAGGGTTTTGTCATTGAAAGTCCTTCATTGTTTGGGTTCCCTGAAAGCCCCTAGTTTTTTTTGTTTGAATGGTTCATTTTTGATCCCACGAGTTGGTACGTTGTGTCAGTGAAAAGGATGATTCAAAATATCTCCTATTTGTTCGTCATTTTTTATATTCTCCACAGCTTTACTTCTCTTGGAAATTCTCTTATTTGCAGTGTTGGGTGGAGCATTTTCACCGTCATTGATAACAATGTGTTGCCAATTTCTCCATTTCTTGTGTGTGCTTTTTTGAGGCTGAGAGCATTCATATACATTTTGATGTTTATCCTGTCCTCAGTAAATAGATATAACATCATGTTATTTATTCTTTTTCGTGATACCTGTACTTTCACGACAACACATTCTTATAACATTTGTGCTACAGAGACCATGATTTTTTCTCCGACTAATTTTCAATTTCAAAAAACTTTGAAATATGTGCAGTCCATCCCCTTTCGTTATTTTTTGACAACTATGAGACTCTTTTAGATTGTAGTATTAAAAATCAAAATATGCAATTAAAAACATTAAAATTCTGAATGCAAACAAAGTTAAAGTTTTCAAAGACCAAAGTGACCTGTGCTGAGGCTGACTAATGTATAGTAATGGAATTTCTTAGTCCTCGTCACTAGGGTGTCCTGTTCAGAGGCGACTAAAGTTTTTTAATTCTATTTTATTTGACTTCTATAATTTAATAAAATACTGAATAAAGGATTACAAAGAAATTCAGTATGGTCTTTACGATTCATCTTTGAATTGTATTCAGGTTATGTATGTACTTAGATGTAGCAGATCCCCATCCTATAATTCCATATTCGATTCAAGAATGACATAATGCATGACTTGGTATCCTTTTTATTTATCACAGGAATTTATGGTCCTTAAATATTATTTTGATGTTTTCTGGTAGGCTGTTGAAGTATTTTTTCCTAGATATGTATATTGACGATGTGTTACATTTATGTGAAATTATACAAAACTAAATTTTAATTTTGTACTTAGTTTTATATTGTTTCACTTAAATTGTAAAGCTACTCATCTAGGCGCAGGACTCATCTCACTAGGATATGAGATGAGTGGCTTTGTGTTTACTTTATTGTATAGTCAAATAATCTATTTATATAAAGAGTGTCTGTGGCGGGCGGCGTGGATTCATTTTTATATAAATCTACAGTTTTAAGCCGAGATTGATGAAATTTTGCATACTTGACCATCAAAACCAGAGGAAGGTCACTGACTACATCTGATTTCGAAAAAATCTGCGTAAATTCCAGGCAACGCCGGGGACCTCAGCTACTACATAAATAAATATATCACTATCAAGTTACAAAAAAAGTATTTAAAAACAAATACATATTCTAATAAGAATAAGCATTACATTGATGATAAAAATTGTATATTTTTAACATCGCAAAAAAATTAAATTACTTCAATTAATTAAATATAAAATCAGTTTTTTTCAAAGTGTGCAAACAACATTTCCACTTAATTTTAGATTTGAGCGTGATAATCATCTGATTAGATATAATTAAAAAGATATCACAAAAAAATGCCAATTTCCAACATAGATGTCACCAAATTGATTTTGCAGCACCACCAAATTCTTCACATGTATAGATGAAAAAATAATCTAAAAGGAGTATTTATTGTTTAGAGCAGTGTTTTTTAATCGTTTTGAATACGCTACCTCTTTACATATTGAAAAATTCTGGCGACCTCATTTGGCCATAGATACAGACAAAAAGTTGGTAATTTAAATACATTAATTACTTTCTCTATTTTGATACCTGTATTCATTATTACGGAATTTGACCCCCTTGGGGTCACGACCCACAGATTGAAAAACACTGGTCTAGAACAATTATAAAATATTATGATATTACGTATTGGTTATTCGTTATTTAAAAATATATAATTTCTTTCTCAGATAATTTTTTTTCAGTTTTTATGGAACTTTCTGGTTTGAATTAAATAAATAAGCACATTTGTTCAAAGTGGGAAGGTATATTATTATTTTCACAGAAAAACAGTTTCTTCCATTAAGGTGAAACAAAAGCGACAATTCTCGTACAATCTGTTTTCATGCGCCACTAGAAAACAACCCTTATTATTTTATTCATTTTAGTACTGAAAAATAATACTAAAAATAAATAATAAATTAGGCGCAAATACCTAATTCATTTTTATATCACACATAATAATCTAGTAATTGCATTAGCAAAAGTATTTATTTTTCATCCCATTTATCATAAAGGATATTAGTGACCGATAGCTGAAACACGCACCCTGTAAGGTAGGTAGATACTCCCGGCTTATTGGTACATTAGTATGAGATACACTTGTGTGTGAGCAGTCCCGATATACATTCATCGAGCACGCTTTCAGCGTATTCGTATTATGCATGTTAAAGTAGTTAAATATGTTTGTAGTAAAAAGGTCAAAAGATTGCATCAAATGATTTGCTATTCTGATGAAATGTTCAAATATTTCTCAGCGCAAGGGTTATTATGTTGTATATATTATGAATAAAATTCGTAGATCAAGCTAGATACCTACTCAGAAATCTGTCCATCGCTTCGCACAAGTAGCCAGAGGTTCGAACTCGAAGTGACTATAAGAAATCGATAATAATAATAATAACTTTGTACAACACAGTTTCGTGCTATTCTAAAACAATGAGGCATGCACTTAAGTAGTTATGAAATTTTCACAAATATATGCTAGGTACTATAATAATTATCTAATTTATTTATTTACTAAGTATCTAACCATTATGCCACGCACTGTTGCCCAGGCACCCCTGCTAAGTCATCAATTGTAATGAACCACTTGGGGTGATCTATGGCAGAGGTGTTGGTTATCTAATAAATGGCTCCCAGGGCGGCGGTACCCAAATCACCATACCCTAATTGGGGATGCAGGGGCAGGCAGAGAGGACAGATCACCACCACGTCAAGATGCTAATGTATCCTGGATTGAGCATACGAGAAATCATTTCTCAATCTCGCAATTCTCACCTATGTATCTACATACATCGATTAATATTAATATCCGGCGAGTGTGAAAAGCACGTTTATAAGTTGTCACATTTTGTGTTCTAATTTATTGATAAATCAACCACGCCTGATTCCTGCTATTCTGGATAAGCGCTTGTCACTTATGATTACTAAAGGTACTTGTGGTCACTTAAAATTACTAAAAATATAATTTGGACTATAAAACTCTTCATTCAGCATTCAGCTACTGGTGTATCAGTTACCAGCATCTCCAAGATTTTACGTGAAGGAAAGACATAAAAAAGGGAAGAAATGAGAGGTGGTGAAGGAGAAACTTCCACATAAGAAAAAATACTGTTGGGTTTTTGAAAAGAAGCTATAGGTACATAAGTTGAAGAATTCACGAATTTTACACGTTGAAAACGCTTAAAAAAAACGCCAGGTAGCATTAAAATTGCAAAATTTTAGATAGCGGTAGACAATATGTACGGAAACCTCTCATAAAACTTGAAACTTTTCATTAAAAAAAATATATAGCGCATCGGAAACCATAAAATACGGATTTATCTCGATCTTCATATAGCATTGTACTACAAGCGGGATAAAAAAGGGTCTAGTTAAAGCCAGCAACAGCACCATAGGTTTTTGTTTATTAATCATTCAATCTCCCCGGGCATTGATTTAAATTACTGAATTCAACAATCCTCCAGTATTCTGTCTCTTTCAACTTAAGCACTTTGCCGTTAGAATTTTGAGATGCACTCTTTTTGGTTGGGTAATAATTTTTGTATACAAACACACGCGCGAGTTTTGGCAAATATATTTTTTACCTGTTAGTTTTGCGATTATTTTTATTATTTTTGATTATTCATTAGTGTTTTTATGCCGTTCTCTAAGACCTGAGCATTATAGGTAGAAAAACAATTTATACAGATTAATATATCTAATGTATGGGTACAAACCAATAATTCATCTCAATATTAAATAATGTGTCAAAAGTGTTTTATTTGACAATATTGAAAATAATGCCATCTATCGGTGTGAAGTTTCTATATATTTTGAGAATATCCTTAAACCGGTGATTTCCAAAGTGCGATACAAGCATAAATATTTTTCAAAATGAAAACAGATTTCTTAGTTGCGCATCAAAGATACGTAATTATTTATGGATAGGTAGATTTTACTTATTTTTAAGATTTTTATTGCTGTGTTCACACTTTAGTAAGTGGGAAAAAAGCGGTCATTCATCCTATTCCAAAAGAAGGGTGTGCGCTCCAACCCGGCTAACTACCGCCCCATAACGATCACATCTATTCTATCCAATGTGATGAAAGATGTGATCAACGAGAAACTGCTCACACACTTCAAGAAGAACAAAATTCTTAACAACCGTCAATACGGATTCCGGCAAAACCGCTCGTGCGGTGGATGGGTCTCTTCAAGACCCATTTTCACTCCTTCCCCTCCTCAAAAAGACCCTCCACACAGCATCCCCAGAGATGACTTAAGCCCTAAGGGAAATTATTTTCCTCAGAGCCTCCTGCGTGGAGTTAATGTAAAAAATAAAAATAAAAAACACAATAAATAAAAAATAATTTGAAAAATTAACAGAGCAAAAAAAAACTAACATAATAAAAAAGTAAGAAAATTTATTTAGCTCTGTTTTTGTGAAAATCACCTCAAGGGCGCTAACATAACATAATATAAAACAAATTTCCTAGAGCATAACATTGAAAAACCTAAACCCATCTTAATCAAGATTTAAAAAATAAAACTTTTTAAAATTTTATAATTTTTTTTTTTTAAAGATTAAAAAGTAATAAGGGAAAAGTGCAAATTATACTATCCACATATTATTAAGTAATTAAAACATTTTATTTTTCACATGTTCCTTCCATTTGCTGAACATCTCGTCATAGGTTTGCTTTTGTTCCTCACAGTTTGCGATGGTTTCCACAGGATCCACGTTGAAAATTTCTTGAAGTTTGAAGCAATTACTTTCTACTTCATATACAACAGACAATTCTTCACCCTCTTCGACAAGTTTTTGGTATCTCCCCTCCAGATTATGAGCCTTGGGATCTAGGCTAGGATACATGGAATCGAATAATTCTTCAGAATCAATAAAAAGCATTTCCTGCAGTGGCTTGGGATCTCCAAGAAGTTGGATCAATAGAGGAAAGTGAAAAACTCTTCCAGTATATGCCACCAAACACACTGGTCGTTCGAGGCCTTCGAATGCTAGTATCTTATCTCATTCAAATTCAGATAACATTCATTTTAAAATTATAATGATTATGCAATGTGTCTACTTCAGTGATGCACAACCTTTTTAGATAAGTCAAGCTTACCTATTTTTAAGCCGCATAAGGTAAAGGAGGTTTTTTGCCTTTCGTATGGGATGGGGTTGTAAAGGATTTTTTTTTTTTAGTTTTGTTGTTGTCACGAAACCAGTTTCTTAAATTGTGTTCATACAAAAAATTTTTTTTAGAAAAGAGGTCCGCAGTGTTGTTTCAATAATTTATCAGTATCAGAATAATGTATATTAACTAACTTGGATCTCCGTCAGTTTCCATGAGTTTCTGCACAAGTTGCTCGTAGTGTGTCCCCTGGCTTAAGCCTCCACCACTGACCACCGTGAGGTTATACAGCCAGGCATCCTTCTCTGCTTTGTTGCTGAATAATAAATATGTTGGACCCTGCAAATTTATAAAATAAATATTATGATTTGATGCTATTATTATATACATTACAAAAGAAAAAAAAATAAAACAATACAATGTAATAAGAAACTCCAGGCCATTTAAAAATAAATATTGACCTTCTAACTAAAATACCGGTATATATAAAAAACGTTTTAGTTTTCATCGTAATTTTTCAAGACCGGCCAAAACACACCAAATCTACGGCATGTCGGGTATGATGTGCCCGAATTTTGTCATTCGACAGTCAGTACAGTAATGGATTTTGAACGACAGAACCGAGACTTTTTGAATCTTAAATTAAGCTGCTTTTAATTGAGAACACATTGTGTTATTGCATTGAACCAAAGCGTAAAAATACATCAATTTCCGCTCTTAATTCAATTTTTCCATGTAATTAAATGTCCTGCATTTTTGAGGTTATGATTTCAAATGTCGGATAAAAAATTAGGTTTACCATACATAACTTTATATTATATTCACGAGTATATAAAAAAATAATACTATACAACTGTAGCGTCGAGATTAATACATTAAATAATTAATAATAAACCGCTCGACCTACTTAGTATGTACCTGCAGTCCA
Organism: Hesperophylax magnus; assembly: GCA_026573805.1. NCBI lineage: Eukaryota > Metazoa > Arthropoda > Insecta > Trichoptera > Limnephilidae > Hesperophylax > Hesperophylax magnus. The sequence continues at coordinate 4,463,399 of JAIUSX010000026.1, forward strand.
AACCGCAACGTAAACAACCTACGTACTACAAGACCTACTTGCCTACTCGCGACAATAATACTGAAGCCCGTCTGGGATACTACGAGAACTCGCCAGAAGGTTCGAGTCTTCGGCCTATGCATAATCGCCGCAATGTCGAAGGTTCCCGAAACACACAGTCTGTGCGAGTGCCTAGAATTTAGTTGCCATCCATCTACCTACTGCTACCGTCGGCCGTCTAGTATAAATAAGCCCGAAGCAGCGAGTCAGTCAGTCAGTTAGTTATCTATCAGCCGTCAGTCTACAAGGCTCAACGAGTGATCACCCGCGCTCTTCTTACTAGCGCGAGGGACACGTACCCGGCTTCGCCCGTACCATCATGGACTCCATCGGGACACCATCATAGCGCCTCGGCCACGTCCGCGGCCAGCGCTACTCGAATTACAAGCGCCCTGGTTCCAGTGTCTCTGACCAGCGCTTCTTCCACGCAACCATGACCACCACGAGGACACGCAGCATCCTCACTGGTCACGCCGTTCCCGTTCAACTGCCTACAAGGTCCGCCGCACCTTCGGCCGTCTCGTCAGCACTGGAGTGCCTGAAGACCTACGTTCTTCGCCAGTGCCTGACCTTCATCGAGTCCCGGTCACCAGCGCCCGGCGTCGACTCACTGACCCGCGCTTGACCAGCACATCACCGCAGCGTCCGGAGTATTCAACATTTGTCCTACATCATCTCCTCGTCACGGCTACTGACTCACCAATAAACACATGTGACCTTCACAACCTTCTTTCATTTCGTGCCTCACCATTGATCCCCAAACAACTATTTAGAACCTTAAACTCCAAGAATATAATAATATTTTTTATAATACATTGTTTATAAATATAATTTATTAATATATAATTTCGATGGTTCTTCTTTGTCTCTGTTCTGTTTGGTCACTGTTCTGTTTTATTATTATTAGTTAATGAGCAGGCAGTATTCTGCTGAGCGCTCATATCTAATTTCACACTAAGTTTAATAGTAACTTGAGTTTAATTTAAAACAAAAAAGTTAATCCTTTCTTTTCTCTGTATATGTAGCATTGATGACATGTTATTTTGCCTCAGTTTTAAAAAATAGTTATGAAACAAGTTTTATAAAATAGTGTGGTTATGAAAGTGTTTGCAGTGACGCAAATTGTATTTCTGTAGTAGTTAATACCTGGTGCTGGGGGTAAATGGCGATGGTGAGGTGCGTTTGCGTCTCGTCGTTCCTCTCCTCCGAGTCCGAGTCCGATACATGCTCTACGTCCTCCACACGCGCGTCTCTCATGTTGATCTGGCCGGCGGGATTCTGGAATCGACAGAGCACAGAGGAAAACTTTAGCAAACTAACTAACACGCTGTTTAACTGCAGGATGGACCGCCAAACAACTCGGACTTGGCATAAACTCCTTGCTTCAATCACATTTATATATTATCTCATGCATTCTGTTATTTTGACTTTTGACATGATCCAACTCAAGAACTTGGATCACTAAGTGATCAATTGTCTAAGTGATCACTGTCTTGATTATGCCACGTCTTCTACCATTCACACTTGAGTCATATATGTATTCTCCTTACACCCCTTTCTTAGTTCATCCATTTCATATACCCAAATAGTCTTAGAGTTCCTTTCTTAATCTTACTTAATAATCTTATAACAGCCTTGCATTCATTTACAATCTTCACATTTTTCACACGGTCATATATGATTTTACCACATGTACGCCCAAAGATATTAGAAGAACGAGATGTGCTACCAGCAGTTCATACTGTGTGGAATTGCTTTGCCGAGTGTCGCCGGTTTTGTTCACCAATACTACTGCACACCTTCGCTTACGCTAAGGCATCGCTAAGGTATCCGCACTAATACATAGAACAGATTTCTGTGCGTACACGTCCCGATACCGTTCAAAGTACCCTAATTAGTTAGTACTCCGCCTACGGTCCGGCGGCCAACATAGCATATCTCGTTCTTCTAATATCTTTGTGTACGCCTCAGGTATTTAATTTCTAAAGCATTCAGTCTGCTTTAATCCTTTTTCTGCCAGTTCCATGCCTCACTGCCATACTTCAAAATGTGAAAAGCAGGGTCTACGTCAGGAAATCCTTTTGATAAAATATTCTTCCAAACAAAAGACAAGAAGTTGAAGATGGGGAAGACTTGGTTCACATTTTTTAAATAGATATATAGTTGGGGTCCTAACAAAGAGGTTAATATAAAATTATCGGACAGCAATGCCTTTCCCTACCATTCAAGTAGGACCGGTATAAAAGATTTGTGATATTATGAATTGGCGACTAATATTAAAAGCTATTAAAAGTCCCATAAGACTATTTGACTCCAAAGCCTCTAGAAAGCCAAATACATTTGTTAGAAGAAATTATCATATTAGAAAAAGTAACTCAATCAACCTCCACCCACATGAGACACTTACAACACATATCTATCGGTTTATCAATGGAGCCTGTTACTTACACTGTCTGCTGATGATTTGAAGTACAGGAACATTTTTCCAATGAGAACGCACCAGCTCTTCTTGGCGTGGCCATTTTTCACCTTTGTAAGCCAACCCTGAATAGTAGGCTTGTTGTCTTCCTTACTCAAGAGCAGTTTGGTGGCGTTACGGCGTTGAACATTCTGTGAAAAAAAAAAATACAAATATTTAATCATTCAAGAATAAGGTAATACTAATAAATCAAAATGAAATACGAAACAGAACAAGACACAGAAAATAAAAAGGTAACGGAAGCAACTGGGAATCGAACCCAGGATCTCTATCTTATCCGGACAACCTTCTAACCACTCATAAGCCAGCTCTTTAAGTCGACTCAAAAAAGGCTTTTCAAGCAACGATTCGATTCTGAGTGGTGGTCTTACACCAAGGTGATACTGAGAGTATCGTCTACATAATCTCCTTCATATAATCCGGGACTTTTCAAGACCCGCATTAATAAATCTCTTCCTACAGCCCCTACTTTACTACTAAACTGCAATGCTGGGTGGATATTGTTCCTCTTTCTTTACATTGTACAGTCAAGTTTGATTTTGTGAGTTGTCATATATATATACATATTTTTTAAAGTACTCTTTGTATTGGAAACTAAAATTAATTGGCAGAAAGTTAGATGCCATACTTCTGTACACCAAAATGAATTGCCAGAGTGTTAGGTTACTTCTGGATACTAAAATATAATTTCCAGAATGTTAGGTACCATACTTCTAAATACTAATATTAATTTTCAGAATGTTATGCACCACTTTTGGATACTAAATTAATTAATTGCCAGAATGTTAGTAGGTACCTTTTTTCAGGACTCTAAAATTATTTTCATACATGTTAGGTAGGTACCGACACGGGAGCTTAGGATCACAGGGGCTTAACTACAAAAACTGGTGTTTTGAGTTAAGCTTGGTTTCGGTAATTCCATAATCATATTTATTAGCGACACAAAGCTCTATCTCGTACGTGCAGTCGTTTAAGAGATACAGTTGGGCATATCAGTTGGGCATACAGTTGGGCTTATGAGCATTCCAATCTTTATTTGCATTTATCTCAAAACTATGTTTTTGTAGATAGGCCCCTGTAATCCTAAACTCCAATACTGTACCACCAGATATAAGTATACGCTTCAAAGTCAGAATGTGATGTACAAAATAAAAATGATTACAAAATGAATTAAATAAAGAGCTGTGGTATACCAGGCGATGCTTGGCGTTTTGGAAGGATTAGTTTAGAAAAATAGTCCTCCTTTTTACCGACAGGGTGAAAAGTTCTTCATTTTACCGCCAGTGGTGAAAGTGGCCCTAATGCACTCTGGCAGTAGAACGGCGAACCAAGCTTTAATGCAATCTTTTTATTCACTGACATTTTGGAGAAACACAAATGTACATCAAACTTTATCTCTCTAAATAGTATAAAACAAAGTCGCTATCTACGTCTGTCTGTTTGTGCGCTTAGTTCTTCTAAACTATGCAGCGGATATTTACAGGGTTTTCACTATCATTTAGAGAATTTCTTCTGGAAGGTTTATATATACAATACATGCCTATTATATTTATAGAAAGTAGAGAAAAGTCAAGTAACGCCGGGTACACGTCAGCTAGTATAAGATAAAGTATCCAATGATAAGTAACCTGTAGAACTCTGATCCAATCCTCCATGGTGGCAATGCTATCTGCGGTGAGGTAATAGGTGCGGGAGCCGGTGTATATTTCGAAGGTGGCTGCTCCCTCATTCCTCGATATTTTGCAGGCCTCTCCCAAACCGATCTGACCTTGTGGTTTCCGAGTCACCTCCGACTGCGATTTCCAATAGGAAAGGGTCCCGTTTTTCAAGACGAACCTGCAATTTTGAAAATCCACATTATTTTTGGCTCTGCACAAGGTTCTTACAATACTAAAAGTTTAGCTCATACAGGGGGATAGAGCGGTGGTCGATTAGAATATCGTGACATAGATTGGCGCCTTCTTTCCACCGGAAAATTTTAAATCAATATAATACAAGCGGCCGCGGCACCGAGTGACTCTAAATGCATTTTTGTAATTATTGTTCCGTCGGTAATTATATGAAATACTTTAGTAAAATCAATAACAACAAGTACATTTTAAAAAGTTTTTAACAAAAATCAAACAAGATTTTGATCCCGCTACCCCCGGATTTGTAGTCAAGGATCATAACTACTCAATCACGGAGGGCGTCATTATTCGTTTTAACTCATTATTTTGAAACCACATTTGAGAATAATAATTCAAGTGTTCAAAAAGTTCTAGTGGAAATGTCTAAATTCGCATTATGGCGAAATGTGAATATTTCAGTTCACAAAAAAAAACAGCCCAAAAGGTTTTTCATCACGGCAAACTTGCACGGAATAATAAAATTTATTTATTTCATTCGTGCATAATGCTGTACAAATGAGTATATATGGATAATGTTAAATATGAAAAAAAAATATATGGAGATCCAGAAAGAAAGCAGGAAGTTGCTGTATGAAATTGGGTTTTACGAAAACATGAATTTAAAGTTTTATATTGCATACAAATAAAAATCAGGGTAAGCGTTAATAAAGCCATGTAAATAAGTCATCTCCAAGTGGCCTAAACAAAATTTGGAAAAGGCTTTGAAAACTGAAACAGCTGCCACAGTAATAAAAATCAAAAATACTTGCAGAACCTAATTACAATATTGTTAAATTTGATTTATTTTAAATTATAATAAAACTAGATGGATTTCTACACATTAAACACAATAAAAATAAATAAAGAATGTGTATCTCCCATTGGCTACTTTGTCAAAAACTTTGTAATTATCAGAATTACTATAAAAAATTTGCGCAGCTTTTGAAGGATTTTTTTGATACGTTTAGAAGCCGCGGCAGCCATTAAATTTCGCTTCTGCAGCGCGCGGCGGCAATGAAAAAATGCTGTTGCTTCAATTGACCGCACATCGCTGTGGTCCTATATGAACAAATTAATCAGAAAAGTCTCACAAATAATTTAATTTTCTACAGGTTGGCTGACAAAAATTCTCTGACATAATTATAGTTAACGATGATTAACATGATGATAACAATAATGGATTTGTATGTCATCAGGAAATTTATCAAGTTTTATTATTATTATTATTTAATGAGCAAGCAGTATTCTGCCCATGCACTTATATCTAATTTCACAATTTAGTTCTAAAATAATTGAGATGATTAAAATTAAAACATAAGTTAATCCTTTCTTCTCTACAGATAGATTTATTTTCTCTTATTTATGCTTTTTTTATGTTTTAGTTCACATTCATAAGTACTTAGTTTTATATTTCTAAATCTACCTATCTGTGAACATTAATAATAAATTGGTCTGTTTTTTGTCATCATCTTCTGAATATTATATTAGTATTAATATAGTTATGTTATGTTCCTTAAGTTATATATAGTTATGTTATGTTCAAAAAAAAAGATTAACAATACTCTTGAACCAAGTGGTCGACTGTAAAATCGTTGTTCATTTAATGTTTATTTGGGCTTATAAAAGTGATCAATTCCACAAAAAGTTGTTGCCTAATTAATTATTCCACTTGTATATTGTACATCGTAAGTGATCGTGTGATTCCGTTGTCTCTACAGAGTGCTACAATTCATTGTTTCATTACCTTGACAGTTCAGTACCTATTCATAATGTCTGTTCTACCTACTAAAGCGGGTACTAAGTCAAAACGTAATGTTGCCGTGGAGAGCCCCACTGCCGAGTTGCTCCCTGGTTCAGAGCCAGACTTTGGTAATTTACTAATTTCGTTTAAGGACGAAATTAAAGAAGAAATTAATAAAGTGTTTATGCAATTAAAAACAATGAATGATGCGCTAAGAGAGTGTCACTCCAAAATTAATAACCTCGAAGTCAAAAACAATGAACTTCAAACTAATTATAATCTGGTATTGTCCAAATTAAACCGTCTTGAGCAAACCTCATTAAAAAACAACGTGGAAATTATTGGCATACCGGAAAAAAGAAATGAAAATTTAATAGATATCATAAAATTGCTAGGAGCCAAGGCAGGTGTTGATGTTCTCCCAAATGATATTGATGGAATCTCTCGTACAAGGATCAAGGAATTACCCAGAGAAAATCCTAAATTTACTCGTCCAATTGTAGTAAAGTTCACAGCCAGCCGCAGTAGAGATAACTTTCTTGCTGCTATAAGGAAGAAAGGCAGTCTCAACTCAAGTGATTTGAAGCTTCCCGGGGACTCCAAAATTTATGTCAACCAGCATCTGACTGCTGCAACCCGTGCGCTCTTCAAGACAGTGAGAGACTTAAGCAAGGATAAAAACTTTAAATTCAGATGGATCAAATACGGAAAAATATTTATACGCAAAAATGAAACTAGTCCCATTATTCAGGTGACATTGGAATCTGACGTGACTCAGGTTTTTTGCTGATAATCTTCTTAGATTTAGCATCGTCTCGTGTGACTATAAGCTATTATCAATTTATTTTTCCTATCTACCTTATCTTTTTTCCTACTTTAAAATATCATCCTTTGTACTGGTTTTTCTTTATTTGTATAATATTAACAACTAACTCTTTTAATACTACCAACTTTAATCCAAATTATCCTACATTTACTCTGCTTGCGTTACTACAACACCACTCTAATATTTATAATTTACTAGAACATGCCTACAACTATTTTATCAGTCTTATATTTTATATATTTTATCAACTAAATGTACTAAAATGTTGAATGTATATTATCAAAATGTGACTGGACTGCGTTCTAAAACTGATAGATTTTATTTTAATGTTACCAATAACAACTATGATATTATTATGATAACTGAAACTTGGCTTGTAGACAGTATTGCTAGTGAAGAGCTATTTGACAACCGTTACCTGGTATTTAGGCGCGATCGCAATGAGCAAAAAAGAGGAGGTGGAGTAATGATTGCGTTGAAGAAGCACCTCAAAGCTCACGTACAAAATGACTGGAATACGAGTGCTGAAGACATCTGGGTGACTATCTCGATTGAGAATTTCAAAAATATTCATTTATGTTGTGTTTATATACCACCAGGAGTCAATCACTCTCAAAGCATAAATGAATTCATGGATAAATTATGTGCACTTCGAGAACTTTACCACAAAGATCACTTCGTCATATCAGGTGATTTCAATTTACCACTAATTAACTGGTCTATTGGTAACGGTAACAGTATGCAAATTATGAATGGTTATCAATCTGAAATTATTTCCAAACTATCAGACACCCTTTCTTTTACTGATCTCTCGCAATACTGCACCTTCCCGAATAATAATCGTACATTCCTAGACCTTGTCTTTAGTTCGTTCCCTGTTAATGTGTCTAATACTGATGATTATCTCATACCTGAATGTAAACATCATAAAACCATTATTTTCGACATCAATATAGCTCTGGAAACCCCTATGGTGGACAACAAAAGGACAATCTATCTCTTCAGGAATGCTAATTTTGAAACGATCAATAACATCCTCAATAATATTGATTGGGATGCAGAATTTTTAAACCTATCAACTAATAATGCCATTGACCGTTTTTATGTTATTTTAAATGAAATTATTCGTTTGAACGTCCCATCAAAGGAAGTTCATATTAACAACTCTTATCCTTATTGGTTTAATCCAGCCCTGATAAAACTCACTAAAGAAAAATATAAAGTGTTCAAAATGTGGAAAAAGTGGTCAAATCCTTTGGACTACCGTGAATTTTGTGTTCTTCGATCAAGGCAAAAGAAAATGTCTAGGGAATGTCTTAAACAATTTATAATAAACGCCGAACTTAATATATCCCGTGACCCGAAACATTTCTGGACCTATATTAAAGGAAAGAGAAATAATTCTGGTTTACCGCATATTATGAAACTGGGTGACATAACTGCCGTGAATCCCTTCGCAATATGCAACCTGTTCTCACAACACTTCGTCTCAACTTTTAATCACAAAACTGTTTCCGATGTTCATTCTACCAATTATCACGTAGACAATCAAGTTAACATATCTTCGGTATCAGTTTCCAAAGAAAAAATAGAAAAAATAATTGATACTATCTCTTGCTCATTGGGTGCAGGTAGCGATAAAATTCCGGCATTATTTATCAAAATGTGTAGCAAGGTAATCTCGAAGCCACTATTATTGCTCTTTCAATCCTCATTGAAAGAAGGTGTCTTTCCGGATCGCTGGAAGTGTGCTCATATTACACCAGTATTTAAGTCTGGGGCGAAAAATGAAGTCCGTAACTATCGTCCAATATCTAAATTACCGATATTCAGTAAGATATTTGAAAAAATTGTTCATGAACAACTGTATGACTGTGTCCAGTCTGTAATAATTGCTAACCAACATGGATTCATGAAAAAAAGATCAGTTGTCTCTAATCTTGCAACTTTCACTGAAAATATATCAAAATATATGGATGATCAAATCCAAGTTGACGTAATCTATACAGACTTCTCCAAAGCATTTGATAAAATTGATCACAGTCTTCTTTTATCTAAACTACTAGCTCTGGGAATCCACGGGGATTTGTACCGATGGCTGGTCTCCTATCTTAATGGGCGCACTCAAGGAGTAACTATTAATGGCTTCATATCTGAGATTGTAAATATACCTTCAGGTGTGCCCCAAGGATCTCACCTGGGACCGTTGCTGTTCACAATTTTCATCAACGATATTATAAAATGCTTTAATTATGCAAATATTCTACTCTTCGCCGACGATATGAAAATATTCTTTCCTATTAATTCTATTATTGACTGTTATAAATTACAAGAAGATCTATATAGACTTGATGACTACTGCATTATCAATCATCTCAACATGAACACCTCAAAATGTTATGTGATTACCTTCACTAGAAACAAAATAAAATTTGAACATAACTACTACATAGCCAGTCAAGTACTTAAAAAGGTTACACAAATTCGTGACCTAGGTGTTCTGCTTGACAGTAAACTTACATTCGAGGCGCATGTTGACATGATTGTGAAGAAAGCCCTTAGAATGTTAGGATTCTTATTCCGTATTGGAAAAGAATTCAATAATATTCAAACACTTAAAATATTGTATTTTTCTTATGTTCGTAGTCATCTTGAATTTGCTTCTCAGATATGGAATCCTCAATATAACATTTATGTAAAGCGCATTGAAGCCATCCAAAAAAAATTTGTCAATCATTTAAATTTTAAGATGAATATTGGTAACCACGGGATTAACAGCTCGATGGAATATTATGGACTAATACCATTAAAAACTAGAAGAGACTCCGCAGATATAATATATCTCTATAAAATTATCAGTGGCCTTATTGATTGTTCGCCCCTTTTGTCTGAGATTAATTTTAGAGTCCCTAGCTTTAGAACTAGAGATAAGTCACTTTTTCATCTTCAAAAATGCTCTACTAATCTCAGACAAAACGCTTTTATTTTCAGAGCTTGTACCCTATACAATAAGAATTTTAATTGTATTGACATATTTTCGTGTAGTTTAGGAACATTTAAAAAAGATACCTTAGCTATTATTAAATAATAATTAATAACATACTGCAAGTTATCATGTTGTTGATATGAACCCTGTCCAGTTACAAGTGACTCATTTTATAAACATCTGTTCAGTTTAGTTGTAGGTATATACATATATTGGTGATTATTGGTGTTGTGTGAGGATAAAATTGATATTTTGTAATTTACTTGTGTTCTTATATCCGATGTTATGTTTACTTTATTTAGTATTTTGTATTTTCTGTAAATATTTTTTGCCCACGGGTACTGGACCCTTAGTTTGTTATTATAATTATTTTTTTAAGTGAAAACCTATCATTAGATATTATTTGTATTTTTTATAAGTTAATTATTTAAAGATGTAAAAAATCTGTTGGTTTTCCTAAATAAACAAAACAAAGTAAATAAATAAATAGGAATCCAATCCAGTTTTAAATTGATTTATATTTGTAGTATCAATGACATATTGTGTAAGTTTGTTCCATACTTCCACTACCATGAAAGTGTTTTCTAGGATTTGATGCAAAAGGTGTTTTGTTAATTTTCTTAAAATATTTAATTTTATTCTAGCGAAATGAGATTGTCAAATGAAATTCGTAAATTCAAAATTGCTAAAAAACAGTCGCAAAATCAGCCTAAAATAAAGGTGGCGCACGGTTCCACTGATATCGCAGTAATCGTCTATTGTGCGCCGAGCAAGACTGTTCGGACGCGGAAAATTTGAAACGAGCTGAAGGGGAAAACCTGCACTTAAAATCCTAACCAGGATAAAAAAAGAAATTTTTCTAAACATTTCGCTAGAAATACGAATGGGGAATTTTGAAAAATGAATGTCGGTTCTATATCGTGCTTGTATGCAATACAGCGAGGACTCAAGCCAAGAAATCACTATAGACAGCTCCAGGGTGAGAGGCAAGCGCGATGAAATGACTATAGATGCTTCCCGCCGGCTCGGGGTTAAAATGCGAGCAAAAAATTAAACATTTTTAATTTTTGTTTGTGATCTTTCGTGGGATAATGTTTCGAGGGGATTGGTAAAAAAGTACTTACCATCTAATAATGTGGCTGGTGTTTAAATTGCGAGCACAAAATTAAAGATTTAAAATTTTCTTTTGTGATCTTTTGCATGATAATGTTTCGATGGGATTGGTAAAATGGTACTTGCCATCTCTTCCGCCACGTCTTTAGTTTGCCGCCCAGCTTGGCGAGGTGGCCGCTCTTCTCCAATGGTTCCTGGCGGCGCGGGGAGTCTTGCGCGGCAGCCACGCTGCCCCGGGCGCCGGCCGCCAGCGAGGGGAGTGACAGCGAGGTGGAGGTGGCCTCGCACGCTGACACCGCGTCCGGTGGGATCGCATAGTCGTCTGACATGCCGGACTCGAAGGACGTATCTGAGAATCAAAAAGCGCAATATTACTGTAGTCACTGCTACCAGAAAAAAAACCTCAAAAACCTTACATACAATACACCAAGCACTTCTAGCGAAAAACCGTCCCTGACATCTATCAAAAACATTATAATAAAGCACCTTCTGAATTGGGGTAAGTCTTACTTTCATAGACGTTCCCCAGATGCTGTAATATAAGCTTTGTGAACCCTTAATATACAAATGTGAATGTATGGATAATACAAGATTTGCTTGTTCAGTCAGAAATTCTTCTTTTTCTGAAGCAATTTATTAAGACCCGCATTAATAAATTGCTTCCTACAGCCCCTACGTTAACCCGCCTCACAACACTGCCCAACCGGATAGCAAGATAGATCCCCTGTCACCACACAGACAGGGGCGCTCTTAGGAGGTCTCGTATTAAAAAAAAATAAAAAAGGATTCTGAAGTGTGTGAATCGACACATACAAACTAGAGAACTTCGTTGTAAGCTTTATTCAAATGGAGCACGAAGGCATTAATCATTGCTACAATCACACCTCCTCTCGGAGACAGCGGGCAGTGTGCCGCGTTCATACGGCGTAAGGTGTAGAAGAATGCGCACTCCACCAGTCTCTTATCCTCTATCCTATCTCTTATCCTGTGCTGAAACAAGTGACTCCCGACTAGGGTTGCCAGATGATAATTTGATAAAGGAGGGCAGATGGGTCTAAAAAGGAGGATTTTCTGTAAAAAAGGAGGACGTTCAGAAATTAAACGATTTTTTTAATATTATTTTACTTTATTTTAATCATATTATCTGAGCTGCCAATTATGGAAAGAAGTTCTTGGTTTTTTAACAAACAATTATAAAAATCTTCACACGTCATGTTTTAGGAGTTGTATTGAGTAAGAATTAAAGATTTAACTGACTGCACACTTAGTCTATTCCTCTCTTTGCTCCACTGAGTATTAATCAGTGAAAAACTCTTTCCACATTTGCGTTATATGTGCTTATACAAAAATAATACTCGCAGATCTTAAGCAGTTCTGAGAAACATTCAATGTTTTTAACTCTTTTGAAGTAGATTGTCCACTGATCGTGCAACTTCAAATCATAATATGCTTCATCTTCATCTGATTTTGATTTAAGAAATGAAATCAAGTTACAAAATTGATCGTGGCGTGAGCGGTGACCCACCGATCAGCCGCCCTGCCCCCTTTTTCGCCTCCCACCAGTCCCGCCCGATGTTTGGTAAAAAGGAGGACTTACAGTAGGTAAAGGAGGACGGGAGGACAAAACATGGAAAGGAGGACATGTCGTCCTTTTGGATACCATCTGGCAACCCTACTCCCGACGCTATTAACTGGCTGGACATTGAACAGCCCCAGCATTCCATTATGACCCCCACTACCTCTCCTCCCTCATATAAAGAAGAAGAAATAGTTAAATAAGCAATGCCTCTATTTATTAAAAAAATGATATAGAGACAAACCTTTCCATTGAATTTTTTTTTTCACATTTAACTGATAACACCGGCTGATATCAAAACATTAACGAACCTCACACTATCGAATAAATTCTTTTATGGAGTACATTTTACGAAATTCTAGCTATAAATCGAAGACACGTCGATAATGAAGCTTTCGAAAGAGAGAGTACGAAAACAGTGTGCAATATAGTGTGAATGCGGAGGAGTTTGTGTTTTTAGGAAGTATGTTTACGAGAGATAAGAAGGCTGACAGAGATATTGAAAGTAGGGTAAATGCAGGTAACTCCATTAATAGAGGACTGAACGCAGTTGGCGCTAACAAAAAAATGTCCAAAGAAGCGAAGCTAGCAGTCCACAATGGAGTGCTGGTACCTACCCTGATGGAAGTATGGCTTGGAGTTGGCACAGAAAGGATGAAAGTAGACTGAAAGCTGTAGAAAAGAGATCCCTGAGGCGTATGTGTGATAAAACCATGTATGATCGTGTGAGAAATGTGGAGATCCGCGAAGAGTGGAAGGCTGATGTAAGCATAGTGAGTAAGATTAAGAAAGGGACGCTTGGATGGTTTGGGCATGTAGAGAGAATGAGAGAAGAAAGGAGTGTAAGGAGAATATATGATGCAAACGTGAATGATAGCAGAAGTCGGGGACGTCCGAGGAAGACATAGCACGATCTAGTGAATCAGATACTTGAGTCGGACCATGTAAAAAGTCAGAATAATAGAAGAGTATGAATGTAAATGAGGCGAAGAGTGTGCGCCAAGACCGAGTTGTTTGGCGGTCCATTCTCTCTGCCTACCCCTGCGGAGAAAAAACGGCGTGGTTGGTTTGTTAGTTAGTCAGTCACCCTAACATAAATACATATTTCTATTGACTTCCATGTTTTAACCACAACACGGGCATGTGCCTAGCTTGGTGGTTTTAACACACCTAAAAACTGTAAAAATCAATAAAAACACTGAATAAAGAAAAAAAAAAAAAACCTGCCGACAAACTACATTAGCAGTTTGGCGGGTTCTTTGTACAGTGAAGAATAAATTGAACAAAAAAATCGCTTTAAGTAATAAGATATTTTGCGAATGTACCTAAAATACCCCGATTAGGGATGCCAAAGTCTCACTGGTTCCAGACGGTCGGGAGCAGTTAAAACTCTTGTAGATTTTCACATTAAAAAAAGATATTAAAACATGGAATCAATAGAAAATTGTATTTGAGTTATGGTAGCAGAGTTGCATTCCTAATTTTGTCGATACAGCGTTTTCCAGCGATACCAGCACTGTGCGTAGTAGACACGACACAACAAAATTAATTGCTAATATTATTAATGTAAATATTGTATTTTAATGTTAATGTCAATTGTTGTAAATTACTTTATTTTTATTACTTTTTATTATCTTTTTAGCATCTCTATCAGGGCGGTCCTGGCACCCCTTGTCAAACCAGTAGAAGGCTAGATTGGTGATTACTCTAATCAAAGATGGTTTGTACTTTTGTTTAGCGTCCTTATTATGAAAAATAATCTCAAGGACGATATGTTGGCAATTTGACGCCCGGAGCGGACTGCTCCAATTGCGGCCCTGATCTCCATGCAGTGAAAGTTAAATTGTAAACATTATTTGAATACTTTTAACTGGATTATTGACTCTTATGCAACTTCCAATGATAATTGTATAACTATATCATGTTAATATACTCTGTAAATGTTTAAAAACAATAAATAAATAAATATGAACATTACATAATTTTTTTTTTTTTTTTAATGATAAACTAATGTTTATAAGACAAGGTTTTATGCATAGCATAAAGGATAACAAATAATTATAAGCAATAATTAGTCGCCCGAAATATAAAAATATAAATATAAAATATAATAAGCAGTAATTGTTGATTGAGGTACTAGTACATATTGAATCATTTGGCGGGTTGGAAATAAGCCGACATAGCTCAGTGGATACAGAGCACCTGACCGGACATCAGAAGGCACGGGTTCAATTCCCGTTGGCGGCATTTATTTTTACTCGGGATATATTTTCAATTTGGATTAATATTTCGGGTATTTATTGCTTATAATTATTTATGAACATTACAGATATTTATTTTTAGGGTATTATGCCGTGTTGCACTAACTTCTTCTTTAGCCAACGTTTCGGACAGAATTACAGTGTTCATCATCAGGGCAGATGATGGCTGATGATGGACACTATAATGCTGTCCGAAATGTTGGCTAAAGAAGGAGGTAGCGCAACATGGCATAATACCCCAAAAATAAATCAATATAATACTTTTGACCCTGAAAATCTCAAACCATATATATCTGTGAACATTTATGTTTCATTGGCGCAACTGTAATATTTACAATAACAAAAAGAAATAATAACCACAACAACCACTGTTACAATCAGTGTTATAATGTCATATTTATAAATATATCCGAAACTTGTTCTGACCTGTCTATATTTGTAATCAAAACTTGTTATCAAGTGGAACGAGAAACAAGAAATCAGGGATCGCCAACTAAATGTGCAAAAAAAGAAAATAGCACTTAGTTAAAATCGAACCTGCATCATCTGTAACGCTATCCAAAACGTTGGATAAAGAAGTAGGTAGCGCAACATTAAAAAAAATCATGTTTAACATTTCGGGTATGGAATCTGTAAGTTCCATTACGTGACATTTTTTAATTCCCTTTTTTGGTGGCTTTAATGTAGAAATTATTGATAAAATTATAAACAATTACATTACATATATTTCTTTTGTACATAACTGAAATGCCCCAGCAACAATCCATTGAATTCTTTTTATTAATTGAATATGTCCAGTAAAGAATCCACATTATTACCCTCCATTAGTATTCTATTCAATGAGGAGTTCATATTTAATCCCAGAATTTCGGCACTCAAAAAACAATCCCGACAATACTCCTGGACGAAATGGAAAGAATACTAATGATTAAAATCTTTTTTTTTTTTTTACATTAACCCCAGAAAAGAGGCCCTGAGAAAAGTAATTTCCCTCGGGGCCTATGTCATCTTTGGGGATGCTGCGTGAAAGGTCTTTCGAAGGAGGGGAAGATCTGGAAAGGAAAAGGTATGACGAGTGGGTAGGAATTTAGGGTTCAGTGTGTCCAGGAGTGACATATAAATATATCTCTCCCACTGCAGAGCAAAGCATTGGGTCGAGAGACCAGTTGGAGAGATCAAGGGTCTCAAAACCAGCTTCTTCTGATCTGGCACGCCACGCAGGTGGTGGGCTGGCGCATCCTGAACACACCTCCCCTGATGAACTTGTACAAACTTTGACGAAAATGCCCATATTTGCAGTAATTTAGATAAAAAGAATTTAGGTAATTAACATAATTTAAACTATTAAAATGATGATATCGATTAAAATAACTGAGAAATTTTGAAATTGTTAAAAGAATAGATAAAAATTCTCACATCAATTAGACATATTATTTTCACAACATTTCAATTCGTAAAATATTTACTTAATCAAAATTATCAGACGAATAATTAGTAATCGACTAAAAATTGTTGGAATCATTTGCATGCAATATAATATTCATGGAGGTCAACGATTTTGATGTCATTATTATTTTAAGAAACAAAAATGAACATCTTAATTTTTATGGAACAAGTGTGTGATTGAATACTTAATTCAATAGATGATTCCATTAGCTAACCAAAAAATAAATAGCTTGATAATTTTATCTTGCCTTATTTTTACGAAAAAAATGGACTAAGTAAGTTTTATTACTTCAAAACAAACTATGAATATGTATTTCATAAGAGTAAATTTCTCTTCACTCAAAGGTTGGTGACTCATGCAGTAACGATTCACTGATGGCCTCAGGCCCCCTCAGGGTCACTCTCCAATTTATTTTAGTTGCATTTTAGCTTTGCACCAGTGAGCTACGTGACTTGCGATTAATTATATACATATTATAAGTGGAAACATGTATAACATTAAAACCTTTGTTTTCATGAAAATTGGTACTACTAACGGTAATGGTCTTATTTGCATAACAAAGGATCAAGTCGAATATCCGATTGTGCAAAAACTGTGCATGTTGGCCAGAACACCAGAAGAAATCATTAAAAGAAAAAAAGAATGTCGTGTGACCGAAGACGATGTATTGCAAATCGGAGGAATATATGGGCATCACGTGCAGTCTGTAGTGAGATTTCTTCGATACCTTCAACCACCAGTGTGCTTGGTGGCACACAATGGAACTCAATTCCATTTCATTCTTCTGATTAAGCTGTTAAAAGATCACAACCAGTTAGAAGTGTTACGAGACATGCTGTTTGCGGATACTCAACACATATTTGTTTCCATGTATCCGGTTGGTTGGAATACTCGCAATCTGGATGACATACACCAACAACTTGTCAAAGAATCTGAAATTACCTCTGATTGGGAGGCAGAGACCAAATGCTTCAAACTTCAAGAAATCTTCGCTCTAAATCCAGAGGAAACAATAAAAATGTGTGAGCAGGCCTGGTCTTATGAAAAGCTTTTGGATGAATGGAATGAGTATGTGAATCAAAAGCAAGAGGATAAGTGTTCCAGTGAAGACGAAGAAGAGGAGTATGAAGAGGAATCAATGAAGTTTTTTGGGAAATAAGAGTTAATGCAAAAAATATATGTGCAGCTTTGACACGGTTAAGTATGCAGTCCGTGTCAAAAAATCATTCAACACCAAAGCATAATTTTTTATGTCTATAACATTAATTACCTAATAATAGTGGGTGAGGAGAGTGAGCGGAAGATATTAAAGTTGAACCAAACACATTACTCACACGTTGCTTGCTTATAGCATGTTTCAAATTCATTATCCGAATCATTGAATATAGAATAACAGAGAAAGTGCCCTAATGATACGGAGAGAGAAACAAATAAAGTACTCATTAACATTGCAAAGTTAGACAGAGACTAGAATAGTTATAATAATTGCAAACCGTCCGTGTTAATAAACATAATTTTTGTGTCTACCATATATTGAATACATTTTTTCTCGGTCTCTTTTTTCTTTTTTTTTCCATCTTGCATTGTATTTATTATTTGTTTTGGGTACATCATTTATGTTAAGCAATTGGGCGTATTATTATTTCATAAATTTTTATTTTTCACACCTACACAAACAATTTTACTGTTTCTTATGTTGTAAATGTTTTAGTTTTATTAAGTCCTAATTTGTCTACAATATATATGTAATTATACTGCTACCCGGCTCAGCACAGATATTGTCTAGTGAGTCGGGTAGCGCACTTCATTTTGTTAATAGCCTTAAATAAAAATTAATAAAACAAAATAATAATAAAAGTTTCATCACCTACATAGTTTAAAAAAAAAATACATTGTCAAATTTAAAACATCTGTCCAGAATAATGTGACACCATATTTGATAGTCCTTTTCTTTTGAACTGTCAGTCGGCTAATTATAAAATATTAGCCTAAAAACAATATAAAGTTTATTACATAAACCATTTACTATCAATGTTTAGTAAATAAACCATTTATTATCTAAGCTTCCTAAGTGTTAAGCCAACGATTATCACTTCAAAGGTAAGTGAAAGTTTAGGAAACCATTACTGTCAATGAAATATGTTGCAAGTTAATATTGAATTCACTGAGGACCTTATTCTTTATGACACCAAACCCGGTCAAATTTTATATTTCATCATTTAAATGGTTAGTCGTCATACAAATATGTGCATTAGACAATAAAAACACAGAGGCTCAGCGAAAATGCGGTACGACCAGGGGCTTTTAATTATTTTTATCTTTGTCCGTTTAAATTATGGCATAATATGTTGTATATGTATATTTTTCATCCTTTTCCTTTTATGATGATTTTTTTTCTTTCTTTCTTCTCTCCTTTTTAAAATGATAGTTTTATTATATTTTTTTTGTAATTAAATATTAATCTATATCATGGTCACCCTACATGTTTACCCTACATGTTTACCCTACATGCTTACCCTACATGTTTACTACATTATACTGTAATGAATTGGGTGGAATTAGATTAATAGGTACCATGTAGGTACCCAATTTTTCGGAATGTTAATGCAACAATATTGTTCTCTTAATATAAAATCTTTGTGTTATTTTTATTATTTTGTAAAATTATTAACCTTTAAGGTTAAAAATTCTAACGTAAAAAAGATACTATGTAAATAAACAATAAACAATTATGTCAATGATAATATTTATTACAACACCTTTATATTTATATTCACATAAATATTATCAATCACCATTCAATGATTTATCACACAAGCAATTAATATTTAAGACAGTGAAAAAAGTTAAGTTTGACGAAGAAAATCATTTTCTTTTCTTTTTATAAGAATGGAAAATTAGGAAACCATTATTTCAACTACTAACTGTTGCTGAAAGTTCCTACCCAAGTTGCATTACGATTTGCTTTGTTTAGCACCTTCCGTTTTCAAAGGTTTTCATAGGTAAATATGTATTAGTAGAACATGTTTGTGATATAAATGCACTTTTCAGGTTTCCAAGCGGTGCCTCAAAAAGAGGTGCTTCAAAGCTATACGACCTCAGGGTTGGAAACTCTTCTGTGTACAAAATATATTGAAGAATGTTTCGTCAACAGAACATTGAATGCAAGTCGATGGATGAAGCAATGCCCACAACATTATAAATATGTCGATATAATTACATTTATTAGGTTATGGAGTAAAAATATAAATAAAAAATAAATATTACGAAAAATTATACATTATTTATTATTTCCTTGATATTTGCTAGAATACTTAAATTATTTCCAACTGCATGAAATCTAGGTACAAGTGAGTGTCTAAATGACTCAGTCCTGACATCTTTGTACTAATTAAAAAGAATTTTATATTGGGTAGTTCTAGTTGGTTTGTTGATAGGCTCAATAAATCAGGGCTGTCTATAATTCCATTAACTAACTAACTAACTAACCATCACGCCGTTTCCCCGCAGGGGTAGGCAGAGAGAACGGACCGCCAAACAACTCGGTCTTGGCACACACTCCTTGCCTCATTCACATTCATACATCGTCTCATACATACTCTTCTATCGTTCTGACTCTTGACATGGCCCGACTCAAGTATCTGATTCACTTGGTCGTGCCATGTCTTCCTCGGGCGTCCCCGAACATTTTTAAAAATAAAAGTTGAGTTGGATACGAGTCTTCTATCAGAGTTTTAATTTAATTCTTTCATTGAGTGCTTGTAATTTATAATTTCTGTTGGTAGACCAAGTTAATAATTAATATATCTTAGAAATTTATGATGAATTTTTTAAATGGAATCGGAGTGGATTTTAAAGTGAGGGAACCAGATAGAAGAATTATATTCAACTTGACTTCGAACTAAGAAGAATATAAGATTTTTAATATTGTTAAGTTTATAAAGTCTCTGCTATTAAGGAAAATGAAGCTAAGGTAAGTAAGAAATAATAATAAGTAAGAAATCGGCAGATCGCAGAGCATATTTTGGTCGATCCCAAATGTTACGACTGTGGATTTTGAAAAAAAAAAATTCATATTTTAAATGTTCGACCATGGTTGAAAAAAAAGCAAAGTCTTGGGAAAAATTGGTTTTGATAGATTTGTGTTTATCTGAAGCGGTTAAGGTAAAAAAATTGAAAAAAAAAGAAAACAGAAATTCTTCTAATATTCTTTTTAGAAGTTAATTCCCATCAAATCTAAAAATAAAATAAAAAATATGTAAAAAGACGCCTTTGCAAGGAAAAAAAACATTGATAAAGCATAAATCAAGTGTACTGGACGGGAGTCCGCACAAGACTGTAGATTTAGGCGCCGGGTCCAAACCGTGTCTTCAACCGATGAGATGCTCCTTTACGGCCGATGATGATGATTGTAGTTGATATTGTGATGAAATCTGCCTCCCGCACCCAGGCTTGGTGAATGTTGGGCCCTGGGTGTGCTGTTGTCTCTGCTCGCTTCTGGTGTTGGCGGTTTTCCAGAGGAGGGCCGGCTTGTCTTGAAGAGGTAACACCAGAAGATCTTGGAGCAGAGGACTTGGCGGGGTGAGGCAGATGTTGGGCAGGAGTCACTTGTTGATAAATAAAACGCTTGGTTTTGGTGGTAAAGATGAACTAATTTATTTTCAATTATGTGGCTGCTTATATTTAATTAGCCTGACTCGCACCCGACATTGGGTTTTGAGTCCAAAAGTGGTGGGGGATTGTACCCGCGCCAGATATGTGTTTATATGCCCCGGAAAAATGTCGCATATTCATTTTGCCGGTAGCACACTTGAAGGCAGTCGCTTAAATTTGAGAGTTAGAAAAGATTTTGAGCGCTTACATGAATGATAATTACATAGTTTAAATGCATAGTAGTTATAGGAATGTGTATCTTGACAACTAGATTTTTTGTTTGTCAAGATACGACAAAAAATAAGAAATGTTTGTAAAATAAATGTGTAAAAATGATCTCAAGCGATCAAATTTGTAAAACATGTTAAGTTAGTATTTTTCCGAGGTCCCCCGTAACATAGCGCTCAGAAAGAGATAAGATTCACTATGCTACGAGGTTCCTGGATTTTTGTACACGCAAAAAGGGTAAAAAATATTGTTCAAAAATGGGTTTACATATGGGTGAAAAACAGCTTTTTTAATATCTCCTCAGCGGTAGTATATCGAAAATAGTGTTTATTTGACTACCGCCGAGGGGATGAACAAGTAAAATATACATATTTGCAATGTTTAAAAATTGATTTTTCTATGTAAAATTTACATAGAAAAAATGCTGGACATTGATCCACGCGGCAGGTAAGCCGGCGATGTGGTATCGAAGCCATTCGGAGTCAAAGTTTTCAAGCCGCTTGGGCCGAAAATTGGACAAAATGACCAGTGGCGGGGAGTGGTGATTTTGCCAGTGGCGTGGAGTAGGGACATTTTATAAAAGTAAACAATTTTTATGAAATTAAATAATATGGTCAACTACGTCCGTTACACTCCCCCCGTTTAGCTATGCTGAACTAAAAAATAGGACGTTTGTTGGTACGGCGCAGTCCGCGGCGGCCAGTCTCTCTGGGATGGTGCTGGGCTGGTGGTACTGTTGATGTTGCATCGGTAGGCGGGGCCGGCAGGATTACAGCGAGCTTCACATCGGGGTGGACGTAAAATCCGGTGCTCGTCTGGATCCTGGCGGTCGTCACTCGGCCGTCTGCAGCAGGGGTGAATGGAGGAACATGGTGGGCTAGCCTTGATGGCGGCAAGGGCCCCATCAGAGGGGGGGCTGGCTTGCTCCTGCGCATCTTGCAGGTGGGGCAGTTGTGGGCGATCTTGCGAATATTTGTTCGCAGTCGCAGCACATGGTAGTTGCCTCGCACCTCAGCCATTGTTCTCTCATTATTTGGGTGATCGGCTTCCTGGTGATGACGTCTCACCAGAAGTCGTGCATATGCATGATCACCATCCAAAATTATTGGTGTCCGCACTGCTTGGGGCACGTTACTGAGGGCTCGTATTCTTGAGTTCATCCTCAGTAGGCCGTCAGGTCCAAGGAAGGGGCTCAAGGCTTTGAGCCGACTGTCACTTGGTAGTGGATCTCCTTTCTGGAGCGCATTTATGTCATGATAAAATGTCTCTTCTTGACATTTTCTTGCCCATCGGGCCTCTGCTTCCTTGATTTCATCGGTTCTTAAATGATTATCAGGTTGTTCGTGGCTTTTTCCACGACACCTTTTAATAGAACGATGTATCCGGCAGGTAGTTTGAATAAGATGATTGAATGAGGAAAATTTCTTGATGTCGGGCAGTGTCTCTGCCACAGTTGAAGAAAGGCCAACGTTTTGGCGCCTTACTTCAATGTGCCTGGGAGACCCTTTCGCGGGGCCGACTGATCCTCTCGTACCATTTGCAGGCACAGATCCAGCTGGTACTCCTCGTACGGCCGCCTGTATCAGAGGTGCTCGCGGTACGGGGCCAGATGGTCCATGGGGCATGGTAGAATGCCACCGGGCATGGTGCCTGGGTGGTCTTCTCTGCAAAGATGCTGGCACAGATCCAGCTGGTACTCCTCGTACGGCCGCCTGTATCAGAGGTGCTCGCGGTACGGGTCCAGATGGTCCATGGGGCATGGTAGAATGCCACCGGGCATGGTGCCTGGGTGGTCTTCTCTGCAAAGATGCTGGCACAGATCCAGCTGGTACTCCTCGTACGGCCGCCTGTATCAGAGGTGCTCGCGGTACGGGTCCAGATGGTCCATGTTGCACTGTATGAGGTCTCTCGGCAATGTGCCTGGGAGACCCTTTCGCGGGGCCGACTGGCCTTCTCTGCGAAAATGCTGGCACAGGTCCAGCTGGTCCTCCTCGTACGGCCGCCTGTATCAGAGGTGCTCGCGGTACGGGGCCAGATGGTCCATGTGGCATGGTAGAATGCCTCCCGGCAGTGCGCCTGGGTGACAGTGTGGCTCGTATGGCCAATGTGGTAGCTTCATCCACATGTTCAGAGGTCCCTCCGCCATGGGTGGTCCACCCCAACGCCGTTCGTGATAATATTCGCGTAGAATCACGAACGTCGCGCACTTCCCTCGAGACAATAAGGTGAGCATTGTCTTGCCCGATGAGAAGTGTGGGGGTGATGTAGCGACCGTGGTACCTCTGTACAGGAAGGCTGAGCTGCTTGATGGTATTTGCTCTGATGATAAACTCATCAGCAATTCCGGCGCCGCGTAGAGTGATTGGCACGCGGCGGGACGTTATGTCTGTTGAGCACATGTTTTTTGCTCCGTGTAGTCGTAGCTCACGGGTAGGTCCGGTTGTGCCGATTTTCTGTGCTGTGGTGGCGTCAATAAGGGTGACAGTGGAGCCTTCGTCCAGAAGCGCAAAGGTTTTGATCTGCCGCTTGGGGCCCGACAATATGACCCCCACCACTTTTAACACGGCACTTTCGGTGTGGCGTCACATATTGTGAACGTCTGCCACTGTATTGTTATTTTCACGATAGTTCGGGTTGTGAAGAAGTCGGTGGTGGGGGGATCTGCACTCCCCCACGCCGCACCATTCACTAACTTTGCACTGTTTTGTATAATGTTTGCCATTGAGGCACAATCGGCACAAACCGGCGTCGTTCACTGTTTCAAAACGATATTTTAAGTCTTTCGCGGCGAAAGTGCGACATTCGCTAAGTTGGTGGCCATTTTCACCACACTCGACACACCCGGCGCGGTTGTCGAACTCGCGAACTTCACTGTAACTGTTTTGCACTTTTTCCCCGCTTCGATTATTTTCTCGATTATTACCAGACAAAATTTGGGGCATTCGATTATTACCAGACAAATTTTGGGGCTTTCGATTATTTTGCGCGAAATGTTGTTTTTCACTAGAATTGTTGTTGTAAACATTGTTTTCCCGCGATAAAAACCGTTCTGACGCGGCAGACGTGTTTAAACTGTTGTCACAAGTGTCACTTTTGTTCGAATTGTTTTTTCGCGAAAACTTTTCTGACGCGGCAGACGTATTTATGTCACAGGTATCACGTTGGCGCGCACTGTTTTTTCGCCAAAACTGTTCTGACGCGGCAGACGTGTTCTCTAAACGGTTTTCGTCACATGTTTCACGATTTTGAGCACTGTTTTTTCGCGAAAACTGTTCCGTTATTGAGAACGAATGTTCACGGCGTGGGCGGGACCTCGCGGGGTCAACCAAACCGGACTTTGGGATGGCGTTCGCGACGGTTTTCAGGAAGGCGGCAAACTGGCAGATGGTAGCGGAGGCCTCGTAGTGCCGCACTTCCATCAGCCACGCCAACCGCAAGGTGGGCGGCATCTTCCCCGCGATGTCACTGAGCAGCGCTGGATTCGTCAGGTAGCCATCATTGTTGAGGGAGCGGAGTGATGCCACCAGGTTCTGAACTGTGCCAGAGAAGTCTGCGATGTCCTCCAGAGAAGCCTCAATTGTGAGGTGGGGCAGCTTCTTCACCTTGTCCAGCATCAGAGCAGCGAGTGAGGTAGTCCCTCCAAATCTCTGCTCCAGGACTGCCAGGATCTCCGGAACCTGAGCAGGGTCCATCAGAAGGGGGCCGACGGCTTCTCGGGCTTTCCCCTTGAGGGCCCGCTGTAGGCGGATCAAGTTTTCACTGGAGGTCATCCGACATGTGGAGGTAGACTGGTTAAACTGTGCCCTCCAGGTGGGCCACTCCAGTGGATCTCCAGAGAATGGAGGCAGGTCCTTGGCCATTGATTGTCTGGCAATAAGGGCCGCCATTCGTGGATCGTCCTCGATTGTGGGACGGGGGCTGTCCTGAGCCCTTGAAGCTCTGATGGCTTCTGTCAGGGCGGAGGCCAGCTGAGCCATGGGACTGCCATCATGCTGAACCCAGGCTCTGGTATGTTGGGCCGTTTCATCCGCCGTAGGTTGGGGCGGGAATCTCGGCATGGAGCTGGTACTGGCTGTGGGCGGGCCATCTGGCCGTGCCGGCACGCCATACTCCTGTTCGCGCAGTGGTACGGGCGGCACATGTCCAGATGGTCCAGATGGTCCAGAGGGTCCAGGTGGTCCAGGCTGTGTCCATGGCACGTCCCACTGCTCCAGCAGTCCGGCAGGTGATCCTGGCGTCGGCGCTGGGTACCCCGGGTGGGGCAGAGGTACGGGCAGCACAGGGCCATGAGGTCCAGGCTGCACCAGTACTGGGCATCCCTGAATGGTCCAGGGTGCTGGTTGCGCAGGGCCTGCTGGCTCTTGCTGCGCTCGTGATGCGTACCTCTGGTCCACCAGAGGTACAGGTCCGGCTGACACTTCACGTACGGCTTGCCTCTGTTCTATCAGAGGGGCGGGCGGTACGGGGCCAGAGGGTCCAGGCTGCATTATGTTTGGGCATCCCTGAATGGTCCAGGGTGCTGGTTGCGCAGGGCCTGCTGGCTCTTGCTGCGCATGTGATGCGTACCTCTGGTCCACCAGAGGTACAGGTCCAGCTGGCACTTCACGTACGGCTTGCCTCTGTTCTATCAGAGGGGCGGGCGGTACGGGGCCAGAGGGTCCAGGCTGCATCATGTTTGGCCACCCTGCATTGGGCCAGGGTGGCGAGGGCGGGGGACCGGCTGGCCTTGGCTGCACCGCTGCTGTGTACCTCTGGTCCACCAGAGGCACCGGGCTCGGTTGGCCGGGCTGCACCCATCCAGGGCTGTACCCTTGGAAGCGCCAGGGTCCTCCTTGGGCAGGATACCCTTCCAGGAGTACGGGTCCAGATCGGGCAGGCGCTGCTGCTGCTGGTTCCTCGTACCTCTGGTCCACCAGAGGCACCGGGCTTGATTGGCCGGGCTGCGTCCATGCTGGTGGTGACCTCTCCGGGAGCTTCGAAGGTCCAGGAGGGGCAGGGGCTGCTGCTGTTGGAGCTGATTGAAGAGCTGCTTTGAGTCTCTCAATGTGCTCGGTTTGACTGCGAAGCTGTTGTCGCAATGACTCCATCGCATCCTCTTGAGAAATGGAGGGCGGTGAGTCATGATGTGCAGGTGGTGCCATGTCAGGAGTAGTGCTGGGCGTGGGCATGGGGGTTACGTGAGGCGTGACGTGAACCGCAGCCGTGGCCTGAGACCCAGCATCCAGGGCATCTGCAGATGGTGTTGAGGATCCATCGTCTTGGATCCGGCTCGACCGTAAAGTTGGAGACATCCTGGTTGAAGGCGTGTGAGAATCCGGCTCGAAGGACCACTTGTACTGGACGGGAGTCCGCACAAGACTGTAGATTTAGGCGCCGGGTCCAAACCGTGTCTTCAACCGATGAGATGCTCCTTTACGGCCGATGATGATGATTGTAGTTGATATTGTGATGAAATCTGCCTCCCGCACCCAGGCTTGGTGAATGTTGGGCCCTGGGTGTGCTGTTGTCTCTGCTCGCTTCTGGTGTTGGCGGTTTTCCAGAGGAGGGCCGGCTTGTCTTGAAGAGGTAACACCAGAAGATCTTGGAGCAGAGGACTTGGCGGGGTGAGGCAGATGTTGGGCAGGAGTCACTTGTTGATAAATAAAACGCTTGGTTTTGGTGGTAAAGATGAACTAATTTATTTTCAATTATGTGGCTGCTTATATTTAATTAGCCTGACTCGCACCCGACATTGGGTTTTGAGTCCAAAAGTGGTGGGGGATTGTACCCGCGCCAGATATGTGTTTATATGCCCCGGAAAAATGTCGCATATTCATTTTGCCGGTAGCACACTTGAAGGCAGTCGCTTAAATTTGAGAGTTAGAAAAGATTTTGAGCGCTTACATGAATGATAATTACATAGTTTAAATGCATAGTAGTTATAGGAATGTGTATCTTGACAACTAGATTTTTTGTTTGTCAAGATACGACAAAAAATAAGAAATGTTTGTAAAATAAATGTGTAAAAATGATCTCAAGCGATCAAATTTGTAAAACATGTTAAGTTAGTATTTTTCCGAGGTCCCCCGTAACATAGCGCTCAGAAAGAGATAAGATTCACTATGCTACGAGGTTCCTGGATTTTTGTACACGCAAAAAGGGTAAAAAATATTGTTCAAAAATGGGTTTACATATGGGTGAAAAACAGCTTTTTTAATATCTCCTCAGCGGTAGTATATCGAAAATAGTGTTTATTTGACTACCGCCGAGGGGATGAACAAGTAAAATATACATATTTGCAATGTTTAAAAATTGATTTTTCTATGTAAAATTTACATAGAAAAAATGCTGGACATTGATCCACGCGGCAGGTAAGCCGGCGATGTGGTATCGAAGCCATTCGGAGTCAAAGTTTTCAAGCCGCTTGGGCCGAAAATTGGACAAAATGACCAGTGGCGGGGAGTGGTGATTTTGCCAGTGGCGTGGAGTAGGGACATTTTATAAAAGTAAACAATTTTTATGAAATTAAATAATATGGTCAACTACGTCCGTTACATCAAGTGTAAAACAAAGAATTCAATTATTTACTAGACTAATGCTGTTCCAAAATCGCTGTTATTCAGGGTTGCCATAGAAATTAAATAATTTTTTTTTATTTATTTATTTTTTTTTTTAAAAAGAAAGACAAATATTCCCGGGTTACGAATAACCTGACAATATTTGAAAATCTCCTACTACCACCACGGGAAGCTGAAAATGTTGCTTGTGTTGTGATGGAGGACTTAGCCAGCCGAGGAATTGAACACACTTCGCCTGAGTGGGACCCAAGCGCGATGTCAACTCGGCCACCGACCGGTCAATTGTTCCACTTCATTAAATTTCTACATTTCTTGTCAAGCTGTATAAAAACCAAGGTCACACAGAGCGATTTCGATGCTGTTGTACCTTATCATGTATGTATGTAAGTATGATCACTAACCATTATTCTATCTGCTATTAGACGGTCACACTGAGCTACTGAAATTTCAAAAGTGCTAGCGAGTGAAATGTCCTGGATGACGAAAAATACACAAAACTAACCAAAAATATGCAACTTTTTGAGACGTCAGATGAGGTGACATTAGAGCAGGGAAGAGATCAGACTGGCAACTAGATCACATGGCCGCCAAAATCGCAATCAGAAACGAAGATGTTCTAATTGAATTGCGCAAATGTTTAAAAGCTGATCATTGAGTTACTTGCAGCGAATACTTTGTCACACAAAGCGACTTCGACGTTACTATTCAAATAGCAGCGTTGAAATCGGTCCGTGTGACCGAGGCTAGAGATATAAGAAATAAAAAAATGACATACCTCTGGTCTTGCTCTGCTTGCTGGGAGAGCCGCTGCTTGATCTCTTGGCAGGGCTGAGACTGGAGCTGGTCTTGACAGACTTAGAGGGACTGCTGGCGCTGAGGCTAGTATCGCTGGAGCTGCACTGGCCGCCCGACAGAGATAGCGCCGCGACGCCCGTCCCGGCCCCCCCCACCCCAATCCCCACCCCCAACACTCCCGCAACCCCCCCCGTCCCCATCTGGGACGTGTAGATGGGCGTGCCTGTCCAACACACAATTTTATTATTGATCTATTTATTAAAGCGGAGATGGTTTACGGAGAGTTCCCGTGAGCACTCAGGCCATGGGCCCATTGCGCTATCTCCCATTTCACATCATTACTTTGATAAAGTTCACCAGGGTTGTCACTGGATTTGGCTATGTCTTCTGGTTCCACAATGGTTCCAGTTCTCAATTCCCAGCTGAGCATTGTTCCCATCAGGGCAGGACATTTGCTCCGTAGGTGAATTGGAGTCTTTTCATCCTTTTCCCATTCCCTGCATCTGTTGGTGTTTTCCACTACAAACAACAACATGCGCTTCCTGAGATCGTAGTGTCCCATTAGTAGTCCTACTAGTTCCCTCAGTGAGTTTCTGTTCATATTGAGTAGTTCCCTAGACTTCTAGGGTCTGGTTCGTTTACGAGTACTTTGAATTGTCACATTCCGGGTGCCCTCTACCATTCCTTCCAATGCTGAGATTTGACCCACCTCTCAATATTTAGTTTGGTGTGGCAAGCTGCCATTCCTACAGCCGGCACAACATCACTAATAAGGTTTCTATTATATCTGAGGTTTATGATCGGTTAACTCTAAGATATGTTTAATAATAATAAATTTCTTACATGGTTAAGGACAAGATCAAGTGACGCACCAGTAGTAGCTATCTTAACAAACACAATAGTTGGCTTAGCCACTTGAAGAGGTATACAACAGTTCAGTGGGTTCCATGACAAAATAGTAGAAACAAAACAGAACATTGCGTCACTGAGGCGCGAGAAGTCATTAAGTGACATGTATGGTAAAACTGAGTTACAAGTCATTATGAATAATTTTCTATGTAAACTGTGAAGGCAACAATACAGCAATATGCTTTTGGCTATAAAACGGCAGCTTTGGGGGTGAAAGAAGTCGTAATTTATTTTAAAAAAATGTCATTTTATTAAAACAGGTTACTTAACGATTTTTTATTTTCTTTGAATGTCACTTAATGACTTAATGCGCTACACCGACGATTGAAGGAAAGTGAAGAAAAATAAAAAAAAAACAACAAAGCTATCTAACCTAACCTTCTATTATTATATCATGTTCTGTTTTATCCAGATACTAATTTCATGAAAGGGTAAAATATTTTTTTGAGTAAAAGGAGCAAACTGCTCACATATAAAACCAAAATCATAATAAGACCAGAAGTTACCTAAGGTAACTACTATCTAAGAAAAAAATTTGCAGACTTGAACATAAAATCTTTGAACCTACGCTAAATGATACAGATACAGAATTTAAAAAAAAATCCAAAATCTAATTGAGCCAATGTAAGATTCTGTAGGTGAAAATGCGACGGACTGAACACGTTGAAAGAATGTCAGATTTCAGGATAGCAAAAATCATAACTAAGTGGAAGTAGAGTGCCGGAGAGGATGGAGGACGGAGAGGACGACCTAGAAGCAAACCGAGGAAGAGGTGGATACACTGCGCGGGAGAGGATTGGAGCAGAATGAGAAGGATTAAAGCAAATGATGAGGGACTGCATCCAGTGGAGAGCATTTGCAGGGGAGGCAAAATCTCACCCTGGGATATATTGTCGTGATGATGATGACATAATAGGCAGAAAGTATGCTGAATGTTGTAGATTCCCTGAGACAAATGTGTAGTAAAATCGTATGACCGAATGACCGTACTACGAATGTGAAGATTAGAAAAGAAGGCAAAGCCGATGTAAAGAGTCTCTTAGACGGTTTCAACACAATCAATATTACTCAAGTAGGGTCATATGAAGAGTCAGTACAACAGAAGATTATGTATGAAACATGTATGACTGTGAATGAATTTTATATAGATTTTTACGCAACCTTCCATTTTGCCAGTGAGAATGCAAGAATAGAGTTACATGTCTTCCACTTACTGAATGTATGATGCGGAGTGTGTTGGGCTATCCCCATGGAGTGAGGATCTTCTCCATCGGAAGAATCGTCCGAAGAGTCGCCAGTGAATGGCATTGATCGTATTTGACTGGCACGCTGCGGAATCAATCGAAAACTTTTATTAATTTATATTAATTTTTTAGGTTTATTTTGTGCAGTACTAAAAATATATGAAGAAATTTGGTGATGATGGTTCTTCAAGGCAATTTTAAAGAGTGTCATTATGAACACTATTCTCGCAGGCGAAAACATAGGCCCTGTTCGAGAAAATATAATTTGTTTTAAACAGGTATATCTTTGAAAATATTGCATACATTTGAGTGAATTTCTTTATAATAAACATAATACTCACCGCACCCCAGTTATAAAAGTATTGTCTGAAATAAAAGTTTACTTTGTAATATGACTCCATATACTGAAGTGAAAGTTGGTGTTGGGTTATTTAATGTTTAAGTGCAAAAAATTATCCAGTTCCACAAGTGCAAGAATTTATTACCCATTCTACGGGTTCAATACACATAGTGTTCTTTTCTCCCACACAAAAGACAAGAAGATGAGGAAGACTTTTATCACATTTTTACAAATAGCAGAACTACCTTTCCCAAGATAGATAGCGATAGGGGAGTGGTAACCGAATCAAATAGAACAGTGACATAGAACACGATAAAATCATAGGTTTGTTCTCTTTCTTCACTTTCATAGAAAATTTTTGTTTTGTCACTGTTCTGTTTTGTCATGAAACCAAGATAAGTAAACCTACACATGGTGTACTGAAACTCGTGGTACAGGCAGGAAACTGGTGAGTTGATTTTGAAATATATATATTCAAAATAATCAGTTGCTAGGGGTTTATATCTTTTAAAGTCAGTCAAAGCTCCAAAAGCTCAAGCTCCAAGCTTGTGTTGTTTCTTAATAATTTATTTACCTTAATACTAACATATATATAATTGAACTAGAATTCCCTCACCAAACACAAGAGCATTATCTCTTTATGGTGAGGAAAGGCTACTTTAATTTCTATTGTTTTATATCTTGTTTATATCCTGTATACATCTATGTAAAAAAATAATTTTTTTTAAATAAAAAAAAAAAAAAAAGTTTGTTAATCCTAAATTTATATGATGTACATTCACTAATTTCCCGCTTGTACAATGAGTTTCCGTATACCATGTTCATACATATATTTATTTTAGTATTACCCCCTTGACAGTGGCGTAGACTGGTACGGAGATGTCCTGGTAGCTGACTGGCTCCCCGGCAAGGCGACTTGCGGCTGGCGGGCTCAGTTCATCCCCAACCGACTGCTGGAGCCCATCTGCAGCAACCTGGGTTGTTGGAAAAATATCAAAGGAATTACAAACAAAAAATTTACAAAAATTGATCATATTACTTATCATAGTGCTTTACGATAATATTAAACATTGAAACAAATTGTACTTTTACCTTATCAAACTACGGTTATAAAAATAACAATATTTGGATGATTTGATGTACCATTTTTATGAAAAATCACTTCAACAGCGCTGTGTTTTCTCTATTGCATTTCACACGGAGGACACATTCCACAGAATACCGAGTAAAAAATTAAAAATATTAAAAATACAGCATACTGTATAGGGAAATGGGAATTATTTACACGGTTATGAAAAACACAGTCAACAAAGCGTAATGATAATAACATCTATTCTTATAAGAATCCTAGATTATTCCCACGCCGGTGCATACACTACTTAATAATGGTATGGGTATAAACGAAGATTTGATTAATTTTTTGATGTCCTCGACATCTTAACGTTTTTGAAATCCAATAGAACCTGTCTCCCATTTTTATATAAACATTTTTTTTTACACTGGAACGTGTATCGCATGTAAAATCAAAATTAAGTATACGCTGTACAGGACTGAATATTCGGAATACATATTCAGTCTTAGTGAAAAAATTGCATTTTCAACAAAAAAAAAAACTTCCTTGTCAGTTATTCACATGAGCGATCGCGTTAATAATTGAAATACGAGTCCAGCAACCGGGATTTCCAAAATTTCCTGTCATCTTTAAAAAAATCATAAATCCAAATTTTAATATGGAGACATATAAACTGACTACACGCCTATATTTCACCATTTATCCCATATTTTTAGGATTTATTAAAAAAATCGTAAACTTTATAAACAAGCGATTCTGGGTGTTAGTTCAATTGCAGTTGGTGGTACTTATCCAGGTCAATATAGAATATTTTCTATATCTGTATGTTGTCTACGGCCTACTTGATAAACACAGATATAAATATATATTTATTTATTTATTTATTTCACGCCTATTAAAGCTTTTACATACATATATATAAAAAATATTAACGATTTTATACATGAAAATAGTGCAGGCGACTATTTAAAACAATTGCAGAAAAATAACTATAAAGTCAAAATATCACTGAACTTGATCTACACAGCATGCAGGCACAAAACATAAAAAATCCAAAATATTTTTTTCTGTTTCAGTTTACAAAATTATTATGTGTTAGTCAAATCAAATTAAATACCTTTATTAAAATATTCCACTACTTGATGAAAAAAACTTCAATAGGGTATGCTTATACATATATTGAAATTGATGTACTAAATATATCAACAATATCGTAGTATTTGTTACCTAGCTGTTGAATCCGTCGCATAGGAGTGTGATATTGGGACGTTGAAATAGAATTGCTACAATAATATGGTAGGTACTGTCTTGTAACCGACCTGCTTGGAGTATGAAAAAAATATTGGAAAACTTAAATCGTAAACAGCTGTTTGAATGTCTTGAATGAAAAAATATTTTATAGAACTTGGTTTCGCGGACTGACAAATTTTAATGCACTAAATTAGGATATTATTATACATTTATTATTGTTATCTCAGCTTTCTACTGACGCAAACTGCAGATTGCGGGGAGGTTCGAAATTTTTTTTATAAAAATTTTACCTTTTTTTAAATAAATTTTAATTATAGATACATATAATGGCAAGCGATCGCAAACTTGCCATAATATGCCAAAAATTGTTAGAGTGGTTATAAATTATTCCCCATCATTGTAGGTTTTCAATAATACATAAACTCCAGAATTGTGATGTTTTCCATAATATTCTAATTGACATGCCTTTCAAGTAAAGTAAATATTCAACCTGGTATATTTTAGCCTCCCAGCTGGGGAAGCGGTGAAGAGGTGGTGTGGGAGGTCGAGGGGTGGGGGGTGCCAGGGATCCCTCACTGCCGGTACTGGAGCCCCCTGGAGCACCCAACCAGCCGGGGGTACGCTCTGCAACAAACATCAATACATTCAGTACCATTAAAGTGCTCAATTAAAACATACATATAAGTATGAAAAACATTTAAAAAAAACTAGATAACAAATAGGGGTCGGTACTTAAGTTATTTTTTAACCTCTACGAGAGATATTTGCATTCGTCAAGTTCATTAGGTACAAATCCTCTGTAAAATTTAAAAATAATAATAACTGAACCGGAAGTCGTTTCGCGGCAGGGGTGGGCAGAGAGGATAGACTAGCAGACAACTATTGTCTAGGCACGCACTCCTTTCTTCTTTCACATTCATATATCGTCTCGTAAATACTCTTTTACTATTCTGATTCTTGACAAGATCAGACTCAAGTATTGTAATGTAAAATTGAGTAAGTACAGTGGTACCTCGACATACGAGTTTAATTCGTTCCGCAACCTTGCTCGTATCTTGAATTACTCGTATATGGATGCAGATTTCCCCATACAAAACAATTAGACTACCATTAATCCGTTCCAACCCCCAAAATGTCACCCCAGTTATTTTTGTTACGTGGTTTTGAATAATAAAAACGTATTTATAAATGACCAATATTTATTGTACAAAAACAAAAAAGAGAATTTAAATAAATAAATTAGATATCCTTACTGGTCTTTGCCTTTTTCGCTACATTTTTCTCGCTTTCACCTGTAGGCCATTTAGAAAAAAACATGTCCAAGGAGGTTTGTTTCTTCCTCCCTCTCAGAATGTTCCAGAAATGAGTTAGGCAAGTGTCATTAAAAAGATCAGACGCACGACCTGTTGCAACTTTTTCTAGGTGTTTCTTTTCCACTGTGAAACTCTCTCCCACATTCCTAAGATTTCCTTTATCTCACTTGTAAAAATAACCTCCTCCTCTGACTCCTCGAAACCAATTTTTTGCATAACATCCGTATGCTGCTGTGACTGTAACTCTTGTATCTCCTCAGTCGTCAGTTCCTGGGTGTGCTCCTCGACGAGTTCGTTCACGTCCCTCTCTTCCACCTCTAGACCCATGGATTTCCCCAGAGACACAATCTCCTCCTCTACTGACATAGCACGCGCGCTACCGGCGGACCTGCTAAACCGAACTCGTATCTCGAATTTCGCTCGTAACTCAAAGCAAAAAATCACTCGCTTGCCGGCTCGTATCTCGAAAAACTCGTATGTTGGGGCACTCGTATGTCGAGGTACCACTGTACTTAAAATTCAATTTGCCCATACTTTTTTCAATTCCTCACTTTCACATTGTCATCAGTAAAATACATTTTTTTAACATTTTTTGAAAAATATTTTTTGTTTTTTACTGTACATCTATTTTTAAGCACACTATGCCAACAAATTTCAATATGGTAACATCATCAGGGTAGTAAATATTTAACAAAATATTTTAAAACAACAGCTTAGTACAAATAAATATTTGAAACCATAGACATCCAAATTGACAGACCAGCCTAACAGGCAAAGGGAACAAACCAACAAGCGCAAAGCGGGGAGGTGGCGTGACCGTTTCCCTTTCTGTGATTTGTCAATAAATCTGAAATTGTTCAGGCAACTCGCATTGTAATAACAACATTTAGTCCTCGAAAAGTCGATTAGTCTTTACTCAATGATGGATCCGTTAAAATCGAACATTTTCAACACCCTGCGCAGAAAAGGTCAAAAAATGGATGCAATGCAAACCGCTGCCTTACTTTAGAGAACTTTACTTTTCTGTGCAGGGTCTAGTTATTCAATGTGCGCTCTACGGCGGTCAACGTACGACTGATAGTATACAACATAGTTTATTCAAGGCATTCTCTGACCCTCCTGGTGCCAAAAATATTCATTGAAATGACACCCAGATTTTACGTTAGGGCAGTCAATTTGGATGTAAATGTAAAAAAACATATAATTATTTCAATTATTAAAGCAGTATTATTCACAAATTTTATACGGTGAAAATTAATTTGAATCCTGAATTCATAAATTCAGATGATTTAAAAAAATATAAAATAACAACCTCTGCTTGGGGTGTAGATCTCGGCGTAGTCGTGTGTGGTGTCTCCATCGGTAGAAGTGTTTGGGGTAGTAGGAATAATTACTAGGTTCTCAACAGCAGCCTGCAAAAGAAAAGGAATGGATTTATAAACAGTCCAGCAGGAATTCAATAGGTTGGTTCAGTCGCCCAAATATAGTGCGTGAGTATTTACCAAATAGCACTGAGTCAGTAAATATTTTAAGATTAAGGGAGAGGACCTAAAATACTTTTTTTTCTGGAAGTCAACTTCGTAAATATTTATTTATTTATTATAATCTTCCATAAATGGCTGTTTGAATACATTTTTGTGTTCAACACTTCTCACTTCTTCTTTTCTGCATTTTTTTATCTATTATTATTTTTTTTTAATTTTTTCTTTTCTGGTTTTCTGTTTTTATTTTATTTACTTATCTATGAATTGTCATTTTGTCTAATTTGTTTTTCTTATAATATGACTGATTTCTTTTTTGTTATTTCAAAATATGAAATGTATTGCATTGCTCTACCCCTGCATACATTCTGTAATAAACTATTATTAAACAAAATGCAGAAACATATCATATTCACAACTAACTATTTTTGCTTTGATGTAGGACAGAGAGGTTTTAAATATGATTAAATTAATTAAATATGAAAAATGTCTGTATATGTATTAGCAGTTCGGAGAATTTGCGCTAGTGAGGAGTGATATGAATAGTTAGAGCTATGGTTGTCTCAGTGGAAAAGATGATGGAGTCGAGTAGATTCAACAGGGACACAGATATTAATAACACATAACATTTGAGTACAGTCTATGAAGATGTTCAGTAATTTAAAAAGTATATAATTAACACGTTGAACGCCATTGTGGAAAAGAAGAAACATTACCATTTTAAATTTGAAAAAAAAAATTACTCAGATGGCATCGGCGACCATCAAAACGCATTCCTTTTTTTTTTTACCAAAATTTTCCATGAAAATTAACTGCGGTCACCGGTGACCGTCATGGCGCTATGGGAGAAAAATGACGATTTTCGTTATGAGGTCACCGGTGACCTACATGGCGTTCAACATGTTAATAGTTCTCCAGGTAGAAAGAAGCGGTAGTTTTAGATTAGACATTAATGTTTTGTAGCAGATATCAAAAATAGGTTGCATCAACTTGTATTGAACGTATCTAAAAAACTTCCTTTGTAGTTTCTCCGAGTGGTGTAAGTTACAAGTATAAATAGGAGACCATACAGGAGATGCATATTCTATCTAAGAATCTAACGTATTTAAGAAACTTCCTTTGTACTTTCTCCGAGCGGTGTAAGGTACAAGAATAAATAGGAGACCATACAGGAGATGCACATTCTATCTAAGAATCTAACGTATCTAAGAAACTTCGTTTGTACTTTCTCCGAGCGGTGTAAATTACAAGTATGTAAATAGGAGACCATACAGGAGATGCATATTCTATCTAAGAATCTAACATATCTAAGAAACTTTCTTTGAACTATCTCCGAGCGGTGTAAATTACAAGTATAAATAGGAGACCATACAGGAGGTGCACATTCTAGCTGCGATCTCACAGAGGAGCAGTTAAGTAGTATCATTGACTCAACATTTTAAAATTACTTGTGTTACATATTACGAAACATAAAATTTGGATGGCCTTATTAAAAATTGTTTCCCAGTGACGATCAGAGGTAAGTTTTAGTTTAGTTTTATTTATTTACACTTTATTTTACCCTTCTGACTGCTTAATTATTTATTTGCTAATTGGGAATGTCTGGAGGAAGCTAATGATGCTCTTTTGAAATAGTAGTACTGAAAGGGTTTTTAGACCACAATAGTCATTTAAATTTTTTTTAACATTTTTTTATAATGGCATTAGATATAGTCTTGAGTACCTCATACAAGATGCAGCACAAATGTTCCATACAAAAACGTCCCGCCAAATGTCCCGTAAAATGTCCCTCTACCTCACAAAATTGAACTCTTTTTCTTTGTGTGTATTGTCATTTGATTTTTTTTACCATTTATTATAATGGCATTAGTTAAAGTGTTGAGTACCTCATACAAGATGCACAACAAATGTTCCATACAAAATCGTTCGGCCAAATGTTCCGTAAAATGTCCCGCAACCTCACAAAATTGAACTTTTTTTTTAATGTGTGTTATACAAAAGGGTTTGTATAATTGAGGTGATGAGCTGGTGAGGTGGTGAGGTGTTTGTGTATTGGCACTACATTACGAAAATATTCTGGGGAAATTTTTCTCTCTGAAATTCTCTAGCCACCCTATGGCCTTTTTCTTCCATGGTTAACGCCTTCTTTTACTTTTTTTGAGTTTACAACCCACCCAACCCACCCCCCATCACCCGGTGGTTAGGATTATAGTGGGTTTGAATTACAAATATACTGTATGTAACTATACAGGGTGTTAAGGGACTTCTTGTCTTACTTTAACCAGTGATTCCTGATATTATTTGGAGTAAAAAATGTAAATTTAATTTTGGTCTCCGGCGACTTATTTTTTCAAAAACGAAAAAAATAATAATAATCCAATACCTACTGATTTTTATTTTTTTAGTTGAAAAAAAACCATCAAAATGTCATCGGGAACCAAAATTTCATTTACATTTTTTACTTTTGTTGAATTTAAATATCAAATGTAACCAAATAAATAAATGAATGACACTTACGGCAAGATCATCGGCGAGCAGACTGCCGTTGGTGTGGTCGTCCATGGTGACGATGGCGTTGGTGAGGCTGGAGATGTGGCTGTTAATGTTGACTACAGGATTGGAGGTGCCGATGGACAGGTTCCTCCGGTGTCGGACGGGCGTACTGTAGTGCGGTTCAATGGAGGAATGGTGCGGTATCTGAAAATAGACAAACAACATCTTACAGATACAACTGAGATTTAAACAGTCAAAAGTATTATTGCAATTGATTTTTGGGTTATTGTGCCCGTGTTGTCTTTAGCCGACTTTCAGAGTCCATCAGTAGGGCAGTTGTGTAGATAGTAATGAAGAGTGTGTTTAAGTGAAAATAAAATTGAATTACTTGAGGTGCTTCGAGGCTTTCTGATCGTCTTCTACTGGCGGCAAGGAGCGCTGCGGAACTTCTTGATGGACTCTCCTCTGCACGCACTTCTAGAGACAGACTGGTTCTGTTAGGCAACTGGAAGAAAGAAAAACTTTTTAGTAATAAAATATCAGCATAAAACAGCGTGAAAATCGCATTTATGCACGTTTCTACCTATATATCAAACACATAACCTTCATTGGCTGTGCAGTATGATTGTAGCTCGGCGAAAGTCGGCACTC
The DNA here is from genome assembly GCA_026573805.1 of Hesperophylax magnus. NCBI lineage: Eukaryota > Metazoa > Arthropoda > Insecta > Trichoptera > Limnephilidae > Hesperophylax > Hesperophylax magnus. Next base: position 4,502,743 of record JAIUSX010000026.1, read on the forward strand.
TTCAATGCCATATCTCCCTTTGTCTCTATTATCTATGGTTCCTGAGTATAACATTCCGCTTATCCAGCTCCCCACTCCGCGAGGCAGGCTGGCTGGCATTGTACAGAAGTGAAAGAGTAGAATCTAACCAGGTATACTAACCAGGCTATTCCTGGAGCCCTGCTGAGCAATGTGGTTCCTGAGAAGCTCAAGCTGCTGGTTGCAGCGGTTGTTCTGCTCCCTGAGGTGTTGGTTTTGCTGTTCCAGCTCCCTCAGTTTGTTGGTCACCCACTCCTTGATGCGGGCTGCCTTTGCCTCCACTTGTTTCGCGTCCTGGACTCGCAACTGCTTCTGGAATCAAACCATTGTAATTAGTAATGCAAGACAAATAGTTAAATTTTAAATTCTAAAGCTATAAGTTACGAGAGATGTTTTTATTTTTCTCTAAATAGTAAAAAATAAAGCTGCTATTCGCATCTGTCTGTTTGTGCGCGATTTGCAAAGGGTTTTCACTTTTTTCATCATTTAGAGAATTTCGTCCGGAAGGTATTTTTTTTTTTTTTTATTTTTATTTTTTTTTCTTTATTCATGAAATATTAATGTGTACAGTTTTTACATGCTTTTCGACTACCACACTAGACACATGCCCGTATTATGGTAGTCGAAATATATCGGTATATATGTATAATACATGCATATTATATTTAAGTAAGTAGAGAACATTCAATGTTTTGTTATCAAGCCGTAAAAATATATTTTCGGGCGGTTACATTGCTAATGCTGGCTAAACCTTTTGAGCTACATCAAAATAATACACTACGGATTTGTATATCATAAAAACCTCAAAACTTTACCCCCAAATCGTTCATAATTCTCCGAGCAGCTCGGGGTATACGTCATCTAGTGTATTATAATTTATAGGAAAACTAGCTGCAGTATACCCGGCGTTGCTCGGAAACTTTTATCTACTTTATATAAATATAATCTGCATATATTGTACTAGGGAATTGTATATCTTAAAAAGGCCTCACAACCTTAAAACTTCATCCTAAACCATTTATAAGTTCCCAAGCAACGCCGGGTACACGTCAGCCAGTCTTCATATAAAATAAACAAAGCATAATAATGAATCAGTATGCCTTTGACCGTTCAGGGATGCTATTTGCCACAACCAAAAATCGTGGCATGCACTTTCCATTCCGGTAGAATATTGACGTGATCTGATCGATTACATGAATTATTAGAGTAAATATTTTTCCCCCTTTTTTGAATTCTATCTGTATTAGATGACCTAAAAGTAAGAAGTGACAATGTACGAAAAAGCTATGAACCTCTCAAGATACATTTTGTAATGAAAAGACAAGGCGTGAATTATTGGTAGTTCGCTAGTTTGCATTGGTGGCTTGCCACGCCGGACTCGCCTCCCGCACTCGCTCCGCGAACGCTACTTGTTTTTGGTCAAACTATGATAAGAAAGGCGACCCACCTGCTCTTCGACCTGTCCTTCTAGGCGCACGATGGCCTTACGCTCGGCGGGCCCCTCGCCACAAGGGGGCCACTCCAACAGCCGCTGTTCCATCGCGCGCACCTGAAATGAAACGATTTTTATATTAGTTGCTGTCCAAAAGATATGATACGTTTGGCTTTGACGATAGATAACGGTGATAAAACAATACACCGAAGAAATGAGAAGAAACATAACAAACCAAAATTATCCTAACCTAACTTATTTTTTCATCATCTGTTGTGTTACTGTTCTGTTTTATCCGGTTAGATATATTTCAATAGCAAAATAAAAAAAAACCCACTCCGTAATTGTTTGATAGTCAAATGACGTCGAAGTAAAATTTTAATGATATATGAACATGTACATATTTATATATAAAAATACATATTTATCTTACAGATTGCTTAGTTTTCTGAGGTATCTTAAAAAGTGCAGGGACGAGAGCGAAGGTTTAATAATATTATTAACAGATAAGTGCAGTTTTAGCTAAGATATCGGAGTTATTATAATAAAACGACGATGTATCGTAATTTGGGTACTCAGTGGGTTACAATTATTTTACAAGCAATAATTATTCTCCTGAAACACTCATCCACATTGAAAAATCTCCTGATAAAATATACATGACGCCAACGGGACTTGAACCCGTGTCCTTTCGATTTCCGGTCGACAGCTCTGACCATTGAGCTATGGCGGCTTATCTCTTATCCGCGAAATAATTCAATATATACTAGTGTTTCATTCAACAATTACTGCTTGTTACATTTTTGTGCTATGCATAAAAAATCTTGTCTTAAACATTAGTTTACCAAAAAAATAATACTCAGTGGGTTAATAATCAGCCGTTTAAAGTTGTGGCTGGCACCGTATCGTGGTCACAGATGTCACACACAGTTGTTGTTAACTTCGTCGTTGATAAAATGAAACGACGATATATCGTTCCCTGATTGCAGAACTAGCCTAACTGAATTATTTTTATATAAATACTTTTTTTAAACTCAAAAATTCCCTTTCCGATTCTTCATAAAACAAGTTATCTGCTTAGAGCTTAGATCATTCAAAGCACATCTTCAATCTTATTTTTTTTAAATAAAAACAAAGTTTAAATGATCCTAAAATTCAGTTAGGCTTTTGCAATAAGGGAACGATGTCGTGGTTCGGGACTCAGTGGTTTAAGATGATAAAACAGCTCTTTAAAATAAATGTGTGGTTGATTGGCTATTGACAGTAATATTATTGCAGTTAGGTTGTTGTGAACTGTTTCTAGATATCAACTTTCAGAAACAATCCTAAGCAGAATATCACATAGAGAACCCGATCCACTCGCGGTGTCTCTGCGGTTAAATAAGTCAATCAATCGACTTCTGCGTGTGTTCTTATTATCCGATCTATGAAGCCGCATTCACAATAAGGGCATTAGATACAGGTATAACATTATTCTTATTATTTAGAAGCGGTGTTATTGTTATGTTTTCAGTCGTTGACCCTAAATATTCACAAATTGTTGAAATAACACTTCGTTTCAACATAATTGGTGAACTACAACTACTATTTACGTCGGGGGAGATGGAAAAACATACACAAAAAAGGTTATATAAATAATTTGTGCGTATTTAGATTGAAGCGGAACCTTCCAGCAAACTTCAAATCTCACTAACAAGATAAAAAATGGCGTCAAAATGCATTTCAAAAAGCATGGCGTCAAAAAGCAAGGGAATTTTTAAGTTCATTGAATAAATAAATTGGAACTAATGCATTTTTAACCATCTCCACCTACGTAAATAGTAATTAGGTAAGTTAAAACGAAGTGTTATTTGAAATCCCTCAGGCTAATTTGTTCGGTTTTGCAAATAAACAGCCCTTAGATCCCCCGTTACCCTTAGAGTCAATTTGTTCGCTTTCGGAAACAGCTCATATGGTCTCATAGAAATCGTTGTTATGGTGAGAAATACGATCTAAAATCTAAACTATTCTAAACGGTGTTAGAAAAGAGCTTTTTATTGAAATCTAGAAGTATAACACAAGAAGAAATAAATTGTAAACCTCTAAGACACCAAAGGTTCCGACCGCAATTTGAGAAAAAAAGATATGAATTTTTTAATAATTATTTTCATATGAAACGATGAAAAATGAAGTGATAATGTTTAAAATACATGTATCTATTAAAACATGTATTTTTTGGATGTCATTAGTTCTAGTTCTGTTTAAAAAATATACGGTCAATATGCCAGACGTCTGAGGGTTAAAAAATATACAGTCAATATGCCAGACGTCTGAGGGTTAAATAATATACAGTCAATATGCCATATAAATAATATACAGTCAGTAAGCGAAGTACGGATATTTGTCGGAAAAAGAGAAAATTCTGCTTCATCATCTTTATGAAATTCCAATGGGATGGCGATATACTATGTGGATTGTCAGCCAAGTGTGTCAGGGCGCGTGTTAAGTCTAGTATTCACGGGCGAGCATGTTGTCACAAGCCGAACGACGAGCATTTCTGTATAGAAAAAAAAGTGCTAGCCCGTGAACTTTTGAACCAAAAGTCGACACTGGTTTTCATTCAAATCTACTTAGAAGGCAATGCTAGTATTATCTATTCAGTAAACCATAAATGTTTTATATAATTGAAGAAGAAGATCTTACTAATTAATAAATCTAAACAAAACATGAAATAAAACAAGACATAAAAAAGATAACGGTCACAACTAGGAATCGAACCCAGGATCTCTTATCTTACCGGGATAGGCGTCTTAAACCATTAGATCATTAGGATCTATTTATTGAACATAACGGTTTTATTTGAAATTCACGAAAGTTTGAGCTGTAAATAATAATTACATAGGACCTAAACATTCCAAATTTCCGAATCCCATTTCGTTTACAGCTGGATATAATTAATTACTAATTTACTCCGAGAAAGCCAAGGTAAGGTATTAAGGAAATCGAAGCAAAAACATTAAGTAAACTAGGTAACTTTCATTCAAATTTTATAGATTTTGCCAACGGAGAGAATTTGAACAAGCAAGACTTTAGGCAGAAAATTAATACTGTCTCATATAAAGAAGAGTATCCGGGTATGTTTGGTGTGTTTGTAAATCAAATCTACAGTTTTATTTCGAAATCGATTAAATTTTGCATACCTGACCTTCAAAAGAGGAGGAAGGTCACTGTCTGTATGAAATATCTAAAAACCATCTGACCCCCTTTTCCCAACCATGAAGCAGAATTGATGTTTGATGAAATTATTTACATTTTCATTTTTTATGTATTATCATTCGAACCTGCTAAGATACTTACGTAGTTGACAATATTTTATTAATTCTTATTTTTTTGTTTAATTCGTAGATCTCCGTTGAAATTTGTTTATATTTATTGCCTCCCCTCCATTCAAAATCTCATCGCTTCTAAGTCTGAATTCGACTAAAACGTTTATATACTTTTGAAATTTGCCAATTCAAACAAAATTTACATATACATTCACCTTCCCTCTCTCCTTAATTTGAAACGATGGCCTAGAACACCCATGAACAGCCAGAAAACATTTGAAAAAAATGTAAATAAATTTAATAATGCTATATTAGGTATTTATTATTATTGTGACTGCTGTTTCGGCGTTCAAGGACAGTTTGAATATAGCCTTGAACGCCGAAATAGCTGTAACAATAATAAAATTAAAAAAAATAAAATACTTGCAGAACTTAATAATAACATTATTAAATTTGATTTACATTAAATAAAAAAAATAAACAATATTTCATGTTATTTTTTAATGATAAACTGATGTTTATAAGACAAGGTTGTTTTTTATGCATAGTACAAAGGATAACAAATTATTATAAGCATTAATTACTAGCCTGAAATATCCATACAAATTGAAAATATCTCCCGAGTAAAAATAAATGCCGCCGACGAGAATTGAACCCGCACCTTCTGATGTCCGGTCATGTGCTCTGGACCACTGAGCTACGTCGGCTTATTCCCAACCCGCAAAATAATTCAACATGTACGTACTTCAATCGACAATTACAGCTTTATAATATGCGTAATATTTTATAATGATGATGATAACTTAACAGAATAGTATAAATGTAAATAGCAGAATAAGCATAACACACATGTGTAATAAACGATCACACTAATAGTGTCGTAGATATAGGTAGGTGCATGACGTATTACAACATTATAAGTCTTAAAGTGAATCCCATTTAGCAATACGAGGGCTTTAGTAGGGCATCAATATATCATCTGTATCTAATAACCATTTTTTTGACTATATTTGACTTAAACCAAAGATATTAGAAGAACGAGATGTGCCATGAGCAGTTCATACTGTGTGGAATTGTTTTGCCCAGTGTCGCCGGTTTTTTTCACCAATACTACTGCACACCTTCGCTTACGCTAAGGTATCCGCACTAATACATAGAACAGATTTCTGTGCGTACACGTCCCGACAGTATTGAAAGTACCCTAATTAGGTAGTACTCCGCCTACGGTCCGGCGGCCAACATAGCATATCTCGTTCTTCTAATATCTTTGACTTAAACGGTATAAATAGTATGATTTTAATCGTCATTCGGAGTTTATAATATTTAGATTAGGGTTCTTTTACCGTATTTATTGGTATATTTCGGAACCACCAATCCTTCATTTTGAGAGAATCTAGTATTATGTGCACGGTAAACTCTTTACCTTTACAAGAAATCAGACGATATAACACATTAATACATAACCTACAATAATATTCCTCTAATAGGTAAAATATTCAGAGACCCCGGGCAACGCCGGGGAAGTTTTATGTCCTCTATCGTTAGATAATTTATCGGAACAACTGAAAAGATTCGTTCTCCATAATTTTTGCACATCATATTTCGATATACCATAGGTAGTCGTGTCAAAATCAATTCTCAAATGAAAGGATCTCTGACTGTCTGAAATTTATCATCTTCCCTTTTGAAATAACTACAAATAAAGCTTTACACAGAAACCAGGTTTAATGAAAATAATTCTACTGTGAAACCCGAAGATTAAACTCACTTCCATATTTTTCTCCTACCCAATTTCTCACGCACACAATATTCCCCAAATTATGCATGCTATAATAGAGCCGTCATTTCAGTATACTCGGGAATGTTATCAATCGGATTAGATTTTCAAGGTTCCCACCAGAAAGCAACTTGACGAACGAAAACATCTCTTAAACCTAGCTTAACAATCAACTGAAATACCGGCCCTTAGTCTTTATGACTTCGGGCAGTTGAAACTCTTGTTCGCTAATGACATAAAAAATTAAATTTGAGATAAATAATGCAGTGATATTCGAATGAAAATGGAAAACATTTGAACGTATATTATTTCGTAAACATTGATGTAAAGCATCATCAAACATACTAATTTCGGTTATTTGTGATGTGATGTGAAATATTCCTGCGTGAAATTATTCACGTTCAATGAACTATTCATTTTCAAAATTGGAACTGATTATGGGAACAATAATGGTTCCCACAGTAATTATTATTCAGACAAGCGATAAAGTAGGTACAATTAATTTTAATTAATTAATAATTCTATACCTGAAATGTATATTCTATTGTTAAAGTTTTTGAGAGATGATTTTTCAAGTTTACTAACGATTCGAAAGGTAAATTTCTGACGTCTCTCTAATTTGTCAACAAATATCTTTTTAGTCATATTATAAACAAAATTAACAATATTTGTTTTTGAAAGGCAATAGTGATCTTGAAGCAAATATTTTATAAATACTTGCAGCTTCATAAATCCTATAATTATAATATCCCGTGATTTTTCACGGGTTTGCTCTGGTTTACATTATAAAAATCAAATTGATCTCCCTCAGGAGTCCGAGAAAATTTGCCATGAATATTCTTTACTTTATCCCAATCTCAAAATCACCATACTGGAGACTAAACTTGTCTTCCTCGGGACGGATTATACCGAGGTTCAACGACACTCGGCGCTATTATTTGCCAAAGGATTTTGAGCAATATCAGCATATTGCATTCCGGAGGTCGTTTCGTAATAATACCATGCAGATATGTAGGTACTCAAATTCGCAGAAAACCACGGTAAATATATTATCTACTATGAATTTAATAGTTTACTATGCATATTGCGGAGACTATTTGGAATTCGCTTATCATAAAGGAAAATTCGAATGGTAAATAAAATTTCCCCTTCTTTACGTGAAAGGAAGCTTTAGCAAACCTTTTGGCGTCAGGAATTGAAAATCAGCATTTGAAAGGATTTTTGGCAAATATAGCGGGTTAATGTGATATACGTATATGTATATATAATACAAGAGACTTTACTTGAGACATGACATACTTTAACCAGTGATTTCTTATTTGAAAAAATCTAAATTAAATTTTGGTCACCGGTAAATTTTTTTGTTGTTCTATTTCTTATTTTTTTTTCAAATATAAAATATCTTCATAATATGTCGTCACTGGTCATTCAGCCGAGTAACCGTCCAACTCCCAACCATTCTCTTAACTGTCCAGTAACTACAGATTTCTTATGTCACTGGTCACTCAGCCGAGTAACCGTCCAACCCCAACCCGTCTCTTAACTGTACAATACCTACAGATTTCTTATGTCACTGTTCACTCAGACGAGTAACCGTCCAACCCCCAGCCCGTCTCTTAACTGTCCAATACCTACAGATTTCTTATGTCACTGTTCACTCAGACGAGTAACCGTCCAACCCCCAGCCCGTCTCTTAACTGTCCAATACCGATTTCTTATGTCACTGGTCACTCAGCCGAGTAACCGTCCAACCCCAACCCGTCTCTTAACTGTACAATACCTACAGATTTCTTATGTCACTGTTCACTCAGACGAGTAACCGTCCAACCCCCAGCCCGTCTCTTAACTGTCCAATACCTACAGATTTCTTATGTCACTGTTCACTCAGACGAGTAACCGTCCAACCCCCAGCCCGTCTCTTAACTGTCCAATACCGATTTCTTATGTCACTGGTCACTCAGCCGAGTAACCGTCCAACTCCCAACCCTTCTCTTAACTGTCTAGTAACTAACGATTTCTTATTTTTTCTTGTAAAAAATGTATGCACATATAAGTCACCAGAGTACAAAAATCCATGTTAATTTTTTACTTCAGGTCAGGAATCACTGGTTAAAGCATGTCTGGAGTCTACCAGTCTAACCACTCTTTCTGTTACACGCCTCGCTTCGTATTGAAAGAGGAAGAGGTTACAACGTATACTAAATGAACAGGTTTAATTTACCGTTTTTACGAGTACCTTAGCACCGAGTAAGATGCAGGATTTTCACTGGTAGAACTAGTAAATTATTATTAATAAAATAAGGACACGCAACTCAAAAGTACCAATTTTTGGTGAAATAACAGATTAATTTATTATCATATTTTGATCAGAAATATTTTCCAGTGGTTACTTGGCCTCACCCAAGTTTCAACAATTCTTTTATAGAAATACACACATAATTACTTATTGAAAAATTAACAGATAAACAAACTAAGTTCTATATATTTAATTTATCGTGATGAAATTAGCTTTGGAAACTGTATTTAAAAAAAAAAACTGCAAAAATCATGACGTCAAAGCTACCATTTGAGAGTATTTATTTCTTCAGAACTGAAGATTTTCGGTGTACTTATTGTTATTAAGTTTAATTGTAAAACTCCATTTTAATTTTATATTTTCTTTTATACAAATAATAACAAATAATTTTTTTTAAAGAATAAAAACGTGTGTTTTTTTTTAAATTAAATAATAATGTTATTGAATATATAAACGGAACACTTAATTTCAACTTCATAGTTAAGATAATGAATACAAACATAATTGAATAAAAACATATAAATCTGAAATGGTTTTATTTCAAGATTACATTCTAGAAAGGAGTCACAAAAATTTCCGGTTAATTTGATTGAAAGGGATGGCTCATAATTTTTTTGTGGTTTTATTCATTTTTTGAGGTAAAAATAACGTGTGGTAGGTAGGTTAGTCGGTGACGCGCGACATATGGTGTGGAGGCGTGTTTGGAATATTAATGCACTAGTTTTATGAATGAACAAAATGCGGCGAATCAGCATATATTTCACTGCATATGATTTTATATATGCAAGCTGATTATATGTAAAACCATTGACTTCCCTAAATAGTATAGTAAATACACACAGTAGAAGAGCATCTTTTGAGGTCAGTTTTGGGTTCATTGAATTTTCTGAATCCCCGAAAGGTACTTCACAGATTTCCAAAACAAAACCGCAGAAATTTCAAAAATGATAAAATATGAAAAATGTTGGGAAGTTTGAACAGCTGTATCTCAAACACCATTGATTTACAGAATTCTTATTTATTTTAAATTATAACAAATTTAGTCTACATTAAAAAGTATTGAAAACTTCTTCCTGAAAAATTAGTCCTTCGAGGTTAAAATCACGAAAACTGAAAAAGGTTAAAAATTTTGTCAAGATTTTTCCGTCATGTACAACATAACAAAAATTATAACTACCCCATTTGATGTAAGGTAAGATGTTTAATTTTACTGGACTATAAAACAAAATAGTAAATTATTGAAGACAATATTAGCGATTTCTAAACGAAAATTAGAAACAGAAAAATCAGAAAAAATTTTATTGGCAACTATCTTTATGTATGATCGTGAAATGTGCGGTGAAAAAATGAAGACAATGTTGGGAGTTCTTATTCGTAGTATGATACAGTTAAAAGTGACCGAGGGGGATAGGGTCCCATTAGCTCAGTGGTAGAGCGGTGTCCCGGCAAGACAAGGGTCCTGGGTTCGAGTCCTAGATGTGACCGTATCCTTTTCTGATTTTTCTGTTTCAGATTTTCGTTTAGAAATCGCTAATATTGTCTTCAATAATTAAATATTACAATTTGAGGTTTTACTGAATAAAGTTATTCCGAAAAATAAATAGTAAATATTTTTCTACCCTTTCTATATTTGCTCGAACAAAGCTCGTCTTTGGCAGTTATCAACCATTTAAAAAACAACGATTAATTATTAGGCGCGGTAGACTGATACGTAGTTTGCTAGTAGACTGATACGTATTTTGGGTATAAAAGATTTTCTAACCCCAATTCGAATATATTTTAAGTATTCAATAGTCGACTTGTTATAATTTTTTAAATGCGCTCGCATATGAACTAAGACTGTAATAAGTAGAAATCTTTATTTTAACGGTATCACGTTAAATTAAAGATATTAATTATTAGGCGCGGTAGACTGATACGTAGTTTGCTAGTAGACTGATACGTATTTTGGGTATACAAGATTTTCTAACCCCAATTCGAATATATTTTAAGTATTCAATAGTCGACTTGTTATAATTTTTTAAATGCGCTCGCATATGAACTAAGACTGTAATAAGTAGAAATCTTTATTTTAACGTGATACCGCATAAGAGTGCCAACTACCAGAAGCCAGTGGAACGACGGTGTATGGTGAATTTATAAAAAGTTAAATTGGTTGGAAAAGGTTGGAGGATGGAGGGGGGGGGGGGGAGTGAGAAGAGAAATGAAAGTATCTGGCTATTCAGATTCGAGTACTAAATTAACTTTGGTTTCTGAGTGATAACACCCATAACACTGGAGATGGTGCAGGTTAATACATTTTAATTTAATTAGCTTGTAGATAATATATTGTGTGAGAAAGCCCAGTGAAATAAAATGTTCAATTGGCCTCTCTGATTCTTGATCAAACGGTATTACCTGTGTCCTATATTATATTTGCTAGACAGCAGATTTTTAAGATTTCAATGGCATTGTAATTATTAGAAATTATTTTAAAATTTTGCAATCTATATAAAAAAAATTGTATATTTTTTCATGAAATTATTAAAACTAGTTTCAAAGACTTTAAAAGGTCCTGTAATATATATATAATATTTATGAATTTTTTAAACGATTTATCAATTTGGTGCACAAACAAGAAAATGCTTGAAATTAAAACAATAAACATACTTTCCCATGACGCATCCATCGTGAAGCAGTATATAATTCCAAGATTCACAGAAAGCACAAGTGGGAGTGAGAATGGGAGCGGGAGACTCCACCCCTACTGCCAGGAGGCCGCTGCCAGAGCGCGTGTCACTAGGGTGGATTTATTGCACTAATAAAACAGACGTGTTGAACCCATTGCACACTTTTACGCATATAAACTATTAATACCTTTGCGGATAGCCACTAAACACAATAGTCACTGAATAAACCTGCACAAAACTCATTAAAACTTTAATTAGATAAATAAATAAAACATGTTTACGATAAACACTATAAAAATGTGTCTATGCTATTTATTACAAGGGCGTTCTAAATAATAGTGACAACCTTCACAAAAAATATAAAAAATTGAAATTTTCTGAAGTTCGCTTCAGGACAAGCAAAACTATCTACCTAGCAAACTGATGTAAAATTCGTAGTAAAAATTTTATGCGAACAAAACTAAACTAATCTAATTTTTTTATTGAAATAAGCAAAATCAACGCTGCCACTGGTGTCTGCAGTTTAAAAAAAGTGGTATGATTTTTCGTTTTGGTTTGGTATTCCAAACATAAACTCCAGTTTGAATGCGTATTATTTTATTTTACGATTAAAAAAATATTATAAGGTTTATATGTTTACGTCAAACAAGTGCGATAGACTTTGGTGGATTTAGCGAAAGTATTAAATAACACTTGCTTATTTACGACTCACAAAACCTAGCAGGAAAAAGTAATGTTTATTCCATGAGTCGTTAACTTGATTAACAAACACTTTAAAACCTTACAAATTAAGCGTCCTCTGCATCGCACAAACTCATTAAAAGTAAACAGGAACGTATACAGTTTAATTATTAATCCTTGATTTATTTACATTGACCACGCGTTCACGGCGAGGAACATAAAGACAAGTACAAGAATAGATCCAACGAATACGACTGTACTATAATAACTAGAATATTATTATGTTGTGCACTTTCAAGCTTCAAAATGTACAAAAATAAACGGGGGCCGACCCTCCATCAAACGATACAAATAAATCACAGTCGTGTCGAGGCGATGCGCTTTTTACCAGTACGGTAAAACATGACATGTCATTTAACACTGAAATATTTCACTAACACAGCTGAATTAATTCATGACAATATTAAATTAACACTGATTCATAATTTATTTTCTTTCATAAAAAGCAACACACCGCGAGACGTTCCACCTTTTCAACTGTCAATTCTGAAATAGACACTCAGTTGTTTTTAACATTCGAAAAAATTCAAATAAAGAGCGCGCTTTTAATTAACACTTTTTAATTTTCTATGGGAAAAGCGATCCCTCTTCCTCGGCCGGTAAGTGCAGACTGGAGGCGCTTGAACATCCAAGGGGACAAAGGACTCAACCGCACGAGTCAAACATATTAAATTACTGACGCACACGAGTAGAAAAGAAAGAATCAATAAATCTGTATACTGAACGCACACCTTTGTTTGCGCAAACCTTTTTACAATAACGAGCGCTGTTATTTAGTAACAGAATAACTGGAGGGGACAAAGTACTCGGTACTCACAGACTACGCAACATAACGTGGGCAAGTCCAGATCTGGAAGACGCAAGTAAAAAGGGGGTTGACATACAATTTTTCAAAAGGGTATATTCAATCACATAATAACTAAAATATTGAAATATTATGAATGGTGAACTTTTTATTATATTTCAAGTTTTAGCAGAATTTTGTGTGGGGTAAAGAGATTCCAAAAGCTCTATAATATAATATTATTCCTCCAAGTTCTAGCATAGGACGTATTTTACAAGGAAAACTTCAGTACTGAGATCCGATATCATGGAGGTTGATCCACTACAAAGAGAGGGTCGAATCAGTATTTAAATTCGATGCATTTATTCATAAGAAACCGTAAATTTAACACATAAATTATTCGGAGCAATGACAGGAATGAAAACCAGGGATATAAACTTGATATACCAGACTAATGAGAAACTTCAGTAGGAAACCAGGGACATAAACATGATATACCAGACTAATGACAAACTTCAAGTAGGAATTATATAACAGTAACTTGTGAAAAGTAAAGAGAAAATGTATGGAACTGAAAATATTCTGTAACACAAAAATCATTGATTTCCATTATAAACATAAATTAAGTACCTACTTACTAGCTTTATTACCCGACTTTGCCCGAGATTCAACACGATGTGGTAGATTTTTTTTATTAAATTCAAATACCCATTACAAAACACCAGAACTCACGAAGATTCACTTTAAATTGTTCACTGAAAACAATTACGCTTACCAAAAGTTAAAAAATTGTGTAAATTTTATGATACCATAGGTGATTTGAGGGTTTTTGCTGTAGCCGAATCATTCTAGAAATCTTACAAATTGCAAGATTGGAATAAACGATGGAAAATTAATTGGTTTACACAAAAAATACATTGATGAAATTTATATTTATCTTTTGATTACTGTCCCCTTCACCAAACTGAAAAAGATTTTTTAGCAATTATTACCATTAAATTATTAATTTGAAGCAATAATAATTTTAGGGGTTAAGTACGAGATGCACCCCTGTGATGTGATCGTTCGGTACTGGCATTTTCGTATGACTCAACGCAAACAGCAGGGGTGGAGTCGCCGCCGAACCACGCAGACTTTTGTCTTTTTGGACTTTTGACATTCAAAACTTTGTTACCAAGAGATAAAAGCCGAACACTTAAAAAATAAAAACTCAGTTTTATGATTCATAAATCGAAAAGCCAAGGAAAGCGATTTTGTTCACACTTTTTTGAAACATAATCACTTACGTACATTTAATTTCGCCAAAGGGAATTTTCTTTTTCGATTTTCACGAAGAAACAAATAGAGAGGAGAATTTTGAGAAAAACAAAACTAATGAACATATTTACATAAAATTCAAAAGAAATTTAATATTTCACACCAACAAATTTCCAGCATCTATCCTCGATTTTTCACCGTTTTGTTTACTCCCCACTACAATGTGCGTCTCTTCAAGACCAGGACAAATATATACTTAGCATTTCCATTTGTATAGAGTTTTTGATTTTGAAAATGATGCAACAATAATAAACACTTGTTTTAACCAATTTGATTACATAGATAAACCGACATGTATCGTGAGCAATGCTCACTTCACCACGGTTTACTTAAATCAAACTTTCTAATACATACCGGGGGACTGAATAGGGTGGTGATTACAATGGGAATAAAATAAACAGAGGATCATTCGAAAAGGTTTTCTGAATGTCGATCAATAAGTCTCCTTAGAGGAATATTTCGGATTCAAATCTTGGTGAGAGCAAATAAAATACCTTCTTGACGAATGAACATTTACCGCCTGACGTGTTTTAAATTTTATTAGTAAGGCCTTTAGTATAGTAAACCTCGTTCTAGATAAGAGCGACAGATACTACCAATATCGCACTGGTGGGAGGCAACAATTCAGAATTGAAACTTAGCATCGCTTCAAATAGCTTTATGTATTTGAGATCTGAATAGCCCAATACTTTCCAACCTTTCTCTTACACATCTCCTTCTCTTCCCCACAATCTTTTCTCCCAATCTTTGGAATAATTTTGAACATAAGAGACGCGATAGTACTAGACGGGACTAAAAAAAACCAAACCCTAAAAACAAAGTTTTTTAACTACAGTTACATTTGTTTTAGAATGTCTTTTTAGAATATGAATTTTTTTGTTTGATTCAGGATTGTACCTTCCTTCTCAGGGGTTGGAGTCAACCGCGCTAACAACCTCGCCAAATGCCGACCGGTAGGACAGACATTTATTTCGCTGTAATGTAATCCAATTTCATTGACGTGTATGCGTGATAGAATGCATTGTCATGAAATTTTGAACCGGCTGGATTGATAACGAGTCTATCTGCCGAGTTTCAGCTCGATCGGTTATCGGGAAGTTGGTTAATTTCCGCTTCAAAGATTTGCATTCATTCATTCTCGAAAACAAAAGTTAAATTCATATATTATAACGTGGTTAATCAGTATTTCCACATAATTCAAATTATTACAAAATAATCAAAACTGAACATAATAATATCTATGCAACATTATCTCATTCTGAAAAGTGATATAAATTTTGTAATTTAATTAGGGAAATGGGTTCCGAAGTCCGGTTTTGTCAACGCACAGCGTGCATACGAAATTTATAGTTCAATTACAGAAAATGGCGCCACGGTCGGGGGAGCTTTCGCGCTGGATGCGGTTACTTCCAACTTTCAAACCCAGTGAAGATGTGTAGCTTCATAACAACTTCATGAGCTTCACGTTCATAGCGCCAAACTTTGGGGGTTATTTTTAACGATAATCTGAGAAAACACTCGTAACTCATAACAAAGTTATAACTCATAAAAAGCAAAAAGTACCTACATTATTTATTTGTAATATGTCGATAAAATGTAGTGTAAGCCTAGTTTCATTTTTAAATACATGTATTTGATTTTCTATTTTGTTTTTGTGGATGAATGAATGCAAATCTTGGAAGTGGAAATTAACCCACTTCCCGACATTCGATCAAGCTGAAACTCGGCAAATAGACTCGTTGTTGACGACAATGCACTGTGCACACGCGCAATATTATTATATCAATCTGTGTCTGTGATCTGTGGCGGGGTCAGACGGGCAGGTAGATGGGCGGGCGGCTTTGTTTTGAGTTTTATACAAATCTACAGTTTTATTCTGAGACTCATGAAATTTTGCAGTTTTGACCTTGAACACAAGAGGAAGGTTATTGTTTAATTAGATTTCGAAAAACTTTGTGTAAAGAGCCTGTGACTTCAGCTAGTATCGTGTTACTACTTGGTCATCATGGAGAGCATTCATTTCTATGTTCCCGATGGTTACCTCCGTCACCGACTACATAGACTATTCTATTTCACAGCCTGCACGACTAACTTGTCAAAGGTCATGCCTTTTGGGAGAGGAATCTTGCTATTGAACAGAATCAATTCGGATATCGACATTTTTAGCATTAATGAAGCTGCTTTTAAAAGGCAAGCTCTATTATTACTATATACCCACTGTTTATATTGATGTAAGAATTTATTTTAAAAACCCATTTTAAATTTATTTTAAAAACGAATTAAATATATATTTTTTGTAATGTTTTAAAAATGAATAAATTGAATTGAATTACGAGAAATTAACTACCTAACTGTTGGAGTTCCAACTGCTCGGCTTACAATATTTATAAGCCGACGTAGTAGAGTGGCTTAGTGCACCTGACTGGCAATCAGAAGGGTGAGGGTTCAATTCCCGTCGGCGACATTTTTTTCTCCCAAGATTTTTTCAATTTCTATTTTTGTTTCAGGCCAATAATTATTGCATGAAAACCTTGACTTTTATATGTAAGTTTATTTAAAAAAAAATATTACATTTTTTTTTTTAAGAAAGATCAATTTTAGAATTCAATTTAATTTAAAATTACAATAATGTAACAATATTGGTCTTTCTGAGCGGTGAATTCTAGCCAGGATGATATAATAACGTTTTGTCGCATATAAAGTACTTCTCAACCTTCCTCTCACTCATATAATTGGGATGCGATAGACTGACACTGGCTTCGTGGGATTGAGGATACTTAACCGGTATTCACATAAAAAAAGAAGAAATTTATGTCTCAAACAGCGAAAACACGAGGTTGACCTAATTTCTGAGAAATTTAATTACATTATCGTTGCGAAGATAAAAGGGACCATAAATTATGTAGAAAAAATGATGAAAAAAATATAAATCACAGTGAAAACGTACACTGTGATCAGAGACTTTCGCGCTTTAAAATATTGGGCGCAGTACACGCGGGAGAGCGAAGGATAAAAAAATATAAATGGCCGCCGGCCGCCGGCCGCCGAGACAGGACGGCGAGACCATGGAAGAAAGAATGGGCGAGACGAACAACTAACAAAGACAAACGAACCACGACATATCCACACGAAATAATACCCCGTCTTCTGGCAACGCATCAACACGACTTGCTACTTCACTGAATCAATATTGGACGGAGATGATGAAAATCCAAGATGGGTTGCTTTATCCACTTTACTGGATATGACGGCGCGTGCTGCGAACGGAATATGAAATGCTATATTACGAGTAGCTATGTCCATCAGACAAATATGGACCATTTACATGCTGACGGGTGGTATCTGTATTAAAGCCTCCAGATCACAAGAGATATTAAATTACACCAGTATGATTATTTTTTAATTAACGTTACAAATGACCTATCATGAAAGTTTTTCAATTTTTTTTTAAACGAGCCTTTTTAGAAAGTTGCTAGTAACCCCTCGGGCCTAAACAAAATAATATTTTATATAATATATTCCCGTTTGACTTTCAGACTTTGATTTAGCAATTATGCAATTAAAAACATTCTAATTTAGAATGTAAACAAAGTTTTTTTTGTTGCAAACTGTATTTACTTAAATTAAAAAAAAAAAAAAAACACATTTAATCAGACAAATGTATTGTAATGCTATTGAAACTTAACTTTTTCGTAACATAAAAAAATAATTATTTAAAAAATTGGAAAACTTTGACCGAGTTTGGTAGTTTTTCGTTTTATAGATTTTTTCAAATTATACGGGAGCGTCTATGGTAAACTTTTGAATGCAAAGAGATAGTTTGATGTTCTCCTTTCTAACTCTGTTTTTTTTTAAAAATTATATGTCGTTTTATAACGTTTTATTTGGTGACAGATATAGCACGTGTAGTGACAGATAGTAGACCGAGTGTTTTTGAGCATTATCGTGATTAATTTTTGGGAAATTATGACTGTCGTAGGTATAACCTAAAAATTATCACGATGGTACTTTTGGCCGTGAAAATCAAGAGATAGATATAGGTGAAAATACAAAACACATATGCGTCATATAAAAAAAGATAGTTTCGCACTTTTATTTAAGTCACGTTTGAATCATTATAATTAAATATAACCTTTATAAAAAAATATAATTAACTTTTTCCAGCGTGATTGTGTTGAGCATCATATCAAAGAAATGCAATATAATTACAAAGCAACAACAAAATGGGCATAACTATAAACATTGATAAAAATACGGTTTACTTTTGAGGTGATTTTTCATAAAAACGGCGCTATACAAAATATCCAATTATTATCATTATTATTCAATTAAATAACCTTAATAATAACAGAACAAAAAATCGCAAAGATTTAGAAGATTAATAAATAGTCTATCAACTTAGGGAATTATTTTCGTAAAGTTCGACAAAAATATTTTATTGTTAAAGTAGGCGACGCTATATGCATCATGGCTTGGCCTATGTCAGAATATCGTTCGCCATACACTACAAATGGGAATTTATGGCGAGCGATATGCCGATATAGGCAAGCCACGAAAATATAGCGCGCTTATAGCGTGGTCTGTCACAGGCTTAATGGTTCGAAAGTTCTCACAGGTCAGGCAAAGGTTTTTAATGCATTTCTAGGGGTTGTGTGAGAACTTTAAAGAGAGTAGAAGACGAAAAGAAAAATGAAGGAGAGTCGAAAACAGTAGGTACTGTTAAAAAGTTGATCAATTTAGTGGGAACTTAAAAATCTATGATGAAAATCAATGATACATGTAGGGTAGACACAAATAAAAAAGGCACCTTTACTTGTAGGTATGTAGGTGCTTAGGGCAGGTAATAAAATAGGGGAAAGTAGCGCATATGGCATTTTTGGATTGAAGGATTGAACTACAATGATACACTATTATTACAAAAACTACCGAGTGTTTCAGAATGATTACACTGAAAATAAAATGAATAAAAAATGATTTTTAATAATGTTTTTTTATTATCCATACTCGTTAGATTGACTTTTATCTCTGTACGGTTGGCTGTGAGGTCGCCTTCTACAACAACATTACATGTTTCTTTACAAATGTGTCACATTAATTAGCATGCCGAACACAACTATAGAATTTTTGGAAAATACCGAAAATATAAGCCGCGAAAAGTTTATATTTGCGGCCGGTCGAAAAGCTTGTGACGTCACCGCACATGCGCGGCGGTACTGCAGCACTGCCGTTCGAATTACGAATTGAACTGAATCGTGTCTTATCTGACGTCACAAGACACCATTGCAGCTTAAGGTCATTGTTGGAGAAATTGAAACAAAATTTTACTGCCGTTATTAACACTTTAAATAACATATTGTCATCAAAATAAAATAAAATAAATTAGGAGGTAAACTCATTGGAAAGGTTAGAGTGAAGAAGCCATGTTCTGCCATTGTAACGCAGTTTAGATGTAAAAAACGATAGTTCAACTGTTACTTTGTAACGGCCAAGCAAGCGGGTCGCAGCACCCTTAAAACTTTTCAGTTACATCATTACAATGGCTGCCTGGTAACAGATATTGTTGATCATGTTTATTATTTAAATGTTGATATACATATTGAAAATACCTTTTTGAAATACGTTCAATTCTCACAAGAGACCCTGAGGTTTAAAGAATAGGAGATATTTACAAACTAACTTAACAAAAAAATAGCGGTGGTAGATCTCTGGGTAGGACGTTCGACTAGCAGTTGAACGGACGCTCGATACTCACAATGAGTAGGTACCTACCTACCGATTTACTCCCCTTTTCAACACAAATTACGCATAGAGAAAAGATCTGTACTAAGCGTTTACAGCTTCTTTGACGAAACCTTACAGGGAGAAAACGAATGTGTTAATAGGACATCGGAACACGTGGTCACAAAAATTCGAATAATGTCGCATTTCTTCATTATATTTATTCGGAAAAGCTCAGCTGCATGAACTTGTTTTCCGTGTATTGTGAATAGACTAATATTTTATAAAGAAATGGTTTGCAGTCACGTTTTTAACAGGATGTTAAAAAACAGCCATACTCATATTTCTCTGTGTAAAAACGTCGAACAAACAGAATCTGAAACAAAATGAAGGTTTGATGCAATATTTTATTGCGCCCCTAAAATAACCATAAGGATTAAAAAGCTGTTAACCCTTATCACCCTGTTCAAACTCCTATGAGACGTGACAACAGCTGGTAGTAGTAAGGGTTAGGTACCCGAGTAGTTGAATACATATTTAAAGCGACACGCAAAGGGTTGGAATGCATACGTGCGGATATAACGCATACATAATGAATGATAGTGTGTGGTAGGATTGTGATGTAATATTTTTGATTGATTTGCAACCGACTTTTTTCCAGTTACTTTATAATAATATAAAAAAGTTTTAAATTTTATCACAATTTTAGAAAGTGTAGAATTGTAAAATTATGATTTTAAAAGATTTGTTTCACCAAATTATTTTTAACTGGTTTCACCCAGCTATTGGCATCTTCAGATTGATTTCCAACGATTTTAACAGGAAAAAGCCAGTTGTAAATATTTTCTTCCAGAATTCATAAAAAAAAATAATACGGATTATTTGAAACGCATCAATTTTTGGTCTCAGCGTAATTTCCACCGGGAGATATTAAACTTTAAAATATCAATTTAATTGTACAGATACATAGAACAGTGTTAAAAATAAGTATTTGGATGAAGCCAGGTACTAAATCCATCAACTACTATTATATTATAAACCTGGATTTTAAATTAGGATAGATTGAAGATTCATTATAAAACATTTTTAAGTTTGGTAAAGAGTTTATATATTTTATGTGGCGGAAAAACTATCGTTTGAGTAAAATGCTTATACCACTGTGCTACGGCGGCCGCCAAAGGAAGATCTTTAATATGTTTAAAGTAGTATTTTCAGATCGCCCTGGTGAAAGAACAACACCTTCATTTTTCCTCACCTCCTTCCTCTACCAACTACTTTCAGCCTCACAACGTACGGTATGTTATGACTTCAGACGGTTGGGAGTAGTTCACCGAATTTAATATAATAATAATAAGTGTTTTATTATCTTTTTTTTGTAACAAATAGATATAATGATATCCTCACTGGGATCTCCCGTGCTGAGGATTTCATTTACAATTTATGTATAATTTAATTAAAAGAATATTAATATTACATCAAAGTTACATATGAATTTAATTATGAACATATATCATGTAGTATAATTTTTTTTTAAATAATTTAAAAATAGGTAAGATAGTGTTTTTTGATAGTGTTTTGTTAAGATGATTCTGTTTTAGTCTGTGTTTGATCTCAGTAAATTTTCTATTTCAGATCTCCCTATGTTAAGTATCCAGCGTTTTATTTGAGATTTAAATATTAAAGTGTTGAGGTTCTTGAGTGTGAGTGGTATTTTATTGAAGAGTTTAATATGAGTACTGCGACTCTTGTGCGGTATTCATTTCAAAAAAATATATACAAAATTCAGATACTTCCCCCCGTCTTAATCTTCCCGTCTCCTTTTCCTCCCTACTACCTTCAGTTTACTTCAACACACACATTGGGGATGCCATAGTCCCACTGGTCTCTGACGATTGGGAATAGTTTGGACTCTTGTGTGGTATTTACAAACAAAATGAATAATTATAATATTACCTCACAGTTCTTTTAATTTAGATGCGAGACAGGAAATCATAAAGAACGAAAGTTTATTGTTCTGGGAACTGCAAGCGGAATAATTTTAGCGAGCTTCGGTCTTGGCTAAAGCAAATCAGTTCTCAGAAATGCTAGTAGATACAAGTCAAACCAAAAAGCGTATATTTAATATACCCACTTACTGCTAAAATAAACTTTTAAGTAAACATAAACGTGCAATTAAATAAACAAACATTCATTAATAGCATCATTGCGTGGCGAGTATCGAGCAGGCAAAAATTTAACACCAAGTCGAATATACATTATACGCAAAAGAACGAGACGTCATTAACAGTCATATTGTTTACAGATAAGATCATTATTTTCGTAACATATTTTATTATGTATTAGCATTAAATTTATAACAAATAATGGACATTTCTCAGCAGTAGTTGACATGTTTTCACCTTGGAAATTTTATTTCCAGGGTTGTTTTAAAATAAACAAAACATAATAAAGGTGACATCCAAAAAAGCGGGAAAGCGACGCCATCTTTCCTGAAAGCACGAGGAGAATTTTCCTAAGAAGTGTATAGACAATAGCAATTGTGGCGTCGAAAACGGGAACCACAATGAAAACGCTACGGGAAACATTGTGGAATTATCATAGTAAGTTGGGTAGTTCAAGTTTACTCCGCTGCGAAATGAGCAGAGTTTCCCGTGCTTCACGTAATTTAGTAACACAATGTGGGGTGTACTTACGGTTGGTCGCTACGTGGCGGCAGCACAGTCTCGCCGCTCGAGCGTCGTTAGTTTGTATTTCAGCCGCCAGGGCTTCTCCGGTTCCTTGTCAGACATTGACACGGACGGAACGAGACAAAAATCGAAAAGGAACAATGCCATTCAACGCATTCAATGTCGTTATTTTCTTTTTCCTTATCACAGAGAGTCAACGGTGTCAACTAGATGTTGTCGAACAATGAGCAGTCTCAATTATGCAAGCATTTGCCATTTGTACGGCAGTAAGCGCAAAAATATAGCAATTAGCCTTCCGTTATTATTGTTCTGAGAGGAGTTCTGTAAAAACACAATATTTTGATTTGTGTTAAATAAATATCATCACAACACTTGACTATTGAAATAATAAAGAAATTTGGATTAAAAGCTTATCATGAAACCACAACATCAAAGAATTAAGAAAGCGTTAGTGAAGAGATGCTGAAAATATGACAACACGTTTCCAAATAACAAAGCATTATTTAAAATAAATGCAAAGTGGTGTATTTTGCATAGAAATCGCAGCACTTAAACATGTGCATCAAGAAATATATGTGAATGTGATATTGTGGCATTAAAAATTGACAGATATTGGAAAAACTAACTGTAGGAGAGTATAAGAGCAAAGGAACTCGGACGTTAGTTGGCAATCGTGGTAAATAATTGAAGAAGGCTTATCGATCAAACACACGCACCAACAGACGGAAACTCGATGCACAGACACTAAACAATAACAGTAATGCAGATTATTCGTTGTCGGAAAGGAATTAAGTTCGATGTCGGGCGGCTTTACGGGGAATTACGAACGGTATAGGCGTCCAAAAAAGAAATTCCACTCAAGTCGGTGGTATACAGAGTGAGGGTAGTTATGTATATGGAAGCGCGTGGCTGGACGGTTTAGGGGTGAAATTCGCCCTCGTTTAGGAACTGCGCATGCTTCTGGAAAATGGCTGACATTGTCAGGGGTAGGAGGCCTCTTTCGTCTCTACAGCTGTTTATACTACCCCTACATCCACTTAGTACTACTCTACGCTACGCGAAGGGAGTAAAATACAATAAAAACCACGAAAGAAGCATTAAAAATCAAATGGCCATAAAATCACATATTTTAAGATTATTACATTTATTATTTGCATTAATTGAACCCGAATTTGAAAGGTCCTTGACCTAAGGTTCAAAAGTGCACATATATTTCGACTGTTCCAACGAACAATGTCGGATGTGAAAATTGATAGATTTATTTTACAGCTCTATAAAGCATAACATCTACATATTTGATGCTTCGTGTCTACGTATTAATTATTCATGAGAACTATAAATATAGCGTTATTTTGTTATTTTGCAAAAAAACAGATTTTATTTATCGGAAAAATATATAATGGCATCTCCACAGACATAGGAATTAATAGACGAGAAGATAAGGGCGAGGGGTAAAATCAACTGTTGAAGAACGAGGGGAGTAAGGCTGACTGTGATTCGTCAATAAATCAATCTGACAGTAAATAGGCATCTCGCATTATAATATCACCATTTACTTCTTAAAAGTAAAATCTGCGTTTGAATGAATAGACATTTTTACATGGGAGCGCAAATTACTCGCCACGTTATGAACTAATTTGCGAAGTCCAAATTCGGCAAAGTAAGGCAGCTTCTATTTCAGAGTCGTATTTAGTTTCAGAGTATTTAGTTAAGACACTTTTACAAATGTCTCATAATTTACTTACCCCAGTAAACAACGATGAGCACACTTGAGAATCGCTACATTGTGATGTGATAGTATATGTTTCTAAAACTGATCCATATAATACGGTGTGAATAAGCTTAAAATAAAGTAAAATAATGCTTACTTATGGAATGTAATACGACAATTGGGTTTATTCTCTTTTTCACATCTATTTTTACAAGTTTTCATATCAAAAGTCAACATTTTGCCGTGTTATTTCGTAAAATGAACCGATGATGCCTCGACCATAGTTCACACAAGAATGATGACGTCACGTTTTCAAATTTCACTTGAAGCCATATGCGAGCCCAGCCGGCTCAATGGAACCGGTATGGGGAGTGGGGATAATACGCTTTTAATCACTTAGGGCAGGTCTACTAATATTCATATGTCTATGGGCATCTCGAACAAATCAGAACACTTTTGAAAAGAAAAAAAATTAGGTTCTCCATCTCTTTCCTCTACTTTCTGCTTCACAAAATACCCCAATTGAGGATGCCATAGTCTTGCTGGCTCCAGACGATTTGATGCAGTTGAAACTCTTATGAGGTATTCATATAAATCCTAATTTAAAAAAAGTTAGATTAAGTTTTTAATCTAGTTTTTTTTTCATCATGACTTTGTATCACTTTTAAAAAGTGTTCTGAATTGTCATCGCACCCTTTATAATGCAGAGTTGCCAATTCGCACATCGAAAGTCGATTTCTATGAAATTTATATGGAGTATAATATATTTTATGTATCGCCATGATTATAAAATAAAATTTATGAAAATGTTCAAAAATTAAAAGCACTATTGATTAACGAAAATTCATCAAGTATTGGAACAGTATTTTTTATTATATTCCAAAAATAAATGGAATAAAACAGGATTTGAACTTTCGGCTATTAGGCTGTTTTAAAGGTTTAAAGTTTTTTTAAGGGTTGTCAAGTTAGAAGAATAAACCTATTCAAAACAAATGACTGTCAGATAAATACACAAATTATAACCCGAAAGCCTATTGCGATGACGCAATAACCGCATTCAGCACATGTACAGAACATCATAACCAGTCGTTATTGGTCGTAATAATGTTAATCGTTTTATTAAATGTGAATACTACGTTACCTCACAAAAAACTTTTTCACAAAAACGGTATATATTATTAGTACACTAGTTTTTCTGACCGAGATTTGAATAGAAATATATAAAACAAAAAAATGAAGCCTTGTTTTGATATGGGATAATTGAATAGATTTTAAAAACGCCACAACGGAAATGACGCTGTGAGCTGAAAAACGTGGCATTGATCAAGATATTCCAGACAGAAATTTCATGAAGCCATGGCTCACATTGTGACGTAGCAGAGGAAGATGCCGAATCCAATATCTTCGAAACCTACTTCACTGATATTAGGGCAGTCCCGGGGTGCAGTCTGCAAGGTGAATACTCGTTGATGATAGCGAGTCTCCAATAAGACAAGGAACGACAAAACAAAAAAATGAGACGTCCTTACGTACGATAGTTTTTAAACATTATATTTAAGATTACATTTTATTTACATTTGTTCTACTTCCATTTTTATACTTGTTACTTAGTTCGGCTTTTAAATTTGTTACTTAGTCCTGATTTTTATATTTTAGCCTACATTCACTAAATACTTAGTTGTATATTACCAATTCAACCATCTATGAACATTTATAATTGGTCTGTTTCATTTTCATCCCCTTTTGTTTATTAAATTAATATTAAGACTGTTTATTTCCTCAAAATAAATAAATTACGTACAATTCTAGTAAAAAAAATACAGCATTATTTTTCCCATTCGTGTTCAGTACCTAAAGAAAAACAAAGTAGAAAAAATAAATTGTTATGTTTTGATATAAATATTTAACCCGCAATAAAATTACAATCCAAATCACATGTAGTAATGCGGATCGATAAGTCTTTCAAAGTGTGCAGGGAGTTGGTTGTAGGGTACAGGGAGAGGGATGAATGCATCTCAGTCCCCCTAAATGAGCGGTTAGGATGCTGAAAGGGGATGAAACTAGTGTGACCATTCTACTTTAAATATGGTACACTTTTAATTATTAATGGGATACCTTATTGTTTAAATAACTGAGGAAGATAACGTCCACAACTCTCAATGAAAATATGAAAGAGATAAAGACATATATACAGAGAAAAAAAAGGTAACATGTCGCAATTGGGACTCGAACCCAGATCCTCCAGTTTTATCGGGACTGGCGTCTATACAAATTGAGGCATAGCCACCTAATTAAATTCTGTCAATTAATTTTCGAATTGGAAAAAATAAAAAAATAATGCAATTTTGTTCACAATGTCGTTGTTGGTTTTAAGACGGCAATTGTATTTTTAAATAGAACTTGTTTCTTACACCTACGTAAGTAAATAAATATTCGGCCTCCTTAAATCTTCAACGTTAATTAAACCTGTAAAAATGTTTTGTATGTCATGAAATTTTAGATATATTTTTTAGGAGAAGCTTCAGATAGTCAGATTAGTTGCCGTCGGGTAAGACTCAGATGCTCTTCTCAGAGATAAGGCTAGTATGATGCAGGTATTATGGTGACAGCTTATTTAGTGCCAATTACCATCCGTGCTGATACTGCAAAGAGTGCGACGAATGACCTAAATAAGTGCAGACAAGTATCAAGCAATAGTTGATCATTAATACAAAGGCCCGAAATATTATTACAGTCAAAATTGATTTCGTTTGCCTTTTTGACTGCTGAGTTTCAACACACTCTTCGAAATATTTATTCTCATGAAAACAATGGCAAAAAATATATTGAGTTTGACTACCTAAACACTTTACCCTTAAAATAACAAAGAACACCAACAAAAGAAACGTGTACCAAAAAGCGAGTATATAAAATAGTAAATCCGTATCGCAAATAAAGAAGTATTTATAACTGATAAAATGATGCTTGTACTTTAAAATGTAAACTAAAGCCAAATTGAGTAAATTTACTACACCCAATTTACGTAATTTAATTTAATCAATAGAATGAAAGCTTATTCAAAATAATAAAAAAATTAAAGCAGATATTTTATTAGAGTAGATTTTGCACAAAAACGGCGCTATAAAAATCATCCAAATATTATTATTAATAGGGTTATATTTTGATAAAAAATTACTGCATGTGAGAAAACGGTATTATTATCAGGTACTTTATTTGACTAACGTAAACATAAATATATAGGTAATGTTTAAATTTAGTTGTGGTGCCAAATTTTGGGTTGAAAATTATTTTTTTTTGGATTACTTTTTAATCCATTTGGTAGCAGTTAAACATAAGCCGAAAACAAGCAAAATATGGAAACAAACAATAATAATAATAATTGGATAATTTTAATAGCGCTGTTTTTTGTAAAAAAATCTCCCCAAGTGCGCTGTAATTATAAACAATATAGGGCTTTGTTACGTATTTTAAGAGTTAAGAGTATATAATCCAAGCACGATTGAATACAGAATCAGTGCTAGAGTGATTGCCATAAAAACTTATTCCGTATATAAAATTCCGTAGAGAAAAAACTAATATGCGGAATGAAATTAGCGGTATATTTATTGTTATCAAGTTTAATTTGTAGAACTCCATTTTAATTTTTATTTTTTATATATTCAATAATATTGTTATTGGGTTTATAAAAACAGTTTATTTTTAAACAAGTTCTGCTGTGTAATTATTATTACGCGTGACAGCTGTTTCGCCCTCTGAAGGCATTATCAAACTGACAGTTTGATAATGCCTTCAGAGGGCGAAACAGCTGTCATTATTAGCAAGGCATTATCAAACTGACAGTTTGATAATGCCTTCAGAGGGCGAAACAGCTGTCATTATTAGCAAGGCATTATCAAACTGACAGTTTGATAATGCCTTCAGAGGGCGAAACAGCTGTCACGCGAAATAATAATTACACAGCAGAACTTGTTAAAAAATAAACTGTTTTTATAAACCCAATAACAATATTATTAAATATATAAAAAAAAAAATTTAAAAGAAATTAGCGGTGTTAAACCAGAAATTCTAGGTGAAAAAAAGCTGCGAAAATTTGGTGGTACACCTTACTGTAAAATATTTTTTGGCTGAGAAACAATTTTTCCTCTGAGTATGTCACAATAAGACATTTTAACTGAAGTGTTTCTGTGAAAATAATGTAATAAGGTAATTAAAAAAAAATCTAGTGGTACCATGTATTAGGTAGCCAGCTGTTTTGAACACCCCTTGGAACATCTATTCAAATGAACACTAGGTAAACCAGCATTTACTATTGCAATAAGTAGTTTAGTTCAGAGACTACAAAATCACTATAGGAACGTCTTCAAAGTGAACGGTGTGCATCCCAAAGTTTTTTTAGGGAATGGACACCCCCTCCAAGTTTATAATCACGGACCCTTTCCTAAGTTGAATAGGAAATTGAAGGGGGGTTGAAAAATCAATGAATGAAAACACTTGTAAATCTAATGCCGTGCACACCGCTTATTCTTGCAGATACACGACACGCTATGTTGTGGGAACATCATAATATTCAAATTAAATTAAGGTAATACCTTTTACTTTATTACTTCGTTAACGACAGCGAAAACATTCGAATATAACCCACCAGCAATAATGATAAGAAAAATTGTTGTAGAAGGAATTGAGGGGTTGTATGTATCAGTAATGCAATGCATTAAAACCTGATAAAAAGAAAATATACGAAAAAAGTTAACATGAAAATATAATATTGCTACTGAGCAAATTGTAATTAAATTTTGTTTGAACCTTCAATTAGTTCCATAAATTCCATACAAACACTGATTACTACTAAGGACGTATTCAAATCCTAACATAATGCAATCAACATTTATTAAAAATATAAAGATTTAAACTGTTTTATTATAAAGTCCAAAATGTTTCAAGCTCTGTACAAACATTACACAATAGATATTATTTTATGTGAATATCGCCCTAGTTAGAAATCAGAGCGTGATTGCATGGCTTCTTGAAATGGCTTTAGCTACGTTTATTTAATAGTATTCGCCCTACTTCGCTTTTCTTCCTTTCCCCTTTATTTATAGAACAGTCACTTTTGGGAGTACCATGCCCCCCCCTAAACATGGTATCTTATGTGTTGGAAAAATGACTGTAAATAAAATCTCCAAGCAACAAAAAAAAAATCGATCGCTTCTGCGATTCAAAACAAAACAAAAATAAGGGTTCGAAAAAGTCGCGAGGGTTGTGACACAAAAACACAAATGCGAGTTTATGTTTTGAATCCGACATGGTCACGTGGTAGTTATCGATCCCCGCTTAACAACTTACCAGTTCGTATAATATATCAGCGTGACGAAAACGTTGGCGCAGCACCACTAGTACCTACTAGCTGCCAGGGGGTGGATACTGGATAGGGGTGGATAGCCTCTCAACTCCCAACCATCGCATAACTAGATCGCTTTGGCCGGCGCATTAAAGAAGTTTTTCCCCAAAATTCACAGGACAGGGCGAATATATTTTTTAAATGATTTACCAACATAGGTGCTAACTAATTGACTCAACTACTTTGGATTTCATATGTCTGTAAATTTTTTTGTGTATTTCGTATCCGGTCAATCCTGTCAAGATGGTAGCCGTGTTTTATAGTACCTTTTTATCCCACCAGAGTACAACATTACGAGATTTCTACTATTTATAGAACTAGTAGTTTAAGTAACTTACTAAATTAGTAACATACGTAGGTACTGACTAAGCAACTATTTTTGTTATAAATGACTAAGGATGGGTTGTTTCAAAGAATTTGAACAATTCATCAAATTTCAAAGTTCATTTTCGGATTCTATGAATGTTTTTATATCATTATAGGCTAGTTGCTTGATAGAACTGAAATAGTAACAGAACTTGAATAAATCTTTCACAGAACTAAATACACACACAAATAACTTTGAAATTTGAAGAATTGTTAAAATTCTCCGAAACAATCCGTCCTTAATAATTAACATTGAAATTAATTAATTAGAAAAGTAATTTACGAATTTCGTAATTTACTAATTCAGTTAATTACTGATTTGGTAAATTACTAATTCAGGTTATAACCGATGTGGTAAGTTGGCTTAATAACTAACTAAGCACAATGTTAAAAAAGTAAATTACTATCACTATATATATCAGTAATTAATTAAGGTAGTAAATTTTTTTTTTTTTTTTTTTTTTTTTACAGTGAATACCTCACAAGAGTCCCAACTGCTCCCGTCTGGAGCCAGTGAGACTATGGCATCCCCAATTGGGGGATGTTGTGAGGCTGAAGGTAAGTGGGGAAGGGAAAGAGGAAGGTGGGGAAGTACCTGGCTATTCAGATCTAGTCACTAAACACGGCTAAAGCCATTTGGAGCAACGTTTCAATTCTGAATGGTGGTCTTACACCAGGGCGATACTGGTAGTATCTTCCACTCTGGAACGTGCCGCAAATATACTATATATTATTTTAATTAATTAATTGTGAAATAACACAAATTAATCAAATAAAATTTATTTGCGCACGCCGGGTTCGAACCCGCGACCTTCGGAATGGCAGTCCAATGCGTTACCACTGGACTATGCCGGCCGTCAAATAAAACATCTTAAACATTAGTCATTTATAAGTTAAAAATTACACTAATTTATTCGGTAGATACTAATTTATATACTTTAATTTTTATTTTTTTTAATTTCTAGACTAGATTCTTATTTTGGTGAATCATTTAAATTACCAAACTATTTAATTAACTCCCAAGTTTTACCTAATGTGGGTTTAAAAAATGTTTCCTGGTAATTATAGACCAAGGGTTAGTCTGGCTAAATTTATATATATTTCTGTGTTACATAAGTATGGCTAAATTTATATATTTTCTGTATTACATAAGTATGGCAAAATTTATATATTTTCTGTGTTACATAAGTATGGCTAAATTTATATATTTTATGTGTTACATAAGTATGGCTAAATTTATATATTTTATGTGTTACATAAGTATGGCTAAATTTATATATTTTCTGTGTTACATAAGTATGGCTAAATTTATATATTTTATGTGTTACATAAGTATGGCTAAATTTATATATTTTCTGTGTTACATAAGTATGGATACATTTATATATTTTATGTGTTACATAAGTCTGGCTAAATTTATATATTTTCTGTGTTACAAAAGTATGGCTAAATTTTTATATTTTCTGTGTTACATAAGTATGGCTAAATTTATATATTTTATGTGTTACTTAAATCTGGCTAAATTTATATATTTTGGATTTGTTTAAATAAGTTTAATTGTTTATAGATAATAATTATTAAATTGAAAAAATAAATAACATGCACGTATTTGTTAAAAAACGGGTATTTAGAGAAGAGCTTAATTGACACCTAAAATTTGAGAGTTTTTAATAAAAAAAATGTTTATAAACTAATAACGATATTAGTTTTTCAGATTTTTGGTAGAATTCTCCGTTTAGTCAAGTTCTCTGGCTCTCTGTGGGAAAATAAATCATTAAAAAGAGCCCCTGCCACCTGCCGCCCCACCGCCCACTGGGGTCCACTTTCCCAGGAACAAATTGACGATGTTGTGTAAGCCTAGCTGCAAATGAGACGCCGAACAATAGATATTGCAGGATTCAGCCCATCCTATCATTTATATCAATATTATATTGATGAAATAAAAACAAAACGCTTTCCCAAAATGTTTTTTTTATAAATTCCTAAATGGATTTGTTAAATTAATGTACCAACATAAAACATTACGAAGAAAAAAATATCGTTGTTATAATTTGTTGAAATATCGTTTATATTGAAAGAATTTTTCCATACATTTTTATTTCCTTTTTATAACAGCAGTAGTTACTACCCGGCTTTGCCGTAGTTTCAATAATAATTTTCCTTCACTATTAATAATTTTTTTAAAATATAATATAACAATACTTGTGTTACCTTTAATTTATCCCAGTTTCTCCCAGGGAGGTGTTCATAAAGCATATTATTTTCCATTCGTACCGTCTCAAACGTACCTTATACTCCACATTATAAAAAACCATGCAATGTATGATTATACTATTACACAAATGTAGTATGTAACCATGTATGTAAAATGTTTTCTGCATAATGCATACAAATAAAAAAAATAAATTTGGAATAATTAATTAAACCGCGTATCTAATTTTACGACAGTTAAAATGGGTACTTCATTAAGTAGAAATTTCAGACAAAAAGTTAAAGTCCCGATATTGCCCAGGCTTTACACATAGTTTTTCTTTAAGTTAAAGTCCCGATCTTGCCCAGGCTTCACACTTTCTTTAAGTTAAAGTCCCGATCTTGCCCAGGCTTTACACATAGTTTTTCTTTAAGTTAAAGTCCCGATCTTGCCCAGGCTTTACACATAGTTTTTCTTTAAGTTAAAGTCCCGATCTTGCCCAGGCTTTCCACATAGTTTTTCTTTAAGTTAAAGTCCCGATCTTGCCCAGGCTTTACACATAGTTTTTCTTTAAGTTAAAGTCCCGATCTTGCCCAGGCTTTACACATAGTTTTTCTTTAAGTTAAAGTCCCGATCTTGCCCAGGCTTAACACATAGTTTTTCTTTAAGTGAAAGTCCCGATCTTGCCCAGGCTTTACACATAGTTTTTCGAAATCAGAAGTATGAAAAGTCTGCTTTAAATTATGGGAAAAGGAGGTTTTCCTAAATCTCGTGTAGACAGTGACCTTTCTCCTGCTCTAATCAATTTACTGATAAAACTGTACATTTGATTAAAAAACCATCCCAATAGACACAGGGACACTCTTTTTTATATAAACAGACAGATTATATTACGTAGCCTAGACGTCCATATTGTCATGTCTATGTCTATCCTCATTCAGACGTGACGGATTAATGATGGAAAAACAATGATACATTATCATTGGAGCGGTTGACCGATTTAAATAATTGCCAGAGACCGATTATTGGGTATCGTATTATTATTGTCACTTTATTATTATGATTAAAATAACAAACAGTACCTGTAGTAAGTTATACTCCTGACCCTGCGTTTCCAAAACGTCTACGAAACTCGTGGCAATAAATTTAAAATAATGCACGTAAATAATAAATTCCATCGTTTTAAGGTAGTTTTTAGGAAAAAATGTTGAATTTTTTGTATGGCAAAATAAATATTCTTTTGTGGAACAATTTTTAGTAAGGGAAAAAAGTTGAAGTTTCTAATAAAAGTTATTCATTTTTACTTCTACCATCATGTAGAATCATCACCCGAGGTTAGTGCACTTTACCCCCGAACACCTTGTATAATTAATTGGAATATAATTAAGGAAAAAATAAGTACAATAAATTATTATTTTTTGTTTTAAAATAAATTAAAATATTACGTTACTTTTGTGAGTCCTGCTACAATGGAGATACTTTTAGTATCGCTCTGGCGATAAAACACTATTTATAATTAAAAAAACGTTGCTTAAATGGATGTTTTTAATTACTATATATAAACAGCTAGGTAGGTACTTTCCAATAATGGTAGGGATTTTCGCAACTCTTGAAAGAGATAAAACTTCCAAAATCTACGTGAAATAACATTGGAGAGCATTGAATCTCGAAAAAACGACTATTATAAAAAACAGCTTTTGAATTACCCTAATAAGTATTATTTTGAAAATACACATTAGAAAATATTATGGATACATCGATTATAGACGAAAAATTAACGAAACGTCACAATTCTCACAACTTTTGTAAATATCGAAGCCACATAGATGAATTAAGAAATATAAATGATTTGGTAAAAAATATTTACCTTATCTTCTGCCTCTTCCGCGCGTCCCTCGGCCTCCACCACCCGCTGCTCAAGTTCCGAAAGCTGAAAAAAGAAAGAAAACAAAACATTAATAAAAGAAAAAGAAAATCAATCCGTCAAAAACAAAGTTTTTTTTACTATAATACATCTATTTCGTTTATATATTTTTGTAATACATATTTGGGGATCAATGGTGAGGCACGAAATGAAAGAAGGTGTTGAAGGTCACATGTGTTTTATTGGTGAGTCAGTAGCCGTGACGAGGAGATGAGGTAGGACAAATGTTGAATACTCCGGACGCTGCGGTGATGTGCTGGTCAAGCGCGGGTCAGTGAGTCGACGCCGGGTGCTGGTGACCGGGACTCGATGAAGGTCAGGCACTGGCGAAGAACGTAGGTCTTCAGGCACTCCAGTGCTGACGAGACGGCCGAAGGTGCGGCGGACCTTGTAGGCGGTTGAACGGGAACGGCGTGACCAGTGAGGATGCTGCGTGTCCTCGTGGTGGTCATGGTAGCGTGGAAGAAGCGCTGGTCAGAGACACTGGAACCAGGGCGCTTGTAATCCGAGTAGCGCTGGCCGCGGACGTGGCCGAGGCGCTATGATGGTGTCCCGATAGAGTCCATGATGGTGCGGGCGAAGCCGGGAATATTGTCCTTTGCGCTAGTAAGATTAGCGCGGGTTAACACTTGTTGATCCTTGTAGACTGACGGCGAAATTATGACTGACTGACTGACTGACTCGCTGCGTCGGGCTTATTTATACTACACGGCCGACGGTAGCAGTAGGTAGATGGATGGCAACTAAATTCTAGGCACTCGCACAGACTGTGTGTTTCGGGAACCTTCGACAGCGTGGCAATTATGCATAGGCGGAAGACTCGAACCTTCTGGCGAGTTCTCGTAGTATCCCAGACTGAGTGCGCGATAGTATTGTCGCGAGTAGGCAAGTAGGTCCCTGCATACTTTGTTTACGATGCAGGTACATAATTCGGGAGTAGGTACTAAGTAGGTCGAGCGGTTTATTATTAATTATTCAATGGATTGTTCTCGACGCTACACATATATCTATTTAATTTTATTTTTGGTTTGACTAAAGATTGCACTTTCCTCCCTAGGGACAGTCAACACCGCTAACACCTTGAGTCTAAGTCAAATCCTTGTTGAATAGTTTCGACATTTATTTCTAAAGTAAATTTTTATTTATTAAATATAATGTCATCGAATTTCAGAAATGCGCGAATGTGTATGCATGAGTCAAACGATAAAATGCATTGTAACCGACGTTACATATCGGGAAGTGTGTTAATTTCCGCTTCCAAGATTCATTTTCATTAATTTATTCAATCAAGAGAACAAAATCGAAATTTAAATAGATGTATTTAAAAACCAAAATAATAGATTTCTGCTTAAAGCGATGCACTACGTCGTGTAATATTTTAAATTGAGCCGCTATCAATAATAACTCTTACGTAGATGGCGATAAGGTTTAAATTCCTTGATTGAATAAATTATTTAATTTATTCAATCAAGAGAACAAAATCGAAATTTAAATAGATGTATTTAAAAACCAAAATAATAGATTTCTGCTTAAAGCGATGCACTACGTCGTGTAATATTTTAAATTGAGCCGCTATCAATAATAACTCTTACGTAGATGGCGATAAGGTTTAAATTCCCGCTTAACACCATCCACCTGTTTTGATTTATGCAAGAAAAAAACATGGCCAAAAAGTGCCTTTTATTTTATTTTGTGGATATTCAGGCATAATATTTAATTTTTTTCGATCATTTTATAAATAACTTAATTTGCCACATTATACAATAAAATCATAACCGAAAATGGGTTCGTAAGTAGGATATTTTGGACTTTAAAGCAGTTTTCATAGGCCTTATACATTATTTTTTTCTGGGCTTATAAAAAAAATATCTAAAAAATACTCGATTATTTCAAAGGCCAAGATGTATTCTACTCGCAGTATTTAATTAAAGCATCTGAAACATTTCTAGGCGACCAAATTTTCAAACCAAAACACATGTTTTTGCATTACTACGTTTGGCATCGCCTTAAAAATACTGAATCAAACTTCATTGTCCATGTTAAAATATATTTTTCCCTTGCTGCCGATAATAACTAGCAGTGCCATCTTGCGGCAAACGCGAAAGCGGGAAAGCTCTGCAAGCGGCCACCCAAAGCTTTCAGGTTGAGCTTTCAGCAAACTTTTAGGAATAGTCCACAGATGGCAGTGCAAGGATAAAATACAATAGATTTTTATGGTTACAATTTAGTATGATAGGGTTTTTGGCTGTAACATACACGTACAATAAAACCATGGTTGTTGAACCGTAAAAGTAAAATTATGTGTATCAAAAAATTAAGATGATTAATTTATTTAAAAAGTAATTACCTAAATAAACATAAAATGATGATATAAAAATCTATTCGCAAGATGTCGCCTTCATTTAATATTTTTTTTTTTTTAGCCGCTTGAAACATTTACAGAGTATTAACAAATATTAAATTCATAAAACATAGCATTGAGATGATAACCAAATTTCGTTAAATAACATTAGTATATTATATCTAGTATACATATTATACTCTATTAATGGTCATTAGTTGTGAAGTTAATTTCTATAGGTCGAATCAAACTATTCACTTAAGAATATTAAAATATAATACGTCATCGGTGGCATCACACGTACTACGAAAGAAAGCTTAGCATCGGGTAAAACATTTAATATTTATGGTAAATCTGAACAGTTTTTCTCAACTCAAAGAGTAATTTCACCAGTTTAATGAAATGCTCGAAATACAGTTAGAGAGAAATCAATACAATCTGAATAACGGTCATAAAAGTTGGCGACCATTTTCTATTTACTGCTTTTATACGAGAGTCAATAAAAATAAACGTTATGCGAAAACGAAATGAATAAATAAGGAAAACAAAAATAAATTAACGCAGTGAGAAAAGTAAGTAAAACGCAAAGCGGAATCGAATTGCGAATCGTAAATAAATTCATTTTAAAGTTGACTGGACTAAAGGTTGGTTTATATTCAAAAGGGTCTTTCGTAAGAACATTTTATGGATAACAGACATGTATTTAAAGCTGATTATATTTCATAACTAACTACTAACCATTACGCCGTTTCCCCACAGTGAGAAGGGTAGGCAGAGAGGATGGACTGCCTAACAACTCTCACGTTCATGTATGTACATCGTGTAATTAACATAAATCTGTACATTATACTTTCAATAAACGAATCAACTGTAATAATATCCAGCATTGTTTAGAGAGGATTCGTAAAGTAAAAGCAATTCGTATTCCTGAATGCAAGCTTGAAAAAAACCAGTGGTTTGGAGGTGAAAGGTCCCTACGACAAGTTTGAAGAGCATTGAACTATTAAATGAGATGGAGAGAGTAAGATGGCAAAGACATATAAAGTAAGATCAGGAGAATAGGACGAATGTGGTGTGATGTGAGCTCCCGAACAAGG
Organism: Hesperophylax magnus; assembly: GCA_026573805.1. Classification (NCBI taxonomy): domain Eukaryota; kingdom Metazoa; phylum Arthropoda; class Insecta; order Trichoptera; family Limnephilidae; genus Hesperophylax; species Hesperophylax magnus. Next base: position 4,540,515 of record JAIUSX010000026.1, read on the forward strand.
TCATGATCACCGCTTTTGTAAAGTTAGCTGTCCGGTAACATTAATTCGTTAGTCAAAATATGACACCATTAATGTGTCGCAGTCAGTCAGAAAGTACTGTTTTTGTATTATGATGAATATAGACGCATAGGTAATTCAATGAAATAGGCTTCTTTTGTCGTAGTGCGATACTTTATGAAGAAAGGGAGTTGGAATAGATTAGTGAAGAGGATACGACAGAGGCTTAAGGGATGGAAAAGGATGGTTATGAAAAGTTAGAAGAAAATCGTTATTAGATAAATCAATAGCACGAACAAGAAGGGTATTGAATTTGTCTGTTCGATAGCGCAAATGTTTGTGTAGGAAAGAATATTTAAAGTTCGCAGATAAATCTTTTCTTCTTTTCCCCCATAAGTAAGAAAATGTCTTATCGATTTCGATTTCGCTATTTGAGCACCATATATTGTAATATATACATTTCTGCTATAGATGCTAAATCAGCTATTTATAAAAGAGATTCAAGTATAAAAGAGATATGGTTAATATATTTTGAAAACTTCCGAGTGTCGAGTAATACGTTTAGAAATTATATGGAATTATGACAGAAATGCATATTACGACAGATGACAAAGAAAGGACTATACACGAGTATTACCGATTAGTAGTATTAACAGAAGTATTAATTTTACAATTATTGCATTAGAAGCATCAAATAATACTGGAATAAGATGATGATATAACAACTTAGAACCAGTAGTTCTGTAACAGAAGACCTAATGTTTTCTTATTTAATTAATCTACATTTCCTCTGAAATCATATGATTTGTAAGTTTAAGTTTAAGTAGGTATACCTACTTAAAAATATATAAAAAAAATTATAAAATTTATCCAAAGAACTACTTCAGTGATAATTATTCATTTAATAAAACTTGCTTCAGGCAGGTAGGCACCATAATATTTAAAAATAAATACGAAAAAGAAAGTCCTAATAAACACAATATATCAAAATTGAAACAAAAAATCTTATTGAACCATTAAAAAGGCCATCATCTTGAAATAGAAACTACAAAAAAATATCAGACAGGCGAAATGCAAAACGGTCGGGTTAAGGCGAGGGAACGTTTAGTCAATTATTATCCATCTAATTAACTCGGTACCATCTATATAATCTAAAGTACTTGCTAATGAAAACGCCACGAATTTTATTTTAAACCCCTGTTATCTTGGCGATGAATAATACGTACTCTTGACTCAATACAATCTCGATTTGATAAAGGGGTCATCATGTTTCCAACGAATATCCCAATTGAGTCCGAGTATTTTAATATTTTATTGAAGAAGAAGATAATAGTACTAATAAATATAAACGAAACATCTAATCTGAGACATAGTAAGGACGCAGAGGTGAATTCTCCAATTAATGTTATTTTTTACTGTCATGTATCTGTGTTTTCTCCAATAAAAAAAAAAGAAAAAAAAAATAATCGGAACGATAGGACCTATTTATTAAACGTCATATTTCAAATTCAGAATTAACAACCAAGTACTGACTTTTTACACTGTATTTATTATTCAATAGCTTGCAACAAGTAGTTGACAAATTTTCACGTTTTCCAAAGATGACACTAAAAATTATAAAATATTTAGTTATAACTTTACATTCACGCTACGTGATTTGCGTATACGAAGGAGCGTTGTATAACACTGAGCGAATTTTTTGTTATTTGTTTTTGGGGTGTTATGCCGTGTTGCGCTAACTCCTTCTTTAGCCAACGTTTCGGACATGACGATGGACACTGCAATGCTGTCCGAAACGTTGGCTAAAGAAGGAGTTAGCGCAACACGGCATAACACCCCAAAAACAAATAACAAAAATACTTTTGGCCGTGAAAATCTTAAATCATATTAAACTGAGCGAAAATTATTTTTCAAGTCTGTCTTTTGTTGTGACCGCTTTAATAAATTTATTTTATGGAAGTGCATTCCGACCTCTGTGAAGTTACTAAATTAAGGCTTATTTTGCATGTACCCTATGTACTTAATATTACAAACTGAGTTGAATAACTTCAACGTGGCCGTTTAAATCGATTGCTTTCGTGTAAGTTTATTGCTACAGCTCTATGAAATCACTTCTGCAAGGTAAATGAGTCAAATAAGTATAGTTATATTATATATTTATAGTGCGGAATCCGTCTTGAAAAGTTTCAATTTGTTTTAAGATCTCCTCGGCGAAGTCGCGCCGGAATTAACTACCGATATTACGAAGTCGAGCGAACGTGAAGTTGGAGATTCTTATTTCACTTTCAACTCCGCCCACACGCAGAGGAAGTTGGGCGGTGTTTGTTTGTTTGCATCGCGCGACATCCCAGGATGTATGGCTGCAACTTGCTGGCTGCAACTTCCTGGTTGCAACTCGCTGGCTTCTCGCTGCTCGCTTCCCGACTTCATGACTCGCAAACGGTAAACGCTTCAACAGTTGGGAACTTCGCTCCTCCAACCTGCTCAGAGATTTATCGCCCCGTAAAATATTTAAATGTATACATAACACACTTGAATATTTTGTAGGTAATCCGATCCAGAATAGTTACCTAATAACTGATATTTCCTGAATGTTGTTCAGCTTGATTTGTTCGTTTGGTCCTACCGTTAAAAGCTCCGCCGTAAGCTCTCTTTCTGATACGAATATTCCTATGCGACGGATTCAACAGCTAGGAAACAAATACTCCGATGTTGTTGATATATTTAGTACATCAATTTCAATATATAATCATACCTTTTTGAAGTTTTATTAATCAAGTAGGGGAATATGCTGATAAAGCTATTTAAATTGACAGTATAACAGTATTTTGCACGTTAACGGTATTTTGTCGGCTGAAATAAAAAAAATATTTCGGATTTTTTATGTTTATATTTTGTACCTACATACTGTGTGGATCAAATTCAACAATATTTTTATTTATACCTGTGTTTTAAACAGTCATTTCCTGCACTATTTACGAGTATAATTTCGTAAATATTGTTATATATGTATGTAAAAGCCTTAATAGGCTTAAAATAAATAAATAGTTTATGAGAAAGGGGGAGAGGTTACTAAGAATTTATTAGCAATAGGTATACCTTAAATGAGTAAGTACTTCCTTGTTATTGTATGTAGGTACTGCCTCTCCAAGAAAAGGTTTAATACCATCGTCTACGTGGCAAAGTATACTTTAGGAGCAATCGCTCTAAACAATTAATTAACAAATTGTTTTTCGGGATACACTCTTACTAGCATTTTCACAAAAAAAAGAAAAACATCTTAGCTATTACGTGAGATTTAGATGGAGAGCAAAAAAAATGAAAATCTGATTGTAAATAAATGAAATCATAAGAATAGGACATACTGTGGTATATAACCTCCCAAATAAGATCATGGATAGCCGCTTTTGTAAAGTTACCAGCCTACGCCATTATTACGTCGCATTCGGTCAGAAAGAAGTACTTTAAAGATATTACTTAAAAAATATATATCTATAGAAATATACATAAAAAGTGTGAAACCGCACGAGAGTCCCAACTGCTGCCAATGAGACGCTGCTGAAGGAAATGAGACAGGGAAGAGGAGCATGAGGAAGCACCCGGCTATTCAGATCTGGTCACCAAACACCAAACGTTTCAATACTGAATGGTGGTCTTACACCAGGGCGATACTGAGAGTATCTTCCTCTCTGGAACTTGCCGCAAATAACTACATATTATTTTGAATGAGTAATTTGTGAAATAACACAAATTAATCAAATAAAATTTACTTGCCCCGGGATTTGAGGCTGCGACCTCTGGCTTTCTAGTCGAGAACCTTATCCCTCGACCACGGAGGCCGTTAAATAGATTTTAAAGATAGTACATAATTACATACTAAATATACAATTTTAATAAGATAACCAAAAGACGCATTAACTCGCTAGAATATTCTCTGATGCCGTCATGAAAAATAGTTTCTAACTACAGAAATAAATATAAATTATCTTGAAATTTCTTATTATAACACGATTATTATGTAAAATTTTCAAGCGTGTATATGATTTCCCTAAACAAATAAAGTAGGCTGTAAACAGCAAAAAATTACAAGAGATGATTTTTTTTAATTTTGCGACAGCTAAAGTGACGTAAAGCGAAAGCTTATAACTGGCAGCAGGTAGGAGGTAGCAAGTAGGCAGGCAGTAAGTAGGCAGGTAGTGCCACGGGGTACTGCTACGCGGTAGAGCCACGGGGCGGTACTACGGGGTAGCAGGCATTGTCCCGCGCGGCGAAGCGAAATCATAATAAGGCTTTTCCACGGAGGGTTCTAATAAATTAATAATGAAAGCAAATCCCGGCGAATATACCACGTATATTTGTACCCGGAGGAGTTGGTGATGTACTCTCACACTAAAGATGGGGGACCAAAACTAATGGACATATAACTGTTGGTTGTATCACAACAATTGATGACATCTCGTTTCAGAGCAGAAATCGCTTAGTGAGGTTAGTAACATACAAAGAAATGTATTGAAATTAAAAGCCAATAAAGCCCTGGTCGCCGGCAATAGAAAAAGAAAAAAAAACATAAATACCCATATGTATTTGTAAAGATAATCAATAATTCATTAAATTTTATTGGTAAAACTTTTGAAGATTTATACAACTCAATGTAATGAGTACGTGAATACGAAGAAAATATTAATAAATCTAAATGAAACAGAAACATGAAATAGAACAAGACACAGAAAAAATAAAGGTAACGGTCTCAACTGCGAATCGAACACAGGATCTCTGTCTTACCGGGACAATGCCTCTAACCACTCGGCCATTAGTACCTAAATATCTTACGTCGTTTGTCGGATATGTTTATCCGAGACACTATCTAGGTTACAAATAAATTCTTTAGAACTTTGTGATCATTCCATAAAGATAGTTAAGAAGTCGAAAATAAAGGAAATATTAGTTGTAGATAATATTGTTAATTCTGAATTTGAAATATGAGATAACAAAAACTAGCTGACTAGCTAACTTACTAACCATCACGCCGTTTCCCGCAGGGGTAGGCAGAGAAGACGGACTACCAAACAACTTGGTCTTGGCACACACTTCTTGCCTCATTCACATTCATACATCGTCTCATACATACTCTTCTATTATTCTCTTGACATGGCCCGACTCAAGTTTATATTATTAGTCGACCGTGACATTCGAATTCTTACAAATGTTTGCAATCTAATTTAATAATATTTACGTGCTATCTATGTAATTTTTAAGCGCTTATTCCTACTGGGGTCAATATTTAAATTGTTAACTATGCATGCTCGGGGACAGTGGGACTGCGCCAATTCTAATTTAAGGAATCTTGGATAGATTAAAGAATAAGAGGGGGGGAGTAACGGAGATGAACAGAGTAACGGTAAGTTTGGGCAAATCCTGATAATTGAGATCTCGTCACTGAACACAGCTAAAGCAATTTTTAATTGCATGTTGATACTGAATGGTTCGTCCATAAATGCGGTGATATTCATTCTTTCCCTTTGGAAGGAGTAGAAATAATACATTATAATTTAATCAAATTCTGGGTCCAAAAAAGTCTACATAAAATATAAAATTGCCGTTAGAAAATTCCATGTTCGAATAAACCCACATATGAGTAGATATTTAAATGCGAAAAATAGGTGAACTAAAAAAAGGTTTGCGGGCCCCTCGACTAAAGACTTAATCGTCACAAGACATGCTAGCAAGTAGCAAATAGCAAATAGCAAGTAACAGCCAACAGCAAGCAGCAATATAATACGAAGCAATATACAAGGGGACTGATTGGGGAATATTGTGATTTGTCGCATTGCGGACTAAAGTATTGCAGGGATAATCAAAGAAAAGATAACCAATTGTTCGGGGATGCTGGCTATAAAACTATACTTATGAAACGCAGAAGTTAAAAATAAATATTCATACATTGTTATCTTTGAAACATCAAAGTACAATTAATAAATAAAAGTTAATGAGTTTACGATAAAGTGTTGTGGGTTCGATTCCCGTTATAAAGAAAAATAAAATACTATTTAGTGAAACAAAAACCAACCTTTATGCCTAATCGGAATAGTATAAAGTTTGTGCATATACTAAAAAGTCAATAACATAGGTACACCCCTTGTTATTTAGACACCTGGCATGATCCTAATAACGTATTTGAGGCACTTGGTCTCTTCGACCGCATTTAGGGTTTGCAATCCATCAATCCGGCGGGATTTAAGCAATGTTTGATCCGGTAGGTTTGCGGGATTGAACAAAATACGTTTAAGTTTAGGTTTACACAAAAATATGCTGTTTTGATTTGCACGCAATTGCGTTGCACAAGCTCCAGAATACCCTGATATCAGTGCCTACGAATTTTACGATCATATTTTTTAACGATCGTTTAATACATTGACTACGTTATCAACGTCTTTTTATAGTATTACTAGTTACAAATGATTGATCTCAAATGCCTGTGGAGAATCCTGTCAGTGTCAGTTGTTATAAAAATATTTTTTACGATCTTTTTTTATAAGCGTCTTCTTAGGATTCTTATTATGTTACTTTTTTAATATTTTGTTACCTTTTTATAATATAACTAGTTCCAAAGACGATTGATACGAAAATCCCTCTTAAATGACTCACTATGTTACCTTTTTAATATATATTTTTTTTATTTTAGTATCAAAGATAATGGATAAAATATAATAGATTTTTTGAAATGTTGACATTATTTCAATTTAATACCCCTCAATAAAAATCCGAATCCCGCGGGATCTAAATACTATCCCGCAATAACGAGGGATTTGAAAAAAATGCGGGATTTGCGAACCCTAACCACATAGATTATAGTGACGCATCATTCTTCGGTCAGTCGCTCTACGCGTCCAATCTTAATGTTAATAAATAAAGAATGACAAAATTGTTTTATTTCATTTAGTTAATTACTCGTGAAACAATTCATTATTTGATAAACAAAGGCAAACTATTGTAGACGGAAAAATAAACACTGTAACTGCAAGCATCTAATAAGGTGGCGTATTAAAGAATGCACCATTTATTTTGAGAATGTCATATTTTTTAAAGCAGACGAGTTCATTTGTACAATAAATTAATGGGAAAATTTCCCTCGCAGGAGAGAGACGAATAATTGCAACAAGTGAAGCGGAGGAAATAATGTACGGGGTAAGGAAAGAACCGGTGAAAAATGCAGTCCACGGGAAATTGCTCTATCGCAGCAGAGCATTAAAGAAATAAGGTAGGTACTTCCACTACACAACCGAACCTACCCCCGGTTAAGATGTCACGGTGGAGATGCGACTAGAGTCTGGAGTCTGAAATAAGTCCGAGGTAGAGATTTAAATTGCAAAAGGAAATTGGAGAAGCCCGAGCTTTAAAAGCGCTGCCGTCTGAGAAAAAGACCTCTGTAAATGTGCTATGGTAGTATAATAAGGGTATTAATGAGAATGAAAAAATGTTTTTGATTTAATATTATCGTATTTTAATAGGCTATGTATTTTGTTTTAATGGAAAATACCATGCACCGTTAACAATACGAAAATAGAAAAACTGTCCTTGATTGACAATAATGCGTTGTATGAAAAACAGTTGTCAGATTCGTTGTCAACTCCATAGATGTCGTCTTTGAGAAACCAGTGCTGTAGGAGGGAGGAATTAAAAAAGGTTGGAAAGCCGTTCTACAGCTGAATTGTTGAACCCAAAAAACGATCGTTGTCTTGTGGAAAGTGTCAAAAAATAAAGTTTTGCACACTTTAAGCGCTTCTCCGAAATCTCCGAAGCACCTTTCATTGAAATAATAAAATTTATTTATTGTTATCAAGTTTAATTTTTAGAACTCCATTTTAATTTTAATTTTTTTTATATATTCAATAATATTGTTATCGGGTTTATAAAAACGTTTATTTTTAAATAAGTTCTGCTATGTAATTATTATTACGCGTGACAGCTGTTTCACGGCACAGTTTGATAATGCTTTCAGAGGGCGAAACAGCTGTCACGCGTAATAATAATTACACAGCAGAACTTGTTTAAAAATAAACAATAACAATATTATTGAATATATAATAAAAAATAAAAAAAAATCCTAATTTTAAACAGGACAATAGAAAATCTTGCAAATCATTAAAAGAAATTCTTCCGAAATAGAAAAGTTCTTGATGAAAATAATTGAATCTTATCACTTATGGGAGGTAACAAACAACTAAGAAGTCATATTGCGCATTGCTTTGTTAATAAAAGTATACGTACGATTCGATAATTTTAATTAAACAGAAGTTAAGCGACGTGTTTGACATCCATCTACAGGTTAACCGTGAAATTTGTATTTCTCGAATCGGGGAATCGCATTGCCTTGCACATAATTAATATCTAGCACGGTATTCAATGGCAGTAGGATAACTACTTCAACTACCGTAAAATACAACTACAGCATCACTAGAAGAATATTCAAGCTTCAAAAAAATATAAAAACAAGCATATTATAATAAACATAAATTTCACCATCCAAAGCTGGATTTTATTTTTTAATGTTGACCATCATAATACGTTTCACATGTCATACGTTATATGTTTAAGGTCTGAAAGATTTTCGGTACCTTTATAATTAGACTAATAGTGACAGATGGTGAAATAAAATATGTTTTTTACGTTACGGTTCCGGCTCAAGATGGTAGCCGTGTCGTCAAATCTGAATAATCAGCATTATGGTACCTACCTGCATTAAGACAATTTGAGAAAAAAAATTGTCATTGTGATGATGACATTTCTTTGGACAAATTGTATTTTTAAAATATTTTTTTTCATTGTCTTTTCAGTTTTATCCCGTTAAACTACAATTAAGCACTTTGTCAACAGGATGCACATATTCAATTACAATATAAATATGTATACATCTCACATAGATTTTTCCTTTATAAATGAGTCTTTTTCTGATGTCACATTCGACTTCAATCATGTAATTAGATGTGTTATTATATTTATTCTTAAATACATTTTTAATATAATCTCAGTTTTGGGTTTTCCCACCATCACAGCCTTGATATCCTCATTTTGATCAATAAGATCTTGTATTATGTTATCCTTGTTGTAGTCATTATCGATGCGTTTAAGAATCATTATTGGTTTTTTCTTCTTAACTTCATCTCTGTAACTCGTTCCCAGTGATTTTTCCGCATCTTCCTCATTTTTTCCGCATCTTGTTTTGTCGAACATCCTTTCAGTTATCTATTTTTTGATATTTTACTAAGACCGATCACTTTAACACCTTAAGTAAATCTTCTGCTTAATTTTATTTTGTATATTTTCTCATGTGTTCCCAATTTCGCTCGATGTCACTAATAATTTGTATTTATTATTTGAAACATTATTTCGGTTTTCACATATTTTTCTGTATTCCATTGTTGGTGTACTTATCTTTTCTTTGGTTTTATTTTTATTTTATTTTATTAGGAACATTAACAGGTTTATCACATAACATGCATAGAGAGAGAGAAAAAATAAGTAAAAGAATTAGGTTACAACCCAATAACCAATGTTCACATCATGCAAAAAAGATAAAGAAGTTTAAAAAGCAATAAACAAACAAAGAAAACAAAGAAAGGTTAAAAACAAAGAAATGTTAAAAACAAGGAAATAATAAGAGAGAATAAGAGAAAATGTATATATATATATATATATACACGTATAAACACATACATACATATATATACATACACATGCATATACACATATAAATACATACGTACACACAAACATATACATAGTTGCATACATACATACGCATACATACATGCATACATACATACATATATACACGTACATTTGATATTAAATACAAATAATATGTAAGAGTGATAATGAATAAATGATTAATGTAATGTATTAAATTTATAAAAGGGTTAATTATTACAATACTCTGTTAACAATTTTTTTAAAAGCTCCTAAGGTACACGACAGGATATCAGCATCAAAATAAGTTTTATTATAATGATTGCAAGTTCTTAGTAAGAAAGAATTTTGCCTGAGACTCGTTGAAGCAATTTCGATATGAAACAATGATTTGTCTCTAGTTTTCTTACTTGGGACTCTAATATTGATTGATGACAAAAGGGCTGGACAGTCAATATGACCACTCAAGACTTTGTGTAAGTAAATCATGTCCGCAGTGTCTCTCCTGCTTTTTAATGTTTTTAGTCCGTAGTGCTTGATAGAGCTTTCCATATCGTAATAACGTAATTGTCTCCTGAAGTTCAAGTGATGTACAAACTTTCTTTGAACAGCTTCAATGCGTTTTGTGTGAATGTTATAAAAAGGATTCCATATGGCAGAAGCGTACTCAAGATGACTACGGACGTAGGAGTAATACAAAATTTTGAGTGTATGGATATTGTTGAATTCCTTTCCAATACGGAATAAAAATCCTAACATGCTCAATGATTTCTTGACAATCTTATCCACATGTGCCTTGAATGAAAGTTTGTCGTCAATCAGTACACCGAGGTCTCGAATTTGATTGACTTTTTTGAGTGGTTGACTGTTTGTAATATGGTAATTATATTCAATTTTATTTTTATTTTTTGTAAAGGTTATTACATAACATTTGGCAGTATTCATATGGAGATAGTTGACAGTACAATAATCATTAAGCCTATTAAGATCTTGTTGCAGTTTATAACATTCAATAATAGAGTTAATAGAAAGAAATATTTTCATGTCATCAGCAAAAAGTAAAACTTTAGCATGCTTAAAGCATTTTACAATGTCATTGATAAATATAGTAAAAAGCAACGGTCCCAGGTGAGATCCTTGAGGGACACCTGAAGGTACATTGACAATCTCAGAATTGAAACCGTTTACTGCTATTATCTGGGAGCGTCCATTTAGGTATGAAACTAGCCATCGGTACAATTTACCGTGTATTCCTAAAGCTAAAAGTTTAGACAATAATAGGCTGTGGTTGATTTTATCGAATGCTTTGGAGAAATCTGTATATATAGCATCCACTTGGATTCGTTTATCCATTGATTTTGAAATATATTCGGTGAATACTGCAAGATTGGATACAGTTGATCTTTTTTTCATAAAGCCGTGTTGATTATCAGTTATAACAGACTTAACACAGTCATAGTCATAGCTCATGAACAATCTTTTCAAGAATCTTACTGAAGATAGGTAGTTTTGAAATTGGCCGATAGTTCTGGACGTCGTTTTTAGAGCCGGATTTGAATACTGGTGTAATGAGAGCACATTTCCATCGGTCTGGGAAGATGCCTTCTTTCAGTGATGATTGAAAAAGCAGTAGGAGAGGCTTAGATAATTGCTTGCTGCACATTTTTATAAAGTAAGATGGTATTTTGTCATATCCTTCTCCCAACGACCATGAGATATCATTAATTATTTTTTCTATCTGTTCCTTGGAAATTGAAATAGTAGAAATATTTATAGGATTATCAGTTTGGGGATTATTAGCGAAAGCCTTTGGAGTAACATTATGATTATAAGTGGATGCAAAATGATTTGAAAACATATTACATATAGCTAAAGGATCGTTAGCAGTTACATTCATTAGTTTCATAGTGTTGGGTAACCCCGTACTATTTCTTTTACTTTTAACATAGGACCAGAAATTCTTTGGGTCATGCGATATTTTGACTTCTGCATTTATTATGAATTGTCTATGACATTCGTTCGAAACTTTTTTTTGTCTCGTTCGCAGAACACAGAATTCATGATAATCTAAAGGATTTGACCATTTTTTCCACTTTTTAAATATTCTGTATTTTTCTTTTGTTAATTTTATTAAAGCCGGGTTATACCAATATGGATATGTGCTGTTATCCTGAACTTTTTTTGATGGAACGTTACAGTGAATGATTTCATCCAATATATCGTAAAAACGGTTAATAGCTATATCGGTTGTTAGATTAGAAAATTCAGCATCCCAATCAACATTGTTGAGGACATTGTTTATATTTTCATAATTCGCCTTTTTAAAGAGATTTATTGTTCTTTTCTTACTTACCATGGGGATTTCTATCTCTGTACTGATATCAATAATGATTGATTTATGATATTTACATTCAGGTATAAGATGTTGGGAGGTATGTGACACGATTACAGGGAAAGAGCTAAAAACTAGGTCTAAGAATTTGTGATTGTTGTTCGGAAAAGTACAATATTGTGAAAGCTCATTAAAACTAAGAGTGTCAGAGATTTTAGAAATAATTTCAGATTGATGACTATTTGTAATTTTCATATTATTATCATTACTTATTGACCAGTTTATTAAAGGTAAATTGAAGTCACCCGCTATAAGAAAATTATCATCACGATGAAGCGCTCGCAGTTCACATAATTTATCCATAAAGTCATAAGTGCTACGGGAGTGATTGGCTCCAGGTGGAATATAAACGCAACACAAATTGATCCTTTTGAGATTTTTAGTAATAACTGTCACCCATAAGTCTTCAGCATTCGATTCCCAATCCTTCCGCTCTACAACTGTAAGGTGTTTCTTTAACGCAAGAATCACTCCCCCTCCTCTTTTATTCTCACTACGATCACGTCTAAATACTATGTAACGATTATCAAATAGTTCCTCACTGGCGATGCTTTTCACAAGCCAAGATTCAGTTATCATAATAATATCATAATCATTATTGGTAATATTTATGTAAAATGTATTCGTTTTAGAGCGCAGTCCTGTTACATTTTGATAATAAACGTTTAACATTATTAAGTGTAGAAAGCAAAGAAGAGAATTATATTATTGCATCATTAACTAATGCGTTGAGGATGAGTTGTTTGCCGATTGCATTTTGGATGATAGTTTGAGGAGAGAATCTTTGGTTTTTATAAGCACAGAAGCAGACGTATCATCCTTTCTCAAGAATATGCGCCCACTCTTGACCCACACGTACTTGAAGCGAAGGTCTTTAGTGGCGCGCCTGGCAGCCGCGTGTACATCCTTGTTGTGTGGAGATAAGTGCTCACACACATAAATTGGAGAGGAGTCCGGGAATCCAAGATGCTGACGATTCAATTTGTTATCAGCATTCCTGCGATTGAACGCCTTCACTGCTGATAGAAGTTCGTCACGCATACGAGGGCTGGGAAGAGCCAGAATAATATTCTTTGGTCGTGAACCTGAAACGGCGTTTGGATGATGAGGTGTTCGATGGCAGGACCTAATGTCATCTTCCTTTAGAGTGTAATTGACAGCGGTACACAGTTTTAACACTGTAGCCTTGATTACTTCATCCCTCTTTTCAGGAACCATCTGAATCTCAACATTGCAATTCCTGTTTGACTGCTCTATATCATTCAGTTTAGTGAGAAGTTCCTGTTGGCTCTGCTGAAGATGAGCATTCGCAGCATTAAGTTTTTTGATTTCTGCCTCATTTATGTTGCATATTTTATTTAGTCTGTCATACTCCGCAGAAAAGAATTGAAGTGAAGTTTTGAGTTCATCAAAATCCCCCAGCTTGGTCTTGATGTCCCCCAATTGTTCTACTATTTGTGAGTTGAGGTACACAAATAGCTCACTTTTAAGATTCTTCAACATTTCGTCTAGCCACTTACGGTCTAAATGAGACATCATCTCATCTTCCTCAGAGTCGCCAGATGTCACTTTCTTTTGTGTTTTCTTCTGTCTGTTCATTTTTAAATGGTTCGAATATTGGGTATTAATTTTATAAAAATAAAAATGTTTGGATTATGTAGGATTCGATCTCAGGTCGTCTACAGCTGCAGTTAGCAAACAAGTCAAGCGCGGTGACCACAACACTACGACAGACTTGCATGTACCCGTGGAGTTAGCTTAATATATTAGAAAACAAGTCTTCGAGTGATTTAGATAAATATTATATTATTGTTTCCAGTTATTATGAGATCACTTTTAATAATGTTTATTTAAAACTATCACACAGATCCTAATTGTGAAACATTTTGTGATTATTTAATTATCTCTCGCCAGGGAATTTATAAACAGGGAAATTAAAGAAAGTTATTTAAATTCACTTGTTACCATTGAGACAATGGCATTGAACTGTCACTTGATTTTATATTGATCTTTTTATCACTTGTTTAATTGATAAATTTGATTAGTAAATAGGATGTTTCACTATATAGATCAACGGTAAAACACCGATATAACTTTTTGTTGCTTCCACAGGTTTTTAGCTATGATTTTTTTAACTTTTATTTGGAGCGAATAATAACGTGCACTTCTTGTAGGTAAGATGTTAAGATGTTTCAGATAACTGTATAGATAAATGTCCCATCCAATTCATGATAATATTTATTTTAATCGTTATTAAGTGAATTTGTTACTTATTAAACTTGTGTGCTTTATCATGTATACAATTGATTTTTATTTTTATTTTTTTTTTTAATTTATTTTTTTTTTAATTTTTTTTTTAAATAAATTTAAAATAAATCAAATTTAATAATGTTATAATAATTATAAAGTTCTGTTTGACAGTTTGATAATGGCCTCAAAAGCCGAAACAGCTGTCACATTAAAAACTGTAAAAATAACAGAAATACTTGCAGAATTTGATTTATTTTAAATTTATTTAAAAAAAATTAAATGGAGTTCTACGAATTAAACACCAAAACAATCAATAAACAATTGATTAATTGATTTACAGCACCTTTTGCAGACTCCATATATTCATGAGGGTTCATTCTTATTTTTGTACGTTATCGCCCTACACACACGCACACACACACACACACGACACACTTTCGAGTTCGGACTGAGCGTTCGGTGATAATAAATTATAATGAAGAAAACACTGGTTTTTAAATTGAGATTTAAGTTACCACAGATACTTTGGAATAACTTGAATCTCCTTTATAGCACTTTTGCTGTTATTCCATGTATATAATAGTATTATTTTTGAGCAAATATATTAAGGATGTTTATTTATTTAGTTTTAAACTGGAGCCAATTTAATACCGTGTTCGTGTGATATTATTGTTCTAGTCCGATACTTCCTCACCTTCCTCTCCCTCTTCTCCTTCCCCTCACGATTACTTTGAGCCTCACATTATACCCCGATAGGGGATGCCATAGTCCCGCTGGTTTCAGTCGGTTGGGAGCAGTTGAGACTCTTGTGCGATTTCACACAAAAAGGATATTAGTATAAGTTGTACCTACTAAAAAAAATTTATGATTTTTGCGGGAATTTTGGGTTTTAATTTATTAAACAAGAGAAAAATATAAACACGCTTTTTCGGCCGCTACTGTCTACATTACTACCAGTAATGTGATGGCACCTCTTTCAGTGGAAATCATTTGTGTTATGAGTTTTTTCAAAACATGTAAAAAAGATTCAAAAGATAAATCATACACATTGGTTTTTATTCATTCCAAAAAAATCCCCGTTTAAAGTGATGCTCTTCTTTCTTAAACTCCCGCTACTTCATCATGATCAGTGGAAGTCCCGGGGGAATGTTTGATTCGGGTTGTTGCTCCAACTACCGGGGCAGTATATAAATCACAGTCAAAGCAGAACGCTGCGAACATCCTGTAGTTTGGGAAATTCAGCACGAAACTAAGTTTGGTTCCTGCGCCCCGATGGAATTCGATATCAATTCAACTGCAATGGGAATCCGGACATTTAATGAAAATAAACTATCATTAATGATTTAATGAAAGATCAAGTGAATCAACAACAAACAAGACATGACAAAGACTTGTGAAACGGTTAGGTTTATAGAATACATAGTTGTTATGGTTGAATAGTTGCTTGAGCTGTGAATATTAGAGAGAGCAATCAAATATTGGGTTGTATTTCGAAGATGCTGCTAAAATTTCCAATGTCAAATATGTGAATTGTTGAGGATACAATTTTTGGCGTAAAATATGTCGACACATTATTTTGACATTGACACAGTAAATGGTGAGCTTTGGCTCAATGAAATCAGCACAGCTTTATCCGTAAGTCTGTCTGTTTGTGCGCTTAGTTCTTCTAAACTACGCAACGGATTTTGATGGGGTTTGTACTATAATTTAGAGTTTTTTTTTTTCGAAAGGTTTATATACATAATTTATGCATAGTAAATTTATAGAAAATAGAGAAAAGTATAATTTTTTTAATCAAGTCGTTAAAAAAATATTTTCGGGCGCTTACATTGCTAACGCTGGCTAAACCTTATGAGGTACATAAAAATAATGCAATACGGAATCGTATATCTTAAAAAGGCCCACAGAAAAGTTCGCGATGCTATATGTCCATCTCCTAACGATAACCCCTAGCAACGCCGGGTACACGTCAGCTAGTGTAGTATATTTATTTTTCTGGAAAAAAATCCAAAAAAATTTAGGCGCATTTGATTAAAGATACTTCAATTGGGGAAGCCATAGTCTCACTATCTCCAGATGGTTGCGTTTCCAATTTTTATCGACGATAACTCCTTCGATGACATCTCCATCCTAAAAATGTAGTAAATAGAAAGACAATTTTCTAAAGAATGATTCTACAATAAAGGTAATTTACGGGCACGATATTTATACAAGTGACAGCGCGCTCAGGAGACTAGAACGACGCTTTTCCCAATTTAGCCTTCACGTTGCTCTATGCCCCGGAGAGCCTTTCGTTTCAGCGAGGCTCGCCGGCTGCGGAACCATCCCGTCATCGGAACAACAAGCTCGGAACAAGGGTGCTCAACTTGGAGCTTATAAACAAAGGTATTGGAAAGGTAATAATACTGTTGTAGGGCGATGTTTAAATATAAATGGTTATCTTTCTAAAGCATTCTTAACCGATGCAATAACCCCAGCGGTTCACATGTACTGTAATAGTCTTTTCTAAAAATTAAATAATTTTAAACGCTTAAGTTTTTTATAATTAGTTTATGACCTCAAACTAAATATCAGGTCATTCTTAGAATGTAGATCCAGCGACCAGTTAAATGATCTGTCCCCAAACTTCGCAATAATAACATGAAATTGTTCCTCCAGTAAATTCGACGCAACAAACATTATTTTATTACATTATTTATTTCAAACAATTGAACGAAAGACATAAAAACTTTCTAACGGAGACTCTTAAAACTTCCAAAAGGATATTGAAATTTGCGTATTGGTGAGTACATTTCAGAGTGTTTTATAAATCTCATTGTTTGAAGCAAATGGTGAGCTCTGGCTTAAAGAAACTATCACAGCTTTATCCATAAGGAATTATTTTCAGGCATTTCTCTCATGAGGCATGGATAATAATGATGAAAGCTCTACTGCGATTGTTGTATGAAAGAACAGGAACAAACATTAAACGTCCATTGAATATCCATAGATATCCAAAAAATATTGATATTTATGTATATAATATGCATTTAATATCGATAAATATCCATATAAATGTAGGCACATTTTTGATTTAATTTCTGTAAGGTAAAATTTATTAATTTAATAAAAAAAATTACTAACGCAATTATTATAAAAATATGGGAAAATTGTTCACATCGTATATTTTATAACGCACAAGCCATATTATTATGAAAAGATGATTGTTTTTTGTAATAACCCAGAGGTATAAACATCTAAAGCTCCGCAAATGTTAAAACAGGTAAGCTCAAAAAGCATTGCAATATTTAAGCAAGTAAACACATTAAATTTAAAAACAGCCAAAGAAGATTTTCTGAATTTCATATCCAACATCAAAGGATAAGGAAAATACTCATTTTTCTTTAATATAACTTCCAGCTTTTGGGGATTTGGCCGCGCTCCCGGGGGACATACACTTTTTAAGCGAATGAAAAAATATATTAAAATTTAAAAAGGAATGAGGAAATGTGAGTTGTGCTGCTTTGATCGCTTTATTTACTCAACGAATTTGCAAAGAGAATTTTAACAGGGACTCATTTCTGTTTTATAAATAAAATAAGGTTAATAAGTCAGAAAGCAAAATGAACTGCATGACGTGCCGTGATTATTGTTGCTGATTTTGGAAATAACAGTTTTTGGTTGGTATTTGTATAGATAAGTTGTCAGTTTTTTTCCCAAAATTCCAGCATTAAATTTGCATGGAAGAACTGTCTTTGCTTCAGGGATGGCAAACTTCTGACAATTGTACCTGCGCCAGGTACCAGGCACATTTTGTGTGACAAAATGCTTTTAGAAACATTTTGTGTGACAAATACCGGACAGTATTCGGGTCAACGTACGAGGTGCGGTTTGATTTCGTACCAACATATTTTAATATCAAACCATGAAAACACTTATTTACAATTTTAAAAAAATATACTTATATTGTATTTGTACCGTTTTTTAATGATAGATTATACACCATGTTCCACGCTCTTACCGCGAAACTTTGGGGCTGATCCACGAAAATCTAAATAAAGTGAGATTTTTTTTTCATTAGTGTAAAATTAAATAAAAAACCTAAATTTCTTATTTTGGTGCATTTTACAAAGCGTCCATACATAAAGAAGTTTTTTGGTAGTAAGAATTGCTTTGTTTAAAAAAACCTTATTACGTTTTTTTCTAACATTATCTTGAATAATCACAAATGAGCGTGAAACACGGTGTACACTGTATATATTTATACTTCGACAATAACCGATGAAAAATTGTGATTTTTAATAAAAAAGAGGTTGTAAAAATACCAACCAAACAAAAAATACGGCAAATCGTCCAAAAAGCCGCAGCAAACCGCTGCGCCGAGCCGCGGCGTATATCTGCTTGAGAACCGAAAGCTTTCTTTGTCGGGCGGGAGCGATACCTGGGCCTTATCAATTCTATGGGTCCACGACTCGACGGGGAAAAGGAAAATATAATAATGATGAAAGCTCTGCTGCAATTGTTATACGAAGGAGTAAAAACTTTGTGTTTTTGTTGAATAGGATTATTTTTATACTTATCGACCAGGGGTCTGGGAATCGGGGTAAATTACATAAATTACAGTAGAAATTAAAATCTTTGGGGTGAGGCTCAATAGCGAACATTACAACTATAAATATTCATTTAATAATGATAAACATTTAAACTTCCATACATATAAATAAATAAAATGAATATCCGTTTAATAAATTTTAAATCCATAAATATACAAAGCTGTATATAAATATCCATAATAAAACCACAATAAACAATAACGAATAAGCTACGTAGTAATCATACTCGTATTATGCCTATATTCGTACATTCAAACTAATTCCTTTTTTCCGGAAAAAATTCTCCGAACTTTGTTTTAAAGCAGGTAATGTTTTGAAATAATGTGTTTTCCGAGTTCTAAGGAATTGAAAAACTAACAGTAACTATTCTACAATTTATTCTACAAAAATCCCAAATAATGCTTTTATGTAGCAAGAAAAATTAGCATCAAAACGAACAATAAACTTTTTGTACAGAGTATTTTTAATGCACTTAAAAGCGTTTTAAGACGTTAACATCAACCAACCAGTTAGCCAACATGCCAGCGAAGAGGGTATAAAAATGAATGAATAAACATTAAAAGAATTTGACGTCCAGAAGGTATCCGTAAACAAATAAAGTGCGCAGATCCTTTCAGAAATAAAGGGACGAAATGACCAGGGAAACATGCAGCACAAAGGGAATCCCATATGAAGTGGGAGAAACTTCAAAGGACGCAGTAATTGCCCCGGAAATAACACGGGGCCAGGGGCAGATGAGTCGGACGCTGATCGAGGTTAGTTGGATCCTCTCAGTTGTCGATCATCCGTATAATTTAAATAAACGCAATTTGCGGGAATACACCAAATGCATGAACCATCGAACTGTTTCATTTTAAGGGTGTACGGACGGGAGACTGCACAACATCCCCCTTTTTTAACGAAAATAACGAATCGTTGTCTTTACAGTACATTCACTATCCTGAAAGGTATGTCTAATACAAAGCTATTTCAGAGGTAGGTCTTGACTATGTATGTATACTCCTAACTGAAGATATCTCATTAATAGATGTAATGTAACGTCTACCTCGAATAACGCGTGTAACAGAATAATAATAACAGAAAGAGAGATTAGAATGTAATCCACAAGGAAAGGACCAGGTGAGATAGGTGTCAACCAACCACGGATTTTGGAAATCGCAAAATGAATGTTGAGTAATTAAGAAACAAACTGTAATTTTTTAAGGATTTATCTAATCTTAAAAAAGAAATCGAAAAAATAAACTTTGAACTCTGGAGCTTATTCGTATAATACGATAAGATCATTCCTGTTGCTTTCAGTTGACTTCAATAAAATTACTTTATTATTTATTTACTAACGGACCAAGTCCAATTACATATTATTGTTATTATTGACACCTATAGCTATTTTTTATTGTAAACCGAGGTAGTATTTCATAATTATTACACTTTTTGTAGCTACTTCACTAGAACTATTGTTATATATTACATTGGTATTCTCTTTTTCTTCATTTGGTCTTCAAATTTAAAGCCTGTGACAAATTACAAACCGCTATAATCTCCCAAGCCATGATGCGTATAGTGTAATCTGCCCCATTCATGTTGGTATTTTATTGGTCAATTATATAACCTTCCTAACACTGTCAAAAACGTATAAAACTGTTTACAACGCAAATAATAACAAATCTCAAACCAAGTTTGATAGGCTTTTCCTGTACGAAGGTTATAATAATATAAACAGTTAACATCGTGTAGCACCGTTAAGTGCTACAATCAGCCAAATTGTGCTTTACGATGATTATTGGATGTAGTATTTTTGTGTTAGGTATGATTTTTTTTAATTGAAAAGAAAGACAAACATTCCCAGGTTACGAATAATTTATTATTTTTTTAAAAAGAAAGACAATAATCCGGGTTACGAATAACCTGACAATATTTCAAAATCTCCTACCACCACCACAGTAAGCGGAAAATATTGCTTGTGTTACGATGAAGGACTATTCCAGCCGAGGAATTGAATACACTACGCCTGGGTGGGACCCAAACGCGATGTCACCTCAGCCACCGACCGGTCACTCGTTACTCAAGCAGGTACTTGTTTTTAAAGCAAGGTTCTTTCCCATATTCCTCGTGGTACTTCTCTATTCCCTAAATGAAAATCCAAATTCTCCAATATTGAGAGTGTTATAGACCCACTGTTTTTGGCCAGGACTCGTGTGAAGTATTCCTACACCCAAAAAAGTTGTTCAATGTAGTGTAATCCGTCGGGGACAATGAATAAAATTGTTATCTTACTTACTTAACGTTGCTATTAGTACTACGTAAAAGTCGTAAAAAGGTGTTAATAAATAAATAAATCTCTTACTCTCTTTTGCCGTAAACTGGGGGAATATCAGGATGTTTATTATTGTCACGGACGTTTGGCAGTTAAAAATTCTCCGCGGGGAGAGAGGGCGTGATTGATACGGGTCATTTATATTGTCAGTGCTTTATATTACCCCAGTCTCCCCGTCCCCTAAATGTTTTACAGAGCATCATCATCAGTGGATATTCCTTATTCACTTAAAAAAATATTCCATCAGAACATTCATTTCGTAAAGGTGTATCTCATTTATTAACACGTATCATTTGTCTTTGAATCGAGGATCACAATATTTGTCTTTCAATCATTAAGAATAAAAAAAACTTACAGAATATTAAATACCTGTAAAACGTATAAACCAGATTACTTTAATTATATTGGACTAAAGCAATTAAAACTCTCAGCTAACATCCTAAAATTTACAAAACAATTTATTACTGATATTCTTAGGTTAACGCAGCTATGTTTGGCTTGCAATGTCATTTCCAAGAAGCTGCAAAATATTAATTTCAAAGAAAAAAGGCTATAATGTATGTATCTGCACAATACTCGAATAAAGGCGAATATTGTTGCACTCGTATATCAACAATAATCTTTTGAATAAAGTCAGGTCATCTTAAAATGTTGGAAGTTCTGATAAATGCGTTTGTTCAGATTCGTTTGTCCGTTGTTCAGATACAACATTTTACTGAACCGACGGCCAAAAAATATGAGAAAATTAGATGAGGATAATACCGAGTGGTTAAAGGCATTGTCCGGTAAGGCAGAGATCCTGGGTTCGATTCCCAGTTGTGACCGTTATCTTTTAATTTCCCGTGTCTTAATATGTTAAATGTGTCGTTTAGATTTATTACGATTAATTTTGAAATTTACTTTAATTAATTTTTAATTAACTTTGAAATTTATTTTAATTAATGTCTTCAATGATTAACTAGTTATTAATTACGTAATGAATATGCAAAATAACTTTCATTGATGGGAATCATAATTTCTATTCGCAGAGACATTGTAATGTAAAAATGTATTATTTATTTAATATCAACGGTATAAATATACCATATGTGATATTACCGTAACCCAAAGCAGGAAACATATTTGGGCTGAATCCTCTTCAAGTCCATAAGCCATTCCTTGCACCGGGTGACCAGTCTGATGGGGTGACGGGCCTCGGACTCGTGGCAATTGAGCTGATGGATGTGGCTGGCCAGGCTACTAAGCACAGCCCCGGGAATAGGCCGTTCTACCGACCACCCCTCTTCATTGGTCGCCACTATTATATTGATAAATGTTCATAAATTATGTAGCCGCTGCCGCTGGACTGATACACTACTACCACTGTGTCAGGTGCTATTATTTGCTTGTGTAATGTTGTAATCTTTGCAAAACTCGAACAAATCGATACGTGTGTTTTGTTCTTGCTCAAAATATGATCGATTTTTACGGTAGTTTTCATTGAAAAGACAGAAAATACCTGCAGACACAAAGTTAAACTGAAATATTAGCAGATGAAAGTAAACATGTATTGATTCATGGTGAATTAATGAATCGGTTAATCAATATTGAATTATCGAACGTCATACCCCTAATATGCGCAACTGCGTGGTCTTGGATGGATGAAAAGGAATATATTGAAATAAAATACAGTACAGAAAACATTTGGGCTTTACCTGGAATCATACTTATAAATAGGAATTCATTAATAATGCTTTCTAGGAAGTGCTAGCACAAAAAACTGAGTATAACGAAGGCAAAGTAATAAATAAATAAAATATTTTAAAATGACAACTTTTGTTGAAATTGCCTTTTATAATTTTTTTTTTAAATCACTGATTTTATTTTCGCAAAAAAAACAAATTTAACGAGGTGAAGTCTATCACATTTTCGGTGACCGGATAAACCATCACAATGATAATTCATCACATCTTTAAAAACTTATATAAAGTCATGGAAAGTGATGAAACAAAAACTTTACTAACTGGGTTAAGTAGGTTAGGTTAAACAAAAAATCATCGTTTCTAATGACTTTATATCACTTTTTAAAAGTGTGTTGAATTGTTATGTGTTGAGTTATCATGTAACCCACATTTTAATATTTGACATATCAGTAATAACAATGATAAATAATGGCATCTAATTCGAAAGAAGTAATAAAAAAGGTGAAATATGAAAACATTTTTTTTAATACTTATCTTATGAAACTATTTAACACGGTTGATTTTTTAACGACTCCATCCCGTATTTACGGAACCAAGACAAAATAGAAACCCGATAGATCGCTTTAGTGAAGGGAATACGTGATATGAAATAGATTGGATAACGAGGGGTGAGTACACATACGTTTTACATGCTAGATTTTCGTTTTTTATCGCTTTTCGCCGGCCTACTTCGCAAACTACTAGTACAATTTCCCACTCACTTTTTTCGATTAAACTATCTCGAACAATAATGTAACGCGCCAAGCTTTAACTAGAATGTAGGAATATTATATTATGCAGTTCTGAGAGGCGAACGAGTATAATCGGTACTCGCTGAGAATGTTCACTACTCCCCACTATCCACTCTCCAGTGAGATTATTTGCAAAACGAGAAGTTTGTAAACTCGCCCTCGTGCAATCGACCTTTACGTATTTTACTTTAGTTAACCTTTCGATGTCGATGCGTTTTGATAAACGTAGAAATAGTGGAGGATTCATTTTCAATATTGAGAGGACTAACTGGAGCATATGACATTACAATGGGTCAATGTATTCTGAGAATAGGACTGAAGAAAAAGAGGAAATACCAATAGTTCATAAGGAACGCCCACAATAAGAAATAATAGGACTGTGCGTTTTATGCATGACCATTATGAATTAAACTTTGTTCAACGTACATATTTTAATTAATTTATTTATTCACGGATGGTTAAGATTTATTTCTCTTAGTTCAATTAACAAACCCAAAACAAAAAATAAGAGAAATAATAGAAAAGGGATTGTAGGTTGATCATCGAAGCGGTAAAGGGAAGTTCTCCTTCAAATTTATTTAAGACAATGAATACAATTTACAACCTTCGCAACATTAAAACCTGCATGTGTCCGTACAATAAAGTGCATTTAACTTGTATGTGGCGTTGTTTAAGGCTATGATATTAAAGGAACCCATATCTTTGGCCGTACTCCAAATGTCCTCATATTTATACCCACACACTTGTCTGCATTTAAATGCATTCGAAATTTTACCATTGTACCGCGGAGTACAAGATTACACAGGGAATAACTATTTGGTATTCCTGGCAACGGATCGTAAAAATAAACCCACTCTTCTCAAGTAGATATATAAATTATCAGGAAAATCGTGATGTTTCTGTAAAGGGACAAAAGGAACTGAAAAATTAAACAACGTATTTTACATTACAATATATTATGGGATGTCAAATATATCATGGCATAATATGTGATAAATAGCAAAGGGTCCAAAATTGTGCCTTGAGGTATTGAGAATTCACTACATTTCGAACCACTAACTTGATTGAGTAATTATACTTCCTGGGGTCTATTATTGAGATACCTAGTTATCCACGCCTAGATATTTCCATTTATTCCGATTGGTTTCAATGAATCTATTAGTTTATATCCAATTATAATAATACATAAATATTATTAAGTCACATTAAAATGCACAAAAATATAATATATATAATATTAAAAGAAAGATCGAGTAAAAAAAGTGTTTTAATGCATTGAATTCAAAAGTTTTAAATATAAATATATTAAATTTATTTATACTACCGATACCAATTTTAATAAACAGAAAATGTCTGAAGCATTGCAGGACTTGGAATTTATGAATCAACACTATTATCAACACGATATTGTTTCTATTATGAAATATCCATCACGTGAAAAACGTTATTTTTAAGATTTAAGACGTAAGATATTTTTAACAGGCCTTAACCCAAGAAAACTGTCTGAATATAAGTTAGTCGATAAAAAATACCAAGGATTTTTGGACAATGAAAGCCTCCTTAATTCTGTAGAAGTTAATACACAATAAGTATGAAATTGTGACAATAGTCTATTAATTTGGACATGTGTAGAATAGACTGTAATAGTCTATTCAATGTCCAAATTCGATTTCATTGCCAATTTTCACAAGTAATATCTTTCAGCCAGGGAAGCATAAAGTAAATTCATCATTTCAAATCTAAACTCGCAGCTCCAGAGTTTGTAACAAACACCTGTATTTACATTTGGGGCTCGCTGCGGCGAGGGCTGCCGGTCGGGGCAGGGTGATGGTGGGCGTTATGGGAAAGGGGAGGATTGGGAGAACCACCCCGCAGATAAATAATGACGCGTCATATCTCATTCGTGATGGGCTGGTTACTGGGTAGGGATGTCCGGGTTATCCAAATATTCGCGTCGGATTATGCGCCGATACGATTCTGCTGATGTGTCGAGTGGCATTTGCTTAATAACGTACCTACCTACTAACGTTGTTAAATACATTTTGAAGTAAATGAAAACGTGAGTTAAATACGCGCACGCATTCACATTACGTAGCAGTCGTATTGGACAGCGTGTCAATTTACTGCTTCTTAATGAGAATACCGCACCAGAGTCCCAACTGCTCTGGGGCCAGTGGGAACATGGTATCCCCAATTATTGCGATAATACGTAATTAGACTGAAGGAAGTCGAGAGGGGAAAGAGATAGGTTGCGAGGTATCTGGCCATTAAGAACTGGTAAATATTTCCTAGCTTAGCTATTTCTATTTCAAGCAACATTTCGATTCTGAACTGTGGTCTATCGCCGGGGTGACCCTCGAGTATTCGCCACTCTGGTTTTTCTTCAGAGAAATTCTGACGATTTCCATTGCAGAGCAGCTAGGCTTTGTGCTAGCGGATTTATGCTAATAATGGCCCATTCCACTTGCTTTACGATTTACGATTTCAGCATTGAAAATATCTTTCATTCAGATGCAAGTGGTTTTAAAAAAATATTACATTAGCTCCACGCCCTTGGAAAGGCCCCGAGGAAAATAATTCCCCTCAGGGCCTATGTCATCTTGGGGATGCTGTGTGGAGGGGCTTTTTAGGAATGGAAAGGGAGGAAGATCTGGGAAGGAAAAAGGTATGAGGGTTGGGTAGGAATCTGAGTATCAGTTTGTCCTGGAGTAACGGATGTACGAATCACTACCACTTCCACTGCGGTACAAGGCAAAGTTCTGAGAGTCCTCCTGGAGAGCTCATAAGGTCTCCTTCAACCAGTCTCCCGATCCGGACTGCCACGCAGTTAGTGGGCAGACGCATCAGTCGACAAGACCCGGATAAACCTCATCCCATGAACCCGGGCACCCCTGCTAAATCACCAAACGTAGCGAACAACTTGGGGTAACCTATGGCAGAGGTGTTCGTTATACGATAAATGGTACCCGCCTCCAAAATTACTTATCAGTAAAAAAGAGTAAATGTTGAGCATTTATTTATTTCTCTGACTTTCGGATATTCAGTTAGGTCCAAAACAAATACGCATCAAACCCCGGCGAGCGGAGACCTGTGAGCGGTGAGCGGTGAGCGGTGAGCGGTGATCGGCTCGCGAGGAGCATCGCTTCGGGTAAACGGGCAATACAAATGCGGGCAAAGCGGCCTCGGCCGGCCCGAAAGGGTTCGATTTGTCAACGCGGCCCGCCCTGTTTGTTATGCTTAGCCCCCGGGGCACGGAGATTATTCACTTTGACGGAGACGCGGTGGGAGAAGAAGGATGCCAACGTTGTTAGGTTAATTGGCGGGACAAAGTCGTCGTTAGTTTGACCTGAAAGATAAATAATTCCTGTTTAGAAAGAAGAATTTGCGATTAACAAATCACTTTATAACTTTTCTAATCGCTTCGATAAGGTACCAAACGAATTTCTTGCTGGAGCAGTAAGCTCTAAACCCAAAGCAGAGGAAAATAAAAATGTGTTTTTTACACATACAGATTTTAAGAAAATAGTACACGAAATACATTTAAGCAAATTTTGCTTCTCGTACATTGTCATGTAACACAGTGTGATGACAACGTGATGAAATACCGCATTCAGAATCGAAAAAATGCTTGAAACAGCTATAGCTACACAATATATTTGGTGACCAGATCTGAATAGTCAAGTATTTATTCCATAAATTGAGGAATGCTGTTAGTGCCAAAGATTTACTGTCTCCGCGTAGTTGAGACTCTTGTGCGATATCTGCCAAACACAATGCAAAATTAATTAATAAAATCTATTCGTAATAAATTCATTTTACCAAAAAACATTACGTATCGATCATAATTTTACTTGGTAATCGTGAATGGTGACATCGACAATTCGATACAGAATAATATTCACAGACTTAAATAATATAGACCGTTAAGTCCTAAAGGCATAATCTGAATTTTGATTGCTTCGGGAATTCGGCAAACGTAGAACGCGATCGCCGAGAGAGGGAGGCGGAATCAAGGTAGCGAGAATCAAATTTCACCCGAATTAAACTGATATAATATGGCGTGTCGACCTACAGAGCAGGCGAATTAGCAAAGCGGAAATGCCAAATTCACAAAGTCGATGGGCGGAATTAGTTCAAAATGCACTCGAATTACGAGCGGAATATGTATTATGTCATAAACTCGGTGTCAGACGGGCAAATCATGTAAATGTTTCTTAACCCCTAGGGCTGATTTGTTCTGTTTTCAACAACTGTCTTATAGAAATCGTTGTCTCCCTGGTCTTAGCTTCTGGTAAGAAATATGATCTGAACGATGTTAGAAAGAGAAAATACCACAATTGCAATCAAATATAAAAGTTAACCATAGAGTATTTATAATATACGTCTATGAAACCAAAGGTTCCGACCGCAATTTGAGAATAAATTATGAAAAATGTCAAAAAAGTGAGGTGGCAGTAATGTTTATAATACATTTGTCTAGTAAAATAAGTTTTTTTATTATCAGTAATTTAAGTTCAGTGTTTAGATGAAAAAAACGTACGGTGAGCCATTTTTAAAACTTCTCTAGGTTTGCATTCAAAAGATGAATATTTCAAAAATTAAATGTTTATTTCTCAATATAAAATTTGAAAAAGTTTCAAATATAGTTTTAATTTTCGGATACGTACAGAAATATTATAATTATTTGGATTTTATTGCGAATTGGAATGAAATATGTACAAAAATTCTCCGACTTCTGATAGCATTGTGAAGAAATATAATGTCAATATACCAGAGGCCTGAGGGGTTAAGTAGTAATATCCACAATAATAATAACGAAATACAGCTAATTCATAAAGTATTATTTTGTGTAAATATTGTAACAAGGGCATGGAAAATAAAAATGAAAATTATACTGACCGCTTTCAGTTGAACATATTGTTTTTTGAACATTAGCAAATAATAGCAAACCATATTATGGTGCCCTGTCTGATGCGTTCTCCATAAGTTCGAGACAGAAAAATCTGTACAAATTTTGTGATGCTTAAGTTGACAGTTTGCGAGTTTTTGCTACTTTATAGTTAAGATTAATCTAAAAATACATATTTTCACAAGGATTTATCAAATGAAAGCATTCATATATGTATTTGCAAAACCTTTTCATTCAAGTAATTATCTGATGTTGTCACTAACAGCGTGAGCCAAGTAAAACATAAAACAAAAAAATAAAGATTTAGAATCATAAAGCAGCTAAATAAATCAAGGTACAACCAAGACCAGCCAAATATCGAGAAAGAGAACACACATCCTTCAAAGCACAAAAACAGTGATTGAAAACGATAAGTTTGATTGGACACGATTAAACTAACTAACGACTCATGTCGACAAGCCGTCACCCGTGCGCCCGTGACGTCACGAATCCCGATTCGTGAATTCGTGTCACCGCCGTATTAAAGATCTCGAAGCTGAAATAAATTCGGCAACTTCGGGGCGTGGCGCTGAATTATTGCCGCAAAAACGGATTGGCGAATTCAAAGTTGGCAAGTTAGGAGATATTATAACGGTAGGCATTATTTCTGTCAGGCGTTAAACGACCTCACACGGAGGGAATGAAAGGGGCGGGGAGGGTGCTTTCTTCCTTGCGCAAGGGTTGGGAAATTATTTAAAACGGAACTATGGATGAAAGAGTAGAAACGGTACAAAATTTATTTAATTTTTAAATAAAAATTTGACTTTTAATGCAGGATATAAATATTTGCGATTGAGAGCAATTTCAAACAAGAAAGGCAATAGATGGGGTAGACATTTTCGTAATTTATGTACAGTGTAAACAAGAAACGAAATTGCATGTATGATATAATTTTGTCATGTGAACAGTGCTGACATTTTGTTCAATGAAATAATCACGACCTTAAAAGTGTTTTATTCAGTGAATCATGTATTTGAATAAAGGGAATTATTAAATGGAATAAGAAGAAGCCACGGTACGACCAAGTGAATCAAACGCTCGAGACGGGTCATGTCAAAAGCTAGAAAAAAACGGAAGAGGATGCGTGAATGTGAATAAAACAAGGAGCTTGAGCCAAGAAAGGGTTGTATCGGGAACCAACTGTCTACGACTATCGTGAAACAGCGTAAACTAATCGGAGAAGTTTTACCTCAAGGGCCGCCATGTAAAATAGCGAAAACAGGCGGCCTTATAATCTTGATTTTGAACGGCGCTAAAATGCAAGCCTCCCCAGCCGCCATTTGGCTTAGAAACGGGTTGACCAACGGCTAAAGCAACGTAAAAAATAAGGAATGTGGGGAGGCGAAAGGAATGTGGATGGTAAAAGAGAAATGATGGAGGGAGGTTAAGGGAAACTTTTCAAATCACTAAACATAGCATAGGCTTATTATTAAAACCCATGTTAAACCCGTGGTGGATTTTAATCATTACTTAATGTACAATGGTACCTAATATAATGAAATAAATAAAAAATTAAATAAAGCATTTTTTGAATCGAAATATTAATTTATAGGTGGTATACCAACGACATATTTGTTCACCAAAGTAAATCGGTTGTTTCAAATTTAAATTTAAGCACACAAAAATGCCTTTCAGATCATTTTTATGTTTATATTTTACATTTCATCAAATCGTGCTTTTCTTAGCATAAGTTCGTAAGCGTAAAATGGCATTTTACAGGAGGAGGTTTATTCTAAATATCTAAGGGTGTGTTCAAAAAATATATTTAAAATAAAAACGGATGTATATTATTTAGAAACGAAGATTTTATGAAAACAAGAAAATTGTCTCAAATTCAATTTTGGCTCTTAGGATGTTGTGTTGTGCTTCTTTTAGAGTTGCATGTCAATGCACCGTGCGCTTACAATATAATTTTCGATGTTTTATTTGGCACAAATGAATGTAGTTTTCGAAGGGAGCTGTATAATAGATTTATTTTACGCATTATGATTTGTTCACTCCTCCGTTATATTTATTCATTTTAATTTACAATTCAGTAATTGCTTATTACTAATTATTACTTGAACTGATAAAGATAATAATATTCTTATTAAGGCGTTTTGTGGAAATTATTCAGTCCAAACACGTTTGCATAGATAGGAGTTTATTATATTATTATACGTAGATTTTATAAATCGTCATTTAAAAAGATATCATCATCTCATTAAAACACACCGTTTGGGTGGCACGAACGACAGCCGATTGATCACAACAAGTCAACGCGAGTAATATATCTATGGTCTACAAAATCCACATCAAGGTTGCCAATTCATGGAGAATTCCCCGAATTGCGGAAATTTCTAAGATTTTTCAAGAATCTGGATTTTTGTGGGGAGAACCTTTGAAAAATAATTTTTACGATAATTGTGAAAATTAATAATTGTTTCGTCTGCAGAAAATTTAAACAAACGGTTTATTGTTTATAAGGTACGGTCATGGATGAAGTTTTCCACTTTGATTCAATACGATAACATTAGTGACGAGATGCTAACATTTTACCTAGTGTTCTTCTATGTTAAAAGCAGATAATAATAAGAATAAAAAATGTCTCAACTCCCATACAAAACACAGCGCTGGTTGAAAAAAAAGTAGTCTTTTTGAGAGTGGTAATTGGTGATGTCACGGGTCACGTCCATAGATTCGATGCGTTTTCGAGAGACCCGAAAAATTAACTAATTAAATTAACTCGAAAATTATATTAACTATTTAAACTAACTTTAACAGTAAAAAATATACAAGTATTTAAGTAAGAAGGTATTATTGATTAAAAATACACTGCCGTTATTCGTTTGCAATGTTGCCTCTAAAATCTTATTATTTAATAGCCTGCATTTTATCATTGAAATCTGATATAAATATAATTGCTGACATCCGTAAAGGATATTTGTTAGACCTTTCGATTTAAAAAAAATAATATGGTTGAGAATTTTGGCCATAAACGTAAAATCAATTTTAATATGAAAAAGTCCGCGCTGCCGTTCCTCATATGTAGGTAGGTTACCTTAATTTGTAGTTAGAGCATGATGACTAATCGATTGGATTATTGCACTTGAGTGTGATTAGTTAGATAATTATAAAAATCGTCAATACACGAACGTACATAAAATCTTTCAAAACATCTAGGTGATGGTGATTTGTGAGCATTTGATAAATAAAACGTGAGTATGAAATAAAATACGCGAAACAGACCTACATTTTGAAAGTATTCTAATTCACAGGAGACGGGAGCAATCTGTCAAAACAACAGGACGAATATCGCTGTTTTTCCCTTATTTTGTTTGTTTTATTCATATTTATTGCCTCCCTTATGCGGGCCCTGTTATTCGATACAACGTAGACGTAGAATGTACCAGATTGGCCAATGAGGTTATAAAAACTACCAACAAGGGTTTCATTGAGGTGATTTGAAAGAGGATCAGAATAGTAGGTAGTGAGATTTATTTATTTTTATTCATTCAATTCATTGTAAAATTTTTCTTTGTAACATTACAGCTTTGGGGTCTAATTCGTTATAAGTGTACTGTTTAAACAATATACTTGCAGTGTCAAAAACCTTGTAAGTGCGTTACAGGACATGAAAAATATATCGATCTGTTGATCAACTGCATTCAGGAAGTATGTGGCTCTCCCCACAGGCAAGTTAATGAACAAATTAGTGCGGCTGGCTTTACAGTAAAGGAGGTTATGTTGACGTCCTCGAGAGTGAGACTCCGGTACAAAGACATTTATTTGAGACAGAATCTCATTGTTAAATATGTAACAGTTTATTAAAAGATAAAAATATTTAATAGAGAAATACTTCAACGTGTATCTATTAGGAATGGCAATTGGTCACGCCAATGATATAAATAGATGGATATAGCCAGGGGTAATATTCATAGAGACGGAAAAATAAAAATCTTAAATAAATATTGTGGAATCGTTCAATGCACAAAGTGTACGTTAACTCGTGTGGGGCTCATTGAACGTCGTTGGAGATTTGGAAATATTAAACTTCACCGGTTACGAAAAATCTGGCAAATAACCTTTAAAATCTCCTACTACCATAACAGTAAGCGGAAAATGTTGCAAATGGAAAATGAAGGAGAGAAAAACACACTCCTCACCGCTAGAAATGAACAAATGTCTATTTACGTATACATGTTATTAAAAAAGAAAATAAATTATTTAGGGAAAACGTGTAGTTAAAAAAGCAATTATTGCCTCGGCTGCGGTGTATTTATTTATTAAACACCCGCAGGGCTTTTACAAACATAATACAAGTCGAAATTTTACATGATGTAAATCAGTACATGTAATACATATCAGTAGGTACAATAAATATTTATCATGTTACAACCATTTTACAGAAATACATATAAATTTCTTCAACAACTTGTTATACTAAGTTTAAGCGAAGGACGTTGATGCTAAAATGTTTTAATAGGTAATGTGCGTCATCCCATTTAGAGAAAAAATTAAATTAATAAATCTTTGAGCAATCTTACCTCAGGTCGTTTACCGATGACCTATGAGTAGGTAACTAACGTTGATGGTACTGCAACTTAGGATCATATTAAAACTGAACGTTGCAATCAGCAAACGAATACATATATTGTGAAAAGTTACAAGAAAACAACCTACGACCTAATCTGTAAAGGACGCTAACAGGGCTTAATTCACACCATGCAGCAAACGAGGTTCTTTCTCGAATGACACACGTGATGGTGAAACAGTCATTATTCCATGATTTCCTTGATCTATGATTAAAGGCAATGAGTTGCCTTGGGTCAGGCCAGAACCTCTTCACGTGCTGCATGGACATTAATAAAATCCAGATTTCACCAAAATGTTGAAAAAGGATATAAAAATACCACATTTTTTGGATGGTTGGTGATTATCCAATCATCACCAGGCTCCTGTTTCGTCTGGTGATATGATAAAGAATGATGTTTTTCTTCTAACATATCATAGACAAATATCGGGATACCGGTGCATAAAAGCATCAAAGACAAACTAATGACTGTGAATGAAAGTACCATTTGTAGTTGTATATTGTAAACATACTGATTGTTTTTGCTTTCATGCAGGACGGAGAGGTTTTGAATATATCGAAAAGTTTTGTACATATGTATTTGCAGTTCGATGAAATCGCGTTAGTGGTTAGTAATTTAATATGAATTGGTACTATGGTTTTCACAGTGGAAAAGATGGGGAAGTCGAGCACAATTTACAAGGACACGAAAATTTACAATATGCAACATTTGAGGTCAGTCGACGTAGAGTATGAGGAAATGAATCAGGAAAGATGCCCCTTTTCCCTTCATTCACCAGTAGTCACTGTCATTCCGGAAACCACAATAAGAAAAATAATTAAAGTTTCCGTCAACGTAGCACTTCCCACCTATCTTTATCCACTCTGTATCGCACAACATGTTAATTTGCAATTTGGTAGGCGAGTTTGAGTACCACTGCCCCGGGAACCATTTATTGGATAACCAACACCTCAACCACAAGTAAACCCAAGTGGTTCGCTACGTTTGGTGATTCAATAGGGGTGTCCGGGTTCATCGGTTGAGGTGTGTTCGGGATGTGCCTGCCCGCTGGCGTGTCAGATCGAGAAAGGCTGGTTTGGGGAGACCTCTCCAGCTGGTCTCTCGACCCATCGTCTTGCGCCGAAGTGGAAGGAATATTATATCACTATTCCATCACTCCTGGACACACCGACCCCCTAAATTCAAACCCAATCTTCATACCTTTTACCTTCACAAATCTTCCACCCCTTCCTTTTCTGATAAAAAATACCCTCCACACAGCATTGCAAAAGATGCTTTGGCCCCGAGGGAAATTATTTTCCTCAGGGCCGCCTCCTGTGTAGGGTTAATGTAAAAAAAATGTAAACGTGTTATCATTCACACAGAATTAGGTACCTCCATCTCTGACTAATCACTCGCTTTTACACTTTTGAAAGTACTCGTAGCTATAAATTTGTGGTTATCTATTATATATATATATTACTTTGTTAGAACCACTAATATATATTACTAAGCCGACCGGTTTAGGAACAACCGTTCCTTACTCAGGGCAAACATATTATATTTAAGCGTATAAAAACATGTATAGCGTTAATAAAATATATTAGTGGTTCTAACAAAGTAATAGAGTTTCATTTAAACTCTTTTTTACTTTTATCCGATAATATGGAAGGGAAATTTTCAATCGATTTTTCACAAGCTTAGGTGCTCTTCTAGTAAAATCCATATCAATGCATAGCTCATCGATCAATATCGGGTGACAGCCTCCATTGTGTCTCTGCATACCTTGTCAGTTAGCGGACAGACACTTGAGGGTACGACTAGGATCTAGGGGATGTAAAAGGGTTGAAAAGTAGCTGCCACCGCAAGAGAAAAACCTAATACCTGGAAAATGACAAGAAAATAATGTATTATGTCACTCACGAGATACTACTTATTTTGTTAAGGACATTTTTTACGAATTTTCGCTGTCTTCTTTAATTGGACGACTTAATATGATGTTGTCTTCCTTAAAGTGATTTTTCATTTAATTGGGATTTGTCTGTCACAACTTCTGCTTTTATCGTATGGATGGTAATCATAACACCGGAAAATATATATTTAGTATATGTCCGTATTGTGTAATACTGATTCAGCCGCGGAATTAGTGAACTGGGTTTTCATGAACTGTGTGTTTGTTAGTAGGTATTTTAGCCCCATCAGAGTTGGGAAAACTAATTGGATCAATGGAGGACACGAAATAACACGGCATTGATAATAATAACCCAGGGTTCAAGAAGGGACAGATATTAGAGAAGTATTATTCACATTTATTACTGACCAACGGACTAACCCTTTTTTCTAATTAAGAAGGTTTTTGGCATATCAAAGAGCGTGCGGGGCTTTGAAACCTACATAACACGTAGGAGTGAAGTGAAGTCCTCAACACAGATGTTGGGTTTTGTCATATACAATTCAAAGAAATTGACCAACCTTGCAGTTATGAGGCTGCTTTACTTTAGCTTAGTGCGTATCGTTTTCGATAGTGGATCTCAAATATGGGGGCCAGACGACACCGTCCATGTACTATTAATGGTCGAGAACATACAAAAAACATTTTTTTACGATATCTCTACATGACAGAGTTCGGTTTTTACCAATAGCTGTTTCCAACAGCATTTATCTAGGGAATGCTGGGTATTTGCAGCCTTAGTATCTTAATGACTTATAAGCTTCTAAACGGTTTATTATCAATACCAGATATTCTGGCTAAAATAGGAAACTATGTCCCAGATAATTTCACTCGAGGTCGCCAACACAGGTTTCTGCTTAGCAGGTGCAGAACTAACATACCAATGCTAATGCCCCTGGAAAGACTTACTAGGTCAATTAACTGACTAGTAGGAAATGTGGGTATTTTCCACGTGTCCTTTAACTACTGAAGTACAAAGTATCCTTTAAATTTTAATTATATGTACCTACATGTAACCTTTTTTCCCTCTAACTTTCGTATTTACATCCTTCTTTGATCTTCTGCTTCTTTTTGAATGTTTGCTATGGAACCTTAACACCCTGAAGATTATTGTAGGATCTATATCAGAAAAGTTTCAAGTTTCCCCAAACCCAAAACATTACCAATACAACCACTTGTTCTGAATAGTGAAATGCAGTATGTTGTGAAATTAAACATAATAATTTCGGTGGTGTAACTCCGGTTCAATGAACTCTATAACTGGGATTTACTTTGACTTTCAAAATTGGAACTGATTGTGGAAACAACAAGCGATAAAGTAGGTATCAACAACAATGACAGATACATAAAAAATATAAATAATTCTATATTTGAAACGTGTGTTACTTTGTTTAAATTTTTGACCGATACTTTTTCAAGTTTGAGGAAAATATATATTTTTTAATATCCCGTGATTCGTGAGTCCACGCTAGTACAAAAATAAATTTCCTAACGCTAACTTGATGAAATACGACATAAAGCACTAAATCATTACATTCAAGGAGCGTAGTTGTTCACACACAAAGTCTTTTCAAAGACCTTTCTGAATACAGGTGCGTTGGGTTGTATGTAATTGTATCTCTTTTAAAGAGTTATTCGCTTTATAGAAAACATAACTTAGGCAACATCACTACGGGAAACATATGTCCTTTCAAGGCAAGATTAAAAGGGCACTCAAGTCATGTATGAAACCTTTGCGCAAAATAATATTATGCTACGTAGGTTCCCTTTGACCTGACTTTGGTATTAAAAAAGATACATTAGAGTGAGCAGGTTAACCTTCGCGGTTTGAATTTCGGCAGGTCATGAGACCTTTTCAGTAACATACATAATAATACGAATATGGTGATAATAATAATGTGAGGCAATTTTTAAATGTTTCTGTGAAATTGCATCTCAGTCTTGTTACGGAGCCAAAAATCTCTTAAGCTACAATGATTAGATCGGAATAGGTAGGAACTTCCTAAACATTCAGAATAACCGAGGCTTTATGAAATAAACAAAAAGTTGTACGTTATGGTAGTGGTGGTTTTCACTATTATTTAGAGAATTGCTTCAGGAAAGTTTATATATAAATGTATTTATAAAAAATAGAGTAAAGTGGATGTTTTGTAATCAATCGTAAAAAATATCTTCGGGCGCTTACATTGCTAACGCTGGCTAAACATTATGAGATCCATCCAAATAATGTACTACGGAATTGTATATCTTAAAAAGGCCTTAAGGCGATGCCATACGTAGTAATGCAAAATCATGTGTTTTTGGTTTGAAAATTTGGTCGCCTAGAAATGTTTCAGATGCTTTATTTAAATACTGCGAGTAGAATACATATTGGCCTTTGAAACAATAGAGTATTTTTTAGATAATTCTTTTATAAGCACAGAAAAAAATAATGTAAAGGCCTATGAAAACTGCTTTAAAGTTCAAAATCTCCTACTTACGAACCCATTTTTGGTTATGATTTTATTGTACAATGTGGCAAATTAATTTATGTATAAAATGCTCGAAAAAAAATTAAATATTTATGCCTGAACATCCATAAAATAAAATAAAAGGCACTTTTTGGCCATGTTTTTTTCTTGCATAAATCAAAACAAGCGGATGGTATTAAGCGGGAATTTAAACCTTATAGCCATCTACGTAAGGGTTGTTATTGATAGCGGCTAAATTTAAAATATTACACGACGTAGTGCATCGCCTTAAGAAAAGTCCTATATGTCCATCTCCTAAGGTGATGGCACCGCTTTGTTGTTTGAATGTAATGGAGACGTTGACGAATTTTACAAACAAGTTAACGAGACTTGCCAATTAATAGCAAACTGGCTGTTATCGCAACATCTATCACTCAACACAAACAAAACCCAAATTTTAAAATTTTGTCCAGTGCAAGCTACACCTATAAATATAAATGTAAACATTAAAAATAATATAATCGACCCTTCCCAAACCTGTTCACTACTGGGAATAGAATTAGATACAAACATAAACTGAAAAGAACATGTCTCAAAAATTATAGCAAAAATCAGTAGTTTTTCTTATGTTCCGGGTACCTTGAGAAAAATATTAAACACCGAATCAGTAATAGCCGCATACTATGGTTATGTATATTCAATAATAAAATACGGTATTATTTTTTG
The DNA here is from genome assembly GCA_026573805.1 of Hesperophylax magnus. Lineage (NCBI taxonomy): Eukaryota > Metazoa > Arthropoda > Insecta > Trichoptera > Limnephilidae > Hesperophylax > Hesperophylax magnus. The sequence goes on from JAIUSX010000026.1 coordinate 4,578,848, forward strand.
GGGAAACTCGGTAAACGCTAAAGATGTTTTCATCATACAAAAGAGATGCATAAGAAAAATTACAAACTCTGATCGTTTAGATTCATGTAGACCTATGTTTAAAAATCTGAAAATTCTGACAGTCACAGATATATATATTATGGAGTTATGCATGTTAGTGCGATCATCTACAGACAAGTTCTTACTAAAAAACTCGACACATAAATACGCTACAAGGCTCACAGAAAACTTACTAATACCAAAAGCAAACAAAACAATATTCCAAAAAGGACCATACTACATGGCCATTAAAGTATATAACAACCTTCCACATAACATTAAACAAATACAAGATACACACAAATTCAAATCGTTACTAAACACTTTCCTTGTTAATAAATGTCACTACACGTTGAGTGAATACCTCACGTAAATGAAACGCCTATTTTTATTGGTATATATATTTGTATTTTTTTATTTTTTCATTGGTATATTGTTATTTTATCTGTATAAACATTGTAATTATTATAATAAAACAAATAATATTATATAAACATTGTAATTAAATAAATGTGGTTAGCTGGAAGAAATGGGGTCTACCCATAAGCTACAACTTTTGTAATTTTTATTTTACAATAAATAATTTTTGATTTGATTTGATTTGATAAGTATAAGCCCCAGCAACAACGGGTACACGTCAGCTAGTATAAGAATATTATGATGTTTTGATGTTATTATTTTTAAAATAATATTGATGTGTGATAAATGCATATGTAATGATAATGAAATAGAATATAATCAAAACATATATAATATTTTATGCCAATTTTGAAGGAGTTAAATATCATGCCATTTAAAATAATTATTTACTTCGATACTTTATTCTACAAAATAATTAATGGCCATACATTAACTGGATTTCTGAGAAAAAATGAAAACCTGCAGCACAAGCGAACACATTCAACGAAAAAAAGAATAAAAAAAAGACTCCCATTTAGAAAAAAAAGTCGTCGATGTAGGGAGTAATAAATATATTTGGCGAACTACCAGAGATAATTAAATTGGGAGAAAATATTTAAAAAATTAAATTTAAGTTAGGAAAATATGTGATTAATTATAAAAAAAAAATATATATATTTGTATAAGGATTGTACTAGGATATAGGTTACTAAGTACGTATTTAAAAGCCATAAATAAAATTTAAAAAAAAACTACTATGAGTGCTAAATTGTTTTGGCCTGAATAACTGGATTCATCCTGCTTTTAATTCCTTCATCTAACTCTTATTGACAAAGTACCATAAAATTTTCTTATTTATGCGAGGTGAATGGCAACCACCTTAAATACCTTGAATAAACCGCCTTAAATACTACGCGAAATATTGTCTCGAAAACAGGACCGATTCCAGTTTTCCGAGAATTTTATAATGTTCACAACTTCTGGCGCGCACCGCTCAAAACTTTTAACGCAAAGTTAATTAATTATTCAACAGAGAAATCCAACGAGTTTCGACCCCGGGGGAGGGTGGTGCTATCATCGTGCGGGGATACCTGGGGCGGAGGGGGAGAGGACCCCCGAGGGATAAGGGATGTGGCTGGGAATTCCAGGACGAGAAGAATCTGGGGTCAAAAAGAAACAAATTAGATTTTTTGGTTCGGATTTGAGCGAAACGTCTCTAGCAGGTGTTTATCGAAATATGACTATAATATGAATACCTATTGTGAATTTCGATAATAATTTCGATAGTGCCAGAGTTTTCTCTTTCTTGGAAATAATGGAGAACATTAAATCGCATATGGTGAATTCCATTGACATAAACCAGGTGCGCATGGTGGACAAATGAAGGACTTAAGGACTCAAAAAATATTGGATAATTTTTAACCGCGGTTGAAGAATATCGATTTTATCAGATTATCCGGGGTACAATATGACATATTATGGATTTTACTAAATGGTGGGAAAAAATCAGCAATTCTATGTAGTCATCACCAAGTTTCTAACCACACGAATGTAAATAATTTCAAGAGATATAGAGTATTTGGAAGACATTATTGGGTCCATAAAAACCTGAAAGGTCAAAGAGTAATTAGTAAGTTAGCTCAAAAGATCGATAAAAAAACTTCTGAAAGTGCAACCATGAAGTAATGAACTTTTGTTACAAAATATCGTTTTTTTTAAAATTAACATTTCTGAGTTTAGTAAAAATAATAATTTATTATGTACTTTTTACTTCTACAATATAGCGTTTTACGTCGTGCTTATTAAGACACGGAAAACTTTTACTAAAATTATAAATATAAATATGCAAATAAAGGGCGAAGAAAGGATGATAATATCCCAAAAACGAGGTAAAAACTAAAACAACACGGTAACTTTGTTAAAATTTCTGTTTGGCAGAATAAAAAGCATAAAACCTTATCTCAAACATTCATCCTCTTCTTCTCTCAGATGTACGGGATTATAATAAAGTCCAAAAGGGGGGATAATACCCCTAAATATCTCCCGCCTGTGTACGTGTAAAACTTCACACGGCCGGGTAGGTACTCGCACCTTATTAGGAAACCGTGAATGCTCATTATCCCAACTCTATTTTATACTTCTTCTGGCAACACTGGCGCTCGGTTCGCGCCAAATGTTCCCGCGAAAAATAAGAAACGTCAAATAATATTATTATTTTAGGTTAGGTTGAGCACCGGACTGTGGAAACGTTTTTGGGATTATTACTGTAGGTTAGAATAAATAGACTGCGGGGTATTTTATTCAGATGGGAATTTATAAACAGGGATTATTTTATAAGTGAATTCCAATGGGTACGGCTTTTGCATTTGAGTGAGAAATTCAATCGTTCATTGATTTTTATTTTAGAATTCCTCAAAGAAATGCGAGATATGTATTATGATGACTTGCAAAAAACGATGAATTATTTATACATATTATAGGTTCTTAGTTGTATACTTCTTCGACTGCAAGCTGCAAAGATAAACTATTAATTTGTCTTCAATTGACTGCATAACTATCTACTGTCTACGGTAAGCGCTTTTACCGCTGCATTTTTTTTATGTGTTACATCAAAAGAGCTTCTCCGTGCTGTACTGCGAGAGACACAGGAACACAATATCGTCGTTGTGACATTGTGAGACGGTTTGTGGAAAGGGATGAACGAAAGGACTAGTGTAATCAGCTCATATGCGTCGTTTTATAAATGAATAAGTCGAAAAAACGACTCGTTCTGATGCAGCCGACATCAGCAAAATGACATATTTTTTAAAACGGAAGTTCCGCTCTAGTCCGAATATTATATTGGTAGTATAAAATATCCATATTACAATAAAAATAGTATTTCTATGGTCGAAAAAAAATTGGGTACCAGCGCAGACATGAATTCTTGATTCTTGGCAAATCAGTTCCAACTTTGGAAATAATAAGTGATATGTTACAAGCAGGTACTAACTTGATTGCTCGACTGAATTCTTCACATTTAAAATGACACTTAAATTCGAAACAAATTTGAGTTTATCGACCCAGATTTCAAGCTGGACTAACAAACGCACAATACAGAGACCACCGAAATAAGTATGTTTGATAAGTTGAATAAATTATTTTATTAAGAATCTCTTCAAATTATTGGTAACCCGGTTTAAAAATGGGATTGATATCACAATGTTGGAGATGGAACACGTATTCATAAAAATCCTAATATTTTCGCTATTTGTCATATTATATTTTCAAGTGCAGATGCATGAACACGTGTTTCGAAATATTAGGAATTTACTAAAAGTTTATCAGGAAATGGCCTGCAATCCCGTTTTAACCGGATTTCCAATAATTTGAAGAGATTATTAATAAATTAGCAATACTCATTTTTGCCGTGTAGCAATTAAATATTAAAGACCTTGTTAACATTTATGGATTTTCACTTTCACATTTCATTTGATCTTATTTCTTATTAAATAATCGTCCTTTTAACAATATGTCCACAAATGAACCTGTACCATTTTTCTTCTTCTTTTAGACGCTACCTACAATATTAATTATTATCCTTCACAATTTTAAATTTAACACTACCCAATCTGTCATTCATAGTAAGTATAATAACAACGCACTGAAATATTTTTTACAATACATTCCTGCCACCTACATCAGAACAGGTACATCTAGTAAGATAAGTAATGTAAAGCATTCGAATAAATTATAAAATAAAATAAATTATGGTACCTACTTACGCACCACTCAGAACTGAAACGTTGATACAAAAATAGTTTTAACAAACTTTATATAGAGCTCAAGTGTGAAATCAAAAAATATCATAGCACCACCTGGCGGCGTGTTAGGAATGACGTAGATTTGCATTCGAATATGGAACGAAAACAAAAATAAAGTTTCAAAAAGAAAAGAGAAGGGAATCCTTACAAGAACACAAACGAACATTCAAATTTGATTTGATTACAAAAAGTTCGCTTTGATCCCCAGGAGTTTAAGGCAAAAGAAAAGATATCTGGGGCGAGAACTTTCACAATACTACTTGGAATTTTAAAAACGTTTAGAACTTTGCGAAACATTTAGGCCCGGAGGTAAAGTTCTATAAAATATATTTTTATGGAATCTGAAACGCTTTCCGTGTGCGTATGTCTTAGAAGGAGAATGTTAAGCTAGTTGGGAAAAGGGGGGAGGTTGTTACGTAAGACCTAGCCGGTTACCATGTTAAATGTCGAATAAAATGTAAGGTAACAAGTCAAGAAACTCGAACAACCTGTGTAAAATAAATGTTAAATGCTTATCTTATAATATAACGCAGGTTGGCGTAATAATTAGTTAAGCGGGTCGTATAACGTTCACTGTAGGATTCATTAATTTAAATTAGTGATGCAACGGTTCTAATATGATTTCTTACAACGTTACGTTAACGATTATTTAAGTTCTATTATCGGCATGAACCTAAAAAGCCCTGGACAGAGCATTAGTGAGATTTTTACGATGAATTGCATTGAAGTCGAATCTAGGGTGAGGGGAAATTGCCTGGCAGCCATCTTGTATGAAAAACTTTTCAATTGATTTGTATGCAAAGTGGTGCGTAATGAACTATTATAATTTTATTTTGTGTTGTTAATGAAGTTTTTTTTTTATTTTTTTTTTATATTAACTCCACACAGGAGGCCCTGAAGAAAATAATTTCCCTCAGGGCCTATGTCATCTTTGGGGATGCTGTGTGGAGGGTCTTTTTGTGGAGAGGAAGGAGTGAACATGGGTCTTGAAGAGTCCCATGTTGTAGGAGGGAGGAAACACAGAGGCCGGCAGTTCGTTCCACAGCCGAGCTGTTGAACTTAAGAACGAATCGTAGAAGCGACCCGTTCTCATGTGACAAATGTCAACCGTGTACAAATGTTGGGCGCGCGTTTGGCGTGTATCCCGACTATGCACCGGTGCCGAAGGGATCAATGACGCTAGTTCCTCAGAGCATCTTCCATTGTAATACCGATAGAACAAGGACAGCATACCAACCTGACGCCTGTGCTCTAAAGATTGCAGTCCGCTTGTTAAGATTGGGGAATCTATCAAACGGACCGCCCGTTTTTGCACAGAGTCAAGGGTTTTTTTCAGGTATTTAGGGGCTCCGGACCAGAGATGGCTACCAAATTCGAGAGTAGGGCGCACTTGCGATTTGTACAGGGTCAGCAGTTGTGTACTATTAAAGTATCTGCGGGCCCTGTACAGTACGCCCAGCTTCTGAGAGGCCAGCTTTACTCTGGCTTCAATGGAGCCCCCGTACTTGAGCTGGTCACTTATAGTTACACCAAGCATATCAATGGAAGGCCTGTTCGGAAGATTGCTTCCGTTGAAGGAGACTAGATTCTCATTTGGATCCCTTTTAGACGTAATCAGACAGGATTGGGTCTTTGAAACATTAAATTCGACGAGATTATTTTTACCCCAGGAGGAAATACTCTCGAGATAACCGTCCATTCTCTGCTTCAAAGCCCTCCGAGCCGTTGGAGTTTGTGTGCTCTTTGGGGGCTTGTCAAACAAAAAGCTATCATGAACTGTACTGTCATCCGCGTAACAATGAATTGGTGCACATGTCAAAAGGTCATTGATGTGCAACAAAAACAAAGTCGGAGACAGAACCGATCCCTGTGGGACGCCAGCATTTATGGAGTGTAAGGAAGAGGTGAAACCGTCAGCAACCGCCTGAATCGACCTATCCCTTAAAAAGTCAGCAATCCACGTACACAGGGATGCGGGAAGTCCGTAAGAAGGCAATTTGTTGACAAGTCCTCGGTGCCAGACCCGGTCAAAGGCCTTGGATATGTCTAGTGCGACCGTTTGGGTCTCACCGTGACGTTCAAGGCACCGCCCCCAAACATGCGTCACATACGCGAGAAGATCACCGCACGAGCGGTTCCGCCGGAATCCGTATTGACGGTCGTTGATAATTTTGTTCTTCTCGAGGTATGTGAGCAGTTTGTCGTTGATCACACGTTCCATCACTTTGGACAGAACTGATGTGATCGCTATGGGGCGGTAGTTGGCCGGGTTGGAGCGGTCACCTTTCTTGGGAATAGGGTGAATGACCGCTTTTTTCCAGCCAGAGGGCACAGTGCCACACTTCAGGGACATTTTGAAGAGCTTTGTCAAAACTGGAACTCTTTCCGCAGCACACCTCTGCAATACCAGGGCAGGTATTCCATCAGGTCCACTAGCTTTGTTAACATCGAGCCCCCGTATAACGTGGAGTACATCCCGATGCCGGATCCTTAGCTTTTTCATAAAGAGGCCGCAGTGAGGAACCGACGGCGGAACAGCACCTCCGTCATCGAGGGTCGAGTTTTCCGCAAACATTTTCCCTAATAAGTTAGCCTTTTCGGTGGCGGTGTTTGCTAGTGAGCCGTCAGGTCTGGTAAGAGGTGGCAAACTGGGTTTGCAAAAATTCCGACCTATTGAGCCCGCAAGCGACCAGAATGCTCTGCTGCCATGCGGGCAGGCAGCCAGCTTTTTGCTGATCTGCAGGTCGTGTTCGAATTTTGACCTATTAATGATTCTCTTGCATTCCTTTGCCGATTTGTTGTATGCTGATCTGCTTTCGGACGTTCGAGATGTGTTGTAGGCTCGGTAAGCCGCGTTTTTTCGTCGAACTGCTTCGGAGCATTGTCGACTGAACCACGGCTTTGAGCCCACACCAGTTTCTTTAGTAGTCGATTGTATGAAGCCATCCATCGCCGATTTGATGACTTCACCAATCTCCTGGGCACATCTTGAAGGGTCCGAAGTCCGAAAACAAACAGCTGACCACGGAAAAGCGTTAAAATGGGCCCGCATACCGAACCAATCTGCTGACCTATAGTGCCACACTTTTCTCCTCAGCCTCTCATTGGTTGGTCTGAGGTTAACGGGGATTGATGTCGTCACCAGGCAGTGGTCAGATGATCCTAGAGGCGCTGTGACGTCAATCTTATAACCGTGTGGCACAGTAGTTAAGAATAGGTCTAACAGATTGGAGCGGTAAGTCTGGACATCAGGAACCCTTGTAGGCTCCTGAACTAGTTGCTCTAATCCGTAGCAAATGGCAAAGGATTCCGCCTGTCGGCCAGCCGAGTCCGTTGGGCCTGAGAACTTCAACCATGGTTCGTTATGAACATTGAAGTCCCCCAGAACAATAAACTCGGCCGAAGGGTAGCGGGGCAAGAGATCATCAATAGTATCGCTCAAATGTTTGAAGAGTTCGGAAGTGTCTGATTCGTTATGGTTCGGTGAGCGGTATAGACATGCGTAGAATCTTGCCGTACTGGCAAGATTGACGCGCACCCACATTACGTCGAATCTGGAGTTTTCCAGACTCAATAGTCGCACACAGTTGACGTCAGCTCGACTATAGAGGCAGACTCCTCCTTTGGGTCTGAACTTGCTTGCAAGGGTAAAGCCCGGGCAGTCCAGATAGGAGGAGTCTGGCGGCTCGGCTATCTGAGTTTCGGATAGGAAGAGAAGGTTGGGACGTTGGGATAAAAGATGGTGATGAACGGAATTTAGATTTGTGTGCAGGCCGCGAATGTTGGCAAAATTTACCAACAGTTTTGGCCCGCACCGGGGACGCCTGCTACTCGCCGCTGTAACGATGTTAAGTTTGTTTTGTTGTAAGTTCATGATTATAAGTTTTTTTTTTTTTTTGTAAAGGTATGAGGTGAAAGGAAGGTCTGGAAAGGAAAGGTATGAAGGGTGGGTAGGAATCTGGGGTTCAGGCTGTCCAAGAGTGATGAGCGTTTGGTTCCAGCCCACCCACTGCGGTGCTAGGCGATAGGCTGGGAGAGTCCGGCTGGAGAGGGCATCCAATGCGCCCCAAACGCTGCTGCTGGGTCCCCTCCGGTCACGAACCGGCACAACAGCAGTGGCGGGGTTTTTTCACTCGCTGATGGGGCAGCCCACCCTTAGTCGTGAGCCTGAGGGTCGGGCCCCTGTACTATCGAGCGGCCCGGACAGCGGTAACCGGTTGTAAAGGGTCTCCCTCAACCAGCATCTCCCAACCGGCCCGCCACGCAGAAGGTCGGCCGACGCACCCGCCACCAAGACCTGAGCAAACCTTAACCCATGAACCCGGGCACCCCTGCTAAGTCACCAAACGTAGCGAACCACTTGGGGTGACCTGTGGCAGAGGTGTTGGTCATCCAATAAATGGTTCCCAGGGCGGCGGTACCCATTCCCGCCTACCAAATTGAAGAAGTTATAAATGCTTATGATTTTTTGGGGTATCTGATCAGACAAGGAACGGGATATGTCATTAAAATTAATAAGGTTTTCGCATTTTTCACAAATAATTCTTCCTCATTCCTCACCCCGCGGCTTCAAATTTTCTCGAATTACCCCGTCCAGGGCTTTTTAGGTCTATGATTATCAGAATAATTATTATAGAATAAAATATTTCATTTTAATTTTTCAGCGCTCCGACGATAATTATTACAATTCCGATTATTACATAATTATTACAGAATCCATAATCGCCGATTATTTTAACAATCAATATACCATATAATGATTTCTGTATAATATAAAAGATAAAAATATATGTAATATATAATGTTTTTATTCCTTATCTGCTACTTTTCAAAGTTTCATTGTAAAGTATTTTCTTTTTGTCCACTCGAGCAATTGGTATATATATATATACAACAATCAGACACTTTACATTGCATCTTGGAAAAATAGTAGATAAGGAATAAAAACATTAATTTTATATTATATTAGATTATGAAACATGACTGGAAACACAACTGAAGAGATGAGCCGATATATAAGTTTTGCTGGTGTGTCCAAAGTAAGGACAAATTTATCTTAAATAACATCACATGAAATACTTTTATCTGTTTTTTCAGTCATACATAATCTTATGGTATTCTAATGTTGAAAATTTGAAAATGTGAAACAAACGAATAAGCGTTGTTCCATAATAATAAAAATGTGTACTTCAAAGTTCTAAAATGAGTTTTTTTTTAGAGAAAGACAAACATTCCCAAGTTACGAATAACGTGACAATATTTGAAATTATCCTACTACTACCACAGTAAGCGGAAAATGTTGCTTGTGTTGTGATGGAGGACTTAGCCAGCCGAGGAATTGAACACACTACTCCTGGTGGGACCCACACGCGATGTCAGCTCAGACACCGACCGGTGGACTCAGAGAGTACTTACGATGGCAAGGACTTCCAGTAAAGAAAATATGTGCTAATTTAATGAAACCAAAGCTCGCCGTTTGCGAAATTTTAGAGGTCATCTGAACATAAATTCTGATGACTTTAAAGAAAAATATGTCTGTTAGGAATCCTAAACTCCTGGATTAGGGTTAAAATTCTTAGCGCTTTACAACGGAATGTACAATATAAGATTAATATTAATAACACCATATTTTATTATGTAGATCAACGTTTCGCCAGTCACGAATGAGCGCATTCCCGCGGAGGCTGTTCTGACAACGCGAATAATTTAATTAATGGAGGATCAATTAAGGGAGCGGCCGTGAGCAGGGGGAAGGGGAGGTGTCACGGATAGGTAGGGGTAGGGTGCGAGGGTGGAAGGAAATCCGGGAAAAGGTGACAACTTCTTATTAAAACAAGGCGACGATCCGCTCCGTAAGCTGGTACCAACATCGTCATACTTTAAGGTTAAAAAAATACATTTGGAAGAGAATAGTATGTGTAATATAATGATAAAGTGTACTAATTTCGATGAATTCTAGAACTCAGAAATCCTTTGAATTAAAGTGTTTTTTAGGTATGGGAACATTGCGCAAAGGATTCAGACAAGCGACAAAGTAAGTACCTACCTATAATGTAATTTTCGAAGAGAAAATTATTTAAATAATTGACATTTTCAAAACTGGAATTATGATATCCCGCAAATTTTCACGGGTCTGCATTGGTATTCAAAACACTGATTTCTATTTAGTGTTGGTCCTGCATAACCCTAGTTCAATGAACTCTAGAACTCGGTTTTGCTTTGAACTTGAAGAACCAACAATTTGAATTTAATTGTCATTGTTAAAATTAGAACTGTTTGAAGAATTCAGACAAACATATAATATTTTAGAACAGAAAATAATTTTAGTCGAGAGTCGATTTGTCGAGAATTCAGACTCTCTCGAGATTTTTACGGGTCTGCGCTTGTATATAAATAAAATTATCAACTTTATGCAGGTAGTGCCTATTAGTAGCGATTTACATTTAGTATTGTAGGCATTTTCTAAAAAAGCTTATTTTTTAATTTCATCCAAATTTTTAAAAACTAATTTCTAACAAAATGGCAAATCATTTCTAAAATATGGTCCCAGCGTGTTTAAAGGCGATTAAATATGAAAGAGTGATTTTAGGTTTATTATTTGTATGGAATATATTATAATAATACAAAAACAAGAATTGTATTGCGCAAAACCACACTCAAAGGAACAAATATAGACTTTTTATGGCACCATTTTTTAAATTAGATTTATTAAAGAGAGACAAATATTCTGAAAAATAACGTGATACGTATTTAATATTGATTAATATTTTAAATCCTCCTTACATCGTAAATCCATTACTACCATTATTGTAGGCGGCAAATGTTGCTTGTGAATTGATAAAGGATGTAGCCAGCAGTGGAATGAACCCACTAACTAATTTTATTCTTTAATTCAGTTTCTTGTTTATTACATATTTTTTAGACCAAGCACATGCCCGTGTTGTAGCGGTCGGTAAAGCTATTTAATATAATTTGAATAGATTCAGTAGGTTTGACTTAATTTTTATTGGGATTCAGACAGCATTGGTGAAAGTGAAGAAAAAATAATGAATATATAAAATATTTTCACCTCGTTCCAAAGTGAAGAATGGTCTCAGCATAGCCCTGGTAAGAGATTATTATTTAGAATAGAAACGTTGCATTGCTTGAAATGGCTTTAACTGTGTTAAGTGAATGAAATTGAATAGTAGATACTTTCGAATCATCCTCTTCACTTATTTCAGTCACAAAGCATTCCTCTAAAAAGAGGGTTACCATAGTTCCGCTGACAGGTAGAACTATGGCACGGTATCAGATGGAAAAAATACACATTGAATGAAGAAAAATAAGATCTTTTGAATGGGAAAGAGAAAACTGGCAATCAAAAACGGAATATATCATCAAAGGACTGGTTCAGTCTCTTTTAAATTCATGTAAATAATGAAAAAAATGTTTGACTGTTAGAAAAACAATCGGTCCCTCAAAGTAAATAGTCGGGAAATTACTTGGGGACTGGAGAGGTTATGGGGAGGGAGTTCCAACAGGCATTTCCCAATCATCGGGGATCTGAAGGACTTAACGTTAATCATTCGAAAATTCAACATTCAATTTAAACGGAAACAAGCGAAAAAGATTCACCGAAGAAGAAGATAATACTAATAAATCTAAATGAAACATAAACGGAAAAAGACAAAAAAAATAAGGTAACGGTCTCAACTGGGAATCGACCCCAGGATCTCTGTTTTACAGGGAAAACGTCATTTTTGTCGATTTCATAAATATAGCAGCCAAATATATGTGACAAATTACAGAAATAGTAGTGTTAATTCTGAATTTGAAAGATGAGATTGACAAAAATGATGAAAAATAATTAGGTCCCGGTGGCCGAGTGGTTAGAGACGTTGTACCGGTAAGGCAGAGATCCTGGATTCGATTCCCAGTTGGGACCGTAACCTTTTTTTTCTTGTGTCTTGTTCTGTTTCATGTTTAATTTAGATTTATTAGTATTATATTATTTTTTAATGACAAATGTACTACCCGAGTTATAATACTTTAAATAATTTTTCATGTAATTGATTTTTTAAAATTTTGAAACCCCACAAGAGTCCCAATTGCTCTCAGCCGTCTGGAGCCAGTGAGACTACGGCATATCCAACTGGGGTATGTTGTGAGGCTGAAAGGAGTGGGGTAGGGAAGGAGGTGAGGAGGGGAAGGTGGTGGGGAAGGAAAGGGTGGGGAGGGGACAGGAAGGTGGGGAAATACCTGGCTATTCAGATCTAGTACCCAAACACGGTCAAAGCCATTTCAAGCAACGTTTCGATTTTGAATGGTGGTCTTACTAGGGCGATACTATAAGCATCTTCCATTCTGGGACGTGCTGCAAATATTCAATATATTATTTTAAATGAATAATGAAATATTTTAATTAAAATTAAATAAAATTTAATTGCGCACGCCGGGATTTGAATCCGCACCCTCTGGATTCGTTGCCGAATATTGTAACCACTCAACCACAGAGACTGTCTAAGGGGATATTGTGAAGCAATCATAAATAGGAAAGAGAAGTGTAAGGTTTTACTTATTCATTGAACTTCCGTAGAGCTATCAAAAACATAATACATAAACAGTAATAAAATAAGAATGGGTACATTATTTAGTTAAACATAATAAAAAAATGTAAAAAATTAATTGTGTTATGAAAAACTATGTAAAGATCTAAAATATCAGAAGATAAGTTAATTAATGGAATATATATATATATATGTATATATATATATATATATATAATCAATCAATATCAATCCCAATCACTCAAACAAAAACGAAATTGAATCCAATCCGGATAAGAGGCGAGTAATTAATAACTAAGCTATAAAAACCAGATACTTTGGAGGATCTGACACTGATATTTAAATAAGGGGTGATTGTGATTCATTAGCTAAATATTCAATTAAGTTGATTAGTTCGAGCTAAGGGTCAAAAAGAGAAAAATCACCAACTGTGAATCCAATACACACATAAAATCACAGCAGCTTGCTGCATTTCGGTCCTGAGATTGTGATCGACGATTTTTCTCGATTATCTCGACATATACTATCCTACTCTAAATCCTTCGAAATTCTGTACACAGAAATTTTTTTTTTTTGTATATTCGTAATTTGCATAACATTATGAAATACGATATATTATGTAATATAAATTTGAAAGTTTAATATACTTTAGAGGTCTACTAATTAAACAAAATAACAATAACATAAAACAACGCAACTGAAAATAAATAGTAGTCCCAGACAGAGGTCGCACATGACGTCATCGTTCTAACGTCTTCTGTTTTTTCGTTTTGATACAAGCGTGAGAAGGGAGATTTTTCATCGAAGATGTACGTACGACCTCAGTCTGGTACTACTATAGTAGTACAATATTATAGTCATACTATATCTTACATACGTACATGTCATACCATACTTACCGTGTACGCCAAAAAAAGTAACTGTAGGTACATAACTTAGGTTGGTATGAGGGTAGCAAATATTATTAAATTTGAACATGTTGTATGTGGTAGGTACACAACCTGTACATGGATTTTGGGAATAAGAATCCATTAAATCTTTTACATCTCCACAGAAAATTTTCTCCAGTAAATTTTGTTGATATAAAAAAATATTCCTGTATAGTATAATAGGACTACTTTACTACACCAAACACCATTTTCATTTTCAATAAAAAGTCCTCGTCTCCAGTACGATATATGAGATTGGTATATGCGATTATTATTATACCTTTATATTTGATTATAAGAGTCTGCATACCGAGCCTTTGAATGGCGCCTACAGATCTCAGTTCAACACTTGTTGGAATTCAATAATTCTTTGCAGTGCCGGTCTTGAGTTTATTGGATCAGCGCGCTTTTGAAACAGCTTTACACAGAAGAGGAAATATCTCCAGAAGATGTGTTAAACTAGTCGTAAAATAAATGTTCGCTTAAGAATTAAAAGGAGTCAACGAAATCAAAATCCTAAAGAATATTGAACAAATTCGTGTTGAGTTTGAAATAAATAAATGTGGTGCATCTACTATTTACGAAGTTAAATTTGAACAACATAAGTTAGCGCCTAGCATCGGAGAAACTGTTCGTCAGCAGATATGTACGAATCCAATGCGTTTCTTCATGCAACGGAAAGTATGCTAATAATTTATTGAAACTTTTGTACTGCAAAAGAACGATCTAGCGTCTAATGTAGTGTATTCTTGGCACTATTTTAGTTTTGAGAGGTGTCCGCTTGAAATGAAGTCTGACCAAGTCTCACAGGGCTGACTTGGATACTCACAGCGGGTAAGTTATCCTTGTGTCACGTTCCACCAGAAGTTACGTTAAATAAAAAAAACGTAAATTTATTATTGTTTCACGTACCTTGCGAATTTTTAAACTTAACTCTTCATATACGAAACGGATAAGATGCAACAGCTGGGAAGCGTGGCATGCAACCATTTAAAAGTTTTTTGGTAATCGGTAAGAGATTAATTATAATTTCATTATTTCTTTATAAAAAAAAGATTTACAATTTGCAGTGAATGCTGAGTAACTTCCTTTTCAGAATAAACTATGAGAGAAGGTGTGAACTATAAAGCTAATTTAAAAAATAAAGTAAACGCCACATATTAGAAGCATTTAACTTAGAGAAACGTAAGAGTTGCATAATATAGTAGTAAAGTTACTCTTCTAAATTTATGAAATCTCGGGTTCTCCAGAGGACGGCAAAAGAAATTCCCCGTGAAAGCGAATAGATGCAACGCCTTGAAAGGAAGAGGAAGTGGTGGGTGGAGGCAGTCGGAGGCGAGCAGGGCTTTTCAAAGGAGAACCGCTCCATATGGGCGGTTCAGCGGGACAAAGGTGAACCGATTGTAAGGAAACTGCCTTGAAGTGGGGCAACCATCATTCTTGGGAATATGGATCATAACGAATAATATTTTTTATTATTATTGAAAAAAATTACTATGGTAAGAAATAGGTATAATTTTTTTTTTACATATTATATTTTACAGGAGAAAATGTAGCAACGGGGACTCGTATTTATTAACTGAAGGTTTGTGACGGTAAATTAAAGTTCAAAGCGGTTCCAGTTAACTTAACAAAGCGTCTCGTAAGGCGGTCGCCGGTTGGTCGGCGACTGCTACCCCGTTCCATATGTTTGTCCCATGTTGCTAATTTTTGGTTATTTTACCCATATATCGGCGGTGACTTTGTTTTTATATTTTATACGTAATCTGGGCTTCACTAGGTTCTTACCCATGCTCAGACCCCCATTCATCAATTTTATAAAATATGTAAATAAAATGTAAAATAAATTGAAGAAATCAATGGGATAGAAAATCGAATATAAAAAACTAACGCCACTTCCCTACAGTGGTGGGTATGAATTTAATGTAATATAATGCAAAAAAACTCTGTATTGGCATATAATCCTTGCAACATCCACTTAAGTATCTGGAATTCTAAATCTGTTATTCGGGTGCTGTTTATAAAGTAAGCGTAAACAACTCTGAAATAGCACAACTGATAAACAACTACCAATGTAGGGGTAAATGATTGTTTATCAGTTGCGTAACATTTAAAGTAAGTTTATTAGTAGGAAGAAAAATGTAAGGAATGGATGGTTAAACTTTTATAATAATCATTCCATTCGTGGATTACGTAATTTCCTTACAAAGGACTGTAAAAATCAAAATTATTAAATATTTTTTTAAGGTATCAAACGATCGTCACCCCATATCCCGAATATCGTGAAGTCTCCTAATAGCGTTTTCCTTATTTTACTCCAGCATTCTATATTGGAGCAAATTGGCAATTCTTCGTCACTCCGCGACACAAGCGCCAGTAGCAAGTACCTTCCTATCAGTCGCTAGGCACTTGCTACTTGCCCATACTACACTTGTATGCTGCTTTATAGACTACTCCTTCAGTACTTCACACTTTAGTGCTGAACACTTTTAGGGTTCTCAATTTAAAAGCGTATAAGAGTGCCTTTGAAGACATAATTATTTAGGGCCAGTTGTTTCACCGATATTCAAATGGAACATTGGTGAATATATCGGTGAACATTGTCAACGCCTTTTCCTTTTATTTACATTTGAATGGTTTACGTTGAACGAACAAATTGCGATAAGCTAACAAGCATAACAATATGACCGATGTACTTGTCAGCTTATCCTAATTCAATAACCGAATAATTCCCAGAATCGTGTTTGGTGTGAACTATTTAAATGTATAAAAAGTGGAGTTGATTGGCACTAATGACAATGTAACATAGAATATTGGTGAAACATTTGGCCTGATGACCTTAACAGACCTAAATATGTATGTGCTGTACATTAGCACCAAAGTGGAAATATAGTGTCACCATTCAGGATCAAAAAGTCACTTGAAATCGCTACATCCAAGTTTACTAACAAGCTCCACATCACTAACCTAACCCAACCTCACTTTTGTGAAACACCACCACAAAATGTACATGGGTAATTACAGCCTTATTAAGCCACACATGTACGTAGTGTTGCCAAGAGAATTGATTTCTCGAGGACTGGGAACCGCAGGTACAAGGTTTAAAGTAAAGGAAGAAGGCAGTGGGTGTGCAAGTACAGGTTAGGTGCCGTAAGGGTGGCTGGTTCTACGTACAAGGGTCTGAAGGCGTTGTCACAAAGCTGCCTTCGTGGGAGAAATCCATTTAGCGTCACATGTTCCGGTAATTCCATTATAGCGGTAGCCTTGGTCAAGGTTTGCGGGAGATCCACGCAATTTGAATTACACTGACTATTTTCATGGGGAAATAGTCAGTGTAAAATTTTATTTATTTATTTATTAATTTTCAACGCCCTGGTGGGCTTTTACATAACAAGTTTTTTACATAACAAGCTTTTACATAACATAACATACAGAAACATTTTTAAATGGAAAAAGATAGACTATAAAAATAAAAATAAAAGTAAACATAATATGAAAGGTAGGTAGGTGAATAGATAAGTTAAGGTAGAGTTAATTCATTGCAATAAAAGAGAAATAAACTAGTAGGTATGTTAACAATTACAAAATTACATGTGAATGGCTAAATGTGATACATGACAAAATTTATTTATTTATTTGTTTGTTTGTTCACGCCTTGACGGCTTTTACATGCAAGGTAAATCATACAGGAGCATTATAACAAGTATATAGCATCATAAGAAGTATAACATAGTAAATAAAATAATAAGCTGAGCATGAAAGACATAAGTAGGCACAACACAGGTAGGTATTAGTATACGATAAGTAAATTGTATATTGTATAAAGGAGTACAACCAGCAAATACTTATTTGGGCTCAGGCTACAGTACATTCAGCAATTATAATTGTCACAATATTACACAAAACATAATTACAAACATACTCGAAGCATACCGGTTGGCAGTGGTGTAAAACATTTTCTAGCGATTTATAAAAGTAGGTAATATTCTTGTAATTTAAAATATATAATTTGTTTTTGTTTTTTTTTGCTATTTTAAATGTACGTAAGTTTGTTATTATAATGACAAAAATAAAAGGTACACAACAATTACATACAAAAAGAAGTAGGTATTATGAAAATAGTTACAGAGTATTAAGTTTGTTATTGTTAACAATCAACAGGATTTTTTCTTAATATCTGCATACATATACGCTTTTTAAAGGAAGCGATGTTTTTATTAAAAAATATATCAACAGAGCATGTTTCATTCCCCACACGATGCAATCTCTGAAGACAAGAGTTGAACATAAAATTAGTGCGAGAAGCAACTATATTGAATGGAGCATGAAGTCTAGTGTTGTACTTATTGGGAACTTGATAATTTATCACATTCACTAGTTCAGGGCTGTCCAAATAACCGTTGATAATTTTAAATAATAAGAAAGCATCACAGATTTTTCTTCGCTGTGATAATTCAGGTAGTTTAAGCAAGTGCATTAAATAATTATAATTTAAATTTTCTAATGGAATATGTAATTTGTAATTTATATGCCTTAAAAATTTGTGTTGTATTCTTTCAATTTTGTGTGAGTGTACATTGTATAGAGGCGACCAGAGAGAGGAATTATACTCAAGAATGCTTCTGACAAGTGTAATGTACAATGTTTTGAGTGTATTAGTATATACATTAGATCTTTGGACGTTCTTAATACAAATCCTTTAGACGTTCTTAATAAGAAATCCGTTCTTAATACAAATATGTCAATAGTTAATAATAAAATGTGCTTTTAAAATACGGAAACTTAGATGAAATAAACACCATCACATTTCAAACAAATTTTAAAAGGATTAATTGAATTGAAGTATCTATGTGGATGCTTTTATCATTATTTTAAAATTATCTTTAAAACACCAGCATTATAGAAGGAATTCTGTCACAAGCCAACACAGTTCTAATTAATGTAGACAACACATTATTTTCACAGGACAACCATTCTGTCATATCACAGCACAACCCGATCAAAAGCCAACATGATTACAAAATAAGTCAAAACAGTTCTATCACATCCCAACTCAGACCAAAGCAAAGCCAACATAGTTTTTTTTTAAATAAAGCCAACATTATCTGCCACATAGCACCACAACCCTGTAACACGTCAAAAAAGCTATGTCATAGTTAAATACAATCCTGTCACAAATCTAGAAAAAGTTCGGTAATGAGCCAATGCAGAACTCTCGCAAGCCAACACAATCCCGTCACAAGGCAACACAGTTCTTTCAAGTGAATAGTTCTTTACCTGGTGGAAAAACATATGGAAATATAAGGATAATGAACGGCTAAACATCCTGAGGTGCCATTACCATAAATATGATATTAATGATACACAAACCTCGACATTTCACGCCACGCTGCGCTGGTTCTACCCGGAACCCATTGCGTGCGACCGGTCACGACATTCAGCGATACAATGCAGAATGGTACGTTTAGTGTGGTTGATACAACATAAACATACGTGGGTTAGTGTGACAGGTGACAAGTGTAAGAGTACTGACAATCGTTTGTAGGTAATTATGTGGACAGACTATTTAGTGCGTGAAGCTTCAAAGGACGAATACTTGGAAGTAGCATGCAAGAAATTTTTTGGAACGTTTCAAGCATGGAAACGTTGGAAAGCATGGCGATATATATATATATATATATATAAACATATTTTTAATTTTTTTGATATGACGCAATGATAAGGAAATTGAAGTAATAAAAACTACCTTTGTTAATCTGCAATTGCGGCAGATGACTTAATTCACACTAGAGGGGTTCGTTTATTCCATTTTTCATAAATTTATGACAATTTTTTGAAGAATGTTTTCGGAATTTCTCCACGTGGTTCCAACCGAAATAAAAAATATTTGTATGTTTTCATCAACAAGAATCTTATATCAAAAGCTTTAAAAATTCAATTTTTAGATACTAGGAAAACATGAGTATTGTTTTTGAAGAAACTTCATATTAATGATTATCAGCATATTATCGGAGATACGTTTATCACAAAATACCATACATATGCAGATACCTATCATTACTAATTTTTCACATTTATTTAAAAAAAAATCATCATCCTGTTTGTATTCAGAATGTAATTTCTCTTGCACAAGTCTGTCAATTATATAATTGTTTTAACGCTAAGAAGTGCTCACAAAGTGCAGAAACGATTGTTGTCTGTTCCAGGTATCATATGAGATTCCTCACATGCCCTAAGCACTCCACTTAATTCCTATAACGAAGTGGAAATTGCCACAAATAAGAGCCCTTCTCCACCTAAGCCGTAACGCGATTACCGATCTGCAGGGACCGTTCGCTGGTCGCCCATTTTTATTCATTAACGCCGTTAACGGTTGCTGGGAATAGGGAAAAAAGAGAAAATCCGTAACGACCATTTTTACCAGTTTCCTGTATTTTTTCCAGCCCCCGATGGCATAAACGCGTGTTAACACGCCAAGCAAACATTCCATCCCTCCGTAGATAAACATTACGGGAGGGTCTGGCAACTATTTTTTTCACTACTGTAGGGCGAAAGTACTCAAAATATTATACGATGAATTGAATTTGAAAAAGTCCTTTCATCGATATTTTATTTAAAATCTGCATTTTTTTACCCACACTTCTGGTATAATTAATAACAAACTAGAAAATCTCACCTAACAATCAAGGGACAGTCTTAATTCTAGATAAATCGGTTCCAATTTTGAAAATGGCATCTAAAATAATTTTCTGTTAAAATATAGTTTTATACATTTATCGCTTCTATAAATTCTTCAAACAAACAGTTCCAATTTTGAAAATGACAGTCAAATTCAAATCAAATTCGAGTTCAATAGTTCTTCAAACCAGAGCAGGACCGAATTCGTATTTTTGATGTCTATCAATAGACATTGATATTCGATACACTTTCCAGAGTTTTTTTTTAATTCAGCCGTCTAAATGAAATTGACATTAGTGCAATCAATAAAAATTAGTTGAAAAATATTAGAAAGTGAAAAATTAATCCTTTAAAAAATATATACTATTCAGAAAATAAACATAATATTTTATTCACATAATTGCAGAATAAGGTTTAAAATCATTAAAGGAAACTTACCCATTGAAGAGTGACATGGTTTGTTGCACTTTTCAGGGTGTGGTTTGAATTTTCAGAGTTGGTGTTTACCTGCAAGAAAGAGAATTTCATCGTTAGATAATGTCTATGTTTGATACATACAGTGCGTAGAAACGTATAAAAAATCATTGATTTAATTAAGTAGACCGAAGAAATGCAGAAAGTTTTAAACAATCGCGCAATGGAAAAATGGATTTAAATATAATTTTTTTTTATCTGGGGTAGTAATCGAAGATTTGTTGTTGTAATACTTTGATGTGCTTTTAATAAAAGTATCTCCATTTTAGAATCAGGGACGGTGGACTACTATTAATAATCAGTTTTTTTGTTCCGGAGTACTATTACATCAACCAAACCGCCTTGATAACATGATTCGTGACAGGATAATTCACGATAGAAAGGAAAACAGAAAAGGATGACAGACTTAGTTGCATATTGTCTGGCAAAAAAGGATTCATTTGATTTGGGAATTATTTTTTTAAAGTGTGAGAAAACTGAAAAAACTATTGGAAATAGACCATAATGTTAGTAAAAATAACATGACGTAGGTACTTGATATGTTAACATCCAAATAAAACATCCTCGTGATATTTTTTTGGGTTATTACGTCGTTTTGCACTTTCTTCTTCTTTAGCCAAAGTTTCGGAGCGTTACAAAGTCCAAGAATCAATCACGATAATACGTTTGAACGTGAAAATCTTGTTTAAATAAAATGTCGAATAATTTCCGTAAATTATCGACACATTAAAAATCTTTATTAGATTTTCGTCATTGCAAACAGGAAGACACCCTATAGGTTCATTACCGGGTCCTCGCGGGAACCCATAAAAAACCCATAAAAAAATTGAACTCCATCATAGTATGCAGAAAAAAATCGTTATCGGTAGCTGCAAAATTAATCTGGAAAAATACATTCAATTTAATTGTAAGATAAATCATCCAGGATAGATATGAAAGTGGATACCTACCTTGCGCAGCATTTCCTCCAGCGACTCCATGTCGATGTCGGAACTACCGTTGTTGTTGTTATTTGTCATAGAAGCTTGTGTTCTTTGCACCATTTAACAAGAAACAAGCCGCCGGATCTGCTCCAGCGAGAGCAGACCACCCCTCCTTCCCCGCCTTTTCCACAAACAACCAACACCCGGCACTTCACGTCCAGATCACTGCACCAAGTGCCAGAATTCACTGTTTTATCTTCACTGATTCACAACGGATAGTAATTTACATTGGATTGGCAAACAGCCACAATTTATTCGGAAAGGAGTCATTTTGGAATCATGTGTGCACGATTCTGCGTAAAACAATGGTCAAGATTTATTAAAAAAATGTCATTGATCACAGGAATAGAAAACCAACCTTTTAAAATGTGTGTAAAAAAAAGCGAATAACAAGCTTACCGCAAAAATTTACAAAAAAATCCAACATTATTTATTTATCAATATTAAGTGAGTTCACATTTTCGTGTGTAATATAATTGTTGCATATAGATTAATGTTTACTTCTTATAAATTTTCCTACTATTTAGTGTATTTTAAATAAGTAAATGTTATTTATTTGACTAATTTCTGACGAAATTTCACCCTAAAGTTTCTTTGCTCGATACATACATTTGTCTGCATGATTTTTTCCTAGTTGGAAATCTTTATTTGCATTTTTCACAGCTCTTCCAGTGCACGTGTTTCTCAAAGAAAATCGATCTGACTACTAACCGCATTTGACTACTTGTGTGATGTATTTGATCCACTTGATAATTTTAAAAAATTTCAAAAACTGGAAAATAATTTATTCAGTAATGTTATTTTAAATTATATATTATAATTTTAAATGAGCTTAAAAAGTTTACTGAACAGTCGTGTAAAAGTTCGGTTCCAGAGGTTTTATTGAAGTAAGCAAACATGTCGGGGTGAATAATAACGTAAACGGCATTAAATAATGAAAAAAATCTTTTACGGCCGCGGCGATAATATCGATTTAAATTACGGAAAGCGGTAGTAAAACGCGAACCAAGGGTAGGAGAATGCGGCGCAGGCAAAAATCTGCCTACAAAAGCGAGTACATCTGAGAATTAATAGCCCACCTCCGCAATAAAGGGCGCTTTTAACGGCTTAAATCGTAAAAATCCCCAGGAATGATATTGTGGTTAAAGATATAAAAATACGATATGCGCCCTGCGGCGGAATGGGTCGTAAAATATCCCGAGTGGTTCAATCCGCGACCCGCACGGGTCCGCAAATCGATCCATCTACAATCCGCATCCCTCATCGGGTACGGTAATCGTGTAAACAGGCGTCAATCAATAATATTTACTATTTAGGCAAGCCGCTGACAGGTCCGGTATAATCAAATTCTCACAAAAGACTTTCAGACTATTAGTGGCAGAACCGTATAGAATAATCTTAAATGATTCGGTAAAAGTACAACAAATTATAATGATTTGACATGGTACATAAGTGAATAATACTTAATGCGAAATTTTAATAAACGTCAATCGGTAATCAACCGAAACAATCAGGAGATAATTACTACAACGAGGAGGCCGTAAAAACAATATCAGCCAACAAACAACATAAGTGTGGCGCCGCAATGTTTTATAACAGATATTTAAATAGAATCCAACGAATCCAAAAAAAGTATTCTATAAAATCACTCAGAGCTGTGCAAAATTAAGTAAATATTTGAATATTCCAAAATACATCCACAAGAGAAAATTAATGTTATTAAATTGCATCAAAAATTGCGCGAATTGAAGATAATTTTGCTTGATGAAACAATTTATGTCCGGAAAGCAGGAGAAACTTTTATTAAATAATCTGCTTAAACTTTAAAAAGTCAAACTCATCAAATGACATTTAAATCAAATCTACAAACAGCCTATTAGGTACAAGTAAAAAATTTGAAACTCCTTGACGTAAGCAATATTGACAAACCACCCCGGGCGCTAGAAATTGGCCATAACGCTGCTATTATTATTTATTTAAAGGCTCATGATTCGTGAATAATAATGGGTAATGAAATTTTAATAATAAAGTTTGTAGGGTATGAACCACCCCTAGGGGTTGCCTGGTTATGGAAATACGGGCGGAGTGAGTTTACAGCGGGTTGAGGGGAGTTCAGTGTAAACATACTATCTCTTTACATATTTAATCTAATTTGCTTAATTTTAATTATCATGGGATTTTACGAAAGTTAAAAGAAGAGGGAGGCTGCAAAATAAGAGCAGATGAATAAAGGTACAGGATGTTTTTCTTTCTCCGAAAAAATGCCCTAGAAATACAAAACGATGAAAACCAGCAAAACCCTCATTGTAAGCACGTGGAGAATTTTTCAACTAATTTGTGCCTTGGTATTATAAAAAGTCTATTAATATACTATTTAGTTTAGATAATAAATCCCAAAATAATATTTAAAATCAAATAAGTGAATACTTTGTATATTAACTCCACACCAAGACTTCATTCATATTTAAGGATTCTGCGCGGAGGGTATTTTTATGTGAAGGTAGGAATAAACCCCGGATTCGAAGAGACCCATGTTGTAGAAAGGAGGAAACGCAATAGCTGATATGGTGATTACAATAAAAGATTATTTTTATGAGTTGATCGACGACCTGTGCATGATCTGGTTATTTAAAATTACACCGAGCATGAAGGAGAGAAGTTTATTGTTCGTTCCCTTTAGTCGAAATTGGACACAAATGTTTAATTAACACATTATCACGAAAAATATATCACATTAATTTAATACATAAGTTAATTAGTTTCTAACGTGGATTAATGAAAAATAGACTCAAATAGCGCCGAACCAAAATTATCTCCAAAAAACTTTTCAACGAAAAATGAACCATAAACTAATCATATCCGGCAAAGAAACAACTCTCCTTATAAAATACAGAAGTAAAAAAAAACCACCTAAATTGCTCAAACGGCCGTGAAAATCCAAGAACCTCAAATTATTATTACACCCGGCAATATTCTTCTCCCGGATAAGTGGGTTATATTCATTCCTAATTCAATCCAAGACTTGAAAGCTTTACGATGCAAGTTCTGAAATTAAATTCCAAAGAAGTTTCTTGTGCCCCTGCTACCAGTTCGAGTCTCCGCGGATTGACAGCCACGTTAAGTAGGACATAAAACTTTGGCAAAGTTAATAAGTATCTTACAAGTTGTTGGATTGTGTTTAGCCTGCTACGGGGGACGATTTGTTTTAAAGTCTTCATTTAGTGGATACGCTGAATACCTTTGGCTTGGACTGTTTTCCATAATTAGTCGAGAGTGTTTGCACCGTGGATAATTCAAAATGATCGAATAACACGAAAATAGGAACTAAGTTTCAACTCTCTATTGTTTATATCTCTATAATGATTTGATTTATATCTACAATTTCTCTCCATGGCTATAAATGTATTGTATTGTTTTGTAAATTTTACGTTTTATATAATTTTGTTTTGTATAAATTTTTTAATTCATATTCCTTTCTTACAAATTTAAATAACTTTTTCAATATTATGCTGTCTTAGTTAAAGTCACAAGGAGGAAATCCATTATTGGTTTTATTTTACTATATAATACTTATGTACAAACTGATTAAATTTAAACTGTCGATTTCCCGAAAATGAATAAATAAATAAGTTGGTCGATACGCAGGGATTATTTGACCATATATAGATTTTTATGTTAGTTCGCATTCAATGCCATTCATTTCGAATTAATCATGCATAATGGTGCTTGAAGAATGCAGATGTTGAGAATTTTCCTTGGGACCATTGACCTATTTCCGCTTTTATGGTTGTGGCCTTCTGCAAACATCGCGGGAGCGTTGCAAAAGTGCGGGAGGCCAAATAGTGCACTTTATTGAATAATGCTAGTAGGTGTAATATGCACAAAGTAATGATTATTAAGGTTCGTAAAAAAAGATTGCTTTTGCAAAAACTTCTCTTGAACAGCGAAAATTCAGTTCATCGACTACCGAATTCACCGAACAGTAAAACACGAAATTGGAAATAACAACGGGTAAACTTTGCGAACGAAGCTTGTTATTTTTAAAAAATCGAATGAAAAGTGCCGGACCGCCCGCTTAAACTCCCAAGTCAAAGTCGGATTGAAAAAATTGTTTCTCGTTCGTCGAGCGACCAGAGCCAAGAAACTTCGCCGAATATCCTCTTGCGATACAGAGTGGGCGAAAAATCCGATGAAAAAAAGGGGGAAAAAGCCAGGCAGACCGAAAGAGCCGAAAAAAGAGTGGGATATTCAAAGAAAAAAGAACGCAAAACGTGTTCGGAGGGAGTTGGTCGGGTAATGAGAAATGCACGATGGAGGAGATACTTAAGACGATAGAGTAATACCGCTGATAGATACGTTGTAACCTCTCATTATGTCCTATAAATGATGCATATAACAGAGTTAGAGATCTCAGTGTCATCTCAGGATCAGAACAAAATATATGACCCTAAAATCGTCGAATTTAAAAGAAATACGAATACACCGTAAAGTAAAATACATACAGTGACCTTTGGGTTCAAAGTTAAAAGCTGAAATTGTTGTTTGTTGGAGAACTGAGCTCTCTGAGAAATGAACCCACGGCATGTAAACAACTCAGCTGTAAACCGATTCATGTGGAAAGGGATAAGAACTCTGTTATAATAATAATTGAAGGCAATTAAAATTGTATTTATGTTTATGCTTCTAAAGAAAATACAAAACAAAACCGAATCAAAGCAATAACATTTCAGAGAAACACGGAAGGAAAATTAGGGGAGAGATTTTAAGAATATAAAACATTTATAAACAATCAAGACCCACGGCTAGAAAAACAAGCTTAACTAGAATTTTCTTTATTTATTTCAATTACTTACATATTGACCCAAGAAAATGTTTTCTTTCAAATGAAATTCTTAAATTTAAAAAAAAAAACAGTACCTAAAACTCTTTCGTGGAAAGAATGATTTGAACAGAATAATAAAATAAAACGAAGCCTTTTAGGCTTATTTGTAAGTCCAAATTAAAACAACAAAGTATTGAATGGCCTCCGTAGGGTAATGGTTTGCATTGACTTGGGGATTCGATTCCCACAAAACGCAAAAATACATCTACAAATATGCTGTCTTGATTATAGCCAACCCCCGAGAGGAGAGGATCCCATGAGAAGCAGAAACATTGTAGACACATTGTTAGACCGGTCGGTGGCCGAGTTGACATCGCGTTTGGGTCCCACCCAGGTGGAGTGTGTTCAATTCCTCGGCTGGCTAAGTCCTCCATCACACCATAAGCAACATTTTTAGCTTACTGTGGTGGTAGTAGGAGATTTTCAAATATTGTCAGGTTATTCGTAACCCGGGAATGTTTTTCTTTCTTTAAAAAAAAATTAATTAAATTGTGACGTCTTATGTTGGTTTAGCATAGAAAATACAGAGACGGTGAAACTGACATTATTTCAATTTTTAAGAATAAAAAAAGTATAATTTTGACTTGTATTGGTAAAGCGTTCACTAAGTCTGCTACCAGTAAAATATTAATAAAATAATTTTATGAACTCAGTTTATGAACCCTACCTACATTAGTCATTCATCGGTTAGTAAATAAATCTTCAGTAATAATGAAAACTTCTTAAAATAGAACTAAAACATTTCAGTTGACTTGCAAAGGTAAATATTTTCAGCAGGAAAGGCTTTAAGTTAAACGTTGTACTTTGAAATTTCTTGGGTTTATTGAATCAAAGCTTGTTTCCTTCTTTAAATTGGATAAACCCAGTATAGAACAGCGTTGCAAGCTATTGC
The DNA here is from genome assembly GCA_026573805.1 of Hesperophylax magnus. Lineage (NCBI taxonomy): Eukaryota > Metazoa > Arthropoda > Insecta > Trichoptera > Limnephilidae > Hesperophylax > Hesperophylax magnus. Next base: position 4,606,476 of record JAIUSX010000026.1, read on the forward strand.
AGAGTTTGGCCCAAATTTCGCAATAAAGCTTAACCAATCAATCATAGCTGACGGAGAAAAAAGTTCTGCACGGAAAGCCGAAGGAACACGGCGCGAAGTCAAACTTTACCCAGCTTGTGAAATCTGAGAGTGAACGAATAGTGGTATAGGTGCCTACATAGGGCGAATATAAAGTAAAACATATATGATTTCAGGACAGTATAAACCATATTTACTTTCAATAGTCAGAAAAATACAATCAATTCAATTAATTAGGTTATGAACGGTTTCGAATATCGAATTTAAAAAAACTAAAAGCGGTTAAAGTTCGATTCAAAGGCACACATTATTCACAGCTACCAATAATATTCACAGGAAAAATCATTGAATCGCTTTTCTATTCGCTATCGTTGTCATGTTGTTTAATAATACAGGAAGGTATATTTGTATTTACTTACGGCGTTGTACGTGGTTGATTTTGAGGGTTAATTAATAACCCAAGGCGATTAAATACTTTATAAGCGTTTTTTAAATGTAAAAAAAATATTGTTATAAGAATTGAAGATATTCTGAATCAAAAGCTTGTTTAAAATGACTACAGCTAAATTGAGAAACCAGATTTTAATAATTAAGTAATTGCCAACAATAAGTTTTCAAAATGCATTCAGTTTCTACGTTATTTATTTGATTCGGCATTGTTAAACATCAATAAATTAACGGTCATCAATAATTTTCGTGTCAAAAAAATAAAAATTACAAGTCCATCGGTTAACCACGTCATTTAAAAATTTGTAAGCAAGTCCAGTTAGCGCGGTTCTCGCTGTGAATATTTCTCCTCGCCGGCGTTTTCTTCCAGGAAATGTGATTTTAATCGAAATTCTAATTTCCCCCATTCATGGCATTTCGTTGTGGGCGATTCCATCTTAATTAAACGGTTCATTACCATTTATATCTCGTTTCGTTCTTCTGCCCCATAAATCTCACCCCTTAACCGACAGCCGGAGCATTTACCAAGGACGAAATATTTTTATAACAACAAAACGCCGCACCGACATAACGGCGAAACGATGTTCAAAACAGTACTTATCTATTGCAGTGTAATAAACAACATTCAAACAAACGAAAACATTTGCAGTACTACAACCTAAAAAATATTTAAATGTTATCGGTAGCTATTTTCAATTACATAAATTATATTTTTATATATACATAAATATAAATATTACGTATACTATGATTTAATTTAAATTTAAATTACATTTTAATTACGCTTGTTTTTATTTTTTGTTATCATTAGGTTTTATTTTTAATTACTTTTCCTTTAAATGTATTAGTATAATATAATATGTCCGACTGAGAATGTACTGTCCTCCCAGCCCTGCTGGATTAAAAACTTACTACTACTAACAAAGAACTAACTACTTTCAGTAGATGAATTAGCGATATCACCCCCACTTAGAAGGAGGGTATTACGCTTCCACCAAACCAGAGTTTTGTGCGATATCTAAGTTTTTTAAACTTCACATACTTCATAGTTAAAAACATAAAAAACGTAAAATGTGTGTTTTAGTAGAAAGGGCTACAACAGTGTGTATTTGGGATATGCACTATTTCTTGCTTAATATTGATTGGCTGGTTATTACTGGTATGCGAAGATAGGCGGTGTCCGGTTAAAACGGAAGGTTGTAACTAATACCTACTGGAAAGATATATAAAAAGACACGATTGCTTCGCGATTTTAAGGGGCACCCTAGTGACCCCCTTTGGATTGGACACAATTTTTCATTTAGGTACGTAAAGGTTAAAACTTTACAATGGTTCTTTCACCTTATAACTGCCAGTTATTCATTAAATAAATTCCGTTATATTATTATCACAATATAATATAAAGACTACCAGATCCATGAACGATAAAAAGTCGATTGTAAACTACGAAAGATTAACGTACGAGCATAATTAATATCAATCCGAAATATGGATCATGGATTGTGTTATTTTTCATTGTATCATTAGACAGAAACAATACGTTAATTTTCATTTAATTTATTTATTGAACAATTTTTATAGCGCCGCTTTTGTGAGATATCACCTCAGGGGCGCTTTACAGTTGATGAAGGTATTACAAAAAATGATTGTGAGGTAGGAAAGATTTAAACAAAGTTATAAAGTACCTCTAAGCTATCATAATATTTTAGCGTAAGACTGAATTCCCGTTGTAAACCTTATGAATTCGGATTACTCGCACCGAGGAAAAGGCGAGCTTAAGTGACCCGGCTTATCACTAATTCAGTCCAGTGCGCCCGTTACCTAAACCGAGCGTGGCCCTAACGAGAGAGTTCAGTGTATTCACTGAATCACTGTGCTCTTTTTATATGACCACTTTATCTTCACCACATAATCCCCGACTGCCATCTTAAAACTTTATATATAGGCTTAGTAAAAATGAAACATATTGAATATTAGGGATACGATCAGATCACTCCGAAGACGCGTCGTTATCGCAGGTTGTAACAACCTTTGCAGCTTTCTTAATTGCCAACTAGGTATCCAAAATGTTATCGGGAACATTTCGTAAGAAATAAAGTTTGCTAATCCTCCGTTTGTTAGTCCTCCGTTGTCGGGGGGTAAAGCTCTCGACTAACAAGCCGAAGGTTCAAAACCCGGCGTACGCAAGTAAATCATATTTGATTAATATGTGTTATTTCACAATTTAGTCTAATTAAAAATAATATATAGTATACTTGCGGCAGGTTCCAGAGTGGAAGATACTCTCAGTTCACCCTGATGTAAGACCGCCAATCAAAATTGAAACGTTGTTTAAAATGGCTTTAGCCGTGTTTGGTGACCAGATCTGAATAGCCACGTAATCCCCCACCTTTCTCTTCCCCATATCCTTCCCCTCCTCACAATTTTCAGCCTAACAACAAACCCCAATTGGGGATGCCATAATATCACTGTCTCCAGACGGTTGGGACTCTTGTGCGGTATTCATATAAAAAGGCATCTATTAGTCTATTTGACATATAAGAGTTATTTTTGGAAGCTTTTCTGTAATCAATAATGTCTCTCGAGCGTGTTTATGAGTAGTTTGATAATAAATAATGAGATGAATATGTAAGACGAGTTTTTTTTAAGCCGTTTTAAAATTAAAACACAAAAGAGATGTTTTAAAAAGCTAATAAACTAATCAATGAATTTAAATTAAGAAACATGCATTTTTGAAGCATTTATCAACAACGACAGCTAAATATGCGATAAAACAATGCAGTCTCTATTAATAACAAGCACAATAAAATTGTACTTAAGGCGAAGCTTAATGCTAAATCACTATTTTTGATTAATCTTTATAACGAATTGGTGCAGATTATGATAACCAAAAAATAAGCTTTAGATAAATTGGTTTGGTTAAAGGTTTTCCTATTTTTTCGTTGGAGTAGAATACAAATAAAATAATATATTAGTCAATAAAAAATATAAATTTAAACAAGTAAAAAATATATTTTTTCAATAGAAATGTAGCGATTTTAATGCCTATTACATTCAGTATAAAATATACCAAGAATATACACAGTTTTGGGTTGTAGCTTCCTCTTAACACACTTGATAATTAATTGGTATGTACATTTAATTGATTGAATATTCGTAGTAGTTAAAACAAATCACTCAACATTAGTACTAATATGAGCTTTGAAGAGATACATACAGATATATTTAACAATAAAAACAGTAGGTAACAGGGAAAAGTACCACATTTAGCATAAAGCCTACTAGTAAGATTAAATAAAATGTTAGCAATCCTCATCTCATAACAATTTAAACAAAACCTACTAAAACTTTACCAGGTCAGGTATCTTAGTCAGGTAAGCTTACGTGAGTTGTATGAAAGTACTTACATACTTATGAATGGTATATTGTTAATTAAATTTAAACCCACCACAGAGAAAGTTATAGCTACACAATGAAAACCTAAAACAGAGTTTGTAATACCAACATTAAAAAAAGCTTGTAATATAATAGTAATAGTAAATCTATTTTCTTTTGATTCACAACACCCACGGTAGCTTTGCTACAATTTGAATAAAAAGCACAATTTTAATAATAAATAATTACAACCCGGATGAAGGTTTACGGTGAACCGAAACCGGTTGGCTTTATATATACAATAAAGTGGTATTAAAAACAAAGTTATTTTATTCTAATCATGTATGTCCACAAAGTGTATAAATAATTTGTTCTGTCAAAGTGAAAAATGTGAGAAGAAAATCAAAAACATGACATTGATTCTTAGGACGGGTTGTTTCGGAGAATCTGAACAATTCATCAAATTTCAACGTTCATTTTCAAGTTCTGTGAATGATTCTTTCAAGTTCTGTTTTTATTTCAGTTTTAGCAAGCAACTAGCCTGCAATGATATAAAAACAGAACTTGAATAAGTCTTTCACAGAACCCGAAAATGAACGTTGAAATTTGATGAATTGTTCAAATTCTCCGAAACAACCCGTCCTTAATGTGCGAAACGATGGTAAAGAATTTCATAAAATTCATGCATTCCTGAATTATTAAAATATATACACTAGTTTGTAATTTTTAGCGTACACTCAAACGCTGGTTTGATAGGATTAATTAATTTTTAAAGTTCTCGTGAAGGACATATTTTCATTTGACTTGGTTTTATTTGGTGGAAGCGGTTATTAACTTGTTTACAGTATTTTTGGAATAGTGAATATTTGGTTCTTCGCTAAATGTTGTTAAATTACGTAACAAATCACGCATTTAAAAAAAGTCACAAAATAAAAGATTTATAAAAAACATATTTTAAAATTATTTATTAGTTACTCACACCCCCATACACACAAGTTCAGCTTAATTGTAGGGTACATAATTCATATTGCATTGTGTAAAATTATTATTACATTGTAATACATTTTTTAATTTAAAAATAAAATAAAATGATAATAATAATTACAAGATGGCAAGTAATATGAACTCATACGATAATTGTGAATAGATTTACGCGAATGAATTATGAAACACGTAGTTTTCTGTACCACTACTAACAGGATTGATGAAGATCAGATTCGAGGATTCATTATTTGTCCTTTCAATATAACATCAGATACTAAACGTCTGTAGTGTTCTGTAAATCCCCCGATTCCCGCTAATACCGGGGAAGTTATCGCCCGCAGTAGTGCATTTCGCCAAACCATTAAGCGAGAGTGTTTAGGAGAGACAATAGGAGATAAATCCCGGACCTTTTAAGATCTAAACCGAGCTCCGTGACCATTTACCGTTTGGGAAGAAAGCAAACACGAAAAGGAAGAAGAAAGGGAGAAGAAGACTCGTGTTTGAGGAGAGAATTGTACGTTATGTATTAGAGGAAGCGGGTCTAACAAGGTAGTGAAACAAAACGCCCATTACACATTCTATATACAACATTACACTATACTCTCTTCTACACAGCCCTAATCGGCTGGAATTATAACCGGAGAATGTCAGAATTCAAGGAAACAACGTAGGTTGAAGTAGCAAACATTCACCAGCGTAGTTCAGTTTTTAGCATTCAAACATCAACATTAAGTTATGACAGTTTTCGACGTTTCGAATACTGTCACCCTACTTTAATTTTATGCGAATCAAAACTCATTTCAAATGAAGTAATAATATTTAATTGTTCGATACATTTTTAGGCCGACTAGAGAATAGTGATTTTAGCCTAACACATTATTAATTTCACAGTGATGATATGTTCGCTTCGAATGTTGATACATAAAACTAAAAAAAATGATGACTTAAAATTTTTTTCAGAAATTCACAATTAATTATTTTACATTTTCCGACACAGTTGATAAAGAAAAGCCCGATAACGAATGATTTACACATTCGAGATTTGGTTGGAAGTTTACGGTTAGATACCCGCTAACCGCTATTGTGGCTGTTGCAATTTTCGCCGTAAAAAACTCTGATGTAAGAAAATCTATTTTAAATATAAGGCGCGGAGCCATAACAGCCTAAAGAACGTCACAAAGGGTGAAAGATTGACTTCCATTTGGCCGGGCAATATAACCGCTATACGAACTATAGCCGCAGCGAACGAGCTCACAAATCTGGGTAACGACCGCCCACTTGCCACTTGCCGTTGTAACAGTAAAACAGTAAAAAGCTCCCGATGCTTGAAGAATGAGTCGTTAACATTTTGAAGGAGGCGTCGCTAACGAGCGCCGTAGCTTTATCGGCGTCGCGACGCTTAACAAACTGACAGCTAGCACTCAAACTCAACTTTCTCCCTGCTCAAACACGACGCTTCTTGCCGTATTTTTACTATTTTCTCTTAAAATTCAACTCTTCTCTGATTGTCTCAGTTACAGTCTACACAGCTGTAGCCTTGGAGACAGATGGGAATAAGTCTCCGTAACTGCTTTTACAACGTCGCAAATAGATTGAAAGAGAGAAGAGTAACGAAACATACATAGATAAAATACAAAAAGTTTATTTCAATTTAATTGGATCCGCAAGACAGACGCAAAATATACAGGCGTCAACATTGTCAGGCAGATTAATCTTGCTACTCCGTTGTTAGGGACAGAAATAAATCTACGTCGAACGTTTGAATGCTCTTTTATTTACACTTTGCCGCTGAATGATATGAACATGTGCACTGTGCAGTGTACAATGATGAGCACACGCGAAACAATTTATATCCTAAACATGTGTCTAAAAAATGAAGAAAGTTAAGGTTCTAAACCGACAATTATAATAATTTAATAATTTCGCTGGTAAATACTGTATCCGGTAGTGAGAATAATCGAATATTTTGACAATTAATGAATGGCACACGCTCATTCGATTGGACAACATTTTGATAAATACATTTGAGTCAATTTATCAGAGCCTGCCATTAGATATTGATATTTTAGAAAGAGCAAACAGATTTTCATATTTATACTTAATTACGTACGATGTACGGTAACTAAACAAAAGAGAAATTCAAGCTGAAATTTAGTTTAATGCATTTTACTTAACAAAACGTCTTAAATCGAATGATTTAATGCAGTGAAACAATCTCCGGTTGTCAAATTGCGTCGACATAAATAGTGTCCTACTCGGAGAACGAAAAGGGATTTTATTTTTAGCTCGGAAGCGCGGAGTAAATACACGCCTTGATCACTTCGACGAGTTTGGTGTTTGCCGACCACTTAGCCGCATGAAAAGAAATGTTTCTATATACATTCAATGTAAATACTTGGCAAGAGACTTTTTTAATGAAATGGAAAAGGTTGTGATAAGAAGACAAGCAATTGAAAGGGAAAACACCATCGATCGAAGAACAAATTATAGGTTTTTAATAATTTCAATTCACTTAAACGACACTTCGACCTTACGCGTGCTAAGAAATGTTGGTGCTATCCTTGATTAGTTTTTTAAACGGTCTTTATTAAGTTAATTTTTGACGGGGGATTTGACTCTCGACAGCTCAAACGAGACAGTCAATTTGTGGTAAAAAAGGAGTACATAATAACAATAAGAAAGCTGCTTAAGGAAAATCTTTTTAAAAACGGAACGATAGACTTAAAGACTTCTGTTAAAAAATAAAGGCACAACTACCAAAAAATACATTTACTTAAGTTGGCTGAGAAATTCCATTTCACAATTACAAATGAACTAGAGCATTCAATGAATAAAACCAAGTTCTAGAAGGCGAACTTTAGTTAGAATCGATCCGAGATGAATTTACAGAAGTTGCGAGAGAAGAAGGGGGAATAATTTGAGATATCTTCCTAATGCATTTCGAGAACGAAGAAAAACAATCTTCTTGTTATCAACTGCTGAGATGTGGGAAAGTTTCTGTTAGTTTCTCGGGGAAGCAAAACGATTGAACTGGATGATTTATTGATAGCAGATTGAATTATGTGCTTTGAATATGAATGTTCAACTAGTCATATTTTTGAAAATATCCGTACACTAACTAGGCTGAACAAGATATATTGGGCGTCACCTATTGGCATTATTGTATCAACTTAATAAACTGTAGTTGACAGAAGAACGAAACGGGAATACTTCATAATTATTAATAAATCCATCGATAGATCGCACATTGAATCGTGAACTTATAAATTTCGACTACGTGAATTTAAAAATAGAAATAGGGGGTATTTATTTTTCCTTGTATATTATGAAATATTATATTATTAAAAATAATTTTCACTTATGGAATGTATTATTACAGTATACTCCTGAAGATATTCACGAATATTTATTTTAATTTTATGTTAGCCATTTGTGAATTGAATAAAGAGATATTATTATTATAAAATTACTGTAACCACTAATAATTTATTATTACCTCTTAAACAATGGCAAATTTACTTTGTGGCAAGCTCTTGAAGGGGCACTCTGCAGGGGCGCCCCGGCAAGACGAGGGTCCTGGGTTTAAGACCATATCTTTTTCAGATTTTTCTGTTTCAAATTTTCGTTTAAGAATCGCTAATATTGTACGTTTATTTAAAGTATTTTCAATACTTAAATATTATTATTAATAATACCACATTCCAAAAATGAATAAATAATTTAGTATACCCCACTATTTAAATAAAAAGGGATTGACATGTTTCAAAACAAATTATTTCTTAGTCAGGATAATAATGAAAGATAATTTTGAAAGAATTCTTTGATTAAATACTGGTGTATTCAAAGTTTTTTTTAATTTGTTTAAATTTATTATTAAACATCGCTTATTATAATAGTTATTAAGTTTACTTTCATTTTTAGAAACCTACTTCTCATTGTGTTAAAAATCAAGTTATAGCTTATACTTAATTTATTTCTAATGTACCCCGTAGGTATTGTAAAAACTGCAAATTAATTGGGAAATCGGGATACTTGGTACTGTGAAAGAACACTTCAATGTTTATATTTTATTTTGTGGCAAACAATCATACTTATGTGATTGTAAATAGCGTGATGAAAAAATATGACAGAGTTCAATGTATAAATCATTAAATAGTTACCTATGTTTTTAGTTCGATATGTACCTACTCGTATACTTATCATAGCGTTGTTGATGAAGTAAGTATTATTTGAATAATAAACATTCTAGTGAGTGAGCAGTGGGACATTGAATTGGCCGAAGGATAAAATATGGAGAATGTAGTAGAATTAGATCCCAGAGGGGAATGTACGTAAAAGCATACATGACCGTATTTCGAATATGAATGCAAGGCCGAACTAAGCGTCCTCAACAAGATTAAGAAAATGGTAACTACATAGATTGGACGTATACATCGTGGGGCAGATGAACAAAACAAGGAGTGTCAGTAGAATATGACGTGCAGGTGAATGGAATAATAAGTCCAGAACATTCTAATAAGATAAGAAACGATGAAGCAAATCAAATAGAGTCAGTCGAATCAGAAGTCTATAGCATAAGTATTAATGTGAATGAAGTAAGAAGTATTCGCTAGGACAAAGTTGAGTGAAGGTTCAACCTCTTCGCTTTTATCTTGGTAAATGGCGTGATGATTGTATGATATTATTTTCTCTACTATAGTAATAATTTCGTTTAAAATAAACAGATAACATTGACAACTAATTATACTGAATAGTGTAATTTACATGTGCGCAGTATAAACAGCATTGAGTTTGTCGAAACTTACCCAGAATTCAATCCGCCCTAAGCCAAACAACGTTCATTAGGAACAAGGAAAACATTCTCCGCTACATCCTTGTTTCCAAATCACAAGGCAGGTTTTGCCTTTACAAACATGGGACAAAAGAGTGAGGGTTAAAGAAGGCTCTATTGTCTATCTGCTTAGGAGTGGGTTCCACCAACCACCCACCCTCAGTGGAAACGGTGATACGTTTTTAAGTAGGACTTAATGAAGGCCAGGACGTTATTGAAATTCAATGCGAATTGTGTAGATGTTAACGAGAATTTTCAGATCCAGTTCAAGGGGATTAAGGAAATTAGGAAAAGACGAATTGATTGAAAATTTAATTGGGTTTTAAGAATGCTGAATAATGAAGTGTATTTTTTGCTGTAATTAAGAAAGCTTAGCGACCATCTCTTCAGTCGCTTAATAGCTGTAATACAAATATCGCTCAGTATTATATTAACCGCAATCTTACATTTAAAGCAGAATATCTGTTTTCTAATGCAAAAAACTCTAAACAAAGGTAAATAATCATGTAATTAAGTTTCAGAGATCACCACAAATCGTAATTTTCAGCATTTTACACGAAGTTGTCTTTGTTCCACGTTTTTCAAACTTGATAAGAAAAACAGTGTGAAACTCGTACATAACTGATAGCCAGCCAATAAACGCATAACAAATGTAGGACATGACATATATAAAATATCTAATAATTATATTTGATGATTTGTCTAGCGTCATTTTAATAAAAAATCATTCAAGGGCGCTATGTATTTCTAAATAACCAATTATATACTAATATACAGTAATTATGCATTCTTAATGTTTAACCTACATAACACAACTAAAATTGTACATTCATCTATACAACATTCTTATGTTCTGCTTGTATGTAGAAAGGTTATTTGTGTGCTTGGAAATACACAAATAACCTTTCAGAAATCTCCTTCCCGACAGAAAATCGTTTGAGTTTAAGTTGAGCGATGAAAATTGCCAAGGAATTACGTTAGTGAAGGAAAATAACAACAAATTGCCTTCAAAACAATCCGTGACACCGTGGAAACATGGCCTAAGCTGTTACGGCTACCATTAATCATTTCTAATGCCGTGTCGCTCACTCTGTGTATCATAAAACCAGAGACATAGAATGCACCTGGTGGGACTTGACCTTATGAAAAAACCACATTTGGCTGGATATAAAAATAGGCACATTAATCATATTAAGAGGAGTTGACTCGATAAAGTTAAGCAAAATCGAGTCAAGTTTCTGAATGAATTAATTAGTTTAAGGTGAACTGAATTCAGTTTATTCCTAATAAATTGCCCGTAGTATATTTCTCGAACCCTTTCATCAAATCCACTACAAAAAAAGTAGACATTGGCATGGATAAAATAAAATAACAAAAAATTAATATTAGAAATTAATTATTGGTAAAATATGAAAGTCGTAATATTTTAAACTCGATATTAATACCGTGTGAAAGCACTATTTAAATTCTGAATTTGAAAATGAAATAATTCTAAAAAATTATATGCACGTGACAGCAAAATTTATCACGGTAATATCATGTTCATAAGTGGTCGTGTTATTAAATCATAGTAGTTGATGTAACGTTACCCAATCTACACAAAAAACCTTTTAGTTATCACAACCATAACAAATGTGTGTGCAGAGATTACAATATCTTGAAAAATAGGGAATGAGCATGGAATATCGATTTAAAATCGCTTCACATCACCAATTTTCGAAATTATAAAATCGGGCTGCATCATAAGTAAAAAGTCGACAGATAAGAATAGTTATGTGTGAGCGACAAAGTTGTATCTAGTGAGGACCCTTATTTTTGCATACCTTTGTTTTTTTCACCCAAAGGTCTTTTGATGCCTTTTCCTGCTTGCGGTATTCATAGCTTCAGAGTAAACAATATTATACTGGATATGACAATACTTATCTAGAGAGTATAAGTGTAGTGTCAGAACAAATTTCAACAGGCTTGAATTTCACGTACCAATATTACACTACCAGAAGTACCTACTTACGCTTGGAATTACACATCAACGGAATTACACATATTTAAAATATACCTACTGGTAATACACACGTCAAAAGAGTGTGCTTAATAAATTTTATATTGGAAAAAGTAATGTTGCGTTCTAATTCCAGCACATGTTATTTAAGTGGATGTAATTCTCTCCATGTGTAATTTCGTCCATGTCTTATGTCCGTATTTTTATGTTAGTGATTGGTACGGTACAATGATTGGTATGACAGAGATTGGCACCTGAAATTCCCACCTGCATGATATCGTCATGTAATCCAGCCATCAGAAATGGCATGCAGTCCATGAAGGCTGAAAAACTGCGCCTAACTTAAGAAAAATGAACCAAAGACAGTAAAAAATAAGATAAAAATCGAATTAAAAATGTTTTTTCTGTAATTTTTTTAGTAATTTTTTAATAAAAAATGTACAAAGTATGACATCCATACATGTATAATTCGTATTATTGATAAACATTAGGTATTATATTCCAGAGGTTTAAAAAAAACTATAGAGTTCTATTTTTACTGGCGATATAATTAACAAACATAAATGGGTTTACTTGTCAGAATGGATTTATCTAGTATTAAATAAATCACTGCTTAAAATGGATGGATTTTTTCTGGGCACAACTTCAAGAATTATTTTACAAGACGGTGGAGAACAAGGTTAAGGAAGGGTGAGGGGATGTGCGAGGGGGAGGGGAAAATGGCGGAAAAGGAGAAGAGCGACGAAGGGGAAAGGGAAGGGGAAGGGTAAATCTCCAAGGAACAAAAACAAACGAGAAAAAGCGCTCGTTAGTGGAAAGCCCTTGGCGAAACACGTCGGAAAATGTCACAATTTACTATGCCGTTAGGTAGAAAATTGATAAAAGAAAACATTTGAAATCAGACATTGAATATTGTTGAAGATAAAATAACTTGGGAACGAAAAAGTATACTCCAGTTTATGATTACATTTGAAATCACAATTCTTTGCTCTAGGCCCAGAAGAGGGTGGTTAAAATCAGTTAAAGTCATTATTCACATTAAGATAGCGATTGTGTTTTGGTTAAAGTAAATCCATAAATCTAAATTTGAGAGCAGAGCTCAAAGTAACTGTTTTTTTCATATTGAATTAAATTTATGATTTTGGCAAATATTACTTCCTTAGAAACATACCTAAATTCTTTAGAAATGTTTAATGCTAATTAAAAAAAAAAAAAACATATTTAAAAACAACCATAAAGTAATGAATAATAATCGATCAAAACACGTCGATTACATCAAATTATATAGCTTTAACATTAAAAATTACGAAAGATTGTAAAACAAGCGTATTTAAGATTGTTTTCTTTAAATATGGTTTAAGTATCAACCTGATAAAAGACACCCTCAAAAATCAAAGATTTAGATCAGATTAAGCTATCTTTAATAATGAGATACTTCCCAATACAATAAACACTTTTCCACCTGCTAATACTTCGCGATCAAGGTGTTATAGTTCCAGAAACTCTGGACAAAGCAAGTCTAACTAGTTTTGAGTAACTAATCGAAACATTGGTAAACAATGCTAACAAAGGCAAGAGGGAGGGACTGTATTACAATTTTACAAGATTAATTGTAAAAACTAATCATAATACACCAACATCAATGTATTTTTGGTACAATTATCAGGTATGTCAAACGTAAACAACGATTGATATCATTATCGCCGTATGCAATCAAATCAATAAAATTTTCAAAGATCACCAAAAATATGCATGACTTAACAATCAAATCTTCCAATAAAAGTAAATAAAAAATATTTAAAAGTAAATATTTCCGAATGAAAGCCAATATTTAAGACCTTGGTTCTACTTTCGTAAAAGATATCATACAATGCTCCATCTTTCTCAAATTGATAAAACATGTTGAAACACAAGATATAAAAAATGCAATGTAATAGGCGCTTAAAATATTACATGCAAAATATATTTTTCTTGTCTGTCTCAAAAGTCAGAACCACAATTATATTCTATTGGAAATAACAGAAAAGGCAATATTTTATGATGACGGCTCCTTTTAAATGGCAAAATTCCGACCGAAATTCGAAGCGATATAAAACGAGTATTTTACGAGAAAACCGAGTCAATTTCATGCCCTATTTTATAAAGCAGATGATACCACAGTGATTCGGGGACAGCCGATATAAAAAAATATATGCACGGAGAGGAAATAGGTCAGATATAAATCAATAATTAGAATTGTCTACACAGGAAAAATCCCTTTGCTTTCGCTACATTTTTTGCTTCAAATATGATGTTTCTAACTGAAACCAGTTCGGCTGTGTCTCGGGCGAAAGTTCAAAAAAAATAAAGTTAAGTAAAAATTAGCCTAGTTCATTAATCTCAAAAATCAGCAATACAACAGACAATTAAAATAAAAAATAATTAATACTGCACTTAAAATAAATCAATCAAAAATGTTTGCATACAACGGGAGTCATAGTTACATCTCTGGAAATCAAGTCAGGTTCGTCAACCACATCACTCCGTAAGCCATTAATATTTACAGTGTACATTTAATAACATTGCCGTATTACCTCCATACACCAAAATACTTTTTATGAAAATACATTAAGCACTCTTGATTCTTGATACGTTAAACATACTTCATCATAATATGATTCATAATTTAATACACAGTGAAAAAAGCAACATTATGCAATTTGTAACGTAACTGTCAAAGCAAGTTGGGTAAAAATTGCTAAATTGAAAATCAAAGGCAAATATTGATGAAACTAAATAAAAATATGTCAGGCAAATTTATACAAATAAAAATATTGTTGATTACCCTTGATATTCAGATTGTATAATTGAGAAGCGGAAATGATGGCTTTAAAAACGCAATTCCTTAAACTGTTTCAAGTGAAAATAAAAACAAAACATCGTGAAATCAATAAAAATATGAATTGGATTAATTAATTAGATTCGAATCTTTAATACTGCGTCGCTACTCTTCAAATATTTATTATCTTGAAGAATAAGCAGAATTAACACTACGAATTATTCTATGGGAAACGGTTTGATAATATGTGCTTATTCGATGTTATCATAAATTTTGCACGGCGGCGATAAATTCGTAAAATCCAAAATAAAGAAAATTTATACACATCAGGCTTTGAAAAACGTTACGCACGATAAAAATGTATATAAATTTGTCGCATAAACTGTGAAAACCTGTCAAAAAATATCGTTACGCGTTATGAACCTTAAAAAACATTTGTTTTTGTATTCACTCGCGCCAAACGTGTATGTTGCGTAGCGCGTTCGGAATTCGGGCGTCTCGTAGCGGCGGACGTCTACGATCCCGGAGCGTAGGATCTCGACTGCCGCCGCGGCGCCCGTGGGCTACTGGCTACAGCTATACGGAGTACACAGAGTACAGCCTACGCCGTAGTACTGTAGAGGCGACGCTAGGTAGTGCATATGATGTGTTACTGGCCGTTATGCGCCGGCGAAGTAGGTACCAGTGTATTATGTAGAAACGTAGCGTCGACGCTCGATTATTGGAGGGCAGATGAATAATTCTGAGAGGCGCGAGGGCGTCGATGTTCTTGAATTTACGTTTTAAATATTGTTTTATTCATGGATAAGCTCGTGCTTGTGTTATTTTGGTGTACCGAATAAATTGTATACTGACCATTTGAACCAAGTACCTACTAGCTATTCCAAAGAAATAATATTTAAGTTTAAGAAAATCTGTGCGTTGCACCACAGTAAGAAATTGGGATAGCTTTTTGTGCATTACTATTGCTCTTCTAAACTTGCAACATCATTTCCATAAAGATTTATGGGGCTTTGAAAATACATTAACACTTTATTACAGAAATTTAAAACATATATTGTTACTTAAAGAAGGTCGCGCGAAATCGGGTAGTAACAAGGAGTAATAATATACCATGAATATTTTTTATATATATTACACAGAATACTCGTAAATCGTTTTCATTTAAATACTGCGAACAAGCGGAAAATATATATAAATATGCAAAGAATAAAGATGCATTATTCTATGGATAAATGGAACAAGGAAATGAAAACAGATGTAATGACAGCATGATTAAAATATACCACACGTGTACGTGTATATTTTGAAATAATTATTAAATTCAGGAATAATAACAATGAAACAAGGTAAATTCGACATCCCCCGTATGTAGATTAAATTCATCAAATTTCATAGAAGTGATGATTTGCGAAACACGATGTGGCGAGGAACAAAACGTTGCGATGGCAACTAATCGCTGAAATGATACAGTATACGTGTTTCGCTTTAAATTCAGACAGAATTTCCTCTCATCACGGAGCATAGTAATATAACGGGTGAACAATTAATATATATTAGGAATAATTTTATATGTATTTTGTGTTTGGGACATCTGTGAGGCTGGAGGTGGTGAGGAAGGGAAGGAGATGGGGAAGAGGAATGTGTGGAAGTACCTGGCTACAAATCTGGTCACAGAACACCAAATTCATTTTTAATAATAAATTAAATATATGCAATACTAACTTTGCTACGATTTATAATTACAAAACATGGAATAAAGATCATGGCAACTTGGCTTGTTCGTTGACAATCAAATTGATATGTCAAAAGCTTTACAGCTCACAGTGGAAAGAGTTTCAATCTGAAAACAGTAGACGAAAAAAGCTGTGCAAATCAAATGATGCAAGAACCCACAGTTTGAAAGATTTCGCTGCTTTTAACAAGGATTTCGTTAGAGAAGCATTTACCAGTATTTTATGTAAAAATATGCATCGTAACGTAAATGCATTCATAATTATATTACGTGAGCTCTAAAACTACAAAAATATAGATTCCTTGACAGACAGAAACATATTGTTATTAGTTGAAAACGATTGATTACTCTTCAATCATTCAACAAAAACATAACCCAATAATTATAAGCAATAATTAGTCGCCTGAAATATCAATACAAATTGAAAATATCTAATATTTTTACTCGGCAGATATTTTCAAATTGTATTGATATTTCAGGCGACGAATTATTGCTTATAATTATTTGTTATCCTTTATGTCCGAACTATTTTTACCTAATTTGTAAACTATTGTTATACTTTCTTATTATCATTATGGTTGATTTGGAGGAATTTGGCAGATTTTCTATTTTTCGTCTCACATATTTGTACTCTATCCATACCTATATTTTTTAAACTCTTACATTTTATGTAACATATTTTGTTAACTCTGATATTTTTTTATGTAACCTGTATTTTGTTAACACTGATTTTTTAAATGTAATCTGTATAACTAAAAAAATAAAGATGTAAATTATTATAGGTAAGCCCTATGGGCGTTTAAATAAAAAATAAAAAAAAATAAATAAATCATTAAAAGAAGAAAAAAACATAACCCTTCAACGAAAATAAAATTACCACAAAAAATGTTGTGATTTTACACGACACAACCAAACACATAAAAGCAAATGATAAACTGGTACAAACTTTATATGTACGAGTATTATAGAGTTTTGAGTTAATGCGATTCAACGAGAATGTATTTCAGATGGTGAAGGCAGTCTGGCTCCGGCAACAAGACTTGGTGGGGTTTATTAAAATTCAAATTGCCTGTTGCGTACAACTAGCATCGAGCGGCTCTGTAGCCTATATCCAGGGTGGCTGGGCTCGAACGGGAATTATATGGGAGAAGTGATGAAAACAAATTTAATTGGATAAACCTGAATTAATGTGTTTACATTTCGATATTAAAATATGCAGCATGTTTTACAAATTATCAGCTTTTTGGTAGTTGAACAGATAAATCAAAAATATTTTTGGTGTGATAATTTACGTATTTGGCGTTTTTTTTTTACATTGGTTCACACAGTAGGCCCTAAGAAAACAATTCCCCTCATGGCCTATATCATCTTTGGGGATGCTGTGTGGAGCGTCTTTTTAGGAAAGGAAGGGGGGGAAGTTCTAGGAAGGAAAACATGTATGAGGGGTAGGTAGGAACCTGGGGATCAGTATGTCCAGGAGTGACATACTATGAACCCATCCCTCCCACTGCGGTGCAAGGAGATGTTCCGAAAGGGTCATGCTGGAGAGATCAAAGGGTCTCCCACAACCAGTCTCTCCTGATCCGGCCTGCCATGCAGCTGGTCGGCAGACGCACCCGTCGTCAAGACCCGGAAAAATCTCTCCAAAGCACACCTGCTAAGTCACCAAACGTAGCGAACCACTTAGGGTGACTTATGGCAGAGAAGCTGGTAATCCAATAAAAAGTTCCCTGGTTGGCGGTACCCATATCGGCTTCCCAAATTGAAAATGAATGGAAACAAATATAATCTATTTATTTAAAGAAGAGTATCTGTAGCGGGCGGGCTGCATATTTCGCTTTCCGTGTTCAATAGGAAGCAGTACTGTCTTGAAACATGCACGGATTTGTTACGCTTATTCTCTTTCTAATCTCGTGTTCAATTGAAGGCGCGCGTCCTACAATCGTGCACGGGTATGCAACGCGCTCAATCAGTGCGCAGCGTAATTATAAACCCGTGCATGTTCCAAGTACTGCCTCCTATTGGATACGGGAAACGAAATACGCTGGCGTGCTGCTTTGATTTTTATATATATTTACAGTTTTATTAAGAGATTTAAGAAATTTTGTGCACTTGGCTTTAAAAATAAGAAGAACGATGTCTAGATATGATTTCTACAAAATCTATATAAAGCCCGGGAAACGCCGGGGACTTCAGGAATTTTATTATGATAATAAAATACTTTCTATTCACCACTTTTTAATCAATATAATAGACGGTGACCGGATAAATCATCACAATGATAATTCATCACATCTTTAAAAAGTTATATAAAGTCATGGAAAGTGATGAAACAAAAACTTTATTAACTGGGTTAAGTATGTTATGTTAGGTTAGGTTAGGATAAAAAAAAATTTCATCGTTTCTAATGACTCTATATCACTTTTTAAAAGTATGTTGAATTGTCACTGTGTTTTATCATGGAACCATAATAGACATCTTTCAAAACCAAAAGTGTTTTAGTCAGGATAAACGTACAAATATTATAATTTAATTATTAATATATTCAGCGGCAGATGATATTCAATCATACAATACATATTTTTTTTAAATTATGCAATATGTCTTCCCTTGACATCAATGGCAGTTTGCACTCGTTTCGGCCTGGAATCTATTAATTTTTGGCAGTTTTCCATAATCTTGTCATCCCGAAACTAGACCTGAATTGCTGCTTTTTTCCATCTTTTTCCCGGTCGTGCCGTCCAATTTACACATCCTATAATTTTAAAGTTTAAGAGAATTTTGTCAAAATTACTGATACTAACAACTGTGCTAGCCCGTAATCTTGTAAAAGTATTACGAATTCTATGATTCGATTAAACATCTGTATATATTTTTTTTTGATTTCTGTGTACATTTTCCTATTCAAATTTGTATTTGTAACGAACGTCTCAACTCGTAGATAAATTAATTATGCTGGAACAACCGCAACAAACATTAAAATTTACGTACGCAAGAAAAACTGCAATCAATAAATTTCGAGGCAGCACTAGAAAATGATGCTGTAATATTTACAACGCATTGATTATCTAACATGTAAAAAAGTTTAAAAAAAATCAAGAAATCTAATTTCGATTTTCTTAATATTCCTTGTTATTTTCTGTTAGTTCAGTAGTAGTACCTTTCAGATTCTGGAATGAGAAGGTTGCAACTTGATAAACCTCTACTACGACAGGCAAATCGTAGCAATCTGGGACCTCTCACGTAATAAATAGTATTATAAAATGAAATATACTGAAGTAACATTAAGACTCAAGTTAGACAGTTAAACTATTGCTTAGCGCAGAGAATCAGGTAAATATGTTTTATTTCTGAAAGAATCTTGTTAGGGCGTAAATAGATAAATAATTAAAATAAATTTTAAAAATCATAAATGAGGGAGGGCATTTTAATAAAAATGTAATATTAGACAACCCTGTATTATGAAGAAAATGTAAAAAGAACTTCGCTGTTTATAAACTGCAAACCTGGTCTCACAAACATAATAAAATGTGGTAAACTCCGGCGTATCATATTTTGAAGAACGCCTTTCCTACATCAAAGAAAACGTTATGATTTCCGGACTAGCTCCCTCCGCTTATGTACACCGTGCGGTACAGTCAACCGAGCGAAGGTTGCGAACTCCCCGGGACGGACCACAGAACAATATCGTACAAAAACAACGTTTGCTTCATTTCAAAGAAGTACCAATATAATTTTAATAGACGAAAAAATGTTTACACTATAAGTTTGTGTTTTATTAAATGTTATACGAAAGCATACAAAAAATACGTAAATAAAGCAAACTTATAAAAATGTACACAGCAAAAAATGTGACGATTGGCTACGAAATTAAAAAAAAAATGTACACGGTTAATACATGATAACTATTGCAAACAAGAGTATTTTATGATAAAATATGGTCGGAATTTGATTTATATTACCAGGAATTTAGACGTATTTCGTCCTTTTCGTCAAAATGTTGTCCAATTGGACGTTCATTTAAGCGTTTGAACAGCACCATCGTGGGGCGTGTCTTTTGATGTTTTTGTCCGATTGGGAATTTATTTTGTTCATTTGGATAAAATTATCTCCATTCGGAGATTCATTTTAACCATTTGGACAACAAAAAAATCCAATTGGGAATTTATTTTGTCCATTTCGAGAATATTTTGTATTTTTCATTGTGGCACCCAAGTCATTTGTATTTTTTTTTGTCTATTGGGAAAAAATATATTTATATTTATTATTTTTTTTCCTCCGCTGCTCATCTCTCTAGAGAATTCCTGTGTCGAGATGAGCAGCTTTACAATTATATTCAATCAAATAAGTACATCACATAACGCATACACAGATTTATCACATCGAATATGGGGCTCCTAAGGTGATTCATGACAGAAGCCACGACATGGACAATCCAAAATCACCACTCTCAGCCAGTATGGAATTTTTACCACATTTTGAAATAGATTCAACGAACCTATAGTTTTTTTTATATTTTCACCGAGCATATTATTAAGCAACGTAGCTTTATAAGAAAAAATCCCCTGTCCAAAGGATGATCTGGTATTCACCGGCTGATACATTAAAGAAGAACCCAATCTAGTGTTGCGCACTTGTGATCTTTTGGCAACATCAATGTTGTTGAATATTGTGCATTTATTTTTTTCGATATTTTCTCATTTTGGACCTCGGCCGACATCTAGGCTTTTCGCCAATAATTTGGAGATCGGCAGGGTATCATTAAATTTTCTTTTCCATTTGGGCAAAATTAGAAGATTTCGAAAATTTTACAATTTTGCAATTTGTTTCATAATTATCCATTTGGAATTTGTTCGTCTGGACATATGTTGACTATCAGACAGCATTTACGAAAATAAATAATTGAGAGGATTTTACACTCTAGGATCTTGGGTCGAAATGCAATTTGACTATAATTACAGTTTAGGTACTCCTGACATCCTCTTCACCGATTATGAACATTTTGGTGGAGAACTCTAAAATTTCCAGAGATCGCCGAAATTTTAAATTTTAGCTTTATGTCCAAGTTCAGCTTCCCTCTAACCTCTTATACACCAATTTTGAGCGGTTGGGAACTCTGGAATTTCAAAATTAGAAATTTGGCAGAGTGACTTTAGATTCGAAATCATCTCCTATTTCTCCCATTTTATCGTTAAATAAAATTAAATAAAACCGCAATCCAACAGGCTCAAGTTTTTAAAATAAGCTTCCTCTAATAAGTATGTAGGTTTAGCCCACCCAAATATTAATGCAAATTTGGATGAATATTTGAATGCTTATACCTTTAGGGTAAATACCGTTGGTGAATGAAATCAATTTTCGGGCTAACTAATTGAATATCAAATCAAGTCCTGCTCCAAAGAAAAACATAACATTTAAATATTATGAATAATTCATAAGCACAATGTTTACCTTAATAATTATTAACGATATTTTCTTGCAAATATTCCCCTTGCATAAGTAACAGATTTCGATTCAACAGGAGAAAATGCTTAAATTTAAAGATCCCACATTATTAAAGAGATTATGAAACACACTTTATATTATAAAATGTGCAAAATATAGGGAGACTGAATTACCTACTGATGTATTATTATTATTATTCGCGGACGTAATATAATAAAATTATATTATGTGCTTATAAGAAAAATATGCCAGAAATAATTATAATTTTGTAAACAAACGTTATTTCAGCAAAATTATAATTCAATAACAAACTTATTCGGCTGGCAAAATAGCTTCTCCTGTAGAAATACAGTAGGTATCTTTATAATTTAAGAACGTAATAACAATGTTTATTTTTTTAACATTCCTCACATCATTAAAATTGATAAAACACAAATAAATGCACTCCATAACTAAGTAGGCAGCCATTTGGTAATGATTTATGAGGGTGTGTTATCAGGTTCCTACTTCATCTAAACTTCAGCTAAAATTAATTAATAATTCCTACTCTTCAGCTTAAATTAATTAATAATATAATAGCTTCAGTGTCTTCACGTGAGTGCTTTTATTAACTGGCAAAACAAATATTGTGAGATACAAATACATAATGCATACATGTAAACCGTCACATAGGAAGAGGGGAATAGACCGCCATGGGCATATGATTTAAAGTCTCGCATATTGTTCACGCAAACTTAATGATAACACCATGAAACCTAATAAATAATAATGAAATATATACTTCGCTTAAGTGGAAATTCATTATGAAGTGTTTTCTTTAGTTAGCATCCTTCTAAGACGCTATCTTCGTAATTGGACAAACTTTCAAGAACAGTAATTAAACAGCAGTCATTTGCAAAGGACGCATTTTAAACATGCTTTTATTCGATAAGGCACGGAGGAAAATCTTATTATCTATTTGGGAAATTGACAGACATTATTTAGTTCGAAACTCCAATTGAATGGGACTTCATTATTGTGAGAAATATAATTGAATTAATGTTACCAGATTTTAATGGCAAAAATTTACTGCCAGGATCGGAATTGACGGATAACTTTTCAATTGTACATTTGTTGAATGGTTAAACTAAAATTAAATTGCTCTGTATACTGAATAAAATATATTTGGAAAACTGTATTGACAAAGTAATTAATTGTTAACATTTTTCACAGGAAGTTTATGTAGGACATATAAAAAATTCAGAAATTGGCCGGAATGGCGCACAAATTGACTGACCCGTATAAATTGGGCAAAGGCAATTTAAATAATCAAGATATTAATCAAGTTTCAAAACGAGCTTTACTCAGACGAGAGAAACAGGACATTTTCACATTATGAGATGTAAAAAAACTAATTTGGTTCTTGTAATGTTATGTACCTATTTGTATAACAACATTATTTTTTGTATGTGAGAACATCTGCGAAAACTCAGTATAAATAAATAAATATATTGATTTTTCAGTGTACGGAACTTGGGTTAGGTAAATGTTAAAAAAAACAAACCTTTTTTACCATTGTAATGTGTTCTATTACACGGAATGAACTGTAAATCAAATCCACAAAAAAAGACAATGTAAAACTCATTCAATTGTTTTTGTTATTTGTTTTTGGGGTGTTATGCCGTGTTGCGCCAACTCCTTCTTTAGCCAACGTTTCGGACAGCATTGAAGTGTCCATCATCAGGGCAGATGTGTTATCTCATTCAATTGGTTTTGAAAAATCAGGGGAAAAGGAGAATGAAGGAACAGCCTACCTTGAATTCCCAAGAATCCCGGCAATAGGGCTCTCGACGAACTTGCACTGTTCACGGGGTGAAATTTCTTCCAAAACGAGAAAATCTTTAATATGATTTTGATATTTGCAAACAGAGCACAAAGCATGTGAATAATACGACGAGGACACGACGATTGCACCTTCTTGCTACACGACACGAATTCGAATGTTGTACTTGCGACAATTTACGATGCAACAAATCCATCTTATTCTTTCCAATGTGGGTAAGGCTATTTTAGGGAAAGAAATAGATAGTATATGATGGAAAAAATGGTACGTATTATCCAAAAACTTTTTCAATACTAAACAACCATAAAACATCTATTTTCAATTTCCGAGGCACTTGCGCCATTTCTTGCACCGACTATTAGTTAATTTCAAAGAAAAACTTTAAAAACTTATGATTAATATAAAAAAGTGAATTGATTCAACCTTCCACCACAGGGACTGGCTCATAACTACTGTGAACTTTTAAAATGTCGTATAATTTTTGTTGTTGTCACTGTGGATTGAATCTTCCTTTCCAGGGACTGACTAACACCGCTCACACATAAGCCAAATTGGATGGTACCGACTTTTACAGATTGAATTTTCATCGACAACGAGTCTATCTGCCGAGTTTCAGCTTGATCGGATGACCGGAAGTGAGTTTATTTCCAAATTCAAGATTTGCATTCATTCATTACCTTGAGAAAATAGAAATTTGGCATGCAAAATATAGGAAGTGTTGTTATGTTGGATGTAAAGTTGGGGAGGAAAAAATAATAGAAGGAACGGGTTGTTTCACAGAAATTGAACAATTCATGAAATTTCGAAGTTAATTTTCAAGTTCTATTATTATTTCAGTTTTATAAAGCATCAACCCACGATGATATGCATACGAAAAGATCTGGTCTTCACCTGAAGATAATGCAATTATTATCTTTAACACAAGGGCAAGGTGCAAAATATTATACACATTTAAACTATTTATTGAATCCGGTTCGTGGAAAAACTCAATTTACAAAACGTAAATATTTTAATTTTTCCAAGCCTAACCTAACCTAACCCAACCCGCAACTTCTTGACCACGCTATATAATAGGGTTTGATAATAATATTTTTAAAGTCATTACAACGGAAGAATACACATGATACGACGTATACATGTGAATGAAACAAGGAAAGAGTTGTGTGGAGTTCATCCTCTCTGCCTAACCATGCGAGAAACGTCTTGATGGCTAGTCACTTAATTATAATATCTTCAAAAATAGATACTTTACAAATTTTAATAACATGACATTGTAAGGTGTTTATATCATAAATGGAAAGATTTTTAGCCGTAAAATAAAAATACATATATCTTTGAACAAACACTTCATACAAATTCACACATAACTAAACCCAACAAAATTCTCTGTATAACAAATAATTATAAACAATAATTAGTCATCCGAAATACTCATACAAATTTAAAATATCTCCCGAGTAAAAATAAATGCCGCCAACGGGAATTGAACCCGTGCCTTCTGATGTTCGTCAGTACATATTGAATCATTTGGCGGGTTGGAAATAAGCCGACATAGCTTAGTGGATACAGAGCACCTGACCGCACATCAGAAGGCACGGGTTCAATTCCCGTTGGCGGCATTTATTTTTACTCGGGAGGTATTTTCAATTTGTATTAGTATCTCGGATGACTAATTATTGCTTATAATTATTTGTTATCCTTTATGCTATGCATAAAACCTTGTCTTATAAACGTTAGTTTATCATTATAAAAAAAAAATCTCTGTATTTGAAGAGTAGAGGTCTTTATACTACATTATTGTGTTATTAATAAGACAAACTACATTTAATGGCTCGTTCTTGGGTGATGTAAAAATTGGTCCGAATACAGCTGTTAATTCGTGCGATACACAATATGAGAATATACATACAATGGCAATACATATACGCAATACGGGAATATATACATTGGGAAGAAAAATGATGACGGCTGACCCAGTTCGGGGCGTATTGGCCTAACAAAGGCCACACGAAAATACGAATGTTTTTGTTTTTGTTTCTTTGATCCTATAACGCCCGTTCGTTCGGACTTTTTATACTCATAATACAATACAAACTAAGGAAAGAAAAAACACCACAACTCTGAAAAAACACCACAATTCTGAAAATACACAGATGAATTTTGCAATGGTTTTTGTACGTTTGAGTAGGCGGCTAAGTAGGTATTTATTGTTATTCCGTCTTTTTTTGTAAAAAAAACTCCACAATGCTTGTAAGAATATAATTATTTTTAAAAGGTTATTTCACAATCCTCTCGAATAATGGAATGGTAGAATAAGTCGGGAAAGCCCGAGGAAGACATGGCATGACCAAGTGAATAAGATACATGAGTCGGGCCATGTCAAGAGTCAGAATAATAGAAGAGTATGTATGAGACCATGTATGGATGTGAATGAGGCAAGAAGTGTGTGCCAAGACCAAGTTGTTTGTCGGTCCGTTCTCTCTGCCTACCCCTGCGGAGAAACGGCTTGATGGTTAGTTAGTTAATTCCATAGACATATGAATATTAGTAGACCTGCCCTAAGTGATTAAAAGCGTATTATTCCCCACTCCCCATACCGGTTCCATTGGAGCCGGCTGGTCTCGCGTATGGCCTCCCGTGAATCTAGAAAATGTGACGTCATCATTCTTGTGCGAACTAGCGTCGAGCTATGGTCGAGGCATCATCGGTTCATTTTACGAAATAACACGGCAAAATGGTGGCTTGTGCTATGAAAACTTGTAAAAATAGATGTGAAAAAGAGAATAAACCCATATAGAATAGTATGTATGAGACGATGTATAAATGTGATTGAGCCAAGGAGTGTGTGCCAAGACCGAGTCGTTTGGCGGTCCGTCCTCCCTGCCAGCCCTGCGGGGAAACGGCGTGATGGTTAGTTAGTTAGTTCTCTCGAATAATGACGGCCTCCATGGTCGAGAGGTAAGACTCTCGACTAGAAATCTGAAGGTCGCGGGTTCAAATCCCGACGTGAGCAAGTACACTTTATTTTATCGACTTGTGTTATTTTACAATTCATTGATATTTAAATCATACATTCTTACGGCACGTTCCAGAGTGGAAGACACTATCAGTATCGCCCTGGTGTAAGACCACCGGTGACCGGATAAATCATCAAAATGATAATTAATCACATCTTTAAAAAGTTATATAAAATCCTGGAAAGTGATGAAACAAAAACTTTATTAACTGGGTTGAATAGGTTAGGTTAGGTTTAATTTTTTTTTTTTCATAGTTTCTAATGACTTTATATCTCTTTTTAAAGGTGTGTTGAATTGTCACTGTGTTGAGTAATCATGGAACCTGACATAATACGCCATTTGCATAAATGACTTTTGTGCCACCTTTTACACACTAACACTATTTATTTTTCAATTAAACAGCAAAAAATGTATGCATTATTTAAATACTATTATAGATTATTAATGATATAAATGTAACTCCTTAGAGCATTTTAAAATTTTTATATCAAATTATTGCCGGCAACTCTGCATTACATGAAAATTAAATATTATGCATAATATTGTACATATACGTTACCCGCGTCATTAGACGATGTCTGTTCGGAGAATGAAAGCAAACAATACTAGTTAGTACTACATAAAAACTTTTTTTTGAATCACAAAATAAATATAAAAATCCACCAAAAGTAGCTAATTAAATAGTGCAAAAAGGACCTGAATAAATCTTTTAAAAAAATTATCAATTTTAAAACAATACTTTAAAAATACAGAAAATAAAACATTTTAAAAATATGAGTAAAATTTGAAATCACAATAAAAATATATCCCAATAATAAATATTAAAAATAATTTGTTTTGTAATAAATACTAGATAAATGCAAAAAAATATATAGGCTTATAAAAGACGAGCAAAGATATGTGCAAAAATATCTATATTTTAACAGAAATACCCCATACTCATAAACGCGGTGTAAATATAACACGGCGCGTGAGGTCGGAACAATGAAAACCTTGACTTATCACCATGGCATTTGTATGGTATCTATCATTGGTGAGGATATCATTATATCTATTTGTTACAAAAAAAGAAGATGATAAAACAATTACCATTATTATTATGGTTAAAACGGCCTTAAACCACGCTAAAGGCCGGCTTCACCATTAACCAACCAATGTTGAACTGGCGTACACGAAACTAGCCTTACTAATAGGTATTAATAGTAAGACGGAAGTGGAGAGTTTACAAGCAACTTTTGCAATATTTATGCAAAACCTTTTTTGATTACACTACAAATAATTAACTCTTCAAAGCTTGTGTTGGTTGAATATTACATTTAAGGCATCACGTTTAAATCAATCAAATTAGCGTGACGTTTACGTATTGTTAAATAAGTGTCGGTAAACCATATCGTATAGTGTACACTAGTGTACAGTGCCGCGTTATCGGCAAAACATACCCATCACGCGATGCATTTAAGGCGGCCACTATTCCCCGATCAGGGTAGGTAGGCTCCACTAGTAGACACTGTATCAAAATATAACTAACCGTTGGAAATAACAGCTAGATGCCGTCAACGCTCAACGCCGTTGTCGAAATATGGCGACATATTCTGTTGCATGAATTTATAAAAGTTTTTATAAGTAGTTCTGTGAACAGCAGACTTGAATACTCCGACTTTAGAACTCGCAACAGTCCCAACGCTCATGCGCTGGGGCGAAATAAAAAAAGGTATTTTTCAAACACTGCTATCACCTTGACAGGTTGACCGGACACAGAACAAACAAACAAATTTACAGATAGACGAAATGCAAAGTGGTCGAGTCAAAACAGGAATTTGCTACGCGAATTAATTACCTTCACCCACCGCTAATTGTTATATTTTGTCTATACTTATTATTTTTCTAAGCTTATTTGTCTAATCTTAATTTTCATTATATTTTGTATCTTGATAAAGAAACCTTACGTTCTGAAATACATACGTACAAATTTTTTATTAAAATAGCGATTTAAACAAAGTTAATTATTTTCATTTCATACATTCATATCATTAGGATCGTTTTTTTAATACTTGTGTTTAGTGTTCGCATCAACTTCAGCGTTATTTCCAATAGTTATATTCAACAGTTGATAATCGCAAACAGTAGCAGCCTTGGCGGCGTTTTTCGAATTGTTAAACCTCAACTACCACCTCGGCGTCGAATAATATATCCGTTTGTCTGGGCCCAACGCAAATTGGCCGAGATCAGTATCTGCGAAAGCGACACGGTGTTTGAAACTCGATAGTGTCACACTATTGGTAAGCCCACGCTAATTATTGCATTTTTTTCATGCCGTATTGGTTCATAATTCTCAGTAATTTTACATGTTTTATATTTTCCGCATGAAGAAATGTAATTTTATTATACATATCTTTAAAAGATTAACTCTGGAACAAACTGGCAAACTTAAATATTTAAATAATATCAACAATCATCAATGAAAAATATTCGAAGCACGTGGTTATTGGAACGATCGGGATTCTAACTTGAGACCTTCAGATATCCGGGAGTCTGCTCTAACCACTGACTATCGCTTAAAGCAGCCCTGGCCAACCCGCGGCGCCCATACGTGCGGCCCTGTTAAACATGTTGATTACTATAAAAATACATTTTTGGTTTGTTCAATGTGTATTTTCTTTTCACATCTGGCTGTAGTATTGTTTTCTTCACATTTACCTGATTGTACTTTCAGATTACCTCTGCAATCAAATTATTTATAATACTCACAAAAAAAGAATTAAGTATGAAATTTGTTGTGATAAAAAAATGAAATTATTTTTGTATAATGTCTGTACGTGCGGCCCTTTGTAAAGTTTAGGTCGTCAATGCGGCCCGGGGTGCAATTTGGATTGGCCAGGGCTGGCTTAAAGCATAAACCATCTGTAATGTCACGTTTCTGTAAAACGGATGATGTTTTATACATTGTTTATTTTGTAACAAGTTTCAACGTAAGAAAGGTGTATTAACTCTTGTGTTTCCTCCTTTATTTTTTTATAAGTTTATTCACGTTCCGTCATTTACAATAATAATCCCCCATAATTAATCTAAGGTTGTGTGTTGTGTATGGGGAGATACCATAATATGATCGTAATTTGTTGGTTTATATGTCGTAGTGTTCAGTGTACTTTTTCAGAGTGTTTTTTAAGATAAAATTAAAAATATTTTAAAATGTTAGTTATATTTTTGAATTGGAAAATTTCTGGTAATGAATTATAAGTTTACAATAAAAGAATTGTTTTTTTTTTACATTTTGGATTTGGGAAAATTGATGTTAGTCTAAAATTTCTATTATTTTTAAATTGTGCATTTTTATTCAAAATATTATTTTGTAACTTGTAATGTTGCATGGTAGAATTATAACGAATTTAATTTTATGACTTTAAATTCTTAAAACAGATGTTCTGATGAATATGTTTAAGGTTTAAGTAGAATGTATTGATTTTTAAAGATTTTTACAAAACTAGAAAAGAATGTGACCTTACTGGGGTACGCATTTCTAAGGTAATATTGTAAGTGGTTTTGAGTATGAATTATAAATAAGGTCAAGTTTTTAATAAAAGTATGTTTATTTAAGCAAGTTTTTGTAAGAAGTTAAAAATATTACAAGAGGAATTGTTTTTAATATTATTTTTTTGTTCAATGTAAACGGTTGTTAGTGTTTTTTATAAGTTCATACCCATCCCATACAAAACCGTTAAAGACGTTTTTTTTTTAATTTCCATAATATTTTTGTTATATTCTTATATAATCATCAACTCCAGGGGTAGAGCTTACTGAACATTTTTTTCTAATTCCATCCGGTGGCAATACGGCATAGGAGACCCTGACCTTACGGTTTCCTCATACTCTGACAGCGGGCAGGTCGGTTGGTTAGTTGGTCGCTCGGTGACATTTCGATCTCGCCGATATGCGATAGTGCGAGGAGTGAGAGAGCCTCAAACTGATTCGGTTTTAATAATTTTTCAAGCGTTGAATCGACCATAAAAGGCTGAATTTACCGCGTATAAGTGCTCTTTTGTTCGCCGCCGAGTTGGAAGGGTCGGACAAAACGCGGAAAATTACTAAACTGAAAACAAAAGCGCGATGAAATTCCATGTGTAAGGAATTTTAAAACATCACAGGGAATATAATCAACGTTTTGACAAATGAATATTGCTCCGATTTTTTGGTTGATGGTTTGCCCAACGAAATATTCTTTATTTTAAGAGGAAGTAGCTACGAGTTTGATGGAAAATAAATGTATTTATTCTAAAAAAGACGGAAGGCTTCTAATTTCGGTAAATGACATATTAAATGCAACGAAAAATCATGTGTATAATCAGGTATTTTATTCATATTCGGCCGACATGCGGCGTCACTTTGATGTTTTTCACAATTGATTGAAATAAATACAAAACTAAAAAAAACAATGAAATTGTCATAATTTAAAAAATTGTTTAACTTTGTTGGATTGTAAAACATCATACTTTGGACTTCGGAGTTTGGTCTTAATTAGTACATAATCTCAGAGTAAGAGTAAATTTAAAAAGGTTTCTATGGCTACTTGAGGAAAATTAAGAAGTGTATAAAATTAAATATTAATCATAGCGATAGGCACATTAACGGTAATCCATTGTATAATTTCATCGAAAGTTTGATTAACGCCAGTAGGGCTTCGGAGCTTATCGACTTACCCCAGTAAGAAATCGCAGTTTCTTAAAAACATATGTTTGTAATGGTTTTTTCATTGAAAAAATCAAATATTTGGATATAAACCGATAAAAAGGTAGATATATAAATACCAATGTGCAAACATTATACGTTCATAAGCTCAAAGCACGCGGCCTTTGTTCCTGTGAAACTATTTTTGACGTTTTGCGTATTTTTCCGTGGCACTTTTTCCGTCCTGTCTCAAAAGCAAACATAGCCAGAAGTTTTAAACAAAGGTTTGCGCGGCCAACATTGTTTTGCGCTTTGATAATGTTCACCAGAGGGAGGCCGTGAATGTGGAAAAGGCCTGAATTCACATATGCACATATGGCAGTGGAAAAAAATAAACAATGAACAAAATATTCGACGGAATTTGCAGAATATTTGCAGATACCACAAATGCGTGGAAATATTTAAATATTTTGCATAAAATATCATATATTTATAACATTTATAAATATATTATAAAACACACGTATTTAGTGGTAGAAGTAGGTAATGACCACGTTCGTATTAATTAAAGCATTTGTTTTCATTATTCCCGTTGTACTACAGAGATGTGAATGAGGCAAGGAGTGTGTGCCAAGACCGAGTTGTTTGGTGGTCCGTCCTCTCTGCCTAGCCCTGCAGAAAACGGCGTGATGGTTAGTTAGTTAGTTAGTTAATTACTGCAGAAGTACATAAGTTAAATTCGATATTACCTTTTCATAGTATAATTATTATGGGTGCTGCCTGGCAGAGTGTTGTTTATTGATAAACAAAGAAATAATAAGTAGGAAGAACATTTTCTTTAACTTTTTGAAAGGTTATTCCCAGCAATATAGTATGTCATTGAAGAAGAAGATAATACTAATAATTGTGTTTTCTGTGTCTTGTTCTGTTTCACATTTCGTAAAGATTTATTAGTATTATCTTCATCTTCAGTGTAATAATGAGTGCCTAGTTACTAATTAGATGGCTGCATGAAAAACAACTTTAGGATATAACGATTTTTTCCGCAAGTCAACAAGTTGTTAAATACATACAAAATGACTACGACGATCTGTTTGCGTGTCCCACCAAAAGCTATCGACTCTGAAATGGTCATGAAATTTGACTTTATATTTTTACAGCCGAACGTTATTACGAAACTATTTTTATTATTTTGTACCAGAGTCTCACTCTCGAGGACGTCATCACAATCTTCTATATAGTAGAGCAAGCCGCACTAATTTATTTATGTACTCACCTGTGGGGAGAGCTACGTGCTTTTTGAATGCAGTAGATAAAAAAATAGATTTATTTTTTGTGTCCTATAGCGCATTTGCGAGATTTTTGGCATTGCATAAACACTGCATAAATGGTACAATTATAACGTCTTAGGCTATATTACCTGTAATTGTTATAAATAAATGTACAAATTATATATATAAATAAATAAATAATATCCACTCTGTGCCACAGAAAAAAATTTGTGTATTCGGGGTGAAATGTCAAATCAATGGGTGGAAAAAGGACAAGAAAGTTCGATTGCATGAAAACGATTTTATATCATCATTAATAATTATTATTTATGATGAAATATATGCCCACATGCCCTTATCAGTTATCAGGAGCACATGCGTTTAGACAGGTGTTTGCCTACATAATATACGTTTTGATCTAAACAATGCTCCATCACAAGCCCACCCTTCGGGAGTCAGGGGATGGCCAGATGGCGATAGCGCTGTGCAGTTAACCAAGGATTGATGCAGACATATGGGTAGGTGCAGTATTGTCATTAGGAGAGGGTTCACCTGAATTTTGATAAAGCCAACCGAGATTTACCAACCACACATCATGCTAAAGGAGGGTACATTATAGATTTTTTTTTTCTAGATATTATTGTCATTGATCGTATACACTGGCCAGATTAAATCTTATTAAACGTTTTAGAAAAGTTTCAAAGTTTGTCAGGTTTCCTAGCAGCATTCACTGTGGAAAACTGGACAAAAGGAGCTAGCACTAATAATGACTAATATTCAGACTGCAAATAAAGAGAACACTGCAGTGGTGGGGTTCAGTAAACTTACTCTCCGGAGCTTAAAAGGAATCAAACTTTCAACTTAATATCGAAATCCTGGAATGGCTTTGAAAATGAGCGTAAGAGTCGTTCCAAGTCATTTGAATACAGAAAGTTGGAGCATTACAAACACGATTAATTCTAAACTATTAGTTCTCCGTGCCCATTCACACTTGGCTACATAATTTAATATTGGACAAAGAACCAAAGAAACGACACGTGTACAAGGAGAATTAAGACGGAAATAATGCATTTCTGGACAGAAATGAATAAATTTACTGAAAATACAAAGCGAGTTCATATTCATTATGAAATTATTTTATGAGGTAAAACAGCGGCTAAGAGGAAATGGAATATAAAAAACAAATCACACGATTAATAAAATTACGAGTATTTATCAGCTTTTTTATTATTTCAATACTAATTACTAATGTAAGCTTGAGTATTTTTTTAAGAAACTTCTAAACGCTTTCAATGTTGAAATGAATAGGTACGTATCAAATATTGAATACCAATATTATTGAAGAATATAACTGTGATATTTAAAAACATTCTTATAAAACTGTATTGTTAAATGTATTATTTAGAACCACGAGTAGATACCGAATCTATGAAACACAAAAAAACTAATAAGCAAAATAATGTCGTTTTTTTTTTAGTTTTATATTTTCTTTTGGAATAACTTTATCGAGTAAAACCTCAAACTGTAATATTTAATTATTGAAGACAATATTAGCGACTTCTAAACGAAAATCTGAAACAGAAAAATTAGAAAAAAATACGGTCAAATCTAGGACTCCATTAGCTCAGTGGTAGAGCGGTGCCTCGGCAAGGCAAGGGTCCTGGGTTCGAGTCCTAGATGTCACCGTAACCTTTTCTGATTTTTCTGTTTCAGATTTTCGTTTGGAAGTCGCTAATATTGTCTTCAATAATTCAATAATTAAGATAATGTTGTGTAGAGATTTTATTTTAAATAAATTGATCCTCAGAAAGAAATGTTAGAAGTTTTTACGATATTCGTAAATATCTAGGGCTAATAGCTGACATTTTTAAACACGAAAACTAATATATTTTGAAATACAAATTAACTAAATGCAAGAATTAAAAGAAAACGATGTATTGTCCAGTTCAATTAGCCTCCGTTAAGTGAGTGACAGACGGTTTGTTCTGACTTTGTCAAGCTGAAATGAACTCATTCCTTTCTGTTTGGCAGTGGCAATATCGGAATAAAGAGTGTTCCTCTCGATGCAAATATACACTTCAGAAGCGGAGATTAAATTTAACAGAGTTGCAGCAATCGCCAACCATCATTTTCTAGCAGATGTATTATAATAAATACGCGATTAAAACAGAGCACCTCAACTCCTGCCAAATGTCCGAAGCCACTGGGACTATGGCATCCCCAACAGGGGGTATGTTGTGAGGAGTGTGTGGGGAGAGGAAAAAGATATGGTGGAGGAAAGCGGGGTACATCTCACTTACACATACCATCATAGAATCTAAAAAAATCTAATGGATTATATAAAATATAATATATGGTGTTAAGAGACATGTCTGATTTTTTTTTTAAATATATGATTTGGTAATGTGAGTGCTTTACCCATGCTGAGGCCCTCTTTCATGAGGCCCCATTACTTTTAAGCCAGTAGTTCACAACCTCATTTGGGGTAATAAATGTGAATTAAATTTTGGTGTCTACTGTCCAGTAACATTTTTTGCTTTTATTTTTAATGTTTTCTTTCAAATACAAACTAAACAAAAAAACCTCGAAATGTCATCACTAGTCACTTAGCCAAGTAACCATTCAACCCCTATATCAACTCTAATTGTCCAATTCTTTCGATTTACGATTTCTTATGTTTCTTTAACGACATCTATATTTATAATCCAAATAAGGTCAGGAATCTCTGGTTAAAGTAAGTCAGGTACGTTTTTTAATACCCCGTATACGACTCATTTCATTTTGAAAATAATCTGTTGAATAAATTGAACTATCGTTTTCATGAAAATCGGGAAACAAGAAATTTCAAAAACTTCTGTGATGTATACAAAGTACGTAATGTATATTTCGTTTAGTTGAAGCTTGCTTATTTCCGCAGAAGGGCTGTTTTGTTTGAAGAGAATAATACACGTATATTTGACTCGGATCATGTAAAATTTGAATAACTTTCAAGATAAAATTTACTTCCTGCTCGGCAACATTTGACATGAGAAAATAGAAACTTGCACATTATTAAATACTTTGATATTTATAAATTCAAAGGCTGTGCTTTTGAAAGCTTTTATTCTTATTATTTTCAAACACGTCCTATAAATATGTAACCAAAGCTGGTGGTCAAGGGAGTTTTTTTTTTAAAAAAGAACAGCGATATGTGAAGTACAACACATATATTTAACCGAAAACAGAACAAAGCATTGCAATAATTTTTAAATACATATGGATAACAATAAGCCTTAAAAATTTACGAAGGTTTAAAATAATAAAGCTTAGTCAGATCATTTTATATTATTACGTAGGAGTTGCGGCCCAATTATGCTGATAACGTTAACATGTTTAATAAAAAACGAATTAACCAAATCGTTCTTCCTAGTTTTACCAGTAACACCAATTCAAAAGCGATTCCACCAAATGTAAAGGGTATAAAACGTTTAAAAGCATATAAAAGAAAATACTAAAATACCATTTCGACGCCGGACTAGAAGTAACTATTAACGATCCCAGCGGCTAATCCGATAGAGTCCATTGTTGATAACTGGATCGTTCTTGGCCAAAACTGTGCTATTAGCTAACTAGAATGTGAATTCAATCCCTGGAAGACTTTTAATAGACACAGACAATCGACATGTCTGACTCAAGTGGTGAACATTGTAACATGTGATTTAAAATGGTGCAGTTAAAATTTCATCTATGATTTTTGAGCAAAATAATGTAAAATAAAATAACAAAGAAAATAGAAGTAATTTTTTTCTTTGCTCACAATCATAAAAAAAGGAAAAAAAAACTACTGGTAAGGATAGAGCTTTATCATGGAAGTGCATTTTCATGCGTTTTGCCCCTGGTTTAGTGTATAATACACTACGAGTATTATGCAGTTGTAAATAAAGAAAAGTGTTTCACAGCGCATTATAATATTGTATGAGAGCGAATAAAAATAACACCAACGTGGAGCTCATAAATCTCCTAGAACGAAAATTATTTTATTATTCCCAATAAAACTCGTGGTGAAATTTCATAGTCTTTTTTTTATTATTTATCATTTATTTCCACTAATTTATTTTTGTTTTATGATTATTTGTCTTTAGAGAGTGGCGACCAACATCAAATTAATTTACAGTTGATAGTTAGATTAGATTGGAATAAAATAAATATTGTGGGTAGGGTTTAAGTTGTAGATTTCGTAAGTAAGAAGTTACACGCTCGTTAGGTAGATTAATAAAGACGAGGAAACACAATAGGCATACTTTTTTACTACTTAGATACTCACTATCGTGCTGCGTCATTCATATTAGGTTGTCTCATTCATACATTAAGATTTACGTTCCCCTTTTAAAAACAATAATTTCGGTGTTGTCTCCAACATTGTGTAATTCCGGTTCAATAAACTTTAGAACTGGGATTTGCTTTGATTTTCAAAATTGGTACTGATTGTCGTAACTATTGAGACAAGCGATAAAGTAGGTACCAAAATTATTTTTATATATTCTATAAATTTATTGCGTATTTCTTTTATTTTAATTAGAGCAGATGCAAGCAGATGTCAGACGTAATTTTTCAACTTTACAAAGGTGTTCCTGAGACAATTTTTTTAAAATTTATGTACTTTACTAAGGGTTTCATAAGTTGATCGAAAAGTTACTTTTATTTTAACCACTATATTATAATTTATACATTGTGTCGATTAGTTTCGGTTATATCGTAACCTTCTTCAGGACAGAATTATGTAAACCAATCAAAATACAGACATGTACATGTACAATGTACATCACATATAAGGTAAAAATAAAGAGAGTAAAAAAGCAAATTAGAGACGGAGCATTCGAAAGGGAATGAGAGAGCGTAATGGGGAGGGTAGGTTTTTACAAGGGGAGAAGGGGTACAATTTTAAAATTGGACTATTTGATAATAATTATTAAATCTTATTAATGACGGCCGGCGTGGTCTAGTGGTATACGCTTTCGACTACAGATCCGAAGGTCGCGGGTTCGAACCCGGCGTGCGCAAATAAATTTTATTTGATTAATTTGTGTTATTTCACAATTAATTCATTTAAAATAATATATAGTATATTTGCGGCACGTTCCAGAGTGGAAGATACTCTCAGTATCGCCCTGGTGTAAGACCACCATTCAGAATTGAAACGTTGCTTGAAATGGCTTTAGCCGTGTTTGGTGACCAGATCTGAATAGCCAGGTACTTCCCCACCTTCCTCTTCCCCATCTCCCTCCCCTCCCCAATACCCTCAGCCTCACAACATACCCCAATTGGGGATGCCATAGTCTCACTGGCTCCAGACGGGAGCAGTTGGGACTCTTGTGCGGTATTACTGTAAAAAAAAAAAAAAAAAAAAAAAAAAAAATTTTTTAATTGATTTCGTTATTATATTATATTTAGTTTCCAAATGATTGAGGCGTAAACATATTCCATTTTTATGTAGAACTTGCACCTCTGTATTCTTATTAAAATTATGGTGAGTATTAATTAGAGTTCCACAATATCTGAAAAATCTCTACATATTGAACTTCTGATATGTTCTTTTATTCAGTATTTTGTAGTAGGTACAAGTGTTTTGTCGATCTGTTACGATCTGTGGATGCGAGCTTTCTTTACTATCTTGAAAAGGTGTTACTTAGTCCAATACGAGGTACCCATCTTTTCTTAACCAACGTCTCTCGTAAGAACCATTCATTAGATACGTATAACCACAGCCTGCAGGACGTTCGGTCTATTCTCTCGGTCCTCGTAAGCGGATTAACAGCAGCCATGCTCTGCCTGGTGAAGGCTTAGCCTAATTATTGTATTTATGCGGCGTAGGTTGCATGTGAAGGGTCAAAACGGCTTCTATTAGCTGATCTGGAGGGCGATAAGAATCCATTAAAGAGAATAGGAGTCATATAGACTTCAAAAAGTTGGTATAGTAATCGAAGATTTTGCAGACTAGTTTAAAAGCGAATCTTGTGCTTTTATTGTTATTTTTTTTTTTTTTAAAAGCTCGACCTTTTTAAGACCTCATGAGAACCAAAAATGTATTATTTATAAATATAACATCATAAATTCAGGAGTCTGGAGATAGAGGAGGTAACATTTTTTGAGAAGATGTGGATTCAATTTGAAAATGAATACTATTTAAAAAAAAATTTCTGTCGGTTCGTTTTAAAGTGCTATTTAAAAATCCTCATATTCTTTCTTGTTTAACTTCTTGATAACTGACGTGAATATGGTAGTTTTGGGTGTATATACAAATGCGAACAACAGTCTCAACGAAATTCACAATTTCTTGAATTCGATCATCAGGAAGACCCATGACTTCACCCCAGCTGTAAGGGGCAAAACACTTGACGTATTCTTGTACGTTATAATTTTGAATAATACCATATAATTTTCAATTTCCAGGGCATTGAATCTAGCAAAGGTCAACGTTTTGAGCTGCAGGGGTGCATAACCATTTTTATGAGGAATTTTATATCGGTGAACGGAGTGGTGTGACGCGCTTTGAATAATTGATTTGACGTCAGCGCAAAGTTTTATGACCTAACGCAGACGAACGTATTAACTTGGACATTTTATGTTGGCGAATCTAGAAGTTGCATCCAAAAGTGGTTGTGGATGCACAAATTATTAATTTTACGATTAAATGAGGCAAATAATTTAACATTAACTTAATTAACATTAACATTAACTTAACATTAACTTAACACGACACTTAAATTTAATTTATTAATAAATATCAACAGATTTTGGAAGTCTTCTTTCACCACAACAAAAGTAATGGAAACAACAAATATATACAAAAAGTGGCTAGTTATTGAAGCTTGCAATGTGGGAAGTAATCCAAGGATTAGGGATATATATATATTTTTTTACAACATGTTTAAAAAAAATTAACACTGAATAATAATTTTTTCACTAGGGCATCGTCCTATGGCTGGCCCAATGTTGTTTGTCTTGAGAGTTTTTCCGTGAAAATAGAATTCTTTTAGAGAGAAAACAAAAATGTTGGCTGCTATTTTTACACATGTCACAACAACAAAATATACTCTTACAGAGAATGTACTCAGGCCTAACAATTTGTATTTGCGCTTTGTAGCCGCATGAAATGTTTTACTATTCGTTGTATTTTTATCTTTTATTTGTTTTATTAATTTTAAGGATTACGATTTTGGTGATTTTCTCAACTACTATACTAGTATAGATCCTAGGATCATTCTCGTATTATGGTAGTCGTACATGATTTAAGTAAGAATAACAACATAATATTTTGTAGAACAATAATAAAACATAAGGGAAAAGGAAATTGTTATTTGATTTTGTATTTTGGTAACAGCTGAAATTGACGCTTTATTTTTTATAAGAAATAACTTTTTTTATTGCTGGGTCAAAATAAATTGAAAATTGAAATGTTTGTCGCCATCAAAACATGACAATATATTTACACACATGTAATTTGTGTCATTAAATTTACTACCGTTTACTTATGTACATAAGTAAGAACCAGAATGGTTAATACTAACAAAAACGACGAATTAGCAGGTCTAAAAAGCGTTATACGACTAACAATCCAAAATACAATGAATACAACGTAAAGCACTTATTGTATGATTTTTTTAATAAACGAAGCCACTGTTGGAATAAAAAAAAGAATAAACAAAATTGTCACATAAGAACGGATTGTTTCTGCAACTCGGTCTTAAGTTCAACAGCTCATCTGTAAAATTAGGTCTAACAAGGTCTCTTCAGGGTCACTCCTCCCTATCCCCACAAGACCCTCAACACAACATCCCCAAATATTACACGTGTGTCTCCTGTGTGGAGTATTTAAAAAAAATTAAGTTTATAATATAATAATTAAAACAGTAGTATGTAATCAACGGTTTTGCTTGTATGAATAATATTAAAGTAAAATTATTTCGACACAAATAATTAGGAAGGAATTAATTAGCAATCACGGATGAATAAAGATAATTAATTCTACCTGTAATGAAATCGTTGGCCCAATTCAACGATACGTTTACATAGATTATAATTGGAAGCGATGACATATTATTTAATCAATTTATTTTGGATGGAAGTAATAATTGGGTAGGTACATACTAAAATATATAATACAATTTAATATATCGATACATTGTATATGAATGTGAATGAAGGAAAGAGGGTGTGCCAAGATCGAGTTTTTTGGCGGTCAATCCTCTCTGCTTACTATGATGGTTAGTTAGTCAGTTCTTCCAACGGAGTTCCAACGTCACATGAAACTATTCGTAAGACTACAACTACTACTATGGATGCTGTTGTAATCTAAGAGCTTCAACTGTTTGACTACCCATCGAACAAAGCAATCATAATTTATCCAAAGGTACATTAACTCATATCATTCCACAGTATTATGATACACCAATGTGGCTAACACAGAGTAGAAATTAATATTATTAGTACAGACGTACTAATTAAAATGACATATAAACTCCTTAAGTAACTTGTAATACCTGCAGTCTACGTGGGAAGAGGTCAAGGATGGTTCACGCCCATTAGTCGAGTTGAACACACTATAATAATTTATATAGCTACACGAATGAACAGACTATAGCAAGCCACCACTATTTGTCACTGGCATACGAGTAGTATGCTGTATGCCTAGTGCCCACGCAAGTGTCAGAGCTGTAAGCCATATGGCATCATCACAATAATATGAATAAATGCTGGTAGATTTAACAGCTAGACTAATTGATGAAATAATGGTGCTATTGGGATGATCACTGGCGGCTTTTTCTTTCATGTCAAATTTGGGATGTCATAAAAGCTATCTAGAAAGAATAATCTTAAGTTTAATTAGTTATCACCAATGCTATATATTTAACTATCGGGCCATGTCCCCGTAGAAGTTGGCAGAGAGGATGGAACGCAATGACAAACGTTCCATACCTTATTCGCATTCATACATCGCATCATACATACTGTCTCGTTATTTCAACCCTGAAATTGGCTCGTTCATTGAACACTGCGAAAAATGATACTGTTAAAGAAGTGACAGCATGCCAACATCCTGATAAAATATAAGTCATTCAGGATACGTCAAGAGCACGTGTTCTTTTCCTTATACATATCATGACGGAATGAGACAATATGTCAAAATCCATATCAATATTTGTATGAGCTCGTGTTTAGCAGTCTTCATAAAACATTCGGATTTGACTGATTCTTTGTTAGGAACTCTTTCAGTCGTTATAGGCCTGCAGTCCCATTTTTAACAGGAAAACGAATAATTTGACCAGATTTTTAATAAATTAACAGTATTTCATGTTACTAAGCTTTTTCCGGACATTCAGGAAGGTGATTGGATTGACGAAGGCTGGAAAATTTAGGTTTGGTCTAGTACAGGAGGTAGAAGTAATGAGATGGACAAGGAAGAACGTGCTGGTTAAGATAGCTTGGCTCTGCAGATCTGGCCATAAAGCTTAGCGAAAAGCATTTAAAGAAACATTTCAACTCATTCACCGAGTCGACACTGACATAATCTTTTAAAAATATCAGTAATCAAAATAAATATCACCGCATGTGATAATAAAATAGAACCGTGCATAAGTTTGGCTAACACAATAAAATAACAGTGGATTTGTTTCAGGATTTCATAAGGGAACACGACGCTAAACCGTTTGCTTGTATTTAAAAAAACCACAACAAACAGTTTAGATTAATTACCAGAACTTTATTACACACAAGCACACCAGATAATCACTGAAACACTCTGTAATATAGAAAAAAATAAGCATTCAGGATGATAAATGGCAACGACGAGACACAGAAAATAACCATCACAGTTAATTAGCTCACTTTAACTAAAACACTTGACTTAGGTGTACACCAATCAAAGGCACTGACTGACTGACGCGGGCTAAAACTGGATTGCCGTTAAATATTTCAATTCCAATTACCCGAAATACCAGGAGCACACGAGACGCTTGGAGTAAACATTAACACCGTCCGAATATTTGTGACTAGACGCGTGTTGTATATACTAACACCATCAGAATATCCGTGACTCCTGTTCGGTAGCACTGAACCAACTGGCGCACAATGGGGCCGATGACCCCGAAAGTTGGCATCAAATCAGTGGTTGCAATGACATCAAATCTTTTTCGATTTTTAGTTCCGTATAGACATGTTGATAAAAATAAGTGAAAAAACATGTTCGAAAAGTCACGCATACTTAGTACAAAAATATAAAATTGAATAATATAAGATAAATTAAATCAGTCAAAATGCTCCCTTTATTTCTCGTGCTATTTATTGACAGTTACACACATAATAAATCGTCTTCATCATCTTGTGACAATATAATATCGTCATCACTACTTGATTCAACTATCGAATCATTCCTGGTAGTCGTATTAGGGTCTGGTGTCTTTAGCATTTTCAGTACTTCTTTTGAAATTGTCTTCATTGTCCGGCTGCTGAACTTGTATTAAACGCTCAGCAGTGTGATCCAGCAATTGTTGCAATTTCTCTTCCGCTGAAGATTCCGTGACCGTTATGAATTCACTTAATGGGTAACATTTTTTCTTAGCTCCTTGTACAATTTTGTATGAAGGAAATACCTCTTTATCCTTTTCTCTTATTAAATTGTATTGGTAGCGACTAAGTTTGGCATCTACAATCAAAGCAAGTGCTTCATCACCACTCAATACCTTTTTGTTTTGGGTTTTATCGGTAAAAGCTTTTCTGTACTTATTTGCTCTGGTCGGCGTACTTAACGTGACGTCTTTGACTACAGTCGGTGCTGCTGCTTTACCTGCCAACCGAAAACTCATGTGGGTAGCAAAGGCTAACTCAGTACTTGATGTTTTAGATCGCAATAGTATAGTTTTATGACGTTTCGTACGCTCAGACGACATATCAAATGACAGTGTGGGTCGACCTCTTTTCGTTTCTACTATTTCTGGTAAAGGTTTATAATTCTTAAACATAACGAGGCTTTCGGGCCATTTTTTATTATTTAATAAAAATAAGTCATGGATTCTGTGATACTTCAACCATTTGGTTTTCAATTTAGAACAGAATGCAGCTATTTCATTAAAAAGTTCTTTTTTTATTAAAGAGTTGACAATGAGTAAGTTCTAAGAGGTGTTTTTTGAGAAATTTTACTTTTTCGTCAAATTTCTTAACGCCAGAATTCTTCATAATCATGTATAATTTGAATCTCGTAAGAACCACGTCAGAAATTTTATCTAAAACAAAACACATTGATTATTAGACTTCAACTGTTTTTTTATGAAAACTGATAGTCCTCACTTTCAAGTACTATAATTAAAAAAATTGTGCATACTTGCAACCACTTATAATTAAATCTTGTAGGCAAGATACTAAACTATATAAAAACAGTTAAAATATGACGGGATCTTGTGGAACTCTAAACTATATAACTCTATGTTTAAAATATTTACAAGAAAATATTTCATTCAAATAGGTGTTTGTTTTAATTTAAATTTATGACATATAGTATGAGGATATCAATAATTACTATAATATAATTAAAGTACATACCATAAGACATCGTATCCATATTGAATTGGATCTGTAAAATTGATAGATTTTGCTTTTTATAAACTTGAAAAGTATTGAAATTTACGCGCTTTCGAAAACTGAAACAGTCACCCGCACAAAGGTCAAGTTCAAACTGATATCTTCCCGTCAGTATCGCGATTAGGGCGGCACGCTTCGGGGTAATTATGCAACACTTAATGAACTTCAAAACTAGCATACTTGCTTCATTATAAAGAACATTTGATTTTCTGAATTTCAGCCAACGCGTTACATGAAGTCGCCCCAATGTGTGGCGTTAGGAATAAACAGTGTTCGGGAGGAAGTCATTATACGGAGAAATACACAGACGGACTGGTGACATTGGATGCTTACGTAAAAAGCTTCGCCGAAGGCGTTCCATTGTACAGAATATCACGACACCAGCATTAAAGGATATTGGATAATCTTATGACGATTTTGAAATATGATTTGTAAATGTATATTCGATGTGCCCTCGCCAATCTCTGTAGCCGAAATGAGGTTTTAAATCAGCTGTTTGTGTAAATGCTCTTAGAAAATCCTTAAATATTTATTTGATACTCAAAAAGGAAGAGTGGTAAGATCCTTGGCTCTGAACACAAAATTAATTGTGTTCAGAGCCAAGGAATAATAAAAGTAAGTATGAATCCTTTTCTCCCACTGCGGAGGAA
This sequence comes from Hesperophylax magnus, assembly GCA_026573805.1. NCBI lineage: Eukaryota > Metazoa > Arthropoda > Insecta > Trichoptera > Limnephilidae > Hesperophylax > Hesperophylax magnus. Next base: position 4,651,163 of record JAIUSX010000026.1, read on the forward strand.
GGCGATGGGTCGATAGAGTCCTGTTGAAGAGGTCAAAGGGTCTCCATCAACCAGTGTCTCCCGATCCACCCCCGCCTTGCAGAAAGTATTCACCGCCAAGACGAAGACAAACCGCACCCCATGGACCCGGGTTCTCCCTTCTGAGGTACGTACACAAATACGAATGTTTTTTAATGAAAATACTAAAACGGACATATTCATACATAGAAAAAAATCATTGAAACAAATAAACCACAAAAATAACACATTATTTGAATAGTAAGTAAGAATTCTGTAAATTCGAAGGGATAAATGATGTATTTTTTCTGCCTAGGGTATGTTTTTATTGACGTAATATAACATTATTTAATACTACCTTGTTACGTTTGTAAGAAAACCGCTTTAGTGAGGAACCAATAACAAAACTATCCAATTAATCAGTTATCTTAATACCCCGGTATTGTGGCATCACACAATGGAGACAAACAATTTGTTGGAGTCAATAGAGGAACAGTGAGTACCTGAGCAGTCATCAAGGAATTATCGTGTTTCAGTAACCAGTAACCTACAACAGGCATTGAAATAATCGTCGGATCGTGTGATGAATGTCTTTGGAAATTTCCTAGTCAGAACATAGCCACATTTGGCATTAGTCAATAACTGAACGTGGAATAAATTATAACACTTCAACGTTACTGTCATGTACGAGTACCTTCAAATACCTAGATGTAAATCATAAAACGTAAACGTTTAATGCAAGGTTAACAATTTCTTTGACTGCTTGATCATCAAAAGGGAAATTTAATTAACATAATACATGTGTTTACATAATGATGTAAAGCAAACGATTACCCGGACTCGACTTTTGTCGGATTGAAAATGAACACAATGACTTCCTTGTAAGACCGAATCTAAGACCATTTCCGAATTCATGGAAAAATGTCTGCCGGTATATTTTTAACCGACTGCGCGACAATATGTCGTATCTTTTAGGTACTGTCTCCGGGAAGATACAAAACACACCTCGACTTTCTGTAATCCGGGGATATTTTAGGAAATGTCATTAAAAATTCAGTGTCCCGATTCCTCAAGGGAAGTGTGTGTCAGTATAATTTCATGATTAAATTGGAATACTAACGATGTAAATGAGAAAACTAGGCCCGAAAGGTTTAATTAAAATATTCCAAAGTTACGATGAAGCTTATTGAAATAAAATAAATGCAGACATCTTTAAATTCATTTTATAAAATAAGGAATTTTTTCAAGCACGTTTAAAAATACGTTAATGAAAATCTACCTGTAGGTAAAATATTTGGATGAAAGTAAGTCGAATCTCCGCTAAAGCAAGAAAATTAATAATAAGGATAAGAAAATAAATGAAAATAATTATTAGCATTCTGCGTTCCGTGAATTTCATTTAGTACTCCATAAAAATATTACTTTTATAATTTTTCTGTGTACAAAAAGGGAATTTTATTGAATCAAATTTAGTATTACACTCGCATTGAGATTGAGAAGGAAGGTAAGTGGTTACCACCAATAAATAGAAAGGAAGGTAAGTGGTTACCACCAACATGAAGAAAGGTAAGTGGTTACCACCAATAGGAAGGAAGGTAAGTGGTAATCACCAATTCTTGGATTATCATTTTATAGTGAGTAAAAATGCTACCCAATAAAAAAATTTGTGTCCAACAAAACAGAATATTAGATCGCATTTAACAACAACAAAAAACTGAAAACTCTGGAATGGTGAGCTTTGGTGTCATGAAAATTACACAGATTTTTCGGTCTCAATTTTCTTGGTCAATGCAACTATTTTTATTTGAGGTTTAAAATAATTTACAATTAATTTTAAAATAAAAAAGGCTAATAAAATTTTAAAATAAAAAATGGCTAGTAAAAAAGGGGCGTTAAAATAATAAAAAAATAAGGTAATGATCAATATTTTTCAATATAAATCCAAAGACGTCGACAGGAAACAGAGCTAGTAAATTAATAGACCAGACGCAATTCGACCCTTTCACATCCAATTATAAAGTCTCCGGTTTTTCAGATATGCGAATACTGACTATAATAAACTTATGTCGAACCTGTTTTGAATGCTGTGTAGGTACTATAGGCTAAACAAGTAGTGTTTAGGTACCTTGTCGATGTAACTCGTAGGTACCTACCGTAGCGGTCGCCAATAATACGCAAAACGACATCTAGGTGCGGTTACCGCAACGTACCCGCATCGCTTACCCCGGCCCTGTAGATTATTGCAGGTAACACAAATTTACCGATGTTGGGCCACGAAATGCAATATGCAACCAAGGCAGAGCCAGACTAGACACAGAATTTTATATATATTTTTTAAATTTTGTGTGTAGATCTTTGACGGTCGATGCGACTCTGAGAAAAAAAGAAAAGTATGAGAAATAAATTGAGAAAAAATTGAGGGCGCTGCAATTATTTAAAATGTTTTTAATGGCGAGACCAAGATGGTTTAAAGGCAAAAGGAAATAACTTTAAAAACCTGTTAAACTGCAAGCAGCAAAAAAGCTTTTAAGAGCCAATAGTCTTGTATGACTTGTTTTTTAGAGTTGAGCGTGTATTATATCATTCTCTTTCTCGAGTATTAGCGGCCAGTGTGGCAATATTAAGACGACACAAGAGCCTAAAATAAAGTTCGAATCTTAACGAATTAAATGAAGAACGAAGAATGAAGACGGACAATAAATTTGCCGTAGCAAATACTCAAAGTAAATAATAAAGTAGGAATCTTAACGACGATAAACGTATTACTAAAATCTCAGATTTTTCTAACTGAATACCTAGGGGAGTTACTAATTCATCGTTTAGAAAAAACAAAATCTGTTGCTTACTTCTAATTTTAGAGTTGAAAAACGTTTCATAAATTTTTCAAACCGTCCTCAGAAATATGAAGATACATACAATCATTGTTGTAAGTAACAAAAAACTATCGTTACTTATCTAAATTACCCTGAGGTAGATATATGTTTATTGTAATGTTTTGGCGGAACATAAAACTTAAAATCAAGTGAAATAAGCACCCAACCCGAAAAATCAATTTATGTTTTCCTGTGATACAAATTGATTTAAACAGAAAGCACCAATAAAATATTACAGCGTCTTCGCGTAATACGAATTGCTCACTCTAAAGTCTGTATTGTAGCGTTTTCGCATAATACGAGGTGCTCACTCTAAAGTCTATATTGTAGCGTCTTCGCATAATACGAGGTGCTCACTCTAAAGTATATATTGTAGCGTCTTCGCATAACACAAGGTGCTCACTCTAAAGTATATATTGTAGCGTCTTCGCATAATATGAAGTGCTCACTATAAAGTCTATATTAATGCAACCTATTTTGTATAATACGACAATGGTGATATAATTTAAACAATGTTCTAAAGATGATTACCAGGACGAAATAACAGATTTTTTTGGTTGTTTAATCTACGTATCCAGGTAGGAATTTATTTCAAGGTATTACAGGATTATGTTTTTTATTACATTATGACTAAAATTGAGTTTGCATTGAGTTAAAAGTATCTAGTCCTACCCTGAAGACAATGTAAAGTGCAACTAAACGCAATATGCAAGGCGCGCTACGAGCAGCAGGTGCATAAATCAATTGGATTAGCCAATATAATACCCGGCGTTGCCCGGATCGCTTGTTTATCGTAACAATAATTAATTCCAACACTATTATTACAATGGAACATCTTACCCACGCGAGCGGCCATTTTGGTGTAGGATGCTAGTGAATTATTGTTAATTGTAACGAGAGTAATGTTATTTGCCGTCGTATTTAATGATGATTGCCATTCAACCTTGACATTATTAATAATTAGTACAGATGATCCCCGTGACAGCGCGGTAAACTCATGAGATTTGGTCGCAAGTTCGAACCCAAGCGTGGCCAAGATTAAATATCCATCACACAAAATTTACATTAAAAATATGTACCGTAAAATGGGGTGGCTTCGTCGATTTTCAACTTTTATTCTTATTTATTCTAGGTGGTGTATGGTGTATTTATTCAACTCAATATACATAGTAAGAGAAGTAAAAAAAAATAAAGTCACCTTTTCAAGTGGGGCGACTTCGACATACTATTTTTATAAGCTTTACAACGATAAGCCAATCTCCCAAAAATTTAAAAAAAGAAATGCGATTTTGAATATTCCAGTTATACATATTATATAACTATAAACACGGATGTACTTTTCAATATAAATGACAGGAAACTATTATAATACTTGAGGAATTTATAATATGTATACATTTTTCTCCTAATGAAAATAGCTAAAAAAACAGGTAATATTTTTGAACAAACTAGAAACCAACTAATTTGACATTTATTATCGAAGAGTCATTGTATCAACCGTGCCCGAAAAAATCATTAAAAATAAGCGAGGAATTTCTGAGTGTGTGCGAGAATTATGCATACATACGCGTTGATCAAGATCACCCTCCAATTCAAAGTCGCACCGTATTACATTTGTATAGTATATTTGCACCTTGTTTCATAGTGGAAGATGCTATTAGAAATACCTCCAATTCCTTCACCTCCCCACTTTTTTCATCAAATAATAAAGAGAAGTTTGAAAACTCATGTCGTACCCGGTATCTCATTATAAATAACGAAAACATCTGTTTCAATTGTGGAAGAGTTATTAGAGAAAGATAAAAAAAAAACTAAAATTTCCATGAAGAAATGTGGAAGCTAAATAGAAGACATTACGCATTTAAAATTAACAATATCAGACCTACCATTAATTCATAGAAGATAGTTTTAACAGGCGAAATGATGAATGAATTCTAAACGAAATGCAAAAGACAATCAGTATGCGAGCCGGATCAATCGGGAGTGTGTCGAATAATCAATTGGCTTCTACAGGAAATGCAGTCAAACGAAGACAAGAACTTCGTCAAACGTCTTCATTGAGAAAGACAATATACAACTACGCGTGCCGCTACACACGTATGTACTCGTATTTTAGCTACTGTAAATAAATTAGAGGATTTAAAAAAAAATTGCTAAAGCTTTTAGTGCTGACAGTCAAATGAATTATGGTATATATGTGACCGGTTGTTTCGACATATTATTTACAGAGGAGACAATTCGAGATAAAAAGTTCACGTGAACATTGAACATTGTGTTAATTCTAAACTATTACGAATATGGCAAAAAACAAAAATAATGAATTATCGCATGATTTTCTGTAAGTACGCATGTACTAGCGCTCCAAGTGAGTTGGGATTGACTTTATTTAATAAATATGTGTATAACATGAAAATATCAAGCTGAAGTAACTGCAGGTAATAATAATAAATACGAACAAAAAAAAATAAAAAACTTCTTTGAAACAAAATCAGGTAGAAATGCTAAGAACTTTTTTCCGTGGGAAAGCTCATAGCTCAGAAATGCACAAAATAATTTGCAAGGCAGATAGACACATTACACCATTAAATTTATACGCCGAGAATGCCAACATTTTTATAAATCCCAACCAGAAATTATTAGATTCCTGGTCAAATAAAATTTTACACGCAAAACACTTCAATTATCTCAACCAAACGTATGTTGACAAATTTTCGTCAAACAAATGGTTGAGTATTGGAGAGTTGAGCGCAGAAATAGAAGGATTTATGCTTGCCATTCAGGATAGAGTCATTAATACTAAAAATTATAGGAAGCATATAATCAAAGATACAAATCAAATTGATGATTTATGTAGAAAATTTTTGGCTTTCCGGAAACTATAGAACATATTATATCGGGATGTTCTGTATTAGCACCGTCCGAGTATACATTTAGGCACAATCAAGTTTTTAAAATAATTCACCAAAGTTTTAAAATTAAACATAACTTGATTGACTGCCGTAATATAATACCATATTATGAATACGAACCGAATTCATTTTTAGAAAACGAATTTTCAAAATATATTATGATAAAACTATACTAATAGACCGAAAGATTAGTCATAATAGACCTGATATAGTTTTACATGACAAAAATAAAAAATAAAATAACTTATATCATTGATGTCGCTATTCCAAATTCCTGTAATATTCAAAAATCTGTTAATGAAAAAATATGAAAATACACAGATTTAGGAAATGAGATAAAAATAATTTGGCATTCTCAGACTATAAAAATATTACCATTTATTATTTCGACTACTGGCATTATACCTAGCTCTCTCATTAAAAATTTAAGCGTATTAGATCTATCAAAAAGTTTATATAAATAAAATGCAAAAATCAGTCATTTTAAATACATGTAGGATAACGAAAGATTTTTTAAATATTTATGTTGAGAGATCAGTAGGATTTATAGGCCCTGTTAGAAGTTCTACCGAGCCGAACCCTCTGATATGAAAATATCTGGAGTCGGTGAATTATTTTCCCATTTGATCTCTGGTGAGTTGACGTGTTGTTCTTGTATTATTTTGTATTTATTTTGCTTATATAATGCACTTGCATAATGTTGATTGACTAGATGATCATTTGTGGAAAAGTGTGTGGAAGGGTTTAGTTTTTCCTATGGGGAAGATTTAACCCGGACATAAAGTCGGAAAATAATATATATATACCATTTCACAAAATTATGAAGTACCATATTATAGTGTTACTGTTATTTTTTTTACAAATGTACGCTCCTCTTCCATCCACAAGCAAATGCTTTTAATGGGAAAGCAGTATAAATCATAAGATACAAAACAACACTTTGTAAAACCTAATTTATTATGTTAAGCAAAAAAAATAAAATTAACAAATTTCAAAAATGTTTTTTTCACGGAAAAAAATCACTTCAACCTATAACTTGTAACCACGAACTTATAGCTATACTTACAAAAATTAATTCAAGTCATAAATTATAAGGTTGAGAATTATTGAAGCTTAGGAATAGGTAAGCGAAACCGACAGGCGACAAACACGCCTATGTGTTTGGTTAACACAATGTGATCGTTTATATCGAATTATAAAGTAATTGTTTGGTACGAAAATGTGATTTATCTACTCATATTTTTCCACGACAATATAATTCACAGATTTACGTAAAAACAATTATAAATTATAATCTTGCTGAAATTCCGCCCTTGAAAACTAGGTTAACTAAAGGTTTTTATGCATAGCACAAAGTGTATCAAATTATTATAAGCAATAAATCTTCCGAGAAAAAATAAATGCCGTCCACTTTTTTTTCTTGGAAGATTTGTTCAATTTATATTTGGATTTTGGGCTAGTAATTATTGCTTATAATAATTTGTTAAATTAAAAGAACTAATATCTAACTTTACGGGTTAGTTAAAAATGCGATTTGAAAATAAATCAAAAATATTTTGAAATCCTTACTTATGCCATAAATCCTTTAACTAATAGTTTTATTAGACGAGTGTCTCTGCCAACTATAAATCGTCGTGTGAGGATACATTAAAATACCGATTAACTTACCGTTCGTGTTTAACTAATCCAAACATACGTAATTTATAACATTTAATGCAAGTTTCACTATTTACGGGTTAAATATCGCGTTTGAAACTTCGTGTCTTCGAGCGGGCCAGCCGAAAGGAAACGCAAGATTAATGGAGAGATTTTGTTACGAAAACAATATTCCACACGAGAAGGAAGGTGATTTATTGCCGGAGATGCAATGTAGCTTAAGGCCAATATTATCTTAGCGATGAATGTATGAACTGACGGGAAAAGTCTCATTTTAAATGGTTCGTAAAGTCACTTAGATTCTGTTCCAAGTTTCAAAAAACCAAGTGCACTAGTAAAATATTTTCTTCGAAAAAACTAAGCATCTCTCACATGTGGTTGATGCACAAAATAAAAAAAAAAAAAAAATCATGTTTAAATTTCCTTACATATATGACTTTGTCACAAATTTGAAGCACATCAAAAATAATACCCTTCTAATATGTGGATATAAAAATGTTTTTTTTTTTAAACTTCAAAAAGGGATTTAAATAAATAAGGTAGAATATTAAAATAAACAATAGGTTTGCTTTTGTTGAAACCTCGTAAAGGTAATAGATTTCGTAGTAAATTGAGAGGAACATACGGCAGTGAGTATTTTTTACTGCCTTCAAGGAAATTATCGAGGTTGAAAGATAATTCATTAAATAGACTTACCAAAGTTGAAGAGTGTCATTGTTCGATTACTCGTAAGGTGAAAATTGAGAAGAGTGTTTGCGGTTGCTTACCTGAAAATAAGAGAAAGAAAACATACCGTTATTGATAATTTAACAAATCAATATTACTTTAAGATACGCGTATTTTAAATATCTTACACCAAAACTAACATAGAAAAAAATAATAGAATATAGCTAACGAGGTAAAAATTGACCAGAAGTCGTCCTATGGGTCACAATTGACATAAACCAAATACTGTAAGACCCCGCACAGAAAAATTCCACACTGAACTGCGCTGCAGACCGTTACCTTACTATAACGAACTTAATTTTATGCGCAGAGTCTTACAGCACTCGGTTTATATGGATTGCTTACCAACCGAAAAGCAGGGTCATCTAAGAAAAGTATCTACACCAATTGCATTGTCCCAACCACTGCATTAGGCTAAGTGATTATTCTGTTGGAAGAAAACCATACAGATAGGTTAGTCGTAAGAGTGTGTAGATTTCTCCATAGGTAGCAGTAGTAATACCACATGACAGAGACAACATCGGTCGTTCTGGTTTAATACCCGAATGGTTGTGAGCAGGGGCGGTTCTTCCCTTAGGTCAATTGATTTTTGACCCAACAAAATTATAAGACAAAAATAATAATAAATTATGTTATATATTTGAAATGTACCGCGAAATAGAAGGGCTGCGTGTGGCGGTGGCGAGTGACGAGCAGTGACATCTATTGTCTCTAATAGAAGCTTTCATTCACAAGTCCACACGATTCGCTGGGTCAATTCAAAGAATGTCCCCGGCTTTGGCATCTTCTTTCCATGTGCGCGCCATAGAATAAACGAGATGGCAATATGGCTTTCGTCTAAGTAAAAATTAGGTACCGAAGAAAGCATGGGGACGCTTAGGCCATGACCGTGAGGGAGACAGCACGATGAATATTATGTTTTAAAAAAATGGTGACATATGGTGACGTGTGTGGAACAATGGTTGTTTTTCAATTGGACCTTTTAGAAAAGGTTTGGAATAATTCTGTATATTGGTTATAGGTGGAAAATGAAGCTGAAGAATGAAACAAAACAAAAAACTTAAATGATCATTGTCAAATAGAATCGTCAAAATTTAAATAGAAACATCGCTTCGCATCGCACCACGGAACCATCATACTCTTAGCTTCACATCAAGTATCTTTGGCTACTGAGGACGGTAGTTTTAAACACTTATTTTATTTACTTTAATGTTGTGAACAACTATATTAAAAAGTAATACCTTAAAAAAATTTGCCGTAAGTAAATAAATTGTGTAGTTATTTCCAATTTACTATATTAACATATTATCTATTTTGAGTCGCGGACTCTTGACGTACCTACCTACAAATTGATATAGATAATAATATATGGGCATTTTTCACAGTATAAAGATTAGTCACACATTTTTTTCAAATGACCTACCACGCCTGGATCCCTAGAGCCGCGTCTGGTTGTGAGTACTGCTGTTACTAGCTAGCATACGGGCGAGCATTTTAGTACGAGTTGCCTCCTGCAAGATAATAACTTAGAACTTTCTATAGAATGGACGTAAGTACAGTTAGATAATAATTGTAAACATCTCACAATAATAAACAAACTCGCAATCTCAGATGACCCAAAGTAATTTTTGAAATTTCCCGATGATTGCAAATTAAGAAGAAAACTAACAGTACACTACAGTAATACTCGAAAGTACAAAAAATATAAAGAAAAGAGAGGAGAAAAAAGGATAGACCTGAATTTAAAAAAAACACACATTAAAAGAAAAAGAAAGGTATACTTTAAATTTATATTGTTTCAGTAATAATTAAGAAGTTTTATATATGAACAAAGAAAAAAACATTTAGTTCCTGGATAAAAAAAAATGTAAGTATGCATTCGGTTTGTGGAATAGATAGTGCTTACAAAATTTTCGACCGACATAATACTGCAAAGAAAGACGGGTTAAGATAATTTACGTACGTGAAGTAAATAAACTAAACAGAAGTGACTTGAGGGTGAAAGTGAAAAAAAAAGAGCTGTACTTATTGATTTAAAATAAAAACTATGTCACTCTCCACACACCTATGAAATTACCAAGGACATACGTAATAGGTATATTAACTATGTATAATTTAATTTATAACCATATAACTTGTAGTACTGCGAATGTCCAAATAAACCTACTCTCTGGCGCAGGGCAGAAAACCATCATTCCTTTTTAATGAAGTTTTAATTTTCAATAATTTAATATTAGGAAAATCAACTCATCGTTTATTGTTTGGTTAAGCACCAGAATTTATTTTTGTTTCGGTAAATTTATAATTTCCTAGTATTTTAAATAAATACCTAACGATTGTGTTGCATGTCTCTATTTATTTATAATGTGCACTTATCTGGTAGGTGCTTACCGGAAAGCACAACAAATTGCTTAGTCTATTTTGATCAAATATTTAAAAAATATAACTATTTGTCATCGTGCTTTCGGTGTTCTATTGTTTCTTGTTTGGAAAATTTGGCATCTGTAATCGAATTAAAGATACTTATTTCTTCTCCTCACCACCATAATATAATAAATTGATTGATGTGCCACCTCATAAGAGAATAATCTGCTGCCCATATTGCATGCCAGACGAAGCCTTATTATTGCAGGAAGGCATCTCCATCAGGTTAGTGCACGTTTTTTATTATACATTTAGGAAATTCTTGACATAACCTTTGAGTTAAGAACGCCGCGTAATAATTTATCATTTGTTATATTTTCTAGGGTATTTATTAAGCCCGCCTTTGTTGGGGCTATTTGCGTGTACGTATATTATGTTTCTTTACATGTTAAAATTAATTGTTTACAGTTCAATTTTGAAACTCGCTAAGACTAAGCGTATATAGATTTACTTTTATCTTCAGATTCTGCTAGTTTAACGCGTCTTATTTAGTGATAAAAAGTGTGAAAATAAAATAATAATAGCGAATAAACAAATAACCACAAAAAAATCATTAAACATTATTTTATTTTAGCGCTCGAACAATAATCAGTCAATAAGATTAGTCCACAAGCGCTCACTAAAACTACAAAAAAAAAAGAAATAATGAAACAAACTTACAACCCGCCCATGGGGGTAGTTTCAACTATATCTGCAGTTTTAAGTACCGAGTTTAGTGTAAGGCTAATAAAGCACGCAGCGGACGGAATAAATTTGAGCAGGGCTATCATTATAGTATCGGTGTTGCGCGGATGGAAAGGGTAGGTAATAAAATACCAGACTGGAAGGCTTCCACGGATTAAAACTACCCCCCCCCGCTAATAACCAAGTGTATATAATAATTCATAGCGGGCTGCGCGAGCCATTCCGACAGCGGTGCAGTGTTGACAGCATACGTGTAGGTACTCGTATTCGTAGAGGGATAGGGTATCTGATATTATTAATACTCCAGCGTCTGGACGGTGTAGGCCCTCTGATTGGTCAAATTTAAATTGTCTGTTTCGGTTAAATTCCACTAACTTGAAAAGACACGATTTGAAAAAGAAGACACGATGCTCATATAATTTTTGGATAATATCGAAGAGAATATGTTTTAGAAAGTTGACAATCCATTGGATTCATTACATTACAGTAAAAATTATCCACAATTACGTATTAAAATTTGACGTTTATCATTATTCACGCGAAAGACAGATTGTTCAGTGTTGCCAGCGTATATGGATTTCCAATCAATGTAAAAAACTTTTATAGCCAGTTAGTGTCAAGCAATGTACAATGTCAGTGTGATTATTTAATGTGAGATTTATTATAATTATAAATAATAAATATAATATATATTTATAAATCCACCATTATAAATTAAATAAAAAATAACCAGTTCCACTCGATACTTATACGTAATTAATTATTTTTTGATATTACAACACCGACCCCATTCGCTGTCATCAGCTGTCATGTTTATATGTGATTATTACAGAATTATTATTGACGTGATAACCGTAGATATTTCTTTTAAAAACTATCGCTGTGAATCGCTAAAAAGAAATATTTTGTTTTCAGATTATTATTTCAATTTAATTACTATGGCTAAAAGGTATGTGGGCAATATTTTACCAGAATTGGTCAAATTTCGGAATGTTCGAATGAGAGGGAAATTTACCAAGCGATTGAAGTGCCATATACCACAAATTTTAGCTTATCCTCCAGCACTTAACGAATGATTGACAGGAGATTGTAGTCAATCTAAAAACTTTAGGAATTTTGTTTGTCAATACAAATGCTACTAGATGTATACAGTGCTAATAGATTTGCCTCATTTGGAGCGCAAATAGCTAATATCCCAGGTAATGGTCCATATTGTTTAAAAAAATTTGGTTAGGTTTATCATCTGACTTCCAGAAGTATACAAGTTGCAGGTAAAATACCTTCCTATGCTCAGCTTTATCTATATGATCCTGATGAGGCTGTTAGAGTGCGTATGAGTCATCCATGTTATGCCGATTGCTATAAAAATATAATGCAAATAATTGATGATTGAACTAAAAGAAGCTGTCGAGGAAGAAGAAATACGCATTGCGGCTGAGGTTGGGCAGGTGAGAGATATACGTCTATTATTTACACGTTCATCAGAGGTACAATGCTCCAACCAGTTCTCACGATATCGCCATGGTTTACGTAGCAGACAGACGGGAATTTGTCATCGGGTATAGATATCGCTGTTTAACCTAAAAATGTTGAAGGACCTCAAAGGATGGCAACTTTATCAAAGCATTTAGATCCCATGGTTTTCCCACTAATATTTCCATCAGGTGAATGTGGTTGGACTCCAGGCTTTCAGCATCATGCTGATTTCTGTACTGCTCAATGTCATACTGTAACTGCTATGTAGTTTTATGCAAGTAAATTAGCAGTGCGAAGAAACATATTTAATCCAATCCATTATGCGGGTAAACTTTTTCAACAGTATTTAATTCATGCTTACATTATTTACCAATCTGGTCGCCTAGATTACATTAGGAAAAACCAACGACACCTCAGAGTGGAATGCTATCAAGGTTTGCAAAACCATGTAAGAAATTTAGCCACTGATAGAGGAGTATGTGCAGGTAATACAGTCATTCTTCCATCTTCATTTACTGGTGGACCACGCCATGTGAATAAACTTTATCAAGTTTCAATGGCAATGGTACGTAAATTTGGTCGTCCTGTCGTCGTCATAACTTTTACATGCAATCCCAAATGGCCAGAAATACCAACCGAATTGGAACATTATCAATCGGCCGCGGACAGGCCTGATATGGTAGCCAAGGTTTTCCATCTAAAAGTCAAGGAATTTATTCATGATATGACTGAGAAACATGTTTTTGGAAAGGTAATTTGTTGGGTGTATACAATTGAACAGCAAAAAAGAGGACTCCCTCATCTACATGGTGTGTTTACACTTTGCAGCCAAGATAAGTTGTATACAGCTTCTGATATTGATAATGCCGTATCTGCAGAACTACCCCATCCGAAGAACGGCTTTGTACCATATTATTTAAAAAAATAACATTCATGGACCATGTGGCGTACTTAATCCAAGGTCAGTCTGCATGGTATACGGTAAGTGCTCTAAAAAATTCCCCAAATCATTTAAAGATGCTACTGATAATAATTTCGCAGGCTACCCAGAGTACAGGATACGTGATAATTTTTCTGAAAATCACGTTGTTCGGGATATACGTATCGACAATCGATTTGTTGTTCCATATAATGCATTCCTTAGCAAAAAATATGATGCTCATATTAATGTTGAAATTTGTTCCTCTTTGGATAGTATTTATTTATTTATACTGGGTTTTTAGAGATTTTCTCGCTTATCTATACATGATCAATCTCACTCAATTTTACTTCTGGCTTTACATTTACCCGACAGCCAATCTGTTTATTTTGTAGAGGGGCGGGAGGAACAGGCTCTTAGGGAAGCATCTACAAGGAACACCTCTTTAACAGCGTGGTTCCAATTAAATCTTAAAGATATTGAGGGACGCTCTATTCTGTATCAAGATGTACCAAATAACTATGTCTTTTCAGCTGGTAAAAAGTGGACGAGGCGACAGCGGGGAGGCGGCAACATCATTGATGACATACGAGAATGGACGCAGTGCATGACGGAGGCTTCATTGTGTTTGATGCCTAAAATTCTTAGACATCTATTTGTTTTAATTTTAATACAATGTATCCCTTCGATCTTCGGCTGAAGATTTTTTTCATCGTGGTGTTGCTGAAGAAACAGCTATTAATTAATCTTTGTCTTTTAAACATACAGGATATTCTTATGAAGGAGAATTCATCTTGCAGAATGCAGGGCTTACCTGAACCTGATGAAAGTTGCAGTTTTGGACAAGTATCTGATTTTAATGTAATTTCTGAAAACACTTTAGGTGAATTGATGGCTGCCAAACTCAATGACGTACAACTTCAAGCATATAATTCTATTTTGAATAAGTTTTTTCACATGAAAATGATGACAATGAATGTTTCTTCATTGATGGCCCAGGCGAAACAGGGAAAACATACCTTTACTAAACTTTAATTCACACTCTAAGACGAAAAGGTAAAAGAGTTTTATCATACTGCTTTTAATTTACCCATCAATTTACAGGACAATACAACATGTAAGGTCACATCAAAGAATCGGAAAATTATAACGGAAGCAGATATTATAATATGGGATGAAGCACCAGGTGTAGCTTTAGAAGTTATTGAGCGTACTATACGTGATATCATGGGAAGTGATTCTGTCTTTGGTAACAAAGTTATTGTTTTGGGCGGAGACTTTCGTCAGATCCTTCCAGTGTGTCGACGTACTTCACGAGGACAATTAATTGCCGCTTTCATAAAAAGCAGCATACTTTGGTACCATTTGAAAACTTTTCAATTAAAAACAAATGTCAGAGCTTTAGAAAGTGAAAATATATTTTCTAAATGGCTTTTGGACTTGGAAGATGGCAAACTTCCTTCGGTAGAAGGAACATTAGAATCATCTGTGCTTATTCCCAATGTAAATATTTGTCAAGATATTATTCACTATATATACAGTGAGACACATACAACTCCTGATGCCTTAGTGATGAGTCAACGTACCATATTGTGCCCTAAAAATAGTCATGTTTATGCTATCAATGAGGATGTACTTCAACGGAAAGCGCCCCTGAGGTGATATCTCACAAAAGCGGTGCTATAAAAATTTCAGCTGTAACTTAATTCAAGCCAAAATCATTACGGGGAACAGAAAAGGTACAGTACATTTCATTCCTAGAATTTAAAACACTTTTTCGGATGTTACAATTAGTCAAATTAGCTTATGCAATGACCATCAATAAATCTCAAGGACAAACTTTTGAACGGGGTGGACTGTTACTTCCTGAACCAGTATTTTCTCATGGACAGTTTGAGCGCAGTCATCGTTATTTATACAAATTCTGACTGATTGGTATACGGATAATATTGTTTATAAAGAGATTTTTTCCTAATGAAAGTGTATAATATTATGTTGTAGATTGTAAAAAATAAAAGTATAATAAATTGTACTTGCTTAAAAAGTTTTGTTTTTTGACTCAATTTATCCCACCTGTAAGGTTTTCCAGCCTAAGAATTAAGAGAGTTTTGGTGTATTTACTTTGACAATCGTTAGGTAAGAGCGTAATATTATTTCACCCAAATATGTAGATTTTTAGGACATATCCCAATAAAATAATTCTTAATATATTTAAAAAAAAAAATGTAATTACTTTGACAGTCTTTTGGTAAGAGTATATTATTTTACCAAAGTTATATGTAATATTGTAATATGTTGATATTTATTTTTATTTTCAAATTACATATAAATATTTTGCAATTTAAGTTTCGATTTAAAAATTAAATCATTTCGGTGGTATGGAAGAGGAAACATTTTTCTCATTGACGAGATTTATGTTGGGGTGAGGGGTGTTTAATGGTTCAGAATGTCTTTCTATTATATATCTACCCATTGATCTAATATCTACTTATTAAATGTAACTGTTAGTATCACTCAAACTGGGCGAAGCCCAACGAAGTGCCGCCCGCAGGGCCTAGCAGCAAAAACCCGCGGAGCGGGTTTTTAACTGCTAGTAGTAATTGTTTTACTAGAGTTGGATTTATGAAAAGAAAATTAACATAAGATAAACATGGATTAAAATATATAAATAATAAAATAATATTATCTATCTATATTCTTATTCTATAAATAAAAATGTAAATGTTCGTTTGTTCAAAATCTTAAATCTCCGACAGTTCTTCACCGATTGCTTTGAATATTTGAAACAACGTTGCATGCGAATACGCGTGTGTTTTATATATCTTTATTATATAGATGTAGCTTGTGACATATAAAAACATGTTTTTTTGAAAATCCGCGCCATATGTTGAACAAACATGTTTTTTTTAAACAGCGCCATCTGTTGGACGTAAAAGCAACACACTGTATTGTTTCTCTATCTGGACAGACAGCCTGAGCCGTAGCAATGCGTGGCGGGGTACAGCTAGTAAGAAAATAAAATACTTGACGAAGAAACCATTGCTGTTGAAACATGTCGATCATTTTATATTAAATAATGGCGTGCATAAAGTATTTTATTTTCGTATAATTAAAAGACGTCACAAAGTGATTTTTCAATTATTGAAGAAAATATAATATATCTTTGCCATTCAGTTAGGTTCAATTAATCCCTTATGCGAGTCTCAAATAAATTACCACCAGAATCTTCATAAAATTAATGTTTTTCTTACTTTTCATGAGCGATTTTTTATTTTATAATTTACTCTGGAATATAGTTATTTTTTATATTTTGTCTATTAGACGTAAAGTCACAAGGACGAAATCAGTGATTGGTTAAATACTACACACAATTGAAAAAAAGTCGATTTTCCAAAATTTTATAAATAAAAATAAAATATGCAATATCATGGGAAACTCGTGCAAGACAAATATAGGTTACATTCAAACAATTCAAAACTCTATGACTAAGCTTTTGATAAGCAAAAGTAATTATTCACAAAGGAGAGATATTAAATTAGTCCGTAAGGAGAGATATTATATTACCTGCTTGAGGGATATTATGCTTGAAAAATCTATGCCAAAATCTATTGTCGGATTCCATATATAAACAGAAGGTAGATCACATCCACAACACAAGATTTAGTAAAAATGAAGGTATGTCCATTCCAAAACTTCCTAATAAATTCGGCCAGTGGACATTTACTTATCTTGCCTTCTATATTTAATAAGATGCCAATGAATGTAAAAAGCGAATCAACCTACACAACTGAATTAAAAAAGCTAAAACAGTGGTTTATGGATCAAGATTTTCTATATTGATATTGTTTACAAATACACTAGTATCCATTGAAGGTATGCATGTAATTGTATAAATATGCCTATGAGAGTGTTTTAATTTATTTATTTATTTATTTGGTACAATATTTTTTTACATTTCAAAGTTTTTCAGTAATGTTGGCCTCACTGGGTGGCTTGCCCGTGCTGAGGCCTTCATTTTATAATATGAAAATAATCTAAATACAATCTACAATATAAGATAAAATAATATATTTAATATATAATCTTGTGTGTTTGTGAGTGATGTGTGTTTATATTGGTTTTGTGTGTTACGTGTAGGTTTTATTTTTATTTTATTCTATGACATTTTGGTAATATTGTCTTTTTTGTTGTTTAATCCATTTTGTAATTTTGTGTGTGAATTTATTTTTATTTTCCTCAATTTTAATTTCAATTTTTAGACTGTTGAAAGCTTTTATAGCATGGTATTGGTAGTGTCTTTGTCCAAAGCTTGAATTTACTGTTGGAGTTTTTATGTTTTCTTTGTGGGCTTGTCTAATTGGTCTGTTAGTGTTATTTTGTGTATGTTGAAAATTTTTTTTTGGTCAAAAATGTAGTTTAGTAGTGTTTTAACGTATAATTGGCGTATATCTAGTACGTCACAGCTGTTGAATATTTGGTCTGTATCAGTCAGTCTATGTTTTTTTAGTATTACCTTTAAGATCGTTTTCTCTGCGGTTTCTATGTAATTGATAGCCGAGTTTGTTGCTCCTCCCCAAGCAATAATTCCATATTCTATTATTGACTGTGTGTATGCTTACTGTATGAGTATGTTGACTGTCTTTTATGTCTGTCTATGTATTGTATGTCTTTGTATTGTAGTCCCTTAAAATATTATTCTATTTGATTGTGACTTCTCGTTATAAAATTGATAATAGGAACATAACCTGCTGACAAACTGCTTTGGCAGTTTAAGAATGAAAAAAAATTAAAATAAACATGACGCCAAAAGCTAATATTTGGTGGAATTAAATTCGATAGTACTCTCCCTCACTAATCAAGACTTGAATAATTTCTTTATAAAAAGGATGCTTCTATACTCAAAGTGTTCGGGAGACATTTTGGTTGTACACTTAATAACGTTTTCCTTAGATAGTAAACCGTATGATGCATCTTTTAATACATATTGAATTATTCGTTTACATCGCCCTTTTCATTAGTATTTAAATAAGCGCTTACTATGAACGGAAAGCAAGTTATGGTAGGTAGGTATAACAGTTAAACACAATACTAAGATAGGAGCTAGCGAACCAGCAAGAAAATTTATTTGATAACATTAATAGTTACGTGGGAATATATGGAGAGAATGTATTTTATACTCGTAACTAAATAAAGTAAGAAATACTATGAACAATATTTCTTAAAACTAAACAAATAATATTCAGAGAGTTTGTCAGTAATATCGATAACAAAACTACCTTAACATCATAAAAATTCCAATTAAAAAAATAGGTGAACTTAATAATATTATATGGGTACCTATGGGAACAAGTACAAATTGAAATAAGCATTCGTATCACGAATACGTTTCTGTCACAGAACAGATAAATAAAGTAATTAGGTGTTTATTTATTGATAATACTTTTTCACAACGTTCGGAAGCCAAAAGTGTGAACCCAAAATAAAATAAAATCACCGATAGCAAATAAATAAAATGATTTATTTGGAAATGTGGTCGCGCGATGCTGGTAAAGCGAGTGAAATAAAACAATGCATTATTATGCAAATTAAAACACGATCCATTCGAGGACTGCAAATGGAAATACCTTTGCTACCAAAATTTCACATGAATACAAATGACAAACAAATAACTAATTCTGTACATTATTGCGAAACTAATTAATGTCGGTAGCATTATATATTAGTAATTGATATTTGTTTTAATTGTTTATTAAAAAAGAATTAATTTGTTGAAATAACACAAATAATACTCGTAGCTAAAAAAGCAAATAACTAACAATAGCGTTATTTATAGCAAGGGTTTTCAATAAAGAAGATTATATGACACGTATTCCCGTGTCATATAATCATTTTTTTCACACTTTTTGTTTCCTCCACTGAAACAATTATGTTCAAAAGATATTTTAATTCATGCATTTAAAAACCAGGATAACTCTGCAACACACAAACACGAGTCGATTTACAAGATCCTCATTACAAAATACATTTCACCAACCTACAACTGAAACCACTTTTGGGCAAAGAAATTTGCAATATTTCTCTATAAAACTATTTACATAATATTCTCCCTCTTGCAATAAAAACCATTAAAAAAAATAACCGACTTCAAAAGACAAATTAAGATATGGATTATGGACACGGGAAAGAGGAATATAGATAAAATGTTGCAACCTAACAAAGATTAACGTTATGTTATGTTTTTCTTCTGTACGTTTTTCCATCATACATTTTTCTTGTTAAAAATTACTTTAAAAAAATTAACTCACACATATGACTATGTACAATGTGACCCTAGAACGGGGTACCCCAGTAAGGTCACATTCTTTTCAACATGTAAAATATTATTTAAAAAAAAAATCATTCACAATCTTCAAATTTTCAGACCCGACGCGGGAAATTATGTACCTATATATAAATAAATATATCTATTAAAAATGTGAATTTTATAAATTAAAAACAAAAACTATTTCCACGGCTGAAAATGGAAACCCGTTTAATTGCTCGGAAGGCAACTATCCTGACCATTACACCATCAAATATTGTAAGAAGCGTGGCATAAACTGATTATATGTATTGTTTATGAATTTTAGAATGTTACGTAGGTACACACATCCAAAATTACATTGTTTAATATTATTATGCTTTCATCGTAATATTATTATGGTATTTATTTTAATTTACTTTATTATTTTATTTATTATAAAACATTGATATTACTAGAATTACTACACAAATACATCCGTAAAATCTCTTTTTGGCTTTTTAAAGTCCCCTTTCATCTTGGTCTGCCAATTTCACACCTCACAGCTATATATCAGAGCAATGAACTGCTAGCCTTTGACAAAATGGTTTATTGCGACTACTGCATTCGGTATTTCTTACATTGTATTGTCTGCAAATCACCCTATTTTCAATGTATCTGGTAAAGCATACATTCTTACTCATCCACTTGATTAAGAGATAACATTTTATAAATGGAACCTTTATATAAAATCAATCGAACACGATGACTTATAATTAAATTCATCATAGAATAACTGTGCATACAAATTTAGTTTTCGTATTTTTTTTTTTTTTTTTACTGTATTACCGCACAAGAGTCCCAACTGCTCCCGTCTGGAGCCAGTGAGACTATGGCATCCCCAATCGGGGTATGTTGTGAGGCTGAGGGTATTGGGAAGGGGAGGGAGATGGGGAAGAGGAAGGTGGGGAAGTACCTGGCTATTCAGATCTGGTCACCAAACACGGCTAAAGCCATTTCAAGCAACGTTTCAATTCTGAATGGTGGTCTTACACCAGGGCGATACTGAGAGTATCTTCCACTCTGGAACGTGCCGCAAATATACTATATATTATTTTTAATTAATTAATTGTGAAATAACACAAATTAATCAAATAAAATTTATTTGCGCACGCCGGGTTCGAACCCGCGACCTTCGGATCTGTAGTCAAAAGCGTATACCACTAGACCACGCCGGCCGTCCACTATATGATTCCACTATATAATAATCCCTAGTTAGTAATAATGCCGTATAGTTTTAAATTAGCGAACAAACTCACCGTGTTGCAACATGGTATGATCCGCTCACATTAACTTTTCGTAATCCATTAAACTCGGTGCAGTAAAAAGGGAACTGGAAATAAAGGAAAACGGATGTGTGGTCGCCATTTTGAACATTAAATAATTCCGCTCTAATCTGCAGTTAATACGCGGCTAAGTTACAGCGGAACAAAGTGCAGCAAAGTAAACAGGCAATACGAACTCATGCGAATACGAGCGACGTAAAGAAGTACCAAAATTAGAATAAAAATATGCAAACAAATGTCGTTGAAGAGTTCCGAGAATTTGAAATTTTATTAAAATTGTCACATTAACACTTTCAGTACCGCACTTTTGTTCCCACATATAGATCATATTTTATATCTGGTAACACCTTAGATAATTAGTTGTAAATTTTTAGTGGGTAACATTTTTTTTTCTTAAATTCTTAATTAATTAATTCTTAAATCTGATATTAAAAATTTTTAGGCCTCGAATGGTTAATTTTTATTAGTAATAGAAAAACCTTTCACAACAATAATTGTTAAAAAGAAACTTTTACAGTGTAACCAAAATAAATATAAAGATAACTTTAAAAAAATAATGGATCCCAGTTAAGCAAGTCCGTCTAAACGGAATCTGTCATTATATTGTTTGAGGTATTGGTGGCGGTAATGATTATTGAAACCAAGCAAAAAAATAAATTGACGCGATAAGAAATATCCTTCATAAGCGGTACGCAAAATACAGGTAATGTGGGCTTTACGAAATCAAGATACTTTTTTTTCTTCGTGTCAATGAGGAAGGACACTGGTAGTGAAAGAGTTAAGTCTATAAAATAGCAAGTAATGAAAATTGGATTTTCTTGAACTTTGTAATGATTTCATTCTCGATAGATTATCTCACAGACCTGAACCCATTCACAACCCGCGACCAACATAATACGAGTTAGTAAGTACTTCTCAAGCGCAACATAAATACACATTTAAAGTATAGACGTTCATTTCAAACACCTGTACAGTACATTAGTTATCGACTACCATAATACGGACATGTGTCTAGTGTGGTAGTCGATAAGCATGTAAAAAACTGTATTCAAATATATTTTTATGAATAAAGAAAAAAAAAAATGTTTTACAAAAATAAAATAAATCATGAAATCGTACACTTAATTACTTTGTTAATAATATTTGGCTTATTTATATAGCGCCGTTATCGTGAGAAATCACCTGAAGGGCTCTCGAGGTCACTGTAACGATAATACACAAACGCCTTCAAGTAGAAATTCCATCCATGAAGATTTGAATGGAAACCGATGTGACTTTACTGAGTACCCTTTGACTATTAGATTGAGACAGCCAATCACCATTGCGTATTTTCTCTCTCTTGCACTGTCTAACATAGTATTCACCATTCCATTTGATTTTGAATTTTTAATGACCGACCGAATATCCGTTATTGAAATTTAAGGTAAAATCTCCTTGCGAATTTATTTATTCTATGGTCGAAGTTCAATTTTACGATAAGCAAATTTACATAACGCTTAACTACCATAGTCGGTCAGCATGAAATATTCATACATAGGTATTCTGTTGTTAGTGTGAGGAATTCATTGGAATCAAATAATTTTAAAAACTATTTAAAGAAATCAAATAATAAAAAAAAAGTTTTGTTAATCAAGTAGGACAACAATTACAGAGCAGGAAATAGTGTCAAGTCACAGCCCTAACATCTCGTATTTATTACAGATCTCAATGTGTTGATGTAGTTCAAGATTTAGGTTATACTCAATAGAAAACATTACGAAAAAGTTCGTTTGAGTAAAGACTTGCACCAAAAATTCAAGGCTTCGACCTGAGCTGAAATCTCCACATTCTGGACAATGGAGACTGGTTTCCGTAGGCTATTAAGGACGGGTTGTTTCGGAGAATTTGAACAATTCTTCAAAATTCAAAGTAAATTTTCAAGTTCTGCGAAAGATTAAAAGTATTGTTTTTATTTCAGTTCTGTCAAGCAACTAGCCTATAATGATATTATAACAGAACTTGAATAGGAATTCCACACAACCCGAAAATGAAAGTTGAAATTTGATGATTTGTTGAAATTCTCCGAAACTACCCGTCCTTAATAGCCTACGGAAACCATTCTCCATTGTCCAGAATGTGGAGATTTCAGCTCAGGTCGAAGCCTTGAATTTTAAATGTAGTTTGAGGAAAAGCAATTCCCAATAATTTGAGTGTCCACGGAAGGTACGTAGAACTGAATGTGTTGCAACAAAGAAGGTGAATCAATAATATAAATCATAATTTTAAAAATCCAAAATATACCAAATTCTTTTCTACACATTTCTAAGAATAACGTTTTAAACTTAAAGTAAACAACTAACGACTTCTTTTTATTTCATGTTAGAACAACACAGTTTCCATAAAATTCAATCTAATTTAGAAGCATCTCCTCATACAGACTTATAAACAAACTATATCTACCTATGGTGGTAAATTTTTGTCCATTGTCCGTCCATTCAGACAGATTTGTTATTTCCAATCCATATGCGTTGGATTTATTGCAGCGGACCACTCGCCGGGCATAATTGTTGAATTACTGCCAATACCCTTTAAACGTTGCAATTCATGTGCAGAAAAAAACATAAAGCTTTAAAAATGGGCTAGGATTAATTGATTACTTTGATAATTAAGGGGAAAGTTTATAAAATCAGACAATTTATTATCAATTTATAAACCAGATTGTTTTGCCAATCGCCTTTACTACAGATTTCTTCATTGTCTAGTAGTTGGGGATTGTCAAAAAAAATCACATCCAATCTTAAAGTATAATAAAACTTTTTCAACACTCGCAAATTCACCTCGTGGCATCATTGTGAATAAACGAAAATAAATAACTTTGTATGCATGACTATTTAATCAAAATAATCGACACGTTTCAATATCAATTGTTTCATAGTTCGAGAGAATTGTTTTCTTCAACACACAGATTTTTCAATACAGTCGATTCCACTTAATTGGTAGACCGGTTTATAGGGAAAGCCGGTTATTTAAACCAAAACCAAGGAACATAAACTAAATAAATAAACTAACAATCAATTACTTAGGTTATCTGGGACACCATTCCGTTTAACTGGCATAAATTCAGATCTGAAGTCGATGCAAAACGTATCGCAGAAAACGAATTTTAGTTAAGAATAACGGGCCTGCGTGAGGGTGAGGGGAGGGGATGCGCCGCGCTTCGAAACTTCCGAGTAATTCGATAAACTTGGCACACGCCGGTTTTTTGCCGTCCGCCGACATTCGTCGATGTAAAGTCGTTCAGTTCGCTGTTCATTGCCGCGCGCGTGAAAGTATTTTTTTTAATTACTATTATTATGTTGTTATACTAATTTTTTGAAGATTTATAAAAAGAATTTGTACTTTTCTTTGATTGTTTTTTTCATATTCAGTATATACCTGTAGTCAGTACAAAATAATTTTCTGTAATTAAAACATTGTTTCCAAAAATTTAAAGTAAACACACATTCAAGAGAACTCGAATAAATGTAATATGTGAACAAATAAAAAAAGCTCAATAAATAATGAATTTTTATTTATTTTATACCTACCATAAACTTTGTACCTTTGTATCTTTGTCCTTTGTGGAACCCACTGCACATGGTCGTAGTTGTAGTTGCTACCGACTTTTTCTGGGTTAATGGAAATCTTATTTCTTATTGAAAAATGTTTGTCCCTTTAAGCGGAATCGACTGCACATACTCGTGGTTGTAGTTGCTACCGACTTCTCCTGCGTTAATGGAAACATTATTTTTATTGAAAAATTCAAAGTGCTTAGTTATTTACAGTTCCATAGCGCGTGACAAGAATGATTTAGCGAGCTGAATAGCGAGGTACGTAACATTTAAAATTCAGATAGAAAAAGGTTTGATAACCAAATTCGACTACCCCAGAGCTCATCGTCTGAAAGGTTTTGCTGCTTAAGCACACATACTTTCTGCACTATAAAGATATTTTATTGCCTGAACATCAGACAATCTCGCATTTCTGCATAGATGGATATTATGACAGGAATTTATAGGCATTAATAACACATGCAGATTCCCTGGAACTCTGCTAAATGCAGCTGTTATTGTTGAGGATATTTTATCGGAATATTGAACAGCGGCAACGGATGCACCGGCGGCGACGTGCATACTAATATTGCCTTTGTTAGTGCATACAATGTGCAATGCACACGGTATTGAACATAACTACTAAAGGCTGTTATGTAGAAAGTCGCAAGCCATCAGAGAACTTAAACAGATGAAAAGTTTTAATAATCTTTCATTGCACAAATCAGAAAAATAAAATTGAAATCTTCCACACGTTTTTAACGGTGTTCCTTGTTTGTGAAAATACTCCACTGAGTGAGCGTAGCGAAGTCCTGTTTTAAGTAAACCCTTTTGCATTTCGTCTGCCTGTATGTTCGGTTTCCGTTTCAAGATGCTGGCCGTTTTAATGGTTCAGTAATGATTCGTTTTTCAATTGATAAATCGTCGTGTTTATTTGATTTTGTATTTGCAATTTTTCTATCTTTTCATGCCTTAAGAATGTTGGAACATTTTTTTATTACGATATTGGATAAGTTTCTTTGGATAAATTTTCCTCATTTGAAATATTAAACAAAGTTACATAAAATACATGGGTTGTAACTAAGTAGGAAGGAATTTAAGTAGGTACCTATTTATAATTCTTATGATTTCAGAGGAAAATTTTAGTTAATTAAATTAAATTAAACAAGAAACATACTTTTTTGGATGGGAGTCTACTGTTCACCAACTACTTTTTAAATTTTTTTTTTGTATTTATTAAAGGAAAAAGTACATAAAAGTACTAAGGTTTACAATTTACAATGACAACATTTAATACTACTCTTCCAGAGAAGCATTAGCTTGTGGTTGGAAGAGGATACATTATATAATTGTACATTATATTATTGTAGATATACAAATAGAATCAAGAGAAGTAGGATAAAAATATACTGTGAGTAAAATGTACTACTAGTAGCTATAATATATAAATAAAAACATGATGTTATTAGTTTCTGGGATAAAGACCATTATTATTATTATTTTTTTTTTATTAATATGTATACTATATTTGGAGAAGAAGTTGCTTCTTAAGTAGAATATTTACTATTCATTAACTAATTAGTAAGAATAGAAATGTTGGAGGAGTTAAAGGCGTTTTAGACAATTGGGTATTTAACTTGATTTAATCACTAGACGAATATTATTAAATATACCCATATAAATTCGATATCATCCAGATATTTCAATTTTACTCAATTCGTTTCAAAATCTTTCAATATGTAGCTTTGCCAAATAAACGATGTCATTCAAATGACAATATTTTTCAAATCTAAACCAAACCTCCACAGCAGTAAAAAGTACGCGTCCGTTTGCGGTCCAGCCGTTTGGTTGGTTTGTTAGCGTTACTTGTGCTGGCCGTCCACCCCCGGCGGCGCGCGCCCGGTGGCGCCAGGCCCACGTGATCCATTGTCCCGCGGCCGTTTTGTATTCCGCGCGCGGAGTGAGACGGGACCCGGCGTTGGGCGGCTGATTGAGTCAGATTCGTATTCGGATTCGGACAGAGTGCGGTGAGATCGATTGTCAGTGCAATCTTTGGATTTTATCAGATTTGGGATTTTCAGGTTCAGCGTAGGTGGTACGTACTTACACACTTTACCCATGTTCATGTTTTGCGAGCAATATTAATACAAATATTATTCAATTTTCATTCACCACACGCTGTTACTTTATTTTATTTATAAGATAAATTAAATAATACCCATTAGAATAAAAAAAATAATCAATCGTAATAAAACAATTCAAATTCAAAACAAAAGTATTTTGAAGTGGAACTTCTTTACGCGCGTCATGCAATTTCGAGGACCGGAGTAAAACCGACTCATGACCGTCACGAAAAACCGTAATCATTTCGCTATAGGAGCCTAGCTAATATTATATACCTAGTTTAGGTCACTCTCCAAACTCAGCTTCGCGGTCTAGAGGCAGAGCGCCCGACTGTCGTCGTGAAGAACCGAGGTTCGATCCCCGCTTTAACTATTTTTTTTTCTTTTTGTGATTTTTTTAATACGAGGAAAAGTGATAAAATGCTCTCGTGCAATCTCGTCTCGTAAAATGCTTTTAGATATTTTGACTATAAGATATTTTGGTCGAAATATAGCTTACAAATCGAGCCGGTAGAGTTGCTCGGTATTTTGATTAATTATTTTTATTTTGAATCATTAAAATTACTAATCAAGGCCGATAACGCGACTAATTACCCTCGCAGACGTGCGTGACAAGTTTTTTTAGTAAAAAACACAGCCGTAAGTGAGTTTTTCAAAATTAAGAAATGTTTTTCAAATTCAGACTCCATACGGGTATGAGACTGTTAAAGCGGACAAATATACGGAAATATTTTGAAAAACGACAGATATGACTTCACACTGCCGATATATCTTCGATTCGACCCTATATAAAGCGTTAACGAGACGTTATGTGATATTATTCATTTGCCGTGTTTGAAAACGAAAACGAAAAAGAGGAGTACCCCTTGTATACGCGGTTTTGATCGCGCGAGATACCTCTCTTCGCGGGCTAGAGGCAGAGCATTCGACACTCGTTATGCAGGACCCGGGTTCGAATCCCATATTTTTATAACTTTTAATTTTTTTTATCACATGCTACTTATAAATATGTCGATATTATGAATCTAGTTAAACGTTCATTTGTTAACAACACGCCTATAAATAAATTTATGCTTTTTAAAACTATAATGTACAGCATTCTGAATAATAATAATATGAAATGAAAATAGAGAGAGAAGAATACTAAAAGTTTCACTTCCGTCGTGCGTAGGCTTGCCACACACTGTATTTTTTTTTAAAATCATAAGTCCCGTAAGAAGTTATTGGGATACTTTTAATAAATTTGAGCAATAAGATAGGTAATTCTACGGTCTCCGTGGTTGAATGGTATCCTTGGCTATGAATCCGGAGGTCCGGAGGAAAGTAATTTTTATTTTGATTGATTTGTGTTATTTATAATTCATTAATTTAATAAAATATAGTTTATAATACAGAGGGCAGATACTTTCAGTTTCTCTCTGGTGAAAGATCACCATTCAGAATCAAAATTTTGCTTGAATTAGCTTTAACCATGTTTAGTGACAAGATCTGAATAGCCAGGTTTTTCTACACCTTAATCTCTTCGCCTCCCCACTTCCTTCAGCTTCATAACATGCCCCAATCGGGGATAACAATCTCATTAGCTCCGGAAATCTGGGAGCAGTTAGGACACTACTTGTGAATTGACACACATAAAATAATTGTACAGTTAATAAAGTAAAGTACCATAAGGTAGGATGGATTGAGACTGGATCTGTGCAAGTCAAGTATTGTTTCTACAATGTATTCAAACTGTTGTTGCGATTGTTACTTGCCTCTTGCATACATCATCTTGGGAAAATTGAAGAAAAATAGGAAAACGTCAACTGTTCCAAAACATTCATAGGGTAAAGAATGCAAAGTAAGCCATGTTACGTTTTATGTTTTTCCAAGATTTTAAAAATTGATTGTAGAAGAAAAAAACAAAATATTAGAGTCTGAAAATACATCGTTGTTTATTAGCTATATGTATATGTTCTTCTGATAAATGCATGTTACGCATAGTCGGATCTTTAATGCGCTTATCCAAAATGATTTAAATAAACAGAACAAATTAATTAACCTGAATTTGAATGACGGCACCGGGTAGGTAAGATGAAAATAAGTAGCCTAACACCATTATAAAGCAATCACCGGATAACTACATAGATAAATAGTATTAAGACAACAACTCACAGAAATTAACAATTCCCACTTCATCGCATATACAATACCATTGTGATGTCTGGCCTAAACACCTTACCTTTTCCACTTTTGGCAACGTAGCCACGACAAAGAAACAAAACTGCTAAATTAAGTACAGAGCAGTTTGAAGCATTCCACCGAATTAAATGACTTAATACCCGCAATAATTAATCCACAAAACGCCTACGAGCTTTAGCATAATTTTCTCTGACTGTTCGGTAGTTAAGTAGTTATGTGCAGTAGACGAAATATTTTTCTAATTAAAACCATAGCCCGACTCGCGGGGCTCAGGAACAACTCGACTGGTAAACACAGCAGTCAGCGGGTTCCGAAACTCGTACTCGTAAGAGAGAACAAAATAAAAATAAAGTTCATAAAGGGGAAACTGTAATTTTCTTAATTCGTCTGACGCTCCCAGAACTCCCATTATTGTGCGGGGTATTCATTTGGCACACGAGTAACAAATTAAGCTCTAATGCGACCGAAATACTGGTGATGCAATTCCGATGCAAATGAAAGTAAATTATACGATGGTTTAAAAGTGTCGTAATTGCCGAAAATATCTTAAATTGTGTTATCGCATCGCATAATCTACAAGAAAGTAAGTTATAACATTGATTGGTGTCTTAATTAATAGTTATTTAGTGCAATTATCACAGCAGTAATAATCCTTAAAGTACTGAGAAATATCCAAAACTAAGATTAAATCCAAAATAAATAAAAAAACATAAGTTTGCTTTTAACACTCATTTGAGTTTTCTCCCAACGTAGTTAATATTGTCATACTCAGAACAGAAATCTTCTAGTGAGGCCGGTTTTTTTTCATGTTTGTAATATTGATCATGTTATTACAATAAACGCCCGGGTTGCCGGCAATTAAAAAAAAATAAATAAATTGTCTGCTGATGTTTTTTTATATTGTAAAACTAGCTAAACCCCACGACGCGTTGCTATGACTCAGTCTGTCCGTGCAGATAGAGAAACAAATTCGCGTTTTTCTTTTACGTCCAACAGATGGGGCTTTATTAAAAGAAACAAAAATTTTACCTCTCACAGATGACATCTATAAAATACAGGTATATAAAATACCCACGTATTCGGATGCAACCTTATGTTAAAATTTTAAAATAATCGGTGAAGACCTTTCGGAGATTTAAGATTTTGATCAAAGGAACATTTACGTTTTTATTTATATAGATAGAAAGATAGAAAAATAAAAAAATCATAAGGTGTGAGGTGGTCGGTCTATTAACTGGTGGGTGGGATGCTTGGCTGAAAGTTGAAGTTTAAAGCACACAACAGGTGCAAACTGTCTTTATCTTCAGAACAAGTAAAGTTTAGACAATTGAACAAAAATACGAAGCATAAAAAATAAAAATAAAATATTATTTTGGAAAAAGCATTTAATTTATAATTAATTATCTTCGGTCAGTATTAAAAGTAACACTATCCAGAAATTGAAACAATACATGACTAAACCAACCCTTCTTCAAAGGGCATTCTTAATGACTGCAGCATTGTCTGCCCCCCACCCCACAGCCATATCAAGAGATTAAACACGCCTAACTAGGCTGACACATAGATAATACTGCGCCAGACCTCCTAAGGGGTAGCGAGGGTGGGGGTGGTAACAGACGAGCGGAGGCTGCAGCCCTGGACCACTCTGGTCCCTACATCATCCCCCCAGAGGACTCCAGCCGTGACGTCACTGATACGGGATAATCTGCAGATGAAGATCGTGTGATGCAGACTTCAGATAAGTACAACGGAACCGGTGGAAGATAATAAACTATAAAATAAGAATAAAATATTTATTGTAAGAAATATATGTAACAACTAGAACTGGCACGTTAAAAAATAGTAAAAAATAAATACACATATACAGGTACTGCTAAAAATAAGAGAAGTTTACAACGTAGCAGTTAATGTACCTATGTGAAAGCATTTCTTTTTGAGTTGGGAGGTTTCGGATTCTAAATAAGTATAATATATATTGATATATATGTACTGAATATCTATGATTTATATTCGAACTATTTCATTTATTTACGCTATGATTTATTTACGAACGATTTTAGATTGTAATGTCGATTATGTTTTTGTGAGAATGAATTATAAAGATTTATGGAGTGATACGAAATTGCAATGTTAGTATGTAAAGCTCCTCATTTTAGGAAAAAATACATTTCATGTGCTTATTTTTTATGAAATTATGTCGTCGGTTATCATTAATGCTAAATACACAATCAAAGAACCTTGATAAGGGTTTGACACTCGTAATACCCGGACCAAAATGCTGAGGTGAATGAGAAACTTACATTAGAATAATTACTATACTAATATACAATATAATCATTTTATTAATTTATGCTGCCTTAACTATTCCAGGTACCTACGGTGCTGGCACTGCCTATGTGGGATTTTTTGCTAATTTACTATTAGCATATTTTGCTGATGACCTAAAACTATTCTTGGAAATTAAAAGTTTAGAAGACTGCATTCGACTTCAATCGGACATTAATAGAATTGTTGATTGGAGTAAACGGAATCGGATCGAATTCAATGTTTCTAAATGTTTCATTCTTTCTTTCACACGGGCACGTCATACTTGGTTTTACCGGTATACCATGAATACCCGAAGTTTAAAACGTGTCTCCACTATGAAAGATCTTGGCATCATTTGATAGTAGGCTGACATTTCATACTCATATGGAAATGACGTGTAGTGCTTCACTGAAAATGCTGGGCTTCGTCCTACGCACTGCGAGGAATTTTAGAGACACCCGGGTTCTCCAAGTGCTATACATTGCGTTGGTTTGGAGTAGGCTTGAGAGTGGGTCGGTGGTTTGGAGCCCACATCAGGTGAAGTATTCCTTCATGTTGGGGAGAGTGCAGAAGAAATTTCTGAGATTTCTCTACCTGAGGGAGTATGGCTACTACCCGTGGCTCTATCCTACTGACTTTCTCTTGAGCATGCTCGGTATGAACCATCTACGGGTCAGAAGAGATGTGCATATTGTATCACACTTCTTCAAACTGATTCGTGGATGGTTTGAAAATCCGACTATCATGGAGAGTATTAGTCTCTATGTTCCTGATGGTTATCTCCGTCACCGACAGCATAGACTGTTTTATCTCCCGGCCTGCAGGACTAACTTGCCAATGGTCATGCCGGTGGGGAGAGCAGTCTTGCTGTTGAACAGAATTAATTCGGATATCGACATATTTAGCATCGGTGAAGCTGCCTTTAAAAGGCAAGCTCTATTGATGCTGGTATAGTTTATACACCGCTTACTTATTATGTAATACCATTTTACAAATGTACTTAAAAACGAAATAAAATGTAATTTTGTAATGTTTTTAAAGGAATAAACTAATTGAATTGAAAAAAAAACATAAAAAACAATAATTTAGTAAACACCACTCAATTTTTTATACTTAATGCCGACAGTATTTCGCTACAAACTTACGAGTACGTTTGGTTCACGATCATTTTATCTATAACCCAATAAATTAAGATGCATATTTCTAGTGGAAAATTTTATCGACAATAGAAATGAATAAGCAATACAAATAGGTAACTGTTTCGTTTCATCTTTTCTTATTTTTTAGTTTCTTAACTGACTTACATCAACTTAACATCACCAGGGTAGAAGAAAATCTAAATAATACCTAGGCACGTGATTTAAAAAAAGAGATATAAGTGCTATGTCTTCCATCACGACACAAGCAATATTAGACGCAGAACTAATACAGCTTAGAAGGAGAAAAAATTGTGTTGCTGATTGATTAAAACAATGTTAAAAAGGTGACGTCAGGCCATTACCTAATAAAATATTAGTACTTTCATAATATATCGAAACACGTGTTCATGAAGCTGCGTTTATCCTGTTATTATATAATGAAGAAATGCGAAAATTGAAGAATTTTCATGAATACGTGTTCCGACATCACCATTCATGTTTTACTGATAGTTTATGAGGAAACCGGTCAATTTATTAGTTAAAGGCCAACAGTACCGTTTTTAACAGGAAAACTATTAGGTTACAAACCACTATTTTAGAACTCATAAATATAACTGCCAAAAGATGGGAAAAATTATTTGCAAGATATTATTGTTTATTCTGAATTTGAAATATGAGATCCACAAAAATGATGCATAGTAATTAAGTCCAAATGGCCGAGAGGTTAGAGGCGTTGTCCCGGTGAGACAAATACTGGTTCGATTCCTACTTGCGATCATTATATTTTATTCTGTGCTTGTTCTATTTCATGTCTCTTTGAGATTTATTAGTATTATCTTCTTCTTAAATAAAATATATTTTTATTTGCTCATAAAATACTCAAAAGTTTCTACAGCCACCCTTCTTAAAATAACGTGTACTTTTAATGAAACTTAAAAGCAAGTAATAAAATGAAACAGTGCTAAATTCTTTATCGCTGGCTCAGTACGTGTAAGTAATTAGATGGCTGGCAGATAATAAGGAAAAGTTAGATTACTCGGGCTCTGGCTGACGGACGAATGAAATGTGCTAGATACTATTTAATGTCATCGGTGAAGGATGCACTAGATGGGTCCTCAGTAAGCAAAATGATCACTTTGCGTACAAATTACTACAAATAGTTCGATTTAAATAAATGAGGTCAGAAACTGACTTTGAGATCTAACAACATGTATTGACATAATATTATGTAATAAACTGCACTGATTAAAACTTATAAACACCATCATTTTTGGTGTGATGATGTACGTAGCATTCCAAAATTAAAAAAATCATAATTGTTATCATTTTTAGCACATATTATAATGTGTGCCACCGTTCTTAAAATAGTTGGTGGTGTAAAGGCCTGCATTGTTGCCTTCCAAGTAGATGATACATGGTTCGATTCTAGGCTATGGCAAGTATAATTTTGTTAGTTAAAAAAATAACAATCAGTTTCTAACCATTTTTTCCTTCTATACATTTTGTTGTGTTCGTACAAACAGGTCTCCAACTCGTCGTGGAAGGAGTTTATAATAAAAAAAATCTTTTAGATTAATCAGGTATTTAATTAATACTCTGCGTATTATAATGGCGACTCGGTAGTCGAACTAACTAGTAGCTGGCTAATTGGAATCTGAAACAGTGAGTTTCTCTGAGAGCCTTCACACTGGCCCTGGCGACAACTGGCCACTGGCTCCATCTTGCGGACTTCCACGCAAGCTCTATTCACTGCCATCTGTGCGTGCATATATAAAGCTCTTACTTCCCAACACATTTTAATCATAATTTGATATAAATTTAGAATTTATTCTAATAAAATCCGGTGATTTTTCACGGATCTGCGATAGTTATTATTAATAATAATAGTAACTATGCTCGTTGGCATTTTTTCTAATGTTTTGTAATAACATATTTTTTTCTTCAAGATTTAAATATGTAGGCAGGTACAGCTCTACACATTGAACTTTTCAGGCGGCCAAATGGGAAAACAACGAACACAAAATCTACACAGCGAGGCTACTGATTGTAAAGTTAAGCGTGTTAAGCTGTAGGTATTTTAGTTATCTACTGAAACTTCTGAGATAAAACTACCATAGATATGTGCCATCTAACAATTATTTGGTTGTTAGATACTTTCAGTAATTTAAAACCACAAATATATTTAGGGTAGAACAGGTATGAATGAAAGATTGGTCGGAAAATATCTTCACAGCGATTATACAGTATATTCGGTGGGAAAAAAAAATAGGTGTTTCAGATCAATTTTATATTTTTTGGTAGTTTTTTGGTAGATACCAAAAAATGTAGACAATTTGTCTCGACGCCATCTAGTGAAAGAGTTAGCACTTACAATGCCTTTCTCATATAAAATAAAGTTGGTTGTTTCAGGTGAAAAAATGTAACAAGCAGTAATTGTTGAATGAAACACTAGTATATATTGAATTATTTCGCGGATAAGAGATAAGCCGCCATAGCTCAGTGGTCAGAGCTGTCGACCGGAAATAGAAAGGACACGGGTTCAAGTCCCGTTGGCGTCATGTATCTTTTATCAGGAGATTTCTCAATGTGGATGAGTGTTTCAGGCTAATAATTATTGCTTATAAAACAATTTTATATAATTAAATCTATTGATAAGTCCAATCTTTTATGTTATTTATCAATGCTCGGATAGTATTTAATCCCATCTAAAGTAAATCCTTCGGCCAGGAAAAGTTTCCCTTAATTCCCACTAATTCCACCCGGCCGTCGGCTACTCGACTCTAATACAGTTGTAAGCTTTATAAAGGGGGTGCTTCTGGACAAGAGACAGGAAACAGTGGGACATCATTCCGTTCATGTATTTATTTTAAAGCTGGATTGTACTTAAGAAAATATATGGGAAAAATGCAGTAATCAGTGTTACCTTATTTAAGTTTACGGTCTAAAATTAAAAATTTGAAAGCAAAAACCACCATCTTTGGCAATACTAAAGTATGCGTTCTAAAACTAATATTGAAACACAAAACCATTATCTTCGGCAATACTAAAGTAGGCGTTCTAAAACTAATATTGAAACACAAAACCATTATCTTCGGCAATACTAAAGTAGGCGTTCTAAAACTAATATTGAAACACAAAACCATTATCTTCGGCAATACTAAAGTAGGCGTTCTAAAACTAATATTAAAACACAAAAACCACCATATTTGGAAATACTGAAGTATGCGTTCTAAAAATAATATTGAAACACAAAAACCACCATCATCGGCAAAACTAAAGTATGCGTTCTACAACTAATAACCTCCACAACATCAAACCAATTGTATAGTTTGGTACACCTTTACCTCGTGCAGGCTTATATTTCTTTTATTTAACATATTTGGTGGTTGGCTATCTTCTATTTAATCTATATCTATTGCATAATAGCGAACTTCAATATTTATAAAACTTACCACAGACTTTTTTTTTTTTAAAAAGAACGTCAAACATTCCCGGGTTACGAATAACCTGACAATATTTGAAAATCTCCTACTAGTTGTGATGGAGGACTTAGCCAGCCGAGGAATTGAACACACTACGCCTGGGTGGGACCCAAACGGGATGTCAACTCGGCCACGATTGTGCTGTATCCTCCCAATAATAACTATTGTCTTTAGAAATTCTTCTAAGGATGTTCCTACCAATAATATCCAGGATTCCATAAATCTACGAGGAAACCGCACTTTAGGCCAAATGATACTTTTCTGTGAGTATTTGGCCTTCACGAGATCACACAGGTACCTATGGATAAAAGCGTAAAAAAGTTAGTTCAAGCAAATTACAGTTAAATCATAAAATATAATAACTTCTGCCTAAATGACACAAAATTACAATTATAGTGAAATTTCAACCTTTAATCAACCCAACAATCAGTTGAGCGATCAAACAACTATTCCAATCCAATGTTTGTAGTTTAAATTTTCACTAACAGCCTATGAAATTTTCCTAAACAAGGCAAGATAGAGTATCCTAGCTGTGTTGTGGTCAGGCCCTACCCTCGGGGCATTTAGCCTAAGGGTAGGAAACAATTTCAGACCTTATTCCAGTGAAGTATGGAATCCAGAAAGCAATCGCATTGTTTATGATTCACCCCGCACGGGAAGAAGTAGTTAGCAAGTGTATTAAGGAGGTTTTCACAACTATCCATACAACCTGGAGGGTGGAAGGTTGGATTGAGCACTAGGTAAATGGATTAAAGGGTTTATGAAGAGATACGATGCCTCATTCGAGTGATCCTAGACTATGATATGGATAGACGTAGTTAATAGAGGTATAGTTAAGTCGATTCCTCATAAAAAAGGCACTTAAAAATATCTATTGGATTCTTACTTTGCTGATTATTTTTTATTTATTTATAAATGTTCATAAAATTTTATTAATCGGTTCCAGACCTGTAGAAACTATTACGATTGCTGAATCAAATTTCATTACAATTGTTTCTCTGATCGAAAACAACAGATAACTACAATTACAAGGTCTAAAAAACTGTTAAAGAATGTGGTTTTTTTTTAAATACGGCTCTACTTAAAAAAACGGACGTTATACCTAATACCAATGTACCATCTTGTTTTTTATAGATGATTGTCACTAAACACTCTGTGTTAACCAACCGATTAGTGATAATAATAAAATTTTAGAATAGAATTATAAAACTTGTACACTAAAAATTTAACTTAACAAAATTTTCCAGTTGGTATTCTTAAAGTTTTCCAAAAAAACAAATCGGGATAATAATATATTACACGGTGACCGGAGAAAACATAACAATGATAATTCATCACATCTTTAAAAAGTTATATAAAGTCATGGAAAGTGATGGAACAAAAACTTTAACTTAAATAACTATTAACTGGGTTAAGTAGGTTAGGTTAGGTTAGTTTGGGTTGAATTTTTTTTTCATCGTTTCTAATGACTTTATATCACTTTTTAAAGGTGTGTCGAATTGTCACTGTGTTGGGTTATCATGGAACCATATTACACATATTATTAAATTCACAAAGGAATATAACAATAGTTTACAATTGACGTAATAGTAAGTAGTTACCTACTATTAATCAAACATTCAAGAAATTTGAAACTGGCGTAAGAAAATGGAAACTCGAAACTGACCTTAAGAGGTACCATTAATCAAATAAACCACAAATTTGAAACTGACCAAGAAGGACCTTTGAAATATTGCGTATAATTGATTGGTAACCTAATCCCCTCGAAATTCAATACATTCTTCAGATATTTATGTAAGAGCTAGAGAAGATAATGTATGTTATTCTATCATTTCCTATTAATCTCCCAAACATGATACATTAACAACGTACTGATAAACACTTTCAGTTCAGACAATGGTTTGCCAATTGACGTCTATTGCTTCCTCGGACATCTTGAGTAATTTGCTCCGTTCTCTGAAGGGATGCTGCCTCCGTCTGCAATGCTGACAAATTATGGACCATTTGTCTTCAATTATTTGGATGGAGTACCCAATTGTAATGTGCTTTTGGTGTTTAATTGTCATTAAATGAACATTGAATAGCAGGTTGAAGACTAAAATACATATTATATCAATGGACACCTAGAAAACATAAAACTTTACGCCTATATAGAAGTAAAGTCCTATTATATACAACGGGTGGCCAAATTATTAGCTAGATACGCAAAAATTACAACATCGTTAGTTTGAAGCTGTATAACATTTTTAAGTAATTTAATTGTATTAGTTAGTTTAGTTAGGTATTTCTTATGCAATTAAAAATAAATTATTCTATTTAAAATAATACGTATTTGAGAAAAAGCACAATAAAGCAAAATATTTAGAAAAATCGCTTGGTTTTTAGCAGAATTTCCCTCGCGTCAGTAACAGCTTTAACATTATTTGGTGTGCTCTGAATGAATTCTAGTAGAAACAGTAACTCCGGTTTTATTAATTTTCATCTATTGCACTCCTAACTAGCGTAACTCTTTCACACATTTTCTCCTGTTTGCCAAGATAATGTCAAGATTTTACGGTTCTCTGACTTACTGTAGGTATTTTTAAACAAAGTTTATTAATAAAATCAGCAATTAATTTATGTGTGCATTAAAAGCGATTATTTCTAAAATAATAAGAAAAAGCTTTAGCGTAACTAATAATTTGACTACATAAAACAAACGGCATTGTGGTAACCATTGAAATCATACACTTTATTTTTCCCTTTTGACGACGACATTATTATTTATTTCCCAACACAACTATAACTATATTGTTCACTTCTACAGAAATTTGAAGTACATGACTATCATTCTACGACTTTTTTTCCCTATTAAGAATGCAATGAATTAATGAACAGCCAATATTAGAAAAACTGTTTGTTTTTGTGAAAAGCTGAAAATAAAACGAAATTGGTGTTTACTTTTGGTTTTACTTTCAAATCAGAATCATTCCCGTTTTCCGCTCACATTCTACATAACTCCGAACAAAGCCTGAAACATTTAAGTACCCTTTCCATCCACATAATGTACGGGGCCTTTTGTTCCCAGTTCGCTCCATTGTTTGCAGCTGCGCTATTCTGAACGCGGCGTTATCGGTTAACGCGCCGATAAACGCGCGATTCGCATAGAAAACTGTAACAATCAGGCGGTGCATTCCGGTAGTAATCGATAACACTGTGCTTGTGGCGGGAGAACTGCTCATTGTTTTGCAGCCCTTTAGCGATGAGCAATTTAATGAGTAATTTGCACGCATCGGGCGGAAGAATGATGGAGAGAAAAACTACTTATGGTGAATGGATACCAGTATTAAAACTCGTGTGGTGTAAGTAACGACATCAGATTTTGTGTGCAAACATACAAAACAACATACATACATACATACATACATACAAACATACATACATCATACATACAAAAACACCATCCAAAAAAAGGTACGCTAACATACACAAGAAAAACAGGAATATGTCCAAAATGTGGAATAATGGCGAAAAAGGCTCAATCTATCCAAATGTACGTAATCCGATGTTTTCTGATTCAATCGTCAAAATACTATCTTCGGATGTGTTTGTGATTGTGAAATCTGTTTCAATGAACTCGGATTTGTTTTGAATTTAAGAGTCACTGTCAAAATTCAAACTGATTGTGTTAAGAATTCACCCAAGCGATAAAGTACCTACCTTTTAATATTTTAACAGAAAATTATTTTAATTGTCACATTCAAAATTGGAACTCATGTGTCGAGAAATCAGACGAGCTAAATTTGAATTCTGTATTCAAAACTTGTATGTCTTATTAGTAAATACGCAAGTATCAATCCTACAATTATAATATCCAATGATTTTCACGGGTGGGTTAGAAGTATTGATAATAATGAACAATGAAATAATCCAAAAAAACGCCAACATTTATAATATTTTTTCTGGCCGGGATGAAACAAGAGAGGTCTGACTAGGTGTAAAAAAATATAATTTTGTTTATTCAATTCATCATTTACAAAAAAATGTTACAATGTATAATAATATTATAATTATATATATAAACGGTTTACCCCATAACTAGGCTGAACTTTTGTATGGTATGTGTGTTATTTTATTATTATTAATTACATATTTAGTTTACATTTTCAGTGTGTTTTTTTTAAATTTTGAATCTTTTAAATTATTTTTTTAACCCCTTAGGCCTCTGGCTTATTTTATCATAAGGTCAGAGTGTTTCAGTTTTGCAATAAAATCCAAATAATGGAACGTTTCTGAAGATATCCGGAAATTAAAAGCTGTTTTTGAAGGGTGACAAAACGAGCTTTCAATTTTTATTATTAGAAATAAATATATTATTTTTT
This sequence comes from Hesperophylax magnus, assembly GCA_026573805.1. Classification (NCBI taxonomy): domain Eukaryota; kingdom Metazoa; phylum Arthropoda; class Insecta; order Trichoptera; family Limnephilidae; genus Hesperophylax; species Hesperophylax magnus. The sequence continues at coordinate 4,691,615 of JAIUSX010000026.1, forward strand.
AAATATTAAATTTTTTAAAGCAAACCTTTTAAGGTTTTAAAAATGTCCTACCTTTGTTATTTTAAACAAAATTACTTATAACGAAAAAAGAAAATCACACACACGTTTTGTTACACGAATGTTTTATAAGCGTTGCTGTCACCTCACTATTTAGACGTTTCATATAAAAATCATTAATTGAAAATTCACGAAGATTCTTTTTTTTTTCACATTACGGTCGGAAACTTTGGTTTTATAGGCGCACTTTAAAACAGTTAGGCGTGATAATTCTTCTGTGGTTAACTTCTAGATGTGAATATAATGCGTGGTGTTTTCTCTTTCTAACACCGTTTAGATCTAATTGTAAACCATAACAGAAAGAGAGATGCAACAATTTCTCTGAGACTTATAAGAGATGTTCCCAAAAGCGAACAAATTAGCCTGAGGGGTTAAAGAGTTTTTCTGGTAACGAATTGATTTTTTTTTAAATTCAAAGTAACTATTGATTTGCCCCAAATGAATCAGTCATTATATTTTTAAGGAGGGTTGTTTCAGAGAATTTAAACAATTCTTCAAATTTCAAAGATAATTTTCAAGTTCTGTGAAAGATTTTTTCAAGTTCTGTTATTATTTAAGTTCTGTCAAGCAACTAGCCTATAATGAAATAATAACAGAACATGAATGGGACTTTCACAGAACCTGAAAATGAACGCTGAAATTTGATGAATTGTTCAAATTCTGTGAAATAACCCGTCCTAAATTTAATTGTGTTTTAGCCTTTCCACAACGTTTAACTCATGACCAGTGCAAAATGTCAAATTTGGCTACTCAAAATATTATTGGTTTAGTAGATGCTTTTAGTAAGAATTTTTATTTTTTTATTATTTTTATTTCTTGCTAGAGCAATCCCGATGAGATACAAAACTCACTGTAGGAGGAACTTACAATACATAGGTGGGAATTAATAGGTATAATTTTGCATTAGTGTTTTGATTTCAAAATTATAAGTTTCACGTACGGAACTTACAACACATAGGTGGAAGTTAATAGGTACAATTTTGCATTAGTATTTTGATATCAAAATTATAAGTTTCACGTACGAAACAGTACAAAAATATCAGAATTATAAGTTTCACATACAAAACAGTACACAAATAGAAAAAGGGAGGTTAAGTAGAACAAACAAGAATTTCGTATTGAAAAAAAACATAGTAGGTACCTGATTTTGACATGTGAAATTTTGGGGCGAAAATTCAGTTTAAGAGGGAAAATCGGCAGAGATATATTGGGTTAGTGAAAGATTTGTGATTTGGTTTGAGGTTTAGAAAAACGTGATGTGGAAATGATCCAATGCGTGGTTTATTTTTTATATAAAAATAACATTGTATTTAAAGCTAAAGTATTTCCCAAAAAAATATACAGTAAGAAGTTTATCATTAGTAAATTAAGCGTACAACACATTTATTTAACCAAATTAAAATCTTTTATCAAGACTTTAGACTCTTCGTTGCGTAGAGTATTTCATCGTCAATCTGAGTTTTCCATCGATTAAAACCAGCGTACTTGTATTTTTAGACCAGCACTCTTTCAAAATAGAACATACTAATTATTATGTATCGATAAAAAAACGACTGAACAACCGCCCCAATTTCACAACTACATAAAAAACGAACAATTCTAGAAAGAAATGGAATATACCTATACAACATAATATTAGCAGGTTAGTTGACGAGTGCTTCTAAGCGTCAGGTTTCCTAACCAGGGTTCATGGATTCAATCCTCATCATTGCACAAACAAAATTTACCGCTTATAATGAAGGAAGGAGGAATTTAAAAATTGTCAGGTTATTCGTAACAAGTTTTGAGTAGTTTCGTAAAATGAAGATCTATATAAAAAAAAAAACATAAAATATTCTTAAAATAAATATAATGCACAACTCTTTCAGCCATAAAATAATGGCTCTAAAGCTATCCTGGGGGCTTTAAACGCGAGACTTTTCTAATTCAGCGCAAAGCCTCCTCCTCAGCGGAAACTTTTAGCGTAGATAGAGAGCTTTTTTCCGCCGCGGTTCGATGACCAGGAGCGGAAGAGACACGACTTTTCTTCCGACCCGAGGCGCAGTGACCCAGATTTTACAAACATTACGGACATGTAACCAAGGGGAGCCAAAGTTAATAGAATAGTAAAATCAAACTAATATTTTGTGCAATCTATCATTTCACGCATTAGCAGAAGAGCAAACAAGCATACATAATATTAGAACATAGACGATAAAAAAGGAATTGAGTTAATTCAAAGACATTGATATAGACACAGATTACTTATTTATTATATCCCGAGTACAATTCTTCGGTCTGAAACCAACATTACAATATTCATGTTCAAGCTATGAAAAGAATACAAAATAAATTCTTACGTTTTAAAATGGGTGATCTAGTAATTTTGTTTAACTACAACACTCTTTTAAATGAAATTAACATGCTTAAATTCTAAATTAAGCATTTGAAGTTCTAGAATTGCTTGCATCGATAAGCTTTCGGATTCCACTACGTAATACTAAAAGTAGGGATTTATTTCAGTGAAAAAAATCTGATACTAACCACCATATATATTCCTCATTTCCCAGAATACTTATGGAGGGAAATAATTATAACAAGTCAGTGGATATCTTTGATTTATCACTTAACAAATACAAAAGATTGTTAATATTTATTGAAGGTATATGTTTACAAGACAAGATTTAATGCAAAGCACAAAGGATAAAAAATTATTCTAAGAAATAATTACTAGCCTGAAACACAAATATAAATTGAAAAAATCTTCCGGGAAAAAATGTCGGCGGAATTCATTACTAGCCTGAAACACAAATATAAGTTGAAAAAATCTTCCGGGAAAAAAATGTCGGCGGCATTCATTATTAGCCTGAAATAAAAAAAATATAAATTGAAAAAATCTTCCGGGAATAAGATTTTTTCCATTTGTGTTTCAGGCTAAAAATTATTGTTTATATTAATTGTTATCAAAAGATTGTTACTGAGGCATTTTAGTTATGTATTATAAATATGTACTGTAATAATATATATAAATACAAAAAATTAAATCACGTGTTTGGATATTCCGTCAATTTAAAAGCAATATTTTTTCGTTTTAAAGCTTTTCAATGAAAAACTACGTATCGTGGATTTATATAGAGCAGTGTTGGGATAAATTAAAAAGTATGCATGTACCATATATGTATTGTTTAACTGTTATTTTATTTAAATATACACTATTACATTGGACTACGTAAAATTTCCTAGAAAACAAGGACTTCGAGAGGTAGGTAGATAAATATTCTTTTAATAATCACAAAATACTCAAATCTCTACATCAAGTAAGAATATCTATGTATTTTCCAAGCAGTTTTATTTTCGACAATGCTAGATATTATCCCCAGCTCTGCCTTCTCAGGTTGTATTCAGGCTTCTCGGCTATATTCAGGCTGCTCGGGCCCTATTCAGTCGGAGCTTTCTACAGACAAAGGCTGGTGGATAAGAAAGGCGGGAAGAGAGGTTCCCGCCAAAACAACCGGAAAATGTTAACCCAGCTCCGGAAGACACGTGGGAAGGTTTTAAATTGGACTTTAAAGTCAATTCTGACGGTTTAATATGTGCCGAGCGCAAGGAAGCTTTTGTAGATTTCATATTGAATCATATGCAACATAAAATGAACTGAAAACAGATATAAAATGGTGTTACAGACATTATTTCATGAAAAAACAAAGGGCGATATGGCATAAAAACGTGCCGACTGCCGCCGAGCAACAACCAACTTGCATAGACTATCAAAGCGGCGGATCCATTATATGTCTGGTGTGTAGATAATATATTATAAACAAAAGCGGGCACCACTTTACTTAGATGTATTTGCAGTATGAACGATTTTGGCGATACTTTTGTGCATGCGGTTTCATACTACTATTGGTTCGTGACCCATCTCCCTTGTTTCTATTATGGGGAACATGGGTACAGTACTTCGCTTTTATGACGTAATCTCTGGCTCGGACGGTACGTTGACTATCTTCAACTTTAATAGAAGAGAAAAATAAATTATATTATGTTCAACATGCACGACGGAAGGAAGAAGCATTTAAAATTGAAACAAAATACAGAATGATTGAAGCGAAAAGGTCAAAGTGTTTTGATACGGAACCACTAAAAATTGGAAGCAGTGCAACTACCAATGACCGAACAAGAAATGAGGCCAACCATATCATTGAAGTTCCAAAGTTATTTTGCCGATAGTTTTATAGGTTACTAAATTCTTCATCTGACAATATAACACATAACATGGATGTCAATACTTTTACAGAAATACTAGCTTAGCTACCGGGCCAAGTTTAGGGTAAGTCTATATTTATTTTTACCAGGTGTGATTACTTGCTCTGTCTATCACTTGATACACATAATAAGTAGGTACTTACCTACAATAATTATTATCGGGAAACTGTTTTTCTTATTGAACTATTAAAAAAACGGAACAAACAACTTGACGCCTTACCTTGTATATAACATTAGTTAGTTAAACATTAAAATAATTATTTACATTAATTAATTAATTATTACATTTTTTCGGATTTACTGCCCGAATGCAAACGTGGCTTCATGTCAATAATATAAACTGCCCATTGTGTAAACATTTATATATATATACACACACACACACCTATATACTACACATGTCAACTGGTAAATAAGGAATAAACATACCACTTAGCAAACAAGGAAACATATCATAGGTAGGTACCCAACATGAAATATCAAATTCCTGTATATTGTTTCATCACTGTAGCTCATGTACTGTTTGTTTCTATAATATCAAATAAATACATATAATAAAGTAGAAACTTAAAAGTATAGAAATACACATCAGATACATTCAAAACTTTTTTTTTAACGCAGGACTAAGAGGTTTTGAATATGTCGAAAAGATCTGTATAGATATTGGAAGATTGGTAAAAAAGCGCAAGTAGTAGTTATATCAATAGTTCGTATATTGGTTGTCCTCGAGTTATAAATAATATAAATAGGATTCCATGGATTCCGGAAATAATGTTGCAAAATGAAAACAGTTGCACTAACCATGAAGTTTTAGACACAAAAAGCAGCCAAAACTCCACTTTCAAGATATATCGAGACAAATATTCTGTTTCATAGTTATCATAGTTGACCAATATTCACTTGGTGTTCCAGTATTAATTATTTGTGTTTTATAGTCTGCTATATAATTTGGGAGGCGGGTATGGGTACCGCCGACCCGGGAACCTTTCAATGGATAAACAATACTCCTGCCATAGGTCACCTCGAGTGGTTCGCTACGTTCGATGACTTAGCAGGGGTGCCCGAGTTCATGGGGTGGGGTATGTTTAGGTCTTGGCGGCGGATGCATTTGCTCACCTACTGCGTGGAGGGTCGGATCAGGAGAGAATGTTTGAAGAAGACCTTTTGACCTCTCTATCCGGACTCTCTCTTGACCCATCGCCTTGCACCGAAGTGGGAAGGATGGATTCATACGTCCGTATAACGCATTGACCCCCTGATTTCTACCCACCCCTCATACCTTTTCCTTTCCAGAATTTTTCTCCTTTCTTTCCCTAAGAAGACCCCCCACACAGCATCCCTAAATATGGGGCTCAGGGCCTCCTTTGTGGAGCTAATGAAAAAGAAAGAAGTCTCACAAAGAATATAATGCATTGAATGCATCTTTCACATGGTGTTCCACTAATAATTCGTTCCTCTTTGTCCATTCCCTCTTCCGTAAATCACACTTATTAACTCTGCGGAAATTTGATGATCAACATATTTCGAGTAGGCGCGGTAGCGAACACACCGCGAAATGAGCCCATTCATTTGGCGTCCACCGTGTCCTGTCCGGAATTCGAGCCATAAATATTTCCCACACAAAAAATAAATCTTTCTTTTCGGAATAATAATTCGGTATGTTTTCGAAGGCCTAGGCTGTAAGGCTGTAAGGCTGTAGGCTGCGGAGCCTAGTAAGCATAAATTGGCGGCAAGCTAAAACAGTTAGCGGGTCCGGGCTCGCGACGCCGGATATCCTCCCGAATTTATCGTCTGGCACATTTTATCTTTAAATTTATCACCTGCCTCATTTGTAAAGATAAAATGGCGGACCCCTAGGGAGGGACCCACCCCTGCGTCACTTATCGCGGCGGGGGTAATCTCTGCCACCCATCGATTGGGAGTGAATTAGGAGGGGATGAACCAGTGCATTATTGGTAATGCCAAAGAAAAAATCCTCTTAAAAATATAATATTTTATAACTTCTGACACAAATTTTTCGAAGTTTTGTGTCCATGAACTAGTTTTGGAAGAAATATTTCGTTTAAAAAAAACATTGAAATACAGTCAAATACTGGAACTTTCCCATCCATTTTAGAGTAATTTCGAAAGTGTCGAAGGTGAGGGACAAGTGACACAGGAGGTTTGGGAGGACCTGACTATTCATATCTGGTAAGTAAACATCGCCCTGAACCTAGCCAACCACGAAATCCGATAGGAGATGATCAATATAGAATAGAATATAAAATCATGATTAATTTTGGGTTATTATGCCGTGTTGCGTTTCATCCTTCTTTAGCCAACGCTCCATACAGCGTTACAGTGTTCATCATCAGGGCAGATGTGTAGATTGTGGCAAAATATGTGTTTAAAAAAGAGGCCGTGTTCCAAATGTTGATCCTCTTAGTGTTAAAAAATAAAATCTTAACCAAACATAGCTACGGTCAAATTATTTTTAATTTTAGTAGTTTCTATGGCAAAATTATAATACTATATAATGTAGTTTTTAATAGTAAATATTATTCTACAATCATAATCTACAATATTAGGTACTAATATTATGGTAACCGGATAAATAATGATAATTCATCAGATCTTTAAAAAGTTATATAAAGTCATGGAAAGTGATGAAACAAAAACTTTATTAACTGGGTTATGTAGGTTTGGTTAGCTTAGGTTAGGTTAGGTAAAAAAAAAAATAATTTCATCGTTTCTAATGACTTTATATCACTTTTTAAAAGTGTGTTGAATTGTCACTGTGTTGAGTTATCATGGAACCAATATTTTATATGCTTTGACAAGTGGGAACGTTAACAATTTTTTTTTAGATTCTCTTGAAAAGGGCTAGATTTATTTCATATTATTCTTTCATTTAATGTCCATCTGGTGTATAGTAGTGAACGGCAGACGAAGTCGAGGACCCCCGAGGAAGGCTTAACGCATTATCTCTGCACTGGAATGAGAGACGGAGTTAGATAAAAGTCGATATGATGTAATTTTTTTTTAAATGACAATGTGGATTGAATCACGCTACTATTCACACAAAGTAAATAGTCGGGGAGGCCCGATGAAGACATGAATCAAATAATTATTTGTGGTAAAATGAGGCGCCTGTGATGAACGATAAAATATGTGTAAGGAGAATAAATGTGAATGGTAGAAGAAGTAGAGGACGCCCGAGGAAGATATGGCAAGGGTTTACAATAGTATTATTTCCATCTCCAAAATGCACCCAGTTTTCAGGTACATTAGAAATCACAACATCAAAACTTTATTCCTAAGCATTCATTACTCATTATTTTATAAGCAATAATTATTAGCCTGAAACACTCATCCACATTGAAAAATCTCCTGATAAAAGATACATGACGCCAACAGGACTTGAACCCGTGTCCTTTCGATGTCCTTTCGAAAAATGTAACAAGAAGTAATTGTTGAATGAAACACTAGTATATACTGAATTATTTCGAGGATAAGAGATAAGCCGTCATAGCTCAGTGGTCAGAGCTATCGACCGGAAATCGAAAGGACACGGGTTCAAGTCCCGTTGGCGTCATGTATCTTTTATCAGGAGATTTTTCAATGTGGATGAGTGTTTCAGGCTAATAATTATTGCTTATAAAATAATTGTTACCCTTTGTGCTATGCATAAAAAATCTTGTCTTAAACATTAGTTTACCAAAAAAAAAAAAATAATTCATTACTCAGATCAAGCCCGGGTGCAAGTCAGCTAGTTAATTATATAAGAAATATCAAAAAATAATACAAAATAGGATAATTTTGCAAATGAAACTAATTCACAGGTAATCTGCAAGGTTCGGAAGAAAAGATTCGAATTCGCTATAGAACTAAAAATATGTAATAATTAATAATAAAAAATAAAGTTGGTAACATTGGTGCAATGGTCTTGGGAATAAAAATAAGTGGTAACGAATAGGGGACCTTTACTTTGGGCACTGAGAAATAGGATGCATTTTACACTTTCGTCGGGTTTGCGGTGAAATTTTTCAAAACAAAGGCGTCGATTTTTCACGGCACGTTCGTGGGTACCCACTAGGCAACTACTGTCAGGAACATGGATTGCATACGCGATGCTCGCTTCAGTGCGCTCGGGATCTGATGAAAAGAAATGCACTAAATTTATATTCCAACATTCTAACCCAATGGAAACCCACAAGATAATATAGTTCGATATATTCGTATATTATATTATATCAGTATGTATTATTGTAACAATCTTACTACGGATTCAGGCTGAAATTCTGTTATAAATAGGTTACACGCCACTGGTAACTCGTATGAAATGTTAACTCATGTTTTTAATATGCCTCTATTGAAATATAAATCTGTAGTGATTAAACATTTTAGCAGTACTTATATCGATAAGATCACAGCATAACAGGTTTTTTTGTTTTGTTTCTTCTTTTTTTCTTTTAATAACTTTTCGTAGTTAAATTATTTAATCTTATGATTTTTCCTTTCTTTCCATGTTGTATGACTGTTATGACTGTCAATAACTTTCATATATGTAAATGACAATTGTGCCATTAATTCTAAATAAATAAATAATAATATTAAATATCGAAAGATTTTTTAAATATTTATATTGAGGGATCAGTAGGATTTATAGGCCCTGTTACGAGTTCTACCGAGCCGAACCCTCTGATATGAAAATATCTGGAGTCGGAGAATTATTTTCCCATTTGATCTCTGGTGAGTTGACGTGTTGTTCTTGTATTGTTTTGTATGTATTTTGCTTATATAATGCACTTGCATAATGCTGATTGACTAGATGATCATTTGTGGAAAAGTGTGTGGAAGGGTTTAGTTTTTCCTATGGGGAAGATTTAACCCGGACATAAATTCGGAAAATAATACAAAAGAAGTGTTTTATTTTATCTCCCTTTTTGTAACAAATAGAAATTATGGTAAGGATTTCATTTACATATTATTAAAATTTAGTAGTATGGATATTCCGTGTTTTTTGTTCAGTTGAATGGTTTAGGTTTCAGTCCGTATTTCGTATCAGTATATTTTCTTTTTCTGTTCTCCCTATGTTTTGTATCCAGCTTTTTATTTCAGATATAAATATTAAAATATTGTTGTGAGTTTTGAATGAGAGTGGAATTTCGTTGTAGAGTACCATAGTATGGGAAGCTTTTTTACCCAAATGTTGAATTTGTACTTACTAGTTAGATATGTTTTTAATAATGGATTGCCAATCAGTATTGCTGACATTACTAACACTTTTTATGATGTTTGTTTTTAGTAGCTTTTTACATCTTTCTATTGGGTTTAAATTTTTAAAATATAGCAGTTTTACCAATATTCAATATTAGTAATCCCTTTTTGCCCAAATATAAAAACTATTCTGTCAAAAACAGACAGTCGAAAAAGTAGAGCTTTTTATGAAATAAAATACAATGTGATCATTATGAAGGTGACCTGTGGTTATAAGGCTTATTGGTTTCCATCTGAATAGAATATAATAAAAAGTATATTGATTCAAATTGCAACATTCACACAACGTGAAAATCGCATTATTATCACTCCTTGTTTAGTTGTTATCATTGCGACAATAATTTTGCGAAAAACTTATTGACGAGACCCCTTGGAGTGAACTATGAGTTTTTTTAAGATAATTTATTTTTTTAATGTTTCTTAAATACAAACTATGATGCAATAATATATAACTTTATTGCAGGGTAGCGATACTCCGGTGTCCGGTGAGGAGCAACCGACTCCATACGCCTCTTCCGCCACCAGGCTATCGAGTTTGTCGACCACACTTCCACCAAAAGTTAAACACATTTTTAAGCTCTGAACAAAGTGAAGAAATTTCAAGCATTAATCTTTCTTTTAAAGATATGCCGAAATTCACAGCAGGCATTTAAAACGTAATTTTATACCAGAAACGGGTAAATCCCTAAGCCTGTTCTAGATTATCTATGGAAATCAGGTCATTCTTGTTGTTGGAAGGGTTCGCTCCAAACATTTTGACGGAGATTGATGACGAGTACTAATCAATAGTGGAGTGGTTTAAAGAATAGGGGTGGGATAAGCAAGGGGTGAGGTGGTGCTCCCAACCGAGGGGGGGGGGAGTGGAGGTCGTGGGAGGCCGACGGTGGTATAATAAATTTTAAAAAAGCATTTGAAAGAAGAAGAAAAACAGAGATTTATCAAAGTTATTATTGTGGGATTTGACATAAATGCTGAATGTTCCGAAAAAAATTGCTGTTTCAGTCCGTGTACTTATGCAGGGAGAGCACAGAGGGCTAAAAAATATTAATTATTAATGGTCGCCGTCTTTGCTACTTTTATACTCGAAACAAATTAAAATTACTTTTAGTACAGAAAAATCAAACATTTAAGACCCCGTATTCCGAATTTTTACCGATTTAAAATTTTCCTTATTATGTTATTTTTTAAGATACTATCTATACAAAAATTATATGAAATTCCATCTATAGAAAAAAATCGTTAAATAAGTTTTGTTATGTTATAGGTATGAAATAATTCACAGTATATCTTTAAATGCAACTTAAGCATTTGTCGAGAAATTTTTGCTCTATTTCAAACGAGTCGTGTTTCATTAATAATATTTTCACCATTTTCGCATAATTGTTACCGTTTTTTTAATATTAGCGCGGTCCCTCTAACATTCATGTAAACCATCTTTGGACGCTTAATACGGAGCCTTAAGCTAAAATAAATTTTAATTTAGTGACCCGAAGGCTATATGATAATAATTATTATTGACCATTCGACCGTGGTAACCAGACGCCACTGGTCAGTGGACAATTCAGTAGTCGCCAGTGGCGCGTGAGGTGGCTGTCAATTGGGTACTAGGCGGAAAGTTGGGGGGAACATTTAGCCACCAGTCGAAAACTCAATTCAGATTTTTATTTTTTTCACCGGAAAGTGAAAGTTGAAATGCAAAATCTGTTCACTATTTTTCAGAAAAAATGAACTTATGTTTATCGATGATAATATTCAGTGAAAAGCAATCATTAAAAAAAAGTGAATTGTTGTAAGTGTTTAGGGTGTATACAATAAAGAGCTTATGAATGCACGATATAAATAAATAAAAAAGTATGTTTATCTTATAAATCGACAAAACTACTATCAAGACTATGAGTCCGGAGGATGCGGTTTCAAATCTCGACGTGCGCATGATTTTAAAAAAAGTGTCGTTTCACGATACAGTACCCCAATTAGGGATGCCATACTGTCCCTGGCTCCAGACGGTTAGGAGCTGTTAAAACTCTTTTGAGGTATTCACGTAAGTAAATGTTAGTTTACTTGCATTCGTTTAGCATCACTTAGATTGTTCTAAAATCAAATGTATTGGATTAGCTTTAGTACTCGTATATATAGCTTGGGTACTCATTCATACCTAATAGATATATAAGATAGATAAGATTTAAGATAATTTTTTTTTTTATATAAATTCAATTTGCTTTGTTATTTACTCATGTTTTTTATACCATAAGTACCATATCTAAAAGCCGAAAAGCGTTAATTATATATAAATAAATTCAATTCCATTCGGTTATTCATTTTAAAAACATTAAAAAATTGTTAATTTTAATGCGTATTTAAAATACATTTATTAAAATACGTCTATACCTAAACTATTTGAGAAATTGATTCTTAAGAAAATCAGCTTCTTTGTAAACTCTTGTATCGCAACTTGTCAACACGGCTTTATCTCCGGCAGATCAACTTTGACTAACCTAACATTATATGAAAATTTTATTTCCAATGCACTTGCCAACAAACAACAAGTTGATTCTATATATACTGACTTCAGTAAGGCGTTTGATAAGGTCTGTCATAAAATCCTCATTAATAAACTTTTGAAACTCGGAATTAATGGAAACCTTTTATCTTGGTTTAAGAGTTACTTACTTAGGCGTCAGTTAACTGTCTGTATTAATGATCACTTATCCTACATGTTCGAAGCTACCAGTGGCGTACCCCAGGGTTCGCATCTTGGTCCTATACTTTTTAATTTATTCATTAACGACGTAACAAACATATTCACCCGTGTTCTCATTCTAATGTTCGCTGATGATATGAAGATATATAGAATTATTGACAATATAGAGGACTGTCTAACACTTCAATCTAATATTAATAGCTTTAACGATTGGTGTCTTAAAAACAAATTAACACTTAATGTAAAAAAATGTCAACTTATGAGATTCCACAGAAAAAAAAACCCGTTGTTGTTCACCTACTTTCTCAATAATCACACCTTATTATCTGTTGATGAAATAAGAGACCTCGGTATAACCTTTGACACTAAATTAACTTTCATTAAACATATTAATAATATAACCAGTAAAGCAATGCAAATGTTAGGTTTTGTCTTACGGATTTCAAAGGATTTTAAAAATTTAAAAACTGTCAAATTACTTTACACTTCACTTGTTAGAAGCCAACTAGAATTTAACACCACTATTTGGAGTCCTTATTACAGTGTACATGAGAATTCCCCTGAGCGCGTCCAACATAAATTTTTACGTTATATTAATTTTAAATTGGGAATACTCATCGAAAACATTAATTACCCCTCTCTGTTACATTTATTGGGACTCGATACATTAAAAGAAAGAAGAATTTGTTTTGACCTATTTTATTTATATAAAATCATTTCCAACCTGTTGAACTCCCCTGAACTTCTTTCGCTAATATGTTTCCGTGTACCTAGTCGATCAGTTCGTTTCAAATTACCTTATCACTGCAACAATACAGGATCTAACGCTGAACTCAATTCCATAATGAATCGCCTACATGTACTTGGTAATAAATATGTTTTGGATGAATCTATAAACATTGCTAGTTTATCCTCATACAAACACCACCTAATTAAAACTGTATGTCAGCGTTTCTCTGATTGAATATAACCAAATACAGTTTTAAAGTATTAGTTTATCCGGGATTTATTGTAAATTAATTGTTTATATATTTATATATACACATTGTTGCATTGTATTTATAATAACCATTTCTATTGTTCTCTTTTATGTATTTTGTTTTTATATTTTTTTTATCTATGTATATTCTGTATTTATAATAAGTAAAAAAAAATGTTATTCTTTTGTAAAAGCCGCTATAATCGGCGTTAATAAATAAATAAATAAATAAATAAACATTTGGTAATAAAAATTCTTACATTAATATAAACAGTGGTTATATGAACTATACTAGTAAAAATAGAGCTTGCCTTTAAAGTCAGCTTCATTAATGCTAAAAATGTCGACATCCGAATTGATTCTGTTCTGCAGCAAGATTGCTCACCCCACAGGCATGACCATTGGAAAAATACAAACAAATAAAATTCAAATACATGAATTGAGGATGCCATCATCCCACTGGCTACGGACAGTTGTGAGTGTTGTGCGGTATTCGCAAAAAAACAAAGAAATTATAATTTTACACATTTTTTTAAAAATTAGTTTTTCGAGTCGCAACGTAACAAGGTTGGGAATTTGGTTCTATATAACATAGGCGTGCTCAAAAAGCTCGACGATTCCCATAAAATATCGCGTGTTAAAAACAGCTCAACCTTGCAGTTTTTCCATTGGCCAAAAAAGCATATCTCGGGACCCTCCTGGTCGAATAAACCCCAAACTTGTCCTACGTGATACTTTACTGCAAGGGTTCCAAGGGTTTCCAACAATTTTGAGGTTGAGTGCTACGTTAACTTAATTTTCAATCCGATCGACTTCTAAGAAAAATCTAATAAGATTTAGTTTTATTTTTGTTTTAAAAATATCTGCAAAAACAAATAATTATTTGAATACATTTAATTTTTTGTTAGAGTTGTGTAAGCAAGGAAAATAATTACTATGCAATGTATCATTAACCCAAATATATTCATAACATATAATTAGTTATGTTTAACATTGACAATCTTCAAATAATTTGGCAATCGTAAAACGTATCCAATACATAGAGTCAATAAATTTTATACAAGAAAATGAAGTCCTTTAAATACGAATGACGTCCTTTAAATACGACTATTTAATGTACAACGCTTTCCTCACATGGATTTCCGTACCGAGGAACTATTTTCAAAATCCACAACCTTAAGAGGAACGACTGCGTGGTCTTTTTCATACATAACTTAAATTTGGATTTGAGGCCAAAATACTACAACAAATTTTTTTAAATCAAAAGTTACGGCAAATATGTTGAATGGGATTAGCTACTTTATTGATTTGAATTTAAAATTTTGAAAAAATGTAGTAGTAATATATAATGCTAACCCAAAAGACGCTTTATTTACGCTGTTTTTTTTAATTCTAAATTTCATTATATCACATAGTATGTTTTTTGATTAGATTGTTTTTAGAGGGATGAAAAATATATAAAATCTAAACCACATTTCTTATGCACATAAAGTCTGTTTTTTTGTCAATTATAATAAAATACCATACGGCAGAACAGATATTCTAGCACAACATAGCATGACAAGAGGAATGGTGCTATTGAATGAAATCTCAGAAGCACTAGATATATATAATTCTTCTTTAAATAGCCTAAAGTTTTTTTTTGTATAATAATTATCTTCATAGGTGTTAAGATTGTCAAATTGAGAATTATACAGTAATTGGATAATCTATCTGTTGTGCAATAAAAAAAATAAAAAAAATAAAAAAAAATAAATAAAAAAAATAAATAAAAAAGACTAATTCTACTCAGTATCATACCTGCTGTATGTATAGTATCATACTGAATGTTGTAGAAATGATATCCCTGAGGCGTATGTGTGGTAAAAACCATGTATGATCGTGTGAGAAATGTGGAGATTTGCAAAGAATTTTACAATTTTCAAGTTTGATGTAAGCGTAATGAGTTAATTAAGAAAGGGAAGCTTTGATAGTTTTGGCATGTAGAGCGAATGATCGAAGAAAGGAATGTAAGGAGAAAATTTGACAAAAACGTGAACGTTAGAAGAAGTGGGGAACGTCCGAAGAGGATAGGGCATGATTGAGTGAACCAGATACTCTAGTTGGGCCAGGTAAGAGTCGGAGTAACAGAAGAGTATGTTCGAGATAATGTATGAATGTGGAATTTACTGTTTTTAACTAACCTAAAATCACAATAATTAAATTAAGTTAATAAATTTGCTTAAAAAATCATGAAAAATCGTTTTTTAATGTCTATATTTTATAGTTTGGAACACTAATAAAGTAAAGTAGCACATATCCGCACTAGATATATTTGCCATCAATCCAAATTTAAGTTTTGTATGAAAGAGACCGCGCAGCCGTTCTTCTCGATCGAGATCGACCAAAGTTGGCTACGCGATCAACCGTTTGGGAACCCCTTGCGTACCGAATACTGAGGGCAGTCGCAAGTTAATTCGGGTATTTCTATGCCTCTCCACGCGCCGCACATACGAGAAATAAAGCGTCGTTATTATGACAACAGAGATACATGGAATATTGCACACTTTACGCTAGTATTTTGTTCGCCCTACGCGGAAAACTCTTTTATTTCACGGAAATTAGGGCTAATAAAAAGGGAGCAATTAATTTCAGCCAGAGCTAGATGTGTACGAAGCTTATAACATATAAGGCATCAGTTACCGAAAGGGTTTAATGTAATATATAGTTTTAGAGCTTTATTACATTACATTTTTAAATATAGTTTACACCAAATGTTTTCTATTTGAAATAAAATAAGATGTGATTTAAAGATCTTCACGGCCAGTAGCTTCATATTGTTTAACTTTCGGGGTTGAGGTTTTCAGTCATATTTTGTCTTCGTCCTCTTCATTGAGCCTTTGGTTATGATCACCTTGCAGTTGTTCATCATTGGGGCAGATGTTCAAAACGCTATCTCAAAAAAGTGGAGAAAGTCCATACGAAGCTAAAAAAATTTAACGACATATATAAACTGGGACCATTTAAGTTGTAAAATAGATTTAGTTATTTGATTTATCCATTATCTTGGATCTTGACAAATTATTATTGTAAAGCGCAAGCGATATGCTTCAAAATCCAGCAATTATCATTAAAGCGCGATCCCAACGATGAACCCTTGTTTTAACCTAGCCGCACCCAAAGCAAAAGGAATCGTGCCAGGAAATTTCAATCAGAAAAAAGCTTGAATATGATTGCAAATAATAGACTAGTTCCTATCAAGTCGGATTCGCGCTACGAGCGGTCCTTAACGTTAAAGCTCTAGAAAGCTACTCCACTTTCCTCGCAGGAGAGAAGGAGACTTTTCTCGCGGGAAGTCGTTAGTTTTTTCCTCCGTTTCCTTCGCAAGATCCAGGCAAAGATAGTGGATTCATTGCGTCATCACCCCGGGCCATTATACAAGATTATTATTAGCGAGATTCTGGTTTGAAAGGGTAAAGCGCTGATGTTACCCCGTGAGTAATGATGGGGAGGTCTTCGATAGTACTTAGAGGAAAAAAATACCCGAGCATTTAATGCGCTTATCTCGATTGAAGGTTATAGGGATTAGGCCCTGTTTGGAGCGTTTAATCTGACGTTGTAATACTGCGAAAGGATGGAAGATAAATGAAATAAACGAAGGAGATTCTGAGGTTTTTTTCGTACAACTTCTTGTCAAGATTACAGATTGTCGGGGTACGAGTTTTCAAATACTTAACGAGGCTTTTTCGGATTTTTGAAGATTGATTAATATTTCAAAACACGAGAGAAGGTTTATATTTAAAAAAAAACTTTAAAAATAATGCAAATTCATTTTATGGTGTCATTTTAATTAAAATAACGTGGCATGTTAATCAAAAAGGATCGACATGTTTTAAAAAAAATGGTTAAATTTATCACTACGATGCCTATAGTTACTCCGGTTCCATGATAAATCAACACACCTTTAAAAAGTGATATAAAGTAATTAGAAAAGAATTTTTTTTTAAAACACAACCCAACCTAACCTACTTACACCAGTTAATAGAGTTTTTGTTTCATCACTTTCCATGACTTTATATAACTTTTTAAAGATGTGATGAATTATCATTCTGATGATTTATCCGGTACCAGTTACTCCTCCTAAGTTTATGATGCATACCTAAACGTGACAGTTTTTTAAAGTTTTTGTAAAAGGCAATAATTACCTATGGTTAAGCACCATAATTATTTTTGTTTTGTTTGGTTTACATAATATATATAATACTTGGAGCAGGTGGATGAGTTTGTGTATTTAGGAAGTATGTTTACGAGAGATGGGAAGACTGGCAGAGGTATTGAAAAAAGGGTAAATACAGATAACTCCATTCATGGAGGACTGAACGCAGTTGGCGCTAGCAAAAAAATGTCCAAAGAAGCGAGGTTAGCAATCCACAATGGTTGAAATGAGATACCTGAGGCGCATGTGTGGTAAAACCATGTATGATCGTGTGAGGAATGCGGAGATTCGCAAAGAATGCAAGGCTGATAAGCGAAATAAGTAAGATTAAGAAAGGGACGCTTAGGTGGTTTTGAGCATGTCGGCTCTACATGGCGCGTTTTTATATGAGTCAGCTTGTGTCTATCTGGAAAGAACTGCCGGCATCTGTATCCAAAAACGATCCGTGTATACGCAATAAATGTAGATTAAAAGTGATTTAATGGGTTAATCATAATCATTTGATAAAGTAGTATATTTATTTCCAATCCTTCTAAATTATTAACTCAATCAAATATTCTATTTTAATGCGCAATACAATCCCCTGCATATTATTAAATTCGAAATAATTGATTCCATCATAAACCTAATTAATAATCAATTAATAATTTAATTCAATTAAGTATATAGTCTATAAAAGCTTTTCCTAGTTTGCTTTTATAAATACAAAATATATTAATTGACCCACATAATACAGGCGCATCTTTCTGCGATCAGCGTTGTAATAATTTATGCAGTTTAAACAATATTATTATAAATGTGACGCGTGAGTAACGTTGACGCTGTCACTATAATCACAGAACACCGTGTCGCCATCGCGATGCGGTCTGTACACGGCGGCGTTCGCAAATTAACAGCAAAGTTGATGCTAGAGCATGAATGCAATGAAAACATGACATGCGTGTTAAAATTATTGCAGTAATTTACGAGAATCCAGTATTGTGGAAAATGCGAATTAATTGTTGTGGCTACGAAAATTATAAACTATTAATATACCTATTGTATTACAGTTGTAAGTATATATCTATGGAAGAATAGTAGATGAACGTAGACATAGATTTGAAAAAAGAGATTTTGGAGTAAACCTGTATATATTTATAACTGTAACTGCTCTGGACTGGAACCGTCTGGAGCCAGTGAGACTATGGCATCCCCAATTTGGGTATGCTGTGAGTTGTGAGGCAGAAGGTAGTGGGGATAGGAAGGAGATGAGGTAGAAGGAGGAGGGTAAGTATCTGGCTATTTACCAAACACGGCCAAAACCATTTCAAGCAACATCTCAATTCTGAATGGCGGTCTTACACCAGGGCGATACTGAGAGTATCTTCTACTCTGGAAGGTGCCGCACATGAGTTGGCTCATGCAAATAGTTGGGATAACGGAAAAGTATTATGTGAAATGACCTATGAATGTAATTAAAGCATAAAATGTGTGCCGAAACAGAAATGTATGGCGTTGCATTATACGGTGCAATGTGAGCGTTTTTGATACATATAGATAATTCAAAAACATGCTTACTTCATTCCACAATAATGCTATAGTTATCACTATAATAATGCTATAGATATGCTTTTGATGTATGCTGATAACTTATCAGCATACAGAGAAAGCATTTTAAACTAATACAAGCTACTGAAAACCGTTGAATTGGTTAAGGTAAAAAAAACATTAAATGCATCATTAACAATCATGGAAATGATTCAATGACCACAATAGTAGGGGGATAAGAGAAATAATTTTCAGGAACCATATATCGAATAAAACATTTTTGAACTGGCTCAGATCGATAGATTCTGTCCGTAACCTCATAGCTCAATTATCCCTAGATTTATTGCGTAATCTAACGTATAAAATAATTATGTGCCAGCAAGGTATAATTTTACACAGACGAGAACGTCATCCCCTTGTTCAAAATTTAAACAGCCCCGAGCGTTCAATATTTGAATTTGGATTTTCTATTGATGGGTATTATAGGCGCAAAAAGCAATGAAGATTTAACGTAAAAGGGTAGTTCCGCAGTAAGGTTAGGTTTGGTCGGACCCTTGCCAAAACAAAGGCCGTGGATTTCGATTTAACGTTGGAAATTAATCCTCTGTCAAGAGTGCCATTACACACGGCCAGCGCTGTCACGTGTACGTACTTCGTCAATATCTGGCCTCTTTCGGAATGGGGCAGGTAGCTGTCGATATTGGAGTTCAGAAACATAGAGGTCCACAGAAAACCGACAGCAATATATTAAACCTTATATTGAATATAGCATAACTACAAAGTGTCCAAATATTTATAAAGCGCTCTTTTATCTATGCTTGCTCATTTGCATATAATTTAATGATATAAAACGAAACAAGTGATACGAACAAAAAAGCTCTACGAAATAGGATAGTAATTCAAATGACCTAAACCTTAACATAAGAAAATTAACATAATTTTATTTTAAAGTATTAATTGCCTATTTATTTACGCCTTTTTACGGGAAAATTAAACTGAAAGGTTGTATACATAAGTAAGAAACTTATTAGGTATATTATTTTTATAAATGGCGTCCGGGAATTTGAGCTACAAGCGGGAAACTGGTGAATCTATCTCATTTGGAGTCGATTTTGTGGTATAACTTTTATTTGAGCTTTCGTTTACGAATAAATCGAGAATTGAAATTTGTAATTTTTTAGGTTCAATCTATTGTCTTTCAAATTCGTTGCATCATAGACCCAGCTTCAACAGTTTTTTAATACTAACGTTTTCCGAAAAAAAAATGGTAAACTTAAAAATATATCTAATTATAAATGAAAAAAAAACGATTTTTTTGGAATCTTTGTGATTAAGGTTCCACCGTGGATATAACAATATTATAGGTACGAAAATAGAATTGGCTTTACAAATCTGCTTTGCTGAAACAAGGACTGAAAGGTGTGCAACTAAAAACAAATGGTGTCTTGTCTTACTTTTTTCAGATGAAAAGATATTCATTTCATAAATCTAATTACACAGTACACTATATTTAACATGTATTTTTGATTATAGTTTCTTATAAATATATATTTAAGTAAACATCCTTTATGAGTCAGGCTTTAAACATAAGCTTCACTGCCTCTATTTTTGCTGAAGGTTAACGAAGCTGACACCTCTCTTCAAACCATCGGTCTACTTCATGTTCTCTCCCAACAAAAAAACTTCACTGAAGGATGTTTAAATTTCACCTGTGAATCGTGCCAAATTCTTAGTAAAGAGAAAACGAATAAACAAGAAAAACACTACGAGAAAAATACGCAACAAAAGCCTATTGACGAAAACCTGAAAAACTACTCGCACAGCGAAAATGCAAAGTATCTCTGAAAATAATACTGAAATTTTTGGCTTCTTTTTACCCCCGTATAATCCCGTTCCTTCCATACGTAAGTAGGTATTAAGGTAAGTGGCGCAGATAGCCAAGAGTGAAGGCAATGGCCACTTAGATTTAACGTCCTCACCGCGAACCGGGGCTATTGGTAGACGAACTAACACGAACGGAGTTGTACGAGTATGTGAGTCTCATGTGGGTGAAGGAACAAATGGAAATGACATTTTTTTTGTATGGTAGCTTATTTGATGCATAAAAAAATACAAAACATTAAATACTCGTGTAAAAGTAGTTTAATCTTATTTATTTTCACGTAAACACTGATATTCCTTGATCATTACATTTTTTAGTAGTAGACGATGATTTTATGCTTTTGGGTAATTCCTTCAAGAAGGTTGAAAAATCTCTTGAAGTACATGTCGTCGAAACGCTACAATATCATGGGAGTCCAACAATATTCACTCGTAGTTGATCGTACATAAGATCACATTCTTTCATAAACATCGAAAAAGGTTACTTTTGACATACGCACATCACTGAATAAATGGTGAAGATTAACCACAATGAAACATTGTTAAAAATTTTTTTCTCTTATATGGATCTAATATATGCGATGGAACGTGCTCAGATGAATTAAATCAGCGTATATACCATTTCCCTAAGGTACCCTCCACATAGCATCCCCAAAGATGACACAGGCCCTGAGGGTTTTATATCCTCAGGGACTAATTAGCTAATGAGTATGAGGAGCTAATGTAAAAAAAATGGACACCAATAAATTCAACACCTGTTAGACGAGAGTGAAACACCCGTTCACAGTTGACGTCGATATTATTTCAACGAGTCATTTTTCCAACACTTTCCATCGTAACATGGAAATGAGAGACTAGTTCCGGAATTCGAATTTCCTCCTTCATAAATCTTACCCTCTTCAATAACCGGATTAACAAATCACTTCCATCATCTCCTTCCTCAAACAGTCGTCGTCCTAATCGAGTTGTGATATAAATCTTTTCTCTACGTGTGTTGTGAGGTGAAACATAAAAAATCCTTATTGACGACCTCAGTAGTTAAAAGCAGAAAAATAAAGGTTTTTCGAAATGAGAATGCCTACGAATGAAATGTACCAGTTACATACGACCCCCATTCTTAACACCTTATTGGTTTTGTCAGCGTTATTTGCGTAAGACTATATAAAGAAAGAGGCTGGAAAATATTACAAATGGAAACACACATTATATATCGCAGAAACCGCAGAAACTTTCAGTACTTTTCAGGCTCTGCCAAATGGTGTGCGAGGAGGGTAGTAACCGAATGATTCCATTCAATATAGATTTTTGGACAAGGGTTGAACAAGGGACAGCAAATTATTGTAAAATCGTTGTGTTTTGATTTGTACTAACCCCTACAAAGAATATCGAAACTATTCATAAAATAAAATTGAATTTGTTATTTTTACTGAGCATCAGGAATTGAAAAAAGTTAATGGCGGAAAAAACGGAAATTTTTTTCCCAGAAAACGATGATTAAAAGAAATAAAAATATTCATGATCGCCGTTCTAGAGTTTTGTCGAAAAAAACTATAGATTTATTTGATAAATAATTAATGTTACATAAATAGTATCAGCACTTTCTCTTCCATTTAAATCGGCCCATATTGAGATGGTTAAGAAATTAATTTTTGACGCGGTATGTGGTAAACACGAGGCTCTTGCGTTATTAAAAAGGAAAAAAAGCTTCTACGAAGGTCTTATTTGAATTTTTAAAAAATGCTCGAAAACCTGAAATATTTAAACACAGAGGAAAGCGATGAATTATTCCCAACAATGATGAGATAAAACGTTGAATAGGTAATGATATGAAAACAGGAGATAACCGATCTTTCTACGTCATTATCTCTCAATAATAGAACATCAACAACACCGATACAATCAGTACTCTACGTAGTTCCTGAATGTGAAAATAAGAATTGAAAGCGGCAGTACGATGTTATTTTTAAAACAAATATTAAAAAATAATAATAATTTAAAATAAAAGCAAATATTAAGAAGCCAAATGGAATAATTTTTAAATATATTATATCTATATCACTCATTATTTATTATAAGTTGGTACTGACATGCTCATAATATCAATTACTTACGAAAATTAAAGCGATTACCAATAATTTCACCAGAAAACGGCTAAATATTATATAATACTATTTAAATAAATAGGTTTTTTTTCATGTTTGGCAAACATAACAACAAATCTATTCATAATACTGGAATATTCCACAGTATCAACATTTAACGTTTTATACTAAAATAACCTAATCAAAATATTGTTTACCGAGGCGTTTAACAGATAGGTGGTTATTAAGAGCATTTTTTACATCCAAAATGGCGGCAAATGAGATCTCACCCACCCCTACACCGGGGTATTTTCCAACCTACCTATTTGATAACTCCCCGGTGCCATCCAGATTCATTTCATCTTTTTTTCTACTGCTAACTGCCCTCTGGCACCAAACATCATACACAGAGTGAAACGCTAAAAAGTTGAGATTTTTGGAAACCTTTGTAAGCCTTATCCTTTTTGCGGATTGTGATCCAATACAATACAAAAAAATGATTACTCAGCATCAGCTATTGGGAAATTTGATATGCATGAATATACTTCAAAGCATAATACTTATTTTATCTATTTTACGCATGTGGTCAAAGGTAAAAGAGATTCGTCGAAAACATTAATTGGAACGATATTGAATGATGCTGTTCTAAATATACGTAGAATGGTAGGTACACAAATGCCTTTAAAAAATAAACATAATAATGATGGCCTCCGTAGCCAAGTGGTTAACATGTTTGATGACCGTTCAAAAATCAAGAATTAGGATGGAAGAGATATCACGCGGGTTTAGTTTTTAAAACCACTTCTCGCGGCTCACAGTTCGATTAAAATTGTTATAAAAGTACCTGTTCCTGGATTCATTAGAAATGGTCAAAATTAAAGACACACGGACTCAAAAATGTAGAAATGTAAATATTAATAATGTAGTAAATATAACGTCATATTAAAAGTGCAACATATTTTTTAATTAACAAAGTCATAACATTTGTTTTTTCGAGCAGCAATTCGAAATTTCACAAAATGTATTATTTAAGACAACCACATGGTATGAACCACAAAGACAGCATAAGAATATACATAAAAGTCGGAATATAAAAAGAACGCTAAAAACCTAATGGGCTTCCCTTAGGACGGGTTGTTTCGGAGAACTTGAAGAATTCATCAAATTTCAACGTTCATTTTCGGGTTCTGTGAAAGATTTATTCAAGTTTTGTTATTATATCATTGTAGGCTAGTTGCTTGACAAAACTGAAATAAAAACAGAACTTGAAAAAATCTTTCACAGAACTTGAAAATGAACGTTGAAATTTGATGAATTGTTCAAATTTTCTGAAACAACCCGTCCTTAAACTTTTGCACGGAAAATCTATACATTCTTTTAAAAGACACGTGGAATATATTATAATAATGCAAGCAGCTTCAATACACCTTACAATTATCACAACCTAAGACTAAAAATCTACTCCACCAAAAATCTATATTTAATATATAAGAATGAATGACCGGTCAGTGGCTGAGTTGGCATCGCGTTTGCTCACCCAGACGTACTGTGTTCAATACCTCGGCTGGCTAAGTCCTCCATCACAACAAAAGCAACATTTTCCGCTTACTGTGGTGGTAGTAGGAGTTTTTCAAATACTGTCAGGTTATTCGTAACCCGGGAATGTTTGTCTTTCATTTAGAGAAAGTAAAATGTTTGTTTGTCTCCCTATAGACTTAAAACATACAGAACCGATTTCACTGAAAATTTCAAAGTTTGTTCTTATTAGTGTCAGGACTGTTTAGCGAGTGCTTTGAATGGTAGAAAAAGTCGAGGACGTCCGAGGAAGACTTAACACATTGACTCTCCACTGGAATGAGATTCGGAGTGGAATGAAAGTCGATGTAATGTAGTTTTTTTAATCGTAATTTCTGTGTACCAACACAGTAGAGAATGGTGGAAGTCAAGGGCGCCCGAGGAAGACAAGGCATGATCAAGTGAAACCAAAACTTACAAAATTCTTTAGAATAATATTGTTTCCACATTAAAAATAGACCCAGTTTTCAGGTACACAAGAATTTACAAGTTTTAAATTTTACCTCCAAACCACGAGCAACACTGGGTACATGCCAGTTAGTAATTCAAAAAATTAAATCTTCCGCACAGACCAACACGATATTCAAAGTAGCAAAATATCCAGCAGTTAATAATAAGGTCGCTTTTAATGGAAGTGGGCCAGGAAGCAGCGAAGGGTTGGTTGGCTGCTCGGCCCTGATTAATGTCTCGGAGGCTCGAAGGGTGCGATAAGCCTCAGTCTGCTTGATGATGATGAAATCAAAGGATATATTATTATATCGCTCAGAGGCAGGCACGCAAGGGAGGTAAATGATTCGATATTGAGGTATCTTTTATTGTATGCTGATAGCTTGTCGTAGATTCATTGTTCGATTTTATTGATTGAGTTTTTTAAACATCAAGAAAACGTGTGTTCATTAAAATGTTAAAAATTAATTCAAGAAATAGAAACAGACAATCTTGTATTTTAAATAAAGTCATGTTTGGAAAACAAAATAAAGGGACACCAGAAACTTACAGAAGACGAAAATGATTATTAGAAAAAGAACAAGAACCTGATGGTGGGAGGGGTGATTTTTTTTGGGGGGGGGGGACAAATTAGTCCGCAATCTTTTAGTAATACAGAAAAAGTAGAAAATGAACTGACAGTTATACAAAGTATTATATTTTTATATATTACATAGTTAACAAAATAATACCCCCCACTCCCCGAATCGTCTCCCACTACCCTCACTTAATAAAATCAAACCATTCTGTACTTGCATCATTGTAAAGTTAATTTTAAGATTGCTAGTGAATGACACTAAAATAAACTAGTAATATTTGTACATACGAAATAAAACTCTTTAAGGACGGGTTGATTCGGAGAATTTGAACAATTCTTCATATTTTAAAGTTAATTTTCATATTCAAAGATTTTTTAAAGTTCTGTTATTATTACAGCTCTGTCAAGCAACTAGCCTATAATGATATAGTAACAAAACTTGGATAGGACGTTCACAGAATCCGAAAATGAACGTTGAAATTTGACCAATTGTTCAAATTCTCCGAAACAACCCGTCCTAAAACAAAATGTCTAGAAATTGTTACATAGTTAATGCCAAAAAATATTATTATTCTACAATTATTTAACTCTCTGCATTTCAGCAGGAAAGCTTTTAAAAATAATTTTTCAGAATAACATTGCAACGGTATCACGAAAAATACGTCTATTCCAACTTAAATAAACGTAAATGTCTAAATGAAAATTTCATGTAAACGTGGCAGGCTCAGTTTTATGGGCCGGGAGAAACTCAATTTAAAACGCCGGCCCGACGAATGTAACGGTACTTCTAATGGAAAAGAAACATTATTTAAAAAATATCATTACGGAAAGCTGACAATGGGCGAGATAGCATAGGGGTGGAAGGGAAGGTTTCAACTTAACCCCCTGGAAGCCAGTAAAAGATTAATCGTTGTTCTTGAAATAGGCAACTGCACAACGACGAACTTCGTTAGGTCAAATATAGAAAGTAAGAATTTTTTTCTAAATTTTCTAAAGTATCTTCAGCACATAGGTATCGTAAACTCTTTTGAATGAAAGCCTATCAGAAGCAGCCAAATTAAAGTGCGGCGTTAGACAAGGAGGCACAATGTCCCCAGTGCTTTTCAATGTATATGTGGATGAACTTAGTAAAACACTAAATACAACAAGAATCGGATGCCATATTGCGGGGGTATGTATGAACAATATTACTTATGCAGACGACATGGTCATACTTGCTCTATCGGTAAGAGCGATGAGAAAACTTCTGGCAATAATCGAAGCTTACGTTGATAGTCACGGGCTGATGTACAATGCTAAAAAGTCATCTCTGCTGATATTTAAAGCAAATACTGGTCCCACTGTCATTCCACCTATACGTCTCAGCGGGGCCAACCTGAAAATCTGCAGTGAAATCAAATATTTGGGGCATGTCATCACCGATGACCTAAATGATAAAAAAGACATAGAACGTCAAAGAAGAGTACTGAGTGTGCGAGCTAACATGCTTGCCAGAAGATTCAACAAATGCAGTCCTCCGGTGAAGAAGCAACTTTTCCAAACATATTGTATGAGCTTCTACACTAGCGAGCTATGGACGACATACACACAAGGCGTCATGAACACACTCCGAGTACAGTACAACCACGCATACAGAGCCCTATTTGGCCTCCTCTGGCGATGCAGCGCCTCACAGATGTTCACCGAAGGAAGGGTTCATGGGTTCGCAGCTTTAATGCGCCACAGAATAGCCGGGACGAGTCAGCGCTACCAGAGATCGGACAACACTCTTGTCCAGGCAGTTGCCCAGTGGCAGGGAGCACCTCTACACCAGAGATGGAGAATTTCACTCAAGCCACCATAAAGTCCTAATGTGCTCATCAATGTATTCATTTTTTATTATTTTTATTTAATTCTTTATTGATTTTCTTTTTATATATTTACTTAAATGTAAACTTTTATGGCAGGCAGAGCATTGCACACACCGCTCTGTCCAGCTGTAATAAACATTAAATTATTATTATTATTAAAGGAAGTTTTGTAAAAATACTTTAGTGGGGAGTGGAAAAAAAATCTTATTATTAGTTTCACGTAATTTTATCTAAATATTGTGAAAAGTCACTGTACCTACTTATGCTGCGACGTAAATACAAACAATACAAATACCAGGACGTGCAGTTATGTTTCACCAAAGGTAGGTTGTGCCTAGTTCTGGTATGGATAATTGTGATTTGAATACATATGAAAATTATAAATCTATAATGATCGTTATAGCCAACTGAATAAACGAGTGATAAGTTCCATACCATATTCGTAACTCTTCTGATCAGTTATTTGCAACCTTTTTAAAGAAATCTATAATTTTCACACGGTTTGGTATTCTTAGGGTAGGCACATATTTTCAGCCTTAGTGGACTACACACCACTGGTAGTTTTCACGTAAAAAACGTGTTATTGTGTTTAAAAGTCAAAACTCTCGTTGTTTTTTATTATTTGTGTGCAGTTTCATTACATGACATAGCAGATATAAATATGCGGTGTTGCCACTCTTTACTCCCGGCGAGTTTTTCGGAAACGTTCGGCCTTACACAATATATTTTTCGAAGATGACTTATGAATGGAAAAAAATCCGGTCAGTGCTCGGCTTTCAGAGGGTTAAGGGTGGGTCTATAGATAATGCACAGATGTGGGAGTCAAAGCTCTTGATTAAAAGAAGATGGCCGTGGCTCGAGCAGAGCTGACTGGAAGAGACTTTTATTCTATAAGCCGGCAAAGTGGATCGATTATGAAATCTGATATCGAAGCCCGATCGAGATGACTAGATTATTCACGTCATTAATTTTTAGTTGGATCAAGGTTAAATGAAATAGAGAATTCAACCCTAACACGAAGGAATTTTGATAAAATAAACGAGAGACAGTGAATATTTTATATTTTCCCGTGTAACCGAGAATACTATAGCTTTTACAAAAATCAAAGAAAATATAAAAATACATATATATTAATATGTAAAATAACACTTTTAATTAATTTTTTTTGGCAGTAAAAAAAAAGAATCAGAAGACTTTGGGAGATATTCGTACAATCACTCTGGTGAAAGACTGCAATTTAGACTCGGAAATTAGCTTAGAATGGCTTTAACTGTGTTTAGCGACCAGGTCTGCGTAGCCAGGTCCCAACCTTCCCTTACCCAGTATCTCCAGCCTCAAAACATACTCCAAATAGGAATGCCATAGTCCCACAGGCTAAGGACAGTGGCGAGTAGTTAGAACTTTGTCTGTATTCACATTAAAAAACCTTTATAACTTAGTTCCACTTGTTAAAGTTATTCCAATGCAATGTATTATGATAGACCAAAAATTAAGAAATTTACAATGTAGCAAATTACAACCAGATAAACAAATTAATTTTATAAGACTGGGTTAGGGATTATCTCAGCGAAAGTAATTTGATTTCAGCGACACATGCACAGACCGGGTGGGAAGATGTTTGAAGTAAGTGCAGCTGTTGGAATGAATGGCCTTCTACAAAAACTTTTTTCACCCCCGTAAGCCTTAGAAAATTATTATTATTACTTACAGGCTTTACGGGCTGCGTAACGCCAATCTACAGACGGTTCGGAGAAGTGGTGCGTTCATGAAAGTCAATAAAAAGAGGACTAAATATACACCTGTATATTATTATTAATTTATGTACAAATGATTTCCATATAGGAATTATGAAGGTTGAAGTGGTGTAGATTTAATAAAGGAGACATACAGACACAATAAGTATATTTGAATACATGACCATTCTTAAACATTATGAAAACATGCGATTTTTTCTTAACTAATAAATAATTGCGTCCGATATCTGCGAGATAACATAAAAATCTACCCGTATCGCTGTAGAAGAATGATGCTGGGAGCAGGGTATTTAGTTGGTTTTAGTCTGCCGAGCGAGTTGGTATTATGTATTGCCGATGTTGTTAAATAATATGTAGGTAATCTTTGACCATATTTTGTATTGGCAATTCTTATTATTTAATCTTTTTAAGAAAAACAAACATTTCCAGGTTACGAATAACCTGATAATATTTGAAAAACTTATAAACTCAAGCGGTTGCTCGAGCAATGACGGAGGTCTTAGCTGGATACAAATTGAACCCTGGGATGGGAAAAGGGTGGAATCCAGATGCATTTGTCAACTTAGCCGCTAGCCGGTATGAGTGCGTAGCAATATTATATCTACATACCTAGACGAAACCACTGTTTGTACCTACATTTGACACTGACTATTTGCAGCCGGATTACAAACAAGGAAAATTTCTTAATCTATGAATCCATCACGTTCATCTTTGCACTGGTTTTATCAGATACGTACATCTCGATAACTGTTACGAATTGACACTAAATAAACACCATACATTATTATAAACGATTTTGGTTAGACACGTTTCTTGTATCAGGTCCTACTATTTAAACATTTTAACCACCCTGAAAAAAAACGAAAAAGGCTTAAAGTTGAATTTTAATTCAGTATTAAAAGTTATAAATAAAAATATATATTTTATCAATTTTTATGAAAAAAAATGGAGCGACTTAATATCATACACGTTGGATTGCGTACCCAATAAAAAAAAAATTATTACAAGGCTAGTTCCTCTAACAAGGAGGGGTCCCAACAACCGCCACAATATTCGCAGTCACTTCCAAGTGAACCTCCTTATATTTACTCTATATTGTATTTCCGTTATGAGGCTTTCTTTTGTTGTACGGTGTTTTATTCGGGGGAGTGATGTTATATTGAAGATGGTGAATGGAGTCTGGGGCAGTGTCGTAACCTATGTCCGGTAGATTGGGCAGGCGCACCGGCCACAGATTCTACCGAATGAAAGTGACTGTTGTGGTTTTACAATCTTCCTTCATGTATTCAAACTGAACGGATGCAATACACATAAATAGTGTTGAGCTTTGTTCGACGTGAACTACAATTAAACTAAATGTTATGCCATTTTTTTCACAGGGATAGGTAAAGAGTATAAATAGAACGCTAAAATTATATTCCTTATAATATACTCCTTGCTTCTTTCGCATAATACTCCACACATTACATCCGAGTGGCTTAGCGCTACACTCAATGAAGGATGGATGCAGATGATGCGGCGACCTCCCTAATGGACGATGCATTAATTGGACTTATTTGTATGATTAAAAAAAAAAAAATTTATACTATCTTAGGCTACCTTACCTATAATGTTTTTCATTTCATCTTTTTTGTGAAATCTAAAAGTTGTATATATCACATGTATATATCTCATGACAGACTAGGATCGCACTATCCTTCAGTCCTGCTGGATTAAAAACTTAAATAAATAATAAAATATTAAATTCTTAAGTTAAATTTTGAACCCTGAAGATACTTCTACGACGCGAAACCGGTCGATCTTAACAAAATTTACAATAATTCCTGGATTTTAAACAAAGATATTTAATTTTATTTAATAATATGTCAAACCACAAAGTGACTGCTTTTTACCAAAATATAAAAAAATAAAAAATATTCATTTCAATCATTCCGACACTATACAGGGTGTATCGGCAAGTACCCGACAAACTTTAACCAGCTATTCCTCAGCACATTTGGAGTAAAAAATGTTATGGGCCCTTTGCTGTCCGGTAACATTTTTTTCCATTAAAAACAAAAAATAAATAAAAAATCCACACTCCGTCACTGTCATTTACCTTGTTTCTCGCGTTCAACAGCTGTTATTAGCAAGTGCGTCAAAAAGTGTCCTCGCTCTTTCGTACACACTAAATAATAATAGTTAAAAATGAGACGAATGATGCTGTGCCATTTCGTTGTGATTGTAAAAGCGCGCCAACGTAGGTACGTACGTACATTATTCAACGAAACTCGTACAAAATATTGCCAGACGGGTTTTCAAACTTTAACAAAGGATAAAACATTGGTGACATGTGGTGAAAATATGAATAGTAATTTTTTTATTAAAAAAAATGTTACCGGACAGCAAAGTACCCATAACATTTTTTACTCCAAATGTGCTAAGGAATAGCTGGTTAAAGTTTGTCGGGTACGTGCCGATACACCCTGTATATATATATATATTTGATTAAAGTTAGATTAGATTCACTTGATGTTCCCTACCATGTCTTCCTGGGGGTTCCATGATAAATCAACACAATGACAATTCAAGAAAACTTTTAAAAAGTGATATAAAGTCATTATTAGAAACGATAAAAATTTTTTTTTTCAAACCTAACCTAACCTACTTAACCCAGTTAATAAAGTTTTTGTTTCATCACGTTCCATGACTTTATATAACTTTTTAAAGATGTGATGAATTATCATTTTGATGATTTATCCGGTCACCCTTCCTGGGGGTACCTTCTATCAAATTTGCTTGTCAATATATTTTTTCTGATAATATTCCTACTAAATCTATCTAAGCATCCCTTTCTATCTCGTTCACTAAGCTCGAATCAGGTTTTGCGAAATTGATTTCGTTATTCGTAATATGAACGTACATGATTTAAGCATACTTACGCCACACTAATTCAATTCTACAGCATTCAGTCTTTGCCATTCATTATAAATCAATAAAGGAGTTAAACACTCAGAATAATAATTTCACTAGTCGAGGTACTCATATGCGTCAATGGACATAGATATTGATATATACCAATGCAAAATTGTACCTATTAACTCCCACATATGTATTATAAGTTCCTCTCGTCGTTCAATGAGTTTTGTAACTTACCGGGATTGCTCTAGCAAGAAATAAAAATCAAAATAAAATAAATAAAAAAAACATATATATGAATATATATCATTCTATTTTACATAACATTTAATCATCTTATTATTTTAAATGTTTTGTAAAATTGAAAGATATATATACATACCTACACTGATAATGTTTTGTTGCAAATTTTGGTGCAAAAAAATGGCCGGTTTCTAACAGCTAACTCTTAAAAATATTGAGAAATTATTACGGCACTGGACTCGAACCTTCGTTATTTATACCGAGACTGCACTTGAAAGGATTTCGGCATTGTTATTACTTCGGACGCGAGGAATTATATTATATTAAGGAGGCTGCTGAGGATTTATAGCGACTTTCTCCATTAAGAAGGCTGCACGTCGAGAAATGTCGCACACGACAATACGCATTGTTTGGGAAATCATTAAAGCAGCAAGCAGTACTGCCAGGAGCGAAGGGGGGTGGAAGGGATGATCAATTCACCCCGCAGTAATGTGCCCTAAGTGGGTAGGCTTTGATTCCTCGAAAGCAGCACTCTTTGTGTAATAAATTATCTTGCACAAGTTGCGGGGTAAACATCATCAATGGGGATTAATAAATACGTACGATTAATTTGGTAGCACACTTGCTAACAAATATGATGCATCGTATGTTTTTGAAGATAAACGGAGTATATAGAGTATAAAAATTAATTATCCTTTCAGACCTGAATTCAAAATAGCAGTGGTAGAACACATTTGATCCTTGATAATAATTGGTAGAGTTTTGTGAATTTCTTTTAATAGTTTAGAACTAACTAACCATCAATCGGTTTCACCGCAGGGGTAGGCAGATGATGGACCACTCGGTCTTGGCACACACTCCTTGCCTCATTTACTTTTATAAATCTCATGCATACTCTTCGATTATTCGATTATACATGGCCCGATTTAAGTATCTGGTTCACGCGATCATTAAATTTAATGCTACGAAACTACATAATGCTATACCAAATCAAACAAAAAATAACAGAAATTAATATACATATTATTAAAATAAAAGTAAAAACACGGCTGAGAGGACAGCGTGATTATCAATTCGTAAAAAATACGAAGACAATATAAAGACAACTAGAAACTAAAGACGAGAAATTAAAAAAAAACACAGGCCCTCTCAGAACAGGAAATTCCAGCGAGGAGGACTGCGAAAACTTGAATTTTTTCTTATATTATTCTCTATACTCGTAATTACATCATCTATAAACGATTTAGTAATAATCTCACCAATATTTACTTTATTTCCTATCATGTGAACAGAGTTCAAATTCAAAGTGATAAACGGTAAATAGAGAACTAATTATCTTTCAACATAAATATGACCCACGCCAAGATACCAAATAATAATAACAGTTCGTAGTTAGAAAAAGATAGTTGCATTTTGTGAACACGCTGCACGGTACTGATATCTTTCAGATTGAAAAAGTTAAGACGACAAAAAAGGTTGATGCAGTTGGTTCGTTCTGTACGGCACGTAAGCAGCACAACACTGGTGGTGAAATTGGTGCAATCTCGAAATTGGATTTACGTTATTGCGAGTGAAAACGTATCTTTACAAAAAAAAATGTAACTTACAATTTGATCTGAAGAACCAATTGGAAGAAAATGAATTACCTGAAACAAAAAGAAAAATATGTAAGATTTCAGTAATTTCAATTATTCAAAGGAAAAAGAATTAAGAAAGAAATAGATAGCATATATTTAAAAGTTTTGTGGTCAGTTCTGAAAATTAAGGTTCTCTCACCCTTCCTATATTCTTTGCATTTAGCAATCCTCATAACTACCCACTTGAAAACCTATGGTGAAGTTTAATATAAAAACAAACCCCCAACATACATTATTCGTTATATGTAATTCATTATATGTATAACTGAAACAAAATGAAGTGTTTATTTTAACGTATATCCGCTACTAGCACTATATAATATAACCTACAATCATCCGGTCGTGCAGCATTTCCGCTCAGAGTGTCTCAAACAATACAACATTCCCATTGTATTTTCATAAATCTATTGTTAGCGTGACCAAACATAAAAACCATCGTAGAAACCGATTTTAATTGCTTGTAATATTAATTGATACTTGTAAGGATAAGGAAACCAAAACAAAGAAAAAGTAATTAAAGATTAAAACTGCACCACAAAAAGAAAAATGATAAAAATATCTAAGTAAAGGAATTGTCTAAAAGTTTATTTAAGTGAATACAGTACAAAAATCTCAACCACGATGGTATCCTTATTTGGGGTAGGCATAATGGGGCATAATGAGGGAGTGGGCAAAGATATGGGAAAGAGGAAGGTTAGAATGTAACTGATTATTAAGAGCTGGTAACAAAACACGGCTAAAGCTATTTCAAGCAAAGTTTCGATTCTGAATGGTGATATTTCACCAAGGCGATAAAGAGAGTATCTACAATTCTATCTACAACGTCTGGAGTGAATCGTTATTTATTTAAACGGAAGCCAAAGATTGAAAGATCCCATGATTATCAGTACTTTTCCATACTACACAGTCAAATAGGAAGTGATAACACCTTCCCACTGTTTACTGATGTTCAATTAATATCTCTCAGATTCTAAAGAAATAGAAAACAGGTAAAAAATAAACGATGCGTATTCGATTACTAATGAAACATATAAATGAAAAAATGTCCTACTTTCAGGAAAAATCAGAAGGCGATTAAAAACCCTATGGAAAATAAAATCAAAGCAGGACCGGAGCTAAATCGATAGCCCATTACGTATTCTGCAGGGGGTATCTCTAAGTAATTTTTCATTGAGTCAGCTAGGAGATTTTTTTATTAAGTTTTCCCGTTTAATTTGCATCAACCCCCGTCGATCGGCGATACAAATTTAGAGGATGCGTGCTTTTGTATACAAAATCCCACTAAAAACGTATTTTGAAAAACACCATATTTATTTAGCCCGACTATTTTCATAACCAAGAAAATTCTAAACAAAAATAAATGATTTCAGTGGTGACGCGATTACATCGAGAAGCTTCTGAAACCGTGTACCGCTTGCCTGTACACCAGATGTACGAAACACCGCTACCGCACCGCACGGACCCGTGTACGGGCACTAATATAAATATAAGGAGGAGCACTCGGAATCACGAAGTTAAGCTAGAGCTGCCTGTATAGACGGGTCTCCAGCAACAATATTATCAAAAACATTGAACAAAATATTTGTGATAACATGAAACATTAAGTAGGGCAACAATGTTTTTATTTTTTTTATTTTCCGTGGCCGATGGAAAAAAACGCTGTGGCACGATCCAATGTTTTTGTATTTGTCAGATGTTTTGAAAACATTTTGTCATTTAATAAATTACGAATCATACATTTTTTATTGGACAGCTAAATCGTATTGCATTACAGCAGAACAATCGCTAAAAAACACACGGTTTGTAAATGTTTTATAATATAATAATATAGTTTTTGATATCTAGAGTATTTATTAAGTGAATTGTATTTCCCACAGTTATATAACCAAAGTCCACCCCCATGCCCCCTTTAGACGGTCTATCATTTTCTTATCAGGTTTATTATTCATAATGTTGGCAACTCATTATAGGATGTAAGGAGCTACAGAGGAAAAACACGCCCTTAAGTCAGGTGAGAAATTAAATTCTTTACAAAATATTCAGGAGGGAAGATAAGCGTGTGTAACTGTGTAATCATCATGCTTTATTTTTAAAATCTTAACAATTTTTTCTTAATTCTCTGCACTTTTATCAAGAGTTGCTTTTTGAATATTTATAAAATATTTAATGTGATGTTTACTATTTGTACGAACATTATTTTCAACTTAAGTTTACATTTGAAATGAAGATGGTTTGAGACTCATGATTGCACGGTTCGTCGATGTATAAAATATTTAATTCAATGAGGTTTTTTTTGGAAAATTTTACGCAATATCAAGTAGAAGTAGACAATTGTAATAAAAAAAACCAGGGTTGGTACGGAGTTTACTTGAATAACTTGCAGAGTTCTGAGTTTACAATAATTTATTTTGAGTTTTTTTTTACTTACAGCACTATGGAAATGATACTTTATTCATTCATTTCAATACAGACATTTCAATATTCACTGATGTTTGAAGTTTTTCCCGGGCTTTCGAAATGTGGTCAAGGGGTCCATGGTCGAGGGGTAAGGCTCTCAACTAGCAAACTGGAGGTTGCGGGTTCAAATCCCAGCGTGCACAAATAAATTTTATTTGATTAATTTGTATAATTTCACAAAATACTCATTTACAATAATATATATGGTATATTTGCGGCACGATCCAGAGTGGAAGATACTCCCAGTATCACCCTGGTATAAGATCAC
Source organism: Hesperophylax magnus (assembly GCA_026573805.1). Taxonomy (NCBI): domain Eukaryota; kingdom Metazoa; phylum Arthropoda; class Insecta; order Trichoptera; family Limnephilidae; genus Hesperophylax; species Hesperophylax magnus. The sequence goes on from JAIUSX010000026.1 coordinate 4,728,243, forward strand.
CATTAAAAATTGAAACGTTGCTTGAAATAAAGTTTGTAAACTTTGGCCATATTTGGTTACCAGATCTGAAAAGCGTGGTACTTTCATAACTTCCTATTCCCCATCTCCATCCCCTCCCCACAACCTTCAGACTCATAACATACCCCAATTGGGGATGCCATAGACTCACTGGCCCCAGAAGTGTTGTACGGTTTCACTTTAAAAAAAAATTAGACATTTACATTACACGTAAAATGTTTACTTACCTTAAAAATATAAATACACATCATATGTAAATATAAATAAACAATACTATTGATAAATAACACCTGACATTACCGACTGACGTTTAAATGCCAGTTTCAGTTTTTTTTTTTAAATAATATTTTTCAAATTACTATTTTATTCCAAATACTTAGTTGATGTAGAAAGAGTTGCATTTGAATTCCCCACTTTAGTTAAACCGGATATCTTCAAGACGTAGATAAAGACTCATCTTTCCTCTAATTGTTACCCAATTGAATCAATCTAGTGGCGATGTAAATTCTCTGGCTCCACCACTTTGAGTTAGGGGATGTTGTGTGGAGTGTCACATAAAAATGTACATAGCAAATATACATTTGCAGGACAAGGAGGTGGAAAACTGAATTCTATCAAAAACTTTTTGAGCTTGTAGTAAAGAAAACTAACGATCTCTTCTAAGAAAAATACCACGAGAGAGAACGATTAAATATCATGTTTGTTTGTTAACGACTTTTCAATTAAGCCTCAAGCCTCATATAATATTTTTAATCTCGAAAGTTAAAGAAATAATAAAAAATTGGAAGTTTTTTCATAAACGACTAAGATAATACTGAAAAATCTCAGATTTTTTTTTATGAAAGCTTGTAAAATTTTATGTTTGAGGAAAATAAATGAGGCAAATTTGCACGGCAGCCTATCCAAGTCAAATCTAACTTTTCCAATTCACGTTCTAAGCGAAATTGCATACATAATATATTTCAAAAAGCAATTTATTTAATAGATTGATTTTCAGTAGCAAAAGCCAATATAAATTTATAATTCCAAAATATTATCGATGGAATTCCTGGTAAGCATATAAACTACATGAAAGGTGTTGACATGATATCCAGCGATAAGCCTTGTTGTTTTTAAGTCGAAAATGAATTTGTTGTAAACGCGTATAATACGCGTATGCACACCTACATACATTTTGAAAAGGGTGCGTGTGTGTTTTTAATACTTTTTTCGGGCAAGAGTAGTTGTTGACAAGTGCCTGTGGGACTAAGACACAGTAACGTGGAAGGCAACGGGAAAGGAAAATGAGAAGATCAAGAGAAAACTTTCCAGGCAAGAGTGGTTGTTGACAAGCGCATGTGGGACTAAAATACGTGAGGTAGAAGGGAACGCGAAAGGGGAAGGAGAAGATTAAGAAAAAACTTTCCAGGTAAGAGTAGCTATTGACAAGTGCATGTGGGATTAAAATACATGAGGAAGAAGGCAACGGGAAAGGGGAAGATTAAGAGAAAACTTTCCAGGCAAGAGTAGTTGTTGACAAGTGCATGTGGGATTAAAATACGTGAGGAGGAAAGCAACTGAGGGTTTTCATGTCACAAATATAACTTTCTCTTATGTCTAAACTATTAACTCGTTTTGCGAACCTATTACGCTAGAAAAAACTTTGAATTTTGATTTTGTCTCAAACGAGGGTGAAACCAATCCAGGCTGAAAGGAATGAGTGGAACAGAGTTTTTAAGTTTTTTATCGTTAATATCTTTTTCGATATATTAATATCATTTTCAATTCACCAGCGAAAGTGAAACACAAAGAAATTGAGCCTTCTACGAGTTGTGGGTACTACTATTGAAAGTAAAGAAAAAATACTTGGCACACAGAACGTATTCTGCTATAAGAAATCCCCTCGAACGCCGGGCACTTTGGGCCATTCCTTAACATTTCAGTTAAAAGGTCAAAACATTTTAAGGGGAGTTGCAATAAATTATTCGCAGCACGCGTCCAAGTTAAATAAAAAATATTTTCAACGATATCATTTTGAATCGACGTAAATAAATCAAACTTTTCCAATATGGCTCGCCAGCGGGGAATATATTTATTTATAGGTACGGGTAGGTCCGGCCCGGCGCGGCTGAGGAATCACGTGAACGTTCACATATTATTTCAAATAGAAATAGCAAAATGCATATCATATACTTGAAAGTAGCGTATATGGATAAATGTATCCCATGAATTGTGGTGTAATCGTCACTATTATTTGAATTTTTCTAATTAATTGTAAAAATATGTCAGTACACTTTGTTGTAACATGAGTCAAACCTACATCCTAAGATTCGAAGTTAAATGCGTAGATCATTTCGAACTTAGACGTTTTACACACAAATACAGAATTATATTATTGTATGGCGATATTCCACTAAAAATGAAGATAAGGAAGAAATCGTGCATAATATTTACATTAGGTAAACAGTTCTCCAAAAAAGAAATTTTTTACACTTTTTAATAAATTTGAAAGCATATTTAATTTATTTATTTACTTTATTGATAATGTCTTACATTCGCAGAAATCTGATAATTAAAATAATTGAGAGCCCTATTCAAATTAATCATTAAATGTGTTTCGTTCACTTTAAAAACTTTTGAAAGAAAAATATTTTAAACCAATAACCGTCACTCAAGTGATCGCGTCAACACCCTAAATACGTGTCCAGTGCTCGGCACTTTTAAGCATTCGTTTTGGAAATTTACCGCCCTCATTAAAAAAAATGATCTCTGAATGTCAATATAGAGACATAAAAACTGATTATAGTGCTATACGGCCAATGATTTCACCTATATTTTACCGTTTATTCTATATTTAAAAGATTTTAAAAAATATTGAAAAATCGTAAACTATCTAAAAGCGTGGATTCTGCGAGACAGTTCGTTTGAAATTGCCGTACATGGTGCATTCTGGTCAACATTGAATATTTTTTACTATTGTATATTGTGTATGATCAAGTAGGTGATCTAAGATAGAAATGTTAATTCGAAGACTCAATTTTTAATCGTTAACAGCTGTTCGAAAGCTTTGAAGGAAAAAATATGTTGCAGAATTTGGGTTCGCGAACAGTCAAAATTGAATGCACTAAATTACGATATTTAATACACTTACAACCAAGAACTCGTATTAATTACAGAAATACGTTCACCATATACAATTATCAAGACAAATAATCAGGATTCTTCCTTTATTTAGTTGAATAAATCGTTTTACACAAACAATATACTTCACAATGAAAAACACATGACGCGAAGATTTCACCACTTTGTTTAGGAAAAAGATACAATTTTTTTAATCTGAGTTGAAAATACGATAAAAGACAGGTATTTTAATTTCGAGTACATTGGCATATAAATATGCAGTAACAATTGAATAAAACAAACAAAAACAACATTTGAATAGTCCTGCGGCTGTTTTGACACGTGATTTTTATACAAGTTATAATTATGATTCTACAAAGTCCCATCAAGTTTGTGTAGCGAGAAAACGGCGATAACGTAAACGGGAATATTTGAAATACAAAAGGGAAAGAAAAATGGCACAATTTGCCATGCGATCACTACAAACGTTGTGCGTAAATTGACATAGTATGCCGAAAATCACTTGAGTGGTTTTAAATAATAACAAATAAGTCAACTTTGCGTTATCATGATAGATTAAATGATAAAAATTGCAGGTAAAGATGTTCAGCTGGGCCCACTAGATTAATCGCCCAAGGGAAGGAAAAATGAGAGTTAGTTTTTAAAATAATTGAAAAGAAGTAGTATGATATTAATTTTATTACATCACGCTTGTAATACGTGAAGCCATCTTCGCTCGGAAGTGCTTAGAGTGAGCAAAAAAAATTGTCACTTTCAATTAGTTTTTGTAGCGGAAAGGCATTTAAGCCTTGTCTCCCGCCTGATGCGCTTTTAATACATCATTTTAAACGCATTAAGCGGAGACACCGTGGTGACAATCTCCAGTAATTGCTAGGCGGGGATGGAATATTACCAGGGAGAAAGCAAGTGAAAAGAGGGTAAAAAAAAGAAATAGAAAGAAAAATAGGTGGACATGTAACCTGACAAAGGAGAGCCCCCGGGAATAGACGGAAAAAATGATAAACTCACAGAAGATGAAAGCTTAATGAAAAATGAAACAATAAATCATTAGAGCGAACATTGGATTCAAACAGAGTTCATTGAAACGTTTCTTAGAAATGCGGAAATAAAAAAAAAACGTTGCTGGAAAATGGGGAAAAACGAGGCACTCAAAAATACGGATAAAATAGAAAAATAACGTTATTGTCAAATTCTTCAATGCCGATTCAGGAAGTTCTTGGAAAAATGTCGATTACTTTCAATGTTAACATTAAACCCTTCACATTTCTAACAAATTCAAGCATTGTCTTAAAGCCTTTGAATAAAGGTTAAGACAATACTGATAAGGGAGCAATCATTTCAAAACACTCCGTAAGAAATATTTCGATGATTAACAATTAATTACTGTTTAAAAAAGCATCGATACTTGCATACAAGCATTGATATTGGCCTGAGTTTCAACATACGTTTTAATTTGTACGTAAGAAACCGGGATAAGATGTCACATTGTTTGTTCAACACAATTCTTAATTTATCAGAATCTTGGGCTAAGGTTGATAGTAAAACTAGTTTCTAACCAAAATATACGAATTTTCATCTTAATATATTGTGATAAATACTTAATATATTGTTATGTTCTTTGTAACTACGACCAGATTTAACACCGCCTCATTGAAGCGAAATCCCGTTTTAACTAAACCGTTTTACATTTCGTCTCTCTGAAAATTTGTTTGTGCTTTCCGTTTCCGTTTACGAAAATCTGCTGCATCCACTTTATTATTGTAACAAGCTCTATTTCGGGTAGATGGCTAATTGGACTAGGTGGGTAACTTTGACTATGATTCAGTAAAGATTATTTTATCAAATGTAAAATCGTCGTGTTTATTTGGACTCTCTTAATCGCATTTTTTCAATATTACGGTACCTACCTGCCCGAAGAAAAAAAAAAAAAAAAAAGTTTCATTGAGAAAATGACGTTTCATTGAAAAAAAATTTTCGAAATTTTTAAAAATTATAAAAATATGTAGGTATATTAAACATTCCATTTATAATGAAGTACACGAAGAAAAATGAGTATTGCTTATTCATTAAGAATCTCTTAAAATTTTACAAGTTTATCAGAAATTCGGCTAATTCATTCGTTACATGACCGCAATCCCGTTTTAAACGGATAACGAATAATTTTAAAAAATTAAATAAATTAACAATGCCCATTTTTTTCTGTGTAGGTATGTAATTTAGCACTTACATTTTTTAATTTTGATTTATTTAATAAGAGAAAAAATAGAAATCTCCTTTTTTGGTGGCAAGTTCTACTGTTCACAAAGGTACCTACTCTTAAATACATCTATTCCATAGGGCTAATTATCTAGCCTGAGGTCCGAACCATCCAGCCAATTCAGCCGCCCCTTACTAGAAGACCGGATATTGAGGGTGTTCCGCCGTCCACGCCCGCGTCGTGCTGCCTTCCACAGCCTGCAGGAAATTGCACGTCATTTCCGGGACTTAAAAATGTAGTACCTACGCGGAGCACAGAAAGTGTGATAATCGACTGGAAATGCAGCCATTGATTAAAGTTGAAAGTGAAAATGATTTAAAATTTATAAACTAAATGCAAATGTGAGAAAGACACCAATGGATATTGACACACTTGACAGACATGCATCAGAATATATTGAAGATGTGAAAATATAACTACGGATTTGTAAAAAATAATGGTAGAGGGAAATTTTCGGTTGGAAGTAGAAAGGGTGCGTTCACGCGGCCATTAAATATAATATTCCCATCGCGTAACTTATATATCGGAAGTCGCAAAGAAGTGAACAAATAATTTTCCATAAAATAAATATACAAGATGAACATATATTATGATATGTATCAAAAACAAAATAATCAAATATCGCACAGATAAAACAATGGCTTTGGTAACACCTTGGTAATATTAAAATACGTAAATATTTATTTGACTGAATCAGTTTTACCCTGCTACTGGCACAGTCTGCACACCCTACAGGTGTATGTAAAATATTGCTATTTTCAATTTTTTTTTAAATTAAAAAAGTAGGTTTGGAAAAACCCGCCAAACCGTAAAATGAACATCATATATACCAAGGCTGCCCAACCATTTTAACAGTTGGGCAAAATTGACGATTTTAAAGTCACTGGCGGGCCACTGACTACTGACGGTTACTATTTTTGTTACCTAAGCTTTGTTAATGTCTTGTTTTATGCAACAAACAAATAAACATATTGAAATTTTATTGTCGTTTATTAAAATAATAAAATGAATAGTATCTACTGTCAAATAACGAAACAACATTTTATGTAACGAAAATCTAAATCCAAGTAATTGGTAGAATCAATGTGATTTCTGACTTTGTTTTTGTTATAATTCTCCTATGTTAGGAGTCAGTTCAGATGTTGACAGTAGCAACAAATCTATTATAGCATATATTATATACGAAACGATAGAAACGAAAAATTACAAATTCAGAAAACTAATTATAAATCTTGAAGATTATATGAAAGTGGTTACATATTTTTCAATATTAACAATTATATTTATAACTAGCTGTACCCCGCCCCGCGTTGCTGTGGCTCAGTTTGTCTGTGCAGATAGAGACCATAGCGCGTGTTGCTTTTACGTCCAACAGATGGCCCTGTTCAAAACAGCATGTTTGTGCCACGGATGGCACTGTTTTACAAAAAAAACACGTTTTTACCTGTCACAGGTAAACGCCTAAAACTATATAGCATAGTTTTTAGATTCTCACGGCCAAAAGTATTTTTGTTGTTTGTTTTTGGGAAAACAAACAACAAAAATATATAGCATAGGTATAAAAACATACGCGTAATCGATTGCAACATAGTGTCAAAAATTCAAAGCAATTGTTGAAGAACTATCGGACATTTAAGATTTTGAACAAACGAACATTTACATTTTTATTTATTTAAAAAGATAAATTATGGGAGATTTGAGGGTTGAGTAATTTTATTTGTGATTATCTAGAAATAACGAGAAATTGTGCTCTTAAATTTAGTTTTTAGTATTGAAAATGGCAAAAATAATCAGCAACTATTCATGTACCAAACATAAAAGTAATATTCCAAAACAATTGGCATGAAGGGTTTTACCAAAAAACAGATGTGAATGAATAAAAATGTTATTTTTCAAAATATATTATGATTTAATTTGCATTATACACAATACAGTGGGAGGCAAAATTATTAGTTACATATGCCTAACAGACATTATCATCAGTTTGAAGCTGTATAATATTTTTTAATAGTGAGAATTTATTCTTATATTGACCGGTTTGAGGCATCGCGTTTGGGTCTCACCCCAGCGTAGTGCCTTCAATTCTTCGACTGGCTAAGTTCTCCGTCACAATACAAGCATGATTTTCAGCTTACTGTGGCGGGAGTAGGAGATTTTCAAAAATCGTCAGGTTATTCTTAACCCGGGAATATTTGTCTTTCTCAAAAAAAAAAAAAAATTGTTTGTTTGTTTTTTCCTCTTCTATAAAAGCGATGCCTGTCTTTAGAAGAAGTGTGAACATTATAGCGTTTATAATTTGATCTAAATTAGGTAGATTTTTTTATTAATAGTGAACATTTTAATTTTTTCCACTTTAGTCCTAGTGTTAAAAATATTTCCCCTTTATCGTTTGAGAACTATGCAAATGTATAGAAGAAAACTATGAGAAAGCTCATATATTAGTTAGGTACACGAACTGAAAAAATTTTAAATATAAAAATGATTAATATATTTTAATACCGGCAAAAATCGAACCACGATATCATAATTTAACTATGGAGGCTGTCACTCAAGTTTCTTTGTCTACATTTTAATGATAATATCAACCCCTAAACAAATTCAAGGGTACACCAACTAGACACCGCGAAACGGTAAGTGATTTTTACCCCGTCAAAGAGACTATCAGCCTCACGCAGACGCAAATTAGGCCTAATCAATCACCACACTACGCAACAGCCACCCTACAAATGTGATTAATATAATAATTTAATCAAATTCTGGCCAATAAAACCGTCGCTGGCGAAATAATGGTACGATGATACCGTTTTATTAGATTATTTCAGAACATGGATGAAAACAAATAACTTTTATTACGAGAATTAGTGGTGATATTTTGATTTTTAAAAAATCATATAATAACTCAAAATAATACATAGATTTGGCGCATTTATAATTCCCACAGCAATGGCATGGCGACGGAAACGGCAACAGTGTTTTAATTTTGAAGTTTGAGAGATGTTTGATAATGATAATATGATTTCCTTTGGGGGAAGCAGTTTTACTAGTTTTTATTTTTATTTTACTCTATCATGCAGTATGTAAGAAAAACCTTCAGCATTTTTAATAAAGAACGTAAGTTTTTGTTTTATTTGTACCGTTGCCGTGCCGTAACCGTAGGAATTATAAAAGCGCCTATTCACGTAACATTGCATGATAGTTAGCTACGATACGTAGGTGGCTCTAGTTATATAGATCATATAGGTTACAGAGTTATCCGACAGATGTCGGTGGTATACAGGTTCGCCCCTCCATTGTGAGTACTAAGGTACGGGAAGCCGAGAGGTTTCCAGAAATTTATACAGAAATATTTCAATGCTTTTAGTATTATTGGTAATATGAATAACATTTTGCTTTCATTCCTTAACGCTGTGAACTGTAGTCCCGTGCAATTATTTATCATAAAATCAGAACATTTATGCTAACTTCTTTACATAATTCATGTATAGATACGTTCTAATTTTATTAACATATCAAAACGTATGATTGTATTTTTTCAAAACAAAGGAATAATACATTTTAATATTTGAATAATAAAAATATTCATGACTAATGAATTTTATAAATCTGCTTTTTAAACACAGATTTAGGAAATGAGATAAAAAGAATTTGGCATTCTCAGACTATAAAAATATTACCATTTGTTATTTCGGCTACTAGCATTATACCTAGCTCTCTCATTAAAAATTTAGGCGTATTAGATCTATCAAAAACTTTATATATAAAATGCAAAAATCAGTCATTTTAAATACATGTAGGATTACGAAAGATTTTTAAAATATTTATGTTGAGGGATCATAGGATTTATAGGCCCTGTTAGGAGTTCTACCGAGTCGAACCCTCTGATATGAAAATATCTGGAGTCGGTGAATTGTTGTTCTTGTATTGTTTTGTATTTATTTTGCTTATATAATGCACTTGCATAATGTGGATTGACTATATGATCATTTGTGGAAAAATGTGTGGAAGGGTTTAGTTTTTCCTATGGGGAAGATTTAACCCGGACATAAAGTAAGAATAAATTTAAAAAGAATAATAAATAATATTAACTTAAAATACAATAATATTTATTCTTTACACGAATTACAGCATTAATGAATTCATGTAAAACAAAGAATCTCATGAAAAATGGATTAATTAATTTGAGGATTTTGTCCGGTGAACGAATTGGTGATTTTACGAATTCTGTGTATTCACAGCCTTACCAACAGACTGCTTTGTTATCACATCAGCAGATATCCTTGAAAAAATACCTTTTATATTCATGCTAATTTTACTAGATAATGTGTGTACACAACATTCCAGCTACTTTCATTATACTTTCATGCTTTCATATGTCACTGAAATTCAAAACTCTTGTTTGAAAGTGTTGTGAATGGATTCTCGAAACAATAATTCCTCCATCACATCGAAATACTAAACCATTATTTAGGCTAAAAACTATTATAATCATGAACGAGTGTAAAGGAGGGCCTGGAGGCTAACTTTCTCTCTATTATGCTATCAAAATCTCGGTTCCTGATTATAATAGTTTTTAGCCTAAAAAAGCCTCCAGGCCGTCCTATACAGTCTTTAATTTTAATTAGTCGTGATGTTTATTATTCAAATATTAAAATTTATTATTCCTTTGTATTGAAAAATGCTATCGTACGAGTACTAAATAAAATTAGTGCGTATCTCCAAAAGTATGTAAAGTGGTAAGCACAAATGTTCTTATAATATGGTAAATAATTGCACGGGACCACAGTTTACAGCGTTACGGAATGAAAAAAAATGTTACGCATATTACCAATTTTACCAATACTAAAAGCATTGAAATAATTCGATACATCTGTAAAAATTTCAAAGTGGTGTATTACTGAGAAAACTTTACTACTTTTAAATTTCAGAGTACGCCGTAACAATAAAACATTGAATAAACATATAACAACGTTAAGCCAAGGAGCCATATCCCTTATGCTCATTATCTCGGCTGATTCATGAAAGAATAATCAAAGTGGTTTTAGGGTCCAATCCATCAAAGGGATGCCCGCCATGTGAAAATAATTCGTTTAAGGTAATCGCGTTTGTTTAGGGATGTTATATCCGCAAAGTAGCAGCTTGGGCACGGCCATTTATCAAAAAGTCAATATTATTAATCAAACCCGCTTTTTTGATGAAACCGTGAGGCGTTCTTTCATAAAACGGAATTATTCTGAAGGTTATTTGAACCTGAAAGATTGATGACGATTTTGGGGAGAGTTGTGTTAATTATAATCAAACATGGTTAAGGAAAGATTGGCTTACCAATTTAATGGACTTTCAAAATTAATATAGTACCTACACAGGAAACTAATTGTAAACGTGTCACATTGATTAGATTGATTGTTAATTAAACTTTTAGAAATATAGACAAAAGAAGAGCCTAAGAGAACACTGTTATTTCATATAATTATATTACGTCTTTATTCCACAACGACTCGCAAACCAGTTTCGGCACACAAAGTTACAGCGTACATACATAATCAAAACGGGCAAAGGAAAACTGGTGGTGAATTTCTTTCACCTTTGATTTTGGGTATAAAAACTGTCAAATCCAAACTTACTTCCGCTGAAAGGTTGATAAAAAGTAACAGAAAAGTTTCCATGGGGCGGTTGTGCCCGTGGAAATGTGTTTATTGGTCAAGCAGGCTCAGCATACTGTTTAATTAGTGGCCCAGACGATAGATGCCTGTAAAGCTGCATAGCCAAGACTCAAACCCGCGGGGATACCGGCTAATATGTATGCAAATCGGGAAAGAAAAGCTGGAGGAATGTTTTGTTCCACAGCAACAGCTAATGTATCGATTGGACCGGCTGGACATTGCATTTGCATGCAAATTGGCTTTAAAGTTTGTTTAATTAAAGCGGCGGCCAAGATAAAACCAAACAAAACGCTGCACAGTTGGCTCAGTACGCATACCAATGCAGTTTCCAATAAGACCTATATAGGTACATACCGTTGATAGATGCTTTACAACCTCTCCGTCTTTCTCACAAACGACACACGTAATAGAACGAGAGGTTACACTATAGTTCACAGCGCTCAGCCAGCGGTAGGAAAATAGTTTAGAACTTTTGGATTCGTTTGGGTCCGAACTCTCAAACAAAACAGAATCGATTCAATTTGGGACATTCTTTTTTATTTCTTCTATCCCCGCTTTCCTGAAAGGTCCCTTTTACCGTAGATATAAATTAAACTAGGGTACCGGGGTGACAGACGGGACGAGGAGGTATTCCTTTAGCACAACAATCCGCTGACAAAGCGCCGCGCGATTAGGCCACCGTGAAATGTCCTTTTAATGGTAGCGGCAAAACTGCACCTGTGACCTGAGCTACGTTTGTTGGCGGTACGTACTCGTATCCGTCCGAGGCGTCCAACCTTCCCGCTAGTATGGGCGCCTGGTAGCGGGAACAAACTTTGACGGGAGAAACAAAAAAGAAAATAAGTGTTTTCTTGAGAGATACAAGAAAAGTTTCGCGTGTATTATGTAGAGTAGGTGAAGTGAGTTGAGAGAGAATTTTATGGCGACGTTATTTATGAAATGAGAATCGCTTTGAGAAAAATATTCCAAGTAGAACGTAAAGATGTGCATAAACGATGGTGTGAAGAAGCTTATGTTGCAAATAACTAACCATAATAGAAATTATATGTCGTTCATATTTAAAGAAATGTTGGTGGGACACAAATATAAAAAATTTCATAACCATTTATGACTTTACAGATACAGAACATTCAGATAGTGCGTAGAGTGAATGAAAGCAGAAAAATGTATCAGGAGACTATATGATGCGCAAGTGAATGGAAGATATGACACGATAAAGTGATTTGTATAATTGATATTTATTCGTAAATATGACAAATTGCGCATAATAGAAGATTATGAATGAGATGATGTGCGAATGTGGTTTATGCCAAGACGGAATTGTGTAGCGGACCGCTATTTTACCTCAATCTCCAACGGTAGTGATGAGTTATTAAATAACGTTCGAAACAATTTAAATTGCAATTCCAATTTTCTTACAGCGAAGCAGAGGATAAATTCACAATTCTTTCATTAAATTAATAGATTATTTACAAGTATTAAAATATTTTATAGCTCCCTTAAAGAGGATTTAAGCCCCGAGGGGGAAGGGCTAGTTTGAGAACCTCTGGTCTATTTAATATCCAGCGGTTCCAACTTCCCAAACTTCAAGCCGAGAGTACCAGGCGCGCAGAGATTGAAGTAGGTTATAACTGGGCCAGTCATGAATAAGTCGGTAAGTATTAATTTCGGAGGGTATTAAAGCAAGTACTCATCTCGTAAGACGGAGGAGAGTGATTCGTAATATTCGGCGCATTTAGCTTAGCTCGGAAGTGCGCCGTAAACTCTCAGGACTTAATGACTTCAGACTCTCTCGCACAGGAATCGAGCAAAAGACACATTAACTTGTGTCGGCTTTCAATGGGTGGTAAAGGTGGGTGTGTATGTGCGAAACTATTTTAATCTCTTCAAGCGTTTACTAACGTTTCATCATATAGAAGTACTTTCTGTGAAACTTCTATAATACCATGGAATATTATGTAGGTACTATATAAATATAAATAAACAATGGCTTCATCTTCAAAAAATAACAAAATTGTTATTTGATCTAGGCAGGACTGATTCCGAAACATTACTAAAGAATGCAATCTGATAATTATTTATCACGAACGCCTAGTTGTATCTTCGCTTTTACATACTTATTTTCTCTATTGTTAAATCCTGTATTCCTCTAGGATAATTTGAAACCTGTTAATTTGACTGTCCTAAAACGGGAAACCTTCCTAGTTGGACAATCAAAAGCTTCCTTGCATATAATGTAATGAATATTATAAATCTTTTTATTATTCAAAATAAACATGTCGGCACACACTTGTATAAATATATGTTTTTCTCTTCTAAAAAGACATAAACGTTGGTTGGTTCAGATTAAATGAAATAAATAGAAAATTTATTAATCGACTTCTGAACATTGTGTGGACATCCAAATTTCAAACAACAACTGTATTTTGTATGCCTCTGTGACGATAAATACTCAAAAATAAACAAAAAAAAAATAAAACCCTGGTTTACAAGTCGACTGATAAAAGCCATAAGAAAAGAAAAATAACACGTAGAAAATAACCAAGTCGACAGTTAATAATAATATTAAAAGAAATGTACTAATAACTTCCACCAGAAAGATGAAAAAGAACTATTATACTAAAATTATGGTAGAAGCTAAGAATAATAAACAAAAATTGGACAACAATAAATGAGATAATAAATAAAAATAATAAATAAAAATAAGAACTAAAAGCAAATATCTGATATCACAGTTGGAAAAAAACATACATAATAAACAAAAAGACACAAACAATCTTAAATGACTATTTCGTTATTGTCAACAAAAACCTGGCAAACTCCATTAACACTAACTTATATATTATAAACTAGTCTAATTCTTATATTATAAACACACAACAAATAACACTAACTAACTAACTAACCATCACGCCGTTCATCCCCGCAGGGGTAGGCAGAGAGGACGGACCGCCAAACAACTCGGTCATGGCACACACTCTGCGCCTCATTCACATTCATACATCGTCTCATACATACTCTTCTATTATTCTGACTCTTGACATGGCCCGACTCAAGTATCTGATTCACTTGGTCGTGCCATGTCTTCCTCAGGCGTCCCCAACTTCTGCTACCATTCACATTGGCATCGTATATTCTCCTTACACTCCTTTCTTCGCTCATTCGCTCTACATGCCCAAACCATCTAAGCGTCCCTTTCTTGATGTTACTCATTACGCTTACATCAGCCTTGCACTCTTTGCGGATCTCCACATTCCTCACACGATCATACATGGTTTTACCACATACGCCTCAGGGATCTCATTTCAACAGCATTCAGTCTACTTTCATCCTTTCTTTGCAAGTTCTATGCCTCACTTCCATACATTAGGGTAGGTACCAGCACTCCATTGTGGACTGATAACTTCGCTTCTTTAATAACACGACATCAATATAATAACTTCTACCCGGTAACAGAATCTGACATTGAAAAACTATTGCTGAAGTAAAAGGCAGCTCTGCCTCCGGATTAGACAACTTATAGGTTAAGACATTAAACACAATGAAACAATACTCACTGAGTCCCATACCACACATTATTAATCTAAGTCTAGCAATTTGCATATTCCCAAACAATTATTAAAACACAATCCCAGATACACAAAATTATCGCCCAATATCACTACTATCAAATATAGCAAATATATATAAAAAGATGAAAAAAGGGCAATTTATAAAAAAAAAAAATAATAAATTCTAATCAATTTTGCTTAAAAAAACACAAGCACTCAAGACGCTATCGCAAAAATTTTAACGAATTACCCATACACATCAATTGATTCTAATGAAATATGTCTAGGAATACTTAAAAGAGACCTTCGCAGTATATCGAATTAAAAAATACTAATAAACAAACTAGAATCCATTGGAATAAATCAATAAAGTCTTAGCATGGATAAATAGTTACCTAAATAAAATACATCAAGAAGTTAAATTTACTGATCAAGTTAGTGACTCTGAATGTAGTGAATTCTCAATACCTCAAGGTACAGTATTAGGTCTTTTGTTATTTATCATACATGTTAACGAGATATTTAATGTCTCTCAATATAGAAAAATTGTTTCCTACGCCCACGACTCAGTACTGCTAATAAAAACGATTACATGGATGGAAGTAAATAACATGGCCAACAAAGATATATACAAATTCAAAAAGTGGTTTGATATAAATTTATTGACACTAATACAGAAAAATTAATAATATACTATTAAGCACAAAAACACAAGAAAAAAATATAATACACTCAACACAACGTACACATTCAACATGACTGCAATATCTCGTGTTTAGTAATAGAAAGCAAAACCGAAATAAAATACCTAGGCATTACAGTAGACCAAAATGGTCCGTGCACACAAATATCTCAGAAACGGAGTGAGGAATCTAACATACATCTTTACATGTCTAAGATAAATACTAAATAAATATTTAATCATGTTAATAATATGACATTAATTAGGTTCTGAATGAAACACCGTATTTGGCTAGGCTGACAAAAACCGGAAGAGTTTATATATATCATAGACAAGTTAAGTTTTTTATGAGTACCTAAAAACATGGCATTTTGAGCATATTATAATATTAATTATATAATATGGGCATAGAGCTGGCTCTACACTCGCGCGCGAAGTCGCGCCGTGAATATACGCCGCGATCCGCGCGTGAACTGTGTCCATCCACACTCGCAAAGCTTCAGTCTTGTTCGCGACTTTAAACCGCAAACCCTTTGTCGCGGTCCAAAAAACCGACAAAAATCGGGGAATGGCGCGAAGCGCGAATGCGAAGATTGCGAAGGCGTGAACAAGATCCACACTCGCGTTTCGCGGCCTTCGCGGCCTTCGCGGCCGTTCGCGCCGCGAGTGTAGAGCGCGCTTTATAGGTTGGGGTGGAACTTATAAAAATACGTATACAACCGCTTTACATAGCACAAAAATTAATATTAAAAATAATTCTATTTGAACCATATTCATGAGAAATTCTGATTAAAGAGTTTAATTTAGTTTAGGAAATTTTCCTGAAGTCATATTATGATATTATGGTCCATTCACGTGTTGGCCTATCAGCCCTCCAAGGGATAAATATGCTTTTTGGGACACCCTGCATAATATACTGTGAATAAAAGAAAATCGTTAAAAGGAAGAACTTCGATATTTTACTTCAAAGTTACAGTAAGTAGGTGTAGCATTGATTAAAACTTTGAAGGGAAAAAGTTTTATTTCGGCAATTAATTTAGGTATAATTATCATCTTGTAAACATTTGTCTGAAGATGAATAGGTTTTAATAAGTAGGATCAAGCACAATCAAAAGTTATAACTTTGCAGACGAGCGGAATTGGTACATTGGAATAAATGGAAAGATTTTGCCAATATGAAATTTATTTAGCACACATTTAAAAGCTTTAAAATTTAAACTTATAAAAAAAAGTATGTGTTTCCAATAGGGGGAGTTTTGCCATGTGAAATTTTGTCCATGTGTAATTCTGGGAGTGTTCTATTTGTACGTGTAATTAATATCTGTATTATTTCGTCCTGACATGACACCGTGAAATATTCGACGACACCATGAAACTTATAATCTATGGAAAAAAGTTAAAACTTAACAAAAAATAGTATTGTCCGACAAAAAATGGCAGAGTCTGGTTGAAAACTGTCCCCGTGATGTGATATAATAAATAATAAGAGTAATAAATAAATAATTTCGGACCAAAGAAAATGATAGGACTAATTTAATGTGGGGGAGTAATACTTTGTAATTTTTGATATATTTGAAGGAAAAAAAGGTCGATTCTTCTAGTTGTATTGGATTATAGGGTCCCCGTTTCTTTTGGAACCAAATTTTACTGACTGAAAAGTTTAAAATTATTTTATTATTAATAATTTTTAACTTTTCAGTCAGTAAAGAGTAACGCTGAATTATGATATTATAATTATAAAAATGGGTGTTCCACCTCTACCGAAAGAAATGAAATAGAGTAATAGAAATTTTGTGTAACGAGGTTTAATCGGAAACACGATCGCCTGGCAAGAGGTAGATCCAATTTCATCTAAATCTGTAATTTTCAACATTGTCTAAATATTTTCCAATTCATTATTTGAACGTTGCTAATATTTATATGTACCTATCTTTATTGTGCAAGTGTATAGGAATATAATATTAGAACATTCCGCATTACACATTACAGAATTACTGTGAACTTGGTTTGCAACGGGCATTAGACTTTGAAACTCCCGCGTCACTACGGAATTTGAGACCCGGGAATATGTGGCGAAGGTTTCACGCCAAACACAATACTGTTCGGGAAGCGATGCAAGAAGCGGCAGGGCGCGTCTCTCAGATAAGGAAGGTAGGCGAATGCGGGATTATGACGAATAAAGGATTGCTTCACCGAGCTGCTGGAGATGGCGGAATTATTCGAATTAGCAAATGAGGTAATGTAATGCATATAAATGAGAATGCGTTCCGAGAAGCAGCTGATATACTCGTATATGTAATAAGTACAGAAAGCTACAATAACTATTCGCAATTTAGCAGATATGCTAGAAAATATTTGTCAGATGTGTTAACAACATAATTAACAAATGATTCCCGTTCCTGCTCCTCTCCAACATTCTTAAAAAATACATAAAACTATATAATTTGAGATGTTCACGGCCAAAAGTATTATCAGGATTATTTTTGGTTTATTTGCGTGTTGCGCTTCCTTAATCTTTAGCAAACATTTCGGACAGTTATTAATGGGGTTTCTGTGGGTTTCAATAAGGATAGAAATATATAGGTATTAAGGTCATTTAAAAAAAAAATGTTATTTTTATATTAGTGTCTATTTAATTACATGTTTGATGAGAATTACAATATATGATAATCTATAATATTTCATCTGTTTGTTCTTAGTCCTCCTCACTAGGTAGTCCTGTGCTGAGGCGGACTGGTATATTTCTTTAATTTTCTGTTATTTAGTTTCTATGATGTTTTTAATACATTTTCTAGTATGTCTGCATTAATTTCTTTCACCCATGTTTTGATTTTTTCCTTAAGCTTATTTATCTTTTCTATCTTTTTCAAACTTGCAGGAAGGATGTTGTAAAGTTTGGTTGCCAGATATATGTGGTTTATTTGGCCAAAACTTGTCTTGAATTTTGGAACATCTCGTATATCCCTTTTTGAGGCTCTTGTATCATGTATCTATATATTTGTATATTTCTCCGTAGGGTTAGACATCGACATTCATAGAATCAAAATATTTTATTTACAAGATGTGCAATGCTTCTTCGAGTCGTTATCAACTTCTCTCATACATCCATTATTATTATCCCCTGCCAATCATTTCTCCACCTATCCTCTCTACATGTCAAAACCAACTAAGCGTCCCTTATTAATTTTGATAATTTCGAATTGACTTTGAATTTACTGTAGATTTAGTGGTTTTCATTACACAAATATACAGGGTGTTAAGGGACGTACTTTACTTACTTTAAACGGTGGTTCTTGACCGTTACTTGGAGTAAAAAAAATTATATAAATTTGGTCTCGAATGACTTTATTCGTGTTTTTTTTTTTCAAACTGGTCACTCAGCCGAGTAACCACTTAGCCCTTCACATCGAACGTAGCTGTCCAATTCTTACAGATTATCCGTTTTTTGTCGAAAATAAAATTAATACCATAATTTCATTTACATTTTCTACTCCAAACAATGTCAAGAAACATCGGTTAAAGTAAGTCAAGCACGTCCCTTAACACACTGTATATACAATCTCCTCGGAAATATATTTACAATAAAAAATAAAGTTTTGACTTAGATTTTAGTTTCATATTAACCGATTAAAATACTCCGTTTGGAGACGACACTAGAAGACGATATCAGAAGGAAAACGTCTTCACGCTCCATTATTGGTAGTGTTAGAGAAATGTGATTACTTACTCTTTATTGATATTCTAGTAAGGAAAGCCCAAAAATACCTGAAACAAAGAGAAAAATAAATTAAAACAGAACGTGAAAGAGTCTTAAACATTAGTTTACCAAAAAAAAAATAATAAAAAAAAATTATTAATTTTATAAAAAAAGAGACAAAAGAGGAAATAAGCAACATAATGTATATCATACCAGCTGAAGTCCCCGGCAATTTTCGGGCTGTACGTAGAGTTTTTAAAAAATTGTGAGCTTTTTCATGTTTTGATGGTCAAGGGTGCAAAATTTCATTAATATCGGTATAAAACTGAAGATTTGTATCAAAAACCAAAGCAACTCCGCGCGCAGCTAGCCCTCCCGCCACAGACACTCTTCTTTATATAAATAGATTAAAAATATTGAAAGGAGTGAAAGGATATATACGACGTGAATGTAAATGGTAGAGGATGTTAGGAGGTCAGAGGAAGATATGGAAAAACCAAGTAAACCGAATACTTGAGACGAACCATGTCGAAAGTCAGAATAACAGACGATAATAATAATAATAATAACAATAATAACAGGCGATGTATGAATACAAACAAGGGGTGTGTGACGTGTGTCAAGACGAAGTTTGGCGGTACATTCTCTATGCCTAGCCCTGCGGCGAAATGGAGTGATTGTTGATTAGTTAGTATTAAAACTCAAATTGACTCGCGATACCTACAAAATCCAAAGGTTGCACATGCTGTGATATTTAGCCACTTTAATAAAAGCCAACAGCGTATGTTTTGAAGAATACTTCTATCTCCCGATGTAGAAATTGCTCTTATATATAGCACATAGCACCAGGCGACATCTAGCGGCAGTAGTATGAAATACGGCCGAGTAATGAAACCTCAGATTATATTGAAACTGTAAAGGATTCAGAATTTCCATACAATTGTGCAAATACTTAAACATAGTCAATAATAATGTTCAGTAATCAATGTTGTACTGCATTTCAGAATATTCCAACTCACATGTCAACATATTCTTCGGCTCCCTACCGTCATTTAAAAAAACATTATTCTAACTTAATCAACATGCACTGATAACTCTCCACAACACGCACCTATCCACAATTTCGACACATACGCTATTATATACCACAAACATTTTTTTAATACTATATAATTTATTAAATAAAAATAAAACACTTAACAATTTAACGTTTGTTAAATTTTGAACCCTGAAGATGCTTCTACAAGCGAAAACGGTCGGTCTTAATAAAATTTACATTAATTCTTGGTTTTTAAACAAAGTTTTTTATTTTTATTTAATAATATGTGAAACCACAAAGTGACTGCTTTTTACCAAAATATATAATTTATCTTTATCAATCATTCCATAGCATGTACTAACCCCGCCCGGTAAAACGTATCCACATAATCACTCATCCAGATTCGTAGTGTGGTTGGTAACTGATCCCTGTAATTATTTCTAAAACCTTGTAAACTGTTTACCACTCATTTCATGCATGTATGGTTTCTAAAATAATAAATATAAATACACATTATTTACAGTTACTTATTGCATAGATAAAGAGGTTAAAAAAAGCATAACGTACCCGTTTGAAAATGGAAATTTTCAGCAGATTGAATACAAATAGTTACAAATTTGAGGAATTCACGAAAACGGCACTAAAAATAATCCAATATAAATATGATTATGAAACCTTGAAATAAGAAACTCAAGAAAATTTGCCATGAGGCTATTTTAGTGTAAACTTATTTGTGGTTTTGGTACATCACGTCTTTGACACATCCTCCAATAGTGTTATGTCTCCGAATGAAACTCGATTTAGGGGGAGACACATCACGTGTCATGCACGTCATGGAACCGTTGCCAGCTTCATGTTAGTTTGGAAAATAAACAAGTGAACGGAGCTTGAACAACTTCCGGCCCGCTTAAATATTTCAGGAACGCTTTTCCGTCTTTCAGGATTTCATGTACACATTCATACATTCATACAGCGGTACAGTATTTAGACAGTTGCTTACTATACGTAGTGGCATACTAGATACCTTAGATACGTTTTGTAAAATTGTGCATCGTACCAAACTTTATTAATGTTTGCGGAATGAATTTGAAAGCTGTTGGCATTTTATCTTAATGCTTAGCTTTTTCCTTTTCCGGGGCCGTGGCAGTTTTTGAACAAATTGTGATCAAGAAAAGAGGACGACAATCATGTCAGCTTAAACAATTTGGTAGAAAACTTACACGCTCCTAGAATTGATATCGAGTAGGTTGGGTAAGATTATTTATTTTAATAATTACTAATAACCCGCAAAAAAATTATGGGTTGATAGTTGTATCGAAAATTATAATTTTTTAATCTCCTATATTTTATAATTTAAAACACAAGTAAAGGCGTAACATACATGCGTACTAGATATTTGTTAAAACATTTGATTTAAAAATATATTATTCAGTTTGGTCAAGTACTTCGACCTCAAATCCAAATTAATGTTTGTTTGTATGAAACAGGCCGCGCTGCCGTTCCTCTTAATGTTTTCGAGAAAAATAATTTTGGAGGTTTACAAAAAAAATGTTTTACAACGTCTCTATTTTCTATTAGGTCTATTTTTAATTTTTTAACTAGTTACAAGTAGTTTTTATGGTTTCCGGTATCGCATTATAATATTTCACCTCTTTTATTGGTGGAATAAACTGTTTGGTAGTATGATTTCATTGCAAGCCCTTCCACATATCCTAAAAAATAATCTTCATTCTTCTAAAATTACTCTATTTCCTTCTCACCTCTTTCCTTCTTTGTCGAAACATATCCCATAGGTGACGGAGTTACAATGGTTACAGGCATTTAAGCATATCTTGTAAAAAAGTGAACCTTGAGCAGTGTCTTGTAAAAAAACCTCAATTCCGACAATGTCGGAACCTTTCTTGCAATCATATATAACATTATTATTCCACTTCTTCGTTCGTTCTTCCACTTCCAAAACCACATTATATTTGTATACCTTATTGAGGGTGTCAAAGCTCAACTAGCTCCGGGAAGCTCGTGCGGATTCACATTAAAAACCTAAATCGAACAAGATCGAGGTAAATGAGCTCTCTTTATAAAAAGAAAGGTAAATCAACCACACGATAATACATTCTTATCTATAAAAATAGATAGATTCTTTTGAAATGATTATATTATATTAAATGATTACTATTATATTCAGAGAAAATAAAATAAAGTCCAGTAAAAGTGATCTAAACAAATTAAAAAGATATTTTGTAAATAAACAATCGACAGAATCCTTTGTGTAATCGATCCATAATTCCCTGTATTTGCCCAGTTAGATAATAAACGTTTTAGGAACCCCCGGGAGGATTGAAACCCAAACCCTCCTCACTCACACCTCAGGCGCGGTTTGTCGATAAGCGAAATAGGAAAAAAAATTATTAATAATTTGTGTCAAATTTTAGTGTCTTGCGAATACCAAACTAGGAACATAGTGGTCAAAATGATACGAAAATACTGTACTGGACGGTTACGTGACTTTTTACAGCCATGTCAAGTAATTTTAATTCAATGATTAAAGTTATTTGACGAGTAACTACTTAACAGTTTACTCAGAGTACTAGAATTATATCTGTTTGTCAACTTTAAGGTTAAAAACAGAACAAAATTGAAACCGACAGTCGTAAAAAAAATCACGTAAGTGAACCTGTGACCTGTTGATTCAAAGGTCAGTGCGAATACCACTCGACCACTACCCATTATGATAATCTAAAAAATATGTTTAAAAAGTGTTCATTCTAAGTCAGGAGCTTCAGGTCCCCAATTATTTTCAGCTTTCAGCCTTATTTAGACCACTTCCACGTAAAATATAAATTTTTTCGAAAATTTTGAAATAAACGTGTAGTAGTGAAGCCGGGGATTACCTTATCAGTAAAAATACATTAACGACAATGCTATCTGAAGCGTTACAAGAATACTTCACGTAAAACAGTATCAAACCGAAGTTGAAAAACATAGCCAAGGGTTCTCTTCATCATGATAGTTCTCGGGGGACGGTTTTTCCATCATATTGATAACGATTCTCCCACTAAATCCGTAGAAAAGGTCACATTACCTTCCCAGAGGTCCCACAATAAAACCCTGAAGGATCTGAGATATTTATAGGCGGACACCGCTACTATATCAACTATTCGTTGGAAAAAATCTAGATAAAGGTTGTGTAATCGCCCTGTTTATGACTTACATCAAATTGATTCGGTTTATTTTGGAACCGTGTATTGTGTGTTAGATTTATAAGAATAATATTAAGAAAACTCTGCATGAAATTAATCATTTCATAGAGAACATATTGTTTTAAGAAATCTGCAGTGGAAGAAAATACGAAAGTGAATAATACTTTTTAAAATTTTATATTAAACCACACAGGAGTCATCTTGTCATATTTAAAGGACGTATTTTTTAAGGAAACGAAGGAGAGGAAGTTCATTGAAGGTTACATGTATGACGGATTGTGATCTCAGGGATCAGTGTCTCCAGGAGTGACGGACTTATGAATATATGAGAGTTCAAAAGGTCTCCCCAAACCAGCCTCCCCCGATCTGGAACACCACGCAGCTGGTTGGCAGGGGCTCACCTGAATACACCTCACCTGATGAACCCGGGAATCCCTGCTAAATCACCAAACATAGCGAACTACTTGGGGTGATCTATAGCAGAGGTGGTAGTTATCCAATAAATGCTTCCCGGGGCTGAGGTACCCAAACCCGCCTTCCAAAATGAAAAATAATTTTCATATTAATTTACTAACTATTATGTTTATTATGAAAATCTTCAATCTGGAAACTTCAACTTCACCCGTCATTACACAGGGGCAACGCTAGCATGGCGGTTGAAGCAACATTCAAAATATATAATCCAATGTAAATTTTCTTTAAAATAAAAATAAAAACATACATTAATTATACAGTATTTTTTTTTTTTTTTTTTTTTTTTATGTGACACCTCACAAGAGTGTCCCTGCCCGTGCAGTGCACAGACAGGGGAACTATGTCACCACCCGATTGGGCGGCGTTGTGAGGCGGAACAAGGCAGGGGCTGTAGGAAGGGACTTGTTAATGCGGGCCTTGAAGAGGCTCGGATTATAGGAGGGAGGAAAAACAGACGCCGGTAGCCCGTTCCACATACGAGCCGACTTACACAAAAACGAGTCGTAAAAACGGCCCGTTCTCATGAAGCCAACGTCAACCGTGAACGGGTGTTCAGCTCGTGTCCGTCGAGTTTCGCGCACGTGCACCGGTGCATCAGGAATCAATGCTGCTAGCTCCTTGGAGCAGGCTCCATTGAAATACCTGTAGAACAGACACAGCATGCCTACATTGCGTCTAT
This sequence comes from Hesperophylax magnus, assembly GCA_026573805.1. Taxonomy (NCBI): domain Eukaryota; kingdom Metazoa; phylum Arthropoda; class Insecta; order Trichoptera; family Limnephilidae; genus Hesperophylax; species Hesperophylax magnus. The sequence goes on from JAIUSX010000026.1 coordinate 4,752,620, forward strand.
GCATCAGAGAAGGCAATCGGTCTGTTAACAACGGATTGTCAATCAGACGGATCGCTCTCCTTTGCACAGACTCAAGCAGGTTTATCAAGTATTTTGGGGCACCAGCCCAAAGGTGGCTCCCAAATTCAATAGTTGGGCGGACTTGAGACTTGTACAGGGTCAGTAGCTGGTCACTGTTGAAGAATCTCCTAGCCCTGTACAAGACGCCCAACTTTTTGGAGGCCTGATTTACTCGGGCTTCTATGGATCCCCGATACTTGAGCTGGTCTGATATAGTAACTCCAAGCATTTCAATGGAGTCTTTATTGGGGAGAGTACTCCCATCAAATTGCACCAGACAGTCATTGATCTCCCTCTTTGCCGAAATCAGACACGCTTGGGTTTTTGAGACGTTGAAACTGACCAAGTTGGCCTTACCCCAGGCACGAACCATCTCTAGGTGGTGGTCAATTTTTCGCTTCAAAACTTCCCGAGCTGTTCGGACATCATAGGTGGAAGGGGGCCTGTCAAAAAGATAACCCTCGTGAACGGTGCTGTCATCAGCGTAGCAGTGAATTGGTGCACATTCAACGAGATCGTTGATGTGCAATAAAAACAGCGTCGGAGACAGCACAGATCCTTGTGGCACCCCCGCATTGATTTGGTGCGGTGAGGAAGAAGAGCCGTCAACCACGGTTTGAATTGTTCTTCCCCTCAGAAAGTCCGCAATCCAACTATGCAGGGTTGGGTGGATCCCATACGATGGTAATTTAGTATATGAATATTATAGTGAGAGAAAGATATAAAGTTAAATAGATTGCCCGAAGGAAAAGTGAGAGTGTTGTGATGATTGTTATTTTCTGCCTAAGCGGGAGTCTAAGTATCACGGTTAAAAAAGAAAAATCAGATCCATATGAAAAATCGTATATAGATTGATTCAACTACAGGTGATCGCATAATATAAAACTGAATAAAGGACATACCTTTACATCTTTGGAGGAATTCTGCATTTAGGTCGGAAAGGTCGGGAAATCTTCCAGGAGTAGACGTAGGAGCAGGAGGTTTACGACCATGGAATATTTTTATTGTAATTGTCCCTCGCACATGGCGGCCGCTGATAGAAAAGTTATGGTGTAGCCGAGACAGTGTTCCACGAAGATGAACTGCAGGTTTTATGATCGCCTGGTGGCTCACGCGTCAGTGGCCTATTATCTAAGGGTGGCGTGGTTACCCGTGTTATTGTAGGTTGTAGGCAAGGGTTGAAAAGTAGGTTAACCGTTCGGTGGAGAGAATAATGCAGCCATTTTGAAAAGTATGTAAAACAGAGCTCAGAATATGGCAAGGTTGGATATGAAAGAATGAAGGAGTATCTGCAAACAAATATATTTGAAACGGAATAATTTAAAAAAAAGATTACATAAAAAATCATAAAAACACATAATCACATTATTGAAAGGCGAAAATTTTAAATTTAATATTTTGTATTTGACTAGTCCGTAAAATGTTCTTTTAAGAAAATCAATCTATCGCAATTACTAGAAAAATAATACCGTGGCAAAAATGTAAACGATGAATCACACAGTATTTTGACGATCATAATATTTATTATCGTAGGAACAGTAGCGAGATGACTAACATGACAAATATTAGTGACATTATAGACGGCAGTTGCTCGCTTCGTCTTGAGCCATGGCGCCGCGACGCTGGCGCCATGGGCGTCCAAATGCCTTCAGACACCGTGTAATGTATATGGCAGGGTTGACTAACCTTCGTCTGGGATATCCCTCATACATAGACGTCGACGTCTCCACCCCCTAAAGAGTCAGGCTTTAATAATGTTCAAGACTGTAATGAAAGTTATGTCAGGAGAAGAGTGGAGACGATCCAAAACCACAAGATGTAAAGACACTAAGTGAAATTGAAATGGTAATGGGCCGTTATTTATCACTAACACTTGTGTATCTTGAATAATGACTTACTAAGATAAATTGCAAGATGAGAGACAGTATTTTTTGTGAGATTCAATCACTTAATATCTTTGCCATATAATATGTATACTGTAAATTCCTAAACAAACAAAACCTACGCCATACGGCTCTATATTAGCAGAACATAATGTATTTATTGAGCATATCATATGAAAGTATAAACTCGTAAACCAATCTCGTTCTTGAGACTTAGTTTTAAGACTGTTTTAAATTAGAAATTGATTTTAAAATATAACTGTAATTATAACATCGTGATTGATAGAATTACCATTAAGTACACGTATAGAACATACATTGAATGGCAAAAAAATAAGGTTTTAGATTTGAATCATCGTAACTATATAAAGTATAAAATATGTTCGTTGAGTTCTAAAACATGCGTAACGTTATCGGTACGGAAGTTAACAGAGACACCAAATTAAAAATTAAGCATTTTTTTTAATCGGTATTATTCAATTGTTTTGTTCAGGAAAAAATCTAGTGAAATTGGGTGTAACTTCTAATTAAAAGACAATTTCCATATTATACCGTTTAACAGAACGACCATGGCAAAAACATTGACTTTGAATATACAAACGTAGATATTTCAATGTTCCTAATATCTGAGGCAAACATAACTTCTCTTTGAAAGTTGAAAATTTCAACGTATTTAAATTCGATCCATGGTAAATAAAGCACAACAATATGTCAGCTAATGAATACCGTAAATAATATTCTAAATTCCCTCTGAAGCTATTCAGAAATCTATTCAATGGAACTATGCGCATATTAGAGGAATAGCTCGCTAAATCCCCGAATTCCGCGTCACGTACGTAGTAGGGGAAAGTTCGCCTAATGGGGAAACATTGTGCAATTGTTACGTATAAATTGTTAAGCATCCCCCGAACCAACTTCAGTATACCTACGTACATTATAAAGTCTTCGCACTTGTTCCTGTTCAGCTAGCTGTCTGTGAACGTGGAATTATTTACATTAACAAATTACGCTAAGAGGCGTAGAAGTTGCAGTTGCACCTGCTGTTATAATCACAACTTTCATGAAATTAATAAAATAATTTGCTTTTAAATTCATATCCATTCACAATGTTTGCTACATTCAAAATCTGATTTTATGATAAGTGTTTCAGATTTACTAACAAGACATTCTTGTGGAGAATTCTTTCACCCAGTCATATTTCCATTTAGAATATAAAAATAATATCTCTTAAATTGGCTTTTGATGACCAGATCGAAATAATAGACTGAACTTGTTTCTTTCTATATCCCACCTTTGTTCGCCTCACAACATCCTTAATATTTGTCCGGATGGATTCGGGTGGTCGTGAATCTTGTCTGACGATAAGTATAATCAAGTCTTTTCAAACACAATGACATAGCAAGCGTGGCTCTGGTGAAAGATCACCATACCCACATACAAAATTAACATCTAGGCCATTCCACCTTTTGCGTTAGTGACCAGATCTTAAGAGCCAATCTTTCCCTAGCCAAGATTCCTTTTTTTTCGCTCCACAACATGCTTGTTCCCCACAACATATTTGTCGCCAAGCCGTTTGCTCTTCTAAGGAAATCAACATTAAAAAAATAACTAGAATTAAATATAACGTGTCCGATCGCTCATAATTATTATTACCTATCTCAAAATGTTGTGACCAGATTAAATGGAATTTGCAAAATCATGAGACTGGTTAATCTTGTGAGTGTCTTGGATGCAACAGTTCGCACGTCGCCCTGAGTGATGCACGGATCTCTAAAGCGCAACTTAGCAAAGACGTACTTCATCAGATGGTGTCTCCTACATTCAAGTTTCTGATGCTAATCAGTCAAGTTGAGAAGTTAGAGGCACTAGCTTGAGGGGTGTTTGGTCTGCTTAAGTTGCGCCCTGAGACCAAACCTGTAACTACCCCTTCCCCGAGAATTCAACTTGTGTTAAGGTTTAAACTTGTGATGTGAATGTTCTCATCTTCCAGTCTTTCGGAGTCTGCCCAGATTCGTGTGAGCGATTTGAAGGGTTCAGAGACTTATTAATTTATTTAAAAGGTTCAACGAAACTGCACACATCCTTAAAGAAGCAACTTCATATCTTCGTGACACAAACTAGTCAAGAGAGCAATATGATATAAAATGATGTATGCAAACAGCCTTGAGAATATATTTGCCACCCCCCTTGATAATAACGTTTTGTTTTCAGAAAATTTAACAATTTCAACAGCGTTCAAATATACCACTAAGCAGCTGCATATAAATCGTGTTTTAAACTATTTAATACAGTGATATTTAAGTTTAAAAAATTACGTAGAAAATATATTATTTACCAGTAGACCCCGCAATGCTTTGCTATTGCTAATGTCTTTCTCAGGCATCTCCGACTTCGTTCACCATTCACTACTGTATACTGTATACTATTAATAAAACTAAAATAAATATGTTCCTACCGGATTGTAAAGCATAACATATCAATATAAAAAAATCAAGAAATGTTCATTCTTCCCACCATATAATTTGATAAATATATGTTTGAATAACTGTGTGATTATTCTTTTGTAAAATCAAAAAATTATGACCAAAGAAAATCGTCATTTAATCGAACAAGTATCTCATTCCGGTGCAGAGAAGTTGTCCTCGGGCATCCCCGACTTCTTCTACCATTCAAACCACCCTCTAAACAGTCCTGGCACTAATAAAAACAAACTTTGAAGTTCTGAGCGATATCGGTCAACTACTTTTAGATTTATGCAGGTGGAATTTAGATTTATTTATCAACGCACTATCTGGTTTTCACATAGAATTTTATTAGTTACATTATTTATTAACAGTATGTAAGTATAACAAGTAGATATAAAAGCATAAATATTATAGTAGATATAAATAGCATAACATTATTATACTTAATAATCGAGTCAATTATCAGCCTGCAGATCGATGAAGGTGGACTCACAAGTCGATGTCGAAGCCATGATTTGCGGCATCTTTCATCGAACTTTCCGGATTCAATTATTTTTGTATTTGTTACTCCTAATGATGTGAGAAAGATATTATACTATGATTTTTATATATCATGGCACAATTAATCAATCTTTAACCCTTTATAGGTCATAAGCTAAAAACGGATAGTTTTGAGACCTGCAATATTAAGGTCTATATTTCTTTATGTTTATAAGTTATAATCGCCCTTATGGGTTGTAATCATTCTGAAGTAACACACAGAGGTCATGAATCGAACCAACCGCCCCGAAGTTCGCACATGTTGAGTAAATTTACGAAAATCGCGTCCTGGTCAGTTTCTCTATAATATTATCAAAGCAGTTATTCTCCTGTGACGCAAATAAATAAAAGTACATTTTTCCTTACAAACCTGTCTTTTTGTAATGAAAACAAAATTATTAGATAATATTTTTTTTTTACCTAAATGGACACCGGTCAGAAAAAAATCAAAAAGGCTAAGCAAAAAAAAAATATTTTTTCTGTTCATCAAAATGAATATAGAATACATAAATAAAACCATTAAGGGCGTATCGTTAAAAAAAGTTGTCCTATAAATAGTTAAATAGTTAAAAGCAGTCAATTTTGTAAAAACAATATAGAAGTTTGCGCCAGGAGTGCACAAATCCAAGAAGATTGAAGCACATTCAGAATTTAATCCACGGCTTGTAGGTTTATAGCCAAGCACATAACAGGCCCACAGTATTTCATAGTTATATTGTTTGAATTGTATCTCCTGAAACTTGGATAATTAGAGCCATTGCAACTTTCAACAAGCAGATGTTCTGTTTCAGAGAAAGTTTGATGCATCTAAAGCAGCGGGAGGAGGAGGGGTGGGGGACCAGGGATGCTGCGGTGGGAATCAGATCTCGCGGGAAGCGTATTACGTACAGCCCTAATAATTATTATTTGCTATGGTTCTAAAACTGTTCGAAAAAGTAACAAATTTGCGAAGGCAAATAAAATTCAGTTTCTCTGTAGGTGTCGGCAGAGGTGATGGAATACCATAAACTGACATCTAGGCATACACCTCTTGTTATTTGCATTTAAATATACAACCTATAACGTTAGCGAAAACCGATGCAAGTATTTAATGCACATGCTTGTCGTCCTGAGACGTCTATAACTCACTGAAGATATTGTTAGGTTACGTCATATTTATTATAAACAAAACATGAACATAAAAATACAGCAGAGAAACTTTGTCAAATGTAGGCTAAGACAGATGAAACTCACGTGCATTTATACATTTAATGACCTCCGTAGCAGAACAGTAAGCTCTCTGGTTCTGATAGTTGCAGGCAAAAAAAATTTAATTCTTTAATACCTATTTCAGAGTTGAAAATCGTCGGGGTAAGAGACTGCTATTCAGAAATATTAAAAAGTTTCACACATGAAGACGAGGAAATCAATAAACACAGTCGTCAACAAACATGAAGATGGGGAAATCACCAACACAACAACCTACAGTCCGCCTCGAAACAGGAATCCCTAGTGAGGAGGACTATGAATATATGTAACATTTATAATACCACGTATCTTTAATCAATCGTAGCAATATAGTTTTCAAACCTGTATTCTGCTTCTCCCCCCCACCCCTCTTTATTTGGATTCAAACATAATGGAGATGGCAGAATTCCACTGACTCCAGGAAGTTGGAACTATTGTGCAGCATCACACAAATAAAAAAAAAACCGAGCCCAAGTGTGAGAGTGACTGGCTAAGTAAAAGCGATTTTCATGTGGTTAGCTGGAGATGTATACGGTTTCACAGTTCAGTAGGGAGGATGGCAAACATTAAACTAAGGTGATTCCAAATATCCCGGGTAATAATTAAACCCGGCCGCCCCCGGAATAAACTTCCCACTTTATGGGCCGATGATAAAAGGGAAACCGGGTTCACGCCTAATGAAAGACACTCGTCGCGATGGGAGATATTTGAAAAACATCTCAGAAATTATAATTTAGGGGGAGGAAGTCATTGGAGTAATTAGGCGAATCATCTGCGTTGGGCCGTTCGTTTATTCAATTGTACGCCAACTTTACATTTTTATTTATTATAAAATGTAGGTATCTCCAAATAGTATAAAGTCGCTATCCACGTCTGAATGTGCGCTTAGTTCTTCTTAACTCCACAACGGATTTTGATATGGTTTTACTATCATTTAGAGAATTTCTTCCGGAAGGTTTACATATGATACATATTATAGAGAGTAGAGAAAATTCAACGTTTTATAATCAAATCGTAAAAATATAATTTAGGGCACGACATTGCTAACGCTGGCTAAACCTTCTGAGATACATCAAAATAATTTACTAAGGAATTGTTTATCTTAAAAAGGCCTACAGAAAAGTTCCTGATGGTATACGTCTATCTTCTAAGGATAACCCCCAGCAACGCCGGGTACACGTCAGCCAGTATTTTATGACGTGTAATATTTTGTTAGATATTTCCTTACCTCGCGTTACCTCGCGACGCACTATGGTCCCCTTTGAGGAAACTAGCTAGACAAAAAGATTTCAACGATGTTTTTATTTATGTACAAAAATATTCTCACAACATTTAAAATTAATACGCGCGATACGTGGCAACGTTGTAAACGCGAAATTTTGGATGTACCAATCGTTCGCCCAGCGGTCGGTCACTTTCGGGTGTGCACCCTGTTCGATCGTTAGTGTTGTTATTTGAAATCAGAGAGAAATTATGCAAAGACAGAAATTGAAGTCTATGGTATGTTCTTTCAAATTAATTTAATTATTTTATAATTTGCCTATTCAACATTACTTTAATTATTAATTAAAAATCGTGAAAAAAGTATCATTATTTACAATTATTTGCCAAAGTTTAAATAAACTTTCAAAATCGTGTACCGATTTGTACCACCAAACGAAACTAGTTTCATATAAAACCATTCTTTATGTATAATATCTTATAAAATTTGTTTGCTCAAACTTGCTCTTTTGTCATTTACAGAGCCTGTACCTACAGTCTATCGTTTGGATATTTTGGAGATTCTAGAAGTAAAGGGCACCTCAAAGTTGAATTGTGCTGCAATAAGGCAGTGTGTTTATGAACATATAAAATATTTATTGAAGAAAAAAAGTCTCGAGGATAGTTTACTTAAGAAAAAAATCACTTCGGTTCTATTAATATTTCATAGAAAATGGTTTGGTTTTCATAGAAGTACTTTAAAATTGATGTTTAAACACGCAAAATGGCTTAACACAGTTTTTATTCTTCATGTAGTGACGCGTGACGAAGGACTACGTGGTATACCAGAAAAAGAATTTGGTTTATGCTCGTCAAAAAGCAAAACAAGAAAAAATAAATGACTTCTGAACTTTCGAAGTCCACAAGAACTATCTCATGCTACTCAAATCAGCTTGAGGTGACATGGAAAACGGGATGCTGACAAAATATCAACAAAATATTCCGAATCGATAATAAACTTCGGTTCCAGCGAAGAAAATACAGAAGTCTGTTAACAAAGCCACTGTTGGAACATTAGCATTCAATAAGAGTGATGATAGCGACTCGGCCAGTAGTTCATTAACAAAAAATGTCATTCGGTTTTGTTCTTATATTATGTAAAAAAAATATTTTTAACTAATAACTTTAAATAAGTACTTCGTTATAACGTAACCGAACCATTATACCATACTTATTTTATTAGTAATTAATTTTGTTTTAAAAATTCCGTAACAATGGCTAAAATAATTGAATATTTTTTTAAGTATTTTTTTTATTACATTGTGACCCTTTTGCGTCAAATGCCATGAAAAAATATTTTTGTCTAGCTAGATCGGGATTTGGGACCACTGTGCGACGCACAGTGGGGCCGAACCCCCAAAACGTGGCGGAAACCCCGAAACGACGTTTAATTCAAACAAAACTCATCACTCAGGGGTTTTTGAGGTCGCTGATTACGAATTTGAAGTTAAAAATTATCCAAACACAATGGTGGATCCAATATAGCAACGAGACGCATGAAAACCCGAAAATATATAGACAGTAGGAGATCAATAATTACAACAATTAACATACTGAAAACGTCATTGTTTATTAAACTAAATAACAGAATATCAGTCGAAAATATATCGAAGCATTGTTGTCTTAAAATTCAAAACTTAATCTGATTAACCCTATGCCCTATCCGAATCAGTATCGCTCTCGAAGTCCTCAGAGTCAGAATCCACATCAGAGTCTTCCGTGTTCAGTCGTGGTGCGATTTGAATTTCAGGAGAAAGTAATAATCCTATTGCCTCCTTTGATAAACTTTTCATTTTCTTCTGTGGCAGTTTTCTGATGCTGGAGATGTATGGATCGGAAGTTACCAGAAGCCGCTTGAAAACGTCTTCCATTGTTTTTACTCGCGAACACTTTCTGGAAAAGTCTTCGCGATATCTTTTAATATCCTTGTTCCTCGCTTCCTGTGCTTCTTCGGATAACTGACCGATTGGTAGCAATGCGTGAGCTACAATTTGTGGACCGTGAATCAATAACTTATGCACCGAAGTAGGCATATAATACCATGGATACAGCTCAACGAATTTCCTCGCAGTTGTCAGCGTATAATTATGGAACTTATCAGAATTGATTTCATGTCCACTCGAAATGACTTGTAAGATGACGTGAAACCGTTCTATCAAATCTATGTCCAATGATGTTATGAGAGCAGATGTCTTCGAATTTTCAAAAAAGCGTCGAGCTGTATTTTCATCATTGGTATTTCCGTAACCAGGTTTCGGACGATCGACAATAAGTCCCAGTTTTGATCTGAATCCCTTTTGAATGATCTTCTTGCGCGTGTCTACCATCTCTTTTTCTTCGGCACTGCGTGCTTGCCATTTTTTTAAGCCAAGTTTATACGACAAATGCAAGCAGCATTCAAAAAACCTTATCCAAGCATGTAATATTGAAAGTCCAAACTTCAGATTCTCTTCTTTGACTTCTTTTTGCAAAACAGCATCGATGTTATTGAAATCTTTGCTAGTACTTCCACATAAATAGCATCGTTGCGTAGAGTTTATGGATGCGACTGCGTTGCATACTTTGCCATCGATCATTGTGAACGCCATATTGTACGAAACCGAGATTTCTTTCCCATATATTATATTCTCAAAGGGAACAAGTGACTTTATCTGCTCTTCAATATATTGCACCTCACTGACCGTAGATTCTGCACTTTCGTGCAAAAATTGTAGTCTCAGTGGTCTACAAAATCGAGGAGACGATGGTCTAGGATTCTTCCAAATCACGACTACAGCCTCTGATTTTGGATCCACAGAAATGAGTTGTAAGGGTACTACCGATGTAAAAAATACATTCGCATCTGATACGCGTTCATCCTCAAATGTTTGTTTATATTCACTTTGTCCTGAACTTCCGTCACAACCCCATTTGAAAATGAATTTCATGTGGCTAACATTCGCTTGATCCAAACTGCGAATGATATCTTCTTGGCATAGTAAAATACGGTCGGTTGTATGATCCAATAAAGCTTGTAGCTGAACTTCAGCCATGCTTTCTGTAATGGTGATAGCAGTATTAGGTGGATAGCAACGTTTTTTCGCTTCTGCCAATTTCTTGTATGAAGGATACAGCTTGCAGTTATTCTCATTACTTGTTATTCTCAATCCCTGATATTGATTCTTTGTGAATTTGTACTCAATATATAACGAAAGTGCGGCTTCGGAGAACAAAGTTTTCTCGCTTGTCGCGGTCAATTGGAAAGCCTGTCGATACTTCGAAGCTCTCGATGGACTTGTCATTGTTATTTCATAAAGAACCTTTGAAGCATCCAATTTACCTGCAGAGCGCAGGCTCATTTGAGTAGCATAAGCTAACTCTTGTGGCGTCAAAGTTTCGCGAACTGATTGGGTTCTTTCGCGTTTCGACCTCTTGCTCAATAATTCAAAATCCCCAGAAGAACGACCACTGCACGTACTAGTCGATGGCAGATCACAGTCAGCTTGATAATTGCCACTAACAATAGGTGCCGGAAATGAAACGGATGCATTCAGCCATTCATTATTCCGTTTCAAAAAGGGATTCTCTGTCCTGTTAGCTTTTTGCCACCTTGTTCTCATTTGATTAAACAATATAGAAAGCGAGACTCTCATGTCCTCAGGTACCTGCAACGGTCGATCAATTTTTCCGGAAAGTTGTTCCTCCAGAAAAGGGATTATTTCAGGTAGGCCATCATTCAACCGGTGTTTAACGATGTTGAATATTTCTTGCCGAGTGAATTTCACACACTCTTCATCCGAATCTGTATGAAAAATATTACTTTAGCATTAGCAACAAATTAATTACAGAAAAATAATCAAATATCGTAAGCGTGCTGCATGGGAAAAATAGTTCTGAAGCCTGCCGCACCGCGCGCTACATCGACCGCGGTGCACCGCCATGTTGTGATACGTTATTTGGGACGCACACGCTCGAAGAAAAATTCATTATACAAGAGAATAGGCAGATTTAGGCAGCTGATTTTTGTCAATTCCATCAGATAATTGATTATTCTATAGTCTGGGAGTTGTAATTCCGCATGATATTGCAAAAAATGCTACTTTTGCTCTAGTTGAAAATACAAGTACAGAAAATCATGCTATTTTTGTACAAGCGTCGAAATATGTGTAATATAAATAGGATAACCATTAGATTTAAAACTTATTAGTATATGAATATTTTCTACATACCTGAGGCAATCGTTTCCATTTTGTAGAATTGTAATTCTTTACTTCACTACTTAATTATGAACTCACTAATCGAGGGTAAATTTGACTAGTTTCGACAGCGACACGTGTGCTCTTGACAAAGGTCAACTTCGAACTGAAATGGTTTGACAGATCCCGAAGGTAGGGACCTATCCGTTCGGAGTGAGATGCACGAACCCTTCCCCCACCCGCTTCATTCCTTGAAATACCCCGAATCGAACATTCATTTTTCGGGGTTTCCGCCACGTTTTGGCGATTTGGCCCCACTGTGCGACGTCCCGAAATCGGGTACACCACAGTTCCACTGTCTTCAATAGGAAGGCTTGTACCGACCTTCAAAATATATATATATATATATTGCAAACAAATTATCACGTATTTGTTAAATATAACTTTCCAGTACCTAAATATACAGTTTCATCAATAACCAATCGTGTTTGTGTATGTCTTATTCAATTGTGACAGCAGTATGTAATCAATTTAGAAAGAATAATATCTAGATTGATATTGATTTGATATGTCGGTTCAGCCTAAGCAATAATTATGGTTGTATGAATATGTATGTACCGGTTGAATTATATATTCAATAAAGTGGTGTTGAAACAAAAAATTATTTCATTCAAATTATAATGATGTCTAACCACATAGTTCTCGCTTCCTATAAAAGTTTCTACTCTTTGACATAAAACTATTGTTATCCCTTCATATTATCAGGAATGTAATTTTTTATGTTCTAGAAAATAAGAGCAGCATTTATATGAGCTAAAATGTAAATTACTAAAATAAATAAATGCTATTTAGTATTTTGTGTGATAAAGAAGATTTATAGTTCATGTGAAAATCCCTCAGCTCTCGTAGGTAAAGAGTTGGGAAAATTCTAAAGAATTCCGATGATAGTTTGTTTGGTAGTGGTAAAGTGCTGCACGCAATATCTGGCAAACACGACGTAACGAGCGTTACTCGTAAGATATTGCGCTAAAAATTATCGGAAAACTATTTTGGTCGCTTTGGCGAGACACTTTGCGGACAGTTAGAACCATTGCTATTGTTTATGCGCCCAATAATTCAAGGGCTGCGGGTGGGAATACGTCCCTTGTACTACCCGCAAGACGGCGGAATACTAGAATCTATCTAGGTGTGAAGTACGCACACTCTCTTCTTTTTAGTTTTTTATTTAATTTTAATAAGAATGATAGGTAAATGATAATCATTTTTTAAATCAACACGTAAATAACAAAGGTTTTTTTAAAACTATAATACATCTATTGACAATTTTCGACCTGGTTGGTTTCGGCCGTCGCTTGGGCCGGCTAGTAGCCAATTTCAAAGGATTTTTTTTTATTGGTTTGTTTGAGGATTGAATCTTCCTCCCCAGGGGCTGGTTAAACTGCTGTGAAATTTTAAAACATCTTTTAAAAGAAAAACAGGTTTGACTGAGGATCGAACCTTCCTACCCAGAGACTGACTAAAATGAGTGAACCACGCTATCACTTCAGCCAAATCCTAATTGCGAGGTACCGAAATTTATTTCGTATTAATTCGATTAAGCTGTAATTTTTATAATGTTATTTATTTTATTTATTCATTTTTGGGAACTCGACAGTTTACATTTAATCAGTTTGTACATAAGTATTATATAGTAAAATAATACCAATTATCGATTTCCTCCTTGTGACTTTAACTGAGACAGCATAATATAGAATAAGTTATTAAAAATTGTGAGAAAGGAATATGAATTAAAAAATTTATACAAAACAAAAAATATCCAAGTGTTCGCGGGCAGGAGTGTTACCAACCAGTCTATCTGTCGAGTTTCAGCTCGATCGGATGTCGGAAGTGGCCTGATTTCTGCTTCCAAGATTCCATGTAATTCATTCATTTAAGAAAATAAAATCGAAATTGAAATAGATTTTTTTTTTATAAAAACAAATGGGTCAATAATATTACTACGAAACAAGGTTTCAATACTTGAGTCGGGCCATGTCAAGAGTCAGAATAATAGAAGAGTATGTATGAGAAGATGATGATGTTGTTTGGCGGTCCGTCTTCTCTGCCTACCCCTGCGGGGAAACGGCGTGATGGTTAGTTAGTTTTTTTTTTAGGTTTCAAGCTTATTTCCATAGTTTGTCTTCAAATTACTTATTCGTTAAAAAATGTCTTCACCCAAGATCGGAGTGAAAGGTACTTTGGACGGGACCCCACCACTTTCCCAACAACGTTATAAGGAAACATATGGTTTGCTCCTTCACCGCACACGTTAAGACTCAATTTTTTGTTGTTGAACGAAGCTACATTTATTTTGAACGACTCTAGACCCTCCAAAGTCCGAGCATATGGGGCTAGTAAGCAGTATGCAAGTACTTACATTAACATTAACAAAGAAAAGAGAAGTGAAATGTACTCTCAGTAAACCCATGGTGAGAAACCTTAAGTTAGAAAAGAAACGTTGTCTGAACCAGGTTTAGGGCACGTCTCGTCGTCCCATCGGGCTAGTAATGGTAAAGAAGCGGTAAGGAATCGACACAAATGCTGCAAATCACACGGTTTTCAGCACGTCAATTCCTTACCGGGCCGTGGGACAGCGGGCTAAAGCTATTTTTAGAGTAATTGACTATTCAAATATGAATAATCAATTACTTTCAACCAACATTACCGTTCTCCTTCACCTGCCTCACATCATTCAGTTTTATATGTGTTAAATAGTTCTGGTTCTGGCCAATTGCAACCCTTGCGCGGATTGACAAAAAAACAAAATTAAATAAGGCTCTCATTGAAGCGCTTTTCTGGATATTATGCAAAAAATGCAGTAACTTGAACGGAATCTTCTTCGTAACATATAAAAAAGCATACTAAAAAAATAACTTTTACGCGATCGTTTGGCCCCCATCCCGCGGTCCCTGGCTGCAGTTTCGCGTCGCGGTAAACTGTGCAACGAATGTATAAATATTCGGCAAAAGCGGCAGAAAAGGGGAAGCACCGCGGGTAGGGACGGTCAACAATTCATTTCTTAATGTACTCGGGTTCTTGTGCCCCCTCCCCTACGTGCCGAGTTTATTGGGTGCTTGTGGATTTTTCGGTTTATTTTCATGCGAGCGTGTTATGTATCTGTGTATCGGTGGGAAGAGGTGCCAGAACAGCTTTCGGAAATGAGAAAAGAGGGCCATTCGAAAATTTTCTCTAGAATAACGCCGTTAACGTGTCGTGTGGGAAAGCCCAGGATCATGACGTTGTTAGACAAATAATAAATCACCCAGTGAAAACATGTACGAGACAATATGCTAAATTTATTGATTGACTACCATTTACGCATTTATTTTCCTACCTGATTTCACCCGAGATTTGAATTTTAAAATATGTAATAAATAATATAACGTTTTTTGAGTTTTATTTTCCAATGTCGACTTTTTACTAAATTTTTTTTTACTTAGCTACCGGTTTTGACACAACCGTGTTATTAACAAACAATCTTAACTTTTAAGATTGCTAGTTAATGACACAATTAGTGACAAGTAGTTTTTTTTTTAATATTCTTGTTTTGTCCTGTCCTGCTGTTATTGTTATTTTAAGTTTTGTCATCACTTTGTATAAACAGTATATTTAGTGTCATAATATTAGATCTGTATTGGGTAAGGCACAATTGTAGGAATAATTTTAAGAACAAGACCACTAATACTAAATTACCGTTTTTAAGTTTGTTATAGTTAAGCGCACTTGAAGTGAAATGACACTAAACTACGCTATATAAATGCTATGTTATTATTATTATTAAAGTAAACAAAATTTAAGTAACAAATGAACATTGGAAAATAAAGTTCAAAAAAACAAAAATGTCTAGAAATTGTTACACAGTTAATGCCCAAGAAATACAAATAATAATATAACGTCCCATCATTTTTTACATGCCTACAATTTATATTTTATAATGTTGTATAGCTAATGATTTAAGTAGCATTGAGACGTTACATTAGTGTTGTAACGACATTGAAATTTCAGTGTTCAAGTTTTGTAATCATTTTGGTTTTACTACCAAGCTTCGCCCGACATTTGGACTGGAAATATTAAACAAACAATATGGCGTCCCATATCTTTTATTTACAAATAGATGTGCACACATTTTAAAGCAGTATAGCTAACGATTCAAATGAATACGAGAAGTTAAAAAAGCATTGCATTGACTTGCAATATATCAGAAAAGGAATGCAAACTTTATGTCGCTATAACCCACCATTCGAGACATTTTGCTGGTTTCGAAAACAGATTTGTTTTGAAATTGTAAACTATGCGTAATTACAGCGATGTTCTCCTACGAGCCTTAGAATTCAACGAGGTCAATCTGATTTACGAAACAAGCTGCCGCCAGGTGCCAGAATTGCATACATAACCCAACCCCATATCCCTTTACTGGTTTCTGCTACACTCGGGCCAGCGTTCATGTCAGATATATTATGTAGGCACAAGGGAGGAACTCTAATGAAGTGATGTGACAACTACCCTTGGAAATGTTCATGATAATAGTTAGCTAAGTTCTACGGTCTCTCCAAGTTGGCAGGCTTTCAACACGCAAAGAGATATAATATATTGTGTTATTTGCGTAACTGAACAAAGTAAGTGATTAATGGAAATTGAAGTAAATTATCGAATTTTATTCGCAATTAATTATTTATCAGGAGGCTCTGCAAGACATTATCAGACGGCTTTTCAGTGTTTTTCGGTGTTTATTTCGAATTATTATTATTCTAGCACCATTTTTCGTTTAGTATTTATTAGGAAAATTTATAACTTTATTAATCAATAGGACATTTTCTTTATTTTTAAAGCCGACATTAGACATGTTTCTTAGACAAATCACAGGCGATAATCATATATTCTCTACCTATCGTAGTGATGTGATATACTTCACAATAGTGATGTGATATCTCCCTTCTTAAATTAAACAATAAATACATTAACATTAAACAAATAAAAAATTTAATATCGACCCCACTGGTTGCCTGCTTTGCCATATCTGGTAGTGGAAGGATTTACAATATTTTCCCCCCACCTATCCCACATCTCCAACTACTTCGTCTTCGAGAGCTGGATGAGATCGCATGGACAGATGGTCGTTATGAATGTCAGAATACTGTGTACTTAATGTTTCTTTAACCACAGCTGGTAGCAAATTACTTCTGTATTTTTTCTAAAAATATACACGATTCCCTGTTTTTAATATAGACGAAGGTTTTGTTTTTACATTATAATATTTGAAATTTTGTGAATCATTTTCTTATTTTTTTTCACCACACTTTTTATAATCTGAGAATCTTACAGCCTTTGGTTTTAATTTTATTTGAGTTAGAGGGATATTATTAATTAATGATCTTTTCCAAAAAAACATAATAATTCAAATAATAAAAGAAAAACAAAATCATAGCTTTTTAACTGAAAGTCGTACTCGTCAAAAACATATATTTCCAACAGAAAAATGTAACACCACTTTTGCTCAACATCATTACATATGTCTAGGGAAAAAATACTTCAACAGCCTACCCGAAAATATCAGAAAAATAGAAAACGATAAACACCTACTAAAAGCAATTAAAGAGAAGTTCAATGTAAAAATACCAAAATGATGAGCCAGACATTAGATTGTGAATGATATGGACTAGCAACTACATGTTTTATATCCCAATAATACAAAAATGATTTAAATTAAACAATCTGAAAGGAAGATCACCATCAGACACTAATGATGACATCGGTATACCATGACGTGCTAAAAAGACTATATTATTACATTTTTATAGCGGAAAATATTATACAACAAAAGCAATATAAACGAATCAATGTTAAAGTTTCTTACGAAACTGAATGTTGTTTTCATTTGGAATAGTTGTCGCTATCACAATACATTCAAATGTGTTTATCATGTGAACAAAGCACAAATATCGTAGGTAATACGGAAATACAATACAAAAAGTTACACGTAGTTAGCAATTCCGTGGCTAGGAGATATCCTATTAATGCACACCATATATGGCGACACTTATTTATGAGACTCGCCACTTATCAGTTTTTACAAAAAATATTAAATACTAGTTAAGGCACATTTATTTTTATGCGTGGGAACCGTTGCACGATGACGTTGATTTTCTAAACTTAAAAAAGGAAAAAAAGAATATTCATTTCCAAATAAATAATGCTTTCTCTCCGAGATTAGGTCCGGCCAACACGACCACAACAAAAAAGTAATTCATCAAAAATAACTTCACAAAGCGAAAACTTTATAATTTGATAACAACAAATAACCTTTGTTAAGCACTTAAAAATAACAATCCGAAAATAAAGTTGTTGAATAATTATGTAAATATTTGATAACTTTTTAAACCTTAAAACTCTGCAAAGACGAGCGATCAATGAGCAATAAATATTTTGATAAACGTGAAAAATTATAACTTTCACTCACAAAATTTACCAAAGAAACCGGAAAATTTTGGGGAATTTTCTGATAAAAAGGGTTTGGGGAATTTTCAGATAAAAGCATTTGGGATCGAAGGTGAATTATTATTATAGTATCTTAGGGGTTATATTATCATGAAAGGAAAACAGGGAAAATAAGGAGTCTCCGGGGCCTTAACTTGTTATCGAGTTATAAAATTTTCAAGAAATGTCTCGAAAAGGGAGGCAGTTATAAAGGGGTTAATATTGATACCCTGAAACAATATTTCGAACGATAATTTTATAGGTGAACTTGCAACATTTAACATGCAACAAGGTCTAATATAAAAGATCTTGAAGTAGAGAACAGCTAATAAAAGGTATAAAACAAAGATAAAAGAGTGTTGCAACGTCGAGGCATAGCGTGCTCCATGTATGAAAAAATACATTTTAAAATGCAATTCAAAAAATGCTTCAGTCGTAAAAATATTAACCGAAGACAGTTCTAGAATATCGCGAAAAACAAATGACTACACCACCGCTGCGATGGACAGCTACTGCAATAGTATCCTACTCTGAGAACATTTTATTGTTATTATACATTTTGAAATATTCTTATTACAGGTAAATCAATCAATACAGTTAAATCAATTGGTGACCGGGTATCTCATCAAAATGACGCACAGTGGGCTGAAAATCGCCTTTCATAGACCTAGAGACTTGAATTTTCAAGGGTATTTTTTTTTGCTAGAAATGGATTCTGCTGATCATTACTATGCTATAAAATTTCGTATGAAGCAATTGCGTGTACAAATGAAGGAGTTATAATTTTTTAAAAAAAATTTGTATGGCACTGACATTAAAAATGAGGCTATCTCTGGAATCATAAGGTTGGCCATTATATCCTTACAAACAGATATACTACTACTTATTTGTATTTTTTGACATACTTCGTATTGTGGCGCAAATTGCGCTTTTTTTTTAAAAATCCTGTTTCCTTTTGTGATTTAAGTCTTTTCTATTGAAGTCAGTGAAAACAAGTCTTTTGTATTGAAGTCTAAATAAAATATTGTAAACTAGACAAAGCATACTCATATGTAAAGCATTTAAGCATTAAAACGAATCATCAAGATAAAAAAGTTTTTTTTTCAACTTTGAGGTTTTTTTCTCTCTGTTCTTTTGGACTCTGGTAGTAACGTTATTGATGAATAAGATACATAATAAGGGCCCCAGGTTCGAACCTTGGGTACACTGCTGATAGAAATAAATTCATAAGTTATAAAGTTATTGATCTTGACCAAAAGTAATCTATTAGATAAGTAACCAACCAAAAATGCCAATAAATTGCCACTCATCCCGAGTTTATTGATTAGTATTTTGTGGCAGACCTTATCAAGCCTTGGAAAAATCGGTGGGTACTTGTTTCATATTAGTCAATTTTGCTCTGTATATATATAGTTTTCATATACTATAAGTAGAGTAGAGATCTAGATGCTATAAATTAGTCCTATATAGGAAATCGACACTTTACCATATCAATACCCAGGCTCAACTATAACAAAGTTGAACCGGCGCGTAAGTATCTAACAAGAAATACGGAATATATTCAAAGAGCCAATAAACTAACCATTTTAGCGAAGATGCAATAGATCCCAAAGAAAACCAGCACATAGATAGTAATTTATTTACACAACCAGATTGTAAATAATGTCCGCGACTCTCCAATGTATCACGCCTGAATCCGACTAGGTAAGTAAAGGGCAGGAATGTGTTTAAATAAGAATTATCTATTGTTATTTCTTGTCGAAGCCCCCGGACGACAATTCCTACACTCTTTAGAAAGAGGGCAAGCTTAAGGTCTCGGTTACACGGGGCGATTTTGTAGCTGCTACGTTAAGCGGGGAGTGATCGCCACTTATAGACGATAGTAGACAGGAGCTAATGAAACAGCGAATAGTTGTTTTATTTTATTTTATTCATTTTACGCACGTAGGGCTTTTGGATAGGTATAAGTGTTATAATTTTGACATGTTGCATAATTTAGAACAATTAATAAAAATAAGATTACAATAAAGAAAAAATACAAGAAACATTTTTTTTTATAAAGATACAGTGATCAGACAGATTAACAAAGAGAAAACCAAATGATGAAGAATAGGGTTGGAATAGGTTTTTAATATGATCCACAAAATTCATCAAGTCAACATTAAACATATCAATATCATCTAAGTATTGATTTCCCATAATGTGAAACCTCTGTATTGGAGAATTAGCAATGAAGTTGCGATTCTGCACACAGCGGTGAAATAGAGTATCGTGTCTTGTTGTTCTAGTGGGTATGTCAAAGATATTAGAAGAACGAGATGTGCTATGAGCAGTTCATACTGTGTGGAATTGTTTTGCCCAGTGTCGCCGGTTTTGTTCACCAATACTACTGCACACCTTCGCTTTGCTAAGGTATCTGCACTAATACATAGAACAGATTTCTGTGCGTACACGTCCCGATAGTATTCAAAGTACCCTAATTAGGTAGTACTCCGACTACGGTCCGGCGGCCAACATAGCATATCTCGTTCTTCTAATATCTTTGGGGTATGTTTAAGTTTATAAGTTGCAGGAGTTCGGAACAGTGAAATTTAGAGATAAGTATTTTAAATGAGAAAGTTAAATCATTTTTTTTGCGCCTGTCTTCGAATGCATGAATTTTTAGAGTATTTAATAGGATACGATAATTTATGTGTTCTAGTGGGATATTTAATTTAAAATTTATGAATGGTAAATTTTTTTTTGTATTCGCTCAATGTTATTAATATGAATTTTGTAAGAGGGAGAGCAAACTACTGAGTTGTATTCGATTAGGCTTCTGAATAGATACACGTATAACAGTTTTATGGCTTGTACAAAATTAAAGTTATTGGTCATTCTTAATATGTTATTATGTTGTAGGTGAAATGTCCTAAAGTCTGTACTGATAACAGCTTGCGAAAGCGACTAGCGACTAACGACCAGCGATTTGAGACGTCGAACGACGCGATAGCTAAGCTAGGTCACGTGACCAGAAAATTAGCACGTTTCTCGAGACTAGAATTGAACATACACTACTTAGATCGCCGCTGTTTTTAAAATCTAAGCACAGCGATTATCTATGTTCGAATCACAATACAGCAGCGTCGAAATCGCTCCGTGTGACCGAGGCTTTTAGAAAGAAGGCAAACCTTTATAATTTGGGATTGAAGAGCGGAATTCCGGCTACAGGCTACTGGGGAACGCGTGAACGGGCTCGCATTCTTTCGCTGAAATTGCTCTAGGTCGAGCGCGGATTCCTGAAATGCTCACTGTACAATACCGAAATAAAAAAATGTAAGTCGCAAAACCAAGTCTACGGGGTGCTTCAAATTTGATTCATGAATTCTTAGTTTTACTAGCAAAACATTGCTCACACAGCAACAAAATAGACAAAGAATAAGAATGTTATCGAACATCGGTTGAACAAACTAATTAAACTTCACTTCAAGTCATATCCCTGCAGGGGGAACGCCAAGAGACCACCTTACAAATCTGTCTAGGCACACATTATTTACATCATTCGGAATCATTCGTCGTCTCATACATACTATTCCATTATATCGACCAAATGTTTTCATTAACTTGATGGTGCCTTATTTTCCTGGGCATCCTAAACATCATACATACTTATTTTACAAGCAATAATTGTTCGCCTGAAACACTCATCCACATTGAAAAATCTCCTGATAAAAGATACATGACGCCAACGGGACTCGAACCCGTGTCCCTTCGATTTCCGGTCGACAGCTCTGACCACTGAGCTATGGCGGCTTATCTCTTACCCGCGAAATTATTCAATATATACTAGTGTTTCATTCAACAATTACTGCTTGTTACATTTTTCACCTGAAAACAACCAACTTTATTTTATATGAGAAAGGCATTGTAAGTGCTAACTCTCTCACTAGATGGCGTCGAGACAAATTGTCTACATTTTTAGGTGAAATACTTGAACTTGTCAAATATTAATTATTATTTTTTGGTAAACTAATGTTTTTTTAAGACAAGATTTTTTTATGCATAGCACAAAGGGTAACAATTATTTTACAAGCAATAATTGTTCGCCTGAAACACTCATCCACATTGAAAAATCTCCTGATAAAAGATACATGACGCCAACGGGACTCGAACCCGTGTCCCTTCGATTTCCGGTCGACAGCTCTGACCACTGAGCTATGGCGGCTTATCTCTTACCCGCGAAATTATTCAATATATACTAGTGTTTCATTCAACAATTACTGCTTGTTACATTTTTCACCTGAAAACAACCAACTTTATTTTATATGAGAAAGGCATTGTAAGTGCTAACTCTCTCACTAGATGGCGTCGAGACAAATTGTCTACATTTTTAGGTGAAATACTTGAACTTGTCAAATATTAATTATTATTTTTTGGTAAACTAATGTTTTTTTAAGACAAGATTTTTTTATGCATAGCACAAAGGGTAACAATTATTTTACAAGCAATAATTGTTCGCCTGAAACACTCATCCACATTGAAAAATCTCCTGATAAAAGATACATGACGCCAACGGGACTCGAACCCGTGTCCCTTCGATTTCCGGTCGACAGCTCTGACCACTGAGCTATGGCGGCTTATCTCTTACCCGCGAAATTATTCAATATATACTAGTGTTTCATTCAACAATTACTGCTTGTTACATTTTTCACCTGAAAACAACCAACTTTATTTTATATGAGAAAGGCATTGTAAGTGCTAACTCTCTCACTAGATGGCGTCGAGACAAATTGTCTACATTTTTAGGTGAAATACTTGAACTTGTCAAATATTAATTATTATTTTTTGGTAAACTAATGTTTTTTTAAGACAAGATTTTTTTATGAATAGCACAAAGGGTAACAATTTTTTTACAAGCAATAATTGTTCGCCTGAAACACTCATCCACATTGAAAAATCTCCTGATAAAAGATACATGACGCCAACGGGACTCGAACCCGTGTCCCTTCGATTTCCGGTCGACAGCTCTGACCACTGAGCTATGGCGGCTTATCTCTTACCCGCGAAATTATTCAATATATACTAGTGTTTCATTCAACAATTACTGCTTGTTACATTTTTCACCTGAAAACAACCAACTTTATTTTATATGAGAAAGGCATTGTAAGTGCTAACTCTCTCACTAGATGGCGTCGAGACAAATTGTCTACATTTTTAGGTGAAATACTTGAACTTGTCAAATATTAATTATTATTTTTTGGTAAACTAATGTTTTTTTAAGACAAGATTTTTTTATGCATAGCACAAAGGGTAACAATTATTTTACAAGCAATAATTGTTCGCCTGAAACACTCATCCACATTGAAAAATCTCCTGATAAAAGATACATGACGCCAACGGGACTCGAACCCGTGTCCCTTCGATTTCCGGTCGACAGCTCTGACCACTGAGCTATGGCGGCTTATCTCTTACCCGCGAAATTATTCAATTCGAGTTCAATTAGGGTTCGAGTCCCGTTGGCGTCATGTATCTTTTATCAGGAGATTTTTCAATGTGGATGAGTGTTTCAGGCGAACAATTATTGCTTGTAAAATAATTGTTACCCTTTGTGCTATGCATAAAAAAATCTTGTCTTAAAAAAACATTAGTTTACCAAAAAATAATAATTAATATTTGACAAGTTCAAGTATTTCACCTAAAAATGTAGACAATTTGTCTCGACGCCATCTAGTGAGAGAGTTAGCACTTACAATGCCTTTCTCATATAAAATAAAGTTGGTTGTTTTCAGGTGAAAAATGTAACAAGCAGTAATTGTTGAATGAAACACTAGTATATATTGAATAATTTCGCGGGTAAGAGATAAGCCGCCATAGCTCAGTGGTCAGAGCTGTCGACCGGAAATCGAAGGGACACGGGTTCGAGTCCCGTTGGCGTCATGTATCTTTTATCAGGAGATTTTTCAATGTGGATGAGTGTTTCAGGCGAACAATTATTGCTTGTAAAATAATTGTTACCCTTTGTGCTATGCATAAAAAAATCTTGTCTTAAAAAAACATTAGTTTACCAAAAAATAATAATTAATATTTGACAAGTTCAAGTATTTCACCTAAAAATGTAGACAATTTGTCTCGACGCCATCTAGTGAGAGAGTTAGCACTTACAATGCCTTTCTCATATAAAATAAAGTTGGTTGTTTTCAGGTGAAAAATGTAACAAGCAGTAATTGTTGAATGAAACACTAGTATATATTGAATAATTTCGCGGGTAAGAGATAAGCCGCCATAGCTCAGTGGTCAGAGCTGTCGACCGGAAATCGAAGGGACACGGGTTCGAGTCCCGTTGGCGTCATGTATCTTTTATCAGGAGATTTTTCAATGTGGATGAGTGTTTCAGGCGAACAATTATTGCTTGTAAAATAATTGTTACCCTTTGTGCTATGCATAAAAAAATCTTGTCTTAAAAAAACATTAGTTTACCAAAAAATAATAATTAATATTTGACAAGTTCAAGTATTTCACCTAAAAATGTAGACAATTTGTCTCGACGCCATCTAGTGAGAGAGTTAGCACTTACAATGCCTTTCTCATATAAAATAAAGTTGGTTGTTTTCAGGTGAAAAATGTAACAAGCAGTAATTGTTGAATGAAACACTAGTATATATTGAATAATTTCGCGGGTAAGAGATAAGCCGCCATAGCTCAGTGGTCAGAGCTGTCGACCGGAAATCGAAGGGACACGGGTTCGAGTCCCGTTGGCGTCATGTATCTTTTATCAGGAGATTTTTCAATGTGGATGAGTGTTTCAGGCGAACAATTATTGCTTGTAAAATAATTGTTACCCTTTGTGCTATGCATAAAAAAATCTTGTCTTAAAAAAACATTAGTTTACCAAAAAATAATAATCATACATACTATTATTTTTCGGATCTCTATCATTACCTAACCTACTAAACAAGATATAATAAATCTTCGCCACGAGTCCAGGAAAATACAAATTAACGAGCACAAAAATAACAAATTATCTAATGTCGAATCGTTATCATCTTGATGTGAGTAATTTCAATGGACATAAAACTACTTCACGTTGGCAAACAGTAACAATTTGGTTTACTGTAATAAGACTAAACTATACAACTTTAATATTATTTTTAAACCACTAGGTACCGACATTTATTTCCTTTCTCGGAGGATCCGTTCCTTCGTCAGGACGAAAGACGGTAAGTAATAAACAATCATTTATACTGGTGACGGCTCGTGACATGGGGGTAGGTACTTGAGTGCTAATATTAAAAAAATGGTGTTATTGATGTTGTTATAGCCGAAAACAATATTTTTATCGATATTTTTCGGGTTTTCCGTATGAATATTTTCAGGAAAGCGGTATACGGCCAAACTGAAATTTCTTGAAAATCTTCAAACAAAAAATCGAAGAGATAATTTTTGAAAAAAAAAATGAAAATCATTTTAGACTAAACAATATCAATAATGTCTAATTTTTCAAACTTAGCACTCCATAACACTCAAAAGTCACGAGCCGCCACTTTATTGGAAAATGGTTGTTTATCAGTGGTGTAAAAAGACCCTTAGTGTCTAGTTATTATGTGGAGTGAAAGTAGCAAAAGGAATATGTATTCGGAGTGGGAAGGGAATATAACAAGTGATTTACGGAAACATCGTAAGATCCCGTATTTTTTTAAACGACAGTTTTACGTCTAGTAACGAATTTTAAACCACTGAAACAATAAGCACATGTTAAACAAACAGTAAGTCTTTATAAACACCGTATACATTTAACATATTTATAACTATATTGATATATTCATAAATTCTTATTGTTGACTTAAATGCGGGCAAAATGAAAGCGAAACTTCGCAAACATATTTGACGAAATAATTAACTTTCCCAAGTTGTGTAATGAATTATGTCGCGTTTTTAGCATTTTAATTTATCGAAATTTTCTCGAACGGCAATAACTACGGGATGATAACAGTTCAACTATTTTATCATGCAAACGGTTCACTTGTTAGAACTATTCTGGAGGATAATTCAACGCATTAATTACATTGTGTAACGCAAAGAAATTAGAAAAAAATAGTTATAGTCGCGTGCGGAATATTGCGGCGAATCAGCGCTAAGTTACATTGCCAAAATTAATATTTATGATAACAAAATTAAGTGTGGTTATGGTTGACGGAGAAATGTAAAATATACACGTGATTTTTCGAGTTTATGAAAAAAGAAAACCTTAGATGTGTTTACTTATAACGTTTTTTTACAGGCAAAATTAAAATGGTAACTGATGCAATCACTAATATCATTTTTTTTCTTAAACAGATGATAAATGCTATTGTCCTATTTAAGGCCTAGGAGTCGGAAAATCTATGTAAACTGACGACATCGGTTTTTTTTCAAACCGGTATACTTAGTCATATCTGTCCAGCGGAGAGTAATACATCGATGAATACACTGAAGTTATGTATTCTACTCTGATTCGAGACAACATAGATAATCTCCGAGGCTTTCGAGTGTAAATCTCCGTATAACCGAATTACAAACGATAAAATACGAAATTAACGCAAGTTTAATAAAAGTAAAGGTTATGAAGAAGAGTAAGAAAGGAACCCTATTAACGAATGGACACGCGAATCGGATGAAAGGTAAAATTAGTGTCAGGAGAACCAATGACGCCCGACTGGATGATTGAAGTCAGGGTAGAAGTTAGGTACGAAGGAGACGGCGTGATCAAGTTGAGTTCAGTGCCGATACATCGGCGTTAGTTGAAACTTTACAGTTAATTACAAAAAAACAAGAATATCAGTAGATATGTACTATAATTAATTTTCTATATAATTTAATTGTATGCTTTAGATAACCTACCTCCCTAGGTGTAGTGTTCCGAGGTAGGTGAAGAAAGTTATATTATAAGTAACTGTTACAATTTTAAACTAATTTACCAACACACACACTCAGCGTCTTCGTGGGTTTCCATTCTCCCGTTGCTTTGTTCGTGTCATCCATTAAGTAAAAGCTATGTTATGTTGCGTTATGTAATTTTTAAAATTATTATGGGAAAAAAATAAATGAATACAAGTATACATAAAGCAAGTAGTATATGGCATACAGTAAACTAGCGTATATTAGTAAGAGAGAAAACATTTAAATTTATATCGTGTGCTAATAATGTTTTGTTTTTTAATCAAAACATCGCAACGTTGCGCGTTGTGGCATATGTAGATACAAAATAAATTTTGGCTTCTTTTAACCAAATCCAAAAGATTGCCCAGTAACATCTGTGAGAAATCCAACATTACATGTTGTTTCCTTGGGTATATCTACAACCTACCTGTGCGAGGTAGGTTCGATATTACGTATAGCGGGTTTTATGTTCCCGCGACACGAATCTGGGTGTCTTGTGTCAGTTTGTCACTTGTACCAAGCTCTGACATGTAGTGCGTTTGTTTGGAGATAAAACAGACATATTTCTCTTTTTGACACCCATTTCATTTGGGGTTCGTCGAGCGCACTTTAATGGATTCAACGTCACGAAGAAAACAGTTCGTTAGATATTGTATTCGAACGTTGGATTTTATGTGTTTCAATGTGTTTTAGCGACTTTTGTTACAATGGTGAGTTGGTCGATAGAACGGTGAGTAGGACGCTAGACTTAGCAGGGGGGTGGATTGAATTCTCAAAACGAGTTACGCTTTAAAGATAATAATAATAAATTATAAACTAAGCGTCCTTGAGGTGATTTTACCACAAAACTGACGTATATAAAGTTGACAATTTATGTGTAATGACATTTTGGTAAAAAATCTACCTAAAAGCACTTTATTGGGGTTTAAAAAACAGCATTATTATGCGCTATGAAGTTTAGAGTTTCACAATAAAACTCAATCGGCGCGCAAACTGGTAACTTCACATAAGTTTCGTGTCAATATTTTATTGTATTTGGGAGAAAGAAATTTAACGATGTTTTAATATTTTCATCAACCCCTACACATTTCATTGATCAAATATATTATGCCAACCAAGTGACCGCTGATATATTTAAAAAAAAGGGATTAAGAAAGTCTATTTGGAATCTAAATCAATAGTTCTTTTTCTAGCACGCTCTATTTTTTTAGAATTTCATTTCATACATTATTTATTTATTTTTTTTAAGGAACATAAACAGTCTTAATATTAATTTAATATAAAAGGAGGATGGTAAAGAAATAGACCAATTATAAATGTTCACGGATGGTTGATTTGGTAATATACAACTAAATATTTAGTGAATGTAGACTAAAATGTAAAAAGCAGGACTAAGTAACAAATTAACAAGTAACAAAAAAAGTATAAAAATATAAGTAGAACAAATTTATTACACCTATATAATGCATTATACAAGAATATATGTGTTTGTAAGTATAGAGGACGGATGTGGGAGTGTGAGACAGGTTTTGGCGTTACAGCGGGATGGGGGAGGAAAGGGACGAGGGAATGTTGCCGCGCAAGTGAAATTAAAAAATAATAAACTAGCAATTTAAAGATAAAATAAGTTACAATTAATTTAATCATTATGATTTTGTGCTATTCAAACCTAAAGTGTGGTACAATGAACTTCTGTAACGATAGTGACTAGCAGTGAATATGTCAGCATGAATGTCTATATTTGCAAGTTTTTTGTTGTACCAACTGCAGGTTCTGATCAAATTAAAAATCATAATTTCGGTTGTGTGTCTGTAACTCCGGTTCAATGAACTCTAGAACTCGGGTTTTCTTTGAATTTAAGTGTTATTTCCAAATTCTAAATGTTTGATTGAACAAATTCAGACAACCGATATAGTATTTCGATATTCTCACACAATATAATTTTTTAACAGAAAATTATAATTTTCCGTGATTTTTCAAGAGTCTGCAGTAGTAACAATAAAAACAAATGAGCTCTTACAGCTGTAAACAAGATGTAAACAACTTCTCAAGTTTTCGAATAATCATCGACAAATGATGATAATATTTCTATATGTTAATGTATTACGATTTATTGAAGGCTTTCGACCAGGTAAATCTTTGTCTAAGAATAAAGCGATATAAAGCAAAAGCAGACAAAGACAAATAATTTCTGTAGTGTCAGCGCTGATTTAAATTTCATGTGCAATTACCCATTAAACAGGAAGTGGAGTGCAATCTGCAGATAACATACCAATATGAACGTCGAGATATCCATTCGCATTCGAAAGCGACAATTTAAGTCAATAGTTGACCATTATGACGGGGCCAGCCACGCCCGGTCCACGATATCAAATCATATATTATCATCAAATGCCCATTGAAATAGTGTGAATTTTTAACCGTTATTGTCACAATTTCATTGCACAATACAATTTGCATGTTCGAAGCCATTTCATAAAACGGAATATTTTCCGATACCATTTAAAGGGGTCGTTTTAAAGTGGAAATCACTGTTATCATACCCTAACGGTAATATCCATGATGTACTAGGCCCTGTTTCATGTTTACTGTTAGCACGAATACTATAAAAACATTATGACCAGTAGCGTGAAAATAGAGGATACTTTCTTACAGTGAAAATAGTGGGTCTGCAATTAAATGTTAAATGGAATTCGTGGAACGGCATGGAATGTAATGGTTTCGTTCCATTTTCCAATAAAATAAGATTAATTGGAAATTTGTAATGCATGGATTATAAATTATGAATTAATTTATTCAAGATTAATGTTGGGAAAATTGCGCTAAATTGAAACTCGTGTCACCATTATTAGTCATTTATCTCTACTTACGCAAGTAAAGTTAAACACAAAGTGCGTTAAATGATTAATTCAGACGGAATTACAAGAAAGTGATTTGTTTCCTAATATTTGTGATTTTTAGGATAACTTTTGGTTCCTATTCTTGTAGCTGAACAATTTTTTAGTACCGACCTAATATTTTTTGTACCGAAAGTAGCACAGAAAAAGTAATCTTAAATGTAATTATTTTGCTAACTACAACTACCACAATCGGAAGAAATTACAGTACACAACAGATAGCAAGTACATATTCATGTTGATTAACCATGAATGAATTTACTTGCGCTGAATTGGAAATATCGTTATGAAAATAATATGCATTTGTCAAAGCTATGAGCTATGTAATCAGAAACAATAATGCGTACTAATATCGACGAAACGTATTCCACTATTGATAATCTGTTTAAAAATACCGGATTTTGTCGTTTCCGATCGTTCGGAGTTAGAGCGTTGGGGGCCAAATCGGAATAATTGGACGAACAAAAGTAGAACCTATTTTTTCGCTTTATGTCTCATCTAAATATAATACAATAATGAGAAAACCCAATAAACAGTGAGAATGTAAAATTATGAGGGCATAAGGTTTAATGTCACTCATAATTAATTAATTAAAAGATGAACAATTTAATTAATCAACTGAACTCAGTCAAGTTTCAGTGCTGACGTCATAATTAATTTAATTTTATGAAGTTGCATTCCCGCTGAAGTCGAGACGGTAATAATGCATTTCACTTTCAGCCGCGTCACTTGCAGTCGGTGCACAGATAATACCTACTCTCATCTCTCCTGGATGCACTTGACAATGTCTCTTGAAGTAGAATTCTACAGACTGCTTGCATTTTCATTTTCAAGGAAAATAATATAATCCAGCTTTGCTGAAATGAAGATCTTTAGATAGTATCATTCTCCGGAATAATAAAATCATTTAATGAAATGTGTACATAATTTGAAAAGTTCAGTTACTAATTTTTAGATCTAAATGTGATAATATACTTTTTAGTGAGACTGCAAGGAGAAAAATGAGTATTGCTGATTTATTAAAATTTATTAAAACGGGATAGTATGCCGTTTCATAAAAAAACTTTTAGTACATTCGTAATATATCGAAACACGAGTTCATGCACCTGCGTTTGTCCTGATAATACACAATGACGAAATGTGAAAATATTATTGTTTTTATGAACAAGTTTTCCGACATCAATATAACACATTCGTGTTTTAATGATAGTTTATTAGGAAACTTGACAATTTATTTGTTAAAGGCCTGCAGAAGCGTTTTAAACCCGAATACGAATAATTAAGAGATTTAATAAATTAGCAGAGGGAATGGGAAGGGCAGCAGGGAAACGATTTTAGTTATAATTTATCGGTGAATATTTAATTAATAAATTTTATAATAAAGGTATTATAGTACAAATACAAGATCTCAAATAAATATCTAATAAAAGACCAACGTCATATTCATAAATACATTTTTAAGAAGATGATGATCAGTGTATACATTTTTAACAATAGAAATCAATTTTTTAAAATTATAATTCTTGTTTTTGTTGTTTCGAATGGAAGCTTCGTTGTAAAATGGGGGCAGGGTGCTTTTACTTTATCAACTCTGGAAATTAAGTGACATGGAGTGATTTTTCACAATAACTGCTGTACATATCATCCAAACATTATTATTATTATTTCAATTATTGTGGTCAAGAGCAAGAGCGTGATCACACAAGCATTTGGGTAGATTTAATGCTAAACTATAACGCAAGTATAATATTTGATTTATTCCGTATACAGATCAGTTTTACATAAGTAAAATTATAAAAAGTCTATCCTCTCTCCAGCAGAAATGTACATTTTTTTAATTTTATTTAGGTACAATATCTTACAATTCAGTAATTTTAGCCTCACTGGGTGACTTACCCGTGCTGAGGCCTCCATTTTTAAATACAAAAAAATATTCATAACATACTTAAGGAAAATATATAAAATGTTGGTCAAGAAAAAAAAATAAGATTAAGATAAATTTAAACTAAAAATATAGATTTAAAATAAAATTTAAATGAATTTTAAAAAAATCGGTATATTTATATTATCTGTTGTGTTTGTGAGTGATGTGTATTTTATATTGGTTTTGTGTGTTACGTGTAGGTTTTATTATTTTATGTTATGAAATTTTGGTAATATTGTTTTTTTGTTCTTTAATCCATTTTGTAATTGTGTATGAATTTATTTTTGTTTTCCTCAATTTTATTTTCATGTGTTAGACTGTTGAAAGCTTTTATAGCATGGTATTGACAGTGTCTTTGTCCAAAGCTTGTATTTACCGTCGGAGTTATTATGTTTTCTTTGTACGCTTGTCTAACTGGTCTATTAATGATATTTTGTGTATGTTGAATTTTGTTTTTTTGGTCAAAAATGTAGTTTAGTAGTGTTTTAACGTATAATAGGCGTATATCTAGTACGTCACAACTGTTGAATATTTGGTCTGTAACAGTCAGTCTATGATTTTTTAGTATTACCTTTAAGATCATTTTCTGTGCGATTTCTAATGAATCGAGTTTAATGCTCCTCCCCAAGTAATAATTCCATATTCTATAATCGATGCAAAGTGCAAAATATATTGTAATATATTTTATAATAAAGTTATATTTTCACCAAAACCCTTAAGAAGTGATATACGGAACATCTCAGGGAGCGTTTGTCTAAAATCTTCCTCGTTGAACCGAGTCCTGCAACCTTTTCCCAAATGGAAAGGCTGGCTGCTTTGTTGATAAAGTGGGCCCTTATTTATGCGTCCTTTTACAAGACCTAGGAGTGAAGTTAGCGTCAGATGGAGCGGAAACGTCCCCGGTTATGTTTTTATAGAGGCGATTCCCTTTCACCCGCTTCGCATTTACCCCTCTTTCCCCACCTGCCGCACCTTCAGACCACAACCCTTCAGTATTTTAGGGGCGCATTCAGCAAGGCTTACGCGGAGTGCAATCCAAAGACAAAATACTACGGAGAGCCTTCATATTTCAGTTCAACGTTCAAACTGTCTAAATCTGCGTTAATATTTTTCAAGAAACAAATTTATTGAAAATTTACCAATTCATGTTATTATGTTACCATTTCATAAAATATTCTTGCATCCTTTCAAGAGTTCAATATTTTTTTCCATGTTTTCTGTTCGATTGTTCTTTTTAATTAATGTAATCATGCTGTCGAGTTATCTGTCAACACCGATAAAATTTATTGAAGGTAAAAACCACATTTTTAAATTGAAAAATTTGTATTTCAGTATAATATTCATGGGCACAAGGAAAGCACGGGGTTATTATTGATCGAAATATTGTAAGGGCAGGCGGGAGATAGTTTTCCAAAGAAATATGACAAACGCCCGTCATGGGTAAATGCATTGGATAGATACACTTTAAATAAAAAAAGGATTTTCCACCCCAAGGTTTTGAAACTCTTTAGATATCCGTCATAAATAAATGCAAGAAATTTTTAAGATTGTCTAAAGTAAAACGACATAAAATAGAACGAATAGAAACAGCACAAACTAACCAACAGTCTAAGTATTAAAACCTCCGCCCTGTATTTTTTAAATGTAAATCGAACCCATAGCATCCCAACAAAGGTATTGTTAATCCGAACATACACACATAACATAGGTATTACAGGTACACAACACCATAAGTATTGTCAATACCAACACGCACACATAACATAGGTATTACAGGCACACAACGCCATAGGTATTGTCAATACCAGCCCATACACATAACATAGGTAATAAAGGTACAGAACACCATAACTGACTAACTAACTAACTAACCATCACGCCGTTTCCCCGCAGGGGTAGGCAGAGAGGATGGACCGCCAAACAACTCGGTCTTGGTACACACTTCTGCCTCATTCACATTCATACATCGTCTCATACATACTCTTCTATTATTCTGACTCTTGACATGGCCCGACTCGAGTATCTGATTCACTTGATCATGCCATGTCTACCTCGGGCGTACCCGACTTCTGCTACCATTAGCATTTGTATCATATATCCTTCTTATACTCCTATCTTCGCTCATTCGCTCTAAATGCCCAAACCATCTAGGTATTGTCAATACCAACACACACGCACATAACATAGATATTACAGGTACACAACACCATAGGTACTGTCAATATTAATACACACACATAAC
Source organism: Hesperophylax magnus (assembly GCA_026573805.1). Classification (NCBI taxonomy): domain Eukaryota; kingdom Metazoa; phylum Arthropoda; class Insecta; order Trichoptera; family Limnephilidae; genus Hesperophylax; species Hesperophylax magnus. The sequence continues at coordinate 4,786,701 of JAIUSX010000026.1, forward strand.
ATAGGTTTAACAGGTACACAACACCACAGGTATTGTCAATACTAACGCACACGCACATAACATAGATATTACAGGTACACAACACCATAGATATTGTCAACAACACCCCTTTATTGATCGAAGAAGTTTCATCCAGTCACAAAGATAAAACATGTCAGATAATAGGAAAAAAATAATGACATATCTACTAATTGGTAGAAGAATTAGGAAATAACTAAAAAGAACTGCCATCGCCAACCGATTATTATGCATAAGGGTGCAGAGACAAAAGACTGACACATTTTAGAAATATTTCTATCCTGGTGTATTTTTATCCATGATCATACAATTTCTGACACATGTTAGTTGGTCTTTTGACAAGCTTGCTTTTCATCCATTAAATAACTCTCACCTAAAGTTTTCATGGAAATGACAAAAAAATAAAATAAGAGAATAACAAAATATTTCATAACAACAAAGAAGAGATGAGTAAAATCGAAATACTTACCAATAAACGAAATTTTAAAGATTTAAAAATTGCCTAAAATTAAATAATTTATAAAAAACGATAAAATTAGTGTAATTAGTACAAGTAGTAAAGGGAAAATCGTTTACAAATTTACTAATAATTATTTTGATATAATAAGACTGACACATTTGGGAATATGCGCTTGATGTAAAAGAACAAAAAAGCTTCGTCATTTTGTTAGACTTCAAAATATTCGCCACTTTAATCGAAGTCTTCCATATCTGAATGATTTACTCTAAACGTCTTCGATTACTAAAATGTTTCGAAAACAGATATTTCGAGTATGCCCATCACCACAACATAGCAACCCAAAGTAAGTAAGTAATGTAAGTATTTTATTGTTTCCCGCAAGTCACATGTCCAATTCATTCGTGAAGGGTATATTAACGTGAAATAAAAGTGGCAGCATTTATGATACGAGACAGCGAAGGGTTGTGTCAGACCGAATTACGAATAACCGCTACATCTTACATCGGTAGTTCTCCGGTTATTATTTATGCATTCGAGATGAAAATAAGAACACGGTTACAGTTGCTGAACATCATCTAAAAGGCAAGACAAACAACAAACACAGAATCCCATGTGGAGCTTTCTCAACATCCCAAGAAATATGTTATCTTTCTCGCCCGTTTCACATCTCACGGGTTCCGACAATTCTCTTACTTCATATGACCGGCGAAATAATAATATCTGGCTATGGTAAAATTAGGGTTGCGATTCTAATATTGTAACGCCAAAAATAACGTTTCTTAAAGAGCAACACACGAAGAACTAACAAATTTTTTTTTTTGGTTTCACGCCCATCGGGATTTTACATGGATTTTAAGAACAGAATATACCTAGTTAGCTATCAAAAATTATACACATTATGTAAGAAAATTAAATGAAAATTATACGCACATGTAAGCATGAAATTACAGTAAGCTGATAAACTGAATACGAAACAATATTAGTGAAACATGTAACAGTAACATAAAATAATAAATAAACTAGAACAATACTCCATATCAGACAAATCACTTAAATTTTTTAAAACATTACCAACGCTACTATAATTTGAAGGATTCAACAAAATGATCGTATAGAATACGCTTAGTTCTATAAATGGAATCAATAAATATATCAATAGTACTCCCTAACTTGTTGCCCAGATCATGCATTCTATTGGTTATGGAGTGTGTCTGATAGTTGGTTGTGATGTATGCAGAAGAATGTTACATTCAATGTGATAATATATTACACTAAACATGTAAACAAATAAACATTCAACATTAAGTTTCTTTACATTCACAATTGCGAACATAACAATGAGATTAATACTGTGCAAAAATTTTCCATCTTAGAAGACATTGAAATATTAAAAGTGTGGGCCTGTTTAGGGTTATGTTCGACGAATTGACAAAATTACAGAATGCCAGAAGCGGTTTCGATTCCCAAACGAAAAGGTTAATGTGTTATGTTTTAAGGTTTTTCACAAGCCATAGTCGAATTGTTGACGTCTTCTTAACATTGAACCGTTTTTCACAAAAGAAAAGGTTCTTCAAAAGAAATTTACTTTATTATTTTTTTTTTATTTAATATCGTCACTACCAGTCTTGCATTCCCTGAATTCACCTTCATTCCCCTTTGTTCTCGACGTCTCCCTTCATGTTGAGGAACCTCGAGGATAAATTCCACATTAAGTACGAGAGCTGTCATTCCAACGATTCAAACATTAAAATTGTATATTTTGAAATGAACAAGCGTTGCGTCGGTAGAAATGTGCTATGCCTATTTAACTCGTGACTATGAGAAATATATAATAAATTTTGAGTGAAGAGAGACGGATGGAGAAAGGGGTGGGTTCCCACCCACCCGTATTAACCACATTTAAACATGCATACTTGTAGACTTAAGCTTAAACATTCGTCAAAATTAATAATTGATACGCTTCTTTCATCTGTGTAAGAAGCATACTTAAAGTTCATGGAAATCTTTACATAAAATAAAACATGGATGTGTTATCAAAAAGAATGAATAATTTTCTATTAATCATCATTGTAATATTTAACCAATGAAAAATGAGATGATAATTAATAAATCTCCACGAAAAAATAACAGTTACGAGTACGTATATTAGAAAACGCTATCCAGGTTACAAATATATTCGGACAGAACATTGCAATGAAAAAAATAGCAGTCACAAAATATGGGAATTAATTGAGGAAAATATTGGGAATTCTGTAATTGAGATATGAGGTCGATAAAAATGACAGAAATATTCAGGGCTCAGTAACTCCGTAGTCATTGGAGTATTTTCTCGGTAAGATAGAGGACTTGGGTTCGAGCACTGGTTGGGACTGTAACCCTTTTTTTATTTTGTTTCATATTTAGTATTTAATTATTAACATTATCTTCATCAAGAATTATTTGATGTCAATAAACTGATTAGAATAATTCTGAATGAATATATTAAATATTTTGGAAACGCTGAAAAGCCTGGCGGTGAAATCAAATTATGAACAGAATAGTAATCCTTGAATAAATCTTTCATTAATGAATGCGGCGATTAGTGCTTTAAAAAATTAAAACATCACAATTAAATTCCACCAGTTGATATCAATTTCAAAAATAAAAACACATAATAATATTAACAAAAGACTTTCGGAAATAAAATCAAATCGACAGAGCTATTTCAGTATTCATGAGCGTTTACTTATTCCTCGCTCGCATTTAATCAAAACGATTTTATCGAGCTACATTTTTCATTATGGTCTGTTTAACATGAAAGAGTTTCACTACCAATGAATTTTGTATGCAAAATGTAAAACTAGTTGAAGTTGGGGTTTTTCAAAGCACGGTTGGAAGAATTTAATGATTTTACATAATAAAAGCTATCATCAGTTTTAAAACAAACTAAAAATATAAACATGTTTTGTCAGCACGATGACGCGACAAAACGTTGCCTACATACAAACAAGATGAGTTGCAAAAGTTAATGTTGCGTATACATACGCGAGCCGAATTGCCGAGCTCAACCTCAACTTACGGGAAAGGAACGAAGCAACTGCAAATGGCGCAAACACCGCTTGCAGTTGCTTCGTTCCTTTCCCGTAATTCGTCGATACCGTGGATCGGTTCGCACATTTATACGTCAATTAGAGTAACTGTGTAAATAATAATTTCAGTATCGTTTATGCTAAATATTGCTTTAAAAATACTTTTTAAATGATACATCTCTGGTATATTCAGCTTCTCTGACGGCATGGATTAAATTATTTACGATTTTTCATTTTTACATGTCATTATTTCGCAAGGTCACAGACGTCACCACAGTCATCTGGTTAAGTTCGTAATGATTGTTTCGCATCGATAGACCCAAAATAAGCAATGCAGTGGTTGGTCTTATTTTTCACAATTTAATTTATAATATTACAACGTTCTACGTTACGAACGAGCGCTCATAATGAAAGTGGCTTAGCTAGCTGAAAATAAATACGCTGACCTGGGAATCCCTGACAGAAAAAAAGATGTGCAATGTGCAAGCCCACCACGCGAGAGTTTTTGCATGACAAAAATGACATTTTATTTACGACGAATGAAAACATTTAGGTAAGCATATGAAAAACGGTTATTCATAATTTCTTTTAATTAACGCCTTATCTAAGCATCATTATTTCGTTCAAGCACTATCTTCTTTAGTACTTGTTACTGGACAATAGCTTTTGATTGATTTTGATTTTAACACGAGAAATAATTTATCAATTGAGTTGGGCAGTTTAATTAAAAAAAAAAATTTTTTTCGTAGCCTTGAAATATTTACATTTGTAAATTATTGTATTGTGTCTGTATATTTAATAAAAAAAGAAAAAAAATAGTAATATTGATATATCCCCAATGTCATAGAAACAGTCAGTTGAAAAACCTACCCTTCGGGGTGTCGCGTCGTTGCCGCGTCGGCCGGGGTTTACGACTGCGGATTTGATAAGACGGCGAAAAATGCAACGACGCAATTTCATGAAGGTTTTTATGACGTCATTACTTCGTTTGAGTAACGCTCTAAAACTGTTAGAGCACCTAAACGCCGTCATTACGATAATTTTTACGATTTTCTCCTTCACAATGGCCAAGAAACGAAAACGCTTATTTACAAGCACGATGAACTCACCAAAAGCTTCAAGACTAACAAGTAATCTCAAAAATAATCATATATTTAGAAAGTGCCCCTGTTGAAAAGTGGCCGGTGTTTTTAGAACGATGGCTACGTTTTATTCCAATTGTGAATCGGCTTTGATAAATCAGACACGCCATGAATTTACTAGTAACATTTTTAGGGTTGCGTTTTCAGAAAAGGCTGGTGTACTTTATTAAAACTGTTATTAGATTCATAAAAATAGTGTAATTCTGTCTAAAAAATAAATTGTGCATGCTAGGATGTCAATGCACCGGTGCAATAACTTAAGTAAAATTCAGTTTGCACTTGCAACACAAAAGAACCGTTTCGTCTAAAAAAAAGTAATAATTCGATTAATACTTAGTAATCTTGTCAGCAAGTCAACTAAAGCTTTTTGGTAGACAAATTTAAAACAAAACTAATAAAATTGCGGAGAGTGGAGGAGTCTTGTCCACCAGGAAAATTGGTGCGGGGTTTAAGATCTTCAGCCATGAGGAAACTACTAAAGAAGACGTATTGCGATCACAATGCTACGCACAGGTGTAATCTTATTTTTTTTAATAACATCAAATTTAAACATTCGTGATAAAAAGACAAAAAATTGGTAAACAAGAAAAACTTCTATAGTAATTTCAATAAATAGAGATAATTTTAAATTTTTTAAATGATTTTTTTGTATTGTAGAGTGTAGACAGCCCTGATTTACTTAGCCTTATTACTATAAATACTTAGAAAAAATTGCAATAACATTATCAGGACTGCGACATTTAGATATTCGCTTGTACGTAGATTGCATGCAGTTGGCAATATTTTCTCAGAAACAGAAGATGCACGGAGACAACTTATGGATACAATTTTTTTTCTAATTTATTAAAAATCTGGTCAAATTATTCGTATTCCTGTTAAAACCGGGACTGCAGGCCTTTAACGAATGAATTAACAGATTTAGTAACAAAGTATCAGTAAAACGCGAATGTGTTGTGAGGACGGCGGAACACGTGTTCATAAAAATACTAATATTGTCCCATTTCGTCATTAGATTTACCAGGAAAAGCTCAGCAGCATAATAAACACGTGTTCTGATATATTCTGAATGGACATTTAACAGGAAATAGATTGCCATCACGTTTTTAACATGATTTCAATAAATTAGACATACTCAATTTTCTCCGTATTCAACTGCACAGAATTTAGTTACAAGAAGGCTATAATATATAAATTATCACAAATAAATATTAATATCAGCATTTATTATTCTTTTGCATGTTTTCTATTTTAACCAATTTTACTTCTTGAAATTTTAGTGTTCCACAAAATTATTATAGTAAAACATGTTTGTAATAGGCCGTATCGTCGTATAATGTAATATAAATAAATACACGAAGTCAATTATTTTCATTTAAGTAAACAAAAAAAAGCATTTAGACGCCATGCAAAAAAAATATTTTAAAATTGCAATATAAATATTGGCCGTGTTCGGATCTTCAAAATCGAAGAAAATCCAAGATATTTTTTGAACAAATCTCAACACTTTGACGTCTGAAAAGGGCCGAGCCGATTGGGAAATCAGGAAAAACATCGCAGGGAAAGCGGAGGGGGGTCATCACTCAAATATTATAACCGCGTGTGAATAGTAAGAAGGAATCCTTTGAGTTATGACAGGTGCGGCGGCGGAAGCGATGGAGGTAGGCGCCGAGGAGAATTATTGTCGGAAGGGAGAGAAGGAAAGAAATTCTATCGAATTTGAATATCTCGAATCAAGGGATGAACTCAATTCGTCAAGTTTTTGGATCATCAGATTGTTAGGAGGTTTATCTGTCAGATTTTGAAAGCGGGGAAAAATGCGGGTTTTGCGTAATGGTCTGTCAAAAAAGACGAGCACTATGAATAGAATGATTATGTTGACCCAAATTAATTTAATAGTATAATATAATTACATAAGATAGGTGCATATATTTTTATGTGAATACCGCACAAGAGTTCCAACTGCTCCCTGCTAACTAGAGCTAGTGCGACTATGGCATCCTCAAATGGAGTAGTTAGGGATTTAGGTAATGGGTGGGGATGAGGAAAGTGGGAAATTACCTGTCTTTTCATATCTGGTCACAAAAAGCCATTTTAAGAAACGTTTCGATTCTGAATGGAGGTCTTTTACCAGGGCGATATTGAGAATATCTACCCCTGTCATTAAATAAGAAATTAATATATAGGTATGTAAGCAAAATCATTTTCTTTTCGTAATTAATATGACTACATATACAGGTAGATAGTGTCCATTAATAAATATATTGACTGATCTAGTCGACTAAATAGAAGACAAAGAAAGGTAGCAAATAATTAAATACAATTAGTCAATAAAACGTAATTTTTAGAAAATAAGGTTAAAATACTTCACATAGGTATGTCAATTCGTTGTAAATTTTGGTATAAAAGGCACAGTAGATTTAGTCCAAATAAATTAGTCAGGTAGGTAGGCAAACGACGCAAAATTTCCTTTGGGAAAACTGAAATTCCAAACTGAAATGAGAAATTTTGATTGGTTGCGTTGCTTTTTCACCCTGGTGACACTTGGTCTAAATTAATAACTGAGGCAATCGTACCGTAATTAATCTAGCAGCAGAATATAAGTCACCAGGCTCGGCGCACGACTCCAAGCGTAAAAGGTGGTACGGCGTTAAGCGTAAAATGTGAAACGAAAGCCGTATAAGCAACTTGACAATGACTTCCCAAATGACTAATTTCCCTGAAGTTTATATACTGAAGTGGAGAAAGTTCAGTTAATAAATGTTGATATAATTTTGGCTTCCTACATCTACGCGTAAGGCGAAGTAATAGTCCTCAATTACGAATTGAGGAGAGGAAATGGAAGTTTCCTTATAGAGTATCTAAATATGCAATTTAAGTGTTGGTTAACGACGTCGGGTCAGAAGGTTACAGCAAAAGCGAAGCAGTCGCTCGGTAAGCGGAAAGTTCGGAATAAATTATAGAAGTTCAAAGCTATGTATTATTTTAATATCATTTTTATTAATGTTTACGAATAACAAAATTAGGTTATTATACATAGTTATTTTATTATCACACTACAGTTTACTAGTAGTAGTTACCGATAATTATTCTGATAATTTACAGAACTACTAGTAGGAATTAACCTATGAGTGTCCTGTGAACAGGACCTCGCGTCCAAAAAAGTTATCTATGTTTCTAAATTTCTTTATCGTTTTCTGTAAATTTTTCATGTTGTGGTTTGAAGGGTTTTACCAAACCACAGTCGATATATGATATAATATGCAATTTAAAAAAAAATCATGTATATAAATACAATGTGTCCAAAGAAACTCTATTTTTCTAATACGTAGGTACCCTTAATATTGAAGAAATGCGAATAAGAAAATCCAAATAAACACGACTATTCCACATTTGAAAAAATAATCTTTAATGAACCATTTAAACGGCCATCATATTGAAATGGAAACGGACGTACAAAAAAATTTACAGACAGACGAGATGCAAAATGCTAGAGATAAAATAGGACTTTGCTGCACCCAGTCAATAACAAAAAGTCTATACATACGAGGATACAGCTGTTTACTAAAAACATATATTGTTTGAAATACCTTTATAAGACATTATACAAGCTTATCGCAAAAAACATGACCTTTTTCAGTGGGGTGCATTTTTAATGATTGTATCTTTGGGTCACCCCACTCCTGCCGTTACTAAGGGTTGGAAAATTCGTTCGTTTTGTTGAAATTGATTTGTACTGGAGAATCCTTGCCTAACGGATGGAGGTATCCCTCTTCACCTAATGATGTTTAATGATGACGATGATTTGATTTCTTCAACCCTCTTACAAGGGAAGGAGATTAAATGCATTGAAAACAATCTTTTTTTTTTATTATTGGTACAATATTTTTTTACATTTCAAAGTTTTCTAGTAATGTTGGCCTCACTGGGTGGCTTGCCCGTGCTGAGGCCTTCATTTTATAATATGAAAATAATCTAAATACAATCTACAATATAAGATTAAATTATTTCATTTAATATATAATCTTGTGTTTTTGTGAGTGATGTGTGTTTATATTGGTTTTGTGTGTTACGTGTAGGTTTTATTTTTATTTTATGCTATGACATTTTGGTAATATTGTCTTTTTCGTTGTTTAATCCATTTTGTAATTTTGTGTGTGAATTTATTTTTATTTTCCTCAATTTTAATTTCAATTTTTAGACTGTTGAAAGCTTTTATAGCATGGTATTGGTAGTGTCTTTGTCCAAAGCTTGAATTTACTGTAGGAGTTTTTATGTTTTCTTTGTACGCTTGTCTAACTGGTCTGTTAGTGTTATTTTGTGTATGTTGAAAATTTTTTTTTTGTCAAAAATGTAGTTTAGTAGTGTTTTAACGTATAATTGGCGTATATCTAGTACGTCACAGCTGTTGAATATTTGGTCTGTATCAGTCAGTCTATGTTTTTTTAGTATTACCTTTAAGATCGTTTTCTGTGCGGTTTCTATGTAATTGATAGACGAGTTTGTTGCTCCTCCCCAAGCAATAATTCCATATTCTATTATTGATTGGCAGAGTGCAAAATATATTGTTTTCAATTGTTTTTATTTTATATATGTTTCTTATGATTTCTAGATACTTTATTTGTTCTGTTTTTTCTAGAGGAGGGCAATCGCAGATGTTGGTGTTTAAACATTCGTGTATTTTTATGGTGTTTGTGTTGTGTTTTGGCTGTCCCGTGCTATTTATACTGTATGTTGTGAATTTTGTCTTTGATATGTTAAGTGTAAGTATGTTTGAGTCTAGCCATGTTTTCACTTGCGAGATTCCCAAATTCGCTATGTTATATACATTATTCCAATCCTTAGATTTGAAAAGTAAAACTGTGTCATCAGCATAGCTAACTATTTCACCGTCTATTTCCATGCTGCAAAGTTCATTTATGTAAATAGTAAAAAGAACGGGCCCTAGTATGCTTCCTTGTGGAACTCCATATGTAATCGGCAGTGGTTTACTAGTATGGTTGTTAATTTTGACTTGTTGAGTTCTGTTATTCATTGGTACGAGTAGGTTGGTTGTCGTCTTGTCAATATCGATTTTAGAAAAAATTTATTAATATATTTACTTTTTTAAATATTTATTCATAAAATGTTACATAATGTACAGAAAATGTAGTAATTATTTCATCTAATTTCAAACATAAGATGTACCACCGTAATAAAGCTAGTCTTGTGTGTGGGATGTGTCACTTCGTTCATTATTTTTTTAAAGTAATATGCCAAAGAATTCAGTTTATATTTTCAGCAGGGTTTTTAACGTGAAGTTTAAAATCTTTGTTGTTATTTATATTTCGGATAATTTCAGGTAGTAATTTAAAAACATTACTCCGAGATATTTATATTTGATTGACTAGTTGTTTTTTTTTCGAAGTTAGGAGTATTGACGTTTGTCGGAGTAATCTATTATTTTCAAAAGGTGCAATTTTATTTAGAATATTATCTTTTATAAATTTGTAATGTTACATGATAGAAGTATAGTGTGTTAAATTTTCTGACTTTAAATTAGTTATACATAAGGTCTGATGAATAAATGGATGGTTTAAATAAAATTGTTTTCAGTATTAATTTTTGTGCTACATAAAGTGGTTGTGTGTGTTTTTTTTTATTAGTTCCACCCATCCTATGATGCTATACTGTATTAGCGAATGGCAGAAAGCAAAGCAAACCATTCTGAGTAAATCTTTATTTGGTATATATCTTAGATATCTAAAGACATATGTTAGTTTCCTTACTCTGATTTTGAGTATATTAGTGTGTGGACCATTTTAGGCATTGTTCTACTATAATGCCAAGGTATTTTATTTCGGTTATGCTTTCTATTACTTTCTAGCAAGTTATTGCAGTTACATTGTTGTGCATTTGTCCAAGAATTGATTATAATTTGTATTTCTTTAGGTGTGTCTTATTTTTTATGCAAAATAGTATATTGGTTTAATTATATAGAAGCATATTCTTCATGTAGAATCCAACCACACAAATTCCGGCAAATAATTCACCAATTACTCGCGCAATTACAACTTATAATCACTACGAATAATAAACACACTTTTCATGATTCTTTGCTAACATACAAAAATAATTTATTAAATTCTTAACGTGTTATGAAACTATTTTATTAAAATATTTAAGTCAATTACAATTCGTGGGCATGTGAATCTTGATTTAATTTTTTTTTTCATGTCTCCACACACTTTTTTCCTGTTAAATTTTTAAATTATTTTAGTTACTATTTCTCATACCTTCACCATTGGTTAAGATTGAGAACACATCTCATACCAGACGAAAATACTAAGAAATTGAATAGACATACGTAGGAGGTACTTTAACTATATTAAATTTAATATGCCTGCCTTATTATCACTTGTAGAATAATGTACTGTATATGTTTAAATAAATAAATAGCTAAATGATGTTTCTGTATTCTAAAAAAGGAGACTATTATTACTATTAATGTAAACAATATGATCCCTTGAATTTAAAAAAAATGTTAAATTAACAACGTGGTTTCATTATCTTACGGGCAAACTCCACATATCTTTTATAGTTTCCAAGTCCGTTTAAGTCGTCGATTATGTTAGGTTACTATTTAGTGAATATAACTCGGAACAGACAATCAAATAAGAAATGCTTTAGTTAGTAATGCATGTAAATGTGCAACGTAATGCAAGTACTGGTAGAAAGTGAACATCGTGGGTGATGATTGAGAAACCTCTGAGAGGCTTATTATCATCTTTAAGTCTCTATTATGGATGTAACTTGCTAAAATGCAATACAATTATTAAAATACTAATTTAGGTTGTAACTATATCTGTAACTCCGGTTCAATGCACTCTAAAACTTGGATTTGCTTGTGTGAATGTGTCATTTTCGAAATTGGATCCGATTGTTAGAAAAATTCAGACAAGCGATAAAGTAGGTAGTAGTATTCAGTAGTACGTAGTAAAAGTATGTTATTTTAATTAATTAATCATTCCATAAACAAAGTGCATATCTTTGTTCATTTTTGACTAGATGGTGTGCATTCGAAAGGTAAACTTCTGATCGGGTCTAAATTGAAAATGTTTGTTTTCCAAAGGCAATGAATAATCCTAAGGCAAATATATAATATAAATCCCACAATTATAATAACCCTTAAACTTTTACAACGTAAAAATGAGTTTAGGAAAAAAATTTAAAGTGATATAATGATTAATATTTATTAGAAAGTATTTGTAAAAATTGAATAAAATATCACCATATTAATTATAAAATACTAATATAAATTTCCATCTTTCTATTCTGGCGTTTCGTTACGTCACGAATAATGATGTCCATTTGTCCGTCCATAAAGATGTTTTACCTTGGATGAGTACCTAGCCAATTCATCACAAGAATCCCTCCGCGTAAAGGAATGAGACTACAGCCAACATGGGCCACCAAACTCTTCCTATAGCTTCATCGTAATATCTCCCTTTTTCGCATAAAAGACGCAGGTAATAGAAAGAGGGTTACAACGGATCTATCAGCGGCAGAACTAGAGTCAATCTGGGCCACATAACTTTTCCGGATTTCGAAAAGCTCCGTTGCAACCTCTCCGTCTTTCCCATTAAAGACGCATGTCGAGAAAGAAAGGTTACAACGAAATCTCTCAGCGGCAAATCAGGCCCCACAATGTCTCCCATTGCCAACTACTGCCGGCTGCCCTTACTCCCGCTTTGTTCTGTGCTCCGGGCTTGATTGATGCGGCCGGGCTTAATGCACGAGTCCGTGGTGATGAATGCATCGGGGGAGATACGGGATAGATGCTGCAACTAACCACCCAATTGGCTTAACTGCAATGTTACAATGTACCTTGGATATCTACCTTAAATATATTTTTATAGTTTACGGTAAGTAGTTATAGGTGGAAAGTTTGCACAGTTTTTGCTTTTAACGATAGCGAGATTCGACATCACAATAGCCATCCCATAAAGCAGCAAATACCTAAAGTAACGCTAACTATCAGAAGTCAAACTGAGCTATTCAAGTTTTAAGCACTAATTCGATGGCACTGATTTCACATTAGTTTCTTCAAATACGCGGCTGTCGCACAATATATATGTGATCCCGATTCTCGATTCTCAACCAAGTCATTCCACACGAAGATTGAGAGTGGAATGACTTTTTACGTTTAGCGTATGTAAATATGTACCTTCGACGAGACTCAAGAATAAGAACGTCGACCAATGTATGTACTTTAGACAGCGATTGCGACCGTTCTGGATTGGAGAATTGATACCCTGAAGTTGCAGCGTTTTTAATAAATAGGAATATCTTCAGATTTTTTATAAATATACTGTTTTTATTGCCTTTGCCACAGTTTGAATATTATGCATTCTTTAATCGGATCAGCTGTCACGTGCCGTATAAAAATAAAAATATCTACCAAGCAAAAAAAAAATTCTGCTAGAAAATTATTATTATATGTGACACCTGGATCACCTTCCGAATGACAAACCTAATGAAACTTGAAAGCCATTAACAAAATATATATAATTTTTACTTTTAAATACATATATTATATTTGATTTCAGAAACCCTAGAAGTCTAGAAGTCTGTGATATGGAATCGAGTAGATCCATAATTCTTAATAAACCACTTTACTTTTGGTACTCAGTTTTAATTGGTGTAAACCACCAACAGTGGGTAATTGAAAATTATTTATAACGTCAAAGTAAAATTTGGAATCGGTAAATACAGAATTCGGTGCGTCAATAATAAATTAAGCGGAGTGCACCCACAAAAGAACGAATGGCTGAGGGCAAATGATGATAGAAGATCCATAAGCTACCCAAATTCCTCTCCTTAATGAATAAATAACGATGTTACACCCCACCGCTTGCGGTTTACGAATCACCCGTCTCTTGACGAGAACCTAATCGCGCCATACATCACGGTGCAATTTGTACGCACTTTACCGAATTAGGGGGGAGATAAAAAATATAAGGAAGATGTCCCCAGTGGGTTGGATGCACCCCTGTGCAAATATAGTACAAACTTTTTTTAAATTGATAATTTAAAATAGTGCTTGCGCTATTGTTTTGGTTCGAAGTTTTGTATAAAAAAAAATTAATGATTGTTCGACCACAATACAATTAAATGTAACGAAATTTTTTAAACAAATTTTCACGCAAAGACGACAAACTTATCTAGTTGGAACATAAAAGCGTTTGAAAAACAATAGTCAATAATTAAGAATAACTTTATCAGAGGAAAATAGCAGAAAAAACATTTAAAAAGGTGAATTTAGTACATAATGCTGCGCAGACCATAATTATGTATCGGTCAGAACTTTATTTATTCTATATTATTAGAGGTGAAGATTTACTTTGGGTCATATTCTACTCGGTTAATATAGTAGAGGATCGAGAAAGTTACAAATGACCGGCATTCTTCCGAATACCTACAATCAACTACTCTCGCAGTGTCCAGTTGATCAAAAGGGGAATAATGGCAGGCCAAAGAAGAAATGAGAAAAGAAAACTTTTAGAAGATTGAGGAGAAAGAAAAAGGAAAGGAAAATAAGAGGTTCGGTTATCTTTGGTCATCAGAAGGGAACAGATGTTGTCCTAAGAAAAGAGGAGGTACCTGGAGGCGATCCCATACACACATTGTATGCAGGTAGAAGGAAGTCTCTAAAAACTTGTTAAGGGATGATTTATCTATGAGAATTTGAGTGAATATCTAACAAAAGAGACTAAGAGTGCCTAAAATGTGGCATTCCAATGTTGGGAATGCTGGGAATCGGGCAGGTTAAAAGATAGTACACAGGAAATTTGGATATATATATATACGTATTTATTCATTCTTAAATAACTGAAATTGTTGATTGGCTTAATATATTTATATCAGTTTAAAGCACATCAATGATGAGAAAACAATGAGAACAAAGAGACAGACATGATAATTTTAATCGATGCGTTTATTACTATTTTCAGTAGGTACAATGAATTTATGCCACTGTTCTTTTCTAGCCGTTGAGCGGGTTTCAATTCTCGGCCGTGACAATTTTAATATTTTAATTTTTTTTTTTTATTTTAAAAAATTCTGATTCTTCAAGAGTCCCGTGATTTTTCAGTCTGTGATAGTTTAAAATTAAAGATTAAAACCATAAAGTGCAAGTGTACAAGAATTCATGCTTATAAAAAAAACTAGGGACCAGAGTATAGAAATTAATATATTTAATTTTGAATTTTTCATAAGAATGCTACAAATCTTAACATTTGAAATATGACAGCCAAGACTATTCTATTTCTTCTCTTTGTTATTCATATTTATACAAAATATGTTAGTAGGCTTAGGCACCAGTTAAAAGTACATATACCTATTATTTCATTATTATTTTAATACTATACTTATCAAACAACTTACAAAACAAACATCAAAATGTTAATACTCATCCTAATTTGACTGTCCTAAAACGGGAATCCTCCTAGTTGGGCAGTCAAAACATTTCTTAAATAATGTATATAAATGTATAATATTTTACTAAATAAAAAAAATAAAATAAAAATAAAAAAAAGACGCCTCAAAAATTTTCAATTTGTAAATGACACCGTTTGAAAGTAAAATAAAAAAAAAGTATTATTGATAATTTGCACAGTTCTTACGGATATTATTTCCTCGATGACAGATTTTTGCGTTTCCCAACGACCCAGCCAGTATAAATAAAAATATTCATCCATTCACTGTCACTAAAAGTGAGTCTTGTTTTGAACGTGAGAACGGTTCCCGTTTAGTATGTTTTTTATTTATCCTCCCTTGGACAGCACTTCCCGTCTGTTTTGCATTTCAAAGCATCAAAAGGAAGCACAAGCGAGGATATGGACATCACAAAAGGACAAAGACAGCCCGAGAGGCGAGGAACTCAAGAAACTATAAGGTATGGGATGACCCAAGAATCATACAACACATTATTAAATGGATTATTGTAAGAATATTAAACACTTTCAAAGAATATGAAATCATAAAAAGACCAAAGATTAGGCTGTGACCGAGGGTCGGAAATTGTACTGCATCTACAAAATCAAATATTTAAACAATATTGACTAGCAGTTATGTAATCAGTAGACCTAGCGTCCAAAAAAAGGATATGTTTCAATTTTTCTCTCATTTAATAAATCGATACCAAAAATTCGTCTAAAACAATATGCTTTGTGAGCAGGTACCTAAATAATTACCTATATAATTATAAACCACATATTTTACGTTACATTTTTCATTTCAAATATGGGATTATCCAATTTTCTTTAAAGAAACGACACTATCTCAATGACAATACATTTTTCAAACTTTCTTCGAGCAGGCAGGTACCATAACAGAAAATAACATAACAGGTACCATAGTAGAAAAATGCGAATAAGTCCAAATTTAGTCATCTACTCAAAGTAAGCCATTTAGAATTATGTAGTAAAATTTAGTCAAAATAAAATCATCTACTCAAAGTAAACCACTTAGACCTGCTTAAATAGCAAAGCGGATGCGGCAGATTTTAAGAAACAGAAAAGGAACACACAAACAAATTTACAGACAAATGGAATGCCGAGCGTTTCATTTAAAACAAGATATCACTACGCTTAGTTAATAATCATCAAATCACACGTTTTAGAAACGCACAAGACAAAAAAGGTTTTATAAGAACTCGGAAAGGGTTGAGAATTGGCGTTCAACGAGGACCAGTTTAAAGTAAAAATTAATATTTTAATTTTGTCTGAATATAAAAGTATGTTATTTTATTATATGGGAACGTGGTGCTGATACACGTTTTAATGTATCATTACACAAAGAGAGTCGGTACTTGTCGGGATTCCATTTATAGATAGCGCTATTAACTTAGGATTTTACATATTGGTACATATATATACTTAAACACATACATTTTTTCTAAAAATATACCTTCGTGTTGCATCAAACGAGGACTGCCTGCATTCACCTATCCCATCGTTCATTATCCAGACAACTTGATACAAAGTATATATATATATATATATATATATATATACTTTGTATCAAGTAAATATATATATATATATATATATATACTTTGTATCAAGTTGTAACACATTGTAACAGTTGTAACATACTGTAAATATATATTTACAGTTGTAAAAATAACTTTTATCTTGTATCACTGGGATTTTATTTTACAGTCGTATATCAAGTTTGAAACACGCTGTATGCGAGCATATCATCTGTGTGAGTACTATGTTCGTCTTAACTCAAATTTCGATACCCAACAGTATTTTTTTTACTGTTTAATTGGTGCACCCAGTACTAAACGCCAACCATTCAAACATCTCTGTCCCATTAAGCAGACAAAAGCCTGTATTGAAAAGGAATCCGTAATTACGAGGGACAAAAATGAAGACTCGTCTCTCAGACGCAAGCAGCCACCAAGAGAGAAACTTTACTTTCGACCGGAACTTAACGCTGCAATGTCGGACGCTTTCAAGCGTTTCATTTTCTTCGGCTAGGTTGGGTTTCAAAGACAGGAAGGACAGTCACACATAAGAATGGGAGAGATAACATGAGTTGATAATTTGTGAAAGACACAGCATTATTATTCTGATTTTTAATCGTTGGCTAATAAATCTTAAACTTTACGCCACTACATCGGACTCTTTTTTTTTCATTTTCTACGGTTAGGTTAGGTTTCCAAAACAGGGACACCCTTCACTTATTATGTGAAAAAAAGAAGAGGAAGTTTAAAATAACTGAAAGCAACGTAGTCTTCGAAATTGTTATAATAATCGTTGGCCGAAACTCTTTTAAAATATAAAAGAAGGTGTTAAGATTTTTTTAATGACATTTAAAAACAATCAGAACTGAAGAAAACACACTTTCACAACCTAAGAGCTATACCTGATGACATTATGAACATACCCAATTATAAACCCGTTTTCTCGTTTCAAAGAAACTTTAAAACCCCTCCAAAAAGTTATACAATTCAGTTCCACCTGCAATAGAGAAAACGAAAATTTCAAAAAACAAATCAAAAACTGGTCTAAAAAATCAATAAAGACGAAATACAAAACATTGTAAAAAAACGTAGGTGCTGAAACCAGCACTATTTAAATAAAAATTAGTCCGCCTCAGCACAAAAACCCCCATTGAGAAGGACTAAGAAATAAATGATGACTTACACTTTTACATTAAAATTGTTATTAAGTAAAAAAATGTATTGAAACAAAATACAACAAGATAGGTTAAATATATATGATAGGATATAGTCATAGTTAAGTAAAAATGTAACTGAATATTATTATTTCAGTATCCGTGCTGCATAAAAATGGTGAAGCCATTAAAACTATAACACCTTGATTGTCCACTACATTTACACCATCAAACGAAATTTGCAGGTCAGCGCAATTTATTTTCCATCATAAGCTATGGAGCTTTGAAATATCCACATAACTATCAGAGAAGAAGAAATGTAATTAAATTAATTAATTAAATAGACGTAAACACATATTTCAAATGATCAATCAGAAAAAATACTTTCTAATTGAGCATAACATATTATGAAAATGGAGCAAACCAGCACCAACTATGAGTATCGCCGACCACTACGTATTCACCCGACTGCTAATCGAGTATGAAATCAAAAAAGAGTGGGGAATCAGGTAAGAAAAAACTTAAACACATATGATTTTTTTTTTAAGTATTAGCAATATGTGTTGCATTTATCTGTGCTAAAACGAGGACTGCATACATTCACCTATCCCATTGTCCATTATCCAGACAACTTGATACAAAGTTATTCAATAATAAACCCCAACGCCCCGGGCCGTAGGCGAAAGTTGGCCAAATTACATTAAACATTCAGACTCGGCGTATAAATTTAGATCGTCGATAAACGAACCTCCGGGCGTGCATACGCTCCGCAGAGATACTGCCAGATACAGGCGCACCCCGGGTTACGACCACCTGAATAAAAAAATCCACAGATGCGACTGTCATGTACAATGTGGAATCTGCCTATTTGGTGTCTTCAGATGAAAATACCCGTAAAACATTTTTTTGTAGTTCTTAGTGCTATCTCTGTCCTTGACGCATCGTCCGCTCCCGGCCATACGTTCCCAGATTCTTATATACGAGTATGTTTAATAATTTGTCCAACTTTCGTTTATTATTGAATAACTTTGTAACGAGTTGTCTAGATAATGAACGATGGTAAAGGTGATAAATGTATGCAGTCTTCGTTTTAGCGCTTTGATTGCAGTCTTCGTGATAAGGAATTATCAAAGGCAGAATCGATGAAAATGCACGAATGTAATATTCTAAGAATGATTGTAAAGGTACAGACAACACCTGATTCAACACCAATCGAAATGTTATAAATTAAAGGGCATTGCTTGGATTAATTCCGAAGTAAAAGAAGAATTGCAGTGAAGATAGAACGGTCATCGCCTCACTCCTGCAACTACACTGCCATAAGACAAAATATATGAAACTGGGATAATGGACTGATTTTTTGTTTGAGCATAGTATAAAAAGCATGATTTATGTTGATACATGCATATATTGCATATACATAGTGAAGATGCAAAACTTCCACGTTCTTTATACTAGTTTGACTTATTTTGGCCTGCGGCAGTTTTTTTTGCTTTTGGGCGATAATAACGAATAAAACAATATCGTGCGCAGATGTTAGCTAAATAAAGACTCACGATACTACCATTGACGATACAACTCCTTTTTGAGGGAACGCATGAATGTCGTAACCTGAGGTACGATAGATACTGACTGATAATGCAAGGGTTGTAACAGGAGAGGGGAGGATGGTATAAGACGGTCCATTTGTATTCAGCGACACGGCCCTAACGTGGTTTAGGTGTTTGACGATTTGCGCGCGATAGGCCCGACCTACCGGCTGAGAGGGGAAAACGTTTTTTTATGAGAAGCTAGATGTTGGCACAGACTAAAGTTGCTTATTTTAAAGTTTTTTTTTAAAATAAGAATAAATGAGAAAAAAATGTAAGAGTATATGTTAACTATTCAGCAGAAACTTGATTTTCGAAAACTGTTTACTCTCTTGAACAATAAATTATAGCGAAAAGAAATTTACAATTTACAGATATTCATACAACTATTTTGAGCTATGGAACTTTGAAATGCCATTCAACTTTGAAAGCGTGATACAATATTTCACATACATATTATATTATTACTCATTAAATTTATTAAGATTATCGGAACGAAGATATAGTTACGATTTAATGAGTTAAAATAATTCATTCGTTATCGAATACCCCTGAGTTGCTACATTAAATTTCGTTCAATGTTCCTGGCAGGACAGTTACAAGACAGTATCTACCATATTATTGTAGCAATTTTGCGCCTAGGAGACGAATCCAAAATTTAGGAAACATATACTCCGATGTTGTAGATATATTTAGTTCAACAAGGTTGCATTATAAGTTTGCTTTAATAAGTTTTATGTCTTCAAATAGAACTGATTTATTTGGTGAAATCTGAACCAATATAAACCAAACAGAGTTAAAACTCTGGATGTCCAAAATGAAGTTGGTCGATGTCTGATAAATTAAAAATTCTTTCTGTTTTTCCCGCTCATGTGAATATACGAGTATTGTATAAAATATACAAACTTAATAGTAAACTTGTTGTACCCCTTTAAGCAAATTCTAAAATGGACAATGTAAGTAAAAAGTAACATGAAAGTATTTATTGTAACTAATGATAATTATTATATATACTTAGGTATTAAATTTTATAAGGGGCACTAAAGAAATACCACACCTTTTAAAAAATTTAATATATAACGTTATATATCCTGCACTTCACACTCACAAGAAGCTACGAGTATGTGGACCGAGAGCAGGTACTTTAAACTTAGCCTGTTTATTTATACTTTTAAATTTCCTCCGCAGGGATGGCAGACTTTCAAATTAACATTTTTATTTGACGTGAAAATCTACTCCATCCGAGCTTCTAACCGCTCTCACACTCGCAATAAACTCGACAAGAATTTCCTCATATCGCCGGCAGGAACCAAATAGGAGGGTTGCAGTTCATTAATGCAAGGGCACACTCCACCGATTAAATAGTAAAGCCTCAAACCCGACGCAGGGGGTGACAAATAATCAATTAAAAGGAAGAAATCAACTTAACGTATCCTAAAAGAACTTCAGTCGGTAAAAACTCCCAGAAGCACACTTTAAGACGCACAAAACAGTTTTACAATCTTAATATGAAAAAGTTGTAGTTGAGGACATCTAAATTATACCTAGCTATGCCAGCGGTGGCAGTTGGTGATTTTTTAAAACTACTTAGCTATTGTCGAAAAAAGGTTTGATGTTTTGGTTGATTTTTATAACGAAAGGTTGGCATTGAAAATGTAAAAGACACGGAGATTCGAATAGTACCACAGACTAGCTCTGAAATAAGATATTCAAAAGAGTTTAATAAAAATGATATTTTAATCGGGATATCTTTTTGTAACCATCAATTCAATAACATTTTTTAAGGCGGTCTTTAATTTACTCGAAAACGGGCTAACTTCATAAAAACAGACCAACTTTTTCAGAAGCTTCGTGAAACGTAGGACCACTTATCTATCTATTTACCAAAAAGTGATTTTAAAGAGAAATTAGAAACTATGACTACGTATTAGTGATATACGTACCGATTTCATTTATTTAAGAAGACAATATGAGTCCGAGTTTCTTCTTTAAGCTTTACTAACAAACATATTGTTGAATAACGATAAGCTTGATACCTTCTGGATGTAATGGTTTCCGTTGTTATTCCGGATTCGCGCAAAAAAGGATTTAGGTGGATCTTGACATCCCAAGGCCTGTCAGCTCCGGTAGGGGAGGAAACCTTTGGATACCAAAGTCACGGGATTGAAACCTTGCGGCTCAGATATTTGAACATGACGTTGGGTAAAAGATTGAAAGGGGAATGATTTGCAAATATTTGACAAGAATGGGTAAACTCTAACGTTATACGAACTATTTTTCGTCAAACAAAGAAAATGACGAAAATTCGAGATATCGGATTATTTTTATCATGATACAAAACACATTTTTCCAAAATCAAGGTTTTTCAAGCACGAATATTATTTACTTGATTTTGTTAAGTATCTGCATCAAACTATACATAAGTTAATCACTCTAGATTTGGTGACAATATGCAAATAGTTCAATTTGATTATACGCAAATCTTCCATTTAGAAATTGGATGAAAGGCGAGAATATAAGATGAGCATTCATATTCAGAGTGAGATCAGCTAATTCTCCCAACAAAATCATTACGACACTAAGGACGGGTTGTTTCGGAGAATCTGAACAATTCATCAAATTTCAACGTTCATTTTCAAGTTCTGTGAAAGATTTTTTCAAGTTCTGTTTTTATTTCAGTTTTGTCAAGCAACTAGCCTACAATGATATAAAAACAGAACTTGAATAAGTCTTTCACAGAACCCGAAAATGGACGTTGAAATTTGATGAATTGTTCAAATTCTCCGAAACAACCCATCCTAACTGCCATTCACGTCAAATGCAAGGATTTGGAGTGTGATATTAATTGATCCTAATAAATTAATCTACAAGTGTTACAACCGCAAAGGTGGATTACTTTTTACCAATTAAAAGCTTCCTAGTATTTTATACGAATAATATACAGAAAATTTAACATAATCAGAACAATTTGTATGATATAATAATAGATCATAATACTAATTGGAATATATTCATGAATTTTGACGCAGAAAACTTATACATTCAACATTTTTCGAGGCCTTCAACATGCTGATTACCTGATTCCAGGATGTGAGAAAAGTGACGGTAACATAGCGATAACTTTAGGACACAGATGAAACGTAGTACACAAATGAAACATAGAGGAAACATAGTGAGATAAGAAACGGTAACATAGCGATAACTTTAGGACACAGATGAAACGTAGTACACAAATGAAACATAGAGGAAACATAGTGAGATAAGAAACGGTAACATAGCGATAACTTTAGGACACAGATGAAACGTAGTACACAAATGAAACATAGAGGAAACATAGTGAAATAAGAAACGGTAACATAGCGAAAACGCCAGAGAACACCGAGGAAACATAGTGAGAAAAGTAACGGTAACAAAGTGATAACTTCAGAGAATATTAGGATGTAATCGAAATTACATCAATATGCCTTCGGCAGCTTTGTCCTGCTAAGAAACATTCTTCAAACTAAATCAACGAAACTAAGGACGGGTTGTTTCGGAGAATTTGAACAATTCATCAAATTTCAACGTTCATTTTCGGGTTCTGTGAAAGTCTTATTCAAGTTCTGTTATTATATCATTGTAGGCTAGTTGCTTGACAAAACTGAAAAAAAAACAGAACTTGAAAAAATCTTTCACAGAACTTGAAAATGAACGTTGAAATTTGATGAATTGTTCAAATTCTCCGAAACAACCCGTCCTAAGTTAAGTAATAGGTTAAAAGTTAATTGAATTTAATTCCACCATGTTTCAACAAGAACGCCGATTTTTTTAAAAATTCCTATTAAAAGTGTGGTTTAAAATCAATTTTTAGTTTATAACGAGTTTAATTTAACCATTTTTTACCGGGAGACGCGAACGGGTTTTCTGCTTTACAGGATATTATGTTTGTTATTTCACTAAAGCTTTTGGTCTCCGTGCGTACGAACAGAACGAAACACTAAAATTGCCACAATAGGTACCTAAGTAAGTAAAATGAAATAAATATGCCTACAACGTACATCTCGGGCCTTGTAGGTACTCGGAGACATTACATGAAGACATCCCGCCCTTTCGCCAGATGACTTCATTTGCATTTTGCTCTCGCTAACAAAGGAATGCGGGCCCTGAGAATTATGGGGGTCCACGGGACTAATCACTTTAAGCCCATAAGAAATACAAGGGAAATTACAATTAAAACACGTTTCATTAGAGTAAAACAGCTTATGACATAAGATGGAAATTACGAAGCGCCTCTGCATCGGTGAGAATTTAACACGTTTTGTGAATACATTAATTATGATGACAAAAAATATCTTAGATGGCGAGGTGACTATAGGCGTACCGCTGGTAGCACCGTTGTTACTCGTTACCTCTCTTTCTTTCTTATAAATAATGATGCGTGTAACAGAAATAGAGATAAGATTTCTCCTCGGCTAGATTATAGAAGGCATTTTTCTTCAGTAGAAAGCTTAGACTGATGCATACAGTAATGTATGAAATGTTTGAAGTCTTATATGATGCACTTATTCATGAACCCATCACTGAAAAAGCAGCAATTCTAAGATTGTTCCATTGTACACGAAAGTAAAACGAGTACGGCTTTTTTGTCAAAATACTGTTAAAAATGTGACTGCATAACCATTTCCCAGTAAAATATTATAGAATATATCGAAACACGTGTTCACACAGGTGGCCTTGTCCGAATAAATATAATGGACGAGCTGCGAAAAAATTACGTGTTCCAGCTTCCTCATAATATATACGTGCTTTACTGATAGTTGGTTATGAAATTTGTCAAATCGTTCGTTATGCGCCTCCAGTCCCGTTTTTAACAGGAAAACGAATAATTAGGCCAGATTTTTGATAAATTTGATATCAGTAAGTTTTCTTTGTGTACTTAACAGATAAACAATTTGGGAGGCGGGTTTGGATACGGCTACACTGGGAACCATTTATTGGATAACCCACACCCCTGCCACAGATCAACCCAAGTGGTCATCAAATTTACCTACATGATGGGCCGAATCAGGAGAGACCGGTTGAGCGAGAACCTTTGACCTTTTCAGCCGGACTATCTCGACCCATCACCTTGCATCGCAGTGGGAAGTATAGATACATACGTCCATCATTCCTGGACACATTGAACCCGAGATTCCTTCCCACCCCTAATACATTTTTCCTTCCCAGAACTTCCTTTCCCTAAAAATACCCTCTACACAGCATCTTCCAAAGATGACATGTAGAGCTGATGTAAAAAAGGGAAAGTTGTGAAATGTGTCATTCCGTGTTCATAAATCCGCATACAAACGGAGAGAAAATAGAACGGAGCGCATCATTCGTATTGTCACAAAGCCGTTTAAATTGCTAGTTTGAGCTTAGAGTGCACAAAAATAGAAAATATGTTGATTTTCACACGGATATTTTTAGCTGATGATCAAAGGAATTTGAAAAATAACAGTCTTAAGTTGATACTCTTAACTAATTTCAGCCTCAAAAGTTTTCAACATCAACCTAGACTAAAAAATCTCACGAAAATTGACAAACGAACACTCCTATCAGATTCCATACCAACATAAAATGGCTAAAAATGTGCAGCACTCTTTTCTGAACGAGGGTTTAATTTGGCAATAAATTCCGTGACGAGAATATTTTATTAACATTTCCTAAAAAAAATTGACACACAAATGAAACGACATCAGCAATGAAGTTTGGGTAATAAAAAATAACGCAATCTTCAATATGGCTACTCAAACAAAGTATAATAAAACGTAATTTACCGGGAATTTCGCCGGTTTAAAATGCGGTAAATATTCAGCATGGAAGCAGGCATAAAGCATATTTAAAAGAAGCCAGAAAGTTGTGTCATGGGAACATGGTGAATAATTAATAATATCAAACAGGAATCACAGGAGACCAGGAGAGCAGGAGAGGAAAGCGGAATAGGGCTTTCAGTGTAATCTGAATGTAATTTCCCCGCAACATCCTTACTGAGGCGATTTATATTCACAAGTGGAGCAATAATCGTAAAACGTAGACGTCCTGTTTATTTTTTAAAGCGAAAAGGTAGTCGCGGAAAAGCCTGTATACGTTTTACTTAAAAACTCCCAGCGAATACGTTTAACCCTTTGACTCGAAAATGCTTGCAAAACGTATGCTTCCTTGAATTCAAGAAAAATAAAATATTTTTTAAATGAATAAAATCTATGTGTTTTACGGTTTTCTGATCTAAGCTTAGTGAATAACAAATATTTAATAATAAGTATTTAATTTAATAAGAGGTATCTGAATAATGAATTTACTGAGGGTTTCGTGTATATAACTTGTAATCCTTTGGCTTCTCCATTATTCACAGTACAGTTGGCCATGATAATTATGTATATTATTTTTAATGAAAAGCAAACATGTTTAGTTAGTAGCAGAAAATATTCTCGAACGGTGAGCTCTAGTGTCACGAAGATCATACAGCTATTCGGTCTGAAATTTTCAAGACAACCCAAATAGTTTCAGCTGACAGATTTGAAATAATCATATAACTGAATAAAAACACAAGAAGTCACAATGTTTATTTAATACTGAAGGGCGGAAACTGGTGGTGACTACTATTACAATAAGAACAAAATATTACCGTTTCTTTCATAAACACTAAAATAATATTTTCAATTTTCAAAAAAATCGTTATAAATTTGTATTACCTTATGTATATTAAAACCATAGAAGTACTTGTTGGTTATATTCATTTGTTCACATTAAATTCATTTGTGCTTGTTTTGTTATATGAGGCTTATACTGCTTCTTACATATTTATATTTATACAATTCTGTAATTTAACCAACTTATCATTTATTGTTAATTTACCATTAACATTATACATACCTACATACTGTTTACCATTGTACCATGTTATTGCAAAAATGTTGTCATTATGTACCTGCTGACAAACTACATAAGTAGTTTAGCAGGTTTGAATGTTAATAAATAAAAAAAATAAAAAAATAAAAAATAAACAAAACAAAATCAAACACAACATATTTTACAATATAATATAAAGTTGTTAATGAAATTATATTCCATGATACATTTCGCCGGCTCTGAAAGTGTTACGCATGTGAGTGGTTCAGATTTTCTTCCATTACCTTTACCGCACCTCTGGCGACAATTATTAAAATGAGGCGTCCCTTATTACTGCCTCCCCCGGCGGGGAGAAGGGCCGTAAGTAATGCGGGATCTGCTCGTAAAGAAATCTCTTACAGAACTGACATGGCCGCTGTTCCAAATATGCAGATAAAGTTATAACTTAAGCAACGGAAAGGTAATAAAATAATGATTTTTTAATGTTAAACCACACAACAGTCCCAATTGCTCCCAATCCTCTGGAGCCAGTAAGCCTATGGCGTGCCCAATTGGGGTATGTTGTGAGGCTGAAGGTAGTGGGGAGGGGAAGGAGATTGGGAAGTGGAAGGTGAGGAAGTACCTGGCTATCACCAAACACGGCTAAAGTCATTTTAAGCAACGTTTCAATACTGAATGGTGGTCTTATGCCAGGGCGATACTGAGATTATCTTCCACCTTGGAAAGTGCCACGAAAATACTGTATATTATTTTTAATGAGTAATTTGTGAAATAACACAAATTAATCAAATAAAATTTACTTACGCACGCCGGGATTTGGACCCTAGACCTCCTGCTTGCTAGTCGAGAGCCTTACCCTTCGACCACAGAGGTCGTCAATATAATCTTGATAATGAAGGAAAAATTGCTTAATGGGTACTAAATTTTGCACATACGGACATGTCGCAAAGATAATAAGAGGTAGATTTGGCATTTTCTGTTATTTATATTGTTTTATTTGGGGGTACGGTAATGTCTTCTTTTTGTGACAATGTTTTAAACAGCCTTTCAGTTTCTACCGCGCGGAAAAAAGTGTGATAGACACTGCAAAAATGTGAAATACCCATACTATTACCTTTTTTAAGTACCTATTTGAAATAAAGCCAAAAATCATACTAGCTTTAATGTTTTTTTATTGATAAAAGCTTGTTGCAATCTGTTTTTGTAAAAAAAAATCATTAAATAATTCAACCATTACAAGTTTCTTAAAAATTTAGGTTTTTATCGATGCCGATACCGTTTTTCTGCTTGTTTTTTTCACTGTATTGTAGAAAACATATGTATTTGGTGACAGATAAGTAAAGACACTTGTTAACAATTTGAAGCTTTAAATATCCATATCCATATACGAGTATGTATATAAGTTCCTACATATTATTATATATTTTTATAATTTTCGCAAAATAATTTTTATAAAAAAAATATCATATTTTTAACAACCCTTTATTTTATCAATTTATCAGTTCTCGGGAAGATTCTATATCAGTAAAACAACACAATGTTTTGATTTTTAATTAAATTTGAATATGAAAAAAAAAACTCTATAGGTAAAACAGAATGGCCACTTAAATAAAAATAAAATTACTTATTAACAGATTTTTTTTTGCATTAAATAAACCGAAGCAATATTCAACATTTTACCAGAATTCACCAAAACTCGCTTAAAGTGGCAAAGATGCTCGCTCATGTCCATTTAAGCCAGGGGTCGGCAAACTTATTGGCCAAAGAGCCAAATATGTTTATTACAAAGTTTAAAAAAAAATTTAGAGCCAAATCTGTTTTTTAATTTAGTAAACCTTTATTATAATTTTAGACCTTCATTAAATTACGGGCACACTGAAAAAAACTTGATGTCACAATTAATAAAAATTTATTCGTTGATAAACAATAATATGAAAGTAAGGTATCCATAAATTTAAATCATGACAATGACTGACAAACACTTAATGCGAACAATGTCATTGCATCTCCTTGGAAATTTTCAGTAAGTCAGGTTTGTATGTTGTTGTTTTTAATTTTAGGCATGATTCCAGGTTCTCATCAATAAGACGACTTCTCAGTTTACTCTTGATAAAGTTCATGCTTGAAAGAGATTGTTCGCATGAATATGTAGAACCAAAAAGGGAAAGAAAAGCTAACGCGAGTTTTTTCAGCTAATCATGAGATTGATTCTAGACGTTGAAAATGATCATGTCTTCCTTCTCCAGGCCTTTCAAAGCAGACCACTGGTGTTATGAACTAAGATCACATTTGTTTTTCTCCAATATTTCAAAACCAATACAAAGACGTTGAAATTTAGAGCTCCATATTTCCTTGTTTTTTAAATTCTACACTTGTATTTCAAAGTTACCAATGTCAATGCCAAAAGGAGAAAATGTCATCTCAGTTGTCGTAGCATTAAGAGGATTTTTGACGAATGCTAAGGTCGCTCTGCTGTTTTTAACTCCTGAAACCTGCTGATACCTGCTGGCCGTGGATATTTGTGCCAGAGCCGCACTCAAGGAGCCAAAGAGCCGCATGCGGCTCCGGAGCCGCACTTTGCCGACCACTGATTTAAGCGATGATTCACAGCCATGAATGGACTCATTCGACTTTACTAAATACTCGATGGAATTTAGCACCAACTGAGCGGGAGTCGGAATCTGTCGTCGAATTGTGAATAGGGACATCCTTCCGATCGCGTTCCGCGTTTCTGGTTGGAATAAAACCAGTGAATAATGGCGCGCACACAATGTCAAACAATGGCGTATTATATTTCGGCGAAAGTGCTCTGCGAAACGGGCAAAGCAGATATTTATTACGTGTCGGAATAATAACAATAATATTTATGATAAGTCGCTTTTGCAAATATCACGAGTGTCATGAGCAATGAGCATTGGGCAAGGAGCGTGATACGTGTATTTTTTAAAGAAACCACACAAATATTTTATAAAATTCACTAAAACAAACCATGATTACATATTTTTATTACCTGCAAACAAGCTAAGCGTGTTATTGCATTTAAATTTTGTTCAAACTTTTAGAAACAAATAAATGATGGGCAACGGAATGTATATTTTAATAACCAATCAAGCGTGCCAGATAATCTAATGTACAATAATAAATCAATTAAAAACCGTTGTTTTGTTGAAAATCGTTAACAATTCATCAAAGTTGTTTATGTGATTAGATACGTTATAAAGTTATTTCGATATAAATAAGGAAAAATAAAACATTTTTCCAGATGTAAAAATACCAGTCCAAACTTTCGTTCCGGAAAACGGATTAAGAACATTATTTTACGCAAGCTGCTTTACTGCAAATTGAAAGAAAAGACAACTGCAGGAAAAATATTTACATTTACATCATCGAATTTACGATCATTAACTAAGAAAGAGAATTTAAAACTGCGCGATGAAACTTTGCGAAAAAAAATGTTTTTTTTCTTTTGATGCTCAAAAAAGTAAATTAAATAAAATTTGGAAAAAAATCAATACATAAATAAACAACAATTAGATATTTTCAAATTTAAAATAATCTCATCCAGGCGATAAACTCCCAACTTTATCTTCAGCACCAAACCGAATTAATGTTTTACTGGCTTAAAATTGCTTATTCTTAAGTAGGAAGTTTGATATTAAAAGGAAAAGCTCCGTTTATATCTTGGGCTAGGTAGGTGCTCCATCACATAAAAAAGTAAGCACTTTCAAAAAAGGGAGAAGAATTTAGTAGAGTAAGATGGAGAAAGTTCCTGAGGGAAATCACTATGGTAGAATTGAATGCAAGTTCGATGGAGCATAATATGAGGTGAAGATAGATAGAGGGTAGTTAGCTGCTGTTATATTTAATGCAAGGTAGGAAAAATTGCGGCCATTTCTCTTAATTTTCGTCGTTTGTCATTATTAAATGCACTCCCTAGAGATGTAAGGTAATGCAAAGTCAGCAGAATTGATCGATGCTTTTTTATGCATTAAATTTTAATATTATAAGAAGCACTTTGAGCAAAGGCTTTATATAAATTGTTGAAAGAAAGTCTTCTAACAATTTCATACGGGACATTGATCAAAACTAAAACATACAGGGTGTTAAGGGACGTAACTGACAAACTTTATCCAGTAATTTCCTGACAATTATTTGGTGTAAAAATGTCGTAATTTTGGACGCCGGTCACTTTTTAGATGTTTTTTTTTCAAAACAAATAATTTTACCATAAGTCGTCACCGATCACTCAACCGAGTAACCAACCGACTAACCCCTCACCCGACCCTAACTGTCATAAGAATGTTACCGGAGACCAAAATTTCAGTTACTTTTTTTACTGCATTTAACATCAGGAATAATAAGTGAGGCAATTACATCCCTAACACTTCCTATAATACGATACTTCCTATATAATAATAATGTGACATAATTTATATCTGAAGTAAAAATATTTAATCTTCACACTATACAGCACGTGAAAAATTCATATTACAAACATTATCAAGAAAATTTAAATTAAAAAGGAAGGTGGTCATATACGGAAAACTTATTTAAAATTACTGTGTTTAATAGCTAAGAGTAGATATTGAAAGTATGACTAATTAACAGAATTATTTTTTAAGAAGTGTAACACATATTACTGTTTCCTATTATAAAATGGGACGATGAAGGTAAAATGTTGTACAATAAAGACAATTAAAAAACAAATTTATTTAAATAAGAAATAACTACTAGTAAAGTGTTGATTATTTTAATTGAACAAAAGTTTTCCTGTAATTCTTCAAATTTCACGAGTAAAAAGCAGTTCTGAAACTATTACATTCGCTTAAGAAGTAAAACGGCATATAGGATATTTATCGTGTAAAACTTACATAGCATATTTGAATATAACAGAAAGCATGTTATCTAACCATCAGCACGTTCTATACAAAACTCATGATAGTGTATAATTTACTAAACTAGGTCAGGAAGATAAAGTATGGTTTGTTTTGCTAATACACCCCCAGGCTGCGGGGCGGATGTAAGTTTGTAGCGGCAACCCTCAATGGAAGGAATCTACCCTGCAAATCACGTATCACAAGATGATACCACGAGACTTGTGTGTTTTACTGTTGCCAACTGTGTACACTAAACATAAAGCTAGGCAGATTTAACGTATCGAATTTGAGGGGAACTTTGTTCAAGATTTGTATCCAAGTACCATTAGTTAATAAGGGTGGGTTTATAAACTGACGGTGCACTACATTACAGAGATAAAGGTGTTTTTGTTAAAACAAAAGATACCATAGAGACAGCTGTTTACGCAACATCTTGAAATAAAATCAAAATAAAGACAAAATGTACTGAAACTAAAATAAACTGAATGTTGTGTAACATTAAATAATTGACTCAGTTTCAAAAAAAGGAAAAAAAAACTATTTATACAATGTGACAAAAATTGATTGTGATTGAATTGACAAGAGTTGATCTAAAGACATTATGAGATCGAACTGGATTTGTCAGACTGATAATCAAGAATCTCACATACTAGGCAATCGAACATATCAATTATAAATAACATAAGAAAAAAACGTGGCAAGGCACATCAAAGTTTTTTTTCATTCGAAGTGTTTTCAAAGAATTTACGCACCTTTTGCAAATCTGGCCATGTTAACACACTATTCCCGATGCAAGAGTAGTAATAGGCGGTCCGGGGCCGGTCGCACCCCGGGGCACGGTTTCACTTGTTTATCTAGCGGTAACGAAGACGAATTACCCCAGAGTCCGATCTACTGCGGAATCCCCGCCGCACCGCTGGCCTAATCGAATTATGACACAGTGGATAGTACTACACGGCGGGTTTCCCCCGGGTGGCTATGCAGACTGCAAAGATTAGCAGGGACTAAAGCATGGTATTGAGGATGGTTAAACTGAGACGTATTGCGTCAATTGTGAGCTATGTGGGACTTTAAGCTTGGTTTTAGGGGTAGACCGGACACATAACTAACGAACCATTACGCTATTTCACCGCAAGGGTGAGCAGAATACCACACACTTCTTGAATCGATTCTGTTTTAAATGATTTTGTCATGTTTTTCTGGGGCATCTTAAATTTCTTTTTTCCACCCAATTACAAGTTATATTTTTTCCTAACACCCTCAATATATGCACCTGATTTACATGGTCCATCAACGCATCCACGACTACATAGAATTTCCTTCTAATGTCCATTTCTCTAACCGTCCAATCTACATGATCAAACCATACAAACGTCCTTTTTTTAACAATTTGTGTTCATGATGCTAAATTTTTAATAAGGTTGTACATAGTTTTACAAAAGCTATGCCTTGGGGGTCTCATTTCCACTACATTCAATCGTAACAGGTAACGAAGCTACAAATTTAATATGAAAGTTGAAATGTCGGGTGAGTTTAGTGAAGTTTAATACTCGTCTATTCCCGTAGCGCACTTAATTATCCAATTATTATTATCGGGTATGAGCCTAGTATGGTGAAAAGAAACGTTAAAACAAAAAAAATATAACAATTATTTTACAAGCAATAATTGTTCGCCTGAAACACTCATCCACATTGAAAAATCTCCTGATAAAAGATACATGACGCCAACGGGACTCGAACCCGTGTCCCTTCGATTTCCGGTCGACAGCTCTGACCACTGAGCTATGGCGGCTTATCTCTTACCCGCGAAATTATTCAATATATACTAGTGTTTCATTCAACAATTACTGCTTGTTACATTTTTCACCTGAAAACAACCAACTTTATTTTATATGAGAAAGGCATTGTAAGTGCTAACTCTATCACTAGATGGCGTCGAGACAAATTGTCTACATTTTTAGGTGAAATTCTTGAACTTGTCAAATATTAATTATTATTTTTTGGTAAACAAATGTTTTTAAGACAAGATTTTTTATGCATAGCACAAAGGGTAACAATTATTTTACAAGCAATAATTGTTCGCCTGAAACACTCATCCACATTGAAAAATCTCCTGATAAAAGATACATGACGCCAACGGGACTCGAACCCGTGTCCCTTCGATTTCCGGTCGACAGCTCTGACCACTGAGCTATGGCGGCTTATCTCTTACCCGCGAAATTATTCAATATATACTAGTGTTTCATTCAACAATTACTGCTTGTTACATTTTTCACCTGAAAACAACCAACTTTGTTACCCTGTTAACCAACCAACTCTGTTACCCTTTGTGCTATGCATAAAAAATCTTGTCTTAAAAACATTTGTTTACCAAAAAATAATAATTAATATTTGACAAGTTCAAGAATTTCACCTAAAAATGTAGACAATTTGTCTCGACGCCATCTAGTGAGAGAGTTAGCACTTACAATGCCTTTCTCATATAAAATAAAGTTGGTTGTTTTCAGGTGAAAAATGTAACAAGCAGTAATTGTTGAATGAAACACTAGTATATATTGAATAATTTCGCGGGTAAGAGATAAGCCGCCATAGCTCAGTGGTCAGAGCTGTCGACCGGAAATCGAAGGGACACGGGTTCGAGTCCCGTTGGCGTCATGTATCTTTTATCAGGAGATTTTTCAATGTGGATGAGTGTTTCAGGCGAACAATTATTGCTTGTAAAATAATTGTTACCCTTTGTGCTTTGCATAAAAAATCTTGTCTTAAAAACATTTGTTTACCAAAAAATAATAATTAATATTTGACAAGTTCAAGAATTTCACCTAAAAATGTAGACAATTTGTCTCGACGCCATCTAGTGAGAGAGTTAGCACTTACAATGCCTTTCTCATATAAAATAAAGTTGGTTGTTTTCAGGTGAAAAATGTAACAAGCAGTAATTGTTGAATGAAACACTAGTATATATTGAATAATTTCGCGGGTAAGAGATAAGCCGCCATAGCTCAGTGGTCAGAGCTGTCGACCGGAAATCGAAGGGACACGGGTTCGAGTCCCGTTGGCGTCATGTATCTTTTATCAGGAGATTTTTCAATGTGGATGAGTGTTTCAGGCGAACAATTATTGCTTGTAAAATAATTGTTACCCTTTGTGCTATGCATAAAAAATCTTGTCTTAAAAACATTTGTTTACCAAAAAATAATAATAAAAAAAATATATTATTATAGTCTTGGCGTCAACCTTTGCTAGGAAATATAGTACGAACTTCGCGGCTTGTGGCCGATTATTTTTGTGATTTGGTATTCAGTTTTAGTAAAGCAATTTTTTTTTGTTAAAAATGTACCATCTTATTGTAAGATTGCGCGTAAGGATGTCCTTATTTAAGTCGATCGTTTTGGTTTTTATTCGTCTGAAAATTTGTTTGTAGGTTCCGTTACAAGATGGTTGTGGTTGTTTTAATGGTTTAGTAAGGATTCCTCTTTTATTCAATATGAAATCATCGTATTTATTTGGACTTTCTCATTCACACTTGCCTGAAGAAAGTTTTAAAAAAGAATTATAGTATCTACCTACTTAAAACAAACTAAGGATATCAGTGGATATTTCGATTTTGATTTATTAAATAAAAGATAAAACAAATTTTCTTGGATGCGAGATCTATTTTAAACAGAACTTCTAAGAATCAAAATAAGAATCTAAGAAGAAAATTAAACAATCTAATATTACAGTACCGATTATGTAATGACTCTAACATATTTATACCAACATAGTTTCATCATTTTAGAACCCGTTCACGCCTATACGTAATTTGCTCTTCAATAATTATTATCAGCACACTTTGAATTCACCATCGTTTTCGAAAAAAGAATCTGTTCACAAAAAAAAATATATCGGTAGAATCTCTATAATTATCCAAAATCGATGTCAAAAACAGATTTTGAATAATTTATCGAATTTCAAAGTTTATTTTTAAATTTTGTGAAGGTTCTTTTCAAGTTCTGTTATTATATCATTATTGGCTGGTTATTTCACAAAACTCAACAAATAAAACTTGAATAGAACCTTCACAGAACTTGAAAATCAACCTTGAAATTAAAATTGTTCAAATTCTGTGAAACAAAACGTCGTAAGATATTACAATATACTTCTGTTGAAAGTTGTACCGCTTCTGTTGGTAAAATGAAAGAGACGGACCGGTCGGCCGCTTGCTGAATATTTTATGGGAAAGTTCCCATGGGAACATCCCACGAAGAGGAAAAATATTTGGGGAAATGCGTGAGATGATTGGACCAATTGTTGAACTCATTTTTTGTTTTATCTTACTACTTTACCTTCACTGAGCGAGATTTTATTTGATTTTTCTAGACTTTAACAGCTAATAACATAAGCTAATTTTCTCTGTCCGAAGAGTTTATTGTGGTCCATCATCCACCGAAAACCATTTTATTATATTATAAGTAATGTTAAGCCTGATTGCTAATCCACATTATTGGTAACACTAACTACCAGTTTAATGATGTTTATGTAGACTTAGGTTTAATAAGAATGCTAACCCCATTAAGACGCATTACATAATTCAGTTTAACGTTAAAAAAAATATAGAAATATGTAATACTTGATATATAATAAAATACATTCGAATTATTATGAATAACTAACATTACATATTACGGACACAGTTCATTCATTTAAAAAAAATAAACAATGTTACAATATAATAAATTATGCAATGTACTTTTTGTTGGCATCATGTTCATTAGCAATAACTTATATTTGTTAAAAATTAATTAAATGATAATTAACATGACTAACGATTAAGGCGGGTAAAGAAAACCCTGTAATAATAATAATAAAAATAAAATAAACGGTTGGGTTGCCCGGGGGCGCTGAAACAAAAATATCTCTAAATGGAGTTCAGGAATATACAAAAATTTATGCATTTACAAAAGCAGGATGCAGTAATACTGAAAATATCAAATTTAAGTGACTACATCTGGCTGGGCTAGATATAATACCTTCTGATTGCGAAACAAATTACATAGAAGAAATTAATAGTGATAAAAATAACATTATCATTATAATGACATAACATTATAAAAATGTATATAGGTACGAATGTGTATCAATCATACTCCCGACAGAATTATGTATCAAACATAATATTCAATACGACAACACCCATACTTTAAAGTATACCTACATTTAATCGGTGAATGTATTGCGCTGCGCTTGTAAGCGCAAACCTTCAACCTTTCGATTCAAAGTAAAATGCTTAGACCACCAAGCCATGAAAGCCGCTGAAAAATGGCAAAATGAAACCATTCACACAATTTATTGTCTACAATGCACTGAAATAATAGTATTTTCACTCCCTTCGTAATCTACATCCAAGATCCAGTGGGTAAATTTAACCCCGCGTATGTGCGCTCACGTAAATGTGAAACATCTTCCTAGTTTATCTGCCCCCTTTACCTGCAGCACCGTAGGCAGGGGTCGTCACCTTTAATATCTCCCGCAAGGGTTGAAATGTGATCAGGGGTGGAAAGGGCCAAGAGTAGGATATTATTTTAAGCCCCAGCTCCGTTGATAGCGAGGGAACTTGTGGGATAGGAGATGATTAAATAGAGGAATGGTATTATGTGAATTCGTTAATGACGAAGTTGTGATAAAAATATGAATGTACATAATATCATTAGCCTATCAATGTTATAATTAACATCACAACTCTCAGAAGGTCAGACAAACAATATTCATGTAAATAAAATATAAATCTAGATGCATATGTTTAGCTGAAAGGAAAGCAAAACCTAACTAACAAACCATGACGCCAAATATCCGCAAGGGTGAAAAGATGATGGAATGACACGTCTGTCTCTCGGTACAAGCTAATTGCTTCATTCGCACATCGTCTCGTACATGTTTCTGTTATTACGAATTTTCGAATGTGCGGTCTTCTTGGGGCAAGCGCGGGCGTTTCCACCAGATCTTCGTGTACCATTTCGCTATAGAAAACGTCAAAATATTGTAGGTACTAATAAAAACCATTGCCAGCGTGGTCAATATTTGAAAGTGGTCGCTTGTGCACAACTGTAAATCAAAACTCAAAAGCTTTAAATTTGTATTCACTGATTAGCATTTGGAATGTAAAACATTCTTGTTGAAATATTAACTACACTGAAAAGGCGGTTTAAAAAAGTAAGTAAAGTCACTGTTTGACTATGTTGACCTACGTACCCCATTCTGCACCGGGCAGACAACGAAACGAGAACAATGATGAAAAAATACAAAATTAAATTACGTACAAGAAAAACCCTGCAATTTTGCCGTAGCTCAATCTAGAGAGAACCGACTCTACGCGAGGTGATTTTCGCTGATTTCAATTTTAATTTTAATCAAGTCCCTTCCCACGGGCACCATCGTCCTTGCTACACCGAACAGACTATACAAAACATGCAGTTACTCCGAGCACTCCAAGCAAGCCACGGAAATTAATCAAAAGATAAATAAACAAAAACAGTAGACTGATTTACATTTTAAGGAATAAATTAAAAAGCTAGAAGATTTTAAACGGAGAAAACCCTTATAACGTTATCCGGGAGAAACTTTGGTTTTCTACTAAACAAAAATATTTGCATAAAAGTACCATAGGTGGTTTTGTACATAGATTTTATACAAAGAATACACAAGCAATATTACTTGCGAGAAACTTTGGTTTCGTAATAAATACAAATATTTGCATAAAAGTATCGTAGATGGTTTTTGTACAGCGAGAAAAAACAAGTTTTATGGGGCCATAATATGTGATATGAACGTGCATAGTCCGTTACACTTGATGTTATAATACAAAACAATGTATAGTTAACGCGAGTTGAAAGAACCATAGAGTAGAAAAATCACACACAAGGTAGAAGTAACAAAAAATTCAAAAACATCACAGCTTGACAATAATTATCAAATAATATGGCAAATAAATTATTAAGAAGCAAGATGGCTAACTACTCCACAGGAGAAAATACATGAAAGGGAAGGGGGTGTCATTCCAACCAAGCCTGAATTTGATAACTTACATAGAGTAAAATTTAAACGTTAAAACGATTGACTCTTTGTTACTGAAATCCACAAGTAAATTAAACGAATTAAACAAAAATGTTGTTAATTATTATGTAGGAACAAGATAACAGTGCTCCATTTTAAAATGGTCCATTACAATTTTAACACACACATACTCACATGTTTTAACACAGAGTACCATATATATTGTAATTCGGATTTAAAATAGGGTTTCAACCAAATGTGGAAAAGCGCAAAATATTTTTCGTTCGTAAAATTTACGAAAAAAATTACACGGAGCAAGGGTATTTTTTTCATTGCGGCCAAATTTGAATACGAAAAAGGGATGAAAAATAATTAATGTCTCGATATAAAACAATTTGTGCAGGGCATAGAATATTCTGTCCTTATTAAACACAATAAGAAAAGTAATCGCGTAAATTTGAATAACGCAAAGCGACGAGTGACAATAATAACGAAACGGGGAGCGGAATATTTAAAGCGGTCGGCCGTTTCGTTTAACCGGACAAATAGAAGCAGGCAGAGCCGTTGGCAAACAGTATTATAAATTGTGGTAGAATAACTGGGGATGTTTGCGTTGAAATATATTATTATTGTCTGAAATAATAACAGGAATCAAAGGTAACGGAAAAACAAAGCGAGGCGTGCTTGAGACTCCAAGATTCTATTAAAAAAATATTCATGAATTTATTTGATTCGAATATAGAAAACTCGAAACGGATACGGAAAAATGACGCAGACGGTTTTGAGACAAGCGAAAGTAGAACAACTAAAACCAAAAACTGCGCGTTATTTTTACGAACCTATCCAAATAATTAAAAGGTTAGTCGAAACCTAAAAAAACAGACCTATTGGTGGGAATATTTAAAGCACAAAGACTCGAACGGAGAGGGCTGATGTCATGAAATTTAAACTGTTATCAATTCACAACATAATTTAAACGATGAGCTAATAGAATTTGAAATATCCATATAACAATGAAAGCAAGACTACATCACACCATTTGTTTGATCCATATTTAAATTCATATCTTAGCAAAGCCGGGAAGTTTAATGAGCTTGGTTACATAAATGTCTTACATTCTCAATAAACTATTCGTTTAGTATTCATATTGTATCGAATCACTCCATTGTATAAATTTACTGAAATCAAAGCCTAAATTATAATAACCGGCAAGAATTCTCCGGCAGTGCCCTCTCAAAATATTTACAAAACAACTCTAGAAAATATATTTGACAATTTAGTCACAGTACATTAGCAATGCATCACAGCCCATTGCTCCTGAAGAAGATTCCAGAACGGGATTTTCAGCGTTTGTTTTCAGAATATGCTTTTCAGCGAAAGTAAATTTGTACTTTAAGCTGATTATGAACCCTCCCAGATGGAAAGATGCCCCAGAATATTACCAGAATATTCCCAGGGAAGTCTTCAAAAATCCCACTTTGATTAAACACACGACATGAACTTGCAAATGAGATTTGGCATTATTTAATAAGCTTCGCACTTTAATTTCAAATTACCATTTTGTTTTCTAGTCAAGGATATTGTATTACACAAACTTGTTTAATAATAATAATATATGAAGAAGAGCATTGAAGGAATAATGAAAATATGTTTATCATAATGTTAAACATATTACAAAATGTTATACCTACTGCAACCGGGATATAAACTGCGAAAGATACCGCTAACTCGGCTTTCTGGCGACTGACCATAGTAATAAATAAAACAGAAACGTTGTCTTAAATAGCTTTAACCATGTTAAAAAAGCAGATTTATAAAGCCAGATAATTTTCGACCTTCCCGTATGCCTTTCCTGCCCAAAATTCAACCTTTTTTATAAATGCTAATTATTAACAAACAATGTTTTTTTAAATAGATACATAGTTATAATACATATATATTTTAAAAAAAAACACAAACGTGTATTTTTTTTAATAGTGTATTTTATGATTTTATTTTTTTAAATTTTTATTTCTATATTTTTTGATAGAGCAATGCCGATGAGTTACGAAAGTCATTTTGGGGATAAGTGGGAGTTAAAAGGTACAATTTTACATGTGTATTTTGATATAAAAATTATAAGTTTCACATACAATAATGTTCTATAAAATTATTTAATATGTAACAATAATAAATTAAAAAAAAAAAAAAAAATTACGCAAACTTCTTTATGTTGTTTATGAGGTTCGTCGCGAGTTTTAAGAGAGACGGATTTTATTCACTTTGTGATAGTAAAAAAAATCAGAAAAACTTTTCAAAGTCAACCAATTACACCATGGCATTCCCAAATTAAGCATACTATAAGGCTGAAGGGAGTGCGGAGGCGAAGGAAATGAGTTGGGGAAGGTTGGAAATTTATTCAATTTATTAAACTTTTTGAACGTGAAAAATATTTTCCGCATAAAAATCTTTCGTTGAAGCCAAACTATTGTGATTTGGATTATTCAATTATGCTAAAAATTAAATATAACTACAATAATAATCGCCAAGTACAAAAGGTCAGAGGGCAGACGGAGCTACGCATATTAGACACGCCCCGCAGACGCACATAACCGTCGTATTAGGCAGAATAGCTTTTCCTGGTAATCAACCCGGCCATTTAATTCTTCGCCAGTTAGTCTTGACTCGTACTCTATTCCATAGACTCCATAGGCAGGACAATTGCTAAGCATACCCCTACTTTGCGAACTTTATTCACTCGCAAATAGTTGACCCATGTTCTTAGGTAGCAGAATATTGTCAATATCAATACTTAAAGATAAAACGATGAATCTAATATAAGAAAGGGTGAATTAAATAAACACCAAATATTTTTTAAAGAAAAATAATGGGCACAATCAAATTTTCACCAACAAGAATTTTTCTGTAGTTGGTATTTACGTATAATAAACTTTAAACAATATTTGTATGTTTGATACTAATTCAGAAAGAGTGTATATTTTATATAAGGTTACCTAAATCTCATATAGAGAATTTATAGAAAGAAGAGAAAAGTCGATGTTTTGAAATAAAGTCGTAAAAAAAATATTTTCGAGCGCTTACATTGCCAACGCTGCCTAAACAATATGAGATACATCAAGATAATGTACTTCAAAATTGTATATCTTAAAAAGGCCTACAGAAAAGTCCACGACGGTATATAAATATTTCCTAAGGATAACCCCGAGCAACGCCGGGTACACGTCAGCTAGTATACATTAAGTCCCTTATTGTCAAAACACGCTTGTATTATTATTATGGACGGCATTCATGATACAAACCACAGATTTTTGCGATTTTTAAATACGAGTGTAGTTTTATTTATAAAGGCGGTAAAAATTAATTGTTTACTGAGCAATCACTAAATTAATTAATCAATTCATGAAATTAATTAAACAAAACTTCGCATGTAACCTTGATTGAAACATTGGTAATATATTATTACAGTGATTTTTTCATTTCAAATATGTACTTAAATTTATAATTTAGGTTGGTATAGATAATCAACAATTTCATGTTATTTTATTTTAAATACATTAAAACGTGCAATATTTGTCATAAGTCTTACAAAAAAAAAATTTCGTAAAAATATAATTTTTCTGAGAAATAAATGGTTGAAACCCACCATTTTCATCACAATTAATAAAAAAGTACACTTTGACTAAGTCACCCAGACAAATAATAATAATTTAGTATTTAAAACATCCCGAGTAAACTTATATTACAATAAACAACAGGAGCCAACAGACTTCGTCAGTATTACAAAGACGACGCAATAATGGCAGATAAATTTCGTCGTCTTAGGAGGACTTAATTTGAATTTAATGAATGGCCGTGCTTCAGTCTGTGATGATAAAACGCCGTAAGGAGATTCGTTAATTCCATCAAGGCGGGATTAATCCGCATTGCAGCGATAAGAATGTCCAATCTTATTAAGAGATGGCTTAGGCAACTGATGAAAACGATAATAATTAAGTTGGGAGTAAATAAACAGTAATTTTGAAGTGTTAATAAAAATAATAAATAGGTCAAAAACCTTCACGAAAACGCCTGTCTATTAATCATGTAAATGATTTAAAAGTACCAGTAACTGATGACTTAACTGATTGACAGTAATAGTTTAACTGATGATGTAACTTATTTCTTGCATTTTACGACCAAATTTCATAGAACTTGCGTCTGGCGTATGTACAACATACTAACTCATAACGTAAAAGGAACTACCAAAATAACCTCATTCTTTTACCATAGAATCTAGGGATATATAAAATATATTTAAAAACTAGGAGTTACCCGTCAAGAGGTTGTCAGAACCACAAGTTTGTGATCAAAATAATTATGTGAAACAGTACAAACAAGACATACCAGGTGAGTCATAATAAGCTGTAGGTATTAGGTACCGGAGTTATTTTTAAAAAGAAATTTAGATATGTAATGTAGTTGGCGAATAACATTTTCGGTACATAAGTTCTTCGACCTTTTATATGATTTATCTAAATCATTATAGAGTCAATGTGCAAGTTTGATAATCACCACATAATTGTTTTTTAATCACCGGTGGAAAGGAAAGCTACGTACTTACGTACACACTTAGTAACACGAGCTACATGATTTTACATAAAGGGGAAAATAGTCAGACACAGCCGGCAAGTCACATAGAGTTTTACATAAAGATACTATGTATAAATAAACGTATTAGGTTTTTTATGTACAGTTCCACGTGCAATGAATGTAGAAAACGTAGGTACGTGTGTTTCAGCAGAAAAGAAATGAAACTTTTATAATTACGACAGACATATTTATTGAACGATAAGGGAGCGGAGGGCCACTGCTCTGTGAGGGTATGCAGTAAAGCTATTTATAAAGTTTATATCTCGTGGTTAAAATCTGCCACCCGAATTAAACCCATATTTGTAAATACAGAGAATATTCTTCGCACGATGGTACCGGGTAGCTGTTTCTTTTTTTCATTCGCAATTTGAGAGCATTTTTGCGCGTTCACTTGGTATTTTTTTAATTTTTTCCCGCGGTTTGCGTAAAATGGCGGCTTTAATAGCGCCCTATCTCGCGGGGCACGCTAATAAGTTTGATTTTCGCTGCGACAAGGTAAACGTACAATCGAAACAATGACTTTTTTGAAAAAATAATTGTGTTTTTGTCCGGATTCAGAAAAGCACGATACAGATAATTCGCGGTTTATGGAAATTTTCCTGTCATTGGTTGGTACACAGGACAAGATGGACTTACTTGCAAATTGTGACAACATATTTGTAAGAAAACCTTCGGTAAAAACAAGGAAATGAAATAATACTGATGGATGACGTTTAATAAACAAAACATTTTCCAACAAATTATTACGAACATTAATTACTCGCCTGAAATATCCATTGAATCCACAAATCGAAAATATCTTCCGAGTAAAAATAAATGCCGCCGACGGGAATTGAACTCGCACTTTCTGATGTCCGGTTAGGTGCTCTGAACCACAGAGCGACGTCGGCTTATTCCCAACCCGCCAAATCATTAAATATGTACAAGTACTTCAATCGACAATTACTGCTTATTATATTTTTTTATTAAAGATAATACATTACAAAATGATAACAAAGTTATAATGTACTATTCCCAGTAAGTTTATAAAACTCATTCTTTTATTATTTTGATAAACATTAGTTTATCTTTTAAAAATAAAAACATTTTCTTCTAACAACAAATTTGGTAATCAATGATCAAAAATAATATTTCGGCGTATAATAAGTTTTTATTAATCGAAAAAAAAACTTTTGGCGCTTACCTATCTTCTCCGATGGTTGACAGAATGGTAATAGTTACTCACGGTTATATTTACGCTTATATTGTCATCGCAATCTGTGATGGCATCATTTGAAATAAGTTATTTTTTATTGAATGTTTAGAAATATTTTAAAAGTTATAAAAAATAAAATACGGTGAAGTATGTAACACTCTAACAAAGACAAGGCCCGTGCCTGGATATTATAGTAATTATTATCATATTTTTATGGCTTAGGAAAAAAGTTATGGTATATTTTCCTTACAGATAAATGATATTAAAAAAAAAGAATTGAAAACAAAAAATATGATATCGTTAGTGGAAGTTTTAAAATAATTATGGTACCTACTAATGATTTAAAAATAAGTTTCATAAAAGTATATGAATATTAAGATATTAGTGCAAATAAAAACAAGAATGTATGGGGCACAAATGTATGGCATTGCAAAACTGATGTAAGTTAATACTACAGATCACTTGTGTATTTTCGCCAATTCGTTGTAAGTAGTGAATTGTACATTTTAGGGTCAATAAAATTAATATGTCTTTATGGTAATTTAGC
Organism: Hesperophylax magnus; assembly: GCA_026573805.1. Lineage (NCBI taxonomy): Eukaryota > Metazoa > Arthropoda > Insecta > Trichoptera > Limnephilidae > Hesperophylax > Hesperophylax magnus. The sequence continues at coordinate 4,831,289 of JAIUSX010000026.1, forward strand.
TTTGCAAGTCCTGCAAGATTGCTTTATCAAACATAAGTAAGAATCAGGGATCACATTTCAACAGTTTTTAGTTGCTTACACAACACTGCAATGTCCAACAGAAGTACAAATTTCTTTAACCAATGATTTTTCCCTTAATCAAATTACGGTTCCACGTTTTGCATGATTTTTTTTTTCAAAATTGTATATTAATTTTATTTATGATTTATAAGTTGTTATCACCAATCATGTGATTCTGAGTTCATTTATTACTAATTATTTGAAAAAAATTAAATCATTTCCACCTTGCGTTTTCCGTGAATATTTTCAAAATGCAAATAATGATAAAAATACTACGCCTTTTCACAACGTTTGACGATAACGAGCACTCTCTTTGTAAGGAGTGACCTTTACAGAATGACAAAAGCTGCCCCATTCAGACTGAAGGGTTTTCCAAGAGAGATTTATTATTTATTATTTTAACCGAAAACAACCCGCGCAGGTTACTTTTACATGACCAGTCGCACGCCCCAAAATTACGATGAAACTTTTTACGAAGCCGAATATTTAATTCGGTAAAAAATCACACTAATTAAAAACCGCATGGCTTCTTGCGTTAATTTCATATCTCGATTGTAGATTTTTATGTAAAACAGTAGTAAAATAAGGCAGGTTTTTTGCAAAAAAATATTTTAAACTTTAGAGTAATTTTCGAAAAATCAACCGCAAACGAAATGAAATGAGTTGAACGAAGCATTAGTCCTGATTTATGTTATCTGCGCAAGTACTGCCAGTACCTACAAAACAAACTAATTAAATAACACGCAATTTCCACAGGATTAGGTAGAGAGTATGTATCGCTATCCAGCTCTTTCGTACATAGGTAGGTAGGTATTCCATATTCCTAGTACATAGTTCTTGACTACTACTTTTTTATTCAGATACACTGTTACGCTTCACTTGGTCATGCCGTGTGTTCTTTTATTAATTTGTCCGTAGATTTCGATTTGAAACCTTTCGTCTCAATCAAGTTTTTTTAATAAAAAATGTTGTATTATCTTCCATTTTTGCAACAAATAGAGATACTGATATCTTCACTGGGATCTCCCATGCTGGGGATTTAATTAACATATTATTAAAATTTAGTAGAATGCACAATTTGAAGTAATTATAAATACAATACCACCAAACAATACAATTTTATAAAATAAATATAAATATATTACACGGTGTTTTTAGTGGAGTTGAGTGTGTTTGGTTTAAGTCTGCATTTGGTGTCAGTATATTTTGTATTTCTGATCTCCCTATGTTTTGTAGCCAACTTGTGTGAATGAATACCACACAGAGTCCCAACTGCTCCCAAACGTTTGGAGCCAGTGAGACTGCGGCAGCCCCAATTGGGGTATGTTATAAAGCTGAAGGTAGTGAGGAGGAGTGGGTAGTGGGTAGGTGGGGGAGTACCTGGCTATTCAATATGGTCACCAAACACGGCTAAAGCCATTTCAAGCACCTTTCAATTCGGAATTGTGGTCTTACACCAGGGCGATACTGAGAGTATCCTCCACTATGGAACGTTCCTCAAGTATACTAAATATTATTTAAAATAATAAAATGCGAAATAACACAAATTCATCAAATAAATTTTCTTAATCACGCCGGGATTTGAACCCGCGACCTTCGAATTGCTAATCGAGAGTCTTAATCCTCGACCATGGAGGCTGTCGTCATGTTTTAAATGTTATAATATTGATGAGAGTTTTGAATGAGAGTGGGATTTTGTTGTAGACTTTAGTACCATAGTATACCGAATTAATGAAAATTTAAAAATTACGATTATTGGGAGAATCTGATGGGATCCTGAATATTATCGAAACGATGTAATAATAAAACAAGAAATTTAAAAACAATCTATGAAAAATGTCAAGAATTAAAGTATATTAACAAAGAACAGAATTTCAATAAACACCTTGTGAATAAATTAACAAGGTATAATAAAAAAAAATCCAATATTACCGGAATGATAATAAAAGCATCATAAACCGATTTTAGAAAAACGTCGTATGAATTAAAGTTTCGCAGCAAACAGCACAATTCCAATTATCCCATTGTCACGTAGAAACGATTTATATCAGCATTACACGAGAGAATAAAACTTCTGCAATGTGTGTTTTTTTCAAGAAAAAAAGATAAAACAACTTCTGGAACCGGTTTATGCAAATACTCATTCGTATCACCACGATAATCTATGTGAATTGTGGGCGTTTGGGGACTGCGGTTATGTTTTTAACATGTCACGCAAGGAAAAACATTCCAAATGGCATCATTTCACACTAAGAAATTGCTTAATTCTACCCCAAACGCTGTAATTAATTACATGATTATGTTATTAAATTAAATTGTCACAGAATGTCACAACGCGAACATATTTATAAGGCTGTTACGGGGCGAAGGAATGTCCGAGTCGCGAAACGCGTTAAAGGTTAACCCAATTAATGATTACATCATTTTGGTTAAATAAATAAATTTTAAATAAACAACTTTAAAACACGCATTTTGGCCCGATCATGTTCTTGTTAATAAAGCCGTTAAACTTACCGAGTTGGTGGGAAATACAGAATTGCTCCAGTAAGTTAGTGGTAGAGAATACGAAAAGCAGGACTGGTTTACCTGAAAAAAGGGGATAATATACATGGTTAGAAATAAAATTTGGTGCAATCTAAAGAAACAACGTCTTGTATTTGACAAGTATCAATGCAAAATCCATTGTTTATCGCATTTTAATAACGATTTATTTATTTGTCCTCCAACCGCATCAAGATATAACCAGGGCCTCGATTCTCGACGAAGTCATTCCACTCGAACAACGAGTGGTTCGACCCGAGTGGAATGACCGCGAATATGAACGTCGACCAATGTAGGTATGTACTTTCGAGGGCGATTGCGAGCGGCCTGGAGATGGATTGGAGAATCGATACCCAGTTACGTTGTTTGTTATTTATTCGCAATGTTCTCTAATGAACTAAAACATATAGTTCTAAAAATCCAGACACCGAAAACTGTGCGAACTTCACGAGAGTTTTCTGACAAAATAAACAAACAGATTGTCTGTTGCATAGTTTAATATTACTAATTCTGTCAACATCTGAATAAAAGACATAACACTTGATATTTTACATGAAGCTTACCTCGACAGTGTAAAAACACCTGAATATTAATACCCTTGACAAATGCTTCGAGATTACCTGCTAATGACGCAGATAAACCACCACAATGGGCGCACATGTGCCCGGTCTCTAATGCATTCATCTCTCGGATGAAAAATTTGCAACATTTCCGACTGCAAATGATGCAAACAAAACTGTAGGGGAAAGGGAAAAATTGCAAGGAGCATTTAAGGAAACGAGAATTTTTCGGTAGACAAATTGGACTATTAAGAAGTAGATATGATATTATGATGAAAGTATGGTGCGATGGCAACAGATGGGACTTACTCACGGAAGGGTGGTGAGTGGTGTGATTAAATACTTGCGAAATATGCACAACTTTGGGAATATAGTCTTACAAATAATATTCATTTACAGGACATTATAATTTAATTACATTTGCGAGTGAACTGAAGAAACGTAGTAAAACATTTACCAGAAAGTAAATTCTCGTCGCAACATAAAAATTGTTGAAAATGAAAGTGCTTGAAATTACCGTACCAATTATTTCATTTATGTTATGTAAACAAATTACAGCATATAAAAAAAACATTTCCAGCGAGAGATCGTACAAACGTCATTGACGTTCGTCCTCTTCTTTCTCAGGCGTCGTGTTTGAAAACGAAAAAGACAGTAGATACTATGACGTCACATACGATCTCTCGCTGGGACTAGTATAATCAAATTTTTAAAGAGTCAAGTGTACACAGTCGAGTACACTCGACAAGTGTATTTGGAGACCAGACTGTTGGCAGGGATATTCTTCTGTTAATATCCTGGCTTATTTCCTTTTGCGACACGTAAATAAACTCATTCCCTGAAACTAACGCACTTTCATTAACTGTGAGTGGTAGGAATGAAGTTGGTGATACGCAAGCAAGCGAGTATTTCGTCTTGGATTCAGTTACACTGAAATCCATAATATGCTTTGCAGCGTTCTCAAATTACAAAGAAATTGTGGTATTTAATTTCTAAACCTCAATATTACTAATCACAAAAATGTATTCAAACGAACTGATATCAAGACTTCCTTATTCATACAAATGTTTTTCTATTACACGATTATCAACTACCAGACTAGTCACATGTTCGTATTAAAGTAGTTTACATTGAAACCCTTGAGTCCTTGGTCGCATTCAAAACTATTCATCTTAAGTGCTTTGACAAGTTATTGATTTGTTATCTGAAAAAAAGTATAAATAACACAAAAAAATTTAAATCTAAACGCCAACTTTGTTAAATACCCGCGAATACAGATCTTTCAAAGAAAAACAACGCAGTAACTGACACGCTGCGTCTGAAATGGTACAAAAACACTTGAGATTGATTGATGGATTAAATATTCAGAATAATTTCCAGCCTTATCTTTCTAGGATCAACAAAGGGGTTTGTGCATATACAATTCATCCCTTCACTAAAACAACGAGCGGCGTTTCACCCTTCCCTTCCTAAGCCGCCGCCTCACCTTTATAGAAAGACTAATGCCTGTTTTCACTCCGGCTGATGGTTGCTAATCAATCTGTTTACGTAAAATGCGAAGAAAAATCTGGGGTAGCAACGACTGGGTTTTTCTACATCGGCTTTGCTTACGTCAGTCAGGAAAAAAAGCTGCGATAAAGAAGTGCATATTAAAAACAATACAGAAAAACCGAAAGGGGATATTGGAAGCACAATTTTAAGATGTGCATTTTATTAAATTTAAAATGTGAATATATTATGAAATGTACAATGTATCGTAGTTACCGGCTCCGACAAAATTTAGTATTTTTTTTCGGAAATCATTTGAACAAATTTATTTAATGAAACACACAATAATATGGCGCCTTATCTCATTATTTTACATTTAAATAAATATGAAGTTCAATAGCTCTTAATGAAAGTGACGTTGTGAGCTAAAAATAGTTGGAATGACTTTTATACTGAAAATCTAAACAAATTATATCAGAGCTTCAAACAAGTAATCTGTTTTACAGTTATTAATAATATATCTTTTCACAGATGCTGGAATCTTCCATTTATCCTAAAACGAGAAAAAATTAAATCACAAGGTTACCTTTTTACGAACTCCCTCCCTCTTGCTGCTGTATGCGTTTGTGTGCGTTTACATTTGCAAACCGGCGCGAAACATCGTTTTTTTCCATAATTAGTGGCTCGGCTCGGGCATAAAATCTTGAGGTTATTTTAATTCATTTTTATTTTCACAATGTTGTTTTTCTTTCTTTTAATTTGTTTAAATTGTTTAATTTGTTTATTTTTATGAACGTGTAACTAAGCAAGGAGTGTAAGCCAAGACCGAGTTGTTTGACGGTTCGTCATATCGGCCTTCCCTATGGGGAAATGGCGAGATGGTTAGTTAGTTTAAGTAACTTAAAAAAAAGTTTTTCTGGTAGTTTTCCAGAACTATTTTGAAGCTATGTATATCGGTAAAGTATACAGGATGTCCGGGGGTACAGTGCACAAACTTCGATAGGTGATTCTACTCGTGCATGATTATACAAGTAAAAAAAGTATTAAAGTTTTTCTCAATTTTAAATTGTTTGTATGGAGAAAATAATATTTTTATATGAAAAAACATTATTGCATTGTAAAAAACGGAGTTTTGAAACAAGTTATTTCCCTTTTTTACTTCTGCCATCATCTAAAATCAACTCCCGAAGTTCGTGCACTTTACCACTGGACAAACTTCTACCATCATCTAAAATCACCTCTCGAAGTTTGTGCACTTTACCCCTGGACACCCTGTATAAAAATAATTATTCAGATAAACTGTAGCAAATTGTGCACTCTAAAAAAGCGGACGAAAAATATTTTATGTAGGATGCACCGTTAAAGAATTATTTAGCGAAAACCCAAAATAGTGACACAAATTTGAACGAGACCGACGCGGGCACAGGCGCGTTTAGTCAGAACAATTAGATTTTTAAATACGACCTAGGTAGATACAACGTACCAAAAAACCAGAAATACATAACCTTTGAAAAACAAATTAATGTACCTGGCCACTAAGCTAATATGAATGTTTTTTGTAGTAATGCATTGAAGCGGAAACTTCACTGGTTTATGCAAACCAGTAGACAAGTAGTATTATATAAAGCATGTGTACAAAACTATTTGTTCCCAAACAAATAAAAATATATTTATCTATATATGTACGAGTATATTGAGAGTAGGTTACAAGTGTGACATGGCAAAAAAGCTCTAGACAGCATTCTGTAAACCAGTTATTTTCATGAATTTATTGTGTCAAACCATTTCGTGGTGTCAAAGTATATGAAAACTGTAACAACCTTATTAAACGTTCTATAAATCAAATTCTAGCTAGAAATTGAAGTTTATTTCAATAAAAAAATAAAACAAGACACTTTTATAAATGGTAATGAGACAGAAACTTATTTCGTTCACAAATTTTAATATTAATACAACTATGTTTTAAGATCTCGTATATCTTTCGAGAGAAATTTCCACGAAAACTTTGTATTGAAAAATTCAATAGATTCTTAGAAACTGTGCCAAGAGCGGGGTAGGTTTCTGTGAAACCTCCTGCCCTCTACAGGGGTATTCCAAGAAGGTTTGTTAAAAGGATGAGCGCCCACTCGATTGGGTAAATCACCGCTGAAGTATCGCAGCAATACGTTAAGCCTTCTGAGGCACTTCTATCAGAATTTCTAAGAAGACACAACGAAACGAATCCAATATATCTAAAATATGCGGGAGGAAAACTCAAGGCTGAATCAGTCTGCCTGTATAATACGGTTCCATGATAACTCAACACAGTGACAATTCAACACACTTTTAAAAAGTGATATAAAGTCATTAGAAACGATGAAAAAACATTTTTTTTTAACCAAACCTAACCTACATAACCCAGTTAATAAAGTTTTTTTTTCATCACTTTCCATGACTTTACATAACTTTTTAAAGATGTGATGAATTATCATTGTGATGATTTATCCGATTACCGTATAATACATGATTCAAGAAATCTCAGTAATATTGAGTGGCATTGGAAAAACTAAAATTGATGCAAACAAAACGTTGCTTTTTTAAGCAAATTATTTGTTAAGCACGAATATTATCCCATTCTGTTGCTTTCTTCAGCAAATTATTTGTTAAGCACGAATATTATCCCATTCCGTTGCTTTTTTCAGCAAATCATTTGTTAAGCAGGAATATTTAATCCCATTCCGAAAATATTTCGGTTGCCAAGCACACTCTTATAAACAACTATTTTGAAAAATAACATGTCAACGAAAACAAAGGTTTTTTTCTAGCCGATATAACAAACCTTGATTAAAACTTAAAATAATTTCTTATGCATTAACATATTTACTAACTTATTTATGAGACAAGTGGATAAATATCTATGAAAACAATGAACTAACTAACGCAGTACTATTTGCAGTGATGGCTCAAATATCTGCGACGACCCAGACTACAAAGATGTTGTTTCTCTGGGAATTTATACATGTTCAGTTTCACTGAACAATTAAAAACATTGATGAAATAATTTGTAGGGTTAATTTTTGATTGCCTAGTGGGTATTTAAAAGTTCCATAACTTGTGGTGGAAATAATGACGCGAGCTGCAAATGAGGTGTATATACTGTATATTGCTTCTGCATACAATTTTATTACAGTTATTTAATGCATAAGTTAATATTCGCAGTAGAAGCCGCCTTTAATTCAGCATGCGTCATAAATTACACCGTGCACCCATTTTCGTATCGCATTAAAACCGTATTAATATTAAACGAATCGTAGCAATACTCTACGTATATGGTTTTCACTACGCCACCGTAGCACCGTAGTACTTAAACCGTTGAGATAGACTACGAAAGATGATTTAAATCGGCAAACTACTTAAATTAGACGATTTTATTGATTGAAAATGAACAATTGGTTTACTGGAGCCTTTAGATAAGCCGTTCAGATCAGGTTCTAATCCCACATCGCGTAACGGACTGATGATGATAACAATAGTAATATTTTTATTCAATTTCTTACAGCTACATTACAAACTCATTTAAATTTAATACATATAAGAAATAACATGCAGACAATATTGAAAAATAAATATTTAAGTTAGGCCCATACAGAAAAAAAACAAAATTCAGGCAGTTGTAAAGATCGCCTCAATAAGGAGAAATTCTTTAAAGAACTAATAGGATTTCCCTTGAGAATCTCTCATCACTAACGCATAATAATATATGGATATCGGAAGAGATTTGGTTCAGGTGCAATATACTCTTTACTACCGGGAGAACCACAACAACAATTATATAAGTTATACAAGGTGGGGCAAAGTAATCACCCTATTGGAAAATTCAATAACTTTTGCAAATGGCGCCAAATGTCAATTCGGTTTTGACATTTGTGAAATAAACAAACGCAGAATACAAATCGACAAGACATGAATCGGTTTACTTTGCAAGAACGCGGAATAATTGTTTCCATTTTTTTTGCGCAACAATTCGTCGGGTGTGTTGGTGCAGCGTGAATTTCGGCGCAGATTTCCTGGCCGCCCGACAACAAATGGACAAACACTGCGGCGTGCCACTCGCCTTAAAGAGACTGGGACAACACGAGATGTTCCCAAAGCTGGCCGCCCCGGAACCACAAAGCCCGGAGTACCAAAGTTTATCATAAAAAAAAAATTCCAGCAAAATAACATCGGGTGATTACTTTTGCCTCACCTCGAAAATATCTTTAATAGAATCAAAGTCGAAAAAAAAATAGTACTTCTACAATGATAAATCACTAACTATTCCACCCGTAGGCAGAGAGGATGGATTATTACACAACTATGTCTTGGCACACGCTCCTTGAATCTTGACATGACCCGACTCATGTATTTGATTCACTTTCAAAGTGTTCAACATTGATAACAAACTTAAGGTATTTTGAATGGTTGTCATTATCTGCGTATGTTTTTATTATTGGTTTTAAGTATTTTCATAATAAAAGTTCTTACGTTTTAAGTATTCTCAACTTTTCAAAATCTACTTTAAGCACTAGGCCACGAGAAAAAAAAACGGTAAATGTAGAAAAGAACAAAAAATTACGTCAAACGCCTTCTTCTGCTGTTTTGGCATCTTGAACAAACATTAAGCGATTAATTTTTGAGATGTTAAGGACCTATCCAGTGAATTCTAAATCTATGAAGTGGGCAAACGGGGGTACAAACCGACCCCCGCCCACCGCCTCGGAGCCGTATGCATCGGCCGCGGGTTAATTAAACCGCGAGTGGTCTACGGGCATAAATTTTGGGACTTAAATTCAAAACGTAAATTCGAAACGTAAATTCGACCACCACCGGGGCCGCGCCGGGACGGGCAATGTCGGGACCGCGCGGTGCCGACAAAATAACATTACATCGATTATAAGCATATTATGTGACGGGGCGGACAGATAAAATAACAAATACTTAAAATCATATAAGCAGTTATTTTTTAATTTATATAAATGTATGTATTAGGAAACCGGTTCTAAAAATTTCGAAGAAACACGATCAATTTAAGAAATCCATTTGCGAATATAACAAAAAAAAGAAAATGAAAGACACTTCCAGTATTACGCTACAAAACTTTTTAATTGTATGCCCACCACTCTGAAACTACTACTAACGGGAAATACATACACAAACATTCACAAAAAACTGATCACAGTCTGGATCAAAAAACAAGATATCCACTTTATACAAAACATTATAACACCAAACCAAACATAATCATGGATGAATGTGTATGTGTGTATGTATGTATAAATGTGTTTATTTATATGTGTGTATGCATGCATATATGTGTATTTATGTATGTATGTGTATACAAGGGTGTATGTATATATATATATATATATATATATATATGCATATAAATAATTATTTTTTTCCTTATCTTTAAATAACAATGTACAATAACCATTAAAAAAAATAATTTTAAAATCCCAACTTACATTTATATAAGAAAATTTAACCAATAAACATAAATACATGTACCATTTAATCATAACCACGTAAACACCTCAGCACATGTTCTCCCAGTGAGGTGTTCACGAAACATATAACATTACCCACCAGAGTGTCACCTACTCAAACCTACCTCACACCCAGCATAAAAAAAAATACCATATTAACAACAGTTCTAAATTTATGTATTATATACAAATGTAAATATTTGGTAGACACTGTATGTATGTATAGAAATAAATAAATAAAAATAAATAAAAATTAAACATAATTCCGACCTAACAAGCTAACTAATTCATTCATATGTAGACAAACTAATTAAGCCAATTATCAGTTTAAATTTAACTTTAAATTAATTTTATTAACATTTCTGATTTCATAATTATGAATATTTTTACCAAAAAATATTTTATCCTTAAAGTATTTAGGCATTTGGTTTTTCATAATTTTAATTTAACAATCAAAAATTAACGCATTAATTGGAAGTCTATTTTTATTGGAATCCAATTCAGCTCCTCTCTCATTTAATTAACCTTTGCTTATTTGCCTTTCCTTAGTATACAACTCATTGCTCTATTTCGAATAATTTCCAACTTGTTCAGGTTTCCTTCACTGGCCAAATATAATACCGTGGAGCAGTAGTCTAATTGTGGCGAAATAATTGTTTTGAAATGAGCTCTTTAGTGTTTTTACTTAATTTATTTCTCAGTCTTCTAAGAAAGTTTATCTTTTTTGATACCTCTCATATTTTTGATATCTTCAACACTCAAAATTTGCACTGAAATTTAGTTTTGCATCCAATATTACACCTAGATATTTGATTTAATTTACTTTTTCTATTTTTTCATGATTAATTATCACATTTAATACTACGTTAAGCGTTTTATTGCCTATTTCCATATATTTTGTTTTATTTATATTCAGTTTCAACTTATTAATTTTCAACCACTTTGCCATATTTTGTAAGTCTTCATTTATTTTATTTATTGCGTCAATGTACTCTTCACATGAAACATAGATCAATGTATCGTCTGCGAATAGTCTAATTTTGCAATGTTTTACGGTTTTAATTTTACCATTATATTTATTAATAATATGTAAATTATAAATAAAATAACGTTTAAAACTGACCCTTGCGGAACACTAAGGTTATTTTTTGTCGGTTTTGATACTGAGTTTTCAACTTTTGTTACCTGTTTTCTTTCCGGGATATATTCTTTAAATAAGTTTATGGCTATGTCAGAAAGACAAATATCTCCTAATTTTTCTAATAGTTTTTTTTCCTTTCTATCGTTTCAAATGATCTTTTGAAATCTAAGAAGACTGCAATTGTAATTTTTTTGTCTATTTCTTTTTCCATGTATTGATCGCTATGTTTATAGCCGCTTCGCATGAGTTACTGTTCCGTAATCTTGATTGCTCGTCACATAATATGTAATGTTTTTCCAAATATTCAACTAGATGTCTTTTATTACAATTTCTAGTACCTGTTTGTATTTTGTCAACATATGTATTGGTCTAAATTTTTCACATTTTATGGTATTTAACAACTTTCGGAATCGGGATCACAATAGATGTTTTCCGTGTGCTTGGAAATTTACCACTTCTTAATAATTAATTTATTATATTCAGTAGATGAGGTCCTATAATTGGCATTGCGTCTCTCAATACTGTAATACTGATTCCATCTGGAATGTCTTTTGATTTGGTGCTGTTAATAATTTGTAAAAGATACTTTTCATCAATTTTATAAAACCCTGACGAAGGTTCGCGGTGAACAGAAACCGGTTGGTTTTATACAATAAAAAAGTGGTGTTAAAAAAAAGTTATTTATTTTAATTATTATAATATAAATAAAGCTGTATCGTGAAACATACCAAATAAAAAATTAACAACTTTTAAAACAAAAATCAATGAACTTCCCCAACTTCCTTAAAATCAGGCAAGTACTAGGTACCTACACTAAAATGCATAGATAATTTTAGACTTTGAGAAAAGGTTTCGTTAATAATAGTAGACAAATTATCTCCCTATGCATTTATGTAACCACACATGCTGACAGAATTTCACAAAAGTTATATTCTGAGACACATCCACACATTTATCGGACATTTAGAAAATATTTCACTCCTCTGAAATAGAACTACTACTAACTATGTGAGCGCTTTTAAAAACAAAATAAAAAATATAACAAACAGTAACGACTAGTTCCGTTGGCCAAACAAATTACTGGCGAAAATAATTCAACATTAAAAATAAAACAACAGAATCGTTATAAGAATAATGAGACATTTCCATGCATAATATAAATCAGCCAAATACGAACGGTTTCAAATAAATACCACATTTCTCAGCCGAAAGTAGAAACAGAATCAAATAAATACGACACTTCCCGTCCAAAGTATGCGGTGAAAATGGAAAACATGACAAACGCCATAAATTTATTCGCCACCGACATTTAAATTCATGGAATTTCGCAAGATCAACACTGGTTCGGTATATAAACTGGCTTCCACGGAGAACGAAAAATTTCTCAAAGGTAAAAAGTTTGAACGAGAAATTTTCATAAACGTTACCCACACATTGATTTGAACACGGATGGTGTGAACCCGAGATTTTTTCATTTCGAAATACGATGCTGATTTTAAAGCGGTTGGTATAATTTTCCGCATATTTTGAAGCTTTGGATGTATCGTAAATTTTGAAATCAGAGGTTTTGCCGGATTTTTATGTACGAGTATTTACAACGTGTTTGAGATCGTTTTAGTTCATAAAACTTTTCTGAACGTAAGAAGATTTTTTCACAATGTTCATTAGCAAGACTTCTGTGAATATGGCTGTTTGATATTTGTCGGGGAAAGATTATTCATAAAGAGCGATTGAAAGGACGATTCTCTTAAATTAGAAATCATAATGGAAACAAAGCAACCAGTCATGTACATAAAAGGCACATTTTATATTTTTTATAAAACTGATGAATTCTGACGGGCAGCAAAATGTTTGTTAAAATTTCATAAAAATAAGGTTTCAAATCTAGTTTATATAATATTATATTTCAAAAGAAAACCAATTTTCATTCCAATACATTGTATCAAATTCCATTTTCAAATTTGTTTACAGCGAACGTTTACGTAGGACTAACAGCTGGTACATTTTATAAATAAATTAGCGCAGACCTATGAAAATTCACGGGATAATCTCAATTCTTGACAAATGTGTTCCAATTTTGAAAATGAGACTTATATTGATCATTGACGCGCAGACAACTGAAATTAGTATTTTGATTATTATACCCATGTATTTTACAAACTTGGGAGTGTTTTTTCACAAAACGGCGCAATACAAATTATTATTACATTAAAAAAACAAGTCCATACAAAGGTCCCGTCAAAGTCAATTTTTTAGACAAAAAAAAATTATAAGAAAAAAATCAATGCGACAAATTTCAAAATTGTTTTTCATAAGAAATTGAACTGTGTAAGGAAATGTATCAGAAACCCTTTTCAAATAAATCTACAAAGACAACAGACCACACAAAGCAGTGTTTTCTTAACAATATTATTATGTGATACCAATATTTGATCAAACGAAGACTCAGGGAGACGGTTACGACATAGAAAATACAGCCATTAAATGGTAATATTTTGAATAAACATCACAAAGAAACCGCCAACGCGCTGGCAGACCATAGCCGGTTACCGGCCGGTTTTTTCCGATTTGTATGGCAAAATACGTACGGTGGTACACCTTTGCGGAGAAAATTTAATATGATCGATCACCTTTGAAGCTTACATAAATTTATTTGAAACTAGCTTCTCATGCACGCAGTTTTTTCATTCATTCTCTTAGAAATAACATTCAATATTCTATCACGTGTGTTCGAATTTGGGAAAAGCGAAAGACAATATTGCGGAAACATGATGTCTGTGGCGAAAACCGCCCAGCAGCTAGTGCATGTGAGTCTCCTCGTTGAAATGACTGTCCGGTTCCAGTACGGCAACCGGAACCCGGCAACAGTCTGCCAGCGCGCTTATAGAGAATAAGTCCTATATGTCCATACGTAATACATTCAGTAGCTTCGGAACAATGTTATCTTTGTATTTGAAACAAAGTTAGCCGCGACCAGTGTTGTTATTACAGGGAAGAGGCGAGAGGGAATTTAAAACTATATAAATATTGCCTTAGGAGCTGCAGTATTCAAAATGAGGAAAAGGTTGGAATTCATGGCTTTGTCTGGAAACTATGGAAATTGAGGGTTGCCATTTGCATTTGGAATTTATTCGTAACACCATGAAAACGTTCGCAATAATGTGATCATCATAATAAAGCGTTGGTGATTTTTTGGCAAGGGAACGAAAAAAGGAGATTGCCGTCTCTAGTTCGAGAGCAAATCCGCTGAGCTGTTTCGTAGTAAATTACAATACATCAATTTTATCCTCACACAACACCAATAATCACTAATATATGTATATACCTACAACTAAACTGAACAAATGTTTATAAAATGAATGACATGTAACTGGACAGGGTTCACATCAACAACATGATAACTTGCAGTATGTTATTAATTATTATTTAATAATAGCTAAGGTATATTTTTTAAATGTTCCTAAACTACACGAAAATATGTCAATTTAATTAAAATACTTATTGTATAGGGTACACGCTCTGAATATAAAAGCGTTTTGTCTGAGAATAGTAGAACATTTTTGAAGATGAAAAAGTGATTTATCTCTAGTTCTAAAGCCTGGAACTCTAAAATTAATCTCAGACAAAAGGGGATTAATCTCAGACAAAAGAAGATAACAACATAACCATCACAATTCACAGGTGGTTAAAAGTTAATTTTAACCTCACGTGTATCCACAGACATCCCAATTCGAGGAAAAAAAATTAGATTTAAGGCAGGTTCATAAATGTGCACTTATAATATGCTACACGAACAATCAAAGCTTCATAGTCTTGTAAATCACAGTTAAACTATGATCAGAACAATAGATAGCACCAAAAATGAAAACATCATTTGGACAACGTTTTCACATCTTCCTAGCTTCTAAGGTATATAATGGATTCAAGCAGCAATACAGTTGACATAAAACTGACCCTTTTAAAAAGCGAACTACGGTGTGGCTGATAGAAAGTGGCAGAACAGAATCGGAAAGCTGTTATCTGACTGAAGAATGATAAATTTTAACGAATCGTTGTGGAAATCGAAGAAAAGATAATGACTCTTCATTCCGTCTTTATCCCTATTATCGATCAACCCTGACATTGAGACAACCCTATTATTAAGAAGTTAAGTATATAAGTATACGAAGAGTACTGATCTTGAGGACCGGAGAGGCAGTTTTTTACAGTCTGCTGTTATCCAACATGATAATAAAACGAAGATGTCGAATAATAATTATTTTAATATTATATTATTATTAGATTTACAACATATTATATTATGGTTATTACATTTTTATTTGTATTATGTTACTATCGGTATTTGATAAATAAATAAATGAAAAGCTGAAACGGGACGAGAAACAAAAATTCAAAATGACGCTTATTGTTGATTTAACGTGAATTAAACATTAATGTGATGGTGTTTAAAACACCCCACTACATTCAACGCATTTTAATTATATTTTAATGGATATCAGTTTTATAGTCGTCGTTCTTCAGTTCATGGTCCAAGTTTGCCAGTTGGCGCTTATCGGAAGGCTGCATTGAAACCATAGTAGATACGGGATAATTGCTCCGGCATAGCATCTGCATCTTGCCCCGTGGCAGTTCTCACAATTGAAATTTAGATAATCTGCGTGCTTTGAATACTGAGTGTTACTTTCGCGAATTGTTATTTCTAGAAACAGCTGAAGTCTCGATACTTCAAGAAGCATGGGGAGGGGAAGGAGGTGGCGTCTAGCCCCCACATTTATCTTGGGGTTAATTGGTGCACCATTCCACTTGCTGTATTAAAGTTTTAATGGACTATAGCACTTTCTTCTAGACAAATTAGAGAAGTGAAAAAAGTAAGTCAAAAGTAAATAAATTGTTTTTATTTTCGACAACGCATGGATTCACATTTCACCGACAACTTTGGAATGATTTTGCAGTTTATGTTTTGGTTTGAGGGCGAGTTTGGTGATATTTTTTAGAAAACCGTTAAAAATGTGTTTTTAGTTGGATCGATTTTAAATAACATAACAATTTACTCAGAAACAGTTATTTTTCTGTAAACAAGTAAGGGGGCGAAATCTCCAAATTTTAACGCACGTTCCAGCAACCATCGTTAAAATATATTTACGTACACGAAACCTCGGTTGAATTGAGAAACAACCTAATGGAATATTGTGCACGTAGGTGTAATTTTTGATACATATTTTTGAATTCAATATATTGTTTTACATTTATTTATAAAAAGATACATAAACAGGTATTATAATATAGCCACGATTTATTTAAAATTTTTAAATATTTCAATTTAAAATGATCTATATGGGTCAATAGAAAGCGACCTAGAAGATTTCAAAAGGCATGCTTCTAAATTCGACTGGAGTAGCAACTTCGTGGATCTAGGTCAGGCATGGAATATTATATATCGGTAAGAATTCTAAGAACTCTTGTCTCTGTTCAAAACGGGTTATCCGTTTGATAGATTCCCCAGTCTTAACAGATGGATTGCAACCTTTGGAACATCGTCAGGTGGAAATCCTATGTTTGTTGTGCCATAATTTCAATAGAAGACGCATAGTCATTGCTGCATTTGGTACCGGTGAACAGCCTAGCTAGCGTAGACATTGGTACACGGTGGAACGCTTAGTAGTGGAACAAATTGCAGACTTTGGTACCAGTGAACAGGCTAGAGCTAGGGTAGACATGGATACACGGTGGAACGCTTAGTCATTGCTGCCTTTGGTACCGGTGAACAGCCTAGCCAGGGTAGACATTGGTACACGGTGGAACGCTTAGTAGTGGAACAAATTGCAGGCTTTGGTACCAGTGAACAGCCCAGAGCTAGGGTAGACATGGATACACGGTGGAACGCTTAGTCATTGCTGCCTTTGGTACCAGTGAACAGCGTTGAGCTAGGTTAGACATTGTTGCACGGTGGAACGTTTAGTGATTGCTGCCTTTGGTACCAGTGAACAGCCTAGAGCTAGGGTAGACATTGGTACACGGTGGAACTCTTTGATGGAGTCTTTTCAAGATTTTTTCAATCCTTTCTTTGAATAAAAACCTGCCACAGCATAAAAATTTTATTGATAGCCCATACCTATTATGAAATTTAAAATGGCCATTAAGAATTACTCGATCTCCGAACACATTCATGTTCCAAAAAGCAAAAATTATCTTGAAAATGCATTTATAAAAAAGAAACGGTAGCACATTTAATAGATTATGTATAGACATCGATGAATTTAATGCTAATCTCCCAAAAAACTGCATAGTTAAAAATAATATTCGATCAATAGAAAAAAATATACAATAATTGTGTTTTTTTATAGTAATTCCTTTCTTTTTTGATATCACTAATACGAATTGAAAAAAAACGTTTTCTACTTTTGTTATTGTTGATACCCATGATCATAAGTAAATGTTAACCTAGGCAGGATTTTAATAATTATTATTTATCTTATTAGAACTGTTATACAGTATGCAAGTCGACTTTGTTCGGGGACTTGTGAATGTTTTGGGGTAATTTTTAGAGGTTTTGAAATCTAGTGTAAATCAACTGGTTGCATATTAGTAGAAACACTATATAAACTGTATAAAATAAAGTCACTGTCCCTGTCTGTCTGTTTATGCGCTTAGTTCTTCTAAACTACGCAACGTATTGTGACAGGGGTTTCACCATTATTTAGAGAATTTTTTGCGGAAGGTTTATATGTATAATACATATATATTATTCTTACAGAAAGTAGAGAAAAGTCGATGTTTTGTAGTTTGGGCGCTTACATTTATAACGCTGGCTAAATCTTGTAAGATACATCAAAATAATGTACTACGGAATTGTATATCTTGAACAGGCCTACAGAAAAATCCGCAATGGTATGTGTATCTCCTAAAGATAACCCCCAACAACGCCAGGTACACGTCAGCAAGTAGTATTATAATAAGTATTTATTTCACTTGACCGTGCTATGACTTCCTAGGGCGTCCTCGACTTTTTCAACCATTCGCTTTCAAATCATACATTGTCCTCACACCTTTTTCTTCGTTCATAACGTGCGCCTCAATTTACCACAACTGATTATTTGATTTGTGCCTTTTCGAAATGTTCAGAGAAATCGGTGCAGTAGTTTTGGAGTATATAATACACAAACAAAGAAACATTCATGTTTGTGTATATAGATTGTTATTCTCATTTAAAAATAAATAAATAAATATCGTACCTGAACCTAACAAATAGTGAACACCTGTCCAGGTAGAGTTAGGAAGACCCTACACCCGCAGAAAGAGAACTTGAGTTAGTTTGATGAAGGAAAAACCTCCCCAACAAGAAACCTTCTCCGCTTCGTGCTACCCGGGCGGAAGTTTCTAAGTTAGAATTAATTATTTAAAACAATGAATGTCGACTGGTGTAAAAGTTTTCCCTCCGCGAGAATTGCAACTGTTTCCTAATTAGTGAATACTTCTGACTATACGAGAAATGTCCCCCGGGAATGTCGGCTGATCTAATATTAATTTTGTTTGACAAACAATCCGGGCAGACTAACTGGGATTATAGGAGGAAGTTTTTTCAGATACGGCAATAGTAACAATAATTGTACATAAAAACTAAGAAAAAAGCTTCACATTTAAAATTCTAGGTACAAGCGAGTGTTTGAAATGTTCAGTCTTAGAATTGTTACAATTAAAGAGGGTTTTAGAGCGAGTAGCTCTTATGGGTACATGAACTTTACTTTATCTTAGCAATGAGTCGTTTATGAACTAGCCGCACAATTGAACTAAGCTCTTTTTGATGAACCGTATGTTTCTCTGTCTGTGCCCTTCACCGCAATTTTTCCACTTCGAAATCGAAGTGGAAAAATTTTCGATCGAAATTGGATCGAAATTTTACACTCTAAAAACTTAAAAAAAACTTTATTTACATCCAAATCACCCTCAATACATCGTGATTGAATGACGTTGCGAGCTTAAAATAGACGCGTTAACCTGAAATTAAAAACAGAAAAAGCTGTGTCAATTTCATGAGGTCAGATTTCAACGTTCGAGAATTTTTAGTACACCATATATCATTTAGATTTTATACTTTATTGCTAAGAAAAAGATTAAAATATAATCGCTATTAGTATGGATTTTTTGGAACAAACAAACAGATTTTCACCTTTACAATTATGGCACTTTATTGAAAGAAAACATTTTGACTGGATCCCAAAGACGGAGAGCGCATATATACTTCGTTCACCACAGGGTGCTTTAATTGCATCACCCGCAATATGCACTCGGGACCAGCGATGTAGCGGGCATAAAAAGCATAATGCCCGGGCACAAAAAGCCCGACCCACCACGCGCCACTGCATTAACCCGCATTATAGTGCCGAGAGCCCGCAGTGCATCTCTCCGGGAAAATGCAGCCCTAACACCTACTTATTACCGAGGAAAGTAAATTGTAGAATAACACCCGCTAGCCAGGGGTAAACAAACGGGGAAATTTCTAGGAAGTGAAGTAGGGGTAGTAATGTCATGCACACGATATAAAAACAAGATTAAGCAGCATGAGCGCTTTTACATAATGTCATTGCATCACTTTCAGTGGTCGAAACGTTTGGTTTGACGAGTTAACCCTTTTTTGACTTTTTTTTTATATTCGAAAATAAAATAATGCAAATCTTGGAAGCGGAAATTAACTCATTTCTTGACATCCGATCGAGCTGAAACTTGGCAGATAGATCGCTGTTGATGACAAAGCATTGCATCAACTTTTGGTGGCGATCACGTAGACAAACGTGGACATATACGCATTTTTCTGAAATAGGATGACATTGCAGCAGTTAATATACGAAATAAATTTCGGACCTACCCAATCGGCATTTGGTTAACGCGGTGAGTCCCTGGGAAGAAAGGTAGTATAATGATTAGTTAATATAAAAGCCCGGACGAAGCTTAAGATAAGCGAAACCTTTTTTTTAATGTATATTTTTTTTAGTTATAAAATTTTACATATTATACCTAATAAATTATTTTCTAGGACTAATATAATATTATGTACTACTTACATACTAATATTTGGACTTCACAACATTGAGACATAATCCACAAAAAACTGCAAGACTTTTAGCTTCCTTAACAATTACCGGGAGTTCATTGAACATTTTAAAACCTTTATAATAAATATTGTTTTGTGTTCCCGATAAATTTGTTTTAGGAAGACTAAAATCGTTGCAGTTTCTAGTAGGATATAAATGAACTGTACTATTAGTTCTAACATTCTTTGACATATAGTCAGGTAACATTTTAATTTTATAAATAAACAATAAGGTATTATAAACCTGGGTAGCTGTAATTTATAAAGTGGTGTGCAATTAAAAACTTTGTTTTTTTTTCATAAATATATATATATTTTCATTCTTTGAAAACGGCTACTAGCTTGCTCAGCAGATGGCACAATTAGGTTAAAATAAGGAATTATAGTTTAAAAAAAATGTTTTGTTTTTTACGGTATTTTTTTCCACAGAATAATTCACTCGTCATCAAAATATGATTTTATTCAGTATATTGTTTACGAACTGCCGAACCGAACCGCAACTTATGGGAAAGGAACAAATCAAACATAAATGGCGCGAAACGCCGCTTTCAGTTGCTTCGTTCCTTTCCCGTAATTCGTGGCTCGGTTCGCGTTTAAATTCGCAAATGTATACGTACTATTAGGAGTTTTAAAATAATTTTTCGACCACATGCCCGTAATTATACTACACATACCATGCGTTAGTAAGTGTATCATCCAACCGTTAAAAACGATGAATCTAGAGGATTAATGTCAATATGTGTTTTAGTGTTTGGGCTGCTGAAGTATTAAAAAAGGTGGCGTGTGGCACACCACGGTATAATTCGAAATTAAATAGTTAACTGAAATGTTTTTGCATATTTTGTAAATATATCATATTTAGATTCGAGGATTTTAACGTAAGGTAAATGAGAGTTTAGATAAATTATTAAAATAATAAGGTAAATTTTGGTTCATAAAAAAGTGTAGGGAGGTACTAACTAATAAGTAACAATTAGTAACAATAAAATTTACCACACAACCAAACCTATAACATAAAGTGAATTTCATTTACGTGTATGTCAGCTACTAGTACATTGGATCTCATACCACGAGTTGCGCACAACCCTCCTACTATGCGTCTCAAAGCGAATGGGATAACAAACCAGAAAATTGCGTTTGTAGAAAATTCAATTTTCCATCGTAATGTTAAAGTGAAAATTTCTTCTATGTATTGTCAAGACAGTGACAGGTTTGTGATTAGGATCATTTATCAAAGCGCATCGCTAAAATAATATTTACCTAATTTGTGCTAAAGTCTCTGGGTGTATAATAAAATATTTAACTATGTAATTTGTTAATTCACAAGATGGCTACAGAAGCCAGAGTGAGATTCCTTTGAAGTCGGGAAAGTTTTAACAGTGGAATTAATAAGGAAAGTAAAGTAAAAGTAGTTGAAGAAATGTTATTAGTTGCAACCTACCTGCATAGGTATTGAATTGATATTTTTAAATACATAAAGTCACATTTAAAGCAAAGTATCAACTGTAAAACACAGAGAATAGTAGAACTACTGAGTACCTTTTATCTATCCCACATTTTCGAAAGAATGTAGCCTGAGGTAGACACGACACGGCCAAGTACATGGAATAATAGTCGAGAGGCAGAATAATGAAAGAGTATCAACGAGAAGACTCGCGGCGTATGAATGTGAATGAAGCAATCAGGGTATGCCAAGACCAAATTGTTTGACGGTCAATCCTCTCTCTCAACCCCTGCTGGGTTCTGGAGTCTAGAAATTTAATTCATTTTCCCAGTTCACAGGAGCTTCTCTCATATCTTTGCAAGAAATAAGAATTCCTGGAATAGTTACGTATCTTAGCCAAGAACACTACAGAGACACTGGGGAGGCAAACTTTAAAAATATTCAGTTAGCGAGAGCAAATCTCTACACTTTTGGACTACAATTGCTTTTTAGATAATTGAATATTCCAAGTAGTTTCCAAATTACTCGGAACATAACCGAAAGTCAAAATTACTAAAATAGTTATTGTTTAATCAGCTTTCTTTCTTCACGTCCAGACTACTAGACTTCAACACATTAAAGTCACATAAAAAACTTACGCAAACCAGTACATATTTCCTTAAAAGTTACCGACAAATTAACGTTTGAGTCAAAACGTGAAAATCTTTGCATCGTTTTTTTTTCTCCTGAAATGAAGTGCATACAAAAATGCCAGTACATAAGAGTCCCAACTGCTCCTTTCCTTCTGGAGCCAGTGAGACTATGGCATCCCCAATTGGTATATGTTATGAGGCAGAACGTAGTGGGGAGGAAAATGAGATGGGGAATAGGACGGTTAGGAAAGACCTACAAGGCTTTAATCAAGAGCCATTTAAAGCAACTTTTAAATTCTGAACGGTGCTATTTTACCAGATATATTTAGATTGCCTAACAAAACAGCTGATATGTTTTTCAAAAGTATTATTTCCGTTGGAATGGGTAAAAATATTTCGAGTTATATGTAATAAATGTATTTTGATTTCGTGTATAGCTGGATTTACTGTTCATATAACTTTATTATATTGATGTTTACTGTCGTACTGATTTTCAAATTACTGGAATTTTACAACTTGTTGGAAGGGCCACAGTGAATGGCCAATTTGCCTGGGAAATTTTTAAACTTGTTATTTCGTATTCAATCAGAGTGATTGTCAGGTTTATGTATACAATTCCCTGTGATTATTTAAATATGTAAGTTGGTTCATCCAACTAAGCAATCATTCTCGAATTTCGTTTGATTGGAAATATTTACGCGTATAAAAAATAATATTATTGCCATTTATCTATTCTTCAATAGACCGATAGTAGGGTAGGGCGGGGCTAGTTGGACATGATTTTGCTAATTTGACCCCCGACTCGAAACTCTTATAGATATTTTTGTTTTTTAAATTTATTAAGATAGCTTCATTATCTGGCTTTAGAATGTTATTCATGAAATGATATAATACGTTGACCTTATGCAAGATATTTAAATTTTCACGCAGAACGAGAAATGGTTCAACTTGCCTCATAGGTGGGGTTAGTTGAACCACCCCACGGGGCTTGTTGAACAATATAGTGTCATATATTTATTATCATTCTCACTTATGGTTTAGTAAAACAAATTAAGATATTAAAGTAAATTTATTGAAATAATGAAAGAATACAGAATTAGGTAATAGAACGATTGTTTTATCTAAAAAAACCGAGTATAATATTATAAACAGGTAAGTTTTCTTAGAATTATTTAATCGATAAAATTGGCAAATGTACATTGGAATAGTTCCAGATGTGCACTTTTGGTGTGCCCACTTTAGACAGGCGTGACAACGAACCCACTCTTTTCTTGGAAAGTTCTCTGAATAAATCTCATCACAAATTAGGCAAGCATATTCTTCACAATTGTCGGATGATGAGTCTGAAAATATGAAGACTTTTTTCTCAGCTGCCTTCTTTTTTGCCTTATCTGTTCCTGTCTTTTGCTTCTTAGATTGCTCTTGTGGAAGAGAATCTTTTTAGGAGTGTCTGTTAAAATAGCTGTTCTTCTTTTCTTCCTCGCTGTTTGCAGCTGTTTTCTAGCCCCTGCCTTTGGAAATGGTCTAACAGTCTCGGGTGAAAAATAAACGCCACTTCTAGAAGTAAATGCTACATTATTGTTGTTGATATTGGGAGAAACATTCTCTTTGCCTATTGTCGGTATACCGTGTACGCATCTAGAAATTTTAAAAAAATCGGTATTATTGATCTGTTGACGAGTGAAATAAGTGCACTACGTATAAAAATACAGTAAGGAATCTGAATGGGGCAAGTTGAACCAAATGGTTCACTTTGCCCCACCCTTGTTTTATTACAAATTTCATTGGATAACACATATACCACTAAATATATTACAATTTCACAAATGACAAGATACAGTTAAGTAAACACCAATTTCAAATTGACTTACCTTGACTTGGTACCTTTCTTGGTATTTATTTTCAAAAAAGCAGTCGATCGTCTTTTTATCCTTTTGGAGCAAAAATCACACAAAATCCAAGTGCACACGCTACGGATGCTATGTGCCTACTAAATGCTAGGTGGCGCGGTCCCCACACTTCTAACTTGCTAGAACATGTACAACAAGCCCCTTGGTTCAACTAGCCCCGCCCAACCCCAAGAGCCGATGGATTTAAGAATATTTGGATGTTCATTTTACATAAAGTATTCAGCTAAGACAAATTAGAAATTAAAATATATGTATTTATGTTATTTATTTTATTTTTGTATTTCATCACTCTCTTGGTAACTGTCAGAAGTACTTGTGTATATACCTCTGAACACAATTGGCTATTCTTTATTAATCAATGCTTTTGATTATTTTCTAATCACCCAACTAGATTATAAACTTATACACTACCCTTCCCATTTGTCTACCTTACAACTCCTGCGGTGATCTGTATTTTTATTATTACCATTTGGCTTTTATTTACTTTGCCGGTGTTATTTTACATTAAGTGCTAAATTATGATATGAACTAAACTTGTCAATTTGACTGTCCTAAAACAGGATCCATTCCTAGCTGGCAAGTCAAAGTTTCCGCATGTTTTATTGTATGATTTTATGTGAAATAAATTTATTATTATTATATGATAATGTACAAATACAATTTATTTATTTACAAAGTGCGAGTTCGGTGCTCGGTCCTTGGCTATTTACCGGATAAGTTAGCCGAGTTTTTTAAACTGTTGCGAGCACTTATTTATTAAAATACATTATTATTTTGACAGCTTGTCAAGATGAAATAACTGCAGATCTGTAGCAGATAAACGTTATCGATTTTTTTAAATAAAAATCGGCTTAAATCTTTTCTGGATCAGAGATTACGTCAAACTTTTACATACATTTACAACTGGCCTTATGTGCATTCATGCATATATATAAATTAGCCAATTATGTAACTGGGTCACTTTTGATTCGATTTCTGTCTTCTATATAAAGGGGAAAATATCTGTTGCATAATATCATCGAAGTAGCTTCTTACTTCCAAGCATAATATTTACTGTGTTCCAGGTCGTAGCACCGAGGGTATGCCAGAAATACTTAGAAATACCGGCAAAGTCAGGACAAGCAAAACCGAGTCAAGTCTTTGTGCGCAAATTCCTATGTCGTCTGATTTCACAAATTCCATGAAAATCCTTCCCCCAGGATGCACTTGCTACACTGGTAACTAGATATGGGTATGACACAGCGAAAACTGGTGTTTCAACTATTTTCAGGATTACAATATGAGAATTTAAAAATTTTGCGGGCATTCTGGCAACTGCATCGCTTATGTAACACAGGGTGAAAGGCTGAGTAAGACACATTGTAGAAATCAGGTAAGAGACAATTTTAAATTTCCATATTATAAACTACGTGAAACACTCCGTATAAAATAACACCAGATAAATGTAAACAGTAATCACAATGCCATGCACCGCGGCGTGGAACATTCGGAATTAGGCGAAAACACACAGTCCTTATGTAGATGGCGGTAAGGTTGAAATTAACAACATACGATTGTTTTGATTTAGCAAAATAAAAACATTGCCTAAAAGCATGTTTCTTTTCATTTTGAATAATTCAGGCCCACGTATTAAATATTTTCCAAACATTTAAAAACAAAAACTTTAGTTGCCACCTTACTTTTCGAAAACGTTTTAATAAGTAGGAGATTTTGCACTAAAGACAATTCATTTAAACCATGTGTGTAATTAATTTTTCATAAATCTTTCTTCAAAAATTAAATCATATTTCTACCTAAAAACGTAAGCTTCTTAGAGTGATAGACCTCGTAAAACTCCAAAATGCCATTATTAATCCCATCGTAGTTATTGTCGAAGATCTGTGTTTGTAGTAACATAACCTCTCATCTGCAAATCGAGGTGCTTATCTCATGCTAGGGTAGATAAAATCTATTGATATTTTACAACAAGATTTAATGCATAAAACTCATAGAAAAAAAATTAAGAATGAAAATAAAATAGAAGGAAAACACAGGCTAATTAAGGACGACTACTCCAAGTCAGCTAGCTAAGCGGCAACTTGCAAGAAACTCGCCTCGAATTACCAATCGGCATATTGGACATATTACGAGTAAGTACAGTTAATTATCACTGGACACTGTTTACACACTGTTTTATTTTGTTTTTACTCACTGTTTATTCTGATTAACCTCGGGAAAACGATGGAAAATTTGAACAAATTAGGATGATTGCAGGAAATTTCGGCAAAGAAACAAAATAGTAGCCCAATAACAAAATGATAAGTAGGTGGTACTGCCTTCAAATCTAAACTCAGGCAATATTATCGTAAGCACTACCGTGTTCAATGTTCAATCCCAGGCAGCTTTAGATCATTGTTTCAGTCACGAGAAACGTAGTTCAGCGAGCATCATTACCTACAACCTTTATTTTCCACGATTTTTCCGTCAGAGCCTTAATGTATTATTTTTCTATGAAATAAAACTAGTATATCAGTTCTGTTATCACAATCGGATTTTGTACGAGTTAATCTACATATCCAGAGTTGCAATCTTCCTGGCACACGGAATCAAAACATTATAGCAAATGCCATTGTTTATAAGGGCGGTTAAAATAGTATTTCCATTCAAAATAGCAGGTGCACAGAAAAAGATATATACGGTTGTAATAACATTGGTTACATTATTAATAAAATATCTAAAATTGAATTATCTCGTTTCATCGAAATAAAGTTTTAGTTTTTGTAATTATTACGTGAATAGCACGCTACTAGTGGGACTTCATGAAACTAATGGGACTATGGTAGTCACTGGTCGATGAATAGAATATTACAAGAAATTTAATTATTATTGTGAGTTAAAGAGAAGGGGAAAGGAGAGTTTCCAAATGGCGGAAAGAAAAGATCTTCCATCTCGAAACTTGGAACGTTTAATTTATTTATTTATTTATTGGACAATTTGTATAGCGCCGCTTTTGTGAGATATCACCTCAGGGGCACTTTACAGTTGATGCAGGTATTACAAAAAATATAAATATTACAAAAAAGTGAAGTTAAGCTAATTAAAATGAAGTACAGGAACAGGTGACACGAAGATAGAAGATGATGACTCTGCAGCAAGAATCCTAGGTGGTCTGGAAACTGGTCCGGCTGCTGCAGCGAAAGAGTCTACCGCGTCCACCAACAGTGCCAGCACGAGGTTCGTCATCCGTCCAGGTATGTGTCTGCTGCTAACAAAGCGCTGACACAATATCCTCTCACAGATACCAGACCTTGGCTGTGACGTTCGACGAAGATAGAAAATGGAGATTCTGCAGCAAGAATCTTTGGTGGTGAAGAAACTGGACCAGCTACTGCAGCGAGAGAGTCCACCGCATCTACCAACAGTGCCAGCACGAGATTCGTCATCTATCCAGGTGTGTGTCTGCTGCTAATAAAGCGCTTACACCTCACATAGATAAGAGACCCTTGCAGCACTGCTGTGACGTTCGGCGAGTCCATCATTCATCTCCATGTAATCCTGTACCTGGTGATTGTTAAAGTGGTGCATTCTGCCCACAATAAAAAGCGACGGTCGGGATAATAAATTACCCTGGGCTTAGCAAAACACTTGCCTTCAGAGTTTCCGAGAATTCCGTTGAAAACATCTGAGTGCATTTACCGATCGACGTTCGTTTCGAATACCGAATATTTTTGAGCAAAATTTCCGAATATTCACTTTTAAAACACTGCACTCAAATCACATATTATAAAGTTCTAATAACTGGTTGTTAAGTTTATTTTTATTTAAGTTAAAATGTTGTTTGATTGATTTTAAAGATAAGGATAGGGACTTTGCCTGATTTTCCTTGAAAATACAAAAAAAACCACAAAGC
Source organism: Hesperophylax magnus (assembly GCA_026573805.1). Taxonomy (NCBI): domain Eukaryota; kingdom Metazoa; phylum Arthropoda; class Insecta; order Trichoptera; family Limnephilidae; genus Hesperophylax; species Hesperophylax magnus. The sequence goes on from JAIUSX010000026.1 coordinate 4,859,546, forward strand.
GGTTGGAGGACGCGTTAGGACGCGTCCTGCTGCCACGGAGGGCGCTATACATACGTTTATATATTTATTTAATATATCATTTTAAAAAAAGGCATTATATATATTTAGTATAGCGTTTAATGTCACTATGTTCTGAGTTCTTATACCAACCCCAGTGTATAGCCGTCAGTCGGTGGCTGTGGCCAGGATGGACGAATGTAAACTAAACCCGATGGACATGAAATATCTGAGACGTATGGATAATATACTATTTATAAAACCATGCACCTACACAACCATATAAACGAAGCCCGAAAATAATGTATGTCTGATATAAGTAGTGTTTATGCTAGGGCTTCTTAGGTGTTTTTGACGTGTAGAGCGGATGCACGAGAAAGGAGTGTCAGGAGAATATATAAGCAAATCGATGGAATAGGAAGTCGAGGAGGCCACCGCAAGAAATGGCACGATTATATGAATCAAAGTCAATAGTTGGAACGTGTTGAGAGTCGATGAGTATATTATGTAAGTGTTAATAGGTAGTATAATTTTGTCAACAATGTTCATTATTGAATAATTTTATTTATAATTGCACAAAATTATAATTATTTCAATTATAAAAAAAAGTAACAAATGTATGAAGAGATAAACGAAAATTACTCATGGCAGGTTTACTATTTCTTCTATTGCAATGCAATACACTGTTCGACGAAAGATATGTCTAAGTTTCGTTGTCGCTGGGTGAGTTTACCTTGAACCGCAGGTTAAGCCAGCGCTGTTTCCGTATTTTACACTGCGGGTTGGGTTCAAACTACCACCAAAGTGCAGCGAGCAGCAGGTACACGGGGTGGATTTGAATGCAAGAGGGCAAGAAGGGTGCAGGGTGCAGCGGTTGCCAAGGGTAGTCGGTTGATCTGTGTCTCTAGCAGAGATGTGTTTAGCGCGAAAACACGTAATAATATTATTTGAAATGCAAATGACGTTGTCCTATTTGGAAGTTTGGCCGTTTAATATAAAGCAGGATTGTTTGTGGGATAAAGTGTTGTGTCTGGGGAGTTTCCTGTCGTTTAAATTTATGCATAAAGATATTAGATTTAAAACACAAAACATCGTTAATTTAGTGAATCAACCATTTAGTGTTTTGCGTACACATTTTAATTTAATTAACTGTCCATCGGGCAATGTTTAGGGAGTAGGCAGAGGGGTGGAACGCCACATTTCATTGTCAGACGTTCCTTTCTTTATTAACACTTACATAATATACTCATCGACTCTCAACACGTTCCAACTATTGACTTTGATTCATATAATCGTGCCATTTCTTGCGGTGGCCTCCTCGACTTCCTATTCCATCGATTTGCTTATATATTCTCCTGACACTCCTTTCTCGTGCATCCGCTCTACACGTCAAAAACACCTAAGAAACCCTAGCATAAACACTACTTATATCAGACATACATTATTTTCGGGCTTCGTTTATATGGTTGTGTAGGTGCATGGTTTTATAAATAGTATATTATCCATACGTCTCAGATATTTCATGTCCATCGGGTTTAGTTTACATTCGTCCATCCTGGCCACAACCACCGACTGACAGCTATACACTGGGGTTGGTATAAGAACTCAGAACATAGTGACATTAAGCGCTATACTAAATCAACTGCTTTTTAAATATAGGTAATGAGTAAAACCTATTAATTCGTACTTTATTTTTCTTCGTTCAAAACTCCAGGAAAAATGATTTTTTATTGTAATTACACACAGGAGTCCCACATGAAAACAATATCCCTCAAGGCCTACTTCATCTTTGGGGATGCTGCGTGAAGGGTCTTTTTGAGAAAATGAAGGAACGAAAATGGGTCTTAAAAAGACCAATGTTGTAAGAGAGAGAGATGAAACATAGAGGCCGGCAAATCGTTCCACAGCAAAGCTGTTGGGACTCTTAGATAAATAATCGTAGAAATGACCCGTTTTCATGTGAACCGTGTACAAATATTAGGCTCGCATTTGGCGTATTTCCTGATACAATCCACTAGTACTAAATTAGTGTTGCTATTTCTTCAGAGCATCTTCCGAAAAGTCAATGGTTTTGCATTTGAGCATATCGCTGAAAAACTCTACCAGAGAATCAAATCCACTGCGATCATAGTGCAGACAATGACAACGTAGATACAATTTATTTACTTGAAAAATTAAATAAAACTGTATTTAGTAATTGTATTAGGTACTTACTGAAAGCTAGCAGCGACTATCTATTAATTCGTATGGCGACAAAGAAAGAAATATCTCCCGACCACAGAAAAGCTTCTATACCCTGCAAGCATTGGCTTCAATTTCACGATACCACTCAGTGCCACGCAGCCTTAGTCAATACGAGAAGAGAATAATGATAATAAACAAACCGACAAAACAACCAGCAGCCCTGACCGGCCCTAGATAGCCCACGGTGCAACAACAACCCACAAACAAGTAGTGCACAGTACGTGGGCTCACTGCGCCGGCGGCCACGGTACGTGGATGCAATATCGGAGCAGGTATCGTGCAAGGTGCATATCAACTGCACTTGGCTGTTTGCTTTGCGAGGACTACGTGAATTAGGATAAACGTGATTTATTGATATGTAGGGAATGCAATACGCCCACGATGAATGTTGATAGACATACTCTGTGGTAGAGTGTACAAATACATGTACCTACTAACTGCATGCAGCCCGCAACCCCGTAGAGACAAATAAATATGCGTTGGGAGGGTTAACTTATTTCAGTACATATCATTAATAAACGTTAAATTGATCATTTGAAATATTGCGGTACAACAATAAAATAAAAATATATAGTGAATTATTTTTTATCAACACATTGAAGATTACGTCAGCCATAAATTTTCGAGGGCAATACAAAAAAACGTTCTTAATCTTTACCTATAATTGACTCCCCTAAATTCAAAGTTGATCCAACTCCTGTACTGCTCTCCATATTAAAAATTATTTTTAATTACGTTTTTTTCATTGAAAATACATAATACTAAAATCGCCTTTCCTTTCCCCAACTATTAAAACGATTAATTTTTTTTTTTTTTTTGGTAAACTAATGTCCCGTTGGCGTCATGTATCTTTTATCAGGAGATTTTTTAATGTGGATGAGTGTTTCAGGCTAATAATTATTGCTTATAAAATAATTGTTATTAAAACGATTGCCAATAATGGCAATAATACATTTAACTTGAAGTGTAGAAGCTAGAAATATATGCGTATTTTAAAACTTCACCGCAAAATAACACACGTAGAGGCAATGTTTGGTAAAATAAAGATTTAACCAATAATCAAAAAATACTATTTTTATTGAGACCAGTATGCACGCATAACATAAACGGTGCCGCAAAAATCTCAAGAGGGTTTTTAAAACAACGACCACTAGATATAAAAAAGCAACAAGAAAGATTAATTTAACCTTACCTTATCTCTCAGCATATCCCGGACCCGGGTGGAGTGGGCCCTGGACCTATGGAGCTCCAGCTGAAGGGACAGGCAACGCTCCTGCCAGTTGGGCGGGGGCTCGCCGCCCGAATCCCCCGCTGCTGCACCCCCCAACTGCGGAGCACCTAGCAAGCCTTGAGACGGCCTGAAAGAAATGCCATTGATTAGAAAGGATTGATTGAGATTGAGAATGACCCTTGATTGTACCGAACTGTGTTGTCGCTCCTCTAGCCTCAAGAAAAATGAACATTCTAAATGAAAAGTATATAATTTATGTTATGCTGTTTAGGGACAGTCAGGGGCGATTGAAAAAAAGCCTCCTAGATGATACACACAAATGATTTTTTTAAGTCATGTTACAATAAATTAATTGTGAACTATATTTAATATGCATTTATAATAACGTAGGTATAACGTTTCTGTATGAACAACCGATCTTTTTTTACCTAAATTTAAATGAAATACAGTCATGGCTGAATTACCCGTTTTCTTGAGTACTACGTTATTTTCTATTCTAATTCTTATTATCATATCTTATAAATTCTAATTTTTTCAAACTAATAGATAAACAGTTTCCGGGGTGTCGGAAAACTTCCCTTTTAAGGACCTAAACCAATAAAAGTGTTTATTCACCGAACAAAAACAAGGAAAGTTTTAAAACATCCACAATAAGTGAGTAATTCATAAGTTATTACGGAAATAAGACAAACGATAGCCGTGGGTAGCTAGCAGCTAGCAGCTACTGATAAACCTGACTTTGTTATTTAAGTAAAACGTCTTCCTTTACCTTTCCTAGTGGGCCAAGAAACACGGAATCCATTAAATAAACTTTATCTGCAAATTATTATCTCGGAAATAAATTGGCCGCCCTTCTTTGCAGGGATTTGCCGTTTTCGGGATATTTTCCATTTTCAGAATAAAACCTTCCGTCTAAACGGCGAAACCTTATGGAAGGAGATAAAGATAATTCTGGCAGGACGAAAACGGTTTCATATTGAAGGTAGCAGATATAGAATAAAAAAAATAAGGGTGGATATCGTCGCCTGGACTGGATAGGTTCAGTTTTTTTTTCTGAGAAACCTTCTGTTTTATTAAATTTCCCAGTAATGCCGAAATGAAAAGGATCAGAAGAAAAATGCCTCAGACGTGAAGGTTCTGACAGCTAGGATGTCCGTGGGTTTTTTAGAGATACTCTATTAGTAAAAAAACGGAATGAATTCATGAGGCAGGAAGGAAACATGTTGATCGGTAGTTGATGTTATTTAGGGTATATTTTCAAAAGAACATTGTGCTCTTTTGTTGACGCCAAAGGAAAATATCTAACCTAGAGTAAAGGAACATTCATTTAAGAAATTATGGAAGAAAATTAACATTAACTATGTTAACAAAATTAACATTAAGTCCCTAAATCTGTCGTAAATTGACCTTTCTATTACGGGCTATAAGTTTCCGAAATATCTATTTTCCTGCTAAAAAATAAAACAAGATAACATAATCAAAATCTACGCCAAAGCAGGGTAGTAAAGATAAGTACTGATTTTAGATAACATGACACCAGATTCTGTTAGATTTTAGTAATGTTAATATAATTAAGCGATCGACCAATAACAACATGTAATCAGTTTTGATCCCTGTCTATGATATTAACATTTATTGCTGCTGAAAATATTTTACATCAATTATTAAAAAATGGCTCATTCCAGTAACTTATCATGCTAAATCTGTTAATGTCACAACTAAGGTGCCATAAATCTGTTTTGCTATGCGTCGTCAATTTTGTAATACACCCAAAATTGGCGCATAAATCATCTGAGCACTTAAGCATAGACGAAAACATATTTTCATAAGGTTAAAGAAAAGCTTTTTGGCTGGACAAAACGGGTGAATTTTTTTGTAGACACGGTTTTCAATTTTACTAAAAAAAATATATATATTTTTCACATGTTTAGAATATAATGAATACTGCTTCAGTAATTAATATGATACAAACATATTAATAATATAAAAGAAAATAATTACCTCGGGGGTGGTATGGGGGCGCCCTCCCTGGGCCGCCGTGGGAGCAGCATGGGGCTGTTGGGCGTGGACGCTGATTGGCCAGCCATCTCCGTGAGCCGAGAAAGCGGATCAAAGATCTGCGAGAGCCGTCGCGCGCGCTCGTCCGCCATCTTCTTTCAATTATATTTACTACAATATTTACACTATGGCGCGAAAATAACTTTTTCCCATTTTTATAACATTTCACTTATTTTTTAAAAATCACTTGTAATTATGATAACGAATTAGGTAAAATTTTAGATTGGTTAGTCCGAATAAAATATTGCAAGGAGCTTATTTTTAAGATGATAAGAGATTCTGAATGAGGTTCCAATGAGTGGAGCATTTTCGTCAGTTACAAATTAGTGTCTTTATATCACACGCGTGTTAATCCCAACATTTTTGAGCTGCATTTAAGAATACATCAAACAGACGTTAATTTCTAAAAGAAGTTAAAAAAAGATTTACTATTAACTACTAATTTACGTTGTTTAAAATTTTGTTAATCTATGTTGCTCATTGCATTAGCTTGTTGCATAATAATAATATAATTGGAAATCCGATGTGCCGACGCCAATACTTAATGCATTACAAAATAATAATACAACGAAATTAAAACAATAGGTCCGTATGTTATAGTTTCGTAATGGCTTGGAAAGCCATGGAAATGCACACGAATTCAAGCAACAACTGAACTTTGTAATAAATAAACATTTTTAAAACAATAATTGTTTTATTGTTGTAAATTTCATGACATTTTACTAAAATCTTATATTAAATAACCCCCCCCCCTCACCTGTTCTATTTCAGTCACTTTTTCAAAGACACTAAGCAAAAGGGTTCTACTGAATTTTATTTACAAAACAGTTTTCAATTGATTACACAGAGGTCTTATTGGTTTCCTCGAAGAATGGAGGAGTGTTCCGTCCTAACAGAATCATGCGATCCAATTTGTGGTGAAAGAGTAAATAATGCCTTTAAGGGGGAAACACTTGATAACAAATAGAATTTGAGGACCATTCAGGAATATTAATATAAACTTCAAAGTTGGAGAGAAGGAAAATAGTGTGGGCGAAATGTTATTAGGAAACCAATGGACTTTTGCAATTTTGAAACGAGATTTACTTTCAATCAATCGATAATCCGATATTGTTAAATCTTTTTTCCTTTATATTTTCAATACGAAAGACACAATTCTGTATAGTTTGAATATATTAATTATACAAAATTATAGATAAAGTATTTTTTTTAGTGTGTGTATCGTTTAGAATTAAGACTGAACGAAACTAATAGATTGTTTGGATTAAAAGTATTTATTTATTCATGAAAATTTATATCTATAAAAACGCACATGTTAAAATGATTTTCACAGCACCATTTGGTTTCCGAAACCATAACAAGCTTTTTAAGCCCAAGGAAAATAACTCGATACTTTATAAGATTACTTTTATGAAAGCGTAACTTTAACCACATAATAAAGTTTTTTTTAAATAAATAATCTATGTAATAAATATTCGTGATATGGCTCAAAATCGAACTTGCAATTATTTCAAACGAACTAAGTTCACATTTTTTGAGGCACTCAATAACATCTAATGATTATATCATGAACTTTTAAACTTCGATCGATTAAGTTAATGCACACATTTGAAACTTCTAACGATTTAAAAATCGAACCCGCGGCATATAAAAATTTAATTTCGAACCCGGTGCACATTAAAATTTGAATAACGAAATCGATGAACATTAAAAATTAAATTGCGAATTCGGCGCACGTTAAAAGCTCGAATTCTATGTAGATTTTAACCACATTTAAACTCCGGACGATTTCATAATTGAAGCGTGTCTAGTTCTTGTCTACCTGGCGACGTTGGGCACAATGGCTGCCGGTTTTGGCGGGAGTTGTCGGCTCCGCTTGTCACGAGGTGGAAACTCGAGGATGTGACCATTTTAGAATCTGAAACAGAAAGAAAAGACACATATGAGTGATGGGCGTATGAAAGGAAGGTAATCCGTAAGTCATCGCCGTTCGGCGGAGCATACAGCGCGGGGATAATGAGAATGAGTCGTCCTTTGATATGGAAAGCGTAGATAGGATATTGTGGTAAAGAGAACATACTGCAATGCCATAGTGAACAAAGGGACACAGCAACATCACGAAAGGTTGTACAAATGAATTCAAATAATTTGACGCTATAAGCGAACGTTTTACTTGTTATCTGGGTAACTTCAGACATCATAATATACATTTATTTACTAATTAATAAACGCCCTTTTTGAGTATTTCCGTGCAAAAATAATACGACGAAACATAAATAAAGTCAAAGGGAGAGAAAAAAATTAGTTTGTGGTAAAAATTGTGATTTTTAGGGTGTTGTTGGTTTGGTTTCATTTGATTAATATAAAATAAATTAAAAACATTGACTAAAACCAAAACAAACAACATACCCAATATTTACTCGGAATAGTAATCATAATAACATTACATTTGTATAGCTCAGTTTCGTGGTATTTCACTCCAAGTGCGATTTACTATGATAAACTTAAAAATAATAATTTAGTATTCAGTGGTGTAATTTTTAAAATTACTTCCACAGTGCTCCTTATATAATAATGATCAAATACAAGATATAAAAAATGTACAGTATAATAGTGCTATTGTGGCACAGGACAAAACAACAACTTTAAAATTACATATAAAGCAGGAAGCAGTTTATGTTCAGAAACAAACATTTTGAGTAGACATTAAACCGAAACGAGACAATTAACGGAAGCTTAGGAAAATCGTAATTTATGATTTTTGAAATAATTTTGTTTTTAAAGCCCGTATAAATTTAGCCAAATTAGTAAGAGCTAAGTGAAGTTTATTCCAAATGAGCTGGCCAGTTAAACGAAAGAAAGAGCGATTGCAGTAAATGGCTCAATGTGATCTAGAAAGTTCGATTAGACGATTAGAAGGTAAAATCAAGGTAGAATCATAGGAGGCAACCTTAGAGTTAGCTGCCTGTAAGGGAAGTATATTATAACCAGATATTATAAGCAATATAAACTAACGAGGTATCTAGATATATCAAATTGAATAGTCTTTCGTATTGATGAAAATCTTTTTTTTTCTGGCGGAGAGTAGATTTTATTAATTTTATTGAAGGGACAATCTATACATTATTGTATCTACGAATCCCACCAGTTCCATTTCTAAAAGAGCGGTGCTGCCTTTGAGATAATAAATACTTTATTTACATGTGTGGATGCAGCAGGGACACGTGTTTGGATTTGTTGAATGTTAATTACGGGACTCGATGTCACAGTCGATTATTGTTATGAATCCTGACAAGTCATTGGACGTTGCCAACTCAATGTGGCAATTATAACCGATGAATTTTAGTTGAGTTACCATTGATGTGGAAAACACAACAACCCATCTATTGAAGTGAATTTCATAAAATAAATAAGATAAGGAAATTTAAACAGAATCGCCCTAAGAAACGATTAATTTTGTGGTTATTTTGTGACTTCTCAACAACTCCCAACGAGTTCGAATGCAGCTCATTTCTAGAAGGACAATGACGATGAAAGAAAAATGGCATAACTCTCACTGTTTATATATATATATATATATATATATTGTATAGCCTGTGTTCATTTAATAGGCGGCCATTAAATCCACACAATAAAAATAACCAGTTCTGCCAGGCAAGTATAATAATATTATATATAGATTGATAGGTGAGCCGACACAGGAAGTAGGTTATATATAATGGTATAGAGGTGACGCCATATCCGGCGCCGTAACGCTCGGTGACGTTAATTGCCGACGTCGAATAGTAGGGCGCCGCGACGCTTGATGTCGCTTTAAAACCTCGCGGCGGGTGATCTTGCGCCAAAAGGAATATGTTGATACGGTTTAATGTGGAGAGTATTAATAACTGTAGAACTCATCCCGTAGGATCGTACTACGATTTAAGGGGTACTGTGATTAATATTCAAGTAATAATCTGAATAAATTCTAGAACTACACAATGGGTAGTTTTTTTATAGTAAATCATATGTATATAAGTGAGTAAATTTCTAACTATTAGGCTCGTTTTAATGCTTGAGTATTTTTTTTATTGTCATAAGAAGTATTGTCAAAACGAGGAACTCCGAAAGTATTTTTTTTTTGTTTTCTATGCTCTCCACCAGCTGTAAGTCCATTTAATGTAAAACTGATGATTTCGGTCAAATAAATAATAATTTAAATAAAACAAGTATTTTTAGATAATATTATTAAAATAATAATATTAGATTTGTACGTATTACGCACAGTACTTCCTCTGCCTTCTATTTCCTTCAGCATCTGGTCACATTATTCCACATATTGAGGGTTGCATAATCTTACTGGCCCTGGGCAGTTTTGTATCCCATAGAGAATAAATATATCTATCATGAACGCATATTAGACAGGTAAAAATAAAAGTGTAAAACAGAAACTTCTAATAATATATATAATGAAGGCGTTGTCCAAGTATGGAATGAATACGAATCTTATACAGGCAAATGCGTCTCTGCATGAGGGAAGCATTGCATGTATTAGGGTGAACGGTGGTTTTATGGGATGGTTTGATATAGCAAAAGGTATTAAGCAAGGCTGCGTAACGTCACCGTGATTATTCAATTTATACATTGTACGCAAAAATTGAAAGAGGTGGGATTGGGCGCGAATTTGATAAATCTGAAAGTATGTTGCCTGTTGCTTGCTGATGACCGCATCATCAGCTGATTGTTAACAATAAGGAAGATCTACAGTCTCTAGTGTCTAGATTGAACGAAGTACGTATGAATAATGAGTTAATGATGCATGTAAGTAAGTCTAAAGACACGGTGTTTGAAAGAGAGAGTACTAAAACAGTCTGCAATATAGTTGTGAATGATGAATACTTGGAGCAGGTGGATGAGTTTGTGTATTTGGGAAGTACATTTACGAGAGATGGGAAGGCCGACAGAGATATTGAAAGAAGAATAAATGCAGGTAACTCCATTAATGGAGGGCTGAACGCGGTTGGCGCTAGCAAAAAATTGTCCAAAGAAGCGAAGCTAGCAGTCCACAATAGAGTGCTGGTACCTACCAGGATTTATGGCAGTGAGGATTAATGGAACTAGCAGAGCTAGGATAAAAGACTGAATGCTGTAGAAATGATATCCCTGAGGCATATGTGTGTTAATACCATGTATGATCGTGTGAGAAATGTGAAGATCCGCAAAGAATGCAAGGCTGATGTAAGCGTAATAAGTAAGATGAAGAAAGGGACGCTTAGATGGTTTGGGCATGTGGAGCGAATGAACGAAGAAATAAGTGTAAGGAAAAAATATGACGCAAATGTGAATGTTAGAAGAAGTCGAGGACGCCCGAGGAAGATATGGCACGATCAAGTGAATCAAATACTTGAGTCGACCATGTCAAGAGTCAGAATAATAGAAGATAATGTATGAGACGATGAATTAATGAGTGTGTGCCAAGACCGAGTTGTTTGCCGGTCTGTCCTTCTCTGCCTACCCCTGCGGGAAAACGGCGTGATGGTCAGTTAGATAGTTAAGACTTCAAGGTTTTATCCCGGAAATTTAATTAACTGCCTATTAAAAATGATATTTAAATTTCTTATACTGGTCATGATTTATGATCCAATTGTTTAGTAAACGAATGTAGAAAAACTATAAATGAGCATCAAACAATAACGAGTTGCCCACTTATATTCTATTCAAAGGAAAGATAAATTTACCCATGGCAACTTTTTACAGAAGCCCATTAATTTAAGGCAAGAATCTTCCTACGATAAATTTCCTTAATACACAAAGATAAACTATCATTCAGGCACCCCTTTCAGGAACACGTACAGTCGATTTTCCTCCCAAAGCGTGCAACTCCGCAAAACACACTGAACTCCTTTCGCCTCTAAACCCTTGGATAAAAAATGGTCCGGTCATATTGGGACCATTCTGCTAAAGCAGTTTACTGCGCGGTTTATCTTAAATACAAGGGAGGCACTAAATCTGGAGGAATTAAATAAATAAAGAGATACAGTAACAAGCAAGTGGCTTAAATTAAGAAAGGTGGCGACATTAAGCAACAACATGCATGTTCATACATTTATTTACTTAAGACGTTTACTAAAGGTATATTGACGGAATTGGATTTTATTTTCCGGTCCATTGTTCTAATTCCTGATTATTAAAAGACTAATAATTATTCCATGAAACTTCCTTTCACTTATATGAAAATGTTATTAAGGGCAACAAGTACTAACATTTTTATCATAGTAGTTACTATATATTCTAATTTATTTTTCCCTTAAGTTCACAAACAACAATTTCCTTCATTCCATTCACATTCATATTGGAATACTTGACACTGACTAGAACACTCCTTTGAGGTGATAAGCCATTTAAAAAAAACTGTGCATTTTAAAAATGCGGCGGAATAGTTCCAAATTTTTCCGGTCATTAGTATATACTTAAATTACATATATCTTCTTCAAGCTCAAACTTTCTAATAAAACTGTGTTAATCTGAAGTCACCTGCCAAGTAATGGTTTCTGTATTTTTTTAGATATACATAATTAGATAGAGCCTAAAAAGTAATGTTTGTACAGCGCACTTGAGGTGTTGATATTTCACAGAAAAACAACGCTATACAAATAATCCAAAAATAATATCTAATTTGAAACTTTCCTCCAGATGGTAATCGGTTTGAATAGTATTAGTAATATAGTTGTCATAATAATAATTCGCCCATGAGATATTCATTGACAAAAGCGGCGCTTTATGGATTATCTAAGTAGTAATAATTTAAAAACCGTTACCATCATTTTAAGCTAGAGTAGCACCGCTGATGTATAATATTGTAACTTTTAGATTTAAAATTAAGAATAAAGTACGCTAAACTTGATTATGTAGTGTAATTATAAGTTTAATATATTCCCACTAGTATATTTACGAAATTATCAAATTAGTCTGTCTCTGGGGGTTTTATTTAGACACATTGAATAGAGATTCTGATCATCGTTCATAAATTCTGAGTGTTTTTTATCTGTAATCTTGATATTAAACTCGAAAAGAGGAAAATGATGCCGCGAAAATGTGTAAAGATGCCGCCATGATAAAGGCCCAATAAGAGTGAAAGCTTTTCGCACATAAAAAATAAAATATGTGACTTTTAAAATAACCAGACCGCGCTATTTTTAAACTGAGTAACTTGACTTATTTCAGCGATGATAAAGGGCCGTCCCTTATTTACGAGTATTATAATATTTATTACTTGTTTTGTAGCATCACTCGTGACTCGCCACTGTCCTCGATCAAATAAAATAATTTAGCATTGATACGAATAAATCCGTCATTCAAGAGACTGACGAATCTAAAATATGTGATGTTTTTAATGAATAATAATGTTTGTAATAAATAACTCGGATGGGCACACACTTGTGGACACAAACATATTGGGTATCCCATTCGCGAAAATTATGTGTAAACTAAAGCATAGCAAACTTATATAATGTTTTAGTTATACTGTGATCGGATCATAGTATACTTAAAACATTAATTTTTTTTTGGTAAAGAAATTTTTAGAAACCCCGTCTCTACTATGATAACGAAACTTCAAAATTTATACGAAGGAAAGGTATTAAGATAAAGATCTGTAAAGTTTGAGAAAAACGTTTCACGCAAGAGCAGGTAAATTGGACCCACGTGGTAATTAACATAATGAATGAGATCATATTGTGTAAAGCTAAACTTTAGTAAAAGCTCGTTATCAAAATAACTGTGTAAACTATTATTTTTACTTACATTTCATGAAAAAACAAAAGGCTCTGCCGGCTTAAATCCATGGGCGTAGCAAGGGCGGGGTTGGCGATTTACAAAAGGCACAGCTGCTAAGGGTGACTCGAGAGGGTTGATTTTGAGACCCCCGAGCAAAGCCTGCTCAAACGACTTGCCTTGGGCCTGAATTATGGCCTTCGATTAAAGTTATCAGCGGGTTATCGAAAGAGAAAGCCCGTCTCCTAGAGGGGATGCACCAAAATGCATTAAATCGCCGACAGGGCCATTTGGGAAGAAAGAAAAGCGATGGAACCCTTACAAAAGGGCTTTAGTTTTAAAAATATGCCTTTAATAGTGTAACACTAACACTAAGGCTCTAAAGACTCTTGGCTTTGTTTTGAGAGCTGCAAAAGATTTCAATAATTTAGGAACATTTATTATGTTATATAAAACCCTTGTCAGATGCCAACTTGAGTATAACTCTACGTTATGGTCTCCATTTTTCAATATTCATTCAGATAACATTGAAACGATTCAACCGAAGTTTCTAAGGTTTATAAATTGCATATTCCTATACAAAACATAAATTACAATTACCTCTCGGATAAAATGTCTCTATTGAAACTTTCAGAAAGAAGAATAAGCACAGACTTAATACTGTTACAAAGAATACTACATTTTAAAATAGACTGTCCCGAATTACTTCAATGTATCAATATCTATGTTCCCAAAAAATCATGCCGACATTTCTTACCTTTTTACTTCAATAACACCAGGACACTAGCTTACCAAAATTCTTCGATTCCGAGACTTCACAATCTCGGAAACAAATATTCTGATCTGGGTGATATATTTCATTTGAAAACTAATCAGTATAAATGTTGTATATTCTATCATTTTATTCTTCTAGACACAAATAGACCTATGTACCCATATAACTTCTCCGCTTCTACTATTTTGTTTTGTTGAATCTTTTAAACTCAATTATATGCGTGAGGATTCATTTTTGCCATTATGTTTACATTCTTCTTTATTGTATTAATTTTTAAGTGTTTACTCTGATACAAAATGCTTGTATTTTTTTTTTAAGAAAAGCCCACTAGGGCGGGTAGTAAATAAATAAAACACTTGATTCCCTAATCACCAGTCGGGTTGCTAAAAAACATTTCTGTAAAAAAATACAGAACCTGAAATGTTTTCGTTAATAAGGCAATTATTATTGACTGATGCTAGGCACAAGATTTTTTAAGTCTGGCATGTGAATATCGACTTTTTTGTTTTAGGAAACGGTTATTTTTTTTAAATATCAAGGCATGCAACAATTTGTTTCCGATAGTTGTCTGTTGCTAATAGAGAATCTCTCTTTAAATATGTTTGTGGCAAAGATCATCCAAAAAAAATATAACAATTTTTTTAGCCTTGCAGTAAATTCGCAAACGACACACGAAAATCTCAGTGGTAGTAAAATAAATATTGAAATAATGTTCATAATCCTTAAATAAAATTTATGTCAAAATTGGTTTAGAGAGTAATCACTTTCTCCGAGAAAAAAAAAGATTACATAAATGAAATGTATATTATAAGGAAACTCGATACACATGATAAACCGCCAAAGTGGTGTATGTAAAAAGGGTAGATTAATGACGAAACCTAAGATGCGTATCAAATCCCCTTTCCGTAATCGGATATAAACAATAAGAAGACAGATAATCACATAAGTATCTTATTTGTAACAGTACCCCAGAAGAATCCAAGGTCCTTGAAGGAAAGAGCTTTATCATACGATTTGAGTTACGTGAGAAAAACGTGGCGAATATTTAGGGTATTAAATAAGAAAAGCTTCCTTTTTTCTTCCACCAACAAAATATAATATCTTTGACCATCAAAGGCACCTTTGAAAGCAATTGGGATTCTGTCAATAATAATTGGTTTTGTGCGGGCTTTATAAGTAACCTAATTTGGAATGAGAAAACGTATATCGATAAACCTCAGAATACTGATCAATTCTTTCTCTTGACCAGTCTGTCTAAATCACAAAAAAGGAAAACCGTGAGGATTTTATTCCGAAGCAATTATAGTTTTTTTTATTCCTATTTTGTAAATGCTTTGTTCTTTCTTTTGGATAACTATTTTTTCGGTAGTATATACCGGATATATGTACCCAAGTTTATATCGACAAAAACAAGGAAAATTTTACTACTAAGGTTATTATTTATTTCGTTGTTATTTTTATTTAACTTTTATGAATTTATTTTTTGAGTATTCTTTCACCAAATATAAAAGCCTTGTCTCTTTACTATGATGATAATTGTTAATTATGTTTTCTTTACCGTAGTGTACGTAACACGCAATAATAAAAAAGTAAAACAAAAATGATAAAAAAAATTAAAATTAATTTCGTTGAGAAACTTTATAAAAGCGAAAGAAAAGAATCATTACACAAGGTGTAGGGTAAGTATCTCAAATTACAAATGGTGGATTAATAGCATAATTAAAAAAAAACGGTTTTTGAACTAACACAGTAGTAGAACTAAAAGGTTATTTCTTTTAATCTTTTTTTTTTTTAAATAACAAATATTTTTTTAAATGGAATTTTCTGTAGTGATTTTTAATGAAATTATGCATTTTCCAATGGTGGAAAAATTTTGGCAATCGCTTTTCATGAGATGACATAAGTAATTTCAATACAATTTGTTTTGAACTATCTGCAATTCACGACATTTGTACAAGTCATCACCGCCATTATTATGTTTCAATCAAACGCTCGATGTTCTTTGGATCATACGTACTTAAGCCCTTACATTTATGAACTCGTCATTCTGGCTCAAAGCCTTTGGATATACAACGTACAATGTAGGATGTGTCTGTTTGTGCAGTGATGATTGTTTGTTCTGTCAGCGGCAATGTGGTATGTGCAGTGTGCACTGTGCTGCGGTGCCAGTAGCCCGAGGCTTCAAACTGCAACAGATGACAGAACGTCAGATGCAGTTCTGTCAAAGAGCCTGCACTTAGCGAAATTGCGTCGGGAAATGAGGTAATCCTTTGCAGACATGCAATAACAGCATATTGAATCCTGCTCCGCGTTTCGTAAACGCAAGTACGAATGGATTGCAATATAATGGCATAAGGACATTTAAGGTTTCACCAATGTATTTATAATCAATAACGCCTACTAGTTTGAATGTTATATGGTATTATATGTAGCGAAGATAGTGATCAAAATCAAGATTCTTGTTGGTAACGAGGGTATTACGTATCGGTAAATGTATCAATAGATCACCCCGCTGAAAACTTTAATATATTCGTTATTTGTTACTTTGCAATAGACAAATGAATTATTTTTAAAATGTATTTCGGTTCTAACGTAACATTCTGATATTCCAAAATATATAATTCTTATAATTTTTTTTTCTTATTTTCAGAGAATATAAACATTAAATTTATGCCGCCGTTCTTAAAATAATTGATAGTGGTCTGCGCATTGGCACTCCAAGCAGTTGACCCGAGGTTCGATTCTCTGTCGAGGCAATATTTTTTCAACTTCAACACGAAAACTTTTTGTATTGACAAATTAATTATTTAAAAATGTATTTCGGTTCTAACGTAACATTCTGATATTCCAAAATATATAATTCTTATAATTTTTTTTTCTTATTTTCAGTGAATATAAACATTAAATTTATGCCGCCGTTCTTAAAATAATTGATAGTGGTCTGCGCATTGGCACTCCAAGCAGTTGACCCGAGGTTCGATTCTCTGTCGAGGCAATATTTTTTCAACTTCAACACGAAAACTTTTTGTATTGACAAATGAATTATTTTAAAATGTATTTCGGTTCTAACGTAACATTCTGATATTCCAAAATATATAATTCTTATAATTTTTTTTTCTTATTTTCAGTGAATATAAACATTAAATTTATGCCGCCGTTCTTAAAATAATTGATAGTGGTCTGCGTATTGGCACTCCAAGCAGTTGACCCGAGGTTCGATTCTCTGTCGAGGCAATATTTTTTCAACTTCAACACGAAAACTTTTTGTATTGACAAATTAATTATTTAAAAATGTATTTCGGTTCTAACGTAACATTCTGATATTCCAAAATATATAATTCTTATAATTTTTTTTTCTTATTTTCAGTGAATATAAACATTAAATTTATGCCGCCGTTCTTAAAATAATTGATAGTGGTCTGCGCATTGGCACTCCAAGCAGTTGACCCGAGGTTCGATTCTCTGTCGAGGCAATATTTTTTCAACTTCAACACGAAAACTTTTTGTATTGACAAATGAATTATTTTAAAATGTATTTCGGTTCTAACGTAACATTCTGATATTCCAAAATATATAATTCTTATAATTTTTTTTTCTTATTTTCAGTGAATATAAACATTAAATTTATGCCGCCGTTCTTAAAATAATTGATAGTGGTCTGCGTATTGGCACTCCAAGCAGTTGACCCGAGGTTCGATTCTCTGTCGAGGCAATATTTTTTCAACTTCAACACGAAAACTTTTTGTATTGACAAATTAATTATTTAAAAATGTATTTCGGTTCTAACGTAACATTCTGATATTCCAAAATATATAATTCTTATAATTTTTTTTTCTTATTTTCAGTGAATATAAACATTAAATTTATGCCGCCGTTCTTAAAATAATTGATAGTGGTCTGCGCATTGGCACTCCAAGCAGTTGACCCGAGGTTCGATTCTCTGTCGAGGCAATATTTTTTCAACTTCAACACGAAAAGTTTTTGTATTTACATAACTTTTTTATACAAAAATACCAATACATAAATAAAGTGATGTAAATAAATCAAGAATCTGTCTTTCAATATTTAGAAATAAATTAGCGATAGAACCTCCACTTTAAAAAAAGTAAATAGGGGTAGTAAAAGCGTTGGTGATTTATATAATAAATATTACTTCGAAGCTTTTGATAACTTCATTCTTTATTATAAATAAATTGCTAGCTGTAAAAACCATAATCCGATGTGTTTTTATATTTCATATTACGTCGAAAAAATGTATTATCGGTGATGAATATTAAGAGCGAAAATAAACAATTGAGTGCTATATAAAAATGCGTTAAAGGTGTTCCCCACCGAATGGCCGCGGCCAAAGACAAGACAAACCCGGAAAGCATTACCACTGGCGTGACAGATGGCCGCCTTTCCATTTCCCTTTAATTAATGGCTTCCTGGCGGGAAAATTGAAAATGTCATATCCAAGAAAAATCAATCACTTCCAGCACTGAAGCAATCAGGCGCCATCTTGGCCTTTGCGCTGGAAAACTTTGCTGTGGGAGTAAGCAAACTTAGTTTGAAACGGCCATTAGCGTGTGTTGTATTTATTTTAGTTTTGTTCAGATAATTGTAGGGAAATTTTATTATGAAGAGAATCCGGAAATAGAGTATAATTTTTTTTTTAAATTATTTATTTTTTATTACAGCGACTATTTAAACATTCTATAAACAAAATATGATAGTGAATATATGTATTTCTTAGTCCTCCTCACTAGGGTAACATGTGATGAGGCGGACTAAAATTATTCATTTCTATTTTATTTGTTTTCTATTTTACGAGGGTGGTCTGAAAAGTTAATGACCTAACAATGAAACAAGGTTTTTTTCCCTAAGTTTTTTATTCATTTTTTTACATAGTCTCCTTGTTACTCTACACTCTTCTCTCGGCGATGTTCCCATCTCTCTAACCCATCCAAATAGTACTCGGTGTTTTTCTCTGCAAAATAATTATTCACAAAGGTGATTGCCTCTTCATTTGACGAAAATCTCTGTCCTCCGAGCGCAGTTTTTAGATTAGAAAACAAAAAGAAGTCGGTTGGGGCTAGATCTGGTGAGTAAGGCGGATGGTCAAGCAGTTCAAACCGTAATTCGTGGATTTTTGCCATGTCAACCGCTGAGGTGTGAGACGGCGCGTTGTCTTGGTGAAACATGATTTTCTTTTTCTGCAAATGTGGCCATTTTTCCGTAATTTCTGACTTCAGCTTGTCAAGTAATGATGCGTAGTATGCTCTTGATATAGTTTTTTCTTTTTGAAGATAATCAATTAAGATAACTCCATGACTATTCCAAAAAACAGTCGCCATCACTTTCCCAGCCGAGAAAACAGTTTTTACTATTTTTGAGCCGGTTTCCCCGTTGCAGTTCACTGTTTTGACTGTATTTTTGTTTCGGGAGTATAATGGTGTATCCAAGTTTCATCCACAGTAATAAATCGGCGCCAAAACTAGGATATTAGCGCCAACAGAGCGTTGGAAATGTTCATTCGAACACGTTTTTGGTCTAACGTGAGCAAACGCGGTACCCAATGCGCGGACAACTTTCTCATGTCTAAATCTCGATTTAATATGTGACAGACACGTTTTTTCGACATTTTCATAACTTCTTCTATCTCTCTCATTTTAATTCGGCGGTTTTCTAACACTATTTGGTGAATTTTAGCAATGTTATCGTCAGTAGTTGCAGTTTTTTGACGTCCCGAACGTTCATCGTCTTCTAAGCTCCTACGGCCACGTTTAAATTCAGCTGCCCGAAATTTCACTATGGTAAATGATGGTGCAGAGTCCCCATACACAGAGTCCAACTCATCTTTGATTTGCGTAGCCGTATTGCCTTTCAAAAACAAAAATTTAATAACAGCTCGATACTCAATTTTTCCATTTTCACAAAAACACACACATCGACTCACTCAAACGACTGTCATCTAAAAACTGCGCGTCCAAAATGGCCGAAACTTTGGTGAGTAACTGTCAAAAGATGCACTACTATATTCACTAGCTTTTATTGACGAGTACTGCCATCTTTGCCTTGAGGTCGGAAACTTTTCAGACCACCCTCGAATTTGTTTTCTATGTCGTTTTTTTTCATTAATCTCTTTCAGTCAGATTTTTATTATTGATTTGTAATCATTCAAATTTTATATTGGCTTTATAATTGGAGGAAGAATTGTGTGGAGATTTGTCGCAAAATGAATGAAGTTTCTTTGTCCTAATGTGGGTTTATGACTTGGAATATTTTTTTTGTAATTTGATCTAGTGTGATGAATACTCGGTATTGTAGAAGATTCAGTATTTTGAATAGTTTCAATAGTATATTTTTAGCATATACGTGTTGTACAAGTAGTTGATAGTAGTGCTAGTACACAATACAAGATGAAATATTAATATTTTACCAGTAAATATTGCAAGATCAATAAATTGTTTTTTTATTCACAATCAATCTTCGAGTGAATATCAGTGTGAGGTGATAAGAATATACACACCTTTCGGACACAAATCCGAATGATCAACAAAAAACCGAAATCCTGAGCGACCAAGATAACAACATTATACTCACACATCAACTGGGAAAAGTACAAGTCTTGGAACTACAGCATGAAAGTATACGTTTTTTGGTTGCATTTTGAATTCTCAGTAGTTATTTTTAATGAATCTATCTTTTCCTTTAAATTATTACATAATTTTACTATTAGGTATTTGTAGTTCCATTGGTTCATTGTATTATTTTAAACATCGGAATAGGTAATATGCATTTTTTTTTTGTTTCTTAATGGTGTAGCTTTATTTAAAATATTTACTTTATGTATTTGTAAAATTGCAAGGAATATACTTTTTGATTTCATGGTTTTACATTCTTTAAATATGGGTTCTGAAAGAAATATACTTATGCACTAAATAATAGCATGCATACATTTGTGAATAATTTAATAATGGAGGAACCAAATCTCCGACGATCATCACCAGGATGAGAGATTCCAGTGATTGACATCGCAGCATCTTCGGAGCCGTCAAGTCCTAAGTATTAAGGCCTGCCGCAGCTAATGGTGCACGTCAAATTGCCTTAGTGCATTAAACTTTAGCATGATAGAGTGACAGGCACGTGGGAACTGGGAAGTGAGCACGTGCGAAGGCATTATAATTAGACGCTACAAGTGAATGTGTAATCAATTACGGTGATCGGAGACTGTAATTAATTGAGTGAACGTCTCAAAGGGATTAGAAGTGGTATACGTATAGCAAACGTGTATATGAAAACATTTTTAGTATGTGTGAAATTTGCTTCCTTGGATAATGTGAGGTGGCGGTGCTTGATGGAGCATAGAACTTTAAGATTTTTGTTATGTACCTTTAACGACCTCCGTGGCAGATCAAGCGATAGGATTCTTAATTCCGGAACTAGAGGTCAAGGGTTCGAAATTCAGCTGGGAAAATCAAATTAAAATTAAGTTATTGCTTCACAAACATCCATATTGCATACAGTGGAAGGCGAAATTATTAGGGCAAAAATCACATTATCACCAGTTTGAAGCTTGTTACGTAATACAAGTCACCCTATAAAAAAGATGCATAATTTAGCCTCGCTTTCCCCATGCAAACGATCGTGGCGTACGTGTTAAAACGACACAACGCCGCGTGATCGCACAGACCACCCAGGGAGCGTTCTCGGCTCAACACTGCCCGCCACCGCCGAGCTCCGGCAGTCCCCGACCTCCGCTTGCCCCGGTCGGTCGCTTCCCGCTCTGCGCCAGTCGAGAGCGGACCTCGGTCATTGCAACAGTGTGTTTCTCGCAGAGCGAACCACAAACGCTCACAATGTTCGAGCGCGCGGAATTACGTAATAATAGAAACAGACGCGATCTCGTGCCAGTTTCCTACTAGATGCATTTCGCTATCAATTGCCAATCATGCCTATAATCTTGGTTCGAACTAAACTCAGTAGAGTCCCGTTTCCGTGTAAAGTCCCGAGTGAATATCACCTCATCAACAGTACCGCCGCTTTTGAGCGCGGGAAACCTGGTCAACATGATCTTCCATACCCCATCGAGACGATTCGTAAGCTTTCAACCTTCCCCCTTTTCTTGTGTTCAATTCTCGTAAATTTCATGTAGAATCCACGCTTTATCTGGTCGTCATAAATTAGTAGAGAGAGTTAGTAGGGAGATCTATGTTAACCTGTATTTCTCGAGACATTTAATATACCTTGTGCCCTTACTTATGTGTTATTATTGTGATGTCCTTTTCCAACCTCCTGACCGATGGACGAGCTGCTGATCAAAGAACTGCCCACCCCTGATTGTACACGAGTCGCCTGCTCTACCATTTTATCTGAGCTTAGCCAATTTAATAACCAGGTTCGATTCCCGGTTTACCCATAAGTTAGCACTGGCGCAAACGTGGTTTTTCTCTGATTATTAATCGTCCATCGGGAGGTCAAATTGGAAATAATCTTGAACTCTTTCACTGTGTTTTATGTCTTGCTTTGTATTAACAATTGAATAACTATGTTTTCTTCCAATAAATCATAGCTGTTCTACAAACCATCGCGTCAAATCTAAAACAACCGTGTCAAATTAAAACTATTCTGTGTTAAATTACAAGTTCTACGAATCGTCACTCGACAAAATTTAATTACCGGTATTCTATCACAAGGTGCGCAACCAACATTCACTTCTTTTCGGACACCTCAAACATCACATAGTGATCTTTAACCATGAAGGTTTACTTTCCGAGTACAACTATTAGAGGAAACGAGCTACATTAAACTACAATTCAACAATTTCAAATCTTGTACATGATACAAAATGAATTTCTTGTTCGTGGAACCATAAGACAGCATCGCTCTGCAAAATACACAACCAAGGAAACTAAAGCCCTTCTGTCATCTGATAATTTCGCTTTATATGTAATAAAAGTGGGTAGTGTATCCTTTTTGTAAAAAAAGTCTTGAAAGCCGACCTACTCCTTACATATAATTGAGATTCGCGATTGACGTAAATCCCCGACTCTCGGCCCTTCTCCGCCTCGAGCCTGTCGTTGTCCAGGGAAAGGGATGCTTGCGTGTAAATAACCAAAAGCTGGTTCTGCCTAAATTCAGACAATTGGTCACGAATCACAAACAACCCTCCATTAATTGTTGAAAGAAAAAACAATACTTCCTCGAAATCTGTATTCGGAAATTTTTCGGAATTTTGAAAATTTTTTCGGAAATTTGGTTTTTTCGGAAATTTTTCAAAAACGCACAATCTCAGGGACTTTTCCATCAAAATCCCAGGGTAATCCCTGGCCTTTTTTTTTTTTCAAAATCAAGGACTTTGAAAATTTTTCGGAAATTTGGTTTTTTCGGAAATTTTTCAAAAACGCACAATCTCAGGGACTTTTCCATCAAAATCCCAGGACAACCCCTGGCCGTTTTTTTCAAAAATCAAGGACTTTGAAATTTTTTCGAGAAATTTAATTTTTCGGAAATTTGGTTTTTTCGGAAATTTTTTTTCAAAAACGCACACCTCAGGGACTTTTCCATCAAAATCCCAGGGTAATCCCTGGCCTTTTTTTTTCAAAATCAAGGACTTTGAAAATTTTTCGGAAATTTGGTTTTTTCGGAAATTTTTTTTCAAAAACGCACATCTCAGGGACTTTTCCATCAAAATCCCAGGGTAATCCCTGGCCATTTTTTTCAAAAATCAAGGACTTTGAAATTTTTTTCGAGAAATTTTATTTTTCGGAAGTTTGTTTTTTTTTTTTGGAAATTTTTTTTCAAAACGCACATCTCAGGGACTTTTCCATCAAAATCCCAGGGTAATCCCTGGCCATTTTTTTCAAAAATCAAGGACTTTGAATTTTTTTTCGAGAAATTTAATTTTTCGGAAATTTTCTCACTTTGAAGTTTTTTCAAAACGCACATCTCAGGGACTTTTCCATCAAAATCCCAGGGTAATCCCTGGCCATTTTTTTCAAAAATCAAGAATTTTATAATTTTTTCGAGAAATTTAATTTTTTCGGAAATTTGGTTTTTTCGGAAATTTTTTTTTTCAAAAACGCAAATCTCAGGGACTTTTCCATCAAAATCCCAGGGTAATCCCTGGCCATTTTTTTCAAAAATCAAGGACTTTGAAATTTTTTCGAGAAATTTAATTTTTCGGAAATTTGTTTTTTTGGAAATTTTTTTTTTCAAAACGCACATCTCAGGGACTTTTCCATCAAAATCCCAGGGTAATCCCTGGCCATTTTTTTCACAAATCAAGGACTTTGAAATTTTTTCGAGAAATTTTTCAAAACGCACATCTCAGAAACTTTTCCATCAAAAACACAAGGAAACCGCTGGCCATTTTTTTTCCGTATTGGGACTTTGAAAAATTTCACAAAATTCTTCACCCATCATCACAAGCTCATCTTTTTTTGAAAAAAAACTCAGCCACAACACTCTGACAATTCTTTTTTCTTTTCACAATGTCTAACTCAACTGGCCACAAAATGAATCCTCGAAACAACACCTTAGGCATAATAGCCAACATCTGCTCTCGAAGTACGCAAAGTTTAGAAAAGGAATTGAAAGACAGGAATATTTCTCCTTTCAACAAAACCAAAAACGTCCTGATCAAACACGCAACATTTTACAACAGGAAATACATAAAAGGGCTGCAATTTCAACCCGGCAGTATAATCTCTGTCACAAACAAACACAATTTACGCAGGAAACATGTTACCTTTAAGGAAAACGACATAGTTTGGAGACGCAACAACACACTCTCACAAGGTGCTCTGTATTTCTCTGCAAAACTAGCTCCTCGCTTTGTTAAAGCAAAAGTCCTGAGAAAAATCTCCGATGTAGTGTACACCCTATCGGATGCCTCTGGGAAACACATCGGCAACTATCACGTAAAAGATATTGTCAAACTAGGAAGTGTGGACACAATAGACACCACCTTCACTAGCTCACACTCACATAACTAACAAACTTTTGGCTCTACCTTTGTCCCACGAGATTTGGCCCTCGTGCAGACAAACAGCATGTCTTAACGCGTTAGTTTCATATAAAAACTCGCTTTTTTCGACCTCTGCAAGGTAACCTTTTTTTTCTAAAACACAGAAGTGTCAACTGTGTTTTTAAATCATTTCTCACCCATACTTGTACTATTATGCTCTTTTGTATAAACCCTTTGTTATTTTTGTTTCTTTGTCACACCTCACCGTGTAATGTTTATAAATTGTACTAATATTTTGTACGTATCTTCTCTAGAACTGATCATTCTAGTCAAGAGACTTTTTCCACTTCCCGAACAATTTATGCTCCCGGAGTCATGACCCTGGACATCATTTGTTAGTCGTCACCATTCTGACACTTACGACACTAAATACATAACTATTTTTTGTCATAAATACCACAAAAAGTCACGTACAACATTGTTTTGTAAATATTTTTTCTGTTCTTTGTTCTTCACATTGTTCTTTCACTTTGTTCTTCACATTGTTCTTTCACATTTGTTCTTCACATTTGTTCCAATGGGTTCCATCGTACATAAAACAATGGCCCCTTTGCAACATACACCCAATTGAGGTGAATATTCTACCCCTGTAACTTGTAATCATAATGCGTGTGTAAATTCCAGTTTGGTATCGTCATTTGATTCAAGTTTAGATAGGTGTAACAAATAAAAAGTTACAATAACTTTGTTTTAAAGTTTTTTCAGTTTTTTCTAAAAAATTGAATGGCGCTCAACATTCCCATTTGCTCTAATTTGTTGTTTTTTCAGAATTTGATATTGACACGTCAATTCTGAAAAAGGTTGTTGTAAAGGAGAACAAACGCCGATTTGTCCTCCTCATCAATAACAATGTTACATACATAACACCTTTCGGTCACATTGAGTTTGTAAAATCTTAAGATCTCAACTTCCTGACCCCAATTTGTTATATTATGTACTATATTTTGACTTAAATAAGCATTTATTTGCCTTGTCAAATACACCGAGCCAGGCCACTCATATTAAGTCATCCTGTGTCTCTAGGTGCCTTTTGTATCAAATTTGTAACATAAAGTTCACAACATTCGTGTTTGTGGCAATTTTGGCAACACCAAGTGTGTTTCCTTGTTTTGTTTGGTCATTTTAAGTAAGTAAAACCCTAAAAGGTCTTAAATAAACCACTACAAACCTTTTTTGTAAGCAAAGAGTAAGTAAAACCGATTAGGTCTCTTCTGCTATATGTGTGTCTTGTTTAAGACATCCTTGTAGGCATATGTTTTGTATTATTGCCAACTTAAAGCATAAACCCAACCAAAGGTTATGCCGTCGTCATTTTTTGATAATACCAATAGCCACTACTTGATTGTTGTTGACATTGTGTATGTATCTTTTTTCCGGTATTGAAATGGTACTTTTTTATTATTGAACGTTGATATGTTATTTTCATGATACATGAGAATGTTACAATATCCACCATGAGACGAGGGATCGTTATAAAATCTAACACTATACATGAGAATGTTATAATATCTACCATGATACGAGAAGTTCGTTATAATTACTTTTTACTGGCTTACATACACTGTGGCCAAAGAGATAATTTGTTCCATTAAATGGTTATAAATATCTATGTTGTACCTTTCCTTTCAATACTAGGGTTCTTTCGTAATTCGTTCAATTTCTACATGAGACGTGGAGACGTTATAATACTTACCATGATTCGTGCGAACGATACAATATCTTGTTGTTGTTTTCTTTAAATAAGTTGACAATATGTACTTGTTCTACATGAGACGTGAAGACGTTATAATACTTACCATGATTCGTGCGAACGATACAATATCTTGTTGTTGTTTTCTTTAAATAAGTTGACACTATGTACTTGTTCTACCGGACGTAGATCATTTTACCCTGACTCGTCACCCTTAATTGGGACCCTTTTTGTATAACTCATGACACTGAGGGAAATGTCTTTCACTGTAGTGAGAATTTTTTTGTTCTCTTCAAACAAACATGAAGCGGTGCATTCAGCAATTTTTTACGCTAACTGATACCTGTGGACTTCTTGTCAGCGGACCCAAGAACCATCCACTATCCATTGACCATGGACTAGCCATCAGCTTCACTGTTGGTTATGAGGTATCGTGTCGTGGGAGTTAATTGAGACAGTGACACAAAACCACCTAACTCGTTGTCTGGGAGACGAATAAGAAAAACTCCCAGGTTTGTGAAACTTGAGCAAGGGTCTGTCATGTTCTCACAAACTGTAGAAGATTAAATACGACCCCTAATCTTTCACCAAATACACGTGAAAGATTAGATTGTTATTACTGTGTATTCTCCTTCACCTTTTCATCAAATTCATGTATATTTGTGTAAAGAGTTAGGAAATTTGCTGGTTGATATATTTCGTCCTCACATAGAGATCGAATTGAGAATTAGCTCAGTCACTATCAATTTTCGCTACTCAATCCTCCATCCTTCTCCCCTCCATCAAACTCTTGTACATTTGTAAAAGCTAGGAAATCTGCTGGTTGACCACATTTCGTTCTCTGAAAGAGATCGAACGGAGAATCAGCTCCATCACCAGCAGACCTTCTCGCTCATCGCCATTTTTTTTCTCCCTCATTATCCTTGAGGTTAATTTCATGAATCTGGAAGGTGTACCCTACGCACATAGCGTATCGTCTGTCTATAAGACAATCTTTATCCATGAAATTTGCTTCAAATCTCTCCTTTTCACCCTATACCTAGGTAATCAACACATTTCTTGTAATTTTGAAAGTCGTAAGTTGTTATCGCTCAAGCGCTAACACCGGCCATGGAAGGCCAACTTCTTTCAGAAACTTGGTGTTACTACTGTACAACCACCTACCTATACCTTGTATATCAAATAAGTAACCTCACGCCAGTCGTGATAGTTTTTTTGTCTCCCCAATCTCGGGATACTCATGGTATAGTCAGCATATTGGATCTCTCCCTACTCTCTCTACTCTCTCTAACCAACGACATTTTTTTGTCTTTTTGTCTTTTCTCTTGAACACAATTTGTTTCTCTCCAAACGTTTTACATCATTGGTCTACTAGGCAGGTAAACTTCAAGAATTTTGGCTCTAATAATAACCTGTCCCTGGATTAAAAAGAAGACCAGCAGCCCTTCTCATCACCTGCAAGCTGAGCTTCTCTTCTTTGCCGCCTTCACTTCCATCACTCACATCTCTCCAATCTCTGCGTACCAAAAACACCCGACCGCACCCAAATTAGGTGTGAGTCGTGCGTGCAGTTGCAAATCAAGTTGTCTCATCATTCAAACCACATTCAAAAGAACCAACCTCAGAGCATGCCAGCTCAAGGTTAATTATGTTCCTGCAATCAACCACTTGCCGTTGTACAAATCAACCACCTGCCGTTTGTGCAAATCAACCACCTGCCGTTTGTGCAAATCAACCACTTGCCGTTTGTGCAAATCAACCACTTGCCGTTGTGCAATCAACCACTTGCCGTTTGTGCAAATCAACCACTTGCCGTTGTACAAATCAACCACCTGCCGTTTGTGCAAATCAACCACCTGCCGTTTGTGCAAATCAACCACTTGCCGTTTGTGCAAATCAACCACTTGCCGTTGTGCAATCAACCACTTGCCGTTGTGCAATCAACCACTTGCCGTTTGTGCAAATCAACTACTGGCTGTCGTACAAATCAACCACTTGCCATTTGTACAAACCAACCACTTGCCGATGCGCAAACTCAACATAATAACCATTACACGCATCAACCATCAATCAACTTATTGGTATTACTCCATGTTATTACCAACTTCATTTCACCTTGACAACCACTGCTCCACCGCATCAGCATAATGGAATTCACGCTGGTACAGCAACAAAAACCCGGATACTTCTGGCCCTCCGCATCACCATCCCTCAACCACAACCAAGAAGCACAGTTCAATTTCTATGGCCCTAGTGATACTTGAGTGCAATCTCAAATGGGTCAAGTTACAGTGAAAATGTAACTTTATAACTTCAGTGAAATTACGTCTACTTGGTACTCTACGAAAACACTACGCTCTTCAAACTTAGCTTACAGACCAATGAAATTTTAGAGTCCTTTTTGTTCTTTTCATCACTGCATAACCTTGTATGTTGTTCTTTTCATCACTGCATAACCTTGTATGTTGTTCTTTTCATCACTGCATAACCTTGTATGTTTGTTCTTTTCATCACTGCATAACCTTGTATGTTGTTCTTTTCATCACTGCATAACCTTGTATGTTATCTTTTCATCACTGCATAACCTTGTGTGTTGTTCTTTTCATCACTGCATAAACTTGTATGTTGTTCTTGTCATCACTGCATAACCTTGTATGTTGTCTTTTCACCATTGCATAACCATGTATTTTTTTTCTTTGTTTTTTTGTAAATCAACACTGTTTTTTCTTCTCTCTCTACTTCCCTCACGACAAGGTGAAGAGGATTTTTAGCGCCTAAAGCTTCATTACCACGTCGCCTTTTACTGGCGGAGGGGGAATGTGTTACGTAATACAAGTCACCCTATAAAAAAGATGCATAATTTAGCCTCGCTTTCCCCATGCAAACGATCGTGGCGTACGTGTTAAAACGACACAACGCCGCGTGATCGCACAGACCACCCAGGGAGCGTTCTCGGCTCAACACTGCCCGCCACCGCCGAGCTCCGGCAGTCCCCGACCTCCGCTTGCCCCGGTCGGTCGCTTCCCGCTCTGCGCCAGTCGAGAGCGGACCTCGGTCATTGCAACAGTGTGTTTCTCGCAGAGCGAACCACAAACGCTCACAATGTTCGAGCGCGCGGAATTACGTAATAATAGAAACAGACGCGATCTCGTGCCAGTTTCCTACTAGATGCATTTCGCTATCAATTGCCAATCATGCCTATAATCTTGGTTCGAACTAAACTCAGTAGAGTCCCGTTTCCGTGTAAAGTCCCGAGTGAATATCACCTCATCAACAGTACCGCCGCTTTTGAGCGCGGGAAACCTGGTCAACATGATCTTCCATACCCCATCGAGACGATTCGTAAGCTTTCAACCTTCCCCCTTTTCTTGTGTTCAATTCTCGTAAATTTCATGTAGAATCCACGCTTTATCTGGTCGTCATAAATTAGTAGAGAGAGTTAGTAGGGAGATCTATGTTAACCTGTATTTCTCGAGACATTTAATATACCTTGTGCCCTTACTTATGTGTTATTATTGTGATGTCCTTTTCCAACCTCCTGACCGATGGACGAGCTGCTGATCAAAGAACTGCCCACCCCTGATTGTACACGAGTCGCCTGCTCTACCATTTTATCTGAGCTTAGCCAATTTAATAACCAGGTTCGATTCCCGGTTTACCCATAAGTTAGCAAGCTGTATAACATTTTTGAATAGTGGGAATAAACACTGTCATTTATTTTTTCTAGTAAAATAAGGTATTTCTTTTACAATTATAAAACATATGTATATATTGTATATACATATTTTTTTATTATTTAATACTCATTAAATATAGCACAATAAAAAAGGTTAAGAAAAATCTCTTAATATTTAGTGAACTTCCTTTGGCGTCAGTTACAGCTTGCACATTTTTTGATGTGCTCTGAAATGCTTTCTAGCCGAAATAGTAATTCCGGCTTCATTTATAATTTTCGTCCTTCGCACAACTAACTAGCGTAACTTCTTATATATTTATACTGTTTTCCAGGCAAATGTCACAAATTTTTCGTTCATTTCGAGCCTAGTGAACGCTTTTTTTCCATTTTCTGGTTTTCTGACTTACCATATATATTTTTCTATCAAGTTTTATGTGTACTTTAAAAGCCGTTAATTATAATTCCAGCTGAAACTGTGTGAATTGTCATCCTTCGGTCCAAGAGTGACAAAATGGTTGTTGGATCTAGGCAGGACTGATTCCGAAATGATACTAAAAAATGTAATTTGAAATCACGGACGCCTCTATGTATCTTTATGTATCTTTTTTATGTATCTTTTTATGTATCTTCGTTTTAACATACTTATTTTAGCTAGTCTTAAGTCCTGTATTCGTCTAGGATAACTAGAAACTTGTAAATTTGACTGTCCTGAAACGGGAATCCTTCCTAGTTGGACAGTCAAAATCATAAAATGTAATCAATATTATATTATAAAAAAAAATAAATAAATAAATGATCAGAAAAAAAACTCTAGTGTAACCAATAATTTAACCCTTTTACATTTAAGTAAGGTACGTTCACCCCAAGCTTAACTCGGAGAGTCGAATGAATAAAGATGACATTAATAGAAATGAAAATACGGAAGCTGATTGATAAATGTATTTGTGTCATTGTAGGAGAGCTGCACTAACGGTTTTATTTATAAAATAGCGCAGACCCGCGAAAATTAATTTTGAAATTTTAGAATACATGTATGTTGAAAATTAAAATAAATATTCATAAAAATTTCAAATTGAAAATAAAATCACGGCAAAGAATCGAACCCCGATCAAATGCTTGGAAGGCAACTATGCTGACTATTATTACACCGCCGAACCAACTATTTTAAGAACAGCGGTATAATAAATTCATTATAATATGTATTTAAAATACTAAAAAAGAATCATGAATTCCATGTTACATTATATACAAAACCGAAATGTTACTGTTACGTACACACCACCGAAATAATACTGTAGATTGTTATTTACAGGTTAGGTTTTCAATTGAATCTTAAAAATACATTTGAAAAAATTCAAACGCCAGTTTAGACGCCGTTAAACGACATACAAAGGGTTATTTGGGTGGAACAGCATTATTTTTACATGAACACCGCATAAGAGTCCCAACTTCTACCAACCGTCTGGAGCCAGTGAGACTATGGAATCCCCAATCAAGGTATGTTATGAGGCTGAAGGTAGTAGGGAGGGAAAGAGATGGGGAAGGTGGGATAGTACCTGGCTATTAATATCTGGTCACCAAACACGACTAAAGCCATTTCAAACTACGATTCAATTCTGAATAATGGTCGTACACCCGGGCGATACTGAGAGTATCTACCACTCTGGAAAGTACCGCAAATATACCATATATTATACTAGAAAATAAAATTTGACTTGCGCAGTGCGCACGCCGGAATTTGCTTCGGATTATTGTCGAAAGTTTTTCCCCTCGAACACGGAGATCGTCAAATGTATCTAAATACTTTCTTAGTTTAATTTAAAGTTTCTAAACTATTGTGAACGATACGCACGTATTGCAACCGGTAGCGAATTATCAAAAATAAGTAGAAAAAAATGTAATTTGTAGAATAAAATTAATCAAAAACAAACTGATTGAAGCATTTGAACGCACATCGTAAGTGTATAATCGATAAAGGAAAAATATGATATCTTATTTGAATATTTTAGGATGAATAATATAAATAATAGCAGTTTCAAATTAAAATTAAAAGATATAAAGCTTTAGACAAAGAACGCATAATTTGGGCGTGGTCTAAACGCATTATATGCTGAGGTGTCACGCTACGCTATAATCTTTCATAGGAGAGGGAGTCAGAGCAATTGAGGAACTGCCGCGGAATATCATTTATTTGTATGGGATCTGTCACCCTGACAGATAACGTCCGCGTAATTACATCGCTCCGTAAATTGTTTTGACCCCCTCTCGCATTCTTTTCGGTTTCGGGTCGCATAATTTTCAAATATTGCCTGGCTAGCAAATCACGGCGCATCATCGTCGCCACGCCCACACTTACAATACATCATTTTTCAGTTGTGACAGGTCTGTGTGGGATTGGTATGGCGAGCAACATAAAGTTATATAAAATGCTTTGAGCCTATAGCGTCATCTGTCATCCCCACAAATGTGCTAAGTTTCGAGGGGTAAGATCTTTTCATTCCGCCATTTAGAATCGAAACTCTTCTTTGCCCTTTACTTTAACTCACGGCAATAATTAATTTTCTTACAATGTTCCTCGACCAAGGACTAGCATAGTCCCACTAGTTTCAAGTAGTCATACTAGTGGCGTGCTATTGACGTCTTCGAATTGCTAGTCGAGAGCCTTAACCCTTGGACCAAAGGCCGTCAAGGCGTAATCTAATGTTTAATTTCCGTTACGAATATCGTTCAGATAGAAATATTTAATAATATTGTAGACAAGAAAACTGGGAACATAAAATTAATATTCACAGTCCTTGAAAACTAAGTGTTTACTCTCTCCTCGAGCGAAAATTGAACATTTAAATAAGAAGAAGTTGCCCCGGGTGGCCACTGAGCAGAATTATGAAATTGTATCAACTCCAGTCGTTTCTCTAGTAGGCTTTTATTATTAAAACCATCAAAGGCCTTGCAAAAAGCAATTAAGCCGAAAAAAATATAACATAAGAGTCTTAAGGTAAGGAATAGGGCTTCAGATACGAAATATGGGTTTAAAAATAATAAGGATGTAGAAAAAATGTCGAATCGAAAGCAGAATACTAGGTACTTACCCTTAATATCCAGAATATATTTTTAAAAAAACGATGAAGACTTTGGGTGCTTTTATAATTACTACGACAACGGCACGGACACGGCACGGCAACGGCACGGCACGGCATGACGGCATAACAGGGAAGCAAACTGTAAAACGAGTGTGTATGAAGACGCATTTAATTTATAGTTTCCGTTGAGGTCTACGGTATTCCATTACAGCAGACGGTAAATTAAAAGCATACTTCTTCATACAAACTCATACATTTTGCTTCCTCGTTATGCCGTCATGCCGTGCAGTGCCGTTTGCGCCCATTGGGGATGAAATTAATATAAAAGCATAAATGATTATAATATGTTTAGTGCCTCCCCCATTTTAACTCTAATAAAATCAGCACGATATATATATTTATTATCGCTCTGGTGTAATACCACCATTCAGAATCGAAATTTTGCTTGAAATGGCTTTATCCATGTTTGGTGACCACATTTGATAAACAAGGTAGTTCTTAACATAATTCCTTTTCACCTTTTCCTTTCCTTCCACATCCCTTTCGGTTTCACAACTGGATTCGGACGGTTGGGACTCTTGTATGGTGTTCATAAAGAAATTAAAAAATCAAATAAAACATTATTTCTTCCGCTAATTTTACTCTAATAAAACCGGCTTTTGAAATAGAACATTTTAGAAACCGAAACGGATTTTTTTTTTTACTATTCCTGAAATCACAAGCTCGACAAAAACGAACCAGTTAATCGGTACGTATGCTGTTTGAATCCGAGTACCATATGCTTATTAAAAATGCTGACTATTTGTATGACGTAACTCCTCTGATGATTCTACTTCACCGCCGAGAAGTGGTGAGAAGTTTAGTTCAAAGCCTGAAGAAGTGCAAACAAAAAGTATTCAATTGACATAGATTCTGAAAGAAGTAAGTAAAAGAAAACATTTGCAATTCAATCCGTTAACCCGGTGAGACATCACAGCGATTCGCTCTAAATCGAATCACTACAAAAATAACCATAAGAAACATTTAAGAGATTTCAGAGTTTTACAAACTGGAACTAAAAATCCACGTACATACCATAATCTACTTCACGATCCTCAACTACCCAACATTTTCTTCAACACATCTCTCGGCCACACAAAATCTCCAATTCAGGGAGATAAGCTCACTAGCTTAAGGAACGGATACAGTGCAGTGTTCACTTTTAACCGTACAGTACTTTCATCACTTTTGTACAGTTTGCAATGATTTCTGTGCATTTCAAATGCGAAATTTTTTTCATTTCTAATTTCATTTACATCTTTATTATTATTATTATTATTATTATTATTATGTAATGAGCAGGCAGCATTCTGCTGATGCGCTCATATCTGATTTCACAACAAGTTTGACAGTAAAAAAAAATACTGTTTTAGAAACTAGTAACCAAGTTGCTTGTTGACTTCCATTATGCAAAATAACTACTGTTTAAAAGTGACGCTGTTTTGCAGTGTCGGCTCGTGACTTTTGGGTTACTAGCGTAGGTTCTAATATTACAAAACATGGCATTATTGATGTTGTTGTAGCTGAAAACGATTTGTTATTGTTTTTCGAAAAATCGATTTTATCTATTTACGGCTAAACTGAAATTTCACGAAAATCGTCATACAAAAAATCGATTTTTAGAAAAGAATTTAAAAAATCGTTTTCTGGTACAACATCAGAAATGCCATTATTTATAATATTAGTACTCTAGTACACCCAGTGTATAATAGTAGCCACTACAGTGTAGTTACATGGTGCCTACAAAGAAACTAACACGTAACGTAGCAAGCACGTATACGTCATTGAAAAAGGTGTTGATTTTGAAATGCATTAGTATTCTAGAGGGACCGATGCAATTTGAGACTTGAAAAATATAAAAAAACGTAATGGGAGTTGTAAAATGAAACTTTGTATGGTAACAAAACAATGCATTTTTTGTAGAATAAAGGTAAATAACTTTGAGGGGGGAGGTTGCTAGTCAGATTCCAGAAGCACCGCAAAAATATATTAGCGTATTTTTATGCATGGGCGCTGAAAGTTGTGTTGATTCTTACGATTGATTAATAATAATTATAATATCATTTTAAACTACTTGTTGTAAGAAGAATGTGTGTAAAACATGGACAAATCACTAAAGTGTAGCTACAGCAGATTAA
The DNA here is from genome assembly GCA_026573805.1 of Hesperophylax magnus. Classification (NCBI taxonomy): domain Eukaryota; kingdom Metazoa; phylum Arthropoda; class Insecta; order Trichoptera; family Limnephilidae; genus Hesperophylax; species Hesperophylax magnus. The sequence continues at coordinate 4,895,237 of JAIUSX010000026.1, forward strand.
TGTTTTCCGTGAACACAAATACTGTTTTAGAAACTAGATAAAATTATCTTTCCGGTGTATGCATTCAAAATAAACATTACCTTTTCTAAATAATAAAATTTTAATATCAAACGTGAAAAATATTGTCAAAAACGCTAAGCACATTTTTACTTAAATTTTTACTCCAATCATAAAAAAATTAATGAACTGGATATTTTGAAAACACGTTCGTTTGAGGATTTTTTAACAAAACTGCACCTTCACTTTTATCTCGTTCATATAATAAAAAAATAAGAAATAATTTTAAAGTTAAAGTTAATGGTTACGATAGCGGTGCGAAATGTGAATTATTCATTTTGGCTATTTTTAGGATTTTATTAATGGAATCCAGTATTTTATATTTGAGGGCAACTGGAGAGAGTTATTATTTCTTTTTCTAACGTCAAAAAAAATAAGTATTTCCGCACGATAGAAAAAAAGATAGAAATACTTTTATAAACTATAGACGCCCGGTCATATATGACCCTCAAACGCTGGAGAGGTTAAACGAATGATGTTTTTGGATGATATAATAAGGAATTCGGACAAGTTAATTTTTTGTACATATTAATTAGATAATTTGTGATGCGACATTATAATTTAAAATAAAACAATAATTTAGTAAACACCAGTTTTATTTTTTATACTTAATGCCGACCGGATTTCGTTACAACCGTTGTTTCGTCGTAATGATATTTTGCTAAACTCTAATTTCAAATTAACAACGTTGCTTCCCGTCACACGAGACTGCAGCATCTCTCCCCTCCAGCTAATTAGACGTGTCAGGGGGTGGGAGGGAGACGACCATAATTTATCTCATTAACTTCTCAGTTCACAGGTTAAATGGCCAAGACTCGAAAGAGTATTATTATGTCGTAAGGTGGAATTCGAAAGGGCAGGTTAAAATGGCGAAACATAAAACATTAATAAGAAATTAAAATAGGAAAGAATTAATAAAATGAACTTGCTTAAATAATTTAAAATTACTGCTTATCAAACAGGCACATTTAGTGGAACAATGGTAAACATATAAGAACAAAAAAGATGTTTCGGTGATAATTTATACATATAAGGCCTTCTCTAAGAGGGTGAGAGGCTCAAACCACCTTTGTGTAGATTTTACACATAAAAGTCGATACATATAATAAAACAACTGTTTATATTTTCAGAAAAACATTAATTTTTAGAATTATGTCTTATATGAATTATAGCTTCACGAGGACTACAAACAACCCCTTATATGAATGTAACTTCGACGCAGGTGGATCGGTTGAAATGTAATTTTTTTCGGCCAAGAGCAATAGTATTGTACCTTCTTTTTTTTTATATTAACTCCACACAGGAGGCCCTGAAGAAAATAATTTCCCTCAGGGCCTATGTCATCTTTGGGGATGCTGTGTGGAGGGTCTTTTTGTGGAGAGGAAGGAGTGAACATGGGTCTTGAAGAGTCCCATGTTGTAGGAGGGAGGAAACACAGTGGCCGGCAGTTCGTTCCACAGCCGAGCTGTTGAACTTAAGAACGAATCGTAGAAGCGACCCGTTCTCATGTGACAAATGTCAACCGTGTACAAATGTTGGGCGCGCGTTTGGCGTGTATCCCGACTATGCACCGGTGCCGAAGGGATCAATGACGCTAGTTCCTCAGAGCATCTTCCATTGTAATACCGATAGAACAAGGACAGCATACCTACCTGACGCCTGTGCTCTAAAGATTGCAGTCCGCTTGTTAAGATTGGGGAATCTATCAAACGGACCGCCCGTTTTTGCACAGAGTCAAGGGTTTTTTTCAGGTATTTAGGGGCTCCGGACCAGAGATGGCTACCAAATTCGAGAGTAGGGCGCACTTGCGATTTGTACAGGGTCAGCAGTTGTGTAGGTACTATTAAAGTATCTGCGGGCCCTGTACAGTAAGGCGGGTCACGATTGTATGGGGGAAAAAAAAAACTTGTTTTGATTTGTCTGTTAGTGATAAAAGGGTGTTAAATGAAGATGTAAAATCACGTAATTTTTTAAATAATATTTGGATATCATCTTCTTCCTCCGGATTGAGTTTGAAATTTCACAAAATAGAGAAAAACCCACCCTTGTTAAATCTCTAAAAAATATTAGATAAACAATTAAAAATGAACTTTTTTTCAATAAAACACACATTAGAGAGAATATTCTGACTTATTTATTAAAAAAATATATGATTATAATTAACATTATCTCAAGACAGTGTATTCAAATACCAGCAAAATCCTTCTTACTCTCAAATTTCGGCATTATTTTGCGAGACTCAATCTTTGCCTTAATAAGACCTTCTCTTGCAGACTTCGTACATAAAGTAGTTGAGGCTTCAGTAACAGTCTTTACAGCTCTTTCAACTGCTTGAGTATGACATGGCAGACGCAGAAGAGGCAATTTACCATCTCCCCCCTGTGCTACAAATAATTGAAGATCTTCATCCGATATATTCTTCAGTATTGGGGGTTCGGTTACATTTTGCTGCCAATTAATAAGGTCGTAGTAATATGATGCATCGAGGTTTATGTTTGGAAGTTGGAACAGCCTTGTTTTACTTAGTTTCTTACTGCGTGCTTTTAGAACACGACGCGCAGCTAATTCCCGGATATGATTGTGAGGGTCAGTTAACATTGCAAGTAGTAAATTTTCGGGGTGTGCGAAGTAACTGTTTCTTTCTATGACTGGATCAATTATAGTTTTTAGTTCAGGGGATAAGTATCTAGACGCTGAAATTAGCTGCCATAGGTGACGTGCTCCATCTTTACAGGTGGGATGAGTTTTAATACTGAACCAAGTCGGAGCATAAACTTTAACAACGTACGTTGCTAAAATAATAAGATTCTCTGTAGGAGCTTCCGTTGCAACATAAAGACGAAGAATTCGGTTAGCACGCGTAAGCCATCTGGCATGAGACATTTTTCCAGGAGATTTGTGGCCTAAATCTTCAGGTAATTCCCCCACCGTAACTGCAGATACGATTTTATACAAATATAACTGATCTGTACTTAGGTCTTTAGTTAATAATTCAGGCAACTCTCCGTCAATTTTCTGAAAATGAACAATAGGCTTTTTTTCACAGTTTTCTAAAGCTAGTCCTATTGTCCCTGAATATGTTTGAGGTCCAGATGTCTTACCGTCAAGATGTGTGAACAAATGACGAAATGGTAACTCGTTCATGTGAAGCAAGCAAATTATCCATTGCAATGGTTTATCCAAACGTTTTTCAAGCAAACGTATTATACCTCCATGTTTTCCAACGTTCACGTTCGTTCCGTCACATCCAATAGCCATTAATGGTTCAAATGGTATTTCTTCCTTTAAAAAATAATCGACAATTGTTCTTTCTATAACTTTCGACGTGCCAGAGTTTGGTGCAATATAACCCAAATATATTGAGTCTGGCTCTTTTATCATTGAAATATGCTCTTCAATGATTAGTTCTCTGTAATGCCTCCCCCCCTTTTCCCTGATAACTAATGTTTTATCTTTCCGGCCATCAAAATATAATGCGGGTATTTGTAAAACTATGTGTTGTGCCTTAATATTTTCCCTTGTTTTTTTTCGTTCTCTACGAAGTTTACTTTTGTCAATAACTGGAATATTAGACTTGATGTCATACAGAACTGCTGAGGCAATGGCTGCCGCTGCTCTATCCGAAACTCCATATCTATCACAAGTTTTCGACAGTGTAGAATAATCAATAGTGACCGCAGCCTGCTTCTGAGGCATTTGAGATACAACATTTGGTTTGAAAACATCATTGCAATCGGATTCATTTGATGCAGAAGACGTGGAAATATCGATTAGAGAGGTAGTTGACTTACCTGTGCTTTCCTTTTTAGACGAACGCAAGGATTTTTGCTTCAGAAGTTTTCTTTTCAACGCAGTTTTCATTCGTTTTGTTGTAGCGGTATCCACATTTCCTATTATCATTTTTCGTGTAGTACGTTGGTCACTAATGAAACTCTGTTCATTTACAGGTATTTTTTTATCTTTAGGACAGTCACATTTACTAAAATATTTGCATTTGCAAGACGAAATATCAAACAGCACTTTACTTCTGCGACGGAATTCCTCCATTTTTTTCTCCGGTATTTTAGGATGTGACTTAAGAAGGTTTTTGCATTTAAAATGATATGACCTCAACATGCGTGCTACTCGCGAGTGTGTAACGATGGGAATAGAAGCCTTTCTCCATATTTCTTCAATTCGTGCTGTCACAGTACACTCTATTTGCTGAAATTTGGGTTCTAGTTTGGTCTCTTGATTTAATTTTATTTGATGCCTGGTCCACTCAAAAAACTTCATAACATCACAATAAGTTGGTAAAACATTGTCTTTAACGTCGCAAATTTCACCAAATATGGGACTTTTTAACGCATTCCGAGTACGTTCCATTGCGAAAACTTGTGCAACGCGACCTACCGCTTAAAGAGCCGTAGCGATACTGACATTACTGACTCCAAACTCCGACGTCGGTTGCGCAGAGTCGCTGCGCTTAGTGCAATCGGTGCTTCCCCCGCCCTCACCTCGAGCCACTAATAATCAAAACTCGGATTTTTCGTAAATTAATTCGTAAATACGTACCATATTTGCCATAGAATATTACAAAAAATATAGTACAAAGGATTCGTAGTAACTTTTATACACACTAGAAAATACCTCTAAAAATGAAAATTTTCAAAACTTTGAAGTGAATCCGGAGGAAGAAGATCGTATCAGAAATTTAAAAAATTTTTAACACGTCGGTTTGAACCCATTTGGCACCCTTTTATCGCTAACAGAATCTAAAATTATCTTTTTTTTTTAAATGACCCACCTTACTGTACAGTACGCCCAGCTTCTGAGAGGCCAACTTTACTCTGGCTTCAATGGAGCCCCCGTACCTGAGCTGGTCACTTATAGTTACACCAAGCATATCAATGGAAGGCCTGTTCGGAAGATTGCTTCCGTTGAAGGAGACTAGATTGTCATTTGGATCCCTTTTAGACGTAATCAGACAGGATTGGGTCTTTGAAACATTAAATTCGACGAGATTATTTCTATCCCAGGGACTGGAGTAAACCGCGCTAACAACCTCGCCAAGTGGCAATCGGGTAGAAACGATATTTATTTTGCATATTAACTGCTGTAATGTCATCCGATTTCAGAAAAATGCGTATATGCCACGTGTGTGTCCGTGATTGCCACAGAAAGACAGAATGCATTGTCATCGACAACGTATCTATCTGCCCAGTTTCAGCACGATCGCATGTCGGGAAGTGGGTTAATTTTCGCTTCAAACATTTGCATTCATTCATTCCCGAAAACAAAAGTGAAATTCAAATAAATGTATTTATAAATATGATTACGAAGGTCTTTTCAATATTATTGGCTATAATAATAATATCTAGCAATGTTTTAAACGAGAAAAAGAGAATATACTTTTATGTGATATATGTTCAGCGTAAAAAAACACATCCTGCAGTAACATTTCACTATAGTAAATTGGAAACCACATTATAACACATCCATTAGCTAAAAAATCGTAACTCATCAACCCCTGTCTGACCTCACGGAGTGGTTATTGTGACCCTGGGAGTGACGAGAGGTCGCGGAGGCACTCACAACTCCCCATCACATACCACCTTCCCATACCAAGTGCCTCCTAACTCCCACCACCTCCCACTATCCTCTAACCGTCAGATTTCTGCGCGTAATTGATGGTGACCGTGTTGCCATGCAATATAGTACGAACTGTTCGTTGTGCCCACACACCGACCAGAATATATATAGCCATACATTGCCCAGAATGAAAATTTCCAAGTATCGAACATTGTAGACTAGCATTGCACCTTTGTATGATGTAACTATTAAACATTCCCATTTTCTCTACATTGTAGGATAGCATTGCGTATGTATGCATGTATCATACATTGCACGTAGTAGCTTGATACACTAATAATCTTTCATTACGCCTAAATTGAACATACTTCTGAATTGAACACATTTCTGATTGCTACTTTGTCCAATCTACCATATATCTACATAAAAGAAAGCAACAAACCTTAAGTAGTCATACTTAACATTACTATGTACTTACTAGAAAGAAAATTAGATTTTTTTATTCATGTCATTAAAGCCTGTTAAGCTGCTTTTGTAGTTTGCTAGCACTTGTATATTTACATCTTATAAATATATATATTTATTTAGTGGCTAATTTTTTTGATACATATAAGAAAACATAAAACATATGTACATACAAAATATAAGACAGTAACAAATAAAATTCAACAAAAGCGAAGCATGTGCGTGGGCATTATAAATTATGTATACAAAACAGTGGTGGTTAAATAAAGAAAACATAAATATAGTACCTATAGATAGATGAATGTAATTTTACTGGAGTTTCTGCGAATTTAATAAAAACAGTTCAAGTTGAAGTTAAAGTCATTTTAAAAGTTTTTTCAGTGTAGACGGTAATGGCATAATTAGGTATCATAGGCGTAGTACAAATTATAGAAAAATGTTTCTCACTTCCAGATTTTTTCTTACCCAGCTTTTAACATGTATTTTATAAGAGTTTAGGTATTGGCACATGCTTTGGGCCAGCCTGGTTTTGCAGTGGGGCACTGTGTACACGCATATGTTGTGTCTATAGCTAGAACGATTTGGGTTTTTACAGAAATTATAAGGACGAGTGTATATAAATTTAAGACATTGGACACAGTAGATCCGCTAGTTCAATAATGTCGGTTTCCCGAAACAATTGATCGGTGGGATATGTCTTGGTCTTCTGAACAATTTCTAGAGGTTTCACATGATTATTGTATGTTCCTCCCAAGTCGAATATTCCGTTGGAAATGGATGAAAGTACCAGTGCATCATAAACAAGCCTCATGGTTCTTATGTTAACAATATTGCTCATGCGTTTGAATATGTAAATTAGGTGCCTCAGTTTATTGACAGTTTTCTTCTATGTGGTAAGTCCATTTGAGTTGACAGACAATAGTTATATCTAGGTATTTAATAGATTTTCCTAATTTTACATCTTCGCAGTTTGAGCATGTCGCAGGGTTAAAATTAACATTATGGAACTTCAGGTTAAGATTATTTTTAGGGGATGACTTTTGGGTATTAAAGAAGGGAAAAAAAAACAGTTTTATCATAATTTAGACTAAGAAGATTTCTATATGGCCAATCTTTGACTGTTGCAATGCATTTGTTGGCTTTACTAATTGTATCTTCCCATGTTTTACCTTGTACTGTTATTGCAGTATCATCAGCAAAAGAGAGAATTTTACTAATTATTACTATGTTGTATGGTTATTGATGTAGATTAAAAAGACTAATGGCACTAAGACAGTTCCTTGTGGAACACCATGTTTTACTAGATCATAAGTGCTTAAGCTTGATCCTATTTTTGTGGATTGATGGCGATTTAATATGAAGCTTTTTAATAGCATGAGACTTTTGTTTTTGATACCAACGTTAAAGATTTGCGTTAATAGAATTCTATAGTTGTCTGTGTCAAACGCTTTCTTTAAGTCTAATAAAATCGTTATCGTAGTGTTAGAATCTAGGGTAGAGTATATGTTTTTGGTTATAAAAGACAGCGTCACCAGTGCACAGATTTGTTCTAAAGCCATATTGATTAGCTGAGAGGATTGAATTAGATTCTAGAAAATTCATAATTTGTTGTTTTAAACACTTTTGAAAGATTTTAGATATAATGACACGATACAATACATATTTTTTAATAACAATAGATAAATTAACAGTTGTATCAATGGATTCATAGGCATAGGAAGGTACATGAAGAGTAATACATTTATAATGTGAATTGTGAATTCCAATTAGAAACACAGAAACAGGTGTGTACCTATTATATTGCTCTTGAGGTGATTTTTCACAAAAACGGCGCTATACAAATTTGAATTTTTTTATTTTTGCATTTCAATATGCCTACAGAATAGCTGCGAGTATCTATTGCTATGAAGCTTCTTTGGGAACTTGCATTGTACCTACACACTAACTAATAATAATTGACTACTTTTTAATCTATAACGCAGTAAGTAACAAAGATTGTCTAAAAATAACTTTGTTGAAATACATTGTGCCGACATAGTGGCTCTGTACCTATCTAGTAACTAGGTAATAACAAAATCTAAAAACCGACTTTGGTAAATAACATTGCATCTCTCTAGTTACCAAGTTGCTTGTAGATTTCCATTGTGAAAAATAACTACTGATTAAAAGTGACTCTGTGTAGTTACATGGTGCCTACAAAGAAACGAACACGTAACGTAACCCAAGCACTTATACGTCACTGAACCATTACTCGAGAGGTATTTAATAAGTGACGAAATGAAATGCAGTGGAAAAAAGGTGTTGATTTTGAAATGCATTAGTATTCTAGCGGGACCAATGCAATTTGAGACTTCAAAAATATAAAAAAAGCATAATGGGAGTTATGAATATTTTGGAGAATAAATCTAAATAACTTTGAGGGGGGAGGTTGCTAGTTAGATTCCAGAGGCATAAAAGTATATTGACGTATTTTTATGCATGGGCGCTGAAAGCTGTGTTGATTCTAACGATTCGTAGAAACTACATAAGGTAGTGCTTCTTATGAAGCAGAAATTTAGGTGAACTTTAAACTACTTGTTGTAAGAACTTATACTACTTGGTGTAGCTACAGCAGATTATTTTTTTGTTAAGAAAATAAATTAGGACATATTGCTAAATAAAGATGGATTGGAAATTAATCTCTTCACTGTAAGCTTATGAAGAGGAACATGGTGAGTTTTCGAGAAATTCGAATTTTTACATACACATTTATTTTAATGTATTAGGTATATCTATAATAATATTATATCGATTATACAATACTTGGATAATTCCATCCAATTTTGAGTCATCTCTATTGAGTAAAAAGCAATAAGAACCCTTAGATTGATAGCATATGAGTATCGTACAAACATCCTTCACTGAACCTAAATACATAGGTGATATAGATTTAAGCCAAGCCGACAGTCTAGTTGCCTTGTAGCTCTTGCTGAAGTTCCATTAACTTAGTATAATAACCGTGGAGTGACCAAACAAACCAGTTAAGGGCATTTATCACAGGACGTTCAAGTGGAAGACAATAATGGACAAAAATATAATGCTAGTATAAAAAGGAAATAAGCTATATACAGACATTATGACTATATATACTATATACTATATTTTACATAATTAATTTTATTGTGTTACATAATTAATTTTATTATTTTACATGGCTACTTAAGTGGTATTCGTAGAGGAGAAAATAATAGTTCAACCTTTTTGAACTGGTATATTTGTGGCAGTGAGTAATCGCTTAACAGACATTGTTTAAATACTGAGTAAGTTTAAGTGAAAACAAAAAGATTGTATTATTATATTATTATTATTATTACTTAAGAATTTCTTCGACATTAATTTACTATCACTAAATAGTGATAAAACATATGCAATTCCATTTGCAATACACACAAAAGACATCCCTAAAAATTTCGAGATTATCATTCATGACAATTCCAAAATACATAATAAAAATTACTGTCTCCAAAACTGCACAATACTAAAAAACACAAACACAATCAAATATCTAGGAGTAATTATCGATAAAAATTTGAATTGGAAGGAACAAATATGTCAAATTGTAAAAAAAAATCAGAAACTGATATATGTATTTTTAAGAATCAGAAATTTTTTGTCTTTAAAGAACCTATATCTAATATATTATGCCTTGGTCCAATCAACTCTACAATATGGTATCATTAGTTGGGGATACACATACAAAACTAACCTTACTCCAATAGAAGTGGTACAAAGGTTAATAATTAAAATAATATTAAGAAAACCTTCCGATTACCCAACGGATCGATTATTCGAAGAATTTCAAGTGCCTTCATTTAAAGATCTTTATACTAAAAATGCATTGATTCAAATCATAAAAGAAAAAGACAAGTACCAATTTCTAACTGAAAACCGTACTCGACTTAAATATATTTTTCCATGCCCAAAATTAAACACTTCCTTTGCACAAAATTATTACACTTACCGGGCGAGAATTTTTTTCAATCGACTACCTGAAGAAATTAGAAACATTAATGATAACATCCAAATAATAAACACTGTGAAAAAATATTTTAAAGACAAACTTACAAAAAATAAAAATGTTTCAAATTGAATTAATCTTAAGAATAACTCATCTCAATTCTCAACTCATCTCCACATTACAGATAACACAAAAAGAACTAATACGAAAACCAGCAAAGTAATAAAATACAGAAATTATAAAAAATATAACAGTGAAAGGTTAATTGAACTTCTGGGTGATATGAATGAACTTCATCAAATGGAATTCAATGAAAAGGCTAAATCATTAATAAATAACCTTCAAGAAGTAATCGACCAGTTAATACCAATCCAAACTACTAAAATAAGAGGAACAAATAAATGGTATAACATAGAACTACAATCAATACAATATGAAAGAGATAGACTGTACAAAATTGCAAAAATCTCAAGAAACTCACAAGACTGGAAAGCATTCAAAAATGCAAGAAATAAATACTCAAAACAACTGAAAGTTTGTAAGAACGATTACTTCAAAAATAAAATTATCTGTGAAAAGGGAGACACTAAAAAAATGTGGAAAACCATAAAAGGATTAATGCAAACTGAAGATAAAGGGATGAAACATGACATTGAATTTCCACATCAGATACAGGGTAGCATACAGAACTGCTTCAACAAATATTTTGTAAACAGCATAACGGAATTACATCAGAGTATACCAATACTGAAGGAAGACAACCGCGTGAGAAATGTTCCCCTAAACCGAGAAAAACTTGTGTTTAAAGAGATTGATGAAACATATCTTTTACAGATTCTAAACAGCACCAAATCAAAAGAGAGTCCAGATGGAATAAGCTTTACAGTTTTAAGGGATGCAATGCCAGTGATAGGACCTCATCTACTGAACATAATAAATGAATCGTTAAGAAGTGGAAAATTTCCAAACACATGGAAAACATCTATTGTGATCCCGATTCCGAAAGTTGTTAATACCAGAAAATGTGAAGAATTTAGACCTATAAATATGTTACCAAAATACGAACAGGTACTAGAAATTGTAATAAAGAAACAACTCGTTGAGTATTTGGAAAAACATCATATATTATGTGACGAACAATCAGGATTCCGTAATAATAACTCTTGTGAAGCTGCAATAAACATTGTGATTAATACATGGAAGAAAGAAACAGATAATAAAAAAATCACCATTGCAACATTTTTAGATTTTAAAAGAGCATTTGAAACGATAGAAAGGAAAAAACTTTTGGAAAAATTAGAAGATATAGGTCTTTCTGAAGTAGCTCTAAATCTTTTCAAAGAATATCTCCATGAAAGAAAACAGGTAACAAAAGTGGAAAGCTCAGAATCAGAACCGATAGAAAACAACCTCGGTGTTCCACAAGGGTCGGTATTAGGTCCAATTCTATTCATTATTTACATTAATGATATAATTAAAACCATAAAACATTGCAAAATTAGATTATTTGCAGACGATACATTAATCTATATTTCATGTGAAGAGTACATAGATGCAATTAATAAATTAAATGAAGACCTACAAAATATAGCGAAATGGCTGAAATTAAACAAATTAAAACTGAATGTCAACAAAACAAAATATATGGAAATAGGCAACAAAACGCATAACACAGAGTTAAAATTGACAATTAATGGCGAAAAAATTGAAAAAGTAAATGAAATTAAGTACCTGGGTGTGATACTAGATTCAAAACTAACTTTCGCAGCAAATTTTGAATATGTGCTAAAGAAGGTATCTAAAAAAGTCAATTTTCTTAGAAGATTAAGAAATAAACTAAATGGAAACACTACAGAGCTGATTTATAAAACTATAGTTGCTCCACATTTAGATTATTGCTCTACTATGTTGTATTTGGCCAATGAAGGAAACTTGAACAAGCTAGATGTTATACAGAATAGAGCTATGAGATGTATACTAGGAAAAGGAAAATACGCAAGCATAGATCAAATGAGAGAACAGCTAAATTGGATTTCTATAAAAAAGAGACTATTATTTAATGTGTTAATTTTTGTACATAAAATCATGAACAACCAAATGCCAAAATATTTTAAGGATGAAATTGTTTTTAATAGAGATGTTCATAATTACGAAACCAGAAATGTAAATAGGATTAGATTGCCACATATGAAACAAACAAAATCACAGAACTGCCTAATGTACAAAGGACTAAAAATGTATGATGAAATGCCTGAAAGTCTGAAGAATGAAGGAAGAATGAATGTATTTAAAAAGAAATGTTATATTTATTGTAAAAATATGTAAAATTACAAAATGAAATATGATCTTGTTTATATTAGTTTATATTCAAATGTATAAACTAACTCAATAAATAATAAAAAAAAATAAAAAATTAGTTTACTTAAGTAACATTCCATTCTTCAAATAAGTTTAAAATCATTTTATTTTTAATTACTTACATACTGTAATAAAACAATGTAAACTCTTCTTCCAGCCACAAGCTAATGCTTCCATGGAAGAGGGGTCTTGAAATATTGATCATATATTGTAACAAATAAACAAAAATGTACTTATATAAAAAAAATAATAAATAATAAAAAAAAATAATAATAAATAATTGTTTTCGTTTATTCAGTACATTCCGTGGTACACAACCAGTAGGTGGAATTCGGCAGAAAGTGAAATAATTGTTTAGGTTCGACTATCACCTTTGCCGTGTGTTTTTAAGTTATAATCAAAAGGTAATGAAAATTCTCTGCTGTTATCATACTGTTCGAATCTTGTCCTATTTAATATGGCCGAAACGATTTAACTGTGCAATAAATATAACTAATTGAGTTGTTCGATAAAGGAAAATTTAGCGACGGATGAAGAAGTGCGAAAATGCATAGAACAAGTCAGAGATACGTTAAATAGCTAAGAATTACGTGTTTAACAAGGACTTGAATATGATCATTTGCTATTGCACGGTGAAGTGCTATGTCCACTTTTAATTTTGTTGGGAATGGAAACTGAAATGCTAGATTTATATAACTAAATTACTCGATATAGAGGGGTATTTAGTAAGCGGAATTCGTATGATGTATATAAAAAAAATCAAGAAGAGAGTCGACATATTAGCCGATAATCACCACTCAAAAGATGAAAAAAAGTGTCTTTCTCAACGAAATCTAAAATGAAAAAAATGCGAGAAACAATGGAATGGGAAAATGGTTATTGTCATGAAACTTGATAAATTTAAGATTTTTTGTTCAAAAGAGTTAATATTAAGACTTATTTAGTTTTCTTTTTGTTATTTGTTTAGTATGTTTGTATTACAAAACATAGCTTTACGACTCTTAAGGCAGTAAGAAACTTCGAAACAAACCTTTTAAAATAAATAAATAATTCAAATTAACTACAAGCTTCAAGTTTTACCGGTAAACTTTTGTTTGCAGTTACGTATAGGTTTTAAGGCTTGTTAACATAATAAACGTGATACCTTTCTTAGAAAGTTTTCATTCCATTATAACTGCTTGCAATTATTTCTGGGCATAAAGAAGCTTAACAAATTTAATTATTCTCAGTTAAACAATACGGGAGACGTTTCTATTAAAAGAATCCACCTGATTGTACCAACAAAGAAATAGAAGTACGAGCAACAATAAGAAAGGAGGAGGAAACGACGAGGGAACTCCTAGCGGAATTCAATTAAACTAAACTGGGCTCGCAGGATAATCTGAGACGTAATCTGCGCCAAGAACCGAGTTTTTCAATAACGGCTGGAAAAATAATTAAACCGGACATTCGAAGGTCTCTGTCGTAGCATAATGGTATACGTACGCGTACTTTGTATCAAGTGGTTTTGGTTTCAAATACCGCCGCAGTGAAAAAAATTGTTTTATTTATTTGGGTTCTTACGCCCACCTGGGCCTTTACACGTTTATTTTTTACTAAGATAAAGAACATCTTAAACAAGAACAAAAAAATAAATACTTTACAAAGCAACACAGAAAAATAGTACAAAATGAATAAAAACACTCATTTTACGTTATACTAGATTCTGAAAAGCTACTAAAGAGATAAGCCAATAGAAATGTTGTGTTCGTGTGGAAGTAAGATCAAATTTACCTTACGTTTTTAAATAACGAAATTCTTTGTTTTACACTTAGGACGGGTTGTTTCGGAGAATTTGAACAATTCATCAAATTTCAATGTTCATTTTCGGGTTCTGTGAAAGTCCTATTCAAGTTCTGTTATTATATCATTGTAGGCTAGTTGCTTGAAAAAACTGAAATAAAAACAGAACTTGAAAAATCTTTTACAGAACTTGAAAATGAACGTTGAAATTTGATGAATTGTTCAAATTCTCCGAAACAACCCGTCCTTAATCAACTTCATTGGCCTGTTTGAACCCAGGAGTCGAACGGTCTTGTCTAAATAATTTGACGACTTAATTTTGTTTAACTTTAATATAGATTGGCAGTCTACATGTACTTTTAAAAACAAAAATGTAGTTAATTAGTTCATGAGATTATTATCCATTACTAACAACTTTTGTTTCTCGAATCTGGAACGGAATCAATTTATCGCGTCTTAGGTGCAATAATTATGTCTATGGATCGTATCTATAATATATCTCAGTTCTAAGAGCTTAGTTAGTTCACCTCCATTCATTATTAAGCCAGTTATTTTACATAACGAACGACATTATCTAAAAAGTCTTGCATACTGACAGTTTATTCGATACCTTGGAGGCCGCGCAAAAAGTAGTGGCTTTTGTCCACCAACGGAATCATACTCTGAGCGAGCTCGCAAATATTGATTGCTATCTGACCATAGATGAGGTATTTCGTAAATATCGCAAAGACATTGGGCTATAAACCGATCATTAGTGCTAGACCTTCTAACACCACTAAAATCATAGCTAGTTCGAATCGCGGGCGCGCCAGTAAATTGATTAAATTTGATTTAAGTAAATTATATTAGATGAATTTGGGTTATTTCACAATTTATTCATTTAAAACATATATTCTACATATGTTCCAGAATGGAAGATACTTTCAGTATCGCCCTGGTGTAAGACCACCATTCATAATTGAAACGTTGCTTGATACGGCTTTAGTCGTGTTTGGTAGTGTGGCGTGGAAGGAAATAAAAATTATTCAGAGCTGAATAACCAGATACTCCCCCACCTTCCTCTTTCACATTTCCTTCCACGCCACACTTCCTTCAGCCTCATAACATAGGGTTGGGCGGGGCTAGTTGAACCAAGGGGCTAGTTGGGCCACGCCAATATCTTCGGAGCCAAAAGACTTAGGAAGAATGCTGAATATGTTCTAGCAAGCTAGAAGTGTGGGGACGGCGTCACCAAGCATTCAGTAGGCACATGGAATCCTTAGCGTGTGTACGGGGATTTTGTGTGATTTTTGCTCCAAAAGTAAAAAAAGACGATCAACTGCTTTTTTGAAAATAGATACCAAGGAAAAAGATACCAAGTCAAGGTAAGTCAATATGAAATTGGTGTTTACTTAACTATATCTTGTCAATTGTAAAATTGTAATACGTTTAGTGGTATATGAGATATCCGATGAAATTTGTAATAAAACATGGGTGGGGCTAATTGAACCATTTGGTTCAACTTGCCCCATTCAGATTCCTGACTGTAATTTTATACGTAGTGCATTCATTTCACTCATCAACACATCAATAATACCGATTTTTTAAAACTTTCTAGATGCGTACACGGTATACCAACAACAGGCAAAGAGAATGTTTCTCCCAATATCAACAACAATACTGTAGCATCTACATCTAGAAGTGGCGTTTAATTTTCAAATGAAAACATTAGACCATTTCCAAAGGCAGGGCCTAAAAACCGCTGCAAACAGCGAGGAAGAAAAGAAGAGCTGCTATTTTAACAGACACTCCTGAAAAGGATTCTCTTGCACTTTGAGCACTTTTGAGCAATCTAAGAAGCAAAAGACAGGAACAGATAAGGCAAAAAAGAAGGCAACTACGAAAAAACTCTTCACATTGTCAGACTCATCGTCCGACAATTGTGAAGAATAATGCTTGCCTAATTTGTGATGAGATTTATTCAGAGAGCTTTCCAGGAGAAGAGTGGGTTCGTTGTCATGCCTGTCTAAAATGGGCAAACCAAAAGTGCACATCTGGAACTATTCCAATGTAAATTTGCCGATTTTATCGATTAAATAATTCCAACAAAACTTACCGTTTTTATTATACTTATCTACTTATTATTTCAATAAATTTACTTTAATATCTTAATTTGTTTTATTAAAACATGAGTGTGAACGATAATAAATACATGACACCATATTGTGCAACAAGCCCCGTGAGGTGGTTCAACTAACCCCACCTATGAGGCAAGTTGAACCATTTCTCCTTCGGCGTGAAAATTAAAATATCTTGCATAAGGTCAAAGTATTATAGCATTTCATGAATAACATTATAAAGCCAGATAATGAAGCTATCTTAATAAATTAAAAAAACAAAAATAACTATAAGAGTTTCGACTCTGGGGTCAAATTAGCAAAATCATGTTCAACTAGCCCCGCCCTACCCTACCCCAATCGGCGATGTTATAGTCTCACTGCTTCAGACGGCATGGAAGACTGTGAAAAAAATAATTTATTTTTAATAAATAAATAGTCATTAATTAAAAAAAAACAAAACTATATCGCACACACTGTAGTTGATGACCTGGAGGTTTTCAACGATATTTTTGATAAGATCCCCGTAAAATGATAATACAATTCCGTTAAAGTTATATAAAGAAGGTATATTTAGACATTTACTTATTTTCATTCAAGGATATAATTGAGCTTCTGAGATCTATATCCCAGCGTGAGGTAACCGTTTATAAGCCGACACTTAACAAATAATGCAATCAAATGAAAATAATTAACTTTGTACCTCTATTTTAATAAAAAATATATGCTTCAGAAACAGAACCAATGGTTTCTTCATCACGACACAAAGTATACTATGATGCCAAAAGCGTATTTATTTACAGTCATTAAAACATAATCCAATAATCTATTCATTATTTTTCACCAAAGTTCTCGATAAAATTGACAACTGTGTTCGAAAAACGTGGAACAAATTTCCAAAAAAAAACTGAGAAGAAAGGTGGAATATAAAATGTCCGCCAAATGTCAGGTAAGCGTGTCCTAATGCTGATTACGCCCTCTGTAATAAATAAACATTTTGCCTGCTCCACCCCCTACCGCTTATACCCCTTCACCCTACTGTCGAGGGACAGAAAAAATTAAAAGGCTTTTTCCTAATCTACGACAAAACATAAAAGAGGGGATGGAATTCTCCCCGGAGTGTAGGAGGAAGGTAGCGAAGTGAGAAGGCTTTCCTAGTTTATAGTTAATTAAACATTAAAGCAGGTACTTAATCCGCAAAGGGTTGAATTTTTCATGTTGCTATATTATTAATTTTTAGATGACATAATTCTTAATTAATTAATTATCTTTTGGTAAGCTTTCTGCTTTATGTAGCTTTTATTAACAGTTGATATTATAATTGACTTATATATGCGGTCGATTGGTACACCCATATGTCTATGGTTACACCACTGTGTTCGCATCTAGATTTCCATAATCAAGAAATTCACTCTAAAAATTGAAACATTCGATTTTTTTTATAATCAATTCAAATCTAATATTACGATTTTTACCGTACCTATCACAATTGTAAAATAGTAGTATATTTGACTTTTCTTGTAAATATGTAGGTACAAAGAAAAATATATGCATAACAGATGTCGAAATTAAAATTTTAAAATTTAGCAACATGGGGGAAGACCGAGTAGACAATTTTTTTAACCTTCTTTCCAAAGTATTAATCGAATTTAATACTTTTAAACTGTACGCCTTGTTATGGATCGCCCATAAAAACAAGCTAACTGCACAGTTAGGTACATTCTCACGCGTTACCGGAAATCGATCACGCACTGATTTCATGTTAGATCACCAATACATACACATACATCCGCGACATCGCGCCTGACATCAGTCACGTAGGCCACAAGGACCTACAACCAATCCGATATTGTAGAATATCCCTCCCACTTGCGCCCGACAAGGTCAAGTACTTGCGGCTAGCTGCCCACGCGCTCGGCCGCCAGTTGACCGCCGACCCCGCTGATCTCAACACAATGTATTAGTTCGGAGTTATCATTTACCGCCAAATCAGTGTCGCCGTAATGGGACCGGCGTGCACACATTTTATAATGTGCCGCGTCCCTAGACTCAGTTATCACGTCCAGGCCATTCGGCCGACTACACTATCATGGATATGATTGCGTCGTATCCCGGGGCCGCGGCCGTACATCCGCCGCAGCCCACGAGGTTGCATCTGTGCCGCCCTTCGTCGTATTCCCGCCTTTTGCTCTGCCACTGCTCTGCCGCCCTGCAGCTGGTTAGCCGCCCTGGCCGCCTCAGGCCGCTTCTGTGCCGCCCTTCGTCGTATTCCCGCCCTCCCGCATCAGTTAGGCCGTGCTATGGCATCCGCCCATCGTAGCCGCCCTTCGTCCTGCACCCCGCCTTGGCACCTGCCATGGCACCTGCCGACCGTCTCACCGCATCCGCCGTAAATTACACGTGAGCGCATAATATACCTTGTCAATCAGAGCCCTTAGAGTCAATAGATTGCCTAAGTAACTAGTTAGGACTTAAAAAGCTATGTAACCTTCGTAGATCTGTTGATAACCTGTATTACCTGTATAATAAACCTTCATAACAAGAGACTTGTTTTAATTGGGAAATTGACTATAATCCACACCCTGAATGATTGGAGTTTCAAGCTTTGCCGCCGGCTTGTGCGGCGATGGCTATTTGTGTAACACACCTATAGTATATTATATGGCTTTAACAGTTATATAACACTGGCGCCGCCACTTGGGGCCCTTACTCACTTATAACTATTTAAGTTACGTTATATACCCAGCTATATAACACTGGCGCCACAACCTGGATAGTCAATTGCCCGATGGAATGTGTCTTTTCTTGTTATGTGTTACTGTAATATTCTTGTCTATTAATGTTTTTATCCACAGCTGTGTGTTATAATTCATTTCTGATTCGGGAGTGTTTGTTCCGTCGACCGGTACACATACGTAGTAATACGCGCTTTGTCCGCCGGGTTACGCATGTACGTAATGCGCAGTTCCAATTTCTAAATACGCAATAAACAAATACGAGAAATTACGGCGTAATAAACATTAAATGTGGTTGTTTCCGAGAGATAGATGTGTTATTTCAATTTTGGAATGCAATTTAATTGTTTCGTTATAAGAAATAATTTTTTTTGTCAGGTTAAGCTTTGCTTATCTGTTTCATTGTAATAAGTTGAAATAATTCAAATACTCAAAAGAACTTCCAAGTATTAATTCTCCGTCGGATTAAATTCAGTTATCTTTTTTTAATTCACATTATTAAATAAATAACGTATTGGTTGTTTTTAATTAAGATCCATAGACTTTACCGGTCGTTCCCATTATTAAACCATGGATCCTCACAATATTAGTAGAATTTTAAATTTTGTAAAGGCAACGGCGGTCATTACAATTAAAATCACCTTGCTCATCCGGTCTGAGAATAAATATCGTTAACAATTTCACTGTTAATAATATAACGACAAGGAATTATTATTATTAACTTGCCGCAAAAGTATTATAACAAAAAATAAATCATGGATCAGAATAAAAACTCGCAACAGAAAAATATTACACAGAAAATAAATGTTTGGTCAAAAATAAAACACGCTACGAGCAGTAACTTGAGATATCTTAATAAGTCAAGTCTATTAAAAATACCGACAAAGGATCC
The DNA here is from genome assembly GCA_026573805.1 of Hesperophylax magnus. Taxonomy (NCBI): domain Eukaryota; kingdom Metazoa; phylum Arthropoda; class Insecta; order Trichoptera; family Limnephilidae; genus Hesperophylax; species Hesperophylax magnus. The sequence continues at coordinate 4,915,190 of JAIUSX010000026.1, forward strand.
ATTCCCGCGTCGCAACAGACAGTATTTACGCTTAATAATAATAATAATGAATTCGTCAAGCTCGCCGCGAAGCAGTAGTATGATATATTTTTTTGCAGTTAAAATACGTAATAATTATTGAATACTATTTCGTTCGCGTTCTTTTTTTAATAGTGAATAGTAGATGGTATGGTGTCATTCGTTTTGTATAAACTCAAGGGCGTCATGAACCTTTGAGTGAATCTTGTGCCGGTTGACACAATAACCACGCTGTTTCTTTCGTCTTTGTTCTCTATAAAGTTGACTGACTAGGACGCTAGCAGACCTTCTAATAGGAATAATAATTTTTTTTTTCTCGTAACTGTAACTTGATTTGCAATAGAATATAATAACAATAAAAAAATCAAATTCATTCATAACGTTTGTAATTATTGTGAAATAGAAGTTATTATAACTCAAATATCTTGTGTTATAAAAATTGTATAGATTAAATAAGAAAAACCCTGTTATGTGGTTTTTGTTCGGACATTCTCTTGTATAGAAATTATGTCAAATGTTTTTTTGTATTTAATTGGTTACCAACCAATTATTTGTTTTTTTTTCTGGAATTTTTTTTTTTTTCTCCTTCTTCTTGCGTAGTGAATACGTGTCGTTATTTTTAAGGAAGTCAATCTCTGGAAATCGGATTATGTAGTTCTCGATTTTTAAATTAAAAAGACTCGAATAAGTCTTATATAACAGAGATTGAATTATCACACACAGTAGTTGTTGAGTGGTATGTAATATGTTTGTAAATTATAATTGTGTAAATTGTTCCCTAACTAATTATTAATTGGTTATGGGTTGTGTATTGTAATTTCTTGTAAACACGTAATTGATTGCCTCGGTATCAATATGGTAAAAAAAAACCAGCGTGTAAAGTCCTTCATAAAGTTGAGACGAAATAAATTGTGTTATTGTATTATATGCTACACCATGTCAATTATGGTGTGAATTTTTTTTGTTGTAAACACGTAATTGATTGCCTCGGTATCAATAAAAAGAGATAACGTGTAAAGTCCTTCATAAAGTTGAGACGAAATAAATTGTGTTATTGTATTATATGCTACACCATGTCAATTATGGTGTGAATTTTTTTTTGTTGTAAACACGTAATTGATTGCCTCGGTATCAATAAAAAGAGATAACGTGTAAAGTCCTTCATAAAGTTGAGACGAAATAAAATTGTGTAATTATATTATATGTTATGCCATGTCAATTATGGTATGATTTTTTTTTTTGTTGTAAACACGTATTTGATTGCCTCGGTATCAATAAAAAGAAATAACGTGTAAAGTCCTTCATAAAGTCGTGACAAAATAAAATTGTGTAATTGTAATATGTGTTACGCCATGTCAAGTGTGGTGTGTATGTTCTCATAGAAAGATGAATTATAATATATACCCGGTAAGAAGAAATAGTTTTTGTAAAGATAACGTAATTATGTCTTAGATTTGGAAATCTAAAATTGTTGGTCATTAAGGACAAATGGTGGTTGCATATTTATGTCATTTTGGGACATTATTGAATCTTAACCAAAGAATTGGGTTGATAATTGCACTTAAGGTCATTTTGGGTTTTGTCTGGTCATTTGGTGAGAACACTTTATGAGTGTTCTGAAAATTTTGTCGAACGTTTTCGTTACGACGTGCTGGTGTTTCTTGTTAACACCTGGTACAGCGCTGTACGGTTTATAGGAAATAAATCGTTAAATGTCATAGGATAATATTAGCCTTATAATTAATTACATGGTAGGTCTTGGTAGCGTTGACCTGTATAATTGATATGCGATACGAGAGGATTGGTCTATATGCCTAAGAATTATTAGCAACCAGACAAACCATGACTAAATGAGAATATATTGTTACAATCTTGAGGAGAATCTTTTTGTTTTTTTCCGTTTTTCAAAATTATCAATGGATAATAAGAAATAACATAACATGTGTATTGATACTTGTTTTGTATAGTGTCAAGAATTTCATTGTAAGTGACGCAAAAATGGGTTGATTTCGGTCAATTGCATGATATAATCAGCGTACATATTCCCTAACAGGAATTTTGTGTATAAAAAACCATGTCTAGTTTAAGAATTTCATTGTGGAAAACGTGAATATGGATTGATTTTGGTCAATCGCATAAGCGTATAATATTCTCTAACCAGAATATCATTTTGTATAACATTGTACAATTGTGAACATGGATAAGTTGTTCTTCTTTTGTGGGTTGATGGAAAGTGTAGGCCTGGTGGTAATTGTGTACATCCATTCGGATATACCACATTGTAGGCTACATTTGTTGTTTTGGTGTTGTCTTAAAAAAGGCCATGTGTAGTCTTTTCTGTTTGGAAAGAGTCTTATGTATTCTTTTCTGTTTGAAAGGAAAGCCATGTGTATTCTTTTTTGTTGGAGAAAGTATTATGTATTCTTTTCTGTTTGAAAGGAAAGCCATGTGTATTCTTTTTTGTTGGAGAAAGTATTATGTATTCTTTTCTGTTTGAAAGGAAAGCCATGTGTATTCTTTTTTGTTGGAGAAAGTATTATGTATTCTTTTCTGTTTGAAAGGAAAGCCATGTGTATTCTTTTTTGTTGGAGAAAGTATTATGTATTCTTTTCTGTTTGAAAGGAAAGCCATGTGTATTCTTTTTTGTTGGAGAAAGTATTATGTATTCTTTTCTGTTTGAAAGGAAGGCCATGTGTATTCTTTTTTGTTGGAGAAAGTATTATGTATTCTTTCTGTTGGAAGGAAGGCCATGTGAATTCTTTTTTGTTTGGAAAAAAAATCGAGTACGTAAATCATAGCGTGTTTTGTATCGCGCCTTGGAGTTCATTTCTGCAATTATTTTTGAAAGAGGTTTGGCAACCCTTGTTCAGTGTACTTGTTAGGATTGTTCAACTTGGCTCTCAGGTAGTTAAAATTTTTGTTTTGGCTCTTAAGTTAGGGAGTGTTTAAATCTTTGTGAAATGAGGTAGCTCTGTACCTCTCGTACGGCAAACAGGAGGACGTTGCCCTGCTTCAGCTACGTTGCCTGGGATCTTCTTTCGTCGACAAGGAGGGTAGTGTTATGGATCGCCCATAAAAACAAGCTAACTGCACAGTTAGGTACATTCTCACGCGTTACCGGAAATCGATCACGCACTGATTTCATGTTAGATCACCAATACATACACATACATCCGCGACATCGCGCCTGACATCAGTCACGTAGGCCACAAGGACCTACAACCAATCCGATATTGTAGAATATCCCTCCCACTTGCGCCCGACAAGGTCAAGTACTTGCGGCTAGCTGCCCACGCGCTCGGCCGCCAGTTGACCGCCGACCCCGCTGATCTCAACACAATGTATTAGTTCGGAGTTATCATTTACCGCCAAATCAGTGTCGCCGTAATGGGACCGGCGTGCACACATTTTATAATGTGCCGCGTCCCTAGACTCAGTTATCACGTCCAGGCCATTCGGCCGACTACACTATCATGGATATGATTGCGTCGTATCCCGGGGCCGCGGCCGTACATCCGCCGCAGCCCACGAGGTTGCATCTGTGCCGCCCTTCGTCGTATTCCCGCCTTTTGCTCTGCCACTGCTCTGCCGCCCTGCAGCTGGTTAGCCGCCCTGGCCGCCTCAGGCCGCTTCTGTGCCGCCCTTCGTCGTATTCCCGCCCTCCCGCATCAGTTAGGCCGTGCTATGGCATCCGCCCATCGTAGCCGCCCTTCGTCCTGCACCCCGCCTTGGCACCTGCCATGGCACCTGCCGACCGTCTCACCGCATCCGCCGTAAATTACACGTGAGCGCATAATATACCTTGTCAATCAGAGCCCTTAGAGTCAATAGATTGCCTAAGTAACTAGTTAGGACTTAAAAAGCTATGTAACCTTCGTAGATCTGTTGATAACCTGTATTACCTGTATAATAAACCTTCATAACAAGAGACTTGTTTTAATTGGGAAATTGACTATAATCCACACCCTGAATGATTGGAGTTTCAAGCTTTGCCGCCGGCTTGTGCGGCGATGGCTATTTGTGTAACACACCTATAGTATATTATATGGCTTTAACAGTTATATAACAGCCTATTTTTTTAAAAATAAAACAAAAAAGTACCTTAGCTAATTTTGTACATTTCACATTCTTGGAAATATTTCTTCGTGACGATAAAGGTTAAATAATAAATTGTCAGAAACAATAAAGACACAAATGGGTACGACAATGTAAGTGAATTAATAAAATTTACGGTGTAAAGTAGCAGATTTTTTTGTTTCGATGAAAAAACACACGCGACCGAATAATAATGAGTAATTTATTGTTCCACGCACGTAGCAATTTATTGAAGCAGTACAATAAATTAGCAAACGTCAGAAATATTAGACCCGAAGGAATATCTGTCACATTCGTTTCATATTTAAAATAAAAAAGGTACAATTCAGGTTAAAAGGGAATATTTTTTCAGATAGGTAAATAACATGAAAGTGGATATATTTTTTGTGGCAACGCTTATTGTAACAACTTGTACATCACGATGATATTGGTGGTTTTTTGCCTCGCAAAATAAGGTAGTAATTAAATAAATTAACTAGTTAGTACAACATTGTTAAACCAATGAATAATTTTACAAAAATCTAGCTAAATTGCACATTGTTAGGGTATATGATTTGAAGCTTCTAAAAAACGTCGATCTGTGAGACCGCCATGTTTACGAAAACTAGCCATATATATAACACTTGTCACGTTCGCGAAGTTAATGTTAGGATATTAAGTATGAAATTTGAAATCAGTGGCGGCTCGTAACTTTTGGGTGTACTAGAGTGCTAGTATTAAAAAAACGGAATTTTTGATGTTGTTATAGCTGAAAAGGTTTTTTTATTTTTTTAGAAAACTCGATTATTTGTGTGAAGATTTTCAGGAAATTTCAGTTTGGCCGTGCGCGCACGGATTTCCTGAAAGACTTCATTCATAAATCGATTTTATTTAAAATCAACAATGCAATTTTTTTAATATTAGCACTCTAGTAAACCCAAAAGTCACGAGCCACCACTGGTTGCAATGCCAATAAATAATTGAAGTCAGTGACCTAGAAACAAAAGGTTCAAATAGGCAAAAATTAAGCAAAAACTCTGCATATTTACTGTCATCAGAAATAGTATTTTAACCAAGAAAATTAAAAAAATAATAATAAGCTTCATTATGTTTTGAATTTGAAAATCACATGAGTGGCATATATTGTGTAGTATGATGGATAGACAGGTTAGCACAAAAAGGTTTAGAGTTCTAACTATTATTTATTGAACTTACCTTTAATATATAGGACCGCCTAATATCAAAGCACTTTTACAATTTAAAAAAAAAATTAAAGAAACATCGAACAACTGTTGTTCTTACTATAAAGTTAACAATGTTATTTTTTTATTTGTAATTTGGATGATATTCCAGTACAATTTTAATGAAAAAGGGTGACTCTTCATCACTACATGATATTTTTCGTAAAACCAAGAGCTATAAAAAAATTGTCGCCCGTGAATTCTTCGTGCATTGTTTTAAATTTAAAGTAATGGGTACAGATGAATAAAAAAATCGTAAAAATGAATACATGAATACAAATATGGAATTTCGCACACTTTGTTTGCATGACAGCGGGCTTGTTAAAATATGGAATTTCAGGAGTAAAATATGGACGAGATATCCGACATATTATCACTCTACGTGTCTGCGCCGAAAATAACAATGTTTTGTGAAAACGTACGCGACTTTAGCACGGTGCCCTTTAGTTATTTCATTTATTACGTAGGTAAAGGGTACAATAATTAGTTTTCACTGTTAAAACGAAATATACCTAACCACTATTGTGAAAGAGATTCGAGAGCATCCGCTTTTTTTTCGACAAAAATAATTCCGTAGTAATTATTTTTGTCGAAATAACTTAATCAGATTATTTACATTGCGTCATTAATAAAAAACATACCAGTTCATGATGGAGATGACGTTGTGTTATGGAAATAGACCTAGAAATTCTAGACAACATGGAAGGAATAACTTCTTCTAACACAGCAAACATATTTTGTGGCACCATTTTAATTGAAATTAATAAAATACTTAGTTTTTACCACTTTTATTGTTTATAAATACCAACATGTTTCATGAGCAACGCTCACTTCTTCAGGGTTTTTAATACTCAATTATTATTAAAACCCTGAAGAAGTGAGCGTTGCTCATGAAACATGTTTGTATTTATAAACAATAAAAGTGGTAAAAACTAAGTATTTTATTAATTTCAATGGAAGGAATAAATTCGGGACTACAACAATACTAATTTCTGGATACCAGAAAAGGCATCCAAAACTACCTACGCGTAAAGTGAAAACTGATTTTAAGAAAATCATATCAAAAGGAAATAATCATCGTACGGTAGAGAATAATAGTTGAATATAAAGATGGATTGTGTGTCGACACAAAGTCAGCAGGTATTTGAATGGAAATTTTTACTTATTTCGAGGTGTTCGTAATTTTAATTAAAAAGCATAAAGTTTGTGTGTACGAAGAAGTTAAATATGCTCAATACAATTCAACGGTGAACTAAAAGGCTTTAAAAAAATAATCTAAGAATATATTTTAAATAATTGTAACTCAAGGGTATAAATACGCGATATTGGGCACTTTTATCTTCCATTGTATTTACCAGTTTCGTAGCATCTAACAATCATATAACTCTCTTCGCATGTTTACAAAACCGTACGTCCCACACTTAACTCCTCAATCGTTTGAATGTATACTAAGCTTAACTAACACGAGACTCGAGACTAGCGACACATATCCGTCCATCACAATTTAATTTCCACGTGCTGTCGGACCGACGCATGACGTGGCTGGCGGCACTTTCCGCCCCGCATTCCTCTCTTGTTAAATTACGCACGGGAATCTGCGCCCTGCACCCTTCAACCCTGTGTTTCCCGGATACATCAGTAGGGGTGGAAACGCCAATACACTGATGAAAGATGAACACTTTTTTGATGATTCTATAATATATAATCAGTCAATTTTCCGGCCTCCGTGGTCGAGGGGTAAGGCTCTCTACTAGCAATCTGGTGGTTAAAAACGGGTAAAATACCGGCGTGCGCAAGTAAATATTATTGATTGATTTGTGTTATTTCACAATTAAATCATATAAAATATTATAAGCTATATTTGCACCACGTTGCAGAGTTTAAGATACTCTCAGTATTGCCCTGGTGTAAGAACACAAATCAGAATTGAAACCTAGCTTGAACTGGCTTTGGCCGTGTTTATATCTGAATAGAATATGTACTTCCCCACGTTCCTCTTCTAAAGAGTTGAGAGAAATACGAATCATTTATGAACAAAGTCTAAGTATAAAAAATATAAATCAAATGATGCCAAAGTTTATTTCTATTTCGAATGATGTGAGATTTTTTGCTCACGGCCAAAAGTATTATCGTGATTTATTTTTGGGGTATCTATTACATTACATTACTATTTGTATTACTTCCATTTTTAACCGGATTTATCAAGCATGTAAGTAGCCCAAATAGCCCTAATTTATTGATAAGATGAGTACCTACGTCCGAAAAAAAACTTATTTTTTTGATACGCAGAAGCACTAACTGAAGTTCGGAACTCTATAAAAAGAGCCATCCGAAATCCGTGGCCGGGAGATTGACACATATTCGACCCCTCATACTATGGCTGGAGATATTCAAATCAAACGCCTTGACCGGGCTGCGACCATTGTGCGAAAAGTACGAACATACAAAATGTATTGGTAAAATTGAATACTAATAAAAAAACAAAAGTGGTTAAGTATGCGTTGTTAGTATCTAATTAATGTGAAACACCCGACCTATGATGAAATAAGAACAGAACATGAATTTAAATTTTGAAATATGATAAATTGTTCAGATTCTGTGAAACAACCCATTCAAAAGACCGTCATCTTACTAATCACCTTCTCTCAATATATATTCTATTTTTTTATTTATTTATTACAAGATAATATATTACAAAATGATAACAAATTTAATAGAAAGGAAAAAACTTTTGGAAAAATTAGAAGATATGGGTCTTTCTAAGTAGCTCTACATCTTTTTAAAGAATATCTCCACCAAAGAAAACAGGTAACAAAAGTTGAAAGCTCAGAATCAGAACCAATAGAAAACAACCTCGGTGTTCCGCAAGGGTCGGTATTAAGTCCAATTCTATTAATTATTTACATAAATGATATAATTAAAACCATAAAACATTGCAAAATTAGATTATTTGTAGACGATACATTAATCTTAATTTCATGTGAAGAGTATATAGATGCAATCAACAAATTAAATGAAGACCTACAAAATATAGCGAAATGGCTGAAACCAAACAAATTAAAACTAAATGTAAACAAAACAAAATATATGGAAATAGCCAAGAGAAATATGGTAATAGGCAACACAGAGTTAAAATTGACAGTTAATAATGAAAAAATTGAAAAAGTAAATGAAATTAAGTACTTGGGTATCATACTCGATTCAAAACTCACTTTCACAATAAATTTTGAATATGTGCTAAAGAAGGTATCAAAAAAGTATATTTTCTTAGAAGATTAAGAAATAAACTAAATGGAAATACTACAGAGCTCATTTGTAAAACTATAGTTGATCCACATTTAGATTATTGCTCTACTATGTTATATTTGGCCAATGAAGGAAATTTGAACAAACTAGATGTTATACAGAATAGAGCTATGAGATGTATACTGGGAAAAGGCAAATATGCAAGCATTAATCAAATGTGAGAGCAGCTAAATTGGATTCCAATAAAAAAGAGACTGTTATTTAATGTGTTAATTTTTGTGAATAAAGTCATCAAAAACCAAATGCCAAAATATTTTAAGGATGAAATTGTTTTTAATAGAGATGTTCATAACGAAACCAGAAATGTAAATAGAATTAAATTGCCATATATGAAGAAATCAAAATCACAGAACTGCCTAATGTACAAAGGACTAAAGATGTATGATGAAATGCCTGAAAGTCTGAAGAATGAATGTATTTAAAAATACATGTTTTGTTTATTGTAAAAATCTTTATTAATAAGTTACGAGATGAAATATTATCTTTTTTATAGTAGTTTATAAATAAAAAGGTGTATAACTTGTATAACTAACTCAATAAATAATAAATAAAAATAATTGAAACAAAGAATAATACAAACGCTTAAATGTGGGAGCATTTGTGTTTGGGAATCAGATCTGAATAGCCAGAAAATAAGTAGGAAATCCCATCCTTCCTCTTTCCCATCTCCTTCCCCTTTTCATCTCAATCAGCCTTCCGAAATACCCAAATCGGGGGCAAAACAATCAACTACTTATGTTTAATTAAAAATGGCAGCATAAAAAATAAAGGAAATGTCTCCACTCTAAGAATGAATTTATTTTTTAAGGATTCAACATCTTATCTTCAATCTTGTTTTAGAAAAACCTCAAGTAAAGTAAGCAGTGCCTACCCAATACAAATAACAACAAAAACTTAAATTTTTACAGGCCACATCCGAGGATTCACGAAATTTTCAACTTAAACCGTCCCTATGCGTGTTATCTCTCCCAAAAAACACAGCACCAAAGTAAAACGAGGTAACATTTTTAATTAAAGACACCCCAGACAACTTTTCGGCTACGCAGGGTTAATGAATACGGTAACTAGAGGGTTAAATATATTTTATAAGTCGTAAACATTTTTGTAACACCCCTGGAGAATTTTTTATGGGCTTCTCTTTTTACCAGCCTCTTGTGCTGCGGGAGACATCTTATTCTGAGAGCAAAATAATATGGAAAAATAAGATGTTTGCTGTTATCATGTGGACATTATGAGAGATTTTTGACCAGGAAAAATTAAAGGCTTAAAAAAATAAGGGACACATTCCTTCATTCAAAGACAATTTCTTTTCCCGACAAAAGTGTTTTAATTATTTATCGTGCCTTCACATATTTAGTTTCATTGTTTTATAATTAAATTTTTAACCTCGCTAGGATTAAGCCTATATAGAGGCTAACAATTTTACAAGACAATAAAAAAAAATAAAATAAACATCTTACAGTTCCCAGTATACGGTAAGTCCACATAAAATTTTGGTAAAACCATTTTTTTCTGTTATAATGTTTTTAAAAATAAAATTCAAAAATTTTTGTGCTTAGTTGTTGAACTACGTATGTTAACTTTATTTTTAAGTTATAATTGATTTTTTTCACCCAAGTGTACTTACGGTATGTAGGAACCATACGACTCAAGTATTCAAAATAAAATTAAAAACATACATGCAGTGTTATTAAAATATACGCCATAATATGGGATTTACATAACGATAATTTACTATAAAATGGTAAAATTAGGCTTAAAGATTAAAATCTGCAAAATAATTTAAGATAACAAGATTGAATTCACGTGATAGTGTCATTCATGTCTTCTTGAGGCATCCCAGTCTTTTCTTTCCATTTTAATATCACAGCACCGGGCACTGCAAGTAACATAAATAGTTTATTTAATTATTTTAACAAACAGCCATTGATTTATTATACTAGATTAGCCCTGTCTAGTTTAATTCATTAAAAAAATGACACCACATAGCGTACGTTACAAATATGGAGATAAACTTAACAACCCAACTCTGTTTAGACTCCTTGTACAAGCGTTCAAACTCGTAAGCGAAACCAAGGAACAGGATTTGTAGAGCTAATACGATTTACTATTTTGGCAGTGATTGCGTCTTGTTCGTAAGCTGGTCTATATATTTGTATATTTGAAATTATGTATACTCTTCTGCATCCCTTTTAGAAAAAGTCTCCGATCGCTGCTGGTATCCACGTTTTATTTTATTTATTTTGTTGTATTTATTTACTGTCAGAATATTATTGTAGAGAGTATTGATTAATTTTGTTCTGATATTATATTTTTAATTATAGGTAGGCGTCTTGTATAGGTCTAGCAGATTCTTCGATAATATCCAGCTGCTAACCCTATACAAGTCTCAAGTACGCCCAACAATTGAATTTAGGAGCCATCTCTGGGCTGGAGCCCCACAAGACTTGATAAACCTATTTGATTATGTGCAAAGGAGGGCAGTGCGTCGGACAATTCATTGTTAACAGATCGATTGCCATCTCTAATGTACAAACGCAATATGGGCATGCTGAGTCTGTTCTACAGATATTTTAATGGATCCTGCTCTAAGACGCTATCAGGCACACCCGTTCTCATTGGTTTCATGAGGCTTCATGAGAACGGGCCGCTTCTTCGATTCGTTTTTGTGTAAGACGTGGAACGAGTTACCGGCATCTGTTTTTCCTCCTTCATATAATCCGGACCTCTTCAAAACCCGCATTAATAAATCCCTCCCTAGAGTCCATATCTTAACCCGCCTCACAACGCTGTCCAACTGGGTGGTGACATAGCTCCTCTGACTTTACATTGTACAGTCAGGGGTGCTCTTGTGAGGTGTCACATAAAAAATTATATTGTTTGCCATGCTATTGTTCAAATATAGATATATTGAATTACATAAAATCCTGCAGCTGGGAATACAACTATTCTTATAATGTAATATTTAATAAACTAATGTAATTAAGTCTTATTTTATGTAAGAGCCGTAAATAAATAAATAATTAATGATAAAATTGGTATCGAAATGGTTAGGATTCCTAGTGATTTCGCTAAGGAAGAAATGTTATTATTCGAATATTTGGGTAACGAGTAAGCTTTCGCAATCATTTTTCTTTTCGTGTAAAATAAGATTAGTTAAGTACGAAGAAAATAATTGCGTGTGTTTTAAAACAAAAGAACAAAATATTGGAATTAAAAACAATAATGTTTAGCTATCAACAAACCGCCTTGGTTAATTTGTCACACGACCGTGTTGATAACTTTATTCCCACAAAGAGAAGTATAAAATACCTTCAACTCGTGAATTTGTATAGAAATGTAGAAATGAAAATCCTTATATTGGATAAGGGATAGTTTATTACACAATTTAATCAATTTACAGGATTTTATCCGAGAAACTGGCGTTCGTGCGTGGGGTCATATTTTGTAGGGAAAACTTTCAAAATTCGAACAATATTGTGCCCTGTCACGCCATTGGACAGGCAATCATAGTAAATTAAACGTTAATAAACATAAAACACATTTGGTGGACATAAATTTGAGACTTTACGCAGTCGGCCATGGATTAAATTTAATTTATGAAATGAAAAAACGTAGCAATCATAATATTGTAACGAATTTAGAAGAAAGTTGCCCACCATACAAACTGAAATATTACGATAAGGAAAACCTTGTCAGAATGATAGATAATTTACTACATAATCCCTTCCTTAGAAGGGAATGTTATAATGTTGGGCCAATCTATTTTTTTAAATAGTTCATTTCAATTAACCACATGAAAACAAGAATTCAATTTGCCCGGAGTCAGTAGAACTATGGCATCACCATTTGTGTAATGATATATGTGATAATACTGAGAGGCTGAAGTAAGTGGCGATGGGAGGTAGAAGAGGACGGTTTAGAAGCGCCTGAATTTACATATAAGTCACTAAACATAGCATAAACTGTTTTCTAGCAATGTTTCGATACTGAAGTACTGGGGGGGGGGGGTAATTCAGAATCTTCTCGATAAACTCTCAAAATAACTATCCATAATAGTAAATAAATACTCGCAATAGGTAGAATATATATAGTCAGAAATATATAGAAAATATCCGTTATCACAATAGTGCTTTTGACAGATAACAAGAGTATGGTGAATTACCCTCTCAGAGTACCTATCTATCTTCCACTCCGGAACGAGGTGCAAATCTAAATGTATTAGATATAAATATGTATCTTTTTTATAAAGGAGAATATCTATGGCGGACAACGGGCGGGCGGTGTTCATATGATTTTAATACAAATCTACAGTTTTATTCCAACATTGATTAAATTTTGCACACTTGGCCTTCAGCACGATAGAAACGTCACTTCGAAAATCTGTGTAAGGCCCAGGAAACGCTACAAAATATCGAAGAATGGCAAATAATTTAGAAAACATTATTTTCATAAAGGCATTCAATACCCGTGGTGTCGTTACAGTACTTGTTTCTTGAATTATACAGTCGATTCATGACGGAATTTAATTCTGAGGTAGTTTCTATATTGTTACGATGGTAAGGTACCTTGTGAAGAGCAATTCTAATCAGTACATGAGAGTCCATCAACCAAAGAATTCAGGGAAATTCAACTTGACCTAACATTTTAATAAAAAAATGAGTCGCAACAAATTGTCTTTTTTTAATGTAGCACGATTGATCACGGGTAAAGTGGAAACAGAAGAAGCAGAGGAAGATCACCGTTGTACCGGATTGATCAACTTTCTCAAGCGTTCGAAACATCGGTGTCCACAGCTCTCCAAGTAACACAGGACCACGAAGAGTGTGCACATGGGTCACAATCTATCATTAACAATGAGTAAATTACGAAAGAAGACCCTTCATTGAACTCTAATACCGATTAAGCTGTTGTCAGCAAGTGATTTGACCTCAATAAAATGAGCTTGGTAATGCAAATACACAACTTAATGCGAATCATTATTTCCATAACCCCAGGTCCGATTTTTTCATAGTAACCATATAATTGTTATCAATAAATTTAAATAAATAGTATGGCCAGCTGATTTTTTTTAACATAAGCTCCACACAGGAAGCCCTGAGGTAAATAGTTTCACCTAGGACGTATTACATATTTGAGAATGCTGTGTTGAGGGTCTTTTTAGGGCAAGGAAGGAAAGAAGAAGGAATGAGGGGTGGGTAGGAATCTGGGAGTCGATTTGTCTAGGAGTGACAGGCGTCTGGATCCATCCCTCACTGCGGTGGAAAATGATAGGTCGAGAGAGTCCGGCTGGAGGAGAAAAAAGGTATACTTCAACTAGTCTCTCCCGATCCGGCCCGCCAAGCAGTAGGTGGGCAAATGCATCTGCAGCCAAGACCTAGACAAACCTCACCCCATGAACTCAGGCACCCCTGTTAAATCACAGAACGTAGCGAACCACTCGGAGTGACCTATGGCAGAGGCATTGGTTATTCAATAAATGTTTCTCGGGGCGACGGTACACATACCCGCCTCCCAAATTGTAAAAAATGTTATAAATATTATGACAAATACCTAAATTTTGAAGCGATGAAATATTATAATCGAAGGGTGATTTTTACTTAATTAATTGATAATTCCTTAAAATCTAAATAGTTTCATAAAAATATTTAAAACAAAATTTAGGAATTCGATATAATATTATAGGAACGCGATAAAAATCTATTAAAATATGTGGTTTTGTCTGAATTGTAGTTTTTTTTAAATCAACAGATCTAAATATTCACTTAATCAATTGTTGTAGCGTTAATTGAAAATAAATCTTTAATCTAGTTATGAATAATTATGCACACGATTCATTAGCAGTATGGAAACGCCGTATGATAATACACCGAAACAGAAGGTATGGTAAAGATCTTCTATATTATCTGAAATCTAAATAAAAACCAATGCACAATAATATGAAACACTGGTTTAAATAATTATAATATTATTTATTAAAAAAAGCAAAAATATCTTTTGTCAGAAGTGGGATTCGAACCCACGCCCACAGAAGTGGACTGCGACCTGAACGCAGCGCCTTAGACCGCTCGGCCATCCTGACTTGCGCAATGGGCGCCATAATATTAAATTTAAGCAACTTTCAGCAAACATTTTCAGCTGAAAGATAATAAGAAGATTTTATCTCGAAAATATTATTATGCGAGCTGAAAAATTAAAATCATGGCAAACTGACTCGTATTCGGTTGTAAATATGATACACAAGAATTTAGTTCCAGAAAATGCCACCAGGTGCTCCACAGGTAGGTACTTAGCACCCAGACAGAAACCATTATTTGATTTTTAATTATTACAAATAAAATGGATAATTACATTTAAAAAAATACAAATGGTAAAGATGTTCGTTTTTATGTTATTTCTAAGTAATTTCTCTGCCGCACCACAACCTTCAAATGAAAGAGTAGTACGAGTAAAGACGAAAATTATAAATATGTTGAAGAAACTTAACATCTTCCTTATTCCTAATAATATCTAAAGCCGAAAAATTATATTATGTTGATTTAATTCTCATTCGAGGTATTTTGAAATTGAATTTCGCTTAAAATTTTAATCATCAGATTTTTTTTCCTTCCCTTCGGTTTCCAAAAATTATATTTATGAGCCGAACCTGGCACATCAATTGAATAAAACTTTAAAGGAGGGATTCAAAAATGTTGAACGAAAAATTAAGATCGAGCCCGTTCATGGCGACAATTAAAAACGATAAATTCTATAGAAAGAAGGGGGGGGGGTGGCAAATGCTCTCACGATTTCTCTGAGCGTTTTAGGGCAGAACGGGGAAAGGGGGAAGGCCGGGTGAAGCGGAAGAATTAAGGTCGTAAAGCAAAAATAAAATAAAAAAGGGGAGAGTGGGCACGGCCGGACGGGAATTTTGACAAACGCGATGGCGTAATGAAAAAATATTCCGGCGGCGAGGCGACGCGCGACGAAGGAAATTAGCGGCGGACGTTCGTATGGAAAATTACTGGTTTGCTACCTCGGCACCAATTTTCACACATTTTCGATGAGACTAGTAACATAACACACCTACTTGAGAAGACAAATCATACTTTCAACATTAAATGCGTACGATCGATTATTAATATAAGAGTATGGAATGTATCGGGAGCATCTCCTATCCTCTTCCTATTTTCCCCTTCCTCTCCCTTTCGTAAAACCAAATTATCTTTAAGATACTAAAACTTCATTTGTAATGCACTTTAACATAAGAAACTTCTGTGGCTTGACTTCAGTTAACTTGTATATTTTTATCTATCATTGTATTTTATATAAAAGCTGTTTGTTTCTTACAAAATAAATAAATAAATTAAAGTATCATACATTTTTGGGTTATTATGCCGTTTTGCGCTTCTTTCTTTTTAGCCAACGTTATGGACAGCGTTATAGAGTCAACCATCGGCAATATCTGCCCCCTCACAACACAATAACTCAAAAATTAATCACTATAATACTTTTGGCCACGAAAATCTTAAATCATATATCCGTCTAATACTTGTATGGCGGTTCCCACTTCGTCACCAAAAGACAATCTCTTCAACCAAGGGGAAACAACGAAACCAATAATTATAATACAAATACAAGACTCCATTTACAATTAATTAATTAATTAATTAATTAATTAATCACGCCGGGTTTGAAGTTTTAATTCACTACATTTTTATTAAGTACTAGCTGACGTGTACCCGGCGTTGCTCGACTTTTCTCTACTTTTTATACATATAATTTGCATGTATTATACATTCAAAGCTTCCGGAAGAAATTCTCTGAATGATAGTGAAACCTAATCAAAATACTTTGCGTAGTTTAGAAGAACTAAGCGCACAAACATACAGACGCGGATAGCGACATTGTTTTATTATAATAGATTTTTTACTGAATAAAGAATAAAAAAAATATTTTCAAATTACTTCAAATTTGATTTTACCCTTATTAATTATTCTTTGATTTAACATTATATTTAAATGACAAGGCGCCCTGAGGAATCAATCAATCAGCTGTGACAATTGAATCGAGTGAATCAAATTTTGTGTTAATTAACTGACAAAATCTGTTTTTTTGTAGTGGCGGGACTGCGTTCGCGCTATGTTGAAAACTATTATAAAGCTGATATTAACCCCCTATCGCCTGTTTTTTTTTTCAATTAACAGATTCTATAATTTGATCCTACATCCAGAGAAACTAACTTTGCGAACCGTTAACTTAAAAAGATATCTTCCGTAAAATGCTGCTTCATTTTATAACCTGTAGAATTGATACAAATGCCACATTTTGCGTTCACCGTTAAATTTTGGCAATCAAGGTGGTTTAATTAGAGTAACGTTATTGTCCTCGTTACATTTTGATACCCTCTGTGGTAGTAGGTACAGTTACAAAAGTACCCACGTGTTGAACAAAAATCTTGAAAATTTGAATCTATTGATTACTTGGATGGTGTTCATCTTCTGTTTCAGGTATCAATAGTACAAGAGCTTCATAAGTAAGAAGTGGAGCGAAATTTTGTAAAGAGGTAATATTTTTGCTCTAAGTGCGACAAGACCGAATTCTGAAACCGTCGTAAAATGAGATTGAAAGGCGAGTTTAAAATAAGTACTTTTTTTAAAATAACAATAATAATAAATATCTACCATCCAATGTCAGTAGTCAGTACGCGTGTATTTCAAATTGACAAAAATATTTAGGCTATTAGCTTCTGGTAATGGTCTAGTCCAGTGGTCGGCAAAGTGCGGCTCTGGAGCCGCATGCGGCTCTTTGGCTCCTTGATTGCGGTTCTGGCACAAATGCTAAGGTCGTTCTGCTGTTTTTAAACTCCTGTAATAATTCCTCTATTGACAAAAACCATTTCAAAACACCAATTTTAAATATGAGGGAAGCATTTCTCAGTAGGTTTCAGAAGTTTAAAAACCGCAGAGGGAGCCTTAGCATTTGTCAAAAATCCTCTTATTGACATTGATAACTTTGAAATACAATTGCAGGATTTAAAAAACAAGGAAATATGGAGCTCTAAATTTCAACGTCTTTGTATTGATTTGGAAATATTGGAGAAGAACAAATGTGATATTAGTTCACAACACAAGTTGTCTGTTTTGAAAGACCTGGAGAAGGAAGACATGATCATTTTCAACGTCTGGAATAGTATTCCTGACTCTTACGATCTGCTGAAAAAACTCGCGATTGCTGTTCATTCCCTTTTTGATTCTTCATATCCATGCGAACAATCTTTTTCAAGCATTCACTTTATCAAGAGTAAACTGAGAAGTCGTCTTATTGATGAGAACCTGGAATCATGCTTAAAATTAAAAACAACAACATACAAACCTGACTTACTGACATTTTCGAAGAAGATGCAAGCACATTGTTCGCATTAAGTGTTTGTCAGTCATTGACATGATTTAAGTTTATGGATAGGTACCTTACTTTCATATTATTATCTATCAACGAATACATCTTTGTTATGTGTGAAATCACGTTTTATTCAGTGTACCCGTAATTTAATGAAGGTCCAAAATTATAACAAAGGTTTACTAAATTAAAAAAACAGTTTTGGCTCTCAGAATTTTTTTGAATCGTTGTAATGTACATATTTGGCTCTTTGGCCAATAAGTTTGCCGACCACTGGTCTAGTCCGAAATGTGAAAACACTGGCTGCCGCTCTCAAAGTCAACACTGACCTTGGACCACGCATTTTGCAATTTAATAGATCAAACGTTATCTATAATTCAGAAAACTTAAAACTGATATGCGTTCTAGTTTAATTTTAACATAGTAATTGCTTCGTTTGTTTGTAGAAAGCCACACATGCGTACCTATTCAGCTGCTTTTCTCTTCAATTTGAATTAACAAGGTACACTTAATTTATCGAAATTATCTGAAAAGCGAAAAATATTTGTTTTTTTTTTATTAGATAAAATTGTTAATTCAAGGTTTGACTGCCCTGACGCTATAGGTTTGTTTTCGCTACATGTACCTCCAAAACATACTAGGTGGAATATATTATTTCACAACAATAACTTGGTGTTCAATTCTGTCACGGAGAGTATACATAGCAATGAATCAATAAATAGTCGCTGATATTTACTTTTTAAATTTTAACACATTTAGAGCCTAATTAATTCAGAACTTTTTAGTAAATGTAAATAACGAGTTACCATAACCTATGCATATGCTTAAGGTGGTTTAACCAGCGGACGAGAATTCAAATTTCGTTAAAAGACGGTTTCGCGATCGGACGTTTTTTTAGACCGAGACAGAAATACCGAATTCATTCCGCTGCGAGCCGTCCACTCGCGCGGCTGTGAAAACTACAGCATGGTTCCGATGAAATAACAATTATTGTTGTTAAATTCTTGGTTGTAGCTTTCTTCCTAATAAGTAGTTACATATTTGTAAATTATACGTCGGAGTGCGTAAACATAAATAAATACAAATGCAGTTTGTTGACATGGTAGATATAAAATATGTAGGTATATGAATATACATTTAAAAAAAATTTCAAATATTTGTTTAATTTGTTTTTTTTTTTAATATTTTACACGAGTTTTCCAAAGGTGAGTAAAAATCTTTTGTTTTACTTATTTATTCGTTTGTCCGAAAGATATTACCGGTAAGTTTTATTTCTAATACTTATCTTTAAAGTATTACTTGATTTGATATGTATGACATTGAAAAGAGGGTTTATTCCTTACAACTGAAGTAATACATATATTAAAACTAGGTTTTATTTCCAACTATATTCTACGGTACCTACCTGCATATGTAGTTATGTGATTGCATAAAATTGTATCGCTTTCATGTATTTGTTTTCATGATTAACGGAGCGACCTGACTCGTCTAATTTTCGAAATGTAATTAAATTCACGAGTAAATTTCGATTGAAACATTATAGGTTAGTATGTCAAAAATAACCTTTTTTTTTTCCTAAAACAAGAAGGTCAATTCACAATATGACATTATGAAACTGACAAAAAGTAACACAAAAAATATTAAATATGTTGAATTATACCAATGTAATAGTGAATTGGACAATAAAAGAGAAATTATGAACAAAAAAATGATTTGAATCGCACATCACGAATCGAAATTCATTTGGTTCGTGTCACTTTTTGACTACCAATCACAAACAGTTTCACGTACTTTGGCATAAGTTTTAACATTTATACATGAAAAAACGATTGCAGACATAAACTCCTGTCCATAGTTGATTATTTTCCCTGGAAATTAAACAACACAAAATTATCGCCAAATGTTATAAAAAATATGTGCTTATTCTGACTGATTCTTTCGAACGACTCTGTACCATTTAAGTACGTACAATGTACACGGATAATTAAATATCACTAACCTTTATTTTTTCTGAAAATATATCTCCCACGTACGTTTTTGATGTCGTAATTTGTGCTATCTAATAAAACTTTTTTTCGAGGGTATTTTCCTCCTCATTTTTAAGCGAGGAATTTCTTTAAAATGTTATCAAGTAGACTGGCGTGGAATAGACGTCCGCTCACCGCCCTGTCGCAGCGGGGAACAGTGTTACCGAAACTAAAAATTCAAAATCGGGAGAATTTTTGCCTAAAAATCGGGAGAAATCGGGAGAAATTTGAAGAAATCGGGAAAAATCGGGAGATGACTAGAACTATTATAATAAAAATTCTCCCTTGTCAACAATCCGAATCCCGTTTACTATTTCCGAAGCAGACCATTAACAACGATCTAAAAAATCAAGAAGCAGCATAATTGTAGATGTTGCCCATGGAATGACGCAATTTTCCGTAACATTCGATGGAGACTTATTTTTACGTCTGTCAACACAGAACATTTTTTGTGAAATTTGAACTGTCAGTTCAAGAGACGTCAAAATTTATTGAATACCTATCTATGTACATTAAAATTGAGCGGCATTCAAACAAGTAACGATTTTTGTCCTCGGGATGTGTCTACGATTAAATGAAACGAAACAATCTTTTTATTTTCAATTTTAATAAGCAACCATCCAATCACCTCAAGAGCTTTTTCTTCATATCACCTGGCTTCACATGTAAACATTCCGCTGTCACCCAATAGTTAACTGTTTAGCATTCTTTATTATGAAATACCTACTAATTTAGCAGATGAATTAGCAAAAAAAAAATACAATGCAAGAGCGAAAATAAAATTGTGGAAATTGTTACTGCTATGGAGTAATTAGGAGTTATATTAGATAAAGATTTAATTTTTATAAGCATGCTGCGCATTTACAATAGAAACTTGGGTACAAGTATCTCTTTTCTGGGAAGAATTATTCAAAAGTTGTTCCAATAATCTGCGATTACAGTATATACTCGTAACTCCAATTTTAGCCCATATTTTAACAACTGTCCAACGATTCTTTTCTGGTGAAATGACAGAGAACAAAGTAAGTTGCAAATTGTTCAAAATATAGCAATGTGAATAACACTTAGGCGAAATAGATTTTTAAAGTAGCCAAAATGTTACAGGAGCTAAATTGGCTAACAGTAAAATAGAGATATTGATGACGTTGATATTTATAAAGAAAATTTAATAATACACAATGTGTTATCGAAATAAAAAAGATAACTTTAACGTGTTTCGATAGAATATTACACCATATAGGAATAAAAAATGTCAATGTACTGCCAGAAAGCATAAAAATAACACCTATCGGTAAATGGAAGAGAGAATGCAAGAACTATCTAGTTATCTTTAAAGATAACATATAAGAATTCAATATTATAGTAGTATAGAGATATTGATGACATTGATATTTATACATAAAACTTAATATTACACAATTAAAAAAAAATTATATGTACGAGGAACGAAGAACCAAAAAAGCTAATCGAGGCGTTACGTAATAAATTCTAAACTCTCGCTCGTAAAATTCATAGATTATCGGTTTGTATAGGTCTAATACATACATACACCGGTCGGTGGCCGAGTGTGTTCAATTCCTGGGCTGGGTAAGTCCTCCATCACAACACAAGCAACATTTTCGGCTTACTGTGGTGGTAGTAGGAGATTTTCAAATATTGTCAGGTTATTCGTAACCCGGGAATGTTTGTCTTTCTTAAAAAAAAAAAAAAAAAAAAATGCTTAGATGATCAGTATTCTCTAATTATTCTTGTTAATACCCTATTCGGGGGAATTTTTTTTTGCCAGAGACAATTTTTTGCCTGTTTAGCAGACCATAAACAAAGAATCGTCGAGTGACGACGATTCGCTGCTTGCTTTGAAAAATCGGGAGATATTGATGCCATTCCGGTAGATCGGGAGATGAAGTGAAAAATCGGGAGATCTCCCGAAAAATCGGGAGCTTCGGCAACACTGGCGGGGAATGATAAAATTTCGGCTTGCGCCGGGGTAATAACAAACAACAAACGCGAATCGAAATTAATTACTATTATATATATTAAGAATATATTTTTTGGTCATAAATTATTTCTAATGTTTCAATAATGTCTTGGTAAATTATTTTTCTAAAAAAATCTGAACTATACCAATTTGTAAGACCATAAATAAATAGTCCAATTGAGGGATTTTCGTCACAAAACGCGTGCTCGGATTTATTTATTAGTAATTTTATTTGAAATAAAAACAAAATTCTTATACATACATATGATAGATAATTTATTGATTGTTTATACTGTATTATTATATGATTTGAAATATTTGTTGTATAATACAACTTCACATTTGAAAATGCAACAAATCTGCGCATCGTCCAACGGTAACACTTTATTATGATATGAAAATAATATTATTTTTCAAAATTTTACATCTTACTTTACAAGATAAAATAACGATCTTTCGAAATCAATTTGTGTTTTTTTCAAGAAAAGTGTCCATACGTCTAAAAGTGGCCTCAAAAATGCCAAATTTCAGGTCAAGTCTACCTATTTCGCCTTAAGTATTCATAATATATTTTAACATTTTTTATTGTTATTTATTTAAAGGGTTCTTCAGTAAGCTTGATAATAAATTAACAAGTATTGTATTTCATGCTTTATTTTTTAAATCTTTTCTATTTATGTTAATCTGTTCATGTTTTGATTTACTGTTGTTAAGTTTAAATTACTGTGGTTTTTAATTTAATTTATAATTTTATTATAAAATCCAAATAGAGCGTTAATATACAATAAATAAATAAATATAATGGAAGTAACTAGTACTTAGTGTACTTGGAATTATACGTAGGTAGGTAGGTACTAGGTAGGTATGCTTTTCCATGAAAAATTAAATAATTTGAGATGTGGGAGTTTTTATATACATTTGGCTACATTTGTTTGCCCGGAACTGTCTTGAAATTTTAGCTACGAATGCTGAATTCCATTTCCTTTGAAGTTAGTTCAAATATCGCGACGTTCGGCTTCGGTTTGAGCCATTTGAGTGCTCCTCGTGACATAAATGAGGTAAATTTTACGCTTCGCAGCATTCTGCTTCGCCCGTTAGTAGGTACAGCGCTAAGCTCAATGTTATATATGTACATATAATGTTATATAGATAGAATCGAATATACAACATACCCATAGGTTAAGAATTCTGTGCCCGTAATGAAACATTTATGGTAAATGCAATGTTTAAGCCCCGCATTCCTGATTTCTACCGATTCATAATATTTTTATCTTTTTTAAGTTCCAAAAAAAACATATGTTATTTTGATGATAATATCTGTACATTTTTAATGCCAAAACGGAAATTCCCCCGATAGAAAAAGTAAGCTCCGTAAATTATTAAAAATACGTTTTATTCTGTCATTTAATGCATTTTCGATGTGAAAAAAATCAGAGTGTATCTTTAATTACAACTAAAGCATTTGTCGAGAGATTTTTTCTCTATTTCAAACGAGTCGTGTTTTCTTAAATAATTTCACCATTTTCGATTAATTATTATGTTTTTTTAATAATTAAGCGAAAATGGTGGAATTATTTAATTTGCGAGTTCCCTCTAACATTCGTATTTACATATCCCCCTTTCAAACCATTTATGAACGCTTACTACGGGGCCTTAAGTTAAAATCGCCATTCTCTGCAGATATGATGAAATTTAATAACATTATAATGACAAAAATTATTATATCCATCCACATTTATAGATACATCATTCTATGTTCTACGTATTATACTCAGTAGTGTCGATTGATTTTTGATGTAATTCAATTAACCATGTCGTTGTTTTTGCGGTATCCCCCACTTTTACCAGCCCCTTGAGCGTCACGTATGAGAGAGAAGTGAAGAAAGAGACATATTCTTCTGACACTCTTTTCTCCGTCCTAGAACGCAACATGTCAAAATATATTTATAATAGTAAGAAAGATTTATTTTTGCTCGACCACGAAGGTCGTGTGTTGCAAGTAAGGAAAATGCAATAAACATAATATCGCATAGTTAAGATGCAAAGTCTATAATCCCAGTTACTTCAGTGATGTTGCGGGAGTTCTATATGTTGGTAGCAAGGTAGGTAGGTATAGCAACAGACTGCGAGAATATTTACACACCTTATCTAGAGATCTAAGTAATTACAGAAATATGATTAGTATTTATTGGTGCAGAAATATGTGTTCTGGGAGCGGGAAATCTCCGTGTCGAAAAACCGGAGGAAACCTGTTATAATTAAACATCCCGAAGTTAACGAGATGTGTATTTAGCATTTGAATCTTAAGATGAAAGCAGAAATAAATAAAGTAATTATATCCAATGTTTAATGATTAACATCATCTGTGGTAGATACTGGAAAAATCAACGCGGTAAATGGCTTTGGCTTTTTTGGTGATCATATCTGAATACCCAGAAACTTACCCACCTTCGTCTTCCCACTCTTTTTCCTTAATCCATCCCGCTCTCTTAAGTTTCACCACATACATCAAACGGTAGCTGACTCTTCTGCAGAAGGCAATAATGCCATATTTATAACACATGAATAGATGTTATAACGGAACTCTCAGTGGCAGTATCCTAGCCTTTTAACAACCCAGAATTCCCAGTGAAATAATCATGAAAGGTTATTGACATTAGCTGTTGTTTACATTTGAAATACAAGTAGCAAGCAACATACGTTTCGTGATAATTACGCATTCCATAACATGTCGAATAGAACCAATTCCGGTTTTAAAATACATTTTTAACCAAAAAGGGCTTAACGTACTTGGGTCATATAACAAAACAAGTTCTACATTATATTTCTCCTAAGAAATGTAGCGTAAAAATATAGGTAGATGCAGGTGGACTACCAGGGGCACGCGTGTTTTTTTCTGGGCATAGCAACTTTCCAAATATAAGTCAACATAAAGATAACTGATATTTTCATCACTGAAAAGAATATTTTTTCCGACTATAAAGTCATACATTTTCAATACAAACTTCTCCTTTGATACGGATCTCTTCACAGCTTCTTTAATTAAACAATAATGACGGTAATGAGGTAAACGAAGTATATCTGGGATTCTATTATCCATGATTTGGATTAGCAGTTACAATAAAAATTTTATAATTCAAAATTTTCTCCCCATTAGAAAACCAAAGTTAAAAATTACGGATTACGTTTCGGATATTAGAAAATTTCAAATTTTTTTTAAGAAAAAAATTCTTCTTAAAAGTTTTAGACCGGGTTCCCACTATGCCGGACCGGCAGATATGCCGGAAACCGGACACCGGACAAGAGTGTTCACATTACACCGGAGCCGGAAAGATAATGGGAGGACATCGCTTCAGGATTCGAAAGAAAGGCCAACTTTCCTCACTGTGTTGGAGCAGTAGATGGCAAACATATTAGAATTTTGAAACCAGCCGAGAGTGGTTCTATGTTCTTTAATTACAAGGAATATTATTCTTTTGTATTAATGGAAGTTGTTGATTCAGAGTACCGTTTTATTTTTATTAGTGTGGGCTCATATGGCTAGGAATGCGATTCTACTATATTAAAGGATAGTAAATTTTGGCAAAAGATCAATGATGGTACTTTAAATGTACCAAAGCCTAGACCGCTTCATGAAAACTTGCACGAGGAATTACCGTTTAAACTAATAATAATAATAATATTTGGCTGATTTATATAGCGCCGTTTTCGTGAGAAATCACCTCAAGGACGCTGTACAAATATATTTCTTAAATAGTTAATACTAGAACTACTGACTTATCTCTAAGACTTATATCTAGTGACTTACGACTAAGGCCTATAACTACTATATTAACGACATATATACGAGTATTTACATATTTAGCAACTTACAACTAAAATAAATATTAACAATCTAATCTTACTAAAGCCAGAAGAAGAAGGAAGTTCTATTATATTAGGGTGTTTTTTATTGTTAGCTGGATATATATGTTAAATGAATGAAATTAATGAATAAAATCAATCGTCAATCTTAAACGCATTTAGATGATTCATCTGCCAACAATTAAACCGATTGACTTGTTATGTTCCCGCTGATATTGTCCATTATCCAATGGTAGGCAAGTCAATAGAAAAATTGAATGAACGGAATCGCTAGATAATGTAACAATTACAGTATAAAAAAAATGAAAAAAAGAAATATTTGGATAGAATGACGGATTTATGAAAATGAGTGTCTGAAGGCTTTAATCTCCTACGTCCGTATGGAGGTACACATTTGAATACTGATAAAAAGATTTAAACGAGCAGGGCGAACAGTGAACACGTCTACTTTCTTCAAAAAATGCGAGCATATGACGCGAGGGGATCCCAGAGCGCGGGCGGGGCGAGCGGGGACAGCCGGATACCGGCACAAACTCGTTCACATTACTCCGGTCCGGTGGTTCTACCGGCACTTTCGCAGTGACAAAACGCTCGGTAAAAATGCCGGGCTCGGCAAAAATGCCGGACCCGGGATAATGTGAACAGCTACATATAAATTGTACAGCCACTAGCCCTTCCGGCAGTTTTACCGGCCTGGCAGATCTGCCGGTCCGGCATAGTGGGAACCAGGCCTAACTTCCAAGGAAAATAATCATACTTGTATACAACATAAGTTTCACATCCACTAGAACACAAAAGACTCGTTTTTTTTCAATTATTTGGAATCGATTGTTTTACAATTGCCCCGGTTAGATGGCGATTTATAGATATATATGTTTTGAGTACAAAAATAGAACGCAAGGCCACGGCACGCCTCTGGTGACTACACTGACTACCGTAGTCCTGCAGGTTGTGTTTAGTTATACTATGATGTATGTATAAAGCCTTCCCGGCCATTGTAGCTACCTGGACCGGAAACAGTTTCCCGATAGGAAGTTGTCCGCCCCACTTCCGGCGCGCTTCGTGTTAATGTTAAGCCTGCAGCCAACATACAGACTTACACTATTCACGTCCGAATGCGAGCTACAAGCGGCGAAGACTTCATTCTAAAGGCGGATGATACGTGGGACGATGGGAGTAAGGCTATACCTGGAAATCGAATTGTCACGGCACAGTTTGTTTTTGTATTACCTATAGTCCTGCAAACTTACTGACTACGCGAAGACAAAATATGGGGAAGCAAAGATTTGCCTTATTAAAATACAGCAGTACCGTTTCAATATCAATAAGTAGAACTGGTATTCTATAATCTCAGCATACATATAGGAAGTATCATCTAATAATAGATTAAATGATCGAAGACAAAATAATGTATCATAAAGTGAAATGAATACTTGAAACATTTTGATAAACTAAATATCCGTGTCAGTAATTTCATGGTAGGTAGGTACCTACCTACTTTAGTTGTGAATAAACTGACGTGGCGGCAATTATGATGTCGGAAAATAAAAAAGAGAATCGCGACGGCCGTATTCACGTTGTTAAAAAATGTCTTAATTATTACTTTGATTGGAGAAAAATCTCGGTCGCGTAATCGAGAGATTAACCTTTATAGATGGATTTTTTTTTTAATTTCGACAGATTACGACTACACAAATTAATTACTTGCTGGAATTTCAAAGCAGTTCGAAATCATATTAAGATTTAAAGAACAAATTTTAATTTTGCGTTTCTGATATATTCGTATTTTTAAAGGGGTTAATTTCCTTAGATTTTTATTTTGCTGTCTGTTGTGTTCGCACAAACAGGTCTCCAACTCGCCTTGGAAGGAGCTTAATAAATAATAGGTTCTTTAATATTAATCAGGGATTTATTAATACTCCGCGTATTATATTGGTGACTCGATAGTCGACCGAGCTGGCTAATTGGAATCTGGGCCAGTGAGATTGTCTGAGAGCCTTCGCACTGGCCATGGCGACAACTGGCCACTGGCTCCATCTTGCGGACTTCCCCGCAAGCTCTATGCACTGCCATCTATTCGTGCATCTACAAGCTTCCTAACACTATCCATATGTGACATTAAGTGAAAACCAAAAAAACAATTATTTTCTGGAATGGAAATATGTCCACCGTATTGTGCAGGTGATGAAAAGAAGTTTTTCAAATCGACATTAAATTATTTACCTCACACAAAGCGCCTTTCAGCAGGCAGAGCACAAGGTATAAAAGAAGCAACCCTCTTGATAAAAAAATAGATAAAAAAAGAAGTGACCAGGGCAAAAGAAGCACAACAAAAAGCCCATTTAATTGACAAAACGAGCTCCATCCATTCCAAATTCATTTAACCCAACACTGCAATGGTCCCGAGGGTAGATATTTGCGGTGAATGGGAACAAGTGAAGCGTGAAGCGGGAGGAAAGTAAGGCGGGAGCGAGGGAGGAAGAAGTAAGGGTGGGTCGTACAGAGGGAAACAAATCATGACCCTATTTCCTCGATGAGGACAAGGACCTCAGAAGACTGCCTACAAGAAGATGAAAGAATGAACATTGTTTTCGTTGATCAGTTTACTGTTTTTAGGGCATTCTGGGGAGAATGAAGTAAACTTGTTTAGTGGTTATCTATTTGTATGTAGTGTACCAATTTTTAATGTTTAAATACTTCCTGAGGGGTGATAAAACAACAAATAACTGGTATTTAAACAGATAATCAGAAGGTTGGCTGGTTTTTGAAATAAATCTACTTACTTACCGACACATTCCATAATACAATTCTACAAAGATACTTTAAATATTTTGAGAGCTGGAAAATATTTTCAAGGTTTTTTTTGTGAGATATGACTCGGATCCTTACACTAGCCGAACGATTTCTCTAAACTAATTAGCTAGCTCGACAAATCCTGTAGACCGGCCAATTCACTAATCAATTTTTGGAGATGCTTATCTCTTGCTATACTAATGATATTTTAATTTTTTTCATCAAGTCATACTGAATTCTGTACAAATCATTGATCTTCCAAAGGGAATATAGAATACCAGGACACTACAAGGATAAAAGGGTACGGGTCTTGCAGGAAACAATTGTTTTCTCGGAAATTGGACGGACCCTAGACAGCATAAGGTCGGGTTCACTTAAAGATAAATAACACAAGACATAAGATCAGAACTATGAATGTAAAACAGATGTTTCATTTGTGCTTAAGGTCATGACATTCGCTTTTTCCTATTTAGTTGAAAGGCCTAACATTGTTTCGCCCTATTGACTAGAGAAAGACGTAGATATACATGTTTTTTTTTTTTTAATTCAATCTGAAAATAATATATTTAGCAGTATTAAAATCTTTTCAAAGCATTTTTGTTGTTGGTAGCATTGCACATAATCTAGCAAGGTTGTAAGGTTAGTAGAATATTCAACTGTCAGTAAGTACACAATATAAATAAAAAATCAATGAAAATATTCACGCTTAAGGTTGTTTTGTTCAATATAATTATGACATTTGCTCTTCCATAAAAATAAATCTTCTAACAACAAAATTTTAGATTTAATATGTAGCAGTAATTACTCATTAAATTTATATGTTTTGTGGTAAATCTGCGTGGTAGCCAATAAATAAAAAAAAACTACAACTTCTAAAGAAGTAAATAAATAGAAACACATATTATTTAATTATATAAATCAAACAAAACATAATGCACTATCAATATACTAAAGAAACCATTTTTTTTAATTTATATATTCTTGATTGTGTAAGCAGAAAATCGATAAAAATCGAAAATTCTAAATTTTGTGGTGGCTGTCTTTATACCTATTTTTGTTTCCTTTAAAACTTTTTATGAATAAGATTTGGAAAAAAAAAACAAATAACATTGGAGAAAGACAGAAGCGAAATAAAGAAAGGGACGTCAGCGGTCAGGAAAGACACTTAATCATAGTGTTGCGTAAACAAGGTAATGTTACCAGGGTGAAAAATAGCCGACTACATTACACACTTAATAATGCAGCGCCGTGTGCCAACACTGAAAAATGGAGGGATTACCCGAAGCAGGATTTTTTCCTACAGGGTAGATTTGAAAAAGGAACAGAATCTAGTTACCCGCCTTGGGGAAATGGGATTAATATTATCATGCTATTAAGAGGCACCCCGTTGTTAATCAAACTATCAAGAAAAAACAGGCGGATTTTATATTGCATTTTAAGGGTTTCAATTTTATTTTTGGGCCAGTGTTGAAGTTGCGAAACAGAGGAGAATTGATAATATAGGAAATATACAAAATTTCCACAAAAGTTATAAAATGGAAGTGAAATGATTAAGAAAGGTAGAAAGCAGAAAATTGGACATTTTTCCAAAAGAATACATCAGTGAAACAAGAAAAAAACTTTTTATCAACTTTGGTTATTTGATTAATTGGATAAACTGCCACATTTTTATTTGAGTTAAATAGTTGACGACACTTTAAGGTAGTAACTCAGAAGAGCCTATTTTGTATCAGGCATAAAAAAACGGATTTATTTTTTTATAAATAAAGAAAAATCGTACTCACATCTCTAAGCGTTCTGTGCTCTTTCATCTGCAACAGAGAAAAACTGAAATAAATATACACATTACAAAAGATAACGAATATGTAGTACGGAGTTTTGATGAAATTTTAAAATGATTTTCGGCAGCGAAATTGTGCCATCCTGAGCCCGGGGCAATCCGCCATTACCGGATACTGGTAGAGACCGGAAATGGAAACATCTCCAAATGCGTTTCATAATTGAAAATGCACCCATGCTGCCATGACGGACATTTAAATGAAGAGTTCCGGCGGAAGTACAAAAATGAATATTTTTGATATAACGGACCGCCAAAACGAGACTAACGATGAGAGTACATGGTGACTTATTAATATTAAATTTTCCCCGCTCGTTCCAAAATTAATGTATTTTTGTGGGTGACCGGGTATCTCATCAAAATTAACCATTTTTGTGTGCTAGGTTCCCAACGACAGTCCTAAAGCGGCGTTTGTCAGGTGAATTAAAACGAAACTATCATCATAAGAAAATCCAGCCTGGTAGGTAACTTGTAGATAACTATAAAACAAACAACAAAAAACTGTTTGTATGTTTCGCTAAGAGACTTTAACGGCGTATGAAACATGAATGGTTTTGGTATCATGAATCATCATTTTCATAAATCTGTGATACAGATTCTGTATATATCTATAAATTCTAGTAAACTGTTAATTTAAATAGCAACGTTATTTCCACGATAGTTTAGGAACATCCATTTAAAAAAATTGACAACACGCCATATTGTCGGTTTAATATTTTTCAAATAAAGTAAAAGAGTGTTGAAAGCTTTAGCGAACTCAGGTAGCAAATCTAGTTGTTGCGAAATGAAAAATCCATGTCAATATATTTTTGCGCTAGGAAGTAAATCGAATTCGACAACTAGATCGTACGGAGGCGGATGTTATTACTAAATAACTGCATTTCCTTATTTTCTGCAATTCATTACACACTCAATAAACTGCTAACATAACAGTAATAGTATTTTCCGATTACATATATCCTTATATACATTACACGCTCATATAATTGTAGAGACATGTATTCTAAAATTAAGGTTTATTTTCAGCCACGATGAAAAACTTTCTGAAGCAACATTAATATTTATAACCCATACATTTATTTCATAAATCTATCTATAAGCCTATAAAAATTATAAGTATCTCTTATTGCTGCAATATACACCTTTTACTACCGAATCGAAATAATTATGTTTTTGAGCAAGATAAAAGCGAAAACAAAACAAATGTAGAAGGAAGTACCTAGGTAATTGAGTTAAGAATTTTAATTGGAAAACAAACAATAACAGACAGCATTTGGAAAAAATGCAAAGGAAACTCTTTATCCTTATGGGGTTTTGGGTTTTTGGGGAGTGTTATGAAATAAACCTAACACAAACCAGGGGGGTCGCGGTCGGGTATAGAGGGGATCGCAATCTGTCAAAAAAAGAAGTCACGTACCCGTAAGAAAAATCCTTTCATTAAATAATGAACTTCAAGTTACGATCAGTGTCACATATTAAACATACTTACAAACAAAGATGTAAATTAATTATGGTAATTATAATAATATAATTTTGTTTTTAATACAACATTATTGCGTATATTTTAAACACATAAAACCAACCGGTTTCGGTTAACCCTGAACTTTCATCATGGTTATATAAAACATATTAAATCAATAACAGAGTTACAGTGTATTTATAGGTAAGATAGAAGAGGGAGAGATAACATCAACTTTGGTGAGGGAGGCGGGGGAAGGTAGGGGAGAAAGTAGTTTTAGGGGAGGCGAATATGGTTAAAATGGGGCTATTTGACTGTGTATTTTTTTTTTTAAGTCTAATTGTTTATTGAGTAAATTGGTTTTATTTATTTTTAGGGATTTTTTATTTCCAGAGATTCTAGATTGTTCAAACGTAAACCTATACCATTTCTGTGCAGCACATCTATACCAGAAGATTTTTTAAAAGAGTGATCATTATCTATTAAGTATTTTGCGAATTCTGAAAAACCTACACTATTTAGGCACTGCATTCAACTACCCTCGTTCGAACATTTCTTGTAGTTTTATCCACTATTTCACCTTGTAGATACAGAATAGCAAAAAAAAAATATTTTCAGTATCCTTTGAATTGATCAAAAGTTTGCCGAGGTTATTATTGGTATAGAAAGCGGCTTTCATTTATGTTGGAAATTTTGAAACACAAGAAAAACACAAAAAAATATTAATGAATAAAATTCTACGCCAACCGTCGATTTTGTTAACTCTAGTGTTGGGTACACTATTATACAGGAACTTATTAGTACATATGAATCGCAGTTTTTTGTAAGCATTTTATCAATTAAGGTATGGGCATATCCGTTATTTATTGCAGAAGATTTAATAATAGCGAGTTCTTCAATAAAGTTAGTGTTAGATAGAGGGATAGTGACATGTCCGTGGATCATAGAATGGAAGGCAGAATGTTTATGGCAACTGGGATGCACAGTGGGCCAGCGCTCAAGGGAGGGCGGTTATAGCATGTTTACGTTGTGATAAACATTGAAATAATATGCTATTGTATTTTAAAAAGCGTTTTGTTGATAAATACATAATAAAAACAATTAGTTTGTTAACTATATATACATATATGGCTCAATAAATTATTTAAAACTATAAAATGTGTGTAAAATTGATTGTGGTTGATTTTATAAAGAGTTTATGTATTTTGAATGGTTGGTGAATGCTAATAATATAATTATGTGTATATTTTAGGACTTTTTATTTAAATGTATTACATAATCACAATAAAGTCCCGTTAAACTGCTAGATAGCTGTTTTTCCATAGGGTTTTTCCACCTTTATTGCTCGAGGACTTAAATTTAAAATAGTTTGGTACTAGCATTATTATCTGTTTTCAATGACTAATTACTAATGGGAATAACCCATATTATTAGTATATTGTGTTATTCCCTTAATAATTTACATTGTTGCTTAATGTTATTTTCCAGGTATTAATTTATATTAATAATGAATGTGATATTTGCAAATGCAATAGAGATACTTATTGTCTAATTTCTTAAGTAATGGTTTATTGATATTTTTGGAATTATTCAGTACGTAAGCTAATAACTAATTACTTAAATAATTTTCAAGTACTATGCATGGAGTGTTTATTGCAATTGTGCAGGAATTTATGGTAATAGAGATGTTTAATTTGGTAATGATAAAATAATTGATAAAATTAAGAGATTTTGCTTTAAATTCTAATCGTTTATTCATCTAGAATTAAGGGTCAACCTTTTATAACCTATA
This sequence comes from Hesperophylax magnus, assembly GCA_026573805.1. NCBI lineage: Eukaryota > Metazoa > Arthropoda > Insecta > Trichoptera > Limnephilidae > Hesperophylax > Hesperophylax magnus. The sequence goes on from JAIUSX010000026.1 coordinate 4,948,957, forward strand.
GACAAACGTGTTATTTACATAGATTTTTATCGGTTTATAACTTTCTATGGCAACTTTACATTCATTAGACAAATCAAAGAAGGGTAGAAAATATAAAATATGTAGTTACGTCCAGTATAAACACGCTAACCTTCTACGTTTTGATCGTTTGCTACAGTCCTCAAAGTTCTTCCTGTGTCGAACACTCGAAGAGGACGCCTCTTGACGCTGTTCTTGAACACCCTCTACCTCTGTAAGTCGTGTGACTCCCGAAAGTTCGCATTCTTCTGTCACATTCAACCAATCAGAATATTTAGTAACTAGTTTAGTTTTCGAGCGGATACTCTTCTTCCAAAATACAACAAACCTCTTGCATATATAAGTAATACGCTGTTGCAAGCCAGAAATGTTGATATTTTCGATATCGGGCAAGGTTCCAGTCACCACGTGTAAACCGTGGCAAGCTTTTTCTGCATCACTTCCAGCATTGGTTAACAAAATGTCAAACAAGTGCATCCGCGTAAAGAAGCACTTCTTGTAAAAGGGACCTAAAATTAAATTTTAAAAGTTATCACAAAACTATATGTACATATGATTTTTACGTAGAACGTCGTAAACCGGCGCGCGGCGCTTGGATGACGCGTCCATAAACCGATTACCAACCATACGTATGTTTTTTCGTAGACCGTAACTTCTACGACGGTTTACGAACGGCGTAGATGACCCATAATTAAGAACAGAGCATGAATGTGCAGTAAAAAAAAAGTATCTCATAAACTGCTAATTCTAAAGAACATTTTTCAATTAATAACAATAGTGGAATCGTGTGGTAAAGTAGTTAAAAGTTTATGGAAACACAAATACAAATTTAAATATAACCAAACAATTTATACGCGCGTAGCAGGCGTATAATTCAAAAGCCTATCTATTTATAAATTTAAAAAATTATAAAAATAATTTAACATACCTTCAACTTGAAATTCCATTGTAAAACAACACTCACAAATAAAAAATTACAACAAATTAGCAACGGTAAACACGGTGACTAATAAGGGCTCTGATAATAGTAATTTAGCACTTCCAGCAATCAGATCACTTTCGAAGCTGAAATACTAATAAAATCTTTGGCAAACCGGGATTGTATTTATACCTGCAGTTAGTTTGGTAATTAGGCAAGACTTACGTACAATAAAAACCTTATAATGAGGTCATCAATATTTTATGGCTATGACCTACCGAGGGACCACTGTGGGATGGTTTGAATGGTTTGATGGTTTGGAAGAAGGTTCATTATGAATCGAACCGGTTGGTTCTATATATAAAAAATACATATTTACAATAAAGTGGTGTTAAGAACAAAGTTTCTTTACTAATAATGTCGAATTTTTCAAAATAAAAACTCATCACACTCAAGTCACGAGCCGCCACTTGTCACGACACTAAAAGGGTTGAGAAACGACGTCCTACATGTAACGTACAAACATGATTTTCGCAAATTTAACTAGTGGGCAACGTAAAAGTTGAACTATTTGCTCCACTATCGGATCTATTCCAGGCCAAGGCCTACTCCGATATTTTTCCATTTCCGTCACGTAATGCTAGTATCTAAAATTAAAAGATTTGAGTCCCATTCCATACAGCCCCCGGCTGAGCGATGTAGGCCCTTTATCTTTTCTCCTTTCAGGAAAGCCTTGGATATGGGATGAACGCAAATAAAAACAATTCGAATTCAAGCGGAGTTTTAAAAAATATTATTTTTTTTGCAAACAAACGATTTTAGATTTTCATGGTGTTTTGAATCTTGGTATCGTTGAACAAATACATTTTCTAATCGGCAAACCAATAACAAAGTTTATTATAAGCCACTAGTAGTTATAATGAATTTTGAAATTATGTTCACGACAGTACCTACGTAAAATTAAACGCAACTATTCAAATTATCGTGAGCTTAACTTTTAAAACATACTTGTGGTAATGAACCTACGCTAATGTTGGGTTAAACGAATAGGCAAAATAAAATTATAATTATCTCTCCGGGTTGAGAAAATGGCATGCGAAAATATAATGCCATAATCGGAATTGCCTTGTTCAAATTCCTAGTGTTATTACATTTAAAATTGCAGTTAAATGTGACTCCTTTTTCCTTTCCTATATACGGGTAACTACTTGCTTTTTGCCCTGTATTGTAATATTACACTAGACATAATATTCATTCCGATAAACTTAAATTTACATAGAATGGAACTAAATGCAATGTGAACAAAAATGTATCTAGATATCTTTAATCTCTATGAGACTGGTAAAATTTTGAAAATATCTCAAAACCGAATTTAATATTGAAAATTAGATAAAAATAAGAGTTTGTTACATTGGAATTTTCATGGACAGTAATGACATGCGATAAAAACTTCTACACACTGCAGTGCATCTCAAGGTGGCCATAATTTCACTAGACTGCAAATGTAGCCAACCGCACACACAGCAGGGGTTAAAGAAATGCAGTTATGAAAAATCAAGTTTCATTACAAAACTAAAATTGCAGATCGAATAATATTGCTTAATTCAAACTGTGAATGAGTCAACACACTGTTTATGTATAGAAACAATTAATTAAATTCGTAGGCAATTTAATGCCCGTATTCAAATGATACACTTAAATGAATGAACAAAAATACATGCACATGTACACCAACATTGCAATAGGTGTTGAAACAGCAAACTGCGCAAGAAAATATTAATGTTCTTCTTAACCTTAATCTAGAGACACATTACAGAGTATCTAGTGAAAAACGTACATCCTCACGTCTGATAAAGTCCGGCTTTAGGAAATAAAGCTCTGTGCGTAGAGGGCTCGAATTGCACTTCAGCGCGCATAAAGAACGCCTGTAATTCCGTCGTAAGTGTAGCGGCACGACTTTCCAAGCTTTGAGGAATATGAGCGCTTGGGGACGACTCCGAGCTTTAAGGCACCGCTGAGGAAGGCGCATACTGTACGGAGGATCAATGAGATGAAATGTTCTAGAGTGGAAATTGCTACAAGAAGATTATAAAGATAAGCGATCTAATTTGCAAATTTACGTCAAAAACAATGAAAACACAAAAAAAAATTTATAAAGCACACCATAGCGAAATCAACCCGTTCAGTTTCCTATTTTAATAAGATTAAAAAAAAATCAAAATGTTGTTAATGAGATTTCACTGTCGGCAAACCGAGAATTCTTTTTCCTTGTACATTTCTTTACCCGCCTCACAACACGAAAAATATTTTTAACTGTATGTGGAGGCGGGCAATAAATTAATAAATAAGAATAGTGGTACGAATTAATGATAACATAAAAAAATTCTTCTCAATAACGTATGGTGGAAGCATCGGGAGAACTTTCAATCTTCGGATCTACATTTTAGGTCAATTATTAGATCCAAAAATAAAACGAAGGCTCGTCAATTATAAATTATATAGTAATAAATCGACGGACATCTGAATAAACACATCAGAAGACGGCGTTTTGCAATTGGATCGAATGGCTCAGGAAGTTAGAAGTCTAACAAAGACTTAATAACTTTTAACAACTCTTATCATCTAATAAATGTAACTGAAAATGCTTTAGCTGATTAGCCGTAATTGATAATAGCCACGAAACCAGTAAATATTTTCTGGGCTCGACCTGCTGGTGTAATCCATTTCAATGTTTCAACGCTACAAGTGAAAGGAGCTTCTAAACAGGATAATGATAACGGCGTTGCGTTTCTTTTATCTGTTCATCCTTAGAGGGCATACTGAATTATTAACTCACTTTCATACAAACACGTAGGTACTGAGTAGCAAATGAGAGTTTTCAAAAGGTGAGTAAATGAAGGTAGAACTGTAGAAAGCAACAACAAGAAATACAGATTAAGGAATTTAAATATTCATTTATAAAGATTTCTTTGACTGAAAAAAATTAATCTGTGTTCTGGAGTGGCAACGGAGCGATTCAAATTCTTTTACTAAATTTCCATCATGACCTGTGCAGATTTCAAATATCAATTTAAATGTGAAAAAATAAGACAAGTTCGCAAAACATTAAAAAAATATATCTATACATATTAAATTCTTAACTAAAGAATGCTGAAACTCAGGCAAAGCCGAGGGTAAAGCTACTTTTAGAATATAAAAATACATACATGAAAGTTTTTTCAATAAAATTTTATATATACATATGCATATACATATATATATATATATATATATATATATATATATATATATATATATTAAACTATAAATTTCATTATATTCTTCAGAAGGCAAAACTGCTGTCAAGCGTGATAATAACTAGACGGCAGAACTTGTTTAAAAAAAACCGTTTTTAATTTTAAATTAAAAAAAACTTAACATTAAAATGAAATTCTATACATTAAACTTGATACCAATAAATAAAAAAGATCATTGTTCCCGTTTATCGAGCATTATTAGAACTTTTCCCTTTTCCACCGATCGCAAAACTCCACGATGAAGATCCTAAAATCAATATGTCTAAAGTTCTCTTGTTTTTTGAGTAAACCGTAAAACGAAATACGTTAAAATAAATTTGGTTTAAAATTCCACAGAAAATGTCATGTTTATATAATTTGTTTGCGTTTATTTCACTTATTGTCTTTTTATACCTTCACTTTCAAACAAAAAACAAAATTCATACCAAGTTTTATATTTAATTCTTAAATCATAGAAATGTTATAATAATTACCAAAATACCCACGCACATGCTTTGCCTTTGTGGGATTGTTTTATTACGTATTACCTTGGATTTAATTTTTAACTGTACCAATGAAATGTTTCACAAACTCTATGTAAAGATAAAACAAATAAAAACGTAAACTTTTAATACAGTACTTAAAACACGATTTCATAATTTCTTTAAGATTCAAGCGTCGAATAACACCGAAGAAAATTACAGGCCCCATCAATCTCGAATACAGAACAGTAATGTTTTTTTCTCCATATATATTTATAAATATTTTTGTTTATATTTTTCATCCTTATGAGATGCGTGGGATCGCACTAAACTCCCCACATTCCGGAATAAAACAAATTATTTTTATTACTATAAAAATAGCTCAGGTCAAACAGACACCTCTCTGATTAAAATTACCTACGCACTCTGTAAACTAGTTGGTTTTTTTTCTTCGCTCGTGCCACATTCACTTTACCACCTTTCCAACAACGCAAATACACGAGCAAATATGGCTTTCGACTAAAGCGGGGAACACTAATTGATTGGAAATCATTACATTCTATCGTTATACTGACCACAGCGTCCATTTTGCATGGGAACACTCAAACAATTCATTATTAATTATAACTACCCAAAGCATTACTCGGTTAAAACAGATGTTACAGGATTAATATTTTCACTTCCTGTTATTAAATTGTGGTAAAACTGATTTAAATTTTTTTGGATTGCAAAGAAGTTTTTTTGATTCTACCAGATTAAATAAAGAACAAAGGTCTAAATAAAATAATAATAAATATTATACGATTATGAATTTACTAAGAAAGCAAGTATTTTATAAAAATCAGTAATTTCAATGTAGTTAGAAAGGATGAAACGTCAACTCCACTGAGACACACACCTCTTTCTTCATAGACATTGTTTATACATAAATATGACCCGAATGAGTAATTGATTTATTTGACCGTGCCATTCCTGAAGAGTTCTGGACTTTCTTTTCCATCCGTATTATCTCCTGACACTCCTTTCTCCAACCATTTATACTACATGTCCAAGTCAACTTGTTCATTACGATTACACTGGCTGTGCATCTCATAATCTGTAATACCGTCCTACCTACTAGTTTTATCACACGTACCTCTATCAGAAATGATTTCTACGAACTTATTGATAATATAAATTCTTGGTAACTTGACAAAGAGATGACAAAGCTTTGCGAAAGTAATACATAATATTACGATGGTTCTCGGATGTTGGGGAAATTCAGTGGAAATTTTTTTCCTGGGAAAAAACACTGAGTTTTGAGGACAGAGAACACAGTAGACCGATGTAGTTTTAAAATCTATTCTAAATATAAAATATTGTTTTTTAAAACAAGCACAAATTTAAGTATTTCTTCGAAATCTGATCAGACATTACTTTTGCAGGTGATAGCCGTTTCGCCCCATTAGAAAGTAAAAATAATAAACTAAGATTGATAGCAGATTTGACCTGCATGGCTTAATCAATAATCATGGCAAAGTTATAATCTAATAACGTGTCAATATCTGTACAATGACTTGTTTCCTTTCCATTAAGACGAAATTTGTGGTAACGGAAATAGATCCGTCAGAGCAAAATTGTGTTTTTAATTCTGGTGCTGATTTCTAAGTTGTAATTTATATTCACTAAATACTATTAGCCGACCGATAAGGTAGTAAGCGAATACAGATCAGAAATTCGCACATATAAATCAATTGAAAAATGTAATTTATGATACGGGAAGAAGGCTACATTTGTAGTTTAATTCTTCGATTGAAATATAGATTTCACAATACTTCTGTGTGAGTTAGGTCGCTAGTCTGAAGAGCCGTTAAAATTGAAAAGGCCATAGAAACAATTCCTGCACCAAAAAGTAAAAATAAATTGTGTAACTAGCCCACAGCAGCACAAGAGTTCACCAACAACTAGTACTTGATGAAAAAAATTCTACACTACGTCGAAACTAAACTAGAAAATAGATCTTGTACCAATCGAGAAAATTGAAACTTCACACTATCAGAAAATAGGAGAGTTTTCTTTCATAGAAGCACAAAACAAAGAAGAAAAACAATCAATATTGTGACGTCATCACATTTCTATTTTCTTCGACGTAGATTGTTATACCAAACAAATGGCGGCGAATATCCAATATAATAACATCCATCCTTTCAATACAATAGTCACCCTTCTGCTGTTATTAGAGTGAGGGTTGGTAATTGATTGGTGGTGCTGTCTCTCAATTGAATAACAGACAATTGATTGTAATCAATTGTTGACACCCGACGCGTTTGACCGAACTGTCAAGTGTTTTAACACAAGATTGGGATTCGAGGACTTTTTGAGATTTGAAATTATTTTTTTGTGTACCATGTGTCATGGAAAATGAGTCAATGCGCGCGGTTTGAATGAAAAGGAAAATTATAATAGTACAAGCCAATCGATACAGGAGGGTAGTAAATTACAGTGGTTCATAAATACATAGGGTATTAAGGGACGTATCTGACTAAATTTAACCATCGGTTTCTGGCCTTATTTGGAGTTAAAAATTGAAATGGAATTTTGGTCCCCGGTGACAATTCTCATTGTTTTTTATAATTTTTATTTTTGTATTTATTGGTTTTAGGAGTAATTTTAAGAATACTACCATAGAATACTAAATTATTATTATTAAGTTTCAGTAAAGCGCACTTGAAGTGAAATAGCAAAAAACTGCGCAATAAATATAAAATTTCAATCGGTATTTAAAATTGAACTAATTAACAAACTGGTCAAGTTTCCATGTGTTTTAGTTTATGTTTAAGTAAGTATAAGTGCTTATATAATCGGAATCCACTATGCCTTAATTGAATTTTAAACTAGGCAAACTAGTGTGGTCGCAGGATATCCCCGAGGAGCCGGTGTCAGGTGATAAGTCAGCAAGTTAGTTAACATCCTCATTATTAAGTTATACCGAGGTTCAAGCGAGCTAACGAATATTTCCTACCGTTCTCGGCACTCTCGGCTTGTACGCAATGCGTGAGTTGGACCATCACCACCTTTATAGAGGCCGAGACACTGACTCAAGATGGCCGCCATTCTTGTTTAATCATAATTTTGAAGGTTTATCAAAATACATAAGATCACCGCATATCAGCTAAATATTAAAATTCATGAAAAGACTATTAATATGTACAATTTGACCGGTCGGTGGCCGAGTTGACAGGCGTAGTGTGTTCAATTCCTCAGCTGGCTAAGTCCTCCATCATAAACAACATTTTCCGCTTACTGTGGTGGTAGTAGGAGATTTTCAAATATTGTCAGGTTATTCGTAACCCGGGAATGTTTGTATTTCTTTAAAAAAAAAAAAATTCCAAAATTCGATAAATTACCTTCAATTTGGCATATCATGAATATGAAAAAAATAAAGAGAGGATAAAACGTGACACAACTCTGTTTCAGCATACACTTCTTGCTTCATTTTCAATCATAAACGCCCGTCTGTCAATCAAGTACTTCACTTGAATCGTGCCGTATCCTGAGTTTCCATGCCCTTCTGTTTGAAATGTCCTGACTATCTAAATCAGTATATAATTATATAAACGTGTAAGTAGCGGTTTTTTTAAATTCGAACAAGACGCTTATGTTATGCATGCCGTTAGAGGCGCCGCCGTAGCGGCATTAATGCAGAAGGTGTTGGTTTTAACTCCGTCCATTCATTTCCAACCGCCACTCATCGCGGTACTGAACCAGGCCAGTGGACGTAGGGGAGGCATTCGTTATAATTACAGCCTTACAGCCCCACCGCCCGCGTGGGGGGAGGGGGAGACGAGTGCCCTGGGGGCAGGGGACGAGGGCAATAGAAGATACCGGACCCCGCAGTGGATCGCGCGTTTACCCTTTCGAATGGGGCACTAATGCGTTTGAACTTTGTGCATTTAGCTAAGTACGTAGTTAATAAAATAATATATTGTTTTGTGTCTAAAAGCTAAAACTAGTTAGTTGGTTGCGTGGTCCAGAGCGCCGGGTTCCTACCAAAACGCAGCTGGTTCATACATATGCTAACTATATTTCTTCTTTGCACAAGCAATATTTTCCGCTTATAAAGATATTAGTAGGAGAAAATTAGAGAAGGTTGAACAATACCAGAAAATAATTTTTTTCTTTACTTTTTAATATTAAAAATTTAAAAGTCTTTTAGGTGTGTTAAGTAGGTCATAAGACTATTTTAGAATAGTTCTAACTTTATGTTTTCGCAAGTGGTATTTATTCCAAGGTGAAAAACGAAAAAACAATTTGACCAATTTGTAACATGATGCTGCAAAATAAATTGGCAAGATATTTATAACATAACTTTTTTCATTGACAAATTCATTACACCTGAAATTTTCTTTAAAAAAATGCTCTTGATTCTTGACTGTGTGTATCATTTACTAGCTTAACCTCTACTTTTCCAATAAATAAATCCAATTACATCACTATATAGTTAGCCGCACCTGCAGGTTGCATTTAATCTCTCCTTCCGCACCATTTATCCGGCTGTCAAAGGTGTAAAAATGTGCCGCAAGCGCATGACCCGGAAGTGGTTAACGCCGTAGGGGATTTTCGGATTGTCATATCGGGGCGATAAAAGATCAAACAATATTCTGCCTTTTCCGAAGCACGGAAAATAGTAACGAAAGTGTACTGGTAAAACTGCTTACATATTATATATGAATATTGAACATATTGATTTTGATACATTGATATTGATTTTCAATAACATACAATTATGTTGAAATATTAAGTAACCTTTACCGAATGATTTCGTTTCAATGTCTCGATCTTCTAAAATGTTAGTAGATAAATTAAATTTTAGAATCGCGTTATAATTAGGAGTGTCGGCCTCCGTGGTCGAGGGGTAAGGCTCTTGACTAGCAAGCCGAAGGTCGCGGGTTCAAATCGTGGCGCGCGCAAAAACAAATTATTTGATTAATTTGTTAATTTCACAATTTATTATTTTAAAATAATATATAATATACTTGCGGCCCGTTCCAGAATTGATTGCTTGAAATGATTATGCCATGTATGGTGACCAGATCTGGATAGCCAGGTGCTCCCCCACTTTCTTCTTCCCAATCTCGTTACCATCCCCATTACCTTCAGCCTCACAACATACACCAATTGGGGATGCCATAGGCTCCAGACGGTTGGGAATAGTTGGGACTTTTGTGCGGCGTAATGCGGGAAAAATATCCGCTTTCATTGAAAGCCTACTCATTTTAACAATCGTTTAATATATGGACTAAAATCAGAACTATGAATTCAGGTAGGCATATGTATGTACTACTCAATCTATATTAATGTATTTTAAAAAAAACATCCAAACATAAAGCATTCTTTACGCCGACCGAGAAAACATAATATGATACATATGTAATTACAAATAATATTATAAATTTTTTCAACATCGGAAAGGTACGAAGCTACGCATGATCAATTACAGACAATATTCAAACACAGGAACTAGAAAATAAATATAAAAATGCATCAATGAGTCAAAATGCGTCACTTTATCATTTTCATACAGTTAGTTTTTTTATCAAATACCTAAGAATATTAATAATTTGGGTTAGAAACATTATTTATTTATTTATTGAACGCCCGTAGGGATTTGACAAGCATAATACATGATGATTATTTACAAACATTGTACCGAAATATCAAATCAGTATATACATATCAGTACAATAAATACTTATCATATTACAAACATAATACAGAAACATATCAGTTATATTCACAACTTTGATGTAGGACGGATAGGGTTTAAATATATCGTAAATATATTAGATTGTGAATGTTTGTTTGTTTTTTTTATTATTTACTCTATTTGTTTTCTATTTTATTTTTGTTGCTTTTGTTTTTAGGATCATATATTTATCTGTATGTTTTGTTTTTGATATCTCTTTTTTTGCCTTTGCTCACGTTTTGCTGTTTATATTTTTTTGTTAATAGGTACATAGTGTATAATGACACTTAAACTGTGCATGATGTGAACATTTTTAAGTGGACTGTTGACATATATGTTTTTTTGCAGCGCTTATCTAATAATTTTTTTTTTTCATGTTAATAGTCTGTAAATGTTCCTAAACAATAAATAAAAAAATAATAATAATATCGAAAAGGTCGATTAAAAGATACGTATTAGCAGTTCGGTAAAAACGCCATAGGCACAGTGGGAAAGATGGTGGAGTCGAGAGATTTAAAGGTTACACGGATATTTATTTATTTAAAATGGCTTTTACAATAGAGTGATTACAGAACAAGTAATGTGAACACAAAAATATTACTGCAAGTGATACAGTTGTTAATAGAAGTGCAGTTAAACAATACATAATTAAAAGAAATATCAACTAGTGTAGTAATAGTTGAATGAATACTAGGTTTGTAAAAGACCTGACATAAATCGAGGTATGAGGTATTTATGATAATGAATGGTAATTAATATAAAATCAAGGCCTAGAATGTTATAATAACAGATAATATTTTATTTGAACGGAATATTAATATGTATAAAAAAAGTGACTTTTTAACATGTATAATCTAGCAAAATATTATAATAAAGTAATTAGTAGTGAGTTTATTGTTGCCTTCAAAATTAATTCTACTTGGAATAGCTGGGCAAGTATCACAATTTGGCTTTAGTAAAACAGAGCTGTAAACGATTTTATGATACTTTTGGATAAGAAATAATATTTTTTAATAAAAGTGTTTTATTATTATTGTTTTGTTTCCCTACTATGCACCGGTGATGAAGAGATTAATGATGCTAATTCCTTACTAGTAGAACAAGTATGGCATTTCCACATGACGCCTGTAATCTAAAATCTAGTTTTCCAAAGGGCCACCCATTTCTGCGCAGCATTGAGTCAGGATTTTCAAATTATTTTGGGGCCCAGATAATAGGTGACAACTAATTCAAGTGACTTGCGATTGGTACAGGGTCAGCAGTTGTACACTACATATTACAGTTGTGTATTGTCATGTATTTCATATATATATATATAAGCGTGATTCGTTTTTTAGTTTTTTTTTGATTTGCGTGTCATTGTAATAAGTTTATAAATGGTATGTAAAAGTCACCCCTCTCCGAAAGGTGACTTTGACCACTATTTTTTTTTTATCCCCCAACAAATTGTGTACATCTATATCTCGATGGTTTAGACATGTGCAATAAAATCTTCAAAAACAAATGAATTTAGAAAAAAAAGCTATTTAGTTTCAAAGTGTTAAATTCGGATATGCAGTCGATCGATTTTTATTTTTATTTTTTTAAATTTATATTACATGCCCATAGTGGCTTTTACAAACATGCGGTATAATTATAATAATTTAGCACTAATATAACAAAAGCTAAAATTAATAATTATTTATGAGGTATGTTATTATAGCCTTCTTGTAACTACATTCCGTGCAATTGAACACATCAAATACTTCTGAGAAAACATTGCCAACTGCATGTAATCTAGGTACAAGCGAGTATCTAAATGACTCAGTCCTGATAATTTTGTTGCAATTAAAAAGAATTTTAGATCGATTAGCTCTTGTAGGTACATGAAAGGTAATTAGACTCAATAAATCAGGGCTGTCTATAATACCATTAACAATTTTATAAATAAAAAAATCAATCAAAAAAATTATAAATTACTAGTGGATGCCCCGCAATGCTTTGCTATTGCCAATGTTTTTCTCGGGCGCCTCCGACTTCTTCCACCATTCACCACGGTGTACCACAATGATACCGTTAAAAAACAACATTACATCGACTTTAATTCGACTCCGTATCACATTAGGGTGCAGAGATATTGCGTAAAGTATCCCTCGGGCGTAACTGACTTCTTCTACCATTTAAACATCCCTAAACTCACCTGGCACCAATAACAACAAACTATGATTTTTTCAGCGATATCGGTGGACTACTTTTCGAGTTTTGCGAGCACAAACATACGCAGACTGAATTTTTTATATATCCACTGGAACGATTTCGGTCGAAAAATCGACCACTTTTATTTTTCTGCGATTGATATCGGTCCAAAAATGGACCGATTTTTCTACCATTCGTAAAATATTTATTGTAATTATTTAAAACGCTTCCTTGGCCAGCTACTTGTTTTATCGAATAGCTGATAATATATTCTCTTTGTCTATGAACTTATCCGTTGTCTTTGAAGTGATATTTAACGAGTTTTCGCGGTTTTATAAGGCGTCCTGTCAAAAAACAAAACCATAAATTTTTAACATTCACGAAATTTTGGACTCTTCCTAAAATGCCGTAAGTAATTAATTTATTGGGTTTTTAACGCATAATTATATATTTGTGTTATTGTGATTGACTTATCTATCTTTGAAATGCGTTTTTAATTAGTTTGTTTCTAATATATTGTTTTGGTTGAAGTTTTTGTGTAAGAATACGTCAACTGAAGACGTCATCTGTTTTTGATTTACAATAATGTCTTATATACTGCACTCGCGCATTTGAAATATAGATATTCCATCACAGTGATTCAAAACAAAGAGATATATATAAGTTTTATTTGAATTGGTTCATTATTAATACAGATATTTGTTAACCAATTATTTTAAGTCATATGTCAAAAAGTTGACTCTTTTTTACATGTAAAATGGTGTAAAGCCTTCGTCACACAATAAAAATTTAGTAATTTAGTTGTATAATTAATTAATTTCTTCACTTTTACCAAATTTGTGCAGAAACAAATGTCGTCCAGGGAAAGGGAGCACTCCACGACCCAATAATTATTTTCAAATTTTATATTAGTGCAATATTTAACAAAATTTAAACATTTAAGTACTTACATTAAGTGTTTTCAATTTAAAATATATAGAGTGGTGCTGACTGCAAGAGGAGGCAGAGGAAGAGGGAGAGGTGGGGTACGAGCTGGTGCCAGACTACCTGCACGTGGACGTCAACGCAGAGCTGCAATTGCAGCCTCGTCTGGAGTGTTAGTATTTTTTAATGTTTTTTTATGAAAGTACTTTGCTGTGGCCGTTGAACTCATCATATATTTGTATTTATTTAAACAGCGACCCTGCTTTGCTACTGGTGCGAGAGGATCGCGTCAAGGCCCTAAAGGCTGTTAGGGCCCTGCCTGCTTCCTTCCGGCTAGAGCTGGAAAGCCGAAAATTCAAGAAGCAGGCGGCGCGCATTTTGCTCCCTACCGCACCTCCAAGAAAAACTAAACAAAAGTAAGCAATCGTATTTAGATGCTTGATACAATATTATTGTTTTTTCCTGACAGCGTTCCACTCTTACAGTGATAGTTGGTAAGATCAGCGCTCTGTGCATTTGGCACATTCAGTGCATATTTTACAGAGTTCTAATTTTATTGTTTATTTACATACTGTACTTACTGTTTCACACGTGAATGAGAACAATTTATATGATTTATGTAAATGTTTTCAGAATTCCATCTCCGGAGAGAACAACGTGTCCCTTTTCACAAGGGACGCCTTCACCGTTGCCACGACCCGTACCACCACCGTGGATGTCCACTCCCGCACAGATCCAATCAACGGCTCCCAATGCACCAATTATGCCTATCCGTGCAGCATCTCCCGAGCCGTTACCTGGGACATCGCGGAGTGGGGAACTCTTCTCTCCGGAGGCCCGCTATCACAGCGAGCTGTGGGTGGACGTGCCATTCTACCAAGAATTATCGGCGTTTGGGAACGGTGAGTTTATTTTTTAAAATGTCATACCAGGGGCTCAATATAAAATCAATTATCTATATTTTATATTGATATCTTTAGCACAGTTTCACTGTTGGTATATTGGCAGGAAATAAGCATAGTACTTAAAAATTCCACATAACAAACATACAAAATGTATTGTTGTTATGACGTGGATGCATCATTACACATCTTTTTTTTTCTGTAACGGGTATTGCAGAGTGAGAAATAAGACATGCCGAACTTCTTTGCGAGGATTACATTTGATTCACCGGCTTCTAAACGGTGTAATACAGCATTTTTTTCTTAAATTGAAAAAACACTTTCGCTTCACGGGACTCATTGTGTCGAGCTTCCTAGTCAAAAGCGAGGCTGTATTGGTAGGTGGGTTTTGTAACCGGACAAATTATCATTAAAATAGGTCGCTTTACGTAGTTGGTCACTTTAAACGGATACGTTTTCCTACTAAAAGTTATGAAACCTTACTAGAGTTTACATTATCGTCACTTAAAACAGTAGACCGTTAAATGCAAAGTCATTATATCCAAATTCTACTGTAAATTTGTGTTTTCTTTTATTTCAGAGTCAGACATGGGCAGTAACGTGGACGAGGCAGCTGTACTAGAAGAGTCTGTACTTGGAAACCGTGAGTTATAAAACTAACTAACTTACCTTCACGCCATTTCGGTAGGCAGAGAGGATGAACCACCATGCAACTCGATCTTGGCACACACACTCTTTTCTTCATTCCATACCTACCTGACTGTGCTATTCTGACTCCTGACATAGCCCGCCTCAAGTATTTGATTAACTTTTTATTTATTTTTTTATATGAATACCTCACAAGAGCCTCATCTGGAGCCAGTGAGACTATGGCATCCTCAATCGGGGTATGTTGTGAGGCTGAAGGTAGCGGGGAGGGGAAGGAGGTGTGGAAGAGGGAGGTGGAAAAGTACCTGGCTATTCAGAACTGGTCACCAAACACGGCTAAAACCATTTCAAGCAACGTTTCAATTCTGAATGGGGTCTTACACCAGGGCGATACTATGGGTATCTTCCACTCTGGAACGTGCCGCAAATATAATATATATTATTTTAAATGAATTTTGTGTGAAAATAACACTAATTATTCAAATATAATTTATTTGATTTGATCCCGCGACCATCGTATTGCGAGTCATAAGCCGTACCAGAGGCAGTGGGTTATCGTAATATAGACACATTAAATTAATTTGGGTTTTCTGTTGTTTCAGAAATGGACAGATCGAGCGACGAGGATGACGAAGCGAGTGACGTCGACCACGAAGAGAGCGATGAGGATACCTTCTGCATGCCACCAATACCTTATCATAATATTATCAACGTTTCACCTAACTCCGCTATGGCCATAGACTTTAGTAGACAAGACCAGGTAGATAGTGAGGCAATGCGTTCGATTCTGCCGCCTGAAGGTTACTCTTTCGATTGGTCTAAAGATATCTTACGTTTTACTGGGATAAGGGAGACTTTCACAGGCACGCCGGGACCAACTTTCAATACCGACGAAATGGGCAAACCTGTGGATGCCTTTCTTAAAATCTTTGATGCAGATTTCGTTGAACTGATCGCGAGAGAGACCAACAGGTATGCAGATCAATGGATTGCGAAAAAACAATTTAAGCGTCATGCGCGTACCAATAAATGGGCTCCCACGAATAAAGAGGAAATGTATGTATTCTTGGCAATTTTAATGTATCAAGGTATTAGTCCCCTTCCTGTTGAAAAAGACTACTTCTATTCAAAAAAACTCACCGCCATGCCTTATTTCAGCCGAGCCATGGATTATAATCGTTTTCTTCTAATTAAAAAGTTCCTTCACTTCACCAACAATGAAAGTCTTTCTTCTGATGCACCATTATCTGTGCGAAGGTTACAAAAGATTCAACCCGTCTTGGACCACCTCTCAAATAAGTTTGAGACTTTATACCTGCCCGAGCAAGACATCTCTCTGGATGAATCCTTACTCTGCTATAAAGGCCGTTTGGGATTCGTCCAGATGATCAAAACCAAAGCGGCCAGTGCGGGTATAAAGTCTTACGAGCTTTGTGAGTCCAAGTCTGGCTATCTTTGGAAATTCCAAATTTATACGGGGAAGACCATTTCCAGACAGGCTGAATCGACAAATCCAGACCAGGAAGATATGACGGAAGACATAACGGAAGATATGACGGACGACATGACACAGGCCAACTTTTTGGGTGCTCACAATATCTGCCCAGTTGGGGCCACTGCAAAGATAGTATACGACCTGGCCAGCCCTCTGTTTAACAAGGGGTATACATTAATAATGGACAATTTTTATAATAGTCCATTATTGGCACGATGCCTCAAAAGAAATGGGATGGACTGCATGGGCACATTGCGGTTAAACCGAGAATTTGTGCCCTCTGCATTTAAGTCCCATCTCCGGTCCAAACTGAGGGAAGGTGAGGTTGTATACTCGAACTGCGGGGACCTCAATGTAATGGTTTGGTTGGACAAAAACCTGGTAAGTATGTTGTCCACCTACCATAAGGCAGAAATCGGGGCAGTTGAAAAGTTTGGTACCTGGACTTACAAACCTCAACTCGTACTAGACTATAACAAGGTAATGGGGGGGGTTGACCGAAAAGATCAGCTTTTGTCAGGCTTCCCCATTGAACGACAGCGAAACCTGGTCTGGTACAAGAAGCTTTTCAGGAGACTACTAAGCGTTTCGGTGCAGAATGCGTATATATTGTACGGCTCAAAGCTCCGCAAGGAAAATAAACGCATTTTGTACCGAAACTTCAGGAGTGAGGTTGCGGATGAACTCCTTCTGCTGTTCTGTCGTAGTCAAATTGACACGACTGTGCGGACCATTGGCCTAATAGCTGAAGGAAAGACTCTGCGACCTATCCTGAAAGGCAACCACTTCGTGGTCCGTAGCGGGAAAAAGGTGAAATGTGCCTGGTGCAACATAAATAACATTTTCAAAAGGACCCTTACAAAGTGTGATGTGTGTGATGTGGCATTATGCTATGATTGCATGAAGCCATATCACACTACAATATAGATTTGCTGAGGGTTTTTTTTTATTTCATTTTTTTCTTTTTTGGTTTTTTAGTTATGAAATTCTAATTTATAAATTTAATTAAATTTGTTTGAACATCAATTATGATGGCCTGGATGGCTGGACTTATAATCATTTCTTTCCGCATACTCACGTCTCATGTTATGTTGTCCTCAAAGGTTCTATATGATAAGGTTCGGTGGACATTTAATATGTATATTTCAATTCTGATCATTGAAATATGCATGTTAACAAATGCACAGGTTTTCTCATTTTTCCCTGTTTATTGTACACATTAAATAACTCGTTTTATTTTTATGTCTTAATTATATTTTGTCAATTTTTCTGTAAAGATGCTTTTCCAGATCTAGTCACTGAACATAACTAAGCCAATTCAAGCAATGTTCAATTCTGAATGGTGGTCCCTCACCAGAGCGATACTCAGAATCTCACTCTATAGCGAGGCACAATGATATTATTATGTATTGATTTTCTTAAATTATGAATAAACCAATAAACTGAATACATTTTTATTATGACAAAAGGTGTAAACAATGTTTAAATCAATATACTGCTCTTTCATTGTAACCATACAACTGTAATATTGATTTTAAAGGATATTAGGGCTTAATAAATAAATCAATTATTGGTTCCATCAATTATTTTCCCTCCCCCATTTTTTTTCGATACCTTTGCGTTTAGATATAAAATTATCACTATGATTTTATTTGAAATTCTACGGTCATACAAAGGTTTGATATATATATACAAATTTATCATCATTTTACATATTCCGATTTACCCTATGTAGATTGACCTTAAGGTAGCTGTCAGAAGTGATTTTTGGTCAAATATTGGTGAATTTCATCAACTTTCAAAGTATCCCCCTGAAATATTGGCAATGTTTATATCTATGATATATATCTCACTTTAAGCCTTATTTCCTCGTTTTGCACGTAATATAAAAACATGGTTACAAATCTCCAGTTCTAATTTACAATTATTTAAAAAGTAGCACCATGATTTTGACATCGTGAAATAGGCTCTCTGTATAATTCATCAAATGAATAAAATAAAGCCAACACGGCGACTATGCTTATTAATAATTGTAGACAGTTAATGTATCTTCCTAACGTTATACCAGTTTTTGTGGTAAATTTATTATATAATATAATACAGTGATTTCAATTTTGACGCGTCACGCACTCAAATTTTACAAAATTATTTTCTGACCAAACTTTTGAAGAGATCTTAACATGCAAAAAAATATTTTTCTATTACATTCTTGCATCTGTGATTATCAAACAGGCCATAGAGAACATAAAAACGTAGAAAATATTCAATAAAGATTTTTAAAACTGCCACTGGCGGCAATTTCAAATCACAAAAACGCAAATTTCGCGCATTTATAAAGTTTAAGATTTTTTAATAATTTATCTATCAATTCTAAAAATATAGAATAATTATTAAAATATAGGTGAATTCATTGGCTGTATAGCACTATAATCAGTTTTATGTTTCCGTATTAAAATTCGGAGGTTTGATTTTTTTAATGTTGGCGGAAAATATTCAAAATCGTCGCCAAAAAACCGCGAGCAATCGGAGAAAAAAGTTTTTTGACGCGCGATCGTTCGAGTGGTTATTAAGATTAGAAAACAGTTAGAATTTAACTCAAGCAATTAAAATTGGTCTGCCAAAGACCGTCTTCTATGTAGGGAAGTTAAAATTTGTGGTTGTATGTATTTTTGGATGAGAATCCTGAAAAAAAAATTGATATCGTCAAAGCTGGAACCAACCATTCATTTTCACAAAAATTTCATTGAAATCGGTTGGGCGGTTTCGGAGATTAGCGTGTACGACAGTGACACGTGATTTTTTTAATATATTAAGACAGCACTTAACATTAGAGGATAATCTACGAAGTTATTCAGTACTTTAAAATGATATAAGAATATCATTAATACGACGTCTCCGATATAAAGCAGCGGAAGTTTTAGGTTAGACAATAATGTTTTGTAGCAGATATCAATTACAAGCTGTCTCAATTAATAATTATAAAAATCATTTATCCTGTTATAAATTTTTGTGGTTGTTTAAAACTTTTATATCATATGTTATAGAAAATGTAAAACTCTTTTTCAACAAACTTTTACAACTCTTGTTTCAAAACGCACGTGCAATTCGCACAGATTTCCATGTGGGCGTATAATTTGATAAATGGCCGTGGGCCCGTCACGTCAGCGGCTCGAATCCGAAGCCGGTCGATACTAATAATAATAACATAACGGCGGATGCGGATATTGCCGGCGGGAGTGACTTGCGAGATAGTTCGGGAAAATCACGCGGAAGCGGACGTGGCGCAGGGAGAAACAACGCCGCACAGGAAGCTTGAGACGTCACTCAGGATGGTGGAGCGATAGGGGTTAAGAAGAAAACCGTTATTACCATTACCGAGAAGTAGGTAGGTATGTACCTAAGTAGCTACAAAGGTTTTTGATTTAGAAGGTACTCTTTTATCTCTGCCTACTGCTGTAATATCGTTGACTAGCATTTAAATGGGTTTTGAATTTAATTATCAATAGAGAAGAAAAACTAATGTGGATGGACGAGGCTGAATTAGAGCGGAAGATACTCTCATAATGCCGTTAGTGATAGAGACCACCCTTGATCGCTGTGAGGCTGAAGAGGGTGGAGAGGGGAAGGAGGTGGGAAAGAGGAAGGTTGGGAAGTTCCTGGTTATTTAGATCAGGTCACCAAACATGGCTAAAGCCATGTTAAGCTTCGTTTAGATTTTGGATGGTGGTGTATGACAGATCACAGGGCGATACTGAGAGTATGTACTACCCTGAAACATACCAACGACGCTGCTTTAAATGATTTCAGTTAAGTTTAGTGCCAATATCCGAATGGCCAAGTACTTTAAAATCTTACTTTGGCGTCTTTCAGCGTCACAATATCATCTTTAAAGAGATGGTATAGTTCCACTCCTCCGGACAGTTGCGGCTCTTACGCAATAATAAAGGTTTGAAGGTTCTATATAATTTATATGCCACGGAAAGGTTTAAAAGGGAAGTAAATATATAACAATAAAATAAATAGCAATAAAATATCTCTCCAAAGCAGGCCGAATTCATCACACTTCCTATAATTTTATTTTTTTCATACAAATATTATGTATTTATATGTTAAACGACTTTATTAGAAATTATTTCCTTTATAATTCTTGATAATCACGAAAGCCATCAATATGGCGACACGATAAATCCCTGATCACATTCAACAATTTCTGTGAACACTCTCTACAGTGTTTATGAAAAGATAACTTAACATAAACATTTATAAAGGTTTAGATTTCTTTCCTAAAACTGCTTGTACAAGATTCTGCACCACAAACGGGGATACATAAAATAATGGACTTACGAGAAAAGAAAGCGGACAAAAATGAATTAAGATATTTACTAAGCGATCAATATAAGCTTTTCATCTCATGTTCCTTTCAAAGAGAACCCACCAAATAGTAGGATGAATACCAAAGAGACATGGGTAATGCGTAATCATTTGTCCACTAAGTACTTCAATACTATTACGTATTTTCGTCCATATACATTTTGTAAGTTAGGGTACTTATGCTTTTGTCAGCCGCCTTTGAAAGCTGGTGCCTGAAAAGCTCGCACTAAAAAAGTGTCGTGATAAAACGTTTATGTCGTTTATATCTTTTTGTACGTCTTTCAATATAAATTTGGAATGGACGGAATCGTGTCAAGTCATCATATCCCGCAGATGACAAGTGCGGATTTATGGCGCCCGAATTCACCGATAACGTCCGATGTCGTTGGCCAAAGATTGGAAACCTTTGGATCATAAACTAAAATATTGATTTCAGTTTTTGTTAACATTATCAAATTTTATCAGAGGTAATTTATCATGAAACAACCGAAACTTAGGTAGGTTCCAGAATGGTAGATAGCTACCAACTGTCGGTATAGCAATTCTGAAAGACTACCAATCAGGATCGCAACGTTGCTTAACTTGAGTTTTTTTTTATTCACAAAAAGAAAATGACATAAAATAAAAATATACTTTGCTATATTATACAACTTAAAGCGATGCATTACGTCGTGTAATATTTTTAATCGAGCCATTATCAATAACACACCTTACGTAGATGGCGATAAGGCTTAAATTCCCGCTTAACACCATCTTCCTGTTTTGATTTATGCAAGAAAAAAACATGGCCAAAAAGTGCCTTTTATTTTATTTTGTGGATGTTCAGGCATAAATATTTAATTTTTTTCCGATCATTTTATAAATAACTTAATTTGCCACATTATACAATAAAATCATAACCGAAAATGGGTTCGTAAGTAGGAGATTTTGAACTTTAAAGCAGTTTTCATAGGCCTTATACATTATTTTTTTCTGGGCTTATAAAAAGACTTATCTAAAAAAAGACTCGATTATTTCAAAAGCCAGGATGTATTCTACTCGCAGTATTTAATTAAAGCATCTGAAACATTTCTAGGCGACCAAATTTTCAAACCAAAAACACATGATTTTAAATTACTACGTAGTGCATCGCCTTAATTATGTACGTTGTTAATTTAATTTCAAATCGAATATTTTAATATATTATTTTATTATATATATTGAATAGGTAGACTGGACTTTTTTCGTTTTTAACATCGTCCGGAAAGCAATTATATATATATTCCTCCTTTACTTATAAACGCGGTATAAATATTAAGCGAAGCGTAAGGTCAGAACAGCAAAAAAACTTGACTTATTAACATGGCGTTTGTTTGGTTAAAACGGTTTTAAACTAGGTTAAAGGTCAGCATTACCGCACCAATATTGAACGGGCGTGTAAGAATCTAATTAGTAAGGTATATGTATACCCATTGTGCTAACGCAGTTACCTTTAGACCCTTTGTTCCGATTTTCTTGCGTTTGAACATTTAATTTTTGACATAATTTCCAGTTTTATCTGCTACAGGCATTTACATTTATTGTAGGTGGTTGCATCGCCAAAATCTTACTATTTCCAAAGTACTAGTTTCTGCTTTGTTGAAGACTAATAGATTTTCGGATTTATTCACTTGCTTCAAAAAAAAGTCAATAATCATTAAGGCACCGAAGATTTAAGCTCCAGTTTCGGGATATCAGTAACACCCAGACTCTCCCCCAAGTGACATGAAGTGACGAAGATAATATCAGTCCTGTCCAACCTGCAAGGGTTCCGGACCTCTACTAACCCATACGACCGCCAGAATGATAACCATAAACGTGGTATAATACGGTCAGCGGGAGGCCTGGACAGGGGGTAGGAACTAGCCAGGGGTATCCAACACTGTGTGTTATAGCGTACACAGCTCGGGGGGATGGGCGAGGGTAGTAAAAAGGAAACGATTCCGAATGGCGGCATCAGACACCACAGAAGTGTCAGATTTAGTGTCGACAGATGATGGCCGCGTAAAGGCTTGCTTACACCACCACTTTTAGATTGTTATATTATAACACTAAAGAAGTTGATTAACCTCTGGAGTTACGATGGAGCGATGCAGGGTTTTAAAGTAGTAGATTGATAGTTACTAAAACATGTCGCATGATTTATTTTCATAGTGAAAGCTTTAAGCTTATCAGAATGAAAATAGTGGTAAGTTGAATTCAAATAAGCTGAATTCTATATACGTAAATATGTGTAGGTAATTCTCTGACTCAACTGACGGCATTTTATCATTAAATAACCCGATTATCTCAATATCGCCAGAAATTGGGTATTCTGGATCACATATATACGTCACACCAATAAGATGACTTCTGTCAGCCCCGAGAATGCCATGCTGTCTTTTAAAAAAATTACTTTATTATTTTAGAAACAAACAATGAATAGATAAATTGAGTGGTAAAAATTTTACAAGGTTTTATAAATAAAGAAGCATCGGTACCAATGGACATATCACTATGAAATATCTTGTGAGTGATTATATACATGTTAGCGGGCGGGGTTAGTACATGTCAGGGATTTGAGGTAAAGATAAATATAAACGTTATATCGAGTATAAACGATATTAATAGTGTATTTGAACGTTTATATGTACCTGTGTGTATGTGAACTGTGTTCATTAGTGGAGCGTTGTGAGTGCACATTGATTTTTTATTTTATTTAATAAATATATGCAAGATTATGCAGTTCATTTTATTTTGACTATCACACTAGAAAATACTTTATTAATAATAAATAATAAAAACAGATAAAAAGTAATAATATGAAAATAAGAAAACCTAAGATAAAAACATATAAGAATAAATAAAACTAAATGCAAATAAGGAATTAAAAGTAAGGTGAGAAATAAAGAAAAATAATATTTTGATGAAGATAGAGCTGAAAGTTGAAATAAGAATTGTAGGTATTCTACTATAAGAGTACATGTTTAAAATTCGTGCCATGTAAGAAATTGGAAAGAAGATGTGATAATGTATTAAGTAAGTTTTTTTTTTTAAATTTTTATATATTAATATATATTATTATTTTGAATAGTTTTATGAGTTTAAGGAGTCTTTGAGGAAAGCTCGTCCCCTTTCAAATAACCAATGTTTTACTCGGGCAGTTAAAAGGGAGTTATATATATATATATATATATATATATATTTTTTTTTTTTAAAGAAAGACAAACATTCCCGGGTTACGAATAACCTGACAATATTTGAAAATCTTCTACTACCACCACAGTAAGCGAAAAATGTTGCTTGTGTTTTAGATGGAGGACTTAGCCAGCCGAGGAATTGAACACACTACGCCTGGGTGGGACCCAAACGCGATGTCAACTCGGCCACCGACCGATTAAGTCAGAAGTAATGTTTTTTTCTTAAATGACAGCAGAGAGTTAAAAATATGTCGAGAGTTGAGTCGGGCATTCAATAGACTTGCGAACTATAGATGATTTTTTTTATAAAACAGTGCAGTGATATTATCAATCAATTATTATATACAGAAGAAACCTACTCGTTTTACCCAGATTTTATAAATTCACTAGCTTTCAAAAACCAAACAGCAAGTTGATAATCTATCCATTTTTTCGAGTTTCAGAAGTCAAAAGATTGCGAACAAAAGTCACACATTTTAGCCGCCAGAACACGAAAATAATATAAAAAAAGGGAATTCAAGTTTACACGCTAAAATCACACCTGCGTTCTAAAACGAATACAATTATAAAATCAAATTTAAACATTATCATACTGATAACAAAATCTACATAACAAGTAGTAGGGATAGCACGAATTATTAAATTAAACCAAAACTACTATATCGCTTTATGACTGAAAAGCGATATAAAACGGTTCCATTAAACCTACCTAAAAATATTGTTTGGCTCAAGAACGTAGTGAGATTAATACGGTCGTGAATCCTGGATATCCCTAAGGACGCGGGCGAGGAATTGCGACGTTAAAAATATATCGCCTCTGACCTTGGACTGACAACAAAGTAGAGCAAAACTAGTGTGTTATTATTGTCCTCGTTAAATTTAAAGACTCGCAAGAGACCAGAATGTGAATTACATTAAATTAAAATAAGTACAGAAGTCGAAGTGTTAAAACAAAATGCAAATATTTTAAAAACAGTGACAGTCTCTGTGTCAACTTAAGGGTGGTTCAAAATAATATAAAATTAACTGAGAACCGTACCTAATTACCTTGTAGTGTCCAGGGCGTCAGTAGTTTACCCTGCCTAAAGTCAATAATTATGAATGGACGATAAGGGACTTTCAACAAGCCACTTCTTCTGATTTACCGTGCCTTCAAATCGTAGAATAAAGAATAACACAAGTGTCTTGTAGGCGTATTTCGTGATCCAAATATTTGTCCATTTTGGGCGTATATATACAAAACAAAGCTGCATTTTCGAAATTCAAATGGGATGGAGATCTACGATTTCAGGCGAGTATAACTGAGACGGATCGCTGGGCGGTTGAGCTAAAGTCGGGTCTCCAGCGACCAAATGTTTTTAAAACATCGGACAAAAACATTGGGCCGGGCCCTGCATCAATATTTCATGATTGCACAAACAATTGGTTCACAAAAATTGGTTTGTCGCTGGAAACCCACCTTAAATGGAACATTTTTTTCCGTTCAAATTTGTAGGGAAGGCATTTCTAATGTTATATTCTTTAAATTATCGAAGGAAGCAAACACTTTGTGGCTTGACATATATATATATACCTATAATAGAATGTAAATCTTTAATAGCTAACTTACTAAATAGTTCCAATTTACCTTATGACTTCTCTAACGATCTTACTCGCCTTTTTAACCTGTGTTTAAACCAAAATTATTTTAAATTTAATGATACTGTTTTCCAGCAACGATCTGGTCTACCAATGGGCGCTCCTACTAGCCCTGTACTAGCTGATATCTTTATGGATAATATAGAAAATAAAATATTTGCATGTAAATCCCCATTATCAAAAAATATTCTCTTGTGGAAACGTTATGTGGATGACATTTTTTGTATTTGGACGGGCACAGAGCGCCAGTTAAACACTTTCCTGACACTCCTTAATTCCTTCCACTCACAAATCCAGTTCACATTAGAGATGGGCATAAATTCCAGCTTAAACTTTCTAGATCTTTCTTTGTCTATCGTTAAAAATAGAATTAACTTCAACATTTTTAGAAAACCTACATTTACTGACACCGTAATCCATAATACCTCCAATCACCCTATCTCACATAAACATTCCTCCTTTCACAGTATGATCCACCGGCTAGTCACCATCCCATTATCTAATAATAATTTTTCTAACGAACTCCTTACAATAAAACAAATAGCTAATAACAACGGTTATCACTCTGATCTTATTGATAAAATCCTTTCAAAAAAACTTCGCCGAATCGCAACAAATAAATTTCTATATAATGCTCTACCAACTATTAATAATAATAATTTAACTACTCAATGGCGTAGAATTTTGTTCATAAGTAAATTCTCTTCCCTTTGCACATTTAAACTTCCATCAGAAATTAGGCCGGCCTTCTATACTAATAATAACTTAGCCAAATTTTTAAATAATTGTAAAGATAAAGAAGATACGTTTAGCCACTCTGGGATCTACAAACTTAATTGCAACGATTGCCCGGCAATATATATTGGTAAAACCGCGCGTAATGTAAATATTCGAGTAAAAGAACATGTCAGGTGTTTAACTAATACCGGTTTTTCAGAATTTGCCGAACACCTAATTAATACTAATCATACATTTAATAGAACGACAGGAGTTCAAATACTACATAAAAATAAAATAGGAATACGTCTCAATAATTTAGAATCATTGGAAATCTCAAAAGCAAATAAAAATAAAAATAATTACCCAATTTTAAACAAACAGATAGAACTTACTAAAAGCCCTATTTTAAAGATGTTTCCTTTCTCCCTGGGTAATCCCCACCCCTCCCCGACCACACTACCTACTCCGCTGCCTTGATGCTCTCTCCCTCACATTTATATACTTTCTCTTTCTTTATTGTTTACTTAATAATCTTCTTCTGTATTATATTTTAGTTTATATTTGTACTGTCCTGATGAAGGTTGAGTTCAACCGAAACCGGTCGACGTATATAAATGTAATAAAGTGGCTTAAAACTATTATATTCTTTATTATCTGTGTTAATATTTAAAAAAAATCAATTCTAAGTGATACTGACATTAAGTTCGATTTGCACATATCAAAGGTCTTCTTCTGCTCTAGATTAAGGCTGATGCATATAAAATACAAATATACTGGTAGACCTTGTTGCAAAACATATTAATAGAGAGTATTGGGTACAAATTCTGGAGGAAACTGCCACGTGATCTAAGACTTACACATAACATATATTTATTTAAATAAAGAAGAGTGTCTATAGAGGGCGGCGCGGATATTATTTTTATGCAAATCTATAGCTTTATTCCGAGATTGATGAAATTTTGCAAACATGACCTTAATAACATGATTAAATGTACCTAGTCACTCGCGCGTATGTTATTAGGACTAAATCGGGTAAAGACTAATGACAAAGATTTTCTAAGTTTTATTTTTAAAAATTTAAGTGTTAAAAACATTGAACATGAACATTGTCAACCTGGGTGAAACTCCAGTGATTGGGCGTGGATGTTTTAGAATGAATAAAAGGGGTCCTACCTATATTGTTTAATATTTCATAAAACGATATATACCTAATAAATAATATATTTTATATTATGTCGACCCCAAGAAGCGGATAACCGAGAATCACGTGTGGAATTTAATCTGATTGACCGTTCTCAAATTGACACGTCATCAGTTCGTGCCGCGTCAACGTTTAGGAGCCTGCGACATTTTATGTGACAGTTTTTATGACGAAATAACGATGAAGATCGCATCGTATTCTACCTAATGGCCACTAATGACGCTTTAAAAATCATTTTATGAAATACAAGATAAAATCTTACCGCAAGAAAGAATTCGGATTGCCAATAAACTAAATTCTATTAATAATATATACTTTCGGTGTCGTATAATGAGACGATAAAAATATTTTTTTGGAGACTTGGCAGTGGGTGTAACAAGAGTAGAATAAAAATGAGTCGAATATAAAACACAATCAAAATGTCCTCACAACGGTTAAACGAAGAAATTACGCAGGTGTTAATTTCATGAACCAATATTTATAGTTCCCTTATTACACACGGACGTAATTTCATGTAGACGAAATTACACCTACTAAAATTATACCAACTGGAATAACACACATCAAAAAAATCTAACATAAATTTGGTTTTTTCTTCAATGTGGAATTTACTTGTGCACACACATGAACAGTGAACACTCAAAGCCTGTCAAAAAAGCAGATGTTTTTTAAGTGCGTAATTATCGAAGGTGTACTTTGAGTAGGTGTAAAATCTTTACATGTGTAATTTTAGCCGTGTGTAATTCTGGCGGTATAATATTGGTGCGTACAATCCACGAATGTGTAATGTCGTCGTGACACCACTTAAAACACGTATTATTTTTCCACAATAACACACTTACTTTAAACATTTAAAAAAAATTTAATGTAAATCAATTTGAGTACTGTTATCATTAAGTATTTTTTTATTATTATTGTGACAGCTGTTTTGGCGTTCAATGCCATTTTCACTTATTTATTATACTTACTATACTTTATTATACTTACTTATTTATTAGACTACTTATTTATTAGACTACTTATTTATATGATCCTATTTACCCCTGCCCAAAATCAATTATTATGATGTCTAAAATGATTTATTACCGGTTAAACCGATTTGCTGAGAAAGTAGTGGTGACAATAGATTCTCTATTATGTGGGGTACTTTCTTAGTAAATCGGTTTCACCGGTAATAAAATTGGATTGGTAATAGAATAATATAAACTAGTCGACTCAACGCAGCATAACCACAGTTTGAAAATGGCCTTGGACGCCGAACCAGCTGTAACAATAAAATTAAAAAAAACTACAATACTACTGGAGGAAAATTGCAGAAGAAGCTTACGATTTATGAATAAGCTTTTTTGAAGAGATAGGTCCTCAATCCGAACAGGACAAGAAAAAGGTGAAATGATATACTAACAATTTTACGCGATTCTGCGCAATGCATTTGGATATTTAGGGAATGTGATGAAGTTAAAGGAAGCGGGGGAGGAAAAAGATAAGGAAGAGAGGAAAGTAGGGAAGTACCTAGGCATTCAGATCTGATATTTTCCATTCGTCTCGTCACGCGATATTTCTTACATATTTTGCTCGTAGGTAAAAGTAATTTATGTGTGTACAGCTCAATAAATTATTTTTATTTTATGTTAAAAAGAAATATTGGTAATTTAACGCTGAGTATTCTCCATCTTTCATCATATATATTATTATATGAATGCATAGATAAGAAATGAAAAAACTGGTTGTGATATTACATTGAGAAGTGCGCCAAATTTAAAAAGAAAAATACAGCCAGAATTTCGCGGCAAGTTTTTTTTTATCTGCATAATATGTTAGACATCTGAAGATAAAATAAATCCTATGGGGCGTCGCGGTGTGGGAATTTACGCGAGACTTTGGGAACTTTGACAGTTTTAAGTATTTTTCTTCCTCTGTGGGAAGGAAACGTATCATAAATAAAACGAATACTCTGTTTCAGATACCTCAGGAGACTTTTCATCTTGAATAGGTACCTGCTACCTGCAAAGGAAAGAATGCCTTTTATATACCACGCATACATTAAGAGTCCCTGTCACCAATTAAAATTTAACGAACGCTAAGTTTAAAAATAACCCTGAGCTTACATGAGTTTAGCTTAGCTTAGCTGAGCTGTCTTAGCGAAGACTACTCGATTGTATCCCTAATTGGGGTATTTATTTTATTTTATTTTATTCTATTTAGGAAACAGTCATTTATATATTTAGCATAAACAGCAATTATTTACAATATTAGACCAATAATGTTCCATTAATTCTAGTCGTATATTCAATATTTGCACCTATACAATATATTTATAAATGACAAAGAAATATAAAGAATAAACATTATAAGAAAGTACAAAATGTTATAAAACAATTAAAGACAGTTAGTAGTAATACAGTTTTCGCATGATTATAATAAAAACAATAAAATAAACTAAGATGATAGGATTATTTCACAAAATAAATAAATAAGTTATCAGTTTAGTAAGTTGCATTTTACATGTTTTCAAGTTACACTTGAAAATGTCTACATCTCGCAAGGCATTGTGAGTTTTACAGATCGTCCTATTAAAGAGTTTTGCGCATATTTGGCTTTACAGTGTGGTGTTCTAAATAAGTCGTTCGATCTGGTGTTGTGTTCAGGGCAACGAAATGCAATATTTTCTAGCAGATATGATGAATCAACAAGACTGTTCACAATTTTGTATAGGGCACCAGAAATTTTTCTGCGTTTATATAAAGCGGTAGGGTCAAACCGATGATCGCTAAAGCGATACGATAGGTGTAAATGTGGATTGGATATTTACAATACGATCAATGTATGTTTGATATTGAGGATTCCAAATGACTGAGGCAAACTCGAGTTGTGACCTTACATATGACATATATAGCAGAATTAGTGTGTGTGCTATAGTGAAAGGCTTTGTAATGCGTATAATAAATCAGAATTGTTTATAAGCTTTTTCTAAAATATGTTCAATATGGTACTTAAATAACATTTTAGAATCTCAAGTACTCCAAGATCTCTGATTGATTCTACTCGTTGTAGGGGTACATGGTTTAATTTGTAAGTATAATTAATCGGCTGTTTTTAACGTGTAAATGTAATAACGTTAGACTTTTCTGCATTTAGATAAATTTGATTGATATCGCAATATTCTTTAATTTTGCTTACGTCATCTGTGGAGTCAATAAGTTTATATAATTTCATGTCATCTGCGTAAAATAGGAAAGAATAATGACTAATAACACGTTTTATGTTGTTTATAAATAATGAAAACAAGTGAGGCCCTAAATGGGAACCTTGAGGTACCCCTGAGGGAATGTTGAGGGTATGTACCCCTGAGGGTATGTTGTGAATCTGGGGATAATGTGGAGGGAAAGGAGATGGGAAAGAGGAAGGTTGAAGGAAGAAAGTGCCTGGCTATTTAGATCTGGTCACCAAACACGGCCAAAGCCACTTCAATTATATTCCACACAGGAACGAGTCGCAAATATACTGTATAATATTTTTAATAAGAAAACTGTGTAATAACATAAATCAATCAAATAAAATTACATGCGCACGCCGGGATTTGAAACCGAGACCTCTGGCTTGCTGGTCGAGAGCCTTACCCCTCGACCATGGAGGTCGTCAAATTAGGCAACTCTAATAAAGATCAATTAATTTTTTTTCCATAAACTATCGGACTTAGTATTGTTCTTATCAAGTTATCATTCTGGAAAATGAAAACTAAGAGTAGGGGGGTTAATTCAACAATGATTACATTTGTAAAAAGAATATTCAAAGTTGTAAAATTTGCTTTCATTAATTTCACTTATGAAAGGAAAATATGTTTTACACTGTTTCGCACTATTTTCATTAAAATATATTAAGTTATTAAATGCTACCGATGAACGCGATTGTGGAATTTGACAACGCTATTTATTCGTGCCATATGTACACTGACGTATATTTCATAACTCCGTGGTGCCACACAATTCGCTTTTCAGTGACTTCATTTATCACTGCCGATTCGCTGTGAAAAACATAATTTCTTCACCGAAATTAAATAAGAATAACTGTCATTTCCATTATGACTAATTCAGTTCATTTACAAAAGTATTGACAGTTGACGGCCCGTGACTGAAATTGCCAGCAGTGCATTTCACTTTTAAAATATACCTAGTGTGTAATATAGGTGGAGCCAATTAATTAATGGGGAGTACCTACTGCAATTCATTATTTCTACTAAGTTATGTAAAATAATTTTAGATTAATACAGCTACGTCAGCGTTCCCAAAATCATCTCGAGATTAAAGTACACGCAATTCGTCATTGAAAAAATAGAGAAACCGTTTAAATTCACCGCTCACGAGTGCCAATATGTGAACGTCGTAACACTAACGTTGTAAATTAGTATTCCTGAACAAATACATTCCAGACGCATCGGATAACGCATGATCAAAGTGGTGCAAAATTCACTTGACACTTTGCGCACGCGTCGATAATGCACGGGGTAAGTAATATATCTGTACTGCTCTAATACGTGATTTAACAGAGCGTAACCTGTAATGCTCATGTCACCGTTTTGACTAGGTCGAACTGTCTCGATACCGTCCGGTGCTGTCGCAGTATTATGATAAAACATGGTTTTGAATAACAACGGAATTTCTAATTTCAAACGGAACAGTTATTTACCTTTTTTACTTCTACCATCAAGTAGAATCACCTACCGAAGATTGTGCACTTTACCCCCGTACATCCTGTATAAAGAAGAGTATCTCTTTGTACATAATTTCTAAAAACTCTGTTTGAAGCCCGGACAACGAAGGGGAATTCAGCTAGTTTGGTATAAAGCAGGTACCGGGCGCCATAGTTAAAATTCAATAAACTTTCATCAATCGGTCAATAAAAAATCTGATAAAAGTGGTAAATTTACTGTTGTGATCATTGTAATAATTCATAAACTCTGTAATTCAAGGAACCCGAAACGCAAGGTATAAAAAACGGAGTTAAAGCACCGAGTGGCGCCGCAGTACTCACGAGCGAGGCTTGCGGGATGCGGGACGGTATGTTTAAATATTTCAGTCGAATTGCCTAGGAGATGGTTAGGAGGCAGTAAACCAAATCAAAGCTGCGATGGAGGACACCCTGCTTTCCTGTATTTTTTGTATTCGTTTCCTTAAAATAAACTTGGTTCAATTATAAGATTTTGTATATCAATAAACAATTATTACGATAAAATCTTCGGTAAAAGAATTCGGTTAGAATCTTTAGAAAATCTAATTATCTCAATAGAGTAAATAGAATAATGTGTTATGTTAACAAATACAAAGACTTAAGATATCCCAGAAGCATTATATGTGGGGCATAACCATGTATGATCGTGTGAGAATTCAGGAGATTCGAAAAGAAGGCGGGAATCAAGTAAGCGTAATGAGAAGGAATAATAAAGGACGCATTGTATTTATAGGGACGATTAATAAAGGTGGTTTGGGCATGTCGAGCGAATGAACGAAGAAATGAGTGTTTAAAGAATATATGGTGCTAATGTGAATGGTAGAAGAAGTCAGGGTCGCCCGAAGAAGTCGTGGCACGATCAAGGGAACCACATACGATGTATGAATGTGAATGAAGCAAGGAGTGTATACTAAGACTGAGTTTTTTGGCGGTACATCGTCTCTGCCTACCCTCAGGGAAACGGCGTGACAGTTAGTTAGTTAATGAAAATTGGATTCTCGTTCATAAGCAACTAACGCAAAAAGTGGAGGTAGGTAAAATGTCTTGGCTTCGGTATCAATATACTCAAATTGAATTAGTTACCAGCTGCAGCCGGGTAGGCTTTACCTGATATTGCAACCAATGCCTATATAATACAATACGGTTTCTTGCCATAGTTTTTGAGAGCAAAATGGATAATTCAGACTTCCATAGCTCACCAAGGAATTGGAGTCAAAAAGCTGAACAATTTACGTGACCTCAGATTTCCTGCTTTACAATTAACACAACCTCGCATAATATCATTCGTAATAATTTAGTTAAAGTAAGTGCAATGAAATATGTGTTTAATCTGAGAGAAATAAAACTCACATGAAATGCAGTAAAAACCAAAAATATAAACAGATAAATTGTAATAAAATAAAACTACTTGGTGAAAGAATAAATCAGTTTTTTTTTTGTCAACCCAGAAACTCTCTTTTCCTTTCGTTTCTACATACGTGAAAGCGAAAAAATGCGTGGAAAATATATTTTTGTGGCACCCTACATAGTATTTGAGATTTTATTCGGCGTTTACGCTTGCCGGGAAATAAACAAGGTAATAACCGTAATATTAGGTGTAAAAAAACTTCCAAATTTAAATCACAACAATCACAGCCGGGTGATGTACCTAGTATACCGCAGGTAAACCGAATTTGGTCCGACGTCGGCGAACTCCAAAGTTATTTTTTCGCAGCATAATTTAATTTACATACACCCAAGAAAGTTGTATACATATATTCGTAATAATTTTCACATTTAATGAGAAAATAGTTGGTTACGCAAACCTAAATAATCTTTTTTTGTTAATAAAAAGATTATTTAGGTTAAGTAACAGACTCTTCTTAGGCCACAATAAAATAATCATTTAACAGGATAATAATTGTAAGGACAAATGCATCGGGTTCGAGAAGTAAAAACACAGAAGCAACCAAGAAATAAGTTCATTGGCACAAAACTTTGTTCTGTCAGTATTTTAATGGACCGTGCTGTGAAGAATATAAGAACATAATACTAGGTAACTCAAACTAGTTACAAAGGAAATGCTTCGTAGGGAAATAAAGATTTCAGAGAGAGGTTTGGATAAAGGAAGTAAGTACTTATTAATAAATATATCCTAGACGTATTAAGTTAATCGATTAAGTCTTACGATGTTATTTATAATTACCATATTGTTCACACGCAAAGTGTAATCTGTTATGTCACCGCGGCGATATTATGCAAATTTGTGGAAGAAACCAGGCGCCATCTATGTTTTATATATTGACTTATTAGTAGTTAGGCGAGTCGATAATAATTTATTCAAACATTTTGTGTTTAGACCGTGTACAAAGGCGGATCCAGAACAATAACAAGTCATATTAAAAGTTTTTTCTTCGTTTCAAGTTTCGTCAGTTCGATGTTAATGTTTCCTTTGACACCTTACACGAGCGCCGCTGAACCACCCGATTGGATAGCGTTGTGAGGCGGGTTAAGATAGGGGCTGTAGGGAGGGATTTATTAATGCGGATTTTGAAGAGGCCCAGATTATATGAAGGAGGAAAAACAGAAGCCGGTAAATCGTTCCACATACGAGCCGTCTTACATAAAAACGATTCGAAGAAGCCCGTTCACATGAAGCCAACATCAACTGTGAATGGGTGCTCCGATCGTGTACGTCAAGTGTCATTAACGTGCACTGGTGTACCGGGGATCAATGCTGCTAGCTCCTTAAAACAGGCTCCATTAAAATACCCGTAGAACAAACTCAGCATGTCTACATATTTGTGCATTGGAGATGGCCATCGGTCAGTTAATAATGGATTGTCAATCAGACGGACTGCCTTCCTTTGCACAGAATCAAGTAGGTTTATCAAGTATTGTGGGTCTCCAGCCCAGAAGTGGCTCCTAAATTCAATTGTTGGCCGTACTTGAGATTTGTATAGGGTTAGCAGCTGGTTACTATTGAAGAATCTGCTAGCCCTATTCAGGACACCCAGTGTCTTGGAAGCCAGATTTAATTGGGCTTCTATAGAGCCCCGATATTTGAACTGGTCTGATATACTTATTCCAAGAATTTTAATGGAGTCAATTACACTGAAAAAAATGAGTTAGCTAAAGTGTTAAGATAATTGAAGTTGTGTAACCATCGCCTGAACTTCAGTTAGTAGTACCTAAACTACTTTATGTGCAGATACCGTCGTTGTTTAGTAAAATGTGCTTGAGCTATTACAACCAAACTTTAATAATAGCATACTAAAAGTTTACTTACCTAAACAAAATAATCGGTTTGGTTAATTAAGCTAAAGTAATTTACTAAACCTATTTCACTTTAGTAACTTAAGTTTATTTGTTACTTCCCAAAGTATTTAGCTAAATTTAACTAAACATCCATCTAGTTTGGTTAAATGTTTTGTTCAAACAGCCAAATTTAGGTTGGAATATCTAAATTTGTTATTTTTACATAACAATTAGTTGTTTTGCACAAACTTGAGCAAAGTGCGCCAAATACTTTAGTTGAATCTCCCGAACTTTGGTATATATTTTCGTCGTCGCTAACGGTCCGGCTGTTTATTTATGACGCAGTTGTCAGTTCGCCACAGTTGGCACCATACGTGAATTGACGTTCGTTGCGAATTTATTTTATGCAAACCGCTGTTCCTAGTTCCTAGTGATAATGGCAGACAAAACCGTGAAGGATTATTTAATTTCTTGGAATCTGGAAGCTTACATAGAAACATTTAAAGGTGAGTTTTCTTTTTTTATTGATTTAGAATTTAGATCATGGAACTATGATAATATCCATTCTTTTTGATTTAGAAACTGGCACCTTCATTATTCTATGACTCAAGTAGGCAATAGATTTAGTAGATTTATATTTATTATGTACCTAGTTTGAAGAGCGCATGTGAACCAAGATTGTGTCAGGAGTCATGACACAGGTTACAGAGAGTGGTATATAAATAATAATAATTGGATGACTTGTATAGCGCTGTTTTTGTGCAAAATCACCTCAAGGGCGCCTTTATTTCTTTGTTCGTTTCCGCCAGTATTATTTTGTATTGAACGAATGTTGTTTGAAACTGCAGTATTACCCTAGCCAGAAACTAGAACCAACCAAACTAGCTTTGAAATCGTACCGATGGATGTTCAATCATAGCAGGTTATGTTTAATTTTAATAAATGTGTATTGCAATTATTAATTCGGACATAACATTTTGAACATTGAATTCTATTGATTTTTTTTTGGGAGGGATATGTTTTTTTAAATACAGGGTGACCACCCATTGTTTATGTTTACATTGGAAATTTTCATATAAATGAAATAATTTCATTATTAAAACCATTTCATCTCCGCTTGATTCATGATACAGGGTGTTCGGTATCTGCTGTTGTATAAATATTAATTTTTTTAATGAATAATTTTCATTCCTTTGAAAAATAAATATTTATTTTCTGATTTGAAAATTTTTGTATTTTCTCGTCGTTTTTTTTTATTTATTTCAGAACAAGCCATAGACTCGAAAACACTCCTGATAATATCTGAAGATGATATTAAAGAATTGATTCCGACTGTAGGGCACTGGGCACTGTTTGCAGCACACATTAATGCGTTCAAGGATGTTATTAATTCACCTGTCATAAGAGTAAGTTTTTAAAAGCAGTAATGATGACATATTGTATACCTAGGCATTTTTTGGCTAACCATTTGGAAATAGTTGTACCGGACGCGATTTTGATAAAAAAATAATAGTATTTAAAATAATAATTCCTGTAATTAATGAATAATCGACTGCCGGGGGGGTCAAGCAATTCCAAAAATATAAAACAAAGCTTGACCCCTTCACCCCTTCTTTCCCCTTTGTGTACAAACCTGCTTTTTGTTTCAGAATGAAGATATACCTTCAACTTCCAAACAAACAACACCCATATATTATCAACACGATGACTTCGTTGAAAATGACATTTCCTTATTTTACAAGCAATAATTATTCGCCTGAAACACTCATCCACATTGAAAAATCTCCTGATAAAAGATACATGACGCCAACGGGACTCGAACCCGTGTCCCTTCGATTTCCGGTCGACAGCTCTGACCACTGAGCTATGGCGGCTTATCTCTTACACGCGAAATGATTCAATATATACTAGTGTTTCATTCAACAATTACTGCTTGTTACATTTTTCACCTGAAAACAACCAACTTTATTTTATATGAGAAAGGCATTGTAAGTGCTAACTCTCCCACTAGATGGCGTCGAGACAAATTGTCTACATTTTTAGGTGAAATACTTGAACTTGTCAAATATTTCAGATATTTAGATAAGCCGCCATAGCTCAGTGGTCAGAGCTGTCGACCGGAAATCGAAGGGACACGGGTTCGAGTCCCGTTGGCGTCATGTATCTTTTATCAGGAGATTTTTCAATGTGGATGAGTGTTTCAGGCGAATAATTATTGCTTGTAAAATAATTGTTACCCTTTGTGCTATGCATAAAAAATCTTGTCTTAAACGTTAGTTTACCAAAAAAAAAAAAAAAAATATTTGACAAGTTCAAGTATTTCACCTAAAAATGTAGACAATTTGTCTCGACGCCATCTAGTGGGAGAGTTAGCACTTATAATGCCTTTCTCATATAAAATAAAGTTGGTTGTTTTCAGGTGAAAAATGTAACAAGCAGTAATTGTTGAATGAAACACTAGTATATATTGAATCATTTCGCTGGTAAGAGATAAGCCGCCATAGCTCAGTGGTTAGAGCTGTCGACCGGAAATCGAAGGGACACGGGTTCGAGTCCCGTTGGCGTCGTGTATCTTTTATCAGGAGATTTTTCAATGTGGATGAGTGTTTCAGGCGAATAAGTATTGCTTGTAAAATAATTGTTACCCTTTGTGCTATGCATAAAAAATCTTGTCTTAAACGTTAGTTTACCAAAAAAAAAATAATAATTGACATTTCCTTGTTGGAAAATATAAACAAATCACAAAGAATAACGCAAGAAGCTTTTGAAGAGCAAATTTCGAATGTAAGTTAAATAATTTTAGTAAGTTTCAGATACCTTAGTAACTTAGGTTAATTGTTTTATAAATTCCGATGTATGTATTTTAGTAGAAGCAGCGAAGAATAGCCGTCCTGTGACTAATATT
Organism: Hesperophylax magnus; assembly: GCA_026573805.1. Classification (NCBI taxonomy): domain Eukaryota; kingdom Metazoa; phylum Arthropoda; class Insecta; order Trichoptera; family Limnephilidae; genus Hesperophylax; species Hesperophylax magnus. The sequence goes on from JAIUSX010000026.1 coordinate 4,987,517, forward strand.
ATGATGTTTATAGAAGTGGTTATTAGTTATGTAATCAATATGCAATTTAATTTTGTTTTCTAGGACTTACGCAATCATCTCCTATCAATCAATGAAGGGCAAGCACTTTTAATGCAGTTGTGAGTCAAAGGGTCTGTTGGACAATTCTGCCAGACTGTGCAGTACTATTATAAGTAAGGAATTGCAGGGAAATCCAGATAATTTGCTTTTCAAATCACTAAAGTCTTTAATAAAGAAAGCGCAGCTGTATATTTCACCCCATATGTGTGTTTTGGGCCTACCCAAAAAATTGCTGCTAAAGGTAAATTACTAGACACATACAGGCAGCGCCGAAAAGAGTTTACCAAATCAGGACACAAACAACTTTTACTATATTTAAGAAAAACTTATAATAAAAAATTATAATATAAATGTGTGTGTGATTAAACGTGTTTTCTTTTTTGAGGCTTTCTGGTAGCTGGAAACAATATTTTGAGAGACGATTCTTAACAAAATAACTTTTATATGAATGAGGTTTTTAATAAGTACATTCTAGTCTTACAAAACATAATATTTATTTATTTAGGTTTCATCTCTCAAAAGAGTTGTAATAAACTACCTGCAACTCAAAGTATTTAACCCATGATTCTGAATTATGGGTATAATCCTTCGAGTTGATGGTGGTTACATTTATACCCTGTATTGTTTTCAGCTAAACTGTAAAGCTGCACTTACTATTTAATATAGATAATCTAACCAAAAACCAAGCTACAGTACTTAAAGCTAGCTAGCAGTAGAGAGCTAAAACACCTATATCGGTAGGGCTATTCCAACCGAAGTTTAGTTAATCAACCTAACCATTTTGTAATATAAACTAAATAATAAGGTTACTACATCTAAACAGTTATGTTTTTCTAACCAAACACTACACAATGGTTTAGGTATATAATTTTTAGTTTAGGTAACACAACTAAACACAGAAAGCTGTCTCAACCGATTAGTTTAGCTAGAATATCTGAATCGTTAAGCTGTCATAAATACAGTTTAGGTAACACAACTAAACACAGAAAGCTGTCTCAACCGATTAGTTTAGCTAGAATATCTGAATCGTTAAGCTGTCATAAATAAACTGCTGTTTAGCAAACAGTAGCTAAAAGTTCGGCAGTCACCACAGCAACTAAACTGTTTAGTAGATAATTACTGAAAATTTAGTAAATAGTACCCAAACATTTCTTTCAGTGTAGGGAGAGTGCTTTCATCAAATTGTTTCATCAGACAGTCATTGGTCTCCCTCTTGTTTCGAGACGTTAAAACTGACCGATTGGCCTTACCATTGGTCACGAAACTTCTCGAGGTGGTGGTCAACTTTTTGTCTCAAAACTTCTCGAGCTGTACGAACATCAAGAGTGGAAGGGGCATTGACAAAAAGATAACCCTCGTGAACGGTGCTGTCGTCAGCTTTGCAATGAATTGGTGCTGGTATAGTTTATACACCGCTAACTATTATGTAATACTATTTTACAAATGTACTTAAAAACGAAATAAAATGTAATTTTGTAATGTTTTTAAAGGAATAAACAAATTGAATTGAATTGAATTGAATTGAATTGAAATATTAAACGAGATCCTTGATGTGCAAGAAAAACAGAGTTGACAACAGTACAAATCATTGTGGCACTCCCACATTGATTCGGTGCGGAGAGAAAAGGGAGCCGTCAACTACGGTTTGAATTGTTCTTCCTTTGTTGTTCGCAATCCAACTATGCGGGGTTGAATGGATCCCATACGAAGGTAACTTTCCGACAAGCGCCTGGTGCCAGACCCTATCAAAGGTTTTGGAGATGTTCTCCAAAACGTTCCAAGTATCGCCCCCAAATATTTATTTATTTATTTATAGAATACATGATAATACAATAATATATTTTCTTACATGTGATACATTAAATTACCACACTAGGCGACTGCCTGTCTCGTGGCGACAGATGGTATATAGTTAGTATGTGAGGTCTAGTGTTAACATATGAATTAAATATTTATACATGTTTAAAGTATGAAAGATTATATTAGAATGAATTATAATGGAAATAGAAAGTATAAAAATGTTAAAGTAGAAATCAGAAGACAAAAAAAAGAAAAATAAAAATAATAAAGAAGAAATAAAAATAAAATAAATACAAAAAATAAAATAAAAAATTTAGAAGTGTAAGACATGCTATTATGCAGGAAAAGATCAAATACATAACTCTCTTTTCTGGTTGTGTAAGTGTACATGCATGTATGAGCGCGTAAATACGCGTGTACACGCATACATCCACACACACACTTATTCATATTTATAGATGCATACATATTCATACAAAGATATACAAATATATATGTATACATACATACATACACATATATTTATATATGTATGCATACATACATACACACATATACACATGCCTACTTGTACATAGTTGCTTATTCACTATCTGAGAATGAGAAACAAGTGATTAACACTGTCACAATCATTAATCAAAAAGTCATCAAGCGCCTTTTTGAAAGTGAGATATTTGGTTATTGACTTTATTTCAATTGATAAATTGTTAAATATTTTAGGGGCAAGAAAGTTAAACTGGGACTGTGCCATTGAAGTTTTTGTTGCCGGAATAATATAGTTGTATTGGTTCGAGTATCTTGTGTTATAATTTGAATCGGATATATATTTTTTTGTAAATTTGAATTTAAAATAAGAGGTAACATTTTTTACATATAAGGATTTTATATTAAGAACTTTAAAGTCTTTAAATAAGTCCTTTGTGGGTTGTATATAATGTGCTTTGTAGATAGTCCGTATTATCAATTTTTGGGCTTTTATTAGTGGATCTAGTACAGTTTTAGAGCATCCTCCCCAGACAATTATACCGTACGATAAAATTGATTGACACAGGGAAAAGAATACTGTTTTTAGTGTGTTTTTGTTTAGTATATTTCGCAATGCTCTGAAAATATATGCCAGTTTCCTTATACGGTTCGTGGCATTAATTACATGATCTTCCCATCGAAGTTTATTTTCGATTATTACGCCCAAGTATCTATTTGAATCTACTCGTTCCAGTGTGTTGCATAGACAGCTAGATATATCCCTACAGGAATGTATTTTTAGTACATGATTAATTGAGGGTTGATTTGGATTATTTGTGCTAAATGTTAGGTATTTTGTTTTACTTATGTTTAATGTGAGTAAATTATTATCCAGCCATTGTTTAGTAATTTTCAAGATTAGTTCTGCTCTATGAAAAGTTTCTTCCCATGTTTTACTTTTTATTACTAAGGCAGTATCATCGGCAAAAGTGATTATATTGCCATCAATTTGTAGTCTACATAAGTCATTAATGTATATGAGAAAAAGTATAGGACCGAGTACGCTGCCCTGTGGTACACCAAAATAATTCTGGTAGGTTGAGACGATTTTTGTGATGGTAGCTTAATACATTGCTTTCTGTCTGTCAGGTATGATTTGAACCATTCAAATGCCTTATTCTTTATTCCGATTTTCTGTAGTTTAGCTAGAAGGATTGGACGAGAGACTGTGTCAAATGCCTTAGCCAAGTCCAGAAATATTGCCAGACATTTATCACCTTTATCTAGGGCTTGTGTTATGTGTGATGTTAATTCTAGAATAGCTGAGTCTGTGCTTAGCCCTTCTTTGAACCCATGCTGGTTTGGCGAGAGAATGTTGTATTTTGTAAGATGGTCGATAAGTCTTTTTTTAACAATTTTTTCTATAATTTTGGAGAGTGATGATAAAATGGAGATAGGTCTATAGTTTGAAGTATCAGTTGGAGTTCCAGCCTTAAAAATTGGTTGAACCAGAGCAAGTTTGAGTTTATTCGGAAATACGCCTTTATTGAGACTGAGGTTAATGATATGTACTAGTGGTTGATTTATAAAAGGTTCAATAATTTTGAGTATGTTTGAGGATATTTTGTCATGATTACATGAATGGGAGGGCTTTAATTGTTTAATAGTTTGCGTAATTTCAGTAGAGTTGGTGGGGTTAAGTGTGAGTGAATTATTTGTTTCACAAGCAGAGTTTTTGATTTTGTCGGCAAGAGAATTTTCATCGGTTGATGTCTTATTTAGGATTTGTGATGCTAAATTTTTTCCGATATTACAAAAATATTCATTTATATGATTGGTCACAGTGTCAGGGTCGTCTTTTAGGGAGGTGTCTAGTCCGTTGATATTTAATTTATTGATTGGTGGTATTGATTGGTTAGTGTCAGATATTTCTTTAATAATTTGCCAAATTTTTTTATTGTTATTGCCGGCTCTGAACAATTTTTGTTTATAGTAGTTTTCTTTAGTGATTTTAATGAGATTGTTACATATGTTTCTGTATTTTTTATAAAATATTTGAGCTTGTGTATCTGGATTTTTAAGTAATTTTTTGTGGAGCTTGTCCCGTTTTTTAATACAAAAAATTAGACCATCTGTGATCCATGGTTTCAGTTTTTTATTATTTAAGTTATTCAAAGGGGATTCAACTGTAACAGCCTCAATATGTTTCAATAGTGTTTCAGAAAATGTATTAAATGCAACATTTACGTCTGACGAATTAAGGGTAGAGAGCCAATTTTCCAATTTAATTTTGGAGGTCAATTCCTCGAAATTGATCTTAGTCTTTATTATATTTTCACATGAGGAAATGGAAATGGATTTTTTATTCATGAGGCCAATTACTATTGAGAAGTGGTCAGTTATGGTTGATTGATATACAATTCCTTTCGCATTTTTTTTTGTTCTTAGGAATATGTGGTCAATACATGATTTAGTCATGTCGGTTACTCTAGTTGGGGCATTAATGTGAGAAACAAGCCCGTGCTGAGTCATCAGGTTTATATAATCGAGTGTCTGTATTGACATGGGCTTGAGTAAGTCTATGTTAATGTCACCGATTACCATTAGTTCTTCATTTGATGTACAGTTCAATAAGGCCACGTCTAAAGTTTTTAGGAAGGTTGAAATATTTTGTTGTTTAGGTGACCTGTATAGTGCAAGAATGGTGGTTTGGTTTATTTTAATTTTAAGGCAGTTGGCATTTTCGATGGATATGCGTTACATACCAGAGCAGATCGCCACAAGATCGGTTATGACGAAATCCATATTGCCGATCGCTCAGGATGTTTTTATTCTCAAGGTATGTGGTAAACTTGGTATTAAACACCCTTTCCAAAACCTTTGAGATGGAAGTGATGGCTATGGGGCGGTAATTGGAAGGATCGGAGCGGTCCCCCTTCTTAGGGATTGGGTAGACGATCGTCCTTTTCCAAAGATCTGGAACCTTTCCACTTTTGAGTGAGAGTTTAAATAATTCTGAGAGCACCGGGGTTAATTCTGCAGAACACCTCTTAAGCATCAGGGCAGTTGTTCCGTCAGGCCCGCTGGCTTTGATATATTATTTCACTTGCAAAAGGTAAAAAGCGATTTAAAAATAAACAGGGAATTAAATTATTTGCCTACATTTAAGATCGAATCTACGGATGTTGCATAAGTAATGGCGTACTTTCAGAAATCCACTCGAATTGACATTGAAGTTCGGAAAAATGCCTGAATTCTCAAAAAGGCAATACTTCCTGTTGCACAAAAAACTCTTATTATAGATATAAACATTGAACGATGCATCGTATTTTTAAGTGCCTGTATTCGCAATTAATTATTTCAGCCGGGGGATTAAGAATTAACTTCACACAAAAGTTCAACTTAAGATTAAATTTAATATCAGTAAAAGTACCATGTGTTTTTTATAGTTGTGTTCAAAGCTGGGAGGAAAAACGTATTACTATGAACTAAGCTGGTAATAATTTATAAGAGTTGCGATCACGTCGCAACCTAAATCATCGACACCTAAAAATGAGACGCTACGATTGTCCGTCGTAGGTACCTATATCAGAATCTGAAACCAAAATGGAATGATAATTAAGCATAATCCTTCGATGCCCGGATCGTGAGCCTAAAATTGTCAACGGACAAAAAAATTGTGAAAAATACATTTACACTTTTTTTCCGAAGAAATCAAAGTATGTTTGCACATTGTTCGGTGTAAGATAATCGTAGATTCTTCCCGGTGGGCGACCATTAGTACCTATCGAAACTTTACGTTGCTTAATAGGAACGGCTGCGCGGCCTTATTTATACAAAACTTAAATTTGGAGGCTAAAATACTCGACCCAACTGAATAATAATTTTTAATAAGGGTATAGCATATATTTAGTATGGATATGTGCAGTTTTATTTATTTGTATTTTAAATTATAAAATATAGGCAATTAAAGAATCCAAATTTTCACGATTTTAGGGGCAATTTTGACAATATTTTGAAAAAATCAAAACCTTTTTTGTTGTTTGTTTTTGGGGTGTTATGCCGTGTTGCGCTAACTCCTTCTTTATATGGCTGACTGCGAATGTCACATATACATACACTAGCAATAATAATAAAAAATGAAGGACGATTGACGTATGCATGTATTTGTTAGGCGGGCGATCTCTCCAGAGCCCCTGCCCCCCGGCCCGTGCTCCACCTACCCTAGCCAGCCCGACTCAAGAAAGTGCGAATGAGACAATAACAAAAAAGCTAGTTAAATATACGTTGAATTTGTGGCCACCAAATTCGGCTTTTGAAGCAAATAAAACTTTTTTCAGTGAAGATTCAAATTTTATTGTATAGTTCATTATATGCCTGAGACGGGATATGTGAGATTTTTTCAAAAAATATCTTTCATTTGGTCACAAAAAATTGCCAAAGATGCCTCGTAAAATCATGTAAAATCGTCATCTTCTGGGGCCTATATTCTATAATTTAAGGCAAAAATCGAAAATCTGATCCATATGCGTACTTTATATATACCATGTCTTTTAACTAAAAAAAAAAAACAGTTTACTCTAGTATTTTAGCCGTAAATCCAAATTAAAATTTTGTATGAAACAGGCACCGCAGCCGTTCCTCTTAAGCATCGTAGATTTTCTTTTACTCTTATTGTGACATTCCGAGCCGGATTTCCGGCATATAAAGCGGAACACACATTGCAATTAAGTTTATATTTGCCCGAGTGGCTCAGTTTGGGACCATAAATTTTATGAAACAAATATTAATAAACAATTTTTTTTAAACCTATTAGTTTCACTAGCACTGGTCCCACACGACTGAGATTGATGGTCGTCTATAAAAACAAAAACAGATTCCTTTCCAATTAGCGACCGTGGATGTGAATATATTTATCTATGTGTTTCTTTCATGTTGGACAAATCGTATGTCAACAATGTCACAAACGCGAAGAATTCTAAAGATAAGAATGGGGAAAGATTATTTTTTTTAAATTTGTTAATATTTCGGGCGGTTAGTTGAAAGATTTTAAAGGGAAATTTCTACCATATTATGCTATTATATTAAAATTTTAGGTTAGAAAGATTTAGAATTGTTAACACTACGCGTAAAAAATGTAACCTTACTTTATCCACGTAGTCTAAGAATACATTTTTTTATTTTTTTTATATTAACTCCACACAGGAGGCCCTGAAGAAAATAATTTCCCTCAGGGCCTATGTCATCTTTGGGGATGCTGTGTGGAGGGTCTTTTTGTGGAGAGGAAGGAGTGAACATGGGTCTTGAAGAGGAAGAGTCCCATGTTGTAGGAGGGAGGAAACACAGAGTCCGGTAGCTCGTTCCACAGCCGAGCTGTTGAACTTAAGAACGAATCGTAGAAGCGACCCGTTCTCATGTGACAAATGTCAACCGTGTACAAATGTTGGGCGCGCGTTTGGCGTGTATTCCGACTACGCACCGGTGCCGAAGGGATCAAAGACGCTAGTTCCTCAGAGCATCTTCCATTGTAATACCGATAGAACAAGGACAGCATACCTACCTGACGCCTGTGCTCTAAAGATTGCAGTCCGTTTGTTAAGATTGGGGAATCTATCAAACGGACCGCCCGTTTCTGCACAGAGTCAAGGGTTTTTTTCGGGTATTTAGGGGCTCCGGACCAGAGATGGCTGCCAAATTCGACAGTAGGGCGCACTAATATTTCAATTGCTACAAGGTAATATAAGAAAAATCTAAATGTTAAAAAAATATTTAAATAAAACATACTTCTCATAAAGTGTTATAATTATGTTAACGGCGTATGACGAAGAATTAAACATCAAAGAAATAACTTGAATTGAACATCAAAGGATCAATAATTATTACCGCAATGAAAATCATAATAACAACATAAGTGGTACAGAGAAAAAAATCATTACTAAACAAAATAATTTAGGATATGTGTAGGTAACATTAAAAATGCAAAATACATAATTGCTATATTTTAGTACATATAATTAATACACGTCACCGTTCTTACAATACAATGACAATTCAACATACCTTGACTAAAGTAATTTTTAATTTTTTCTTATATTTGTAAAAGCATTTTTTTTTTTCAGTGATTTCTTCGAGTCCTTTCTTTAGAACAGCCTTCGTCGTATTTCCTTCGCGAATCCAACAAGAAGAAGAACAGAAGTGTTGCAATATTTTCACTTTGAAAGAAAATAACGAAAGGAGAGTTCGCAATTCACCTTCCCGAGGCAGTCGCATAAATCAGAGAGCAATTCCTTGAACACGACAAAATGCAAAAATGGAAACGTTAGTTTTGGACAAGAAGTATTTAATGGCCCATTCAGTGCACATCCTTTCGGTTATAAATGAAGTATGAACAAGGAAAATGGTTAGATATTATCTTGGTTAAAATATCTACAAAGTAACACTGCTTACCAAACTGGTTTGTATGTAAATGGTAGATTTTGTTTTGGTTTGGTTCATTAAGATTACAAAAATAAAATTTATAAATATCTTTTGACCATTTTAAAGTTAGCGGATAGTATTAAGAATGTTATTTTTGGCAAGCGGTGACGACAAAGCGTTCTGAAAGAGTGTACACCTCTACTCCTCAAATTTATATTCCAAAACATCAAAAAGAAATATCGTGTTCTTAAAAAACTTAGCCAACAAACTCGTGAACAAATAAATTCAACATTAAATAAATAAATCGTTCGTGCGGAAATGGAGCAAATAAAGACCGGTGCAAATGGTCCGGTCGCCTAACGAAGTGAATTGGGTGTCCCAAAGGAGATGTTAACTGCAAGTTCTAGAGAAGTTGCAGCCAAATCTCTCCATGGTAACCAGAGGTAGAGGATGCACAAGATGGAATCGACTTCAGATCAAATAATGACGTCACAAATTTATTTATATAAAAAGTGGTAAGAACTAAAAACAAACATATTCGTATGATAATCCTGAGGTATCACCAGTTTTTTTCCGTATTCTACTACTATTAAACTATAATAATTAAAAAGTCGTCATGAAAACAAAGTTAACTGATATCATCAATCAAAAATAAAATACAGGCAGTTTGCGCCCTGTAAGATCACATGGCTGCGTCGAAAGGAGGTGAATTTCGTTTAGAAAGATGTTGTCAAGAGATTGCATCTGCAACTTTAAAATATTATTAATAATAAATAGTATAATAGTTAAATTGAAGATTATATAATATGCGTCTCCACATTAAAATTGAAATTATGGGAAGTACATAGGGAACTTAAGTCACAGAAGTAAACATTTACTTGGCAAAAGAGGTATTCAATATCCGGCCGCTCATAATACAATGAATTTAAAAAAAAAAGCATAGGTACAAGTTGTCTAAAATGTTTAATGCAGTGCACAATGCCACTGGTGAGCCACAATGAGTTTAAAAAGCCCAACAAATACAACACAACCATTTAGTAATCTCTCAAAATTTCAATTCCTCATCCAAGTATTACGTCACATAAGTCAAAATAAACATCCCACCATACAAGGTTTTTGAAAATTCCGTTCAATAACTTGCCACATGACAAAATTTATTCCAACTGAAGTCCCCGGTTTTACACATAGTTTTTCGAAATTACATTTGTACAGTGACCTTCCTGTTGTTTTAAAGGGCAAGGGTGCAAAATTTCATCAAACTCAGAATAAAACTGTAGATTTGTATAAAAGTCCGCCTGGTGTCCACCATGACGTCGCTCCCCCACCACATACGCTTTCCTTTACAAGTAGATTGTTTTGTTAAGCTGTATAATACCCATACCCAATACATACCGATTTATAACAAGTTTCTTGTTAACTCTTCAAATTTTTAAATTAAAAAGAATATATGGTATTTTTGAAGATAATATCTATACATTTGTTATGTCGAAACGTTAATTATATAAAATTCCCTCAATAGTAAAAAATGGCAAAGTAAGCTCCTAAAATTAGAGTACAAACACGTTTTGTTTTTATTAATATGTTGAAAAATTCAGTGTATCTTGAAATGCAACTAAAAAAAGCATTTTTCGAGAGATTTTTACTCTATTTCAAACGAGTCGTGTTTTATTAAATATTTTCGATTAATTATTATCGTTTTTTTAATAATAGCGTGCTCCCTCTAACATTCGTATTTACATACCTCCTTTTCAAACCATCTTTGGACGCTTACTACGGGGCCTTAAGAAGACTGTCTAGAAACGTGTAACTTTTTTTACAACAACCTTTGCAAGTTGCCACAAAAAACGCACGAGCAATAGAAACAGACCGAATAAAAGCGTTCATTCATTTTACCTTCTTGAAATGTGATGGTTCATTGAAAAACGATGAGCATAAAATGTCTTAGCTTTTTTATAGTGAAGGCCTAACCTGTGTGTTCTATTTCAATGAATGCAACACTGCACTGCGCTTTTGCACGGAGAGATGCATTATTTAGACTGGAAGCGGCGAAAAAAGACACTCGCATCGGGCAAAAGGTGTGGAAGGTAGATATCTTTATCTCTAAAGATTTCACTTAAACAACAAAAGTAAACTATTCCGTGATTTAAAACTGCTATTTTGGAAGGAGGGCAATAAAATTGGTAACCAAGACGAACACAATGCTAGAATCTTCTTTTGATATTTTTAGAAAAATACAAAGCAATATCTGTACGATAGACCATCCGGTTGCTACAACGCAAGCCTTAAATTATGTCTTTTATAGGTACGAGTACACATTGATAAAGAATTGAATTAGATGTATGGGCACGTTTTGTTTGTGAACGTGGTATCTGGCTCGGGTGATGATACCACAACGCATGTTAGAACACATACATTCGAGTAATCTCTTCTATAATATTATCCCAAATAAATTTTAACACCCCATCTAAAAGAACTCGACACACCAACCTTTTTTACACAACTAGTAATAATACAAACGCTGCAGCCAATTCCCCTATTTCTCGCATCCTTCAAACATTCAACTCAATTCAAACAAGCACAAATACCGACATATTTTTTGATTCTCTCCCTCTATTTAAGAAAAACTTTTTTAGCACACTGAATTCGCCCACATAACACATACAACCACACACAGACACACATGCACACGTACACACACACAAACACTCACACACACCTCTCCCCTTCCCCAGCACACTAATTAACTTAACTTAAAAATGTAACTTAACCGTAAAATGTATAATATACCTCATATGTATATATGTCAGCGACATGTCATTGGTACCAATTATTGTACTAACTTTTATAACTTTGTAACTATTGTCATCTATGTAATTATGTACTGTTTGTTTCTGCAATAAACAAAAAATAAAATAAAAATAAAATATAATCATCGCTTAATATATTAGTATATCACCAATAATAATAACTGCATGTTACTCTACTCCTCGGGGTCCAAGGCTACAAGAGGAGCAAGTTGTTGATACTCCAGAAGCTTATAAAACTTGATCAATTCAGTTGTACATATCGGGGGCTTAGGACACAGGGGCCTAATTACAAAAACTTTTGTTTTAAGTCAAGCTTGGTTTCGGTAATTCCATAATCATATTTATTAGTTATACGAAGCTTTATCTCATACATTTAACAGTTTAAGAGATACAGTTGGACATATCAGTCGGGTTACAGGTGGACAAATGAGCTTTCCAATATTTACTTGCGTTTATCTCAAAACTATGTTTTGGCAGATAGGCCCCTGTGATCCTAAACCCCGGATATTGCCTTCTACTCTGCCAGCGAACGTACGTAATACAGATTTTTGGATTGGAGATTTTCTCAAAAATATCTGAGGATACGTTTGGAGCAAACGATTGATTTGATTGGATGCCTAGCTTTTTATAATTAATTAAACTAGCTACTGATGGGCATCCTTCTCGTTCAACAAATTGACTCTATAATATTTCCTGGTTTCAATAGTAATCTTTCATTTAAAACGATTTATATAAATAAATTTTAAGAAGTTGAGCTATTCCCCACTGTTCTGGAGATAGTGCTCAAACAGATTATCTGCTTTATTAGATATGGGTGGAAATAAAACAGGAAGACATTGGATTTTAGGGAGATATAGAAGTAAAATATATGGCCCGTAAGTTAATTGAGATGTAATTGTTCAAATAACTGAACACTCCACCTCTTGATTACTCCG